>OY728128.1:1104945564-1107881908 GCA_963277665.1 Viscum album | reverse complement strand
TATAATTTTCCATAGAATAAATCTATTCTTTTATATTTATTTTTAATTTATTTCTTTTTAGAATTAATCACTAAATAATTATTTACTTATATAGGTGGATTCTTTAATTATAGTTAGGGTGGTTTGTTCTAAGCTTCTCATGTTCATGAGAGATTGGACTTTGAGACTGAAAGTAAGATAATGATAACAAGGAAATGGGTGAAGAATGTATACAACCACCATGAAAAGTTGAATTCCCACTAATTTTTTAATTAATATTTTCATAATTTTATCTACTATTTATTAGTTAAAATCCTTATTGTTTTTACCTATTACTTATTTCGTTATTTTCATATATCTTTTAGGAAGTCTTATTTTTCCTTCGACTATCTTTGAAAAGATAGAAAATAGAGAGAATATTCCTTATTGATGGAAGAGGAAACTACATGTATCCTAACATGTGAAGTGTTTTAGACAGCATGGAGTTTCAATTATATGAAAATGGAACATATTCTCTCTTTTTGGATTTTTTCAGATAGTTTAAATCAAAACACAAATCGTATACTCAATCAGTTGCACCTCAATCTGATACACAATGTTCTCGGTATGAATTGAACTCTATGTTTTGAGTTTACAATTTTCATTTTAGTACATAAAACACATCACATAATCAAAACCAATAAAACACATTAATATTATTTTGATACTTTAGGAAAACAATCCATAAGTCATTTTTTACATATATGAATCACACTCACCACAATATGATGCATGATATTTCTAGTATGACTCTAACTATGTCATTATTTAAAATTGAAAATAATTTTAGTAAAAAAGGTCTATAGAAATACTAAAAACCAAGAAAAAATTCTCATATTTTCTTGATAATTTAGGAAAATGACTCATATTTCATTGTTAATGTGAAAGAATTGGTCTCATATCAAACTAACATGTGATATGATAGGTATGACTCAAAGTGCGTGTTTCCAGTTTAAAAATGAAATTTCATTAAAAAACACAATTGAAGTACTCAAAACCAAGAAAACACATTTTTATTGTTTTGAAACTATAAGAAAATGATATGTAAGTCATTTGTGACATGTAATAATCATCTATACCTCAATCTGATGCATTGTGTGATTAGTATGAGTCTAATTGAATCATTTTATTTAATATTGACATTAATTTTGGTAAAAATGGAAACTGACATACTCAAAACCATGAAAACACATTCATGTTATTTTGATAATTTAGGAAAATTATTTGTAAGTCATTTTGGACATGTTGGAATTAATCTCACCTCAATCTGATATATGATGTTCCTAAGTATGACTGATAGTGTTTGTTATCTGTTTAAAATTTACATTTTAGTTCAAAAGTGTCACTCACTGAAAACCAAGAAACACACTCAAATTATCTTGATAATTCATTTAAATGATTCATATGTCATTTTGGACATGTAGTTATTAGTCTCATATCAAACCAACAAGCAATGTGACTTGTATGACTCAGAGTGCGTGTTTTAATTTTAAAAACACATTTTTGTAAAAAACACAAGTGACATACTCAAAAATGGGAAAATATATTTTTATTGTTTGGATAAATTTAATGAATTTTCAATATGTCATTTGATATATTTAGGAATTATCCTCACCTCAATCTATTTTATGATGTGATCAATATGACTCCAAGTGAATCTGTTTATTTAAAATTGGCATTACTTTTAGTAATAATGACAACTGACATACTCAAAAACTAAGAAACTATATTAATATTGTTTTTATAATTTATTTAAATGATAAATATTTCATTATTTATGTGTAGTAATTATCTTCAAATCAATCTGAAACACTATATTCTAGGTATGACTCAAAGTGTCAGTTATCAATTTAAAATTGAAATTTTCATTCAAAAAGTGTCACTCCCTGAAAACTGAGAAAGGATTCTCATATTGTCTTCATAATTTAGAAAAAAATCATAAGTCATTTTTGACATGTAGGAATTAGTAACATGTCAAACTGAAAAAATATGTGGCTGGTATGACTCAAAGCGGTTGTTTCATATTTAAAATGACATTTTTGTAAAAAACATAAGTGGAATTATCAAAACTAAGAAAATTCACTATGTTTTTGATACATTAGTAAAATTACCCATAAATAATTTGGGAAATATAGGAATCAGACTCACCTCAATCCATTTCATGGTGTGACCGATATGACTCAAAGTGCATCTTTTTATTTAAAATTGACATTAATTTTAGTAAAAAAGACAAATGTATTACTCAAAACTAGGAAATAACTTTCATATTGTTTTGATACTTTAGGAAAACAATACATAAGTAATTTGGGATGTTTAAGAATCATACTAACCACAATTTGATACACGACGTTCTCGGTATGACTCATAGTGTTTATTATCTGTTTAAAATTGATATTTTTGTTCAAAAATTGTCACTCACATAAAATAGAGAAAAAAAACATATTTTTTATTGATAATTTTGGAAATATATTTATAATATTTTTACATATATGAATTAGTCCCACATAAAACTGAAACATGATGTGACCGACATGACTTAAAGTGTTTGTTTACAGTTTAAAATGACATTTTAGTGAAACAGACAAGTGGCATACTCAAAACTAATCAAACATAATTATATTGTTTTTACACTTAATTAAATTGATCCATAAGTCATTTGGGACATTTTATAATCATCTTTACCACAATAAATCACACAATGTAACCATTATGACTCCTAGTGTGTCTTTTTATTTAAAATTGACATTAATTTTAGTAAAAAAGACAACTGACATACTCAAAACTAAGAAAACACATTTGGATGGTTTTAATACTTTAGGAAAAAAATAAATATATCATTATTTATTTATAAAAATCATAAAAACCTAAATCCAAAACATGATGTGCTTTTATGACTCAAGTTGTCTCTTATCAGTTTAAAATTTACCTTTTAGTACAAAAAGTGGAACTTAGTGAAATATAAGAAAATGTGCCTAGATTATCTTGATAATTTTATAAAATGATTTATAAGACATTTTTTATGTATATTAATCAGTCTCACATAAATATAACACATAATGTGACTATTATGACTCAAAGAATGTGTTTATAGTTTAAAATTTCATTTTAGTAAAAAACAAAAGAGGCATACTCAAAACTAAGAAAATGAATTCTTAGTTTTTGATACATTTGGAAAATGATCCATAAGTAATTTGGGACATGTAGAAATTAGCCACACCTCAATATATCATATAGTGTGGAAGGTATGAATCAATGTTCATCTTTTTAATATATAAGTTTCATTTTAGTTTAAAATAGGCATCACATTGCCAAAACTGAGAAAATGAGCCAAGATTGTATTCTAATAATTATATCTAATAATACCTAATTATTTTCCTTATAATTTTTAAATTATAGTTACTTATTTAATTTTAAATTAGATAATTCTCGAAGACAAACAAAAAATGTTGTGACGTACAAGAATCAACCACAACTCAATCTGATACACAGTGTTCCTGGTATGACTCAAAGTTTAGTTTAAAATTAAAAAATTACGTTTAATTTATTTGATTATTTTATTAATCACATAAGAATTATTTTCTTATATATGTTCATTATTTTTCATGAGCAGGGGAGTTTTTTCCACATTATCATGAGTCGGGGTCATGATAAAAATACAATGTAACATTGATGTTTTTGAATGTATGAGATAATTTGTACAAACTCATGTAATTGAATAAACCAATGTTTGAAATGTATATAATAAGTTGTATTTATTATTTTATTTGTGTTATAAATTTTATTTCATTTATAATATATATTTTTATATAATTTTTTTACTTTTTTGTTCTATTTTTGGTGTTATAGTGTGCTATTATAGTACACTACAACATTCCCTATTTCTAGTGTTACGGTGTGATATTACAAGACACTGCAGTATGCCCCTTCATAATTTCTTCTAAATGAAATGATAAATAAATCCTTTATCAGATATTCTAAATTTGTTGATAAAGGGACCCTTTTATCAACACTAAATAAAAGCACTGATAGATGGGACTTTTATCATAGCTTCTAAAAGAGCTGAAAAATTGATCTTTTGTCAATGATTTTAAAAGAGATGATAAAATAAAAGGTCTTATAATCATGTTTCGGTATTTAGTGATTTTATAGTGCTCATAAATTCCAATTCTAGCACTATTAAATGCTTGTTTTGTAGTAGTGATGGTGCCTCTCAGAGTCTAACGAGAAGAAGTCTTAATAATCACAAGCTCAATAATGTGGGCATGGGGATAATCTTTATCACATCAGTATAGGTTGTTCTACCCTACTAATTCTTATTGTCATAATGATACACCAATAATGTGGCAAAGTATCCATCTCTCATTACTAGTATCAAAACATCCGTCGAGATTGATGTTCCCATCTTTCATTTAAAGAGAAACTTCGTGTTGGTTGTCAATAAGATTAATGGTGACTACATAACCAGAAAGACTAAGATTGTGCCCTTACTAGAGCACACTCATCAATTCATGACTTAGTTCTCTTACTAGCCATATGTGACTCATGTCACTTAGTCCAAAAACATTTTTTTGATGCCTTGTAAATCCTAGATACATCCCTCACAGAGCCTAGCCAGGATGACATATTCATTCATGTGGTGCATCAGAGGTTCATCACCCCCATAATTTCTGATGTTGATGACATGAAATAGGTAAATAAGTAGGATTTTAGTGCTTCTATGTTATGAAACTAAGGTTCCCCCATGAAATAGTAAATACCTAATTAGACAATTTCTTTTTTTAGAGTATCTCCAGCATGGAACTCTCTCACCGGATCAAGTCAAGAATGAGTGAATCCCCTAGCGCACAACATAGTTCACCCACCAGAGGGGGTCTAATTATGATAAGACTCTTTATAGATTTAGGTTTTATGGAATTATCCTCTATTGTAACAAAGTATATGATATTACCTTGGTTATGCATGAATTCCATGTCATGTCTTATGGTTCCCATCTAATAGGATTGAAGATCTCCCACCAGATTTGAAGACTGGGATACTTCTTTTCCAACATGGTCCATTACTACATCAATTATTTCAAGAGGTTTCATACATGTCAGATTTATACCAACTTCATGAATAGACTACCTAAATTCCCCAACACCAACAAGTATTATTGGACCTTTTTAGTGTGTGAACTCGACATTGTGGGGATGTACTGACCAGCGATAGATCTGTAGTGTAGGTTCATTCTGACCATGAAGGATCTCTTATCCTAGTGGGAAGAAGTTATCCATCTTGAGAAATTCAAGATCTATTCCAATACTGAATTCATAAACTCCCACATCATCCATCAATTTGGAGTTCCTCAGGATATTATCACTGAAAACATATCCAATTTTTGATCTTCTAAGATGATGTGGTTGTACTACAAATACAACATTTGGTTCAACCGTACTTCTCGCTACCATGCTCAAGAAAATAGATTGATTGAGGAATTCAACAAGACCCTCTCTAACATTTTGGAGAAGATGGTTGGAAATAACAATAGGAGTTTTATGGAGAATATCCCCAACCCTATTTGGACCTATCATATGACAACCCATAATTCCACCCAGGTGACTCCATATTTCTTGATGTATGGAATAGAGGTTGTCCTTCCCATCAACATTCATTTTCCATCACTCTGAAAAGTTTTCTATGACTATAATATTCTAGATAATATGATATAATTCCATATATATGAGTTAGAATCCCTCAAAGATAATATGATGCATGCCTTTCGCAATCTTAGGAGACACCAAAACAGGATAGTGAGAGAATTTAACATGATGGTTTGCCTAAACTTTTTTCTTTTGGGTGGCAAGGTTCTGGATCTGAAAACACCAATTATTCCAAGAAAGAAGCTTCTAAAGTTGGATCTGAAATGGGAATGACCTTAATTCATTCATAAGGTCTATTTCAATAGAGTATACTCTTTGATAAGAAAGGAAGTAAAGTGTATCACACCTCACAACATCACCAAATTCCTTAAACAGTACTTTTTTAAGGGATCCACAATCCAAGAATTATAATTTTAAAATATTTGCGAGTCCTCATGAATGTTTTGTGAAGAGTTAGGCCTAATTTTCCATTAATTCATGTCTGTTTTCTCACTCTGTTGCACTACACATATCCATTGAAATACTAACCAATGGTCTATAATCCATAAACTTAAACTAATATACCATGGTATAAGATTTAATACCATTATCTAGCAGAAACCTCCAAGTCTTAGAATCAAAAATTTAAAATGTTTTCCACCCTATGTATGAGTTCTACAAATTTAAACTAAAACTCCTTCCATCCCCATTTCATGATGTAAAACTACAGTTTTACCCCATATAATATCGAGTTTACTCTTAATAAGAGATTATTTTTTCCCCTTAAGAAACCAGGATTCGTCATACATTAAGTTTGATATGTTCAACAAAATTTACCTAATGAACTGAACATGGTATTCTCCACAATTGTGGGATGCCTCAATTCCCTCCATAGAGTGCATTACCTACACTGGTGCTGATCACTTACCATTCCATGTTTCAAAACAACATGTGTCTCTTTTTCCATTATCTTGGGATACTTAGTGATGCCTTGACTTCACATCTCCAGTCCCAACTGCAAATTTATCAACCCTTTGGCCCCTTTTCCCCATTAATGGTCCATGTATTATCAATTTAAACTATGTTTCCTTTGCTTCCAAGTACTTTTTTTGTTTTCAATCTTTATTGGTCCAATTTAAGTCGAGTCTTACCTCTTATGTTCCACACATATACCATTGGAGAAAACCTTCCTCCATAGTCCAACCATCATGACTTTAAACAATTTTCCATGTTCTAAACTGTAAAATCTTAAACTATGTATGGCCAACATCAATATTTCTTCACATGGTTTAGGGCCTCCTTGGATCCTTTCACATTATGTCTAACTCTTATTCCAAATGGATATCTTTAAATCCCCCTTTCAATGGTCTAAGAATTATAATCCTACACTATGTGAATTCCCCTATTTTTTAATGGTTTTCTTCATCCTTATAAAGCCCGTTCCTCTAACGTATTTTAGAAATATGTTTGTCTTGATTCCAATCCTTATGGGATTTTTAGATAGGCCCAAATATTTTATCTTGGGTCCATCCCCTTCTTCGACACATTATAGGGTCCCTCCTCACCTTCTAATCTCACAAAATTAACATAAGGTACAGATTTTTATGGTTTTTCATGATAGGTGGCCTCCTTGGCCTTCCATTTACATTAGATGGTAAATTTTCTATGTCACATAAACCATCCTAGGACACCCATACACCCTTTGGTCAAAGCTATATGACCGTAAACTTGAAACACAATTCCATGTTTTACAAAATTAAACTTTCAATCCCGACATCATTAGAGTATGATGTTAATCTACATCAATACTGCATTTGAAACTCTGATGCATCATACAATAATTATGGGATGGTAATTTACCCTATTTGAAATTGGGAGGTCTCATGTTAAAAATATGATATGGTCCACACATTACCCCATATAAAACCAGGATTATTCATAATGTGATATAATCTGACACCCTCACAAAAGAGGATGTCATTATACCAACATCAGTCTTTTATCATGATTTATCATTCATGCTCTATGCCTTCCATGATTTAGAGAACCATCATCCCCTAATATGAATGAGATCCATAATGGAAATTTCCTTTTACAATAGTTTACTATCGGTTAGTGTCGTGTCAAACATTTTAGGGTTCCATTGATACAAACTCTGTAAAAATAAACTTAAAGCCTATGTCCATGCATCACGACCATAAAATATGCATTAAACATCTCAGAAATTTGTTTTGTGGCATTTTCCTCTTTTTATTTCATTCACAGTGGGGTTTTCAACACTCCAAAGTACACATATATGTTTGAATCTCAATCTAGTATAAACAATATGAACATAAACTATATTACTTTAGTATATAACCTATTAATTTAAACTAGGAATTATACTCCAAGAATCATGACTTTAATCTTTGTGTAGATCACCACATATTCTTTCTCTAGGTGTAAGTCATATGTACATCCCTTTTTCCTTAAATCCCCCAGGGAGCACTTCAATTGAGCGACTCACCTGTGCCTCTATCCATCTTGGTTTGGGGGGGGGGATTCTACACATTGGTTCTCATGTATGGACTATAATACATAAAACTTCTTAGATTTACATCCCAATCAAATGATGTGAAAATGTGGGATATATTATCCTGAATATATGATGTCAAACTATGTGTCAAACATCTTTACCATATGACATTAAATAACAAGTTCATATTCCACTTTCATTATGTAAAACTATGATTCATCTTACACCCTTACTGAGATTCCCTTTACTCTGGTGTTAGACACCTACCAAATCATTCATGTTCTTTGATCTTCATTCAGCATACAAAACAATTCTTTTGTGGAAGGTGATTTTGACCTTTTTCATAGTGATACACCCACACTAATTTTCTCAAATCCACGGTGGTGTAATTCTAGGAGTGATGAAATCCCTTCATAAATTCAATATCTTCATCTCCAAACTTTTTGTTCCCCTTATTTGGTTCCTCATCCTTCTCCACGTCTGAATGTACCCACTAATAACTACAGTGTTTGGCCAAAATGGTTCCCCAACAGTCATGGGCCAATGCCTCAGAGAACATTGGATGGAATTCTAAGATAATTTTCACGTGTAATAAATTTTTAGAGGTCGACCCTCATTTGTGTGTCCCCATTCCTGACTAAGCGGTATGGATGTTGATTTTCTAACATAGTCATTAGTTATCTTATATCATGACACCAATTCCCTTGAGTTCCATATTTTGGGAATCATGATTCTTTATCTCCATTACCTTTTATTTGGATTTAATTCAAATCCCCCAGTGTTTCCCCATTCATGCACTAAAGCACATTAGAAAATAAATTCGACTTTCCAGAGAGTCTCTTTCTCTATACTTAGCCACTCTCAACCCAATAAAAACTAGTGGGTATTCATTAATAGTAGATCCTATGTGTTTGATTATTGTATAACATTATTATATGAATGATAAATAACATGGACTTACCTATTTTCTCACACCAAGCATCAATCATGTGAGCTTAGGGATTTGTCGTTGGTTATCTCATGAAGATGATTGAAGTAAAATAAAAAGAAACTTTTTCAAGAAATAAAGAGTTTAAATCCAAAAAAACAAAGTTTCAAAGGGTCTTCCACATATTTTAGCATCTCCTTTGCAAAATCTCTTTGAAAACTGACCCCAGTAACCAAGTGTTCAAGCTTTTCTCGCTTCTACTGAGTGGAATTTAGAGTCCATCACTGCTTTTTTTGGTCTCCTTTATCTTCATCATCCTTAGGGTGGGCTTCATCAGCTCTGATTCACTATAAATTATTCTCATCATGTCACTCATCTACCAACGATGTTACCTTTTACATATTTTACCTATTCTCTAAAAATTTAGACTTCAAGCTATTTATGATATCAGCCTGAGTAGAACCAATCTTTGCATGCTTCTACACTAGCCCCTCTAGGTTGGTCATCTCTCCATCAGCCACCCAAAGCACCTTGGTACCCTCAACATTGTACTCATTCAATTATAAGTTAATAAAATACCATTAGAAATGGTCTCACTTGATAATAAAGTCTCAGGACAGCATGTTAAGGATGATGGAGTCCACCCCACCAGTACCTTGGATGATTAGCATGTGACAGAGAGATCTTATCTGGCTTAATATGTCCGCTATCATGGTGTGGGTGATAGAGTTTTTCACATACCTATACACATTACAGTAGATGATTTGGTTCTCCTTGATGGAGTTTGAGTCAGAATCCTTGAAATCTTATGGAAGTATAAACTCATAAGGAGATAAGATCACCAATACATCATTGGTTGGATCATCCAAGTGTATGTTTTTGGGTGTGATTAGATGGAGATTGATTCCCAAGAACAGAACCTCGTCAACCTATCCACCTGTGGTGGAATCCTCTACTAACCCCTATGGCACTTTTTAGGTGGATGGGACCATTCTACATCCTCTACTACCCTTTCCAGTGGAATAATATCAGTCTCTTCCACTACCAGTGGTAATTACAGATCAGGAAATTTTACACTGCCTCCCTTGTCACCTTAGTTTCTAGAACAGTTTCCATTTCATACATCATGAATTTGTAGCCAACATCCACCTCAAGGGGTGCCTCTATGATCAGATTTTCCACCATAACTCCTTCATCCAACCATTTAATAGGCCTCACCTCAGCCCCCTCCATCGAGGACATGGCCTTAGTAGTCCCCACCAATGGTACCTCCATGGTTGGCCCAACCTCCATGGTCTCCTTTTCCATTCCCACCAGGATAGTACCATCCTCCATCATCACCACTTCCCCAGGAACAGTTAACACCAGATATGATATTAGTGGTTGAGTCACAAGCACAATTTTAACTTCCATTCAAAAATCACTATTCAATCATGGGAAGGAATGGAAAAGGATACAATGGTGTAGAGGAGGAAGAGACTTACATGAATTGTACATTCCAACAAGGAGCTCCTAGATTTTCACAAGTTGTTCCCCAGGAAGGTTACCTATATGGACTATACCTCATTTGTAGAAACTAATGGTAGGATCCTAATGAATAGAACATCAAAAATGAACCCCACACTCTCC
The DNA here is from genome assembly GCA_963277665.1 of Viscum album. NCBI lineage: Eukaryota > Viridiplantae > Streptophyta > Magnoliopsida > Santalales > Viscaceae > Viscum > Viscum album. Next base: position 1,107,871,200 of record OY728128.1, on the reverse strand, counting down.
CATTTTAGGTTTTTGGTTCTCTATCCCTCCATAATAGACCTATCAAGGACCTCCCCCTCTTCAGTGCTCACTGATTACGAAATAACTAAAATAAGGGGTTAGGCCACAAGATTAAAGGTTTTGTGAAGTCTGAAAATGAAAAAAGATTAGTGGATTTACCTCATCAGTAGCATGATTCTTGAATCCATCTAAGACCAGATAGGTATTACCATCCCAGGAGTCTTTCTAAATTTTCCCCTCTACCATACCAATAGCCATACAACCCACAATGAAAACTAGAGGGGAGGAAATGCACAATATCCTCCTCACCTGATCAATAAAGGGACACATATTACCCTAATAATATATCACATCCTCTAGATCTACCAACTATTGCATCACCTCAGCATGAGGAGTGTAGAAACCATTCATTCTATTGACCATCTTGGTGAGGTATACCCCATAGGTGGTGAGGTATTGTCACACCCCCCAAGGGGTGGTGAGCTACTTATGATGTCCCTAGGTATTCCAAGAATTGGGAAACATGGCGTCATAGGTAACATTTAGAATATGTACTTTCTTCCCTTGTCCATGAACAAATTCCCTCGAGATCACCAAAAAGGGATCCCTTTCTTCTTTTAACCACTTTCCCAAGAGTATTGGACCTGGTGCTTCTCCCCTCCCTCCATCATTTTTCTTTTTTGGGCCAATGTCTTCTAGTCCTGCTACTATGGCCCTACCCACTGGGCCAGACCTACCTCCAAGGTGTGATCTAACCACCACTCAGTCCCAACCATACAGTTTTATAGCCTCTCCTTCATCAGTATGGTTACATTGGAACCTCAAAATCTACCTGAGATATGCGATCTCCCAAATTAGTGTATATTAATGAATAATTCTATATGTAGTGGTAGGTGGATGAAACGTTTTCAACATTTTCCCATCCACTCATGTAAAAATGTACCATATATACCCGAGAACTGAAGGTCAACAATTATAAAGCACCACTGTGTATACCTTTAGTGTCAGCTGTTGCAGACATCTGAACTTCCTTGTGACCAGATACAGATTATACGGTTCCCAGATTGGAATTCAATCAATTCTTGACACTAGTACCCCCCTCGAAAGGCCATGAAGCATGATCATTGCTTGATGGTTTCTATAGCATCATTATTCACCGTCCCCATTGGGAGGGGTAATGGATGAAACATGATGTTATCTGCCAACCCAACCCTTTCTGACATATCAACCACACCCAACTTGAGTGGAAAACTCCATACAATGTTCATAATTGTCAGTAAAAAGTTTGTATTTTGAGGAGAGATAAGGATTTGGTACTCATATATTCTAATGTGTGTGTCCACCAATATATAAAACAAATGGTGAGGGCCCACAAACATGAAGTGAAGTATTCCCTTCACTGATGTGGTGAAGAACACTTTATATCTTTGGGAATACTAGGACATATAGGTTGATGTATTTCCCCATCGCCAGTATCCTTGCCATGATGAAGGTTCTGGTCCGTACCCCAATATGTTTGTACCTCATAAGGAGAATACAGTCACATATATGATTGGAAATAAACACTACCATCCTGACCACTGATGCTTTAGGATTGATGTTTTATCCCCATATCTACCATTGGATTTCCACCAATATCTTCCAGTATGTGTACTTCAGGCCTTACTGGTATGACCTAGGGCTTGTGTGTGGCCTCCCCGATAGTTTCTCTACTAGCTCCCACACATCATGTGGCTCTTCTATTGGTTAGTTTAGGAAATACCTAAACCATTACCTGAACTAGTTGACCTTCATCCCCATATTGTCTCTGTTCATCCCCTACACCACCCTTACCAATGACCTCCCAAGATCTAGTATCTTCTCCTAGTCCTCCCACACTTTCTTTGTGGTGAGGAATTCATCGTACATATACCCAATAATTGGGATCCTATAAATCTGGTAAAGATTCTATAGGATGATGCCAACCTCCCCATGGTGCAGATGAGAACTATTGGTCCCTGACGACCACCTACTCAGAAGCTTGGTCATGATGTCCATATGGTTATAAACATGAAGCTGAATGGCCCATGATGCTTCATAGAGCCCCCCTCACTTTGTATTAACCTCAAATAGATGACACTATTCAAATTCCCAATATTCCCAATCCCATTACTTATTGATTTTTTCACCTTGGTGTAGGTCCCATATATCATTCCATCCTTTTAGAGGATCCCTAAAACCTACCTTAGAATTATCTAATACTATTGGGAGGGGGGGATTCATCACCCTCTAAATTCTCTTTTTCAATATTATTTATATGTTTTGAGAGAGTTTCTACTATTATTATACCATTATGTTTGTGGATGTGGCCTCCAACACCCCAATGCCACTAGTACTATCTTGCTGTGCTTCTGAACTAGTAGGTCGGTTCATATTTGGTCGTTATTGGGATAAAAACATAATACCTCATACCAAATTCATAGATAGGTTTCCTATTTCATAGAAAGTAATCCTTATGAGCTGTGTTGGGACTTGTATAGTGTTGTGGAATCCATTTCAACTACTGCAAGTCTAATGTTATTCTGTCTGTATAAGAGTAGGCATGTATCCAATACTATATCCTTTTCCTACAGAGAGTCCCCACTGCCAATGTATGTAGTAAATTAAAGAATAATATCACCACAAGGGTACCTCACTACTCTACCTCCCCACATTACATCCATGAAATATGAACCATCTATTTTCAGTTTAAGACTTGAGTTGTGAGGATACTATCTTACCCATTATCCTTGATTAGTGTGATAAGTAGGTTGTGCGAGGGAACTAATAGCTATGATTAGTCATAGTGTATAAGTATCCACCCTGTTTGAGGGGATAGACCATATCAATCAGGATGTTATGGGTTTTGATAACAATAGTCTTACCAGTTCAAGAAATTTCATTAAATCGGGCTGTCTTTGGTGCATTCTAGATGCAACAACCAACTGAAAGGACCACTGCTCTATCTCCTGTTATATGACAGCTCCATGTTATTATTTATTTTTTATGCAAAACCAATAAAAAATTGTTTTAAAAAAGTATACAGATTATATTTTGGTAAATTCAACACTGTGTTTGGATTGGGTTACACACAATGATGAGTTCCTTTGATAGCGTGTATTACATTCAAGACCAAGTTTTACCAAACTAAAATGCACTATTAATATTTTTATAAAAATATAATTATAGTATTAATATATCTATTGGAATGGAAGTTATGAATAATATTAACTAAATTATGAAAATATGGTTTATAAATGTTTATAAGAATAATTATTTGGGAACTAACTAACTATAAATGAAAATAAAACCCTTTTGAAAATATAAGAGATCTTTTACTGGAAAACTATATTTATGAAATCAAACATGATTTAAATTAATAAATTAATGAAAAAAATTTGAAAAATTATTTTAAGGATATATATATATTATTCATTCCACTATTTAACATTCATTTGATTTTCATTCTAGAAAAGATGTAAAAATAAATCCAATTTTACACATAAAGATATATATTTTTCTAAAAGGTAATTTTTCCTACTTTTAATAGATCACATATTTTAAATTTAATTATTGAATATTTTATAAATTATATTTCAAAAAAATAAACATTATTTTTTAAAATCATAATATCAAAATTTACTTTAGGGGAATTTTTGGTATTTTTCTGAGAAGTTTCATTTATTGATGAATAGTGAAAACACTGAATTTTAATTGAAAAATTTCTTTTAGTATAATTTATTTATATAAGTATATTATATTTTAAAATATTTTTAAAGTATAAATAGTTAAACTACAAAAAAATAAATAAAATTTATTTCATTGGAAAAAATTTTAACTTGAAGTTGGATATAAAAATATTTCAAACTTTTAAACATTTTTACTTTAAAAACCTACTTTTGCGACACATCGACATGATTAATTTTAAATTCATTTATGCCACTTATGAGTTTATAATTTTGGAAAATGGATTTCATATTTGGAATCATAATTATTTATAATTTATAATAAGTTGAACTTAATTTTATACCAAAAATATTAGTGATAGTTATTAAAGATAATTATAATGATTAAGGTAAAACTGTGTTTTCTTAGTGGTTAAACTTTAATCTCAAGGGAATAAATGACCTAGAAACTTGTAAAAATCACTTATCGGACCATATGTTGACTATTATACATATTATATTTAATTTGGATCATTATTGGTGTCACATGATGTAATGGATACCCCTTAATAGTGTTTACCTTTTTATATTTACAAGAATGTCACTCCTCCCCACTATAAAAGGGCACTGACCCCTCAATTATTCATACATATCAAGACCCTTGGATCATTAAACCCCTTCATAAATAATCTCTTAATATCCCTCATCTCATCCTATAATCCTCTTCTTGGAAGAAATCCTACCAAGGAATTCCATTGGTGAAAACCAAGAGGAGTTACTCAATAAAGAGGTGACATCCTTGAAAAAGTACTTTTGTTTTATTTCGTCATCCACCCCTAAATTAATCTTATTACATTATTGTTGTAGCATCACATAAATATTAAGTAATTAACAAATGAATTATAATTTAAATAAATAATGTTAAATGTCACTTTTTAAAAGAATATAAATTAATTATACTTTTATGAAATATAGTATCATGAAATGATGTTTTCTAATATATTGTTTTAATAAATAAGAACGATTAAAGGTAATATATTATTATAATTTTCTTTAAAATAAACTTAATATTATATTAAATATAGTATATATTGATGAATGTTTTTACAATTATAAATTATGTTTATAATTAACTAAATTAGTTTTTATAAAATAAAATAAATTTGAATGATATATATTAGAATTTATTGTTTTTAAATAATTAAGTATAAAGTTTTAAATTATATAAAAAAAATTAAGTTATTTAAAAATAATTGTTAATTATATTTTGAATTATATATATAATGACACTTTAAATTATTAACATTAATAATTTTCAAATTTCAAAATTATAAATAATTTTTTTCAAATTATGATAATAGTATTGTTCTCATTTTCAAGATAATATATTCGAATTTTACAAATTATTAATTTAATTTATAAAATTTTTAAGTTTTAAAAATATAGTATGAAATATGAAATATATTATTTTTTAAAATAATAAATGAATAAAAAAATTATAAATTGAGATGAATAAAAAAATGAAAACGATATTAAAAAAAGAGAAAGAAATGAATAAAAAGAGAATAGGGTTTTCAGGGGTTTGTTCAATTTATCGAAGCTGAGGGGTCAAGCATGATCGGGAGGCCATGTTTAGAAAACCAATGTGTCAAGTAGTGTCCTGAGAGAGTTTCAACTAGGATGATATCGAACATGATCTCAGATAAAAAGATTTCAAATCCATGTGTGGAGTAGCGGACATAGAGATCAAGCATGATATTGGTCGCTGATGAATCATGCAATGTCAAAGATGATCTAAGTAAAGTTAAGGTGGTTGTTCATGGTTAGGGTTTTGATCTCTGGTTAGGTAGGTCTACCTTGTTTCTTTTTTCTATATCTTAAATAGAGTATCTATTTAATGAATTAATATTCTTAAAAACCAGCTCAATCGTGTCATATTTTGTCAGTTTCATCAACTTGATTATTCTATCAACATCTAGTGTCCCTATTTGACATAGTTCATGTTTAATTCACATATCTTTAATCAAAAATTTCGTTCAATTTGTATTATTTTAATATTTCATGCATAATCAATTTTTTTATCCTTATACTGTTTTGTGTGAAAATTTCCTTTATCACCCTTCATCGCATACTTAATTTTTCTTCTGTGTTGCTTTAAATCAATGTATCTACAATCATTTATTTATATTTAAGATCTAATAATTATATTTATAGGATGATTACTTAACTCATACATTTATTAGTTATTTATATTAGTATCAGTGTTCTTTGAAAGCATAACACCTGAGCCACACAATTTCTTATTGGTTGGTTTTGTCATCTACTGCTTTTAGTAGCTCATTAAAATTAAAATTGATGGAAAGTCTATAATATTTTGTTTCTCGAGAGTATATATATATATATATATATATAAGATAGGTTAGTTTGGAAAGGATTCAGATGTTATTTTTTGGGCAGCATAGGGCTGTTACCCTTTATTTATTCTTGGGTTTTTTCTAGTTCTGAAATATGAGAAATAGATAAGTATGAGAGGTTGAATCTTCTATCAGTATCATTGAGAAGGTATTTTTCAAATAAATAAGTAAGGGATTTTTCTTTCAAATACTTACTTTGAAATTACATTTTTATTTTTGTAAGGGAATTTCTTTATTTATTTCGAAACTATGATTTCTATTTGTGGTTTTGGGAAAGAGAATTCATTCTGAAAATTATAATTTATTAGAATTATAATAGTTATTTTCATGTAAGTATTCATTCAAATTAATTTTTAACAAATGATTATTTTTTATCTTTTCCAATAAATATATGAATTAAATTTTATAAGGGAGTTTAATTTATATTTTTTATTAGAATTATAATTTATATAAAATATTGATTATTTATTTATTTTCAAACACCACATTTGAAATTTTATTTCTAAATAAAAATACTCTTTTCATATACTACATATATTTATTTTTCAAATAAATATATGTATATTATCATGATATTAAAATTCATCAAGAAATGGTGCTTGAAAATTTAATACTATATGATATTTATTATGATTTGATTTAATAAGGGAATTACCTTTATAGGGAATTAAGATTTAATTATTATTCCAAAATTTTGATGATTGAAATTTATTTATATTTATTATTTCATGTGCATAAATACCTTACATAATCCTGAATGTCATAATTTTTATAAGATATGGCCATCAACTTAGCTCAAGAAATTTCATTCATGCATCAACAATTATTATTAATATATATGTATGTTTTTTATATAAAACATTTTTTAGTAGAAATAATTTTTAAAGAATGTTTTGTTAATTAAAAAACATGGCTGACAAATTACTCTTATATCCTGAAAATGAAAGTAAAAGAGAGATTCAATTATTTTAATTTAAATAGATAGGTACCTGGTAAAGTATATATATGTGTGTGTGTATTAAAAAATCATTCTTTTAAAGAATAAAATCCAGTAGAAAACGGATGTATATATAGAAAGAAAGATAAAAAATGTTTTCATAAGAGTTGACACTTGAAAATTGTAAATATGGTAGAGAACTAGGGATTGAACCCATTCCTTAAGTGGGTAGGCCCAAGATAGCCTTCAATTTTTCAATTGGACATAGTTTTTTTGATTTAAAAAGCTTGCGTAATGTTTCCTAAAAATTACTAGATTATATTTAAAAAAACTTTTGTACGTAAGTAATTCCAAAAGTGGTATGGTATTTTAAAGTGTAAGTAATTTCAATTAAGTTTTAAAAAGGTGTTTCAGAAAGTATATTTATTCTATTATATTAGAAACATTTATCAATGTATTTTGAAAGGAATATTTTCTAATAGGTATTTCAATTTTTTAAAAACTCCTTACTGGGAAATTCAATGCTCACCCTTTATTTTAAAATGTTTTTCACATGAACCATAGAAAATCTAAGTTGTACATAGATACTTTTAATGTTATCATGTGAAAAAGCGTAGTAGGAATTTGTTTTAGTTTTTTCAAATTTGATCAATGTGAGGTGTTTTCTAATCCTCTAGAACCTAGACTGGTAGAAGTTCCTTTATTCTATAAAGCACTGTGTATTTTTCAATTACCTTTTATATAAAAAATACACATCATTTTTTAAGAACTGAATTTGGAAGCGTGGGTTCATAGTGTAATAATTACATAATAATATTAGTATCTTAAATATATTAAGATTTTTTTATGTTATAGTTACAAACTACACTCACAACACATCCATAAAATGAAATACACAATCATTGTTCATGTGTATAGTAGACTACCGCCTCACGAACTGAGGTCATTTATTCTTCAATTACCACCTCTCAATGTAGATAAAATGATGGAAATACTAATTTTATATCATATATATGATATTTATTATATCATTATGCATCTAGAATTATTATATAACACATACCTTTATTCTTTTCATTTTATGGGAATATGATAACATTTTTTGTGGATGTGTGGACTACCACCTCCTCAAAGCGATGTGATTCATTCATGCATACATAGAATGCATTCAGGATAAATTTAATAAAAATATGGGATATATATGAAATAATAATTATAAAGTAATGATAATATATATATATATATATATATTATTTACTTTTACTTCTTTAAAAAGTGAGAATAAAATGGAAACAATGTTCATGAAAACGTACAACCTATTGTCACCATGAATGGCGCATTTAATTTTCTATTTATATATTTTATAGATTATTATAAATACATATATAATAAATATATATGATATTTATATCATTTTTTAAATTATTTAAATAAGTAAATAATAATCTAAGTAATAGTACCAAGAATAACAAGTCAAAACATGTACAAAAAACAAAGCGGTTATCACCCAAAACGTATCTTTAACATTGAATTGTTAATAAATGAGTAATATAAATTCATAAGTAAATAATATATGGAATTATATATGTTAATATGGTAATGTTATATATTTATAATAAACTTGTATTTATTATACATGAGGTTTTTAACATGTATGAAAGAATACAAGACTTAATGTAAGGGAATTTCATCTCATTTTTTTATATTCGTGAGATACATACCATATTCACCACTATATCATTTTATATGGTGTATATAATACCCTATGATATGTTATATCTTGAATTTAGTTTATTTAATGATATTAAATGTTTCATTTTATGTTATTTATTTATGTGCATCATGATTCAAAAGTTACTCAATTAGTAAGGTGATTTCTAGTCTCACTTTTATTTCTGTAATACTTATTCCATATTCCCCAATCATTTATTATATGTGGTATATATACTTACCATGAATTTATTATATGATCCTGATCCTTTAATATATTTGTATTTATATTTCCATTTTATTATCTATCATTCATGGTGTTTAAGGATCAAAAGTTACTAAATTGGTAAAGTAATTTTGTCTCAATTTTCCTTCTTTGATACACATGTTATGTTATATACCTATATCCTTTTACGATGTGTATATAATTCCTTTTGAAATGTTTTATCATTAATCTCATTATTATAATGATATTTTTTGATTCATGTAACATTATTCTCTTATAGTGATCATAATTCAATGTTACCAAAGTGGTAATAGCTTATTGTTATGATCTCATCATATCGGGATTATTTATGATTATACTTAAATTGATGAGATATTATGCTATATATTTCAATAACTCTAATGAATTTTATTCTCTTATTTTTATATATAATAGTATCATGTAATGGTATTATTTTTCCAGTCTTTGGTACTTAAGATGAATAATAAAAAAATTATGAAAATTGGACTTTATTTCTCTCTTTAGTCATAAATCTGTTGTATTCAAAAAACCATGTTTTCTAAAAATGTTTTTAAATGACATTTTAATGTATTTTAAAAGGAGAAGTATTTTTAAAATGTTTTCAATTTTAAAAAGTGTTTATAATTATTTTAAATGCTTTCATTAAATGTTTTTAAGGATATTTTCAATGAAAAATATTTTCAAATTTTTTTATGGTTTTCAAAGATTCCATTATAAGATTTCAAATATATTTTCAAAGAAAATGTTTTCAATATTACATTATATTTTATAAAGATATTTTTATAGATATGTTTTTCAAAAAATAAATAAATGTTATTTTATAAATTTTCAAAGATACTTCCAAATAGTAGGTTTTCAAAGAAATTTCAAGCTTTATTTATATGATTTAAATGTTACTTTCAAAGAAAAAGTTTTTAAAAATAAATTAAGTTTTAAAAAATGTTTTTAAACGAATAAAGGATATTTTACTCAAGAAATGTTTGGAATTATTTTTAAATCTTACTTTATAAGTTTTCAAAGTGTTTTTTCAAGAAAATGATTTTGAAAATGTTTTATGTTGCAAAAATTGAGTTTTAAAGTGAGGATATTTTCAATAATTAGTGATCTTAGTGATTTTTCAAAATTATTCTCCATATAAGATGACATACTTTGATATATTTTATGCTTTCATGGGGATATGATCAAAGTAAACCATTCTTCTTCTTTCATTGAATGGTTAATATTTAAGATTAATTTTTTTTTATGAATCCTGTTTCTCTTTCATAGGTTATAGAATGATAAATTTTTATCCAACCCACTTTAGTTCATTGGTTATTATATGATGAAATGATTGTGAAACCTGTCTATTTTACACAAGTTATGATATGATGAAATGTTTATTATATCTGTTTCATGTCATGGGTTATGATATGATGTTTATGAATCCCATATCTTCTTTTAGGTCATGATATGTTGAATTGTTTATGTTCTTGTGGCACACATAAATACGAAATAACTATGAGAAGGGTGGGAAATATATCTCTATCAAATGAATTAGGTAATTATTTATATATCATTATATAGAAATGGATGGAACAGGCAGTGAACTCGATTCAGTAAATGATTTTTTCTACTAAGAAGGTCTTGGGAGTGAACCTTGACTACAAATATGGTTTGGGGAGTGAACCCATATAACTAAGATATTTTTTAGAGTAAACCCATACTACTAATATGGCCTTGGATGTGATCCTTGAATTACATGGAAATAATTTTATATGTTTAGGTTTCTTTTACAATTCCATATCTCATTCATATGTTACGCTCATATGACTTATTCTCTTTGATTTCATTATGATTCATGTCTTATGAACTTCCAATATTTATGTCATGATTAATGTATATGATCTTTGATATGAAAGTTATTATTTTAATTTGATATTTTCATATTCTCATACACTTATTCTTATATTAATCTTACATACCTCCTTTATTTATCCGTACTAGTCATCTAAGATCACCCTTTCTTATGTTTCCTTTCCCCAAGCTATGAAGAAAGGTTTTAAATTAGGATAACTAAAGGGGAATATTTTTATATGACATTTTGAAGATATTTAACCCAATTATAATAATGTGTTCCATGTTTCCAAAGACCCTAAACTATTATGGTCCTCATGCATATAATTTTGAAATGTGCAGAATATTCATCTAAAATGATGCAGTATCCATGTATGTTAAGCCTTTATCAATATATTTGGTATCAACGTAATGTTTTACTCAAACTTTGGAAAATAGGATGATAAAAATATAGTGAGGTTCTCTAGGGACACTTCTAGGTATATTTATAGAGATGTATCTATGGATAAGTCTAAGGATGTGTCAAAGTATATGAAAATGTGTTGGAATTTTAGTAAAGGATAGAGAGAGTGGTTTCCTAGAAATACATCCTTGTTTACATAATACAAGTGGATAAGATTCTAGAAGAGATAAACATAGGGGTAAAAAACCTGAAAACACTAAATTGAACTATAATAGATCAGGAACTAGTTCACGATAACAGGCCTTGAGGCACAACTGATTTGACACTCATGGGGTATATGATTTGGAAATTCATAAACTCTTCACAAACTATCAGGTAGGATTTAAATAGAAGTTGACTATGAATGACCTAAGATAAACCTAAGCTGTTATATATATTAAAGAATGTGTCATAATTTATACAACTTATAAGTTATCTGTCATGATTATGTGGTGTTTTGATGTGATAATTTTTTCTCACACTATACTTTTTTGTCATAGTCAATAGAGGGAACTAGAAGAAACTAGGTTAAAATTGAATTTTAAAGATGTGTAAAGTATGAAAATTAAAAAAATTGATGTCCTAAGTGGAAATATCATGAGGATAATCATAATGGTGGAATGATTACTGGTTATACAACTAAAGATAAAGACATTGTGAAGGACATGTAAAATTTATGGGAAATTTTCATAATATTTTTTACATTAGACTTAAGAAGAATGATTATATTAAGGTTTAAGAACCTTAAGAAATGATTAAAATTTTATATTCTAGGAATGGGGTATTAATGAATGTGATAATGAAGCCTAATTAATGGTTTAAGAATATAGTTAGATGATTTTAGTGTATATGTATAGGAAGTCAAGAATTATGTTATATGAATAATTAAGTATATATATATTCCATTATGTATTTGAAAAATATATATTTAATGGTGTTGATGAAATAAAAATGTGATTTAATGGAAAGGAGTTATTTTGATTAAGGGAAGGTAACCCTTAATGTGTTTATGATGTTGAGAAAATTGTGTTTAGCTTGGATAAAAAGATGATTTGTATGGATAAATTTAATTTGACAGTATTTATTACCCTATAATTGAGAAATTATTTGTTATAAATGTGTATTATTCTATCATGGATGGAGTTTATATCATTTTTGGATTTAAGTAATATATCCAATAATAATTTTAATAAGGAAACATGAATAATTTCAATAAGTTTTCATGTTAATTCAATATATTACCATATTTTAAGAGAAAACATGATAAATGTATTCACATGTTTGGTATATAACAACCAAGAGATACTTTATAATATATACAGTATCAATGTTAAGCTAATATTGATAAATTTATTGACACTTTTCCTAATGTTTTGAATTTTCTTCTTTCAAAATGCATATAAGTCTAAACACATATGGAATGGTTTAAAATTAACATAAGATGAGGTTTTAGAGATTAAATTATTATCTCACAATATGAATAATTCTACTTATTATATGAACTATGATGACCATTTTTTGATGATGATAACAAAGGAAATATTAAACAACTTTCATTCTATTTATGGGTCTTATGTTCTATTACTGATTCAGGCATTACAATTCCACCTTCATTTCTTAGAGCAAGAGATGTAGTGAAAATTTCTCAACTAAAAACACAAGTGTGATATTGTGATTTTGAAATGGAATGAAATCAAATGAGTATAATTTATCACAAAAATTATTCAAATTTAGTAAAAGGGTCTTGAAATAAAAAGTTTACCATTATCATCATTTTTAATGATATTAATGATTTTTTTCAAGACTCTTTTGGGTTATTAATTTTTGATCATTAACATTCTATTAACCATATACTCTATCACTATCTATCATAAAATTATAGTTATATTTATATTACAAGTACATGTTTTTACTTGAATCTTTTTTTTCTTACTTTAAAACCTAGTTATGAGTTACTCTTGGTAACCATTATGTTTCCATCTTTCCCTTTTTAAAGGAAGTTTTATTATTCTTCATTTTTATGATGTGGGTCTCTATGAAAGGAAATTTCAAATATTAATCCTTTGATAACCCATATAAATTATGAGAGAAATTTTTATTTAAAGTGGGTATAATGTGACACCATGAATATTTATGAATTATTTTTTTGATTAATTTAATCTTTTTAATATTTTTCATTTCTTAAAACAACGGATATAACTTGTGTTATATGAAAGCACCAAGTTATTATTTCTTTGTATGCAACAAAAATTTGATCTTTCCCTACATGAAACACTTAGATTAGCTTTTGGTAAAAACAACACTATGTTTGGATTCTTCTACACACAATGTTGAGTTCCTTTGATAGCTTGCATAACATGCATGAACTAGTTTTACCAAACTATAATGTACTATTAAGATTATTGTTAATATTTTATTATAGTTTTCATATAGTTGTTGGAATATAGGATATTAATAATATTAAATAAATTATGAATATTTGGTTTAAAAATTAATATAATAATAATTATTTGGTTACCAACTAACTAGAAATGAAAATAAAACCCTTTAAAAATAAAATAAATATTTTAATAGAAAACTGTAATTATAAAATCAATTTTTTTACATTAATAAATTAATTAAACCAATGTTATAAATTATTTTAATAAAAATATATATATATATATATATTATTTTCATACATCTATTTATCATTCGTCTTATGTGTTTTCTAGATAAGAGATAAGAATAAGTTTAATTTTATGCATACAAATATTTATTTTTATAAAAGGTAATTTTACCTCCTTTTAATGGCACACCTATTTTAAATCTAAATTTTGAAACATTTTTAATAAATTTGAAAAATAAACTTCCTTTTTGAAATTGGAATATAAATATTAACTTTGGGTGAATTTTTTCTCTTTTTCTAAGAAGTTTTATATGTTGATGAATAGTAAAAACGCAAAATTTTAATTGAAAACAACATTTTCATATAATTTATTTATACAGATAAATTATATTTTAAATTTGTTTTAAAGGATAATTAGTTCAAATATAAATCAATAAATCCAACTTAGGTCATTTTAAAAAAAATTAAACGGATATTTCATATAAAAACATTTCAAACTTTTAATCATTTTTTCTTTTAAAAACACGCTTTCGTGACCCGTCTATAGGATGTATTTAAAATTAATCTATACCACTAAAATATTTTGATTTTTGAAAAATGGATTCAATATTTTGAACAATTATAACTTATAATTTATAATAATGTCATCATAATTTTATACTAAAAATATTAGTGAAAGTAATTAAAATTAATTATAGCAATTAAGGTAAAAATGAGTTTACTTAGTGGTTAAACTTAAATCTTAAGGGGCCAAATTAACTATAAATTTGTAGAAAATCCATTTTATTCCTATATTACTTCAATTACAACTATTTTATAGAATTTGTATCTTTATTTCTTGGAAATTATGAAAGGGAGACCTCTTAATAGTGTTTACCTTTTTATATTTACAAGAATGTCACTCCTCCACTATAAAAGGGCACTCACCTCCATCACTTCTTCACACCTCTCAAGAACCTTTTTCATAAAAAAAACAAATAATCTCACAAAAAATATCATATCATCCTAGAATAATCCTTTTTGGAATAAATCCAACAAAGGATGTCCTTTGGTGTAAACCAAAAGGAGTTAACCAATGAAGAGTTAACATCCTTCAACAATAACATTTGTTTTATTTTTTTATCCACCCCCTAATTATTTTTGTTACATGATTATATAAAAAACTAATTATACTAAATATATTTAGATGATTTTATGTTAATTTTTATATATACACTCTCACACACATCCATCAATTGGCATATGCAATCACCATTCATATGTATGACGAACTACTGCCTTAGGAACCGATGTCGTTTGTTCTTCTATTACCACCTCTCAAGGTTGGTAAAAATAATGGAATTAATATTTTTATATGATTTATGTGATATTTATTATGAATTTTTTCCTATGTATTTATTATATAACACATACCTTCATGAGTTACATTTTATGGTAATACAATAACTTTGTTTGTGGACGTGTGGACTACCACCTTCTCAAACATATTTGACTCATTCATGCTTTACATGGAATGTATTAAGTATGGTTTTTATATGAATATTCTATATATATGAAATAATAATTATTCTAAATGATAATATATATATATATATAATTTACTTTTCCTTCTTTAAAAATAAGACAGGAAAATAGAAACAACATTTATGTGTACATTTGGCCAACCGTCTCCATGAAAGGTGTATTTCCTTTTATATTTATATATTTTACATACTATCATAAATAAATATATAATGAATATATATAATATTTTTTTAATTTTTTTAATTCAATAAATAATTAAATAATGTTCTACTTACTAGGAAGGTTTGGGATCCGAGCGTACCCAGTCCCAAAAATTTATTAATAGAAGTAAAGCAACGACAACGAAACATAAATGTGCCACAAGCACCACCAAAAATAAGGTGGAAAACCAATTTCTCCCACAAGAAAACTAAATAAAATGATCAAAAACAATGTTAAATAGTTCTAAAATGCACAAAGAAAAGATGACCTTTACAATATAATCCAAAAATACTAGCTAAAGCCCAAAAAGGCTCAGGTCATCCATCAATAAATGCCAGCCAAGACTATGATTGCCCGGTTGTGCCATTCACTAGTAATCCGCCGCTCCCACCAATTCAAGGTCCAATATCTCTTGGTCATCCTGCCTATGCCCCACTAGTGCGCAAATCCCGTGGCCCAAGGACAAATCATGCTCCCTACGTGCATCTCGAGGACTCCTCCCCCAAGGTCTTCATCAACTCCGGCCAGATCTGGATAAGCTACTGAATACCCTACTCCAAGCAACATCCAATCACTATTGGCTGAATTTGTGCCTTTTCTTCATTGGTATCCTCCTCCAAGATGTGGATCCGTCACCCTCACGCTGGAAATCAACACTGTTGGCCAGAGGATCCACCGTCGTGCAGCGGACAACCCATCGCTCATCACTCGTCACCGCCTAGATCGAAGATCCACATGCCTGCCACCATCCAACCTCGACAAAGCATCCCGAATATAAAGACCTGAACCATCTCCCCACATCACCCACTAAAATCGAGGCTATCTTCCACCCGACGTGTCAATTAATCACCAGACCAAACCAAACTCCAGTCGCCTGCAACGAACACCCAATCATCGGCTCATGTTTTCCTCTTGCTGAAGAATTCCTCCACAGTGCACTTCTCAGCTAGCTTATACTCCATTTTTTATATAAGAACCCATCCTAGATATCATACTGAAACAACCATGACCACCTGATATTTATTCAAGATAGCAGCATCCAAAACAAAACAAGAACCATCCTTGTGGCGAGATCCACAAGCTGCAAACAAGTCAAAATAACTAACAATGCCATAGAAGATCTTAGTTAGGTTACCAGATGAATACCCTTTGATATGATGAGAGATAGTCTCTCCATTATTTAGAGATAAACTCTCCATCTTAAATAATGTTCTACTTAATAGGACTAAGATTAACAAGTCAAAACATGTATGAAAAACAAAGAGGTTGTCACCTGAAACATAACTTTAACATGGAGTTGTTAAGAAATGAGTAATATAAAGTCATAAGTAAATAAAATATTGTTTTATATATATGAATATGGTAATGTGATAGATTTATAATAAACTTATATTAATTATATAGAAGGTTTTAACGTGTATGAAAGAAGACAATACTTAAAGTATGGGAATTTCATCTCACTCTTTATATCAGTGAGATAAATACCATATTCACCAATTTTTTATTTTATTTTGTATATATACTAACCTATGAAATATTATACCATTAATTTACTTTATTTCATGATATTAAAAGTTTTAATTTATTTAATTACTTCATGGGGATCACAATTCAAAAGTTACTCCACTAGTAAGGGGACTTCTAGTCTCACTTTTATTTTTGTGAGACTTATGCCATATTGATCACTAATTTTTTTATGTGGTGTATATAATGACCATGAATGTATTATATGATCATTATAACTATTTTTATTTCTATTTAAATATCCATTTTATGATATATATTTCATGGGTTTTATGGATCAAAATTTACCAAATCGGTAAACTAATTTTTTCTCAATTTTACTTCTTTGTGATTCATGTTATGTTATGAATATATATCCTTTTACAAGGTGTATATAATTCCCTTAGACATGATGTATCATGAATATAATTATTCTCATTATATTTTTGTCTTCATGTAACATTATTATTTCATGTGGATTGTAATTGAACATTACAAATGTGGTAACAACTTATTACTACAATCACATCCTATCAGGATTGTTTACAATTATGATTCCATTGATGAAATATTATGATCTATATTTCAAGAAATATCATAAATTTTCTTATGATATGGTTATTCATGATATTTTCATATAATGGTACCATTTTTCACTCTTTTTTACTTAAGATAAATAATGAATTTTTTATTAGAGAATCTGACTTTATTTTTCTCTTTAGATGGAAATTTGTTTTATTTAAAACCCCATGTTTTCTAAAAATGTTTTAATTTTTTTTTAAAGATATTTTATGATAATTTTCTCATATACGGATTTTAGAAGAAATATATGTTTTCAAAAGTGTTTAAAATTATATGAAAAATTCCATTATATGTTTTCAAGGTTATTTTAAAAGAAAAATGTATTCAAAATGTTTTATTGTTTTTAATTCTTCTTTTATAAGATATCAGAGATATATTCAATTAAAATGTTTTAAAAATGTTTTTAATATTAAATTATAATTTTTCAAGGATATTTTCAAAGAAAGTTTTTTGAAATGATTTCATGCTCTCTTTATATGTTTTGAAGGTTATTTTCAAAGAATTTTTTTTTCAAAATGTTTTAGGTTTTAAAATTATTTTTATAAAAGGAAAGGATATTTTCATCAAGAAATATTTTCAAAGATTTTTAATGCTTTATAATTTTTCAATTTTTTTCAATGAAATTTATTTAAAAAATATTTTATGTATTAAAAAATTATTTTCAAATAAAGGTTATTTTCCTTAAGAAATGCTCCAAGTGATCTTTCAAAATTCTTCTCCATATATGATGAAATACTTTGATATAGATTATTATTAAATGGGGATAAGATCCAAGAACACCACTATTATTACTTCTTTGAATATTTTATGTCTATGATAATTTTTTTATAAAACCCATTTCTATTCCATGGGTTATACCATGATAAGTGCTTATAAAATCCCCTTACGATTGGGTAGACCAAATAGCATTGGCCAATATCATTATAGCTTATATGAAGAAGTGGCCCATATAGCACTAGGTAATATACTTATAAATTATATGATGGGGTGGCCCAAATAGTGCTGAGTAAGACTGTTATAGATTATACTATGGGGAGACCCAAATAGCACCAGGTGATCCTAATATATCTCTCTAATTAATTAGGTAAATATTTATATCTCATAAGATAATTATGGGAACAAGACGATGGGTTTCATACACTATGGGAATAAGGTATATCCTGATCCACTATAGGGAAAGGACTACAAGTGGGGATGGTTGTGGGTTTTGTTCAGTAGATGTATCCCCCATTTAGTACCCGTATAAATTATTTTAATAAGCCTTTACTTTTTGGGAATGATTTTACCTGCTTATATGTATGCAAATAAATAATTATCTTATTCCTATGTCATTATTTCAGGGATTATGACCTCGATTACCTTATGATTCGTGTATTATGAACTACTAACCTCTATTTCATTTCTCTTGATTATGATATTTGAACTGTGTGGTATGATATTAATTTCATGATCATGTTCTCATACCCCTATGCTCATGTTATTCTTACATATATACATTTTTACCCTTACTAACCATCTAATCTCACCCTTTTCTTATGTTTCTTCTACCCATGATATAAATAAAGTTTCTAAGTTGGAATAAAAATGTGGAAGATCTTTAAGGGAGATGTTGAATATTTTCAACAAGATAAATGATTATGTTTCCAAGTTTCCAAAGACACTAAACTATTATGGTCCTTGGGAATTTAAATTTATAATGTGATGAATATTCCTCTAAAATGATTTAATATGCATGTACGTTATTCTTGGGTTTCTATCTGTCTTCCAAGACAATGAACATGACTAGATTTGATCAAAACCTGACTTTAATTGACAAACTTTCTATACAAGTCTTGGTCAGATATGATTTAAAGGGGGATCATGGGCTATGAGCAAGGTCCTGGGACATTATTATAAATTAAAACATCCAATACTGGTTATTTAGATATCTTCCAACTTATACTGAAGTAGGTAGAAGAGGATGGGTGTTCCATGAGAACTTGTATATATTTGTTTTTTTATTTCCACACTTAATTTTCATCGTTTAATGTTATCTTTACACTTTTTATTATATATATTCATAAGCTGGATGGAATCAGATGCCATTGGGGATGGACTAATTAGTTTATCTCACACCCTACTCGGTCAGCCTTATGGTTCCCTGATAAACATAAGGTAATTGTGTAGGAATTGGGGAATCTGACTGGTGGTCGATGTTTCATTTATTTTAGCATGGGAGTGGGGGAGAATATGACCAAGCTATGGATTCTAAGGCTATCTTGAGATTGTCTTTTGGTCTTTTGGGTTTTTTTGGTATACATGTATATAAATGCACTATCTTCCATTTCTATATGTGTTTCATTTTTTATATCATTCCATGATAATCATTTTTTATGTCCCATTTATGGATTCTTACTCTTCCAATATTAAGTTGTCTATTATTCTTCAGCTATTGATTATTATGATTATATAGCTCTAATATACTCTGATCATGAGGTTATAATCTCCCCACTATTCCAACATGGACCCTAACTATTAGTAGGAATCATCTAGTGTATGGGGAGGCACACTTAAGGTCATGTGTCCAACTATGTTTGGTTACTATTGATAGAATTGGGTTAGGGACATAACACTTGACCTGATCGTCACCTGGTGCATGACAACGATCTTGACTGTGCACCTAGTTTGACACCCATGTGGGATATTCATATAATAATTCACATTTTAATTAAAACCCATTATGAAATATTTTAACAGAAAATGACAATTAATTACCTAGGTTAAACCTAAGACGTTATATATTGAAAATAATTTTTATTATTTAGGAATCCTATATATGATTAAATTGTTTTCCAACTAAAATTATTATTACTCTCATGATACTTTTATGTTTTATTCTATGACTAAAACCCAAAGGAATCAAGTTTACATTGAAAATAAATGAAAATATAGTGACTATGAGAGACCAAATGAGATGATGATTGGATTGAAAGATATCATGGTTGTTCCTAATCAGTTATCACAAAATTTGACTAAAAACCAATACCTTAACCAAATATTAGACACACCGAAGAAGTGAATAATAAAGTTCACTAAGAGATCGAGTGTTAGAGGCCATTTAGAAAGGAAGGATAGATTTTATTCATGTCCTAAATGTGGATGGAGACACCCAATAAAGTGTCTTAGTGGAATGGTAAAATGCTTTATGTGTGGAAAGTAAGGGTGTGAAGAAAATAATTTACGAGCCAAAAAGAATAGTGAGATAGAATGAAATAAATCTCATCATTCAATTCTATTTATAGTTCCTTAACATTAATGTAATGAACTTATGATTTATCTAAATTAATTCCTTATTGTAATGGTTTACCCCTAAACCAAGAAAGTACCTATGTTAATATAAAATGGATGAATTATTTTGGTATATTTATTCAATAATTAAATTCTATAAGTATTTTACCAACAGTATTCTCATTATAAGAAACATGAATCATTTAAGGATTGTGTAAAATTTTAGAATCACGCACTTCTTCATTAACTTAAGAGTGATGGACACCATCATGGGTTCATGAGTTTAAGTTTGATCATATGTTCCATGTCATAAAAAACCCTTCTGAAAATTTGTGTGGTAGGAATATAACAATATTAAGGCTATTTTTGGAAAACATTTATTGGAATACAACCCATTAGTTAAGAATAAGAAAAATTATTTAAGGAATAATTCCTCTGTATCTTTTTGGACATAAGATTAATGGTATTAGTAACCTTCAAAATTTATATTATCTGTGATGTTTTAATAATTATGGGTTTAAAAAATTTTGGAATTCTATAATATTTATATAAATATACTTTTAGAAAAATGATAATCCATAGTTGGGTGACAACCCATCATATCCATCAAGGTTGTGGGGCTTGAACTCACATCTGAGGATAATAAGGGTTTAGTACCTACCATAGGCCCACGTGATGTCCTAGTTAATATGTCATTGTTTATAGTTAAATGGTTTTATAGATAAATTTTTATTTTTAACAAGTGGTGTTACTATTGATGTTTAGATAATAGTGCATTATATCTGATAACTTGTGATAACCATACTAATTTTGGAATATATTTAGAGACACATAGAAATACTTTTCACTCTTTTAGGGATCATAAGATCCGTTAAAAGTAAATTTTAGTACTTTGGAAATAAAAAATTCATTTTTTGGATATTAATTTCTTATAGTTAGAGATAAATTAGAAACTTATCAAAACACAACCAAAGTATGAAATTTTTCTTATTTAATAGAAATACATAAAGTAAAAAAATTTCCTTTTATTCATAGACATGAAAATATTTCCTCAACATTATGAAAAAGATATTGAAACAAAAATGTTATCCTATTACCATAAAATATGATCAATCAAATTTACTTTAAAACCATCATATATTTATGGTTTGGTGTCCCTTAACTATCAATTTATCATTCAATTTCTTATGATTAATGATCTCAATTAGTATCTATAATTATTTATACTTTTATTCAATGTACATATCTTTACTTTCCACCTATTACTTCTTACTTGTAAACCTATTTATGTGTTATTACTAATGAAATTTGTATTTAAATTTCTCTCTTATCAAGAATAAGTTTTATTATTCCTTTTACGATGTTAGTTTTTAAAAAATGGTATTTCTAAATGTCATACCATTAATTTCTGATATCATGTTTAAATTGCAAGAACAAATTTTTTATAGTGGGGAGAATGTAACAACATAAGATTATAAAATAATAACATTGTATTTTATAACATATGTGACATAAAACAAAAACCACAAATAAACCATGAAATATATTTCATTAGATTTAATCTCTTTGATAGCTTGCAGAACATGTAAGCCTGAGTCTAGATAAACTGTAATAAAATATATTGTTATAACTTGACCATTAAATTTTTTGGGTATGAGTAGTAATATGTAAATTTTTTAAATTATGGTTATTTATTAATTATAAATAAAATAAAAAACATTTTAAGGTAAAATAACTATTTTCTATAAACTGTATTTTTTCTAAAAGGTTGTTTAGTCTTGATTTTCAAAAATAATTCAAAATTATTTTTTTTATCAATTTTAGAAAATTTAATTGATAAAATTAACATAATTTTTTAAATTATAATGTTAAAATTTTCTTAGGGAGATTTTTTCTTATTTTTGTGAAAAGTACCATTTTTTGATGAATAGTAAAAAATACTAAATTTTAATTGAAAACTGCCTTTCCATTAAAATTATTTATTAAATTAAATTATATTTTGAATTAGAATTAAAGTAAAGTTAATTAAATTATATATATTATTCCAATTCAGGTCATTGGGATAATTTTCATATTGAATTTGGATATAATTTTTTTTGAAACATTTGAATATTTTCTCCTTAAAAAACTTGTTTTCCCATAGCATCTATAGTATTAATTTTAAATTAAATTGTACACTTATATGAATGGAATTTGAAAAATGGATTAAATATTTTTAATCTTCATAAATTATATTATTTAATAAGTTCAACATAATATTTCATAATAATTAATAGTAAAAACAATAAAAAATATTTGCAGCAATTAAGGTAAAAATGGATTTATTGGGGGTCCAACTAAAAAGATAAAGGTTGAAATTGCCTAAAAACTTTTATAAAATATATTTTATAGAAATATTTCTACCCTATAATGACTATGTATTGATAATATTTTATTTTTTACTCTTTCTGAAATTTAAAAACATGGTTACAAATTTTTATTTTCAAAAAATACAAGTGTGCCACTCACCTATCTTTTAAAAGTCCACCCCCGATCCTCTATTAATCTTACCATAAAAACCTTTTAGTTAAGAAAATAAGTACCCAAATCACTTCCCAAATTCCATACTATAATACTAAATACTTAGTTTGGGTATAAATTCAACCTGGGAATTCTTTTGTGCAAACCTAAGGAGGTTACATGAAGAAGATGTAATGTTATTCAATGGACATTTTTATTTTATTTCTTCCTACACCTCATTAAATTATTATTAAAAAATGATGATATAATAACCATGGTGCATTACATATACTTATATTATTTTATGTTATGTTCACAACCTAAAAATATACCCACTTCTATTAAATTTATTACGAAATCATCATTCATGTGTACAGAAGACTATCGTCTCACGAACTGATGTCACTCATTTTTTCTATTACTACCTCTCATGGTTGGGTATTATAATGAATATAAAGTATATATATGATATTTATAACATATTTATACTTATTTAGTAATTATATATTATATATATTTTTACTTTTCACTCAATAGGGGATTGAATAGTATCTCTCGTGTGTACGGTGGACTACCACCTTTGAAGCGATGTGATTCATTTTTCACTAACGCTTTACGTGGAAGATAATACAGATAAATTTAAAGAATAAATGTGATATAAATTAATAATTATTATATTCATGAAATATTTATCATTATAAAATGATAATATATCTTTTTATTTCTTACATTTTCACTCACTAAAAGCGGATAACATCATTTGCGTACATGTGGACTACGCTTTCATGAAGCGATGCAACTCTCTTTTCATCACCAAACCATATGGATGATATTTATAATATTATTTAGAGAAATAATAAAATATTATGATAATTATGTAAAGGAAAAATATTACTTACCTCCCTTTCATAATGATTGTTTAAAATGGAAATGTTACTCACGCGTGCATACAACCTACCATCTCAATGATCGTAAAATAATTAATTTCTCAAAACCATATTTATTTATTAGTGTTAACATTTTAATCAGTGCATACAAATGATTATAATTTCATTATTATTATTATGTATTTGATCAAACTATATAATATTCATAAGAACCAGAACATTCATGACAAAACATGCATGTGAAAACAAGGAAAATAACACTTGAAACAAAAAAATAATGAAAAATTAATAAAGAATGGGTGATGATATGCTATAATATGACTAGATATGATGTTATAAATATGAATATGGTTTTTTATAAGTTAATAACATGTTTAAAACAGATATACATGAGGTTAAATAATTTTCAACCAAAAGGAAACTTTAGGTAAGAGAATTTATCTCAACTTCCCATCATTGAGTCATATTTTAGTGTTATGAACTTAATTTATTTTATATGGTGTATATACTGCCCATTTTACATGTAATATCATGAATCCATAATAATTCAAGGTATTTGAGGATTAAAATTGAATTTTTTTTATCCAAGGATATTTTAATTAAAATTTACCAAGTTGTGATGAATTTCATAACTCAATTTATTTTTAATAGGTTATATTAATTTTTTTTGGAATATTTTATATTATAAGATTATGTTTGTAATTACTATTTATTATATTTTGTTTTATTTCCACTATTTTATGTATATTTACTATTGATACACATAATCTATTCATTGATTAATTATTACTTCAACATTGTGATCATTCTAAGGGATTATTCCACAACATAATTCTAATCAAGATTGTTTATTATTGAGTTTGAATTAAATGAAATTATTTAATAATTTTCTAATATATCAATTTTATTTTGTTATTATCTACTTATTCATTATATTTTCAAGTAAAATTACCATTTTACACTCCTTGTTACTTAATAATAGAGAAAATTATTTCAATTAAATCTGACATCATCCCTCTCTTCTGTTAGAAATTATTTTTCTTCCAAAACCATGTTTTAAAAATATGTTTTCAAAAATGTTTTTAACCTTTTATAAATGATTTATAAAATAAAAGTTTTCTCATTTTGACCTGTTAAAATATTTTTTGAAATGAATCTTTATAAAATTTTAAAAAAAGTCTCATTTGGATTTTACCGATAATATGAAAGGAATATTTATTTTTACATACTCACATGTATGGAATTTCTTATTTTAATAACCAATAAATGTTTTAAATATTACTTTATATTTTCCAAATATTATTTTTAAAGAAACTTATATTCAAAAAAATTTGTGAACATTTAGTTTTAAAAAGGTATTTTCACAATGAAAAAGATAATTTTCATATGAAAATTTTTAAAAATATTTTATTATAATTCTATCAGTAAATAAAAAACCCCATTTATTATTAATAAAATGGGTAAATGTTGTAATGATACTATCATTATTATTTCTGTTATTGTTTTATAACCTTTTTGACTAAGGAAAGTATTTACATTCAATTTCTTGATCTATTTTTTTGTTCATTAACTTTCCCTTAAAAAATTCACTTTCATGTAGAAATTAAATTTCCCCTAAAAATCCATATTATTTAAAATTTATATATTTTTTTATTGACTATATATCATTTATACATATTGGGTTCTACATTTTAAGTTATTCATTTCTCTAGGGAAATATTGAAAAATATATATTCTTTACTTAATAAGGATATTTGATGCTAAAGACATTTCTTTATGAACTAGATCTATTGTTCGATATATAAGGAATTATTTAGAAATACAGTGAATGGAAGGGCCAAGAATTATATATCCCATTGATAAATTCTTATGTCTCATGAGAAAAATCAATAATCTAGCATTAAATGAGTTTTTACCTATAGTTTTAAACCATATTGTTAAATTTCTTGATGTGGGAGGTATCATGATGTCTAATATCATGACATACAATAATTAGGAATTTCCTTAATTAAGAATTAAGTTATTATTAGCCATGATAATTTCAGAATAATATTATATTTGGATGCATTTAATTCTTTGTTTATTAATTAAATGGTATGTGTTCTGTTATTTACCATTTCCATATTGATGACACCTTATCTATTTATGATAGTAAAGTTATTTAAATTGAATTTTTTTCATCTATTAACTTTCCATATTGATTATTCCTCATCAAATCCAGATAGTTATGTTATTGATTAAATGTAATTTGTTTTTAGTTATTTAACCTTCCATGTTGATTATTCTTATTGATTCATGAAAGCTTCCATTATACTTAACCCTTACTAATCATTTGAGATCACACTTATTTTATTTTCTTTCCCATGAATCAATGAATTTTATTATGATTGATATAAAATGATATGATAGAGGAAACAAATTTTATTCTTAAAAAAATCGTGTTTTAATTTTTATTTTCAAATATATTATGGGAATCACATATGTATCTATTTTACCAAGACTACAAAATTATTCAGTTCCTCAGTATGTAAATCCTAATATATTTTTCCAATTTAATAAAGTAGACATCAACTTAGGGTTTTGGGATTTAGGGTTTCTAAACTTTCAACTCTACTGGTTTCATGTGATAAGAGGATACCAAAATTGGATGCATACAAGGCAATAGATCAATCAAAAACTCTAACTCACTCTCTTGAAGAATACTACTGAAATCATTTTGGAAAACATAAAAAATGTCCTAAAAAAAGGGGGAAGATCAAAAATGGAGGAAATATGACCAGGAACAATTAATACACTAGAAAACAAACTCTCAATCTATAGGTGGGAAGGTCTTGCGTGACTTGAACTTAGATCCCACTCTTCCTAAAACACCAGAGAGCTCCCATTAGGCATAGAAAATGAGAAATTCCAATGATAATAATCACCCTAAGAATAATGATTGATAAGAAAATCTATCCTGATGATGACCTCAAACAAATCAAGATCAAGAACCAGAAAATACCAGACTAAATCCGCATCAGCTATCAATTGTGAAAAAGAAGGACACCAAAAACACTATACGTTCCTCTTCCTAGGAGGTGTTACTAAATCTATAAAAAAGGATAAGATATCTATTGTAAGTTTAATAATATAAAAAAATATATAGATATAAATGAGTGGGATACACCTATATCAAATAAAGTAGTCACTACTGATGAGGCAATAAATATGGTATCTATCACTATTATTAGACCAGCATCTACCACCATGGGAAACTCATTTAATTTATGTTGGTTATTCAATTATGAGGCCTATGGATGGATCCCTACATTAATTGATGCGATTGATTATTCCCTATTATCCTTTAGAGCCTAAGATGACTGACCATAATGAGGTGTAAACATAGAATGACAGAATTTTTGTTGATGACCATAGCATATACAACCATTACACAACTTTACATGTGAGTAATAAGAACAACAGGTGTTCTTATCCTTTTCATACTGGTAGCAATTCATGGGAACACTACTAGCAATAACTAAATGTGCATAAGAGTCTTACCACTGAGAACCACCTCCACCACTGCTTCAATGATCTTTCCACTTCTTTTTTCCCTTATCCACCAATAAATCTATTACAGGGTATAAGAGAAGGAGAATAATAACCATCCCTGCCTACCATATTCATCTTTTCCTTCATTTACAAGTCTACAGTCACCTCATAGGTCAAAATATTTAGCATAAATACATATAATTTTAAATCTAATAATAAACCCTACAAGAACTTCTAATAATTCATCTTGTCATTCTTTACAACCTTTGGTGAAAAACAAACCATCTCTGTAAATATATTGGTGTATATCAAAACCAAACATTCTACATGATTCCAGGAGAGAAACTCCAGATAATTCACCATCATTAATGAATTTTGAAAAAAATTATAGAATAATAGAGTCTTGAATCCCATCTAGTCCAAGCCTACATTCATATCCCCCAATACCATGGAATCCCACTATCACCTTCTAGGAATATCAAGTCTAAAAACCTTACAAAGAACATTGATACTATTCGGTGTATCTAGGAATTCAAACATCAGATCAATATTTCCCATCCATTCCTCCACATCTTGAGGTTCATTTTTACCCTTGAAGGATGGCATCTTCTCATGTAAGATCTCAATTGATAAAATCCTTTCTCCTCCTGATCCTAGCTTGTAGAACATTTTGACATATATCATGAACTAATTGCATAATATCCTTGATAATATTCTTATCTATCAGAAAAAAATTATAATGTTTACCCGCTGTACCCTCATGATAAACATGTGGAAAGAATCTCATAGGAATACCACTACACACTAAAATAGAATAAATGATCATACAATTGGATAATCTAAGTTCAAACCAAAAAACCAAAAGAAAAACTAAGATTAATATCAGGAACTAAAAAAAGTAGACAGACATCCCAACATCCCATGGTATCTTGAGTCCTGGCATAGCAATAGATATCCAAGAACTCACCAGAACCTACCTCAAATGTCTCAACAATTATATCTCTAGTCTAATAGACAACCCAAGACAAGGACACATGAGGAAAAACCAACCTGGCCTCTCGAACCAAACTCTGATGAACCCAACCCAAATACACTCTCAAATTGGTACTTGACCGAAACTATCACATGCCCAAAAGGAATTACCATTCCCCATAGTCTAAAAACTATCACCTAGGAATCAATAACAACAAGAGGGGAAAACATTTTCCAACATGAAGGGAAAAAATGACCCACACACACACACACATATATATATATATAAACAAAGAGAAGAAATAGAGGAAGAGTAAAACAAGAAATATATGCCAAGTTAAAAAGAAAAAAATAGAAGTTATATGACTCAAAAGAATCTAAACAATCATCAAGACAAAATTCTAAAAAAAAATTAGTACTAAACCCTAAATATCTACTCCATGTGATTCGTTGGAAAACCTCCCACTATATCACCAACATTTACCCAGAAAAAGTTTACTGATACCTCTCCACCTTACTGTGGAACCTTACCTTTCACTACATCAAATGACATAAAAAGTTATATGCACCACTAAAGGGGTGCACAGGGCATTACTTAAACTGTCTTAGTAGGATACCAAGTAGATGTTCCATATCAATTCTTTATACAAAAATTTGAACAATGCATAAATTTAAATAAAAAAGCCATGATAATCAATTAAAAAAATAATCTCAAAATCATGATAATTTTTTTTTCTTTTTACCATAGTTCCAAGTAATCCAAGTAAAACAGTTTCAAAGCATGTCACATATATAAAAGTAGTCAAATCAAAGAATGCATCAGATATCATATAAAAACAATGGTAGTACAATATAAAATAGTACAAGACATGGCATGTGTAACTATATACCAAGGATCACTATAGGTCAACATAGATAGGATACTTTTACCTAATACATAGAAAATCATGTGCATCAAGCCTCTAGACATATTATTTGAATATAAATAGCGTAGGATAACCTCAAAATTGATCCTCCCAATAGTGCCTAAAAATTCCTTAGAATAGTGGGCCAAGGCAGCAGAGGAACATGCCATGAGTGAACCCCTTGATAGTATCATTGGATGAGGATTGTTAATACACCTTCTATATAAGTACCCAAGGCCTACCTTGTGTTATATTTTTCATAATATTTCATAAAAACCATTATTTTAAAACCATTTCACCAATAAATTTCAATATTCATTGAAAATTACTTTTATTCTTTCAGAACTAGGGGTAAGCCATTTTTTCACAAAATCTTATTTCCACACACTCAAATCAATCATGAAAATTATTTTATAAAATAAATTATAAAACTGAGATCAATATAGTTCATCCAACATAGGATAGATATGGGACCACCTACCTCAAACACGGGTCACAAATGACCATAATGGGATCCACTAACTTGGAATACCTCATGAAAAAAATAAACGTCCTATAATCTATCCTCAAATATCAGAATAAATTCGATAAGCAAATCATTTAGTGAATGGAAAGTATCACAACATACCTTGAAGAAAGGTTCATACTGCACCACAACCAAAACAGGTGGAAACCTCCAATAGAAGATCATACAACATATCTATAATGAATCAAGATGATTATCATCAAAGATCAATGGATCCATAAAAATTGTAAAATGGTGCTACTGCGATCAATGGTAACAAAGAAGAAGAAGGATTACTCACCTAGAGAAATTACCTACAATCATAATGAATATAAATCGATGAAAACAATGATCTAGAATAAGTAGATGTATCCAAAATCACCTAGGAGAGATCTTAGTTCATAGAGGAAAATATTTCAGTCGAATAAATGAAAAAAAATCCATGAAACACCCTAAAATATACAGACCCTGAGAATTACACTATGTCAATCCCTATTTCATTTTATGAAATACATGAAACCCAAATACATTGAAAACATGTATCTTTGGATTGAGAATCCCAATTTTACAATTTCATGATGTGGAACATCTTCATGGTGTGAAAAACTTTCATTACTCGACCAAATTCAAGATGTCTTCTAAAAAAAATTCACATTGTCTAAACCATTCACATCATGAAAAAGTCTAGTGGATATAAAATACTCATGATGCTACAAAAAAACTCAAACCACCTCTAGTGTTCTCCAAACTCAGGGAGAACCCTATAGAGCCTTAAACAAATTTATACCAAGACTCCATTAATTATAATAATATACTTCCCCAACATTGTTTTTATTTTCCCCAAAAAATTCTCTCCATCCTCAGAAGCTCCAAAATTCACCCAAACAAAGAGGTAAACTAAATTATAAATGGTAGATACCTAAATAAAGGTACCAGGTTGTTACAGGTATATTGATCATCTCCCAAATTTTTCTATGATACCTCATATATTTTTGTTTCTTCGATTATGGTTTTAGAATTTGGTCATGAAATTGATATTTCCCCTGGTTGTCTATTCCACATTATACTCTTTGAACTTTGGATTTCTGTTTCATTATTTTTCTGATTATTTTCTCCTCTGATACATATTAGATACGTGTCCATGTTTTTTTTCATTAACTAACATCTTCATTATAATTTGTTCTTGGTTTATAAGAATTATAATATAGGTATCTTCTAATCTATTTCCATTAAGTAGGTGTCTAGGGTGGTCCTTCCAAGTTTAGGAATTAATATTTCCATCCCAAAAAGATGTTGGGTTTTACCCTTAACATTACAGTTACCCAATGCATCATTGATTTCTTATATTCTATTAAGTAGAGGGGGTGGTTTCTTGAGGGGTCTACTCTGTTTGATTTGTTAGTGTGTTTCTCTTTTTAATTTCTTTTTCTCTATGAATTTTTCTTTATTCCTTGGTGAAATATATTACCTACATTAAATGTTTAATTTTTTTTCTCATACTATCATTATTATGGTCTTGTGGTTCTTATTTTCCAATGATATATTCACCTTTTTTGTTCCCTAATTCTGTCACTCCTATATATACATTAGGTAGCTTCATGGAAAGTTTAATTAAGTTAATGTACTATAATAAGTGGGTTTTATGTAATGTTGACATATTATTTGGGATAGATAGTGAATGAGGTTATGAGATGAAATATAGGTCATTTTTGATGGTCGGTTTGTGCTCAAATCATCTTATGGTTTGACTAGGATGTGTTTGTTGCATTATTTCTCTATTATTCATGTGTTTTTTTGGTATTTTTATAATAGTTTGGTTAATGGTTTGTGATGGGATTTATTCTTCATTTCATATATTTTATGATGAATGGATTCATTTTGGTACAATTTTGTGAGGTGTAGTTTTTGGGGATGTATTATATACTCTTTTTCAATGGTTATGGAAGATAATGATTGGTAAGGTATCAGAGAAGATTTTTTTGTGGTAAGGTGATTGTTATTATTCAATGATGATGATGTTGGGTTTAATGTTGGGGGTTTGATATTTTTGATGTCATCATTATTGAGTGGTGGTGGAAGTGATTAGGTTATGTAGGGCTACATGAACTTGAATGACGCATATAGTGCAAGGCTTGAGTAATCTCATCAATATTCCCACTCGACTTCCTTAGTGTGCCAACTGAATTCACTTTTATATTAAAAATTGAATCATTATATCTAATTATGTCACATGTGTGGCCGATATCAAATTCAAGTAGCCCATTTTTATGGTTTTGTGTTTATTTTATTATATAGTGTGTTTTTTTTGGTCTGTACTTTTTCTTACTCAATCATAATGTAGATTATTTGAGATTAAATATATATATATATATATGAAAGGATAATAGATTTATTTTTCTTCTTTATTGTAATTGTATTATTCATGAGTTATGAACTATAATTTATAGGTTTATTATAGTTATACATATTATGTGTACTAATTTTGATGGAATTATGACATCTCTTTTGAAAATAACCATGGGTATATGGACTTTGCGTCAAACTGGCAAATAGAATGGGATCCAATACTCTTTCTAGAAACATCAGGTTTAGTTACATGTTACACCATACTTTCTATAATGGTGGTTTTTGGTTTCATATTATTTTAATAATTTAAATGAAAGGGTTTTATGTACTATATTCATGGGCTGAATTTGGATATGTATGAATATAGTTGGAATTTAATTTGGGTCACTACTGGAAGTTATGTGTTTGTTAAATAGTTACATGTCAATATGGTTTAAACATATTTATTTTGTGGAAATGATAGGGAATTGGAAATTAAATAAGTAGATGAATTCATACATTTAATGTGAATACAAGAGATAATATTATGAAATTTTAACCCCTTAAAATACTAATTGTTTGATTCCTTATAATAAATCATTATATAGACCTCGATCATACATTTATATATATTTATAAAAAATAATGATAACTATGAATTATATTATGAAAGAAAACCAAGTTATGGGTTAATATAAGATTTAATTTTCCATATTTTTCATATAATTTGTGTAATACTTATTTGGAAAACCCTTGGGAAGGATACCAAAGGAATAATGTAGTGTTTATCCATAAAATGGACTGGGAATGAAGTTATCTACCCAAACATCCAAAAATCATATATGATATGACTAAAATGATGTAATACCTAAATTTAGAAGCAATGAGACACATTTCAAAGCAGGATCATAACATTTTGAAATATAAATCTTTTTCCACTGATGGAAATGATATTATAAAATGGGGTCATCATTTTAGTGGGAAATTTTTTAATAAAGGCCCTTATTAAATGAATATAAAACATTATAATCATATGATAAAATCTATTATTGTGGGTAAATTGATTAATCATCACAAAACATGACATTCACGTCAATATTAGGGAATGTGATACTTAATGGAACAAATTTTATAAACTAGTATAGAAACATAATAATTTTTATTAAGTAAGAAGAAAAATTACATCTATTAGAACAATCAATTACTAGAAAATAAAAAGTATATCGTATTAAACAAATGAATATGGATAAGTATCATAGTTGTTTTTAATTAATGTTTTATATAAATACTTGGAATGAATGAAATTCAGATAATGTTTTCCTCACTCATGAATTTAATACGATTTAGTATGTTAATGAACAAGACTAGATAATGGGTTCTTTTAAGTCTTTTTCTATAAATGGAAAACATTATGTAATCATAGTTTGAAATTTTTTCATAATGTAAATGACATCAATAAAATTTTACCCCATTTTCTCAAAGTTTTAATTATAGATAGACTTGGAATTTTGTGTTCAGGTTTGGGTGCATTATTGAAATTAAAAAATGGGTCAAAGTTCAAACTTAAATTAGAAAATTCTATTGTAAACTCTAAAAATTTATTTTTGGGTATCATTGTAAAAGTAGAAAAAACATATGGGAGGTTTCATTAAGGAATAGAAATTATTCCATTGGACGGAATTGTTTAGATTACCTAAAGGGGTGTAATAAACTCCATATATTGTCCTCATTTGGTATTAATGTTAAATAAATAAATTCTTATATTTTAAACTTTATATGATATCAAATATATATTAAAAAATTGAATATATATTAGAGTTAAAAATAATAGGGGATTGATTATTATAGATTGAAGTGTGCATTAAGGAGTTATATCATGGGGTTTCTATATCAATTAATTGGATGTGATGGATTACTTAAAAGCTTTGATTAATCTAGAATAAATTATGTTTATATTGAATTTAATGTTTTCACTTAAATAATATGATATTCTGGTAAAAAATGGTTGTTTAAAGAAAAAATGAGATGATTGTTTGATGCATATGTTTTATGAATAATCATATTCTATATAATATTTATAAAATAAAATAAGGATAAAATAAGTTTTTATTTAGCATAAAAGTGGTTTATCAAGATTTTTTATTAAACTATTATTGATACATTTTATAATTTAAAAACTATGAGTATTATGGATTTTCTTTAGACATGGACATTGGTGATTTTACCCCATTGGATGTATTTTATTTGGGTAGGATTTCGGTTGATGGTGTTCTCATAAATTTATATTTTCTCAACTCCTTTCGGGATGGATTTGATGACTCACTCTTCAACTAATCTTATCATTCATACTTCTATGACTCTGAATTCTCTTGTAACTGGTCAACATACCTAGGATTTTATATAATATGTAATTTATTTTCTTTCTCTATTCTTGATTTAACGAATTTTTATGATAATTATATAACTACTTTTTCTTTATATTAATAAATTCATACTATAATATGGGAATAAAACAACCAGTCAAAGTGGGATCCAAGTATTTTTTTTATTTTAATTTCAATAATTCAATGATTTGGAATGAAAACTGTAATATTTTGTTTCCAAAATGTTTTCAGAGAAGTGTTTAAATGTAAATTTTCCAATAGTGTGATTATAAACATATAAAGTGTTCTATGTATATAATATAAGTTTTAATATTTTAATATATGATTTTATAAAGTTATGATTTTTAAATACCATGTTCAAGGAGTTGATCATGATGATAATTTATCATATATCACCATTATTCAATTGAAATTTCTTCGTAGATTTTACTCACTAAAGGGGGCTTGTGAGTGGGTTTTATCGTGTTATCCTCTTGATATGTCAGAGGAATTACATAGAGATATAATAGGTTTTATAAAACCCTAAATGTTCAAAGAATATAAGGCCTCTCTAGTGGTATATAATACTCAATATCATTATAAAGTTTCTTATGTATGGTTTTTTATTCTAAATCAAGTTCAATAATATAACATGTATCATGTTTAAATAAAAAGGACATCTCCGTTTTGTCATTTTTTTGAGGTTGGTTATATATATTTCATGAATTGAAAAGATAAGTGAACAAAAAAATTATGAATTTGAGTTATGATTAATAGAAATTCATCATTGAGTATTATAATATGTTCTAAATTGTTAAGGTTTGGATGGGTTGTATTTTTTATAGAGATATAGAATATGATCATAAGGCATAAAAATATTTTTTGTGTTGTATAAACCACCATATATACAACATGGATTTTCGTACACAACATACATGGTATGTTAGGTGTTCATGTAACATATTCAATCCCCTTACCTAAATCTGTAAATATGTGAATCATGAGAAACTTATTACTTTTATACAATTATTATGAAATACTTAAGGTTTAGCTAGTCAATGGGTGTTTGTTTGTATTTTTAATCAAGTCATCAATTAAGTCCTTTCCAAAATGGGATATATCCTCTCATATGATGAGTATGACATCATTCCCCTTGATTGATATAGAATAAGAAAAAATTAGACTATTCTTAAATACTATAAATGTGGTGTTCCGATCTACCTAAATGAGGGGAATGTTATGTGATCAACTACTTTAAAGAACGAAAAGTGTTGTATTCATTGACCTGATCAGCTTGTACATTGAAAATTAAGAATGTTGGATTGGTTTATATGAGGTTGGAATAATTTATATAGCATGGTCACATGGTGACTTGGACAAAGGAATTATAATATTATGAACACTTGTATATGATACAGTTAGTATACATAGGTATGGATATACAATTACTTTATATAGATCATACCATATCACTCTATAACCATTATAATATTGATAATTTTCTACAAGATTATCTTTTATTACATGTACCAATTCTAGAACTCATATTTTTTATTCACACTATAAAGGAATTTTGTGTCAAACGTTTTGGTTTTATGAATAAAGACTATGTTTAAAACATTAAGAGATACCTTAAAAGTTTTTTAATAGATTTCTAGAATAAATTTGGGATGGTTTTAAATAATTATTACATATGATTTATCATATGGTAAAAATGAATAATAGAATTTCCAAAATGAGTTTTGGAAATATCCAAATGATTTTTTGGTAATAGTTTCAAAAGTTATTGCATATGTTGTGAAATATAATAAAAATGAACAATTTCAATGATTTTTTACTGCAAGGAAGATATTTTTAGAAATGTGAACTAAATCCACCACCATGGTGTTGTGGTTTATACCATGTATAAAAATATTTCTCGATGAATCTTTGAGTGGCGAGTTTTATTATATCATATTGTGATTCATGGTGTTTCATGTGTTATGTGATAACAGTCATCTTCCACTATAACTATCATGAGATGGTTGTTCATCATATAATGATTAAATTGTTTGGACATGTTACACATTTTTTTAAATCATAATCAAACCAATGGGGAATTAACCTAAATATTTCAATGATTTAATGTATTAGATAATTTTTTAAGAAAATTTATCCTAAATATATAGCCCGATATTTGAACTATTGATGACTATATAAACCTATTTTTATCCTAATAGAGTAGATTATGAGAATGAGACTCATTATATATTTTAAACTACTCAAACCAGCATTATGATTTATTTCCTAATTCTCTATTATATTTAAACATGGTTCCAGTAATCTATTGTAGGGAGAGAGAATATTATTGAGTGTCAGAAGATTCATGAAACCCAATAGACATCCTATGAAGGAGTATTTCATATACTTCCTAATAATATTTATTAAAATAATATAGATGATATAGATAAAAATATAATTACACCATTAGTTATTTATTATTATTCATTATAAATGTATAGATATATCTAGTTTGGGTTGGGGTTTTGTATTTTTCTTACATTGTGTTTTGAATGATATTCATCATTTTGAAACCCTTCACATGCAAAACGGGTTGAGGTTTTAAATAGTAATTTGCCTTCAATTGAAAATTATAAATTTGAACCAATGTGAATGAATAATAACACAATATTGAATGATAATAGAAGATTAAATATAAATATGAATTTAATGGTAAATTATTTAGATAATGGGCCAACTATATGAAGCTTTAAAATATAAAAACATTTTCATTCCCATGAATATTTAAGTATTAGATGACATAAATCATAGATTATAATATTTAATTGAATAAAAATAAATGTAAATATATAGGATAATATAATCATAAATTATATTTTAATTATGAGTTTCATACCTAATATTAGATAGATATTAGAGGATTTCCACTAACTATATTTGAATGATGGGTTCTACAATAATGTTTTCAAGGGAATATTTGATTATATAACCATTTTCTATTGAAAAATAGATTCCACTTACTAGATATTAGTATGTAATATTGTTTTATATGATCTATCAACCTAAAAAAATGGGTCACATTAAAATTGATATAATCATCACCAAGAGATATTGGGGTTTTATGGTAATTTAAATAGTCAACTCATAAATCATGACATATTTAATAATAAGTTCTACAAAGCGCTTTATAACATTCTTAGTTTAATATAAATAAATAAAATTGATGAAAAATTATAAATAATTACTAAAAAGTGTGTAATATAATGGGAATATTGACATAAAAATCAATGTGGATAGATAAGAACACATCAATTAGAGAATGAAAGTAAAATAGGTTGAGATGAATAAGAAAATCTGTTTGAGGATGAAGTAAAAGATTCAAGAATCATTATTTATCCTATTAAAATGGGAATCATGGTGTATGTAAGTATATAAAATTATTACTCAGACTAGTATAGGAATAATGGAGTTGATCTAATATGATTTTTTTGGTAAAACTATAGAGTGGCATTAATAATTGAATATATACACTCTAGTATGGAACAAAACATGTGAATGAATAGGGAATTAAGGTGGAATGGTTTTATGTGGGATGATTGGTTAGGATGAAAATTTATCTTGGTTCAAAATTGATGATTTATGCATCACTACATATCTTGAAATTATAATAATGAAGGAACATATTGTTGTGGAATATGATGACTTTATGGTGTATGTGTGATAGTTTAAAAATGGTGTGAATTTATGGTGATGCAAGCACCATTTTTTAATGGGGAGATAAAATAGAGTGGAATCATGTGGATGAACTCAATATAATATATTAAAATGTTATGATAGGTCATCTGATAAATATAATTAAGAAAAATGTTCTTTAAAAAGTATATTTTTTAGAGATATGAAAAGGGGATTTTGGAAGGTATGATGTAACTCAAACCCCTTGTGAATGGGTGGTATACCATTTTCAGAATGAGTTCTGGGATACAATTATGGATTTTGGATAGGGCTATGATATATTATATGGGTATCCATACATATCCTAAGGTAATAATAATAAATCCACACCGAGTTCTATATGTTAACCCTGACATGATAAACCTGATGTACATGAAAATAGTATTAAAATATCAAGGTGTGATGTGGGAAGACAAAAAAGATTAAAGAAATCAGTTGGTGCCATTATAGAAGTTATTAGCATCTTTATATATAAATTGGTAACAATAATCAAGACACATGTAGTTTTTAGAACATAAATTTTTTTCCATAGGTTAGGTGAATCCTAGTACTGGTAAATCGATATATTATGTAAGGAAGGTTACACAAATCAAGGTCATATAGATAGAGAACTCTAATGTACATAAGGTCATCATGGATAAATGACTATAATTAGTTTCAGGTCATATTATATGGAATAATCCAAGCTATTTTGGGTTATATAATATTGGAAAATCTAAGAAATATGTTGCGATATGGGATGGTTTATTCCATGTAGATCAGGATCTTATGAGATGGAAAACTCTAAGTAGTTTAGATACATATGGGGTATTCCAATCCAATAAGTTTAGGGTTATATGGGATCAAACACTCATATAAGTTTAGGGTTATGTGGGATATTCCACTCCATGATGTTTTGGATAACATGGGATAGCAAATTTCAAGTAGTTTCGGGTTATGTGGGATTTACTACATGATGAAATTTAAGTTCACATAGGATATACCAAGTATTTTTATGTAATGTGGGAAGGAATAATCTAAGAAGTTTAAGTTTATTAAGAGATATAATAAATGATTTCAATTTTAATGCAATGTGATGAGGATGTTAAAAAATAAAATTTGGGCCATCTGGTAAAGACCTTCTAATTTGATGTGAATTTTCATTTAAAGTATATCTTTTTGAAACTTGTATTAGTTGAAGGCATGTTTCACTCTCTATCTTTGGTTATTATAGTGTATAGTTCTTAAGAGTATCCCATATATATTATGTAATGTCATAAACATTTAGAATATAGTTTTTCGGTTTTCATTCATTGTATCATCAATGTCCCTAATTCTAACATGAATTCACTATAAATAGATGTGTGATGAAATATCTTGTTAAATTCCATAGAAACATGTTTTTGGTGAGCCTCTAAATTATGAAATATTGGTATCCTTTTCTCATAAAGAGAGTCTAAATCAAAAAAATAATATATAACTATTCATACTCGATCAATTTACTATACATAGATATCATAAATGCAAGAAATAACACCTTATTAGGAAATACCCCTTAAGTTCCATATAGAATAAGATATTTGGTATAGTGAGACCAAAAATAATTGATTTTTTATCAATATTGAACATCTTATTAATATTTAAAATATTTTATAGGATAATAATTAATTAATTATTTAAAGATTCTATTTTATATGATACAGGATAATGGGATGTGTGAATAGACAAGATGTTGTATTTTAAATATAATTTATCAAACCATACACACAAAACATTGTTACATTATCCTTGAGAACAATATAAGGAAACTCAAATCTACTGATGATGTTAGATTTCAAAAAAATGATCATAGATTTCAACCTAGTATTTTTCAAAGGTAATAATCTACCTTATTACGAAAATAAATTAGTGGAATTAATAAATAATTTGAACTTCCTAATGATATCAAAATGGTAAATACCAATGAAATTTTCCCCATTTGAGAAGTAACCAAGTGTAATTTATAGTGTGTATAAAATATGAAAGTTGAGGAATTACATTGGTGTGAACATAAAATACAAGAAACTTCTCTATGAATTGCATCTAATCATGTATCATTGAGTGATATAACTACCTACGTCTCATGATTTTGTGAGAGGGATTGGTTTATGTACAATTTTAACAACATGTTCTATCAAAAAATTCATTCATAAATAGAAAGGTTTCTTATTTTTTAACACTCCTAAGAAACCCCACATGAAACAATATATTTAAATAATTCTTAGGATTTTGGGCCATCATAGAGTATAAATTTGATGCCTATCAGAAACTATTTCCATAATAGCTCACTCATAGGGCGAAACTATATTTTATAGATAATACTTTATTAGAATCATCAAGGGGAATTATTGATTGATTTTAATGGATAATGAATTATATTGAGACAAGGATTCATCAATATCATTCCAAATATAAGTATCATTTTTTTGAAAGGAATTACCACCATCTAATGTAAAATATAGATGATCATTTTGTCAGGATTCATGATAAAAAGTAAACAAAATGGATTATCCAACACATCTACCTGGGAATTTTGTTAGCATGAGATATTATATAGGAATGGTTTGGAGAAAAATAATTTTTATAAACTCTTTGGTATGGTTATGAAAAGGAATCAATTACTCATTTATAATAGTATATTTCCCTTTGACATTGATAAATAATTATAAATCACCTTCGAAATTAAGTAGAGATATAGGTATTTTATAGAAAAACACTAAGCCTATGATGTTGGATTTATATTCAACCTTATTTTTGGTAAAACCTTCAAATATAAGTAATTATTATAAAAATATATTTTTTTAGTTATAAAAAAATATGATTATTAAGATGACTTAATGGAGTTTTGGATCCGACCTCCTTTCCCTGGATGGTATTAACAAATAACCATGGATGTATATTTTACAAGTTCAAAAATCATAAATAAAAAATTATACTTCCTCATAAGGGATTTAGTTATCTATTAACTCCTCTGGAAAATGATATTTTTCCATAAAATATAAAATGTATGTTATTTGGTCATATTGTTAGAGAAAAATAAAATTTTAAAACTTATAGAATAAAAACCAAATGGTTAATATTTCAATAAACATGGAGAATTTGGGATTGATAAACCATGACTATATATAATATTATTTTGATAAAAATGGAGCTCTATGTTAATATTTACTAGTTGTTTTTTAATACATTATGAATTTGAAAATTTCATAGAAATTATAAATTTTACCATTTTAACTCAAATCTAGAGTCTTATCATAAAATATTCAATGTGTGTAATTTTAAATTGATATTTTTTAAAGTAATTATAAACATATTGGTAAATATATTTCATTTGAGGATGAAGATACAGATTAAAAAAATGTGCATAAAACATTCGTTGAGAAATCAATGATGGAATAAACTCATCGAAATGAAAATCACTTCATTATTTGACCTATAAAATCATTGTATATGATTTTATTCGGATGATATTTTTAAAAATGTTAATGAAATAAAATTTTAACATTTCAATAAACTAGTTCTATATCTAGACTAGTCTTTAAATGAGTTAACTATATGAAACAAGTTTAAGGATTCATTTTGATCAAATTTTTAACATTCCTTTTATTTTATTTTATGAACCTACCATCCCATCTACTATATTAATTGGTCCTTTTCACCTTTTGAGGAGGATTTCTATGGATCATAGGTTGTTTAGTCAAATTTATTGGTTTAATTTCACCTCTCTAACTATTTAGAAGAAGGAAGGCATTTATACAAGAATCTATTCTATGAGGCACTCATCTTCTTCTTTCTAATTGTGTTATTTTTTTCATGTGTAATTCATATTTAACTTCAATAAAAAAATTATTATATTCAACACTTTTTATATTATTCATCAATTATTTATTCTTTGATTGGTGATCTGGTTTGATTATAACTATCTAAAGGTTTTCTCATATAAATCATCTCTACAATGAGAGTGTCACCCAAGGAATAATAGTTCTTTTTGAAGTAGATATAATATTTACATCCTTCATCCATTTATTTTGAGTCCCTGAACCTAATTTAAATCCTCAAAATATAATCAGTTAATTTACATTTACATTATAAGTAATTTAATCAATGAGGACTTAGCACATGAGGCAGATCTTGTATGAATCATGGGATAAAAAATTTCATCATCGAATATAATACACATGATATAGAATTGTGTGGTTCAAGTGTAATATATTGATTACATTCAATCGTATAGTTTTTTTAAATAAATATTCTTCTTTATTATGTTTATTATAATTTAATCAAAAAAACCACCCATATTTTATACCATATTTTATTTAATTAAATTGTCTCTCTATACCTAGTGGGGTTTATTTAATATTCTTAATCCTTAACATGATGGTCTAGATAATTGATCATGTTACACCAAGTAAAAATTATCAATATTTTAAGAGTGTGTGTGACAATTCTCATCGAATTAAAATAGTTTTTAGATACAACATTGATCTATTTAACCATTTTATATAGGTTTATTTCTTATTTTGTTTATTTTTATCTAATTCTTTATCTTCTTCTTCATTCTTCATTTTCACCTATTTTTGTCGGCAAAATAAATTGAATCTTCAATAAATGATATTTTGTCCCGCCCTTTTTTTATTTTTTTACCTGATGAAATGATATAATATAAATATTATTTTGGTGTAATAAATTGATTTTAAACACACATGTTAGTAATAAATTAGAAAATTTCAATCTATGGGAAGTTTATAAATTCATCCATTTGAATATTTCCCCTGTTTGAAGAATAAATAAACCAATAAAACCATTGAAACTAACACAAACCAAATTTTTTTCAAATAATAATTAAATTAATAAAAAAATTCAATAGTTGGACACACCTAATGATTATTTTCAACATATATGTATTTCATATGAAATTAATGAATTGATCGTTGCGATCAAATATGGGATAATTCAATATCACCTAAATTCCATTACCTCTCAAGATAGGATCCAAACAATAATATAAATGAATTCAACATGGTTTTCTCAACCAAGAAGCCAACGAATATCTCTAAAGACTAAATAAAACTAATATAATTCACATTCTATCTTGATGGAACAGAAAAAGAATATAATTATTATTTAAAAAATGAGGATTTTATATGTTAGAATTATTTTAAATTCCTTTTATTATAGTGATTCTTTCCATTATAATGTACTAAAAAATTCAAAATAAGATCTTGAAAATAAATCATGCATGCAGAGAGTTAATGTATTTATACCACTTTGATATGTTTTAAGCAAGACTCCCACACCACAAAATCTAT
This sequence comes from Viscum album, assembly GCA_963277665.1. NCBI lineage: Eukaryota > Viridiplantae > Streptophyta > Magnoliopsida > Santalales > Viscaceae > Viscum > Viscum album. The sequence continues at coordinate 1,107,827,203 of OY728128.1, read as the reverse complement.
GAGAAAATCTGTATCTAGTGCTATTATGAAGGTATCACTCTGATAGAGAGGAGCATGGTGGATATTGCAATTGGAGGATTTTTAGTTTATAAAATGTTAATTGATGATCAATAATTGGTCAATAAAGTGAATCAGAACTCCCAAAAGTTTAGTGATCGAGGGATACTTGTTCTAATATGTGTACATCAAGTAAGATCTACATTTATAGATAATCATTTATTTTATATAATTTTATACATGTTGGAAACTATGGAAAGGCATATTTATTTAGATCAATGTATAGTGTATCCCAATCTAGTAACAGTTTGGGGAATTATTCCTACTCCTAATCAACCAATTAATTATTTACCACAATTCAAGGAGATATAAGACTATAACAGAACGTTCCCTCGAATACTATATCATTAGCATACATCACATCAACTAATGTATGACCCAATCTGTTGAATATAATGTCTGGGGTTTTAGGATCATCTAGACCTTAGGTAAAGTAAAATCCGAAAACAAAGGACACCATTTATAAAAAAATAATATAATATCCTCAACCTTATAAATAGGGTTTTTAAAAACCAAAAAATAGATTAAAAAATAAATAATAAATAATCAAAAAACAACAAGAATAATTCCAAATAATTGAATATCAAAACATCAAGGATCCTTTGAAAGAAAAATCTTAATTAGTAGAATGAGTGAAAGTGTTAAGGTATAGAATTGAGGGACTTGATGATATAAATGAGTCAAACTAAAACAAACCCCAAATAACTGGTAGGTATAAACTATGCATTTCTTCCCTCCAAACCCATGCCAATCCCAAAGGTAATTTCAGTGTTATCATATTGAGGATTAAAAAGAAAATAACTAACAATAATACTCTAACTTTCCCATCCATATTTATACTATCTAATGAGATTCCACCATCTCTATTTATTGATGAGAAACCAATAAAGAGAGAGGAGGGAAAATAAAATAATGATTTGGTACATCCAAACCACTTCATTTCATAATCGAGTTGAATGAACCAAAAAAATGGAGAATGTGGTAATTCAAAAATGATGTTCTGGAAATGTTTAAGTGAGTTAAGATCAAAATCCCACTTCATATGAACAAAAAAATACCATGATATATTAAATTCTTAGAATATTTTTATACTAATAAATTAATGTTGAAGGGAAATGAGAATATCAGTCTTGGAAAGAATTTTTTGGCTCTCATTACATACACAAAATTGACTGATATAAAGATTAAGGACTCTAAAACATAAATTGTACCATAAACCATAGGGGAGTTATTGTTTTTGGATTCTTTATGTGATTTATGTGCATCCATAAATGTAACGCATCAACCTATTTTTTCTTAATTGAATATTTTAAGTTTAATCCAAAAATTGTGGCAGGTAAATTATACAATAAGGATATTTAATATTCAGTAGGTGTCCTTGAGGATATATTTTCTGAGTTAATATACATAATCCTTCATTCAGACTTTTACACGCTTAACATATTGGACAATTAAGTGAATTATCGCTATCAAATTATTTTATGTGGAACCTTCCTAACACCCACAAAAACAACTATAAATTTACATGATAGTACCCTTTCAACTATTTTTTTGATATAATTACAATATTTAATAATTTGGGCACCCTAAAATGAAAATTAGTAGAATGTTCAGTTTTTTGCCTCATATTTTAGCCCACCATGAAAAAAATACACTAATATTTATTATTACATTCTAAAAGATATTACAATCAATAGGTGTAGTTTTAGATCTATGAGAATATACATATATTTTTTTTGTGAGAAAAAACTCTCTTGTTTTTAATTTTCATGTGGATTCATATTCTATATTAAAGAATTTTATTTCGGATTTTAACATGGATATTGAGTATGCAAATACATTTAATGTATTATTCTCTAATTTTAAGGATTTATGTTCTGATCTTGATGTTCATTGTGATCATATTTTAGTTAATTTTATTTTTAAATATATATACCACATACATACACTAGAACACAAGTCATTACCCCCAAATCTCTAATAATGATTATTTTTTAGTGGTAATAAATGTTCTATTATTATTAAAAAACCACTTATAAAAAATAGGCACACATTATATACTTTTTTGTGGGACAAAATCAATGATATTTAGTGAAGTTTAAATTACATACCATGTATTATCCCTTAAAATTTAGGCTATTGTTAAAAATATGGGTTTCACAATTATAAAAATTATGAGGGAGGTGTTAGTTCCAATGTGGGTGAAAGTATTTTTTGAGTGTGCATATATTATTTGAATCTAAATTAATACACTCATAAAGGCCATTTCCCCTTTATTTATTAGACTATATATCCTAGAGAATTAGTCATAGGTCACACTATTTTTTTTAATTGTTTTTATCATTTTTTAGGACTCTATTTTACCAGAAGATGAGTAGAAAACTATGGTTACTTGCTCATTTGGCACATTCACTTACCAAAGGATGCGATTTTTTCTTTTTAATTCCATAGGTTCCTTCTAGAGATGTATGGTGTGTATATTTTCCAATTTATTTGAGGCATGTATAGTAGTTTTCAAGTATTGGTTCACTATATTTAGAACCTCATTTGATTAGTGCCTTTATAGCTTGAGAATTTTGTTAATCATTTTATTGAGAAAAATATGGTTTTAAACTTCTAAGAACATCAATTCATATTATATAAATGAATTTTCTAGGATAATAATGTTTTTGAGCATGATATTGATGTGGATGAATATATTTTTTTAATATGTAAAACATTACAATATCTAACAAGTGTATGTGTGATGGTATATATTTCCTAATACATAAAGGTTTTTTTCAACATTTAATCATAGACATCATCAATATTTATTCACCATTATCACTACTACTTTATAAATATTATAATTTTATGTTTTAACATTATTTTAGGGTATCCCTAGATGAGATACAAAAGTGCCTCACAACTTCCTCTATCTTATAATTCCCATGATGGGAGTGTCCATTGGATCTTATGTGTAATGATTCAAATTTAAAATATTGATTCATCTTATCACAAAGCTTATAGGAAAATATATAAATAATTTCCTAAGATTCCTGAATTTTTAATACATCAAAATAAAACTACATGAAATTCTAAAAGTATTTTATCACTATTACATTTTATTTAGATATATTTTTTTCTTATTGTTAGGCTCTAAAGTTTTGTTTTCTATGAACATATAGCACTAACTTATATCATGAATAATAAATAAAAAAATAATCTTTATCTGAATAATTTTATTAATGTTTTAGTTTTCCATTGAGATAATTAAAAATAAATGTCCATATGACTTAGTGGAAGACTACATGTGAGGGATCAATCACAATTTTGAGAATGATGCCCCATACCAAGAACAAAATTGGGAAAAATTTTATTATGATCATCTATATTCCCTATTAGTTCCACATCCTTTTTTTGGAGATTTAGTAAATTACATACTTTCCTTATAAATTATGTAAATAGTGAAGAAAATCCATGTTGAAAAATTAAATAGTGAATCTATGCACTATAGGTAAGATAAACCATAACATTATACTATCAATAAAACAAAGTCATTAAAATTTGAATTCATGATAATTAGTTTGAGTTTATTTTTTATTTCTTTTGTACACTTACTTATATTTATCACTTTAGACCTTAAATGATATCAGGAAACATCTTAATATCTGGATTATATTAGCATGTGTTTTTTCAGTATGGCCATTAATATTTAAAGTATTGTTCATGTTTTTAACACTCTAGTAATAATTTATGGAGAAATGAGTGCCTCAACAGCAAATATTATTTTGTTAAAAAATTTATGTATAAGAAATTGATTTTATGGTGCCATTCTCAATCTCATTTATTTTCTTGTACATTATTCTTACTATTTATTAAGTTATAAAATTTATAGAGTTAAATTCTACTAGGACTAACAACTCTGATGTTTTAGTGGATTTTTTATGGATTATATTTTTTATAGGTATGTAGTGTTGAATATGTTCACCATCGGCCATTGTTTTCACTTTTTTAACAAGAATTTAGATTCACTCTTCTAGATGTATGGGGTGATTCTCCAAACATTGATACCATAAAAACCCAAAAAATGGCTAGGATAAAGTCTCAATTCAAGAGTTTAATAGAATATTAGTGAAAAATATGTAACTAAATTAAAAAAATTAGAGAAATTTAATGTATGATGTGCTTTGGTCTTATATGATGGCATTCGTAACTTCGGTTGGCATTCACCACATATGAATCTATTTTGGGGAAAAATTAATCTTCTCATATAGGATATGAAAATGGTATATTTTCCCATATGAAAATGAAACATGCATTTATCCTAAGGTGAAGATTAAATGAAGATACAACTTTAGGTGCTTTTGGAGATATAATTTATATCATATGAAAACTCAAGGCTCTTTAAGGAATGATTAAAATTATCCCATGATTGGATAATAAAACATAGCATATTTCATGTGGGAAACAATTTCCTCCTCAATATATCTTGGATAAGGATGATTTATTTTATGTTTCATTATATATATAAATGACTATATATTGTATCTCATGTTTTCCTTACAGTTCAATAGAGATCACAAAAGAGTAAAAATGAAGGATATTTACAGTCACTATGTAGTAGTTTAAGTAATAAATCCAGAGATTACACACACATTAAGTTGATTTTTTAAAGTCCTAGAAATTCCTTGGAATTTTTTTTTCTTAAATTCATGGGATTTTTACGAGTCTGCATTTTCTGACAGCGCTTGATTCTGAGGCCCGGTGTTCCTGGAATCAATTTATGAAGTTTTTCTTGGGTACATTCAGTAAATGTGCGATCGGGATTTTCTAAATTCTGAACCAGTGTTTGAAATTAAATTTCGAGGGCACTGTTGAACTTGTAGTGTCGGTGATTTCTTAGTAAGACTTTCACCGTAGTTGCATTTTAACTAGAATGGAAGATAGTTTTTGGGGTTCTTTAAAAAAGTTAAATTAAAATAAGGTGATAGCTTATTTTTATTTCTTGGTGGTTATAAGCTCCAAGAGGCAGTTAGTGGTGGGGGACATCACACCATAAACTCCCATTAGAGGTTATGGAGGTAGGGCCCACCCGCACATAACCTCCCTTGGGAGGATTTCTAGCATGGGGACCACACGGGCTTTAACCCCTTGTAACTCTCCATAAAGTGGGGGGAGAACCTTGAACTTCCCCCACTAATTAAATGTGTCAACCCACTTATAATTAATTGAACCCCATCGTTTAATTAATTCAAATTTTGAATTATTTTGAATTCAAGCAAACGATTAAATAATATACAAAGCTATTATTTCATTTGGTTGGCAATTATTTTGGGTGGGACTTGAGAGAGAACTTCATCCTCTCAACGAAGAATGCAAAGAACGCTCCTTCCACCGAATATCAACAAACACCATCCTCTTCATTATTAAACCAGGGCAAGAAATGGAAGTGTCACCCACGAAGAACATCGACGCCATCCTCGGCTTCTCCTTTCCCGACATCAACGAAATGACGCTGCCTTTTCCCGCGACTTCGTCAATGAAAAATTTTCAAGAATGGTAGGGGGATTTGAGTGGTTTTTTTCTAATCTGCGTCATTAATATTTTGGTATTCGTTATTCCGAATGTTATCAAAATAACATGGGGGGTTCATACTGCACTAACATGAACGAACTTCCCCCTTTTGTTGATCTTGTTTGTTGACGACGGAGGAATGGGCCGGCCGTGAAAGAAACCAGCGGTGCAAAGTTCATCGGGTCGCCAAGGGGGCGCGACATCACCTCGCTCCGTGGAGGAGAGCCACGACCATGACGGACCGCGATGGAGGCGCGTGGCGATGTCACTCCGTGCGGAGAGAAGTAGGAGGCCGCGGCCTAGGCGGGTCATGACAGAGGGGTGCGGTGCCGTCTCGCCGCGCTGGTGGTGTAGGACTGCGGCCAGGGAAGGCCACAATGAGATAGCAGGGGCGCAGTGGTGGACAGGGGAGGGTGACCGGCTAAGCCTGCTGACGGTGCGTGAAACACAGGTGGGACCCTTCAAGTCCCACTGGTATAAGGGCAGATGCCATGCATCGGTCGTTACGAACAAAGGAGGGGGCGTGTCACCCCCCCCCCCCCCCACGGCATGGCTAGCTGGGCCACGTGGCCAGCCAGCCATGGCCAATCGGCCAGGCGACACGGCCAGCAGCCAGGCCACACGGCCAGCCGGGCCAGGCCACACTACCAGTCAGGCCAGGCCACACAGCCAGCGGGGCCGGGCCACACGGCCAGTCGGGTCGGGCCATGCGGCCAGCCAACCGGGTTGGGCCGCCTCTGGGTCGGGTCAGACCCACGGACCAGGTCAGACCCCAGTCCAGACCTGGGTCGAGTCGGGTCGGGTCGGTCCTACTAGGTCGGACCGGACCCGAACCCTTCAGACCCGATTACACCTAATCACCCAATAAATTGGGCTACGGGTATCTGATGGACGAACCGTCTGTGGAAAAAAAAAATCTTGGAACAAGACGATTACTTTGGAATATCCCTCTTGAGTTTTGGACATAGTTGGAGTACGTTCAGGTTGTTTTGAACCTAAAAACCAACCGGGCCCTTGGGACGAAAATACCAATAACTCACAGATCGGGCATCCGATTGATTCGCCATCTATTACGTTGAGAACCCTATGACGTGGCAGTCCTTTGAGATACTTCCATGTGAGACTTACTGACACTTCGAGTATCGACCTATAGCTCATGGAGCTAGTCCTCTTGGAGATAAGCATACAGAGTGCGGAGACCTAGTAGTTGACAGACTTGTCGACTGCTTAACCAATTTGACTCGGAGTGATTCGACTAGCCTAGTGGGGAGCGCCTGGTAGTTGGAGGCAGACCCATGCTGGAGGAGCACCCGATATTTGGTGGAAGACCCATGGTACTCGATAGGAGGATTACCTCTACAGGCTATTAGGGGGAGCACCCGATATTTGGCGGCAGACCCACAACGGACGGAGCACCTGGTAGTTGGCAGAAGACCCGCGGTACTCGATAATAGGAGTAATTTAGTAGTCCAAGGTTAGTGAGAAGCATCTAGGTGTCATGACAAGCCACTGTTATCGACAGAGGAGGAGTTCTCTAGAAGCCTTGGTTTCGATAATTAAAATCCAGGTTTGAGTTGAGTCAATGAACTTTGTGTTTTCCTCATGATTGAGATGGGTTACTTGATAACTTAGGTATATGTATGGGCATATATCCAAGTAATGGTTATATGTTGATTTCATACTTTGTGGTTTATCCTTATTGGATTTTGTGAGACCTTTAGGGTCTCGAGGTCCCTACTGAGTATCGTTATACTCACCCCTGCACAGGTTATGCCCCCACCTCGTTGTGTTGGATGCCGACGACGGACAACACTGATGGAGGCCGAGAGCACCAGGACTAGATGGTACCCGGAGTAGGAACTTACGATGTATCGATACACAGTGGAGTGTGATGGACGTGGAGTGTTGTGGAGGCCATCTGTACCTACCCTTCAGGGAGGAAACCCAGAGGATGATCCAGGAGCTTCTTTCACCTTTCAGATGTTGTCACTTTTCAGTTGTACTTTCTCTCAGTTGTATTTATAGTTTATAATTGGGCTTGTATTCCTACCCACATTAATTTTAGTACACATGTTATAAAGATTTTACACAGTGTTTGCTTCCGCTTGTACTCTGGTTGTGTGTGTCTATGATTTATAAAGTTAGTACCTTCCAAGTTTTAGGGAATTACGCCTTTGGTTCTAGTCGCCAGCCTCTGGCCTATGGAAGATGGGTTTGGGGTAGTCACGATACGGGCCCCGGGGGATGGGTCGTAACAAATTGGTATCAGAGGATTCAGTTCTACCACAAAAATCAGGACTCTGATCATTATTTTTTATGAAGCAATAGTGTTATGGGTACCGAGTGTGGATTTTAGTTTAGGGAGTCCAGTGTTGGTGCGACGACTAACGTAACCATACACCAGGACCCTGACTACTGATTTCCAACTTAGTACACAAAAAAACTGATTGCATGTGTGTTTTCAAAAAATTTATTTATGTCAACTCAAACCAATTCAACTCACCAGGTATAGTCTTTTGACCGTTTCACATCTGTTCCTTTCAGGATTCCTCCCCGAGAACGACCATCAAGATCCCCGAGAGTTGTACGTACTGACAGCCCTCCAAGTAATGAGTCCTTATTACATGGCCCTCTTCCAGTTGAGGCACCAACGGAGGCACCGAAGGTACTACTTCCCATTGGGCCCCCGATGCCACTAGCCCCAGCAGCAGAGAGTGAACGCCGCTTGAGCGCGCTGCATGAGTTCTAGCGTCAGAGGCCACCCAGGTTCAGGGGAGAGGCAGACCCATAGGCGGAAAAGGATTGGCTGGAGGCTGTGGTGAGATTCTTTAGTCTAGTAGGGAAAACATGAGACTTTATGGTGATCCTTGCTGCCAACCTCCTTCAGGCAGCAGCAGATAGATGGTGGAGCCTGATTCTCTATATGCATGATGAGGCGACACTTCTATGGGAAAAATTCAAGGGCCTATTCTGGGGGGAGTTTGTACCATCCACCCTTCAAGCAATGTGGATACAGGAGCTACTACATCTGCAACAGAGCAGCATGAGTGTAGCTCAGTACTCAGTGAGGTTCACCGACCTCTCTCTCTACTTCGCTAATATATTACGATACCCATACTTCCGGGCCCGAACCTTTGAGTAGGGACTCATGCGAGAGATCAGAGCTTCAGTTATCTCCCACAACATCCCGACGCATGTGGGAGTGTTGGAGAAAGCCCTTCTAGTGGAGAGTTTCCTTGCTGAGCAATCTCCAGCAGGGAGACTCACCACTAGTCGACTTGCAGTGGAGTCTTCTGCAGCTAGCAGTAGACAGATGACGTAGAGGTCCAAGAGGACCAGACCAACAGGTGGTCGACTGGACGACTCAAGATCAGTTGTGCGGGGCACCTAGAGTGGAGATAAAGCCAGTCATGCTAGGAGCGAACAGTATTACTCCTGCAGCGGGCTTGGTCACATGGCTCGTGACTGTCCGACCTGCCATACTGATGATTAGCAGGAAGTTGAGGGACCTCCCAGGCAGAGGTAGAGGTTCAATCGAGGCGGTCATCAGGGCGTAGGTGGACTTGGTAAAGGAGTTGGATGTGCAGCTAGTAGTGGATGACGATATGAGGTGCTAGCACCACCACCAAGAGGTCCACCCTGACCGTAGGGAGCGGGTGGACAAAGGAGAGCTTAGTTTCTGGTAGCTGAGGCCTATGACCATGGAACTCCAGAGATGATACGAGGTATGATCTGTGTCTACTCCACCATAGATGCAGTTCTTATAGACATAGGTTCCAATCACTCTTTCATTTCCACTGCCCTCGTTCGGAGCTCGGAGATTCCAACGGATCCGTTGGCTCAATCCTTACGGCTAGAGACTTTTACAGGAGCAAAATCTACAATTATGCACTGGTGCTGGCAGTCTGAGCTTACTCTAGGAGGAGAGAGCTTCGACTATGATCTCCTCGTAGCAACGTCGAGGCCTTATGACGTCATCTTGGGTATAGACTGGTTATCTACAGTCCACGCTCAGATCGACTGTATTAGGCGCAAAGTGCGGTGTGTCCGCACGGATGGGACCAGGTTTTCCTTCACCAGTGAGAAGGGTACCTTTGCAGCATAGAATAGACTTACTCGGAGGAGGGTGCATCCGATCACTCACCTGTTGGATTGCCTTACCTTCAGAGCAGTTTATGTGGAGAGTCCGACATATCCTGTAGTGGTGGACCAGTGCTTGGATGTTTTCCCTGACGATGTTCTAGCACTACCTCCTCACAGAGAGGTGGACTTCTACATTGACTTGTACCCCGGGACGACATCGATATCTACTCCATCATATCAGATGGATCCCATGGAGCTTCGTGATCTGTGGGTACAGCTAGAGGACTTGTAGGGAAAGGGATTCATCCGGCCCAGTTTTTCTCCCTGGGAAGCCCCGATTTTGTTCTCCATGAAGGCGGATGGAAGCTTGATGCTCTGTGTCGACTATCATTGCCTGAACCAGGTGACTATGAAGAACAAGTACCCACACCTGAGGATTGACGACTTATTTGATCAGATCAAGGGAGAACGATGGTTCTCGAAGATAGACCTAAGATCATGCTATCACTGGCTTAGAGTTCAAGACAAGGATGTGCAGAAGATGGCCTTCAGGTGTCGTTATGGCCACTACGAGTTCTTGGTTATGCCCTTAGGCATAACCAATGCTCCAGTAGTGTTTATGAGTATCATGAATAGGATCATCCAGCCATACCTCGATCGCTTTGTCGTAGTCTTCATCGATGACATACTGATCTACTCGACTTCTGAAGAGGAGCATGCCTACCATTTATAGGTAGTACTAGACACACTCTGAGAACACCAGCTTTATGGTAAGCTCTCGAAGTGCCATTTTTGGATTCGAGAGGTTCATTTTTTGGGAAACATCATCTCGGAGGCTGGAGTTGCAGTAGATCCTGTAAAGATCGAGGTGGTACTTGTGTGGGAGCCACCCAGGAGTGTGACAGAGGTACAGAGTTTCCTAGGTTTTGTTGGATACTACCAGAGATTCATTCTAGATTTCTCCAAAGTTGCAGCACCGCTATCAGCCTTGATGAAGAAGTGGAAAACCTTCGTGTGGTTGGAGAGATACCAGTAAAGATTTCAGGATTTGAGGCAGAGGCTGTATAGTGCCCCCATCTTGAGGCTTCCAGAAGAGGGCGTAGGGTACGTTGTTTACTATGATGCATTAGGGACCAGGCTTGGGTGTGTCCTGATGTAGGAGAGAGCAATGATCTCATATGGTTCTTGGCAGGTGAGACAACATGATCAGAACTACACCACCCATGACCTGGATTTTGCAGTAGTGGTATTTACCTTTAATATGTGGCGACACTATCTGATGGGTAAATGTTTTACCGTGTACTCTGATCACAAGAGTATCAGGTATATCTTCTCTCAGAAGGACCTGAACCTGAGACAGAGGTGATGGCTTGAGTTACTTCAGGACTATGACTTAGAGAGAGTATGTACTCCTGGGAAGGGGAACGGTGTTGCGGATTCACTAAGAAGAAGGACTGGTATACAGTTTCTAGGAGAGGCGACAAAGCAGCTGGCTGCCTTACAGATATCATTTGTGGATAGAGATGGATCAGCCTATCTACATTCTCTTACAGTCACTCCCCCACTTATTCAGTGATTTAGGGAGGCACAACATGGGGATGCTTACTGTGAGACGCGATGTGCTTAGATATCCATAGGGCATGCACCTGATGGATTTTCTGAAAGTGGGGATCACATCATCCTCTTCATAGGACGTACCATGGTACCAGTTGCACTTCTGGGGGAAGTGTTCAGGGAGTTCCACACCTCCCCTCTAGTGGTACATCCAGGAGTGGCGAAGATATACCAGGACCTTCAATGATAGCACTGGTGGCCAGGTATGAAGAAGGCAGTAACAGAGTTTGTCACACGATGCCTCACTTGTCAGCAAGTGAAGGCAGTGCACCAGGTACCAGACAGCTTGGTTCAACCCTTAGAGGTCCCAGAGTGGAAGTGGGATGAGATATCCTTGGACTTCGTGACAGGTCTTCCACGTACATCCAAGGGTCATGACTCTATTTGGGTGATTTTTGACCAACTCACCAAGTCGGCCCACTTCCTACTGATCAGAGAGAAGGGCTCAGTAGAGATCTTGGGACGCCTCTACGTGTAGGAGATTGTGTGATTACATGGAGTACCATCTTCTATTGTCTCCGAACATGACCCACGATTTACTTCTCAGCTATGGAAGGGGTTGTAGGAAGATTTTGGGACACAGCTTCGCTTGAGCACCGCCTTCCATCCTCAGATGGATGGTTAGACCAAGTGGACCATGCAAACCCTTGAGGACATGCTACATGAATGCGTCCTTAACTTCAGTCACATCTGGGTGGATCACTTGCCTTTGGTGGAGTTTTCCTACAACAACAGCTATCACTCCACCATCGGTATGGGACCTTTTGAGGCCTTATATGGTCGACCTTGAAGATCACCACTGTGCTGAATAGTCCCAGGGGAGTCAGCACTAGTGGTACCAGAGATGGTACAAGCTACCACAAGGAAGGTGAAGATCATCCAGGAGTGGATGAAGACTGCACAGAGCAGGCAGAAGATGTATGCTGACAGGAGACAGAGACCTCTAGAGTTTGAGGGTGGGGACTACGTCTTCCTACGGGTCTCACCTTGATGAGGTCTACAGATATTTGGTCGAGGTGGCAAGCTATCTCTGAGGTTCATCGGACCTTTACAAGCACTTATTAGAGTAGGATAGGAGGCTTACCACTTAGCTCTTCCACCTCAGTTCCACTGGATGCACGACTTCCTCCACGTATCTCAGCTGAGGAGATACGTGCACAACCTATCCCACATCATCGACCACGTGGAGTTGGACATCGATGACGGGGCGACATTCACGGAGGTTCCAGTGGAGATTGAGGATCGACAGGAGAAGGTCCTACGTGGACAGTTGATACCTCTGGTGTGTATTCACTGGCAGCATGGGAACCTCCAAGAGAGAACATGGGAGCGGGAGGCTCATATGTGTGCTCAGTACCCCCATTTATCCCCATAGTTTGATTTTTAGCTTACGGGGATGTAAATCCCTGAGGTGGGGAGAATGTAAAGACCCATAAATTCAATGTAATTTTTTTTCTTAAATTCATTGGATTTTTACAAGTCCATAGTTTTTGATGGTGCTTGATTTTGAGGCCCGGTGTGCCTGGTATCAATTTCTGAAGTTTTTCTCAGGTACGTTCAGTAAACGTGCGAGCGGGATATTATAACTTTTGAACCGATGCTCGGAATAGGATTCTAAGGGCACTGTTTAACTCGCAAAGTCAGTGATTTCTTAGTAATACTTTCACCACAGTTGCATTTTAATGAGAATGGATGATAGTTTTTTGGGTACTTTAATAAAGTTAAATAAAAATAAGGTGATATCTTATTTTTATTTCTTGGTGGTTATAAGCTCGAAGAAGAGGTTAGTGATGGGGGCCACCACACCATAACCTCCCATTAGAGGTTATGAAGGTAGGGCCCACCCGCACATAACCTCCCTTGGGAGTATTTTTAGTGTGGGGACCACACGGGTTTTAACCCCTTGTAACTCTCTATAAACTGGGGGGAGACCCTTGAACTTCCCCCACTAATTAAATGTGTCAACCCACTTAGAATTAATTGAACCCCCTCATTTAATTAATTCAACTTTTTAAATTATTTTTAATTCAATCCAACGATTAAATAATAGAAAAAGCTATTATTTCATTTGGTTTCCAATTCTTTTGGGTGGGACTTGAGATAGAACTTCATCCTCTCAACGAAGAAAGCGAAGAACACTCCTTCCACCGATAATCGACGAAAATCATCTTCTACCTTCTTAAACTAGGGAAAGAAAGGGAAGCGTCACCCACGAAGAATGCCAACTCCATCCTCGACTTCTCCTTTCCTGACATTAAAGAAATGATGCCTCCTTTTCCCGTGACTTTGTCAACGAACAATCATCAGGCAACGTAGGGGGATTTGAGTTGTTTTAATTCCATTCTACGTCGTTAATATTTTGGTATTCATTATGATGAATCCTATCAACATAACATGGGGTGGTTCGGACCACACCAACATGGCCGACCTTTACCCTTTGGTTGATCTTGTTTGTTGACGACGGAGGAACAGACCCCGGTGAACAACGGCAGCCGGTGATGGGTCAGCCGCGAAAGAAACCGGCGGTGCAAAGGCCGTCGGGTCGTCAAGGGGGCGTGACACCGCCTCTCTACATAGAAGAGAGCAGCAGCCACAACGAGATATGGTGGAGAAGCACATCACCATCATGACGCACAGAGGGTAGTAGGGGGTTGTGTCCAAGGCGGGCCGCGACGGAGGGGCGCGGCTCCGTCACGCTGTGTCGTTGGTGCAGGACCGCGACCTGGGTGCGCAGCGGCGGGAGAGCTGGGGCGCGGCACCGTCACGCAGTACTGGAGAAGACCTGTGGCCTATGGCCACGGTAGATAGGGGAGGGTGACCAGCTGAGCCGGCTGCCGGTGCGCGCTACACAGTCGGGACCCTTTGGGTCCTGCGATTACAGGGGCCGACGCCATGTACCAGTCGTTGCGAACATAGGGGGGGGGACACCCCCCCCCACCCCACCCCCATGACATGACTAGACAGGCCACACAGCTAACCAACCGCGACCACATGGCCAGCCGGGCTGGGCCACAGGGCGATCCGGGCAAGGCCACAGGGCGAGTCGGGCCGGGCCACACGGCCAGCCCGACCGGGCCACACGACCAGCCAACCGGGCCGCGCCGCTTTCGGGCTGAGTTGACTTCGGGTCGGGCCACCCCTTCGGTTTGGGTTAGACCCACGGAGCGGGTCAGACCCCAGTCTGAACTCGAGTCAGGTCTGATCGGGCCGGTCCAACTGGGTCGGATCGGACCCGAACCCGTCAGACCTGATTACACCTAATCGCCCATAACTCGGGCTACAAGTGTCCGATCGACGAACCGTCTATGGTAAAGAAAAGCTTGGAATGATATTATTCCTTTGGAATATCCCACTTGGGTTTTGGAAAAAATTTAAGTATGGTCAGGTTGGTTTTAACCTAAAAACCAACCGGGCCGTTGGGACAGAAATGCCAATAACTCACAGACCGGGCGTCCGATTGACGGATCATCTGTGGCATTGATACCCCTATAGAGTGGAGGTACTTTGAGATACTTCCAAGTGAGAATTAGTGATGCTTGGAGTATCGAACTATAGCTTGTGGAGTGGATCCTCTTGAAGACAAGTGTACAGAGTACGGAGACCTAGTAGCTGACAGATCTGATGACTGCTTGACCGATTCGACTCAGAGTGATTCGACTAGCTTAGTGGGGAGCGACTGGTAGTTGGTGGCAGACCCACGATAGAGGAGCGCCCGGAATTTGGCAGCAGACCTGTGGTACTTGGCAGGAGGATTACCTCTGTAGGATATTAGGGGGAGCTTCCGATATTTGGTGGCAGACCCATAGTAGACGGAGCGCCTGGTAGTTAGTAGCAGACCCTCGGTACTCGACAAGAGTAGTACCTCAGCAATCCAAGGTTAGTGAGAAGCACCTCAGTGTCAGGAAAGTCCACTTTTCTTGATAGTGGAGGAGTTCTCCAGCATCCGTGGTTTTGATAATGAAAATCCTAGTTTGAGCTGAGTCAATGATCTTTGTGTTTTCCTCATGATTGAGATGGGTTACATGATAACTTAGGTATATGTATGGGTATATACCTAAGTAATGGTTATCCTTTGATTTTATACTTTTTGGTTTATCCTTGTTGGATTTTGTGAGACCTTGAGGGTCTCAGGGTCCCTACTGAGTATCGTTATACTCACCCCTGCATGGGCTATGCTTGTACCTCGTTGTGTTGGATGCAGAAAACAGAAAACACTGATGGAGGCCGAGAGCGCTAGGACAGGACGGTACCCGGAGGAGGACCTTACGACATACCGATACACAATGGAGTCTGACGGAAGTGGAGTGCTATAGAGGCCATCTGTACCTACCCTTTATGTAGGAACCCTGAAGGACGATCCAGGTGCTTCTTTCACCATTCAGCTATTGTCCCTTTTTAGTTGTACTTGCTTTCAGTTGTATTTGTACTTTATTGTTGGGCTTGTATTTTGGCCCCCATTACTTTCAGTACACTTGTTATACAGCTTTTACATAGTGCTTGCTTCCACTTGTACTCTGGTTGTGTGTGTCTACGATTTATAAAGTCAATGCCTTCCCAATTTTAGAGAATTACGCCTTTGGTGCTAGTCTATAGCCCCTGTCCTATAGAAGGTGGGCTTTGGGTAGTCACAATACGGGCCCCGGGGGACAGGTCGTGACAGATTTCAAGACACTATAAGAACTTCTCATTGTTTGATCACATATGGATTCCCCTTACTCACTCACATTTTTGTTATTTTTCATAATTTAATTTTTTAATTTCAAATACATATATCCATTCATTATTATCATATTGAGGATAATATGTCATTTTAAGTGTCCGGGTGGGGAAAAAATTTTGGCTAGATTTTTTATGATTTTCTACTTTTTTATTTTTATTATTGTTGTAAAAAAATATAAAATAATAGCCAGGTCATATTACTATTACCTTGAAAGAAAATATTCACAATGCATGTTTTTATTTTCATATCTCGCTAGTAACATATGAAGTATAAGAAATATTTTTATAAATGATTTATTTTATAAAAAAATATAAAACTGATAATGATATTATCATTTTTATGTTTATAATACTTTATATATTTTTATGCCATTCATTGTGATATTTTATAGGATGAATTATTTCATTTTATATCTCCACACAATTTCAAACAAAACCATGAATTATTAATTTTCTAAACCAAATTATGTTATAATCAATTTAGTTAAATTTTTAGCTTACAAGGATTGTGTTTCCAAACATTCATTTCTCTTATGATCATTTATATAACTATGAAAGATTGTTTTATTCATTTTTTACATATTATATGACTATTTTATGAACACATAAAAATCAAAACACAATGAAAAAATGAAAAAAATAAAATAAAGTAATATATAGAGATGAGTGATGAAATGTAGAAAAAATGGGGATATCTAGGATGTGAGATTTTATTTTAACCTTTAATAATGCTTACGTGATTGGGTTTTTAAATTTGATTATAAAAGTTGAACAATTGCTTTGATATAAATGAACCATGTAAGAATAAAACAATTTCTCGACCTATTTGAACTAAATATATGTTGGAATGAAAATACTAATGTGATTTCCACACACACATGTGTAGAATTGGGGGCATATTTTACCCATAACTCTTTCCACCATAATTAGTGACAAAAATTCAATGTATTTTTTTTGATATTATTTATGAGACAATGAATTTAAAATTTATATATATTAAATTCCTATTGAAATTATTTATATTCTCATATTTTTATCAGGGATTGAGAAATGCCAAGATGCATATCTTCTTACCATTTTCTATAACAAATGAAATGTGATTTTTCTAAAGAGTGTGGAAGGATAGGTTTAGGGGATTTGGTAAAACAATTTTTATTGAATATAATATTTATAAAAAAATTTATTTCTCCTACATTTCGAATTGTGTAAAGATTTAGTTGAAATTTTTTATTAGAGCATAAATTTTGATATTAGAGAGAAATTTTAGTTTTTTACACATTAAACTTCACTATAGTATTCATTAATAAAATATTCTATGGTATTGATTTTATAGTTAAATTTCATAGAGAATGTCTACAAATATTGGGATAGAACTTTCATTTTAGGATAGAGATATCTATTAAAAGTTGTGGGGATAACATGGTCCCTGAAATTAGTTTTTTAATGGACTCATAAATATAGACATAAAATAACCATGTGACGTATAATTCCACCAATTATGATTGTATTAGGGTGAAATATTTATAGATGATAGAGGACTAAAATATAAACATTTAACTAAACTATGTCACAATTGGTCTACTATTTTAAAGGGTCAAAGGAATTGATTAACTTTTGGTATTCCTTTTAAACAAATTATAAACATTAAATTTATTATATTTTTTGAACCAAACCTCCTCTACACTCTATAAATTTATAATTTTCATCTTTAAAAGATATTTCTCATGGAAATGAGTTTTTTAGTTGAAATTAGTGGTTTCATTAAACGTATATTAATTTTTCTTATTTTAAATATTTTTCTATAATCTATGTGTGGAGACAATATCGATTCTTACCCATGTAAATAATTTCTTACGTAAATTGCTGCCATGATAATAATGACACCAAATAATTTAGTTTTTTTAGTAATTGATATAATATTAACCTCCATGATTCATATTTTAAATCCATGAAACAAAGTTAATTCATTAAAATATGATTCATTATTTTAGTCTTAAATTATAAGGCTCCTGATCAATGATTACTTAGCACATGAGGTTTGAATTGTTCCAATTGTGATAGTGAAACTTTTACCACCAAGTATAATTAACCCAAGATAAAAATATCGTGTTCAAATAAAATACCCACACTCAACTAAATATTATATTTAAGTTGTGCATATTTTCATAATTTTCCAATGACTATAAGTTGTTTTTGGGATATCAATCAAAGTGGGGTGACAAAATTGGATTCCTAAGAGTTAACCTAGGGTTTATTTCTTCCTATTATTTTCATCGTGTTGATTTTAAGATTGTTTTAGGATTGAAAATTTTTAGGATCATAATAAAATGGATTTAAACTTATAAGATAATGATGAATTAGTTTATAAAAAGATATATTAAATTTATTACAATCATTCAAATAATATTTTGTAAAGAAATATTCTTCCCTCTTTTTTTATGAAATCATTCACATAGTTATTTTAATTTTAAATGTTTGGGACATACTCTAAGAGTGAAGAAAAGACCGTTTCTTACCCTTATAAACCTTTTATTTTGTACATCACCTCCATGATAACATTTTCACCCATGAATGTATTTTTTTTAGTAATAGATCTAATCATAAAATCCATAATACATTTATTTTAAATACATAAACCAAAGCTAATACATAAAAATATGATCTATTATTTTATTTTAAAATTATAAGTCTCATGATCAATGATCACTTATCACATGAGGTTGAATTTTGAATATTATCAGTGTTTAAATTTAATAATCAAGTACAATATATATGGGATAGAATTAAAGTGTTAAAATAAAATATCCATAATCAAATAAATCTTATTTTAAATATGTAAATGTTTCTATAATTTTATAGTGTCTATAAGTTATATTTGGGACCACTATCAAAGTAGGATGGAACCAATATATTTCTAAGAGTTAACCTAAGGTTCATTTATTCCTATTTTTTTGTCATGTTAATGTTCATATGGTTTTAGTTTTGAAAAAATTAGAGGATCATAATTAAAGGATTCTAACTTATGATATAGTGATGAATAAGTAAATTAAGGGGTTAATTGGATCAATTAAAAGCATTCACATAGTTTTTTTTAAAGTTTTTTTCTTATCACTTTTTTTTAGTTCCTAAATCACTCCATTTAATTGTTTCTCCAAAACTTATAGCAGATATGTAATATACTTAATTTTCAATATAATTACCTAGGTCTTCCATTGGGGTGAGCCTTTCATAGGGATATTAAAAAAATATGTTATAAACTCTCTATATATAGAACCATGGATAACCTTGAGGTCATATCTAAGAGGTAGTGAGTTCATATCAAAGACTCTTTAAAATATATTTTTTCCTTTTTTGTTTTTAAAACAGTGATATCATGAAATAAATGTGATTGAAGAATTGTTTAAAGTATATAGAAATAGAAAAGATAGAAAATGGAAAGTATAAAGTGGGAATGATGGTTTGTATGAATTAAGACTGGTCCTAAATTGTTATAATTTTATACTATATATCACAAATATATAAATTGATTTACCAATTAAAAAATGAAAATACTTAGTAAATGAGAGATGTCTCAACTCAAACACCATGTTCACCCTAAATAAAAAATGAACATGCATGTATTTCCCATAATTAATTGTATATTATCCTTATTGGGTCAAGACACACTCAACATAATCATTTTAATAGGATGTTTAAATATTCTAAAATGATCCTATTGTGATTATTAAATCACACAAAAACTTTTACAGAATGAATCAAATGAAGAAGAGGGAAAATAAAAATGGTCATATAGTAGAAAATCAATTTTTGCAGTGAAAATTTTTTCATGTCCCCACATCACTATCAAATTACCATATAGTGAAAAGAAGAATTTTATCATAAATAGGTATTTAAAATCTCTAGAAATATTCAAACTTCACTTCCTAGAACTAGTTAAAAAAATTTAATACTATTGCTAAATGTATAAAAACACACTCTAAAAATAGAAACCAATAATTATTATTTAAAAATAGATATTAAATCTCAAAATTATGGTTTAGGAGAGGGAGTGAGTGAGAGATATAGAGGTAGAAATTCAATGTGACCTTTTACACTGTTAGGGACATTTTAATTTGTGAAAAATAAGGAAAACATTGAGAAAACTATCTAACATGCATACGTTCCACATCATGAAAATCTGAGAGTATATTCAACATAATTTGGTATAAAATATAGTGATAACTATGAAAACTCAATCTAAAATAGATCCCTCATAGTAATAACTTATCACCTTCTAATTCTAGGAGTCCACATTATTGTTGTCACTATACAACATCTTTTTTAGTTGACACTAGCTAAGCTTCACTGCAAATGTTCATGCTCCACTATATATCTTTTATCAAATCCAAGATATATTTACCTATACATAACACAAGGTTAATTACATATTTGAGACACACACTTGAGAAATAACAATGGATTCCCCGACACATTGATGTAGTATCAATAACTAAAATCACTACATGAGTCTAGGGGTATTTCCAGTAGTCCATGGTTTCATTTGATAGCTTCATTTAATTTAAAAGATTTTATTGGCCATACTATTTTTAAATTCATATGATTGTACTATAATTTAACCTTTATAGTTTTAATTTTTCATTGAATTAATTTAATCAAAATAAATAATCATCCGATGAGCACATTGGACATCAAACTCGACTGGAACCCATTGTTCGAGGCATCCCCTTGATAAATTCATTAAAAGATGAACAACCTAAAAATCATACCTAAATATAAAATTTTGAACATTGAATAATAAGACTTTATATATCATATGAATTTTCAATATCATTTCGAAATAACTTGACTCAGACCTCAAATATTGAACTCATGTAGTATCTTTTACAATTAATCTATCTCGGCTGACCATAATCTAGTGTCGGTGTCCTAGGTCTCTTATCATAATTTTCTTCACTCATCTTAAACTTTGACTTGACTTCTTCTTCAATGAAAATTATTAAAAGTTCTTGTATTATCTTATATAAGTATCCCAAAATTTGTTTTACTTCATCCACTTTAATGTAGCTTCATTTAGATATAATATTTAGAACTATGTGTGCAACATTCTTCATCATCATAGTCACTGCCTTTGGAAACCATAAAAGTTCCAACCATTGATTCAAAAATTTCTACAGAAAAAACCAATTAACAAAATATTTATTCAATTTTCTATATTACCATCTCTAATACTCTATCCACTTCTCAACATTATATGTATGCAGATCGGTCCATCGATATCTTTAGTTATCATAGCTATGATGATTCCCTTTAGGGAAAATATTCACTCAATATAGCTTCTTCTATATTCCAAACATAGTTAAAAATGGTCATATTGAGTCATATATGTGTCACATTACCTAAAATTCAATTTCAAAACTTGTTTTAAGCTCCTAGATTCTCCAAGTTTCCACTTGATCAATGTTAATTTTGTAGTATTGATGTTTCACCCTAGATCAATCATATATAATGACAATAATTCATTTCTCTTATTTGAAAGGGTTCATCCTGATCATTAAAACCAGCATTCCATGAATTCAGAAATTATAAAAAATTCAATTAATATTAAATTGTTTTAGTTAATTAGCATTCATGTGATATTTTTCTCCCTTCAAAAATTTATTTATGTTATACAGGTCACTCTTATGTTTCCCCTTATAATGACCCATTCACAGTGATCTAATTTACTTATACGATGCTTCAAGGTATAACAGATACATAGTGGTTTAATTTCACTCAGAAATAGATACAACATTCAACTATAAAAAACATTAATTAACACTAACACACTTGATTCATCGCACATATTAAACATTCAGTGCTGAATCATACAAACTCATAGGAATTAGTAGTATTATTTTACAGAAAAGAATAAATTTTTTAAAATTTAACAATTGAAGATGTAAAATAAAACTTTAAACTACATAAAATAGAGAAATATTTGACCAAAAAAATAAAAAAACATTCAATCAAAAAATATTCAAGATAAATTCATGAAAAATTAAAATAATTATCTCCAATGAATAAAAAATCCTTTAAAAACACTTAAAAATATAATTTCATTCCAATATTAACCTAATATGAATCATTGTGTTTAATCCTAAAAAATGTGAAAGCCTATTAAATTATTAGTTAATCCTTTTAGCACTAAAAATTCACACTTAAAAAATAAAAAAAATACATTTTCATCTCAAAATTATTGAAACTCGAAATTTTCCAATTAAGACATATTTAAAAAAAAAACATTATAATTATATAAAATTGGTGTGTAAAACATGTACTAAAATAAATATGCATAAAATTATCCCATAATTAAATCATTCATTTTCCTCATGAAATCAATTAAACATATTTAGTGAAGGTTATTTGATCTAAAAATTAATGATTTATAATGTCAACCATAGGGTGATATTTAAAATTGTTTCCCCCATGGAATACCTTAGATACAAATAGACGATTTACTTCGAAAAAAGGATTGTTTTAGATAAAATTTACCTTCTATTTTTATAAATTTGAATTAATTTGAAAATTTTAAAAGGATTTTGAATAACTAAATTCTTCATCCAAATATAGAGTAATTTAGAATTTTTTGGGGGGGAATTTTGAAGTAAATTAAATTGAATGATATTTATCACAAAATAAAGACACGTTACACACAATTAAGACCCAAATTTTTTTCAAAAATTGACCATAAAGGTTTAATAACATTTTAAATAGTGTATGTTCAAAAATATTTGAAATTAAACAATTCATATAGTGTTTAAAGGGTAAAAATAAGGTTTAAAAATAATATTTTACACACAACACAATCATCGAAAAAATTCAAATCAAGTAAAATTCTTTTAAATCTTATTACAACATCAAAAATTTATTAAATGTGCAATATTTTCAAACAAAGTTCACACTTAATGTAAAGGTTCAAAATTATTTTCATTATTACTAAAAAATCATCACAAAATTGAACTAATTCATTACACAAATTCATTATAATTGTAGGAATAACTAATATAATTCCACATAATATATCTATGTGAAACAATATTTTCTGAATTATTATCAACCATTTAAAATATTAATAGTAGAAAGTAGTAGTTCATCAATCCAAATAAATTTTTAGGGTATTGGAATAAATTTTTAAAAGTGACTGAAATTAATAAATATTAAGGAAACATAAACAACTATTTTATTTGAAAAATAATTTAGTTGTAATTCGATTTAATAATCTTATATAATTTATACAACCTTCCCCTATAGTTATTTCTTATCTATAAAAAATTTAAATCAATAAAAAACTAAGTAAATTATTTTTAATAAACTTTTAGGGAATCATAGAGAAGTGGAAATAATCTTAAAATTAAAAATATTATAAAAAATTAAAAAAATTTCTCCTCTGAAAGTTATTTCCTTAC
This sequence comes from Viscum album, assembly GCA_963277665.1. Taxonomy (NCBI): domain Eukaryota; kingdom Viridiplantae; phylum Streptophyta; class Magnoliopsida; order Santalales; family Viscaceae; genus Viscum; species Viscum album. The sequence goes on along the minus strand of OY728128.1, from coordinate 1,107,803,729 downwards.
TTATTTAGTGAAACTAAAATACAAGTCCCCTTCAACACATCAATACCATCTTGTTCTATAAATTAAATCACCTATAAAAGTAAAAAATATCAATTGATAAATCTAACTATTGGATATTAAATACAAGAAACCAATTGAAAAGGTGAGAGGATGTGGATATAAGGATCCTAGACACTGATTCTAGTATAGATATTATCTTCAAATAGTATTTTTAATATTATAATGGGAAGTAGGTGAGTAGGGGATTAGGTGAGGCTACACAAGAATGAAGTGTGTTAAATTTTTCTTTAACATAAAATATCTATAAAATGACTAATTAAACAATGGGTTTCCTACCATGCGGTGTTAAATTAATAGTATTCAGATATACTTCCCTCAAAATCTAACTGGAGTTGGATGAAGGGTATTTTTTCCTTGTTTAGAACCACCAAATTTGAGAATCCCATTATTTTTTATGTAAAAATTAGTTATTAAGATTTTTATTCAACTATGAAAATAATTAAATCTATTTCCAAATAAAAAAACTCAACTAGAAAGACCCCTTTAGAGTTTTGAATAGCCTTCTATCCACTAATTTAATTTATTTAAAAATGAAAATTTTTTATTTTTATTTTTATTTTTATTTGAAAACACTATGTATGGTGTTTCTAGGGGAATGTCATGAACCATATATATCTATTCCAAATTTGATAACTCAATACTATCATAAAAAAGGTAAAATTGGATAAAATATTTACATGCACACCTTGGACCATTTGAAACGTTGTTTGGATTTACTTTAATGATATCCTTTATCATAAGACATCACTCAAACTTCATTATTTTATACACCTAAAAATAGTTTGAAACTAGTCATATAGAATAAGATATGATCTTCTTGACCTCGAGTTCCCTTTCATGACTTAGTTGAAGCTCCTTGATTCTCCCAATTTGCCCAAGATGAGTGTTGATTTTGGAGTATTGATGTTAGAAGATACATTCATCAAACATAATGACTTGAAATCAACTCTGTTCTTTGAATAGGTTCATCTTGATTTTCACCATCTTCAATAAATAAGTTTACTAATTGAAATATCTAAAATTTAACACACACAACCTCATTCAATGTACTTTCTCTTGAGATCAATATCCCTTTGATAAATTTTTTATGCTATAAATTTCAATATTATATTTCCCCTTGAAGTGAATCATATAGAGCTCTCGACTTCACTCGTATTGTGTTTTAGGGGAATAATCAAACACACTTTCATTATTTAACTCAAACATAGCTGCAACATTGACCCATATATATTAGTATTTTAAACTACTCACTTGATTCATCACTCATACAAAGTTTTTCTGTCTGAGTCATACACACATGAAAGAGTGATAAGTATTCTTCTATAAAAAATAATAAAACATGAAGAAATTATCAATTGAATATGTAAAATAAAACATCAAACAATATAAAACATAGAAATTATATATTTTAAAAATAATTTTTTTTTTCTAAATTTCATCAAAACGTATTCATGATAAATTCTTGTAAACATGAAATAATTAACCCCAACACAAAACCCCTTTTAAAAACACATCATAATTAAATTTGAATCAGATTTAAGCCAAATATTAACATTTTTATATCTTAAAATGAGTGAAAAATTATTCAAATATCACTTTAGAAATTCAGCACAAAAAATGATCACTTTTAATGAAAAATTAATATAATATTATTTTCAACATGAAATGATCAAATTTAAAAGATTTATAAGTTAAATAAATTTTCGAATCAAAATAATTAAATTATATAAAAATTATACACCAAATATATTCTAAAATAGAGACACACCATCCATCATGTTACACATATTAAAAATAATAAATAATTTGAGGTTGTTCATGATTACACTCATCAAGGTTGTATTTCAAACAAAGAATGTGTGATTTCAAGTAAACCCCATTATATTTTAGGTACTAAAGTAGATTTTATCCATGCATATCATGGTGGGGAAATTTATTTAAACAGTAGTGTATCTAATCTCACCTCCAAACAATATTTAATTGAGGTAATATAGTATATTTTATTTTTCATTATCAGCATTCCATGTAAATAGGGTACTGTGAAATCATTCTTAATCGATAATAGAGGATGAGTGGGTTACATTGCATAGGGGTGTTAATATGGGAATATGTGTCAAGTAAAATTTAAGGATATCAAAAGTAATTTAATAATAAAATATCTACAAATATGTTATTCCATTTTTCATCAAAATCATATGAGGTAAATATTTTAGAATGAGGATTAAAATTAAATTCTTGATGTAGGAAAGTGGCCATCAGAGTCCTCAAAATTATTAAAATATTAAATAGTGGGATACTTCGAGTATAACCTTGGTTTTATTATCATTGATCATGGTATATAGATAATGAACTAAAAATCCTAGAAATTTTCTTAAGATCACTCTAAATTTATAGTGTAAAAACATTATCTTCATGTTCTTTGAATATATTTAAAAAACATTACCTCATACTCAGTGAAATTCTATAAATATGTGCATTACTTTAAAAATAAAAAACATACACATAATACTCCACTATCTTAACCAATACAGGATTAAAAATATGATTCATTTAGTTTTTTATGTATCTCTATAATTCTCCAATATAAAGGGAGTCATTATATTTTAATACACCCATTGGGGGTTTATAGAGGCAAAAACCTTATATTTAGGGGTTATTTGTATTTGGTAATATTAAAATACACATATATGAATGAGATATATTTAAATATTTTCTTAATAAATTAATAAATATTTTATTTTGATAGGGAAATAATATATTCTATAATTTTTGTTAAAGTCACTTAATTCGATGAAGGCTCTAATTTTTTAATTCCTCCTTTTTAATGTGAAAATTTAAGAAAACCACTTAATGTATTGAATTTAGTCAATAAAACTTGACTTTTTAACTTATCCACATAGTCTTGTTCCATGGAAATGTGTACTAGAATCCTAATTTTCAAAATATATATGAAATCATGGAGGTGGTATGGTTAACACTATTTATGAATGAATACATAAGGATCTATTCCTAGAATTTTCAAATAACTTCATGAAAATATTTCCCAATGTTTTTAAGGAAGAAAACATAATATTATAGACTGTAAATATTTATTAATGCTATGGTTATTGTATGTTTTGTGTATTTTTAATCTCCAAAACATACTTGTTTTATTTTATAAAAAGAGTTTGGGATTCCTTCTATAATGGAAGGAATAATACCTCCCATCTCTTCTCTAATAACAAAAATAGTAGGGGAAAATAAATTTTTTATGTGTCAAATGATTTGATAAGCATATCATCATATTTTTGGTGATTTAACTCATCATGAATAGATGAATTTTCTATATACCCTTTGGATAAAATGTGAATGTTGATAAAGGTTCTGAATCATTGAGGTTTTATGGAAGAGGCATGTCATTAATTAATTATTTTTTTGTTGTGTCAAATGAGTTTTTAAAATAGTGTTTTGAGAGATATAATCTAATATATGATTAAAATTCACAAGTTATATAGGAATATTTTAATATAAAGATATAAATTATTGGAAACATTTGTTTACTAATCCATTATAGTATAGGAAGTTAACCTAAGGATCTTTCTTTTCAGATTAAAGGATATGGTGGTTTTAATTTCCTTCTTTATTTCATCAAAGTGATTAATAGTGTTTAATAAAAAAATTAGATTATTTATGGGGTAAGAAAGGGTAGAGTTTAATATATTTGGGGTTTCTACTTCTATTTCCTCATCAATCTAATGTTTCTTTAAATCCCACTTATATTCATATATCAATATATTGATTTTGAATGAGTTTAAAGGGGAACTAACACCATAAATCACTTCAATATTACCATTATAAGAATATTTCTTGAATTGGTTCTACTAAAAAGTGTTTTTTACATAAATATAAATGAATATCCTTTTAAAAAGGTTATTAAAGTCATTATATTGATGAACCACTGTAAATTTAGAGACTTTCACACAATCCTTGAATTTATTTTACAATTTTATCTTCTGGAAAGTTTTCTATTCACACATTTTGTAACCTATAATTTTCAAGTAAAAATCATAAAATAAAATTCCATATATCGAAATTAATAGTGATTATATAAAATAGTGAGGTAGATCTTTAAACAATTATTAGCATGACCCGTCTTGGTGGGCGGTCATTCCGCGACTAATCCAAGACCACCTCCAATAGGCTAGGGGCTAGCAACCTGCACTAAATAGGAATATCACTCACATGGGTGGACTTAACCTAACGTACTTATACACACGCATAAATATATAACCATATACAATACTGAAATTTCAAAAACTGATAAATCATGAATTCATACATCTAAATTCCACTATCAAAGTACAACAACAATTTTAGAAAGCAAAAAGGGCAAAAAAATCCCACCTCACAGAGTCTGGAAACAAGTCTATCCTAAAAATATATATGGTTATTGTTGTCAAGGTAGCCTCCAGAACACACCTCGGTTAGTCCGGCTCACTAAGATTCACTTTGTCCTAGTCCAACTAGGACTCCTTCAAAATTTTAATCTTCTTCATAAGACATGGAATGTGTGGGAAAATTCTATATAGGGCTGGGTATAACAATACCCAGTAGGACACCCCAAATTCACTAAACATATAACATCCAGAAAAATAGTCAGATCATTATAGGTGTATTTTTATAGAACATATAAAAATAATATCCAAATATACTCAAAAAATACACATCATATCAATATAAAGTAACCTCCACAATTCTAGAATAGGAAACATGATTAAAGGTTCCACATAGCACTCGTCTGATATACTATTCTCCATGAGTCACATAGCACTGATGATATATGTTTGAGATGTCATTCTCATCAGCTCTCCCCATAATAAGTATATATTGGATGTTTTAAGAGAGAGATACATAGATTAGGATCACTCTCAAGTCAATGGGGTATACCAATAACTCACTATGGAATAACCCTCTATGGATAGGTTCAACTTCCATGTCGTTTAGGTCAAAAAGATACAAATAACTCCACCTAGGGAAATATGATGATAGATGAACTCGCTCTGGGCCTCATGGAAGGATTCCAACAACTCTATCCAAGAATTATCACTGAAGGGATCACCATACAATGTGTAGGATGTGATTCCATACTAACCCCTATGGAATGGATCAATGGAATTCCCCTTAACAAAACATGTCCAAGATGAAGAGGATAAGGGCTCTAATCCATATTTGAAGAAGTAAATGACAAGTACTGGTAGTACAATGTGTCTCCCTTTAGCATCATGTACTGCTTGTGTATCACAACGAGTGCTTGTGTCTGTGTTCATGCCTAAGTACACAATATTTCTGAGTAAATATACTCCTAGAAGTGCTTATGTCAAATTAAACAGCATTTATAAGCCCATGTATTCTTGGTCATGTACACATACCATCTAAGGTCGCACCAAGCTACCAGGTTAAGTTACATGTCGAGTGATAGGGGTTACAGATAGTGTGCTATTAAAATTTCTTATAGAAACCCTATAATTATATTCAAGGCCCCACTTACCATGTAATCTTTTATTATATTCAATTTTATGTGATATTTTATAGAATCCAAAATCTGGTTCATTCATTATCGTCTAATCCTCCGGTCGTTGATCTAGCCACACATCTCATCAAAAATCAAGTAACACAACCAACTGAGCCTTTATCTCATCAATCACTAAGTTCTGAACCTTCTAATCTATTCAAAGATGATCCAAACATTTCATTTATCATCACATAATAAAGATATAATGAATGGTATTTCTAAATCCATCATTTATCGATCATCTATCATCGTAGCTTGATCCCAACCTCAAAACATACCCTTATCTTTGGTATCAATACATTTCCCTATGAAACGGGTGTGCAATTATTAATTAATTTGTATTTGTCGAACCGACGTCTAAAGGAATTACCCATGATGAATGAATAATGGTGGGATAAATCCAAGAAATATTTAAAAGAGGAATGAAACTTTTCATTATTTGGTTGTTTATGACCCTTTTCTGTTAGAGCGATGAACAAATATCCAATCAATAATAAACAATTCTACTAATAAACCCTACAGATAATCCCATACCAGCAATATAAATTATCCATGAATCAATCTATTGGTCAATTGAGTTATATTCATTATAAAAATAATCAACGGGAAAAGAATCCAAATAAAACATCATCCTACCGAGATTTGGATCAATTTCTCGAGAATAATGATTTTGTTTTATTATTGTTCAATAGATCATATTGATCCATCACACATTGATCAATGATGCATGATCCGGTTATTGCTCGCCAATGGAATATCCTCCAACACTCTCTAATCAATCCTCTCCATTTTTAGGGTTATGAGGATAAACTTGAAAATTTTCCATAAGAGTGCATTTATAGACAAATAACAAGGTCACAAAAATTAATTAAATAAATTAATTTATTCAATTGATTTTTTTAAATGTCTTCCCACAACCGTTACTGGCCTAAACGTCTAATACGCTCCAAGGTTATATCATTTATAGGGTAAATACATACTTTAAACTCAAAAGGTCCCTCATATTTCCTATTTTTATAAGATATTAAACTTTTTTAAGAATACTATGTTCATTTTCATTTAATATACATAATATATATCAATAATTATTTTCAAGCACACTAGGCCTCAGAATCTCATACCATCTCATTACCTAACTCTATAAATAATTCATATAATATTCCAAAAAATGTATACATGGAATTTTTTTTGTCATTACATTCTCCCCACATTGGGTATTTACATCCTAGAAATTTAAGGATGAGATAATTATCCTCTCATAAAGGTTGATGCTACCTTTGTTGAGTACCGGATCAAGGATCGGTATGAGAGGATCATTATCTTTCTCGTGCTACTGTTGAACATGTACTTGGGAAATCAATAACTTGAAAATGATCCTCTCATACTGATCCTTGATCTATATCTGGTACTCAACAAATGTAGCATCATCCTCGATGTCTAGCTTACCCCAGTTAATAACATGTGATGGTTTTTTCATGCTCCTAGTTAACTAAGACACATGCAATATGTTGTGTACCAGATCAAAATATGGTGGTAAAGTTAAGTGGTACACCACCTATTCAACTCTACATAGTATCTATAATAGTATAATGAATCATAAATATATCTTACCGCCTTATAAAAATATCATAATCCACAACGTGTTGAAACCCATGGGATTATATAATCTCCCTCCTCACACTCCAAAGGCCTATGTCATCAGTCTGCATTGTAATTATAATGTCTCTATGTAGTCATAATCCATTTATAGATGACCTAAAACTTCTCTATAGTGTCTCACACTAACTCTAGCCCCATAATTTCTGACTCTCCTAGGTCATTCTATCATAGGGTAAACCTGTAGGGTATTCCGTACAAGACCTTGAATGGTTCCAAACCGATGGTGGAATAATAGTAGTTTTTTTGTATGAAAACTCCTCTAATGTTATGTGTTCCTCCAAATTATGGAAAAATCCCAACATGTAAGATCATTTCATGTCTTCCAGAATTTAAATGGTCTGCTCAGTCTGGTCGTCAGTCTGGATATGATAAGTTATGCTCAAACATAGTTGAGTCCCAATAGCCCCTTCAATCCATTCTATAACCAAAATTTGAAGAGACTATCATGGTTATCAATGATAATTGAATGAACTCCATGTAGTCATAATATCTCCAACACATATTTGTGTCTCAACCTCTATACACTTCTCTTCTCTAGAATAGCTAGGATGTGGGCTGACCTGGTGAGTCGGTCTACGATCTCTGAGATTCAATCGTATCCCCTTGACATAATTGGTAAACCCATAACTAATTCCATGTATATTCTATAACACTTCCACTCTAGAACCTAAGGGGGTTTATCTAAACCTACGGTAACTTGGTGCTAACCCATTATTTTTTGAAAAGGCATCGAGAAACAAACTATGCAACTCCCTTCCTCATCCCTGGCCACCAAAACTGATGTTGGAGGTCTTGGTACATCATTTCCACACATGGATGTACTACCAAAGGATATGTATAAATATATATTATATCCTCCTCTATAATCTTTATGTTTACCATCATACATCCTCTAAAAATAATAACCTACTACCCACCTTCATAAAATCCTTCTGGATCATGTCCAGTGGATATCTGAGTATGTAGGGTATCAAAATTAATATCCCAAAGATGTTACTTCCTAACTTATTATACAATCGTAGGGGTAACAAAAATATTCTGTATTTAAGATACTTCATCCCCATCCACAAAGTATATATGCAACGAGGACAACTACTCCAACTCATTTCTCACTATCTACGAATAAGATCTCCTATTGAGAGAATTTGTTTCCACGTTCCCCTTACCATGAGTATATACAATCTCAAATTCATAACCCAATAGAAACTATTGCCATAACCTCTATATAAAGTTAAGATACTTCTAAGGGAAGATATATTTTTGAATTTTATAGTTATAATAGATAATAAACAGCTCTCCAATCAGGTAGTTTCACCACATCATCAGTTAGAATTCTACCACTACGAACTCAGGATCGTGGGTCGTGTAGTTCTGCTCATGTGGTCACAACTGATAGAACAATAAGAAATCACCACTTGACTCTATATAAGAATATAACCAAGCCTATCCCCTAATGCATCATATAACACTAAGTAGATGAAACCCACCTCTATCAATCTAAATATGGGAACACTCATCAATCTCTGCCTCTACTCTTGGAAATCCTAATGGAACCTCTCAGTCTACCCAAAAGGATTCCCCTTTTTGGTAAAAGAAGTAAAGAGATCTAATAACCCAGATAAGTCATGTACGAGTCTCCAATATTATCCTATCAACCCATGTAAGCTCCATACCTCTGTCATACTCTTGGGTGGCTCCCAAGATAACACTGCCTCGATCGTTTTGAGGTCCATTGCTACATTGTTTTCCTTGATAACATTTCCCAGAAAGTGGGCCTCTTGAATCAATAACTAGAACTTTTAGAAATTACCATAAATCTAGTTATCTTATAGTACATCCATAACTATCTCAAAGTGTCTCACATACTCCTCCTCAAACACTGAGTACACTAAGATACCGTTTATGAATACTACCTTGAAATGGTCATGTAAAGGATAAAAGGTCTGTTTCATGAGTCACGTGAAAATTGTTGATGTTTTCTTCATGAAAAAGGGAATCACCAAGTAATCATAGGGACTATAAAAACATCTAAACTCAATATTTTTTATATCCTCATACCATACTCCCATCTGGTGATAGCATAATCTCAGGTTAATCTTCAAGAAACATCATGCCCATATCAACTAGTCAAGATGGTCATTGATCAATGGTATTTGATTCTTTTTCTTTTTTGGTCACATTTTTTAAGTGATGATTATCCATAAATAACCTTAATCTTTTATCTTACTTCTTGGAAAACAACACTGGTGTTGTCCAGGGTGAAACAGTGGGTCTAACAAATCTCTTCCTCTACAAGTCCTCTAAATACACCCTCAACTCATGAAAATTAGAGGGATACATTTGATATAATGGTGTTGATATTGGGGGCATCCTGGGGTGTAGATCAATGCATAAGTCTATCTCTTGACGGGGTGGTAATCATGGAATGTCTCTTGGAAATAAGTCCTCGTACTCAGCCACCACTATAGGGTAATGAAAACTCATAGAATACATTACACCAAGGGTCATGCTATCCAACTAGTGAGTAATTGAATACACCATCCTAGGCATGAGTCCATCCTGTGCTTCCTAGGTTTCTATTTCACCCATAAGGAAAACCTAGTCCCATCACTATAGGCACACTGCATCCTCCCCCTAAAATAGACTATCTGGGTATAAAATATAGATAACCAGTTCATAACTAAGATGATTTAATAAGGCCTCATCATTTCTACAATGAAATCCCATACAAAAAATCTTACCTACAAGAGTTAGGTCACACTATTGGTACATGTTTTTGATCACTGATTCACCTCCAGTAGAAGTCTCCAAATGTAAGGGTCGATCTAAAGTCTTAACTAGAATCTCTTTATCTTGAACCATATAAGTGTAAATAAAGGAATGACTAAAACATATGTCTATTAGTACTAAATATAATGTATAAAATACATAGATCATATCTTTTAACATCCCTGGAACCTCTGAGGCATAAGCCTTGACTGCCTACAACTTCCCTCACCCATGTACCCCAACTCACTAAGCCTAGTGTGTACCACATGTGGTCATGGTGGTGGTAACAAGTAAAAACATCTACCATCTCTAACTACTCTCCCGCTCCTCTACCAAGTATTTCGACCTGTTGAACTTTCTTCTCATGTCACCGCCTCCACCTAGGTATCTTATTCATTGTTACATTGTTAGCTATACAGTGGTCTGGAAAATCTCATGCAATATATCCCCTACTATCACAATAGTAGTAACACCTCATCTTGTGCTGACTGGACCCATCCTGTAAGCCTTGAACCAACGACCCTCTTTCCTAGGATCACTTTGGAAATTTCTTAAACAACCTGGTACCTATGACTGATGTCGACACCCTACTACTGAATTCTATACTTCAATGTGCCCACTGCCGGAAACAACTGCATTGGTCTGCTTAGCTAGAAACTCTTGACTACCAATACATGCTCTAGGAACCCATAATAATTAAAAATATATAGAGGTATAAAATTGTATCTAATGTCACTATGTATTCCATTAATGAAGTTCAAAGCTCAAAATAAATAATCACAAACTAGATCCATTGAGTGCCTAGAGAGTTTGGGGAACCTCGATGAATACTCAATCACTATCATAATGACCTGATGAAGCTATAGAAGCTCTTGGATGCAAATATCACTCATCATAGCTAAATATAACTTACCATTGAAAATTCACTCAATCTAGGACCATGATAGAGTAATTTTATAATTGTACTGGATCACTAAACCCCACCATCATCCTGTAGAGAAAAAAATAAGGCCTACCTCCAGGACCACTATATGATCTTTTAGTGTTCTAAAAAGATGGCAAACACACATAACTACCTTAAGCCAGTCCTCGGAGCCCTTTGGGTTGGGATCTCCTCAGAACCTGAGTGTTCATTGTCACTAAAACTCAAGAATAACCCTCAGTATGTTCACCTCATCTTCTAGGGTATCATCTTCTACTCAACATGTGGTTGTATAACTACTACACCATCTATAGTTCACACCACCGGAACAGATCCCTATATTAATTCCTCATCACTGAGGGATTATCCTCATGATATTAATGTTAAATTCAATGTGTATTACATCATGGAGGCATCTTGAAATGGAAAATATTTACCACAATTAATGATTATATCTGGAGAGATGACATAATTAGGACATGGGAACCACAACTCATTCTTGTATGATGCATGTACCAATGTTTTTTTCCTGAAAACAATGTATACATGTACTGATTCTAATGTTAGGTAATCAAATTCCTGGTGTATGGATATGTCAGCTACTACACCAACAATGGAGATCCTATCCTAAAAGATGAACTCAAAACACTTACCACAATTTTGCTAAACCAATCTCATAGATTACCATCCTAAGGTAGAACTGACTATACTAATACCACTCTGTCAGGACCCATCCCAGGGGATCCCATGCTATGTCTACCCCAAGCCCGCCTCCAAAAGGCCATTGGATGGAGACTAGAATTGATTAAGTATATCACTCACATGGGAGGCCTTATCCTAATATACCTATACATACACACACATCTCCAAGACAATAAAATGTTGAAATGTAAAACAGCTCATAAACCATGGATGCATACATTTATATCCCACTACCATAGTACAAAAAGAAGTATTGGAAAGGAAAAAGTGCCAAAAACAAGACTACCACAAAGAGTCTAAAAACAAGTCAAACCTAAAAATATATAAGGGAATACTATCAAGGTAACCCCCGTAACACACCTCAATCAGTTCATCTCACTAAGCTCTGCTTGGTCCTAGTCCCTCTAGGAATCTATCCAATGGCCGATCATCTTCATAAGACATGGCATGTGTGGGAAAATCCCATGCAAAGGTGAGTATTATAAAACCCATTAAAACACCCTAAAATCAAAAACCATATAACATCAAGAATAAAAATTATCTCATCATAGGTATATATCTAAAACACATATAAAAAGAATATCCAAATATACTCAATAAATACACACTATCTCAAAGTAAATTCAAAATTTCAATTACATCATGGGAAACATGCTTGAGGGTTCCACATAGCACTCATCTAGGATAACACACTCCACAAGTCACATATCACTAATGTTGTCTTTTTTGATATGTCATGATTATCTGGTTTTTCTATAAGAATTACACCCTAGATGTCGTAAGTGAATGATACACAAATGAGGATCACTCCTAAGGTCATATGGTATACTAAAAACTCACTCTAGATTGACCTCCTTTGTAGAGGATCAATGCCTATATATTGTTGGTCAAAACGATGCAAATAACTTCTCATAGGGTATGTTGATGATAGAGTATCTCACTTAGGGAATCATAGAAGGATTCCAATAACTCTATCCAATAAGTCCCACTAAATGGATCATCGTGCTATGGGTAGAATTTGATTCCATACTAACACTCAAGGAATGGATCAAGGGAATTATCCCTAATGAAAATTGTCCAAGCTAAAGAGGAAAAGGATCTGAGCCATTTTTTAAAGAGTACATGGTTTGTACTAACAGTACATGGATTGTCTATTTGGAAGTGTTTCCTTCTTGAGTATCAAGACATGTTCTAGTGTCCATGTTCACGCCTGAGTACATGGCATGTTTGATCCCATATGCTATTGTTCATTTCCGTCTCAAAGTACATGACATGTCTAAGCCCATGTACTACTATCCATGTTTGTGCACCCTCTGTGATACATACCAAGCTACTAGGTCAAGTCACATGATGTGTGATGGGGTCACAGACCATGTGTTATAAGAATTTCTTGTGAAAACTCTAACACTGTGGTCAATGCCCCACATGTTGTTTAATCCCATATTGCATGTTGTGTTTTATGGAATTTTCTAAAATCCAAGATCTGTTTTATGAATCATCATCTACTCCTCTAGACATCGACCCAACCACTCATCTCATTGTAAATCAGAAAACAAAACCTATCCTAGCCTTTCTATTTTCGATCACTGATTTCCATCACTTCAAATTCATCCAAAGATCATTAACATGTTTCATCTTTCATTGCATGATGATGATATGAAGAACAGTATACCTAAATCCATCCCTGGTCAATCATACATTGTCATAACTCGATACCATCATCATAACATACCAAGATCAATTGTGTCAATTATTTTTTCCAATAAATAGGTGTACACTGATTTATTAACTGATATTTATCAAACCACATGCCAATGTAATTTACCATGATGAACAAATAATGGTGGGAGAAATCCATGAAACATAAAAAAGTGGAATGAACCTCAACCATGTTTTTTGGCCTTAATTTGTTAACATTATAATGAAAAATGAAGACCCAATAAATAATAAACTATTCTTCCAATAATTTCTATGGACAATCCCATACCCACAATACAACTTATTTGTGAATCAATCTATTGGTCGATTGATTCACGTTCATCGTAGAAATAAACAACAAGAAAATCATCCAAATAAAACATCACCATATATTAATTTGGATCAATTTCTGGTGAATAATGATTATTTTTCAAATTCATTATAAATATTCTTGAGCTTCATCAGACACCAATATATGATACGTGATCTATTTATCACTCCCCAATGGAATCTCATCCAATGCTCTCCAACAGATCCTATCAATTTATAGTGTTATGCAGATAACCATAAAAATTTTCCATAATAGTGTATTTATAGAAAAATAACTAGGTCCGAGAAAATATATAAATAAATAAATTTATTAAATAAATTTATTTAAATGTCTGGCCATGACCGAACCCTACCTGAATGTATAATAAGATCCATGGTTATATCATTCCTTGGGTAAAAAAATTTATCTAAACTCAACGGTGGACTTAAAATTATAATCCAAACCTTTTTTTAGTTATTTCACTTTTTCTAGAAAACTTCATGAACGTGAATTTAATATACTTTATATATTTAGTAAATTAATTTTGGGCACACCGGACCATGGAACATCATGTCGTCTCAGCACCTAGCTCTATAAATAATCAATATAATATTACATAACAATACATTGAGGATATTAGAGTCTTTAAAATTATCCATTGATGCTAAATGAATATTTACACCACATATATTTTCACACATATATAAGGGTCTAATGTACCCTAGTATGATTATTTCCTTATATTTATGTATAATAGATATTATTGTGTGGTATTATAAAGAATATCCCTAACATGATAAATTTATATTTTATAGACATCCATCTCAAACTCTTATGGTTTGGACAGAGCCTTAACAAAGAACTCCAAGAGTTTCTTTATAGAAATACATGAATTCTGATTAAAATTCATGTTAAAATAATGAATAAGTGATTCAAAATGTCATATTTATGAGATAAGGTCTTTTGATTATTTATTTTTTTTGTTCTTGAAATTGTGGTAGCGAAGTATGAGCCATATATGAAAATGAAGTTCTTGAACATGGATACTAAGGAATTTTTAATTTTTACTAAAGATCCCTTTATAATCAAGGATGTTGAAGAGCCCTTATAAATTAAATTAATAATGGGGAGATATTGCATTATATCATCTAATACATTTTTAATATAGTATTTTTCATTAAAATAAGTGTTGTTAAACTCTCAAAAATATCATTTTATCATATAAAGTTCTATTTTTGTAACATTGGAATTCGGAGAATTTTATAAATTATTTCTTGAGATAATGAATTTATGAGTTTTGATAATGGTTTCATGTTTTATTTATTTTTAAAATTAACATGAATGATTTATATGTTTATTGGAGTTGATTTTGTAGTAATGTATTGAAAAATTATTATTGTTTGGAAACCCATGATGTAATGAAATGCTTGTTACACAAAAATGGGTTTAAGTAGAAGGATGTTTTGATCTTATATGTGAATCCCAATAAAATAAACATTTTCTTTGATATGATCATCACTTAGCATATTTTGGGGTTTTTATGTAAGTATTACTCTATAATACCATGGTATTGTTCAAGTATATAATTGGAGTAATATTAGGGTTCAATGATGACTATTATGGGTATATATTTATTATATAATTAAGAGGATTATATTTTAGTGGAATATTCCATTTCATAAGTGTCTATATAATTTTTTTACTCTAATTAAATATTATAACCTCACATCATAGAAATGTTTTCCATGCTCTAATACTTTTGTTATGTATTTAAGGATATATAGAGCCTCAAAGATTTATACCAGGAAAAATAATTTCCTTAAATATTATAGTTAAATTAGTTATATAGTTTTTTCAATATAAACTTATATTTTTTATGTTTAATGAGTTGAAATGAGATGCAATTTTTGGATCTAAAATTTTCTATGGATCAAGACATAATGAAAAATTATTACAGTATAATTTTTTTTGGTGGTGATTAAAAGAGTATTTTTATATGGTAACAAAAATCAAACATTTTTTTAACTATACATACATTCCAAAGAGTATTTTTAAAAGGAATTTTCTATGTTTTAGGGGAAAAAATGATCCATACTTGATCCAATTATAGTGGGAATTGAAAAGGGAATCACAAGATTGATTGATTTCTTGACACTCATCTAGACAATTTTTGTACTCCGAGTTGAGAATCATATTTTCTTACAGTCATTTTTCTTTTTGATAATAAAAAAAATTATGTTTATGGTTTTATCACAATAGTTTCACGCAATATATTATCCACTTGATAATAATTTTTTGTGAACCATAGAAAATATATTTTTCCATCTGTGTTCAGTCACTCTTAATATCTTATCAACACTTCATTTTATTCATGGATCCTATGCACTAATAGGTGATGAGAATAATATACTTGGGAATTTTTATTTTGGTAACCACTAATTCACCTTCTCTATGTGGTAGTGAAAAACTTACCATGTACAATTAGTTGATATTATATAATTATTATACTTAAATATCATATTATTGTTTTACCAATTAGTATTTTATAGAGGATATTATCAAGAGTAATAATTCCTTTTACTCTTAAGGATATAATTTTTCTCTTTATTGTTATTATTTATTAATTGAAGACATCTATAGTGAGTATAAATTAATTCAACAACAAATGTGTTCCCACGTTATATGGAAAGGGAATTCATCTATGGAAAGATTGGTTTGTTTTGTATCTTCTAAATCTTGTATTATATTTTCCTAAAATCACTAATAATTTTGTACATATTCTCAAATATGGGAAAACACATATTTTAAAATACAAGAATAATGTTGAAGTTGATGGGAGTGTATTCAATGAGATACTATCATTCCATTTTGAGAAATATTTTTCATTGGTCATGGGACTTAAAATAATAAAATCTATTTAAATAAATCTATATAAATTCATAAATGATAAAATAAAGTCAATATTTTATGGATACTAACATATCATTCTCAATTTAATAATATTTATATAGTATAAGATGATTCTATTGATTCATAGATTATACTAGTTAAGAAAATTTTTATTTCAATTCAGATATATGGATATGTTCATAAAGATTATAACAAGGTGGATAAATTTATGATAATTAATCCAATATTGTCTAATAATATGATCTCAAAATTATAGGATGAACATTTAAAAGGGTGGGCTATTGGTATGATAAAAAATGTATTGATGTAATCTTAGATGTAGAGTGGGGAATCCTTAAGTAAGAAATTAAAATATGATAAGGTTACTTCATTCAAATATTTAAAAGCATTAAAATACTTAAAGTGAACTAATTATAAAACATATCAAGATGAGGAGTATAAAGATGATGATACTACAATAAATATTTATTAACTCATATTATTATTTTCTAAAGGCATGGAATATGTAAATGGTAAATATAGGGGAAAACATCATTTTATGTTTATAAATTGCAGTACGATTAAACACTTTTCATCTAGTTTCCTTGGATTAATGAATAGGATATGGTCAGTCCAAAATATCATCATTTAAAAACATTATGAGACATCTTCTGGTGAATAAAATAAAAAATAATTATTTTTATTTCTGGAAACAAAAACTTATGTATTTTATGGGAAAATTAAAATAGTTCAAGGGACACTTTATTTAAGGTAAAAAAAGTAATAAAAACGGATGTGGTAAAGATGAAGTTTAATAGAAGGTGACAATATAGGAATTATTTTTGAGGATGGAACTCTTGATGAGAATTATGGTCATCAATAAGCATGATAATGAAAATAAAATCATGAAGAATGAGAATAAATCTCATAATAAATCCTTTTATACATCCAACTTCAAGTAGATTAATGAGATGGAACTTGAGTTTTCATGAATGATAATGGTTTTAAATTAAATACTTTATGAAATATTTCAGATACATGAGATTTCATTAGAAAATTTTACTATCAATAAGGTATTTATATACACTCGTGTGGTCAATTTGGTTGATGTTGAAAATTCCCTTAGTAAGTTCCATTTTGAATCCAAAAAAAATTAAACAAAATTAGAGTAATATCAAAGAGAGTGGAGAGTGTTTTTGATTATATGAGGATACTTATAAATTATTTTATGCCTCTAATAACTATAATATTATAAACTCAAGATTATAATCAAAATATTTTAAGCAATAATGAGAAATGAAATATGGTGATTACTTCACCTAAGAAAGAAGAAATTACCAATTATACTCTGAGTAGTCCCTCTAAAGACTCATAAAATAATATAGTATGGATGAATAATAATTATAAGACTATGATTAATGGAAATTACCTATTTAATTATGATTCAATTAGTTCTGATAATGTTTAAAAAATACTTGAATTAAAATTGAAAAGAAAACTAACAAGTTTATATTGAATAAAAAATTTCTAATACATGATATTTTGATAAGGTTTTTGTTATGTGGGGTATATGAGATTAAATATTATTTGTACTAATACAATATTTAACTCCATTTATAAAAAATCAGCCAAGATTAACCTACCACATCACTCATGAAATTCTACCATAATACCTTTGGTGAATTCAAAGTCACTCTGATCTTGTAACTACTATTAAGGAATCAAATATAACAATTTGTGAATGGTTTCACCCTTGGAAAAAAATAAGAGTACAAATCAAAATATGAATATTTTATTATACATTCAAGCATTTGACCAAAAATGTAAAAGAAATAGTCAATCATAAATAAATGCACAAATCAAACATTTAATTAACAGAAAAAAGAACCAAGATCATTTTAAAATATAATACATCATTATTAATACTTAACAAGTATTGGAATAGAAGAAATAAAAAAATATAAATACAGCTCGATGAGTTGGGCAATAAAAAAAAATAACAAATCTATCATAAACCAGAGAAAACACTTGATTGTATCCATGTAAACCATGACCACATTAATATCCCAAGAAATATTTCTATTGACAACAATAAAATCAAGCAACTGGAGGTCACAACCTGGTCACCTATATAAAAACATTAGATCTATATACACATGAATATGTGTATGTAGGGTGTGAGGAAAACATACCCAATATGATTTCACAAAATATTCTATATTATTCTTTATGTAATACATTTCATAAATTATAGATTTAAAATCATTTAGAAACATATTTTTCATTAAATAAACGTTAGAAAAATGTACCAAACCTTTTTCACTAGGAGAAAAAATTACTCCTTTATAAATTCAAAATATAAAAACTTATTTTGAAGAAAAACTACTTTTTGGAATAAAATTATGGTTTTGAACCTATAAATATAGAAATATAATTTATGTTTCCTTTGAAATATTTTATTTAGATTCCATTTTTAAAAACCAAAAGTGTATCCATCACATTGAAATAAAGGACTTTAAAAACATTAAATGGCGATCCTCCATGATTAAAAAAGAATAAAAATATTTTATTATTTTTAAAACCCTTATCAAACAACCAATTTATTAATCAATTTGAAATGTTAACTAAACCATAAATAAATAAGGAAAAAAGTAATAACGAAACCATAAAATCATGTGATAGAATATCAATAAACAATAATATTATAAATGGTTCCAAAAAACCAAGATGAATATAATGAGATGAAAATAATGTATATTAAGATATTACCCAGGAGAATGATAACAATAAATAAAATAAGTAATATGGTAAAATATTAAATAAATAACATTATAGGATCCTATACATAATCATGTATAACCATATACATATATATGTTATGTTCCTGAAAGAAATAATCTCCCAACATTCTCTCACTATCATCATCGGGTGCACTCTCCTAGCTATAACATGATATAAAATTAGTGACACTAGATAGTATATTAATCTAATCTAGTGTATAGAAAACTATATCCCTCACATAGTTAATTTAAGTTTCCATGATATAACCAAATTTTATGTGAGAAAAACAAACAAGTCATATGATCATCATATAAATCAATGATAAAACATAAAAAATCATCTCACCTACGAAACCCTCCAAAAAATATCCCCTTTAATAAATATATATACATTACATAATAATTCAATTAATCTCTTATAAGACATAGTTTTAAGAATGACTAAACATAGGGGTCTCAAATAAGGGTATCACAACCATAAAGAAAAACTATTTTTAGGAGGTTTGAACAAGGCCTTTATATCGATCTTAGAAAAAAATGTATAAAACATCCTTTGAAAACTAAATCATAGAAACAAACTTTGAATCCATTTTGAAAAAAAAACTTCACTTGAAACATCATAGATACGCTAAAATACTAATAAAAATTAAATGTAATTTATTAAGGTACTTACACACTAATTTTTATAAAAACAATCAGTTGAAACTTGAATTATCCTATTTAAAAATATATCTAGTGTCAAACTAAATTTTTATCATCAAATTAATTTGAAAAAAAAATTCTAGGGTTTTATACAAATAATTATAATACATAAACATTTGTGTTCAAAATTAATATTATAAATTCATGGTATACTATTAATTCCAAGTATAGATAGATTTAAAAAGACTTTAGAAACCCATATAGGGTATCACATATAGGTATAAATTGAGGTGAAATGCATTTAGAAAACCCAAGAACCTCATTATATATCAATTAAAAATGATTTCATAAAAGCACCTACCAAATATTACTGGTAATGAATTGCTTTCAATGGAGGAATCCAAAAAGTGGGGGAAGACAAAGTATAAAAGACCTAGAAAACAAAATCTCCAAGATTTTACCAACTTAAACCCTATGGTCAACCACCACACCAATTTAATTTCATGAGATAATAACTATCCAATAATAAATGGAAGAAGGAAGAATAATGATGAGAAAAATAGGACCCTACCTTACAAATACACCTTAAATCCCTATAATAAGGGCTTGGAAGCAAATAAGAAGAAATGGATAAGCTCCCATGAGATCCCTCTTAGTAGGTTCTGTGAAATAATGAATAGATGACACAAATAGGGACCAAAATATTATGGGGGTATAAGGGTAAATTTAATTTTAAATTTCCTATAAAGCTCGTATGTTTCTTCCATATAGTTCTCCAAATTGTGTTCCAATAGTGTAATTTCCACTATAATTAGGCTAAAAAACCTCAAATAGTTATTCCATATGATTCTCTAAACCACGCACAATCCACATAGTAAAAATCACATGAAAATTTGGTTACTCTATATGGTTGCTACTAAAACCCACATGATTTATGAAAAAAGTGTTACTAACTATATTCCACAAATGGATATGAAAATATTTATGTAAGAGTCACCCACATAGTTTCCCACATATGTAATGATCATCTACATCGTTTCCTCCTTATATAAAGGTCATCTTCCTGGTTTTTACTAAATGTATGGTAGTTATGAGATAACCAAGAAACAAAAAATATATTTAAAATTTCCAATGTCCAAATTCAATCACTCTTAAAAATAAAAAACCCATAATTATATAATATATTACAAAAAACTGACATGGGGGTTTCAAAATTCTCCCTACAATGAAACTTTATACCCCAAAAAAGTCATTAATAACATTAGAAAGAAACAAGGATCATAACCTATTCACCCTAATAATGGATAAGCCGTATACTAAAAAATAAACTTTGAAAATTGGATACAATTTATCTATATAATGATAGAATATTATATATGTACCAAATCTAACTATCACTACAAGAGATGATTTATAACTACCAACCCTTCATCAAGATATAAAAGGTTGTAAGGTCACAAAAAATTAAAGGAGGCCCATAGAAAAGGGAATATTATCCCATCCTATCAATAAAATTATTCATAATTAATTCTCAAGATCAAAAGAAAAAATACTAAAAATCAATAAATTTAATCCTCAAATGTCACAAAAAAATCTCAATCATAACACAAATTAACATCAAAATATATAAAACTAAAATATTATAGATACCTAAAATGGTTATCCTTACTATTTGGAGTTTTAAATATGACATTGATATAAAGGATAAACACTCTTATGAGAATGAACATCATCAAGATAAACATACCTACCCATGATATCAAATGACATGATAATATTCCACCAAAAAAAGTGAAAATAAAAGTCTATAAGATAATGTAAAACAATCCACTGATATCTCACAAAATAAGAATATAAGAGACACAAAAATAGTGAAAAATCCTCAATATGGAACAATATGGCCTTGAACAATGGGTTATAATGCTATAAGGGAGGCTAACCTTGGACCTTTCTCATCAAAAACTCTTTTATGGGGAACCTAAAAAAACCAAACCCTAACTCACCTTCTGCATCTTGTCAGGTGATATCCAATTTTCATGGACAAATATTTACTGGGGGAACTATCCAATACATAATCCAAACTAGTTTAACACTCATAAAATTCCCTCTAAGAATATAATAATTGATTCCCATGTTCAATTCACCTAAAAAAAATCTCAATACATAGTTAACATAAAATAAAGATCTTAATAAGCATAAAAAATAAATTATTTGTTCATAATAAAATATTAAAAACAACTTATAAGATTAGAAAATAGGAGATACCCATGTAATGGACTATGAAAGATTTAACTAAAAATAATATTTTCAAAAAACTCAATGGGAATGAATCAAGAAAGAAAATATCATATGGATATGGTTTGTATCTAAATTCCATTACTATTTTATTGAAAATTAATCCTACAAAATTCATAACTATAAACCATACAACTATATTGAATGTTATTCTTCAAATATCTTCAGAATGAGGGATTTGATTTTTCAAGTGTCCCACACAAGAAACACATGTGATATATCTACATATTATGAGGAGAAGAAAATATCTTAGAAGACTAGACAAAATCATTCGGAGTTTATAACTTGGTATCATCTCTCCTTTTATTTAATTCAGCCATAAAATCCTTCTATATTAATTCCTTATATGAATTTATGTCTAATTTAAAAAAAAATTTATCCAAGGTATATCCAAAGAATACATAAAATCAATATTTATTTTTAGAAATTTATTTATGACTATAAAAAGATAAAATAAAACTAAATCCGAGAAACGACCAGTATACTCCTTCGTTGTTCACTCACAAGGATGAAGACTCATGAAATCAGTGGATTTATTGACCTTTATATTCTTCAGATAAAGAAACTAAATAAACATGTTCTTGAATAATACCAAATACATATATTTTTACAGATGGGATTGGACACCAGTTTCCCACCACAGAAGACTCAGTCCATTAAATATTCATATATTAGATTTTACCCTCAAGGCATAAGGATTTTCTGAGAACTGAATATTCCATAAAATCTATCTAACCACTCAATAACATTATGATGACCTTTATCACCATGTAAATTAGACCTAAATTTATTCAAAAAGTTTTGGATAGGGTCCAATGGTATAGAGAAACCTTTATCCACCATTTAGTTTGGATTTAAGGTGTAGAAAATAAAAAGAATGGTCACACATAAACAATGAGAGTAATATCCCAACGAATCATCCCTAGAGATAGACTCTCGATGTTTTATCAAGACATTTATGATAATAATACTCTAAATAACACAAAAAATGAGCTTAATCAATAAACAATTCACAATTAAAAATATACAATCTTAATAGCATCTAACAGATAAAACCCAAAAACACAATCCCCCCAAATTATAACACACTATAAAACTAGTATTCTTTCAAATAAAAAAAATTTAATAAATAAATATGTAACCATTTTTATAAAATAATAAACATTTTGAAAAAAAAATCACCCTTACAAAACATACTACCTGTATTTCAAAACACATCATAAATTTCATTATAAAATCAACCACCTTTGAAAACACTTCATAAAAGTCATGATTGTTTTATAAATAAACCATATATGTTGGATATAAAATATAAAACATTTTATGATAAAAAATAAAAAAAATACAAAAGTTTAAAACATAAAACCAAAAAAACATAACACCAGATATCAATCATAACCCACCCTAATAACATCAATATATCATAAAAACCTTAATGCTTCACCTCAATTAAATGATAATTAATTTAGAGGAAAATTATAAATCAAAATTGGTAAAAAATGAAAACATTAAGAGAGTTTAATGAATATAAAAGGTTTGGTTGGATTGATTTAAAGACCATATACCAAATTTTCAACATCTAATAGGATGTTTCCAAGACCATTCGTATGGGTTATTCATAATTTTCTTGACCATTTCCTAACCATGAGCCTCCAGTTACTCCTAAATTTAAACTATAATACTCAAAGAAACATCAATATAATATATAATAAAAAAATGAGGATCAAATATAAAATATTTACATATAATAATATCAAAAAATAAAAAAAATATTATCCTGAATACCCATGTAAATTGATGTTTCTTGATGAAAGGTTGTAATTCAACACCTACTCATTTCCTAACTCTTATGTCTCAACAATCCTGTCTCTTTCAACCAGAATACCAAAATAGAAAAAGATATTTAATACCATTTTATGTAAATTTCCTAGGTAAACATGCCATTTCACCCATGATAAACTGCCAAAAAGATCAAGGTGAATTCTCGATCACTTAAGGCTATAAACTAGTTACAGGTTATTAAATATAACCAAGTGGGAATGGTTTCGAATTTGAGTAAAAAAAATATGAAGTGAAACATGACTAAGAACCTATCATGGGTCATCCATACATTTAACATCTACATAAGATAAATGAATAGTTATTAAATAAAAAAATTGAAAATGGAAGAAACAGAATAACAATAATTAAAATCACATTAAAATATACAATATTATCATGAATACATGATAATTTACAGAATAAAAGAAATAATATAATATAAATTTTGGTGGTCTTGTTGGAAAATTTAATAATGTCTTAAAATGAACCATAAACCCAAGTAACTAGTCAATCAACTCCATATGACCCATGGCCATCCACACATTCCAAAATAATCATATATAGGATAAACGAACATCAACCAATAAGAGATTAATATTGGGCACTAGTATAAAAACATAAAAGCTACATAAACATAAAGGTGTGTATGTAGAGTATAAGATATACATGCCCAGTATAATTTCACTAAATTTTCTATGAAATTTATTTAATAATGAAAATTTTAAATTCTAGTTTGAATATCATTTAGGATTTCCATTTTATATTAAGAAAATATGAAGAAACAAGAATAATACTTTTATCACTAGAATAAAATTCCACTCCTACAAATTCAAAATGTAAAAACCTATTTGGAAAACCAATGAAACATTATACTCAAATAGTGATTTTAAAATTATAAGTATAGAATAATAATTTATTTATTACTTTAAAACATTCATTCAGTATCCCTTTTTATTGAACAAAAGTATAGCCATTACTTTGAAAGAAAGAAAATTATAATATCGAAAATGTGAACTTAAACATTTATAAAAAACAAACAAATTAATTCATTATTTCAAATACTTTTTCAAAACCCACATTTATATTTCAATTGGGAATGTGAACCAAACCATAAATAAATAATTCAATTGATTGAACTAGAACTATAATATTAATATATAAAGAATAAATAAATAATAACAATGTTAATGATTCCATAGAACCAAGTTGAGAACAATGTGATAAAAAGGTATGTATAGTGAATCACTAAGAAAACATCATCAATATATAAAATATTAATTTTGGGTAGTTGAAAAAGACCTAATGTTACCTCATCCTAGAAATAATCATATAGAACCAACTACCAGTATATGCTACATTAATAAAATAAATAACCTCTATACTTACTCTCACTAACCACATCAAGGGAACTCCCCTACTGGGTATATGTTCTATATTAGGGGACATTATTTTGTGGTGTAATCTAAGATAGTGTAGCACAAACATGTATATATAACTTAGTTACCTCATATTACCATGATATAACCAAAGTTAAATTCAGTAAAATAAACAAATCATGCAACCATAACATAAATTAATGACAAAAATTTGCAAAAAATATTGCCACAACTATAAAAACCACTAAAGAAAAAGACCCTTTAAAAATTATACTATAATCATATAATAATTCAATTTTCCATTGTATTTAATATTCCTAGAAAAGATATAACACATAGTTCTCAAACAATGGTGTGAAAAATGTCAATAAAATATCTTTTTATAAGGTGTTAACTAGGTATTTATATCAATATTTGAAAACTGAGTTATAAATCATCATATGAAAACTAAAACATGTACAAAAACATTAAAAACATATGGGAAACAAATCATCACTTGATATATCATAAAAAAAAAATATTGAAAAAACTAAAATAAAATTAAAAAACTGAAAAACACACCCCTTTTTAAAAAATCCATTGAAATCATCAATTATCATCTTTAAAAATCAATCTATTTTAAAACAATTCATAATAATATTATTTTGAAAAGTGAATCTTATGATTTTATACAATTAATTTCCTTATATAAATTCTTCTATTAATAATTAATAATTTAAGTTCATGAGAAAACTATAATTTTATCTATAGAAAACTTTTAAACTATTTTAAAACCCCATAAATAGTATCATATATATGCATAACATGAGGGAAAGTTCATTTATAAAAACTAAGAATCTCATGATATGTCATGTAACAAAGGTATTTTTACAAAAAAAAACCTACCTCAAATCACTAATAATAACTCTACTTCAAGGTAAAAAGATAGAACATGGGTGAATCTAATCTCTATAATACCTAGAAAACCAAATACTCAATATCAAACCATCCAAAACCCTATGTTCAACCACCATAGACATTAGGTTTCTTGGGGGAAGATGAAACCAAGGGGAACTAGAAGAAAAAAGTGAATTAATAGAAAAGTAGGACTTTTCCTTCTGAATCAACTTGAAATCTAGGGAATATAGGATTGGATGAAAAGAAGAATAATGAGATAATATCCCTATATCACCCTCTCAATTGACCATGTTAAATGAAGAAGATAATGTACTAATAGGTATATAAATAAAGCTAGGGCATGAGAGTACATTCTCATTTCAAATTCATGGATAGAACACATGTTTTGGATATATGATTTACCAAACCATGCACTGATTGGGTAGCCTCCACTGAAATCGAGTTACAACATCTCACATAGTTATCCCACACAGTTCTCTAATACATACATTAAGTGTGTAAAATTCACTAAATAGAACACACTCACATCTAAGGGTGGTCTTCATTCTTTACTAAAAAATCTGTGCTAACTATAAACTAAAAATAAACTATAAAACCCATATGTAAGAGGCCCTACATGCATTACCCCATATATAAAGGTCATCTACATAATTTTACCCTTATGTAAAGGTCATCATCATGGTTTATACTAAATCCGTGATAGTCATGCATTAATTATGTAACATGAAATTATTCAAAAAATTTAATGACCAAACTCATAAACTATTTTTTTTAAACTCATAATTATATAATATATTACAATATAGTGGCATGGGGTACCATATCCTCAATGGTAAATAGGAACTTTATTGAGGGGAGTTGACACCGATTTCAAGAAAATCTAATATAAATAATATCATAAAATATATGGTTGAATTTAAAAAATATTTTAATTCCTTTGATGAAACTTATAAGAGGTATAATAATTATATAAAACCAATTAAAACTTGTCTCATTGAACTACTATATAATCTAAAAAAAGGTAAATATAATTCTATTAATAGGAGTAATCAAGATAAATCAATGGCGGTTGAGGTGGATTAAAAATAAATTAAATGTGTAAATCATTTTATATAGGATATTGGTTGATCATTATACATGAAAAAAACTCTTGAATGATATATAAGGGTATGATATACAAACTATAACTTTTTAAAATTATAGATCACTCAATGTGAAATGAATTTAAGGCTTTGAAATTGGTGAAAATAAATTTGAATCTAGATATATTATATTTGTTAATAGGTTGATGGACAATATTTTGTCTGTTTCTAAAATGTATGGTATTTATAATGATTTAATATTAAAAAATAAATGATATTTCATAAGAATGATAAAGGATAGTTAAATCATTATGTGTTGATATAAAATAAATTAAACATTATTTCAGATTTCCAATGATCAAAACATGTGTGGTAAGAATGTAAATAGATAAAATTATCATTGAAACATAATACATGTCTATTAGTGTCTAAATAACATGAAAAAATGGTCAACTATGAATCCATGAGAGTTTACCAAATCCATTTTCTGAGGGTATAAACACATGTTATATGTGTCAAAAAGGATATATGGTGAACAAATTCATGATGTATTATAGATAAAAATAATGAATATTCTTGAATATATTCACTTGAATATATATATGGAACAATGAGATTGAAATCCTCAAATTAATATAGACACTTTAATACATGATTGATGATTTTACTCATATGAAGTATGTTTGTTTTAGGTTAAATAACTCACACTCTACTGAGAAGATTGAAAAAATTCATAGGTGTATTGAAAATCAAATTATATGTGTTATCAAAATATTTCAATCTACAAATGGATCCTAATAAAATAATAGAGACTCTAGGAATTAAGAAAGTGGTTGAAAGTTGAATTTAATTATCATAGTGAAGATACGTCATATAATTTTAAGTAATGATATAGTTTGAATTAGAGTTACATTCCAAAAAGGCATGTCAATAAATTCATTTTCAAGTACCATAGATATACTAAAATAAAATTCCACTAAAATGGGATGTTTTGAATGAAACCTAAAATCCAAATGTAGAGGCACCAATTTTAATGTCTCGACCTGAAGGCTACTAAATTGGTACCCCAAGATGAACCGCCACATGAACACAAGCTTTCATCCTCATATGCCAGAGGATGATGACTAGCAATGAGGGTCTAAATGGAATTGTGAGATCATTATACCACTATATCAGAGAGTATAACCAGAAGAAAATAAAAAACATTAGACACATCAATGTAAGTAGGAAGAATAAAATAAAATGAAACTAAAAAATTACGAATTAGAATGGAATGAAAAAAATGGATTGAATGGCCATGTTATACATAGCACTAACCACCCACTGGTCTGATTTCATATCATACTAAAATAAAATAAACTAAAAGTAGGATCTAAATAATTATCTAAAAAACTCATCTATTCACTTGATACCACTCAAGTAATCCCATTCAACTAAAAATAGTCACCATGGGCCTCAACATGAACCTATACCTGTAATAAACATGTGAGTGATGCTCAGGTACCACTAGTACAACGGAGGCCTGATCAGGGTGTGAGTAAAACTTATTAGGCCATTATCAATGGTGTCTAAGGAAAATACCATTCATTGTAATAGTGAAATCAGGAAAAGGAGGATAACATTATACAAGCAGGTAAATAAATAGGTTTCTTTATTTATAAGATTTAAATTATTCACTTTTTTTCTTATTCTAATAGTCACCCATTTCCATCAAAATTGTCTCCGCATAATTAAATCATATAATCCATATATCATAGAGTACACTGGTTAGAAATAAAGGATCCTTAGTCCAAGAATGAAACTAGGACCCAGAACATCATACCCGATGTTCCCAACCACTAGGTCACAGGTCGAAAAACATGAATCTTGAGTCCATGAATCCAACTAGGACTCATAAATTCTTATCTGACAATACCGAAATATAGGTCACATATTAGAACACATAGATCTTATGTCCATGAATCCAACCAGAACATGGAATCTCATGTCGGACCATCCCAACCATGATATGGAACACTGTGTTTATACCCTTGGGTTTTAGAGCATCGGGCTTTCTCCGAAATAACTACGGTGCACTAGGGCACCTAAAACATCAATCTAGACTACCCAAAACTGGGGAGGGGAGCATTAGTCCAACATCCCAAAACTATTAGTCACATGTTGGAAAGCATGGTTTATCAGTCCATGAATCCTAACAGGACTCATAACATCATGTCTGACCATCCCAACCTTGATAGGAAACTCCATTTTCATACCCTTGGGTTTAGGAACGTCAATACTTCCCCTAAATAACTACAGTGCACTAGGAAACCTAGAGAATCAGTATTCCTTGCCCAAAACTAGGGAGTATAGCATAATTACAACATACCAAAACCATTAGTCACTGGTCAGAAAACATGGGGTATGAGTCCATGAATCCAACCAAGGCCCAGAACACAATTCTCAGCCATCCCCTAAACCTTTTCATTATTATTCATCTCCATTTTCATCAATATTTCCAAAATCAATTATTTTAATCACAGTAAACCAATATCTCAATTTAAACCATTTTATCCTTTACTAAAAAATTATTAAATATTCTTCAAACCATTTAATAATAAATCACATCCTTTTTAAAATATTTCCATCTACCTTCTAATTCACAAAATTTATCATTATCCCAAGGACCTTTAAATCAAAACATGTCTCAAATTAAACATATCCTCTTTCAAATACCATCAATACTAAAACCAATAAGTTTAATTAACTATTTTGAATCCACCCTTTAAAACACGGGTCATTCACTTTGAAAACCAAACCCAGTCCAAGACCTTCATATTCCATGAAAAAATTTAATAATTAATTATACTATAATTTCAAATCAACATTCTAAAGCAATTTTAAATCCATTTCAAATCACCTTGATTTAAATACCTCACTTCAAAAAAAGAATCATTCATAATATCACCCTTTCCCCTTTGAAATCCCAAAACAGTGTCAAAACCCAAATAACACATTGAAAACCATTCAAAATATTCATCTAAATTTTCATAAAAACATAACACATAAAAAATTCCACTTCTAAAGGTTGTCACACCCTACGAGTTGTTATAGGTTAGGTATCAAAACACCACTAATCCAACGGTGTTTGTGGAAGGTTCAAGGTATCAATATAAGGCCAAAAAAATTTCATAAATTAAGGGAGAAATCATAACACATATAGGTTAAATGGAATATACTAAAATAAATATATAAAATAATTATAAGACTGTGGTAAATGATCTTATACCACCTAACTCATTAGAAAATCTTACCAAAACAATTCTGAAGCATGACATCCTTATCAAGGCCCATCCAAGTCTTGTCCTAACTCCTTAGAATCTAGTTGATCTTATCATGATTATCCATTCTCTATTATCACACTAATAAAAAATAAATAAATAATTAAAAAATATAATTAATTAATTAACCAAAACCCAACATGGAATAATATTGGAAAACATACCAAGTCGATCAAATCTTATCTAAACTACAAGAAATCGCAATGGATGGTCTATAAAGGACTCCTAGAACCAATATCAGGAAAATATCTAATGAAAGATACAAAATTTTCAACCAAATAAATTAATAAATTTGTAAAAACCTAATAGAATCCACCATGAACACATTACTTAATGAAACTCCTTGCAACAAAGTTTGGAATTAGTCTTATTTTCTCTACTACCGAATCCAACCAAAAGCACCATGATAAAAAGACAATTCCACCATTATTCAGTGTAATATTCAAAAATACCTTAACCAGAGATCTAAAAAATTATAAATAAATAAGAAGAATAATAAAGGAAAACACTGGATGAGGAGTACACACCTTAAAAACCAATAAATCGACAAGGAAACCCCATAAAATCAAGGGGAAGATGAGTAAGGGGTTTGAAAAACCCATGGTTTATGTTCATAGAATGGGGGATAAAGGGGTCGGGGAGGTTGAAAAACCTGAGGGGTATTTTGGTAAAATTCCCCTTTTTAATGAAATCTAGGTAGCCATAAAATTTGGTCACATGGTTCACCAAACCATGTGCCAACTGTGTGGTTGGATCTATCCAAATACCCCACTTACATGATTTGGTCATACGTTTGGGAAAACCATGCACTAAGCATGTTCACCCGACTTTATAACACCCATACCTTGCACGGTTAGGCTGCATGGTTTGAAAAATATTGTGCAAACAATTTTTTCATCACTTCCTCCCATCTATAGAAAGGTGCATGGTTCATCTAAAATAAAGTGAAACCCTTGAACAATACCTAATAAGCTCCTAATACTCATGTATTTTCTCCTTTTTCCTCATATGGTTTGACCAAAACCATGCTCTAACCATGAAACTGAACCGCAATAATTTTAAATTGAACTAAGAACCCCTTAAGCATCTTGGTGTCACATAGTTTCTCCAAGATCATACACCCTTTCAAGAAACTCCTAAAACATATGAAACATGACCTGATGACTCTAAACATATATAGACTCCTAGGATACCTCACTAGAATAATAAATCATCTAAAAACGAAATTTTGAGAGATTAAAAGTTTTGAAAATCCACTTTATGTCTTGGTTTAGGATTCGACCTATAAAATACCAAAAATTAAAATTCTTTCAAAAATATTTGATCTGTCTCTACACAAGATCTTACAACCTCCCAAACATGACACTTCTCATCCTCAATAATCCTCTATGTTCATCCATTTACACCACCTAATCTATGTGGGTCATCATATTTCAACTTAAATAATTGTCCAACTTCCAGTATCCTGAAATAATACCGTGGAAAAACTTGAACTAAAGACCCTCACTCGACCAAAAATATGAGATAACACCTATTGTAAAAACAAAAAAACCATGATATAACTTAATAGGTCCCATCTAACAAAAACCTTTCTTACAACATCACCTGATCAACCATCAAGCTATGGTTCTTCCCACCATAATATTCTTCTTGTAAACACTAACTTATGATACTTAACACCCTTTTCCTCATGAAAAACCAACTGAAACTAAACTCACACTACCATTAAGAACCCAACTCATTTCCCAAACACCTTGTTCCACTTTCTAGCTCTTATTTATCTCATTTGATCATAAATCTCTCACAACTAGAGGCCTTCCGCAACCACCCAAACATTCCCACTAGTGTCCATACCTGAAATACTTCATAGAACAACTATGGGCTCAAAACCAATGCCCGACTTGATTATGTATCAGAACTGATCACCCACTATAATTCCCCATAAAATTTAGGTAAATAAAAAAATAATTCCTCACTAGAATATCAATGACTCCTTGATTGATCCACATTAATATCTATAAAACTACGACCCTTTTAATAAGTGGGTATCACCTCCATAACCAAAACATCACTCCCTACTTAGGTGTATCATCATCACTAACTCTCCCAGAATACCTCAACTGTTTCAACACGTGCTCTATGTAACATCCCAGATCCGGAAGCCACCCAGAGGTGCCCCATACCCAGTTGGTTACATGGCCTCAAGCGCATTTTCCCGAATGCCAGAGGCATCTGACTAGAAGCAAGGGACATGGGTGTGATAGTGGGGAACCTATGCCCTCATTGGAAGAGTACACAGCAGAAGTAAACAAACATGAAATAGTGGAAGTAGTAAGTTTCCAACAATAGTAAACAATGGAAGACTAAGATAATAAACAACTGGAGAAATGCATAATAAATGATGCATGATACATATGTCTAGGAAAATATCCAAACAAGTCACAATACTGAATACAAATAGTACTAAACTAGGTAAAAAAGAAAAAGATAACAGCTCATCAACATCGCAATCCTAGGCTTGGTCCCATGCTCTCCAGATCTATAGCAAGTCAAGTACCTAATGTGAAAGGGAGCTTGAACTTATCTATACCTGAATTAATATAATCTATTTGGGACCAAAAGAATGTCCCAAATAGGGTGTGAAACTAAATCCCAGTAGGCAACCACCTAAAGATCTGTGCCTAACAGTCAGTGAATATATGGCATGTAAAAGTACAGAAAGCAGTAAACATGAACATGTTGAATAGTAAACAATCCATAGTTCCAATATCAAGCAACAACTAACGAGCAGCTAAGAACAAACAAGTAACTTTCTAAGAAGTACTCACATCCATCCCCTATGGTCTTACCTAACAAGTAAAAGAAACCCTATGGGTAGTACACTCAGCCTAGCCCCTCTAGTTCAGTCATACGAATTCCTAAAGACTCTTTGAGAAATCTATCATAGTAAATTCTCCTTATAGTCTAAGGTAGTAAAAGAATCTCTGAGGAAGCACACAAGGTCAATTCCCCTTATAGCCCCAAGGTCAAGGACTATCTAACAAATCTCACCCAGTCAATTCCCCTTATAGCCCAAGTCGTTCAAAGACTCTCTGAGGAAGCTCAGTCGGTCAATTCCTCATATATTCTAGGACGGTTCAAGGTTATTCAAAGTAAACAAAGACCCTCTAAGGAAGCTCACTTGGTCTATCCCCTCATATTCTATAATTCTCAAAGACTCTATGAGAAATATCACTCGGTCTATCCACTTATAGTCTATAATACCCAAAGACTCTCTGAGGAAACTCACTCGGTCTATCCCCTTATAGTCTATAATTCTCAAAGAATCTCGGAGGAAGCTCACTCAGTCTATACCCTTATAGTCTATAATACCAAAAGACTCTCTAAGGAAGGTCACATGGTCTATCCCCTTATAGTCTATAACACCAGGTTCTCACGGCCCTGTGTAATTCGACGAGCATAACAGTGATATATGGCTAAGGTAAACCTTAAGAACTACTTGGATAAATAGTCTACAACTCAACAACATGTCAGAAAAACAACTCTCCATCCTAAAATCACTAGGCATGGGAAACAGGAAAAAAAAGACCAAACGATCTGAAACAGGACATGCATGGGAAAAGCATCCAAAGCATAGAAATTCAACCCTATTAATATCCAATCAACCTCAACACAAGCCTACAACCATGGAAGGAAAAACACAGGGGTAAAATGCTAATCAAACAATACCCCGTTCAAGGGTATTGGCACAATTTCACATAATACTCAAAGACTTTAAATGGAAAGACACAAACCACCTACCTTTAGGGTTCCGGTGAAAATGATCCACAATCAACTGCACCCACAAATCCAGGCAACCGCTTCACAAAATACCTCTCTAAATATCCTTCCTTATCATCCACAATCCTTAAAATCAACACCCAAGGCAAACCCAACACTACATCTACATGAAAAGGATGTAGATCTAGAAAACCCAGAGAGAGGGAAGAGAAGATCTTGGGAAAATCAAGGAGAAACCAAGAGGAGGGACTTGCCTGAGAAGAACCACGATCGATCCACCAAAAAACCCATTTCATTTGCCTCCAAAACGAGTGGGGGAGAACCTTCATCCTTTGAGAACCCAAAATCCTAAGTGATGCTCGAGAGGGAGAGATTTTGGAGAAAAAATGAAAAATCCCAAGTGGTATAGGACTTAAAAAACCTAATTTTTAGTGGTCGCATGGTTAACCCGCACGGTTTGGCCAATCGTGCGCTAATCGTGCAGTTGCCACTGTCTCGCCAAGGGAGTTCACTCGGCTTTCCCGCACGGTTTGACAAATGGTGCACTACCCCTGTGGATCCCAGTATCAAGGGTTGCACGGTTTCCTAGGCTGGCTGCATGGTTTGTTCAGACCATGCGCCATTCGTGTGCCAACCGTGCGCCCCTGCACAAACTCAAGAATTTCCTCTTTCTCAGAAATGACCATAAAAGGTAAAATACCTGAAAAGAAGGTCCGAGTTCTTAAAAACTTCCCCCCTTAAAGAAATTCTTCCCCAAATTTCCCTAGCAAAGCGACGCAGAAGAAGAAACCCCAAACAATTCTGGCCACTGTTCTCGTACACCGACCTCCCTTTCCCAAGTTTCGTCTTGTACTCACCTATGTTGCCATAGCACTCATACCAGAGGAATAGACTAGCCACAAAAAACCTTTTCACTACAGTCGAAAATCCAGATAGGATACTCCATAAATGAGGCATCCACCTCTAACTCAACCTCTTTGGGTTGTAAGACATGATATGGGTCTAAAAAGTAACGTTGAAGCTGTGAAACGTGGTAGATGTCATGCATATCCTGGTACCTCTAAGGTAACTGCAATTGATAGGCTACCCGCCCAAATCTCTTCAACACCTCAAATGGCCCGACGTACCTCGACGAAAGCTTACCCTATCTCCTAATCCTTCTGTGCCCCATCCTCAGTGTCACACATAGAAAAACCTGATCTCCATCCTGGAACTCCGTAGGTCGTATCTGCTGATCAGCATAAGACTTCTGACAAGACTGTGTAGTATCCATCTTCTTCCAGACCATCCTTATATGTTTTGTGGTCTCTTGAACAAGATGAGGTCCCAGCATAGCTGTCTCTCCTGCCACCAGCAAACACAAGGGTAATCGGCATGGCCTACCATACAAAGCCTCATAAGGTGTCATCTGAATAGTTGCTTGAAAACTATTATTGTAGGCAAACCCAACTAAAGGTATATGTCTCTCCCAAGAACCTCCAAAATCTAGAATACATGCTCGAAGCATGTCCTTAAGCACCTGAATCGTATGCTCAGAATGGCCAACTATCTGAGGATGGTATGTCGTACTCAAAATTACCTGTGTACCCAAAGCCTTCTGAAGCCCCTGCCAGACCCGAGAAGTAAAACGTTTATCCCTTTCTGAAACAATGGAGTGGGGAAACCCATGTAGAAGTACAATCTCTCAGATGTACAACTATCCTAGTTGGTCAACACTGAAGGTATCCTTGATCAGCAAGAAGTGAGAGACCTTCATGAGTCTGTCTATGATAACCCATACTGCATCATTCCCTCAAGGGGACCTCAGAAAACTGGTCACAAATTCCATCACAACAGCATTCCACATCCACTGGGGAATGGGTAACTACTGTATAGGTCCTGTTGGTCATTGATTCTCTTCCTTCACCTGCTGATAGGTGGAACACCACATGACAAACCCAACAACATATCTCTTCATACCTGGCCACTAATACTAATAGTGTATATCAGGATACATCTTGTTGACACCAGGATGAACTTCCCAAACTGAGGAATGAAAGTCCCGCATCAGCTCCTCATGTATGTCTTCTGGAACCCATACGCGCCCCTGAAAATGCAAGATCTCATCCTCACCTCTGATTTATCCATGAATAGGGTCCTCTCTTAACACACATTCCCATAGGACTAGGCCTTCGGAATCTAACAATTGCCTCATTCGCACTCGATCAAGTAGAGTAGAGATAATAACTACCGAAGATAGAAACGTCTGCATTTGTCTATCGTACACCTCCAAATGCATCTCAGAGAACATAGCCTTAAGATGCCACTCAATGATGGCCTCCTGAACGTCCTATATCTATGTACTCCTACTCAGTGCATCAGCCACTGCATTTGCTTTCCCGGGTGTTTAAGTAGTCTTGAAGTCAAAGGACTGTAGGTACTCAACCTACCTCCACTGTCTCAAATTCAAATCACGCTAAGTGAAAATGTACTTGAGACTTTTTTGGTTGGTGAAAACCCCAAAATTCTCTCCCAGAAGGTAATGTCTCCAATAGAGTAAGGCATGAACAATAGATTCCCACACCAGATCGTGTGTCAGGTAGTTCCTCTCATGTGGCCTCAACTGCCGAGACCCATACGCAACGACTCCATCTCCCTGCATGAGTATAGCTCCCAGACCGATACCTGAAGCATCGCAGTAAATAGTATAGCTCTTGCCTGGCTCTAGAACGACAAGTATCAGTGCTGAAGTCAACCACCCTTTCAGCTCCTGAAAGGATGACTCACATGAATATTACCACAATAACTTTGCACCCATCTTAGTCAGGCCTGTCAGCGGTTCTGTTAAGTGTGAAAAGTCTTGGATGAAGTGTTTTTAGTATCCAGCCAGCCCTAGAAAACTCTTCACCTCAAATACGTTCTTTGGATACTCCCAAGAAACTAATTCTCTCACTTTTTTGGGTCTAATGATACTCCTATCTTTGAGATTACATGACCCATGAAGTGAATCTGATCCATCCAAAAGTATAATTTTGATAACTTAGAATATCACTAATTCTCTCTCAGTGTACTCAGAATGATCTCAAGATGTGTGGCATGGTCATGTCTAGTGTGTGAGTACACCAAGATATACCCTACAAAAACAACCACAAAATCCTCCAAGTATTGATGGATTACTCAATTCATCCGTGCCATGAAAACTACAGGCGCGTTCGTGAGACCGAACAACATAACCATATACTCGTATAGACCATACCTGCCCCTGAAAGCTGTAAGAGGTATATCCGATGGTCTAATGCGTAACTGATGATAATAAGATCTCAAATCGATCTTTGAGAACACCCAAGCTCCTAGAAGCTGATCAAAGAGGTCATCAATCCTCGGCAAGGGATATCGGTTCTTGATCGTCAACTAGTTCAACTTCTGCTAATCCACACACAGCCTAAGAGAACTATTTGCCTTATTTGCAAAAAGAACAAGTGAACCCCAAGGAGAAGTACTGGGTCATATGAAACCCTTTTACTGTAACTCCTCCAACTGCTTCTTGAGTTCTTGAAAGTCAAGTGTAGACATCCTATAAGGAGGAATAGACATCAGTGCTGCTCCTGCCACTAGCTCAATCGAAAAGTCTACCTATCTCTCAGGAGGAAAACCTGAAAATCCCTCTGAAAAGAAATATCTAAAATGATCCAGTACTAGAGGAAAATCTAACTGTGAAGTCCCCTGGTCATCCAGATATAGACTGGAAATCTGGGTTGTAACTCCTCCTAACCCATGATGTTCTGGACCCGCTTTGCTCTCCCTGACATCCCATTCGCCCTTATGTAGAAAAGATCCACCCTATGGTGATATAAAACTCACCCTATGGTGAAAGAAATCGATGACTGGCTGGAAGGGAACCAACCATTCCATTCTGAGGATGACATCATTGCCTATCATCTCTAGGAAATAGAGGTCCCAAAGGAAGTGACACCCACCAATATCAAGAGGGAACTCCTTGCACTGACGTACACTAGATGTCCTCATCCCCAACAGAGTGTCTAATGTCAAGATATCGGTAGAGGAAAAGATACATATCCCAAGGATCTCCATGAAAACAATAGATATAAAGATATGGGAAGCCCCTGTGTCGAAAAGAGCAGAAGATAAAACTAAGGTAACTAGAATGATACCTCGAACTGTAGAGGGTCTGGGATCCTTCTCCAACTGGGTCTGCTCCACCTCAAAAGTTTGGCCTGCTCCACAATCCTATGACCCTGCCTGACTACTCTGAGCTGATCCACATTGATTTCGCTAATAGACTGGTGACTGGCCTCTATGGTCGTGAACCCCACCTCAGCCTGGATGGCCAGAAGAACTCCAGTTCCTAGACTGGTGAAAAACTGGTGGGGCTACTCCTGTATGAGGAGTCATAGAAAAACCCCTGTCACCAATTGCTGGTGAGAAGATCTGACAAAACCACTACAGATGGCCCATCTTGCCGCAAGATCAACACACCATCGGGTCTCTCTAGCACTGAGGCCTAGTATGCCCACTTCTCCCGCACTAGTAGTACACCACCTGGATACCATAAGATACATATCACCTACTCTTATGTCCTCGCATAGACTCCCTGTTGTGCTACCTGCTATCAGCAGGAGGAATACTAACTATGGATGTCGAACCGCCCTCGATCACAACTTCAGAATCGCTCAGATTACACACTGTGATCAGTGCCTAGTTGATGATGGAGGATATCGAAGTCAACCTGAAGATGTTCACCTATTATTAGATGTCATGCCTCTGACCATCCTCAAAATTCTCTTCAAGGAACAACTCATCACCTCCAGGAATAGGTGTGAAACGCTGCAGCTAAATAAATCAAGACGAGTACTCCATAACAAAAAGAGTACCATGCTCCAAACTCATGAACTCTTAGTCCCGATCGACCCTCAAGGTCTCTGGATAGAAGTAATCATAGAAGATGCGCTGGAACTCATCCCACACCATACTCTGCTGGCACCCCACCTGTGACATCACCTCCCACCACCTCTTGGTGAAGTCTCGGAGCATGTAGGTAGCGAGCTTCACCCTCTTCTCTGGAGATATCTCCAGATGCTTGAAAATAATCAGTGTGGCTTCCAGCCAGGACTCTACAGCCTGGGGTCCTCCATCCAAGGAGAAGATAGAATGATGCTTCTACTAAAAGACCCACATAAATTCGGCCATCGACGGGGAAGGAGGAAGTGCTCCCTAAAAAGTCTGCATCATCTTAAAAAACCCCTCTATGAACTGAGAATCATCTCCTATGTCAGGAATAACTACTGGTTCCAAGTCTGGCACAATTGGAGGATATGCAAGAAGTCCCTGATCAGCCATATCCAGTGTCTGGTCACTGTCTAGAAAATAGCGTACAACCGGAGGACGTCTCGGTGGCATGAACCTGCAAGGTCAACTACACACCTTAGATTCAAGATTATCAAGGACTGAAAACAGGAAGGATAAGAAGGGAGTAGAAGAAAGAAAGCAATCATGTTTTTCAAAACACAACTACAAGGTGTGCACTTGAATTTGTCTTCCCCTACCCAAGTCCTTCTACACGACAAACCCACATGGTTCCCTTAAAACAAAACTACACGGTTCATTCTTTCCAGACACAACGTGCACTAAACATGCTTCAGCGACCCATGTTGTTAGTTACACGGTCGGATACAAGGTCCCTACACACGACATGCACATTCGGTACACGCAGTGTTCTACCAAGATTTTCACAACCCCGTGTCTCTGCCCACATAGTCAGTGACACGGCGTGTAGTCTGGGTTTTTCCGGACAATAAGCCTCAGAAACTACTCCAGAACCCAGAAAACAATGAAAACAAACATTTAAGTGCCAAATTTCGATCTTTGAGGGCCCATACTCCCTCTAAATCAAATCTTGGAATCTTATACATGTTATAACAAAGTAAAGAAGTCAATGACCCACTAAATTCTGGTACATGAGGGCCCATAACACCTCAATAACCAAAGTTTGGTGTTCATTCAAACAAAACCTCACGCAAAAAATACCCTATCAAACAACATGTATTTTTATCAAGGAATCTATCACAACATCATGAATATACGACACAACATCTATCACAAAAACATGCAATTTCTAATGCACCCTAATTGTCCTGGCAAGAATGCATGAAATGTGATTTCTAGTAAGTTCCTATATGATGAATGAGATAGAATACCCTCATCTCATCGGGTTGAAATAGAAATAGAACCTCAATAATATCAACAGTAACAACACAAGGAATGTGAATCACCCAACAGTGAAATCGAATCGACTATAAAGTTGAAAAACCAGAAAACTTGCAACAATCGAGGTAAATTAGATTTTCCTTGTACACGGGTTAGTTACTCTCGGGCACAGCTTATTACTAATTACCTATTCCATCCTATCCTTTCCTATAGGCTCTAAACAGTAAGTCAAGAGAAAATAATCCTCTGATACCACTCTGTAATGTCCTAGATCTAGAAGCCACCCAGAGGAACCCCATACACGGTTGGTCACATGGCCTCAAGAGCATTTCCACGAACACCAGAGGCTGTCAACTAGTAGCAAGGGACATGGGTGTGATAGTGTAGAAACCATGCCCTCATTGGCTAAGTACACAGTGGAAGTAAACAAACATGCAATAGTGAAAGCAGTAAATATCCAACAACAATAAACAGCAGAAGACTGAGATAATAAACTACTGGAGAAATGCATAATAAATGATGCATGATACATGTGTCTAGGAAAACAACCAAACAAGTCATAATGATTAATACAAATATTACTGAACCAAGTACAAAAGAAAAATATAACAGCTCCTCTGCATCGCAATCTTAGGTTTTATCCCATGCTCTCTAGCTCCATAGAAAGTCAAGTACCGGAAGTGGAAGGGTGCTTGCCCTTATCTATACATACAACATTATAATCTATTTGGGACCAAAAGCATGGCCCAAATAGGGTGTGAGACTAAATCCTAGTTGGAAACCACCTGAAGATCTGTTCCTAATAGTCAGTGAATATATGGCATGTAAAAGTACAGAAATCAGTAAATAGGAACATGCTGAATAGTAAACAATCCACAGTTCCAATATCAAGAAATAGCTA
This sequence comes from Viscum album, assembly GCA_963277665.1. Taxonomy (NCBI): domain Eukaryota; kingdom Viridiplantae; phylum Streptophyta; class Magnoliopsida; order Santalales; family Viscaceae; genus Viscum; species Viscum album. The sequence continues at coordinate 1,107,762,071 of OY728128.1, read as the reverse complement.
ACGAGCAGCTAAGAAAAAATAGGTAACCCTCTATGAAGTACTCACATCCATCCCCTCTGGTCCTACCTAACAAGTAAAAGCAACCCTCTGGGCAGTACACTCTGCCTAGCCCCTCTAGTTCAGTCATACGAATGCATAAAGACTCTCTAAGGAAGCACTCATAGTCAACCCCCCTTATAGTCTATGGTTCTCAAGGACTCTCTGAAGAAGCACACAAGGTCAATTCCCTTATATCCCAAAGGTTAAGGACTCACTGAGGAAGCTCACCCAGTCAATTCCCCTTATAGCCCAAGTCGTTCAAATACTCTCTGAGGAAGCTCACTCGGTAAATTCCTCCTATAGTCTAGGATGGGTCAAGGTAATTCAAAGTAAGCAAAGACTCTCTGAGGAAGTTCACTCAGTCTATCCCCTCATATTCTATAATTCTCAAAGACTCTATGAGGAATCTCACTTGGTCTATCCCCTTATAGTCTATAATAAAGACTCTCTGAGGAAGCTCACTCAGTCTATCCCCTTATAGTCTATAATGATCAAAGACTCTCTAAGGAAGCTCACTCAGTCTATCCCCTTGTAGTCTATAATACCCAAAGACTCTATGAGGAATCTCACTTAGTCTATCCCCTTATAGTCTATAACACCAGGTTCTCATGGCCATGTGAAAGTCAATGAGCATAACAATGAAATATCGCCAAGGTAAACCTGAAAAACTACTTGGCTAAATAGTATACTGCTCAACAGCATGTCAGAAAAAAAAAACTCTACATCCTACAATCACTAGGTATGGGAAACAAGAAAAACAAGACCAAACGGTCAGAAATAGGACATCCATGGGAAAAGCATCCAAATCATAGAAATTCATCACTATTCATATCCAATCAACCTCTACGCAAGCCTACAAGCATGGCAAGAAAAAAACAGGGGTAAAACAGTAAACACACAATACCCCATTCAAGGGTATTGGAATAATTGCAAATAATGCTCAAATAATTTCAACATAAAGGAACAACCAATCTACCTTTAGGGTTCTAGAGAAAACGATCCACAATCAACCGCACCCACAAATCTGGGCAACCGCTTCACAAAAGACTGCTCTAAATCTCCTTCCCTATCATCCACAAGCCTTAAAATCAACACCCAAGGCAAACCCAACACTATATCTACATGAAACAGATGTATATCTAGAAAACCTAGAGAGAGGTAAGAAGAGATCTAGGGAAAACCAAGGAGAAACCAAGAGGAGGGACTTACCTAAGAAGAACCGCCTTCGATCCACCAAGAAACCCCTTCTATTTTCCTTCAAAAGGAGTGGAGGGGCACCTTTAACCTTTGATAACCCAAAATCCTGAGTGAGGCTTGATTGGGAGAGAGTTTGGAGAAGAAATAAGAAATCCTGAGTGGACTGGGACTTAAAAACCCTAATTTTAAGTGGTCGCACGGTTACCCTGCAAGGTTTGGCCAACCGTACTCCAACTGTGCAGCTGCCACTGTCTCACCTAGGGATTTCTCATGTCTTTCCCGCATAGCTTGACAAACTGTGTGCTACCCATGCGGAGCCCACTGTCAAGGGTTGTACGGTTTCTTGGGCTGGTCGCATGGTTGGTTCAGACCGTGCGCCTACCGTGTGCCAACCGTGCACCCCTGAACGACCTCCAAAATTTCCTCTTTTTCTCATAAACGACCAAAAAAGGAAAACATACCTAAAAATTAGGATCGGATTCTTACACTCAAACCACTAGTAACCCAAGATTTAGACATGGTTATTTCACCCTCAACTAAGTGACTAATAAAACATAAACTATCACCCATTTCTGGCATCTGAGAATGGTACCCATGGACTTCATCAACATCTTGTTCATCCCGAGGACCCTACCCGCAAAAAATCGATGGTTCACTTCCCACCATATGACTCCACATTTACAGATCTATGAGATTAACCTAAATGATACCACATAACAAAAAAGAATAAAATAGTGTAACTAGGAATATACCCATTTTTCTCTTAGTGTACTCAGGATGATGTCAATGTTTTGGGTATGATCATCCTTAAGTAAGATTACACTCAGATGTCGGCAATGAATACCACCACCATTCAACCATTTCCAATATCTCCTCTAATTTCATTTACATATCAAACCCATCCGACAGTCCTAGGCCACCATGCCCATAAGTATCTCATCATGTTCAGATAGGTCCTCAGCCTACTCATGGCTACCTACTCTACTCAAGAACCTTGAGCGTACACTCTCGTAACATCTAATCCAGAAAAAAATTACACAACACATCACCTTGAACCAATGCCTCCAAGATCCCATTAACACTTTGTTTTTACACATCCTTATGTAACCTATCCAAAGAAGTATATCCCAACTCCAACGAGTCATGATTTAAAAAACATCGGCTTATATGACTCCAACCACTATAAATGCCTACCTCACATGACTAACTCACCTATCATATCACACCATGGGTGATTTACAAAACCAAAATAAACTCACCAATACAAAACCAATTTCCTGATGAAATATCCAGAGCTAACTGATCCAGGAACCAAACTGATCGTACCCTCAAAAACCACACATACCACCACCACATCAGCACTCCAAGTATTTCCCATCTTAAGAAAACTTGACACCTCAATTTGTCTCATACCAAAAAAAACCCTCATTATTTTCTTCCACCCAAATACAACTTGCACTTATGGAATACCCTAAATTCACCAAGAACATCTTTCCTTCACAACTGTCACCTAAAAAAGGCACAAAACAATCCTTCCCCTTTTGAAACCACCCATAAGGATAAAAAACTATCACCCAATAACACCTAACTCAGTCAACCACTCGCATGAGTCACCCTTGAAATCCACATGATATCAACACCCTAAAATGGAGTTGCATCCAAAAGTCACTTAGTCTATCCACCCAAGGTATACACTATCTCATAGAATTCCACAACTCACTGGGTACAAAACATGCACCTGTCACATATTCATGAAGCACCAATTGGTCAAAATAACCTATTATAGGGTTTCATACCATAAAGGTGTCATATAAAAACTAACTTCCCAAAACTAGGACACTAATACTCTCTAAGAATTTTCACATTATATGGCTCCCTAGAGGACTTGGACATACTACCAACCTCAAAAAAAACCACCCATAAGGGGCGCGGTAATCCTATACCCACACTATACCGACCAAGAAGGTACGCTGTACCAACTGAACATGAAGACCACACCATAATCCTTATATCTTAATGCCTCATCGTAGATCCATATAACCTTCCATCAGAAGAAAATCTAGAAAAACACACACTAGAAGGCCTATAACATGTATACCCTACATAAAAGACATTATGCATGAGTCACCTCTTTCCACTGTAGTCCAAGAGTCAAAACCAAGGAACAAGTCTCTTTCCGATGGGTGAATATCCTGAAACCCATAATAAATCATAAAATCCAAACAAAATATGCATAACTCAAATAAAAAATCACATCAAACGATAAGATCAAAAATCCAAAACATCAATACCAACCCTTAGTAACATAGAAATCCTACCAGAATAGGTTCCTGTGATGAACCAACCTGGTATCCATCTCAATCTTAGACACATTCCTATATCTCAAGTCCACCAAACCACAAATAGTAAAATAATAAGAAAATAAACTTCTATTATACAAATTTGTAACATCCCAACATAGAATCCACTGAACCGGAGCCCCGATTAAGACCACCACATGACCTCAAGTGCACCTCATCGTATTCCAGAGGCTACCGACTAAAATAGGGAGTCTAAATGAAATAGTGAGGAGATTAAACCCCCATATCATGATATAAAACCAAAAGAAAATAACCAAATATCATACACATTATATTATGAAGGAAGAGTAAAATAAACTAAAACTAAAACATACTATAATAAAATAAAATGAAATAAAAGCATGAATGGATATGTCATACATACCACCAACCGTCCACTAGGATAGTTTTATAACATAATATTAGCCTAACTAGGTTAAATATCCTGAGAGGGGGGGGGGGGTGAATCAGAAGATGACAGATTAGAAAAACTTCTCCTTTGGATCTTTTTTCATAATTAAACAAAACACTCTTCTCTCTATTTCCCATAGGAATGTACGAACAATAATGAAAGAATAAATGAGACATTAAAAATTTACATGGTTCACCTTGTTAGAATAAACCCTAAGAGAATACAATGGAAATGTACTGATGTACCGAATAAATTAAGGCTCACTACAAAAATTATTTTCAGGCTAGATCACTTTTATGGACAGGCACACTGCCTTTACAATGTTTATGGATAACTCACTGCTTTCTAATAGCCTCTCCCTCAATATCAGTTTTGATGGTTCACTATCTGTGGAAAGTATCACCTTCTTCATCTTCATTTTATCACTACTCTAGAAAGGATTCAAACATAGTTTATAGAAATGTAGGTCCCTTTGTTAGCAATAATGATTGTATCCTCAATTGTAGATATATTCTCTATTGAATTTCTTTTTGAGTTTCTCCTTAACTTCTGGGAAAACACCAAGAAATATAACTTCCAATTTCTAGAAACTAGGAACAAAATTCTCTTTACTATTGATATAGAAATTAAAAAATCAATATTTTTTATGATCTTCTATGGATTAAAAATATTTCTTTCACTACCTTGGATTTACCACTAAATAAAATTATTTTGTAAGTATCGTCGAATAGTGAATATCTTCTATCTAATTAGTCATCTAAATTCAGATATGAAAAATATAATGCTGATAGGGTAATATAGGCATGTATATCCTTATGCAAGACTCTAGTGTGATACCCCTACACAACATCCTGGTATATAACCCCTTTCATAAGATCATAGTGTGTACCCTTCTGTGAAACCCTGGCACGTAAACCGTTTTGTGAGATCCTAGTGTATAATCCCTTGTGCGATTACTTGGTTTCTAACCCCTTATTCAAGAGCCTTCCAACTTTAATTATTTTTATTATTATCCAAAAATCACTTTAAGGAAAAAGTGAGAAACCCCAAGAAAATACATTGTTGTTAAAGGAAAACTTATGACAATTTTATCCTTAAGAAGTTCCCAAGAAAAAGAAGTTACCGATGTTTCTAGATTATCCTTTATAAGGTCTTCAAATCGATGCATCAGTCTATCCCATGCCTACATGTATTCCTCTTGGTTGATTTTCCCCGCATTGAAACATCTTACTAGGAAACGATTCTTAATGTCCATCCAGTCCCTCTCTTCTTTGCTGGTTTCCACCAAGTTGGTCTTTTCCATCATTTTTTCATCATCATCATCTATTGAAGTGTTGTTCATAAGAGATTCCTCCTCCATTTCTTCTCTGAAATGTAGTAGCATCTCCACAGGTTCCTCAGTATCCATGCATGTATTCTACAGTACATTCCTGATGGGAACAACCCCCTCAACTGCAGTGGTTGCAACCTTTAATTGAACTGGAGTTTAACCCTATTCATGAGATCCTATTTCTTAACCCCTTGCGCAAGATCCTAGCATGTAACCCCTTGAATGAAATATTGTCATGTAACTCCTTACGTGAGATCCTAGAATGAGACCCCTTCACTCTTTGTGAGAGACAATAGAGGGATACCCTTTCATGCTTTTCATCAGATCCTGGTGAATAACACTTTCACACATTGCATGATATGCAGGTGTGAGACACTTTTTCATTAGATTCATGCATGATACTCTTTTTCTCAAGAACTTTTCTGATCATGTGCAACATTTATGTGATTCCAATCGCATATACTCCTTCATGAGATCTCTTTATGAAACTCTTTTGTGAGGTATCTCTATGCGACACCTTCTTGGATGTTTCTTCAGATAAAAAATGAGGAAAAAATTTTATAATATTTTAATGATGGTTTAGGGAGTATTTATAGGCATAAATCCACCACCTTAACTCCAAAAATCATAAATAACCATCCATTACACCACCACAACAATTAGTATCAGGCGTTTAGTGAGATACAATCACAAGATCAATTGAGAATCATGAAATGGTTAGTGATGTTGTCTTCCAGTGCTTAGCATGATCCATCGCAAGATCCAAATACAATCATGAGCACTGGATGAGATCCCATCATGAGATCCAATGACAATATTGCTCTTTGTGAGATCACATCATCATATTAGTTCATGCATTATCGCTTCATGAGATAGTTCGAACATTTAATATTTGTGAGATATTACATCTCTCCCTTACATGAGATCACACATTCATGCTTTTCTGAGATTAGTTCTAACATTCCTGCTCCATGAGATTATACATCTTACCCCCATGCGATATCAGGAATTTTCTCTTTCATGAGATCAAACATTTCACCATTACGTGGGACCCGACATGAACTCTTTTGCAAGATCACACATTTTTCCATTTCACAATACCCAACATTCATGCTTTCATGAGGTCAAACATTTCTCTCTTTTGTGAGATAAAACATTTCTCACTTTCATAAGATCAGACATTTCACACTTGCACAAGATTAGTTATTTCATGCTCTCTTAATATTAGATATCTCATGCACAATCTTCATGTATTATTTTACAACTATCCTTTGTCAATAAACTCAAACCTTCTCAAAAACCCCAATCAATAGAGTTGTACCATCATGAGGTAATTTTTACTAAAAATATCCCCATTTGGGATTGTTGAAAACTCTTCAAATTTTGATACCTTGTTAAATATTATTCCATATTCAATAAAAAATTATCTTTTGGTGATTTCTATAGTGATCATAGATTTACTCAACTCACACTCAAATCCCACATAAGCCATGATCAGTGTGAGAAACAAAAGTATCATGCAAATTTCATTAGTGCATCACTTCATTCCCAAACCAGTCAATTTTTTTTATCACAAACCCCATATATCATGATATATAATTTTTTATCAAACATATTTCACATTAAAAGATTTAAAACATCGCCTTATTTTTCAGTCCCCCCGTCTGCTTATCTCCCTAACTTCACTAAGAAATATTCTTCCCTTTTATAGAAACATTTCTCCCCCTTTTTCAATGAAGATGAAGGTCACTTAGTTATGGTATACAATAGGGTAAATAACATAGATCAACATATCAAGAAAAAGAACATCACACCTTGGGGAGAGGGGGTCCCACATCCACACTTTTTCAAGTTCATAGAGTTGAACAAACTCAAAGAGCAAGCTAATGGTGTCCAAAAACGTTTTTGGTTAAGCAATTTGTTAGAATGTCTTCAACCTATAGTTCTATAGGAATATACTCCAACTTCACAGGGCCTTGATACACCTTCTCCTTAATAAAATGATACTTTATTTAAATTTGGTTTTTCCTCGAGTGATGTACTATATTTTTTCTAATATTTTTATCACTTGAATTTTCACAATGGAATCTGATCGGAGACTTAACTTCAACTCCCATATCTTCAAGTTATTTCTTCATCGACAATAACTCCATGAAAGATTGAGTGAAAGGAATATTTTCATCTTATATGGTACTTAATGAAATATAATCCTGATTATTTATTAGACAATAAATAACTAATTCACCAAGATAGAATGCACCACCTGACATTCATTTTCTATCTTCTGCTGAACCGGCACAATGTGTATAAGTATATCCTAATTAGTCTTGCTGAAATTTTTCATTGTACAACAAACTGAAATCCACCGTGCCCTAGATATACTAAAGTATTATATTCACTAAAAGTATGTGTATTTATTTTGTATTTATTTGATATCTTTCTACTTGGAATGTGGAAAAAACAATATTAGGTGTTTTTATTGTCATGTACAATAGAATACCAATGATTTGCCTATATTCAATGACATTAAATACATTTATTTCATCATCTTATGATAGTTTCATCTAAGTAGGCACCAGAGTCTTCATCTCCTCATAATTATCCATTAAAAATATTCTCAATACCTCCTTACCACATTTATATTAAGAAATAAATGTGTCTTTCTTTCTTTAGTTGAATGTAAACCAAGGAAAAAAATTAGTTCACCAGTAATTGACATTAAAATTTCACTTTTCATGAATTCTGTGAACTATTTTCATTGTGATTCATCTAATCCACCAAATATTATGTCATCAACATACACCAGAACCATCATCTATTGATTATTTTATTGTTGATATAAATATTTTAATCAACTCAACTATGATGAAATCTATGCTTCTTCAAAAATTGATCTAGTCTTTAATACCATGTTCTTGGTGCTTGGTTCAACCCATATAGCACCTTCTTCATCTGAAATTCTTTATTCTCATAATCATGAATAATAAAACCATTTGTATGCTCAATAATAAACTTATTCTTCTAGAAAAACATTCAGAAATGATGACTTGATATCTATCTGTAAAATTTTGATCCTTTATTGCACAACTATGTACAAGAATAATCTGATTATCTCCAACCTCACAAAAGGTAAAAATGTTTCTTCAACATCAATAACCTCTATCTGGGAGTACATTTTATAAACTAATCATGATTATTTTGAATCAATGTCCCATATTTATTTATATTATTGTGAAATACCAATTTGGTCACAATGAAATTATTATTTGTGGGTCTTGAAACATCTACCATGTATGATTCTTCTCAATTTGATAAAGTTCTTCATTCATATCCTGAACCCAATTTCCATCCCCAACTACTTCATCAGAACATTTATTCTCTACCTAAAATTAAAAGGATGCCTGATGTAATGAATTCATTCTTCAAGTTTGAATCATCACTTCCTAGTCCGAAATGATGTTTTGTCTGTCAATTTTAGGTTAACTCTTTGGTTTTTGTGAAACTAAAGGTTTATGTTCATCCTTTTAATTATCAAAAGAATCTTCTAAATCGGTATTTAGAACTATAACTTCCCCTGATATTATTATCTATTCATCACTATCCTCTAGAAACTTATCATGTATTCTTCTCATTCTCAACTATTGTTACATGATTTCTTTCAAATGCCTTTCTAATCCAATTATTGAAACATTTATATTATTTTATTTTTCTTAAGTATCCATTATATATCCATTAATCCCCATAAAGATTCAAACTTCTTCTGTTTCTCCTTATTGAGAATGAAACACTTACTTCTGAATACTTGAAATTACTTCAAATATGGATTCTTTCCATACCATAGCTCATATGGGATAATTTCTTCTTTTGGACAAAATAAAACTCTATTTTATGTGTACAATAATGTCATAACATCAAATTTCCAAAACTTATCTATAATTTATTTATCAATGAGAATTTTTATATCCATATTGTTGAAAATATGATTTCTTTTTTCAACTAATTCATTTCTTTGTAGAGTTATTACAACTGAAATGTGGTTCCTTATCTAATATTAATCAAGTTAATCCCCAATTTGGATATTTTTTTATCTTTGTTCCATTATTTTTTCAAATATTCTCAAATTATTCCCTATTATATTTTCAACTTCCCTTCAATAACTTGTTATAGAATAAAACACCTCATCCTCATTGGTGATGACTAAAACCCAAGACATTCTACTAAAATCATCAATTAGGATAACATAATATCTCCCACCATCAAAAGATCTTGGTGAAATAGTCCCACACACATCAATATGAACCAAATCTAGCAATGTTTTGACCTTTACTCATTTAACATATATAAATTTCAAATTATCTTCCCTTGTTGAAAAGCATCACATGTATGAGTATGATCACGTGATAACCTAGGGAGGTCTGGAGCAGTATCTCATTTCACTAGATCTTCCAATACATTTGGATCTAGTTACCAAGAAATTTATACCACAACCTATTCGCTTCTTCCTTGGATAGAAATCACATATCTTTTTATCCACTCAAATGGTAGATATTCCCTTTCATACACTTTCCCTTCCAAAAAAATGTATCATATTTTTCCTTGATGATGCATAATTTCATGGAAAATATTATGGAATATCTTAATTTTCATAATTGATTGAAAATTATTAATTTTTGACTGATACCTTCAATAAACAAGACATCTACAAGTCTCATGTATTTTCCCCAAAACATGGCTTTTTTTGAGTAAAAAATTTTCAGTCCCTCATCACTACCAAATAACACAATTATGTCCTTATTGTATCTGATTCCTGACAACAGTTCTATATTTATTATCATATGGGAGGTGTATATACTATTTATAATCCATATTCTAGTGTGATCTAATGCTTTGAATATAATCTCTATAACCACTTCATTTACATCTATTTTATTTGTGATCCATGCATTCGACTGATATTATTTATGATTCTCAAAGTATGATAGACCACTTTCATCTTGTAATGTTGAAAATCAATTTTATATTTTTATCTCATTTTAGGGTTACTTGAGTTGTTTCTTACAAATTCTTTGAGTCTGTTTTGGATCATTTCTGTATATAGTTGATGAACAATATCTAACCATTTGTCCAAGTACTCTACACCAGAAACAATGAGACTCAAATGATATCCTTGAATATTGAGCTCTCTTTGAAAACCTCTGTTACTTTTTTTCCTTTTTATATCTCATAGATATGGAACAAATATTTTGTGAGTGTCCAATTTTTTCACAACAACAACATCTAATGTGGGGTGTATTATTTTGTTTCACTACTACACAACTATTTGTGGTCTACGTCCTCTGGATATTTTGGTTTTGATTTATACCCAAATCGATATTCAACCTCATAGTGAGTTATTATGGCATGGCTTCAACAATTATTAATTTTCTTCGATCAATCCCCATATTTTCTGTAATTTTTAGATCCATCTGTAACACCCCGAGATTTTATGAAAAATATTCTTTTTAATTTCATTGATGTATTGTGTTGTACGCTATTCCAAAATGATCTTGCACTACACGCATCCCTGACTTGGCTTGCATTACACGCAATCGCGACCTTCCTCGATAGCATGTGTTGTACGCAATACCGAGTTTCACTAAACAACGATATGTTATATAAACTAGCAGTTATGAATAGTAATAACCACTTTTTTAAATTTTATAAATTTTATCTTTTGAAATGGACTTCATTTTTTGATTCAGAATATCAAAATTATCCTAGGGTGAAGTTTTGTTATTTTTCTGAAAACTTTCAATTTTTGATGAATAGTGAAAACACTAGGTTACTATTTAAAAACTGACTTTTGTTTGAATAATTATTTATTTTAGTTAAATTTATTCGCAGTCAAAATTGATACATAATACCTATATATGTTCAATGTAATTTATTGGAGTCATTTTATAATAATTTTAGATATATAAAAATTTTATTGAACTTTTGACCGTCTTTTACCCACCTCCTAGAAGAATTTGAAACTTTACATAAAAATTAATTTTACCACTTCTGTGAGTGGAATTTAAAAAATATGAGAGACACGGTTGATATCAGTATGTAAAATCTGGATCAATAAGATAAAAATAATTTTTTGTGAATATTAACGTTTTACTTTTATTTACCACAGTTAAAAGTAAATAGGGTAATTAAGGGTGAAAATGATATTATTATTACCCTAACACATGTCCTAATTCTATTGGATAAGTTTAATTCGACCAAAAACAACCTTAGGAATAAAATATTACCCTTTAGGTCCACTTGGATTAGATTAGGACATTTATTATTATTTTATTTAATGAAGAGTTAAAATAGTTAAAATTGAAGTTTAATAACTAAAACATTTTTAATATAGGGTTATACATAAGATAAGTTCTAATATAAATATTAATTAAATTATAAAAATATTTAATACATAATGGTAATTTATTTATAATTTTTAGATGTTATATAATTTAATTTATTTAGGACACACTGATGATGCAATAATTACCTTATTAATGAAATATTAACATAATTGATGTTATAAATAACCAAATAGATGTAATTTTAGACTTATTATGAATTAAACTAATTTTATAGGTTAATATGACATGTTACTATTGATTTAATTAACTTTTTTTGAACTAATCATGCTGTTATGATTTTTACAAAAATCAATTACCAAATAGTGTCAAAATTGACATAAAATAGTTTTTAAAACAAATATTATATTATTAATTGTTATTTTATTTCTAAAAATATAAGGTTTAGAAAAATGTCTTAGATAAGGTTATATATATTAATAATTAACCACTTTGGGTTCTTTTGTCTTGTTATAGTAAGTTTATTAACCATATAGTGTAAGAAAACAAAAAGACACGGTAAAAGTTAAATTATTTAACTTAGAGTTAAATCTAAATTATAAGATTAAAATAGTAACCTAGAATTGTCTAAAACCTATCGGTTGAGAGGATTTCTACAAATACCCACCTTAGATTTGAAATAAATCAATTTGGAGCTATTAAAAACCGAATATGACTTTATTATAAAATAATATTTTAAGTTTTTCCTAAGGGTCCCCTCTCCTCCCTTATAAAAAGGGCACCCCTTACCTCTTATCTTCACACCCTTTTGAGCCTTCAATCTCATCCAAACCCTGACAATTACTCTTCTAAACATCTCTAGTTATATCATAAAGGTTCTTTTCTTCTCAAAATACCAACTCTAGTTCCCTAATAAGAAGTTTAAAGGAGGTGTGTCGAGGAAGAGGTAATCTCTTCTACCGACTCTTTCAAGTTTCAATATTCTTCTACTTCCTATTATTTAGTTGTTTCATTATAAAGTAATAACAATAGAATTAATTATATACTGATATGTTTTTATATATATTAAATAACCCCATTTCACCTTCTATCCATCCTACGGAAAATGAAATCACCGCGGGTGCGTACGTACAGAATACCGTCTCCACGCCGTGGTGTAATCTATTTTTCCCCCACCACCTTACTTGGATGGGTATAATGGTGTAAAGAATAACTATATATGATTATTATAACATCATAATGATTCTAAGATATTATATCATCCACTCAAATTCCATTAAATAAATATGGGAACAATATCATCGCTCGTGCGTACGTACGGATTACCGTCTCCACGACGTGATGAGATTCATTTTCCATGTTAACAATTCAAGAATGATTATAAAGTATATATAATAAGTAACCATGAAATATATTACATAATAATTCTACTGGATTTATGTATATATATATATTTCATCTAATTAATTCCATTCAAGTCAATATGTAAAGGAAAACAACGTTCATGCGTACGTACGGCCTACCGTCTCCATGAACGGTGTATTTCATTTCATTCATCTATCTAATATATATATATGTATATACTGAATATATAGGATATATAAATCATGATTTAAATTTTTTAAGTAAGTAAATTATTATATAAGTAATAATAATTTCTAGAACAACAAATTGAAACACGTACGATAAATGAAATGATTTTGCACAAAATGCTGCTTTAACATGGAATTTACAAAAGAACGGGTATTATAAAGTCATAATTGAACTATATATGATATCATAACAATGAATATGATTATTTAATAAGTCAATGACATTATTTAAATCATTATACAGGAGGTTTGGATACGTACAAAGCATATCAGACCTAAGGTAAGTGATAACTTTTCCCATCTCGTTTTTATCCAAGATTGTTTATTTGTAAGTATTTTCTGGGGTTATATTTTTCATCCATGTCCCTAAAAATGTTTTTATAAAGAGTTTAATATTCGTACATGTATTTTTAAAGTCATTTTTACCCCTCTTTGACTTTTAAATTGTGTTATAGAAGGGATCTTTGTTTTGTTTACCATACAAGGAACTTTTTGACTTTTTTGACAAAAGTATGAGGAGAATGTTTTTTTTATATGGCATGAACGGATTTTTACAGATTCATATCACCTTATTTTCATGAATCTTACTCTACAAGATCTCATGGTTATTTTCAACAAATTCATTTTCTTTTAAAATTGTGTGGCATTTTGTGAAAATAAAATGATTTTTAAGAAGAAATGATATTTTCCTCAAGAATTCATTTCAAGTGTTTTATCAAAACTATTTTCCATCTAAGATGAAATTATTTATCATGTTTATGTTTCAAGTATAATGTCTCTATTATTTTCATGGTGTGATTTCTCTTATGATGAAATGATATCCATTTGTTTTATATGGATTATGTGATGATGGGATGATGTTTATGAAACCCATTTTATTATTTGGGTTATGATGAATGATTTTTGTTTATTTTGTGGCACAAGTAAGAATGATTTCATTATGAGATGTGTGTGACCTATATCTCCCTCCAATGCATTGGGTAAAGATTTATATCTCATGAGATAGACATGTCTTAAACGACAAATTAATCCGGTTCAGTAATATAGGACTGGAACAAGGAGTAAACTTGGTTCAGTAATGGACTTTGTCCACTATGATGGTCTTGGCAGCAATGCCTTGGATACTATGGAAATCATATCAAGTGCTAAATGGTTTTCCACAATTACATGTTTTCTTCCTAGGCTATTTTATCACTATTGATGTTCCATTATGATATATTCCTTACTTACTTCCAAGATTTATGTCTTTGCTCAAGATTTTAATGGTTAGATTTTATGTTCATGTTTTTGCGTTCAAATGTTTATGGATTGTTTTATGTTCTCTATGTTTACCCTTATTGAGCATTTGAGCTTGCCATTTTTATTTTTTATTTTCCCCGGGATATAAAGAAATGTTTTAGGTATGAAATAAAAAGGATAATATCTTTATTGGAGATTTTGAAGATCTTTCACCATGATTAGAATATTATGTTCCAAGTTTCCAAAGACACTAAACTATTATGGTCCTTTGGTGTCTGTTTGTTATGTATTAGATTTTCCACAAAAGTAGTGTAATGTCTATGTACGTCAAGCTTTGGATCTCTATAGTTGGTATTAGAGGTCAGTTTAGTCAACCTTTGGAAAATAGGATACGGGAACTTTAGTGAGATCCCTAGAGATATTTCTAAGGTATGTTTAGGGATGTCGCTAAGGTTAAGTATAAGTATAGGTTATAGTCCTAGAATTATGGAAATGATATTAGAATTAAACCTAAGATGTTAGATATTGAAGGTAATCCCCCTTGATTATGATTTTTTCCTATCACACTATTTTTTTGGGTTTTAGAAAATGGCTGGAAATAGGAAGATTCACGATAATAGAGGATATGATGGATAATGAAATGATATTATTCATGAGCAAACAAATGAAACGAGATTTGGAAGTCCAAAAATAATTGTTATTCCTAATTAGCAATCTCATAATATGATCAATAATCTCAACTTTGGTAAGTATCCCGACTCATCTAGTAAAAGAAAGGTAGAGTTTCATGATGATCATAGAGGAAAGAAAGTTCAATTTCCCTCAAGTAAATAATGTGAGAGGAGGCATCAAGTAGAATGTTTCAAAGGAACTAGAAGAAGATTTGGGTGTGGAAAAGAAGGACACAAAGCCAGTAAGTGCAAAGGAAAAGGTTCAGCTAACACCAGGGACAAGGATAATGGTATTGCTACAAAATAAGCAATGATTAAATGTTTTCAATGTGGAATGTATGGGAATTGTGCAAACCAATTCCCTAAGGGAAAGTCTCATGAAGAGAATCAGCATGGTCGTATGGGTAGTATTTCTGTTGATGATGATGAAGAGACTACAAATGATATATGATATGAAAGAATTTTTGAAGCTAGGTCATTGGTTTAAGATGGTAGTGGAATGATTTATGTTTATCAAGAGTTATTTTGTATAGGTAATTTTATGGTACTATGGAATAAAGAAACATCTAAGGATTGTTGCACTATTTTTTTTCTAATGTATTTGAAAGTATATGTTGAATGGAACCAGTAACCATGAAAGGTTATTCAAATATTTTTGGAAATTAGATGATATGCACATAATGAATGGAATAAGGAGAAAATAATATGTTTGATATTATTCATGAGATCATGATTGATATAAGGACTAAATGATATCATGGTTTGAGTATATAGAATTTTTGGGATTTTGGTATGTGGAAAGAGTTAACTTTTGACAACATTCATGTTTTCCTTAAGGTTCAATGGGTATTCATTTTTCATGAGAATACATGATTAAGGTATTCACATGTTTGGAATGTGACCAACAAGATATATCGTATGATAAATGACGGTATTCACATTCTCGGAAGATGAAATTTCTAGTAATTGTTTTCTTTATACTATGAGCTTGGACAGAAGCATTTTGGATAAGCCTAATGATTGGAATGGATTATGTTGGACATAAGTTAGTATTGTTTAAGGATAGATCTTTTTCGATATTATTGATGGAATGTTATAAAAATGTAGTTTTAGAAAAAGGACAACATGCAGGATGAGTGACAACCCATCGCGTCGGACAAGGCTGTGGGAATCGAACCCACAACTGAAGTGTTACAGGCCTTTATCACCTACCACTGGCCTACAGGAATTCCCTGGTTAGTAGAAACTAGTTTTATTATATTAAGTGGTATGATATATGAAGTATAATTCCATTTTAGGAACCATATACGATTAACCTCACCATAGATGGACTTATGTATATTTGATATCTTTTGCTATCCTTTGGTTTGAGATATATGTAATGACGCATCATTCTATCACATGATCTTCTAACACTTCACGAATGAAAAATTCAACTTCATTTCTTTAAGAGATGAAGTGGAAATTTTTCATGGAATGAACAACGGTGAGATTATATCAAAATAAAGTAAGTATTTCTTCTAATTCAAATTCTTAAACTTTAGAGAAATGATCTTGAAAACCAAAAATTTTGTCCTAGTGCACTTATATACAATGAATCAGATGGTACCTTAGATCATCACAAATTTATGGCTTTGTGATTGTTGGATTTTTCATAGCCATGTTCTCTACCACTCTCCATCAGAACTTCATGGTTAGATTTCTCTTCCATATTCATATTTTCACCTATGTTCTGCTATGTGGAAACTCAGTGATTGGTTAATTTGGGTAACCGTTACGTTTCATACTTTAGTTTTTAAAGATAAGTTTTGGTATTCCTTTTTAAGATGTGGATTTCTATTTATAAAACTTTCAAGTAGTAAAAAATTTATAACCCCGACGAATTTCGAGGGAAAAATTCATTTTAAGGGGGGTAGAATGTAACACCCCGAGATTTTATGAAGAATATTCCTTTTAATTTCGTTGATGTCTTGTGTTGTAAGCTACACCAAAATGATCTTGCACTACACGCATCCCTGACTTGTCTTGCATTACATGAAATCGCGACCTTCCACGATAGTGTGTGTTGTACGCAATACCGAGTTTCACTAAACAACGATATGTTATATAAACTAGCTGTTATGAATAGTAATACCCACTTTTTGAAATTTTATAAATTTAAACTTTTGAAATGGACTTCATTTTTGGATTTAGAATATCAAAATTATCCTAGGGTGAATTTTTGGTATTTTTCTGAAAACATTCAATTTTTGATGAATAGTGAAAACACTGGGTTATTATTTAAAAACCGAATTTTTATTTAAATAATTATTTATTTTATTTAAATTTATTCTAGGTAAAAATTGATACATAATACCTATATAAGTTCAATTTAATTCATTAGAGTCATTTTATAATAATTTTAGATATATAAAAATTTTATTGAACTTTTGACCGTCTTTCACCCACCTCCTAGGAGAATTTGTAAAAATACATAAAACTTAATTTTTCCACTTCTGTGAGTGGAATTTCAAAAATCCGAGAGACACGGTTGATATCAGTAAGTAAAATGTGGTTCAATAAGATAAATATAATTTTTGGTGAATAGTAACTTTTTACTTCTATTTACCACGGTTAAAAGTGAATAGGGTAATTAAGGGTAAAAATGATTTTATTATTACCCTAACACATGTCCTAATTCTATTGGATAAGTGTAATTCGACAAAAAAACAACCTTAGGAATAAAATATTACCCTTTAGGTCCATTTGGATTAGATTAGGACATTTATTATTATTTTATTTAAAGAAGAGTTAAAATAGTTAAAATCAAAGTTTAATAAATAAAACATTTTTAATATAGGGTTATGCAAAAGATAAATTCTACTATAAATATTATTTAGAAAGATAAAAATATTTACTACATAATGGTATTTTATTTATAATTTTTAGACATTAAATAATTTAATTTATTTATGACACACTAATGATGCAGTAATTACCTTATTAATGAAATATTAACATAATTGATGTTATAAATAACCAAATAAAGGTAATTTTAGACTTTTTATGAATTACACTAATTTTATGGGTTAATAATACACGTTATTATTGATTTAATTAACTTTTTTCTAACTAATAATGATGTTATGAGTTTCACAAAAATCAATTACCAAATAGTGTCAAAATTGACATAAAATAGTTTTTAAAAAAAATATTATATTATTAATTGTAATTTATTTCTAAAAATCAAAGGTTCGGCCAAATATATTAGATAAGGTTATATATATTAATAATTAACCACTTGGGGTTCGTTTTATTTCTTATAGTAAGTTTTTTAACCATATAGTGTAAGAAAATAAAAAGACACGGTAAAAGTTAAATTATTTAACTTAGAGTTAAATCTAAATGATAAGGTTAAAATAGTAACCTAAACTTGTCTAAAACTTATTGTATTAGAGGATTTATACCCTTACCCACCTTATATTAGAAATGAATCAATTTGGAGAAATTAAAAACTGAATATGACTTTATTATAAAATAATATTTTATGTTTTTCCTAAGGTGCCCCTCTCCTCCCTTATAAAAAGGGCACCCCTTCCCTCTTCTCTTCACTCCCTTTTTATACTTGAAGCTTGGAAAAACCCTGAAATTTCCTCTTATAGACCTCTCTAGTTATATCATAGAGGTTATGGTCTTCTCAAAAGACAAACTCTAGTTCCCTAAGAAGCAGTTTAAAGGAGGTGCGTCGATGAAGAGGTAATCTCTTCTACCGACTCTTTCAAGTTTATTTCTTCTTCTACTTCATCTTCTTTAGTTTTTTCATTATAAAGTAATAAAAATAGTATTAATTATATATTGATACGTTATTATAAATATGAAATAACCCCATTTCACCTTCTATCCATCCTACATAAAATGAAATCACCGCGCGTGCGTACGTACGGAATACCGTCTTCACGCCGTGGAGTAATCTGTTTTTCCACCACCACCATACTTGGATGGGTATAATGGCGTAAAGAATAACTATATATGATTATTAAAACATCATAATAATTCTAAGATATTATATCATCCACTCAAATTCCATTCAATAAATATGGGAACGATATCATCGCTCGTGCGTACGTACGGATTACCGTCTCCACGACATGATGAGATTCATTTTCCATGTTAACAATTCAAGAATGATTATAAAGTATATATAATAAGTAACCATGAAATATTTGACATAATAATGCTACTGGATTTATGTATATATATATATATATATTTATTTATGTCATCTACTTAATTCCGTTCAAGTCAATAAGGAAAGGAAAACAGCATTCATGCGTACGTATGACCTACCATCTCCATGAACGGTGTATTTAATTTCATTCATCTATCTATTATATAAATGTGTATATACTGAATATATATGATATATAAATTATGATTTACATTCTGAAAGTAATTAAATCATTATATATGTAATAATAATATCAACAACAAAAAATCGAAACATGTACGATAAATGAAACCATTTTACCCAAAACGCTGCTTTAACATGGAATTTACAAAAGAACGGGTATTATAAAGTCATAATTGATCCATATATGATATCATAACAATTAATATGAATATTTAATAAGTAAATGAAATTATTTAAATCATTATACAGGTGGTTTTGATACGTATGAAGCATATCGGACCTAAGGTAAGGGATAACTTTTCCAATCTCATTTTTATCCGAGATTGTTTATTCATAAGTATTTACTAGGGTTATATTTTTCATCCATGTCCCTAAAAATGTTTTTATAAATAGTTTAATATTCTTCCATGTATGTTTAAAGTCATTTTTACCCCTCTTTTACTTTTACATTGTGTAATGGAAAGAATATTTCTTTTGTTTACCATATGAGGAACTTTTTGACTTTTCCAACCAAAGTACGAGGAGAATGTTTTTTTTATATGGCATGAACGGATTTTTACAGTTTCATATAACCTTATTGTCATGAAGATTACTTTACAATATTTCATGGTTATTTTCAACAAAAACCTTTTCTTTTAAAATTGTGTGGCATTTTGTGAAAATAAAATGATTTTCAAGAAGAAAGGTTATTTTCCTAAAAAATTCATTTCAAGTGTTTTATCAAAACTATTTTCCATATAAGATGACATTATTTATCATGTTTATATTTCAAGTATAATTTCTCTATTATTTTCATGATGTGATTTTTCTTATGATGAAATGATATCCATTTGTTTTATATGGAATATGTGATGATGGGATGATGTTTATGAAACCCATTTTATTCTTTGGGTTATAATGAATGATTTATGTTTATTTTGTGGAAAAAGTAAGAATGATTTCATTATGAGATGGGTGGGACCTATATCTCCCTCCAATGAATTGGGTAAAGATTTATATCTCATGAGATAGACATGGATGGAGTGACAAGTTAATCTGGTTTAGTAATACAGGACTGGAATGAAGAGTGAACTCAGTTTAGTAATAGACTTTGTCCACTAAGATGGTCTTTGCTGCAATGTCTTGGCTACTATGGAAATCGTATCAAGTGATTAATGGTTTTCCACAATTACATGTTTTCTTCCCATGATATTTTATCATGATTGATGTTCCATTATGATATATGCCTTACGTACTTCCAAGATTTATGTCTTTTCTCAAGATTTTATGGTTTCGATTTTATGTTCAAGTTTTTGCATTCAAATGTTTATGGATTGTTTTATGTTCTCTATTTTTATTCTTAGTGAGCATTTGAGCTCACCCTTTTTATGTTTTCTTTTTACCAGGATATAAAGTAATGTTTTAGGTAAGAAAACAAAAGGGGAAGATCTTTATGGGAGATGTTGAAGATCTTTCACCATGATTAGAAGATTATGTTCCAAGTTTCCAAAGACACTAAAATGTTATAGTCCTTTTGAGTCTGTTTTTGTTATGTATTAGATATTCTGCAAAAGTAATTTAATGTATATATACGTCAATCTTTGGGTCTATACACTACCATTGTCTTCTCCTAACATTAATTTTTCTATTTCACCAAATCTTTGAACTCTACTTTTCCATTTTCTGCTTCTTTTAAGACATGCTTTTTCAGATTCAATAGTTTATCTAGATCTCTCACTTTACTTCATATACTGAAAACCTCCTTATCAATATTTTAGATGAGTCTTTCTTGATCTTCCATTGCATTATTCAAACCATAGATCTCCCTTTTCTATTCAGCAACTTTGAACTTGTACTCACTGATCATATATAAGTTCTCTGGCATGGAAGACTTAAGATTTACAATTTTATCTATCAGATTAGATATCTATTATTACCACTTCTAAATAAAGAGTTTGGCATAACAAACCACCCTATTAACATTCATTGTTTTGTCTCTCCAAAAAAATTCCCTTCAATAGAAACTTATAATTGGACCTGAAGGTCAAAACTTCCATAAACTTATCCTTCATCACTGTTTCTTTCTTCCCTTGTTTTTCAATTTCTAACAATTTCCACCATAGCCTTTTCTTCATGGTCCATGTTGTCCTCTGACTCCTCTACATCAGATTATTATAAATTGTTATCCTATTTTGAATGTAGGTTCTTCTTTTTGAATAAATGTGTCTTAAAAATTTCTTTACCTTTTACATATGATGAAAACTTCTTCCTGAGAATTTCAACATCAACCTCATCAATACATTGAAAATTATTATGGAATCTCTCTGCAATATTTCTAAGCTTTCTACATTGAAATCATGCAAGTGAGAGTTTCCCTTTGAAATTTCCTTCCCATCATTGTAAATTTGATGAATGGAATCAGGTGAATTTATTAGTTTCCTATTATTCCTTCCCATATTCAATAGTGAGATTCTTCATGGCCTTAAATACCACTTATTTAGACTTAACCATTTTACACATACTCATTATCATCATTTCTCATATCATATTAAATAGGAGTACCATGAAATCTATCTAATTGAATATATTTTATGTCTTTATCTTCCAATACATAAACTTGATTATTGAACTGAGGTGCAAGTCTCCTCAAGATACGCTTGACAAAATTTATATCTTCAGTGATATCTTTGAGACCACGCGTGTCTTCTACGATAATATTCACCCATCCAAATAAAGCATCAACAAACTCATTAGGTTTTTTTCTGATATCCTCATACTTTTTCCATAGGACCTTCATTTTTTATTCTCTAACTTTTTAGTCACCATCATAAATATTTAGAAACTTTTCCCACATAGAAATTTAGGACTTACATGACATCATCTTTAAATATATTGAATTTGATAGGGCTCCCCCAAAATCATTGATTCCTTTGGTGTTAGTATCCAACTCCCTTCGGTAAGCTTCTAATAAAGCACCACTTTTGATACTGAATGAAATTACATGCATAAATTCTATAAAGACATCCATTCATAAATCTCATAAGTAGTGCTATATATAATTCTTACATAACTGAAAATTATTTCCATCGAATATACAAATCCCTTTTTGATCCATTTAAACTATTGAGATAGAAACACTAATAATAACCGAGCTCTGATACAAATTTTCATCCCAACTAGGTTAAATATTTTGATAGGGGGAGTGAATCGGGGTATGAAAATTTAGAACAAATAACCCTTTAGATATTGTTTCATCATTAAACAAAACACACTTCTCTCCCTTTATCATAATAACATACGAACAAAAATTAAATCATTCATGATACACTGTAATTTTACTTTTTTCACCCTCAATGGGATATATCTAATAAAAATATAATATTAATGTTCTGATATACCAAATTCACTAAGTATCGTTGGAAAAATATGATTCTGGATAGATCACTTATATGCCCAGGATCACTACCTTTAAAATTTTTAGGGACAACTCACTACTTCCCAAGGGTCACTCCCTCAATCTCTCTTTTGATGGATCACTTTTGGTGGAAAGGATCCCCTTTTTTCTATTTTTTTTCTCATTTATTTTTAAATGATTCACATAAAATTTTGGGACTTGTAGTTACCTTCATTATTAATAATGAATGTATCCTAAATTATAGATATATGCTCTTTTGAACTTATTTTTTGGATACTCCTTCACTTCTATGAAAAAATTTGAAATATCACTTCCAATTTCCTGACACCTAGAAAAAAACTACTCTTTACTGTTGACACATCAATTAAAAACTCATGCTTTGGTAGTAACTCCAATGTATTCCAACTCTTCCTTTCACCACCTTGGATGTATCAGTAAATAAACTCTTTCTGCAAGTATCATCAAATGGTAAAAATCCTCTATCTTCTTCTTCTTCTTATAAATTTTTATATAATAAATATGTTGCTCATAAGGCAATATAGTCATGTATTACCTTTCAAAAGACTCTATTGTGATAACGCTACACATAACCTTGATGCATAGCCCCTTGCTTAAGATCCTAGAGCATACCCTTTCATGAGATCCTATCATGTAACCCTTTTCACAAGATCCTCATGTGTAACCCCTTGTGTGAGATTCTGGATTGTAACCCCTTGCATGATATCCTAGCATGTAACCCCATATGTGATGTCCTATAGTGTAACACCTTGTGAGAGATCTTAACATGAAACCCCTTCACGCTTTGTGCAAGACCCTGATGCGAGACACTTCTGCACATTGCATGAGATTCTGGTGCGTAACACTTTCATGCTTTATACAAGATCCAGGTATGAGAAACTTTTGTGAAATATTTTTGCGAGAGACTCTTTTGTGTGTGTATTTTTCTGGATCATTCACAACACTTATGTGATGTCAATCATGTATACCCCTTCGCGAGATCTCTCTGTAAAACTATTTTGTGACATCTCTTTATGAGACTCATTATCAGACATTTCTTTAGATAAAACGATGAGGAAAAAATAGTTAGTATTTGAAGGATGGGTTATGGGGTATTTATAGGCATAAATTTACAACCTTAACTCCACAAATAGCTAACAACCGTCTATTCCACCACCACAACAATATACATAATGCACTTCACGAGATCCCATCCTGATATCAATTGACAATCATGCAATGGATAGTGATGTTGTCTTCTAGTTCCTGGAATGATCCATCTTGAGATCCAAAGACAATCATGAGCATTGTGAGAGATACCATTATAGGATTCAAAGAAAATCATGAACTTCGTGAGCTCACATCACGAGATCAGTTCTAACATTCATGCTCTATGAGATCATTTAAAAAAATCATGCTCTATGATATTGGACATCTCAACATCACACAAGATCAGACATTATATCCTTCATGAGATCAGTTCAAACATTCCCACTCTACAAGATCTGACATCTCACCCTTATAAGAGATCAAAAAAATCAACTTGACCACCTACCTTTGAAAAGTAGGTTGGTATCAACTTTAAACAAGTGCGGTAATGTTACAACATAGGAAACAAAAAATGGTGAAATCAACATGAATTCTTAACCAAAATATGAATATGTCTCCCACATGTCAATCCCCTTCATGCACAACGAATTGTGAATATAACATGTATCCAAAACAATTAATTATGAATGTGTTCATTTATTAAGATGCTACTTTGATGGGTTTTCTTGTTTGTATTTTTCATATGTATCTAGGAAATTTTAACAAGAACTCTCCTCAATCCAATCCAGTGGAGTAATTTCAACAATCCCAAACTTACACATCTGTTGTCACATAAACAGGGTCTTAATATAATTAGATGAAATTTTCACTGACCCAACATCTTCAGTGCCAGGTCTCAAATGCGCTCATTTAGGGGTACCAACAAAATGGTATCATCCCAACCTAGAGGGTATCTCAATAGGCCCTCTATCTCATGAATCCATGTGAACCATCATCTAAATGATGGTTGGTGACCGAGTAACCAATGACAACAGTTTTTGTGTCAAATCACTTCAGGATCTTATCCCTAAACACTGTAATAAGTTCATATATTAACTTAGAGAGGAAGATCATAATGTCACTAATGAACTCATCCAGATGTCATAGGGGTACCTCCAAAGTGCTCCTACCAGATTCCACTACCGCCAAAACCATGCTACAAAAAACCCTTATCATGATGGGTGTGTCACCCTCGTGATTCAGGCCCGGGTCACCGAGACCTGAGAACTCAGTACAGAAAACTCAGGTTAGAAACTAGGGAATCAGGAATACGACCTCACCTTTGTACCCTCTAGAGAATAAAACCAGTAAAATACAATAACAAACCATGAGCCAACACGAACACCTTCCCACACCATCAAAACCTTCAGGTACAGTTTGGACATATCCATAGAATAACTCTAACCAAATATGTTAGAAAACTGTGAGCAGGTGCACACACATTCCCACTTCCATCAAGCCTGCCAACACAGTTTGGTGGCACCCTGAGAAATAGGTTAGTAGAACCTATCTACGAACACGGGTCAGAGCCATATCTCTGCCCCCTCACCTGATGATTTGCAGTATATCTCAGTAATAAATAGAGTATAATAGGAGGAATACATTCCTCCTCCAACTATAGAATGGTCATAAATTCTCATTCTAGTTGAATAAGTTTCCCCTCACATCTTAAAGATTAGGGAAGTACATGCATATATTCCTATACACATCCTACAAGATTTATAGTACATGATGATTGCATCGATAGTGACTAGGAGTCAAGAACATAACCATACCTCCAAATTTGAAGTGACTCAGTAGAATAATTCATCAGTCCCCATGGATAAGACACAAATTCATTCTCCCATACTGATGGTTCATGGGGAAAATCCCATAATAAATAGAAAACCAGATCAGGTCCATATCCCCATTACAAATAGAGGTCATCAATCCATCCTAATGTCCACTCCAGGGAAAGGAAAAACCCCTAAAAAATTTAGAGGCCTATCAAAAAATTATAATAGTGAAATGGGAGCTAATAAAACAAGTTTCCATATATAAAATTTATTACCCATAGTAGGAATCCCCAATATTCCATAAGAAATATCCTAAAAATAAAGCTCATTAAGATGATTAGAAAATTAAGAGTCAGTCCATAATTCTACTATACTAAATACTGGTATTATTGAATCTTTTAGACATCTATCTATGGAGGATCGAGATTCTACTCCTCCATTACCAAAATAAAGATATAGTAGAGGAAATTATGAAGGTACTACCTATAATTTGTCTACCAGTACTTCCAAAGGTCCTTACTAGAAATCTTACCATAAAAGATCAATTTATATTCATAATCTAATCAATCTCAAGATCTTATCTCTTGATGACTTCTATAGCATCCCTCCACCTGGACAGAAGATGAAAAAGCAAGAAGTTCCTCCCCTTTCCACAGTCTTCCCTAAACATACTCCCCATGGTACACACTGAAGATTTTGTCCTTATAGTCAGAAATTAATCCATGAAGGTATTTCTATCGATGATGGAATTTCCTATAAAGGTCCTCCCCATAAAGAAACATGATTTTTTCATGAATTTACTCCACAAGATGAATCAAATCTGAGAAATCCATCCTACCATGAGGTTTCTGTAAAAATGATTCTATTAATGTTTGATTCCTAAAAATTATCACCTCTTCTGACATTACTTAAGAACATCAAATCAATACATGGTAATAAGAAGTAGATATGTTCATTTAGAATAAATTCCACACCAAAATGACTGATGAATGTGGGCATACTAAATATTAAAGGATTGCCCAAATTTTTGAAGATCCTTTGAATTCTCCATTTCCTCCTCAATTGGAATTATACAAAGAAAAGGGTAAGACCATAGTTTAATCCCACTTATTACCTAAGGGTGTCAAACCCCTTACACTCCAAGAAATACTGGCTTATTATAATACAGACATTAGTGAATTGAAAAAGAATTAATGTAGAAATTCTTAAAGATAATATTTTTTCTGGATATGTTCTTCAAATATAAATTCTTTTCACTCCCCAAGATTATGTACCTTGGAAAGAGGAGATTTTCGTACTTGTGAAGGTAGATTCACAATGTCCACTCAATATAAGATCAAGGAAAACAATCTATTTGGAACCAATTATAGTATAATAGTAATATTTTCTTCTATTAATTAAACAACTGGACCAATGTTAATAAAGGTAAAACCGTCCAACTCTAGAAAAAGTTAATATAGGACCAACACATCTGGTTTATCCTATTGTTCCCCCTACTTCATACCCCACTCAGTTTTCTTTTCCCACATGTCTTGTTTACACTATAGAATATTTAGTATCCTGGCTAAAAGATATGGAATGGTAACGTGTTCCAGTGAATCCAATGAAAAATTACCACAAATAAGTAGATGTTACACTCCCCCTCTAAATTTTTGAAATATTATGTTTTCAAAATTTGATAGTTTGGGAGATCCAAAATAGCATCTAATCCATTATTCTTCTTAGTGTGTCTCTGTGATGGGAACTTTGTTGTAATAAGAAGCTTCCAAACTCTAGTTTTTTGTATAATACTTTTGGAGACTAAATTTTTTTTGGTACACTATTTTAACTGTAGAGTAGATAAAATGGTGGGAAGACCTACATCGGTAATTTATTTACTATTTTATCTCAATTCTAAAAAAGACAATAGTTTTGGAGCTCTGTAACTGAAAACAGCGAGGAAATAAAATAGTCCCAGACTTTAGTTCTAGTTGGAAGGGTCTAAATTACTCCTTGCATTTTTAGTTTCCATGAGAAGATTTGTTTGGTATTTTCAAAGAAAATTTATTCAATGAGTTGTGAACACCACTCTATCCCTTAAAGTACATATATGGGTTTCGAGACCATATTATAGTTTCAAAATAATTGTAAGACTCTATCTTACGATCCAAACCCAAGTCTTTACTAGTACTGATGTCCCATGTAAAGAGGATAAGCAAAGTATAAATTGAAATACTCACTTTTAATCTAGCCTTGGTACTATTTCCTTCTCTTAATCCTACAATTTATTGTGAATCACCCCCTCCTTGATGGAAACAGTAGCAATAAAAACCTCATCAGAATGAAAATAGAGCAAAAAATCTCCCTGATTGAAGGACAAAAAATAAGTGTTTATTCCTTTTCAGATGTTAAAGTTCTTGGCTACTTCTTATTAGCATTGGATAAAAATATAAAAAATTTCAAGGCCCAAAATACCTGATCAAATAAATCTTGATGATCACTAGAATTATTGTCCCTTTAACAGAATATTGGAACATATCTTCTGAGACTCATTTTCTTTCAAATATATCCTATAAAATATAGTCGATTATGGGTAGGTGAAAATGGGAAAACCACAAACACAAGGTAGGCACAACTACATCCGAACAAAATATGTCATCTACATCCATTATAGTGCTATATATACCACTAAAACCTATGGGAAATACCTTATAAAATCCTATGAGGAGAAGGAGGTTTCCTACACACATGTAAAAAATCATTCAGAACCAATCATTTTTGATGAATAATTGTTGAATAGCTGATAACCATACCATCCTAGGAGAGTGTATAGGATAAGGTGACTAGATCCAATAGTATACAAAATGAATTCAACATCAGATCAATGACCTAACTAATCTTCCCTAGAAATTTTAGCGTAGAAAAATCAACCTAGGGGACAATTACCTAAAGGAAAACATAGACCATTGACCCAGAAGTATGATAACCAGAAAAAATTGGCCACATTTACAAAAGAACGTTCAAATATGGATACTCTCAATCTGTCAAAGGATCTATGGGAATCACTTGTAGGGGATCTCTTATTCTCTCAATAGTTTGAAGCAGAAGTTGTTTCTGTTGAATTATATCATATAGAGTTTGACCCTACAAAATGTTAGGCAATGATTAATTTCACCAAGGAAGATAAATATTATGTTATACATGGATACATCAGGCCCCTGTATGTATCTAGTAGATTAGATTACATTGGAATCTGTCAATATTTTTTTAAAATGGATTGGGAGTAATCCAAATTCCAGTCAAAATGATTCACTGACTGGGACACACTAAAGCTAATTTTTACCCTTCTAATATTACACTCCAATGATATGATAAAAGAATATATAACTACTTCGCCTCATTAAGATAATAAGTTAGTTCAGGGAATTGGTATCAGACTCTAAATTATTGGTCATACAACAAGACATAGCCTTCAATGTCTTTCTAGAAAGGAGTTGGTTGCATCATCACGCAATGATCCCGTCATTTTACCAATAATTTCTTAAATACTATAGAAATGGATATATTAGTACATTACATGGTGAAAAATCTATGTTTGAGTCTCCCAAACCTTAATATAATGATGTAGGATTCTACCAAGTAGAAGGGAAGAGACCCATAACTGATATTTTTTCTACCCCTCAGTCAGGTCGAAGACATCATTTCATATTTAGAGATGTGATCATCAGTCTTCATGATATCTTCCATGTCATTTGAAACCGAAGGCATTGAAGAAAACTATGATACTTACTATTTTTATAGTGATACCTTAAATTAAAATGCACTAAACTTTTCCTTAGAGCTTTAGTAGGCTACCACCTCATCCATTGAACTTTTAGAAGTCATTATATCATCTTTAGAATCAAGCCACTAGATCACTAACCCTTCTATTAACCTTAAACAATCCCCTTTATCTAACATCCATACCGACAAGGAGACAAAGTAATAGGAAGAAGAAATGGAAGAATATGGAGAAAAAGACCTCATAGACACACCTCCATCATTTGAGGAATGAGTATCTACCACTATTGATGAATGATAACAAATAAATCTAGGTACAGTTGAGGATTTGCTACCAATGTTGATCAGCACAATTATTCCTCTCAATGAATAGAGGATTTACACCTCTTTTCTAAAGCATCACTAGGATATGTTTGTTTGGAATTACCAAGAGATTTTAGGCCTTGATCTTAATTTATCTACCCATCAAATGGATCTACCATAAGACCATCATGGCTATAAGTGTACATCTATAAGGACACATTTCACTCATGATACTAAAGTCGAAGCTAATGTTGATAATATCATAAAAAAACTTCATTCAAGAAGTCCAATACCTAAAATACCTCACCAAAATTGTCCCAATCAAGAAAAAGAATGGGCATATTAGTGTTTTCATCAACTTGAGAGACCTCAACTAGCAATGTGTAATATATGAATTCCTAGTTTCGATCACAGAACCTCTAATCGATATGACAGCTAGATATCAAGATCTCCCCTTCAAGAAAGGCTTTTCACGGTATAATAAAATTGTAATTTCCCTAGAATATGAAGAATCCACTTACTTCAGTGTCCCCTAGGGAGTATTCTACTACTAATTGATGCCTATTGGTTTAAAGAAGGATGGTTTTACATATCGATGTGTGATGAATCATATCTTTAAACCCATCCTAGGAAAATTATTTGAGTGTTATTTCAATGAATTGGTGGTAAAATAATAGTAATTTTTATCACCTTTCTAATTTGAAAATCATTTTTCAAAATATTTGACAACACAATATTAAGATGAATCCACTAAAATTTTATTTCATAAAAACTTTTGGTAAAAATTTCTTAGCACAATCATACACCGTCATCACATCTTTGTTGACCCTGAGAAGTTTAGGAAATACTGGGAATGTTACCACCACAAAACCTCACAGAGTTGAGATTAATACAAGGATACATTTCCTAAATTTTATGCTTTTTAGAAAAACTCATAAAAAATGGAGTCCCTTAACTGGATTTATGAAGAAAGGGTTTTTATTCTTGTTGACTAATGACTACCAAGAAGAATTTGATTGCCTCAATAAATACCTCTAGATCCCACCTGTGATGATGTTTCTAGTCAAATGAAAGTTCTTCATCTAGTGTGTGAGGGGTCTAGAATAATTATTGGATACCTTCATTACACCAAAAAATGAATCTATTGGTAAAAAGTGCCCTTATAATCTCAGTCTAACCACACTTGATACTGAGTCTCGATATTAAAATATTGAGAAGAACTATTTAGAATTTATTTTTACAATTCAGACATTAATGCATTACCTACATCACCATGAGTTCTATTTGATCTCTCGAATTAACCCACTAAAATATTACATCGATCATCCCATGATGAATAGACATTTGGTGTGATGTGTGGTCATTCCACAATAGTTGGACCTCTAGTTCTTACTGTAGAAGGAAATAAAAGGGAAATACTGAGAAACTCTCAGGGTTGAAATCCATATATAGAAAATTTTTCATTGAGTACCAAACAACCAGATGAATAAATATTATCTGTTCATGATTCTACCCAAATACAGGGGATTTACTTTGATACTATATCTAGATTCCTAAAAGGAAAGAGACTGTAAGACCCCAAACTCTACAAAGTAAGGTTGTAAATTATCCACATTTCAATGGAAAATTCATTTCTACCTTACTCCATTCCACTATCAGAAGTTAGTACTAAAATGAGGTTGAATACCAAGTCCTCATTGGAGGTTTGGAGCTGGATTTGAAAATAACATTGACTCACTTGATAATCAGAGTTGATTTAAAGTTGGTAATTAAGAAGATCAAAAGTGAGTACACCCTTAAAAAAGAATATTTTACCTCTCCTATTAATTATGTTTGATGTTTGATGGATGAATTCCCCTACGATACAACACTAAATCAGGTCCATAATTCACAAAATGATAAGGAGAATATATTATAAAATGTTTTTCCAGAATTAGGAGATCTATATTGGGATAAAACATTTCTAAGCACCACACATCATAGAACAATATTTCAATTTGTTCAAAATTACATTGAAGAGATCAATGAGATTAGTTCTACCCCAAAACTAAATAATACTGCAAATGGGTGGATGAATCCCATCCTTTAATATCTTTAAAATGGGATCCTTCCACCAGAAAATGTTGGAAAATAATACATTCAATTATGGGTAGTAAATTTTACTCTCTATGGAAGCTTTTGTCATTATAAAGGTCTTTATAAGATTAGCTTCAAATTAATTGTCCTTAGATGCATTGATGGATGAGATATGATTTCTATTATGGAAGAGGTTCATGCTAGCAATCAGGAAGCAATATTTCTCACCAAATCAATAGACTTGGGAATTTATGGCCTTTCATGATGTAGGAATTCACACAATTTTTCAAAAAGTGACCTTCATTCCAAGAAAATTCCAACATCATACATCAAACCCTAAAGTTAGTGCATATAGAAAAATACTATTTTCCATTCATTGTATGGGGAATAGATATTGTAGGTTCATACCCTTTAGCAATGTCTAAGTAGTCCAATAAAACTATATTGCTAATGAATTATTTTCTAAATGGGCTGAGGTAATGCCTATTATTGAATTAGGGATTGAAATTATCATCAATTTTCTGAATCCAAACACTATCACTTGATTTGGTGTCCCTCACACAATACTAGGGGAAACCGAACTAACTTATATTATTCTGAACTGAAGAAGTTGTACCATGAGTACAATGTAAAATCTAACCATTAATCTTGCAATAATTCAAAAAAATGGATATATAGTGTACCTAAAAAAACTATCGAACATTGTGTAAAAAATAGAAGATAAAGAAAATAAATCTTAGACTCATAAGATTATACATACATTGTTGGGATACCAAACCACAACCCACACTGCTACTCAAGGAACTTCATATTAACTATTTTATAAAAAATTAGTGTGGCGCATCTAGGTCTAATTTTCCTCATATAGAATAGATATTTGTGGAAAACTATCTTATGATGAAAAATCATAGAAGTGGTTTGATGAGTAAGAGTGACATGATGACAAAAAATGTATACAATATATCATTTGAAAATATACTCGAACCAAGTAGAATGATCCTTTAACAATAAATTTCATCTCTATTTGTTCATTTAGGGAGAATTTATTTTGGATCTAAAGACTCTAATGAAACCTAGGGAGAAACCCCCAATGCTTGAACCAAAGTGTGAAGGTCCTTAATCCATACATAAATTTGATCAAAATAGAGCTTACACATTAATTATAATGGATGGTGAATGAACTATACATCCTATCAATGTAATATTTCTCAACAAATACTTAATGGGATAGACTAAATGGGACACCCCACTAGGTTGAAGGCCTAACCCTTCATCCTGGTCATATGATGTTGAACTGCACAGTTTCCCATGTCCTATCCAAAAGACGTTAAACTTCACGGTTTCCCTTTTTCTTTTCTACATAATTATAAAATACATATATTAATTGATCTTATATGGGAAACCGTAAAAGTAACATCAAAAGTACTAGTAATAAGTCATTAAAAATATACGAAAATTTCCTTTCACATGGCATTAAAATAGTAACCTTACACTATCCCATGATCGTGGAATTAATTTCCTCTTGAATGAACATGAGAAAGACTGATTGGTCCACCTCTGTAGGTGTAATCCCCAAACCTTTATCCTAGCCATATGATGTAGAACTACACATATTCCCTCATCCTGACCACAAGATGGTAAAATATATGGTTTACCTTCATATTTTATTCATGACATTAAAATTTGTAACTTCTTTGGTCCTATATGCACAACCTTAAAATACTCATCAAACATCCTTGTCAAAAGATGTTAAAACTATATGAGAATGTCCTTCTATATGATGTTAAAACTATATCTTTATCATATTTAGTAAACAAGGGATTCCATCTTTACCCAACATGAGAAAGAATAATTGGTTCTCCCTTATAGGTATAATCCACAAACCTTATTCATGGCTATAATACATTAAACTTAATGGTTTCCCTTCATCTTTTTTGCATGATGTTAAACTAGATAACATCATTGGTCCTATTTTCATGACCTTAAAAGGAACATATATTGTACTTTTATCATGATGTTAAACTACACAATATTAAAACCTAGTCACAATAAGGTAAGTTGTATGAAAACTTCCTTTCTATATGATAAAAAACTACATTGTTGACATCCTTGTTTCACGATCTAAATAAACACAATATTTCAGCATGTACTTGAGAGGATCACAACCTTAGGTGCTTGTCCCCTACCAAAACATTATTTTAGAACTACATATGAATTGATTCCCATATCAATGGATATATAGTGATGCTTGGATTCTATGTATTAGCCCCATTCATGAAGTAAAATAAATTCCCACTCTCCTGTATACAAATAAAGAGCAATGTAGGGAACTTCACATTCCATGGCCAATGTCAGTTCAAATGATTCCTTTATGCTCAGACATAATTCCTTATTAACCTAATAATACATGTCATTATTGAATTTTTATCTTCAAAAAACATTATCTAGACATTTTTAATTGAATCATAGATTTTTGAGGACACCTTTTTTGTGAATATTCATAATACACCATTGGTTGGATCTACAAAAGTCTCCCTCAAAAGACCTGTCGACCAGAGGAATATTCACCCTCAGTAGAGACCTATTCTATCTATGTAATCCTTGAAAACATTTTGTTGAAAACCAATTTTTAAACATGTTCTACAATAATTCCTTTCATTTTGGTCCCATATTATTTCTCCTGATCCAAGAACTCCTAAGATCCTAGTTTATAATGTCCATCCACACATCCTATGTATGTTCGAACATCCATGAAACTATAAGCCTTATCTCACTCATCATTTCCATGATAATGGGTAACCTTCATCCTCAGAATATGATGTTAAACTATATCATCTCCTAGAAATACATATGCCTTAATTATCACCCCTCTAAGATACATAGCGATGTCCTAATCCTATATTCTGGACCAGCCACCACATGATCAAAATGCCCTTATCCATTATTCTAAATAACCTCTGTATAGTCAAAGAACATTTTCCACTCCTTGTTTCTCACATCGAGAATAGATCATGTGGGCTTAAAAGTTTTAGTAAAAGTTTTACCACATGATCAAGGTGAACTGGTTAAAGTCAAGGTTATCACTGGTCTTGGATGAAAGACCTTAAACAGAACATGAAACATCCACATTGCATGATGTAAAAACTTCATAGTCAATGTACTCATTACATGATGTAAAAAATACATGGTCAATGTCCTCATTGCACAACATAAAACCACTTGGTCAACATCCTCATTTCAAGACATAAAGCATAATGGTTCACATCTTTATTACATGATGTAAAATTGTATAACATTTCAATCCATTCTTGAAAAGACCGTTGTCCTGGGTGTTAGTCTCCCACCACCCCTCTATCCAAGAATTACATATGGATTGATTGTCACCTTGATGAGATACATAGTAATGCCAAGATCATACATCCATGTTCATCCTCAATATAAAATTCAATCACAATTCTATGTACAATCCAAATATTCATATGAGGGTCTAGTATGGATTCTCACCTATTTATTGAGCCTATATTCAAAGAAAAACTTCCCCACTACACACAAAAATTCAATATGTGTGGGGAATCTTTCCCAAAACATCATGTTCCTTGATTTTTTCTTTTACGAGATATATGGTGATGCTCAAAACATATGTATCCAGACCAAATGTAATAAAAAAAATTTCCTTTTT
This sequence comes from Viscum album, assembly GCA_963277665.1. Taxonomy (NCBI): domain Eukaryota; kingdom Viridiplantae; phylum Streptophyta; class Magnoliopsida; order Santalales; family Viscaceae; genus Viscum; species Viscum album. The sequence goes on along the minus strand of OY728128.1, from coordinate 1,107,726,455 downwards.
TTGGTTTCAACCTATGTAAGAAACATATCTCCACATTCTTGAGTTATTTTGACCTGAAATGGTCTTTCCTCATTCATGATCCTTCCTTATACAAAACAAACTCTATGTATAGGAAAAATATAAATTTCCATAAACTAATTCCATACATTAGTGATAAAATTTTAGATTCTCAAGGATACCATTATTTTGACTATACATAAGATGCCCTAGTTTTTCGCTGAAGAATTCTACCTCAAAAGGCCTATCATCCATAGAAAAATTCATCCTCATGAGAGTCCTCTATTATCTTCATAAGAACTAACAACTTTATGATGGAAACCACTTTTAAAATGTGGTATATGGTTATTCCTTGAATATGTGTCCCATATCACTTTTCAGATTTGGAAGCCCCTGAATTACAACTTACAACTTTCCCTCTTCATGCCTGAATGATGATGGAATATTCTCAATCAGATCACCATAGAGTGGAAAATTATTAATATTATCATCCAATCCACACAAAATCAAACATTAATGAAACATCCCTACAAAATGATGTTAAATTGTGCTTCTAAAGTCTTTATAGTATGATATTAAACTGCATGACACACATTCAATTCCATATGACACATTAACTACATGAGATTTAGATTCATGAAAAGGTACCTGGTACTGGATTCAGAGATTCACATTATTCCAATCCTATACTATAATGAAATATGAAAGTTCATTTCCCCTATTTAATAATTTTATCTCTACAGGGGTCCTGTATTTTATCAATGATTCATTTTTTATGGTTATCAGGGCCTAATCATGAGTTTTCCCCTCTCCCTACAATAAATTCATAACTATGTAGGGAATTTCGTACTCATAGCCTGTAAACCATGTTTGGGATTATTAATTTGGTCAAATATATTTGACCAAAAATACAATTTTCATTAGTCAATCTTCCAAGAACCTAAAATTCCAATGAGAATAAACATAATAATCGTTAATTTGAAAACACTAAAAGGGAAACCTATAAAAAAGAAGAGTTCCATATCACTAGTTCATATAATATAATCAAACTTTATAGTATATTCATTAATCCATTATTACAAATTAAATGCAATAATAAATGGAAACTCTAACAATTAATTTAACTCCATTATTAATAATAAAATTTCAAAGGAAAAATGGAACATAGAGACATGTTTGGTGTTTTACTAGGTGTTAGTTGCAGGAAGAAATTTAGCATATTTGTTGCTGAGAATGGGAATTCTCAAAATAATTAGATATCCCACAATCTAATTCTAACTTCACCATATGATAGGTGGAATTTTTTGGTGAAAAACACTAATGGATGATTAATTTATGAAAAATACCAATTTGTGAATACACCGTGAACTGTGAAATTCTTGTCAATTAATATAAGTTGATGGCCTCTAACTACTCGAGAAATTACATGAAATTCTAGAACACCTATAATTCCTATTCCCATTCATCAAAAAACTCCCTCCAAACCAAAAATCCATCTTGGAACTCCACCCTATATTGGGATAACCTCACGAGAGGTTAAATAAGGATGGATAATCTTGAATAGTGTACTTCAAGGACATTTTGTTATTATGTTGATTACTCTAAGTCCATGAGGAACCATTAAGAGTGAATACCTTCTCCTAAACTAATTAAAAAATGATGTGTCCCACAAGATAAATGTTCACTTGATCAAGATCAAAGGACGCATCAAACCAAGAAGGTGGAATATTTTGATTATTTATTGGCATTGGAGTGTTTTCTTAAAGCCCCAAGTTATATAGGGGTAATTTATTAGAGAACAGATCATCTATAATCTCTTGTGAAAGGGTAATACTTATAATACCTTATTAAGTGAGGATATGATTTCGGAGGATGGTTTTTATGCTCCTGAAAATAGAAATTCTCTTCTCAGCCATGGTCATCGAATCAGATAGGGTTTGTTTTCTAGGTTACATTTTATCCCTGTAGAAAGAAAAATTATCAAAAATATGTTTGATTCATCAAATTGGAAAAATACCTATCATGGAAAAGTCTAGTGATCCCCATATCAGGATATAAAGACCATGAATTAGTTTAAGTTGATTTGTGAATTAATTTATTACTATACATGAATAATTTGACCACAAAGTAGATATAATCATTTTTCAAAAGACATCGGTTTTTGGATGATATTTTTCACTATGCAGGAAAGGCTATCTGCAATGGAAAATTCTATGCAGAGAAAAAATCTATATGGGAAATCTTAGATATGAACTAAAATCTCATGATTCAAAAAAGTGAAAATGATTCAATAATAGAGAATTTTTATTGGTGTGGGACCTTATTTGGATCCACATTCACCTCAAAAAAACCCCATAAAGCATTTAACATGACTTAATTCTTCCTTGGAATAAACTCCTCTTTATGCCAATCAGACTCGATTCTGGCGGGGGGGGGGGGTTTTCTGAAAAAAGTTTTCATGATAGATCAAAAAGATTTTATGTGTTTTGGGAGGGATTCATTATAGTCAATCAATATACTCTACAAAGATTAAAATGTTTAAGAACTTAATCCATAAAGTAACTCCATATTTCATATAGAACCTCATCATAGAGCCTCAATATAGAGACACCTAATTATGCTCCTTATAACATCCTACCACAAAAAAACATTTTTAGGGTGAGGCATGATTCCCCCCTCCTCCCACAAATGAATTTTCCATTGAGGGGTGAGTTATTATTTCCATTCCCCCTACAAAAAAATCATTTTTCAAGAGGGGAATGATTTGCTGCCCCCCAACAAATGAATTTCCCTTTGCGGGGTATGTAATTATTTCCATGAACCCCTTAAATTAATTTTTATTTGTGGGGCGTGACATGATTTCCAAGACCCCAAAAAATGAATTTAGCCTTCGTAGATCGAGGCATGATTTCCAAGACCCCCTAAAAATAATTTTTTCATTGTGGGAAAGGTATATTTTCCAAGACCCCCACAAATGAATTTTCCTTTAGCGTGTGAAGAATGACCTTTAGGCCTCCCAAAAATCAAAGTTTGTTTGTAGGGTGAGGTTTCACCTTATTTTCCCCCATAAAAAAATTTTCCTTTGTGGGGAGAGGTATTATTTTTAGGATTCCCACAAACCAAAATCCTTTAAGGGGGGAGTTTTTTCATTGTTTCTGATAAACTCGTGAGAATGGTTACATATGTACCTCTACATAAACCCATAAACATGGATTGTTGAGGGATATGACTAATTCCCAACAATAGGAAGAGAATAGTGAAGAAAAAAATATATAATTAGAGAAAGAGATTTTAGTTTATAACTATTCACTACATATCACAAAGTAAAAGAGGGCACAAGAATCAGTCAACAAATAAAAACATATATCTATATATAAAACTCCCCTTATAGAGAGAGATTCACATATATAATTATTTTTTGGATAGTCATCCACGTAGGAAAGTCCTTCACAGACCACCATTCTGCGAACTGTAAGAATATTTAATATTTTTGTACCACCATCCCAAATAGAAAAGAGTATCTGAGAAGGGGTCCTTCAGCCTTGGTACCCTTCCACATAGTGTTTGGCCTTATCTTATCCCTTCGATGAACTATTAAATAACACCCTCCATCAAACTCTCATATATATTGTTGAGAACCAAATGGTCCCCTTTATAAACTATTAAGCCAATGCCTCTTACAAAGCCTCTAGATATGTGTGATCATAGTATAGAGCACACCAACATGTTCTCTCGATCATAAATTATTATGGTAAATGAGGTCATACTAGTAACCTACCTAACAAAGGGGATCCTAATAATGTTATAGATAACAAATTCTTGTGGTAATGAGGATCCCAACCTTGGAGGTAGTTCCAAGGGCCTCCTCATTTTGAATAGTGAGGGAAACCAATTTCTATTCACTTTGATGAGAGATAGTGTGGGACCCTCCTCTCATCTTCTCTGAAATCGGGAGTAGGTTATGCCTCATAGAGTACGCCCCTAACCTTTCTCTTAGTCTATATCTATATACGTTTTTAATTCCTAACCCTTGTTGAAAAAATAGGATATAATACATGTGACAAAGACCTTTTCCTATCCTGTATCCCTTGCCTTATACACTCCCAGATGAAGGAGAATGCTTGTTTTATTAGATCTTTCACTTCCTCTTGTTTCTCACACCGAGAATGAATCAATTGGGTTTAGAGTTTAGTAATGATAATGACATCCACATGATAAAATAACTATCATGCGAGTGGAAATACCTTATGGATATTCCTCTATCCTTCAAACGGGCCTCCTTTTTTTATAATCCCCAAAACCATGCACAACCCTTTATAGGGCCATATTCTTAATGAATCAACCTATGGGCCTCCTATTCAGTATAATCCATATCCATTTTTTATATAACTAAATTGAAATTTATGATTAAAATTGCCTTTCTTTTAAATATTTTATGGATATATAAAACACATACAATTATTTTGTTTTCTTGTATCCAATTTGATTTCAAAGACCATTAAGTGTCTTTACCATTTGTAATATATCCATTGAACAATTATCACATGACTTGTACAAATATAGGGGTTTACCAAATCCTTTTGATATAGACAAAGGAAATGATTGCCTCAACTAATAGGATTGTTCCCTATGAAGCACATTTATCGAAGTTTTTAATGGAGATAGAATTTTTAGGATTTCCCTAGACCAATCCCAAGTTGAGATCCAACAAATTAAGTGTGAGTGAAACCATTTATAGAATAAGTTCAAGCTCATCAAGATCATGACCCAAAACATGTTCACCAAATAGCCCCATAGAAGCCCCACCATCATGAACCTTACTCTTAGGGCGTATACTAGTGTAATAAAGGGATATATAAAGACCCTAGCAATAGGGATATGTAAATTATTTTTTTATATAATAATGAATATATTTTTCCTATTATTGTTACTTTGTTAATTATTTTTAAACCACAAATAGTATTTTAGGAAATCTATTTTGAAAAATTAATATATTTTTGAAATAAATAATATAATAATAAAATATTATTATTGAATTAATTTTATTATTTATAAATGATCTTAAAATTTTTATGAAGTCAACTGTAATTTTTATTAATGTTTAAAAACTATTTTTGTCAAAACTCTTCAATTTTCAATAAATGTTAGTTTTTATTTTAAAAGTGAAAATTCACATAATTAGAAAATTATTTAGGTAAAATTAATATTTCTTTTGGAATCAGGATGTTGAAATTATCAAATGGTGAATTTTTCATAATTTTCTGAAATAGTAGAATTTTATTGTAAAAATTAAAAATCATATAAATATATAGTGTGATTTATGACATAATAATGGAAAAATAATGATTTAATAATTACAAAAAGAGGAATATTAGGACAAATAAATGTTTTCTATTTAAAATAATGTGGTTTTATGTTTTTTTGATTTATTTTATATAGCCTTTGTGAATCCTCCAAGGATTAAAAAATATTTTAAGATTTTAAAATAATTTCCTTGAGAGTGTGACACACCTAAACATAATCAAGGTAAATGTTTTAATATATTAATCCCTTAGACTTATAAAGTAATTTATAACAATCCCTTTCCTAGAAACCATGGGAAAACCATGGGATGGTTTGTGGTTTTGAATATTTTATTATGTAGTGTTCAAAACCAAAAATAATAACGAAATCCCCCTACACTTCTATATAAACCAACTTAATATCACATTCATCTTCACTAAAACTCCTTAAATATATTCCAAACTCTCCCCTATACTACCTAGAGTCATAAAAAGGCACCCCCATGCTCCAAAGAATCATCCCCTAAGCCTTTGGGTTCACACATCCATGTAAGGGATCTTTCACTCTCCTCTTTTACCAATTACTCCTTTTATGATATGTCTATTAATTTTCATTTACATATATTGGGATATGTTAATACATACCCCCTTGCAATAAATTTTATTTATAACTAATTATATCTTCCTTTACAATATCATTAATCCATCCATGATCCATTATATACACCTATTACCATGCTGAAATTTCCTAAGGGGTTCCTCTCCTCACCTTTGAATTCAAGCACATTCTTCGAGATTAGTTATTTTAATTTCATTTGTTTGTATTGAAATTTGTTTTAAATAATTACCTTACTATAAATATTATGTTATTTAAATGAGGGATAATTTATCCTCTCCAATTTTTACCCTTACTTAAGCCGTTACTTAGCTGAAATTCGGTAATGGATTTCTCCCTTATCAATTCCATTCAAGCACGTATTTTATATAATGCATCTTAATTCCATTAAATATGCTTGGATATTTTTTTTCATGATCCCATTATTGTATATATAATGTATAAATTATCATATACCTCATTACCTCTCATTAACCCATTTCATGAATTTTTATATGATGATGTTATGTTGTTGAAATTGCACTGCGATTTTCCATGCCAAAATCATCGTGTAGTGAATACCATGCCCATTCCTCTATCAATAGTATTTACTTTTATGAACATATTCATATTTATTTGGGACTTATATTTATGTATTCCACATTCCTTTATCATGTAATAAATTATGGTGTAGAATGAATCCATTTCATGTGATCTATATGGCACACTTAAGCATGAGATTGAAATGATTATAAAGGGTGCACCCTAATAGTGTTCCAATTAATTGGGTAATGTTTAGTATCATGATACATCATGTTGAGATAGGGGTTTACCTGATTCCATTTCAAGAATTTTGTACACCCTGTTGGTATAGGTTTTTAATTAATTCATTTTTGTTTTGGATGTAGTTTTTTATGTTGTTGCCACAATTTTATATTATAATTATCATGCTTTATCAACATCTTCTTAGCTCGTGGTATATGAAGCACTATTCTTGGATTGTGTTACACACAATTTTGAGTTCTTCTGTTAGAATTCATTTTATGAAAAAAGAGTTTAAGAGAACAAATAAATATTATTATGTTAAATTATAACATAAAAATTATAATATATTGTATAAAATTTATTATGAAAATATGCTTAATTATTTGGTGATTAATTAATTGTAAATGAAAATAAAACTTTTTTAAATACAAGGAAATATTTTTCTAAATAAATATTTAAATAAAAATAAGTGAGTTTATAAAATAATAAAATCACTCTTCACAGATTTTATCAATGAAATATATGTTAAATATATTCAATATAATGTTTAAAATTAATCTTATATGATTTCTAGACATGATATAACAACAAAATTAATTGTTTTGGGATAAAAGAAGTATTTGTCAAAAAAATGCAGTTTTGTCACCTATTGATGGAGAACCCATTTTGAATCTTTTTTTTGATACCTTTTTATATTTAATTTGACAAAATAAACTTAAAATTTCAATTTGTAATATAAAAATTTTCTTCAGTTGAGATTTTTGGTATTATTATGAAATTTTTTATTTTTTGATGAATTGTGAAAATAATAATTTTTATTGAAAACATTATTTAAAATTCATTACTTAGTAAAATTATGTTTTGTTTTAGTTTTAAATTTTAAATTATTTAATTTTTATCCAATTATGGTTTTTGAAAATAATTTTTTACATGAATTTATTATATTAACATTTTCCATTTAAAAATGGGTGTTTTTAAAAAAAAACCATTTTTCATGGCATTTTACCAGTTTTATTTTAACTTTTATTCTGAAACTTCTATATTATAAATTATTTAAAATGGATTTAAATTTTATATTAAGGGGTTAAAAATTTTGTAAGTAGGTCCCTTTTATATTTGACCAATATTAATCGCAACCATAGAAAATTTTGTTACCGCTGTAAAGGGTAATTTTTGGTAATTTTGGTTAAAAATAAAATTATAATGAATATAAAATGACCAAAAAAATGAAAAAAAAATTATTTAATGAATTTTATTTGACCCTTAACACTTAAATATATTACTAATTTCATTTAATTGATACTTTTCCATGAAAATGACTTGAATACTATTTAATTCAAAGAAAGACATAAGTGCCATTTTCATTGTCTGTAATATCTTTTATTTGTACACATACGAAAAAATGGATGGTATCAATGAATCTAAATGGTAATTTTTAACTTAATAAACATAATTACATGGTAGAAATTTATTTTTGACGTTTGGGAGCCATTTGGGAGATATTATGGTTTTTATAATATTTTATTTAATGAAAATTTAAAGATGTCACATTCATGTTTTAAGTAATATATCATTTTTAAAATATGGTGATACAGAAGATATATTTGACTATAAATACTAATTTTAAAGATAATTTTTTTATATATATCATGTTAATTTATTTTTAATTTTTAGGAAATAAATATTTACCTTTATGGCTTATATATTGATGATGAAAAAATTATTTAATTAATGAAAAATTAATAAAATAATTTTATTAAAATGATAATAAATATTAAAAGACCAAAAAACTTACCCAAATATTATTGGAAAAGTATATATCCACTGTAAAAATATAAGTTTAGAGTTATTGATCATTTTGAGTCACATAGAAATGATTATGACATTTAAATTATTTTATTTATAGTAGAGTCAAAGTTGTCACTCTCATATTTTTAATACTACATCTTTTCAAATATATGGATAAAAATGATATATTCTACTATAAATACTCTTATATAATATAGAGAATTTATATTCATCATGGTATTTTATTTTAAATTTTTAGTGAATAAATATGTATACTAAATAATAAATCAATAATGATGTAGTAATTATTTTATTAATGGAAATATCAAATTAATGTTATTAAAAATATAAAAAAATTATATAATTTGGGATCATTAATATATCCAAAAAAATATCTATATAAACTTTACCCATTATGGATTTAATAAAATATTTGGTTTGAGGTTAACATCATCTGTTGATATTTTTAAAAATCCAATAAATGAGTAGTTTCAAAATTGACACTATTGATATTTTGTCAAAATAATATTTTCTTAAATTATTTAAAAATAAAAAATAGATCTTTAAAAATACTAAATAAAAATAATATGATAAGAAATATTCTAAAATATTCATTTATGGTTTATATGACATAAAATAAGTAAAATTCAAAACATTAAATATTGTAAAAGTTGTTACCTTTGTAAAAATTAAAATAGATAACTAAGAATTAATTAAAACTATAAGGTCTAAATTGAAATCACAACTTGTCTAAATTTTATTGGTTTATGATATTACAATATTATAATAACTTATATTCAAATATATCTCATTTTTTGGATTTATTTGGAATGATTTTGAAATTATTATAAATTAATAATTTCAGAAATTCCAAAATTTCCCCTCACCTATATTATAAAAGGGAACCTATTAACATTAAAAGTTGTTACCTTTGTAAAAATTAAAATAGATAACTAAGAATTAATTAAAACTATAAGTTCTAAATTGAAACCACAACTTGTCTAAATTTTATTGGTTTACGATATTACAATCTTATAATAACTTATATTCAAATATATCTCATTTTTTGGATTTATTTGGAATTATTTTGAAATTATTATAAATTAATAGTTTCAGAAATTCCAAAATTTCCCCTCACCTATATTATAAAAGAGAACTTATTAAGATTAATTTTAGCCATAAATAACATCCATACCCGAATCATTTACCTTATACACCTCCCTAATTACATTATAGTGGTTCTGGTCTTCTCAAAACACCAACCCTAGTGCTTTAAGAGGTGATTTAGAGGTAGCACTTTGAAGAAGAGGAATTCTCTTCTACTGATTCTTTCAAATTATTTCATCTTCTACTTCCTCATAAAGATTTTCTTTATAAATTAATGAATAAAGTAACACTTTTATACGGATATGTTATTAAGATTATAGAACAAACATATTCCACATTCTATCCATCATAGGAAAAATGAAATCATCATGTGTGCGTACATACTACTTGTTGTCTCTATGTCGTGGTGTAATTTGGTTTTCATCACCACCTTATTTGGATGGGTATAAAGATGGAAGTAATAGAAATATATAAAAATTATAACATTATATTGATTCTATAAATAACATCTATACCATTCAATTTTATAATTATTACTATTAAAGAAATGATAGTATTGCTTGTGCTTACATACTGACTACCATCTCCACGACGCGATGAGATTCATTTTCCATATTCACCATTCATGAATTATTAAATAAATGTATAGAATGAATAAATATAATATATACTACCATAATTCCATTCTGCAATTTATATTACTATAACATATGAATAATATGTTGGACTTATAAGAGAAAACATTCTTAGAAAAGATAAACAATTAACACCTGAAAGACGATTAATAATGAAATATTATTAAACATGTTATAATATGATATTATATGATATTATAAATACAAATATGGTTATATAATAAGATAATAACGTTATTTAATCAATTATATAGGATTGTTTGATATGTTCAAAGGAACCCTGACCTAAGGTAAGGGAATTTTATCTCACTTATTATTTCTATAAGATACATGCCTTATTATCCACTTGTTTCTTTTGTGTGGTGTACATACTGCCCTTAAATTTACTCTATGAATTTTTTTTACTTTGATTTATGTATATTTACATATCCATTTTATGATATCTATTTCATGGGGTTTTACAATTCAAAATTTAACAAATGAGTAATGTAGTTTTTGTCTCAATTGTCCTTCTTTGAGAAACATGTTATTTTATGCACATATGTTCTTATATGAGGTGTATATACTACCATTTGAACTTTTATATCAAAAATATCCTTCCTGGTATTATAATATTCTTTTATTGTTATTATTTCAAGTGTAATTATGATTCAAATGTTTCTAATTGGTATGGGATACTTTAAAAGGTTTGAATATTATTTTCATTACGAAATGTTTTTAAAAGATATCTTCAACTCATATTCAAGGAATATTATTCTAAAGAAATGTTTTTTTGTTCTAAAGTGTTACATTATATGTTTTAAAATATATTTTAAAAGAATTGTTTTTCAAAAATGTTTTATATTCTAAAAAAAATTTCAAAGAAAAAGGGATATTTCCCCAAGAACTATTTTCAAGAGTTCTCTCAAAATTATTTTCCATATAAAACCATGTTATTTGATGTTACATATGTTTTATTTGGGATGTAAACTTGTTATACCATTATTATTATTTCTTTTAACAGTTTAAAATTTTTATGGATTTGTACTTATGAATTTTGTTTCTTTTACTAGAGTTGTGATATCATGAAGTGTTTTATTGTAACGACCGGACCCCAGTTACCCTGAGTCGGTGCATTATTACATAAAATTAGCATTATCACAAGGAAATCATGTCCTAAAAGACTGAGCAGTTTAGTATTATTGGAAACAAGATTCATACATAAGTTCAACTTTACAACTTGAAAAGAAATACAACAATAATTTATTCTATTAGAAACATCCAAGCCTCCTAGATTATGCCTGAAAGTCACTCATAACTAACTTCTTCATATCTAGGTAAAATGAAACATAAGAAAGGGGTGAGCTCAAACACTCAGTAAGGGTAAGAAATATAGTGGAAGAAATCATAAATATTTAGCATGATGGATAATTGGAAACACATGCCTTTTCCAATAATAAACATGAACACTTTTATGGCAGCAATATGAGATGAGTAAAGAATTCCAAAATAAAATATAATCATGGGTATTCTACTAGTAAAATGACCACATGAACCATCAATATTATTTTCATAATGAGGGAATGTATAATGCTGGACATTCTGAAACATTTTTTCAACGCCTCGGCCAAGACGTTTATAAATGATTAAGGCCTCAGCCAAAACCATATATCAAATTGGGAAAGGCCTCAGACAATTCCACGTCTAGATGTCTCATGAGAACTACCGATGCATCGAGGAGCTATAGCATGCTCCACCCATCACTTACTAAGTCCAATACATTCCTCATATGAAAAGGTTGAAATATAACATAAACATTCATATTAAAACTAGCATACAAAAATGTCTATACTTTAACCATAAAATATGAATGGTATAAAAATAAAACATCCACAGTAAAACATATCACAAAACCTTCAATACAATATGGAATTTTTTTATTATAATGAATTGACTTCAAACAAGTATAAAATCCATCAAAGGATGTTGACATAAATGAAACCAAAACTATTTGAAAGAAATATCTCTTTATTTTTTTGAAATCATTTAAAGTGACATAATTATAAAAGAAAAAATTATTTTGAAAATATTATTATAAGATTTTAAGGGAAGCTTTGTCGATGTTATAATGGTGGAGAATAACCATAATAACCGTATAAGTTAAAAAAGATATTCTTACCTTAATTTTGTCGAAAAAGACGTAAAGTACCTTGTTTTGAAAATGACTAAAAGATTTATTTCAAAACATATCTGTTAAAATAAGGGTATAAATGACTTTAACCCATTTTCTATTAAATATTAATTTTTTTTGAAATAAATTTTTAAGAAACATGGATGTGGATGATAAAGAGGTCCCAGTAGATACTTACGTAAAAACAATATCAGATAATAAAGAGATTGTAGAATGAACCCTTACCTTGTGATTTTAATTGGTTGAGGGTAGGTTAACCATATGTATAATGGTGAAATAATTTTTATTAAATTATACAATAACCATATACATTAATATGATATCATATATGATCTTCTAATATTTCTTTGTTAATAAAATTTTAGTATTATCATTATTTCAGGTGTTAACTTATTTGTTTTCCTTTATATGATTTGTTACATAACTAATTATTGTTTTGAATGGGATGTATCTTATTTATATTCATAATGATATTAAATCTTTAAATATTATTTTAAATCATAAAATGAAAATTAGTCTTGAATGGATATGATGGGGAATGAATCTCATTGTGTTTGTGGAGACGGTAATCTGTACGCACGCACGAGCGACAATATCATTCTTTTGATATTAAAATCATATATAATTGGGTGATATATCATCTATACAGAATAATTATCATGTTATATTTATTACTTACATCAATTATACATCATTATTATACCCATACAAATAATAATGTATTGAATAACAACTACACCACGGCATAGAGACGGTAATTCATACGTATGCACGTATGGTGACATGTCATTCAAAGGATGGATAGAATAATGAATATGGTTCTACCATAATTATAATAACATAACAGTATATAGAATATACTAGAGTTATAATTTTATAATGGAAACAACAAGGAAATAAGAAGTGGAAGAAGAAAAAACATGAAAGTGGTGATGAAATATTTACCTTTTCTTCGGGTTCTACCTTTTGATTTGATCAAAAGGGATCCATAGGTTGGATTTATGACAAAAGTAAGAACATTAGGATTAAGGGAGGATATTGGAGAGGATATTTTAGTGGGGTTTGTCCAATACAAATGCATTTTATGGTGTGAATTTGAGAGAAGGGGAAGTACCCTTTTATAAGAGGGGTGAGGGGAACCTTAGGAAAAGATTGAAATATTATTTTATAATAAACTCATTTTCATTTTCTAATGGCTCCAAAATGATTTATTTAGGGGATAAGTTCGGGATGGGTCTAAATCCATTCAACTAATAGGTTTTAGAGATTTTTAGGTCACCATTTTAACCTTATCATTTAGATTTAACTCTTAGTTAAATAGTTTGACATTCACCATGTCTCTTTGTATTGTTATATTATATGGTTAATAAACATACAATAAACTTTCAAGGGAACCTCATGTGGTTAATTATTAATATATATAACCTTATCTAAGTCATTTTTAGGAGCCTTATATGTTTATGAATATTATATCAATTAATAATATAATATTTGTTTTCAAAACTCTTTTATGTCAATTTTGACACTATTTTGTATTTTGTTTTTCTAAATTCATAACAACATTATTATTTTGAAAAAAAAATTAATTTCATCAACTATAACATGTCATATTAACCAATAAAATTATTTTAATTCATAAAAAGTATCAAATTACATTTTTTGGGTATTTACAATATCAATTATTTTAATATATCATTAATAAGGTAATTACTGCATCATCATCGTGTCATAAATAAATTAAATTATTTAATTTCTAAAAATTATAAATAAAATACTATTATGTAGGAAATATTTTTATATTTCTAATGAATATTTATAGTCTAATTTATCATATTTATAACCTTATATTAAAAATGTTTTAGTTATTAAACATTGATTTTAACACTTTTGACTCTTCTTTGAATTAAATAACAATAAATGTCCTAATCTAATCTAAGTGGACCTAAAGGATCATATTTTATTCCTAAGGTTGTTTTTGGTCGAATTACACTTATCCTATATAAATAGAAAATGTTTCAGGTTAATAATAATATCATTTTTACCCTTAATTACCCTATTTACTTTTAACCGTGGTAAATAAAATCCAAAAGTTATTTTTCACCAAAAATTATTTTTATCTTATTGAACCATGTTTTACTTATTGATATCAACTGTGTCTCTCAGATTTTTTAAATTCAATTCATAGAAGTGGTAAAATTATGTTTTATGCAAATTTTCAAATGGTCCTCGGATGTGGGTAAAAGACGGTAAAAAGTTTGATAAATTTTTTATATATCTAAAATTATTATAAACTGATTCAAATGAATTACATTGAACTTATATAGGTATTATGTATCTATTTTGACATAAAATAAATTTAAATAAAACAATAATTATTTAAATAAAAAGTAGGTTTTAAACTATAATTCATTATTTTCACTATTCATCAAAAATTGAATGTTTTCAGAAAAATACCAAAAATTCGCCCTAAGCTAATTTCAATATTCTGAATCAAAAAATGAAGTCCATTTTGAAAAATAAAATTTATAAAAAAATGTGTGTATTGTTGAGCAATGTATTGTTTTCAAACAATTCAAAATAATGTTTTTTAAAGGGGGAGATTATTTCAAATAATACTCTGTCTCTTTATGATGATTTTGATGCTCACAAATATCCTTAATTATTTACTAATTATTTCGTTGAGTATTTTGCAGGAATTTATTTTATTTATTTATTTCATTCAACGAGATTTCATACTTCATTTATTCCGAGATCAATTTTAGCGTGTTCTGGAATCACTGTAGCACAAGATCAATTTTAGCGCGTTCTGGAATCACTGTAGCACGAGATCAATTTTAGTGCGTACTGGAATCACTGTTCATACCCTAAGTTGATGAACGTAACGTATGGATGAAAAGTTTACTTTTTATGTTAAAAGAAACGTATGGTTAAGGAACCTTACGTTATTTTGAAACGTATGGTTAATGAATCTTACGTTGTTGAAAAGTATGGAAGAAGAACATTACGTTTGGAAGGAACCTTACGTTTTCGTTGTTGGACAAGTATGGAAGAGAAACCGTACGTTAGTTTTCAGTGTTGAGTTTGTTTCTCAAAAGTATGGATCATCAATCTTACTTTTATAATCAACAGTACGTTCTTTGAAGAGTTGAAGCAAGACAAAGTATGGATGATCAACCCTACGTTTGAATGCTGAAGAGAAAGTATGTATGTTCAACCTTACGTTCTGAACCTTACGTTTGTGAACCTTACGTTTGTGAACCCTACGTTTGGAGCCACGTCATCAACCCTACGTTTGGCGTCGGGATATTTTTGACAGATGATATTTCCTTTTGCATTGGTCAAACAAGCGGATTATTAGGCGAATTTCGAGATGATTCTTAAGTACGACTTTGACTGAATCAAAGACGATTTTCAACGGATTACTGATTGATTTAAACGGAGCTTTTTATGCCGATTCTTCAGGGGAGTTACAACGGCTCTGTTATTTCTTTTTAATATCGCGAATCTAAAGGAGATTTTCATGGATCTATTTATGCGGAAGATTTTCTCAGATTTGAATATATATGTTCTATCTTGGAAACTTCGGATATATATATACACAGAAAAGTGTGTGAAATAAAAAAGATTGATCTTTTAACGAGCAAGAAATAGAGACTGTGTAAAGGCGTTCTTTTCTGGTGATCGAGAAGAAGTGTAAAACCTTTATTACCGAAGGAAGATCTTGATAGCAGATTCACGTGTTCTACATCGACTATCTATTGTGAATCTATTGCTGCTGAAGTTGTGAAGTTTATGGTAATATCTATTGCAACTGGATCGACTCAGAACTGTTTTGATTACAGATCTTTATTTTCTGAAGACAACGATCTATCTACTGTCAATTGCATTCTGTTGCAATTGTGAAGAACAACTGGAGAAGTGTTTTCTTTATCGAAACCCTTTTTATTTTTTGAGTGATCAGCTTCTCGTTCTAAGATGTGTGGGTTCGTGTTTGAACCAGGAAGGCTGTGTTTGCCTGAATCTTGTAAAGGTGTCAACTGCCTGTACTCAGTTGTGGACAGGTCTGTGGAAACGAGGACCAGATAGTGAAAATCTCCAAGCTCGTGGATTTGAGCGTTGGTGGAGTGGACTAGGGGCCTTCTGTTCCCCGAACCACTATACATCCGTGTGTTCATGCTTTTACTTTTTCCGCTGCATATTTAATCGTGCAAAAGCATAGTGGACAGAATTTGTCTAAATTGAAGAGATTGTAATAATTTTGAAAAGACACAATTCACCCCCCTCTTGTGTGTAATCCGTAGATTCAGATCCAACAATTGGTATCAGAGGAGGAGCTTCTTATTTTTTTAAAGTCTTATCAAGCTAGAAGTATTTAAAGATTATACATAGTGTATCATGGCTGATATGAGAGAGGGAATGTCAATGGTCAGAGCACCTTACTTTAATGGAGATAATTATGGCTGCTGGAAATCACGTATGATTATTTATCTGAAAAATCTTGGTTACAAAGTCTATTCAAAGATTCTGACTCCCTATGAAATTCCTAAAAATCCCGATACATGGAGTGCTGCTACAGAGGCTGAGTATGACATAAATTCAAAAGCTATGAATGCAATCATCTGTGGTCTAGGACCAGATGAATTTAACAGAGTATCTCAATGCCCGACTGCATATGAAATGTGGCAAACAATAGCTGTTGCTTATGAAGGAACAGATAATGTAAGACAGATGAGATATGCAACTGCTAAGTTAAAATTCGATACTTTCAGAATGATTGAAGGAGAGAGCATCACTCAGATGAATGGAAGATTGACAGAAATTGTCAATAATATAACAGCTCTAGGAGAACCAATCAAGCAAGCTGATCAAGCGTTGAAGGTACTGAGAGTACTTCCTACTCGATGGAATGGAATCTCTGCAGCAATCAGACAATCAACTTCTGTTAAAGATCTAACTATGAGAGAACTGATTGGTACATTGATGATGTACGAGGCTGAAATGCAAGATGAGGTAAATGAGCATAAAGTCTACATAAAAAGGGAAAACACTGCGTTGAAAGTGACTTCTCAACAAAAGGATAGAAAGATGAAGAACAGAGAAGTAAGTGCTAAATCAGAAAGCTCTGATTCTTCAAATTCGGATGAAGAACTGGCTCAGCTAGCCAGAAAATTCAGAAAGTTCTATAGTAAGAAGAAAGACTTCAAGAAATCCTTCAAAAAGGATAGCAAGGAAGTGAGATGTTATGAATGCAAAAAGATGGGACATATCAGACCGGATTGCCCAAAATTGAAAGATGCAAAGAAGAAGAAATTCTTCAAAAGAGATGATTATGAGCAGAAAGACAAGAAAGCTATGAAAGCTACTTGGAGTGTTTCTGAAGACTCAAGTAATTCTTCTGAATCAAGCTCAGAGAAGGAGGAAGCCAATTTAAAAGCAAATATGTGTTTCATGGCTGAAACTGATGAGGTACACTCATACTACTCCTCTGACTCAAATAATGAATCAAACTCTGAAACAAGCTTCTCAAATAAAAAACTTGCAGCTTACTGCAATATGCTTGAAGAAAGGTATGACTCATTATTTAAAAAATATAAATCTATAAAGAACTTGCACAAAGCTATTTCAGATGAGAGAAATACTTTGCTAAAACAACATAAGGAATTAATTGACAGATACAACTCTGCTGACTCAAATAAAATTAATTTTGAATCAAAAATAAAAACTCTACAGGATGAAGTAG
Organism: Viscum album; assembly: GCA_963277665.1. Taxonomy (NCBI): domain Eukaryota; kingdom Viridiplantae; phylum Streptophyta; class Magnoliopsida; order Santalales; family Viscaceae; genus Viscum; species Viscum album. The sequence goes on along the minus strand of OY728128.1, from coordinate 1,107,708,376 downwards.
AATCTTATAAAAAGGCTGCATTAGTTTTTACAAAAGGAGAAAACACCTTAAATGAGATACTTGGAAAAACTGTAATTAAAAAGGAAAGGTTTGGAATTAGAAGTAAAGGAGAAAAACCTAAGTTATACAAAAATTATTTTGTTCCTAGCACTGAACAGGTTATTTGTAACTTCTGTGGAACAAAAGGTCATATAGCTAAAAACTGTTTTCTAAGACAACCTCAAATATGTGGAATTAAGAAAGCTTATATTTCCAATGATCTATATGATTCAATCAATTTTAAGAAAACAAAGCAAATCTGGATACCCAGATCACTGCTTGCTAACACTCCTGGACCCAACAAAATATGGGTACCAAAGCAATTTGTTTGAATGTATTTTCAGGTAGCAGGTCACCAAAGAAAGAAAGAAATATGGTATATGGACAGTGGCTGCTCAAGACACATGAGTGGAACTTCAGCTAATTTCTCTTCTCTTACTCGAAAGGAAGGAGGACTTGTCACCTTTGGTGACAATGCCAAAGGAAAGATTATTGGTATTGGAACAGTTGGAGATCCAGAGACAGTCTCAATCAACAAAGTACTTTATGTACAAGGGTTAAAACACAATCTGATAAGTATCTCTCAACTCTGTGATGATGGATACACTGTTGATTTTACTAACAATAGTTGTACTGTTTCTAAAGATAAACTGTTTAAGTTTAGAGCACCCAGAACTGATAATGTTTATACTTTGGATTTGTATTCCTTGTGTAAACAACAAGTAAACTGCTTAACTGCAAATATAAGTGAATCCTGGATCTGGCATAGAAGACTTGGTCATTGCAATATATATGCTTTACATAAATTATCTAAGAAACATCTAGTTTCTGATTTTCCTAGTCTCAAATTTGAAAATGACAGATTCTGTGATGCATGTCAGCTTGGCAAGCAACACAAATCATCATTCAAATCTGTTAATAAAGTTGCTACAACTAAACCTCTAGAACTTATCCATATGGATTTGTTTGGACCTTCAAGAGTAGCAAGTTTAGCTGGTAAATTATATGTTTATGTATTAGGTGATGATTATTCTAGATTTACTTGGATTTTCTTTTTGAAATTTAAAAGTGAATCTTTTAGTTTATTTGAAGGTTTTTGTAAATCTATTCAAAATGAAAAAGGTTTTAATATAATCTCATTGAGAAGTGATCATGGTGGAGAATTTGAGAACCAGGAATTTAATTCCTTTTGCTCAAACATGGGTATTAAACACACCTTCTCTGCTCCAAGAACACCTCAACAGAATGGGATTGTAGAAAGAAGAAATAGAACTATTCAAGAAATGGCTAGAACTATGTTAAATGAATATAGCCTACCTATATATTTCTGGGCAGAAGCTGTTAATACAGCTTGTTATATAATGAATAGAATTTTAATAAGACCTATTTTGAAAAAGACACCCTATGAACTATGGAATAACAGAAAACCTAAAGTAAATTACTTTAAAGTTTTTGGATGCAAGGTTTACATCTTGAATACCAAAGATAATCTTGGTAAATTTGATCCAAAATCTGATAAAGGTATTTTCTTAGGATATTCTGCAACCTCCAAAGCTTATAGAGTCTATAATAAAAAGTCAAGGATTGTTGAAGAATCAGTTCATGTGAAATTTGATGAATCTGATCCTTTTGAGAAAAGGATAGAACAAATAGATGAACCTGATTCTAATGAAAACATGAGACTTGAGAATTTAAAGAATGATTTTGAAAATGATATAAAAGAAATTCAGTCCAGTTCAGAAGAACATGACACTGAAGAACCTTTGAATATAATGCCTAGACAGTCTAGAACCTTAAAGAATCACCCTTTAGAATCTGTGATAGGTGACTTAGAGATTGGTATTCAAACTAGAAGAAACTTTGGAAACATAGTTGAATTCTCTGCTTTCCTATCCCAACAAGAACCTAAGACCATAGAAGAAGCCTTAGATGATGAGAGCTGGGTAATAGCAATGCAGGATGAATTGAACCAGTTCAAGAGAAATAAGGTTTGGGAATTAGTTGAAAGACCACATGATTATCCAGTAATAGGAACTAAATGGGTCTTTAGGAATAAACAGGATGATCAAGGGATAATAACTAGAAATAAAGCAAGATTAGTAGCTAAAGGATATAATCAAGAAGAAGGAATAGATTATGATGAGACCTTTGCACCTGTAGCCAGGTTAGAAGCCATTATAATCCTTTTAGCCTATGCATCTTATATGAATTTTAAATTATTTCAGATGGATGTTAAATCTGCCTTTTTAAATGGTTATTTAATGGAGGAAGTTTATGTTGAGCAACCTCCTGGTTTTGAAAATTCTCAAAAACCAGATTCTGTTTTCAAACTTACTAAAGCTCTTTATGGCCTTAAACAAGCACCTAGAGCTTGGTATGAAAGACTATGTTCTTTTCTTTTGAAAAATGATTTTACTGTTGGACTAGCAGATCCAACACTCTTTAAGAAAACTGTGAAAAATAATGTTTTGTTGGTTCAAATTTATGTTGATGATGTAATTCTTGGATCAACCAATAAAATTCATTGTCATGAATTTTCAGAATTAATGCAAAAAGAATTTGAAATGAGTATGATGGGAGAATTAAATTTCTTTTTGGGTCTTCAAATATTTCAAAAAGATTTTGGAAATGTTTTAAATCAATGCAAATACATTACTGATTTACTTAAGAAATTTGGACTTGAAAACAGCAAGACATTTACAACTCCTATGTGTACTAATATAAAACTTGATTTGGATGAAACTAGAAAATCAGTGGACAACAAGTTATATAGAGGTATGATTGGTAGTTTGTTATATCTTACTGCTAGTAGACCAGATATAATGTATTCAGTATGTCTTTGTGCTCGATTTCAATCAAATCCCAAAGAATCCCACTTAACTGCTGTTAAACGAATTTTTAGATATTTAAAAGGTACTATTTATCAATCTCTGCTTTATCCAAAAACCTCTGATTTTAATTTAATTTCATATTCAGATGATGACTTTGGAAGCTGTAGATTAGATAGGAAGAGTACTTCAGGAACATGTCACTTTTTAGGAAAGTCTTTAGTATCATGGTCTAGTAAGAAACAACACTCAGTTGCCCTGTCAACAGCCGAGGCAGAATATGTGTCTGCAGGTAGTTGCTGTGCACAGGTGTTGTGGATGAAAAACACTCTTATGGACTTTGGATTAAATTTCAATAATACACCTATTTTATGTGATAATACTAGTGCAATTAATATTTCAAAAAATCCTATTAGTCATTCTAGAACTAAGCACATTGATATAAGACATCACTTTTTAAGAGATCATGTGTTTAAAAAGGATATATTTTTAGAATTTATAAATACAGAAAATCAATTAGCAGACATTTTTACTAAACCACTTCCCACGGCAAGGTTTGAATTTATTAAGGGGGAGTTAGGTTTATTTAATTTTAAATAGTTTTTTTTCTTATTCTGTTTTCGAATTCTGCTTAATTTTTGTTTCCCGCTATAAGTAATTTTATTTTGTTTTAAATAAAAGTAATGATTAGTGATTACACGGGAATCAAGGCTGTCAGAACCGTTTCACCTTCTAAACTGTTTCACCTTTTTCGGAAACCCTTTCGAAAACCTAAAACCGCACATCTGCTCCAAAGCCCTTTTCTGAATCTTCAAACCCTAAACTTACGAACCTTCAGAAATCGTTGTTGAAATGGCAAAGACTAAGCGTCCAGATGAAGCTGAGAGCAGTGCTGCAAAGAAACCTAAAGTAGTTGGTCGGAAAATACTGCAAGGTAAAGTCATAGATTTAGAATGGCTGTTTGAAGCTAATTTACTGTTGAAGCAAGCGTTGTCGTTTCAAAGCCTTGAGCAAGCTTTTAATAGTGAAAACTCTGAGTTTCTATATGAGGCAGAAATGAGACATTTCTTTAGAACTGTTCAGTTTAGCCTTGGAGATACGGAGGATAGTTTATTGGCTCAAATAGAGGATAAGGACTTTTCCATATCATCTGTAGAGATAAGTCAAATTCTTAACTGCCCTCATGAAGGAGTTTTTCATTTCAATTTACGGAATATTGGAGATTCTGTACATAAGTCTGAAGACATTATGTCTTTTCTGTTTGGAACCAGAGTGATAAAGAAAATGTTTATTAAAGATTTAGAGCCCGATCAGAAAATCTTGGTAAAATTTGTTCAGACTGGTTTAGCACCAAGGATGGCTGAGATGGAGAAAATCCTATACCCTGACATGTACATAATGTATCTTCTGATGTGTGATATTAAGTTTAATTTTCCTCGGTTTATGATAAGATATCTGAGATACTGCTGTCAGAGTGAAGCAAGAATGACCTTTTTCCCTTATGGAAGGTTCATTTCTTTGTTTTTGTTTAAAAGAGGAATGATCATATTGGTAGATGCTGGGGTGAAATGTCACCACAGTAATGTTTTTAATGCTGGAACTTTGAGGAAAGTAGGATACTTCTGGAGCACAATTAAAGGAAAACTCTTACCTGTTGGAGCTGAGGAAGACTCGGAGAGTGCTCAGGCTCAACCGGCTAAGTCCAAGGAGGGACAAGCAGAATCAAGGGTTAGTACAGTGGCAAGGAGAATTCTCTTTGAGATGGAGGAAGTTGAGGAAGAGAGAAGTCAAGAAGGACTTCAATCTAGAAGGAAGATGTCAATTGATGATGAAATTATCTCTCCTGCCTTGAAATCCTCTGAACCGGTAATTTCTTATTCATTTGTGAGAGAAGCTGTTGTGGAGCAGACTGCACCGATAGAGGAACCAGTAGCTCAACCGGAAATCCAAAAAGAACCTCAATCTGCTGCTGTGGCTGTTGAAAAAGTAATTCCACAAGAACAACTTATGGAGGCAGTGCCTGGTGAAGAAGTGGCCCGACCTCAAGATTTACATGAAAATATTGTTCTTGACCATTCAGTAGAAGTCAGAGAGACTACTGTTCGTGATGAACATACTTCTGAAGCTAATACAGAGGTACTTCAGGAATATTTTTCAGTGGAAGAGTTTCAAGCTTCAAAAGCTAGTTCAGTGGATCAACCTTGTCAGGACAAGGACAAAGAACAGTCAGATGCAGATTCTTTACCACTTGCCCTGCCTCATCAACATATTTATGGACATGAGAATAGAGCACATGGTGCCCCTGATTCGAGAAAAGAAGAAGTTGTTGAGTTGTACAAGCGTATCTCTCAATTATAATCTGAGAATGATAGTCTCAGAAATTCTCTGAACTTAGAGCAGTTGAAGTTTCAGAAGCTGAAAGAATGTACTGTTTCAAGACAGGAAGTAGATTTGTTTAAGACTGATATGTTGCATTCTGTTGAACAGTTAAAATCAGAGATGGTAAAGAAAGATGATTTGTCTGAGATGAAGATTTACAGGGAGAATAAATTTGAGTCTGTTGCAAACAATGCTGTGAGTGGATCAGGTTCTTCACCTGATTTGATTCGAAGATTTCAAGCAATTACTGGAGCAATGAGCAATATGAGTGACAGATTACACGATCTTCAGTGTAATAGTGCCCCTTTGTCAGTTTTGCTAGATAATCAGAAATTTTTAGTGGATCAGTTGACATCTGGAGAGCAACCGATTAGGATTCTTTTGAATCAGTTATCAGAGAAACTGGCTCTTTTTGTTGAAAAAGAAGAAAGAATGCATGAGTTTTTCAGAGTTAATTTGATTGAAGATATTAATACGACTCAAGAGAACAGAGATCTTATCATCAAGTTAGGAGATGGGATGATGAAGAGGCTTAGAGAACAGTTTACAGAGATCAAGACCGCGATACAAAGGAGATAGACACCTTTTTCCCTGTCTTATCCATGAACCTTGATTCCTCTGTATATCACAATCGTTTATATATATAACAGCTTGTGAATGAAAATTCTCTTCTTTTGTTTTTGTTTTGTTGTTATTTATTGATTTATGATTGAGTTAGCCAGTATAACAAATTCACTTATTCATATACAGTTAATTATAGCATTTACTTATAGTTCAGTGCAATATTGAATGTGTTCAAATCCGTAATTTTTCATTCTTTTTGATATCACAAAAGGGGGAGAATTTGGATAAACACAACATTTAAATTCATTTGTTTCCTATGAAGAAATTTGGATATATGGGAGAAGACATTTATCTTTTATTTATTTTTTAGCTGAAAATTTATTTTTATGGGGGAGAAATTTTATTATAGTTAAATATTGTTTTAATCCTTTCAGAATTCTAAAATTTTATAAAACTAATTTTTCAATAAAGATTGCAATTAAATTAGTTCTATTATTTTATGGGTTTTGTGATCATCAAAAAGGGGGAGATTGTTGAGCAATGTATTGTTTTCAAACAATTCAAAATAATGTTTTTTAAAGGGGGAGATTATTTCAAATAATACTCTGTCTCTTTATGATGATTTTGATGCTCACAAATATCCTTAATTATTTACTAATTATTTCGTTGAGTATTTTGCAGGAATTTATTTTATTTATTTATTTCATACAATGAGATTTCATACTTCATTTATTCCGAGATCAATTTTAGCGTGTTCTGGAATCACTGTAGCACAAGATCAATTTTAGCGCGTTCTGGAATCACTGTAGCGCGAGATCAATTTTAGCGCGTACTGGAATCACTGTTCATACCCTACGTTGATGAACGTAACGTATGGATGAAAAGTTTACTTTTTATGTTAAAAGAAACGTATGGTTAAGGAACCTTACGTTATTTTGAAATGTATGGTTAATGAATCTTACGTTGTTGAAAAGTATGGAAGAAGAACATTACGTTTGGAAGGAACCTTACGTTTTCGTTGTTGGACAAGTATGGAAGAGAAACCGTACGTTAGTTTTCAGTGTTGAGTTTGTTTCTCAAAAGTATGGTTCATCAATCTTACTTTTATAATCAACAGTACGTTCTTTGAAGAGTTGAAGCAAGACAAAGTATGGATAATCAACCCTACGTTTGAATGCTGAAGAGAAAGTATGTATGTTCAACCTTACGTTCTGAAACTTACGTTTGTGAACCTTACGTTTGTGAACCCTACGTTTGGAGCCACGTCATCAACCCTACGTTTGGCGTCGGGATATTTTTGACAGATGATATTTCCTTTTGCATTGGTCAAACAAGCGGATTATTAGGCGGATTTCGAGCTGATTCTTAAGTACGACTTTGACTGAATCAAAGACGATTTTCAACGGATTATTGATTGATTTAAACGGAGCTTTTTATGCCGATTCTTCAGGGGAGTTACAACGGCTCTGTTATTTCTTTTTAATATCGCGAATCTAAAGGAGATTTTCATGGATCTATTTATGCAGAAGATTTTCTCAGATTTGAATATATATGTTCTATCTTGGAAACTTCAGATATATATATACACAGAAAAGTGTGTGAAATAAAAAAGATTGATCTTTTAACGAGCAAGAAACAGAGGCTGTGTAAAGGCGTTCTTTTCTGGTGATCGAGAAGAAGTGTAAAACCTTTATTACCGAAGGAAGATCTTGATAGCAGATTCACGTGTTCTACATCGACTATCTGTTGTGAATCTATTGCTGCTGAAGTTGTGAAGTTTCTGGTAATATCTATTGCAACTGGATCGACTCAGAACTGTTTTGATTACAGATCTTTATTTTCTGAAGACAACGATCTATCTACTGTCAATTGCATTCTGTTGCAATTGTGAAGAACAACTGGAGAAGTGTTTTCTTTATCGAAACCCTTTTTATTTTTTGAGTGATCAGCTTCTCGTTCTAAGCTGTGTGGGTTCGTGTTTGAACCAGGAAGGCTGTGTTTGCCTGAATCTTGTAAAGGTGTCAACTGCCTGTACTCAGTTGTGGACAGGTCTGTGGAAACGAGGACCAGATAGTGAAAGTCGCCAAGCTCGTGGATTTGAGCATTGGTGGAGTGGACTAGGGGCCTTCTGTTCCCCTAACCACTATACATCCGTGTGTTCATGCTTTTACTTTTTTCGCTGCATATTTAATCGTGCAAAAGCATAGTGGATAGAATTTGTCTAAATTGAAGAGATTGTAATAATTTTGAAAAGACACAATTCACCCCCCTCTTGTGTGTAATCCGTAGATTCAGATCCAACATGTATTACTATTCATAACAGCTTGTTTTATTGGTCGCGGTTTGTTAGAATCTTGAAGTTGCGTACAATACAAGTTATTGCATTATTCAAAGAGAAACGTATCATATAAGCTTGGGGTGTTACATTCTCTCCTACTTTAAATAATTACATCCTCGAAATTTCTAGAATATTACTGCATAAAGAGATTCGGGTGGTTCTTCATCATAAGTTCCTCGGGTTCCCTCATTACCTCTTCCATTTTATGGTTTCTCCATATAACTTTTACCAGACGAGTCATCCGGTTTCTCAACTCTTGTTCTCTTGTATCAAGAATCTTGATAGGCTCTTTACAATAAGACAGATCAGGTTCCAGTTCTAATTCCTCATAGATGAGCACATGCGTTGGGTCAGACATGTATTTTCTCAACAGTGATACGTGGAACACTTCATGAACTTTTGAGGGACTTGGTGGAATTACTAAATGGTAAGCTACAGACCCAATTCATTCTAGAATTTCAAAAGGTCGGATGTACTTGGGACTTAATTTACCCTTTTTACTGAATCCTATAACTCCCTTCCATGGATATACCTTCAAGAAAACATGATCTCCTACCTAAAATTCCAAATCCTTCCTTCAGTTATCGGCATAGCTCTTCTACCTACATTGAGCTGCTTTGATGTGGGTTTGGATAACCTTCACCTTCTCCATCGTTTCCTCCACAAGTTCTGGGACTACGAGTTTTCTTTCACCAACATCATCCCAACAGGTTGTTGATCGACAACACATTCCATATAATGCTTCATATGGTGCCATTTGAATACATGAATGGAAGCTATTGTTATAGGAAAATTCTACCAGATGTAAATATTGATCCCACATACCTTGAAAGTCAAGTGAGAAAGATCTCAACATGTCTTCTAAGGTTTTAATAGTTTGTTTTGATTGTCCATCAACTTGAGGGTGGTTGGCGGTGCTCAAACATAGTTCAGTATCCATGGATTTCTGAAGACTTTTCCAGAATCTTGATGTAAAATGTGGATCACAATCAGAAACAATCGATAGGGGTACTCCATGAAGTCTTACAACTTTATTAATATATATTATTTCTAAACATTCTAGTGGTAAATCTTCTCTTATAAAAATAAAATATGCTGACTTGGTAAGACAATCAACAATGACTCATATTGCATCATTCCTTCTAGGAGTCTTTGGTAGTCCCATGACAAAGTCAATCGTAATATTATACCATTTACACTCAGGTATGGGAAGACATTTCATGACTCCTCCAGGATATTTCCTTTCAGCTTTCACTTGTTGATAAACCATACATCATGACAAAAAAATTAGCAATATCCATCTTCATGTTGTCCCACCAAGAATGTTCCTTCAAATATATATACATCTTGGTGCTCCCAGGGTGTATAGAGAAGTTAGAGCTATGAGCATCATCTAAAAATTCCATTTTCAGATCAGGTATATTGGGAACAAAAAGTCTCTTCCCAAATTTCAAAATTCCATCTTCATATATGAAGTCAATCAATCTCCCATCATTCACAGATTTAATCTTCTTCTGAAATTCCTCATCATCAGCTTGAGAAATTTTTATCTTTTCTAGTAAATATATTTTGACAACCATTTGAAAAATCATTGATGTTTCACCTTATATGGTTATTCTCATATCCATCTTTACTATATCGATGAAAATAGGATCCCTTTTAACTCTCATCTTGTTCAAAACTCCAAGATCCTTTCTACTTAAAGCATCTTCCACATTATTTTCCTTCCCCAGGTGGTAGTGTATCGTGAAATCATAATCCCTAAGTAGTTATATCCATCTACATTTCCTCATGTTGAGTTCCTTCTGAGAGAAAATATACTTCAAACTCTTGTGATCAGTATAAATCTCACATTTTTTACCATAGAGATAGTGTCTCTAAATCTTCAAAGAAAATATTACAACTACTAACTCAAGATCATGTGTAGGATAGTTTTTCTCATGAATTTTTATCTTTCATGATGCATAGGCAATAACTCTATCATTCCACATAAGTACACAACCATGTCATTTCTTTTAGGAATCACTATAAATAAAGAACCCATCAGTACCCAATGGTAGAGTCAAAATAGGAGAATTGACTAATATTCTCTTCAGTTCTTCAAAAAATTCTTCACACTCTTTTTTCCAAACAAATTTAACCCCTTTACGTGTGAGCTTTATTAATGGGTTAGCCTATCGGGAAAAATTTTAGACGAAACGTCGATAATAACCTGCTAAACCAATAAAACTGCGTACCTCAGTTATACTTGTCGGTGCTAGCCATTATTGGATTGCCTTTATCTTATAAGGGTCAATATAGATTCTATCCTTAGAGATAATATGGCCAAAAAATAAAATCACCTCAATCAAAAATTCACACTTGCTAAATTTTCCGTATAATTCATTTATTCTGAGGGTTTTCAGAATGGTGCACAAGTTATTTTCATGATCTTAATATCTTTTTGCGTATACTAGGATATCATCATTAAATACCACTACAAATTCATCAATATATTCCTTGAAAACACTATTCATTAGATCCATGAAAATAAAGGGTGCATTAGTCATCCAAAAAGGCATTACTGTAAACTCGTAATGCTCGTACCTGGTTTGAAATGCGGGTTTAGGAATGTCTTCCTTCTTCACACACAATTGATGATATCCAGATCGAATGTCAATCTTTGAAAAATATTTAGATCCATGAAGTTTGTCGAATAAACCATCAATGTGAGGTAGGGAATACTTGTTATTTATTGTTATAGCATTGATCTCCCTGTATTCAATACAAAACTTCATAGATCCATCTTTTTTCTTACCAAAAAGAACAAGGGATCCCCATGGAGAAACACTAAGGTGAATAAATCACTTATTACTTAATACCTCTAGTTGTTTCTTTAGTTACACTAATTCCACAGTGGCTATTATACAAGGGGTCTTCGATATGGGCCTTGAACCATGAATTAAATCAATGGAAAACTCAATTTATCATTCTGGAGGATGTCTAGGTAAATCCTCTAAAAACACATCAATATATTCTTGCACAATAATTATGTCCTCTATTTTAACATTCTTTTCCTCACCCATAGTCATTTCATTCTCTTCCTCCCCAATAATTAAATTTATTTGAGCTACTATGGGTGGATCTAGATAAGAATAATGTGGTGACATTTCTTCTCTAAATATAAGTTACTTCTTATCATCATTAAAAATTTTAAGCTCATTCTTCTTACAATAAATTTTCACATCGTGGTATGAAATACAATATATTCTGAGGATTATATCAAATTCAATCATGGTTATGATGATGAGACTAGTATATAAAGAACATTTATATGCCGTAATGGAATCTGATTCACAAAACTTTGTTGTGATGATACTTCCCTTAGGATTTTTGATGGACAAATCCCTTGTTAAATCAAATTGGAAATATCTAATTTTCGTAGCAAACTGGGAAGATATGAAACAATTCAATGATCTAGAATCAAATAAATCATTGGATAAACTTGAGGAAACCGTTGAATTACCTTCCACCACGTCTTGAGGAGCTTCAACCTCAGCAGTAGTGATTTCATAAGCTTGGCCTTGATCCCTTGGCCTTTTCTAAGGTAAGTTTCCCTGACGCTTAGGACATTCATTTTCATAATGTCCCATCTCCCTCCAATTGTAGCATTAAACATTGGTAGTGTCTTTCTTTCCCTTACAATCACCAGTAAGATGGAATTTTTATCCAGATTTGTAGCATACTTCTTTTCCTTTTAGACAGGAACCAGGGTGCTTCCTTCCACAATTATCACAGGGTGGAAATTCAATTCTTCTCTTCTTCCCTGTTTCCTTATTTCCTTTACCAGAGTGTTCAATATTTCTCTTCTTCTCTTTCTTTGCTTTAAAGTCATAAGACATAGAGAATTTCTTTTCTGTCTTGATAGAACATGAGACAATATATTCATACGATGAGAAGGATTTTGATACGAATTCTCAATGGAGAAATGGTTTTAACCCATAAAGGAAATGGAAAATATTACTTCTTGGGTTATGTATATAATCTGCAGCATGCCTTGCTAACCTTGTAAAGTTAACTTCATACTTTGTGACATTCTTATCCTCTTTTTGCCTCAGACTCAGAAATTGCCTTTCTATATATTCTTGATGGTCATAAGGAAATTATTTTTCTAAGAAAATTTCTTTCAAATCCCTCCATTCCATACTGCACACATATTCATCTTCCATTGTGTTTTGAATCAATGACCACCATTAATCAGTATCTCCTGTGAGGCGATAAACTGCCATGACAACTTTTTCCTTTTCGCTACTCCCCAAAGCATGAAATATTTTCTCTAAGTAATTTATCCATTTCTCAGCCACTAATGGATTTTTACTCCCATTTAATGTTGGTGGTGTTTTCCTCATTAAGCGGTCTAACATTGACCCTCCACTTTGTGGATCAGGGTGCTCTATACGGGTAAGGTTATTATTCATAACCTGTGTGAGTTTCCCCAGTATGGTGATAAGATTATCTGCACCAGTTGCATTACTAGCTCCTCTATAATTATCTTGAGTAGGATGGAAATACCTACATGGATTACGTACATTGATACAATTTCCATTCCTTCCAGTAGGTGCCATTTCTATACAATGTCATAAACTAGATTAGTTTATGAATCGAAATACATAATTCCAAACTTGTAAAACACATAACATGAATTGAACAGCTTATGGATATAATCCATAATTATAAAAATGTTTTCTTTGATAAAGTATATACTCATAAACCCTTCATAATGGTTTTTAAAGAAAATCAGAATTATCCGAAGCATATCCCCCAGGAGTGTCGTAACCAAGAGTGCAGCAAGGCCCATTGTCGTGCAACAGTTCCCATTTGAGTCTATCTCAAAGAGGTGTTTTTGGGTTTTACCCCTAGGTACATCTGTTCCAAAACCACCACTACCTACTCATATCTAGATAGAAATGTATTTCTTAGAAAACTCACAAAATCTCTACAATACCAAAATTCTAGGAAGTTCTTCTATACTAATTTTCAAAGTCTATCTTAGGGATATGTGATCTAATCAGAGTTTATATAAATCTAGTTTCCAAGTGTTGTACTAAACTTACACCGATACCAACTGTAACACCCCGACCCGAGTTACCCAGATTCGATGCATTATTACATAACATTAGCATGATCACAAGGAAATAATGTCCGGAAAGACAGATTAGTTTAGCATTATTGGAAACAATATTCATACATAAGTTCAACTTTACAACTTGAAAAAAAAAATACAACACTAATTTATTCCATTAGAAACATCCAAGCCTCCTATATTATGCCTTCAATTCACTCATAACTAACTTATTCATATCCGAGGAAAATGAAACATAAGAAAGGGGTGACCTCAAACGCTCAGTAAGGGTAAGCAATATAGCAGAAGATAACATAAATATTAAGCATGGTGAATAATTGGAAACACATTCCTTTACCAATAAAAAACATGATCACTTTTATGGAAGGAATATGAGATGAGTAAATAATGCCGTAATGAAAAATAATCATTGGTATTCTACTGGTTGAATGACCACATGTACCATCAATATTATTTTCATAATGAGAGAATGTATAATGCCGGACATTCTGAAACATTTTGTCAAGGCCTCAGCCAAGATGTCTAAAAATAATTAAGGCCTCAGCGAAAACCATATATCAAATTGGGAAAGGCCTCACCAATTCCATGTCTAGTTGTCTCATGAGACCTACCAATGCATCGAGGAGCTATAGTGGGCTCCACCCATCACTTACTAAGTCCAATACATTCCTCATATGAAAAGGTTGAAATACAACATAAACATTCGTATTAAAACTAGGAAAAAAAATGTCAATAAATTAACCATAAACCATGAACGGTATAAAAATAACACATCCACAGTCAAAAATATCACAAAACCATCAATACAATAGGGAAGATTTGTAACATAATAAGTTGACTTCAAACAAGTATAAAATCCATCAAAGGATGTTGACATAGATGAAATCAAAACTATTTTAGAGAAATATCTATTTCTTTTTTTGAAATCATTTAAAGTTACATAATTATAGAAGAAAACATTTATTTTCAAAATATTCTTATAAGCTTGTAATGGAAGCTTTGACGGTGTTATAATGACGGAGAATAACTGCACCCACTTTATAAGTTAAGAAAGACATTCTTACCTTAATTTTGTCGAAAAGGTAGTAAAGTACCTTGTATGTAAAATGATAGAAAAATTCCTTTTAAAAAATATAAGTTCAAATAAGGGTCTAAATGACTTTAAACCATTTTTTGGTAAATAGTAAAAAAAATTGAAATACATTTTTAAGAAACATGGATTTGGATTATAAAGAGGTCCCAGTAGATACTTACATAAAAACAACCTCTCATAATAAAGAGATTGTAGAATTAACCCTTACCTTGTACTTTTCCTTGGTTGAGGGTAGGTTAAAAAACTATATAATGGTGAAATATTTTTTATTAAATTATAAAAGAACCATATACATTAATATGATATCATATATGATCTTCTAATATTTCTTTGTTAATAATATTTTAGTATTATCATCGTTTTGGGTGTTAACTGATTCGTTATCCTTTATATAATTTGTTACATAAGTAATATTTGTTATGGATAGGATGTATCTTATTCATATTCAGAGTGATATTAAGTCTTTAAACATTATTTTTAATCATAAAATGAAAATTAGTCTTGAATGGATACGATGGGGAATGAATCTCATCGTGTTCGTGGAGTTGGGAATCCGTACGTATGCACAAGCGACAATATAATTCTTTTGATATTAAAATCGTATATAATTGGATAATATATCATATATAAAAAATCATTATCATGTTATATTTATTATTTACATCAATTATACGTCATTATTATACCCATCCAAATAATAATGTATTGAATAACAACTACACCACGGCGTGGAGACGGTAAGCCGTACGTACGCACGTATAGTGACATGTCATTCAAAGGATGGATAGAATAATAAATATGGTATTAACATAATTATAAAAACATAAAATTATATATAATATACTGGATTTATTATATTATAATGGAATCAACAAGGAAAGAATTAGTGTAAGAAGAAAAAACTTGAAAGAGGTGATGAAATATTTACCTTTTCTTCGGGTTCTTCCTTTTGATTTGATTAAAAGGGAACCTTAGGTTATCTTTATGACTAAAGGAAGGCCTCTAGGATGCATGGAGGATAGTTGGGAGGATATTTGGGTAGGGTGTGGCTGAGCCAAATGGCTTTGACGGTGTGAATTTGATATAAGGAGAAGTTCTCTTTTATAAGAGGGGTGAGGGGCACCTTAGAAAAAGATTGAAATATTATTTTATAATAAAATCAATTTCGGTTTACAATGGCTCCAAAATGATTTATTTGGATGATACGGTTAATATGGGTCTAAATAATCTCAACCAATAGGTTTTAGACAAGATTAGTTCACCATTTTAACCTTATCTTTTATATTTAACTCTTAGTTAAATAGTTTGACATTTACCATGTCTCTTTGTATTTTTATATTATGTGGTTAATAAATTACTTTAAACATCCAAGAGAACCCATAGTGGTTCATTATTAATATATATAACCTTATCTAAGTAATTTGGACTAACCATATATTTTTAGGAATATTATATCAATTAATAATATAATTTTTGTTTTAAAAACTAATTTATGCCAATTTTGACACTATTTGGTATTGTATTTTTTCTAAATTCATAACAGCATTATTACTTCAAATAAAATCCATTTAATCAACCCTAACATGTCATATTAACCTAAAAAATTAGTTTAATTCATAAAAAGTCTCAAATTACATTTATTTGGGTATTTATAATACCAATTATTTTAATATTTCATCAATAAAGTAATTACTGCATCATCATTGTGTCATAAATAAATTAAATTATTTAATTTCTAAAAATTATAAATAAAATACCATTACGTAGGAAATAGTTTTATATTTCTAATGAATATTTATAGTTGAATTTATCTTATGTATAACCATATATTTAAAATGGTTTAGTTATTAAACATTGATTTTAACACTTTTAACTCTTCTTTGAATTAAATAATAATAAATGTCCTAATCTAATCCAAGTGGACCTAAAGGATCATATTTTATTACTAAGGTTGTTTTTGGTCGAATTACACATATCCAATATAATTATGACATGTGTTAGGGTAATAATAACATCATTTTTACCCTTAATTACCCTATTTACTTTTATCTGTGGTAAATAAAAGTCAAAATTTACTATTCATAAAAAATTATTTTTATCTCATTGAACCACATTTTACTTACTGATATGAACAGTGTCTCTTGGATTTTTGAAACTCAATTCAAAGAAGCGGTAAAATTAAGATTTATGCAAATTTGCAAATGCTCCTAGGAGGTGGGTAAAACACGGTAAAAAGTTCGATAAACTTTATATATATCTAAAATTATTAAAAACTAACTCCAATGAATTACATTGAAATTATATAGGTATTATGTATCTATTTTTACCTAAAATAAATTTAAATAAAATAAATAATTATTTAAATAAAAAGTCAGTTTTAAACTATAACTGAGTGTTTTTCACTATTTATCAAAAATTGAAAGTTTTCTGAAAAATACCAAAAATTCACCCTAAGATAATTTCGATATTTGGAATTCAAAAATGAAGTGCATTTTGAAAAATAAAATTTTTTAAATTTCAAAAAGTGGGTATTACTATTCATAACAGCTAGTTTGATTGGTCGTGGTGTGTTGGAATCTCAATGTTGCGTACAATGCAAGCTATTGCATTATTCAAAGGGAAACATATCGTAGAAGCTTGGTGTGTTACATTTATGAAACCCATTTATTTTTGTGGATTATGAATGATCTATTTTCTTATTTAACATGTAGAAATTATTTAATTATTAGAGGGATGGGAACCATATCTTCCTCGAATGCATTGGGTAAAGATTTATATCTAATGATATAGACATGATTGGAATGACAAGAAAATCTGGTTCAGTAATATAGGATTGGAATGATAAGTAAATCCGGTTCAGTAATACATGGCTAGAATGAAGAGTGAACTATGTTTAGTATAATACATTATCCACTTTTATGGTCTTGGAACCAATTCCTTTAATATTATTAAAATCATATTATGTTCTTATTTTTCAGCCACAAATTCCATGTATTATTCATATGTTATGATTTTATTATATTCTTCATTTCCTTATGATTCATGTCTTATAAACTTCCAATATTTATTCAATGAATCAGGTTTAAAATCTTTGATATATAGGGTATGATCATTTACTATTATGATCATGTTCTCATACCCTTTTGTTCATGTTTATGCATACATATTTCTCTTGTTTACCCTTACTGAGCATTTGAGCTCACCTTTTTCTTATGTTTATTTTCTCTAGGTTAATAGGAAAGAAGTTAAATGAGTTTTTTATAGAATTATTTCACATAGATTATGTTTATGACCTAATGTAAAATAAGAAAATCTTGACAACGTGGGAGATAGTTTGTTATATTTATAAACCAATTGTTTATGAACCAAAGCTTCTAAGAGTTTGTCCTAATTCTCTAAAAGTCTAAAACTAAAAGGTCCTTAGGTATGTAAGTGATCCATTTTTTACTTTTTATGTTTTATGTTTTGATGACAAAAATTGGGTCACATTTTTAAATTTTATGTCTTTACTGTTGAATCTGAAAGTGAAGATTCTAGGCTATTACAGTTGGTATCAAAGTCAGGTTTAGACAACTTTGGAGAATATTATGTTTTCGTAAGAGTTATTCATAACATCATGGGATTATAATTTTATGGTTGAACATAAGATCATAGTCTTATAAACCCCCTTTTAGGCTTTAGTTTATGAAATTTTAAGGTCACTAACGGTGTTTTGGACACATTTAGTTTGGACTTAATTAAGAGTTATTTAATTTTTGGGATGAAAAATGACAGGTAGGATCCAACCATTGAGGATAAAATATTTTTTTGGTTATTTTTGAGGATTTTGTTTCAATTTTGAAATGATATAATAATTATTTAGTTTTAGAAAAAGTACAACCCATATGAAGGGTGACAACCCGTCACATTTGTCAAGGCCTTGAGTTTTGAACCCACAACTGAAAGGCTATAAGGGTGCATCACCTACCACTAGCCTACGTGAAGTCCTTGGTTAGTATGAATTTTTATTTTAGTTAAAAAATTTGATGTAATAAAAATAAGTTAATTTTTAGAACTTATGTTTTATCAAAGGGATATTCTTAGTATTTAAAATTATTTTTGGTTTAAGTGATAAATATTATTTTGGAAGATGTTCACTATTTTGGGACCTTTATATGGTTAAGGTAAATAGAATAATGTGGGATTTTAATTGAGGAGTAATGGTATTATTATATTTTCAATGAATTTATGATTTTAATTATGAACTTATGGGTATTTATGTTATTTATGGAAATTATTAACCTATCATGGAGAATATGTGATTAGGTTAATTACTTTTTATATAAGTCATTAAGAGTGGTTAATGTTATTTTGAGGTAAATGTTAAAATTTATCTTAAAATATTATGAGCTCAAATTATTCATTGTTTTGGGTTTCATTATTAGTCAATAAATTCTTGAGGGTTTTTATTTTTTGAATGGTCTAGGTTTAACAATGGGTATTACTATTGAATTTTAGAGATTGAATTAGTTTTTCATCACATAATGTTTATTATTTTTGGTAATTATCTTCTCTTGTACTAACCATTTTGGTTAATGTCTAAATATAGGATAAATATAAAGTTAATATTTTATAGATTATGTTATTCTCTAGAATTTGATTCTAGTTATTAAGGTGTGAGAAATTCATCTTGAATACACATCATTTGGAGTAAAAGATGAGTTTGTGGTGGAAATTGATTGAAGGGTGAACTCAAATTGTTAAGTAAGTGTATTTCCTTATGATCTTAGTCTAGGTAGTTATATAATTCCTCAAAATGATTAAAAAGTTATAAAAAAAGTTTTACCATTTACTTTTCCTCATATGAAATCATGACCATTTAACCCATCATAAATTTATAGTTTTGTGATTATTAACTTTCACCTAAAAATGTTTTCTATCACTCTCCATTAGAACATCATGGTCAGTTTCTTCTTCCATATCCATGTTTTCCTACATGGTACCCTATTAGATGTTATCTCAGGTGACCATTGTACTTTTATTTTTTTCTTTTAAAATGATATTTTTAATATTTCTTTTTTTATGATGTGGGTTTCCATAGTTTTACAAACCCGATGAATCTTGATGGAGAAATTCATTTTAAGAGAGGTATAATGTAACACCCTAAGATTTTATGAGATAGATTATTTTTAATTTCTTTGATGTCATGTATTTTATAATACACCAATATTATCTAGTACTATACACAATACCGTCTAAGCTTGCGGTATACACAACACTATGCTTGGACTATGTTACAAGCAATTTCAAGTTCTTTGGTTAAAATTAATTTTACAAAAAATCGAGTTTATGTGAACAAATAAATATTATTAGGTTACCTTATAACCTAAACATTATAATATATGGTATGAAAAATATTATGAAAATATCCTTAATTATTTGGTGATAAAGTAATTATAAATAAAAATAAAAACCATTTAAATTAAAAGGAAATGTTTTTCTAAAAAAGGATTTAAATGAAAATAAGTTTGTTTATAAAATAATAAAATCACTCTTTATAGATTTTATTAATTAAATATATGTGTAATATATTAAATATAATGTTTAAAATTAATGTTATATGTTTTCTATACATGATATGAGAACAAAATCAATTTTTTGGATAAAAGAATTATTTGTCAAAAAATACAGTTTTGCTGCATTCTGATGGTACACCCAATTTAAATCTATTTTTAAAACTTTTTTATATTAAGTTTGAAAAAAATAATTATTTTAATGCAGAATATAAAGATTTACTTCATCTGAAATATTTGTATTCATCTGATAAGTTTCATTTTATTATGAATAATGAAAATACTGATTTTCATTAAAAACATTATTTTAAAGTCATTACATAGTGAAATTATGTTTTGGTTCAGTTTTTAATTTTAATTAGTTAATTTTTAACCAATTATGGTTTTTTAAATAATCTCATACATTAATTTATTATATAAACATTTTCCATTTCAAAATGGGTATTTTAAAAAAAAAAACTATTTTTCATGACATTTTACCTGTTTTATTTTAACATTAATTCTGAAACTTATATGATATGAATTTAAAAAAATGGATATCCAATTTGTAATCATGGGGTACAAATTTGGTAAGTAGGTCTTTTTTATATTTGACCAGTATGAATAGTAACCATGGTAAATTTTGTTACCACAGTAAAGGGTAAATTATGTAATTTTGGTTAAATATAAAATTATAATGACTATAAGATGACCAAAACAAAAGAAAAAAAATTATTTTATGAATTTAATTCGACCCTTAACAATTAATGATCTAAATTATGCCTTTTAAATGACATTTTACCATGATAATGACTTGAATAATATTTAAATCAAAGAAAGACACAAGTGTCATTTTCTTTATCTTTAATATCTATTATGTGTCCACATATGAAAAAATGGGTCGAATAAATGAATCTAAATGGTAATTTTTAACTTAATAAACATATTCCCCTAATATTAATTTATTTTTTAATTTTTTGGGGCTATTTGGGAGATATTATGGTATTTATAATATTTTATTTAATGAAAATTTAAATATGTCACATTCATGTATTATGTAATATATGATTTTTTAAAAAAGGTTATACAAAATATATAAATGACTATAAATACTCATTTGAAATATTATTTATATATATATATATATCAGTGTAATTAATTTTTAATTTTTTGGAAATAAATAATTACCTTAAAGTCTTATAAATTGATGTTACGAAAATTATTTAATTGATGAAAAATCAATAAAATAATTTTAATAAAATGATAATAAATATTAAAAGACCAAAACAGTTTCCCCAATTGTATTGGTCAAATATATATCCACTATAAACATCCAATGGTAGATATATTGATCATTTTGAGTCACATAAAAAGGAATAAAACATTTAAATTATTTTATTTAGAGTAGAGTTAATGTGGTCACTCTCATATTTTAAATAATATATAATTTTAAATATAGTGTTAAATAAAAGATATATTCTACTATAAATAATCTTACGTAATATAGAAAATTTATATTCATCATGGTATTTTGTTTTTAATTTTTAGGGAAAAAATATACATATTAAATAATTAATCAAAACTGATGTAGTAATTATTTTATTAAAGAAAATATCTAATTAATGATATTAAAAATATAAAAATTAATATAATTTGGGATCATTATTTTATCCAACACATTTTATAGATTACCTTAACCTATTATGGATGTAATAAAAAATTTATTTTGAGGTTAACATCTTATCTAGATATTTTTAAAAATCCAGTAAATGAATAGTGTCGAAATAGACACTATTGATATTTGGTCAAAATAATGTTTTATTAAATTATTTCAAAATCAAAAGATATATCTAAAAATATAATATTATTATTCTAGAAAATATTATAAATTATTTATTTATGGTTTATTTGACATAAAATATTTAAAATTCAGAACTTTTAATATTGGAAAATTTGTTACCTTAGTAAAAATTAAAATAGATAATTAAGGATTAATTAAAAATATAAGGTTAAAATTGACAGAACAACTTTTCTAAATTATATTTTTTGATGGTATTATAATATTATCATATATTATCTTATAAAATATCTAATTTTTTATTTCTTTTGAATGATTTTGAAATTATTATAAATTAATAGTTTCAGAAATTCTACAAGTGACCCTCACCCCAATTATAAAAGGGTATCTCCTCCCTCACTTATTCACATAAATATGAGAATTTAGGCTCATACATACCCTACCTATTTCTCTTATAAAGTTCCTTAATTACATTCTTGAGTTTCTGGTATTTTCAAAATACCAACCCCAGTGGTTTAAGAGGTGATTTAAAGGGAGCACATAAAAGAAGAGGTAATATCCTCTACCGATTCTTTCAACTTATTTATTCTTATACTTCCTCATCAAGAGTTGTTTAAATTATATATTAATTCATAAAATATAAATTTTATACTAATATTTTATTAATATTATGTAACAACCATGTTTCACCTTTTATCTATCCTATATAAAATGAAATCACCATGTGTGTGTACGTACGACTTACCGTCTCCATGCCACGATTTAATCTGTTTTTAATCACAAATTTATTTGGATGGGTATAATGATAGAATTAATAGACATATATAATAATTTTATCATGATATTGATTTTTAAAATAACATATATACCATTTAATTCAATAATTATTTCTATTAATGAAATGATAATATTGCTTGTGCTTACGTACGAACTACTGTCTCCGCGACATGATGAGATTTATTTTCCATATTCACCATTCATGAATTCTTAAATAAATGTATATAATGAATAAATGTGACATATAATAACTTAAGTCCATTATTTAAATTATATTACTATAACCTATGAAGAATATGTAGGACTTATACTACATAACATGCTTAGAAAAGATGAAACAATTAACACTCGAAAGAAGAGTAATAATGAATTATTATTAAACATTTGATAATATGATTGTATATGAAATAATAAACATAAATATGGTTATTTAATAAGATAATTACATTATTTAATTAATTCTATATGAGTTTTTTATATGTACAATGTAACCCTGGCCTAAGGTAAGGTGATTTTATCTCACGTTTTATTTCTTTATGATATGTGCCTTATTCACCACGCATTTATTTTTTGTGATGTATATACTACCCATGAATGTATTCTAATACTTTTGTACTTTAATTTATGGATATTTAAATATTCATTTTATGATCTCAATTTCATGGGGTTTCACGGTTCAAAAGTTACCAAATAAGTAAAGTAGTTTTTGTCTCAATTTTCCTTCTTTGAAACACATGTTTTGTTATGCACCTATGTTCTTATATGAGGTGTATATACTTCCATTTTACATGTTATATAAATAATATCCTTATTTTCATGATATTATAATCTTATTTTATTGTTATTATTTCAAGGGTAATTGTGATTCAAATGTTTTGAATTTGTATGGGACACTTTAAAAATTTTCAAGATTATTTTCATCAAGAAATGTTTTTAAAAGATATATTTCACTCATTTTTAAGAAAAACGTTTTTAAATCAATGTTTTATGTTCTAAAGTGTTAAATTATATTTTTAAAATCTATTTATAAAAAAAGGTTTTTCAAAAAAAATTTATGTTCTGAAAATCATTTTTTAAAAGAAAAAGGGGTATTTTCTTTAAGAACTGTTTTCATGAGTTATCTTAAAAATTATTTTGATTCTAAGACCATGTAATTTGATATTAATTATGTTTTAATGTGTATATAAACCAATTATACCATTATTATTTTTTCTTTTAATGGCTTACATTTATTATGTATTGGTACTTATTAATTTTGTTTCTTTTCCATGAGTTATACTATGACGAAGTGTTTTATGAAAATCGTTTATTTTCATGGGTTATGAATGATCTATGTTCTTATGGTACATGTAATAATGATTTAATTATGAGATGGGTGGGACTTATATATCCTTACAGTTTAATTGGTAAAGTTTTATATCTCATGATATAGACATGATTGGAAAAGAAAGTAAATCTGGTTCAGTAATACAGGGCTGGAATGACAAGTAAATCTAGTTCAGTAATACATGGATGGAATGGAGAGTGAACTTGGTTTATTATATGAATTTTTCCACTATTATGTTCTTGGAATCAATGCCTTGGATACTATGGAAATCATATTATGTGCTTATTTTTCTACCACAAATTCCATTTCTTATTAATATGTTCTGATTTCATGGATTATGTTCTTTATTTCCTTATGATTTATGTCTTATAAAATTCCAATATTTATTACATGACTCCTATTTATGATCTTTGATATAAAGGGTATGATCTTATACTATTATGATCATGTTATCATACCCTTATGTTCATGATTATGATTATATATTTCTCTTGTTTACCCTTACTAAGTATTTCAGCTCACCATTTCTTATGTTACTTTTCTCCAGGTTAAGAGGAAATATGTTAAATGAGTTTTTTATACAAGTATTTCACATGGATGATGTTGATGAAATAATGTGAAATAAGGTAAAGCTTGACATAATGGGAGATAATGTGTTTTTATCTATGGACTAGTTGTTTATGAACCAAAGTTTCTAAGAGTTTTTCCTAATTCTCTAAAACTCTAAAAATAAATGGTCCTTGGGTGTGTATGTGATCCATTATTTCCTTTTGATGTTGTATGTTTTGATGGGAAAAATTGGGTCACATTTTTAAATTTTATGTCTTTAGTTCCGAATCCAGAAGTGTGGATTCTGGGCTATTATATAACATGTAGTTTCTTCCTCATGTTATGTTATGTTTATTCCCTTACTAGGATTTATACATCACCCTTTTCTTATATATGTCCTCTATTTATCCCATTAAGTTTTATGTATGAAGGAATATAGTGGTCATATAAAATAAGTTTTCAATAAAGATGTTTTATTTTATGTTTTAAGTTGTTATGTAATATTCCTAGGCCCCAATGAAACTAAAACTCTTGATCTTCTAGGTTTTATTATGTGAAAATTTATGCAATAAATCATGTTTAAATATATAATAAAGATCAGGGTTTTTATAGTTGTTATCATTGGATAGGTTTAGTTATTTTAGGGATTAGGATTAGAAAACCCTAGTAAAAACCCTTAGGGATAATACTATGTATAAGAAAAACATGCCTAGATTTTGGGTGAGTATAGAGTAAGTGGTTCATCAGGAAAATATATCCCTTTCTAGATAAGAACAAGTGGACATGGCTCCAGAATAGATGTATCTTGGGGTAAAACCTAAAAACACCATTTTTAGCTTGACTCGAACAAGAACTTCTGCCTGATAATGGGTTTTGCTGCACTCCTGGTTTTACCTTCCTTATGGATGTGGTTTTGAAAATTCATAAACTCATTACAAACCATTATTAAGGGAACACAAAAAATGCCCATAAAAATATATGCTCATTAGTAGATCATGGATAACTTAGACTGAAGCCTAGAAACTCATAAGTTAAGGAGATAATGAAGTTTAAATGTTATCACTTTAATGTCATCGGATTCCCCTTTATGTGTTTAATTGTTTAAAATACTCATCCCTAAGCCTATATTGGATAATGTAGAACCAGAATCAAAATTTTAAAGTTAGTTTTTTCATCCATAGTTCTATGAATTCTTTTATATACAATAAGTTTAGTAGAACAAATCAAACACCACCACAAAGAATGGAAGTAGAGATGTCAGTTAAAATGGAAATGGGGAAATTACTGCATCCTAGGAATACAACTCCTCCCCTATCACAATTTTTGGATTGGACTTCCCAGAAAACCTTGTTACACATCCCTTGGTGGAATTTGATTCAATTCTGGGAATGCATAGGATTTCCCTATATAGATCTAGCATAAATTTCTGTGAGAGGGAAATCACTTGTCATATGGATAATTGACACCCAATTATATACAAGTGAAAAGAGGATGATTAATCTTCTTTATCACCATTATATCAAACATGGATATTATTTCCCTATGAGTAATCATATCTATCTCTAATGATTGATTCTAAGTAACGAACAATTCTCGATTATATGCATATGTGAGGGAATTCATTGATGTGTTTCCTGAAGAATTGTCTGGTCTTCCTCCTAACTGAAAGATCAAATTTTCTATCAAGATTATACTTGGGGATTTTCTAATATCTGAGACTAATTATAAGATGGATATTTTGGAACATGAGTAACTGAAGAAACAACTACAAGAGAATATAGATATAGGGTTTATACCACCAGGTGTTTCATTGTGGGGAGCACCAGTCCTCTTTTTCAGGAAGAAAGATGGTTCAATGTTCATATACATTGATTATTGTGAGATAAACCAAAACACGATAAAGAACAAGTATCCTTTTCCTAGAATTGATGACTTTTTCTATCAGCTACGAGGATCACAATACTTCTCCAAGGTGGATCTATGACCCATATGTTACCATGTAATGGTGAAGAAGGATGATATCCCCAACACTGATTTTCGTACAAGGTATAATCATTATGAGTTCATAGTTATGCCATTCAGACTCACTAATCCTCAATAAATATTCATGTACTTGATAAATATATTCTTTAGATATTAACTCAGAAAAATTATGGTAGTATTTATAGATGATATTATTATATAATCCAAAACTAAGGAGTAGCATGAGGAGCATCTGAGCACTATGCCAGAGGCCTTGATAAAGGAGCAGCTATTTTCAAAGTATAGAAAGTTTGATTTCAGGTTGAAGGAAGTTTTACTCTTATGGCATATCATCAAAAGTAATGGGGTATCTATGGATCCTTCCAAGACAAAGGAAATTAAGGGATGGATGAGTCCAGCATCTATGATGGATATCTGTAGATTCCTTGGGTTAGATGGATATTATTTCTTATTTTTGAGAAATTTCTAATGATTTTCAATTTCTCTTAGCAAGATAAGTTAGAAGGGATTCATGTTTTCATGGAATGATGAATGTGAATAAAGTTTCATGAAGTTGAAAAGGAGACTTATCACTGCCCTTGTGCTCACACTACGCACAAGTGGGTAGATTTTCATAATCTTTAGAGATGCTTCAAAGAAGGAACTGGGATGCGTTTTGATGAAAAATGACAAATTCATTACCTATGACTCAATAAAGATGAAAATTAATGAGGAAAACTATCCCACACACAATATGGAGTTGGAGGATGTGATCTTTGCATTGAAAATCCGGTGGCATTATCTCTTTGAAGAGATTTGTGAAGTATATATGGATCAAAAAAGTATCAAATATATATTCACATAGAAAGGGATGAATATGCTCCAACAAATATTGTTAGATCATATCATGCATTATGGCTGCTCAACACACTACTATCCAGGGAAGGTGAACAATATGGAAGATACTATAAGTAGAGAGGATCTAGTGATTATATCATTGATGATAATTTAAAAGGATCCAATCTTCTCATATTTGAAAAGGATGGAAATGGGAATCATAAAGAAAGAAACATCACCAATCCTTTCACAAATTATTTCTCAACCACCTCTTTTGGAAAGGTAGAAGGATGCTCAAAAATATGATGAGGGAATTAAGAAGAAAGTGGAAACTATTATAAAAGGTAAATCTTGAGAGTTCAGTGTTAATGAGGAATTAAGTGTGAAATTTGGGTCAAGACTATGTGTTCCATCAAATTATGATTTAAAGAAAGAACTTTTTGATGATGCACATAGTTCAAATTTCTATATTCAACCAGGTAATACAATGATATATCAAGATCTCTGGGAGCAATATTGGTGGGATAACATGGTGAAGTTGATTGTTGAATATACATCAAAGTGCCTGGTATGTCATCAAGTGAAGGTTGCGAGGAATCAGTCTAAAGGGAAGAGACAACCATTACCCATACCAACATGGAAATGGGAATAAATCACCATGGAATTCATCAATGGACTTCTAAAGATATCCAAAGGAAAAAATTATATCTAGGTTATTTTGGATCATCTTATAAATACTTCACACTTCATTGCAATTTGAGAGGATTTCTCATTAGATAAATTGGTACATATATACAATAGATAAGTGGTAAGGCTACATGGAGTACCACTATCGATTGTGTCCAATCGAGATCCAAGATCCACCTATAAGTTTGGGAAAAGTCTCCAGCATGCTCTAAACACTAAGACAAATTTCAATACATCTTATCACCCTCATATTGATGGAAAATCTAAGTGGACTATCCAACCACTTGAGGACATGTTGATAGATTTCTCAATGGACTTCAAAGGTGGATGATACCAACATCTTCCATTGGTGGAGTTCTCGTACAACAACAGTTTCCATTTTAGAATCCAAATGGATCTATATCAATCCCTTTATAGGAAGAGGTGAAAAATTCTAGAATGTTGTGATGAAGATGGGGAATGAAAACTTATAGGTTTGGAAATGGTTGAGGAAATGGTGGAGAAGGTTAAGAACATCAAACAACACATCAAACATTCTTAGAGTCGATAAAAGATATATGTTGAAAATCATCGACATGAGCTAGAGTTTGATGTTAGTGATGTGGTATTTCTTCGTATATCTCCATGGAAGAGAGTAATGAGATTTTGGATGAAGGGAAAGATTAGTCCAAGTTACATTGTCCCTTTTGAGATCCTTCATCACATTGGAGCAGTGACCTATCAACTAGAACTCCCACTAAACCTTTATAAAGTACACGATGTATTCCATGTATCCCTCTTAAGGAAGTAAATATCTGACCCATCACATGTACTCAATTTAGATTTGGAACCACTGGAGAATTAACTTTCCTATTAGGCACAGTCAGTGAAGATCTTACATCGTATAGATAAATTTCTACAAAATAAGACTATTCCTTTCATCAAGGTTTTTTCGAGAAACCACAAGTTTGAAGAAGAAACATGGGAATCATAGGAGGTGATTAAGCAGAGTTACCCTCATCTATTTTATTGTTGTAAAAGGAAATTTTTAGGGAGAAATTTCTAAAGGGGGGAAGGTTCTAATGACCCGAACATTTATGAATAAAATTCCATTTATTTTAAATATCAAATGGATATAGAAAACACATGAACTTCTTTTGTTTAATTATATAAAATTGTATTTCAATTACTGTTAAGTGTATTTACCATTGATAATATATTTTTTAAATAATGATCACATGACTAATACAAATATAGGTTTTTAATAAATCCTTTTGACACAGGAAAAGGTAGGGATGGGATCAACCAATAGGATCATTCCATATGAATCCCATTTATCAGAGATTCATAGGGAGATAACATTTCTAGGATTTCTCTAGAACAATCCCAATCTGAGATCCAACAACTTAAGCATGACCAAACTGTTTATGAGAGAAGTTCAAGCTCATCAAGATCATGGCCCAAACTATGTTTACCAAACAGCCCCATGAAAGCCCCACCATCACATACCATACTATCAGGGCATATTCTGGTGTAATAAAGGTATATAAAACAATAACCTAGCATTAGGGATATGTAAATTATTTTTTTATAGAATAATGAATATATTTTTATTATTATTGTTACTTTGTTAATGATGTTTAAAGCACAAATAGTATTATCAGAAATCTATTTAGATGAATTAATAGATTTTTGAAATAAATAATATTCTAATAAAATATTATTAATAAATTACTTTAATTAATTATAAATTTTTGTATAATTTTTATGAAGTAAAATTTAATTTTTAATAAGGTTTAAAAACTGTTTTTGTCAGACCTGTTAATTTTCAGTGAATATCAGTTTTTATTTTAAATGTTAAAATTAACCTATTTAGAAAATTATTTAGGTAAAATAAATACTATTTTTGGAATTATGAATTCAAAATTATCCAATGGTGAATTTTTCATAATTTTTTGATATAGTTGAATTTTTGGGTAAAAATTAAATACCATATAAATATAGTGTAATTTATGACATCCTAATGGCCCAATATTGATGTAATAAATAAAAAAATAGAATATTTTGACAAATACATGTTTTATCTTTAAAATAATTTGGTTTTATGTTCATTTGATTTATTTTATAAACCCTTAGTGAATCCTCCAGGACTTATAAAATATTTTAAGATTTACAAATAATTTCTTTGAGAGTGACTCACATCCACATAAAAAAGGGAAATATTTTAATATCATAGGCCCTTAAATACATGAAATAATGTATACCACTTCCCTTTTCTAAAAACCATGGGAAAAAACCCATGGGATGGTTTGTGGTTTTGAATATTTTATTATGTAGTGTCCAAACCCAAAATAATAAAGAAACCCCCATCCATTCTTATATAAACACACCTACACTCACTTTACTCTTCACCAAAACTCCTTGAATATTATCCAAACTCTGATCTATACTCCCTATAGTCCTCCAAAGGCTCCCCCAAGCTCTCAAGAATCATCCCCTAATCCATTGGGGTCACACATCTAAGTAAGGGATCTTCCACTCTCTTCTTTTTTCAAGCACTCCTTTTATGATATGTCTTTTAATTTAAATTTTCATATATTGGGATATGTTTATAAATACTTATATTACAACCCATTTGATTTATAAATAATGATATCTTCCTTTACACTCTCATTAATCCATCCATGATCCTTTATATACACCTATTACCGTGCTGAAATTTTGTAAGGGATTCTTCTCCTCACCTTTGAATTCAAGCACCTTCTTTGAGATTAGTTCTTTTAATTTCCATTTCTTGTATTGAAATTAGTTTAAGATCATTACCTTAGTATCCAATTAATTTTATTTAAATTATTTATCATTTATCCCTCCATTTGTACCCATACCTAAGCCGTTACTATGCCAAAATTTCGAAAGGGATTTCTCCCATCTCATTTCCATTCAATAACTTATTTTATATTATGAATATTAAATCCATTTCATATATTGGGATATTATGTTACATGATCACATTACTATCCATTTAATTTATAAATTATTAGATACCTCTTTCTCTCTCATCAACCCATTTTATATATTTCCATATGACGTTGTTATGTTGCCGAAATTGCACCAAGATTTCCCATGAAAAAATCATCATGTAGTGAATACCATGCCCATTAATTTATCAATGTTATTCCCATTTATGCACATATACTTATTTATTAGGTACTTTCATGTTTGTATTCCACATTCATTTATCATGGAATAAATTATGATGTTTAATGAATCCATGTTGTATGATCTATGTGGAACACTTAAGCATTAGATAAAAATGATTATGAAGGGTGTGCCATGATAGAGCTCCAATGCATTGGGTAATGTTTAGTATTATGATACTTCATGTTTTGATAGGTGTTTACCTTATTCCTTTATTGGAATTTTGTTCACCATGTGGGGACAAGGGTTTAGCTGATTCCTTTTTGTTTATTATGTAGTGTTTTATGTTGTTTCTACATTTCAATGATATGATTATCATGATTTATCATGCCTTTATATTCATGTTTCTTTTATGATCCGTTGATATTCATATTGTCTAACATGTATTGTATTCCTCATGTTATACCATGTTTATTCCCTTACTGGACTTTATAGCTCACATTTTTCATATATATGTCCTCAGGTTATCCCACACAGTGTTAAGTACAAAGGAATGTTGTGGTCATGTAATAGAATTTTTCGATAAATATGTTGTATTTTATGTTTTAAGTTGTCATGTAATATTATTAATCCCAAAAGACACTAAACCTCTTGATATTCTGGGTTTTATTATGTGTAACTTTATTTAATAAATCATGTTTAAATATGTAATAAAGATCAGGGTTGTTATATTTTCACCAACTCAAAAGGACATATTCTTAATGAGGAAAATGGGCCTCTCATTAAATATAATCCCCAACCATTCCAACCTATAGGCCTCCTCCATAGTTTTAAGCCTCAACCTATTCAAACTATGTCATCTTTGATTCCCATCCAAATCAGATATGTTGGAAGCCTCCCTAAGGTCAAAACATAACACCTAAAATTCACCCTAATATTCTTTTAGCCATATCCTCAAGAGGTCCACATCCAAATTCGGAGTCCAAACTCCTTCCAGGACCTCTAGGCCTCTTTATCATTTGTCCCACACCAGCTCTTGATTAGGAATATTTTTCCTAGACATCCTTGCCAAATGACATTAAACTGCACAGTTTGGTCCTCGTCACATGACCTTAAATGGTATGATGTTTATTATTAAGTAGAACATAACTACATGGGTTCTGATTAATTTCATAATGATATGTAATAAATCCATATCATGATCCCAAACCTGATATCAAAACAACTCACATCTTACAAGAAGATGATAAATACCATAGTTCCCCACTGATCAGCTTAATCCCATAATCTTGATAATAAATTATAGAAGAATTTATAATCCACATAAAAAATTGTACCATTGATGGAGAACCTAAAATATATATATATATATATATAGATTTCTCCATTAATGAATAATTTCAGATACATAAAGATGATTCTAAAATCAACACATTCTAATAATTGATTATTAATACAAGGGTGACTTTTCTTATATTTTAGATTTAATAAGGGATTCATGAATACATACTATATATATAAGAGATCCATAGAGTAATAAATATTCCCCCAAAAAAGGGTAAGATGAGGTAGAACTACTATCCTCTCAGCCAACACATTTTTTAAGGTCTTATTAGAAAAATACAAGTGATCTTATACCTTTCTAAAGCATTTCCACAAAGACTTGAAATGAACATGGGGCAAGACCGTGTAATAAAAAAATGGTGAACTCTATTTGAATATTTAATGAAAATATGACTGTGTCTCTCACATGTTAGGCCCCTTCATTCATAATGAAAGTGGTATATAACATGGATCCCGAACAATTAATTATGCATCTGTTCATTAATTGATATTTTAATTTGATGGGTTCTCTTATTTGTATTTGTCATATGTATCTATGAAATTTTTAAAAGTACTCCCCTCAATCCAATTCAATGAATCCCTTTAAACCAAAATAAACTTATGCATGGACTTTCTAAGAATCAGTTTCCTCATCTAATAAGAGGAAACCTTCACTAACCCAACATATTCAGTGTCAGGTCTCAAATGTTCTCATTCAGGGGTACCACCAAAATGGTCCCATCCCAACCCTAGAGACAGATTGAAAATACCTCTAGATCATGAAAATTTATCATCCATCCTCTCAATGATAGATGTTGGCCTAGAATCCAACAAATCCAGTTTTCATGTCAAATAATGTTGTGATCCTATCCCCAGAATTCTTCAACAAGTTCCCCTATTTTATTATAGAGGAATATCAGGAGGTCGCTAATGGCATCATCAAGATATCACAAGGGTCCTTCTAAAGGGATCCTAATAGCATAAACCACTACCAACACCGCTCTTTAAAAAACCCTTATAATGACGGGGGTTCCTCCCTTAGGATTCTGGTCCAAGTCACCCAAACCTAGGCACTCAAAATACCCCATGACGGGAAGTTACCAAAGCATAAAGAATGGTTTCACACATTTTTTCCTTATAGATAATCCTTCCATTCAAATACAGTATAAAACTTTGAGCAGTTACAAACACCTTCCCACAATATCCAAGTCTACTGTCATAGTTTATAAGCATCCAAAGAATCCTTCCAACCAAATATGTCCACAAACTGCATGTAGGAACACACAACTACTTACATCCATCAAGACTGCCAGCATGGTTTAGCAGTATTTGGAGAAACAAGATTGAAGAAACTAGATAAAAACAAGGGGAACACCCATATATTTTCCCCCACACCATATTATTGTCTGTATTTCCCTATAATAAATGGATTAAAAGATAATGAATAAATCCCTCATCCAACTATATTAAGGGAATACATTCACATTAAAGCTTAAAAATTCACCCCTTACATCTTGGTGATGATGGAAGGAAAAGAATCTATTCCTATCCACATATTACAAGTTTTCTTGTACATAATGATTGAATCGGTAGTGACTAGAAGTTACAAATGCAGCACCAATTCTTTATTTTAAGTGACTTAGTATAATAATTCAAGATTCACCATGGAGTATATGCATATTCCTACTTCCATCCAGGAGGTCATAGCCAAAATCCCGTGATAAATGAATAACTAGGTTGGGCCCATATCCCCATTTCAACTATAGGTCACCAGTCTATCACAATGGACACTCCTGGACAGGCATATACCCCTTTTGAAATTCTAAAGACCTATAAGAAAATTATTACTATGATATAGGATCTACTCAAATAATTTTCTATATATTAAAGTCATCGCCCACATCAGGCAGCCCCAACTGCTCATAGAAAATCTCCTAAAAATAAATATTTTCAAAGCCCATTACCATACTCTACTGAATACTTGTGTTCTTGAATCCCTAAAACTTCTATCTATAAAGGATCTACATCGTACTCCTATATTACCAAATTATGAAGATAGTAGAGTAAATTTTAAAGTTCCACCCCACAATTTTTCTTTCAATAGTTCTGAATTTCCTCCACAAACATCTTACTAGGAAGGAACATTTTATGTCCAGATTCTGATCGACATTGAGAGCCTATCGCCTAATGAGTGTGGTGGTATCCCTCTATGTGGCCTGAAGATTAAATAGAAAAAAGTTTCTCCCCTTTCTATCATCCAGCCTAAAGGTCCTCTCTAGGGTATATGCTGTAGAATTTTTCATTGTAGTCAGATGTTAATCCATGATGGTAGTCCTCCCCATGATGGTATTCACTATGAAGGTCATCTCTAAAAATAAAATTCATGTCATCAAGGAGGTCCTCCCCTTGATGAGTCAACTTTGTGAAATCCCTCTTACCATAGGAAACATAGGAAAATTAGGCATTTCTTGCATGATGTATCGTCAATGAAAAGCAATATTATTTCTCAACTAGTAGATAGCCCCACGCAATGTTCAATATTTGAAACACTATTTAATTTCCTTCCTTCCAATGTGATAGAGGAAATCTCTTCCAGCCTCGTTGTTTACAATAAATTAGTTGGTAAATGTCCACTTTGGTTGGATCATGTTGAGTAACATCTTGTGAAATATAAATAAATTATATTTCTTATGAGGGTATAGTTGGCTAAGGACAATAAAAAAAATAATGTTTTGGCTTTTCACACTCCACAATTTAGCATTCTAAAGGTTTTTTTTAAAATATTGTGTGCACAAAATCCACCTAAATTTAAGAATAACTATTAATCAATTAAAAAATGTATTACCATATGATGAATACCCAAATCACATTAAGGTAATATGAGAGATACACCTTCAAATCGACTTGATGGACCTCCTAGATACACAACACCTAAAATTGGAAAAACCTCAAGGATCCCTTAATCACACATGTTTAAATGCATTAAAAGAATTGTGTCATCTAATCACTAACACCTCATATGATTTTTATATCATAGGGTGGGGAGAAAATTGGGCGTTGTACATTCCATTCCCTGATCAACATATCCTGCCAATGGTGATATCATGTAATGTCATAGCCACATGTTGGATTCAAGAAAATGTGTCTACTCACAACAAATGGTTTGATTAGAAAAAATTGTCGCATAGAAAATATCAAAGATGTTGATCAATAAGAGAGAGAACCATTGAAATAATCATTCATCAAACATCTAAAAATATCAAGTATGCCTCCCTATTAAGGGAAGTAAATCATCAGACAGTTCCAATATCTTTCGAAGTTGGTGGATCAGGTGTAATTAATACAATGTACCCATCCCATGTTTGAAAAAATATCTGAAAAATCATAAACGTTTCCACAACAACTGCAGCTAGGATAGTATAGGAAAACCCCCAACCTATAGGGCTGGAGGTATTTTTAACAAAACCTTCAAGGATAAAAAACCAAGCCTAAAACATTGTGAAATTTAAATGGGAGCACCCACAATCCATAGGGTTGGGGGGATTTTTACCTCAAACTCAGTGAAATCAGTCTTCTCTCAGTTGGTGGGAGTTCTAAAAAATGAATCATCCTGGTTCATCCCACCCTATGGTGTATTTTTTTCTTTAGGGATTCATACATGGTTTCCTTTAGACCACCCTTCACTATAATTCTTTGATGTTATCCCTGAAATAAAGGACAATCTCCCCTAACGGTTGAAAAACAATCTTACTAAGAGCATAATTACTCTTGGGAATAACAACTCTTCTTGTAGATTCTCCAAGAGAAATTGTATCTCTAACTATTTGAAAGTGGTTGAAATGATTTCAATTCAATTCACATTAGTAATTATCATTATCACTTATTCTAATAATTTTGAAGAACATTTGGTCAATATGTGAGAACAATAAGAGGGTATTACTATTTGGAATACAATCCATTATATAATAATAGAAGAATATGGGCATGCTAGAAATCAATAGATGGTAAATAATTTGGGAATTACTTCAAATGATCCATTACCACCTCAGTGAGAATCATCTAGAAAAGGGTAAGGCTACAGTTCAATCCCAATTATTACATTATGTAGTCAATACCCTTACACATGAGTAAATAATGGTTCATCATGAGACATTAATGAGAAAATTTTAATGGATTAATGTTAAACTACTCAAATTTAGTATTTCTACTGGATATTTTATCCAAACAAAACCTCGTTTCACTCCCCTAGCTAATTTCTAATGAAAATAAGAGATCATAATTTTTGTGAAAGTAGATTCACAATATATGCTCAATATAGGAGCAATGAAACCAATCTTTTTGAAAATATTTATGCCTTATTACTGGGTTATCCCTCTATTGTCCAAACAGCCAGTCCAATTTCAGAAAATTTACAACTAGACATCTCAAGAACAAGTTCAGATAAGACAAAAACATCTGGTTTTGTCTTTTGTGCCTCTTAATCCATCCCCCACTTAGTTGGTCATTCCTATAGGTATTGTTAACACTATTAAATAATTGTAATACTAGTAAGAATATATGGAATGGAAATATGTTATAGTTTAACCTAAAAAAACCTTACTCTAAATGGGTAGATATGAAACTCACCCTTTATAATTTTAAAATTCCTATGTTTCATATGTTTGACAATTTATGATATCTATAATAAAATACAACACATTACATATCTCAGTTTTTCCCTATGATGGAACTTTATTACAATAAGGTTCCAACAAACTCTATTGTTTTTTTACAAACCTTGTAGGGACCATATTGGGTTTGGTACACTCTTTTACCTACATGATCAATAAAATCATGGGAAGACCGCCACTGGAATTCTATATACCAATCCAACTCAATTATACAAAATACAATGGTTATATACCTCTTTAACTAAAAATAGTTATAAAATGAGATATTCAAATACTTTTTTCAATGTGTAAGGGTCTAACTTACTTTTGGAATTTGTATTTTCCACAACAATATTTATTGGGTCTTTGAATAGAAATTTATTTTGATGAGTTGTGAATGCCACTCATTCATTCAAGTACACTAGTGGGTTTTAAGACCTTATTTTAGTTGCAATAATATTGTAAGAATCCATCTTGAGAACCAAATCCAAATCCATAATAGTATTGGGATCCCTGAGAAAGAGGATTGGAAAAGAAGAAATAAGAAATGTCACATTAAAACCACCCTTGGTATCGGTTCTAACTCTGAAGCCTACACCTTATCATGAAAAACCCCCTCCCGGGAGGCAATAACAACAAAAACCTTCATTAATATGAAAATATAGATCCAAAACACTCCCTATTTGAAGGATATAAAATCAGGGTTTACTCCTTCTGAGATGAGTAAGTTTTTTGATGCTTTTTATAAACCTTGGAGAATAACCTGCTAACTCTGTCAGATCCCAAAAATACCTGATCAAATCAGTCTTGGATATTTTCCAAATGATTTCCCCATTCACTGAATATTGGTACAAACCATCCAAAAATGTATTTTTTCAAAGATATCCTGTAAAATATGGTTGATTCTATGTAGGAAAAATTGGTAAATCTATCAACACATGTAGCATGTGTTTCCATCACCGTTCCAGAAGAAGAAGGTAGATGGAAGTAAGTCACTAACAAGAAATAATGAAATTTAAGTGATTAGATGACTAGAAATAAGATCAACTAGACTCAATTTATTATTAAAACATAGTTGAAGAAACTAACTATAAACCCCATCCACTTTATGGCACAATCTACTGCATCGAAATCGTAGTCCTCTAGAAGCCAATATTCTAAAAAATGACATTTTTAGAAGGGTGTGAAAAAAATGAGGGAATATGATCATGTTCCTAGGAAAAATTTATCCTTGAATCTCTCAAAATTCATTACTTTAATCCTAAGATAATGGGTGTTGTCCCGTCAAAGGGTATAACGGGGACTAACCCATCATACAGAGTCCTCATCCAATGAAGAATTAATCTTATAATCCATTGATTTCATTAATTAAATGGTCCCCTTGTCTAATGATGAGAATATTTATGAACCCAATATTCCCATGAAAAATTTGGGAGACATGAATTGAGGTCGTTGAAGACAAGTAAACATAGGGAGGTGTAACCAGGGTTGAACACATTATGTTGGCCGCATCCATACTATAGCTATATACACTATAAAAACCATTAGGAAATTCCTTATACAATCCCTATAGAAGAAAGAGGTACCTCAAAACATGTCAAAATTATTCCTTAAGAAATCATTTTGGTAGATAGACTAATGAATAGGTTACAACCTGACCATTGGAGGCAAGTGGTAAGGATAAGGCAGCTCGATTAAATAGTAGAGAAAATGCATTCAACATCTACTCAATGAATTGACTCATATTCCTTAGGCACATCATCTCATAAAATTCATCCTAGAGGACAGTTCCCTATATGTAAACATAGACCACTGACCCAAAAGTATGACATCCTATTGTAATTAGCCATAGTTCTAGAAAAACATTCAATTCTAGAGGCTCTCGATATATCAAGGGATCTGTGGGAAGCATTTGTAGAGGCTATGTTGTTACCTCAAGAGCTTGAAGATGATTTTTTTACTACTAAAGTATATCATACAAAGGTTGATCCTCTAGAATTTCATGTAGTTATCTCTTTTACTGAGGAATATAGATATGATTTTATATAAGGAAATATCATGCCCCTATACATATCCAATATATTAAATGGCATTGACATCTATCAAGATTTTATTGAAAATAAATCAAGATTCAAACTCATTCCTATCAAAAAGCTTCTCTAATTAGGACACACTAAAACTAATTTGTAACCTTCTGATATAACACTCTAAGGGTATGATAAAAGTGAATAGAAGACTCTCAACCACATTAAGCACCAAGATCAGTTTCTGAATTTGGTATCCAACTCTGAATTATTGATCATCTAGAAAGACAAATATCTCAATGTATTTTTGGGAAGGCCTTGGTTGCATCAACATGCCGTGATCCTCTCATCATAACATCAATGTAATAAATACTATAGAAATGGCTAGATTGGGATGTTATATGGTGAAAAATATTTATTTGAGTCTTGTTAATATCAATATATTTCTCCAGGATTCTAAAGAGGAGAAGGTAAGTAAACCATAATTGATGGTGTCTCTTGGTTTACCACTCCAAATGGTTTGTAAATTACCACATCTAATCTACTCATTAATATTGATGATGAATATGTGATTCCCGTCATTCAGGTCAAAGTTATCAGCTCATATTTAGAGACGTTTTCATCAATCTTCATGACATCATGTGTTTTAGTTGAACCTAAGGACGTTGAAGAAAAATATGATTACTCTGATGGTAGTGATACCTCTAATGGAAATTATTTGACCTTATCCTCAAAAATTAAAAAAGACACCACCTCATCCATTGAACCAGTAAAATTAATGATATAACCATTGGAAGTTATCACCTAGGAAATTGGCCTTTCTCTTAACCATAGGGATTCCCCTTCAAATCTCATCCATCCTCACATGGATATAGAGGAAGAGGAAGAATAAATATAAGAAGGGGGAAAACCACATATATTCTCCTCCATAATTTGAGGAAGGAGTATCTACCACTACCAATGAACTCCAATAGATAAATCTAGGTACAGAAGAGGATATGTGACCAATGTTGGTTAGTACAGTTATTCTCCTTGATGAATAGGGGATTTACACCACTTTTCTGAAGTATCACCAGGAATTATTTTATTATAATTTGAAGGTGACTCTATGCCTCGATCCTAGGATATCTACGTATCACATGGTTCTACTAGAAGACCATCTTGTCTATGAGTAGGCATATTGAAGGACACATCTAACTCATGCTACAAAGTTCGAAGCTAGAGTTGATAAGAACATCCAATCCAACTTCATTTGGTATTTTCAATACATTAAATGGATGACCAAAATTATTATTTGAAGAAAAATAATGTGCAGGTTAGGGTTTTCATCAACTTAGGAGACATAAACTATTATTTTCTAAAATATGAATTCTCAATATCAATCACAAAACATCTTATTGATGCACCGACTGGCTATCAAGATATATCCTTAAAGGATATATATTTAGGGTAAAATCAAATCCTAATTTTCCCATAAGATGAAGATTCAAGTTCCTTCACCCCCCCCCCAAGAAGTATTCTTTCACTTGGTGGTTCCTTTTGGTTTGAAGAACACTAGTGCTACATATCACAACATATTATGCATTTCATCATCAATCCCTTCCTAGGAAAATCAGTCGAGTGTTACATTGATGATTTGGTGTTAAAATAACAGAAATATTGTGATCAACTTTCCAATTTGGAAATCATTTTTAGAAATCTTCTACAACACAGTCTGATGATTAATCCACTGAATTCTGCTTTTGGTGTAACTTTAGAAAAAATTTCTTAGTTTCATCGTATACCATTATAGAATAAATTTTGACCTTGAAAATACTAAGGAAAGTATAGGTATGTTACCTCATTGAAACCTCAAAGAGTTGATAGTAATATAGGGGCACCTTTCCTATATTTTATTCTCTATAGAAAACATTATAGGAAAGTGTTTTTCCTTCACCAAATTGATGAAGAAAGGGGTTGTGTTCTAGTGGGATGATGACTGCAAATAAGAATTCAAAAACCTCAATAAATATCTCTTCATCCCACCTATGTTGATTCCTCCAATATAAGTAAATGCTATAATATTGTACGTGAGTGATTTGGAATTATTTTTGGGTTCCTTCCTAGTTTATAAAAATCATATTGTTAGTGAAAATAGCCTTAATTATCTCAGTCGCACTATGATCAATACTAAGACTTGGTATTCAAATATCTAGAAGAACTATTTAGGATTGATTTTTATAATTTAGAAATTAAGGACATTCCTATAGCACCATAAGGTCTATTTGATCTCTTGAATTGACCAACTCAAATATATCCGCAGTCCTCCCATGCTGACTAGACATTGGTTTTGATGGTTGGTCATTTGAAAATAGTTTGACATATGGTTCATATTATAAAATGTGAAAAAAGGGTAGGACTTATAATTTTTTTGGCTGAACATCCCTCTATAAAAGAAGTGCGGATGAATATTGAACTACCGAATGAATAAATCTTCTTCATTCAGGATTCTACATGAATGTGGGAAATATTCATTGATGGTTTTTCGAGAAGCCCAACTGAAAATAGTATAAAGACTCTAAGATCAAGAAATTTGGGTTGGGAATCATCATCAATTCACCAAAAATAGTAGTTCTACATCCATAATTTCTTCTATCACAAGGTTTTACTAACAATGAGGCTGAATACAAATCCCTCATTCTAGTTTTGTATTTGGATTTTCAAATATCGTCAACTC
The DNA here is from genome assembly GCA_963277665.1 of Viscum album. Taxonomy (NCBI): domain Eukaryota; kingdom Viridiplantae; phylum Streptophyta; class Magnoliopsida; order Santalales; family Viscaceae; genus Viscum; species Viscum album. The sequence continues at coordinate 1,107,666,716 of OY728128.1, read as the reverse complement.
ACCGGATAATCAGAGGTGATTCTATATTGGTAATTAAGAAGATAAATGATGATTATACCATAAGAAAAGAATATATGATCCCCTATCTAATTATGTTCAAGGTTTGATGGTATAATTCCCCTACGATCCAACACTAACACATGTATTTTATTCATAAAACTATTAGGTATATGAATTAGAAAATGCAGCTACATTTTTTGCATATCCATATCGAGATGAAATAGTCATCAACATCTCCCAACACAGAACATTATTACCATTTATTCTAAGTGGAATGGAAAAGACCAAAAACCTGATAATGTTTCAAATGGGGGGATTAAACACATCCTTGAATATCATTAAAATGGGACCCTTCTTCTAGAAAAATCTAGAAAAGAACTGATTAAATGATAGGAAATAAATTTTAATCTTTATAAAAACTTGGTTAATCAAAAAGTTATTTATAATAAATTTTTCAATGGAGTTCTCCTCATATTAATTGATTAAAGAGAGATTATTTCCAGTATGTAAGAGGTTCACGTTGTAACTTGTTATGCCCGTCATTCAGAAACTATTATTGTAGAGACCCGTATCTTGACGTACAAGGACATTACATTACTTTTGCGGAATACTTAGTACATAACAAAAACACACACACAAGGATCGTAATAGTTTAGTGTCTTTGGAAACTCGGAATATAATCTTCTAATCGTGGTGAAAGATCTTCAAAATCTCCCATAAAGATCTTCCTTTTTTTTACCTAAAACCTTTCTTTATATCCTGGGGAAAAGAAAACATAAAAGGGTGAGCTCAAATGCTCAGTAAGGGTATACAAAAGAAATAAAAATCATATCATATCTTTTTGAAAATCATAACCTGCAAAAGAGATCATAATATCTTAACATGGAACAAATCATAGAAGTGAAAATGAGATCACCATAATCATAACATGAAACTTGAAACTTTGTGTCATGCACACATAATCATGGAAAATCATTTCTTGTTAGTCATGACTCATTTCCAAGACTATCTTAGTGGACAAAGTCCCTTTCTGAATCGAGTAACCCTCGTTTCAGTCCTGTTTAACTGAACCGGTATAACCTACCGTTCCAGCCCTGTCTATCTCATGAGATATAAAATCTTTACCCAATGCATTGGAGGGAGATATAGGTCCCACCCATCTTATAATGAATCCTTTCTTATGTGTGCCACATAATCATAAAACATACATCATCGCATAACACATGTAACAAAAATGGGATTCTTGAAACATCATGACATCATAAATCAATTCATATAAGATAATGGAATTCATAAAAATAATTCCATCACAACATGAACAAATCAATTTAATAATAGGGATAAAAACAGAACCCTTTATTATCTTAGATGGAAAATAATTTTGATAAAACACTTGAACTTCATTCTTGAGGAAAATATCCTTTCTTCTTCAAAAACATTTTTCCTTTCATAACATGTCATACAACTTTAAAATAAAAGAAGTTGATTAAAAATAAACTTGAAAACTTGTAAAGGAATCTTCTTGTAAATAATGTTTTAAAAATCCATTCAAGCCGTATAAGTTAAAAAAAACATTCTTCGTACTTTTGTCGGAAAAGTCAAAAAGTACCTCGTACGACAAAAGATTCCTTTCATACATATTACTAAAAACTCACCGAAGGGTAAAAATGGATTTAAACAATTGTAGGTGGATGGAAATAATATTACATATTGATGAAACATGGATGTGGATGATGAAATACACCCCAGTGAATACTTACGAATAAACAATCTCGGATAAAAATGAGATTGTGATATTTCCCTTACCTTATGTCCGACTTGCTTTGTAAGTGTCCGAACCTCCTGTATAATGATTTAAATCATGTTATTGACTTATTCCAGAATCATATTCATTGTTATGATATCATATATGGTTCACTTATGACATTATATTACCCGTTCTTTTGTAAATTCCATGTTAAAGAAGCGTTTTGGGTAAAATCGTTTCATTTATCGTAGGTGTTTTGACTTGTTGTTCTTGACATCATTATTACTTATATGATGATCTACTTACTTCCAGAATATAAAATATGATTTATATATCATATATATTCAGTATATATATATATATAATAGATAGATAAATAAAATGAAAAACACCGTTCATGGAGACGGTAGTCCGTACGTACGCATGAACGCTGTTTTACTTTCCTTATTGTCTTGAAATGGAAGTAAGTAGATGACATACATATATATATATATATATACATAAATACAGTAACTTTATAATTTCATATATTTCATTATTATTTCTTATATATACTTTATAATCATTCTTAAATGGTTAACATGGAGAATGAATCTCATCGCGTCGTGGAGACGGTAGTCCGTACGTACACACGAGCGATGATATCATTTTCATAAATATTGAATTGAATCGGAGTGGATTATACAATATATCAGAATCAATATGATGTTTTAATAACTATGTATAGTTATTCTTTACACCATTATACCCATCCATGTAAGGTGGTGGTGGAAAATAGATTACACCACGGCGTGGAGACGGTATTTCGTACGTACGCACGCGCAGTGATTTCTTTTTCCGTAGGATGGATAGATGGTGAAATAGGGTTGTTTCATACTTATAATAACATATCAGTATATGAGTGATACTGATGTTATTACTTCATAATGAAACAACCTAAGAAGAAGAAGTGGAAGAAGAAATAAAGATGAAAGAATTGGTAACGGTAATTACCTCTTCTTTGAAGCGCCTCTTTGAGACCTCCTCTTAGGGCACTAAAATTGGTCTTTGAGGAAGACCAGAACCTCTAGGATGTTTATAGGGAAGTGGAGAAGAGATTTTTTCAGGGGTTGGCCGAGCTTGGGTGCTCAAATTGGTGTGAGGAGGAGGGGGAGGAGGTGTCCTTTTATAAGGGAGGAGAGGGGCACCTTAGGAATATCTCAAAATATTATTTTATATTAAAGTCAAAATCGGTTTATAATGGTTCCAAAGGGTCTTATTTCTAAGATAAAGTGTGGATGGGTCGAAATCCTATCAACCAATAGGATTTATACAAGTTTAGGTTATTATTTTAACCTTATCAATTAGATTTAACTCTAAGTTAAATAATTTAACTTTTACCGTGTCTTTTTGTTTTCTTTCACTATATGGTTAATACACTTACTATAACATGCCAAACGACCCCAAATTGTATATTATTAATAAATATATCCTTATCTAAGTCATTTGGCCGAACCTTAGATTTTTAGGAATAAAATAACAATTAATAATATAATATTTTATTTAAAAACTATTTTGTGTCAATTTTGACACTATTTGATATATGATTTTTGTGAAAGTCATAACAGAATTATATGTTCGAACCAAGTTTATTAAATCAACACTAATATATCATAGTAACCTAGAAAATTAGTTTAAGTCATATAAAGTCTCAAATTACATTCTTTTGAGCATTTATAACATCAATTATGTTAATATTTCCTTAAAAGGGTAATTACTGCATCATCGTTGTGTCATAAATAAATTAATTTATTTATAGTCTAAAAATTATAAATAAAATATCATTATATAGGAAATCTTTTTAGATTTCTAATGAATATTTATAGTCGAATTTATCTTATGTATAACCCCATATTAAAAATGTTTTAGTGAATAAACTTTGATTTTAACTCTTTTAACTCTTCTTTGAATTAAATAATAATAAATGTCCTAATCTAATCCAAGTGGGCCTAAATGATAATATTTTACACTTAAGGTTGTTTTTGGTCGAGATACACTTGTCCAATAGAATTAGGACATGTGTTAGGGTAATATTAATATCATTCTTACCCTTAATTACCCTATTTACTTTTAACCGTGGTAAATAAAAGTAAAAAGTTACTATTCACCAAAAATTATTTTCATCTCATTGAACCACATTTTACTTACTGACATCAACCGTGTCTATAGGATTTTTGAAATTCCATTCACAGAAGTGGTAAAATTAAGTTTTATGAAAAATTCAGTTTTTTAACTACCACTTAGTAGTTTCACTTTTCATCAAAAAATGAAGGTTTTCAGAAAAATGCCAAAATTTCATCCTAAGATATATTTCATATTCCGAATTCAAAAATGAAGTCTATTTTACCAAATTCATAACATAGAAGTTGAATTAATTAATTTTATAATTAAATCCCGATGTTAAAACAAATAGCGTGTTTTTAAGAAACAATATCTATCAAAAGATTGACACTTGTTTATGTCTGGTTTAAATGTGCAATTACATCCAATGACCAACATTGTATTAAATTGTAAAAATATATTCTAAATATACTTTAAAACTACTCCAATTAATAATTTATCACTATTAATTATTTCGATTAAAAAAGTTGTTTTTTAATTATAATTTAGTAATTTTCACTATTCATCAGAATATGAAAGTTATCCGAAATGTACCAAAATTTCACCTTAGGCTAAATTCGATACTCCGAATCCAAAAATGAAGTTCATTTTGAAAAATAAGATTTACAGAGTTTTAAAAAGTGGTTATTACTATTCATAACGGCTAGTTTTAATAATATTTTAATAGCATATCGTTGTTTAGTGAAACTCGGTATTGCGTATTACACACTCTATCGAGGAAGGTCGTGATTGCGTGTAATGCAAGGAAAGTCAAGGATGTGTGTTGTGCAAGCTCCTTTTGGTGTAGCGTACAACACAAGACTTTAATAAAATTAAAAAGAATATTTTTTTATAAAATCTTGGGATGTTACATTCTACCCCCCTTAAAATGAATTTCGCCCTCGAAATTCGTCGGGGTTATAAATGGTTTACTATTCGAAAGTTTCTTTAATAGAAACCCACATCGTAAAAAGGAATATCAAAACCAATCTTTAAAAACAAAAGTATGAAACGTAACGGTTACCCAAATAAACTAATCATTGGGTTTCCACATAGGTGAAAATATGGATATGGAAGAGAAATCTAACCATCATGTTCTGATGGAGAGTGGTAGAGAACATGGCTATGGAAAAGCCAGTAATCACAAATCCATAGATTTGTGATGATATAAGGTACCATCTGATTCATCAGGTATAAGATCACTAGGACAACATTTTTGGTTTTCAAGATCATTTCCCTAAAGTTGAAAATTTGAATTAGAATAAATAATTACTTTATTTTGGTACAATCCCACTGTTGTTCGTGCCTTGAACAATTTCCACTTCATCTCTTAAATAAATTAAGTTGAATTTATTATTCATGAAGTGTTAGCAGATCATGTGATAGAATGACGGGTCATTCCATCTGTCTCAAACAAAAGGTTAGCAAAAATTATATGCATAAGTCGATCTATAGTGAGATTAATCATATATGGTTCCTAAAATGGACTTATACTTCATATATCATACTGCTTAATATAATAAAACAAGTTTCTACTAAACAGGGACTTCCTGTAGGCCAGTGGTAGGCGATAAAGGCCAGTCGCACTTCGGTTGTGGGTTCGATTCCCACAGCCTTGTCCGAAGCGATGGGCTGTCGCCCGTCCTGCAGGTTGTCCTTTTTCCAAAACTATATAACATCCCATCAATAATATCGAAAAAACAAACAATACTAACTTATGTCCAACATAATCCATTCCAATCTTTTAGGCTTATCCATAATACTGCAGTCGACTCTCATAATATAGTGAAAATGATTACCAGAGATTTAACACCATCATCGATCCCCATATATCATCAGATATGTTTTGTTGGTCACATTCCAAACATTCAAAGTCCTTAATCGTGTATTCTCTTGAATACCTTAGTGAAAACATGAATGCAGTTAAAAGATAACACTTTTCACATACCAAAATCCTCAAAATTCTATATACTCAAACTTAGTCCTTATATCAATCATGAGCTCATGAATACTGTTAAACATTTCATTTTCTCGTTTTCCCTTCATTATGCGCATAATATCTCAATCACTTTGAATACCACATTAGACCAATACATAAATATTCCAATATTCCATGATACAACATTATTTTGGAATCCCATTACATAAAAACTTAATCATTCCACCACATCGTTGTCATATTCAACATTGCCAATAGTGATCGCATGTGACTTCCCTTTGTCCTTTGCCTTAAGCGGTTGCTCATGTCGATCATCACTAACCCTTGGATTAGGGCATTTATTGGCATAATGTCCCATCTCCTTGCACTTGAAGCATTGAAGTGTTGGTTGTGCGTTCTCTACAGTGTTTGCTTTATTCACTTCATTAGAATCCCTTTTTCCATTACTTCGACACTCAGCTGCTCGATGACCTTCTTTTCCACACTTAAAACATTTTCTAGTCCCTTTAAGACAATCTCCACCATGCTTCTTTCCACACTTTGTGCATAAGGAAACATTCATCTTCTTTTCACCATTATTCTGAGTTTTCTCCTTGAACTCCATCTTTCGTTTCTTGTCAAACCCATGAGATGGATATGTAACACCAACTTCCATTTCTACCTTGATAGCACAACGCACAATTTCTTCATAGCTACTGAAGTCTCTTATAGATAATGCCCTTCGAAGACTTGGTTTTAAGCCACTGAAAAATTGATCAACTTTACTTTCAGGTTGGATGATAATACCAGAAGCGTACCTTGCAAGTCTTGTAAAATTCGCTTCATAGGTACCAACAGATTCATCATCCCTTTGCTTCAGTTCAAGAAACTCTTTCTCCATCTTTGTTCGGAGAATACGAGGGAAGTACTTATTGAAAAATAAGTTCTTGAACTCATCCCATTCCATAGACTCAATTTCATCCCTTTGCCTCGTATTCTTAATAAGATTCCACCATTGATCAACATCTCCTTCCAAACAATACACTGCTAGGATGACTTTATCATGTTCAGAACATTGAAGAACTGAAAATATCTTTTCAGTAGTACTAATCCATTGTTCAGCAACTAATGGATCAGTAGACCCACTGAAAGAAGGTGGACGCTGCCTCATGAAGGATTCAACAGAATGTTGCTCCTTCCTTTGCTTGTTTGGAAGTCCTACATGATTCGTAGCCTGAGAAAGTTGTGTGAGCATGGCTACAAGATTTTGCATTCCGGCTCCCATATCGTTTGGTTGCTCAGGGGGACAATCATTGCATTGCCCATCACATTCCGCATTAACACGGTTCCTTCGGGTTCCATCCATCGTCTAAAACCCCAAAAGAATAGTATGAGAGGCAAAAATCATGCTAGGGAAAACAACATAATAAAGGGGTAGTACCCTCAATATCTAACATCTTAGGTTAAATTCGAAGATCGTTAGCGCAATTCTAGGACTATAACCTATACGTATACTTAACCTTAGAGACATCCATAGACATACCTTAGAAATATCTCTAGGGATCTCACTAACGTTTTCGCATCCTAGTTTCCAAAGGTTGACTAAACCTTTCCTCTGATACCAACTGTAGAGACCCGTATCTTGACGTACATGGACATTTCATTACTTTTGCGGAATAATTAGTACATAACAAAAACACACACACAAGGATCGTAATAGTTTAGTGTCTTTGGAAACTCGGAATATAATCTTCTAATCGTGGTGAAAGATCTTCAAAATCTCCCATAAAGATCTTCCTTTTTTTACCTAAAACCTTTCTTTATATCCTGGGGAAAAGAAAACATAAAAGGGTGAGCTCAAATGCTCAGTAAGGGTATACAAAAGAAATAAAAATCATATCATATCTTTTTGAAAATCATAACCTGCAAAAGAGATCATAATATCTTAACATGGAACAAATCATAGAAGTGAAAATGAGATCACCATAATCATAACATGAAACTTGAAACTTTGTGTCATGCACACATAATCATGGAAAATCATTTCTTGTTAGTCATGACTCATTTCCAAGACTATCTTAGTGGACAAAGTCCCTTTCTGAATCGAGTAACCCTCGTTTCAGTCCTGTTTCACTGAACCGGTATAACCTACCGTTCCAGCCCTGTCTATCTCATGAGATATAAAATCTTTACCCAATGCATTGGAGGGAGATATAGGTCCCACCCATCTTATAATGAATCCTTTCTTATGTGTGCCACATAATCATAAAACATACATCATCGCATAACACATGTAACAAAAAATGGGATTCTTGAAACATCATGACATCATAAATCAATTCATATAAGATAATGGAATTCATAAAAATAATTCCATCACAACATGAACAAATCAATTTAATAATAGGGATAAAAACAGAACCCTTTATTATCTTATATGGAAAATAATTTTGATAAAACACTTGAACTTCATTCTTGAGGAAAATATCCTTTCTTCTTCAAAAACATTTTTCCTTTCATAACATGTCATACAACTTTAAAATAAAAGAAGTTGATTAAAAATAAACTTGAAAACTTGTAAAGGAAGCTTCTTGGAAATAATGTTTTAAAAATCCATTCAAGCCGTATAAGTTAAAAAAAACATTCTTCGTACTTTTGTCGGAAAAGTCAAAAAGTACCTCGTACGACAAAAGATTCCTTTCATACATATTACTAAAAACTCACCGAAGGGTAAAAATGGATTTAAACAATTGTAGGTGGATGGAAATAATATTACATATTGATGAAACATGGATGTGGATGATAAAATACACCCCAGTGAATACTTACGAATAAACAATCTCGGATAAAAATGAGATTGTGATATTTCCCTTACCTTATGTCCGACTTGCTTTGTAAGTGTCCGAACCTCCTGTATAATGATTTAAATCATGTTATTGACTTATTCCAGAATCATATTCATTGTTATGATATCATATATGGTTCACTTATGACATTATATTACCCGTTCTTTTGTAAATTCCATGTTAAAGAAGCGTTTTGGGTAAAATCGTTTCATTTATCGTAGGTGTTTTGACTTGTTGTTCTTGACATCATTATTACTTATATCATGATCTACTTACTTCCAGAATATAAAATATGCTTTATATATCATATATATTCAGTATATATATATATATATAATAGATAGATAAATAAAATGAAAAACACCGTTCATGGAGACGGTAGTCCGTACGTACGCATGAACGCTGTTTTACTTTCCTTATTGTCTTGAAATGGAAGTAAGTAGATGACATACATATATATATATATATATATACATAAATCCAGTAACTTTATAATGTCATATATTTCATTATTATTTCTTATATATACTTTATAATCATTCTTAAATGGTTAACATGGAGAATGAATCTCATCGCGTCGTGGAGACGGTAGTCCGTACGTACGCACGAGCGATGATATCATTTTCATAAATACTGAATTGAATCGGAGTGGATTATACAATATATCAGAATCAATATGATGTTGTAATAACTATGTATAGTTATTCTTTACACCATTATACCCATCCATGTAAGGTGGTGGTGGAAAATAGATTACACCACGGTGTGGAGACGGTATTCCGTACGTACGCACGCGCAGTGATTTCTTTTTCCGTAGGATGGATAGATGGTGAAATAGGGTTGTTTCATACTTATAATAACATATCAGTATATTAGTGATACTGATGTTATTACTTCATAATGAAACAACCTAAGAAGAAGAAGTGGAAGAAGAAATAAAGATGAAAGAATTGGTAACGGTAATTACCTCTTCTTTGAAGCGCCTCTTTGAGACCTCCTCTTAGGGCACTTAAATTGGTCTTTGAGGAAGACCAGAACCTCTAGGATGTTTCTAGGGAAGTGGAGAAGAGATTTTTTCAGGGTTTGGCCGAGCTTGGGTGCTAAAATTGGTGTGAGGGGGAGGGGGAGGAGGTGTCCTTTTATAAGGGAGGAGAGGGGCACCTTAGGAATATCTCAAAATATTATTTTATATTAAAGTCAAAATCGGTTTATAATGGTTCCAAAGGGTCTTATTTCGAAGATAAAGTGGGTATGGGTCGAAATCCTATAAACCAATAGGATTTAGACAAGTTTAGGTTATTATTGTAACCTTATCAATTAGATTTAACTCTAAGTTAAATAATTTAACTTTTACCGTGTCTTTTTGTTTTCTTTCACTATATGGTTAATACACTTACTATAACATGCCAAAAGAACCCCAAATTGTATATTATTAATCAATATATCCTTATCTAAGTCATATTTCCTAACCTTAGATTTTTAGGAATAAAATAACAATTAATAATATAATATTTGATTTAAAAACTATTTTCTGTCAATTTTGACACTATTTGATATATGATTTTTGTGAAAGTCATAACAGAATTATATGTTCGAAACAAGTTGATTAAATCAACACTAATATATCATAGTAACCTAGAAAATTAGTTTAAGTCATAAAAAGTCTCAAATTACATTCATTTGAGCATTTATAACATCAATTATGTTAATATTTCCTTAAAAGGGTAATTACTGCATCATCGTTGTGTCATAAATAAATTAATTTATATAAAGTCTAAAAATTATAAATAAAATATCATTATATAGGAATTATTTTTAGCTTTCTAATGAATATTTATAGTCGAATTTATCTTATGTATAACCCCATATTAAAAATGTTTTAGTGAATAAACTTTGATTTTAACTCTTTTAACTCTTCTTTGAATTAAATAATAATAAATGTCCTAATCTAATCCAAGTGGGCCTAAATGATAATATTTTACACTTAAAGTTGTTTTTGGTCGAGATACACTTGTCCAATATAATTAGGACATGTTTTAGGGTAATATTAATATCATTCTTACCCTTAATTACCCTATTTACTTTTAACCGTGGTAAATAAAAGTAAAAAGTTACTATTCACCAAAACTTATTTTCATCTCATTGAACCACATTTTACTTACTGACATCAACCGTGTCTCTCGGATTTTTGAAATTCCATTCACAGAAGCGGTAAAATTAAGTTTTATGAAAAATTCAGTTTTTTAACTACCACTTAGTAGTTTCACTATTCATCAAAAAATGAAGGTTTTCAGAAAAATGCCAAAATTTCATTCTAAGCTATATTTCATATTCCGAATTCAAAAATGAAGTCTATTTTACCAAATTCATAACATAGAAGTTTCATTAATTAATTTTATAATTAAATCCCGCTGTTAAAACAAATAGCGTGTTTTTAAGAAACAATATCTATCAAAAGATTGACACTTGTTTATGTATGGTTTAAATGTGCAATTACATCCAATGACCAACATTGTATTAAATTGTAAAAATATATTCTAAATATACTTTAAAAATATTCCAATTAATAATTTATCACTATTAATTATTTCGATTAAAAAAGTTGTTTTTTAATTATAATTTAGTAATTTTCACTATTCATCAGAATATGAAAGTTATCCGAAATGTACCAAAATTTCAACTTAGGCTAAATTCGATACTCCGAATCCAAAAATGAAGTTCATTTTGAAAAATAAGATTTACAGAGTTTTAAAAAGTGGTTATTACTATTCATAACGGCTAGTTTTAATAATATTTTAATAGCATATCGTTGTTTAGTGAAACTCGGTATTGCATATTACACACGCTATCGAGGAAGGTCGTGATTGCGTGTAATGCAAGGCAAGTTAAGGGTGCGTGTTGTGCAAGATCCTTTTGGTGTAGCGTACAACACAAGACTTTAATAAAATTAAAAAGAATATTTTTTTATAAAATCTTGGGCTGTTACAATTATTTCTCACAAAATTAGTAGGCTTGGATATTTCTGGCCTTTGATGACACATGATTGTACACAATTTTTTTCAAAAAATGTCATTCCTTCCAAATAAATTACTACTTCATCCATCTACCCCTAGAGTTTTTTTATAAAGATAAATACTATTTTCCATTAGCTACAAGGGTAATGGATGTTGTCGGGATGTACCTTATGGCAATGGAAAATCAGTTCATATACATTTATACTGTTACCAAATTATCTTCTAAATGGGTCGAGGTGATACCGATTAAGGAAGTTGGGAAAAAAAGTATAATCAATTTTGAGAAGTGAAACATCATCAAAAAATTTAGTGTCCCTCACACAATACTGATGGACAATGAAACCAACGTATGTTCTTCTGAATTGAAGAATATTTACTAAGAGTACAACTAAAGTCCAAACATTAATCTCTCTATCACGTGGGGAAAATAGATAGATATAGGATTTCAAAAAAAATAAAATATTCTATAAAAAAAGTAGATAAAGAAAACAAATCTTAGCCCAATAATATACTAAATTCATTGTGGGCCTAACTAAACCCAACCCACACTACAACTCAAAAAACTCTATATTTTCTATTTTACAGAACTGAAGCAGTGCTTACCATCGAGGTCCAATTTCCCTCACTTATAATAACTATATATGGACAAATCTCATATGATGAATAATTATAGAAGTACCTTGTTGTGTTATAGATACTTAATGAGAAAATGTTTTATACCCTACATCAATTGGAAATATACTATAACTGGATAGAATGGGCCTTCAACAAGAAATTTTTTCTACATTCATTCCTTCAGGGAGAATTGGTTTTGGTTCTGTAGACTCCAATGTTACCAAGTAAGAAACCCCAATGCTTGAACCAAAGTAGGAAGGACCTTACGTCATACATAAAGTATATCCCAATGGAGCTTACTCATTAATCACAATGGATAGAAAGTTCACTACACCACCTACCAATAAAATATTTCTCAAGAAATACCTTATGTGATAGACCGAATGGGACTCCCCTATTAGTGTAATCCACAAACCTTGATCCTATCCATAAGATATCAAACTATATGGTTTCCCTCATCCTAGTCACAAGTGATTAAAATGCACAGTTTTCCTTCACCTTTGTTGCATAATGTTAAACTATGTAGCATTATTGGTCTTGTATGCATGACCTTAAAAGGAACATCAAACATCCTAGTCACAATATGTTAAAACTGTATGACAAAATCCTTTCACATGATGTTAAGACTATAACCTTTCCCCAATCCATGAACATGGGATTCCCATCTTGACTCAACATGAGGAAGACTGATCAGGTCGCCTCTATATGTGTAAGCCCCAAACCTTTACCCTGGTCATGTAATGTTAAATTGTATAGTTTCCCTTTTCCAAACTGCATGATGTTAAACTTCATGGATTCCATTCATCTTTGCTGCATTAAGTTAAAATTTGTAGCATCATTTGTCTTGTATGCATAAACTTAACAGGTATATCAAAATTCTTAGTCAGAAGTCATTAAAACTACACACAACATATTTTCACATGATGTTAAAATTGTAACCTTACATTGTGATAGGATCATGGGATGTCATCCTCATCTAAATTGAGGAAGACTATTTGGGATTCATCTATAGGTGCAAGACCCAATCCTTTGTCATGGTTGCAAGACATTAAACTTCATGATTTCACTTCTTCTTTTTTTCTTGTAGTTAAACTTCATAACATAATTTAACCTATTTTAATTACCTTAAAAGGCACATATATCATCTTTTTCTCATGATGGTAAACTACATGACAATACATCCTAATCAAAAGATGTTAAACTATTTGACAACATCCTTTCTATATAATGTAAAACTACCTAGTTGACTTCCTTGTTTCATAATGTAAAGCTCCATAATATTTTGGTCCATACATTAGCGGATCACAACCTTTGGTGTTGGTATCCTACCACACCTTCATTCTAGATCTATGCATGGAATTATTCCCATATCAATGAGAAACATAGTGACACTTAGACTCTACATCCAAGTCCATGTCACAAAGTAAAGGAAATCCTCCATTTCCTGTATACAAAAAAAAGTAAGTGCAAGGAATTACACATTCTATGGCCAATACCGATTCAAATACTAATTTTGTGCTAAGAATAAATTCCTTCTCCAAGTAATACTCTTTGTCTAGGGTGAATTAGTATCTTCACAAAATATTCTCTGTCTATCGTTAATAGAATGTAAGATTCTTGAGGGCACTTTTTTTACTATGCATAATAAACCTATGTTTGACTCTACCCAACTCACACTCATAAGGCCTATCAACTAGAGGTAAATTCATCATTTGGAGAGACCTCATCTATATCCACAATCCTTGACAACATCATGCTGGAAATATATTTTTGAACAAGGTCTACAATATTTCCTTTCATTTTTGTCCCATATTGTATCTCCTAATCTAAGAACACCTAAGATATTGGTTTAAAATTTCCTTCCTCATGTGTGAAGTATGTCAGAACATGCATGACCTGTTAGCATTATCCCACTAATCATTTCCATGACAATGGGAAACATTCATCCTCATCATTTGATGTTAAAATACATGGTTTCCTAGAAATAAGTATGGATTGATTCTCACCCCTGTGAGATATGTAGCAATGTTCACATCCTACATCCTGGTTCGGCTACCACATGATCAAAATGACCTTTTCCCATCTTCTAAATATCTTATGTGTGGTGAAATAAAGTTTTTCCACTTCTTATTTCTCATACTAAGCCTAGATCACATGGGCTTAAGAGTTTTGGAAAATTTTCCCTACATGATCAATGCATATCATTTCATTCTAGGGTTATCACTAGTCATAAATGAAAATAATTAAAAGGAACACTAAATTTTTTCATTTAATGATGTAAAAATACATGGTTAACTTCTTTATTTCATGATATAAAAATACATGGTCAACATCCTAATTGAACAATGTGAAACTGCATGGTCAACATCTTCACCACATGATATAAAACTACATGGCCCACATCTTCATTGAATGATGTCAAAATGTATAACATGTTTGTATATGCCTAATCAGACCACTATCCTGGGTGTTGGTCTCCTGCCACCCCTTTATCCAAGAACTACATATGGATTGATTCTCACCTTGATGAGATATGCAGTGATTTCCATGTCCTATATCCTATCCTAGACGCAATGTAAAATTCCCATACTCTTTTATTCAAGATCAAAATCAATATAGGAAGGTATATTATGGATTATCACCCCATTTGTGAGCTTTTATTCAATGAAAATTTCCACCTATCCACATAAAAAATCAAATATTGTGGGGAATATTTCCTAGTACTACATGTGGCTTAATTATTGGTTTGACGAGACACATAGAGATTCTCTCACCCTATGTCTCAAGCCTAGTTTCTATAAAAAAAATCATTTTTCTATTTATGGGTAAGACCTATGTAAAAAAAATCTCTCTATATTATTTGGTGATTTTGACATGAAATGATCCTTCTGTATTCTGGAAGCTTCATTACATGAATCAAACTCTCTTTATAAGAAAATCCAATTCTCCATAAGCTTCCTCTGACAATCGCTAATAAAATTCCATATTCTTGGGGACACATTTTTTTTACTATGAATAATTTACACATGTTTTGATAATTATAATTCACCCAAAAATGCCAATCAACTAGATGAAAATTCATCCTCATGAAAGACTTATTTTATCTCCATAATACCCAATAACATTATGAAGGAAAATTCTTTTTTAACATGGTCTGTAGTCATTCTTTTCATACTTATCACATATCATTTTTTAGATCTAGAAGCCCCCATATTATAGCCTACAACCTTCCCCCTTAATGCATAGATTATGATGGAACATTCTCATCGGATCACCTTAGAATGGAAAATCAATAAACTTATCATCCAATACACATGAAATTAAACTGCAAGGAAACATACCCACAACATGATGTTAAATTGTTCTATCATAGTCCTTGTAGAATGACATTAAATTGCATGACACATGGGAAGTTCCATATGAACCATTACCTATATGAGATCTAGATCCATGAAAAAGTACCTAGTACTAGATTTTGAGATTTTCATTATTCCAATACTATATCATAATGGAATATAAAAATTCATTTCCTCTATATAACAATTTGATCTACACAGGGGTATCATCCTTTCTCAAGGATTCATTTTTCATGGTTATCAATCCCTAATCATGAGTGTTACCCTCTCCCTACATGCAAGTCAGATATATGTTGGGAATTCTATACTCATATCTGATAACCCTTGTTTTGGGTTATTACTCTAGTCAAAGTTGTTCGACCTAAAACACTAACTAAATTGGTCAGTCTTAAAAGACCCCAAACTACCAATAATAAGAGACATAATACTCATTAGGTTTAAAACCCAGAAATGGAATCCTGGGAAAAGTCATGTTTTATATCTTTAGGTAATATGGTCGACTCAAAATTTAGAGCATTTTCCTGCTCCTATTATTATAAGTTAAATATACTAATACATGGACACTAGAATAAGTGATCAAACTCTGGTATTACTATTAAAATTGAAAGGAAGGTATAGAAAAAAGATAAATGTTCGGTGTTTTTCTAGGTGTTAGATATTGGAAGTAACTCATCATACATGTTACCATGTTTGGGAATTCCCACTAATCAGTATATAACCCACAAAATGATCTCAACTTCTCCATGTGATAGGTGTAAACCATTAGTGATCGAACACCAATAGTTTATTTATTTATGAAAAATCAATTTTAGTGAATACACTATAAACTAAGAAATCCATTCCACTTGATATAAGTTGATGGCCTACAACTGATCGAAAAATTTTATGAAATTTTGGCACACCCAGAATTTTTAGGCCCATTCATTGTAAAAACTCCCTACAAACCACAAATCCCACTTGGAACTTCACCCCCTATTAGGATCACCTCATTAGATGTTAAATATGGATGGATAGTCTTGAATAGTGTAATGTAAGGACATTTCATGATTATTATGATAACTCAGTTTCCACAGGGAACCATTAAGATTGGAGACCCTCTCTTAGCATGATTTAGAAATGATGTGTACCATAGAGAAAAGGTTCACTAAAACAAGATCTGAGGACACCTCAAACCAAGAAGGTATAAGATTTTGATCATTTGGTGTAATTGGAGAATCATCTTGATTCCCAAAGTTATATAGGGGTAATTTGTTCAAGAATGAATAATCTAGAAGATATAGTGAAAGTAGAATCCTCATAATACCTTCTTTAGGGATGATACTATGTCACGGGTTGGTTTTGATGTTCCTAGAAATAGAAACCATTCCCTCAGTTGTGGTCTTTAAACCAGATAGTGTTTTTATAGGATCGATTTTATCAATATAACAATCAAAATCAGAAAAAATATTCCAAATTAATTAACATTGAACAATACCATTCATATAAAAGTTTTCTGAACCGCATGGCATGCTATGTAGACTATAAAGCATTTAAGCCTCTATGAAAATTTCTTTATTGATACATGGGAATAATTCAACCAAGAAAGAATAATTAATCAATTTCCAAGAGATACTAGTTCATGGATGAGATTTTTTTCTATGCGGGAAAGGTATTCCGCAAAGGAAAATGTTGTGTAAAGAAGTATGCTATGTGGGAAAGATCGGACTATCCCACAAATCACTTGATTCATGAAGTGACAAATGAGTTTATTTTGACACATCTTTTATATGTGTGGGACCTTATCTAGGTCATCATGAACCCTATAAATCATCATTCAAAGAATTTAAATGGATTGACTTCTACTACGGAATTGACTCCTCTTCAAGTCGATCTGACCCCATTCTAGTGGGGGCATTTTGTTGGGTTTGTAATAGTTTTTGTGGAATATTAGAAATATTTTATGTGTTTTCGAAGGGATAGATTAAAATAAATCAAGATATTCCATAAAGATTAAAATGGTTATGATCCAAAGCTACAAAGGAACCTCATATTACATATATCACCTCTGTATAGCACTCTGCATAGCATCCTCCCACGAATGAAATTTTTTTTGTGGAGAGGGAAGATTTCAGGGCCCCCAACATACTAATTTTCCTTTGAGGGGTGAGGCATGATTTCCAGGCCCCTGTAAATGAATTTTTCCTTTGGGGGGGAATGAGATTTCAATTCCCACCATAAATGAATTTTTATATTTAGGGAGAGGTGTGATTTATGGCCCCCACATAAGATAATTTTCCTTTTCAAGGTGAGGCATGATTTCCAGGCTCCCTTCAAATGAATTTTTCTTTGTGGGGTGAGGTGTCTTTTCCACCCCCCTTATAAATGACTTTTACTCTGTAGGGTGAGGTGGGACCTTAATAAATCCTATAAATAAAAGTTTTTTTAAAGGGTGAGGCATCACCTTATGGCCCCACGAAAAAGGAATTTTCCATTGCAAGGTGAGGTGTTATTTTTTGGCAACCCATAAATGAAAAATCCTTCAGAGACGGCAGTTTTTCATTTCTTTCAATAAAACTAGGATAATAGTTACATATGAACCCCTATAAAACCCCCCACACATGGATTAATGAGTGGTATGACTAATATGTGGAGACCATGTGAGATGAATAAAGAGACAGAGAGAAAGTCTGAGAAAGTTATTTCAGTAGGTAACCATTCAATGTATATCATAAAGTAAAATAGTGCATTAGAATCGGTCAGTATAGAAAACTAGCGGTCCAAAAAGAAAAATACCCTTACTGATAGTGGTCCATATAGATCATTTTTAGGTATAAATACACATATTAAATTACTTCATGGACAACCATTCTGTGAACTACATGTCGATGAAATCTTTGCAGAGAATGATCCCGCATTGTAGAAAATATGAGGGATGGGGTCATTCAGTATCAATAACCTTCCACATAGAGTTCATCCTTATCTTGTTCACTTTTTAAATAGTTAAAATATCCATCTATTTCAGCCTCTCTTACGAAATTCTAAGACCTAATTGATTCCCTTTATGAACATTCAATCCAACACCTCTTACAAAGACTCTAGATATGTGTAATCAGATTACAAGGCACGCTATTGTGTCCTCTCAATCATACATTCCTTTGTTAAATGAGGTCATACCAGTAACCTACCTAATAATGGGGATCAAATTAGCCTCCACTTTTTGGAAAGTTAGGGGAACCAATTTCCTTCCCCTTTTATGAGGGCTACAGTTGGATCCTCCTCTCATATTCTCAGAAGTCAGGTGAAAAGAATTCCTCCTACAGGAAGCACTTATCCTTTCTTGTGAACCGTATCCATATAGGTTTATAAATTTCAACCCTAGTTATAAAAATAATAGAGGAGATGGAAACCAGATCCTTCTCTCTCTCTCTCTCTCGTATTCATGTCCTCATTCAATATGAGATGAAAAAAATTTGTGGTTTTTCAGATCATCCATTTCCTATTATTTCATAGACCAATCATGACTCACGTGGTCTTAGAGGTTAGTAATGATCATAAAATCCATGAAATCAAATAAAAGTATTGGGAGGGGAACTATTTGATGGATCTTCCTCTCACATCTAAATGGGCCTCCTAATTGGTTTATCCCCAAAATCATTCATAGACCTTTAGTTGTCTATATTCCCAATGAAGCAACCTATGGGTCTTCAATTTGATATAATTCCTAACCATGTTTTCACCACCTCAAAAGTCTATATTCCTAATAAGTAAAATGGGCCTCAAGTTCTATATAATCCCTAACCGGACCCACCTATGGGCCTCTTCTATTGGTGTAACCCCCAACCTATTAAAACTATGTGTGATTTGATTCCCATCCAAATGGGATATGTAGGAAGCCTACTTAAGTTCCAAACCCAACACCCCAAATTCACCCTAATATTCTCTAGTCCATATACTCAGTATAGTCACATCCAACCTAGGAGGCCATACTTCTTCCAGGTCCTTTGGTATTCTTCCGAATGAGTCCCACACCATCTCTTGACTAGGAATATTTTTCCTAGACATCCTTGTCACGTGATGTTAAACTAAATAGTTTGGTCCTTATCACATGACCATAAAAGGTATGATGTGTCCCATTAAGTAGCAACAAACTACATGGTTTTTGATTCCTTTCACAATGATATCTTCGAAGTTTGTCTCATGGGACCGATCATGATATCAAAACAACTCCCATCTTCCTAGATAATGATAAATTCTAGAGTGCCCCACTAAGAAGCTTAAAGCCCACATCATGAGAATAAATGATAAAATAATATATAATATTATTATAAAAGGGCACCATTTATGGATAACCTAAGATACATATATATGTATTTATCAATGAATAACCTCAGATACATATAGATGTTTCTAAAATCAACACATTCTAATAATTAATTTTATTAGAAGGCTGATTGGTCTTATATTTGGGAATTAATAAAGCATTCATGAATATGTCTTAAACCTATAAGAGAGTATCAAAATAGGATGTATTTCACCCTCAAAGGGTGTGATAAGCCCAACCTTTCATCCTCTTAGAAAAAAATTCTAAGATCTCATTGGACAAATACAAGTGACTTCCTACCTTTGGAAATTTAGTCTGCATTGACTCAAAATGAGCATTAGTACAAAACCACATCAGAAATATTCACCCGACATAATATTAAAGTTACAAGTATTGGATAGAATATTTATTCTACTTAAGGAAAATTTTAAGTGTTGTTGGTGATGCCTTTGGGTTTTATTCAATAGTTAACTTTCATATGGTCCTAAGTGAAATTTATGGAAGTCTTAACATAGATATTTAAAAAAATTAAGATCCTAAAATGAGAGATTTATCCATTTTCAAGATTCTTATATCCTCATAAGATATCTCTCAAGTTATAGATAAATGAACTAAAAGGAAGATCAAGAAAATATATATCCAAACTTGAGAAATAATTGTGTGATCTTTTATGATCATGATTGCATTTAAATCACCTTTATTTATTTTTACTAGAAACCCAAGTCTAGATATCGATGTATAAGAAATATTTTCAAGTGGATGTAGATGATATCTTGGGTTCCCACTTTGGATCCTTTGAGAAATGATCATTGCTGATGAGAAGAACGTTCCATTGATTACAAATCAAACAAGTATTTTTTAGATTTATTTTTCATTATAACATAGATTATAGAATATCCTTTCATTGATTATTTGTTATTATAGTGTCGAATATGATATAATGATGTCTATATGATGGGAAAATTTTATTTATACCAATTTTTACATTTCTGTAGAGAAACCAAGACCAATAATTGGTATCAGAATTATAGTGTATTTTCTAAAGTCAAAGTTAAAATTGAATTTTCATGAATATAGTTAGAGAGTGTCGATATGATCCCAAATTCCACTAAAAACATTAATTTGATGTCAAATAGATCAGATATGAAAAAAAATTCATGGGTTTAAAAAAACTAAAATCTATATATATATATATATATATATTATCACCAATGGGGTTCTTCTGTCGGGAGAATTATAATAAGACGTGACATTGAAGTATTCCAATATATTGATAAGGACAGAAAAAAAATATTTTATTAAAAAAATGTGGAATGGCTTACACTGTATTTGTTGATGAACTAAGTCCCTCTATTTATTTTAGGAAGAGGTGTGTGCCTACCACGACCATACCTTCATGATGTGATCATTTTTATTTAAAAACAATTACGTGTGTGTGTAAAGTTCTATCATGAAAGTGCTTACTTCCCTATCCACATGGGGTACATCCCTTTGTTAACTTGACCACCCAGTTGAGTGAGATCATCCTAGGTTGGTTTGGGATAGGTCCTACCTGGCCTAACCAACCCATCCAATCATAATAAGGTCCCAAAACTATTATAAGAATATTTAATAACCATGATTTCAAAAAATTATAAATATATATATATATATTAAAATTTTATTATTTTTATAAAACCATTTATAGGGTTGTTTGAGTAGTATATTATGAATTAAAGTTATTTTAATTTATTTTAATTCATAATAAATTACCACAAGGATAATTATTTACAATTTTAATTTTATTATATGATTTTAATGCATGTTGAATGGTCGTGTTCTAGATCAAATAGTGTATGTTTGGTGTTTATTATTTATTTACTTAATTCTTT
This sequence comes from Viscum album, assembly GCA_963277665.1. Classification (NCBI taxonomy): domain Eukaryota; kingdom Viridiplantae; phylum Streptophyta; class Magnoliopsida; order Santalales; family Viscaceae; genus Viscum; species Viscum album. The sequence continues at coordinate 1,107,644,910 of OY728128.1, read as the reverse complement.
CAATATAGAATGGTTTTAATAATTAATTAACAAATGATGATATATGCACCATATATCGAACTCATTGTATGTGTAAGGGTTTGTGTATCCACAAGAGATATTATTTATTTGAATCCTTAATTCCAATGACCGCCTCACCTATGAGTGATTATTATTTTACAATGAGGAGGAAAAAGAATATGTGATTCATGTTAATACATTCTAAAGCACTAGAAGGGAGTTGGATACATTTAATGGGATGAGACCTTCCACTCGATCCATATATCAATCAAGGAGTTTCCCTTTGGGTTTCTAGTGATCTTTCATGTCATTTATTTATCACAGGTAAGGTCAATTGTATTTGTGTATATTTATTGCAATAGTTAATGGGTGGTGGATTAAAAATAAATCTATGGAACCTACATGTAATCAAGGTGACTCAACCATAAGACTTACCATGAGAACCTTAAAGGTGCAACTACAAGGCTTCACCCCTGAGGTATTTTTGTGTATGTATATTTTATACATGATCCAATAGAATAGTAAATAAAAATGCATGGATAAAAAAATAATTTCTGGTGAATATTTTTAATTTATGAACGCTTAAGTTGTGAATTATATTATATAGTAACAAAAATGATAAATTTAAATGGATATCATTCACTAATAAAAAATTAAAATCCCTCTTTAAAACATTAATTCAAACACATTGCATTACTTTAATTTTAACAAATCCATAAGTATAAAGTGTTTTTCATCCTTTGTTAAAGGTGCATCTAATATTTGTGGATTTCTTATGAAATTTATGGGATAAATTAACAAAAAAATATTCAAAAAAATATCCATAGATATCTTGTTTAAAATTTTTAGGTAAATAATTGGGAAATTTAAAAGTCATTATTTGTAGAATTTCGGGATAACTTAATAGGTCAAGGAGTCATGAGTCAATACAGTTGGTCAACCAATGCCTACTTTAAAAATATCTAAGTCATGGTGTGTCCATTTATTAGATAATAATGAGATGTTTCTAATAATATTTTACTAGAAAATTTAAGTGATTGAATATTCAGAATCTAGTAGTTGAGGGATACTAGGATTTTATAAAATAATAGAGAAATTTAACAATTAATAAATCACTAATGTATATAATATTGGGAATCAAAAAAATGTACTAATCTCCTAAATTTAATTTTTGTTGATCAAATGATAAAAAATTTCACTAATTTGGTATCTATCTAATAGATTTTTGTTAATGACAATGTCTTTATGGGTAATAAATTCTAGGAGTGGTATAAGAACATGCACATTATATTATTAAAAAAATTAATCCTTGTATGATAGAGTCTTAAGTTCTTATTGATTCTCCTCAGGGAGTAAGAAACATGGAAAATGAAGCATATGAGAAGTATATCGATGATTCATTAGATTTACAATGCATTATGTTGTCATATATGTCTAGTGAATCTTTTAAAATTAATTAGTAAAAATATACATACATGATTCTTAATCATATCCAAGAATTATATCCTTAAAAAATAAAGTTATTATACCTCTAATGAGGAATTAAAGGGGTGATGGGATAAGGGAATCTAGTGAGACCTCATTTTCTCAAAATGATTAGGTATTTTGAGTAACTAGAGTTCCTAGGGTCCAAAATAAACCAATAGCTAGTGACATAACTCAAAATAGTATATTTACCACTTATATTTTCCACCATAATTGTTAAATAATATTTAATTAACATGAATAATTCATGTATTGATCTGTTGACATTAGTTCTCTAAGATGGTAAGTATACTAAGAATGAAAACTCTTCATTTTATATAGTGAAAAATAAATTTAAGGGAAGGTAAAATGGGTATATGGTTAAACTAAATCCAAAGACACCAATACAGTACCCCTAAAAAAATAAAAATATTATAACAAAAATCATTGAGAAGGGAGTAGTCTATTTTTCATGTGTCAAGAAATGCAACTGGAAAAATAATTTGATAACTTAAAATAAGAAGAAATGTGATGCTTCCACCACATTTATATTTTCCATTGAATATACAATCCCTATATCTATAATTTAGATAATTTATATGTCCTTTGGGTTATATATTTTTATTCAAATATAGTAACCAAGTAGCTATAAATGATTGAAATGGATCAGGTGGATATCATGGAAGAAAATGATGTAAGACTAACAGTATCAGCGGTTGGGAATTATCATATTACATTAACTAGTGCTTGGTTTTTGTATTAAATAGTTTTTATTATAAACCTTCAATCACCAAGAACATTATCTCACTATTGAGTGTATACCATATGGGATTTTATTTTTTGTTTGGAAATAAATTTTGTTTCACTTATAAGTATGATATATGTTATGGTATATTACATATTAATAATGGATTATACATACATGAACTAGAAAATCCTATTTTGACAATCAAAGATAAATACATCATAAAATATTCATATCCTACCAATATATGGAACTTCAGGCTTCATTAAGTAAATGAAAAATATTTAAATAAACTATATTAAGTAAGGAATTTAGAATTCATTGATTTAAAACCCTTAGATGTAAGCCATTATTTTTTTATTTGTAAAATTTACCAATTCACTTTTTAGTTAAAAAGGAGATAGAGATATATAAATTCTAGAATTTATTCACATTAATGTATGTGGTCTATTTCTATTAGAGGCATGGGGTTGGTTTTCTTACTTAATTACTTTTACCAGGGACTTTAGTAGATATTGATATATCTATGTAATGAGTTATAAGTTAAATTTAATTATATTGTTTAAGTATATCATAATGAAGTATAGAATCAACTTGGAAATAATATTAAAAAACTCCACTAATTTCATGGTAGAGAATATCATTACCTAGTATTCATTGATCACTTGAAGGTGTATAGGATTGTCTCCTAACTGACTTCTCCATATAACCCTAGTTGAATGGTGTAAATGAAATTAGGAATCACACCATTCTACACATGGTCATATTGATGATGGTTCATCAAACTATACCTTTATTATTTTGGGGATATATACTATGGATAGTGGTATTTCACTAAATTGAGTACCACCTAGTGTGACAGATGGGATTCCATGTGAGTTATGGTATGGAATGATACTTAGTCTATCACACATACTTGTATAGGGTTGCAGTGAATTTTTCAAGATAGTAACTAATGAAAAACTATGATATCAAAGAACAAAGTGGTTTTTTATTAGTTATCCTGGTGAAAATAAAGGAAATTACCCATATAACCCATCAAATAGAAAATAAATTTTCAAAATGAATTCCATATTTCTTGAAATGGAACCCATTTACAACAGAAATAGTGGGTGTAAGATTGAATTGGATGAAGTTGATTCTCTTGATGAAGAATAGTTTATATGGGAAAAAATCCATAATATATAATGGGAAAAGAAGAAGTTACTATGACACAAGTATCATGAAGGACCATAACTGAGGTTAGAGAACTTGAGAGTTATGGTTTTCTTATCACTAAGTCAAGAGAAACATTATTTATAGAGTATGATAAAACTATAACCAATCAAGAATAAAAGGATGTTAATGATATTGATATATTATAGGAAGCCAATAATTTATAAATAGAGTCCATGTACTAAAATAAATTGTAGATATTGGTAGAACCATCAGCTAACATAAAACCTATTAGTTGTAAATGGGTATTAAATAATAGGATATGCAGGGATAGTAAAGTAAATACCAATATATCAAGAGTGATTGAAATGGATTTTATAAATATTCAAGGAATTGACTACGATTAACTTTATCACTTGTCAAAGCTCCTTAAATACATTAAAATATTACTTGTAATAGATTCATTCCATGATTTTGAGATTTATAAAGTGGATGTCAAAACTGCTTTCCAGAATGGGAAGTTAGTTGAAGAGGTCTTTATGAAGCAAACTAAAGGGTTTATAATGACTAAGATTATTAATAAAGTAAAAAATCAATATATATTTATTTATAGATTTAATAATACTTCAAAATAATGGAATTTTTATTTTAATTAATCAGTATGAAAATTTTGTTTCATTAATAATGAAAGTGATCCATGTGTCATTAATAAGGATACTGGGAGTGCCATAAATTTTCTAGTTGAATATATTGATGAAATATTATTAATAAGAAATTAATTTAAAGTCATAAGATCATAAATATTGGTTAAACAAATTACATATATTAACATGGTACTAAAAAGTTAAAATATGTAACATTCTATGAGAGGATTATTTACAATGTCATAAAGAATTAACCTCTCTAAGAAAATGTTTCCATAAAAACTTGATGAAAAATAATGAATATATAGAGTCCCATATTATTCTATAGTGTGATATATCATGTATGAAATTATATATACTAAGATTGATGTTTCTTATGATAGAAAAATGGGGAGAATATATCAAGATAATCGAGGAGAGAGACATTAGGTAGTAGTTAAACTATACTAAATTACTTGAGATGAATAAAGGACATGTTCCTTTTGTGTAGAGTAGAATATGAGATAGTGGTGATGGGATACATTAATTTTATCTACTAGATTTATCAAATTTATATTTAACCATAGTAATACTATGCATTTTTTCTAAATGGTGGTGTAATGAGATGGACAATCTTTAAGAAACTCATTGTTACTATTTCTATAGAAAAATATTAGTATATGAATGCTTATGATGCATCTAAGAAATATGTTTGGATATATATATTTATTCCCAATCATATAATTATACCTAATAGGGTAGACCCTGTTACAGTATATATTGACGATACTGTGATATTGGTACTTTCCGAGAAGTCCAAGTCATACTAGAGGAAAATTCATATAATTGTTATGTTTCATCTATTAAGGTATTTAACTCAAATATGTGATTTTTTTAGTTAGTAGGGTATCCAAAAAGGATAAGGTGGTTGGATAACTAAATAAATCCATATCTCATTAAAATCATGATTCTTATTTTAGATCCAAAGGATTTAGATTTTGTTAGTAGTCGGCTCTAGTATAGCTAAAACTATTGTGAGAGTGGGTTCCCTTGATCCAACTCCTGTGTTTACTTTGATTACCATTACATTTATACATCTTGATAAATACATGTGTTACCCTTAATATAATGGTATTATTTATTTTTTATATTCTATATATAAGGTAATTTATTTATATAACATGTCATATAAAAAGGTTGTAAAAGTTCTCAACTATAATGATAAACTCTAGATATTATGATAGTAATCCTTAAAATACATCTTATGGTCTAGATACATAATTTTTAAGGGACAAATTTGATTTTTTACTATTAGGTTGTAAGGTAACATAAGCATTTAGAATTCTTCTCATGAATTTTTCACTTAGTGAGCATGAGTACATGAGATCATGAGGATTGACCCACTAATAGAAAGATCACATTTTTTATTGTCATTGGATGATCCAGTATTGAGAGGTTGTATTGGTATTCTAACTTGAATTTATTATTAATGTATATCACTGATCATGTACTTTTTTCATGATAAAAACTATGACAGATTATGTTTCTAGTAAGTTATCTTTCATTGAGTTTATCCTTGATGATATGACATTGATTAAATAATCTAGAAAGTATTTTTTGGTTTTAAGTAGAGGAATACATATCTCAGTCCCATTTGACTAGAATGATAGTACCTACATTAAAATAATATATATGGTAATATATTGTAACTATGAATAATATAGTTATAAAAATAATAATGCATGTAGGTATAATTTTCCAAGATATGCATCTAAAATTATGTGATTTCAAATGATAAAGATATTATATTACATAATGTATATTAATAGGAGAGGTTGATTTTTATATGAATTAACCTTATCTTATTAGATTCCTTGATGTGTTTGTAGGAACCACTCCGAGTCTTTGAGTGATACTCATTGTTATCAATATAAGGTCTTACATGGCCACACACAAAATGATTTCAGAATTTTTGAGAATTATAATGATTTTGAGTTTAGGAAAAGATGGGCCCCTTGGTGGGGGTCTTTTAATGATCAAATTTAAATGAACCCATTAAAATAAATAAAAAAATATTACTTGATCTTAGAAAGATAAATTTTTTAAATTTATTATCCCCTTATATTCACAAGGTAATAAGTATATACAAGAATATATTTTAATATTTAATATTCATTATTCGAGGTTTGTAAAATATTTAATTAGATAAATGAGTTGATTTAATGATTATTATTTTATAATGTAACATAATTTTTATGTTTAAAGTAAGTGATAAAATATTTATTCCATTTACAACAAGTTTTAAGTGTCATTGGTGACATTTTTTGCATCTTTTTGAAAGTTTAACATCCATAAGAACCTATGTGCAATTTTTGGAATCCTTAACCTACCTTTTTAAAAACTTTAAGACTAAAAAATGAATGATCCAAACCTTTTCTAATATTATCTCACCTCTTAAGAATATCGCATGTTCTATATAGATAAATCGATGGTAAAATCAAGAATATATGTATCCAATTTCAAGGATTGACCATATAATCTTCCTCAATCATGATTACATTGAAATCCTCTTCATTTAACTGCACTAGAAACTAGAGTCTGATGATTGATGTGGCAAAAATATTTTTAAGCATGTATAGATTATATTTAGGGATCCTTATTTGGATCCATTGTGAAATCATCATTAGTGATGAGCCGAACATGCCATCACTTACATATCAAACTATGTTTCATTTCAATATATATTTCATTCTTGTTAAAAAATATATGAGATCCTTGTATTGATTATCAGGTATTCTATTGTTAGAAATGATGTTAAAACATCTATATGAAGGAAAATATTTATTTTAACTTGTTTCTACACTTCCATGAAGTACAGGGAACACAAAACTTATAAGCTAGGATGACTAGGTCCAACTGCATATTTGTCTAATTAGGTGGATGTCAAATAACCAATCAATCCACTATTTATATTGGATCATGGTATATATTGAAGGGTTTTTCATTAGACTAATGCACCTTATGAGATTATTTAATTTCTACAATCCCTATTTTGGTTGCATGTATTATGTAGTTAGGTATAACTATATGGCTCTAGCCCATGACATAGATATAATTTCATTTTCATAAAATACTTCACCAAGAATTATTTTGTAATCATGTTTCAAAAAATTATTATTAATTAGTAAACATGTCTACTAAATTAATGAAATTTATAGAGGTAATAAGTTACTCTTCATTTAAAGAGGGTTACATTTGGTGGGGTATTTCTTATCTTCCCAATAACTAGGGCTTGAATTATATAACAGTTTGGACTATATTGGTCACTTATGGGGAGATAATATGGAAAAATATTTCACTATATTATATAATTATGTGTATAAAAGAGTCTCTCCCTAAAATATGTCGAGGGAATTGAGGTCATGAAGAGAAAAAAATAGTCATGTACTAATGATTCTATAAGCATGATTCGCTGATTTACAGGTCAAATAGTTTTGAAAATTTTTTACGTTATTATTTAGCACCTTCTTTCATTCTTCTTTTTCATCTCATAAAATATTTCACACCTAATTTATATACATGTTTGGACTATCCAAAACTATTTGTAATTTCTATATAATTATTTGGAGTATTTCTTTGAAGAAAAAGATCTTGGATTTTATATCATAGAATCTGATGGTAAGGAAAATAATTAAAGTGATTATTTTACCTAACTTAATTAGTTTTATTAACTTGTTGAAGTGTTATAATTTTCTATTCCAGGATATAATTAAAATATAATGGAACTTGATCATTTTAGAAATAATAGTCTTTATTTTACCCATTCTTAAAATCACGATTCCCTTACTCTTTATTCATATCTTGTATGTTTGGATTAAGGGATGTGTATTGTTTTTATTACAGATTAATATGGGTACTAGATTAAAACCAATTATCTTATATATTGGGGTGTGTACTTATACTATTATAAGAGTTATGGTGGTAGCTTCTTCCTTTTTAGATATTCTTTTATTGATGGGTAAACTTACTGATTCTTTTTTAATTTTATGGATGGATTGCTCTAGATATTACATTGTTTTATCAAAATCATAGAATCTAGTTGCATATTTATATAGTATTATCATAGTTTGTAACTTATATTGCATTTTTTTATTTGGATATCAAATGAATATGTCAGAAAATTCCATCTGAAAATGAAATCTAAAACTCTCTAACTACAATGATGTTTATAATTTGATATATTTTGATTACTTGTTTTAATTAGTTTGGAAATGAATTCGTAAAGAATTTTTTTGGGGGTACATACTCTTAAATTGTGATGGATTTTGTTTCCAAGTTATTATACCAAAAAAATATAGAATCATATAATGTATATAAAAAATATCATCTTTTCTACCTTCTATTTTTCTAAGAACACCAACATCAAGACACATTGGGAATAAAAATGATAGACATTTTTCTTTAAGTCTCTTGTTCCATTGAATGATTAAATATTGATATTTCCATGTTTTCATAGTGGATAAGAAAATTCTACCCATTTAGGGTATGTATTATTCTTTGGTTATATAGATACACATAATTTTTTGGTGGCCTCTAATAGAGTAGTTATAGAATCATGTATATCGTCTTTTCATTTTGATTATTATATCAATGTCTATCCCTGATTATCCACTTACTACTAATATTGAATATTTCATAAAAATGAAATTTTTAGTAATTTTTTAGGGATCTTATTAAAAAAATAGGCCTATATGGTCTTGTCTTAGTTGGATGGATTGTTTTTACTTTTTAGTGTCAATTATAATCCTCTGTCTAAGATTAGTTATATGGATGAGTATAGCTTCGGTGTAGAAATCATGTCTAATAGGTATGTTTTCCCTAATAAAATTAGAATTTAAATACATAATATTTTCTAAATTAGACTTCAAAAGAGACTTTTTTTCCTCAATTTAAATTTACCTAATAGATTTTTGTGTTTATGGTGTTAAGGATATAATGATACATTTTCTAGTATCCATGGCTCACTAGTTATCTATAAATGGAATATCAGGTGAGTAAATCATTATGTAAATTTATCATTAATATCTAGTATTTAATCCTTCTTAATTATTTTTTTGGTGAGTGATATTTTATATAGATACACCTTCTTTATCATATTCATTATCAACCTCATGTTCTATATCATTAGCAAGACTATTAGTGATAACACCCACTAATATAAATATTTTGGGAACCATTTCTTATCAGTATCTATAAAATATAGTGTCTCAAAAACTTTAGATTAATCATTAATGGATTTTTTATAATCACCCCCTTTTATCTATTGAATTTACATATAGGTTTTTAAACCTTTTGATACTTCTATCTTAAAAAAGTAAAATATTTCCATTGACATACGATTCTATGAGAATTTTCATTAACACACACTAAGTGAAATCTAATTTGATGAGTTTTATCATGATTAATCTATAGATTAGTCTCGTTCTTATAAATTATCTCTTTATTAGTGGAGGTACAATTCTTATCCAGTTATCCTTAAAATATATTCATGATAGAGTGGGTGATGATGGGAGTAAAAATACTCTTATCCCTATTAGACTATATTTTCTCTATGTTATTGCAACTATAGTTGCATCTCCTCTCTATTATTGAGCTCATATTCTAATGAGAATCAAATTTATCATTTCATTTTTATATATAATTAGATGGGTTCCCTCTAAAAAAATAATTCCACCTTTAAGTGTTATAATTTCATTAGGTTTTATTCCTTTTTCACTTTATCAATATCTTAGTGATCTAATATATTAATTTCATGATCATGTTAGGTTTATCTCCTATATACACTAGATATGTCTTATTTTAATTAAACCAACCAGCTATTATTAAAAATCCTCATATTCAAGGAATTATTTATGGTGATGAACTTACAAACTACTTTATGATATTCATCCTATTAAAAGATTATAGGGGAAATTTTAACACCATTAATTCTCCTTAACCATTAATGTGTATATGGGGATAATAATATGTGATGATATGGAAATTTTCTTTGAATATTTTCATGTAGTTACATTAAATGAACTGACAATATTTACTAGATTATTGGTTTTATGCTACTATAAGGGTGGAAAGGTCAAACTGATGTAATTACTCAAATAACACCACAATATGGTTAAAATACCCATCATAAGGAAAGTTTTAATAATTGAACTAGTTTTATTTCAACAATAATATTTAGCATAGTTTTGACATGCATCCATATATGATGAGATTATGGATAACATACTAGTAGGTGGAAAGGGAAAAATATCTTATTGGTATTTTATCAACATAAAATTTCTCCCATAAACAATTAAAACCCACCTAATCTTCAATGGTTGTATTATTGAGTTATTTTATAAATAGGTGTGATTTTCTAGCCATTTTATCAAGAAATACCATGTTTTTAGTGATATTTTTCATGAAACAAGTCTAATTTTTTTAGAATAATTGATGAGGCTCGTTCACTATTTTAAATAAAGTGTCCCTAGTTGAAAATGGAGTTTCTGATGAAACTTGTTTTTATATCACATTTTACTCTTCATAAGATAGTTTATTTATAATTATTAATCCATGGGTATGGAATTTGTTTTGAGTTTATATTTCATAATAGGGTACATTTTTTTGATGAATACCATGGATATGATTCTTGATTCTTGATTTACAAGGGGAAAAACTCTTTATAATGTGGGTATTTCATCTTATTGAGAACTTCTGGAATGGGGTTACAAGGGGAGGACCTATATGGTTTCATTGTTCTTGATTTACTTAGATAGAACCTTCATCTTGGGTTGATACTTAATTAAATGTAATACCCTTGTTTTGGTTACCATGGGGAGGACCATCATGGTTTTTTAATATTTTGTTTCGGAGAGGACCTTTGTGGCTATTTTTTTATTAATTACTAAGTGGTCCTCTATAATGGGTATTATGGGAAGGAACTTTATAGTTTCATGATATTAAATAATGGGGAGGAATTACATGTAAGTTCACTACTTAATTATGGGGATAACATCTATTATGGGTAATGTGGGGTACCTCTATGGTTTCATTATATTCTATCATGTGGAGTACCCCCATAGTGGTTTTCTACATCATTATATTGAGGAACTCATTGATGGATACCATGTGTATGACCTCTATATTTTATTGATATTCTATCATATAGAGTTATAAAATGGTGGATTTATAATTTTTTTAAGGTAAGACCTCTATTATTTGTTTTATAGGGATAGCCTTTCTAGTTTCTTGATTTTGAATCATGGGTAGGACCATGGTGGTAGTTTTCTTATTCATTGGTACGAGGATCCCTGTGATGGGTACCATATGGGGGAAATTCAGGTTTTCTTAATATTACATCATAGGGTGTTCCTCTATGGAATTATTTTACTTATTTATAGTGAGTACCATTGAAATAAGTACCATGGGAAGGTCTACCATGTTAATTATTATATTTATTCATGAGGAGAACCTATATGATGGGTTTTTTCTTCATTTTTCAGTAGTCATATATGATAGATACAAAGGAGTGGACCCTTGTGGTTTGTTTTCACGTTGTTTTTGGGAGGACTTTTGTAATGTTTTATACATTACATAAACATGGAAGGATTATTTAATTAGTTTACTAACATTGATCCGGAAGCCGATTATGTCTTCCTGGTGAGGGTATCCTAGAACAATCCCTTGATCACCATTAAGATTTGAAGGTGAATTTTGGGGCTGATAGAAATGGATGGATCAATGACCTATTCTTAGGTTTTATGAGATGGTTTCATATAGTATGATCACCTTCTTAGTGCTTGAGATTGGATGACTAGGTAAGAATATTATTTATCAATTAATATGGATTTTGGGGTTGTTCAACAATGGAAATAGACTAGATTGATAGGTTTTATCCCAGGTGACTCTGAGGTAATTATAGTAATGTATGAGAAATCCGCATTATGGTAATTGTGAGTTATAATATTATTATCTTGCATTCAGTGTGAAGTGTTATGGTAATTGTGTGTTATAATATTTTTTAAATCTATACTAAAGGTAATAAATCCATTAAATCTCAAGTTTTTTTAATATTAAAAAGATTCCATGTTTTATTGGATTTTTTCCATAGAGGGATTCCAATATATATCCAATTGAGGGAATCAAAACCCACATTGTTCAATGTCTTAGTTATAATCTATATGATAAGTCATGAAACATGTCCTTGTAAAATGCGGATTGAAGTCTTAGTTTGATCAAGAATGAAAATATATCATTCATTTCTAATTAATCAATTATTTATAAGAATATTAATATCATAATGTAAGTAGATTATTGATGTCCTTTTAAGGTAGTTTGATATTATACAATGTGTCTTTTAGTTTAGGATTATAAAACTAGGGAATCTAGGTTAAAGTATCCTAGGGATTACATGGGTGTGGTGATTTTTTATTAACATCATTGGATGAGGAAAACCATATGGAAAACTATAGTAGATAGTATTGGAAGTACGGATAAGGGGATTAATTATAAAAAGGCCTAAAAGGAGAATATTTATAATAAATGTGAAAGTGTGTGTATTATATTATAAAAAACCTCAAGAATATTGATTTATATATCAATAGGTATACAATAATTCAGAAATATGATTCATACCATAGTATCCACAATAAAAAGGTTTATTATTATCATAGGGGTACATTATTAACCATACAATAATGATTTATAATAGAAAGAATAATTTCATGGGTAAAATATTATAATGTGTGTGAGATTCCCATTATCAAAGGAGTTAATTATTTTATATGCTGCATAATTTAAAATAATGAAAAAATCTTGGAATTAAAGATATAGAGGTAATGGTCTGGATGAAGATACCACTTTAGGGTAAGGACCTAGGTGAAACTGATCTATTAAGGTTAGGAGTCCCACTTTAGTGAAATTGAACGTACTAAACTAAGTAAGTGAATTTTTGGAATATCAATCTCATGAATGATGGCCGGGTGAAACATCTATAAATGAATTATATAATGGTGAAGACATCCATCACATGGAATTTTTTAAAATATTCCTTAATGGGTTTCCTTCACCCAGGTCTTGAGTTAAGACCTTCGAAAAAATTTCTTCCATGATGGTATCATGCATGAGACCTTTAAATAACCAAAATTAACTAATATTTTGACTTCTCAATTAAATTTTTATCTATAAATCACTAATGAAAGTTTAAGGAGTTTTAAGTGTTATTCCTAGGGTATCTTACATTTTTGGTCTATTTTTACTTACTTGTTTGTCTCCATGCCTCAAATATGATATTTTTAGGGTGTATTTGTATTAAAAGTCGTTCCAGTCACTAAAACATTATCTTGGTGTTTTCCTATCCTTTAGCATAGACAAAACTCATCATTTATCAAAGAATTTGTTCATCCTCAAACATGTCATGCTCTAAGAATCTATATTGGTTTACATCAATCATTAAGTTAATAAAATGAAAATATTTCTTCTTAGTTCCCACAAAAATTTAATTTTTGTCATATCTCTGTCCAAAAACCAAAAAATCTTTAACAGTTTTCTTGATATGTTGAATGTAAACAAATAAAACTTCAAGGACCATCCTAGGATTCTATTTTATCACTATTAAAAGTCAAATTGAAGATGATGGAATGGCGTAGCCCCATATATGTTGAGTATACCTAAAAATACTCTTTCAATAGAATAAAAGGTCTAAAAGGCCATTAAAAACTTATTTAATGTTGATGGATAAAATCCATTGTGTAATTTTTAATAGAAAGTTCACACAATAAGATAACATACTGGGAATTTTTTTTAAATAATCTCTATTATTTTGTTTGTGATAAATCTTGAATAATATGAAGATCCCTTGTGCATCTTCATGATATATTGATATGAATTTTAAGTTCAAACTCAACTCATTTCATTCGAGTGTGGATCAGAACATTTTCTTTATAGAAAAGTGCATTGCATATTCTTTTTGTGCCTATAAAATGAAATATATTAATTAATATTTCATAATAAATTTAATTATAATTAGTATCCCAAAAATAATAATAAGTAAAATAAATATCCTCCACTAACCTGCCACCTCTACTACTCCACAACCTCTATCATTATCCAATAACCTCTATAGAAATATCTTAGGATATTCTACCTAAAACCCACTACATTACTATAAAATAAAATGGAATTAAATCAATATATAAATCGGGATAAATAGTCCTAATAATTTTTTTGAACAGAATCCATGACAGTGTATCAAAAATATTAAAAAAATGATTCCATCATGATTTCACTATGAAGAGTGTTGTGGGTTGGAAGGACCAAACTCATACAAACTATCTTCATCTCTCACTTTCAATATAACCATAACATTTATGAAAAGGTAAATGCACAAAAGGTGGATTATTTATAAAAAATAAGAAACATAAAATAAATCATTAAATTTTATTTAAGATTAATTATCCTTTTCAAATCATGTAATTTCATGAATTATCCATTGAATTTTAAGAAAATTTTAAAATATTAAATTCATAGTATAAAATTTACTCATAATATCATTTCAACATTTTTGAAAATATTGGAATTAAATAAGAAATTAATATTTACTAGTTGAAACATATTCAATTAAAATAACTAAAATAATTGTCAAAAACAATGACATGATATTTCATATTCAAAATCAATAAATAGAAAACCACATCTTACGTATTCTAAAAATAACAAAAAACAAATTCCTTCAAAATAAACCAAATAAAAATTAAACAAATAATATATCAATTTTTATGTGATGAAAATAGTCTAAATAAAAATAAAATATAGTAAAAATATCAAATAGTATGTAAAACTCAATTAAAATGAACAATTAATGAGAAAATATTCATCCATGATGCGGTAATGCTATTGAAACAACGAAAAAACCTTACAAAAATGTCACTATTTCAAAAAATATATAAAAATATAATCATGAGACATTATTATTCATGTAATATATTTGATAAATTAATTTTATTCATAATTTTATAGATATAGTCAATAATTTACCTCTTTATAATGAGTTATAAGACAATAAATTCCTTTAGAAATTTTGTCATTCATCCTTTAGAATGCAGAAACTAAGGAATATTACATTATTTAATGCAATCAGTCATATGTTCTCCTAAATGAGTCTTATTCTTTTATATTTTCCTTTAAACTCAAAATTTCCCTATGTACTTCATGATCAATGGAACTCCTAAAACCCCTAGAATATGGTGTAGTAAAAAAGAATAATATTGGCCTATCAAAAACATTTCATGAGGTAAATGAAGAACCCATCACCCATAAAATGATATCATGATCCTTTCCTAAAACTAGTATAGTTGTGTCTTTCTAAAAAACTAATGATGATTGTGAAACGCTTGTAAATACTCAACCCGATGTTTTAAATGAACTAGAACCCAACTTGGTTTTCCAAGGGACTGAAGGGAATTTTGAATTCCCATATACTAGAAAATAATTCTTGGGTATAATCGGAAATTATTTCAGTCCAAAATCCGAGTTAACACACCAATAAATTATTTACCAAAAATCTCTCATGAACTTCTCATACTTTAGACATCCATGTAGCATCAGGAAAACATAAAAAAATAAGTATACAATCCAATGAGTCATAATCAATATTAATTATTCAACTCATTTTCATATATGTAAACAATCATCCATGAATAGTACAACACTTCATAGCATAATATGATATAATAAAACATTGGTTGCTCTTGTGTTCTATGATATTATATATATATATATATATATATATATATTTCCTTGTGATTTTATTTATGTTCCCCACCTATTTCGATAACCTAGTGTCGATAATCAATAGTTTTGTGGGTGTTTTCCCCAACATCTTAGTTGTGAGTATCGATGGTTGGCCACCCACTCTTCCCCTCTCCCTATTCCCGGAAACAGTGATATGCACATGCTATGATGGCTAGAATTCAAAATTTCATTTCCAAGATGTGATGTGATTTGATGGATCATGTGTCTTTGGGCAAGGTGTGATGGGATGACCTAAGTGTTTTTTGGTGATATGATGATATGGATTATGGTGGGGGTTATGTGTGGTTAGAGTAGGGCATGATTTCGATGTCCTTAATGTTCATGATTCACTATTGTTCTAATTATGGATATAATGTGATATGACGCCCCATGTTTCTACTTTAAGGATGTGATGTAATGTGATGTGACATTATGAAATGTTATAAGTAAGTGGTTGGCGCACCAAGTCATACACCATTGGGGTATGAGAGTGGCTAGTTAGTGGTAAAGTGGTGTGGGGTACCTTATCATCGATATTCTTCATATTCTGTTATTATACATGATATGAATTATTTGGTGATTTTTCCATGACAAGGATGGTTGAAGTTAGTTGACCTATTTATGTAACGTTTTTAATAATCTGTGTATTATTTTTAAATATTATATGGATTATTTTTGAGACCAGTCACTAATGAGATGTTCAATTCTGAGGTCCAGTGTGTCTGGAATAAATGTTTGAAATATATTGAATATATTAAATAGTACGCAAGAATGGTTTTCTTGAAAAAGTTGAATAAATTCTTAACAACTACATCGATTAGAAATTTGAGGGCATTGTTGAGTTCAAACTGGTAGTTTTGCTCTAGGTATGACTTAATGTTAGTCAACATGGGTCATTTATGAAAATGTTCTTGCTGGCATAAAATGAATAAAATTATTTTATTTGGTTTTTTTGATGTTGCGATATTTTTTTCTTTAAATATAAAATTATGTTTGAAATCTAGGTTTCGCCTCATAAATTTAGAGACACCAAAGGACAGTTGGAGAGTGATCTAAAGAATTCTCTCAGGCAAATGATGATGGATTAAGATCGGATCGCTGGTCATTTTTTCAACAGAATCTATAGACCTCTTCAATGATGAAAACTCTATCATTATTCATCAATGATCAATACAAATCGAGGTAGGATTTTTTTTATGTGGATTCTTCTCTGTTCTTTAATTCTATTAAGAACACAAATCAATCACCGTATAGATTGATTTGTGGATTGATCACCTTGTGGGATGGGTTTATTAGTGGTGATTTGGGATAATTAATTTGAATTGAGTTGTTGTTTATCTTATCGAAATTAATTGAGATTGACATGAACATTGATCGAGGTTTATTCGTCTCATTTTTTTTGTGTTTTTCTCCCTAGATTCATGGTTTGTCATGGGCATTCTTCATTTTCCCCACGAATCAACCATTCTGGATCAATCGATCATTGTGCACCTATTTTTTGGCACAATGATCTGATATCACAGATATGGGATTGACACAACACATAAGAGGTATGAATATAGAGATGGAGTGATTCAGATGACAGATGATTCCCCATTTTGTGTTCTTCTACGTTCTTCGGCATAGAATGAAGAACATTGATTCTATCCATTTTGTGAGCATATATGATGATGAAACGCATTGATTTTGTAATGGAATGAGAAAAAAATACCTTGGATATTTAGTTCCATAGAAATTTGACCACTGGATTTAGGGATGAAGCATTGGGATAGGCACACCGAATAGAATATGGGATTCTGAAAATTCTCAAATAATATGGCATGTAAATTTGGATTACACGGTGTGTGGTTCCCCTTCAGAATGATAACATAATGTGTGAACCCTATCACATGGTGTGTGAACTTACCTGATTGAATCAATGTGTACTTCAGAATTACACATACTTGGGTTGAAGTACACGGAAATGGACACATCATGTACTCCCACACAGACATGAATTTTCATACATGGACCGATACACAGATACATCTTTAGTACATGAAAATGGCCATGAAAAATGGGAAAGATATAGTGTGTCTCTAAACTCTATGTATATACTTCTACATTTCGTGTATAGAAATACTATATGTTGTGTGAGTCTCTTCCATATGAGCATGTCTTGGGAAATATAGATACGTTGTGTTCCCTATGGGACAAGCCATATAGTCCATTAAAGAGTGCCTATGGCTCTTCATTTTATTAGTTTAGACTAATATAGGTTGAGTGTGTTACCTTGGCCTTTTTTCCTTCTAGGGTATAGTGCGGAATTACATCCACATCACTGTATTGTGATCCCCTCTAGAGGTTGAGTCTTAAATTGAGTTGTGGTGTCTCTCTATGAAAC
This sequence comes from Viscum album, assembly GCA_963277665.1. NCBI lineage: Eukaryota > Viridiplantae > Streptophyta > Magnoliopsida > Santalales > Viscaceae > Viscum > Viscum album. The sequence goes on along the minus strand of OY728128.1, from coordinate 1,107,626,711 downwards.
TAGAGTGTGATCTTCCATCATCCCTGGTTAGAGTTTATGGAATTATTGTGACCTCTCAGAGCATAACTTTGATCCTCCATCAAAAAGGTCATATCAGTAGGTTTTATGGAATCATTCATGTATGATCCCCTACATAGTGAGCTAATCCAGACAATGTTTTTGGTATCCCCCAGCAGTTCTGGGTGTGACCCTCTATCTATGTATCATGGTCCCCTTAGACAAGTAATATTCCTTGGGTGGGGCCCAATGACCCAGAACTCTTCATTGAGTGTCTTTGATGGTAGCATGGATCATGGAGTGAGTTCTCCCAGAACGAGAATTTCTTCAAGTACAATCCTATGGTTGGAAGTTGGTTATGACCACCTAGTGGTGTGGTGTCTTTCCTTTGTATATCTGGATTATTTGTTTATGTCAAACTTTATTGTTATATCTTGTATTGATCTGAATATAATCAGTGCTTCATGTTTAGTGTTTTTGATGTGTCCTATTGAGTATTGTTATACACACCCTTGTATGGTATTTTCCCACAAATGTCATATCTTATATAGATGAAGACCCTTTTGACGGTGTTCTAGGAGGATAGGGAGCAGGTGAAGCATATATGGAGCTTGAAAAACCAAGGTATTTACTAGGAGAATTCTTTTTTACTTATTTCTCACAGTTAGAGCTGGTTGGAATCTTTTCAATTTTTGTTGGGGCTTCTATTGGGCCCATTTTTCCATTTCAATACCTTACTGTCATACTTTATTGTAGGATATTAGATGTATTCATTCATTGTTTTCATTTTTTTACATTTTAGAATTTTTGGGCTTAGAGATGTGTGAGTGTGTGTGTGTGTGTAGGTACTTGAGGCTAATGTTTCCCATTTGTGGTATATTTCAACTCAGCACTGGTCTCCAACCCCTGTCCAATTCGAGGCGGGCTTGGGGTAGTCATAACATGGTCCCCTCTGCGACAGGTCATGATATAGTGGTATTAAAGAAGATCATTTCTACATTATGAATATATTTAGTGAGAATGGTTTGGGTAAATAGTGTTAGGTGTTTCGAGTTCGACTTTCAGTCTATAGATTCAAGTGTTGGTGCAGAGGACGACGTATCCATACACCAAGACTCTAATTAACTAATTTTTGACTTAGTACATGAGAACGCTGGTTGCAAGTAAAATAATGGAACATGAATCATATAGGAATGGGTTGTGATTTACATGTCCTTATTGAGTGATATCCCTAGATATACTCTCTGACTGTGGTATATCTTATTTAAATTTTTGGATTACACCACATAGATAGCCATGTAGGATTCCAATATGTGATCACAAGGATGAAATGCCTAGTGAAAAGGAATCAGTACATGGACTTGTATCAGATATTGGACCTCTAGGTGGTTTACCAGATATACCAACACCCATTGATAAGTATCTAGAACCAACACTACCAACTAAGGATGCCCATAGGCTGAGTGTGTTGCATGATTTTTAGAGGTAGCAACCTCCCATGTTTTGGGGTGATCCAGACACCTAGGTGGCAGAGGACTGGCTATAGGTAGTCACTCACGTTTTATTCCATGTGATGATGCATGTAGACTAGATGGAATTTCTCATAGTGATTCTTCTTCAGGACTCTACTGGGTGATGGTGGTGCCTGGTGACTCTGTCACATGACAAGACAACTCACTTTTAGATATACTTTGAGCACATCTTCAGAGAGGAGTTCTATCCAGATAAATTATGATCAGTATGCATACAGAAAATTTTTCATCTATAATAGGGCAGTATGACCCTGGTTGAGTATTCATCAAGGTTTATTGATCTCTTGCATTACTCCTTAGACATGGTTTGGGACCATTTATTCAGGGATTAGACTTTTGAGAAGGGTTTGCACTAGGATATTAGGGATTATGAGGTATCCCTTATCATTTTCACCTATGTTGGGGTGCTTGAGTGGGCCTTGTTAGTGGGGATATTTCTGGTAGAGCAGACGCCAGTAGTGGGAGCTAGTAGTGGGCACCCAGTAGCTGAGACCGCAGTAGCAGGTAGCTGACAACAGTCCCAAGGATCCAAGTATGTCATAAATTTTAGGAGGTGATACCAAGACTTAGGGTTAGTATTGAAGGGATACCATGGTGTTTAAAACTAACCAATAGATAGGCGGTGTTTCTCCAATGACTTCCAAGTACATCTGGCACAAGATTGCCCAACCCATCATACAACTGATTGGGAGATGGTCAAGGGACTGTCGAGATAAAGACAGAGGCATGATAAGGGTCTTCGATAGGGTGTAAGATGTGGAAGAGGGGCTTGTAGGGTAGGATGAGGAGGTCGGATGTTCGACCTATTACCACCACCACTACCCAGTGGTCCACACTGGGCTCAGGGAGCTTGTGGGAATGGATGAGGCCTGTTACAGGCTATGGAGTCCAATAACCCCAATGCTAAAAGGATGATATGAGGTAAGATCTATTTCTTCTCTACTTTAGATATAGTATTGATAGACATAGGTTCTATCCATTCTATCATTCCTAATTTTCTTGTTTGAAACTTAGAGATTCTAGTTGATTTTTTTACTCGAACCTTGTGGTTGGAGACTGCAACGGGTGGTGACTCAGTGATTTATCACTTGTTACAATAGTGAAACCTAACACTAGGAGGCAATAGTTTTGTATGGAATCTATTTTTTATATCCCTAAGGCCTTTATATTTTATCTTAGGTATGGACTGGTTATCTACAGTTCATGCCTAGATTGAATTTTTAGGCATAGGATGTGGTGTGTCCACAATGATGGGACAAATTTTTCCTTTTTTGGTGAGAAAGAATCTCAAGAAGTGTATGACAGACTCATGCATAGGAGGGTGCAACTGATTACTCATTATTTTTCTAGCCTGACCCTTAGTGACGTTGCTTTTGTCAGTTATCCATTTCCTATAGTGGTGGAGGAGTATGAGGATGTCTTTCTTGAGGACGTACCATGTTTACCTCCTAGCCAAGAGGTATATTTATTCATCAACATGCATCCCAGGATGGAACTAATATCTACACCAACATATCAGACGGAAACTATAGAGCTTCAAGAGATGAGGATGTAGTTGAGGGGATTATAGGAGAAGGCCTTCAAGAGACACAATGTTTCACCTTGGGCAGCCCCAAATTTTTGACAAGAAGGAAAACATAATATTGAGGTTATGTGTGTTTAATCGATGCTTAAACCAGGTGAAATTGAATAACATGTATCTACTACTGAGGATCGATGACCTATTTGATCAATTGAATGGGGTGATATGGTTCTCAAAGATTTAACTCAAATCATGTTATCACTAGTTGGGAGTATAGGATGAGGATATACCAAATACATCCTTAGATGTCTTTATGATCAGTATGTGTAATTTCTGATGCCGTATGTTGTGAAAAACACCCATGAAGTGTTCATGGGACTCATAAGCTGGATATTTCATCCTTTATTAGACCATTTTTAGGTATTATTTAATGATGAAAACCTATTGTATTTGGAATACAAGGAGGAATATGTGAGACACTTTAGGATGGTCCTAGACACACTACGAGATCACCAGATTTACGGGAAGCTCTCTAAGTGTCAGTTATAGATTTGAGAGGTCCATTTTATATGACACACCATCTCAAAGGATGGAGTTGTAGTGGATCCAGTGAAGTTTGAGGCAGTTATTACTTGGAATCCACCCAAGAGTCTCACTAACATGCAAAGTTTCCTTAGATTAGCTGGGTGCTATTAGAGTTTTTTACCCGACTTCTTTAGAGTGGTAGTACCCTTATCATCCTTGACCAGAAAATGGAATCCTTTCATGTGGAAGTAAAAGTTCCCGTAGTGCTTCCAGGAACTAAGGTAGAGGTTGAAGAGTGCTCCCATCTCAAGGTTACCAGAAGAGGGTGTCAAGTATGTGGTTTTCTATGATGAATCATGGATCGAACAAGCTTGTGTTCTAATTAAGAGGCAATCAATTATTGCATATGGTTCATACCAGTTGATACCACATGAGCAGAACTACATGAACCATGACCTTGTGTTAGCAGCAATAGTTTTCGTATTGAAGATGTTACGGCACTACCTAATGGGAAAGCGATTTATCGTGTACTCTGACTACATGAGTCTTAAGTATATCTTCTTCTAGAAGGATCTTAACTTGAGATAGATTTGATGGCTAGAGTTACTCTAGGAATATGAATTTGAGATTTTCTACACTCTTTGGAATGGTAATGTGGTTGAGTACTCTCTCAGCAGGATATCTAGTTCATAGTTTTTGAATGAGGAGTCGGAGAAGTTAACATTGTTGTAGTTATCCTTTTTGAATAAATATGGGGAAGATTACCTCTAATAGATGGTTGTCACCCCTCCACTCTTATAGTGATTTAAGGAGGTGCAGCTTGGGGATATTGATTACGAGACCCTATGTGCTCATATATCCATAGGACAATCTCATGAATGGATTTTCTAATGGTGGTGGTCATTTCATTCTTTTCAAATGATGCACGGTGGTACCAGTGATGTTTTGGGAGGATATTATGAAGTATTTTAATAAATATCCCTTGGAAGTACATTATGGTGTGTAAAAGACATACTAGGACCTCTGACGATTGTTTTGGTGGCTAGGGATGAGGAAAGGAGTTCCATAGTATGTCCCGTGGTGCCTTACATGTCAGAAAGTTAAGGCTGAGAACCAAGTTCTAGAAACTTTAGGTCAATCCCTTGAGGTTCTAGAATGTACGTGGTATGGGATATCTCTAGACATTGTAACAGTCTTACCGCATATGTTCAAGGCAAACAATTTCATTTGGGTGATTGTAGACTGGCTCACCAAGTCAGCCCACTTCCTAGATAAGAAAGTATAGAGTTCTATGGAGATCTTGGGATGCCTCTGTGTGTATAATATAGTTGTATTTAATGGAATTATATAGATTATCAGATTTTATCATGATTATCTCTTTACATCCTGGTTGTGTAAGGGATTACCGGAGGTGTTTGGGAATCAGTTGTGCTTGAGAATAGTGTTACACCCCCAAAATGACGGCCAGAAAGAGTATATCATCTAGGTCTAGGAGGACATGTTGCGAGCATGCATGTTGGTCTTTGGCCATAGATAAAAGGATCACCTACCACTGGGGGAGTTTTTATAAAATAAGATCTACCATTCTACCATTAGTATGGAACCATTTAAGGATTTTTACGGGCAAACCTATAGGTCACCAAATTTTTCTGGACTAAACCAAGAGAGTCAGCTGGAATTGGTGCAAGATACAATTAGGAAAGTGAAAATTATCTAGGAGAATATGAAGACTACACAAAGCTATCAGATGTACTATAATAATAGGTGATGGATACCTTTGGAGTTCGAGGAAGGAGATAATGTGTTCCTGAGGATCTCACCTCAACATAGATTGAGGATATTTGGTTGTGGCAGCAAGTTATCTTCAAGATTCATTAGTTCTTTTCAAATAATTCATAGTGTTAGTGAGGGCCATACCACTTAGCTCTACCACTATAGTTGGACCGGGTGCACGATGTCATCCACATGTCACAGCTGAGGAGGTGTGTGCATGACCCATTGCACATTATTGATTGGGGTGAGATGGAAATCAAGGATGGAGAAACCTTTGTCAAGTACTGAGTAGAGATCGATAATTTTTAGGATAGGATCCTTCATGAGAATCCAATTCCCCTTATACAAGTTCAGTGGAAGCATAAGAATATCTAAGAGAGCACATGGGAGTGGTAGACTCAGATTCATGCTTTGTACCCACCTATCTTTGTGTAGCCCTTGTTTTGGATTTTTAGGACGTAAATCCCTAAGGTGGGGAGAATGTAATGTCTCAGATTTTTAGTATATTTTTTTAAATATTATATCGTCTATTTTCAAGACCAGGCTCTAATATGGAGTACGATTTTGAGGCTCAGTGTTCCTAGAATAAATGATTTAAATATATTAAATATATTAAAAATCATGAACACACATTTTTCTTGAAAATGTGGAATAACTTATAAACGAGTGCATGGATCATAAATCTGAGGCCATCATTGAGTTCATAATGGTGGTTTTACAATAGGCTTGACTTAATGTTAGTCATTGAGAGCCATTTGTGAAAAAACAATTATGCAGGAATAAAGTGAATAATGTTATTTTATTTCATTTTGTTGATGTTATTTCAATTTTTCCTTTAAAAATATGATTATGGTGGAAATCCGGGGTTAGCCTCATAACCCACGTGACATTAGAGGACCATTGGAGCGAGCTATGAAGAATTATCTTAGGAGAACGATGAAAAATCAATATTGGATCGTGGATTGTTGTGCCAATAGAATCTATGGACCTAGTCAGTAATGAAACCACTATAATTATTCATCAATTATCAATATAACTCAAGTTAAGATGTTTTTTTATGTGTATTCTTCTTCGTTATTCAATTCAGTGATGAACACAAATCAATCGTCGAATGGATTGATTTTTTAATTGACTGACTTTTGCAATGGGTTTATTATTGGGTGATTTGGGAGAATTAATTTGAATATCTTCATTTTTTATCTTATGGAAAAAAATCAAGATTTACATGAACATTGATCGAGGTTCATTCCCTCTGAATTGTTTTTTTTTTCTTTCTCCCCCGAGTCATCATTCGTCATAGGTGTTCTTCTTTTGGAACATGACTCAACTATTCCCAATAAATCGATTGTTGTGCACCCATTTAATAGCACAATGATTTGTTATTATAGATATTGGATTGTCATGGCATGATGGAGGTGCAACAATAGAGACAGAGTGATTTGGGTGAAGGATGATTTCTAATTTTTCATTCTTCAGGGTTCTTCAAAATGGAATGTTGAAGGTTGATTCAATCTATTTTTTGTACAGATTTGATGACGAAACAAATTGATTTGGAGGTGGCATGGAAAAATGACCTTGGATATTAAGATTCATGTAAATAAGAACACTAAATTGAGGGTCAAATCATTGGACGAGGTGTGCGAAGAAGAATATGGGATTCTAGAAATTCCCAAAGAAAACGGCATGTAATCTATGATTACACTCTATGTAGGCTTCCTTTAGTGGAAGCTGGGGTTTTGAGGGGATGATAAGGATAAAATGGAATATTCCCCCTATCACAATGCATGTGACCCTCCCCAGTTGACTTGGAATGTACTTCAGAAGTACACAGACACTGGATAAAGTACACGGGCACAGACTCACCCTGTACTCCTAGACAGACATGACTTGGCATACATGGACCAGTACACGAACATGGATAGGTGACACGGGAAGGATATTTTTTTTCTCTACACAAAGTTTATATCCTTATACATGTTAGGTATATGGAGACAATATGTTATGTGAGGCTCTTCCACATGGGCAGGACTTAGGATAGATGGACACACTGTGTACCCTTTGGGACATGTCTTGAAGTCCCTTCAAGAGTGCCTGAGAATATTCATTTTATTAGTTTCGACTAGTATAGGTTTACTAAATTCCCTTATTCATTTTCCCTCAAGTTTACATTGTGGTATTACATCCATATCACTATATTTTGATCCCCTCTAGAGGTCGAGTCTCATATAGAGTTGTGGTGTCCCTCTGCGAGACTCGAGTTTCATCCTCTCTCATCCCTAGTTGGAGTTTTTGGAATCTGTATGACCTCACTAAGTAGGATTTTGAGCCTCCATTTAGCATTACATATTGAAAGGATTTATGGAATCATTTGTGTATGATCCCCTACATAGCGGGTTGACCCAGACTAGGTTCATGGTGTCCCCCAGTGGTTTTGGTTGTGACCCGTTGTCTATGTATCATGGTCCACCTAGACTTGTGAGATTCCTTGGGTATGTCCCAATGACCCAGAACTCTTCATCTAGATCTCTAATGGTAGAATGGATAATTGAGTGAGTTATCCTGGAACAATCATTGCTTCGAGAAGAATCATGTGGCTAGTAGTTGGTTATGACCACCTGGGGTATGGTGTCTTTCTTGAGTATGTCTGGATTCTTTATTTCTATCATAAATTGATTTATATATCTTCTATCAAGTTGTGTAAACTTGGTTATTTGTTTTTAGTGTTGTAGGGGTGTCCTTATGAGTATTTTTATACTCACTCATGCACAATATTTTCCTATATGTGTCATGTCTTTTGCAGATGAAGGCCCTTTTGATGGTTTCCTTGGAGGACAGGGACTGTTGGAGCATATCTAGAGCTTGAAAAACTGAGGTGTTTACCAGGAGCATGCTTTTGACTTAGTAATCACCCTTGTATAAGTTTGGACTCTTCATTTTTTTGGTTGGGATTATATTTGGACCCTTTTCCATTTCTATATTTTACTTTCATACTCTATTGTGGGATCTTAAATATATACATGCATTATTTCAGTTGTTTTACATTTTAGCATTGTTTGGTCTGGGAGATGTGTGTGTGTGTTCAGGTACTTTACTCTAATGCCCCCCACTTGTGGGTTATTCCTACTCAGCACTGGTAGCCAGTTCTTAGCCTATTGTAGTTGTTCTTAGGGTAGTCACGATATGGGTCCCTCTAGGATGGGTCATGAAAGATTAGGTGTTATTGGTTCTATTTTTCTCTCATGGGTGCATTAGTATGATTCTTTTACATGTTCAAGTTACAAATTGGTTTTTCTATTGAGTATACTTGTATGCTCACCCAACATATATAAACTTATTTTCATGTTTCCAAGAGGATTATGTGGTCTGTGCTAGACATTACTAGCTCCAACCGTTGGACAATTTCTATACCTGTTTTTAGATTTTTCTTTTAGTTATTTACTTTCGAGACTTTTATCTGTAACTATTTTATTTATACGTGCATTGTGGGATGGTTTTTGTTTCATATTTATATTATTTCATAGAGTTTTTTGTTGTTGATTATTCCTCTCTCTCTCTTTCATAGGTTTATTATTGAGGGAAATTCCTCTCATTTTATGATATTTTTATACCCTTGGTTCTATTCAACAACTCATGGAATACTGAAGGTGGTACTCAGGGGTCATTATCTCTCTATTTTCATTACATTATCTCTGGGGGTAGGGGGTCTTGATAGAGTGGTACCAAAGGCAATGTTTGAGAGATAATATGGAATTTAGAGTTAGTCACTTTGAGGATTTCATGGGTTGGTAAGGCAACTGTGTCAGTTGATCTTAGTGCATGATATTAGCCAAGGGGACTATTAGGAAATGTAATTTTAGGGATACATGTGATCCAGTGCATAGACTCTTAGCTTATTATATGAATATGTGATATGGAACTGCTTTTAGGGTCAAGAACTAGGAGTGGTACATGCATCATGATGAATTTTGTTGTTGTTTTAATCAGGTGGTTTTGGTTTTGGGAATGTTAAAATGAATTAAAGGAATCTTAATAAAATTCCACATTGATGGGCTTACAGAATACTAGTTTCCCTTTTAGTTATGGATCATGGTCATCACCTATGTATGGTTTATGAAGTGGAGGTACTGTAGGAAGATCTGGTTAATCTCTATAGGATTGATCCAATTAAGGAGGATGATTAGTGGTATAGGGTTTTGAGTTCCTTTCAGTAGTAGGATTTGGGGAAGTTTGAAGGAAATTTTAGATGTGCATATAAATGGCTAGTTGCAGGAGCTTGAGATCCAAATTAGTTTAATCTCGGACCTGTAAGGGTACTAGGATCTACTAGTAGTAAGTTATATGTGATTAGCTATGCTTTAGTGGTGGATGTTGTACCATGGTTAGTAGAAGAATGAAGACGTTTTGTGGGTCATCTTCTTGAAGTAGTTTATGGTATAAAACCTTTCTTCGACTGTGAATGTATTAAAGAGGTGGGAACTAATCTCCCTTTATTACTGGAGTATGTTTTTTTTTGGAGCAAGGGGTCAAGCTTAAGGACCTATTTCACTTTTCCATAGACAATTTTTGGATGATGAGTATTGTGCAAGACATCTTGAGTAGGAACTTAATCCTTAAATACATTATGTAGTTACTCTCTTTAAATTGTTGATGTATCTGGGGGTTCAGAAGAAGGTGGAAGTGATCAATTGGATTCACTCGCAATGAGGTTTTATATGATAGGGGATCTATTAGTGTTCCTTTAATAGAATGTTGTTAGTGGTAGGTCTTAGGTTTCAAGACCTTCATAATATTGACTATCTGGGAGTTGACCTTAGAAGATTTCTTTTCGACCTTCTAAGGATATTGGTTTTAATGATTTTCCTAGGGGCATGGGGCCAGTGTGTTTCATCTATGGGGTTCATTTCCATCATATGGATCTTTTACCAGTGGCTCCTCAAACATAGTTTGGTAGTGGTGGATAGGTTCGATGTCATCCTTAGTAGCAGTTTCAAATGAGGTTATTTTAGTTGTAGGGGTAGAAGGATTATTCACCACCAATAGGGGTAGGATAATTTAGAGAGAGATATTAATATATTAATAATGTTTAGAGTCATTCACCCAAGCATGGTTGTGGAGGTTTTCTTCAGTAGAGAGGTAGAGGAGCTGAGCATGTTTTATAGCTTCTATTAAAAGCGACAGCACTAGAGGGGCCGGAGATCATTAGCAGTATGGTCATTTTGTTTACTACCCTTGTTTTTGAATTATTTAATTTAGTATCTTTTCACTAATTTGATTCACTATATCTATTATTTTCTTTATAAATAGAGATAGAGAGGTTCTCATGCCCCCAGTGTTGACTATTCTAATCAGATTCTAGAATAGCTTGTTTGATGTGTGCAGGGGACAAAAACTAATGATGGGGCAACATCAATAATGTGGGGGTAGTTTCTTAATTAATATAAAATTATATGATTCCATTAATTTCATATACTAGTTTTATTTTTTGTATGCCATTATCAATTGATTTTAGAGGAGAGTCACGTTCTCATATGTGGATCGTTAGCATCCATATTTCATTGGTGAGCGGAGTCATCAATTTAGTAGTAGAAATTTGGATTCCCTTATTTATGTGATATACAAGTTGTCTTTAAAATCATCATAGTCTATGATGGTGGAGGTTCCCAAGGTTTTAATGGAGTTTCTAGATGTTTTTCCTAAGTATGTTGTGACACTACCCCCTTGGTGTGATGTTGAGTTCAAGATAGCTCTACATCCCGGTGGTTCTCCAATTTTTAGGGCTCTATATCGGATAGAACCCTATGAGTTTCAGGACATGAGAATTTGGATAGATGATATGATGTAGAAAGGTTTCATCTAGCCTAGTGCATCACCATGGGGTGCTCCAATGTTATTCTCTTAGAAGGTGAATGGTAGTATGAGGTTGTGCATGGACTACTTGAGGTTGAACCATGTGATGATCAATAATTGATATCCTCTTCCAAGAATCAGTGGTATTTTTGACCAGTTTAGGGGAGCTATTTGGCTCTAGAATATTGATCTATGGTCTAGATATCACTACTTGAGGTTGAAGGAGGATAATGTCCTTAATACTATCATCAAATGTAGGTATGTTCAATTAGAGTTTTTGGTTATGTCATTTAGTTTCATGAACACACCAGTTGTGTTCATGGGACTCATGAAATCTATATTCCATAAAATTTTAGACTAGTTTTTAGTTATTTTAATCAATGGAATATTGATCTACTTGAGGTCAAAGGAGGAGCACTCAGATTGTCTCATATTCATCTTTTAAGTTCTTCAATGTTACCAACTCTATAGAAAGTTTTCCAAGTCTAAGTTATGGAAACATGTGAATTTTCCTAGAAATTTCAGGTCCCTAAAGAGAGTATCCTTAGACCTATTGAAGGTTGAGGTAGTTGTTTCTTTGGAATCACCAAAGAACATGTCAGATATTCACAGTTTTTCTAGTCTCATAGGCTATTACCAGAGGTTTAAGTTTGATTTATCATGGATTTCATCCCCATTTGTATCCTTGACTAGGAAGGACTGAGATTTTATCTATATTTATCTATGTTAGTTTGTGTTTCACTTCTTGAATTAGAAATTTGTCAGTATTCCCATGATTCAATTACTAGAGGAAGGGGTGATCATTGAGGTGTTTTGTGACACTTCCTATCTGGACTTGGGATGAATCTTGACATAGTACAAGGTAGTCATACCTTATGGATCTAGTATGTTACATCACCACTAGCCTAACTATGTCACCCATGATATGGAGCTATCAGCAGTTGTGTTTTCACAAAAGTTATGGTGACATTACCTCATTATAGAATGCTTTGTGGTTTTCATGAATCATAAGAGTTTTAGGAAATAATTCCTCGATGTGATCTGAATCTATGGTAACATATTTGGATGTATTTTATTCAGGATTTTTATTTAAATATATCCTACACCTTAATAAATGGTAATGTTGATGCATACTCTTTGGGAAGAAAGTAGTGGAAGGTTGTGGTTTGGGAGTCTAAAGATACTTGGAAGGCAATGGAAAAGTTTTCAGACCTACACTTAGATGTTAGGGTGGTTGATGGTATAGGATTACTATTTCAGATGAAATTGTAGTCCTCTATGATTTGGTAGGTAGAGGAGTCTCAATGGGTAGGCTCAGAGGCATAGGTGATTCATGGTCATGTTGGCCATGGGGATTCTCTATAGGGATGGTAAGAGGATCGTCAGAATAAAATACTTTTCAAGGGAAGATATTTTTTTCTATGGAGAGTAATGAAAAATTCTTCCATGAGTTTAATATCTAAACCTTACTTGTACAACTAGAAGTTTATAAGATATACCATGGTATGAGGTTGTAGTTTTTTGTAGCCTGAGATTAAACAGGTGATGGTGGATTTTGTGGCTTGATGTATTTTTTTCCATTAGGTAAAGGTTGAGCATCATATTATTGGTGGTTTTCTATATCCCATGGATGTTCCTAAGTGTAAATGGGATTAAATATCAATGTAATTAATCATATTATTACACTAATCATCAGGAGTTTGTGATTCTCTCTGGGTAATCATGGATCGGTTAATGAAATCGGCTAACTTCCTAGCGATGGAGGATTCAAGTGCAACTGATGTTTTTCAGAGGTATGTAGATTATGTGGTTTAAATACACGGAGTCCTAAGGTCCATTATATCAAACTATGATTCTCTTTTTACCTTATGGATATAGAGGGGATTATAATATGATTTTGGATCTTAGTTATTCCTCAGCACTGCTTTCCAACCACATACCAACAAACAGATATAAAAGACTCTCTAGACACTAAAGGGTATGATATTTGTGTGTATCTTATAATTTTTTAGATCTTGGGAAAATAATTTTCCATTGGTTTATTTTTCCTACAACAAAAATAACCACTCATCAATCTTCATGGACTATTTGAGTATTTATATGGGTTTTTGTGTTGTTCAATGTCATACCGGGAAATGGTTGGAGAGTTTTTAGTTCTTGGACCTGATGTGGTGTAGAGCATGATTGGGAATTTTTAGTTGGCTTGAGAGAGTATGAAATTATCACAAGATATGTATAATTCTATTTTTTATCATGGGAGGAGGCTTATAGAATTCGACTTTGGAGACCACATATTCTTTAAGGTTTTACCTCAACATGGGAAGCATAGGTTTGGAAATAGGAGTAATCTCTCACCCTAGTTTGTTGGTCCCTTTAAGATGTTTTGGTGTGTTGGGGAGGTGGCTTACTGGTTGGAACTTCTATAGTGACTGGACTAGATCCCTGACATCTTCCATGTCTCTCAGCTCCTTTAGTATCTTCAAGATGACTCCCATGTCATTGACTGGGGAGAGTTAGATATCAAAGATGATTTGACATTCATTGATCATCCATTAGAGATCCAAGGTCATAAAGGGAAGGTATTGTGAGGAAAAATCATACCCTTTGTTCATGTATTTTAGAGGCTCGGTGTTCAGAAGGATAGTACTTGGGAGCATGAGATGCAGATGCATTCCTAGTACCAGAATTTGTTTTGAGTCATTTTAAGATTTATCTTTCCATGTTGTGATTTTATGTGATATTTTTATCTTGTTTTTTATATGATATGTGCTTATTCCTTATTGGTATGGTGTGTGATAAATACTTCAATGCATATGAATAAGGAAAAACCTAATTCCTAATGAAGAAGAATTATACTTTGACATGATTAAAATTGTGCATGTGATTCAATACCACACAAAGTGGATAGTATATTGTCATGGGAGATAGAATTTAATGATTTATGGTCTTGTGGATATTATGATATGGTTGTGGTAGTTTTTTTCATGGAATTTATAGAGGCTGAGTTAGTAATGTGGTGGTTATATGTGGTGATGTGTATGTTTTCATTTGGTTGGTGATTTTGGTTAGCGGTGGTGTTTCATATGTAATGGGATTCTTGAGAGTTATCTCAAGGGATGGATGTTTGGACCTCTTCCCTCTTTTCTTACAGGTTGTTTTTTTAGAGGGTGATAATAGTTTGATAAGTATATGATGTAATTCACTGGACCATTCGACCTATTACTTTTTGGTAAATATAGTGATTTAGGTTTCTGGGGAATTTTATAGGTGTTTAGAGGAGAAAGGAAGGATTTTAGAGGTGTTTTTTAGGGAAAAGGGGTGGTTTTGAGGTTAACGATATCACTAGACATCAACACACTAGAAATAGAACTTGATGGTAGAAAACTAGTGGTAGAACATGATGTTAGAACACTAGAGATAGCACCTAATGGTAACACATTTATGGTACCACCTGATGGTAGCACACTGGTGGTACCACCTCCCGATAGCACACTGGAGGAAGAACCTAATAGAAGTACACTAGTGTTATCACCTGATAGTAGCACACTAGTCGTAGCACCTGACTATATCATACTGGAGGTAGTACCTGATAGTAACACACAGGAGGTAATACTTGATAGTAGCACACTAACGGTAGCACCTGATGGTAGCACACTAGAGGTATCACATGGATGTAGTACACTAAATGTATCACCTGAAGGTAGCGCATTGGTGCTAGAACTAGATGGTTTCTTCTAATAGTATCACCTAATAGTCTCATCCTATAGTACTATGTTGTAGATTTTGCATAATTTCATGTTTTTACCATTTGATATATTTTTTAATGAAAAATGGTCTCAAAACCTTAATTAGTGGAATTAAAAGATGTTCTAAAGGTGGATAATTTTATATTCCATTTATTAAATTTCTATCTCCATTTAAATGGATTTATTATGAGTCTTTGATGAGATAATCCTTTAATGGTCAATTAAAACCATATCAAATCCCACTAGTTTTATATATGTTTATTCTAAGTTGAAGTTCTTTATAATAGAGATTCTAAATCCTTTCCCTCGGATTCATGAAACCTTTTATCTATTGTTGGTTAAAATTTTTCTTGTAGAGGTTCTCTCCTATGCGTGCACCCTTAGTTTTTGGTGCAAAAAATCAATTATATATTCTTTCTTCAAGGTAGGGGATCCTTTATCTCTCTCTATGTTGTATCATCTGGTAGGGGTTATTTTATTGTTATCCTTGGAAATATGGTTTGTTTCTATATTAAAAAATAAAAATAAAATAGTTTAATTTAAATAAATGATAAGGGGAATGAAATTTAATGTTTCTATATCTTTTATATTATTATTTATATTGTGATTTTGAAAACTTAATGCCTTTCTAAAAAGCATGGTTATTAGGGGATTTGTCTGAATTGTAGTTGTGATGTTATGGAACCCATGTTTGGTGATTATTTTATATCACCCTGAATGGAAATTGGTTAATCAATTATATTTGGTAAATTAAATCATTTCCCTTAAAAAATAATTCTTGTCTGAGAATATCCTTAAAATTAAAGTGTAATTGATGAAAATCCTCTCAAACAATTTGAAAAATGATATGTGATGTGATATGGTATGTTTTGTGGTGTGTGAATGTGCTTTTTGGTCCATGAACATGTTTTCAGGTGGGGATATGATTAGAAGTGGATGTGACATGTGGGTTGATTGCGATGGAAAGTGGTGGGGATGCAATAGTTGATATGAAGAGGTGTTTGTGGCTTTAATGGTGACTGTGTGTTTATGTTGGCAGGAGGATGATGGTATTTTTTTATTACGATATATTGTTTTATTCTAGTTTCTCGAGTAGTAAGGGAATTTAATAAATGATAATGTTTAAACCTAAATGGGATGGGATGGTTTGAAATATGGGTTAAAAATAATAATAACACATAAATTGAAGTAGAATGTGTAGTTTAAATGGTTAATGTTCATAAAATAATTAATGGGATGGAAAATGTGAAAATAATAAGCTTGAAATATGAAATAAATGAGCTATTTTAAGGGAACTGACTGGTAATGTGTAATTTGTAAATAAAATGTCTTTAATTGAGAAAGAATATTAAATATGGCTTGTGTTTTGTGAGAAATTTTTATAAATTTAGGGTTCATAGTGAAAGTGGCATAGGTTGTGAGGTGATGTGGTGATGTTGTGGGTTGGGATAATATTATTATTATGAACTCATAGTTTGATCTTATATTCTATGATATTATATATATATATATATATATACTGTATTTTCTTCTGATTTTATATATGTTCCCCAACCATGTCGATCACTTAGTACTGATAACCAACAATTTTGGGGGTGTTTTCTTCAATATCCTAGTGGTGAGGAAGGATGGATGTCCACTCTCACTTTCTCAATACCTCTTATAGGTGATGATGACATACACTAACTTTGATGGATAGAAGTAAAAAGTTCATTTTTGAGATGTGACGTGATTTAATGGACCATGTTTTTTTGGGTGAGGTTTGATGTGATGATCCAGGTGTTTTCAGGTGAGACGAATAGATAGATTGTGTTGGGGGCCATTCATGGTAGGAAGATGGAAAAAGGTTTATGTCCTTCATGTTCATGATACCCTACTATTCTAATTATGGTTGTGGTGTGAAGTTATAGACTAGGTATCAACAGGAAGGATGTGATGTCATGTCATGTCATGTCATGTCATGTCATGTCATGCCATGCCATGTCATGTGATGTGATGTGATGTGATGTTATGTGATGTGATGTGATGTGATGTGATGTTATTTGATGTGATTTGATGTGATGTGATTTGATGTGATGTGATGTGATGTGATGAGATGAGATATTATATGGAAGAGGTGGGAGAACTTGGATGTACATCGTTGGGGTGTGTCAGTGTCTAATCAGTGGGAAAGTGGTTTGGGGTACCCTATCATTTATATGATTCATATTATGTTATTATAAGTGTGTTTTATTATTTTTTGAGTGTTCCAGGTAGAGGATGGGTTTGGTTAGTTGACCTATTTTGGTGTTATTGGTTCTGATGTTTTCTCACGGGTGCATTAGTATGCTTCTTTCACATTTTCATGAGATACTTTTTTTCCTAATCAATATACTTATATGATCACCCAATGTATATAAACTGATTTAAATTTTCCAAGAGGATTACATGGGTTTTCTAGACATTACTATCTTGGACTACTAGATAGTTTTTGTGTCACTGCTTTAGATTTTACTTTTGATTATTTAATTTTGAAACATTTATCTTTACCTATTTTATTTATACATGCATTATGGGATAGTTTTGGTTTTATGTTTATATTATTTTATTGAGTTTATTGTGGTTGATTATTCTTATCTCCCAATATAATGTGTTTTATTGAGGGTAATACCTATCATTTTTTTTATATTTGTATACCCTTGGTGATAGTCACCAACCCCGGGCCTAGTAGTGGCAAGACTCAAAGGTCATTACCTCTCTCCCTTCATTGAGGTATCTCTAGGTGGAGGGCTTCATGAAAAAAATAATTTATTCTAAGAATTGAACCTACATAAAATGATTTTTAAATCCATCATCAACATTATACTTAGGAATAATTATTTTTAAAAATGAAAGTTAAAAACAAAATCTTTCCATGAATTTCAAATTAAATGAAAAGAAAAGATACACCTACCTCATGAATTCAAAATGGTGTCACAACATGTCACCTTCCATAGAGAATACCTAGACAATCTAAGAATCAACCTCTATGGGTCATTTATAAAAAAATAATTGGATTTGAACTGACAAAAATCTAAACCCCAGCATGATATGTGATTTAGGGATCATGGTGGAAGGAGAAACCTCGGAAAATGGGAGATAAAGGAATGGGGGGTGATCGGAATTAATTACCTTAGAAACTCCACGAAATATGAATATAAGTTCCAATAATTAGAGGAGGTGTAGGAGGAGGATTAAACTATCCTAGGGATATAATGAAGTTTCATTGAGCATGAGGGAAAAGAGAGAGAAGGAGAGCGGTTAAAATTAGTGATGGGTAAAATAGTAAAATAACTTTTTAAGCGATTTTGGGTAGGATGCATGGTTCCCTTTGTGACCCCACGTGGTTTTATTAATTTTTTGATAACTATTAAAAATGACACAATCATAATAATAGACCCATGTAAATGATTTTTGTATTCTACTCCTAACTATGTGTTGACCATGCACCACCCAAAGACCTTCCACATCTTTAAAATTTTGGCCCAAAATTCTTGGAAACTCACAAAAACCCAAGACAACATGAAATAACATAAAATAATAAAGAATATATAAAATTGGGTGTTGTAATTATCCCCACTATAACATTTAATTCCCCCAAAAATCCATCAGTCAAAAATAAAATGTGGTGAAAGACAAGGACCTCCACACCTTGGTCCAAGAGTGGGTAGGTTTGGAAAAAACTTAGGAGGATTAAGCTACAAAGAAAACATCAAACATGATCTATTTCTCTAAAAATTAACAACCAAAATCCACAAATAACATATATAGATTCCTAAAAAACCAATATATCTATGCATAACCAAACCACAACCATAAAATACAAGGACCCCAGAGGAAGGATACCCATTATGGTATCCCTTCCATTTTAAATCCTTCTTATATACTAAAAAAAAGATAGAAACACTTCATGTAGAAGGTTTTCACCAAAAAAATCCCCAACAACTAACCATAGTTGTCCATCCTAAGAAAACTGATCAAAATATCCAAAAGATACCAACTTGATAAAAACTATCATCCTTTAATGGAACTCATCTTTACACCACCAAGGATTTCATTCATACCTTTCTCAACAAAATGGTCCTGGAGAGATAACCATGAAAAATACACAATAAGAAACAAAAAAGGAACACACCTTTGGACATCACTACACATGGATATATTTTGACCTCATCTACAAGGAACCAACTCATGGAAATCTAGAAAAAAATAGTTCCCTTAGTTTCTCAAAAAAAGTAAACCTTGGTCCAAATTACGTGAGAATGGACCTAAATATATCCCATGTTATACTTGATAAGAATTAAAAAAAAACTAGCTTACCTCAAAACCATAAAATGATCACCTCTAAACATAACCACATTCAAGACCAAAGATTCCTCAGGAAACTATATTTCATCCACCAAGTAAAATATAACCTCAAATAACACTGTTATATAGAGTATGATCAGGTAAACATCCAAAAGGACAATAATAACCTCTTGAAAACCTTTAATATGATTGTTGATGCTCCTTTCCATCACAGAGTCTGACGAATTGAAAAGGGAAATACCTTGAACCCAAAGTGATTCATCCTTTGAATAAACATCAAAAATTGACAAAGTCATGAACAAAGATTCAAATGCACTTGGGTCGCGCAAGTTCTAACAAGGTCGCACAAGTATACTTGCACGTCGCCCAATGGTCGTGCAGGTGACTTGTGCGCCCTCTTTGATTTTTTTCTCAGGGTCTTCCCTAGCCTATAAATACCCCCAGTGGGCCCCCCATTTCAAGAGGAAAAATTCCAAAACCTCAGATTTGAGCTCCCGGCACCCTAGTCTCTTCTCAAAGCTTCTAAACACTTCTAAGGTAATTTCTTACCTAGAACGGAAGATCTAAAGAGGGGAAGGAAGGCCTAAGTGTTGAAATTCATCAAAACTTGCACGCCTAGGTGGCCAGTCCTTAAGGGAAATGGCCACACTTGCGCGCCGCCTTACCCCTTCTACATAACTTGTGTGCCTCTCTTCTGGAAGTCTCTAGGGGTAGTATTAAAGACTTGAGCCAAGTTTTTCCCAAGTTCAACCCAAAGGATTGGCCTTCGCGCAAGTACCCAGATGCCGCGCAGGTATACCTGCGCGCCCATGCAGTACTTGCGTGCCCATGCAGTACTTGTGCGCCCCTTTCTTTTTGGGTGCCCCCTCTTGCCTATCCACCTTTCCTCTTTAGGATCAAGCCTTCAGAACTTTCTCCAAAGCCATTTATGTCCTGATTTCCTTGTTGTCTTCCTTATCTGAAAGGAATTTTGTGGACCATCTCTTAAAACCTGGTGATTTACACATCTTTATACCACTAATGTTAGAGAGTTCATTCATTCAACCTCATCCTTTAAGATGAGAGAATCCTTATCCATGGACCTCCTTTTCAGGAGTAAGCCCCAGTCCAAATTCTCATTAATTTGGGCATCCTCCTTAGGAGTAATCCCCAAATTCTCATTAATTTGGGCATCCTCTTTAGAAGTAATCCCCTGTTATAATTCCCTTAATATGGGAATCCTCCTCCAGAGTAAGACCCAGTCATAATTCCCTTAACCTGGGCTTCATTTTCAAGAGTAAGCCCCAGTCTCAAATATGTGCATCCTCCTTAAGAGTAAGCCCCAAGTCCCTTAATTTTTCAAATCCCTTTAACCTAGGCCTCCTTCTCAGGAGTAAGCCCCAATATTAATTTCTCTTAACCAGTCTTAATTTACTCTTTATCTGGGCTTCCTTCTTAAGAGTAAAACCCAATCATAAGTCCCCTCCTAATTTGGGCGTCTTCCTTAGGAGTAAGCCCCAAGTTAGAGTACCCAAATCTCCATGAAGTACTTATACCTTTATGGACCTTGTTCCTGGGTTTCTTCCCTAAAGTAAAACGCAATATTCATCTATTTTGGGAAGTCATGCATACATAATCCCCACATCATTGCATCTTTCATGGTATAATTGTCTGGTTTCAATAATACCTCTTGTTTCTCACACCGAGCATGAATCACGTGAGCTTAGAGTGTAAAAGCAATCATGAAATCTTTCTTTGAGTCATCAATCATGCATAAACATCATACTCCCTTACTCGAACTACGTGGTTTCTGATTCCTTTTCTAAACAAAGGATATGTAGGTAACCCATCTGTGGGTAGGATCCCAACTCTGAAATAATCCATGTCCTTCTGAATGACAATAAACTTAAAGTGCCCCACTGAGTGTCTTTAAAACTAGTATGGTCATCATAATGACCAAGAGAGTTTTATGTATTGAAGGATACCATTGACTAAGAATCTCTAACAAATACAGATGATTCTCTATCGATGAAGAACCTCGAACACATATAAATGATTCTCTAAATTTCCTACATATCAATCATTGATTGTCAGATCTAAAGGAAAGCTCATTTTATACTTGGTAATGTAATAAGGATTCACGAACATAACTTAAATATATAAAGAGAGTTCCAGAGTAGACAATAATTCCCCTCAAAAAGGTGTGATGAGTCCGACCTCCCATCCTCTCGACCAATGCAAATTCCTAAGCCTCATCAGTCCACAACTAATGAGCACCTATCTTTGGAAAGTAGGTCCAAATAGATATGGAATCATTGGATGTTTCCGGTTCTATGAACAAAACCATTAGAAACCGATTGGAATGTTTGAACCTTCAATCAACGAGAAAATACCCAATTCCATAGGAAACAAAAAATGGTGAACCCAACGTGAATCCTTAAACAAGTTAAAATGATGTTTTACTTATTTTTTAGGCCCCTATTTAAACTCAATGAGAGGTCCAACAAAACAATCAATAACATATGTGCTCATCCAAAAGATGTAGCGACCGAAATTATCTTGATTATGTTTGTTATATCAAACAGGAACTCTTTTCCAAGATCTTCTACATTAAAATAATGGATTTTCTTATGTTCACTGTTGTGAATAATTCTGTTGTGAATACTTCTGCTATGAAAACCTATGCTATGAATGCATCCGCTGCTACTCCTGCTGGATCATCATCCGCTCTGAGGATGACATCACCTACTCAATGTCTTCAATGCTAGGTATCAAATGTGATGGTTAAGGAGTATCGTCAAATGGTAATATTCCAACTCTTGAGGCCGCTCGACAAGCCCTCCAAGTCAATAATTCAACCTGGTCATCCGGACAGTGATGACCAGCGATCAAGAAACAGGTGGTTCCAACCACCGTCTTCAACCATTTCAGGTTGTTATCCTTAGAACGCAATCATCATTCACTCCCGTATTCTGGGGAGGTGAATGAGAAGGTCCCTCATGGCCTCAATTCAAGGAGACATGAGTCCTTACTGAGGATTCCCATCAACAATCGCCGCCAGACTCATGCGGCAGTGCGCCCTCAACATGATGATGGTATCATTTCCAGGAATCCGGCTCAGGTTCCTCACAACCGAGCAGGCAAGACAAACCACCAGAGGTGAAATACGGTTAACAGTGAGCAGATTATCATCTCTTCTATCTCCGGAAAAGTCCACCAACCTAACTTGGTGGCAAGAAACAAGCGGGCACACACACCCGTCCATTTTAATTCAGTTGTCCAGCAGACTCGTCTGGCAGCATCATGCCAATCCCGCCAGAAAATTCTGGCGGAGTACTATAGACAGGAACATACACCTGTTTATAAATCATCGGCTAGTCAGCAGGCTCGTCTGACTACATGTGATGGAGCCCGCCAACCCAATGTATTGACAACTGGTAAATAGGCACATACACCTGCTTACACTCATCAATCCTGCCAGTAGCCTCGTCTCTCAGTGTTGAAGGAGGCTCGTCAACCATGTTCAGCGGAGTGCAATCAGTAGGCACATACACCTTCTAGTATTGATTAAGCCTATCAAAAATCTCATTTGGTAGCATTCGGAGAATTCAGTCGGAAAGCTCCTACGAAAAATATGAGGCAGACTCAACTCTCTGCCCCCACACATGAGTAGTGTCAGGATTCACTGACAGGAAAAGGAGGATAGGAGCAGGCACATACACCTACTCTAAGCACGAAATAGAAGTGTATCCCTATTCCGGCAGCTGAAGTCACCAAGAATATTCTATCAATGGTGAATGAGAAGAAGAAAATCCCTGGTCATGTTTTGGATGCCTGCCAGGATATTATAACAGCTTTAGCAGCATCTCAGGGAAAGACACATAAATCTATCCATGCCAATGGAGTAACACATCAACAGTTCACTCCAGAACAGACACACACCTCTATTCCAGTCCAAGAGGGTTGTGGGGTGTACTCCCCCATATCATACAGACAGCCAAGTCAGGTACATACACCTGGTTTGAGCAGAGATAATCAGCCTAACCTGATCATTTCTCCTGAGCAGGCACATACACCTGCCAAACTGAGTAAGTAGGTGTCTAAGAAGAAGACCCGCCCAGCACAGTCATGACATCAAAGTCCCATCTGTGACAAGGCCTTACTCAATGATGGAGTTCTTGATGCACTCAGAAAATTATCTGTTGCAAATCAAGATTTTACTCTTTCAGTTCCCAATAGTTAGGACAATAATTCTGAAGGTATGCATCAGACACTTCCTCATGAAGGCTTTCTTCATGACAATTTGGTTGATCTCAAAGTTTCATCTTTATATGAGAGCCACAAGAACCCTCTGTGTGGTCAGAAGACCAAGGAGAAAAATGTTTCATCTTTTTATGTAACCCACCATGGTGGTCCTCCCCATGATGATGAATTTAGCTGTGAAAGTCCTCTCCATAGTAGTAATTCACATTGCTTGGAAAATTCTCCAATAGACAATGTAGTGATGAGAAAGCCCTCTTATCTTAAGGAACTTGAAAATGTGAAGCCAGTCATGTTTGATGATTTACCACTATCCGGTGAAATACTTTCTCAATCAGAAGATAGCCCAGGGTGTAGGTCATTCTCCGAACCACCCCTAAGTCATGCATCTTCTAGTTTGATCAGTGATTTCTCTACCAATATTGTTGAATCTGATGAAGCAACAAGGAATCACCAGCTCTGGTCTAATCAGGTAGAAGAATATTTATTAAATGATAAAGAGGAAGTAGTGAATATGAGAAAACAACTGGAAAAAGGTGAAGTTTCAGTTATGTTTTGGCCTATGGATGATTCTCAGTATGACATTCCAGGGATGTTGATGGAAGATGGAATTCATGATATTCGTCTTAGCATATGGGGAACTCTTTGTCAGTTGAAAAAGAAGATATTATCTTATGATGAATATGAAAATCATGTCAAGATAATATAAGGGTTACAATGCCAAATTGTCTTGGCATCTCTCTCATTTTTTCAATATCCGAAGGCTGAAAAGCAGCAGAGAGCCCTTCATCGTTCATGCCTTGGCGCACTAAAAAGATTATGTCAGTTAATTTCCAATTCTCCATCTAGTATTCATATCAGAGGATGGGGTGTTCATGGAGCACTACATTTCACTATGATCTCTAGTCAGCAAAGCCCATGAAAAATGGTCTCATGCAATGTTATTTCCCATGGATGGCCATAGTCAATGGGTTTTGTTTGTAATCAAAAGCTTTCCCAAGAATAGAGTTCAACTAGTTCCTCTCAAAATCAAGCATATAGAGAACAAGTTGTTGAATTACTCCTGCATTAAGAAAAAGAGAATATTGAACAGGCCTCTCATTTGGAGCATGCACATCACCACATGACAGAAGTGTCAGAAATCATCCAACAGTCTTTTGAGTTGGGTGATAAAAGTGGATGGAGGTTGATGCATCCAGTTAATTTCTGGACTAAAGTTCGCAAGATCAGGAGAGATTTCAAGAAAGTCTTAGATATAGCATGTCAAGAACCACCTCAGCTTTCCAGACTAGGGACTCTTTTAACCCAACCCTCAGAATCAACAGATAGGATTCAAGGAGTTGAGCAAAGACAGCAGGAACAACCCTAGTCCAACGGACTGAGGACTTTTCAAATCCTCAATCCCTCCCTTAGAGAAAGTCGGTATTCACTCGATTGGGGAAGAAGCCTCAAGAGGAATGAAGATCCAAATTATCAGTAGATTCCCTCCAAATTACGGTTCGTCAAGAAGTTCCTGAGGAATCGAATCAATAAAAGGAAATGTCTCATCAAAGGCATGGAAGAAGACAATAGCGCAGAAATTCCGATAAAAGGGATAGAATGCGTTATGCATCAATCAATGTCATCAATGCCATTATTGCTGATCCACCAGATGAGGCTCATTCGGAGGGATCAGATGAAGAGGTTCCTACTCAAGAAGTTATAAGCACAGACACAAATGAAGAAGGTATGCATACACGAAATCAAAGGATTACTCAGAACCTTGGTAATAATTCAAGTAACCCACTTCCCCCTCTCCAAAAGGTGTCTAGTTAGGGGAAAGGAAAGAATCAGGTTACATACCCTTCCTCTAGAGAAGGCCAATCTCTCTCATCAGAGAAAATATTTTCACCATAAGAGGAAGAAACGATGGAATTGAGAAGGTTGAACGCAGAACTACTTTAAGGTAGTCTTCCTCCTAAGCATGCTGGAGTCAGTCAGTCAAAGGAATTCCTTGTGGCTACTGAGATGGATCAAGAATATCCTCCTCTATCAGTACACCCTCACAGGTCTAATCCTACGAGTCAAGTGCAACAAAAATCAGCAGTGATTCCATCGGTTGCAGTACCAGTTGCCACATCTGTACTAGCTCCAGTCATTGTACCTATTTAGGTCCAAGCTCAACCGGATGTTTCTCAAAAGTTAATAACTACTATTGAGTCATTAACAGCTTAGTTGGAAGCTATGGAAGTAAAGTGTTCTCAAATTCAACCAGAAAAGAGAGCTTATCCTGAACGGGTTGATGAAATTCGTCCCCCATCAAATTTTTCAAGTACCCCATTCCCAATATTTAAAGGTTTGGGAGACCCAGAGAAACACTTAACACATTTTGTTTCTCGTTGCGATCCTATGATGGGAAACCTTCAGCAACAAGAAGCAGTTAAGCTCAGGTGTTTTGTATAGTCATTACAAGGACTAGATTTTGTTTGGTACACAAGCTTGCAATCCTGATCAATTACCAGATGGGATGATCTTCGCCAAAAATTCCTTCTTCAGTTCAGCTCAATGTTGCCAAAGACAACAGTTTTTTATCTTACAAACTGTAAGAAAAGGGAGAATGAAAGGGTCTCAGATTTCATTTTTCGCTGGAATGGATTGACATATTCCCTAAGATTAGAACTCCCTAAGGAGGAATTGTTTCCAATCTGTGTGGAAAATTTATGTGATGAGTTGTGAACACTGTTGATCCCTGTAAAATATATAGGAGGGTTTCGAGACCTTACTTAAATTTCTCAATAGATTTAAGATTTTCTTATAAATACTAAGGATAAAGCTCATGTAATTCCATTAGCTCCAGGAAGGATAATGGGTAAAGTAGAGACTGCTATAGTTATGTTTAAACAAGCACATGTACCTTCTTCTACATCAAAACCTTCATCTTCTCGAAGGTCTCAACCTACTAAGCATCAGCAACAGAGGCCATTTCATCAAGATGATCAAAGATATCAAAGAAGGAAACAATTTGAGGATCTAAAGAACAAATTTTACTCTTTCTGAAATGAACAAGTTCCTGGTTACTTCATTTCAGATCTGGAAAATAATTTGGATCAATTACCAAGGCCCAAGAGGCCAAACAAGGAAGGAGATGAAGATCATCCCAACTATTTCCTATTTCATCAAATGTTGGGGCATCCCATTCAGGAGTGTTTTGATTTCAAGGACCTCCTACAAAAAATGGTTGATTTGGGACAAGTCAAACTGAAAGGTTCTTCAGCTCAGGTAGCATGTGTTACTACTACAGATCCATAGGAGGAAGGCGAGTGGCAAGAAGTCAAGAACAAAAATGCACAAAAATATGATGATTGGATGGTCAGAAAAATGATCAACCAAACTCTTGCTATTTTTCGAACACAATTGAAGAAACTAATTGTGCCTTCTGTAATGAATGTCGTAGAAAAACCCTCTTCATCAGAGGGAAAATCCTCAAAGAAACGGCATAATTCAAAGAAAGAAGAAGAATCAGAAGAAGATGAGTATATGTCAAAGCCTAAGTTGTCTTTCACTCTAGAAGATTTTATGCCATCTACTTCAAAGCCACGGGCACCGCCCCACCAAACGGCACATCCTAAATAGGCTAATCAGGCAGATTCTTCATTGAATGAAGATTTGATCTTCGGTTCTGTTAATATGATTCAATTAACATATCCATATGCTAGTCGCAGTTTCGATTTTGATGAGCTCGAGTTCCCTATATCAAACAGAGGAATCAAAGGAAGTTCCAGAGGCTCAGGATATAGGGGAAGACATGGATCTTTCAGAGGCCATTATTCTAATTCTACCCCTGCTAGAACTGTGTATGTGGAAGAAACTCATGGTAGAACCCTTCAACAAGCTCAACAAGAACAAGAAAGTTCTTCCACACAAGGAAGATTCAGTCCAGGCACAGTTATTCTGGAAGATCAGTTGGAGGTTCTACCATCTTCTTCTCAGCAAGTAAATATACCTAATCGGTCTAATATTCCAAAGCCAGGAGTATTACCAACTCATATCCCAGTACAAGATGCATCAACTTCCAAAACATCAAATTCCATGGCACCTGCTAAACCACATGTTTCTATTAGGAAATGCAGACCTTTGGATCAAAATTATGATGTATTGAAACACTTGGCCCAAATATCGGCCAAGTTATCAGTTTTGGATGATTTGAATTTATCAAAGGATCTTTGGGAGGCACTCATCGAGGCTTTGTCGAGTCCTCAAGAGTTTGAAACTGAAATTGCTGCAGCTGAAGTCTACCATGTTGAGAATAATCCTGTAGAATTCCATGCAGTGATATCTTTCACTGATGAAGATGAAGATGATGTCGTGAATGGACATATTAGACCTCTGTACTTATCTGGAAAGTTCAATGGTGTAGACGTCCGAAGATTTTTCATTGATAATGGTTCAGGAGTCAACCTCATTGCCATTCATACACTTCATCAATTGGGCCTCACAGAATCTGATTTATCTCCTTCTACTTTGATGTTACAAGGATATGATAAAAATGAACAATAACCACTCAGAAAGATTACACTCGTAACTCAGTTTTGATATCTTGTATCCAATTTAGATTTCATGGTTGTTGATCAAGACTCAGCCTTCAACATCTTTCTTGGAAGACCCTGGCTACATCAACATGCATTTATCCCTTCATCATACCATCAATGTCTCAAATATTGTTTCGATGGTCAAGTTGGGACAATATATGGTGATAAGGCCCCATTCAAGACATGTGAATCTCAATACATTGAGTTGGAATTCTATCACATGAAGGGAAATGAGAAATCCACAACAAGGGAGATTACTAAAGTTAATGCTCCATATGGTTTGGAAAAGATTCCAGTAAACCCATTTACACATGTGAGTATAGATTATGTGTTGCCTATCAGTCAAATTGATAGGATAGATCCAAATCAAAATACTCTTATGGAAACCTCCATAATGTCAATCATGGTAATCAAGCCAGACAACATGGGAGAAAGTGGTGATCCACCAAGTAATGATGAAATCCCAAATGGAGATGTCTTCATTTCATCCGCTGAAATCCAGCAAGTCTATAATTCTCCAATCAGATTAGAATAAGTTATAGCAATGTCATAGGTGAACGATTATGTCGATTCTCAATCCATTATCTTCTCTATATTACCCAAGTAAGACCCTTCATCATCAATCGGGTCGAAAATGGAAGCTTCTTCTTCAAGATGTAAAAATTTTAATGTCTCTTATGATCATGAAAATTATGATTCATCATCTACTATGAAAGTAGAAATAGAAGAAATAACACATGTTGAAGAAGAAGAGGAAGATCTCAGGGATTCTCCTCTAGCATTTGAAGAGGGTATCTCTACCACCGTGGATGAACTCAGAGAAATAAATCTGGGTACAAAAGAAGATCCACACCCCACTTTAATTAGTGGGGATATGACTCTTGAAGAGAAATAGATGTATATTTCCTTTCTAAATAAAAATTGTGATATATTTTCTTGGAACTATATAGAGATTCCAGGGCTTGATCCTGATGTTTCCACTCATCGTTTGGGTTTTCCAGAAGAACATCGAGGATTCAAACAAGCCGCTAGAAGAACACACCCAGCCTATGCTTCCAAAATTGAAGCTGAAGTGGATAAGATCATCAAAGCTAAATTCCTCAGAGAAGTTAAATATCCCAAGTGGTTGTCTAATATTATCCTAGTGAAAAGGAAGAATTGGAAAATTAGAGTTTTCATTGATTTCAGAGATCTTAATCGGCATTGTCCTAAGGATAATTTTCCAGTTCCAATTACAGAACTCTTAATTGATGCAACAGCTGTTTATGAAGCACTCTCCTTCATGGGTGGATATTTTAGGTAAAACTAAATCTGAATGGCTCCAAAAGATGAGGAATATATAGCCTTCAGATCCCCTTAGGGTGTGTTTTGCTATCGAGTAATGCCCTTTGGCCTAAAGAATGCAGGCACAACATATCAGCGTGTCATGCATCGTATCTTCAAACCCTTTTAGGTAAGTTCATTGAATGTTATGTGGACGATTTGGTGGTTAAATACAAACAACATTCTAATCACTTGGCTGATTTGGAAATCATATTCCACAAACTTCGGAAACATAATTTGAAAATGAACCCCTTAAAATGTGCTTTTGGGGTAACCTTAAGAAAATTTATCAGCTTTGTTGTACGCCATCCTGGCATTGAAGTCGATCCTGAGAAGAAAAAGTCAAACCTTGGTATGTAACCTCCTCTAAATTTGGAATAATTTAGAGGAATTCAAGGACACTTAGCCTATATTCAGCGTTTCATCGCTAATTTGGCAGGAAAAATTTAACCCTTCACCAAATTGATGAAGAAGGAGTCCCTTACCAGTGGACTGAATAATGTCAAGAATAATTCGATATTCTCAAGAAGTATCTCTTGAGTCCACCGGTATTAATGTCACTTATTGAAGGAAGTCCAATTATCCTCTATGTGATAGCTTTAGAGAGATCATTGGGTGCCTTTCTTACTGAGAAGAATGATGCTAGGAATGAAAACAGCCTCTACTATCTCAATCAGACTATGCTTGAAGCAGAAACCCGATATTCAAGTATTAAGAAGTGCTGCCTAGCATTAATATTTGCAGTTCAGAATTTGAGACACTACCTGCAACATCATGAGGTCCAATTGGTATCTCGTAATAACCTGCTAAAATTCATCCTTAGTCGTCCAATGCTTACAGGACATCTGTCAAGGTGGGCAGTTATCTTGTAGCAATTTGATATTCAATATGTGTCTCAAAAGGCAATAAAGGGCCAAGCTTTGTATGATTTCCTTGCTGAACACCCTTCAGTAGAAGACACATCTTCAGATATTGAAATCCCAGATGAGGAAGTCTTCTCTATTCAAGAAAGTCTTTAAACATGGGAAATGTACTTTGATGGTGCTTCCAGAAGTCCAACAGGGAGGAAAATGGAAAATACTAAATTCAACAAAGTTGGGTTTGGAATTTTACTCATTTCCCTGGAAAAGGCAGTGCTACCTTATTCTTTCTAATTTTTGGGAGGCAGTGAAAATAATGAAGTGGAATACCATGCTCTTATTTCAGGATTGGAGTTTTCACTTTAAGCACAAGTGAATCACTTAAAGGTGAAAGGTGATTCATACCTGGTAATCAAACAAGTCAATGGGGATTACGCAATCAGAAAAGAATAACTAATCCCTTTGTATGATTACGTTAGAGAGTTAATGGCAGAATTTCCTATGGAACTGACATTTTCTTATGTCCCGAGATAACAAAATGCCCAAGCTGATGCACTGGCTAATATAGCCACAGCTCTGGCAGATCCAAATCGAGACGAGACAACCATAATTATTGCCCAACATTATACAATTTCACCTTATGTTCAAATCAGAATAGAGGAAATCAATGAAATTAGTCCCATTCCTGAACCAGATGGTCATACTACAGGATGGATGAAACCTATCAGGAAATACCTTCAAAATAGAACACTTCCACCTGATAGAGCTGGGAAAGAACAAATCTGGCGACGTGTGGTCAATTTTACTCTTTATGATAGCCCATATCACCTAAGAGAAAATTCTCTACATGCGTGGTTTTGATGGAATTCTCTTCAGATGCATTGATGGTGAAGAGACAATGGCTATCATGAAAGAAGTTCATGTAAGAGTTTGTGGTGCCGACCAATCTGGACACAGACTATCTGATCAAATTCGAAGGCTTGGATACTTTTGTCCTTCAATGATACAAGATTGTATTGATTTCAAAAAGTTTCATTCATGCCAATTACATGCTAACTTCATTCATCAGCCCCCAGAGTTTCTTCATACAGCTAAATACTCGTGGCCATTTTCCATATGGGGAATGGATGTGGTGGGACCTTATCCTTCAGCTACAGCCAAGCAGTTTAAGTATATTCTTACTGCTACTGACTTCTTTTCCAAATGGGAAGAGGCAATACCTCTCAAATAATTTAGTTCTAAAAGCATTGTTAGCTTCATCAAGTCTAGTATCAGTACCAGATTTTGTGTCCCTCATACCATATTGATGGACAATGGCACCAACTTCTGTTCATCCAAGGTGAAGAATTTGTATCAAGAATACAACATCAAATCCAACCTTTCATCTCAGTATCATGCAGTGGCCAATGGACAGATAGAATCCTTCAACAAGACTCTATCAAATATACTACAAAAGATGGTGGATAAAGATAAGAGGTCATGGACTGATAAACTCTTTCATGCTTTATGGGCTTATCGGACCACCACCCGCACTGCAACATCGTCAACTCCATATTCATTGGTATATGGAACAGAAGTAGTCTTGCCAATGGAGGTTCAATTACTTTCTCTCAGAGTAGCCATTTGTGCTCAGTCATCTATAGATGAATTATCTCAAAAGTGATTGAGTGAATTGGAACTGTTAGATGAGAAAATATTGTGCACCCTGCACCACTTTGAAGTCTATCAGAATCTAATAGAACAAGATTTCAACAAAGAATTTCATCTTCATTCATTCGTTCAGGGAGAATTGGTATTAGTTCTCAAAACTCCAATGATACTAGGAAATAAACCTCCCAAGTTTGAGCCAAAATGGGAAGGACCTTATTCAATACATAAGGTCTACTCCAATGGAGCTTATTCTTGAATCTCAATGGATGGAGAACTCATCACTACTCCAACCAATGCCAGATTTCTGAAGAAATATTTTTTATGAACACAAAATACATCAATGGTCCATGCATATGACCTTAAACTATTGGAACTTACGTCCAACATGACATTAAACTATGACGTCCTAACTACATGACGTTAAACTGTACAGAAGTCCCTTATCTCCAGCAAGATCTTAAACTGCATAACCAATGGTCCATGCATACGACCTTAAACTATTTGCATCCTTATCATCCAACATGATGCTAAACTATATTATCTCTTTCGTCCAACATGACGTTAAACTATTCCATTGTCCAACATGACATTAAACTATGGAAAAGTCCTTAATATGTCCAACATGACATTAAACTATGTCCTCTTTTGTCCTTACTACATGACATTAAACCGCACAGTCCCCCTTTCGTCCAACATGACGTTAAACTGTATTGTCCTCATCATCCTAATTACATGATGCTAAACTGTACATAAATCCCTTAATACATCCTATATGACGTTAAACTGTATTTTTTCTCTACTACATGACACTAAACTGTACAGCACCAATAGTCCTAACTGCAAGACTTCAAACTGCATAGTCCCTTCATATGTCCTACATGACATTAAATTTTTCATTGTTAAGGTTGTTGCCACCTCTTTTTTCTCACACCTAGTATGACTCACATGATCTTAGAGAAAACTTGAACCATAACACCCTCTCTAGGCCGGTAACCACGCATAAGTCCCAACACAATTTTTTAGGTCTTTGTCCCCAAGAACAACATGATCACTAATTCATTATTTAATTGAACTACATGGACTTTTACCCTTGCCTTCCAGGATGGGTACATAGGCAACCTCTCTTCACATTGGTTCACCTTTTTCCTTGCTACATGACGTTAAACTGTACAGCACCTTTGTCATGTACGACAATAAACTACAACATTCTTTGATGTCCTCACCTAAGAGGGAATCATTATTTACATTGATTTTCAATCACGTTATATTCCAAAGACTATGTGCATACATGAAAATACCAAAACCTTTTATCTTGGGTCAAACCATCATTGCACTAATGTTTCCTTTTTCACCCTTTACTTGTACGAACCAAATCTATATAGAGGTTATTTCAAGAACTACACGTGGATTGATTCCCATCCTTATGGGATATGTAGTAACGTTCGAGTGTCCCTTGAATCTAGCCCCAAGTATTTTGGGCCTAAGCCCAAATTCCACTTTCAGTCCCCTGGCTGAAAAGTCCCGGTGAAAACACACACTATGTATTTCTTATAATGGTCCAAGTTCTATGACCCTAAACTAAGATCTCTTATTCTTTTGTCCCACATGACGTTAAACTTTATTTCAAGAACTGCGTATGGCTTGATTCTCATCCTTATGGGATACGTAGTGAAGTCTAATATTTAAATTCAAGATCCAGCCACAACATGATTATGGTCATCATTGATCTATGTATCTCTACATACATTGGACAATACCCATCTTTATGTGTCATAATCCAAACCTTAAATATTTTCAGATCTTTATTACCTTTTTTCTCGACTTATGGTCACAAAATGTCCAATTTCTGAGAGTTCTTTTGCCTGACTATGCAGCACGTTCCCTTAGGTGCCCTTGCATAAACATTCTATATAACAGACATGTCAGCCAAAAGATGATATTATTTTACTATGCAGCCAATTCCCTTAGGCGGCCCTGCATAATTCAACCCCCTAACGGGTTTGTTAAATAATGGTAACTTCATTATTTGGAGGAAAACCTCTTTTTTCCTTATTTTTCATAATAAAAATATGTAGGGATCCGCAAAAATAGTTATCCTTAACATATTTGTCTCATACTCTTTTTCATGATTTGAAAGTATTCAAGTCTATGGTTTATATTTCTCTTCCCTGCGTTTGGGTCAGACTTTTGTAGGAGTGATATTCATCCAGTTCTTAGACAAACTTGTTTGGAAATATCTTCTCCATATTCAAGTACCTCTCTCCATATAGAAAACTCTACACTTTGGAAAATTTGAATCCCCATAAACTTCCACTGGCTTTTTAGCAGTAGAAAACTAAATTTCTGAGAGTTCTTTTTCTTGACTATGTAGCACGTGCCCTTAGGCGGCCTTGCATAAAAAGTCTACATAACAGACTTTTCAGCCAAAGATTCTATTATATAACTATGCATCCAATTTCCTTAGGTGCCCCTACATAATTCAACCCCCTAACGGGTTTGTTAAATAGTGGTAACTTCATTCTTGGGAACTACTTCTTCTAATGCTTTTTAGCCATTTTTCATATCATTCCTCAAATTAAAAATTTCTTAAGTCATCATTTACATATTTTCTCTCATACTTGAACATGGTAATATGTTTTTAGATAAATTATCTAGGAATTAAGTCAATGTTAATCCATTCATTCAAATCTATTTTGAACTTAAACATTAGCCTTTTTAGGTCTGACATGCATGACTTTGAACTGCCAGATTTCTTGTTTCCTTTTCACTTCAGAGTCAAATCCTATTTTCTCTCCGGATCCAAATTTGAGGGGGGGAATTTTGTTGATGCTCCTTTCCATCATAGAGTCTAATGAATTGAAAAGGGAAATACCTTGAACCCACAGTGATTCATCCTTCGAAGAAACATCAAAAAATGACAAAGGCATGAACAAAGATTCAAATGCACTTGGGTCGCGCAAGTTCCACCAAGGTCATGCAAGTATACTTGCGTGACGCCCAATGGTTTAGTAGGTGAATTTTGCATCCTATTTGATTTTTCGCTCAGGGTCTTCCCTAGCCTATAAATACCCCCTATGGGCCCCCCATTTCAAGACGAAAAATTCCAGAACCTCAGATTTGAGCTCCCGACGCCCTAGTCTCTTCTCAAAGCTTCTGAACACTTTTAAGGTAATTTCTTACATAGAACGGAAGATCTAAAGAGGGGGAGGAAGTCCTAAGTGTTGAAATTCATCAACACTTGCGTGCCTAGGTGGCCATCCCTTAAGAGAAATGGCCACACTTGCACGCCGCCTTACCCCATCTACATAACTTGCACGCCACTATTCTGGAAGTCTCTAGGGGTAGTATTAAAGGCTTGAGCCAAGTCTCACCAAAGTTCTACCCTAATGATTGGCCTTCGCGCAAGTACCCAGATGTCGCGTAGGTATACTTGCGCAACCTGGACCTGTGCACCCACGCAGTACTTGCGCACCCATTCATTACTTGCGCGCCCCTTTCTTTTTGGGTGCCCCCTCTTGCCTATCCACCTTTCCTCTTCAGGATCAAGCCTTTATAACTTTCTCCAAATCCATTTATGGCCTGATTTCCTTGTTGGCTTCCTTATCTGAAAGGAATTTTGTGGAACATCTCTTAAAAACTGGTGATTTACACATCTTTATATCACTAAAGTTAGAGAGTTCATTCATTCAACTTCATCGTTTAAGATGAGAGAATCCTTCTCCTTAGGCCTCCTTTTCAGGAGTAAGCCCCAATCCAAATTCTCATTAATTTGGGAATCCTCCTTAGGAGTAAGCCCCAAATTCTCATTAATTTGGGCATCCTATTTAGGAGTAATCCCCAGTTATAATTCCCTTAATATGGGAATCCTCATCAAGAGTAATCCCTGGTCATAATTTCCATAACCTGGGCTTTCTTTTCAGGAGTAATCCCCAATCTCAAATATGGGCATCCTCCTTAGGAGTAAGCCCCAAGTCCCTTAATTTTTTAAATCCCTTTAACCTGGGCCTCCTTCTCAGGAGTAAGCCCTAGTCTTAATTTCTCTTAACCAGTCATAATTTACTCTTGATCTGGGCTTCCTTATCAGGAGTAAAACCCAATCATAAGCCCCCTCCAAATTTGGGCATCTTCCTCAGGAGTAAGCCCCAAGTTAGAGTACCCAAATCTCTATGAAGTACATATACCTTTATGGACCTTGTTCCTGGGTTTCTTCCCTGAAGTAAAACCCAATATTAATCTATTTTTTCCAGCCATGCATACATAATCCTCATATCATTGCATCTTTCAGGGCACAATTGTCTAGTTTCACTAATACCTCTTGTTTCTCACACCGAGCATGACTCGCGTGAGCTTAGAGTGTAAAAGTAATCATGAAATATTTCTTTGAGTCATCAATCATGCATAAACATCATACTCCCTTACTCAAACTATGTGGCTTCTAATTAATTTTCTAAATAAATGATACATAGGTATCCGATCTGCGGGTACGATCCCAACTCTGAAATAATCCATGTCCTTCTGAATGAAAATAAACTTTAAGTGCCCCACTGAGTGGCTTTAAAACTAGTATGGTCATCATAATGACCAAGAGAGTTTTATGTATTGAAGGATGCCATTGACTATGAATCTCTAACAAATATAGATGACTCTCTATTGATGAA
This sequence comes from Viscum album, assembly GCA_963277665.1. NCBI lineage: Eukaryota > Viridiplantae > Streptophyta > Magnoliopsida > Santalales > Viscaceae > Viscum > Viscum album. The sequence goes on along the minus strand of OY728128.1, from coordinate 1,107,590,145 downwards.
TATCCTTGAATACATATAAAAGATTCTCTAAATTTCCTACATATCTATCATTGATTGTCAGATCTAAAGGAAAGCTCATTTTATACTTGTTAATGTAATAAGGATTCATGAAGATAACTTAAATATATAAAGAGAGTCCCAGAGTAGATAATAATTCCCCTCAAAAAGGTGTGATGAGTCCGACCTCCCATCCTCTCGACTAATGAAAATTCCTAAGCCTCATCAGTCCACAACTAATGAGCTCCTACCTTTGGAAAGTAGTTCCAAATGGATATGGAATCATTGGATGTTTCCGGTTCTACAAACAAACCTGTTAGAAACTGATTGGAATGTTTGAACCTTCAATCAACAAGGTCATCCCCAATTCCAGAGGAAACAATGATCCAAAAAACTAGGAAATGATATCTATAAATGATCAACAAATTCTATATGAGGTTATACCTAAGAGTTATTCTAGTAACCCATTTACATAACTCATACAGATAGTCTATGTAGAATGGTAATGAAAAATACATAAATATGAAAGGATACTTTATGGAAGAATCTTATCTCAATAACTCAAGAAAATAACACCCAACTATCCATGAAGATTATAGATGTCCTAAATAGGATCCAAAAGTAGAAAACATTGGGAATTCACCACTTTATTAAATGTCTTGGAGGAATCCTAAATTGAAGGGAACTCCTATAAGAAACATGAGGTCCCACTTAATTGATAAACATAAATGTGAACCTTATATTTTATTTCCCAGTGATTCTATGAGGCATACTAAAAAAACACATGACATGAACTCATACAAGTCATGTCTTTCCATTTAAACTGAAGGTCCTATTACAACTGAGGGATAAAAAATGAACTCAACACTCAGAAAAAAATAATATCATCCCACATCATTAAAAAATATTCCCTTTAATATCACCAATGTCCCATAAAAATAATTTTAGAGGCTTATTTTTACCAATGCATGCATTGAACAAAAAAAAATCACCCATCTCTTTAAAAAAACAACCTTGGTAACATACCCATTCAATTTTCAAAACCAAATAAAAATATTTAACAATTTCACAAAAAGAATTAATTTTTTTTAAATACACTCAGAAATTTACAAAATATAATTCTCTCATAAAATCATTTTTAACACATTTATAATAAAAATTATTCCCATTTTAAAACATTTTTGAAAATACATAATAAAACCAATCACTTCATAAAACATTTCATAAGAATAAGGGAATTTATTTTCATAAAACACATCAATACAAAATTATAAATCAAACTTTTATATGAAATCCTATTTTTACAATCAAAACATTATTTAAACTTCAAGAATGCACAAGGAAAAACAAAGAATAAAGAAAACCCCCACAAAAACCCCACCTCAAATAAATTAAAACACCAAAAAATCATCCTAAATTTATCTCCAATAAATGTGGGACACCTTTGATGAAATATGAAATCAAGAAGAACCAAAAAACTTGGAGGGATATAGAGTTATACACGGTTTGGCTACACAATTTTTCAATCCTTTTTACAACCATGCGATATGATTTTTGAAGCTTACGGAAACATATGTAAAGGCTTTTCATGGTTTGACACACTGTGTGGGCTAACCATATATCCACATTTAAACCAATTTTTTAATCACAAAATGAATTAAGACTCCGAAAATAACCTGAATAAGTCATTTGGAATCTAAATAGTATCATTAAAAAATAAAATACATCAATATCATCCAAAAAATAAAAATAAAAGACTAAAGTCTTGACTACCAATGAAAACTCATGTCCCAAAAAGCGAAAAATCTCACAACACCCTCCCTCACACATAACTCTTGAGTTCTAACTACCATATATCCAATTATCAGGAAACATCCCAAATAACAGTAGAATTTAATCAAAACCTAATCCCTTTCCATGAACCGCCCTTTGATACCACATGTAACAAACCAGCCCTGGCTACCATATAAACCAACACCCAACCTAGTCTGCCACTGGCCCTAAGGGTTTTCCTGATCCCTATGGGGTGGAAACTAGTACTTGGGATTCAAAGTAAATACTTTGGGAATTATTTCACCATAAAATAAGAGTTAACACACTAGTTGATCATTTATCAAAATTACAACATAGACTATTCATACATTAAATGTTCATGAAATATCAACTAAACATTACCAAAAATAAACTAAATAGTCAATAATTCATAGTAAACAATAATGATTAAATCCATTTCCATACATATACATCATCATCAAAAAATAGTACAATAAAAATTGCATAACAATATATATAAAAAATAAACTAAACAAATATACAAGGGTGGTCATCTTTGTTGATATATCGATAAACCCAAAGTAAAGAAAATGAACCCAGCCTGAAACTAACTCCATGAAACCACTTGTTATTCATCACATCAGAACTCACACATTATCATCCCAAAGAAAAAAAATCAAATCCATCTAAAACCTAGAACCTAAAAAATAGAATTTTGATATAAATAACCCAATATGTCTCTAAACATAAAGTGTATATAATTACTTTATATAAGAATATCATGAATTCTAGTTTAAAAATAAAAAAAATAAAATCATAATTTTGATTTTCTTACTCCATAACCAAAAAAATAAAAATTTCCTTTTCAAGAAAATAAAAAAAATCAAGTCAAAACCCAACTACTTTCCATTAAAATTAAGTCTTTTGAAAGTCTTTCAACCCTATTTTGAAACCTTTCATTGAAAACAAAACAAACCATTTCCTTTTTTCAAAAACACCTTTCCAACCCAACCTTAAAAATAATTTCAAAACACACCCACCCATTGATAGAATATCATAAATAGGTAGTACCTAAAGAAAAAAAAGAATAAATATGAAAATAAATCATAATATAGAGGTGTTTCTAGAAACAGGAATAAGAGAATAAAATAAAATAAAGGAAATACCCTATGTGAAACCACTTATCAAGTTACATGATTCATGGGATAAAAACCCTAACACTAAATTAATATGATATTTAACTCGTGACAAACATCTTTGAATGTCCTAAAAAGACCTACCTATATGAGTAGTCCTGTCAAATTACTTTGGCCTTGTCACATCCAAAGAGTGTGAAGATATAATGGTAACTACCATCCTAGTTCATGTAGCAACACGGTCTCACTCTATCTAGACAGAGGAAAAACTAGATTTTTCACTCATCCAAGGCACAACATAGTTAAAAATCATTCCAATGAACAAAAACCAAGAAATGTGGGGAGAAATAAATAGAACATAAAAACAAAAATAAACAATAGCAATATCTCATACCTCACCTCCAACACCCTTATATAAAATATCATAAAATTTACAACCATTACATAGGATAATAATCATAAAATTTCCATCATGCGTGTAATAATTTGAAAGGGGAAATAAAAGAGTGTCTCACAAGCTATAAACCTATTTTAAAATTCCAAATAAACCTTTAAATAATAGTTATTTTGGGATTCTGAGTCATTTCCCTTTTCTTTGAAATTAAAAAAATTCAAAACTTTGAAATTATTTTATAACTTCACCCTTTCCAGGTTTCAAACATTTCTTTAAGACTATTCTTCTTCTTTTAAAATCAAACATATGGCCTAATCCATTTTTTTACAAAATTATATTTTAAAATCCCTATATATTCTTGAAAAAAGGCTTTTCATGCTTAAATTTTTATTTAAAAAGAAATAATTTGAAATCCATTATAAACCCTTTATGGATAGTGTGGAAATGAGACAAAATTATTTTAAAAAGAATTATAAACTTTATACATAAGCATAATTTCATTAAAAATGAACTTTAAAAACATAACCATTAATTAAATTTAAAATTAAATTAAAATTAAATTAATGTATACCTCAAATGTTTGGAATGGCGTTGAAACACATCTATAAAGTCCCATAATTTTATCAATGGAATTTCCCTCTGGATTATATAAATGTTTTATATTTCATAATTTTGTTTTATACAAAGTACATAAACCTCATGTAAACCAACAAAATTTTATTATATTTACTTTAATATTACATTTAGAGAATAATTATAGCTATTAGAATTGAAATTTTCAAAATGGGGAAAAAATATAAAATAATTATAACTGTAATATGAGAATTTAGATCTACTCAATCCTCTAGAATGATCGCTAACATGAACAAAACTGTATAAATGAAATAGAATATTGATAATGAAATATTAATTTTGAAGATGAAAATATATATAACATTGAGAGAAAATATAAGTGAATAAAGAATGAAAAAAAATATGAGTTATTTATAGAAGGTTTGGAACACATATTACTGTTATAAATTTGATCATTGAAATAGTAATCTAACTATTATGAATACAAACCTGACTGTTTGAATAGAAACCTCACCTATGTAATAGTAAAATAATTTATAACCATCTTATAAAATGATAATATAAAAAATTTATATCATGATACAAATAAATAAATGTTTATAAGTAATAAAAAAATTGTTTATATTTGTATAAAACACATATGATTTATTTAAATTTTAATGATGATTATTAAAAAAATTTAAAAAAAGTTTATTTTCATAACATGGGTTTATAAAATAATATTAATTGTCTTTAAAATTATAATATAATTATATGAGACCAAAAGAAATTTTCAAAGGGTCGCAAAATTGATCATAATATTAAAATCTGTATGTTTTCAAATAAAGAAAGATTTTATTTAAATATTAATTTTCACATATATAGAAAATTACTCTCGTAAAATAGATTTTATTTTTGTAATATAAATATCTAAATATGGTTCAGGTGAATTTTTTGTATTTTTATAAAATTGTTGAATTTTTAGTGAATTGTGAAATACAGAAAAATATGGTATTTAACATTGTAAATTAAAAACATGAATTAATGTGTCAGGTATGATGTAATAAACCATTATATCAAAACTAAATTCACTAATTACTATATATAGTCACAAAAATCAACATTATTGGTAGTTTTGAGCCAAACTTATAAACTAATAAATATTTTATTCAAAAACACCCATCTCCCCCTTATAAATATCATCCCTTCTCCTAACACCTTCAAATACTTAGGTATAATCCAAAATTTAACCATGTATCTTCCCAAACCCCTACCCTATGTCCAAGGAGTTTTTCTCTAACCAAAAGTCCATTTCAAGGAGCCTTAAGGGGTATCCTAATGGGAGGCATGCAAAGGAGAAAGTAATACTCTCAACCGAGATTTTTAATATTTTTTCCTCTTCATCCTCCAAAATAATTTCATCCAATATGAAATAATGAATATATTAAAATAAATATAATGTAATTTTATTGTGTTAATGTCATATTTTTTATTAAACCTCTTTTAATTTCTTTTTAAAATTAAAATGATTGTTTATATTGTGGTGCGTCCACAAACTTTATGAACAATGTACCCTGATTTTCTCCACCGCATTCATGGATGGTTATAGAAATAATATTATGGTAAAATATGATGATAATAAATACATTATAAATTATTTAATATAATTTAATGTGTTACTAATCAATTAATTAAGTAAGATGAATCTAGTTCATTATGGTTAGTAATACAGCCTAAATATACTAATCGTATAATAATAACATTTATACTGAAGGAAAAAACATGATATCTAAAAAAAATTAAATGAAAATTGAATAATGGTAATAAATTAAATATAGATGAAACTTTTTATTAAGAAATTATTTTATAAATTTAATTTAATTATTCAAAAAGTTAAGCAACCATACAATACAATTCAAGGACCCAATGTAAGGGAACTTCTGAACCACCCCTCTTTATTTTGGGGCATGCATATTCCCTCTAAAACTCACTCTATCACACTATTATTCTCACGTATTACATTAATATTATGTGTGTGTGTGTTTGTTCCTCTTACATATATACTTATTTATTACCTTTATTTTTTGTGGATATATACATTTCCTTCTCAATTTAATTTGTTAAGAAAACTCGATTAAAAGGAACTTCTTGGTGTTTTACCCATTTCAAGTACCACTACATAAAATGTTTTAAACTATCAATGGTTTATAAGATTTATCATTTTATTATTGAATATATTGTTAGTTAATTTATTATTTTATGAAAATTATTATTCTCTTTACCCTATTTAAAAACACTTTACATTTTCCCCTAAAACCCCGCTTAAGAGGTACATTTCCAAAGTCTTTTATCCACTCGTTTTCACATATTCACTTCAAATTGACAAAATTTTTCATGAACTGTGATTATTTATTGCCTATAAATTTACAATAATTATTTAATACCTTATTTCATGGAAATAATTATGACATTCCATCTTGTTATGATTTAATAAATGATTGGGTAACTCATTTCTTTCTATGGGTAATTATAATTTTTTTCCTTATGTGTCATTTCCTTTTGTGGCACGCATAAGCATGTACATGTTATGATTGATGATCCCAGATAGTGATTCAATTCATTATATAATTTTTATATCACATGATATTATATTTATGGGATTAAGGATTAAACCTAATCCATAATGGGACTCTATCTAGTATGTTATGTTGTCTTGGGAGTAAGCATTGACTTATGATTATGCCTTATTTCATATATTTCAAATATTCCTATAATTTCATGATCTAATGATGAAATATTCTTTATTTCATGATTCTATATGATTATTCATAAGACTTTCCTCTTATGATATCATTTTATGTCATTTGAGTCAAATGTTATGCTTCGTTATCATGATCATTCCCTTATTGGGATTTATAGATCACCACATTGTTTATATATTTTTTAGGCTATACTATGAAATTTTAGAAGCTCAATGGATTTAGTAACTCAATATGTATATTAAATTGAAGATTTTTTATTTTATTTTCAATTTTATTCTTTTTTACCTTGTCTTCCAAAGACTCTAGAACTCTGGATCCTTGTGTTGTTCTTATTTTTTACTTATGTTAAAATTCATTTAATAATGTGTAGGAAGCATAGGTCTCTATAGTTGGTATCAAAGAAAGGTATAGTTATTTTTATAGATTATAAAAATAATATATTGATAAAACCCGGGGTATTAGTATATGTATAAGAAAAAAATCATGGAATTTTGTTAAAGTATAGATTGATTTATTTCCAAGATAAGAAATCTCTTTCTAGATACAACAAGTGGATGTGAGTCTAGCACATATATACCTAGTTATAATAACACCCAAAGGGGTCATTAGTTATTAACTTGATCTATACCAATTGAATAATAATTATACCATTTTGCACACCTGGTTTGACACTCTCTGGGGATATTCTTGGGTAAATTCACAAACACATTACGAACCATTATGAAGGACTTGAAAAAAATTATTTAGTCATAAAACCTAATAAGAAAGATACCACAGATAAACTAAATTGATACTTAGAGACTCATATTTTAGGATATACAAGTCATTTAAGAGTTATTCCTTATATGTTCATAGTTCCACCTTTATATGTTTATTTTTTTAGTATTATCATCACTAATTTTCCTTTATTTTAGTTAATGGTAGGAAATGAGAGGAATCATACCAAAAACCAATGTAATAGGAAATGTAATGATTTCCCTAGTGAAATGCCTAACCTAATGAAGAGGGATCCATGAACTTCATGGAAGTAATAGACCATATGAATCAAGTTATGAATAATAACTCGATTCATATGGAACACCCTCCTTCTTCAAATAAATAGAAAGTTTTGGTTTATTAGTTTATGTGTCAAAGGTACCATAGATTTAGTGGATCTTCTAATACCCTAATAAAAAATAATAGATTATCTCCTTTGGGAAGATATTACCTAACCTCAACTGCTCAGAATAAGAGAAAGTCATATAGACCGTTTAACACCTGGAAAGAGAATTCAATCAATGGTGGTAATAGATGAAGAACACAAATACCAAGGAGAAAATGGAATCTATTAAATGGGAAGGATTCAAGAAAATATTTTTCAATAAATATCTTACCTAAAATCTTTATCTTAAAATGGATATAGAGTTCCTTGGAATGAAGAAAAATTAATATAAAACAATAATGGATTATGAGGTAAATATCACAATGCTTTCATGGTAGGCCTCTAGCTTTATCATCCACACCAAAAGTATTGTGGGATGATCCTTAATTATATTAAAGCTAATTCTAATAAAATATTTATTTATTATAGGCTTTGATAGCTATGAATAGATTATATTTTCTCCCCTTAATGTCAAGATAGATATTGGTGATTCTTAGTGCCCTCGAGGGGATGTAGGTAAAAATTTGAAAATAGAGTTTAGTTTGGGAGGATTAGTGGATAAATCACATGGAGGAAAGAAAACCCAATAGATCACATGTCAAAAATGTGGGAAGAAGCATCCAAAAAATAATATAAATAGAATGATGAGATTATTAAAGTGTAAAAAATATGGGCATCAGTTTGATCAATGCCGAAGGGAGAAGAATAATCCCACTAATGTGAGGGAAGAATGGAAGGTTCCATTAAATTATCATCATATTATTACATATTTCACCTATAATGAACATATACATTATGAAAGTCAATTACCAAATCCAAGGATTGTTAGAGATAATCAATTAAAACAACCTCCAAGGATAAGAGAACAAAGAAGGGATTTTGTTATCAATAATATTGAGGAGGACCCTAATAATGAAGTGGTGACATGAATGATAGTTATTCATTCAATAATTTTGAACATGGTATTAAATAACGGTTTTATAGATTTTTTCATATCATGAAATTTTGTGGAACTATTTAAAAACTATCTCAAAACATGGATGTTGAGCTATCTATGATAATACAAAATAGAGAAATTATTACATCATAATTATATAACTCCTCTTTCACCAATGTTTATGGACCAAACCACCCATCAAATCTTATCATACATCCTTTAGTAGAATTGGATGCAGTACTTTTCCTAGATTGGTTGTCCGTATATAAAGAAAATATCAAATTCTAGGAGAGGGAAATCACACTCAATATCCGGATTCATCCATTTATTTTGTATAATTGTAAGGAGGATGAATCTCCTTTTTAATTTTATTCTCATGAATGGATAATATTTTGTTATGAGTAATTATATCTAGATTAAATGATTGAGACAATGTATAGAATCATGTTTAAAGACATGCCCATTTTGAGGGACCATATAGATGTATTCCCTAAAGAGTTTAATGGTATTCCTCTTAACTAATTGGCTGAGTTATCAATTTAACTTATACATGGATCCCTATAAATATCCAAGAATCCCTATACAATAGTCACCATTGAGTTGGAAGAGATAAATAAGTATTTACAAGAGAATATAAACATGGTTTTTTTATGCCAGATTTCTTCATTGTAGGGTTTTCCAATACTCTTTTTCAAGAAAAAAGATGTGTCAATGTGACTCTATAATGATTATCAAGATCAATAAAAATAAAGATAAAGAAAAATTATCCCCTTAATGGTTTTATGACTTTTTTTTATCTGTAATGTGGGGCTAGTGCATATATAAGGTGGACCTATGGTCAGGATATCACTAATTAAAGGTGAAGAAGGAAGATATTCTAAAGACTGTCTTTCGAATAATGTATGGACACTATGATTTCAGAGTAAATACCTTCATATTAACTAATTATTTAGAAATATTCATGAAATTAATGAATAAAGTCTTTAAATTTTACCTCAAAAAATTATGGTAGTATTTAAAAATGATATTCTTATATATTCTGAAAGCAAAGAGAAACATGAGGAGCTTTTTAATATTTTCAAAAGAATTTACAAAAGGATAATATATGAAAAGTATAGAAAATTTGAGTTTTGGATGATGTAGGTATAATTCTTAGGGAATGTTATTTCTAGTAAAGGGATATTTTTGGATCCTCCTAAGAAGAAGGCAATTTAGTAATGGCCTAAAAAAATCTATAATGGAAATACGTAGTTTTCCAAAACTAGATAGGTACTCTGAACCATTTTTGAGAAACTTATCCTGATTTTTAAACCTTCTATCCTAGAAAACTCAAAAGAGAGTGATGTTTTTTGACCAATTAATACAAATATGGATTCAAGGAATTGAAAAATATGTTTATCATATCACAATTACTCACACTTCCCTCATGTGGGGAACTTTTCATGGCATAAAATGATTATTTAAAGAAGATATTGTGTTGTTTACTAATGAGAAAAATGATAAATTGATATCCTAAAACTCAAGTAAGTTGAATTTTCATGAGCCTAACTATATAATGCATGAAATCAAGTTAGCTATAGTGATATTAGTATTAAAAATATGACGGAATTGTCTCTATGGGAAGAATTTTTAAATATATATGGATCATAATAACCTCAAATATATATTTAAACCGAAGGATATTAATATGAATCAGTGAAGATGATTAGAGTTGATCAAGGACTATGAATAATCTATCCATTTTAATCCTAGGAATGAAAATAAAATGTTATATTCTCTAAGTAGAAGGATATTGCAACCTAATAAGTGATGAGAATTGATAATAATCCAATCATATTATACTCATAAAGTATGGAAATAGAAGTCATAAAGGATGGAAAATTATTCTACTTAGCTCAAACTGTTTCTCAACAATCCATTCTGAATTATATAAAGATAGATTAAAGGGATGATTTGGTAATACATAAGAATGTGTAAGGTATAAAAAATTGGGAATCCTCAAAATTAAAAATTGATTAAGTAAGAGTATCAATATTTGGGTCATGACTACGTGTGCCATCAAAGGATAATATAAATGAGTTATTAAACAGTGAATATAACTTGACATTCATCATATTCCATGGGAGCATAAAGATGTATCGAGGTCATCAAGAGAAATATTGGTAGAAAAATAAGAAGAATGAGATCATGGAATATATATCAAAAGTGCCGTGTATATCATCAAGTGAAGGTGGAATGGAAAATTTTCAAGGTAATGATGAAACCATTAGCCATACTTACATAGAAATTAGACAAAATTACCATATACTATGTCATATCTATTTTTAAGATATCCATCAAAAAAATAAATACATATGGGTTGAAGTGTATCATCTTATAAATATTTTTCAATTAATTTCAATTTCATAGGACTTTTTTCTTGATTAACTTGTATGGATATACATCAAGGAAGTGGTGACACATCACAAAACGCCATAATTGGTTGTATCTGATTGAGATCCAATATTTGACTCTAATTTCTAGAAAATTATCCAACATCCTATAAATATTGAGTTGAACTTTACTATGGATTATTATCCTCACACGGAAGGCCAATCTTAGAGGACAATCTAGAAACTTATGGATATATTTAGAGCATTATCAATGGACTTAAATGGTGGATAATATCAACATCTTCCACTGGTCAATTTCTCATACAATAATATATTTCACTAAATAGTCCAAAGAATCCATATAAATCCTTTTATGGGGAGAGATTTAGAAAAATTACATGCTAGGATGAAGTTGGTGGATGCAAACTGTTTGGACCTGAAATAGTTGAATAAATGGTAGAAAAAGTTCAAGACCATTCTAGAAACATCAGGATATATTAGATTCTAAAAAATAGATATGTTGATAATTGTCAAAGAGACCTAGAGTTTGAGGTTGGATAAAAAAATTTCCTCTATAAATCTATATTAAATAGATTAAATATATTTGGGAATAATTGAAAGATAAGTCCTAGATACATCATCCCCTTTGATATTATTGATCGCATTGGAGTTTTGGAATGTTGACTATCACTCCCAATAACCAAGTCTCGTTTATAAGACATGTTCCATATATCCTTCTTGAGTAAGTACATATCAGATCCCTCGCCTATACTAAATCCATAGGTGGTAAAGTTTTATAATTATCTAACATATGAGGAGAAACCAGTGCAGATCTTGGACTGTAGAGACAATGTTCTTTGAAACAATACAACTCACCTTGTCAAAGTTCTATAGTGGGACCATAAGTTTGAGGAGATGATATAGGGACTGGACTAAACAATGAAATATAATTACACTTATCTATTTTCATATTAGTGGGTAAAATAAAATTTCAAGGGTGAAATTTCATAAGGGGTGATGAATGTAACAACCAATAATTTAATTAATGTAATTTCTATTCTAATTATATTAATGTGTCATATTTAGTAATATAGTATTACATAAATAACATATTCTACGTGATAAGACCAAAAATTATTATATTGAAATAAACATAACAATTAGAGAATAAATATATCCATAAGAATTATAATGGGATAAAAAATAGAAAATAAGAAAACTATAATGTGAAAAATTGGATCAAATCGATCACTTGGAATGATTTCACTCATGAAAAGAACTTTGAAATGAAATAGAATATTTTTAATGAAATATTTATTCTAAAAATGAAATTATATATAAAGTTTAGAGAAAATATAATTGAATGAATAATGAATCAAATGTTAGATATTTACAAAATTTTGGGAACTCATTTTCTCGTTAAAAATCTAACTATTGGAATAGTAATCTGAATATTGGAATTGTAATATAACCACTTGGAATAGTAAATTGACTGTTAGAATAGTAAATTCACTTATGTTATTGTAAAATAATTTTTAGTTATCATATAAAATGAAAATATAGAAAATTTATATCCTTATATAAATAAATAAATGTTTTAAAAATGATAAAATAAGTGTTTGGATTTTGTAAAACACATATATTTTATTTTCATTTTTAAAATAAAAATTAAAAATTAAAAAAACCATTTTCATAAAATAGATTTATAAAATAACAATAATTTTTATTAAAATGATAATATAATTTTATGAGACCATAAGTAATTTTTCAAAGGGTCGGAAAATTGATCACAGTATTAAATTTGTATTTTTTCCAAATAAATAATGATTTTTTTTGGAAAGTTAATTTTCTTATATTTATAAAATTATTTTTATAAAAATAATTTTGTTTTTGGAATCTACATGTTGAAAAATGGTTAGGGTGGATTTTTTTCTAGATTAGTTTATTTTTTTATGAATACTGTGATGTTCCAAATTATAATATTTAATATTATAAGCTAAAAACATGAATTAATGAGTTCTAGATATATGTATTTCACCTTTCTCTATTAGTTCTCCCCAATCTCTCTCCTCTACATATAGGGTTTCCTCTTCAAATAATTCATCATAACATCAACAGTGCTTCTGAGAACTGAACCTTTTCCCCCATGTCACCTCCTCCTACCTTCTCCCCACTCTGATATTGATACTTTGGTATTATCATCCCTTTCTACATTATCCTCCCATGATTCCATAGTGATTCTCATCGGTGGAATGTCATTAAACTTTCTCTTCCCCTCTTTCTACCTTACCCTATGCATAAGAACTCCATTTCAGGTCTATGTGCGGGTGATTTAGGTAGTGTAGTCCAGAGATAGAGGTGGTGTTCAGTGTTCTTTCTGTCCACTGCCCTTGTTGTTCAACCCATCAAGCTTGACCCCATGTTGGTCGAGCTTGATGAGGGTTTTAGGATAGCTTAGGATGGTGTTGGAGGGGATTGGTGGAGATATCTGTGATTTTATTTCAAGCATTTTTTCTTATCTATTGGGTTTCTTTTCCTTCTTTGGCATTTTTGGTGTTTCTTTCTAGGAACATATTTCAGTCCGAATCTGGTTTCCTTTCAATTTTTTCGGTTTTGCTCGGATCTTTTTGTGTATGTTTTGTTTTTCTGTTTTGTTGTGGTATGTTGTTCTTGATGGAAATGATGATGATGATGCGAGGTCTTTGAAGGATACAATTCACATTAGCGGATCTATATTTTTTTTTAGTTTTACCCAATGCATTTTTTACAAATTGTGTTTACTCTGAAGGTTGGCTCTAGTTATGTATTTTGGTTCGATTCCAAGGTGATATGATGATATAAAGGTTTTTATTTTTTCTAGTGATTATGGTTTGAATCATCAATAGGATGATGCTTGGCAGGTTTCACTAGCATCTTAGAATTATTTCATCTGTTATTGGCTCTGGTGGTTTTAGGGTGATGATTGCTCTATTAGTAATTAATTATTGATGATTTTTTTTCATAATTATGGTGATTCATGTCAGGGAGCATGGATCAAGGATCTTATGGACCTAGGTGATTATGTGGTTCAATGATCGATGTAGTATTTTCAAATTTTTTATTTTGCACTTTGTTGTCTACGGTTGTGGATCCTGAATTTGGTTTTATGTCAAGTTATTGTATGGTTTTTTATTGGCAAACGCACAGTTACCATTTAAACTTAAAATGGAATTTTGAAAATACAAAAATATCCATTTATAGGTGGGAATGAGTTATGGAGGATGCAAGAAACAATTATTTCGAACTAACATGGACTAATTACTATATATATATAGTCATAAAAAACAACACTATTGGTATCCTTGAGTCAAAATAATTAGAAAACTAATATTATGTTAAAAAATACCCCTCTACTCCTCCAATAAATACAACCCCTCACCACCCCTTATCTTCACACGTCTTAAAACTTATATATCACCCAAAATATACCCATTTCTCTTTCAAATCTTCCTCCCAATTTCCATGGATTTTTTGTCTTACCAATAGACTATTCCAAGGAGCATTAAAGGGTTACCTAAGAGGTGATATCCAAAGGATAAGGAAATACTCTCAACCAATCTTTTTAAACATTCTTATACTTCATCCTCTAAAAAAATACCATCCGACCTGATATAATGACTCTAGTATCACAAATATACTTTTATTTTATTTTTTTAATAGACTATATAATATAAAACCTCTTTTAATTTCTTTCTAAAATAAAAATGATTTTTCATATTATGGTGGGTTCACCGCCTCCAGTAATAGTGAACTTAATTTTCTCCCATGGCTTAATGAATAGTTTGACAAATAATATTGTGGATAAATATGATTAAAATAAATATATTATAACTTATTTCAGGTTAAAATTTGTATTAATAATCAATTAATTAAATAAAAAAAATACTTAAATATGGTTGGTAAAAATACCTAAATGAACTAACTGCATAACAAAAACATTTATACTAAATGATTTATCACTATGTCTAAAAAATTAATATTTTGGAAAATTTCATATTCTATAAGTACACGAATATCATTTCATATCACTTATATATTTTTATTCCTATTTGATAATAACTTAAATAATTATCTACAAACTAAAGCGGCATTGGAATCATGAAAAAACACATAGGAGAGTAGAAATAAACATGATATCTTAATAAAATTATTTTTAAATAAACTTTAAAGACTAGTAAGAAATAAAATATATATTAAAAATATTTTTAATAAATTATTTAATAAAATTAATTTTATTATTTATGAATATAGGTGATCATATTGAGCATGTCAAGTACCCAAGGTAAGGGAACTTCTGAATGATGTGCCTTTTTTGGGTCATGCATTTTCCCTCTAAAATTAATTTCATCACACATTTATTATCATGTATTACATTAATATTATATATATATACATTTTCCCCTCACATATATACCTAGTTATTACCTTTCATTTCCTGGGATATATATGTTTCATTCTCTATTTCATACGTCAAGAAAACTATATTAAAGGAAACTTATTTGTGTAAAATCCTGCCCTCCTCATTGGCTTGAGTTGAGGAAGAAGCATTACTTGGACTTAAGAGACGTCTCCAAGGTGCTAAATCATGGTAATAAATTTCGAGGGATTTATAAATAGTGGGGTATAATTTTACCTTGGAAAACAAAACAACGAACTAAATGAGCCATTACCAATACAACTACATGATGCATGTCAACAGTGTATCACAACAAACTACTAACCAACAATAACCATATGAACCATAAAATTTCCAAATTAGAGTACTAAGTTCAAGACTAAAATAATAAAACTCAAGAATCCAAGACCAAACACCACAACCCCAAGCCAAGATCCATTATCCAACTCTACAACTGCCCAAGCATTCAATGTACCACTATAGAAATGTGATGCTTTGCTTTTAAATATGTCTCAGAATAAAAAACATGCAAGAGAACCTAAGTTCCAAGCCAAGTGGTGAGTAATAATACTCATTAGGCTTCCCCCAAATAAATTCCCTACTCATGCCACTGGGCTAGAACAAGTTAGCACAATTATGTTAAACAATTTATATAAAACCAATAATAGTAAAACAAGTTCCATCAAGACAAACACACCATTACCAAAATAATTTACCCAACCAACACATTATTAAGGAAAGAAACTAAGTAGGTTATCCCCCTTTATCCCATTTAAAAATGGAATAAACCATTTTATTTTGGGTGGCCACATGAATATATCAACCATGAACACAATTTCAACCACATGAGCTCGGTGTTACTATTGAATTTGGAACTTCTCATCCTACCTCATCCCCTTTTATTGTGGAACTTAACACCACATCCCAATCCATTTTTATGGTAATTCATTCCCACTATCCATTCCATCTAACTCATTATTAAACAATTAAACCAAACAACCATTCCAAATAAAATATACCAAACTCATGTCACACAATACTTACCAAACCAAATAAATCCTTCAAGGCACACAACATTTTAATTAAAACAAAATTTTTATTGAAAAATACTTTTTCAATCCTTTTTCCAAAAAAAATAATAACCTAGAAACTGATTTTAAAGACAAAATTTTAAAATCCTATGATTAGGAATATTTCAAAATAATATCATAACCACCCAAAATCCATAAATCAACACCAAAGGGTTTCCACACAATCTTTTCACATCAATTTCACAATAAATTTCAAGAAAACAATCAATGAAAAACAAATGCTTTCAAGTTCTTGAAAGTGGATTCAATAGTGAAGCCACCTACCTTCGTGTTTCAGTGAAATCAACTAATGCACAAATGCAACACAAATCTTGGTTAAATCTCTACAAAACACCTTAAAAGACTTTTCCTAACATCAATAAACCCTAAAAAAATCATTTTAGGCAAAAATCCAAAGATCTACATGTGACAGGTATATATCTATAAAATAAAGAGAGAGGTAAAGTTAGATCTAGATAGAAATCAAGAAACACCAAGAAGAGAGACTTACCAAGGAAGAAAATCCTTCAAACCACCAAGAAAAACCTTTGATTATCTTCTAAAATGAGTGTAAGAGGTTCCCTAACCCCTGATAATAGAGAATAACAAATTAGTTTTGAGTGGGAGATGAAATGTTTATTTTAGGGTAAATCCCGGGTGACCCCATTTTAAAAAAAAACCTTTAAAAAGTTGTGAACAGTTACCTCACGCAGTTAGAAAAATCGTACGCTAATTTTGAGACTGATAATGTCCCAAAGGGGTACCCCTCATAGTGGACCTGCACGGTTAGACCAACTGTGAACTGACCATGCGAAGACCCACTGCCTCAACTTGCATGGTTACCTGGAGATTCTGCACAGTTTTCACTAACCATTCTCAAACTGTGCATCCATAAAAAGACGTAAAATCTTCCCAAAACCCCTCCAAACTCTCCCAACCATTATCCAACCACTATAAACACATAAAAATGAACACAAAAATGTTACATAACTCAAACTAGGGGTAATAAATTCTCCCCACCATTGGCCTTTCCGTCTTCAAAAAGTAAAAAACTATCGTTTTACTGAAGGATCTCAGGCCATTGCTCATCCATCTATTTTTCTAGTTCCCATGTATCCTCTTGAATATTACCATGTTTCCACACCACCCAAACTAAACTGATGCTTATCCCATGAAATACTTTCTCTTTCCTTTACATAATCTATACCGGTACATGCACTAACGAAGCATCCATCTCTCGCTCAATATTATCCTAATGAATTACATGGTCATGATCTATCTGATACTTTTTCAATTGTGGCGCATGAAAAACATTGTGCGCCACACTAAACCATGGTGGAAATCCAACTGATATTTCCCCTCTCCAAACCGCTCTGGTCTCTCAAAAGTCCCAATATACCTCAAAGATGACTTTTCTTTATTTCCAAACCAATAATGTACCAACCTCGGTAAAAGTATCAATAACACATGATCACCCACCTTGAACAACAAAAATCATCCACAGTGGTCCATAAATGATTTCTGACAAATCTGAGTCATCTACATTCTCTTTCTGATCAACTTAATCTTCTATGTAGTCTCTTGGAAAAGGCTTGGCCTAACCATCAAAATCTCACCTTATTCCACCCAACACAATAAAGAACAACACGAATGTCCATACAATGATTTAAATAAATCCATGTGTATTAAAGAATGGTAACTATTATTATACAAAAACTCCACCAATGGAAAATGATCCTCCATTGAGCCACCAAAATCTATCACACAATCCCACAATATATCCTTTAATATTTTTATTGTCCTCTTGGATTTCCCATCCATCGAGGGATGATACACTATTCTCATTGACACCTGATTCCCTAGGGATTACTATAAGGATTTTGAGAAACAATATGTGAACCTTGGATCTCTATCTGATATAATCAAGACGTGCACACCATGCCTCATTATAATATCCTGAATGTCGATTTTTGATAAATCTTCCACCATATGATATTATCAAATATGGATTAAATGGGATGAATTTGTGTGCCAATACACTATAACCCATATAGAATTGTGCTTCCGAAATATTTTTGGAATAAATGTAACAAAATCCAAATTTATCTTCTCTTATTTCTTCAAAGAAAAAAGTAAAGACTACAACAAACCTACTGGTCATTGGGGATCCTCCTTGACTTGATGACAATCACGCATATCGATATAAACTTGGCCACTTTAATTTTCATACCATCCCACCAAAACTTTGCTTTCAAGGCCATATACCTTTTCTAAATTCTAGGATGGATAGCCCATTTTGAAAGATGATACGTATTGAGAATTTGTTCCTGATAAGCCACTGGTTCAACCTTCCAATTCTAAAACCACAACACTGAGTCTTTATCTAGTTTATATCCATCAATGGTCTCCCCACCATTGCATTTCGACCTCATAGCCACACATTTTGAATTGGATTTATATGCCTCTCTAACCAAACTGACCAAGTCAAAACCCAATGAAACTAGAAGAAAAAATGTTGCATCACCCTGGTCTTCACATTACAAATACATGTCTGCTATAACCAACATCAACTACCACTAATATGGAGCTTCATTTTCCACCTGATCATATTACTCCCTTCTTAATGCATCCACCATCGAATTAACTTTACCCAGTGTGTACATCAAATTGAATTAAAAAATCTAGAGATGCTCCAAAAATCTCCTTTGCCTCATGTTCAAATCTCATTATGATAAAATATGCTTTAAACTATTATGGTTGGTAAACACTATGAATTTCTCACCAAAAAGATAATGATTCCATGATTTCAAATCATGCACCATAGCCTCTAAATCTAAATCATGTGTTATGTAGTTATTCTCAAGTAACCTAAACTACCATGATCCATACACAACCACATGATCTCCATACATTTGAACTTACCCCAACCCTACTCTTAATGCATCACAAAACACCATGTACCCTTTCCCTGGTTCTGGAAAAACCAAGATTGGTGCTGATGTAAGGCAAACCTTAATATCTTCAAAAGACATCTGACACTTCATATTCCACTGACATGGAACATTATTCCTTTTCAAGTCTCTCATCAGTGAATCTAATCATGATAATTTATGAACAAAGAATCAGTAATAACCAGCTAGATCTAAGAATCTTTGTATATCAACAACATTATTTGGATATTTCTAAGAGATATACACCTTTATCTTTTATAGATCAACTGAAAAACCTTTCTTAGAAATAAAAATGCCAAGGAAACAAACCTATTGTATCCAAAAAACCTGCATTGATAATTTTCCATACAACCGGTGGTCTCTCAATATTCCTAACACTATTGCCAATTGTTTTTCATGCTATTCCCTTGTCCTGGAATAAACCAATATGTCATCGACAAACACCACCACAAAAGAATCGAGATATCTATGAAATATATGATTTATCAATACCATTAAGACTGTTGGTGAATTTTTAAGAACAAAGGGTATTACCAAATATTCATAATGGCCATATCTACTCCTAAAGGTTTTTTTCAGAATATCCTCCTTCTGCACCCGCAATTGATGATATCCTAATCGTAAGTAAATTTTGGGGAACAACTGAGCTCCCCTAAAATGATCAAATAGATCATAAATTCATGGAATTTTATGTCTATTATTTATTATATCATGGTTAATCTTCTGATAATCAACATAAATCCAAAGAGTTACATTCTCTTTTTTAACGAACAAGACCGGTGTTGCCCACAAATATGTGCTACGCTAAATAAACCCTTTATTTTATAAATATTCCAACTACACCTTAAATTCCCTAAATTCTATTGGTTCCATTTGGTAATATGGAAGTGAGATAGGATTATTCTCCAAAAGGAGATCAATCGTAAACTCTACTTCCCTCACAGGTGGAAACCCTGATAATTCTACGAGAAAGACATCTAGAAACTGATCAAAAACTACTAGAAAACTACTTCTCTCAATATCTTCCACAGACTCCAAATACAATGCTACAAATTGATATGAGATCATCCCAGATATTGGTTCCAATAATCTTGTTGCACCCACCTTTTCCTTCTTCTCCCCTCTAAAGAGATACACAACGTTATTCTCATTCGGGAAACTAACTGTTCACACATAACATTTTATATGGGCCTTAAACATCACTAGTCAATCCATACCCAAGATTATATCATAATCATACATCTCAAGAATTAATAATTCCCATATCAACTCTACCCCCTCAATAGTTATACAACATGCACTACACAGAAAGGCTCAATGCTCTCTTTAATGCAAAGGAGTTTGAAGTTTCAAAACCAAAGGCATTAATTCCACATTTAAACCCAAAATTTCAGCATTATGACAAGAAATTATATATTGATACACACCTATATCAAACAATACTTTCATAAAGTTAGCATTCAAATGAATGATATCTCTCACCATGGATGGTCCTGGCTGATCATACACCACAACCTGATGAGCTCCAAAACCAACTTATTGGTCTTAGTTTTATCTTTATTATCCTACTAAAACTACCCCTATTGAGGATTCATGGTTTTCCTAAAATTACCATGGAACTATACTATGATTATGAGAGGTATGTGGCTTCCCTCATCCCATGGAATCATAAGAGGCATGTGACCCTGATAAGTTTCACGAACAGCTGCCCATGGAGTTTTGTAATAGTAACGCTGAAGATTCCCATCTGATTATAGTTATAGCATGCTTGGGGTTGTTCTGTACATTATCAATTCATGTGGATTAAATATCCACATTGGAAACATCTTGGTTTACTATTAGGTTTTATATAAAGATTCAAGGATCCTATCGACTGATTCTGAGCCATACTCCCACTTTGGAAATAAGTGTCCCTCTTCCACTTTCACCTTGAGTTAGAGTTCCCACTATTTTGTATGGGTATCAAAATAAATCCTCCATATTTATGTCCCAATATATATATTTCATCTATAGTATCTCTAATTACCATTTCTATATAATCTTCTATGCAAAGAACTATAATATTTTAACAAATTTCAAGCTTCAAGACTATAATGCACTGACCCCAGTTACCCAGAGTCGGTGCATTATTACATAACATTGGCATGATACAAAGAATCATGTCCCAAAAGACCGATCAGTTTAGTATCCTTGAAATTACTAGATACATTCATAAGTTGTACATTACATTATGAAATAAAAAAATCAACAACATTTTTTCCCCTTTTTAACACACTTATATCCTTATCCTATCCCTGTAGGTCAACCATAAAATAATTCTTCACATCCTGGGATAAATAAAACATAGAAAGGGGTGAGCTCAGATGCTCAGTAAGGATAACAATATAGTGAAAATTTTCATAAATAAGAATAAACATTTAAGTAAATGTATAAGACTAAAACAAAATCCTTTTAGACTTAAACTTCAGCATAATTTGTAAAAGATAAAATCAAATAATTCTATTTACTTATTCACATAGATATTCTACTAGTCGAATAATCACATGCTATATCAATATCCACTTTCATAATTATTGAATGCATAATGAGAGACTTCATAACCAAATATTCAAGGCCTTGTTCAAAGACTACAAATAAAATTTTGTCAAGGCCTTGTACCATGACACTAGTTTGTCTCATGAGACCTACTGATGCATCGAAGAGCTATAGCGGGCTCTACCTATCACTTACTAAGTCCAATGAATTCCTCATATGAAAAGGTTTAAACATAACAAAAACATTTTTATTAAAACTAGCATAAAAAATGTCAATACTTTATCCATAAACCATGAATGGTGTAAAAATAACATATCCACAGTCGAACATATCACAGAACCTTAAATACAATATGGAATATTTGTATCACAAAAAATCAACTTCAAACAAGTTTAAAATCTATCAAAGGATGTTTACATAGATCAAATGAAAATTATTTGAAATAAATACCTCTTTCTATTCTGAAATGATTTAAAAGTAATATAATTATGAAAGAAAACATTTATTTTGAAAATATTCTTATAAGATTGTATGAGAAGCTTTTACGATGATATAACGGTGAAAAATAGACACACCTACCATATAAGTTAAAAAAAGACATTCTTACCTTAATTCTGTCAAAAAGGTCATAAAGTGTCTTGTTTGGAAAACGAAGGAAAGATTACTTTCAAACCATTTTATAAAAATACGGACAAGGTTATAAATTAATTTAACCCATTGTCTAGTAAATAGTAAAAAAATTGAAAAACATTTTTAAGAAACATGGATGTGGATGATAAAGAGTTCCTAGTAGATACTTAAGTAAAAACAACCTCATATAATAACGATATTGTGAAATTAATGCTTACCTTGTACTTTTTATTGGTTGAGGGTATGTTAACCTCCTTCAGAATAGTTAAATCACTTTTTATTAAATTATACGAGAACTATATACATAAATATGATATCATATATGACCCTCTAATATTTCTTTGTTAATAATATTTCAGTAGTATCATTGTTTCGGGTGTTAACTGATTCGTTTTCCTTTATATGATTCATTATGTAAGCCATGTTTGTTATGGATAGGATATATTTGATTCATATACATAATTATATTATGTTCATAAACATTATTTGTAATCATAAAATGAAAATTATTCTTGAATGATTACAATGGGGAATGAATCTCATCGCATTGGTGGAGACGGTAATCCGTACGTATGCATGAGCGACAATATCATTATATTGATGATGAAATAATATGTAATTTGATGGTATATCATATATACATAATAATTAATATATTATAATTATTATTTACATCAGTTATATTCATTAGTGTACCCATCCAAAATAATGAAGTGTTTGAATAACAAACTACACCACGACGTGGAGACGGTAAGTCGTGCATATGCACGTATGATGACTTTTTCATTTATAGGATGGATAGAATGAAGAATATGGTTGTACCGTATTTATAATAAAATCATTGTATATATAAGATACTATAGTTATTATTTTAGAATGGAAACACCAAAGAAAGAGGATGTATAAGAAGAAAAGAACTTGAAAGAGGTGAGGAAATATTTACCTCTTCTTCGGGTTCTTCATTTTGATTTGATAAAAAGGGCTCATTGGTTGGATTTATGACCAAAGGAACACCTATAGTATTAAGTTATAATAGTTTGGAGGATATTTGGGCAGGTTTTGGCTGAGAAAAATGGCTTTGGAGGTGTGAAATTAAGAGAAGGGGAAGTTCTCTTTTATAAGAGAGGTGATGGTCACTTTAGGAAAAGCTTGAAATATTATTTTATAATAAAATCATTTTCAGTTTCTAATGGCCCAAAAATAATATATTTATAGGATAAGGTGGTTATGGGTTGAAAACCTCTCAAAAAATAGGTTTTATATAGGTTTGGGTCACCATATTAGCCTTATCTTTTTTATTTAACTCTTAGTTAAATAGTTTCACATTTACAACGTCTCTTTGTATTTTTATATTATATGGTTAATAAACATACTATAAACTGACAAGAGAAACCCAAGTAGTTCATTATTAATATATATAACCTTATATAATTCCTTTGGCCAAACCTTATATTTTTATGAATATTATGTCAATTAATAATATGGTAGTTGTTTTAAAAACTCAATTATGTCAATTTTGACACTATTTAGTATTTGTTTTTTTGAAAGCCATTAAAACTTTATCACTTCAAATAAAATTTAACTAAAAAACTCCAACATGTCATATTAACCTAGAAAATTAGTTTAATTCATCAGAAGTTTAAATTTTTATTTATTTGTATATTTATAATATCAAGTATTTTAATATTTTATTAATAAGGTAATTATTGTATCATCATTGTGTCATAAATAAATTAAATTATTTAATATCTAAAAATTATAAATAAAATTACATTATGTAGTAAATCTTTTTATCTTTATAAATAATATTTATAGTCAAATTTACATTGTGTTTATCCCTATATTAAAAATTGTTTTGTTATTAAACATTGGATTTTACTCTTTTAACTCTTCTTTAAATAAAATAATAATAAATGTCCTAATCTAATCAAACTAGACCAAAGGGGGTCATATTTTATTCCTCAGATTTTTTTTGGATAAATAATACTTATCCAATAGAATTAGGATATGTGTTAGGGTAATTATGATATCATTTTTACCCTTAATTACCCTATTTACTTTTAACCGTGGTAAATAAAAGTCAAAAGTTACTATTCACCAAAAATTATTTTCATCTTATTGAACCAAATTTTACTTAATGATATCAACTGAGTCTCTTGTATTTTTGAAATTCAACTTAGAGAAGTGGTAAAATTATTTTTTATGCAAATTTTCAAATGCTCCTAGGAGGTGGGTAAAAGACGATAAAAAGTTCAATAAAATTTTTATATATCTTAACTTATTATAAAATGACTCCAATTAATTACATTGAAATTATATAGGTATTATGTATCTATTTTGACCTAAAATAAATTTAAAATAAAATAAATAATTATTTAAATAAAAAATTCAGTTTAAACCAATAACATAGTGTTTTTCACTATTCATCAAAAATTGAATGTTTTCAGAAAAATACCAAAAATTTACCCTAAGCTAATTTCAATATTCCAAATTCAAAAATGAAGTCCATTTTGAAAAATAAAATTTATAAAATTTAAAAAAGTGGGTATTACTATTCATAACGGCTAGTTTGATTGGTCATGGTGTGTTAGAATCTTGAAGTTGCCTACAATGCATGCTATTGCATTATTCAAAAGAAAACATACCATGGAAGCTTGGGGTGTTACATTCTCCCCTCATTAATTTCATCCTCGAAATTTCTAGAATATTACTGTATAAAAAGATTTGTTTGGTTCTTCATCATAAGTTCCTCAGGTTCCCATGTTGCCTCTTCCATCTTATGATTTCTCCATAGATCTTTTACAAGATGAGTCATCTGATTTCTCATTACTTGTTCTCTTGTATCAAGAATTTTTATAGGCTCTTCACAATAAGATAGATCATGTTCCAATTCAATTTTCTCATAAGTGAGTACATGCATTGGGTTAGGCATGTATTTTCTCAATAGTTATATGTGGAACACATCATGAACTTTGGAGAGACTTGGTTTCATTGCCAAATGGTAAGATACAACCCCAATTCGTTCTAGAATTTTGAAAGGTCAGATGTACCAGGGACTTAATTTACCCTTCTTACCGAATTGTATAACTCCCTTCCATGGAGATACCTTCAATAAAACATGATATCTTACCTGAAATTCCAAATCCTTCCTTTATTTATCAGCATAGCTCTTCTGGCTACTTTGAGATTCTTTGATGTGGGTTTGGATAATCTTCACTTTTTCCATTGTTTCCTCAATAAGTTCTGGGCCTATGAGTTTTGTTTCACCAACATCATCCCAACAAGTTGGCGTGCGACATCTCTTTCCATATAACGATTCATATGGTGCCATCTGAATACTTGAATGGAAGCTATTGTTATAGGAAAATTATACCAGAGGTAAATTTTATCCCACATACCATTAAATTAAAGTGACCAAGACCTCAGCATGTCTTCTAATGTTTGAATAGTCTGTTCTGATTGTCCTTTAGTTTGAGGTTGGTAGGCATTTCTCAAACAAAGTTTAGTATCTAGGGATTTCTGAAGACTTTTCCAGAATCTGGATGTAAAACGGGGATCACAATTAGAAAAAATCGATAGGGGTACACCATGGAGTCCTAAAAATTCATTAATATATTTTCTTTCCAGACGTTCAAGTGGTAAATCTTCTATTATAACAATAAAATTTGTGGACTTGGTAAGACAATAAAAAATGACCCATATTGCATCATTCCTTCTAAGAGTCTCTGGTAGCCCCATGACAAAGTCCATCATAATATTACCCCATTTCCACTCAAGTATGGGAATAGGTCGCATGACTCTTCTAGGTTGTTTCCTTCCATCATTCACTTGTTGAAAAACCATACATATTGGCACAAAATCATAAATCTACCTCTTTATGTTGTCCCACCAAAAATGTTCCTTCAAATCTCTATACATCTTGTTGCTCCTAGGGTGTATAAGGAAATTTGAGCTATGAGCATCATCCAACAATTCCCTTTTTAGATTAGGTATGTTAGGATCACAAAGTCTATTCCCAAATTTCAAAATTCCATCTTCATATACTAATTCACTCAATCTCCCATCATTCACAGCTTTAATCTTCTTTTGAAACTTGTCATCATAAGTCTGAGAACTCTTTATCCTTTCTAATAAATATGGTTTTGAAACCATTTGAAAATGTATTGATTTTTCACCTTCCATGGTTATTCCCATATATATCTTTACTAGATCCATGAAAATAGGATCCCTTCAACTCTCATCTTGTTCAAAACTCCTTGATCCTTTCTACTCAAAGCATCTACCACCTTATTTTCCTTCCCCAGGTGGTAGTGTATAGTGCAATCATAATCCTTGAGTATTTCAAGCCATCATATTTTCCTCATGTTGAGTTCTTTCTATGATAAAATATCTTTCAAAGTCTTGTGATCAGTATAAATATCACATTTTTCACCATAGAGATAGTGTCTCTATATTTTCAGAGCAAAGATTAGAGCTGCTAACTCAAGATCATGAGTAGGATATTTTTTCTCATGAATTTTTATCATTCGTGATACGTAGGCAATAACTCATCATTCTGCATAAGGACACAACCATGTATTTTCTTTGAAGCATCACTATAAATAACAAAACCATCAATCCCCGATGGTAGAGTCAATATAGGATCATTGACTAATCTTCTCTTCAGTTCTTCAAAACATTCTTCACACTCATTTTTTCAAACAAATTTAACCCCTTTATGTGTGAGCTTTGTTAATGAGTTAGCCAGCTGGACAAAATTATGGATTAAACGTCAATAATAACCTGATAAACCAATAAAACGGTATACCTCAGTTATACTCATCAGTGTTGGCCATTCTTGGATTGCCTTGATATTTGAAGGATCAACAGAGATTCTGTCCTTAGAGACAAAATGTCCAAGAAAAGAAATCTCCTAAATCCAGAATTCACACTTGTTAAACGTCCCATATAATTCATTTCTTCTAAGAGTCTTCAGAATAATGCGCAAATTATTATCATGATCTTTATAGATTTTGGAGTATACCAAGATATCGTCAATAAATACCACTATAAAGTCATCAAGATATTCCTTGAAAACTCTATTCATTAGATCCATGAAGACAGAGTGTGCATTAGTCAATCCAAAAGTCATTACTGTAAACTCGTAATTCCCATACCTCTTTTGAAATGTTGTTTTTGGAATGTCTTCCTTCTTCACACACAATTGATGATATCTAGATCGAAGTTCGATCTTTGAAAAATATTAAGCTCCATGAAGTTGGTCGAATAAATCATCAATGCAAGGTATGGGATACTTTTTCTTTATTGTTACAACATTTATCTCTCTGTAGTCAATGCATAACCTCATAGATCTGTCTTTCTTCTTAACAAAAAGGATAGGGACTCCCCATGGAGAAACACTAGGGTGAATAAATCCATTATTACTCAATTCCACTTGTTGTTTCTTTATTCCCACTAATTCTACAATGGCCATTCTATAAGGGGTATTCGATATGGGCCTTCAACTAGGAATTAAATCAATGGAAAACTCAATTTCTCATTTATAAGGATGTCTAAGTAAATCCTCCGGAATACATCAACATATTCTTTCACAATAGGTACGTCCTCTATTTGAACATTATTTTCCTCACCCATAATTATTTCATTCTCATCCTCCCCAATAATTGAATTTTTTAGAGCTACTGGGGGTGGATCTAGATAAGAATTAGATGGTGATGTTTCTTCTCTAAAGATAAGGTACTCCTTACCATCACCGAGAATTGTAACCTCCTTCTTCTTACAATAAATTTTCACATCATGGTCTGAAATCCAATCTATAACAAGGATTATATCAAATTAAATCATGGGTATGATGATTAGATCAACAGATAAATATCACTTATATTCCTTAATGGGGACTGATTCACAAAACTTTGTTGCAATGATACTTTCCTTAAGAGTTTTGACTAACAACTCCCTTGTTAAATAAAATTGGAAATATCTAATTTTCTTAGAAAACTAGGAAGATATGAAACAATGCGATGATCTAGAATCAAATAAAGCATTTTCTAAACTTGAGGAAACCATTAAATTACCTTCCACTGGGTCTTTTGGAGCTTAAACCTTAGTAGTAGTGATCACATAAGCTTGGCCTTGATCCCTTGGCCTTTTGAGGTGAGTTTCCCTGACGCTTAGGACATTCATTTGCATAATGTCACATCTCCCTGCAATTGTAGAATTGAACATTGGTAGCTTCTTTATTCCCCTTAAAATCACTAGCAAGATGCGATTTTTGTCCACATTTGTAGTATACTCTCTTTCCTTTTAGACAGGCACCAGGGTGCTTCCTTCCACAATTATCACAGGGCGTAAATTCAACTCTTCCCTTTTTCCATGTTTCCTTATTTTCTTTCCTAGAGTGTTCAGCAGATCTCTTCTTCTCTTGATTTTCTTTAAATTCGTAAGACTTATAGAATTACTTTTCTATCTTGATAGCACATGAGATAATAACTTCATATGATGAGAAGGATTGCGAGACTAATTCTCAAAAGAGAGATGGTTTTAACCCATCAAAGAATCTATCAATATTACTCCTTGGGTTACATATATAATCTTCTATATTCCTTGATAACCTTGTAAAGTTATCCTCATTCTTTGTGACATTCTCATCCTCCTTTTTCCTTAGACTCATAAATTGTCTTTCCATGTCTGGTCGATGCTCACGAGGAAAGTATTTTTCCATGAAAATCTCTTTAAAATCCTTCCATTCCACATTCGATACTTCTTCATCTTCCTTTCACTACTAAAAAAATGATCTATAACCACTGACCTATATCCATGGTTTAATTGGTCTATGGATATAGATTAAAATATATCCATGATTATTTGAAAACCATGGCTTTAGAATAGATAAACCTACGGCGAAATTTTTCCCATGGCAACAGCTCTTCAATTAGTTTTAACTCAATCACAACTCATCTCCCTCCTGCATCTCCTCCCTCATCAGGACTCATATCCCTCCCGCGAAACCATTCTTCCTCATCACCAATTGGTCAATTCCCCCTCGGCCAATCCTCGCTAGATTTTCCACACGGTTCACCCCTCCCTCACACGATCCCTCACATCCCCTTCATCAGGTGTCCATATCCTCCTCCACCCCCTTCGTCACATGTTCCTCCTCCAATCAGTGAATCGGATGAATTGAGACCTTCCATGAGTGGGATCCACGCGTGCCAGCCCCTACAATTTTTGTGAATATTTCTGTGGTTACTCCTTCACGACAGCTGCTCCAGTGAAAGGGAAATCGTTCCATGAAACCCCTATTCATGCCATGAATGGAGCTTAATTTTCTTTTCAAGTGAGTTATTCCATCCATTTACTTTTTTTTGGTTTCCATCCATAGTATATAATTTTAGAAGATTTATGTTGTGGTTTATTGTAAATTTCCACCAAAGGATGGTAAAAATTGTCCCACATGATGGGGATTTTTTCTGGTGTAGATAGAAGATGTCTTGAGATAACAGTTATATGATATTTCATGATGTTTCATCCAAGGTAAGCCAAATTATGATTTTATTTATAGTTTCCAGCTAAATTTACTAAAATCACCTATTAAATAGGTACCATTTTTTTGGATTTTTCTATGACAGTATCGGGTGTATCCCATGGAACCTCCATGTGTGTTTGTTTATGGTTTGGGTGCATTGAGGCAGCCTAGTGATTGATTAAGCATTTATGTATTTTTTTATTAAATTATGAAATTATTTATAATCAGTATATTTAATTTAATTGGATAAGATAATTAATTATAAAATGTTATAATTGTTTATTTTTAATTTTGGGGCCAGTTTAGTAGCCTTAGTTGATGCTATATCTTATACAAGCTTAGAAGGTGGTCAATATTCTTTAAATGAAATAACTTCAATTAAGGGCAGTGGTTTCTTGGGCATAACCCTTTGGTTTAGACATGATTTATGTGAAATGTGATGTTTTCAATTTCACCACCTCAAGAGATTAACCTTTATAAATTAATTATTTAGTTTAATTATAATGGAATTCATTAGAATTAAATGTGGAAAGTATCAAGGTCCATGATGGATCATTGTGTACTGGCTATATATCTCAACCATAGATGTCTAAGAGTATAAGTATAATTGTATGCCTTGAAAAACATGAACCCCATATGGGGTGTATATAAAATAAAGTAAATTATATAGTTATTATACGTAGTAGGCCATGAAATATCCTTAATATGCCTTAAACCCTTCATGCTAGTAGAGATGAGTGTGTGAAGGTGTTCCTCCCCTAATGAGGTTTAGATACCATGGTGGTTATAATTTAGATAAATCGATGATAGGTTTGGTGAGTGGACTGACATAGTGTGACTTGGAATGTGATATGGGAAGGTTTCCATCTCTTTAGACCTATGAAAGTAAGGATTTTCTTATGAGTATAGTGAGGTCGTGAGATGTTTATGACTATTTTGAGGGACATGATTCCCTATGGGTGTTGACATGATAGATTTGAATTTGATAAAGGAATCCACATAGGGTGTTTGTGATATAATGTAACCTAGGGAACCCATGAGGGTGACTTAGTTATTTTGACCCTTGTGAGGGTGCATGCAATAAGGATTATAGATGATTGTGGATGTCACTTTGGAACCCAAATCAATTGTGTGTGAGCCAGATATGGAATTAGTGATGATGATAGGTCATTCAATTAAGAGGGAAACCCTTGTTTTTTTAGATGAGTTTGAGAATATTGACAACCTCTATATAATGTGTTATATGAGATATTATGGGAGGGACACACTACCCTCAAGGATTTAAGTGGAATACCCAAGAGGTTACCTAGGATTCATCTGTTTGGTCAAAATAGGATGCCTAGAATGTGCTCCTAGGCTCTGGTTTTTGATCCTGATATAATATGAATGACTTGGGAAATCCCCTTATATTCAATATTTTGGATTATATAGAATTATGGGGATATTGGGATTCTATCTTTAAGTAAATATGATTACCTAGGGTCATCCCCCAAGGAATCGATTCTATTTATGATACTAATGTATTTCCCAGTCCTATCCCCCTATGAATCTGTTATATTCTCGATACTACAATATTTCTTAGAACACACTCCTTGGAATTAGGCACGGGCTTGATAAAATTAGATTTACTAGAATTACCTCTAGAGAATTGATGATTTCACATTATAATACATTTCTATTGGGCTCCGTACTGGTGGAAATGATCACGTGACATACTAAAAAACTCTGACACTAACCAAAGTAGGTATAACCAATACTGAGTGTCACATTATATCCCAAGGATCAATGATGGGTATTTATTTAGGCTTCCATAGTTTATTTATTTATTAAACTGAGCATATCATCTACCCATACACTATATTTTTTGGTTATTCATAGTACCCCATTAGTGGTTCTTTACTTAGTTGTACTCAAACACTTCTTGGGTGGCCATGATGCTTGGGTACCTGAGAATAATTCACTAATTGTAGGTTTAGTTTGGGAAGAAGCCTATAGTATCAAGATTGATTTAGATATCTTGGATGATATTGAAAATTGAGATGAGGTGAGGATTGGGGATGATAGTAGAACCTTAGTTTAGGATTAGTTCCCTATTAGGATGGTGATTTGCATGTAATTCCTGATATATGTATATTTGAGAAATTTAGAGTGGGTGTTAGCACATTAGTTGTATCAAGATATTTCAAATGGGAAAAAATAGATGCTTCCCTATGAACTTTGACCTATGTGAGATGTGGTTATTGAGCTAGGTGTGAGGGCCTAATTCCCTTGAGATATGAATCAATATATTGGTTATTCGGGTACTATGCTTTAGATGAGATACGGTATATGATAATAACCTAATAGAGGCGTTAGCCTGGGATTGTTAGTTCTTTTAGACACAAAATCATGGGTAGATGATTTAAATTATGATATTGGTGCATTATAGGTACTATCGAGTATGTGGTATAAGCATGGGGATTCTTTATTCTTCCATGATGAAAAGTGGTTTAGGCGTTTCAGTGTTGAGGTTTGGATTTCAAAGGTAAGGATTGGTAAGATACATGGCCTGGCCATTTTTTGGTGTGAATCCCGATGAGGTAGATTATTATGATCCTAAATGGTATGATCTTGGATGGATAGAGTAAAAGTATACACTCACGGTTAGAGAATATTCTATTTGATGTTTGTTTGTCTAATTAGACTTGGAACGGTTGAGATGTTAGGCTTATTGGGGAGAAAGCACTAATATGAGTTTTTGATTAAATTATTTTGACTCAACTCTTATGTGTGTCTACATATAAGGCTAGACCTATTCTGATCATTTGGCTTCCTTAAATAATGTTTTAGGCTGTATGGATGCCCCTCTGGTCTCCCCTCTCCTGGGGGGTGAGGATTCATCCCAACTACCTTGGATTCATAGTTCTAACCATTATCCCCCTCCATCAACCCTAGCCTTTTTCCCAACTTTCCAAAATTTAAATTAGCCCTAAAATTCTGTCATGAGATGATGAAATTATTAAGATTGTAGTTTCCCCCTAGATTTTTTAAATTCTTCTTCACTATTGAATCTCACATTAGTGGCTAACATCAGCAAGAGTCTCCCCTCGATGGAAACCTTTGATAGGTTTATTTTTGATTCATGTGGTTTTCTTGAATGGTTGATTAGAGGGATTATGGATCTGTGGAAATTTTTTATTCATTTTCCAACTGAATATTCTCTTATCTCTTCATGATTAAATTCTACACATGCTTTCACTAGCTTAAACATCTCTATTTTCTATTGGTTATTCAAGTTCCACCTAAAATAGGATCTTTCCTCCATAGTGATTTGGATTTCTATCCCTATTCTACATCCCCCATTTCAGAATTTGGTGATTCTTAAATTGATTGGTAATATGTTGGGACACTTATTCTGTACTAATAATCACACCATAATTTTATTCCATCTTTTCCCCCTAAAACATGTGTTGATGTCGATGTCTCAAAGGTACAAATGGATTTTATCTGCATTGATATTAAAGGGGAGATTTGTTGGAAGCAACAGGTCTTCTATGAATCTTGGGATGACTTCTATTCATCATGTAGACACATGGGTCATGATCTATCCAATTTCCAGCATGGGGAGAAAGTTTAACATCATGTAGGCCTCTCAATAGGTAACTCATAAATCAAAGGAAGCATAATAAATGATTCTCACCGAAAGGGGATGAGGTTGTTGCAACTAGAAATAAGGGTCACATATATTTTGTTAGTTTGAGGAAAGACTTGGAAAGTTCGAAGTGGGATATGAAATTCATGGGAGAGGCAAAGCCAAGCTCTTCCACTGCTATATCCACCTATTCCCAATCTATGACTTCTATAAATGGGTGAAAAGGAAAGGAGCTTGATGATGATGTTGTTCTGATCACTACTTTTAGAATTTTGAATGACTGTAGTCCGATTCCATTAGATCCAGTTCATATTTCAACATTTTGGGTTGGGGTTTCTAGTATTATTATAGTTTTTTTTGGAAAAAATGTGGTATAACTGAATCCTCATACATTTTATGGTCCAGATACAAGTGATTCTAAAATGTAGTTGTCTTCTGAGATGTGATCCCCCCCAAATCAATTCATATTCACAACCATTTAAATGATTTGAATGAAAATTTCAAGGGTGATAAAGATCCTTAAGGGTGAAAGATAGTCATTCCTAGGTGAAAAAGGAAGCAGGTTGGTTCAAATATCTAAGCAGAACCAGATCTGAGTGATAAATAACTAGATTCTGGATTTTCTTTAGACTAAGAGTAGGATCATCATGAAATAGTTCCATTTGGGTTTGGCTTAAGGAATTGGAAGAAAGATGTCAATGAGTCATGGGATTATCCAGTCAGTAAAGGGAAAAGAATAATTCATCGTAAGTATTATTCAAATTTATCGATTCCCTTGGATACTAGATCTTCTGGTAAAACAAAGCAATATGTGGAAGAGGTAAGGCCATTTATATTGGCACCGAAATTGATTGCATATCTAAAGATAAAATATAATTTGGAGCAAGAAAAATATTCTTATGATGATGTTGAGGAAGATCAATATGATAGAAAAAAATATCAATATTAGATACAGGAATCTAAAACAGTTGATGGTGTTTTGAAGGCTGCAAGAATGGGGAAAAATGTGATGGAATTTTTGTCCAGGCCTGGAGGTCCTTGACTCATGGGGGAATCAGTATGTTATAGTAAAGAGTAGTGTAATCATGGCTTTATGGGAATGAATTGGTGTATGAGAGTTCATGTTTGGGTTACATGTGGGGTCCATTGAAATGATAGAGTGAGGTGGTGAGCTGACCATTGAGAATGTTTCTATTTATATGGATGATCTCCAAGGAGGTGGTGATAGTAGGTCACTGGGGAATTTAATTTAGGGTCACCCATATAGATGGAAACCGACGCGTTCCATGTGAATATGATAGCTCTTGGTATCCTAAAAGAGAGTGTGTGTGGAGTTTTCTCTATGGTGCAAGACAACATCAATGACAGATCTAGGTGTTGTTGTGTGATTAACCAGAGTTTTTCATTTATTAGAAATACTATGCCTTGAAGTAGAATAATGCATGAGGGGATAAAAACTATCTAGGTCAAAATTCATATCCCACACCCAGGTTACTAAAAGTCAGAACTCAGTTGGGGGGAAGGTCTGTCCAGGAGGGGGGCTGTCCAAGAAGGGGGTTGGGGTGTCCAGGGGGAGGGGGTGTTGTGCATGGTGTGTGGGGGGGGGTCTATCCAGGAAAGAGTTGGGGGGCTATCCGGGGTGGGGGTCTATCCATGAAGGAGTTGGGGTGTTTAGGGGGAGGGGTTACAGGGGGAAGGGTGCAGGGGGTGGGGCAGGGGAGGTGTTCAGGGGGTGGGGGTGCTGGTGCAGGGTGGGGGAGCTGTGGGTGGGGGGAGGGGGGAGGTCTGTAGGGCAGGATGGAAAATAATTGTTAATTAATAGGAATGTACTATTTGATAGTATCATTTTAAAACATGGATCTATTTCCCCCTTGCTTACAGGAACATGATTTGACCCATGGGGCATTGTGGTTCTAATATGTTGGATGGTGATGTGTATAGTCACAGGAGACAGGTATGTTTTAGTTTAGTTTTTATTTTATTTTCTTTATCGCATTGGCCACTTAGGTCTTTCACTTCTTTCTGTGGACAAAGGGTAATTATATTCTGCGAAGGGGGGAAATGGGGTTCATATTGATTCAGTCTGTCGGCTTTTATCCGAGGTAATATTATATGGTTACTATGTTTCTCACACCTCATGTGTTTGGGAATTTCAGTGTTTTTTACTCCATATTATGTTTTCAGTAGGGCATTGGATCATTTCCTATTAGCTCGGGTGGATTTGGTTCTCCCAATCTAGGTAAGGATTTAATGTTTTTGGTTGGTTTCTCACTGGTTATGTAGCATCCTTTATGTGTTTTAATGTTCCTAATATCCTTTGTGTAGTGTGTTGATCCCTTCTCATTGGTTTTGAGTAGCCAAGTTAAGGGAGACTCGCCTGCGTGTGCATAGGTAAGAAAGTATATGTATGTGGGTTCCCCGGTTATGTGTATAGTCAACCATGGTAGTGATTATGCATCTATGGGGATATGTGTGCCCATGTATATATATATAAATTCATACGCATGTGAGTGGAGACTGGTATATGCATATAAGAATATGTGCAAGGATCCCTTTGCACATGCTCATGGCCATACGGGTGTGTTCATAGGGGCTAGGTGTCCTTGAATGTGTGTGAAGGTGTGTATACCCAGTGGGGGAGCAGCAACGTTTAGTTATAAAGATCCAAGATCTAAAGTGGACGGTTTGGTTCCACCTTGAGGTAGGATCCATCTTCTATCCTATTTAATTCAAGAATTCTTTAAATTGAATTTATCTTATTTCTTAATTCTACTTAATTGTATTGAATTTCATATCTTGAATAAGTGTTAATTAATATAATTGTTTCATTTGATAAATAAAGTCATGTTTTTATAATAAAACCCCTCCAATGGAGGTGAGCTGTCTGCGAAAACTCATAGTGATAGTTATGTTGATCTAGTTGCTTAAATTATTGAATTTGATTTGTGCTAAATGAGTTTCAGAATAAATGTTAAATATAATTAAATTAATTGTGTGATAAATCAATGACATGATTTTATAAAAAAAACCTCCAACGAAGGTTTGTTTTCTTCTAAAACAAAAATCAGTGATAGTTATTTGTATCATGTTTAGATTTGGTTTGAGTATTTCATATGCCTCTTATTGGTGTTTGTTTTGTGGCTAGTTATTTTTTGTTTTCATTGAATAATATAAATTGTCTTATCATACTCCTTTAACTCAAATTACATTGCCCGAGTAGGTATATGCCTTGACCATGACACTTTCCTTTTCATGCTTTAAATATTATAAATAAAATTTCCATGTTTAGGCAAAGTGAATAAATTTGTAAATGGTTTGTGTTAGGTGTATGATTCTTTTCCTTCATTTTGTTTCCCTTTAGATTTTGCGTCATTTTTTCGGTCACTAAAGCCTTCTCTGGCGATCCCTTGTTATAGAATATTAAATTTTTGATCTGTTCTATCATCTGCTGGTGGGGCGATGGTCAGAATGTCGCCACGCTTCCTCTCGCTCCCTTCGCTCCTGGACAGAAGATGCTACCCCACGGAGGTCACTGGATCGGGCCAACACGCCACGGTCACATCATGGTCACACCGTGATCACGCCGTAGTAACGCCACAGTCATGCCACGGTAATGCCAAGATTTGGCTCTACTTCAGGACGACACCCCTCGGCAGTTCGCAGTGATAGTATTCCATGAGTCTTGTGATCAATGTTGAGACTGACTAATAACAATTTTTGTCGGTGGATCGACAACTGGAATATTTCCCCACCTCCTCCCGCTCCCTTATCTCCTGGACGAAATATGCTTCCCCACTAATGTAGCTGGACTGGGCCAACACGTTGTTGTCACAACGCGGTCACACCATGGAAACGTCATGATTTGGGCGTGCCCTAGGATGACACCCTGCGGCAGATTGAAGTGATAGTATTCCATGAGCCTTTGATCATTATTGATAATTACTAATCACAATTTCTATCGACGGGGTGACGTTTAGAAAGTTACCCTGCCTCCTCCCACTCCATTCGCTCCTGGCCAGAAGATGTTTCCCCATGGATGTCACTGGACCGGGACAACACGCCGCGGTCATGTCATGGTCATGCCGCAGTCATGCCATGATTTGGCCCTGCTCCAGGACGACACCATGCGGCAGTTCACAATGATAGTATTCCATGAGTCTTGTGATCGATGTTGAGACTGACTAATCACAATTTCTGTAGGTGGGGCGACATTCGGAATGTTTCCTCGCCTCCTCCCGCTCCCTTTGCTCTTGGCCGGAAGATACTGCCCCACGGATGTTTCTGGACCGGGCCAACACAACGTGGTCACTCCGTGCTCACGCCGCGGTCACGGCGCGGTCACGCCGCGGTCACGCCGTGGTCACGCCGCGGTCACGCCGTGGTCACGCCGCGGTCATGCCGTAGTCATGCCGTGGTCACGTCATGATTTTTCCCTACTCTAGGATGAAACCATATGGTAGTTCATAGTGATAGTATTCCATGAGTCTTGTGATCAATGTTGAGACTGACTAATCACAATTTCTACCAGTGGAGCGACGTTCGGAATGTTGCCCTGCCTCCTCCCGCTCCCTTCACTCCTGGAC
This sequence comes from Viscum album, assembly GCA_963277665.1. Lineage (NCBI taxonomy): Eukaryota > Viridiplantae > Streptophyta > Magnoliopsida > Santalales > Viscaceae > Viscum > Viscum album. The sequence continues at coordinate 1,107,551,721 of OY728128.1, read as the reverse complement.
GGAAGATGTTGCCTCGTGGATGTCACTGGGCCGGGCCAACACACCGTGGTCGCATCGCGGTCATGCCGCGATCATGTTGCGGTCACACCACGGTCACACCTTGGTCACACCGCGGTCACGCCGCTGTCACGCTATGGTCACACCGCGGTCACGCTACGGTCACGCTGCGGTCACGCTGCGGTCGCGCTGCGGTCACGCCGCGGTCACACCGCGCTCATGCCGCGGTCACGCCGTGATCACGCCGCAGTAATACTATGATTTGGCCCTACTCCAGGATGATACCTTACGGTGGTTTGCAGTGATTGTATTCCATGAGTCTTGTGATCAATGTTGAGACTGACTGATCACAATTTATGTCGACAGGGAAATGGCCAGAATGTTGCCCCACCTCCTCCCTCTCCCTTTGCTCCTGGTCGGAAGATGCTACCCTACGGATGTCACTGGACCGGGTCAACACGCTGCGGTCATGTCGCGGTCCCACCGCGATCACGCCGCGGTCACTCCGTAGTCACGCCGTGGTAATGTCGTGATTTGGCCTTGCTGCAGGATGACACCCCGCAGCAGTTCATAGTGATAGTATTCCATGAGTCTTGTGATCACTGTTGAGACTGACTAATCACAATTTCTGCTAGTGGGGAAATGGTCAGAATGTTTCCCCACCTCCTCTCACTCCCTTCACTCCTGGCCGAAAGATGCTACCCCACGGATGTTGATGGACCGGGCTAACACGTCGCGGTCACGTCGCGGTAATGTCATGATTTGTCCCTTCTCTAGCCACATCCAGCCCACACCAGCCCCCTTCCACCTTTATTTTACCTCGTTGCCACCAGCATTCCAGCCTGCAACTGCCCCCCATGCCACCTTCGAATCACTCCACACCACCCCCCAGCACTTGCAACCAACCCCCTTCCACCAGCATTTCAGCCCCCTTCCACCTGCATTCGAGACCGCACCAGCCCCCATCCACCTGAAATCCAGCCCGCACCAGCCACCACACCAGCCACCACCCCCTATCCTGCTGTAAAACACTCATGTTATCCCTCTGCCACCTGCAAAACAGCCCCAACCACCAATTCCAGCCCTCACCAGCTTCTGGCCTCCTACATCCCAGCCCGCACCAGCCCCTTCCACATGCCCAACAGCCCCCATCCACTTACAATCCAGCCCACACCAGCCCCCTTCCACCTATTCCAGCCTACACCAGCCCTCTTCCATCCCCCTTCCACCTGCCTTCCCACCCGCACCATTCACTCCAGCCCGCACCAGCCACCACACCTGCCCCCAGCCTCCTACATTCCAGGATGCGTGAGAAAAAATCCATGCAAATCACAAAAAGGAAAGACAAAAGAGGATCCCCTTGCCCGAGCCCTCTTTTCCCTAAAAAGTTCCATGTAAACTACCATTAATGTTCACCAAGAACATTGGGGTAGAGACGCATATTTTAACCCAAGGCGACAACCTAGCTGGAAAGTCGAGCAGATCTAAAGCATCCCATAAGAATTACCACCTGACCGAATCAAAATCCTTGAATAAATGGATCTTGAAGGAACACCTAGGAACCCAAGAATCAATATGGTAGCCCCACAATAATTCCTAGGTAACAAGATTCATAAGATGAATTGGTTTTGGTACTGAAGTTTGAGGATATTTTTATCCAGATTTAGATTTATAAGTCACTTAAGGTTATTTTTGTAACCATCATACTAGAGGGTCCGAGTTATAAGTGGTGGAAGTCTATTATTCAGACTATGACAGACAAAGACTATTCTTGGAAAAGTTTCAAGGCATTGTTCATTTAGTATTCTTTCATAATTAAGTGAAGGTTTTGAGGCTATAAAATTTTCTATGAGGGGTTGTCTAGGTGGGGTGTCCAAGGGCTATCCGTGGGGTGTGTCTGGGGGTCTTTATGGAAAGGGGGAGGGCGCAAGTGGGGTGTCTAGGAGGGGCTGTCCAGGGGGGTCTAAGGGCTGTCTGGGGGGGTCTATAGGGAAGGGTGCAGGTGGGGTGTCCAAGGGCTGTCCGGGGAGGGTGTCGGGTGGTCTGCAGGGTAGGGGGAGGGTGTCGGTGGGGTGTCTAGGAGGGGTTGTCTAGGGGGTGTCCAAGGGCTGTCCGAGGGGAGGGGGGTTGGGGGGTCTGTAGGGCAGGGGCAGGGTGTAGTTTTGGTGTCTAGGGGGCTGTCCAGGGGGTGTCCAAGGGATATCTGGGGGGCTGATTTGAAGAGATAAACCCACGAGCAATGAGACCTAACCTCATAGAAATAATTTTGCAAACGATTTTTGGAAAGGTATTCCCAATAGCAATAGTTCTGAAATCCTTTACATCCACAACATTTTCCTTCTTTAGGATCAGGAAAATAAAATTGGAGTTGATTCCATAGGGCATTAAGGCATGGTTAAAGAACTCCCTCATAGCGTTAAAGAGCTCATCACGAACTATGTCCCAGTAAAACATAAATAATTAATTTGTGAACCCATAAAGACCAGACAAACTCTCAATATTTAGAGAAAAAATGGAACTCTTAACCTCCTTCTTATCATGGGATGCAACAAGGGAGATTGTTGGATTGGTGTAGCCCGATCCGGTTGGGTCGAATGCTTCTGGACTGCAACTTTCACGGGTCGAGCTCCACAGTGAGCTCATTGGGGGTTGCATGGGGAAATGCGCCCCTACTCTGGGGGTCCAGGGGCTGAAGGCCTCTGGTCCAAATTTTCAGAAACTATAGCAACTTTGACCACTGTAGCAGTGCGAACTTTAGAGTCCACTTTACTGTTGCACTTTTGACTTCCAGCTGGTAGCCACTAGAGTATTGGATACATATAGGAAAGGATTCATAATATTGAAAAAGTCTATAATAGTATTTCCTCATCTCTTCATAATACTAAAGAAATCTTCTCCTCCATGAATAGCTTGAGTAGAGTTGTCATCACTTTCAACTAGTCAACATATTCCTTGAAAACCCATTCTACAGAATCTGCCTCAATTAATCCTAATGAGTTGAATTCAAATCGCATACAACAACATAGAGATACTATTTGACTATAGACTAGATAGAATCAGCATCAACTAAATATGAGGGAGGTGGAGCACTTGATATAGATGTAAAAATAGGAGGTTCCTGATAACTCCAAATTCCACTGAAATCTAAAAGCATTCTTTCTCTGAAATATTACAAATATACTATGGATAAAAAATATGAAGGAACTAGCAGAACAACTCTCTAAACACTAGGAAAATGAGCCTCTACAGGTTATGATTTGGTAGGTACATCTAAGGGAAAATCCCAAAGCTCACCTGCTTTGTTAATCTGCTTAACTAAGGATCCCTTAGGAAATGTGCAATGGATGTGTAAGGGGGGCTGCTGTCTAGCAGGGGGTTTACCAGGGGGTCCAGCAGGGGGGTCTTCAATATAGGGTGTCTAGTAGAGGGGGTTTGTTGTTCAGGGGGGGCTGCTATCCTGGGGGGTCTAGCATAGGGGGCTGTCCAGGGGGGTCCAGTAATGGGGGCTGCTATCCAGGGGGGTTGGGGCTGTTGTCCCGGGGGGTCCATCAGGGGGTGGGGGGTTGCTGTCCAGCAGGGGGATACTATCCATGGGGGTTGGGGCTGATGTCTAGGGGAGTCCAGTAGGGGGTAGGGATGGGGGATAAGTGTGGGTACAGGGGATGAGCACTACTATGTTATAGCTTGTTTTGTAGGTACTTTTGAGCTAGTTCTAGACTTCTTTGATAGTTTTTCTTATAGGGAGACTCGTGTAAGTGCAGTTATGTGTTTTTTTTATTTGTATTTGTTTAATTCTTATCATGTAAGTATATTTTGTGTATAATTTAATTTGGAGGGGACTGGAAGTGGGTAGGGGGATGATGTCCGGGGGGGATGGGGCTGCTGTCCAGGGGGGTCCAGTAGGGGGTAGAGAGGGGGGGAGAAGTGTGGGAACAGGGGATGAGCACTACTATGTTCTACTTTTCTTGTAGGTACTTTTGAGCTGGTTCCAGACTTCTTTGATAGTTTTTCTTATAGGGAGACTCATGTAGGTGAATTTATGTGTTTTTTTATATTTGGATTTGTTTAATTATTATTATGTAAGTAGATTTCATGTATAATTTAATTTGGAGAGGACTCGTAGGGGGAAGAGGGGTGAAAGTGGGGGCTGGCAGGGGTAGGGGGGAGGGGAAACAGGCAGGGTGTGGGGGGGGGGGGGTAGGACTGGCAGGGGGGAGGGGGAACTGTATGGGGGGGGGAACCAGTAGGGGGACTGGCAAGTGGTGAGGGGACTGGTAGGGAGGGGAATGGTAAGGGGGACTGGTAGGGGGAGGGGGTAACTAGAAGGGGGTGAAAGGGGTAGGGTGTCCAGGTTCTGGGGGGTGTCCAGGGGGATCTGTCTAGGGTCTAGGGAGGTGTCCAAGTTCTGGGGGTGGGTTCCAGGGTCTTTCCATGAGGGTGGGAGGGGGTTTGTCCAGGGGAGTGGGGGGTCTGGGGGTGTCTAGGTTTTGGGGTTGGGGGGGGGGTTCTAGGGTCTGTCCAGGTGGGTGGGGGTGGTTGTCCAGGGGAGTGGAAATCTGGGATGTCTCAATGGATCTGTCCAGGTTCTAGGGGTGTCTAGGGTCTGGGGGTGTCCAGGGTCTGTCTAGGGGGGGTATCCAGGGTCTGGGGTGGTCTGTCATGGGTCTATCTAAGGGTGTCTAGGGTATTGGGGGGTGTCCAGGGTTTGTCCAGGGGGTGTCCAGGGTCTATCTAGGAGGGTGTCCAGGGTCTGGGGGGAGGTGTCTAGGGTCTGCATGGGGGGTGTCCGGGGTATATCTGGGGGGTTGTCTAGGGTCTTTCCTGAAGGGGGGCTTTGTAGGGGGAAGGGGTTGTCTAGGGGAGGGGGGTTTATATAGGGTGGGGGTGTCCAGGAGGGAGGGGGTTGCTGGGGGTGTGCTACTGTAGGGGGGTTGTGCAGGGGGGTGGGGGCTATTTTTTATGGTTTTTCAGACCCTATAACCATGGTTTCTAACCATGGATATAGGTCTATTTCCATGGTTTTTTACCGTGGCTACAGGTCTAATGCCACAGTTTCTAACTATGGTAATAAATTCTGTCCCTCCTCTAGTATAGCCACTATTCTAAACTGTGGTTATAATGATATTAACACAGTTTTAAGTGTGGTTGTATACCTATAGCCACGGTTTGAACCGTGGCTCTAGAAATATAGCCACGGTTCCAAACTGTGGCTATAAGGCTTGGCCTATAGCCATGCCAAACTTATCCATGGTTTCTCAAACCATGGCTATTACCTATATCCATGTTTTGAGGACCAATAGCCATAGTTTTAAACCATAGATATAGCCCAAATTTATAGTAGAGTTTGTGTTTTGGATTAATGACCACCATTGATATGCATCTCCCATGAGGCGATAAACTACCATGACAAATTTTCCCTTTTGCTACTCCCCAAAGCATGAAATATTTTCTATAAGGAATTTATTCATCGCTCAGCTACTAATGGATTTGTACTCCCATTGAATGTTGGTGGTTGTTTCCTCATGAAGAGGTCTAACATTAATCCTCTGTGTTGTGGATCAGGGTGCTTCATACAGGTAAGGTTATTATTCATAACCTCAGTGAGTTGTCCTGGTATGGTGATAAGATGATCAGCAGTAGTTGCTTCACCAACTCTACTATAATTATCTTGAGTAGGAGGGATATCCCTACACGGATTACGTGCATTGATACGGTTTTAATTCCTTCCACTAGGTTCCATTTCTAAACAATAGCATGTACTAGATTTGTTTATGAATCGCATTACATAATTCCAAACTTGGAAAACACTTAACATAAATTGATCAGTTTATGGATATAATCCATAATCATAAAAATGTTTTCTTTGAGGAAGTATATACTCATAATCCCTTTATAATGGTTTGTAAAGAAAATGAGAATTATCCTAAGCATATCCTCTGAGAGTGTCATAACCAAGACTGCAGCAAGGCCCGTTGTCATGAACCAGTTCTCATTCGAGTCTATCTCAAAGTAGTGTTTTTTGGGTTTTACCCCTAGGTACATATATGTCAGAGCCGCCTCTACCTGCTCATATCCAAACATGGATGTATTTCTTGGAAAACTCATAAAATCTCTACAATACCAAAATTCTATGAAGTTCTTCTATACAAATTCTCAAAGTCTATATTAGGGTAATGTTCTCTAATCAGAGCTTTTCTAAATCTAGCTTCCAAGGTTTATACTAAACCTCCCTCTGATACCAACTATAATGCCTCGACCCCAGTTACCTAGAGTTGGTTCATTATTACATAACATTGGCATGATACAAAGAATCATGTCCCAAAAGACTGATTAGTTTAGTATCCTTGGAAGTACTAGATAAATTCATAAGTTTTACATTACATCATGAAATAAAAATATCAACAACATTTTTCCCCTTTTGAACACACTTATATCCTTAGCCTATCCCTACATGTCAACCATAAAATACTTCTTCGTATCCAATAAAAAATAAAAAAAATAAAGGGGTGAGCACAAATGCTCAGTAAGGATACCAATTTAGCGGAAACATTCATAAATAAGGTTAAATATTTAAGGCAATGTATAAGACAAAAACAAAAGACTTTTATACATAAAATTTAGCATAATATGGAAAAGATAAAATCAGATAATTCCATTTACTTATTCACATGAATATTATACTAGTCAAATAATCACATTCAATATCAATAGCCACATTCATAATGAAGTAATGCATAATGCTAGACTTCATAACCACATAGTCAAGGCCTTGTACCAAGACTAAAAATAAGATGTTCTCAAGGCCTTGTTCAATGAAACTAGTTTGTATCATGAGACATACCGATGCATCGAAGATCTATATCGAGATCCACCTGTCACTTACTAAGTCCAATGCATTCCTCATATGAAAAGGTTTAAACATAACATAAACATTCGTATTAAAACTAGCATACAAAATTTCAATAATTTATCCATAAACCATGAATGGTGTAAAAATAACACATCCATAGTCAAACATATCGTAGAACCTTAAATACAATATGGAAGATTAGTATCATAACAAATCAACTTCAAACAAGTTTAAAATCCATCAAAGGATGTTGACATAGATGAAATGAAAACTATTTGAAATAAATAACTCTTTCTATTTTGAAATAATTTAAAAGTCACATAATTATAAAAGATAAAATTTATTTTGGAAATATTTTTATAAGCTTGTATTATAATATTAACGATGATATAACGGCATAAAATATCCACACCCACTGTATAAGTTAAAAAAAGACATTCTTACCTTAATTTTGTCAAAAAGGTCATAAAGTACCTTGTTTGGAAATTGACGGAAAGATTCCTTTCAAAACATTTTATAAAAAGTCAAAAAAGGGTATAAATGAATTTAACCCATTGTTTAGTAAATATTAAAAAAAATTAAATATATTTTCAAGAAACATAGATGTTTATGATAAAGAGGTCCCAGTTGATACTTATGTAAAAGCAACCTCAGATAATAAAGAGATTGTGAAATTAACCCTTACCTTGTACTTTTCCTTGGTCGAGGGTACGTTATCCTCCTGTATAATATTTAAATCATTGTTATTAAATTATAAAATAACTATATACATAAATATGATATCATATGTTACACTCTAATACTTCTTTGTTAATAATATTTCAGAAGTATCATCGTTTCAGGTGTTAACTGGTTTTTTTACTTTATATGCTTGGTTACATAAGCCATGTTTGTTATGGATAGGATATATTTGATTCATATACATAATGATATTATGTTCATAAAAATTATTTTTAATCATAAAATGAAAATTATTCTTGAATGATTATGATGGGTAATGAATCTCATCGCGTTCGTGGAGACGGTAATCCGTACGTACGCACGAGCGACAATATCATTATATTGATGGTGAAATCATATGTAATTGGATGGTATATCATATATAAAAAATCATTAACATGTTATATTTATTATTTAAATCAGTTATATTCATTATTATACACATCAAAAATAATGATGTGTTTGAATAACAAACTACACCATGACGTGGAGATGGTAAGTCGTACGTACGCACGTATGGTGACTTTTTCATTTATAGGATTGGTAGAATAATGAATATGGTTGTACCATATTTATAATAACATCACAGTATATAGAAGATACTGGAGTTATTATTTTATATTGGAAACAACAATGAAAGAGGAAGTGGAAGAAGAAAATAACTTGAAAGAGGTGATGAAATATTTACCTTTTCTTTGAGTTATTTCTTTGGATTTGATCAAAAGAACTCCTTAGGTTGGCTTTATGACCAAAGGAAATCCTCTAGGATGAAGGGGGGAAATTTGGTAGGATATTTGGACAGGTTTTGGCTGATCCAAATGGCTTTGGAGGTATTAAATTAGAAGAAGTGGAAGTGCCCTTTTATAAGAGAGGTGAGGGTTACTTTAGGAAAATCTTGAAATATTATTTTATAATAAAGTCATTTTCAGTTTATAATGGCACAAAAATGATTTATTTAGAGTATAAGGTGGGAATGGGTCAACAAAATCTCAAAAAATAGGTTTTATACAAGTTTATGTCACCATATTAACCTTATCTTTTAGATTTAACTCTTAGTTAAATAGTTTTACATTTACCATGTCTCTTTGTATTTTTATATTATATGGTTAGTAAACTTACTATAAACTACCAAGAGAAACCCAAGTTGTTCATAATTAATATATATAACCTTATATAAGTCCTTTGGCCGAAACTTATATTTTTATGAATATTATATCAATTAATAATATAGTATTTGTTTTAAAAACTCAATTATGTAATATTTTCACACTATTTAGTATTTGATTTTTTTTGAAATCCATTGAAACTTTATCACTTAGAATAAAATTTATTTAACCAACCATAACATGTAATATTAAACTATAAAATGATTGGAATTCATCATAAGTCTCAATTTACATTTATTTGGATATTTATAATATAAATAATTTCAGTATTTCATTAATAAGGTAATTACTGCATCATCATTGTGTCATAAATAAATTAAATTATTTAATTTATAAAAATTATAAATAAAATACCATTATGTATGAAATCTTTTAATATTTCTAAAAATATATTTATTGTGGAATTTATATTGTGTGTATCCCTATATGAAAAATGGTTTAGTTATTAAACTTTGAATTTAACTCTTTTAACTCTTCTTTGAATAAAATAATAATAAATTTCCAAATCTAATCCAAGTGGAACAAAGGGGATCATATTTTATTACTAAGTTTGTTTTTGGTAGAATTACACTCATCCAATAGAATTAGGAGATGTGTTAGGGTAATTATGATATCCTTTTTACCCTTAATTATCCTATTTACATTTAACCGTGGTAAATAAAAGTCAAAAGTTACTATTACCCAAAAATTATTTTCATCTTATTGAATCACATTTAATTTAAAAATATCAACTATGTCTCTCAGATTTTTGAAATTCAACTCACATAAGTGGTAAAATTAAGTTTTATGCAAATTTTCAAATGCACCTAGGAGGTGGGTAAAAGACCGTAAAAAGTTAAATAAAATTTTTATATATCCAAACTTATTATAAAATGACTCCAATGAATTACATTGAACTTATATAGGTATTATTTATCTATTTTGATCTAAAATAAATTTAAAATAAAATAAAAAATTATTTAAATAAAAAATACAGTTTTAACCAATAACGTAGTGTTTTTCACTATTCATCAAAAATTGAAAGATTTCAAAAAATACCAAAAATTAACCCTAAGCTAATTTCTATATTCCAAATTCAAAAATGAAGTCCATTTTAAAAAATAAAATTTATAAAATTTCAAAAAGAGTGTATTACTATTCATAACGGCTAGTTTGATTGGTCGCGGTGTGTTAAAATCTCAATGTTGTGTAAAATTCAAGCTATTGTATTATTCAAAGGGAAACGTACCATGGAAGCTTGGGGTGTTACGAAGAATGCTTCAAAAATGTGCACCTTTAAGGGTGCAGTAGCTGGAACCTCATGTTCAAATCATACTAAGTTCATGAAATTGGTAGAATATTCTATCACTGAAATATTCTATTATTTTAATCTGAAGAAATTTTTTTCACTAAATTTTGAACATGTGAGGGTAAAATTATTTATTGAAAAATTTCTCAAAATCCTCCCATATGATACCTCCTTCCCCTTTAGCTTGGACCACTAACTCCCACCACTGACACATAATATCTTCCAATATATATGTTACTAATTTTACTTTAAACTCTAATGGTGTTTCTGGGAAATAAAATATTTGGCTAATACTATTAAGACACACCTCCTTCTTTTTAGGTTCCTAATCACCCCAAAAATTGGGTGGATTCTGTTTCTAAAACTGAACTAAATGATCCACCTTCTTCAACTCATTTATGGGTTCCCTTTTCCTACTACTTGAAAAAAATTCACTATGTTTCATACTAGATTATGGTTACCTGTGGTTTAGGTGCAACCACATTTTTCATAGCTTCCTCTGGTTGGTCTCGACGACGCCTACCCGGTTCCATTTCTATCAAGACAAGAACCACTATTAGTACAACAATCTTCCTACTAAAGGCTTAAAATTTAAAATTCATATCACATTATAAGTATCTCAACCATGTTTTCAAAATTTCAATATTTACCGTGTTCAATTATCTCAAAAAAATCCACCATTTTTTTTAAAATCAACCCATTTTGAAAATAGAAAAATATTTTTCTTTTCAAAATCAAACAGTTGAAAAAAAAAATCACAAAAATCAACACTTTCATATCACAATATAAATAATTACCCCAAATTCCATATTCAATCCTAATGGGAATACTTTTTTAGAATGCATTCCATATTCTTCTCATTGGATAAACCCATGATAATGAGATTATGCTCCTAGAAGTGTCTCCAAACACTTATATACCCAAATCCCTAGTAACTTAAAGTTTAGTGTAAAATGGTTAGAAATGTCTTTTTATGATATGAATTTCATGTTCTAAAAACCCTACTCCTTGCTACCATCCCAACTCAATAAATAAACTAAGAATTAATGTCAACTCCAAGATCAACGACTAATACCAAAAGGACCGAAAAAACTGATACCACATGTAATATATCACCCCTCATCACGGGCTTGAGTCAAGGAAGAAGTGTTACATGTCCTTAAGAGAAATCCCTAAGGTCCTAAAGGCTACAAATAAATGTCGAGGGATTAATGAATAGTGGGGGATGATGTTATTCATGAAAAAAACAACAAACCAAATAATTCATTACCAACACATCTACCTGATGCATGTCAACATTGTATCACAACAACCCACTCACAAACAATAACTATATGAACGATTAAATTATAAAATCAGTGTACCAATCGGAAGAATAAAACAATAAAAATCAATAAACAAAGATCAAACACCACATCACCAATCCAATATCCATGCTCCAACTCCATAATCACCCAAGCATCACGATGTACCACTATAGAAATGAGATGTTTTTCTTTTATCTATATCTCAAAATACAATATTTGTAAGATAACCCAAGTTCCAAATCAAGGGGTGAGTAATAATACACAGTATGATCTCCCCAAATGAATTCCCTACTCAATCCACTAGGGCAGAAAAAGTTAGCACAATTACGTAAAAAAAATTATAAAAAACCAATAACAATGCAACAAATTCCAACAATCCAAACACACCCTTACCAAAAAAAATTAACAAACAATACATTATCAAGGAAATTAACCAATAATTTTATCCGCCTTTTTCCCATTTTACAATGGAATAACCCATTTTATTTATGTGGTTGCACACATATATCAACCATGCACACAATTTCCACCACACGAGATCAGTGTTACTATTGAAGGTATAACTTCACATCCAACCTTGTCCCCCTTTTTATTGTGGTACTTCATGTGACATTACAATCCTATTTTTTGGTACTTCATACCCAATATCTATTCTATCCAACTCATTCATAAAAAATATACCTAAACAACTATGAAAAATCACATATACCAAAATCATATCAAACCATACTTATCAAACCAAATCAATACTTCAAACCACATAACATTTTAATCAAAACAACATTTTTAGTGAAAATCACAATTTCAATATTTTTTCCAAACAATAAAACTAAGAAACTAATTTTAAAATCAACATTTTAAAATCTAATAGTGAGGAATACTTCACAATAATATCATAAACCCCCCAAAACCCATAAATCAACACCAAATGGATTCCATACAATTTTCACACATCCATTTCACAATAAATTTCAATAAAACTATTAATTTAAAACAAAATACTTCAAGTTCTAGAAAGAGGAGTTTAGAGTGAAGCCACCAACCTTATGGTTTCAGATAAATTGACCAAAACACAATCGTACCACAAATCCAGATTAAACCTACACAAAACACCTTAGAACCCTTTTCCTAGCATCAAAAAACCCCAAAATCATCATTTTAGGAAACCAAAACCATAGATCTATATGTGATGGGTGTAGATATAGAAAAATGAGAGAGAGGTAAAGGTATATCTAGATAAAAAGCAAGAAACACCAAGGAGAGAGACTTACCAATGAAGAACCACCTTCAAACCACCATGAAAACCCTTCGATTCACTTCCAAAATGAGTGAAAGAGGTGACCTAACCCCTGATAAGAGTAAATACCAAGTTTGTTTTGAGTGTGAGAAGAAATGGGTTTTTTAGGATAAATCCCAAGTGACCCCTTTTTTAAAACCCCCCTTTTGAAAGTTTTGCACGGTTAGCTCACACGGTTAGACAAACCGGGCGCTAACCATGTGACTACTTCTATCTCAAATGGGTGCCCTACATAGTGAGATTGCATGGTTATATAAACTATGTGCCAACCATGAAAAATCTCACAACCTCAACTTGCACGATTACTTGTAGATTCTTCATAGTTTTCACTAACCATTCTCAAACCATGTACCCTTAGAAAGGCCCCAAAACCTTCCAAAAACCCCTTGAAACTCTACCAATCATTACCCAACCACTTTAAAAAAATATAGGAATACATATAGTGTAAATACCTCAAACCATGGGTACTAAACTCTATTTCTATAACCATTTCATGTACTAATCCATAAAATGATTCAAACCATCCATGGTTTCTCAAATTTCTGATTTTATTTTGGAAAACATTTTTAGTTAATTTCTAGTTTTTTGGAAAGTATTATGATATTTCCAATATTTAAATACTCTTTCCCATTTTACCTAAAAAAAATTTAAGAGGTACATTTTGGAAGTTACTTCTCCATTCTTTTTCACATTTCACTTCACTTGGACATAATTTTTCGTGAAATAATCTTTTTTTCACCTATGAATGTCCAATAATGCTTCAATCCATTATTTAATTTAAATAGTTAAAATATTTCATCAAGTAATGCTATAAGAAATGATTATGTAACCCATTTCACTCCATGGGTAATTATTATATGTATACCTTATGTTTTATTGCCCTTGGGGGCACACATATGCATGTACATGTTATGATGGGGACACATAGATAGTGCTCCAATTCATTGGGAAATGTTTATATCTAATGATATGATATGTATGCGATTATAGAGTAAGACTAATACATTATGGTACCCTTTACACCATGTTATGTTGTATTGGAAGTGAGCCTTGACTTATACTTATGTCATGTTTTATGTTGTTTCCACATTTCTATGATTCCATGATCTTATGTTTAAATCATATTTATGTCATCATTCCATATAATTATTCATGATCCTTGACTTTTATTAAATCAAGTTGTGTCATTTGACTCCTAAGTTATGATTTCTTATCATGCTCATTCCCTTACTAGGTTTTATACCTCACTGATTTGTTTATGTATTCCCTGGACCATCCTATGAAATTTCATAAGATCAATAGATTAAGGGGATCACTAAGGATATTAGAATAAGGATTTTTTATTTTGGTTTCATGTATATATTTTTTGTACCTAGTGTTCTAAATACATTATGCATCTTAACCCTTGGGTTTCATTTATGGGATATTTATGTTTAAAATAAAGTGATAATATATTTAAGAGGATTGGGTACCCATATCATCTACTTCCATGTAGAACGCCTAAACAAGCCAAGAATCACCATTTATGGGTCTTAGATGTTAAAAAACCAATGTTAAAAATGACCCAAACATAAACCCTATCATTTACCTTGATTTAGGGTTCATAGCGGAAGGAGAAACCTAGGAAAATAAGAGAAAAGGGAAGGGGGAAGAGAATATGGGAATAAATTACCATAAAAACTCATTCAAATACAAAGAAAAGTTCCTAGAATTGGAGGAGGGGAAACAAAACCCTCGTAGATATTTAAGGAGGTTCTTACAAGCTTGAGGGAGAAGAAATGGGAGGACAGGAGTTAAAATTAGAGAGGGGAAAAAGATAAAATCACTTTTCAAGTGATTCTAGGTAGGTTTCATGGTTTGTCCACATAGTTTACCAAACTATAGACCAACTATGTGGGAGTACCACTTCTCTAAAACAAGCTACATTATTCCATTATAGACCCTACATGGTTTGACAGGCCATGTGATAACCATGCTAAATGGAACTATCACTCTTTTATATCCCTATATATAGTTATGGTGTTGTTACTCTTAACTATTCTATAGGAAAATACCTTCCAATATTTTAAAATTTCATCTCATAACTCACCTAAAATAAAAAAACAAGATAATATAAAATAATATAAAATTATAAAAGAAATAAAATTGGGATGTTACATTGTTAACATCCCAAGCTGGTTAAATTTTAGATAATAAATAAAACGATATTGAAAATGATTTTATTAATTATATGACCATAATAATTTTATGTAATTAAAATATTTTTCATTCTTATTTATTTATAGTAAATAAATAACCTTAAGTTATAATATAAAATATTTGTCATAATGTACTTATTAGGTCCATTCATGAAACTTCCATCAGGTTTTCATTGAATGTGTAGCCACATATCTAATTATCCAACTAAGTTACCTAAATCTTGGCCATTTACACACACACATACACAAATACATCAATCTAGAAAAATAACTTTAATTATAATATAATAATATAAATAATAATGAATAAAATATAACCAATATTTATTTTTTCCCAAAAACCATGCACACTGGAACTATGGGGAATTATTTTTTTTGAATCATATTATTTTTTTAGAAATTTTAAAAAATAAAAAATACATAATTAATAGATATTATAATTTGGGTGTGTTTATATTGTTATGATATAATAAAATATGTTAATACCTTATGATATGTTTCACTGTTAATATCGACAAACGACTTCTTCTACTCATGAGACATACCTTCATGTACTTTTTCATATATCAGCTAAAAGATTTGAGAAGTGTTATTAAAATATTATGATATTATCCAATTGAAGTCTCTCTATTTCTTTCCCAAATACTCCATTTACCCTAGATATTAAATGGTGTTAGTAAAATAAAAAAATCTTGAAATAAAAAACATAATCATTTATAAGTATATTAATGATTTTACTCACATCATTTAAATTTACCATTAATGAATAACACATTAGTTTCACCTTTCTTTTGATATCAAATAAATAATTATTATAATATATAAGAATTTTCCTTAAATCGTTATAACTAATGTGAATTATTATCATCTCACAAGTAATTTTTTCAAGGATTTGCCCACAAATGTCAATAAAATCACATGTAAGCACCTCAAACTCATCAAATGTGGTGAAAATTTTAATCTTTCTCAATTATTATATATATATAATATTAAAAATTGTATATATTCCTATATTATTTCTATATTCTTAAAAAATACATGAAAATTTTACAAAAAAATATGTTGGTTTTATACAAGGATACACATACCAATAGTGGAAAACAATCTGTAACTGCTATATAATGGAGTGAAAACTGCATATTACTCATAGGTACACTAAATGGTTATCTAGTAACATATACTGGGAGAAAATTGGTCAATAATAATATCTAGTAAATTTGAATCACTTGAATACACTAACTAAGATAGTATAAATTTTCTGATATGCGATATGAGTATAATACTGTGAAAAAAAATTATAATCATTTATATTTTAAAAAAAAATAGAATAAGTAAAATAATTGTGTACAAAAATAGAACAATATATAATTAAAATAATTATAAACAACAATAATTAAAAAAATATATATATAAATCTATATATATATATAATATATATAATAACCTTGTAAATGATTAATTAAACTATAAAATGTTTAATCATAGATGTTAATACAATAAAAATTAGATGATATACAAAAATAATTATAAGTATAACATTTCAATATTAACCAAAAAACACATAATATTATATGTGTAATATATTAGCATTACTGATTTATATTTTCAATTATCTTTTTCCTTATTTTATATACTGTTATCAAAATCCATTTCTAAAATTACTTCATCATTTATACCCTCCCTTGTGAGTTTCAAAATTTAAATATGTTTAGGGAAGTTGATTATTTTATTGTTCATGAGGATCATATTCACCAAATGACACAGTAGTTTCATCACCCATATCATACCAAAAAATATATTTTCTTTGTAAAAATCACTACACCTTCATGTAATTGATCAAAAAAATATTATAACATTTTCTCATGTTAATCCAAGATACATGGATCTTTCACTTCACACTAAATAGTATGGGTTTAAAGTGTGTGCTGACATAAGTAAAATTTAAGGAATATTTTATTATACCCTAGATATTGTTTTCCAAAAATCATATTATGAAGGCATATCTTTACTTAAATTTATATATTTAGGAATTCATATTTTTTTTCAATTCTTAAAAATATCATGGGGTCATTCTTTTTTGTTTACTATTTGGTGATTATGTTTTATGAAACATTGAGCTCCTCTTAAAGTTCTTTTGAGTTTATCTAAATTTATTTTTGTATAGATATTCCAATAGTATTATATATGATATAATACATGGTGAAATTAATAATTTTCTTCAAAAATGATTTTTTAAATATCCCAAATGAGTATTCTATATATTTTCATAAGTTATTATATATGATATAGTATAAGGGGAAATGGAACAATTTATGAGGCTTTAGTGTAAATGGGATATTTATGGATGAATTTCCAAAATCCTAGAGAACATATGGTATATATTAGACTATATTAATCTTTATATAATCATGATATCCTATGGTATGAAATATATTATTTAAATTCATATTATGTGCCTTGTTGTATATATCATAAGGTACTACATTGGACATACAATATGGTACGATATAGAGATATTGTATCACTACATCCACTTCGATTAAATACATCATATTATATGATATAAGTAAATAACATGTGTTGTGATGTGTATAATCATATTATATTATTGATAAGGAAGTCCAATTTTAAGTGTTAATGTTTGGGTAATATTTCACATAATTTATCCTCACTCATAAATATTTTATATAATGAATTGCATTGAAATTTAATGACTTAAAATGTTTGAGAAATTTTTTTGTTACAAACCATATTTAATTAGTGGTCTTACTTTATCATTTAATATTATTTTAGAGAGTTCCATGAATTATCAAGGAGAGTCCCTGAGACCTATATAAAGGATTTTGTGGCCATGAAAATGGATTCAAACTTGTTTCTAGTTCCTATTCATTCTACAAAATCTCTCTTTTGCTTCTTTATTTACCACGTGAGAGGTACTAGCATAACATTTTCAAAAGAAGGATCCCACCAAAATATTGGGTTCTTCATCATCCCATGGATACACCTAGGATAAAGGATCCCTTTGACCACTTACTGATAATCTTAATCAAACTTATGGTTGAGAAAAGAATACATGACCAATATAGATATAAGTTACACACATTCTCTTTATTTTAAAGTATACAAAGTTTTGGTTTCGCATCATGATGATCTTGGTTTGTGGTTTATTTTTGTCTTTTATAACATCAATAATGTTTTTTATCCTAATAAACCAGAAACATCCAACCTCATTCATCAACCCACTAAATTTGTATCAACCTTGACACAATTACCTAAATCACAACATGTTAGGTTACAGAAAGAGCTTAGGTGCACCTATTTATCACTAAAGGCTAGTGAAAAATATCAGATCCCTAGAAAGTACCAATGGTATATGGTTTACCCATTTTTGTTCATTAACTATATAAAATTAAAATTAAAATTATATTAATGTAATAAATTCTCTTTAAAAAATCACAACTAAGATAAAATTTAACATTACAAAGTAAGTCTGTGACAGACATTACTAAATGAAAACCCTGATCTTTAATATTTAATTCTAACATTGATTTGAATATGATCCATACTATTATTAACCTTGTAAAGTTAAAAAAATCCATATAGATATCTACTAGTACCTATAGGTACCTGAAAAGATTACTAAGAAACTGCATGTCTATTAAAGTGCACATGTAGGCTATTAGTATATATTACTCGATTGGTAACCAATATGATTCCAACAAACCTGGAACACACTCAAGTTCAATTATCATATCAATCTACACATTTATATGATTATAATAATAATTTAAACATAGTGATTTGAAAGAAAAACTATAAGTAAAAAAACATAGTATATGAATATTTTTAATGTATAACTCCTTATACCAGCATCATCCATACCTCACATACCTGGTTCAATCCTAGCACTCATAATATTAGATGAACATGTCATGGAAATCGTGATTCTAATACAAACTAAATAAGATTCATTTTGAAAACCCCAACTCATTAGGGATGAAATGGGATTGTGTATACAAGATTCAGGACATCTGAGATCCCATCCAATTCGAGGAAATGGAAAGGGTTATTTAAGAGTTGGGGTATTCTATTCCCATCCCATTACATCAACCTATAGTTTATAATAGGTTTTCCTAGGAACCATTGTACAATTATACTATAACAATACCATTATCAAAAATATTACCTAACATAAAATATTATATCCATACAAAAACCATTAAATAGAAGATTGTATTATTCTAATTAATTAGTTTCTTGAAAAATAAAATACCACATTCAATAAAATAAACACGTTAGACTCAATCAAAATAAGTGATATGAAATCATTAAATCTACATTTTACTTTATAACTAATATAATATGTATAAAATATAGTTTTAGAAGGGTATTTAACTTTATAAATCATCATAGTATATTTGGGAAACAAACAAGTAATAGGATATAATATGAATTTAATCAAGGATGACACAGAATATAACCAAACAAGGATTCCTTATAGCCATTAATGATTAAGGTAACTTATGATAACAAGGGTGAAATAAAACATGTGTAGTATTTATTAATTTACTATAATAAAGTGTAAAACATTCTTCAACATCCTTTATTACCAATCCATTACATCACAACCAAAGAAAATTCAAAATTAATGTTAAGTTTGGTTATTTGACTCACAAACCCATCAAGTATGTGTGTAGGGAATGTTTAATAAATTATCCAACAAATATAAGAGTAAGTTTAGTATGTTCAAGAAAGTTTAATTGTGGTTTAATGTCACACTAATTAAGTGGTAACCACATTTAGGTGTCTTAAATATAACTATATAACTCAATTTTTCATGAATCTCCACTTTGGTATAGTTTCTTTAAAAGATATTAATACTAAAATATGAAGTTTTTTCTTAGTTAATGGAAAGACTGTTAATAAGTGTCTTATATTATATTTCATATTATTATGTTAAAAATTATACTTTATAAATAAGATGAAAAAAAATTTCATAGGTTTACTATAATAGTCATATTTTATAAAAAGAATGACATAATCATTTTTTAGTGCTAATTTTAGTTCCAAACATCCCCTAATATACTATGTTAACCATTTAAGAAACATCCATAGTCATTATTGTTATTTTAGGGTCAAAGAGGAAATTATTATAGTCATTAAGTAAGTCTAGTTACACTTACAAGGTTTAATTAATAATATAAGAAAATAAAATTTAACACACATTTAAATACATAAACAACCCTTCATTATCCATATTTAATGTTATTAAAGGTATATTTTACCCAAAATGGAATTCAGTGTTTAGGGATATAACAAAAATTTAACTCATGTTGTTTAAGAAAAACAAGGATCATTATTATCTATTTTAAAATAATGAAACTATCAAAACTAATATTAACATTATACTTAATGAAATAGTGAATGGAATAGGAGTTATATTATTTATCTAATAGTTTACAAGGTATGGATGAATCCATTAAAATTTAGGCTATCATATTAGGTTCTAAAAAATTTATAATCTATAATCAATTTGAAACAATCATCAATAATAAATTAATAATAAACTATAATTTGCATAACTTAATATATAACTCAATCCATGCATGAACTTACCATTTCATAGAAAAATTAGTTTTTCAAAAATTAATATATTATTCAAAATATGTTGATTCATAATTTTGAAAATGTGTAGAAATATATTTATTAATTTATAAAAAACTAGTGGTAGAAAATATGTGAGATAATATTTATATTTCCATGACCTTTTAGGTTTATAGTTTTATAGAATTTTGAAAAACTCTTATATATAAAACCCTTAAAATACAAATTGGACACTTACACTCAATATCTATTTTATAAAAAAAAATAGGATTCCTAAATTTTAAAGGTAAATCCACAAAGATAAAATATAGATCTTCATATAGTTTTCTAATCATCCTTAATACTTGTTAAAAAAAATTAAAATGTTGGATGAGTATAAAAAGATCATTAAGGGATACAAAAAAGAATGAAACTTCTTATTCCATTATGAAAATAATGAAATATCATAGAAAATATACAATTTATATAATTAACCTTGAACAAAAAATAATCATTTACAAAATAAATAGATCAAATACACTTCCAAACAAATTTCATAAGGCATATCTTAAGAAATAATGAAGGAAAAAATTATAATCATGAGGGTTTATTCTAAAACATGAGTACACGTGAAAACATTTTTTGGAAAAACATAGGTTTCTAAATTAAAAAGGTAAAACATTCATAATATCATTTTATTACCTTATGAAATCAAAATAAATCAATGAAAACACATTTAAAATAATATAAAATTCATGTAGTTACCTTGCGAAATTATCTCTAAATCTCTATTATAATTACTCTTACAAGTACTCTTATAAATGGAATAACCAATTCGATTAATTCCAACATATATTACTTAGAGAAAAAAAATCATTACCCAATTAATTAAAGAGCTATATTGGGCTAACCTATCATAATGAAAATTTTCAAGGTCCATAAAATACACAAAACTCAAGTATTATTTCATTTTAATAAAAAAAATATCATAAATTATTATGTTTAACACATATATAGAAACACTTTTGGTATTCATGTAAAAATAAGGATAAAATAATTATTCAATGAAAACTCTTAAAAACAAAAAATTTCTAAAATATTGTGAAGATATGATATTATTTTAAAACCGATGAAAATATTTATAGGATTCATGTTAAATAATAAAAATCATGATGTTTGGAAGTTTTTTACATGTTGTATACATTAAAAAATATTCCTTTCTCACTTTTTTAAAAATAACCCATATATAAAACATTAAAAAGATACATTTTTAAACAAATTTAATAAAATTAAAAGAAATTTTAAAAATGAAATTAATTGACCATTTGAGTGTAAGAATGAAATTCTTGAAACATTTTAACAAGAATGGATATGGAGGGACCTTTATAAATAAAACTTTAAAACATTTTAAATAATGTTTTAAATAAAAACCCTTACCTCGATTCAAAATTGCTACATAAAATATTTAGATAATGTATAATAAACATATATTAATTATTTAATTTCTAAAGAAACTTTTTTAGGTTTATCCCATTATTATTATCTCTTTTATTTCATTTATTACCATGTATTGTATAATAACTAAATCTGTTAAGTCCATGTCATATTTTTTTAAGACATCATAATCCCAAAAATAAATTTCATAAGTTTAACATGGTAAAAGGGGAAATATTTTCATCCTGTAAAAAATAGTAATCATTGAATAATTATCATTTTTATAAATTAAATAAAATATTATAACCAACCATGAAAGGAAAACATAAAAAAGGAATCATATATCTTTTTGGAGGTGGTAGTCCACATTTACAGACAAGTAACATTTTAATTTTTAAATAGATGTAAGGGTAAACAGGTAAGTAATATTTTATCTTTAAATAATTATTATTATTTTATGATTACCACATATATTCCTTAAATTTTCCATAGTAATCATCCATGTGAGATGGTGATGAAATACTAAACCCATCACTTTTTGGAGGTGCTAGTCCACGCATACGCATGAGTGATGTTTTCATTTCCCCTACGATGTAAAAATAGATTAAAAGAGGTTGCTACATAAATATAATGAAATATTAGTTTATTTTACATTCTAATTTATTTGTGTTATCATGGTTATTATTGATTTGAAGAAGGTATAATAAGAAATTAATATTAATAAACTCTGTTGAGAGTTATGCATATTCTTTGGAAAACCTATTTTAGATTACATATTAATCCTCTTGGGTTATTATTTTGTTGATACCAGAACCTATAGGATGTGTATAGGAAGTTTTTGGAGGGATTTTATCTAACTTTGGTCAATATAAAGTGCTCAAATGATGTGAATAAGAGAGGAGTGGATGTTCCCTTTTATAAATGTCTTACTCATGCTAAAGTGGTACTAAATCAATCCAGTTTTTAAGAAACATTGATAACACTCTAAATAATCTTATCCAATAATAATTAGTATAGGATTTGGGGAACTTATCACTTATTATTTACCATAATTAACCTATATTACCCTTTATTGTGGTAAATAATATTTACCATGGTAACTATTCATTATGACCAATAATGAAATTAAACTCATTACTAAATTTAAATCTCCTAATTAAAAATATGAAATCAATTTTTAAATTTTCAATATTTTTAAGTGGAATAAATTGATTTTAATATAAGGATACAAAATGAAATGAAAACAGTTTTTTATAAAAAAAATGTGTTTTTAAGCTAAAAATGAATTTATACCAAAATAAAGTATAATAATAATTGGTATGAAATTAATTGGGTTATTTTTATTCAAATTGAACAAATTTTACTTTAAAACAAGAAAAAATAAAATTATAATTTTTATATTTATGAAAATAAATTATAGTTTTTATAAAAAACAGTTTTTCACCATTCATCCTGAAATCAATATTTTCAGAAAAAATCAAAAATTTCACTCTAATATATATTTTATATTTTTATATAAAAAATTGATTCCATTTTATAAAATTCAATTCATAATATTTATAAATTTAACTTTTAACTAAAACTATATAATATATGGAAAACACTTTAGTTAGAATTAAACTATTCCTTTTTCAATTTGTAAAATCATATAAAATTATTGTAATGAATAAGAATCCATAAAATATAATCATAAATGTTAATAAGATCTGAAATTGATTTATTATTAACATTTCATGGATTCTCACATTCTTCCTTCCTTGAATAAATTGTGTCTTCACATTTTTTTTCATCACATAAATAGTTAGGGATTTTTTTCCCTTATTGCCTTTTTTAGTTCACATGTTGATTCCTTAATCATATGGTTCATCCACAAAATTTTATCAAAATGAGTTATATTATTCCATAAAACCTACTCTCTATGATCTATAATTTTCATTAGATTTTCTTCATAATAAATATTCTCTTTTAATTATACCACCTTAGGGATCAAAACATGAGATATATTAGGTACATATTTTCTTAATAGAAAAACCTGAAACATATTATATTCCTAATATAATATCAGATGAAAATATAAATTATAGGAAACTAATACCACCATTTTATGAATTTAATATAGTCTAATAAGAAACAAACTAATATTTCCCATTTTACCAAATGACATAAGTATTTTTCATGAAGATATTTTAAGGATGATATGATTGCCAACCTTAAATGAATGGTTATTCCTCCTATTTTCTACATAATTATTATTCCTTCTCTAATATTCCCTTATGTGTTGTGTAATAATATTTACCTTCTCAATAATTTATTCTACTAGATCTAGTCTCTACAACTTTCTTTGGTAGACATCATCTGAATATTATGGATTCCAACACTAATTTCCATATAATGCCTCAAAAGGTTCCATATACATATTGGAAAGAAAAATTTTATTATAATAAAATTATATTAATGAAACCCTTTGATCCCAACTTAATTTTTAATCCAATTATAAATCTTCAATTATATCCTCCAAAGTCTAAAACATTTGAATGAAAATACATACTAAAATTTAATTCAATACTCATTGACTTGTTAATTTCATTCCAAAAATTAGAGGTAAATCAAAGATTATGATTAGATAAAATAGAGAGAGGGAATCCATATAATTTAAATATCTATTTAATGTAGAGTCTATAAAATTTATTCAATTATATACTATCTCAAATAGGAATAAATATGTATATTTATTCAATCAATCAATAATAACCCAAATCACATTATCACCTCAAGATTTATTTCGTAATCCAATAACAAAATCCATGGATATATTATTCCATTTCCATTCAGGCACTATAAAATTCTATGGAATCTTTTTCAATAATTTTCTCTCATCTTTAACAAATTGACAAGTTAAAATTTTTATGGTAAAATCATCAATGTTCTTCTTCATGTATTCCCACCAATAATATTCATAAAGGTCTCTATATATCTTAGTATTGTTATGATTAATATAAAATAGAGATATATAAGCATTACTCAATAATTAATTTTTCAAATAGGGATTACCTGACACACACAACCTCTTTCCAAATCTTACAACACCTTATTTTTTAATGTTAAATTCAGAAAACTTACCCTTCTTAATAAACATTACCCCTTTTTTCCAACCATGATATTTTTTATGAGCATGATTTATCATGTCTAATAAATATGATTGCACCGGCACCAGTACTAAAAGAGAGGGAGTTCCTACATATAAAATTTCTATTCCAACATTCATTTAATAATTATCCAAATAATCATGTTCTAAACATATAATATCCAATGATTCATTATATTTTAATCTTAAGGAATTGACTACCTTGTTTTCTTTACCTGGATGATAGTGAATCATGTAATCATAAGCCTTTATCTATTCCAACCATCTTATTTTCTTCATGTCTAACTCTCTTTGAGTGAATATATATTTTAAACTTTTATGGTAAGTGTACATTTTACATTTTACCCCATATAAAATATATCTCTGAATTTTTAATTAAAAAACTACTACAACCAGTTAAAGATTGTGTGTATGTTAATTATGATCATAGGTTTTCAATTATCATGAATTATATAAAATTATCTGATCATCATTCATTAATAAAAAACAATGTCCCTTAAATAATGAATCACTATAAATAATAAAGTCACCATTTCAAAATGGAAAGGATAACACTAGATCACTAACCAATATAATTTTCAATTACTAAAAAAAATCAGCACATTCTTTTAACCAAATTAATTTAATACCTTTTACAATTGGAAAATAAATTATTTATGATGGTTCATTTCGTACAGTATACCATCGCAAATATTTATTTGTGATGGGGTCTCATATCAAATAACCCATAGTATAAAACAGTGTCACAAATAATTTCCTTTTACAATGGGTAGGTATCCCATCAGAAATAATATTTTCTGATATATAAAAAGGTCTTTTTCTATGGGAATATTCACCTATCATAAATAAGTATTTCTGATGGGTCAATCATCCCATTACAAAAAGCAAAAAATAATAATAATATAAGTTAAAAAAATAAAATATAATATAATAAAATAATAAAACACTAAATTTAAAAAATATTCACAACAATATAAAAACACACTATATAGACCCATAAATATATGAATTAATATAAATGTATTAAAAAAATATTTACAATCAAACACTTATCAAAATAAATGAGAAAAAAATCCATAAATCATTGAGGGGGTCATCTCGAGGAGGTAGTGGAGGGAACTCCTTTCGTAAACTCAGATTCAGACATTGCATGTACTCAATCATCATATCATAATGATACTTCTACCATCAAATTATATCCTCCTCCTCCTTCTCCTACTGTCGATGGAGCTCTTCCTACTCCTTACGCATGGTCTCTAAAAGCTCACCCTGACCTCGCAGTTGCTCCTCATATTGTACAGTAAATGATAATAATTATCTATGAGCTCTCCTCTAGCTGAATGATGTCATCATAGTGGTACCACAATAACTCACAGGTGTCAATCGAGATCTAACACAAACAACCCAACCTTTCTCAAAGGTATACTTAGTCACCTATATCCATGCTATGTTATCAAATCCTACTACACCAGTGCCCTGATCCTTGGTGTCGGCCTAACTCTCATCTTGTGTAAGATACTTCTCGGCCTCATATGACTCCTTTTATTTGAATTTAAAATTAAAATAGTTAAAATATTATTTACAATTAATTTTATAACTAAAAAAATTATATTGACCACAATATAACGTTGTTGACCACCTATAATCTCTCCAGTGATAGGATCACTGTAAATCCTCTTGTAAACATTGAACTCCATAGTATTGGGATGTTTTAAGACATATATGTGTATAAAATAAATATTTCATGTTTAAAGTTATATAAATTATTAAAAAAAATACTTACCATATTTCTTCAATGCATACTGAATGTACGACTAAGAGCTCGATGCGTCACCTCCTGTCTCCCCGGATTTTGTCGACCTAGTGATGCTCTCCTCTAAAAACTATCTCTCATCCAGTATAAAAATAATCTATCTCAAACCTGATATGATATATAATATAGTCATTGGACATATCAAGACTGATCAAAATCGATGACTCCCACCTTCTGCATGGTTTTTCTCTTAAGATTGTGCAAAAACTAATGGGAAATCTCATGCATATAGACCTCCCATGACTCCCAGATAGAGGCATGCATTCTATCATTGATGGGATACCATAAGTCCAAAAATAATTAATAATATCATGTTACTAATTAAATAAATTTCAAAATAACTATTATTTGTTTACATACCACCCAATGATCAAACATGTGATGTCAAATATCAATAGGAATTTGATCCCATGTCACCCATGCTTCATAAAAATAATTCTGCAATATGGAACTCCCCTTTCCAATAGCTATATAGAAAAATATATGAAAAAATAGAAAAAATAATCAAAAAATAAATTATTATATAAATTAATTAATTAATATTAATGAAAATTAACTAAGATACAAAACTAAACATACCTCAGTATGAATTTATTGAATTCAATATGTGGAAATCACTTAGGGATAGGATTAAGAATCATTAATCTCATAAGACCAAAACCCCTTTGGGTCACCGTTGAACCGCCCACAATCTGAGGGTCAAATGATGTAGCATCAGGCTAGTCACCAGGTAGTGTGTCCTAATACAACTCACAAAATAGATAAGATAAATGTTCATAGGCCATCTAAAATGAAAAATGAATATTGTTAGTAAATAATTGAAAACAATTATTATATATAGATATATATTACATATGATTATAACTAGTACTTAATTATATCAATCTTCATCACCACACTCATCTTTATATAGGAAGGTGTCAATATCTTCATATTCCTCCTCAGTATCATCAATTTCCATATGGGTTTCAACTTCATCATCTCTTTCTATTTAAAATTCATTTGTTACATCAATAATATCATCATCACCATTGACCCATAATCATGTGGTGTATTCACCGATATTCATGTATCTTCAGGGAAAATATGGATTTGGAGTTGCCTCCTGAAAATTTTTAATTCCTTTCACTTCAGTGGAACCATATTCACTTTGGATAAACTAATTTTCATGATATTTATTTTTTATTATACTCCACCAATCACTTAACTCTATTAATATAGCACAATAATTTTCATAATAAATTTGATGTCCCTAATCAGCCAATAAAAATTATTAATTTATTGTAAGAATGATTTTATATATAAAATAAATTATTCCATGGATTGGATGAACATGTGATCGTCTATCAGTTTATGACCAATGACATTTAAACATCATTACATAATTTAGTGAAAAATAACATAATTCAATTATTTCTTCCATAATGCCATAAAATTCAACTTCACTTTCTCGATGATGAGATCTGATCAAGAAAACACCATTTTTCATTGTTTTTTATTCCCCACATGCATGTGTAAGGAATTGAAAACCATTCACCAGATATGAATTATAAGATTTAACTATTTTGGATAGTGAGTTACTTAATAAAAACAATAAATTATCAATTTTATCAGTATGTTGAGATACCTAAAAATTTGAAATTCAATTATCAATATAACAAGTAATAAATTGATTTTATATGTTAAAACATAAAAAATTACTTTACCAGTTTTTGAAACCATTAGAAAAAATTATTTTTTTGACGTTCTTCAATAGAAGATGCTATAATTTTTAGAAAATGTTTCTTGATATATTTATCATATAATAAAAAAATAAAATAATATTAATTTACCTTTAAAAAAAGTATAAAATAAGTTATACTAGAACTCACTATACAAAGGGTTTCATTTCATCATAGTTGAGAAGAACATATGAATCATCCCTATGATGTTTATCATCTAAAAACCATTGTTTAGGAACTCCACTAAATCCAGGTTCAGGATGATTACGTACTGATAATTGGGTGTTCATTTGAATATCATCATTTCCCTCATTATGGACCATTCAATTATGTTTTAATGGATATTCATATTAAAAATAATGAGAGTAAAAAAAGAAATTTCCTTCTGAAAATAATATTATGCAATTGATCCTTCAACCAAGGATTTATTGTATACTTTTTTCTTCAATTTCTACATGTAACTCTCGTATGGGTACATCCATCAGAACGGTGTTGTCCCTCTACATTTTTCTTCATGCATAAAATGTAATATAAAATGTTCTATGGAATCAAATAAATATGATGGATTTTTTTCCAATTTACTTTAAATTAAAACATCTTCTTGTAGTCTACTTAGTCTATTGTAGTTTATTTTCGATGTAAAAATATCACGGGAAAAAAATATAATATTTTTATCAATGTATCCAAAATCATAGAATTCAACAAACCTCTAAATCTAATCAGTATAATTATTTCCATTATAACATGACAGTTGGGACATTTTAATTCAGTAATATGACTATTTCTGAAAAATTTATCCAAATTAGAAACATAACTATCTAAAAGCCTCAAATTTTCAATCCACTAACAAAATAATAACCAATTTTCTTTAGAAACTGTATAATCCACTTTTGGATTTATTAACTTCTGTGATCTAACATTTTCAAATTGTTCATGTTTTGGTGGATTGAAAATTTAGTCAAGATCTAATCATGCCTTTATATTATATTTGGTCTTACCAGGTGTGTCATAATCTATATAAAATGTATTATCAAAATAGTTCTTCTCAATATTCATAACATCAAACATGTGAGGGAAAAATAAATCAGTCCGATATGGAAGATCCCAAAAATGTTATATTTTATCAAATTTTGTTCTTTCCTAATGTCACCAATTTTTTTTGTTTATAGTCATTCCAAAGGTAATCAGAGGTAATAAAGAGATAATATATTTTAACTCAATACTAGATCATTGTTAGAGGTCCATATCTTTTAATTTTACCTTTTCTGAATTGATATATGTTCCTCCAAAAAGGATGATTGGTAGGAAAAAAATCTTCGATGAAAGTCGAAAAAAAATATTTTCTTACATTGATGATCATAAACACTTTATTTTTTTATATAGTATAGACATGATTTTGGACCATGTTTACTCCATTCAGATAACATGTCATATGCTGGGAAGTCACTAATTATCCACATTAATGTATCTTTCATTGGGAAATTTTGTTCCGCAACAACAACATATATAATGACACCATTACACCACAATAAATTTAACTCATCAATCAATTGATTCAAATAAACATTGATATTATTTTTTGGATGTCCTGGAATTAATAAGGTCAAAAAGATATATAGTTAAATCATCAACATCCAAGGAGGTAAATTGTATGGAGTTATAAAGATAGGCCAACAAGAATATTTACTACCATAAGAACCAAATTGTTAGAAACCATGAGTAGAATTACCCAATCACAAGTTTCTGTCTTTTGAGGAAAAATATGGATGTACTTGGTCAAAAAATTTCCATGAATCACCATCACAATGATGATTTAATATTTTACCTATTGAAATATTGGTTTCTTGCCAGGACATCAATCATATAGTGTTTTGAGACATAAATGAACACAAAAATATGGGTTTAAGTGGAAAATAACTCAATAGTTCTACAGGAATCAATCCAAAGTTCCCTATTTGAGCCTTTTTGTACCTTAATTATCCAAATATAGGAAAACTAACTAATGAATCATTTTCAACACAATATAATATGTAATCATTTAAGAATGCCTGAATCTTTTTATAATAAAGGCCCAAATTATAAACCAGCCTCTTGTACTCATAGAAATTTATAGGAAACACATTTCTTTCAGGTAATAATGCTTTAACAAAAGAGAATATCTGATCAAAATAGCTATTTTACATTCCATTATTTTATTTAATAGCATAAATTTTTCAACCACTTCAAATATATTTACCTTGAAAGTAGGATATAAGGCATCTTTAATAGACTTTAAAAACTCATAAAATTGAGATGGTTCTAATTTAAGAGTTAAATCAATATCATCTAAAGTTTCAGTTTATTGAAAAGACGTACTAGATAACCCTCATCATTGTCAAATGTGTCAAAACTCCTCAGATCACATTTCTAACATGGACACTTAATAGTCCCTTCTGAAACAAATTTTGGTTTTGATGATGGAAATGACAAAAAATAATCATCACCCACAATATATATATTATTTATACCAGAACCATATGGATTTTTTTGTTGATTTATCCAATTGCGATCATGGAATAAATATTGCTTTTGATTTCATGTTTCATATTTCTCTAAAAAATATAAAATAATAAAAATTATGATTAATTTGATATAAGAAAAATATGATCCAAAAAAGAGTATAAAATTAAAAATATATATATAATCTGCTTTTAAATATTGTCAATTTTATCTATTTACCTCTAATTTTTACTAATTACCATAAATTTTTACTATTTACCATTAATTGTTTACTTATTATAGTGATTTAATGTTAATTTTTACTAATCATTACTAATTATTTCTTATTAATACTATGTTTTACCAATTACTTATAATTGTTAATAATTATAGTGATTTACTGTTAATTTTTCTTAATTAAGGCTAATTTTCACTAATTATATTGATTAAACATTAATATTTTCTAATTTACGAGTAATTTTACTAATTTTTACTAATTACTGCTAAATTTTATTAATTATAGTGATTTATGGATAATTTTTAATAATTTTTAGTAATTATCACTAATTGTTTTTAATTATAGTGATTTATTACTAATTTTTACAAATTATTGGCAATTTTAACTAATTACCGCTAATTTTTACTAATTACCATTAATTTTTACTAACTATAGTGATTTAATGTTATTTTTTACTAATCTTCACTAATCATCACTGATTTTTACTAATTTTTTATAATTATCACTAATTTTTAATAATTATAGATATTTATCGTTAATTTTTACTAACTAATGCTACTTTATAGTAATGTTTACTAATTATAGTGATTTACCATTAATTTTTACTAATTACTGCCAATGTTTACTAATTATACAGGTTTACTGTTAATTTTTACTAATTTTCCCTCATTACTGCTAAATTTTACTAATTTTTAGTCATTACATCTAATTTTTACTAATTTTTTCATTTCCAGTAATATTTACTAAATTTTACTAATCACCACTAATTTTTAATAATTACGCTAATTTTTAAAAATTATAGTGATTTTCCATTAATTTTTATTAATTGCTACTAATTTTTAATAATAACGCTAATTTTTAAAATTTATAGTGATTTACCATTAATTTTAACTAATGACTGTTAATTTTTACTAATTATAGTGGTATAACATTCATTTTTACTAATTATTGTTATTTATTAAAAATAATATAAGTTATTATTACTTATTACTAATATTTATACGTTATTATTATGTTCTATTAATTAATACTATTTATTTATCAATTATAATTAATTACTATTAACAACACCTACTTAATGATAATTAAAACAAATTATTGTAAATTAAAAATATTTACTTTTAATTAACAAAATTAATGTTAATTAAAAATAAATATTTATAATTTATAAAGTTATCACATGTACTCCATCATCTACTCGTATTATTGCTCCTACCATCAATGCATCTCCTCCTCCTACTACTATTGCTGACATCGACATGTCAAATTCTGCATACCCCGATACTACCGACCTATTGATAAATTTGGACATGGTTGGAAAAAATTGGCCATTTCTCATCACCGAAAGATTTCAAATTCTCTAATTTACACATTTTTTGTAATATTTAATTTATTTTATTAATTTATATTAAATTATACTAAAACATATATGTAATTAGTGGTAATTAGAAATATTTACGACTAATTACCACTAATTTTGATTATAATTTAGTATAAAGTAATATATATATATATATTATAAATTACTAAATAGGTGTAAATTATAGATTTTACAATCTTGAGATGATGAAAATAATTTACGTCAACCATGTCCAAATTTTTCATTTCCCATCATTAGAAAATTAACAACCTATTTCATTTTTAGTTTTCTAATAATTTATAAAAATATATATTATTTCATAGTAATTTATAATAAATTACACTAATATAATTTTTTTATTAATTTATACAAATTAAATATGTTTAAATTTTTTTATAAAATTATAAAAAATGTTATTTGTTTATAATAATTTATATTAATTTATACTATTTTATATCTTTTTTTGTAAATTATATCAATTTACTAATTTTTTAAGTTTATAAGAATTTATTACTAATTTTTACTAGTTTATTTCTAATTTTTCTATTTTATTACAATTTGTTACTAGTCTATAACAATTTATTACTAATTATTACCAAGTATATGTAATTATTACTAATTACCACTTATTATTACTAATTATTATTAATTACTACTAATTATGACTAATTACCACTAATTTCCACTAATTACAACTAATTACCACTAATTATTACTAATTTCCACTAATTATTGCTAAATACCACTAGTTGTTAATAATTACCACTGGTTACCACTAATTATTAATAATTATCACTAATTATTACTAATTATCACTAATTAACGCTAATTATCACTAACTGCCACTAATTACCACTAATTTCCACTAATTACCACTAATTATCACTAATTGCTACTAATTACCACTAATTATTACTAATTACCAATAATTATTACTAATTACCACTAATTTTAACTAATTACCACTAATTATTACTAAATATCACTAATTACTACTAAATATTACCAATTATTACTAATTACCCATGATTATTACTAATTACCACTAATTATTATTTATTACCACAAATTATTACTAATTACCACAAATTATTACTAATTACCACAAATTATTAACAATTACCACAAATTATTACTAATTACCACTTAATATTACTTAATTTTAACTAATTATTACTAAGTACTACTAATTAAAAGTAATTACTACTAAATACTTCTGATTAAAATTAATTATTAATAATTAATACTAAATACTTGTAATTAAAAATAATTATTATTACTTAAAACTAATTAATGAAAAATAAAACTAACTAATTATAATTAAATCTAATTGATGCTAATTAATAATTATTATTACCAATAAAAAATAAATTTAATTGAATAAAAATTAAAAAAAAATAATTAAATACCTTAAAACTAAATCCTTCAAGGGATACAAATCCTGAAAGTTACTCCCTTGTAAAATTTAAAACTTTAAAAACATTAAGCAAGATAATATGAGAGTGAAGGAGGAGATGGGAGTTCAGAAAAAAACAAATTGGAAAAAATTTGGGGGTGTATATAGGTTAGATAATTTGAGATGGGACTACTTGTGATGTAAGTCTTGTTGTAAATAGAAATGTTGTTATTAATTAAAATGGTGGTATATAAAAAAATTTTTGATAGGGCTCATCGCAAATACCCTTTGTCAACAATTTATTTATGATGGGAAATAATTGGGTCGCAATTAACAAATAATGACAGAAAGTATTTGTGGCAGGACCCATCCCAAATACTTTCTTACTAAGAGTTTATTTGTGACGGGATTTAAATACCATCGCAAATAATAATAATGACAGGTGACTATTTGCTATGTAGATATATTCCTACCATAAATAGTCTTCCCAGGGTTTGGATCACAGTGTGCACTAAAGGTAATTATGACGGGAAAACATTTCCACTGCAAATAATTCTTTTTTAAGAACTATTTGTGATGGGAAATGAATTTCATTGCAAATAGTCTTTACTAAAAGACTATTTGTGATTAGTAATGGGATCATCGCAAAAAAGTTGTTTTTCCATAGTGTTTTTGAGTTTATTTAGCTAGTGTTCTAGATAAGTAAGTAATGTTTTTAAAAACTATTGTTATTAACACACTAATCCAAGAAACCTTCACATCTCGGTGACATTTATAGTTCTTTTCCTCTCTTACACCACCTTAGTTTTAGTAGGACCAAAATTTATACCATATTTAGAAACAAAGGGACCATGGAAAGAAATTTTGTGTACCCAAAACTCATATTTACTAAATTTTACAAAAAAACTCTTTTCTTTTAAATCTTATAAAACAATCATTATATGTTTCTCATGTTCCTCATAAATTTTATAATAAAACAAAATTTCATCAATAAACACAACCAAACATTTATCCAAATACTCAAGGAAAACTCTATTCACAAGATCCATAAATACACTGGGTGCATTAGTCCACTGTAAAGGTATAATCACAAACTTATAATTCCCATAACTAGTACAAATCATCGTCTTTAGAATGTATTTCTCATTCACTTTCAACTGATGATATCCAGACCTGAGATCAATCTTTGAAAAATACTATGCTTCCTAAATCTGAATAAAAAAATCATATATAAGAGAAAATATATATTTCTCTTAATAGTAATACTATTGAGTACTCTATAACTAATTAAAATCCTCATAGAACTATCTTTCTATTTAAAAAAAGAGAACCCCAAGGTGAAATTCTAGGTTGAATGAAACCATTATTAAGAAACTCTTGTTATTTCTTTATCATTTATAATAACTCTAATAGAGATATTTCATGTGGGGGTTTTGGAATTGATTTAGCTTCTAAAACTAAGTAAACCATGAATTCAACCTCCCGATCAATAATAAAACTAGAAAAAACATC
Organism: Viscum album; assembly: GCA_963277665.1. Lineage (NCBI taxonomy): Eukaryota > Viridiplantae > Streptophyta > Magnoliopsida > Santalales > Viscaceae > Viscum > Viscum album. The sequence goes on along the minus strand of OY728128.1, from coordinate 1,107,516,218 downwards.
CATAAATACATCCATATATTCATTTACTATTGGTACGTCACTAATCTAAACAACTTATCTCAGTTTTAAAATATAATTAAGATAACATTCACTACTATATTTATTTATTTTATTAGATTCTTGATATATTATCACACGTATAAATACATTATAATATAAAAAATCAAAATCACTATAAAAATTGAATATAACTTCCTTTTCTCTATAATATATCTTATTAGAATAAACTGAAATCCAATCCTTATCCATAATAACATAAAACTCAAATATGGTCAAGAAAACAATATTTATAGGAAAAAAATCCACTAGTAATCATATGAACATTCCTATAAAAATTATTTCCTTAATAATTTCACTATTAATTTTTACTAAAAAAATATTTCTCTATTTCTTAAGGTAATATTTCCATTTTACCAAAAAATTTCCAAGAAATGAAATAATGTGTATACCCTAAATCAAATAATTTTTTTTCATAATTTGATTAAACATTTAATGTACTTGTCGCCATTTCATTTAATATCACATAATTTTATGAGGTATTTATGAATGAATTTTCTACACCTTTCATATTATGGTCTTGATGATTCCCACCATTCATGATTTTATTGATACACATCTACATAATGTCCCTTCTCATTACATTTAAATCTTATCACTACCTTCTTATCATAATTTGTCTTACCATTACCATGATTCTTTTCTTTGTAATCACAGGATAAATTTCATAGTATACCTCATCAATAAAACTTTCCAGGTGTCATAATTCACTCCCTAGGATGATTTTTACCAAACTTATTACAAGATGGAAATTTAGACCTCTTACCTACATATTTCTTTTACATATTCTTTCCCATTATTTTCCACCTATACCAATTCTTATATTTATTATTATAAAAGTCAAAAAAAACTCTATAAAAACTTTCTCACAACTCTATAGAACTTTCTCATATCTCCTAAATTCATTAGAGCCAAATTCTTTTCATAAATGTGGTTCCAATCCTAAGTAAAACATAGGAATTCTACTATCTTTATCTTGAATAAAATTTAGTGTATACTTGGAAAATCTAGTAAAGTTATCTTAATAGGTGGAAATAGATTCTTAATCATTTTGATTCAATTACAAAAATTTCATTTCTATCCTAATTATATCCACCTCAAGGAAATAATTCTAAAATAAATGATTTATAATTACTAACCACTCCATAGAGTAAATTCCATATTTATCCTTGGTATTTTCAACCAATTTCCACCACTATTCAGATTCACCTTCAAAATGATAAATGGAAGTAATTAATTTTTGATGTTCAAAACAACTCAAAAATTTGAGTACATTTTATAGATCATTAATCTATTATATGGATACTATTATATCTATGGTTCCAACAAATTTCGGTGGCTTTTGTTTCATGAAATGCTTTATTATATACATGTTCCATTATAGAGTGTTAAATCACTCTTTTTCATTGTTACAACCATTAATATACTATGTTAAATGAGTAAAAATATCTACAAACATTTATATTCTAATTCAAACCATTCTAGGATTCTTATTCATAAGGATATCATCATTCTGATGTCATTCCACTTTATTCACCTTGTTTCCTCTACATAAAACCATTCTAAAATATATATATATATATATATATTAGATGAAGAAACATGGAAACCCTTAAAGTTTTATCATGATAATATATTGCATAAATTAAAATACCTTAAATTTATTTTCTTAATAATATACTAACCTATAATGTTATATAAATCTTTCTCTGATATAAACTATAAAAAATTGTACCTTAACCAACCTTTAATTATGAGTTTAAAATAAAAGGATTTAATATTATTACATTCCCATAATCTTTTAGGTTTATAGTTTTATTGAATTATAAAAAACACTTACATATAAAACCCTTATAATAAAAAGTGACACTTCTACTCAATGCCTATTTTTTTGACAAAAATAGGATTCTTAAATTTAATCCCATGTTTCATTCAAAACATGTTTTCTTATTTTATTATTAATCACCATAGTGGAAATATAGAAATTTATTTTTTTCCTACTCATCTCTAATCCCTATAAGAAAAATTATAAAACATTGTGTGATAACAAAAATCTTAGTAAGGGATAAAAAATAAATATATTCCTTTGTCCATTTTGAAAATCATGAAATCCCATATAACATTTCCCTTATATATAATTATCCTTGAGTGAAATATAATATTTTACTTACTCAAGAAATCAACTTCATTTACCAAATATTTTCATAAAAAATATCGTAAAAATATTAGAGGAAAAATTATAATCCTGAGGGTTTCTTATAAAAAATGATCACTCATGAAAACAATTGAAAACATATTTTTCACCCTTAAATAGGGAAAGAAATTTAATTTAATCATAATCTCATTAGATAACCTTATTAATTCGAAATATTTCCATGAAAAATCATTTAAAATCATATAAATTTCATATATGTACCTTAAGAAATAATCATCATATCACTCTTACAAGAACTCTTAAAAAGGGAATATCCTACTCAGTTAATTCTAATTTTTTTCATCTGGAGAATAAAATAATTACACAATTAATTAGAGAGATTTATCAAGCTCACCAGTCATTGTGAATAATTTAAATTTACCATAACATACATAAAACACAAATAGTCTTTCATTTCCATCATAAACTCTCATTAAATAATCTTTTTAACACATATATAGAAGCTCTCTCACGATTCATTTAAAAATAAGGATGTAAATATTTTTCCTTGGAAAAATATTAAAAATGGAAAATTCAAATAAGAATAGAAAAATAGAAAAATATTTTAAAAATTTATAAAAACTTTTATATTAATATTCTAAAAGAATAATGGTTATGATAGTGGTAAATTTCATACATTTTCCATATGTTAAAAAAGATTCATTTCACACATTCAAAAATAATCGTCTATAAAACATTAAAAAGATACCACTTTAAAACACTCTAGGGAAAGTAAAATATATTTTGAAATTAATTTATATAACCATTTGAGTATAATAATAAAATTACTAAAACATTTTAAGAAACCTGATTCTCGATTAATTTTTTTAAATAAAACATTAAAGCATTTTAAAAAAGGTTTTAAAGAAAAATCCCTTACCTTGAGTCTAACTCTCTATGTACGTGCTTTTAATCATGTATAATAAACATATATTAATTATTTAATTTCTTAAAAAAACTTTTTTTAGTATATTAAATTATTTTTATACCTTTCAATTTATTTATTACAATGTCTTATAAAGTTATTAAATCAATTAAGTTCATGACGGTCATTTTGAGGAAATTTGGTTCATAATCCCAAAACAACTTTGGTAGGTTGACCATGGTCAAAGGGTTCATTATTCCATAATCTATAAAATATTAATCATAAAATAATTATAATTTTTATGCATTAAATTTAATTTTATAACCATCCATGAAATGATAACATGAAAAACAAATTTCATCACTTCATGGAGGTGGTAGTCCACACATACGCACGAACAACATTTTCATTTTTTTGAAAAATGGAATGGTATGAAGGTAAGTAGTATATTATCATTATATAATCATAATTATTTAATTTATACTGTATATATTCATTAAATCCAACATAAAAATCTTCCATAGGAGGGGGTGATGAAAAATTAAATGTATCACTTTGTAGAGGTGGTAGTCCGCTCATACGCACGAGCGATGTTTACACTTCCCATAGAATGTAAAGGGAGATTAAAATGGGTTGTACCCTAAAAATAACATTTAATTATATTATCTATATTTATTTTATTATATATTTATGGTTATTATAGGTTTGAAGGAGTTTTAAGAAGAAATAAACATGAAAGAACTCGGTTAATATTTATACCTCTTCTTCGGAAAACCACTACTAGATTACACATTAAGCCTTATAGGTTTCTATTTTTGGAATGAATAGAACCTCTATAAAATTTGTAGTAGGTTTTAATAGTTAATTTTTTAGATATTTTTTGAGTTAAAGTTCTTAAGTGGTTTGTATAAGTGAGGATAGAAGGTTCCCTTTTATAAGTGAGGAGAGTGGTCTTCCTATAAATATCCTTGACATTTTAATATTATAAATGTATAGATCATGAAAATATGGAACTAAATCAATAAAATTTATAATATAAGGTTAAAATGGTCAAAATAATCTCATCAAAAAATAATAAAAATATTTTTTTATGACCTTATCACTTAATTTTAGCCTTAATTAACTTGTTTTACCCTTTATCGTGGTAACTAATTTTTACCATGGTAATTATTCAATATGATTGAAAATGAAATTGACCTCATTGATAAATTTTAAACAAGTGATGCATAATATTAAATATATTTTTCATGATTCGATTTTTATAAGTGGTAGAAATTAATTTTAATATTAGAACATAAAACACATTAAAAAATAGTTTTTAGACATGTGCGTTTTTAAGTCTAAAAAAGAATTTATATCAAAATACAATATATTTATTATTAATATAGAATTAATTAGATTATATTTAATAAAATGATATGATTTTTACTTTAAAACTAATCCAAAATAGAAAGATAATGTTTAAATATTTGAAAATAAATAATAGTTTTTAAAAAATCCTTATTTTTTATTATTCATCCAAAAATAAATATTTTCATAAAAACAAAAAAATACACACTAATATATATTTAATATGATGATATAAAAAATAAATTTCATTTTATCAAATTAAATTTTCAAAATTTAGAATTTTAAATTTTAAATAAAACCGTATAATATATGGAAAAAAAATTTAGTTAGAATAGAACTATTTTTATTTCAATTTGAAAAATCATATAAAACAATTATAATGAATTTCAATCCATAAAATATAATAATGAATATTAATAATATATGAAATTGGTTTATTATTAACATTGATTAGGTTCTCACACATTTATATTAAGTCAATAAATATAGGATAAATGGGATAAGGGGTAGAGAGTTATAAGATAAGATAGATGAAGAAAATTATAGACTCTACCTCAAACTAGAGGGAGAACATCCCTTCAAGAAAACTTGATCCATGGAAAAAATGAGGTATAAGGATATGACCACCATGGTATCCCCTATGATCATGAGTGGTGATCTAAAAATTATGGTGAGGGGTTCCCTTTCAATTTTTTTTAAATAATTTAAGTCAAAAAGTCCATTTTAACACCTTTTAGAAAAACAATTTCTCAAAACTCACTAAAAATTTGGTTGAATCTATTGTAACACTAGTGGAAAAGTAGTTAGGCACTAGAGGATTCATAGGACCTCTGTTGGTACCCACCAAAATACTAGTGGCCTTTTTTTACCCCCTCCCCTTATAGGGTTTCCTACACTAAGCACACCCAAACTGTACTCCAAGATTTTTAACCTCCTACAAAACCTTTAATAATACCAAAAAATACCAAATAATCAATCTTCAAAAACCTATAATCAAATCCAAATCCCAAAATAAAAATGGACCCCTCAACTAGAATAAAAATTAAAACATGCCCATACTTTAATTTTCCAAAATTCTATATAAGAACTTAAATCACTATAATCAGGAAAAGTATCATTACATGGGTAATAAAAATGGTGTATAAATAAATATAGAAGAAATATTTGAAAAAATATATATCATTCCTTGACAAAACACAGTTCACTTTACTTATTGGGATTCTATAGTTGTGATTTTATCTCTACTATCTCCTATTCTATTACATTATTAATTTCTACTAATACCTTCTCCCTGGTCATCTTTCTACTAATCTTATCCTTGACCTCCTTTTTCAACATTATCATATTTCAATGGTCCCAATGGTTATCTATCATAGTACTAATATGGAAACTATTATTGGAGAGGCTAATGTACCTAATGGGGTGAACTATAAATTTCACACTCTTCTCATGCCTCCATTGACCACCATATAATGATTGGAAAAAATCATAGACATAATCCATACTTCCATAATAGAAACATAAAAATCCATAGGTACCACTATATGGTTCTATACTTACCATAGAATACAAATGAGATTTCCTTAATAGTCATATCCCATGGTCTCGCTCGAACATTGATTACTTAAAAAATCAAGATCGTTTATATCTATATCCACTCTAATCTATAACTTATTGGGTACTTCTTAAAAAATATCTTATATACATCAAAAATTTATCCCATTTATAATACTTTTATAATACCTTAATAAAATAACATAGGTAAAATATCCCAAACCACAAATAGGTCTCAGGCATCAAATCCCACAGGATATGAGGAGGGATAAACTTCTCATTAGTCATAAAATTAAAATAATTTATAAAAAAATATATAAATTTCATACCAAACTTATAAATATAATAACTCCCTTATTGTATCCCTAAAAAAATATGATATCTCTCAAGACTAATATTCACTGATAAGAAAAATTTCATGAAAAATTCCTAAAACCAATTATATTAGATCATAAACATATCATGATATATCAGTCATAATGTCTAATAATAATTCACCAAACCTCAAAAAAAACTCACCACCAAGGGAACATAGTTCTTATCACCAATATAGATTATATGAAAATCTATTTCAACCTCTATTATAAAATGATTAGTCTTATAACATGTGATTGACCATACAAAGTTTTAAAAAAATTTCTTCTTCAACTTATTCATTGATGTTTTCCAAGCCTATATATCTTATAAGTATACACTATAATGTATAATATTATGTTCTTATTTTACCTCCTCTTATTGAAACTAATTATAGATTCATGATATTAGAATAACTATAAAGAGATAAATCAACCTTGTCTCAATGAAATATATAGGAAATTTCTAACTACACCACCACATCATTCACAAGTCTAACCACACCCTTATATCATTCACCCTCACCCCTACATATATAATCACCCCAAGAATAATACATGCACAATCATTATGACCAAAAACTATATGATTCATACATCTAAACCTACCAAGATACACTAAAATCATCATAATATTTCCTCTAATTAATCATCCATAGGTCGCAGTTTCCTTTCTTAGATCACATTGTCCCTTCCACATCATACTGGTTTTCGGAGTCTAATTTATATATTAGGTTAATGTTATATAACTAACATACAATACTTAAAAACCATAATAGTTCATACTAAAAACTTTATCATAAAAAACTCACTTAGATACCATTAATTCATGACCCACCCTTTCTTGGACTCCGCTTGAGTCAAGAATGAGTTAGTGTGTAATACTGGAATCACTAATTCAATAGGGCATAGGTTGGAATCAAAAACAAAGGGTAGATCATGAAACATATTTTTGAGGCCCATAAATGTGCATCATAAAATTTGAAATAAAATATTCAAGAAGTATAAAGAACATGAAAAAAATATATATGATTCACATGTGAAACCTGGAACTAGCTTGTATTGGGATTCATTTTATAAGGTCTTATATTTTATACCTTATTAAATCCATATTAATTATATAATTGTTCTTAGTATTTTTTGGATGCTTAGCTGAAAAATTGGCCAGTTGGGTTAATCATCTGGCCAGATCGACTAGAGGCACATGTGGGAGTCGCCTCAACCATGCTCTGAGATCCAACCAACTAACCAACTAGGAAGATAAAGGTGTGAGCAAGAATAATTCCCATGGTGAGTGTGCAGGGTGTGTGTAGGTGTGACTAGGTGGTTCATGCAATTGGAGGGTTTGGTTGCAAGTGTTGTGGATGCTAATCCTGTTTCTAGCTCGAATAGGGGACGACATGGTCAACCATGTAAATTGGAGCCAAAAAAACTTGGTAAATTGATGTGGGATCCAGAAAGAGTGTGGAATGATTCCTTTATAAAAAAACATATGGTCATATCCATCGTATTTTTATTAAATTGTTACATGTCATTTGATCCCCTCACACAATCATTTTTAACCTCTTCCCATCAACTCCACTCATTGACACCTCTAGTTTGACGCAGCGAGAGACACATAACATTTAAATAACCCTAGAGCTTGATGAACAACATTTCATCTTTATCCAATGATAAAATCATGATAAAGGAAACATGATCAATATACTATATCCATTCATGTGGCACCATTTTACATGCATTCCTTCTTTCAAAGAAACTATAACCAACTCATGATACCAATCATGCAGGCTGCATGAATCCATCATGATAGTTTATGAAGATCATGCAATGAGATGGTGATGATTGGAAGAGGTGGTGTATAAGTCATCGAGGATTTAAAAAGAGAAAACATATCTCTTTATCCTAAGAACCTACCATTACCCAAAAGATCATATGAATCTGGATGAAGACCGATCATTCAATCATGTAGTTCCATTGAATGAATGTATTATGATCATGTAAAGTCAATGAATCCAACATGTGAATCCATTAATGGTTTTCTAGGAATCCACCACATGAACAAATAGTGATCATGTTACACCCTTGAAACTATCGCATGAAGAAACATGTAATCATGTGACACCCTTGGATTCAATCATGTGAAGCCTCGGAGGTTTTCCAACATTCAATTATGTGAATTTGTCTTGAGATCATGTGATGTTGATCATGTGAATCCCTCATTTGATCATGTGATGTTGATCATATAAATCCACCCAAAACCATATGTTGGTTTATGCAGAATCTTCCCCATGGAATGAAAAACTACATATGTCCAACCTATGCCTCTATAAACCCATGATCTCTTTAAAAATAAATACACAAGGGGGAGAGGATAAGAGAAGATGGAGAGTAAAGTGGGAAGGAAGATAGTTTAGTGGGAGTATTGGATACTTCCTTTGAAGGGATCCTTCAGGTAATCGTGAGACCCATTACGCAACACCCTTCATGTGATCTCATGATGTTTTTAACATCATTAGACACTATCTTACAAAGTGTCGATCCTGGACACCCTGCTAAATCTCTACATAAATAATTCTCTTGAACCCCATCATGTGGGATTCCACTATTGATTCGATTATCCTAGAAAGATGTCCCTTAGCATGTACACTCTCTATATAGGATGACTCCATGAACATTGGATAGACACCTTTGGTTATGTGATGGCTTCATGTTCCTCTAATCATGTAGTCTTAAAATAGTTCCCTCAATAACATGGATCTGTTTTGTTTCAATGGACCTTTTTTACTCACTCCATGCATTAAAATGGGTTGGAAACCCTCATCCATACACCCTCATCCATGCATGAGGTTCAAATATTCATCCCCTATACATGTTCATAGAACCCCTCATAAGACCCACTTGAGGTCACATAAATTTCATGATCAATTGATCATAATTCATTGCCATCATGTGGGTACCCCTTGAAATGTATGTAAAATTAACAGACATGTAAACTTATGGAAAGACCCCCTGATCACCATTAAAACCCTAGGATGTGTTCCCTCAATATAAACCCTTGGGCATGCACTCCTCCTAACATGCACACCATTTTTTGTGGATGTGGAATTATCCCTTTGTTCATGGAACTTCAACAATTGTGCACATGCTCAACCCTAGAAATTTTTGGGATAACCCTCTACATGAATCTATTAAGATCACATGATCACATGACTCCTCATTGGTCTCATGATTCCCTCATGTGTCCTTAGAAGTTTTAGTTTTATCATGTGATAGGAAAAGAAAAATTCAGGTTGATCAAGTGAATAAATTCCAAACGAGTCAATTTGATCATTCCATAGAACTTGTAATATTTAGTTTGATCATGAAAATTCATCCTAGACAAGTTAGGTTGATCATGTGAAGACACCCCATACAATTTAGCTTGATCACGTAAAGACACCCCGCACAAGTTGGTCTGATCATGCGAATACATCCCAAGAAGTCATCTTGATCATATGAAAGGCCATGTAAATGTATGCTTTGATCATGAAAAACACCCTTGTCATGTAATATTCAATCATACAAATCACCTTGGACTTGTATTCTTTTATTCTGCAAAGCACCTATAACATTTCAGGCAGACACCCTTGGACATGTCTTCCATGTCATGCATGCAATCGATACATGCCGAGAAGACAGTCAAGACATGTTAGTTGAACACCCTTAGACATATCTTTCATGGTAGGAAGACAATCAAGACATGTTGGGTATACACTCAAGACATGTAGAGTAGATAATCAATACATGTTGGGTAGAAAATCAAGATGTTTTGGGTAGACACACAAGATAATTTAAGAAGAAACCTTGGACGTATCGAGTAGACACCATAGGACATGTCAACCTTGTCCAGTATAAACACATGGACATACACCATGTATACCCTTGAACATGAATATTTATATGAGTAACCCCTTTATAAGGGGAGTTTCCATAATGGGTTAGGGTTACGTACTCATATGACCCTATTTTTTCATTCTTTTAGATGGGACATACCAGTCATAAAAACCTATTTGATTTACCTTTCATTTTCATCACTTCTCTTTATATATCAGAATATAGAGAATAAATATGTTGCATGGGAATCTATCCTCATATAATCTTCTAAATCTCATAATCATCAAGGGTAAAAAATATTTATCTATGTGTAATCACCCATTCCAACCCATCATCATGTCAGGAATGATTGAACTATGAGTACTCTTATTCATAACTAAATGGGATATATAGGATGCCTTACTAAGTCTTGAGATCCAATTAGGAATCAACCTCGGTGTAAATCCCTATGTATAGAAGATATTCTTAGTTCATGGGACCCAAACTCTCTTATGAGTTTACCATTCTTCCTTATCCATCAAGGGATTGAGAAACTATTAAACTATGATAACTCTAATTCCTTTACAAGTAGGATACATAGGACACCTTCTTAAGTCCCAAACTCTAATGAGAATTCACCCTGGCCTAAGTTTCTCCATATTCCAATTACCTTGGCTCATAAAACCCAAATCCTCATATGATTATATTATCCTTATTCATCCATTAGTGGATGAGAAGTGCATTTATACATGGGAATCCCATTAAGTGTAAGCTCTGACCATTACCTCAATTACCTCAAACCCTTCTATAGGTTAAGGACAAATTGAACTATGAGAACTTGGAATCCTATCCAAATAGTATCGTATGATGGATTATTAATTCCTGAGCTCCAATGGGCATCCTCCCTAGTGTATGTCCCTCTATATCAAAAAAAATTATTATCTAATGGGACTTAATTATCCCATTAATATACCATCCTTTCTCATCCACCGGCTGATGAGAAGTGGGATTATATATGGGTATCTTTTTAAGTGTAATCCCCAACCATGCCCTCAACTTCGTCAAACCCATCAGTGTATTAGGGAAGAACCTGGTAACAATAACTATGATTCTTATTATAAAAAAGATACATAGGAAACCTTAATAATTCCTATGATCCATACTATATTCTCCATGAGATGGGTAATCATACCTCTCTAATGGAAACATCAATGTGTAAACATTGAACAAATTTTCTCTCATGTGATGTGTCCAATATTCCGATATCTCTTATTTATGACACCAAAAATGACTCATTAGGGATTAGAGATTGGAGATGACTATACCAATAGTATGATGAGGATTCTCTAGTGTGGGCCATTCATTGGGATGTAAGACCAATTACATCTCATCTTCACTCACAGGGTCATACTCCCAATGAAGCAATTCAAGGTGACCTTACATGCATAAGTCCTATTCAAGGAATCAGTTGTTACATATTTTATAGCATGGATTCCCATAACACTAACTATATGGAATCTAGTTCCTATCTTAACAGGATACGTAGGATGCATCCTCAATGACCATGCCCAATATTTACTTCCTTACCACATGACGTTAAACTTCATGGTATAGTACGTTCATACAACCTCAAAATATGTCAAAAAAACTGCATTGTTTTTTATTCATATTCCCACAAGATTCATATAATGCCTCATAGAGGATTAATCTCATATCCATGACAGTAAACACCTCCCTAAACAGAAATAAACACAAAATTTTCCAAAAAAGGCTATAAACAGAAGTTCCATAAATAAAGAAGAGAATAATTCAAAACCTATGACACACACAATTGTTCCCATCAACACATTGTCTTGATCAATTCATTGGAGTAGGGGTAAATTTTCCTATATCAAGGCTTGGGAAGGATTTTACAAATATATCTTAAATATATAAGAGATTATCAATGTGGGAAATAATTCCTCCCAAAATGGTTCGATGATCCAAGCCTCCCATCCTCTTGACCAATGTGAGTTTCTATGTTTTTTTGGGTTTGAAACCTCAATTAACCACCTACATTTGGAAATCAGGTCTATGTATTATCATGAATGTGGGAACTGTAGGGTGTTTTTATGGATAAATCTTACCAATGTAATTGATATTGAAACTATATTGAGCCCCTCACAGTCAACTGTTGGACTGGAAGATTCAGATTAAATAAAATGGTGAACCCAACATTAAATTATTTAACTGTGTCATCCCATTCATGGGTTAAAAAAGATAGACTACTCAATTCCCTCTAGGCCTTTTTTCACATTTTTTGGGAAAAAATGGTGAACCAGATGTGAAATATTTTAACTGTGCTCAATATTTAATGAAATACATCACCACCTCTTTATCCTTTAACTATGAATGTAATTGATCAACCATGTACTCTTTTATATAATGAAGCCTTAATAAGGTGTCTTGTTTACTATTTTGGAATTATAAGATTTTATACAATCTAAATGGAATCATTGAATGTTCCAATTGATTCTGATACCACTCAATAATATGTAATGCCTTTATAACACCTCAAACTTCTGTAAACAATCAGTTAACACGATGATCATGTGCATCGTATTCTATGGTAGCTTTGTCTCTGAGGCCTCGATGTATGTTGTTACCAATATAAAACCTCTAGTTATAGTTGGTGAATGTATTGGTCTAAGAGTATCACATCAACATATCCATCTCAAATTTATAAAAGTATCATAAAATCCTTCAAAGGATGAATCCCCGCTAGTTTTCTTTCCAATGAAAGGACTTTGGGATATTATCCCTAGATAACAACAACACATACCTTCACTACCTATTAGAGGTGAATTAGGACAATAACCATGTAAAATAAACCACTCAAAATATTCCTAGGAGGGACACCATCCATTATGTCCATTGTCATTATCATATGACCATAATTATACAAGGAGATGCAAAGGAAATTGTGACCACCCCGGCCATCCAAATTGGGGAATCCAACAGGAGATCCCACCAGGGGAGTAAACATAATGAAACTATAAAGTTTTATTATATCTCTATTACCTATAATCAATTTTAGACTCACTAGTGTATTCTATAAGTGGCCCAGAATCATTCCCAAATCATCACTAGTTAGGATCCTCTAACTTCATCACAGCTAGCCTTTGTGACTGTGGAATTCCAAGGAGAAACACATCCCTTGGGTTTAAGGGTATTTTTATTATTTTTTACCCTATGATCATCTTCAATATAGGTGTATAACCACCAAAAAGTACAAAAGGTGTAAACCTTCTAAAAGGTACAATGGGAACTGACCTATAAAATGGTATAGTGGGAATCATCCCACCAAATGGAATATCAAACACTGACCCATCAAATGAGATACTCTGTTGAAAAGGAGAACCAACCCACTTATATCTCCAACAATATGATATCAACTTAATATGAGGAATTATCATCAGATCTAGGAAAGAACATTACTAAAGAGTGTAATCATACCCTCATTCAGTCATATGAGTCACAGTAGGTTAGACCACCTTCTGCCTTCGGTATAGGAAAATAAGGGATCAACAATATCTTTAATGCATCTATAAAATGTATTATCGACCATATTCATGTTTCATATTGTAAAATAAATGGAGAATATGGAGAGTTTAAATAGATGATTCAGTCTCTATGGTACATGTTGAGACTCCCATCATTATCCACTCACGCTACCATTAATAGAGGAAGGGTGTCTTCATGACTCCTTTCAGTCAACCACTTGAGGATGACAAGGAAATTCCTATAGAAGACAATGTCACTTAACTAAAACAAGAGGACAAGGATCTCTAGGAAATAATTTATTAAATAATATAAGGATCTATTCCCTGTAATGATGTACTAGCACCTTCTTATAGAATCTCTCCTTGTATTTAAGTGGCCTAGCCAATAGGGTTGGGGGAATTTTTATATTTTTCATCCTCTCATTGAGTGAAATCTAAAAATTGTTACACCTCACCCCATCCCATAGGGATGGGGAAATTTTATTTTCTCAATACCCCCAACCCACATGTCTAGGGGAATTTTAATATTTTATATCCCCTCATTAGGGGTACTCTGGAAACCATACAGCCTTATCCATTTCTATAAAACCTCTAGGAGATTCAGACTGCTTTAATATATAGGAAGGGTTTTCATTATCCAAGCCTCATAATGCTTCAACACCTATCCCCAAAATGATTAATATTGGGGATCTACACCCTGGGCTTCAAACATAGCCATTTTCCCATGCTAATAGAGACATATATAGCATGCGGGAGAAGTAGTGTGGTCGCCCATCTCTTGATTAGAGACAGAGAATAGTATATTCCATATAATCAAAACATATCCCTATGTACATTGATTATTTCATGGATAATGGTTTTATAGAAGTCCCAATAATGAGGAATATGGGAGATTCATGGTTGAAATCCCATGAAAATCACTTCTCTTACCACTGATGTCTCGAGAACACAATATAGAGTTTCATTTTTTAAAATATTGGATATAGAATCTGGTAAATTAATTCTCAATTGATTTAGAGGATCCAAAAACTCATGAAATATGAATAAGAGTCATCAAATATCCATAATAAAATTATCCCTCCTAACTGGTTACAACACCATACATCCTAGTCACGTGACTTTAAACTTTTTCATACATCTTAGTTGCATGATGTTAAACTGCATGATATGTCCTAGTCACACGATGTTGAAATACATGATATGACTTAGTATCATGATTTTAAACCACATGAAAACATCATAGTCGTGTGAAATTAAACTAAATGACAACATCATAGTCACATGATGTTAAACTACCTAACAACATCCTTACTGTGTGATGTTAAAATGCACGGAATTTATCCCAGTCACCTCAGTCATATGCTAAGTGAGTTATCTAATAGGTTTCCTCCCCAATATCTGAGATCTGGGAATAAAGGAAACTTTTTCAAATGTGAAAAATTTTAGGCCATAGGGAGCAGGATCATATCCCTGCTAGCTCAAACAAAGTCTGATATCATATTTGGGAAGAAAGCATGGGGTAGGCATAGATCCACAACCCCATGAAAAAATCCCATAAGTATATTCTGATGTCATGAGGAGGATAAGAGTGGGTATACATCCAAAATTTAATCAAATACATAGAACATCATATCCTATAAGCTGAGAGTGTGTAGGCATACATTCTTGTACATTCCCTATTAATGTGCTAGTACTTTCTAATAGTAATAGTGGATCTCTGCCAGTATATTCTAGTGATGATGTGGGGACAAACACACATTCTTATCCCAACAGCCAGAGCATCACACCAATATATTCAACATGAATAGGTAGAAACTCCAGAGTAAGCGCACATTATTTCTCTCATCTAGGTGGATTATTGATATATTTTGGTAAAGGGTGTGGCATACTACTAGGTCTATAGCCTCATTCCAACCAGAGATCACCAAGCTAGTTGGGAACATTCCTCAGGATAAGTGCACATTACTGTCAAAAAAACTAGAGGCATATTCCAAAGGCACATATCCCCATGTCAACTAAGGTTTTCAATAAAACATGGAAATAAACTTATATGGGTCTCTTATACCTTCCAGTGAAGCAACTCAACATCTTCCAGCAGCTCATGGAAGCCATACTCAAATCCCTATTTTTGGATGATGAAAGACTGCACTAACATCCTTCAGAGGCTAAATAGGAGGAGCTCATATCCCTTCTCCCATTCCAGAGGCCCATCATTATATTCTGATGGGATTTAATATTTGAACCTGGATTATACCCCCGTTTCATCCAAGATTGATCAACATATTCTAGAAACTACTCATAGTTAGGATTGCATTCCTACTGATGATAAAGAAGATCACCAGCATACTCTAGTAGATTCTCAGCAGTGGGATCATATCACCATAGAACCATATGGTTATCAAAATGTTCCAAAAACCATCATGAAATAGTCTCATATCCATAATCAACCTCAAAAGGTAGGTCATTATATTCTAATCATGATGCATAATGAGTCTTATATCTCACATATGCTCAATGCCAGTGTTGTTGAGGTTGTTTGAAGCATATTCAAAATACCTCAAGGGTCCATCCACTATTTAAATAAAGAAGAAGGTGATAACTACTTTGATATTCCTCCTCTCAATAGTGAAAAGATGTATCAGAGGGACTCTACTCATGACATCCTATGTGGTCTACCTCCCCATGGTGATATCTCTCCCAAAAAAGAAAATCCTCATCTTTCCCATATACCATCATATAAATAGGTGCTCAAAACATTGACACCTTTATATAGAGTGGTTCTTGAAACACTATGGTTAACCATATATAGTTACCCATAAACCATCAGCAACACTTCTCCATGGTTAGGTGGAGACCTAGAGAGGTGACCTTTGTAGTCTAATCAGGTGGAGACAAATAACCCTGATGATGAATAGGTGAACATGGGTATATGGAGAGAGTTATCCAGAAACAACCTCCCAAACATGTTTAGGACCATTTCCACTTCCAATTATGATATACCAGAAGGGTCAAAAGGGGGGGTGCATGTTTTATATTCACATGGATATATAGACTACTTATCAGAGATTGAAGGATAGGAACCTCCCTTATCAAGGATATGAGGTTCACCTCTAGATCATAAATATTCTCCATTTTCAACTGGAAAAGGTCACATTCTTTGTGGCATGAGACCCAAGATTAGAAGAGAATACCAAATGCCTATGGAATGTTTGTCTCTGCATCATAAAACCACTCTACCTAATTATCAAAGTTTCATTATACAATTGTATCCAAATATGGGGAAAGAATGGATCATTTTACTTTACCCTATCACCAGGGAAATAAATATCCCCAAATACGACATCCTACAATGTCATAACTATATGAGAACTCATGGGATCTGATTACACAAGCCTTCAATAATTTTTTTCCTCTTCTCATTCATTCAATTAAAACTGGTATTGAATCTCATAACCATAATGATTCTAATAAATAAACCTCTAAATATGGAACCTAAATAGGAAGGACCATATATCATACATAAGTTATGTTATAATAGATCATTTTTATAATGATTATGTGTTTCCCATAAACCTGATTGAGGTTGAATACTTAATCCCAGTAAGACTTCATGAACTAGAAACTTCATTGGATCATTTCCATGTAATATCATTCAAATAAGCTAAGGTGGATTCATCAAAAAAAGGATTAGACTAATTCTCAATGAGGATCTGATAATTCCTTCACACCATCAGCAAAAAATTATGATTCTCCCAAGAAAATATCTATAACTTAGGATGTCTAAGTTATTTATTCCCCCAATGGTAGAATAAAAGAAAACAAGAATCCCCAAAATCTATTTGCAATGACTCTAGTAGTTCAGGATGAAAATTCCTCTTCCCATAGCCTCTCTTACATCAATAGTGATATAAATTCTTGGGTTAAACCTTTATGAGGTTATATATCACCTATACCTTCCTGATGGACATTGAGGTTTCAAGAATACATCTAGAATAATGAAATCCTATCATGCTCTCAAGTCTGGGTAGTAATACTCTAAACTTCATAGCATCCCAAGTCTTCGTAGCATGACTTTAAACTACACAACATCCCAATTCCTTGAAGTAATACTTTAAACAACATAAAATTTTTCATATTTATTGTATAATGTTAAAATTCATGTAAGAAGTCCTAGAAGTAATAATTTATACTACACAGCATCTTTCTTCCTTACTGAATGACATTAAACTGCACATAAGAAGTCCAGGAATAAATACTTTAAACTGTACAACAACTTCCATCCTTACTGTATGATATTAAACTTCATAGAATAATTCTTAGTAGAAAAACTTTAAAATACATAACATCTTTAATCCTTATCTCATGACATTAAACTACATGGAATACATCCTTACCATATGACAATAAACTACATGGTAAACATTACCTCATTGGTGGTTCACTACACATGAGATAGATCTATGTGGGGGAAAATGGCGTACCGCATCCCTATGTGTGAACCAGATCCACATAGAGAATCTCCCCATCTAATAACCATGTGTGGATTTATTCCTTCCATCATTGGGTACGTAGTGACACCCAAATATCAAATATTGGGTTTGGCCACAATATCAAAAGAATAAATTCCCCCTCCACATATGGGTCAGACCTATGTAGATATTTTTCCATTCAAGAACTATGTGTGGATTGATTCATACCATCATCAGATATGTAGTGATGCCCATATCTCCCATCCCAGGTCAAGATGCAATATCAACATAAAAGATTCCCCCCTCTATATATGGGTCAGACTTATGTGGGTAGTTTCCCATTCAATAACTTCATATAGGTTTATTCCTATTATCATAGGATATGTCGTGACACCTAGATCTCCAATATTGGCTCTATGAAGAATATTAATGGGAAATATTCCCCCCTCTACACACGGGTCAGACCTACATAGAGATTTTTATATTCAAGAACTACATGTGGCTTGATTCCTGTCGTCATGGGATATATGGTGGCACCCAGATCTCCAATACTAGGTCATACCATAATATAAATGGGAAAAATCCCCCCCCCCCTTTATAAATGGGTCAAACCTGCATGGAGAGTTTTCCATTCAATAACTATGTTTGGATTGATTCTTGTTATCATAGGGTATATAGTGATTCCCAGATCTCCAATACTTGGTCTAGCCATAATATCAATGGTAAAAATTCCCCCCTATATATATAGGCCAGACCTATGTGAAGAGTTTTTTGTTTAAGAACTACTTGTGACGTGAGTCCTTCCATCACTGGATACATAGTGATGCCCAAATATCCAATCATGGCTCCAACCACATCATCAATGGGAAAATACCCACCTCTATGTATAGGTTATACCTATGTAGAGATTTTTCCATTCAAGAACTAGATGTGGATTGATTCCTTCCATAACATGATATGTAGTCACGCCTAGATCACTAATCATGGGTCCAGTAATAACATCAATAAGAAAAATGACCCCCTCTTCATATGGGTCAGACCTACGTGGATATTTTTTTGTTTTATAACTATGTGTGAATTGACTCCTTCCATCACAGGATATGTAGTGATTCTTAGATCTCCAATCATGGGTCTAGCCACAATATCAATGAAAAAAATTACCCCCTCTCTCTATGGGTCAGACCTTCAAGAAGAGTTCTCATTAAATAACTACATGTGTCTCAATTAGTGTTATTATAGGATGCATAGTTACACTTGGACTTAAATCTTGTAGCTAGATTCAATATAAAAATGTCCCCCTCTATGTGATTGGGTTAGACTTTCACAGGGAACTTTCATACAAGAACTACATGTGACTTGATTCCTATTACTATATGATATGTAGTGATACCTCGATCTATAATCATATTTTTATCCTCTCTATATATAATGATCAAAATGACCACCACACCCCCCCACCCATATATGGGAAGGACCTATGTGGGTAACTATCTGAGAACTACATGTCTCTTGATTACTTCCATTATAGGATACATAGTGACACCTGGATTCCTCATTTTAGGGCCAATCATGGGTTTCCATAACCCCTAATCATGGTATTCCATGAGAGTTAGATCCATATTGAGACTTCAGTCCACAAATAATAATAGACACCCTCACATATTCCCCATCAAGTACTCACACACAGCTTAATTGAATTCCCAATTATCCCATATTTCTCACACTGATCATGGATCATGTGACCATAGGGAACCTAGAAATACACTATCTGGTGCGACCAAGAAATTCCATGATAGGGAACCATTTACTAGTCACATGAAATTAAACTACACAACTACATCCTAGTCATATGATGTTAAACTATGTGAAATTTTCTTAGTTGCATTGCATTTAACTTCATAACAAATGTTCTATCCTATATGCACTAAAATATCTTAGTGTGGGATATCCTACTCATGAATTTATGCTAAGGATGAAATTTTCACCTTCATACCAGGATGAAATATATAAATTCACAATCCATACATATTAACCTAATATATATAATGAATCCCTTAGTTGACCATGATACCATTACTCACTATGGGAAGAAGATAGAATTGCCCTCTCCCCTGTATACAATTCAGATCAACACAGATGGATCTACTTAAAGGAACTGATTATGGAATAGTTTATATCTCTAAAATATTCATTAGAAACCCTAGATAATCCCAGCCATAATAAGTTCATGTACCTATATTTAAAGAGGTCCAATTCATATAGACTCACTCTACCTATGTATGTGTCGGATTTATATATATATTTCTTGTACATGAGATAACTCTATGGTAGAAGGGATTTGTCATGTGGATACCCATAAATAATCATGTTCATGGAAAAAAGGTGTTTTCTGCATCTAAATTCCCTAGACTGGTGAAAAGTGTCCCCCAAGGATATCTTCTAAAATTTCACATCGATTCCTATGTTGTTACCATATAACATTAAACTACACAAAAGATGTCCTTACCATATGATGTTAAAATAGTAGGAAAAAATCCTTACCATAGAATATTAAACTGTAAGGAAAACATCCTTATCACGTGATATTAAACTATACAGAAGATACATCCCTACTAAATGATGTTAAAATGTGTAGAGCATCTCCCATCATCATTCCTTATCAAAGGACCACAAGATCTTGAACCTAGTCAACTAGAGTATGGGTTGCTTCCATCATCTTTTAATCACTTCAACCCATAAATCACTCTTCATTTTGTGAGTACCTTAGGTTTCAATAAACCTTCCATGAAACCTATAAAGGATAACATATCTCTATATTTGACCATTCTATATTTGATCTATATAAGGGACTTATACCCACCAAGAATATGAATATTAGCCCTGTATGAAGGGTTTTTAGATCCTTGCGAGACCTAACATCATCGTAGTGGATCTTATCACCTTAGAGTGATTCATGATCAATTTCATGATGATTATCTCATACCATTAATCATGACCTAAGAACCTTCATCCGTGATTTACAAAATTATCAATTTCTTCCCAAAATGATTTTTTAATTCTCTTGATCTTAGGTATCCTAATTATGTTATTGTGTAACACTTCTCTCTTACTAGGTCCACATTCATAATGACCTAAAACTACATTCACTTAGGTTAAAGTTGTGTGACCTTAAATTTTATCATTTTATGGTCTAATTCAAAATACCCTAAACTATTATTTAAATATACATAAAACTAATTGGGCTAAAACCTCACAAAGGGAAGTCTGAAGAAAAGTCATTACTTTGATTTCTAAAATCTTTATCTCTAGGGTTTAGGAAAAATTTAGATCATAAATAAACAATTAATAAATTTCATGGGTCCAACCTTGTAGAACTAGTATAATTTAATCCATGCTCGGTATATATCTTGGTCTAGTCAAAATTTAGAGTAATGATTTTTAATATCTCCTCTTTTTGATAATGTGTTCACTAGGTGAAGACAAAAATCTTAGGGTTATTTAACCCTTCTTGAACATTAAATTTTTCATAAGCCACTTTCATTTCCTTGAAGTGTGAGCTGACACAACCAGTTTCTCAAGTTGGTGTCCTTGTCTTGGAACCCCATGGACCTTGGGTTCACTTACTCCTGGTTGTTCCTTATAGAAAATAGGTAACTTGGACTAACTAATCCAAAATGACACCATTGGGATTCAGTTGAGAATTGGAACCCTTCCAAAGAGCTTGTTCTTATATGATGCTTATCTCTAGAGGATAAGTCCCCCTTAAATCTAGGATTTATTTTCCTGACCGCATGGAATATGGTCTTTCTCCATTACCAATGGTTGGCCTATACCCACTAGTTTCCACCTCCAGTTAACTTGGTTATTCCAAGATGCTGATTTTCAATACCCATAACCATACTATTCAAGTGCATTCTATATACTCAATGTTACATCACCATGTAGTGTACCCTTTCTCAAAGTAAGAGTTTGATGTTGATTTCTCAAACATTTTGATGGACCACATCAAGCGACTCAAAACCACATGTCTTAGGGCCTGAGATTCCCATCCCCAAAACCTAAATTGACTTAGGGTACCAGAACCCCTCTTGGGTATCTCTTTTCTTCGTACACTACATCATCATCTTAAAATTTGAATCCTAATAAATTTTTCATGGACCTTGTAAAATAATATGTATCCCCTTTACTTGACCATTCAAGTAATACTTATGGGATCATGTGTATTGGCCTTTGACCCACCAACTAGAGGTGTATCATCCTTGCAGGAAAGGACCTCTAATCCTTATGATCACTAGTAACACCATAGTGGAACTTAGCAGCTTAGGGTGTTTTGGGTCATCCTTTTCATGTCTAACCTATTCCATATTCATTGGTTCAGACTTTTGGGTTATGATTTTCATGACCCATAATCAAACTATCCAAGTGGGATCAACATCCCTCTCATGCTAGCATTTCCAGGCAGAAGACTTTAAGCTAAATGGCACTCTATGTCCCAGCAACAAGAATCTAAACTACATAGTATCTCAAGTCCTGGTAGGAAGACTTTAAATTTTATATCATTTTCCATCCTTACTGCATTATGTTAAACTAAATGGAAGATGTCCTTACTACATGACATTAAACTAAATAGAAGACATCCTTACCACATGATGTTAAACTAACCAGAATACTTACTATATGATTTTAAACTACACAGATAATGTTAATTCATGAATGGTTCATTAAACATGAGTTATATGGTCCGAGTTAGAGACTCTAAACTACAACACAATATTGGTCTAGTTTGTATGACCTCAAAACAACAAATTTAAAGAGACATAATTATATCGATGTTGAAAACCCAAAAATGGAACCCTAGGAAAAAGTAAAGTCTCTACTCACTGAAAATGTACTTTGTGGGATCAAAAAAATATTGTTAATTTATAAAAAAATAAAAGGAAAAAGACTTTTAAGGATAAAAACATATAAAGGGAATCCTAAGAAAAATCCCAGGTCTACGCCCACTAATATTTACCCATATAAATATTAGAAAAAATTTAAGGTTGAAACAAATAAGATATGAATATTACAGGGATAAATATATATACCTAGAGAAAATCAAGTTATGGTCACTAGGTACACTGATCTAGGAAAACATTAGAGCACATATCTATTTCTTGTGACATGCCTAAGGGTACCTAGTCTATTAATGCCTTAAAATGACATAAGACTTGGTCCATTCTACAGGACCTTAAACCACTTAGAGCAGCTAACATTGCTTGTCTTGAAATGTGGCACAATAACCAAATATGTGCAACATATTCACCAAAACATGGGTAATTTCCCATGATTTTATTACAATGTGATGACATCCCCTTTCCTACATATGAGCTAGATCAACATAAGGAAATTCATCATAGATTTATTCATCTATGAATCTGTGTTCCCTATGAATTAGCTTGATCTATATAGGAGTTTATCTTAGAACTACGTATAGCTTGATTCTCATTCCCTTTGTTTATATAGAAACATAAAGGCCTCTTATCTTGGATCCAGCCAAAAATCCCTTTTCATACCAATCCTTCTCCATCCAAGAATGTGAAATTACTCTCCAATATAAAGTATTCATGCCTCAAGCTAAGTTTATTCCCATGGTAAACCCTAACTCCTTTAAAATATCACCCATATTGGCAATCTAGAGGATATCCATTCTATAAAATCAAATGCCTTAAGTAAAAAATCTCCTCTTGGGGGTGATCATAGGACTTTCATATGTTCAATTACATGGAAAAGTGATATATATTTACCTTATAATTAGATTCATTTCATCCTAAAAGAATAAAATTTTAAGGGGGGGGATTTTTTTTATTCAAATAATTTTGAATCAGACACATTACCTTCAAATATCCATAAAGTATGAACACAATGAAAAAAATACTAATATGATTTTAATTAGAAACATGAAAATTGGTTGGCATGGGATTCATTGTATATATTCTTATATTTTATCCCTTGTTATATCCATTTTTATTAGTTAATTTTTCTAAGTGTTTTATGGAATCCTTAACCAAAAAAATAGACATCTAAGTTAACCATACAACTAGCTCAACATGGTGCATATGTGGGAGTTACCCCAAACACACCTTGAGAACCAACAAGAAAGCCAACTGGGTGGTTAAAGGTGTGAGTGAGCATAGTTCCCATATTGAGCATGCAAGGAACATGAAGGTGTGCTTAGGTAGGATAGGAAATGGGAGGGAATGGCTGGTGAGGGTATGGGTGCATGTATTGTGGGTTCTGACCCCACCTCTTATTCGAATAATAGATGACATGTTTAGCCCTATTAAGAGGATACATATAACCAGGGAAATCTATGTGTGGCCTAGATGAAGCATGACATTGTTCCTATGTAACAAAAAAAATTGACATATCTATAAATGCCTGATCAAATCTCTTTTCACTATTTGATAACCTCACATGATATCCTTCAACCAATTATCATCTGCTCCACTCACTAACACCCCTAATTTGATGCAGTAAGAGATACCCAACTTTTGCATGACCTTAGCACTTAATGACCACCATGTCATCCTTCTATGATGATAAAACTGAGATAAAGAAGGCATGATAGACATCCTAGATGGATGAATGTGACTTCATTTCACATGAATTCATTCTTTCAAATAAACCATATCCATCTCATTATACCAATCATGTGTGTTTCATAAATCCATTATGAGAGTTTCTAAAGATCACAAGATGAGATGGGGAAGATTAGGCGAGGTGATGTAGAGGTCACTGAGGATTCTCATAAAAAATAAATTATCTATTCATCATAGGAACCTCCCATTATTTGTAAGATCATATGAATCTAGATGAAGACCAATCATTTGATCATATAGTTCCTTCTCGGGAAGGTAGGTCTATCATTCAAAGCTGAATAATCCATCACATGAAGCCCTTATCAGTTGTTTGGGAATCTGACACATGAACAAATAATGATCATGTAATGCCCATGAAGTTGTTTCATGAACAAACAAGTAATCATGTGATGCCCTTGGAGCCCATCATGTGAAACCTAAGAAGTTTTCAAGCATTGTATCACATGAATCCATCTTGCAGTCATGTGATGTTGATCATGTGAATCCCTCATACAATTCTATGATATTGATCATACAAATTCGACCACCACCTTAAGTCGGTGTACGCGGTGTCTTCCCTATGGAAGGTATCATTACCTTCAGCCAACCTCCTCTTATATAAACCCTAGATCCCCTTAAAAAATTAGATACAAGAGGGGATGAGTAAGAGATAATATAGAGATAAAAGAGGATAAGGAAAATATAGGAGTGATAGGATCAGCTAATGCCTTCAGAGGGATTCTCTAGGTAACCAAGAGACCCATTGCATGACACCCTTTATGTGATCTCATGATTTTTTGAATATCAAGAGACACTATCATGTGAATCCCCAAGCCTATAAACCCTCCAAAATATCAATTTGAATCATTATCATCAACCTTGTAATGTGGGACACCACTTCTGATTTGAGTAGCTTGGATATAAAACCCTCTAAAAGTATCATATGCATCGAGGAAGCCTCTATACACCTTGGAGAGATACTACTGGTTATGAAATGGATTTAGGTGCATGTGATCATTTAGCCTCAATACTAAAACCTTGATAATGTGGCTCTCTTCTGTTTGCATGGCCCTTTTGTATTCACCCCATGCATGAAAATAGGTAGTAAAGACTCAACCATGAACCCTTGTCTATTCATGTAGCTCTAATATTAATCCCTATACATTTTCACATAACCCATTTCAAGACCCCCCTTGAAGTCACATAAATATCATTATCAATTGAGTATAATGTGACACCATCATGCGGGAACCTGTCAACATGTATGTGGCCTTGACATTCATGTGAAACCATGGACATGCTCTCCTCTTTCCATAAAAACTATATGATGTGTACCCTCGACATGAACCCTCAGTCATTCACTCCTCCTAGAATTCACTCTATTTCCCATGTGGTCAGAGCATGATACCTTTAGACATGAAACATAAACACTTGGATGCGCATGTGATCCTAGACATGTTTGTGAGACCCCACTGCATGACCCTATTAAGATTACATGATCACATGACTCCCCACTAGTCTCATGATACCTTCATGTTTCCTTAGACTTGTCAGTTTGATCACATGATGGGACTTGTACAATTCAGGTTTATCATGTGAAGATGTCATAGACAATTAAGTTTGATCACATGATTGAAATTAGAAAATTAATTTTGATTATGTGAATATATACTAAAAACTTTAGGTTGATCATGTAAATAAACCCTGAAAAAGTCAGTTTGATCAAATGAAGACACCCTAGAGAAGTCAGACTGATCATGCGAAGACATCCCAAACAATTCATCTTAACCATGTGAAAGTACCTTGACATGTCCACTTCAATCATGTGAAACACCTTGGACATTTAATATTTGATCGTACAAATCAGCTTACACATGTCATATTTTATTACATAAAGCACATGGGACATGTCAAGCCGAAACCTTTCGACATGTCTTCAATGACGGGAAACTAATCAAGGCGTGTTGAGAAGATAATCAAGACATATCAATAAGACACCTTAGACATGTCTTTAATGTCGGGAATAAAATAAAGACATGTAAGGCATAAAATCAATAAATTTAGAGAAGAAAATCAAGACATATAAAGAAAACTATCAAGTCGTATCAGGAAGACAATCAATACATGTTGAGCATACAATCAAGACATGTTGGGTAGAAACTCAAGACATGTCAGGTAGACACCTTGGACATTTCAGGTAGACATGCTAGTACATGACAACCTTGTCTGGAAGACACACTTAGACATACACCATGGAAACCCCTAGCCATGAATCTTCGAGTGAGTACCCCCTTTATAATGGGAGTGTCTTTAATGGGTTAGGGTTACACACTCATGTAACTCTATTTTTGACATTCTCTTGGATAGGCCCTCCATTTTGTACCAAGCATATTCGACAGACATATTATGGTCATCACCTCTCTTTATCTATCATAAGATAGTGAGTTAATATGAAACACGATAATCCATCCTATTATAAGTCCCTAATTCTCCTGATCTTGGGGGATAACAATAATTTCACTGATTGTAATCACCCATTCCAACCCATCAATGAGTTAAGAATTATTGAACTATGAGGACTCTAATTCCTATATAAATAGGATGTGTATGAAACTTTCCTAAGTCTCAAGATCCAATTAAGAATCCACATCAGTGTATTTCACTCTATATAACAAATATTATTAGCTCATGGGACCCAAACTCTCTAATGATTTTATCATTCTTCCTTATTTATTAGCAGATCAAGAAAATTTTAAACTATGAGAACTATAATTCCTATCCAAGATGGATATGAAAGACGCCTTCCTAAGGTATGATATCTAATAGGAATCCACCCTAGAGTAAGTACCTCCATATTCAAATTACATTGCCTCATATATCCCAAATCCTTACTAATACATATGGGTATTTTAACAGCTCTAGAAAGAACCTTAATTAGTGCTTTGAAAACCGATGATAAAATTTTGAAAAAAATATATATATTTTTTTTGTTTGCTAGAACTGATGAGCACCCCACTCCCACTTCCTTAGTGCTAGACCCCCCCCCCCCCCCCATTTATCATTGCTTTTGACTACCTCCCTCAGTGATAGAGATGCCTTAAAAATCTACACTCATCCAGATTTGATCTCAAGACCTCCTCATGATAAGAGGACATATTTACCACTACACTACTTCAATTTATTCGATATTTTAAGATATTTATATATAAAAATATATATATATTTACATATTTTTTACTTTTATATTTATTTATAAATATATATTTATATACATACTTTTTTTATTCATATATTGATTTATAAATATATATATATATATACAAACATATTTATTATTCAAATATATATATAATTATTTTTAAATACGTTTAAAAAATATATGTTTGTGTGAGTGTGAATGTGTGTATGATGTATATATATACTTAAATTTATATAAATATTTTATATATTAATATTCATTTACATATATTTGAATATAAATATAAATATATATCTATCTATCAATACACACACATATGTATATATAACCATTATATATATTTATTTATTTATCTGTGTGTGTGTGTGTTTTTGTATTTATATATTCATATAGTTTTACTGTAAATTCATTTATATATTATATTTAATGATAATGATATATTTATATAAAAATACATTTATATATGATGTACACATACACAATATTGATACACATGTACATGTACACACATATTTACACACACAAGTATATATTTATATTTCTCACATACATACACTAGTATTTACATATATATGTATTTATTTAAAAATATTAGAATATAAACATAAAAATATATTTTTTTATTGAAACACACATGTTTATATATAAACATTTTTATTTTCATAGGTATATATATAAATATTAATACATTTTTACAATGTAAATAAAATGGATAATTTTTTTCTTTAAATAAAATAAATAATAAATATTTATTTCCATTTGGTTTATATTTTTAAAAATATATTTTTATTTATATATGTATTTATACAATTTCTTCTTATAATTAAATATAATAAAATATGAATATATTTAATTATAAATAAAAATAAATTACGAAACACAATAAAATTTCAAACCCATAATATCTATATGAATGAAATACCTAAGAATAAATTTATTCCCCACTAAAAACCGGTAAGAAGACACCCCTAAACGAAACTAAAAATCTATAGAATATTAAAAAAAATAGAGTATTCGAACTAAAAACATAGTTTTAGAGGCCTTCTATGCCTTTTTTATCAAGGAAAAATAAGTTATCTTGGTTCTTATAGGTCACCAAGGCATAGATCTCTTTATATGATTTTATCTGATATGTGGTTGGGCCAAAATGGACACCAAGATCAAAAGTTATGGTCATTTGAAGTTCAAGTAATGTTTTTAACATATCTTAGACCATTCATTAATTTATTTAATTTATATGTCATCTAATTATTATTAAATGACTATTAATGAATAATAATTAGAAAACTATTAATTAATAATATTTTTTAATTATTTTATAAGCTATTTTCACTAAATATCTATATATTAAGTGTAAATGTGTATTTAGCCTTATCTAAAACATATTTAAAAACATATATTACATTTATATCAATATAAATATATTTATATCTTAATGTATTATTTTTAATGAAATATAATTTTTCTTTATCAGCGCTTGAAAAAAAGTGGTGATAAAGTGGGGACTTTATCAGCACTATTAAAAATACCTGATAAAGACTCCCCAACCCTTAATTAGTGATTTTTTACTAGCACAGATGAGGGCCCCCTTTATAATCACTTTTTATTAGCACTGATAAAGGTCCCCCTTTTATGAGTGCTTTTTTATTAGCACTGATAAAGGCCCCCCTTTATCACTTCTTTTTTTGTAGCACTGATAAAGGTCCCCCTTTAACTGAACTTTTTTAGTAGTGCAAATAAAGGGACACCATTTATGAGTGCTTTTTTATTAGAAATGATAAAGGGACCTCTTTATTAGTTCTTTTCTAGTACTGATAAAGCCTAGCGCTGGATAAACCTAGATTTGTATCCTTCCTTGTCCATTAGTGGATGATAAGTGGGATTATACACTAGTATACTTTTAATTATAATCTCGAACCATTCCATCAAGTACCTCAAACCCATCAGTAGTTTAATGTTGAATTGAACATTGAGAACATTGATTCCTACCCAAACAGGATACATAAGATGCCTTCTTAAGGTCCAAGATCCAATGGGCATCCACCTAGGTGTAAGTCCCTCCATATCCCAAATATTCTTAACTCATAGGTCTGAATTATCCCATAATTATACCATCCTTACTTTTCCATAATATAATAATAATTGGGAATATACACGGGCATCCTTTTAAGTGTAAGACCCAACCATTTTCTCAAGTACCTCAAACCCATCAGTGGGATAGAGAAAAACTGAACTACAAGAACTCTAATTCCTATTATAAACAAGATACATAGGATGACTTCCTAAGTCCTGAGCTCCATAACATATGCTTTGTGAGACTATTAATCATACCTATATAAGGGAAACCGCAATTTTTAATCCTCATACAAATTTTATCTCATGTGATGTGTTCAATATTCTAATATATCTTGTTTCCCACACTGATTATGACTCACATGGTCTTAAAGAATAGTAATTATTGTACCGATAATGTGATGAGGATTACCCAATGTAGGACATTAATTGGGATGTAAGACTGATTATATCTGATCTTCACTCATAGGGTAATACTGTTGATGAGAAAATTTAGGGAAGCCTTTCATGCATAAGTCCCGCTCAAGTCCTCTATTGTCGCATCTTTTATGGTGAAAATTTCCATAACATGAACTAAATGGAATATAATTCATATATTAATAGGATACATAAGACCCATACTTGATGCCCAATCCCAATATTTATGTCCTTACCACATGACAATAAACTTCATGGTATAGTCCGATCATAAATCTTTAAAATATGTCAAATGAACTATGTGGGTTTTAATTCATATTCTCACAGGATACATAGGATGACTTATATAGGTTCATTACCATATCCAAGACATAATACACATCCTTGTATGTAAATAAAATCTATAATTCTCAAACATGACTATAAACTAAACCGTTGTAAATAAAGAATAGGATAATAGAGAATTTTTGACACACACAATTGTTTATATCAACACGTGGTCTTGATCATGTCATTGGTACAGAGGTAACCAATCTTGTATCATGTCTTAGGAAGGATTTCATGAACATATCATAAATCTATAATTGTTTACTTGAATAGGCAATAATTCTCCCCAAAAGGGTTCAATGATTCCTACCTCCCATCCTCTAGACCAATGTGAGTTACTAAGTGTCGTTGGGTTTGAAACCCCAATTGACCTCTGGCCTTTTAAAAGTAGACCAGTGTCATTTCATGGATGTGGGAAACATTAGTTGTTTCTATAGATAAATCCTACTGAAATCATTAATTTTGAAACTATACTTATCCCCTCACAATCAACCAATAGACCAAAATATCAATACAAAACACAAATATATAAGGTATTTCACTTTATAAATGAAAAATACACATCCCCATTAATAATTAAATACATTCATAATAATTATTCATAAATAATTTATATCAATTCATGTAATATCGTAAAAATAAAATACACAAATATTAAAAAATAACAACAATTCAATCATATCATTTATACCATGATCAAGGTATGGTACAACTACCACCTCTAAAAAATATCTCGTGTCTAGATCTAAGGTTTCCATAAACCACCACCAAGTCTATCTTGATAATCTAATAATTAGTATATATAATTAAAGGATAATAATATAAATATACTCCATATGTTCCTCCCTAAAAATCTCATGTGTATAAATTAAAAAAGAATATTGATGTATCTATGTATAAAAAAAATTAAAATAATAAAATAAATTAACATGAATACTCTAATAATTATCCATACAACCAATTTCATTCAATGTCACATAATCATTTTACCTTATAAACCATATAATGTTCCTTATCCCACATAACAATATAATAAACACTACTTATCCATTTTCTAAAACAAATAGTTTTCCACCCATGAGGTCCTTACTGTAATACACATTTGTAGTTTTTTCACCCAATAAAACCTTACAAAATATCTCTATTACCCTAAATCTATCCACCCATGTGGAAATTATTGAATATAATACTACTACCAAGAATTTATTGGTATTTATGTAACTTTCTAAGAACATATCTAAAAATAATTAGTAATCCATGCATATAGAACTCACTAAAATATTAACATCTGTTACATAATCTGTTATCTACCATCATGGATATTATATTCATTCAAGATCATGGAATATTCTAACTAAAACCTTTATAAATTAGTAATTTTTTCACCCAAAGGTACTCTAATTATATTTCCATGTGTCCACCCTATGGGATTCTCCACTCCATAAGATACATTATCAATATTACTCATAACATGTTCATTATGGTTAGCCATGTCATCAACCCTTTAATCATTATCTTCTTAATCAAAAAAACAATACAATGTAATTTAAAGGTATCTTAAGATATAATAAAAATTATTCTATAACCAAAAAACATTAAGAAACTATAACCAAGAGCATACATGATTTGAAATTGAAACAATTAATTAATTTAAAATAAGAACATATCATACAGAAAATATATTCCTTCTTCAATAATGAATTTGATAAAGATAACCTACAAGTAGACAAAGGAATCCTTCCTATTGCAGTATCATTGGGTTAATGAATAACCTGATTCTTGTTTAGGATTCTCCTTACATCAACAGTTTGGTATTACTTTAGGTTTAAATAAAGAAGTTGAAGAGAACATGGGTTAGGGAGAATTAGTGTCACAGACATAATTAATCAATGTCATTTTAATAGACATGGATTCCTTTATAGAGGCCTTAAGGACTCTCCCTAATAATCCATGCATTCATGTGAGCATTTCTCAAATATTATGTTAATGGAATATAATTACAAACATTTTTTAACTATTAAAAATTACATAAATTTAACACTTAAATAAATATTTGATCATATCTATTATTTTTTCAAATGAAACATAGATAATAATGATATATTATGTGAAAGAAGAAAAAATTTAAAAATGTATTGTTCACCTTCCATATCTATGGTATCATGTGATCGATATGTATCACAATATATATGATATTCCTATATCATATAATATAATATGGTTAATTAAGTGGAGTATTGTCACTATATCTCACCATATTGTACCTTACACCAAGGTATATAATATTCCTTGGTTTCATGTATGTTTTAAAATAAAATAAACCTATATAATAAACTACGATATAATCCAACAAACCTTATATGTATAATAGGAATTTGGGAACATCTTTATCAATATCTCACTTTCACTAAATCCTCAAATTCATTGTTACATTTTACCATAAATTTTATGATATATAATAAATTTTGAACCCATTTCTAAAACCCCTTTTACCTATTCCCAAAAAATGTAAATCTACCATTAATTTCACAATATATCAAAACATATGGAGTGATTTTTGATTATCTATCAAAAACTCCTTTTGGATACAATCCAAAAAAAATTAGCATCTCTATGTGTTTTATAATGTTTAATATTCATTAAATCAATCTTAATGTGTTAACCCAGTGGATTTTTTAGTATTGAAAATAAATATTAATTATTTAATTAAAAAATGTAAGACAATAAAGTCCTCTTCAAAAGTATCAATGATACTCAATCTATAAAGATATATTGTGTGATCTATCTAAAAACTATATCTATATATTTTTCCACCATTTATATCATATAAAAGTATGCATGATCATATAATTCCATTGTATGGAACATCAACCAATCATGGGACGTTAAGTGCACCAATTCCATATAGAAACTCATATATTTTCTATTCTCTATGTATAGACTTACCGGATACATGAATACATCACATTTAATTCAACCTAAAAAAAGAGAACATAACCTACCCATTATCCAATAGATAAGCATATATCATATTTCATTATGAAATCCTTTAATCTATCTCACTCGAGAGCACAAATTTCATGGATTTCATATTAGTTGATAAATCCCATCATTGTTAAAACTCAACCAATGACACAATCAATAACATGTGAAACCATCCCCAAATTTCTTAGCATCAAGGATGGCATAATAAAGGTATCAAATTGGGAAGGTTATCATTTTAGGAATCTTTTATATCCTAAGGTAAATGGATTTAATATGAAATATTCACTCATATAATATCAAATACAAAGTTTATGTCGCTCAATATGGCATACTTGGTGGTTTATCTGGTGGAAAATACTATTTTTATGTCTCATGATAATATTCTATATCTTTATATGAAATCCTACCATTTTAACATTAACATTTCATCACAAACTATAATACTCTATGACATACAATGGTTAGGATTAACTCAAATTCATACTTTGAGAGATCAATTATCATTTCACTTCATGAATATATGTAGTTAACATGAAAAAATGAAAATTTTGATATTATATTTTATATAACATGGCCTTTTTTATATTCTTAAACTCTAGTAATAATATTAATAAAATCATAAATAAGTGTCAATCTAATAATATTCTATATGATAAACCTCTAGATAAGTCATATACTTTTTTCACCATTATATTTTTTTCTAAACTTAAAACATCTATATTTAATTCCTTTTACATATTTAAGTGACCATTTGACAAAGACTCCAACTAAACTCATTTAGTGAGTAAGACATATGAAGAATGTTTTTTCTTGAATAATGCTGAAACTAGGAATAAAATTCCAAAATTTTAACTTTTTGAAAAAATATTCAAATTTATTTACTTTACAATATATTATTTTATAATTTTAATAACTTCTATTGTATACTTATAACTCTTTTTAAGCACATAATCATCATCTTTCTTTGAAATGTTCCATTTAAAAAATTTATTTGAGATCATTTTGGTAAAAATATATAACACATTACATTAATTTCTTTTTCCCCCAACACATCCTAAACTATTTTAGGATATAAAGTTGATTTTGTTTTGAAACTAATTGGTTTAATCATTTATTTCTTATACTTTTAACTTCACTACATCCATAAATACCCCTACTAGCTTCTTCGAAACAATATTCTCACCAAAATATATTTCTAAGACAAAAATTTCTCTATTTTAATAAAAAAACTTATTTCCTATTATGGGGAAATTTAATAAAAAACTATTAAAATTTTTATATTATATGGTATTCTATGTGTATGAATATATATTTACAAAAGAATATCTTATTCATTAAATTATTATACTGGAAGGTTGTGGAAACTCTTTCCATAATATTTTAACAAATATATTGTTTAAAATATTTTATATTGGATAAATCTCCTTTTATAAGAATCTTATTATCAAAAATTTTATATAATAAAATGATTCATAAACCATTTTTATTAAAACACCTTCTATTTTTACACATAAAAACTATTTTTTCAAATAAATTACCTTATCACATAAGATAAGTGAGATAAAAATGTACATACGTATTGAAAATTAATCCAAGATTTGAAGTAATCTATAACATCCAACACCTTGATGTAGAACGAATTTCTAAATAACTTTAATGCTTAATTAAATCCTTTACCATTATTCTTACATAAATTTTTAACCCCTACACATATTCATAAAAAAAGTTTAATGTATAGTTTTTATCATATACCATTAAAAATGTAAAAATTGATTTCTATAACATATATTTTTTATATTGAATCTCTATAATGATTATTGCACCCCCTAAATGTATTCTATAAAATTAATCCTCCAATGGACAGTATTTCCACAACAGAAGCACCTCCCCTCCTTCTTGACTCTACCCTTATAGTTAAACGACTTTGACTGGCTATTAGAAGATGGTAAGTTGAACATTACCATAGATCATTTCATATCATAGTTTAATATTTTATCATATTTTACTATCAATATAGAAATTGAGCCTAGAACTCCCATGTTATAATCATATATCATCAATATATTCAGGAGATCTTATAAAATTTTATTGAACACATTCTTATATTATTTTATAATAAACTATGGGGACCAATTTGGTAAAAATTGTATAATTAATTCCATAACCAAGTTAATCCTTAAAATATTCCCCAGCCTCTCCATGTCATTGTTGTTCCCAATCATATTAAATAGATGAGTGGGGACTGAATTCTCTTTTAGATATCACACATATAAAAAATTTCTTTCTAACCAATGTACCTCTCATTATAAGCCTATTATTGATATTTCCTTTTCAATTTATCTATCATCTTGAAAACAACCATATTCTCATGTTATTTTCATAATGTAGGATCTGTAAACTCTATAATGAGATTTTACATCTCAATAAAATCTTTTAAAAGCTTATTATAAGCATTTAGATCCATTTTTTAAACAAATTCATTTGTCGTATTCTCAATAATTGGTTTCTCTAACACATAGGATTCAATTTCTTTATTGATAATAACGCTTATGATTCTTTACTTGTCTTTGAAGTTACATAAATTAAACTCCTTATTCTATTATACTAATCTCAATTTCATGCTTGATGATGATGAATCAATTTTATCTATAATAGAATTGTTAACCATATCAGTGTCATTTTTCACATTCCTTTAATAACATTTATTAAATATAGTCCCATTAAAATGTTGGCCTAATATATTATAACATTTAATAGGAAAATATATACATTTAACCAATTAATGTGTTCATATTTGAGTTCCTCTCACACTATAGTTATATAGATATAAAATGAATATAATCATATTAGATATGATATTTAAATAATTAAGTAGAAAATACTTTTCATATTACATCAAATTAATTATCCCATGTATATTCTAATGGTATCCCAATCCAATTAGGGTTTCCAAACTAAGTGTGACCCAAACATCAAACAGTGTATGGAAACTTAATATTATTAGGGTCACCCATAACCTATTTTAAAAAAATAATGTTTATGTTTATACCCTTCAAATGTTTTAAATAATATTTTTTGGATGGGTTTTGAGATTATATGGATTTTAGGTCAACGTAGAGCCTCAATAACAATATACTAAAAAAATAATATATTATTTTCTGTGTGCATGAAAACATTCATGGGGATAATGTATTCTATTCAAAATAATGCCTCGAATAAGGAATTTGATACCATAGTTGTGTTCAGAATGTGGTTTTTTTCATCAGTGGTGTAATCTACATTCACATCAAGATCATCGAGTTTCATTTGTTGTAGTTATAAATTGATTAATTAAAACAATTAATTTTAATTTATTAATTAAATTAACAAATTGGTTGGAATTAATTAATTAATTAATTGTTTTTCATTTCTAAATATAGACACCTTGATCCCTCTTATTTAAATATCATTAACCTCTCTCACTTGGGTCAGTATCATAATTCATGGCTTGAGAGAGGTAGAAAGAGAAGGATATCATGATAGGAACCAATAACCATGGAATGAAATTATCTATTTGAAACATTAATGGATCTCATAGAAGATGCAAATTCTTTCATCAGATTATCCAAATAAAATTTTGAGATGTTTTATTTCTACCTCTATTTATTCTTCATGCATATTTTTATCTAGCTTGAATTTTTTATCCTAGGTCATGAACATTCAAACACCATACCATGGAATTTATAGAGTATAATCTCACCCAAAACTCTATTCATTATGATATATGTGTTCTTAATAGAAAAAAATTATTAGGTAGAAAATCCCCATTACTTTTCTTTTCTTTTTAATTCTTAGATCTTTTTCCTATTAGCACAATCGAAATTTGGGTGGATGAGGTTTCGATAGCTGATCTCTTTTCCCCCACCCCCATTATTCTTTCCTGTAAAACTAAGTAACTCTCATCCCAAGGATGGAAATTGGTGGTTTGATGGTGGTGGCGTGTGGGTGGAAATATAATGAGTAGCTCAGGGTGGGTCAATATGGATGGGAAGCATGGGGTGGTGGGTTCAGGAAATCAACTAGTTTATGATGGTTAAAGGATAGTTGTGTGTGAAAGAGGAATGTATGGAATGGTGGAAATAGTAAAGGGATGAATTTACTTGAGATTAGTGAGGCTGGAGGTGGTGGTTTCTCAGGACACTATAATGTGAGGTAAGTTATACTCTTGTCCATATTGGTATATTAAGGAATATAGAAAGGGGTGTTTAAGTTTCTACCTTCAATCACCTAATTAATCATGATTAAACTTCCATACCCTCACCATGTAGAGGGGAGTGTGATAAAGGATAACACCCCAATATGGCCCCCTTATTTATTGATTGATGTGTCCTAGCTAGATGATCCATCCAAGAATCTATGTCATTTTACACAACCTGTCATTTTACCCAATATGTGTGGCCCAATGTGCATGACTCAACTAAGAAAGTAGGAGATTATGATAGTTCTTTTCCACTCGACCTAGATTGGGAAAGGGGAAGACATGAGTTGTTCATGGGAATCACACGTCCATGTTCTTCCCATATTTTAGGCATGATACACCCCACTAGGGAATTTCCTGCCCTCCTATTTCACTATATGTCATGCTCGATGGCTACTACGTGGCCCACTTTTTCATCTGTGGAGTATTTTTTCAAAAAATTTCCTCATATATCATTTTTAAGAAAATAAATAGAATATCTTGGGTATCTTTCCATGTTGATCATAATAGAATGTTATTTTTTTTTAAAAGATTTCATTTATAAAGAGACAGATATAGTTTTATTATTTAGCTCTATAAGTTCAATGGTGGGTATCAGGCATGGATTTCTGAGAGTTTAGGGGTTGAGTAACTCTCCCTCATTGAATGTGTTATACTCTAATCTAATGTATGCTAATCTAATCAATTATGTGATACTATAATATAATATGTGTTATTTGATGATATAAAAGTCCTAATTTTTGGTTCTAGAGAGGTTACATTAGTTTCTTTATTTGAATAGAATAGATTTATTATGGTTTCATACTGATTTCCCATATAACTGATTGTGAAAAGAGGGACTCTCTAATATTCCCCGGGTTATCTCTTTTAAGGAATATCTAGGTTGTTTTCTTAAATGAGATATTCCTTTTATCTAGTCTTGTGACTTTGAATTGGATGTTTTCCTTATTATTTCCTTTGTAGTGTTTGTGGTGTCCAACTGGTTATGTATATTCTCACCCCCGGGTGGGCATCTTTACCCATACATATCATGTCTTATATAGACAACTAATTGTTTAGTGGTAACCTTAGTAGACATAGTGTTGGAAAAACATAGTGGTATTGGGAGGTTTTATTAGAATTTGATTTTCATGTCTAGATCTAGACTGTTATAGAGACCTCTTTATTATAGATTCTTAGGTTGTATTTACTTTAAGGTTTTTGGGCATGTATCTTACCCTATTTCATTATGAATTTTTTTTTGATTTACTATTTTTTATATTAATTTTGTTACATGCATTCTATGTAAGGACCCAGCCCTAGTTTCCTTGAGATGGTGACTTATTTAATTACATTAGAATATAAACAAAAAATATTTATCCCAAAGGACCAATTAGTTTAGTAACTTTTGGAAACAAGATACATAAATAAGTTCATCATTACATATTGAAAGGAAAATGACACTAATTTATTCCATTACAAACATCCAAGCCTCCTAATCATTTGTATTTTACTTCTTTATATCCTGGGAAAATGAAACATAAGAAAAGGGTGAGGTCAAATGCTTTGTAAGTGTAAGAAATATAGCCGAAGATAGCATAAATTTTATACATGGTGGATAAATTAAAACACATGCCTTTAAAAATAAACTTGAAAATAATATGGCAGGAATATGAGTTGGGTAAATAATGTCATCATAAAACATAATCATAGGTATTATACCAGTCTAATAAATACATGAACTTTAAATTACTATCTTTATAATGAGGTAATTACATATTATGGAAATTCTAAAACATTTTTTCAATTCCTCATCCAATATTTCTAAAAATTATTAAGGCCTCGTCCAAAACCATATATCAAATTGGAAAAGGCCTCGGCTAATTCCACATCTATTTGTCTCATGAGACCTTCCAATGCATTGAGGGGCTATATAAGGCCCCACCCATCACATAAAAATTTCAATTTATTCCTCATATGAGTGGGGATAAACATAAACAACATGTACATTCATATTGAAACTCACATATGAAATGTTAATAACTTTCCCAAAACATTAAGCTTAAACACTAAACATTCAGAATAAATTGGTGAATGGTTTTAGGATATCACATCCACAATAAAACTAGTCATAAATCATCTAATTAAATATAGTATATGATATCATAAAATATTGATCTTTATAATACATAATAATCAACTAGTGTGTTGAAATTGATGAAAATACTCTTATAAAATCATTGAGTAATACTTGAGATAAATACTCTTTTATTTTGAAAAGAAGCGTTCTTTTGGAAAAGTATTTGTATAAAACCAAAAGTGAAGTATGATATTATTTTCACAATAAAATGAGTTATTTTATAAAGATAATGGTTTCTAAAAACATATTATAGAGTTCCCTTGAAAATAAATAAGAATTTGAGAAAATTCCCTTGAATCGGGCTTGTATTTTGGGAATAATTTTGAAAGTTTCTTTTAAAACGTGCAACTCCCCATAAAATAAATAAAGATTATAGTTGGTAAAAAAATATATAACACTCAAGAAAAATTTATTAGGATTACATAATAATATATAATAATTTAATTTAGTTAATTAGACAATAAAAGTAACCCGAATGAAAATGGGGTTTCGGGTGAAAACCATTACCTTAAGTCTGAATGTGTTCCGCTCTTGAACTTAAGGTCCTGGAATATAAAATTATAATTATTAATAAATTATTTTAGAAACTATTAGACATAATTTTATTTTATCATAATTCTATTTAGTTCATTTCTGTCCTTATTGATAAGTTATTATATTGAATTATGTTGTTCCACAGTGTTTGTTTTCTTTATTTTCATAATCGGTTCACTTGTTCTTAAGTAGTGGAGTTCATGTAGAATGGATGTAAATATACAGAATTGAAATTACATATTATTTATGAACATACATAATTTTTAATATTCATTTATATCATTTGTTTTACATGGAATGAGGATGAATCGTTAGATGAAATATTAATGACATTCACTTAGATTATTTTAGCGGTATTTTGAGGATTAGGAACTAGTTTGGTCATATGATTTAATAATATGTACATATAATGGTTCTTGAATATTAATTAAGTTATAATACATATATTATATTCTGTTTCAAACATCAAAATGG
This sequence comes from Viscum album, assembly GCA_963277665.1. Classification (NCBI taxonomy): domain Eukaryota; kingdom Viridiplantae; phylum Streptophyta; class Magnoliopsida; order Santalales; family Viscaceae; genus Viscum; species Viscum album. The sequence continues at coordinate 1,107,474,994 of OY728128.1, read as the reverse complement.
ATTTATTACCAGTAATGAAGAATAAATTGAAGAATAAAACTTCGTCGTCCACGAAGGTTATAAATTGAAACATCATGGACGTTGATTTTGTTTATAAAATAAAAGGGAGAGAATAAAAATATTGATGATGATTCTTCCATTCACATGAAATAATTCTAGTATATAGATGATAATAGATTTATCATGGTCATTTGGATAGAGTAGGTGGGGAGAGGATAATAAAATAATTTAAATGTAAATGAACTAAATGAAAAAAAAGGTGTTTTACCTCTTGAAATAACCTCCATTAGAAACTCCTTAAGGGAAGGGTTTTGGTCTTTTAGAAATACCAAGAGCTTCATGAATGTTGGGAGTGACTAGTTATGGTTATTTGTGTAGAGATTTGAGGAGATTCAATGCTTAGATGATTCAATAGAAGAGGGAGTGAGGGGGGATTATAGTGGAGGAGAGGGGAAAATTTTGAATATTTTATTCATTATTTTATTATTTCCATCAAGACAACCAATATTGTTGTTTCATGTGACCCCTAATAGTAATAAGTGTATGTGAGTTCTAAAAAAGTGGTCTTACATCACTTATAATGACATAAATAGTGTATTTAACTAATAATTTGAATATATGGTATTTTACTGTATTTCACTATTCATCAAAAATTCAAGAATTTTAAAAAAATCCCAAAACTTCACCCCTACCATTTTTCAATATGTAGAATTCAAAAATTAACTCTATTTTTCAAAAATAATTTTCTAAATTTTACTAATTTAATTTTTAAATAAAATCATAGTTAATTTGAAAAATAACAATTTTAAAGGTATAATTAGTTTTATATCACATTGAAAAATTAATTAAGATCTCATTATATTATTACCTTAAGAAAATAAAATAATATTACTATTTACTATTCATAAGGGTCATATTATTATTCATAAAGGTATGTCACTATTCACCAAAAATCATGTTTGTTCTATCAGACTCTAAATGACTTACTGATCACAACTATAGATGACCGTTTTACGAAATTCAAAACATAGTAGAGGAAAAGTTTTGTGTAAAGGGTAGATTATAAAATGATTTCTTTTTCATGGAAACAATGTTTCATTCATTAAATGTTTATTTTAAAAACCTTGGGGTGTTACATTATTCCCTCCTAATAAAAATTTCATCCTCATAATCCACAAAATGTTACCCAAAAATATTTGGGTATGTCTTCAACATAAGCTCCTCAGGAATCCCATGTTGGTTCCTCCATCTTAAGGTTTCTCCAAAGAACCTTTACCAGATGAGTCATCCAATTTCTCAATACTTGTTCTCTAGTATCAAGAATCTTGATAGACTCTTCACAATAAGATAGATCGGGCTCAAGTTCAATTTCTTCATAGGTGAGTACATGTGTTGGGTCTGGGATGTATTTCCTTAACATTGATACGTGGAACCCATTGTGAAAATTAGATAGAATTGGTGGAATTTCTAAATGGTATGTTATGGCTCCAATTCAATCCATAATTTTAAAAGGTCTGATATATCTGGGACTTAGTTTTCCCTTCTTACCAAATTTTATAATACCCTTCCATGGAGATACCTTTAAGAAAACATGATCTCATTCTTGAAACCCCAAATCATTCCTTCAGTTATCAAAATAAATATTTTGCCTACTTTGAGCTATTTTGATATGGGTTTGGATAATATTCACCTTTTATGTTATTTCCTCACATGTTCTAGGCCTATGAGATTTCTTTCACAAACATCATCCCAGCAAGTTGGTGTACTTCATCTCTTTCCATATAACACTTCATATAGTGTCATCTGAAAACTTGATTGGAAGCTATTGTTATAGGAAAATTCTACGAGAGGTAAATATTGACCCCACATACCGTGAAATTCAAGTGAACGAGACCTCAACATGCCTTCCAATGTTTGAATAGTCCGTTTTGATTGTGCATTAGTTTGTTGGTGGTAGGAAGTGCTCAAACAAAGATCAGTATCTAGGGACTTATGAATAATTTTCCATAATTGTGATGTAAAATGTGGATCTCAATCAAAAACAATTGACAAGGGTACACCATGAAGTCTTACAACTTCATTAATATGTAGTCTCGTTAAACGTTCAAGTGGTAAATATTCTCTTATAGCAATAAAATGTGCTAATTTTGTAAGACGATAAAAAATGGACCATATCGCATCATTCTTTCTTGGAGTATTTGGTAGCCCCATGAAAAATTCCTTCTTAATATCATCCCATTTCTACATTGGAATGGGAAGGGGTTACATGAATCCTCTAGGATGTTGTCTTTGAGCCTCCACCTTTTGACAAACCAAACATCTTGACGTGTAATCAGAAATTTTCCCCTTCATGTTTTCCCATAAAAAATGTTCCTTTAGATCTCAATACATCTTTGTGCCACCAGGGTGTGTAGATAAATTAGAGTTATGAGCATCATCCAATAGTTCCCTCTTTAGCTCAATAATATCGGGAACACAAAGCCTCTTTCAAATTTTCAAAATAAAACCCTCATATACAATTTCAATCAGCTTCCCATCATTTACAGCTTTAATTTTCTTTTGAAAATCCTCATCATCATCCTGAGAACTTTTTATCCTTTACAGTAAAGAAGGTTTGGAAACAATTTGAAAGGGTAGTGATGTGTTACCTTCGTTGATAATTCCCATATCCATCTTTACAAGATCCATGAGCAAAGTTTCCCTTTCAACTCTCATATTGTTCAAAATTCTATGGTCCTTTCTACTCAAAGTATATGCCACCTTATTTTCCTTCCCCAGGTGGTAGTGTATTATGCAATCATAATCCTTGAGTAGCTCAATCCATATCCTTTGTCTCATGTTAAGTTCTTTCTGTGAGAAGATATATTTCAAACTCTTATGATCTGTATATATCTCACATTTTTCGCCATAGAGGTAATGTCTCTAAATATTCATAGAAAAGATTACCACTGCTAACTAAAGATCATGATTTGGATAGTTTTGTTCATGAATTTTTAGTTTCCTATATACATATTCAATCACTCTATCATTATTTAAAAGGACACAACCAAGTCCTTTCTTAGATGTATCGCTAAAGATCACAAATCCATCATTCTATAATGGTAGAGTCAAGATTGGAGAATTCACTCATCTTTTCTTTAATTCTTTAAAACAGTCTTCACATTCTTTTTTACATATGAACATAACCCCTTTTCATATAATCTTGGTCATTGGGTTGGCTAAACTGGTGAAGTTCTAAAGGAAATACCGATAATAACCTGCCAACCTAATTAAACTATGTACCTCAGTTATGTTCATTGGAGTAGGTCATTCTTGCACAACCTTTGTCTTCATATTATATATAGATATTCCATCATTAAAGACAATTTGGACTTGAAAAAAATTTATTGTAGCCAAAAATCACACTTTCTAAACTTCCTATATAATTCATTTCTTTTAAGAGTCTTCATAATAGTGCGCAAGTGATTTCCATGCTCTTCGTAGATTTTAAAGTATACCAGGATATCATCAATAAACACCAATATAAATTCATCAAGATATTCCTTGAATAATATATTCATTAGATATATGAAAATAGATGGTGCATTAGTTATTCCAAAAGGCATTACTGTAAACTTTTAATGCACATACCTGGTTTGGAATGCTGTTTTTGGAATGTCTTCATTCCTCACTAGCAACTGATGATATCCAAATCGAAGATCTATATTCGAAAAATATTGGGCTCCATGAATTTTATCAAATAAATCATCAATTTTGGGTAGGGGATACTTGTTCTTTATTGTTATAGCATTGATCTCCTTGTAGTCAATACACAACCGCATAGACTCGTATTTCTTCTTAACGAAAAGAACAAGGGCTCCCCATGGAGAAACACTAGGGTGAGTAAAACTTTTATCACTCAATTCCTCTAGTTGTTTATTATTTCCATTAAATCTACAGTGGCCATTCTATAAGGGGTATTTGATATAGGCCTTGAACCAAGAATTATGTCAATGGAAAACTCAATTTACCGCTCTAGAGGATGTCTAGGTAAATCCTCTGGAAAGACGTAAATATATTCTTGCACAATATGTACATATTATATTTGAACATTCTTTTCCTAACCCATAGTTATTACATTCCCTTCCTCCCCAATAATTGGATTTAGTAGAGCTACTGGGGGTGGATCTAGATGAGAATCAGATGGCGAGGTTTCTTCTCTAAAGATAAGGGATTATACACCATTATCAAAAATTGTAACTTCCTTCTTCTTGAAATAGATCTTCACATCATAATTTGATATCCAATTCAGAGAGAGAATTATATCAAAGTCAATCATCGGTGCGATGATAAGGTTAGAAACTAAAGAAAATTTATGTGACATGAGGGGGACCGATCGACACACCTTTGCTGCAATGATACATCCACTATGAGTTTTGGCTAATAAATCCTTTATTAAATCAAATTGGGCATGTATAATTTTCTTGGAAAACTGGGAATATATAAATGAATGTGATAATATAAAATCAAATAAATTATTGGCTAAGTTTTATGAAATGATTAATGTATCTTCCACCACTTCATTAGAAACTTCAATATTAGCAGTTGTGATCGCATAAGCTTGTCCCTTCTCCCTTGTACTTTTCTGTTTCATGTTTCCTTGACACTTTGGACAATAATTAGCATGTTGTCCCATATCCCAACAATTATATCATTAAACATTAATGGATTCTTTATTCCCCTTACAATCACCAGCAATATAGCCTTTCTATCTGTATTTTTAGCATACTCATTTTCCTTTTAAGCCGGAACCGGGGTGTTTCTTTCCACAATTGTCACAGGGTGTAAATTCAAATCTTCCCTTATTCCTTGTTTCCTTATTTCCATTGCTAGAGTTTTTAGTAGCCCTATTATTCTCTTTATTTCCTTTAAATTCATAAGACTTAGAAAATTCATTTTCCATCTTGATAGCACATGAAACTATATCTTCATATGATGAGAAGCTATGGGAGACCGGAGCCTTCTAGAGGAATGGATTTAGTATATCAAATAATTGATAAATATTTCTCCTTGGATTTCATATGTAGTCCATAGAATTCCTTGATAACATTGTGAAGTTAGCTTCGTACTTTGTGACATTATCATCTTCCTTTTTCTTCAAATTCAAAAACTGCCTTTTCATATCTGGTCGTTGTTCACAAGGAAAATTTTTATTTAGGAATATTTCCTTAAAGTCCCTCCATTCCATATCTTTTATCACTTCCTCCTCATTTGTGTTTTGGATTAACTACCACCATTGATCTAAATCTCCCGATAGATTATAAACATCCATAATGACCTTCTCTCTTTCGTTACATCCCAAAGTGAGAAATATCTTCTCTTGGGAACTTATCCACTTTTCATCAACAAATGGGTTTGTAGAACCATTGAATGATGAAGGTTGTTGTCTAATAAAGTGATCTAACAAATTTCCTTCACATAGAGGATCTAGATTCTCCATACGGGTAAGGTTATTGTTCATAACCTGAGTAAGTTGTCCCAGTATAGTTATAAGCTGCTCTGCACCAGTTGCAGCACCAGATTCAACATCTTTATCTTGCATTGGAAGGAAATCCCTACATAGGATAAGCATGTTCATGCAGTTTCCATTTATTCCACTAGGAGATATTTATAAATAATGGCATACACTAGATTAGGTTATGAATCATATTATATAATCTTAACTTAAAAAAATACTTAGCATAAATTGAGATCCTACGCATGGGTATCCATTAATCACAAAAATAGATTCTTTGAGGAAAAATTTACATTTAAATCCTTCATAATGTCTTGTAAAAAAAATTGAATTATCTTAATCATATCCCATGGGAGTTTCAATACCAAGAGTGCATCAAGTCCTGCTGTCGTGTATCTGAATACCCCGAGTCAAGCTCGAAACTCCTTGTCAGAGCTTTCACTCATAGGTACATTTGTTCCAAAGCCACCTCTATTTGTTCGTATCTTGATAGAGATGTAATTTCTAAAAAGATCCACATAATCTATTCCTTTCCAAAATACCAGGATGTTATTCTATGCTTATTCTCAATGATTATCTTATGGATTTGTTCCCTAATCTATGTTTTCTAAATCTAGTTTCTAGGTTTTCTACTAAACTTCCTCTGATAGCAACTTTAAGGACCCAACCCCAGTTGCTTGGAGCCAGTGACTTATTTTATTACATTGGAATATAAAAAAGTAATATGCATCCCAAATGACCAAGTATTTTAGTATCTTTTGGAAACAATATACATAAATAAGTTCAACATTAAATCCTGAAAGGAAAACAACACTAATTTATTCCATTAGAAACATCCAAGCCTCCTAGTCATTTGTAATTTGCTTCTTCATATCTTGGGAAAATGAAACATAAGAAATTGGTGAGCTCAAATGCTCAGTAAGAGTAATAAATATAGTGTAAGATAACATAAATGTTAGACATGGTGAATAATTCAAAACACATTCCTTTAAAAATAAACTTGAACATAATATGGCAAGAATATTAGTTAAGTAAATAATGCCATCATAAAATATAATCATGGGTATTCTAGTAGTCGAATAACCACATGGATATTAAATTACTCGATTCATAATTAGGTAAGTGTATATGATTAACATTCTAAAACATTTTTTCAAGGCCTTGTACAAGACTTCTAATAATTATTAATGCCTTGGCCAAAACCATATATCAAATTTGGAAAGGCCTCAGCCAATTCCACGTCTACTTATCTCATGAGAACTACCGATGCATAGAGGGGATATATTGGGACTTAACCATCACATAATAATTCCAATGTATTCATCATATGAGTGGGAATAAACATAAACAAAATATATATTCATATTGAAACTCACATATGAAAGGTAAATAACTTTCCCAAAAAATTAAGCTTAAACACTAACCATTCAGAGTAAATTTGTGAATAGTTTTAGGATATCACATCCACAATCAAACTAGTAATAAACCATAAAATTAAATATGGTATATGATATAATAAAATATTAATCTCAATAATACATAAGAATCAATAATTGTGTTGAAACTGGTTAAAATACTTTTATAAAATCATTGAGTAATACTTGAGATAAATACTCTTTTATTTTGAAAAGAATGGTTCTTTTGGAAAAGTATTTGTATGAAACAAAAAGTTAAGTAAGATAGTATTTTCATAATAAAATTATTTATTTTATAAATATAATGGTTTCCAAAAATAGATTATATAGTTCCCTTGAAAATAGGTAAGAATTTTAGAAAATTCCCTTGAATCGGGCTTGTATTTCGAAAATAATTTTGAAAGTTCCTTTTAAAATGTGTAACTCCCCATAAAATAAGAAATGATTCTGGTTGGTAAACATATATGGAACAATAACACAGAATTTATGAGGATTAAATAATAATATATAATAATTTAATTGAGGTAATTAGAAAATAAAAGTAACCCGAGTGAAAATGGAGGTTCGGGTGAAAAACCCTTACCTTAAGTCTGAATGTGTTTGGCTCTTGAACTTAAGGTCCGGGAATATAAAATTAGAATTATTAGTTAATTATTTAAGAACATATTATACATGATTTTACTTCATCATAATTTTTTTTAGTTCATTTATGTTTTTATTGATAAGTTATTATATTGAATTCCATTGTCTGGGAGTGTTCATTTTCTTTATTTTCATAATCAGTTCACTTGTTCTTAAGTAGTGGAGTTTATGTGGAATGGATGTAAATCTACAGAATTGAAATTAAATATTATTTATGAACATCCGGAAGTGTTAATTGTCATTTATATCATTTTTTTACGTGTAATGAGGATGAATCATTATATGAAATATTAATGACATTCACTTATATTATTTTAGTAGTATTTTGATTATTAGGAAATAGTTTGGTCATATAATTTAATAATATGTATGTATATTGGTTCCTGAATATTAATTAAGTTATAATAAATATATTATAGTCTATTTAAACCATAAAAATTGATTCATTATAGTAATTAATGAGAAATTGAATAATGAAACTTCATCATCCATGAAGGTTATAAATTGGAACCTCATGGACGTTGATTTTGTTTATAAAATAAAAGGGAGGGAGTAAAAATATTAATGAAGGTTCATCCATTCACATGATATAATTCCAGTATATATATGATACGGGATTTATCATTATAATTTGGACATAGGATGTCTAGAGAGGGTAATAAAAGAAGATAAATTGAAATGAACTAAATGAAAAAGAAGGGTGCTTTACCTCCGGAAATAACCTCCTTGAGAACCTCCTTAAGGGAATGGTTTTTGGTCTTTGGGTAATAACAAGAGCTTCCTTGATGTGAAAATTGAATAGGGAATGGTAATTGATAAAATATTTGAGGAGCTTCAAGGATTATAAGAGTGAAGAGAAGAGGGAGTGAGGTGGGGTTTATAGTGGAGGAGAGGGGTAAATTTTGAATATTTTATTCATTATTTTATTATTTCCATCAATACAAACAATAGTGTTGTTTCATGTGACCCCTAATTGTAATAAGTACATGTTATTTCAAACCAAGTGTCCTTACATCACTTATGATGTTATAAATAGTGTATTTAATGCATAATTTGAGTATACGGTATTTTACCGTATTTCATTATTCATGAAAAATTCAATAATTTTAGAAAAATCCCAAAAATTCACCCTAACATTTTTCGATGTGTAGAATTCAAAAATGAACTCCATTTTTCAAAAATAATTTTCTAAATATTATTAATTTAATTTTTAAATAAAATCATAGTTAATTCAAAAAATAACAATTTTAAAGGTATAATTAGTTTTATATCACATTGAAATATTAATTAAGATCTCATTATATTATCACCTTAAGAAAATAAAATAATATCATTTTTTACTATTCATAAGGGTCATATTATTATTCATCAGGGTATGTTACTATTCACTAAAAATTAAGTTTGTTATATCAGACTCCAAATGACTTACTGATCACAACTCTAGATGACTATTTTACAAAATTCAAAACATAGTTGAGGAAAAGTTGTGTTTAACAGCTAGACTATAAAATGTGTTGTTTTGTAGGGACATAGTGTTTCATGAATTCAATATTTTGTTTCAAAACCTTGGGGTGCTAAATTTTATATATTATTCATGGTTTCATTTATCAATTATGATTTATTATGTCCTATATGGAGGTATGCATTGTGTGTAGGTACATTACTTCAAAGAATACCATTATGTGTGATATACCTACTCAATGAAATTCACTAGCCTCTACTCTCTTTAACATGGTCTTGGGTTGCAACACTCAATTTACCACTATCCAAGAAGGCTCTAGGTGTGTTGGAATATGTTTATCTTATATTACAAGAGATAATTCAAGGGAAATTAGATTTACCATCTCCTACCTATTTAGATAATCGAGGTCTTGGAAATTATTTTATTTAGAAGTAATATAACATGGATTATTCTTAAATGGGTTTAAAATTTCACAAGTTTATCATAATTATTACCTTTATATATATTCACGTTTCTAATGATTTTTTTAATCCTTATTCATTCTTCCAAATCAATATGTTCAACCATAATTTTGTGTAACCATATATAGTGCTCAAATCTTGTTTTATTAACAAAAATTAAATGAAAAAATATTTAAAAATATCCAAAAACATCACATGTGTGAGGTACATAAAACCCTTTCTTTTAATTTATTAGAATCATACAAAACCAAAAATTTCATAAGAGTAGTCATGGTGTGATTGATTTCCAACCCCCACTTTTCTAGACATAGCATAAGCCCCCAGGTCAGTGAGTATTCCAGCCCCAAGTCTCACTAATCATGATTCGATACTCAATAAAGACCTCAATTATATCATAATCCTAACTCCTAATATATATATAAACTAAATTTAAGCTAAAATACCATATCAAAACCCATGAATAAGAAAAATTAAATGTAGTGGAAATATAAATCAGTTATCATACCTTGCATGTAACTACTTGAATGCATGTATAATAATTTATTTATACAATTTAACTTATTTAAACTAAATAATACATTGATTAATTATATAAACAATTTATACCAATTAATAATGTATGGAATAGTACTAAATAAATAAACATTTCATAAAATTTGATTTGAGAGAAACTTTAGGAATATTTCATAAAATAAACAATTTATAATTGAATAAACTCCATGGATAATCCATGAATAAATAAATATAATCATTTTACATTTATTTATAATGTAGACTACTTCATATTATCATTTTATATGGAATTAATTAAATATATGACATTTAATTGAAATATAAAAAATTTATATTTAATATGGATAATTTATATATTATATGAACATTTTCTGTAATAAAAATATAACATATTTAATATTACTTGGACCTTGGTCATATCAATTTTCAAAAACGTTTTTGATATAATTCAAATAAGGACTTTAATTTGAACATTTCAAATTAATGCTTATAAATAATTCATAATAAAATATAAACACTTTTATATTTTTAGTTATATTTTAATTTATAAAAAAATTTACATTTTTAATTGTATTTTAATTTATAAAACTTATTAAATTACCTTATAATTTTTATATAAACCTTTTTTATCAAAATCATAATTCATTCAGTATAGATTAATGTTAATTAATATTAAAAAATAATATTAAATATATTTATTCACTATATTATTTCAAAAAAATTATGATTAATAATAAACATTTTATAGTTAATTAATTTATAAACACTATATAAATTAAATTAATATCCCAAATTACTTTTTTTTCCACAATTGATAAGAAATTGATAAATTATCTAAATTAATTCATGATTTAAAAGATGGAAAATATAAAATAAATCTTATATCATATTTTATGATATATCTATATCATATGACATGACTCATCCAATTTTCTATATCTAATTTTTTTATAAGAAAACTATAGTTTACAACAAACCCTTTAAACAAGGTCAATCGCAACTTATGATAAATACTTATATCATAATGATGATACAATTCTTTATTTTTTGTTATGAGAATCATTATAAATCAACACCAAAATAGACTATAATTTGTAATCTTATGCTATAATATATATCAAATTATATACCAAATTCTATGATAAATACATATTATACATTACAATAAGATAAAACTTGTAAATTTACACTTAATCATAGGTTATGATATCATATATCATAGAATGTGATCCCATCATAGACTATGATATTTAATTTATATGACACACCATATAAAAAATATTATATAATATTACTTTATAGAGAATGTGATATCCATTTTTCATTATTTTGAACATGATTTCATGATTCCATTGAATCATGTCATGAATCTGATATTACTAAAAGGTTTATTGGAAGAGATAACACTTATTTAATAAATTAAAGATATTAAGAAACCATAACCAAGATCATATATGCATTGAAACTCAAACCATGCATAAATATAAATAAATAACATATCATACACTAAATATTATTAAGCTTCCTTATTTAACTGCATGATTGATGAAGATCACTTAGAATAATTAAATGGAATCCTTCTTCCTAAGGTATCCATGGGTTGATGAATCCCCCAGTGTTAGGGTAGGGTTTTCCATACATAAACCGTATGCTATTACCTCATGTGTAAAGAAATAATGATAATAGAACATATATGTGGGGATGCTCCCTAAACCTCCATAAATTTATTATAATATTTCAAAAGCATTCAAGTGATGGAATGTAATAACATGCATTTTTTATTCATTGGGTTATAAATGTATTTAGAACTTTAATTCATATTTTATTATCTTTTTCATTTCATCATATGAAACATAAATAATAATGAAAGTCTAAATAAAAGAAGACTTTAATGTTAACATTTAATATTTTACTATTATATCATTCATATCATATGATGGATACATATTTTACTACTTGTGATACTCACATATGATACAATATGACACAATATGATATAGTTAAGGTTGTAGTGTGATATCATTATATCATACTATATGATATCACATACCAAGGCATATTATATGTCATAATTTCTTAAATGTTTTACCATAATACATACCCATATCATATACTATAATACAAGACAATAGATATTTTATATATAATAGGATTTATGGAACATCTCTAATAATAAATATTCATAACTTCCACATCACTATCACATGTGTCAAATGGATTTAGACCCCCACCATCCATTCAATATAAAAGTCCAAGGAAATATTATCACATCAAATACATATACCATTCCCCCACCTTGTTCCACCTCTACTATATCATAGGGAGCAATTCATCACATTGCTATAAATCCTAATATCCTCAGAAAATATAGTTCCACACCCTTATCACAAAACCAACACAAATTAAACACTCGGTTTCAATCAAGAAACATCATCTTCCTTACCATTTCACATTGACGCCCCTAATAATCTATAATAAAGAGGTTTTCTAGGGGTTCTTATAAGATTTTAGTTCTTTAACCATTGACAATGAATTCCACAATAAAATCTCCCCATAAGAATCTAGATACACAATACCTATAAAATATAACATGATCTTGTGCTAATGTGGCATGACCTTATAAAATTTACACCACCCCATGTAACTCACTATAAGAAAGGTATCCCAATAATAGAATGAAACATGACATCGTGTCTATATTTTATGATATAACACCCTAAAAATATGCTCTATAGGGATATATGGCTTTAAATAGACTCCAAAAAATCTAAAGGATATTGGAAAGTGGTGAGGGCCTAAATCATACATTGGGGAGACTATACTGTTGAATCAGAGTCATGCAATTAGGAAAACATCCAATAAAAATTATAATAATAAAATTATCCATAAATCAATAAATAAGAATCATGTTATATCCAATATACCATGTGGAAATTATATAGTCATGCATATCTGATCACATGTTGAGTTGATCGTAAATAAAAAATAAATAAAGGTAAAAAATACAAAAGTGGCTCTACTACTATCGCTGATTCTCAACTCATCCCAATCTCTAATACCTATCATATTTCTCTAGTCTGGTCTACTTCATAACTTATGCTCAACCTGAAATAAGACATAATCTTTGCATTCCCACTGGAGTTCCCATGTATGGTGTTGGAATTGCATCATATTAGGGTCTCACCAAGTGTCGCTAATATACTCCATTATATGCATGTATACATAAGAAAGTAAATAGAATAAAATAAATATGCATGTCAGTTCATCATGTGCTAACTAGGACACCATAACACCTGAACAAACCTACTTTATCCTATACAAGGATCCACCTTTTTTCACACCTCACATTACTTATCGGGTTATTGTGTGCTAACTAGGAAACCATAACACCCAATCATACCTACTTCGGCTCTATGCTATAATTGAGTCACCTTGTTTCACTAATCCTGAACCGCTACTAAATTTTCATGGTAGTTTTTTCAATTGAATTACCCTATAAAATTACCCCAAGGAAGGCTATAATAAATGGTCCCAGGGTCTATTCTCCTTTGTGAAGGGCGCACTAAAACACACTCTAGTAAATTTTCCTCAGATAATGTCACACTTATATTACCCAACATGTTTCCATTAGGGAAGGGAACACTGGTAGATCCCAACTCATTCCCTTGTTTGGTAAGGGTACAGTAAAAGTACCTAGCCACTACCCTTTGATGTGGGGTAGGGTGATTATAATAGTACCCAACTACTACCTTCTGATGTAGGGTAGGGAACACATCATAGATCACAGCCCATTCATTTGGTCAAAAAGGGTGTACTAAAGTGCCCAACCTAATCCCTTTGAGAAAGGATACACTTTAAATCCTTATCCCCCCCCCCTATTACACAAGGTAAAATGTTCATCATCTACTAGTATCACACAGTTAGATACACGCTTGAGAAACAAGTAGATCATGCAACCCATCCCACAATAACACTAGATAATCCAAAGGAACTAGTCACTCAATACTTATCCCCACACCTTGATGAACATATCTTCGACCATATAGCCACATAAACTAATCCATTCATACCATCCTGGTCACACTATAATATCTTTCTAAAAAAATTTCAACCACACCTTTATTATGAGGGTGTCCATGAAGTCATTCAAACCCGATAAGGTCTCTACTCACTAACTCCAAGCCACATCCACACCCCTAAGTATTACCATGACCCATATGATCTACCCAATCCAAGCCTCAAGAGGCTAATTCAATCCTCATCAAAATTCCATGACTCTCTTATTCTTTATAACCAAGGACTATCATGAGTTATCCCACTCTAATGACCTTGTCAACTTCATTTCAATCCCTATAGTAATTACCTCCACCCATACTTAGGTCCCATTTTGCATCTCCTTTAGAGATTATTTAATACCATAATCTAAAGGAAACCTCCATGTGAACTCTTATATTACCCGATAGGGATCATGCTACCCATAAAATACACCAAATTTCAATCCACCATCAAGATGGTTATCTTCACCAAATTTTAAACATATGGTCCTCCAACCCATCATCTATAGACCTAGGACTCTCATTCCTACCCAACTAGCCTAAGGACTATAAAATAGGATACCCACATGTTATCCCATCCTTGATTCTTACCTTGAGACTCTCTAAACTCAACCAACATTGTCTCTCCTTATTGACGTAGACATTTATCAATCCCAATTCACCCAAGTTCTGAGGAGCACTTATTCCAACTCATGGAGGATCAATGACACCCTCCCTCTTTCACTGTGGTGTTCTTGGACCCAAAAACTTTACCAAGTCCCATAAAAACAAATAATCATGCACACCCATGAAAAAAACATATTATTTTATATTATAGGGATCACTTACCTCAATAATATAGTTATCATCCTCACAATACTCTTCTCAACCTCGACCAAACTCACCAATTCCACATCCAATATTATACCAACACATAACCCCCTATCTCATTCCATAACATCAAAATAATTAATTATAAAAAGTTATTATTGATTATTAAATTTAATCCAAAAAATAAATATTCATCTTAAAACTCAAAAGGCATCGACATGTCCCTAAAACCATGACTGACCATATAAGGAAGGTTTATAGGGTACCCCTGACACCATCACTGGAAAAAGCTTTATCACCCAACACTTGGTCAACTACCAATTTCATCCAATTTGATAAAAAATGATAGAAAAAATAACCATTTGACATACATAAAATGAAATGGAAATAAACAGTGTGTGACCATCCTCTCAAGGTGTCCTCAATCTAAGCCACATAGATACCTGGTCATCCTCGCCCGATTCCACCATGCTCTGCTAGAATAGGAACTTAAACCCTATCCAAAATAATCAAAAATAAAAATAATTGAATGGGAAAAAATGGAGAAACCTGAGGGATATACCTATCTAAAATATCTAAAAAACACTGCCAAGAACCATCCCACTCAATGGGCTAAAGGGAGGAATATTGGGGTGATATGGTCGAATGGCCCTCTTGAGGTGTCTATTTCCCCAAATATCAAAGAGGGGATAAATAATAAATTTTTTCTCTACCCCTAATAAAAATAACTCCTTAGTAATAATCCATGATGTGACTATAAGGGTCATATCACAATGCATCCCCTAGGTAGATTATCCATCCTTCATCCAACGCCATCATAGTGTGACACACTGAGGTCATGGAGTCACAACTCCTTTCTAGGAAAACCCCAAACCCACACTAAATGGTCTCAATTTCATTCATGTTGTGAATCCCCACAACCCCTCTTTCAATTAATCCTTCACACACCCCTATATGATATCTCCCTCACAACATGCTGATACGGTGCAACCTAATGCTACTGTAGAATTTCAGTAAGTCCACCCAGCCTTACCTCAATGCTCACTTGAGAACCCATACCACCATTTGGGACACAATACACATCCAAAAACATCTATTTGGGATGTAACAATCCTTAAAAACCAAATCTAAATCCCAATTCTCAAAACAACCACTACTTCATACTAAAAATTAAAATTTACTTTGAACGTAATGATCCCAAAAAATTTGATTCATCAAAAACTCCCAACAATAATTCTTATTATACTTAAGAAGCTATATTGGTATTCCATACATCACTCTTGACCTACCTAAGTCATGAATTAACCATCTACCCACTGCACTCTATCCTAAAATTCTGAATGAACTTCTATTGTGCACATCTGACCACCAAGGTATCTTATTAATCAAATGATGAGACAACTACTCATCTTAATCACCAAAACCAAGAGTGTTCTCAACCGCACCTGTCTATCATTAGACATGAACCATCACCTACCAATTATCCCTAAATACTATACTTTTCCCCACTATAAGGCTTCATTCATAATGTCTTATTATAATCCATGGTACTCCCCACCATAGGAATCACCTACCAAGAACACACTTCTAGTGGTCTATCAAGATTCTTGATTTAGTTTCCTCTTCATCACACCTATTTTCATGAAAAAATTATAGTAAATTATCCTTTGGCTGAATTTCCACAAAAATGATCAGTCTCACCCACTGACACACTATCTCATTTTATAATCATGATTCCTTAACTCTAAAAGGCATTAGAAGAAATTCTAAAATACCACACTGAAGTAAAAACTAGACACTCTTTTCAACTCCATGGTTGGATTACCAACCACTGACACTAACCATCATGATCTCTCCATGTTCACCAGTGAACCTATAATATAACTAACTCTGTGATTATAAAAACTTCATCCAGAGCTTTATTCCAACCCAAAAACCCCATCAAACTCGACACCCAAATCCTAAATGTGGTTTTTTCTAAGGAACTAGATCCAATAAGATCTACTAGTACACTGGAATCTCGGTTCTATGTCGATTATCCACTAACAACTCTCACCACACTCCTAACATGTCCAACATGAGGTTCATTTCTACAAGATAGATAATATTCTACCCATAATAGGATTATCATTATCATCACCCCAGAAAAACACCTAACCTATATATCTCACATATTGTAAATTATCACATGTAATGGATGAATGTAATTTTCCCACTTATACCTAAGTCCCAACTAGAAACAAAAATTACAACCCTTTCTCATATAACTTGGAATTTCATCCTTAAAATTTACTAAAATTCATCTAAAATGAGGTTCACTGCCTTTATTGGAAAATGGTTCACTCCCTATAATATGGATTCCCTTACACTTCTCCCAAGTGTAACTTCTGATAGATTCCAACATTACACATGTGTCACTGCTATTGATCTGTGCAAACCCACATATCAACCACTAACACCACTTATTATATCCAAGCCCCCAATCCACCATGACTATAAGTGTTTCACCACATCCATCAGTCCTTAACCACACACATCTATTTAGTAATTCATGGACCCAAATGACATTATTCATAGCCAACATGTACCTTCCATCATACACCAAGACTTTTCCCTAAAAAATCATGTCAACCTCCAATATCCTCCTTTTAAGGTATAGTGATCCATAAAAAACTATCACATATGTTATTTCCCACCATCTAGCTCAATATTACCATAACCTAATAAGTATACACTTCTGTACAACCTAGTCACATAACCCAACTCACGCTCTCATAAGTCATGTCCCATCAAACCTAGTATCATGTGCCTAAAACAATAAAAATGCTCCTATACATGTAAATATCACCTATCTAGAAGCACTATAGTGACATTCATCCTATGGAATCTCACTCATAAAAACACCTATAACATGATCAATCACCACTCGGGAATCTTTCCAAAATAAAGAAGCATCCTTACATGCTTCTATTACAACACCCAAAACATAATCTTGAACCAATAGGGCTAGGCATCCAACCAGTCTTTCCCTATCACTCAAACTTGATAACTGAATCCCCCTAGTAACTTCTTATCTCAAGAACCAAAGTAATTCGACATTCCTTTCTTCCACCCTCAAAAGGGTATCCAAATTATGAAGGCAATCATTCCCCATCCTTGGATAACATCTCTCAGGTGTACCATTATTTAATTAAGTCATAACCAGGAATAAAATTCATGTACCAACCCACCAAGTGTATTTATACATCCCTTAAATGAAGGAATTGTATATCTGTTACTAGATAATGTCACTACATGATTTCCACATGACCTATGATTATAAAGAAAATATTTTGGTCCAGCTGTATAGAATTCCACCAATAAGTTATATGGGAAAATTCAATATAATTTCTTGTTGACTATTAAAAAACTAAACTACCTATAATTTTTTAAATTGATCACACAAAATTATATTATTGTCATGTAAATCCTATATTCCAACCATGATTTATTTACATGGTCCTCTTTCCAATAGTCCAAGTACTGAAAACAATAAAATAAAAATATCTAGTAAACAAATAATATTGAATAAATATCTCAACGATAAATTCAAACCCAAAAAAATCTTATAACCCTTGTAACTAGGACTATCCACCAAAAAATTTATTCATGACATGTTATTTTAAGTTCCATAACAATATTTAACATGTCATTGTTCTATGTCTTACATATCCCCAAATAGTAAGATAAGAAAAATATGATATAATACCACTTTGTAACATCGTGGACTAGAACACCCATCTAAGCTAGAGGGATACATACCCTTAAGCACACCTCCCCATATGAAAGAGTTTTTCAAATAGTGTCAAGGTAATAAATCATACATTGGAGAGACTATTCCCTTAAATCATAATCATACAAAATTGGATACAAACAAAAAATATCCATATAATAATTAGAGTATATATAAATTCATAAAAAAATGTGCTCTATCAAATGTACCATGTATATGTCATACGGTAATATATCCCTAATTTACCACTAGTATAATCATAAATATAAAATAAACAAAGATAATAAAAATAAACCAGTTACTCTATTTCCATCCCCAAGACTCACCTCCAGCACCCATAGATCTACACTATGCCAATATACTACACAACATGTGCTCAACCTGAAAGTATATATAAAGTCTGTATGTGCACCATAGTACCCATGAAGGGTGTAAGAAATACATCTTAATAGAGTCGCACCATGTTCCCCTAATATATTTCATCATATGTGTGTATTCATAAGAAAGTAAATGTTACAAAATTAACTTTCACATCATTTCATTGTTTTCTAACCATGCCACCATGACACTTGACCAAACCCACATCACACTGTATTAGAATCCGCCTCATACCACCCCCCACCCCCCCACACACACATTCTTTGTCAGGTTTACATGTGATAATTAATCCACCATGAGACCCGAACATACATTCTTCAAACTCATGCTAGAAATAAGTCACATCATGTCCATAATTTTGGCACATACTCGAAGATGTAGGGTAGGGAATCCAGGTCAAGAACCCAAGACAATACTCTCAAGGAAGGATACAATAAATATTCCCTTGATCTATTCCCCATAGAAAACTCCTCACAGTTATTACCCATCTCATTCCCCGCATGGAAGGTTTCATGAATAGATTCCAACCAATTCCCTTATTAGGGAAAGGAATACTAAAAGTACCCAGCCACTACTCACTGATATTGGGTAGGGTTCACATTATAGTACACAACCACTTCCCAAAATGCAGGGTAGGGTTCACATCATAGATCCCAAATCCTTCTCTTGATGGGTAAGGGTGCACTGAAGTACCCAACCCAATACAATTAATAAATAACATATTGTAAGGCCTAGTTCATCTCAGGATCTGTAAAGGAATTTTTCCAGCATACTTGGGAATCACACATTTATCCTCACACATACAACAATAAGCTATTCATGAAACCTATCCCATAAGATCATCATGTCATCCTAGGGTGATAATCACTTGAGACCTATCCTTGTACCTAAATTCTCATAGCTTCAACCATCTAGCCTCATTGTCCAATCCCCTTAGACTTTCTTAATCAAACTATCATATCAAGAAAAACACATCAGCCATCTCATCTCACCTATGAGGGTGTCCATTGAGTCCCTCAGACCCCACCTGCTCTCTGCTGGTTGGAACCAAGACACATCAAAAACTTTCAGTATTCCCATGGTAAGTATTATCTACCTAGATAAATCATCGATATTCCTATCCAAACCTCATGAAAATCCCGTTTCACACTTATACCCACTAACCAAGGTTCATATCGATATATCCGGCTATAACCATCTTGAAATCCCAATGCTAATTCTACTAAAAATTACATTTACCCATATGCAGGTCCCACCTCAGATCTCCCTTAGAGATCTCCCAATCACATAACTTAAATGAAAACATCTATCCCACATCTTATCTATCTTGAAAGGGTTTATCCCACTCATAGAATACACCAACTTTCAATCCATCCTCAAGAGGGTGCTCATCACCAAGCGTCTGACATACGATCATCCCACTTCTCACCGTTAGGCCTAAGACTCTCATGTTTTTCCAACTAAAAAAGGATTCTAACCTAGGATAACCATATTTCATCCCATCCTCAAGGATTACCTTGGGCCTTTTTCAAAATCAAACAAATACTCTCTCCCCTTGGAAACATAGTTGTTGGGTGATCCCAATTCATCCATGTGTTAAAAAGATCTTGTTCTAACTCTAAGAGTCTCAATTTCACCCTCTCTCTTTATTTAGGGAATTCTAAGTTCCTAACCCTTTACTAGGTCCCATGTAAATATGAAGTCATCAATTCCCATGCATAAAAATGCATATGATTTTATTTTATAGGGATCACCTACCTAAATCATGGATTTATTATCCTCATGATTCTTTTATAAAAAACATATAAGCCTTTCCAAGACTTATCCAATATCATAGTGACACCTGATCCCATATCTCACACCATAAATTTAAAATAATTAATGCAACCAAATTGTAATTAATTATTAAATTTAATTCAAAGTGTAATATTTAACTAAAAACTTACTAGGAATCATCACTTCATTGAAACCATGAATAACCACACCTGTAAGGTCTATGGTACACCCCCAACGCCATTAAGAGTGAAATATATATCTCCTAGAACATATTAAAATGCCAATTTTATCCAATTTTGGAGAAAACCCAAAATAAATTCCCTGGGTGACATACCTAAAACAAAATGGTGAGCAACGGTGTATGATCATCCTATCAGGTCTTCCTTTATCCAAGCCATGCAAAATTCCCACCATCCTCACCTAATTCTACCATTATTTGGTGTAATTTATAGAGAAGTCCTAGTAAAAATCATCCAAAATCAAAAATAATTCATGATAAACAAAATAAAAAAGAAATTAGAGGGGGTAACTACCTAAAATCATCACAAAACACTAGTAAGATCCACCCCACATCAAGAGGGGACAAAGGGAGGAAGCAAGGGGGAGGAGACAACCAAATACCTATCCTCAAGCACCTATTTCTCCTAAAATGAAAGGGGGAACAAGTAAATTATAAGTATGATACTAATAAAATAAGACCCCATGTGTCAATCATAGTGAAACCAAGAGGGTTGTGTCATGGACCCCCCCCCCCCCACACACACACACATAGGGTTCATCCCTCGACTAACACCATCTCAATGTGACACACTATGGTCATGACATGAGATACAATTTTCAAGAGGATTTTAATCCCTAATGGTGTGACCGTCCTTTATTCTATGATGAAATTACCTATGATCCCTCTTGAGGTATAACATTCACAAATCTCTCCACAATACCTCCCTTACAGCAGACCATTACAGTGTGACTAACTGTAGCATTAAAATTTTAGTAATTTCACACGGTCATTCCTTGATGATCATACAATAAACCATACTATTATATGTTCCTTGATCCACATCCAAAAAAATCTATGAGATGAATCAAGACATGTAATCCAGATTTGAATCCCAAATCTTAAAATAAATCCTACTCCAAAACAAAAAATTAAAAATTTCCTCCAAAAATAATTACCACAAAATCATCAGGTCTTTACACATGACCTTCATTTAACTCACTTCTACTTCATCCCTAACCTTTATAAACATGTCTATGAATTTTTATAAAAAACTATAATTGTCCAATGATGTATTGGAATGACCCAAATTTAGTAAATTTCACTCCTCTCACCTTTAAAGCATTTTCCATGATTTTTCAATTATTTCAGGCTCAAAAATTAATCTAAGAAATTAAAAAATATTACATAAATTTTCATAATTAATAATAAAAAAATATTTACACAATATAAATTTTCTCAAACAATTCAACCAAGAATTTTAAACAATATTCAACAACAAATCTTCAATTTATTTCTTTATGATATTTTACACTTCTTTAATATTTTCAAAAATATCTATCATCATGTAATTCACAATTATTACATCATAAGTCAATTTCATTAAAAATTGTATTATTTTAAAATTATATTTCTAATACACATTCACTTTTCATTTCCACCATGATCAATTTAAATAATAATATATCAAATTCATAACTCTTCATATTTTAATTATTCAACTAAAGTAATAATCATTTTGATTTCATATTCATCATCCATTTTCTATTTCAATTTACCACAAATTAGTTATTTTATATTATTTTGGATTATATTCCCATTATTTAAAATAAAATAATGGTAAATTCATAATTATTTTTAGATGAGGTCAAAATTTCTAGTCCACTGCATTGATTCCATGAGGAAAAAGAAATCTTGATTTTTCTATCATCACCGCTAATATTTTATCAAAACCCATTCTTCATTATCCTAATTATCGATCCACCATAACATTATCACCATAGATATCTTCTTATAGATAATAGATAAAATATGAAATCTCTAATAAATTTCACTCATAGAAAATTATTTCCTCACTATTCAATTCCTCTAATAAACTCTCCCAATATTTATAAGTGTAACCACCCATAAATTGTATCATTTAATTTCCATTAAGTTATATCTTTCAATCCGTCCTTTTAAAATAACATGACAACTAAAAATGAAAACAAGTTACATAATACCCTATAATATATCAAATTCACCAACACTACACAAATAACTTACTTTATAACTTACTAATTTTATAAAAATAATCAATTAAAATGAACTACTTAAATAAATTAAATTCCACCACCACCCAACATCTAATGGTTAAACCAACTATCTTAGAAAATTGATAATTTATCACCAAGGTTATTCATCATGTCTAGAATCTAGTGGTGTTCTCAAAATATCATTCTTAGAACTATAAAATTTTCATTTTACCCTTCATACCTGAAAAATGAAAATTTTCATAAATTCCCAAAATTCAAATTTTTTGGTCTCAACATGGATCAACTATAATTTTTAACCAACTATGAGTTTTATTATGATAATTTTATATTATCATATTAGTATTTAAATTTTAAATCTCTTATGGGTTTTATACTGTAATTAACACTTTGATCATTATAAATCACTTACCCATTGAAATAAATATATACTGATATCATAAAAACTACATGAAAATTTATAATAGTAGTCTCTTCAGTCAAATGAATATTTTAAAATATAAACATCATTAATTTTAAATTAAAAAATTATCATTAATTTTAAAATTCATATTATCATAGTGATATATTTTTTTTATTCATATGAATATTTTATTTTATTTAAAAAGTTAGTATTTTAATTAATAGCTTCTAAATATCTAATTTAGGGTGGTCTTATAGATTAAGAACAATAAAACTCTCAATTTTTTTGGTAAATTCCCCTAGATTGAACTATAATGTTTCAAATGTAATTCCCCAATAAAAATATTGAATAAATGTTGCAAAGTTTTTTAAAAGCATAATTAATGTCAAAAAACAAATTTTTTTATTTTTTTATTCTAAATAATTTAAATTTATAATTATATAAAAAATTTATATTTTATTTAAATAATAAATTAGAAAAAATAATCTAGAAAATATATTATTTATAATTCAAACTATTATAATAAAAAATAATATAACTCTTAAAATTAAGCATATTACTAAAAAAATAACACTTGAAAAAAAACCTCTATGTTTAATTATAAAAAAATATAAAAACTCTAAAATTTCACTAACATGATTCTCCCTAAGATAATTTCAAGAAATGTCCATGAAAATATGATTATGGTTTTGGTTATTATAAGTAAAAGTTTAAAATACATAAAATGGTTTCATGAATTAAATTTTCCATAAAGAAAATGACAAAAACCATTTTATACATTTCTTCTATGGAATCTAAAGAATGTATTAAAGAACCATAGATATTTGGTTTTTTATACACTGAATATGGTGACACATTATTTGTAAATAATGATTAACCTTCTTCCTATAAGGAAGTAGTAAGAATCTTATAATTCATAATATGGAAAGAATCCTTGAATTCTGAGATTGATTTCATGTACCAAAACTAAGTTAGGGTTCTAGTATATCCTCCGGTAGATGTAAATCCCACTAGGTGTAAAATTTTATTCAAGAATAAACTTGACATGTAAGTTAAAGGTATTACCTATAATATATGGATTTTGTTTAAAGGGTTTATGTAACATCAAGGCATAAAATATGACAATACCTTTTCACTAGTTATTATGTTGAAATCCATTATAGTGTTTGTTACCATATCACCTTACCATGATTATTAGATTTGGTATATGGGTTTCAAGAATGATTTTCATAATGGAAACCTTATTAAATATTTCTATATGAAATTTCCAGAAGGATTTGTGACTCTATAGGATGCCAATATGGTATTCAAGTTGCGAAGATCCATTTATGGATTGAAGAAAAAATCTAGATCATGGAAAATTGACTTTGATGAATCTATAAATCAAATTTTCTTCATAAATAATTAATTTGATGCTTATGTATAAAAGTGGTTAAGTGGGAGTGTATTTTTTTTACTTATAGTATATTTCAATGACATATTAATATTTTGAAATGAGATACCAATCTTACAGTCAATTAAAATATGGTTTAACACATGATTATATGTGAAGGACTTAGTTTAAGATGCCCACATTTTAGGGACAAATATCATTCATGGTATATTAAAGAAGCTTATTAGACTCAGTTAAGGTACATAAGTTGATAAGATACTAAATATATTCAATATGGAATAATCCAAGATGGTATTGTTTCCAGTTTTACATGGCATACATCTATCAATTAAAATGTTTCCTCAAGAATAATATGAGATACATAGGATAAACAAGACTCACTACGCATCAGTTATAGGGTCAATCATGAATGTCATGCTGTGTTTTTTTTTAATTTGGGGTTGAAGATACTTTTTATTATGAAATAAAATACCTATTTATATCTAGGTAGAGAGGGACCCATTACATTGTCCATAGGCCCAAGGAAAGTGGCCCAAGAACATGGACCAAAGGCTCAATGTAGTGTCACGCCTTCATCATCCTATATATGTCATGCCTACGTCACTGCCTGGCCGCATCATTCTCATGTCACTGCCTACCGCCAGTATGCCTGCATCACCACCGATTACGTAAATCCTCTAATGGGATTTCTAGGATTCGAACCCTGGTTATTTTAGATGCAAGATTATGGGGTTTACCACTCATGTTATTTACTAGGCTTGATGTTTCATATATATTGAGCATGGTAGGTAGATATCAAGTAGTTATAGGAAAATTTCATTTAATGGATTTCAGGAGTATCCTATTTTTTCTATAGTTAAATAAGGATATGTTCATCGTTTTTGGATGAGATAAGGAGAAATTAATTATGATATATACATGTCCTGGTTTCCATATTTATTAGGATGGTCTGAAATCATATTTAGGATATCTATCCACACTCAATGAAGGAGTTGTGAGCTATAAGAGATCAAAGAAGCTAGCGGTCACCAATTTTATAATAGATTTTTAGTATATTTATTCTTATTATGTAGCTAAATAAGTAGTTTGGATGCAAAATTTCATCCAGGATCTTGATATGATGTCAAGTAGTAAAGATGAAATCACATTTAATTGTCATAATACTAAATAAATATCCCTCACTAAGGATCATAGGTCACATCAACAGAAAAAGTATATATTATTTTAAGTGTCATCTCTTAAGGTATTTTTATCAAATGGGTGGTGTCATAGTATATAGAGTATCTATGAAAGAGAACATGAGAGCGAGTAAACTCAAAGTCAACATTAGATGGAACTTTTCCATGTGTGATTCTGTGGGAGTTGATTCCCTATAACTAACTAATTTGTAATATTAATAACCTATATATTCAATGTTTTGAAAATTAAAAAATATTTTATCATATGATGAGTGTTATTCTAAATAGAAACAATGTGATAATATCTTTAGAACATCTTTCTCATTGTAAGGTTTTAATAGTTACCTATTATGATGTGAACCTTGAAGGGATATGAGGATATTATTTCACATATGTTATATGAACAGATTAAATCTATATGATGGGACACATGTGATGTAGTGTATTAGTTGTGGGGGTCTCATAAGACACTGGAACTTATTCTCCTAAATATTTCACTTGGTAATCTCTAAGAGAGAAGGTTATGAGAATAGTCTCACCTATTGGAATTCCACACATAATATGTGTCATTGGATATTCCTATATTTGGATGTGTGTATTATTTTATAGAAATGATATTATTATTAACTCATACCGTGAGTCTCATAATTAGGTGTATTGATGAATACCATGATAACATTAGCATGAAGAGAGGTATAATACATTAGGTGCATCATAAGTGACATGGATTTAATGAATAAGTCAAGAAAGGATTTTTTTTTTCCCCTATATATTAATGGAAGAAGATATATTAGGCCCTTTTATTGGAATTTAATTATCTAGTTAATTCTGTGTCCATGGTAGTTTTATCAACATGATCATTTCAGGAATATCAAAGTAAGATATATCAAGCATATAGGTTGATAAAACAAGTATGCAACCTAGTTGATGTGATATTAATACAAATGGATTATATTATATAGTGAGAATCTATAGGAGGTTTTTTCTATTGATACATTAACAAATTTCTCTATGGGTTCCTTAATGT
Source organism: Viscum album (assembly GCA_963277665.1). Lineage (NCBI taxonomy): Eukaryota > Viridiplantae > Streptophyta > Magnoliopsida > Santalales > Viscaceae > Viscum > Viscum album. Next base: position 1,107,447,965 of record OY728128.1, on the reverse strand, counting down.
GTTTCTAGTCATAGATCTTATAAATTAGAACACTTAGCCTAATGTCACTAAGAAAGTGGCATAGAGGGTCATGCACTAAGTGTATCAAAAACATTAGTTAAATTTTATTAGAATTTAATATCAGAATAAATATTATTATCTGTTTTTTAGGAATAAAATTAATCAAGTTATTTCATAAATATTGATTTAATTAATAATACATTGATATTGATTTATTTAAATAAATAGATATTATTCAAGGTTTGATAAATTTCAAGGAAGATAAATTGGATGAGTTACTAGTCTGGTTAAAATGATATTTAAATATCCATGAGCTTAGAACAAGTCAAATAAATAATATTATTATTATTATTATTATTTGACATGGGTTTCACTTAGAATTAATAAAATTGTTAAGGGTTAGTGTATAATAACTTATTCTCTATCCTTCGTATTTTAACCCTATTAAATTATTTATAGGGTATTCAATTTTATGTGAAAAAAATATCTTACTAGGTAATTCTCTCAAGCTTAGATATAACTTTCTCTAGAACACTCTTAAGAACGAAGATCATATATCCTCTTTCTCCCTCTTATTCTCTCAAGATAACTAGATTGATTCCTTCTAGTCTATAAGGAATTCTAATTTCAACTAGTAGAAATAACACAATGTGATTTATATTGAGTTCTATAATGAAAATATACATCCATGGTGTTTCAAGGTTTGGGGAACATGATTAGTTACCACTAGAGGATTTTATACTTGAATCCTACATTGCAATGATGATATGGTAAGAGTGGTCAATTGATTATGAAATAAATAAATAATTCAAACACAATGGATAAGTATATTTATAAATTAATTATAAATTATTTGTGAAATGTATTTTATTGAGGATTCTTGAGTTTCTGTTCATCCAAATCTGAGGATAAATATGAGGAAAACCATGGAAATCCATTATTGTTCTTGAGCCTGATTACTTGCACTATGCCTCAAAACCTTCAAGTATGTATATGAATTACAAACACTAGAGCACATACTAAACCAATTTCTATTTAAATAATAAATCAATAACCCATATGAGATATAGTGTGATAGGAAACTTTTATTTTCTAACTTGCATGCCTGGGGTTGTGATACATTGGTTAAGACCACTTCTATAGTAACAAATTATTGTCTCAGGGATGAAAGTATAAGGACACTGCCTTAAATAGTCTGTAAATTGTATAATTATATGGGAATTAATTTTTATTAATTCGAAAAGATATTCTTGGTTTAGAGTTTTAGATAATTAGTTCATCACCCTTATATAAATAGATATTACATCAAAATTGGTCACTTCTACTCAGTTTCCATTTTTTCCACAATATAAAAAATTTATGATATAACAAGTTTTATTTTCATTACATATCTTCATAATTTTCATTATGATCTTATCCTTGTCCCTAAAAATAATTAAAACCCTATGGAAAACATTTTAAAGTGTGGGATGAGCAAACAAATCTCATTAGTTGAGATATGAAAAGAAATAAAGAATCATGTTATCCCATGAATACTCATTATAAAAAATTTCCTTTTTAATAATAAAATTTGAACTGAAAATAAAAAAAAATTTATCCCAGAAATCAAATTCATTGAAAAAATATTTTAATAAAAATTTTCATAAGAAATATTAAAGGAAAAATAAAAATCATCAAGGTTTTTTTACAATCATGAAAAACCTATGAATTTTTTTCAAAAAGTTATAAATTTTACCCTTAATAAGTAGCCTAATATTTCCCTTAAACTTAAGATCATTAGCTTACCTTGTGAAATCATAAGATTTCCCTAATAACTCATAGAAATAATAGATAAATCATGTAGGTAACTTGGGAAATCACTTTCATATCACTCTTATAATCACACTTCAAAATTGAATTACATACCCGATAAATTCTAATAATCTATGAGGAGAAAGATAACCATTTAACTTTAACCCTTACTCAATGTATTGGAGAGATATATCATACTTACCCATCATCATGAGCTATATCAGGCTCACCTGTCATAATAAACTATATCAAGATCACCCAACATTATATGAAATTTCCAAGAATTATAACATAACTATAACACATAAAGGATTTCATTTAATACTCATAATAAAATTCTTTACACCCATAAGAAAAACATTTCAGACATCAAAATAACCATTATATTTAAAACCATTTTTGAAAATACCCAAAATAAAGGTAAGGAGATATTTTATTTGAAGAAAACATAGAATATTATAAAGGAATCTAGCCATCAAATAATGGTTATCGAGGTGGGAAAAAATTGTTGTCATATATAATAAAATAGTATATTCATTTTTCCTTTTTGTTAAAACATTCCATATAAAATAAGTAAAAAGATTAATTTTGAAAACCTTTGAAAGAAAGTAAAAAAGATACATAAAATTTTCATTTATAATATGGACATGGAAGAAAAATATTTGAAAATAAATCTTTAAAATGCTTAAAATAAGGTTTTTAAGATAAATTATCTCTTACCTAAAGTCCATATCATCATGTGTGTTATTTATCTTCATGAATAATAAACAAATATTAATTATTTAATTTATTAATAACCTTTTCATTTTTATTATTCCTTTTATTTTATTTATTATCATATTATATCCAATTATATAATCAATTAAGTTCACGTTAGTTGTTTTGATGATATTTATCTCATGTCCAAAATGAATTTGGTTGGTTAATTATAGTCAAAGTGGTCATTACTCCATCATATCAAAAATAATGATAAATTCATAATTATAATTTTTATACATTAATTATACATTTAAAACCAGCCTTGAAATAAGGTTTTGAAAAATGAGTTATCTTATAATCATGGAGATAGTAAGTCATACGAATGCATGAGTAAAATTTTGATTTTTCAAATTACATGAAGGGAAGAAGGTAATTATTATTTTATCTTTCTAGAATTATGATTATATATAAAATATAATATTCCCTATTTAAATAAAATTATATATACCATTCATGTGATGTGGTGATTAAAGATGAATTGCATCGCTTCATGGAGGTGGTAATCCACATGTATACATGAATGACATTGTCATTTTTCAATGGATGTAAAGGTAATAAAATAGATTATATATTATCTTAAAAAATATTTTTTATGTCATGAATATCATATATAAAAATTAAATCCATTATTATAACCATTAGTGAGAAATTGTGACCGAAAAAAAATTGTATTGGTTCACAAGGTGGTATTCCTCTATTCACACAAATAATTGTATCATTTCACATTTTTTGGAATAGAAGATGGATATAGGAAATTATGTTAACATAATAATATCTCAGTATATGTAATATATTGATATTACTATTTCATCATGGTTGAAGAAGATTTGATGAAGGTAGAAGAATAATTAAAATAAAAATACTCAGTTAAGAACTATGCCTATTATTCAGACAATATATTTAGTATTATACCTAAAGCCTTCCTAGGTTGATTTTCTAATCAAACTAGGGCCCCTAAGATGTGTTGATGGATGTTAAGAGGGTATTCGGATAGATATTAGATAAAAAAATTCTTCTTGAGATGATATAGAGTCAAAATGGACCATTTATGAATATGAGATGATATGGGGTTTAAATATGTCTATAAAATAGGATTTAGACAAGGTTTATTTAATTTTAACCCTTATCTATTTAGTTTAACCCCCAATAATTTGTTTTAACCTTAACTGTGGGAACAAATTTTTTCTATTTTTACTTTTCATTATGACCAAAAATTAAGTTGACCTTATTACCTAATATTAATTATTATGATTCTAATTATGGAATCAATTTTATAAAATTAGATTCATATGAGTGATTTAATTTAATTTAAAATTAAATCCTTAAAATATGAAAAAAAAAATTCATAAAAATGGATTTTTAAGTAAAAAAAATTTATACCAAATTCAAGTAAAATGTTGATTCCAAAAACATTTATTGGATTATGTTTAACAAAAATTCACTAATTAAATTTTTAAAATAATCCAAAATAGAATGTAAATTTTTAAATACTTGAAAAGAAAAGACAATTTTCAATAAAAATTAGTAATCTTCACTATTTATTGAAAAATTAAACTTTTCATAAAATTATAAAAAATTGATTCTAAGAAAATGTTGACATGTTAAATTCCAAAATGAATGTAATTTTTATAAATTTAAATTATATAATTGGGAAATTAAGATCTTAAATAAAACCATGTAATGCATTAAAATCCAATTTGGTTATAAAGAAAACTTTTTCCATTTTGACTAAAAAATTACATAATATTTATAGAACAAATATAACTATATAAAATCTAATTAATAAATATTAATAATAAATGAAAATGGTTTTTTTAAAATAAACTATTTTTTTACATTATTACCCCTTTTAAAATTATTTCCTTGCAATTTTATTCATTACTTAAACTTGTAGGGATATTTTTCCTGTATAGAATTTTCTAATTCCCATGTTTTTTCGTCAATAAAATGGTTTTTCCACAAAACATTAACTTGTTAAATAAATTCATTTCACAACACTTTCTCTATATGTTTAAGAATATATGTTTTTTTTTCATGATAAATTATTTCTTTTAACTTAACTACTTTAGAGATCAAAACATGATGTATCTGGCACATATTTTCTTAAAAAGAAAACTTGAAATATTTCATGTACCTAAGATAAAATTGGAGGTAATTCCAATAAATAAGAAAAAAATCTTATCTTCCCTATAATTTTATATGGTCTAATTAACCACATAATTAACTTTTTCTTCTTACCGAAATTCATAATGCTTTTTTAAAGAGAAAATTTAGGAAAAACATGATCACCTACCTCAAAACAAAGAACCTTTATCAGGTTATCTTCATAAATTTTATAACTTATCTAATCCATCCCCATTTGATGTTAAATAATATTTAAATTCTCAAATATTTTTTCTATAGATTATGTTCCCAATAACTTGAATTCCCTGACTTCATTCTAATAAGTTGAAATCTGAAACCAATTTCCATATAATGCCTCAAAAAGTTACATCTGTATACTAGAAAGAAAATGGTTATAATGGGAAAACTCAACCATAGATAGATGTTGATCCCAAATTCTACAATAATAAATTTAATAATCTTGAATCATATCCTCCAAATTCTAAATCAATCACTTTAACTATCTATTATATTGAGGAAGAAAGTTTGTACTGAAATTTAATTCAGTGCCCAATGAGTTCTAAATTCCTTTCCAAAAATTAAAGGTGAATATGGGTTTATGATCAATGAAATGGAAATAGGGACTCCATGTAATATAATTATCTCTTTAACATAATTTCAATAATGTTTATCCAAATTCATATTATCTTTAATGGGAATAAAATGAGAATATTTGGTTAATCGATCAACAATTACAAAAATCAAATTATAAACTCAAGATGTATTTTGTAATTCTACCATGAAATCCATGGATAAATACTCCCAGTTCCATTTTGGAATTGTAAAATGATTAATCACCCCCTTCAGTAATTTTTATTCAGATTTTTCTTGTTGATAAGTCAAATATTTCATAATAAAATCAATAGTGTATTTCTTCACTCTTTCCCACCAGAAATGTTCTTAAAGTTGTCCATATATTTTTATACTATAATGGTGAATTGAAAATGGAGAGATATTAACCCCAATCAATATTTATTTCTTCAAATAGGGGTCACAACAAACACATAACCTTTTTATAAATCTCATACCACCTTCTTTTTTAATATTAAATTTTGGTAAATTACCTTCTTTAAATAATTATTCCTTTTTTGAAACTTATTATCATAATTTTGAGCTTTCTCAATCCTATCTAATAAAAACAATTATACTGACACCTGAAAAAAATAGTAGAGATTTTTTATAAACAATTTCTAAAACAACATTCATCTAATCATTAACTAAAAGATTATTTTTGATAAATAGCAAAATTAATGATGTATTATTTTTTCAATATAAATAATCATGTACTCTATTTTTCTATACTGGATGGTAAATAATCATGTTGTCATAATCTTTTATCAATTCTAACTATATATTATTTATCATGATCAACTATTTATGAGTGTATATTTACTAAAAAAAATTATCAGTATATATTTCACAATTGAATCTATATAAATGATGTGTCCCAAATTTTAAAGTAAACATTAAAGCCTCTAGTTCAAGTTCATGTGTTGGATAATTTTACTCATGATATTTTAATTAATGTGATGCATAAGAAATTACCTGATCAATAAGTATTAAAACAAAACTCAGTCCCTTAAAATAAGCATTGTTATAGATTAAAAAATCACTATTTCTTAATGGAAGATCCAAAATTAAAGCATTTACTAATATTCTTTTAAATTCCTAGAAACATTCATCGCATTCTTTTATCCTATTGATCATAACTCATTTTAATGTTAAGTTTGTTACTGGGCTATATAACCACATAAATTTTTCAACATACTATCAATAATGACCTAATAATCAAAGAAAACTTTGAATCTCAGTAATATTTATAGGTATTTTCCATTCATCAATCAGTTTAGTTTTAGTAGGTCCCATATTTATTCAGTATTTTTTTATGATATAGAAAAGGACTGAAATCTAATGTAACTAAAAAATGCATTTTCTAAATTTCCCATATAACTTATTTTATTTCATGTTTTGTAGAAAAATCCTTAGAAGTTTTTAATGATTCTCATATTTTTTAGAATAAAATAAAATATCATCAATAAAAATAACCAAAAATCTATCCAAATATTCATGGAAATATATATTCATAAGATCCATGAATACAGCTGGATCATTCATCGACCCGGAAGGAATAACCAAAAACTCATATTTCTTATACCTAGTATGAAACATTGTATTAGGTATTTCATCCTTATTTACCTTTATCTTATGGAACCTAGAATTAATATCATCCTTTGACAATATTTAGATCCATTGATCTAATAAAACGAGTCATCGATCTGAGGCAACATATAATTATTATTAATAGTGATATTATTCAATGTTATATAATAAATTAAAAGCCTTGTGTAACTATCTTTATTTTGAAAAAATAAAATAGGATCACCCCATGGTTAAGTTCTAGGATTAATAAAATCTTTATTAAACAATTCTTATAAATGCTTTCAATTCTAGAAGTTCTACATAAGAAATTTGATAAGGGGTTTTGAAATTGGATTATTATTAGACACAAATTTACTAGTAAATTTAACTTTATAATTAGGTATAATACCAAGAAAATCATCATGAAAAATACCCATATATTATTTTACAACTGGTACATCATTAGTTTTAATAGATTCCTTATTTTAAATAGTATTATATAGATAACTTTAATTTCCATCACTTAACAGTTTCTATGCTTCTTGATATGTTATCAAAGGTATGAATCCATTATTTAATAAAAACTGAAAATAATTATATTAAATAGCTTCATGTGATCTATAATTTATCTTATCATGATAAACTAAAATCCAATTCATACCTATAATAACATAAAATTATACAATGGGCAAGAAAACAAAGTTTTCTTGGAAAATCCTTCCAAATATGGTAACAAAAAGATCTTTTTAAATTCTTTTTGCCTTAATACTACCCCAAGTTTTTTACTAAAATTCTTAACTTTATTTTTTGAGAATAAATTTTCATTTTAGCAAAAAAAATCTTAGAAATTAAAGAATGTGTAAACCTTAGAACAAACATGACATTAGTATAATATGAATATGCAATTAATGTGCATGTTACCATATCATTCGATGGAACAATATCTTTTGAAGTAGTTGAAAAATAATTCACCATGATCTTCTGCTTATAGTATTTCTAATTCCCATTATTCATTCTCTTCTTCAAACACGCATCTACATAATGACCCATCTCATTACATTAAAAACACCTTATTGCCTTCTTGTCAAGATTGTTTTCACCATAACCAAGATCATTTTCTTTGAAATCATGAGTGATATTCACAAACATACCACATCATAAGTGCTTATTGGATTTAATAAGACATTCCCTAGGGTGATTTTTACCACAACTATCACAAACTAGAAACTTGATTTTCATACCTTCATATTTTTTGATGAATTATTCCCATTTTTCTAACATATGGATCTCTTTTTATTATTATTGTTTTAAAACACCTAATCATCAACAAACTATATTTCCACATTCTCTACACATCGAACAAGTTTCTCATAAATTTTAAATTTGTGATAGGAAAAATATCTCTAATATCTTGGATTTAATCCTAAGTAAAATTTATTAATTTTACTATCAAGATCATAGATGCAATTTGATGCATACCTTGACAATATGGTGAAGTTTTATTCATATACAGCTACTAAATATTCCCCCTTCCTTAATTCAAAAAAGTATGTTTCTATCCTAAGTCAATCAACCTTAGGAAAATAATTCTCAAGGAAAATATTATTAAATGTATTACATTCCATGGATATAATATATTCCCTTTCTATAGTATTCTCAACCATTGATCACCAGTGATCTTATTCATCCTCAAAATGATAAATATTGAGAGTTTTTTTTAATGATTTAAATAACTAGTGGATTATAATATCATTTCTGGAGATTTAATCCATGCCTCATCTACCGCTAAGTTAGAATATCCATTAAATTTTGGAGGGTTTTGTCTTATAAAATTCTCCACTATCAACATGTTCCTCTATGGTAGATTTGGTTTTTCTTGAGCATGTATTCCCCCAAAATTTATATCCAATATCAACTGATCCATCATATAAAAAAATCTCAGTTCCAATTCTAACAAATCTTGGTTGTTGATCTATAAGGATATTGTTCTCTTGGTGCCTTCCTACTTTAGGTTCCCTATTTCCTATATGGAAAACCATTCTGAACAAATATAACTTAGATAAAGAAGCGTGGTAATATTAAAATTATATATTATGATAACTATAAATTAAAATATCTTATTGTTATTTACATACATTACCCTAACCTCTAAAATTATAGAAACCATTAATCTAATACCAAAGATAAGGACCATCATTAAACAATCTGTAAATTGTATCATTTGAAAAAAAAATTCTCGCATTTCTAAAAATATTTTAGGTTTAGAGTTTTATATAATTAGTTCATCACCCTTATATAAATAAATATTACATCACAAAGTGTACACTTTAACTAAGTATCTATATTTTCCACAATTCAAAACTTTTAAGATATAAAAAGTTTTATTTTTTTGTCATATCTTCATAATTTTTATCTTGACCATATCCTTCTCTCTAGTCATCCTAAAAACCATATGAAAAACATTTGAAAATGTGGGATGAGAACCAAAATATTAGTAAGGTATATATAAATATAAATAAAGAAACTCATTAGTTTATTAATAGTTATTAAAAAATCATATTTATAATAAACATTGAGATTAAAATAAAAAATTTCTTACCCAAGAAATCAGATTCACTACACAAATATTTTTATAAAACATTTCATAAGAAATATTAAAGGAAAAAAATAAAACTCATAAATTTTTATTTATGATCATGAAAAATGCATGAAAGTTTTTTTAAAAATTTATAAATTTCACCATTAATAAATAGAATAATTTTCCTTTAAACTTTATCTTATTAGATTACGTTTTAAAATAAGAGGATTTCCATAAAAACCTATAGTAAGAATAGATAAATCATATAGGTAACTTGGGACATAATTTCCATATCACTATAAAAATAAATCTTAAAAATAGAATAACTTACATAGTAAATTCTAATATTCTCCTAGGATAAACATAACTAGTTATCTCTATTCATTTACCTAATGCATTGAAGAGATATATCTTACTCACCCATATTTATGAGATATATGAGCACACCTACCATCATTAGTTATATCAGGCTCACCCATCATCATAAATAATTCCCAATAACCATAACATAATCATAACACATGAAATATTTTATATCATATTCATAAAAAAAATCTTTTCACCCATAAGAAAAAACATTCCAGATAATGAATTATCTATTCTCTTAAAACCCCTTTTTGAAAATACCCCAAAAAAAGAAAGGAGGATTATTATTTGAATAAAACATGTAAGGTTATAAATAAATACAAACATAAAATAATGTTTACAGAAATGGGAAAAAAAATTGACGTCGTATATGTTAAAATAATATATTCCTTTTTTCGTTTATATCAAAAAAATCATATAAAATATATAAATATATTTCCTTATTAAACCTTTGAAAGAAATTCAAAAGTGACATAAAATTTTCTTTATAATTTATTTATGTCCATATAAAAAACATCCATAAAATAATTTTAAGAATATTAATATGGAAAAAATTATTTATAAAATAAATCTTTAAAATATTTAAAATAATTTTTTAATATAAGTTCTCTCTTACCTAAATTCTAATTCATCACGTGTATTACTTAACTTCATAAATAATAATATTATATAAATTATTTACTTTATTAATAACATTTTAAATTTTATTATTGATTTTATTTTATTTATTACCACGTTATATTCAATTTTTTAATAAATTAAGTTCACGTTGGGTTTTTTGATAATATCTGACTCATGTGTTCAAAATGACTTCAGTAGGTTGAGTCTAGTCAAAGAGTTCATTATTCCATCATCTCTAAAATAATAATCATGAAATAATTATTATTTTTCTACATTAATTATACTTTAAAAACCAACCATTAATTATAGTTATAGAAAATGAATTATGTTACAATCATGGAGACAATAGGTCATACGTACACATGAGTAACATTTCCATTTTTCAATGAAGGTGAATGAAAGAAGGTGTTAGAACATCCTTATTTTAATGATCTAAAATCATGTTATTTATGTTTCTAAAAATTTTAATATTTTATGGTAGTAAATATTTTTGTAGAAAAATTATGAACAAATTTAGATAAGTGTTGATCTGTCTTTATTTCAACAGATCTACTATCAGTTATGGAATGCCACCATTAAATCTACTATTGGAAATCTACTTCTAGAATAGATCTACTTATAGATCTTGTTACCATCAGGCACATCTACCACTAGAATAGATCTACCTCCAGATAGATCTAACACTAAATAGATCTAACGCTAGACAAATCTACTACTTGAAAAATCTACTACAAGTCAAATATACCACCAGGTTAATCTACTTCCCGTATGTGCTATAGTTTAGAGTTGCTACCACTAGAGTTTTACCATTTCTAACTAGATTAATTTTAAAATTTAATTTATCTAATGTCTACTTTGATAAATTAAATGCAGTCATCCACACATGGATTTAATAATTATTATTCTTAAACTACTCCACATTTTCATTAAAGAAAAATTCATTCTTTCTAGATTTTTTGCTTAGTATGAGGATTTAGGTTATATTATCATTACTCTCCAATGGATAATTGGAAATGGAGTGATATAAATTCAGAAGAACTACCTCATGTTTTATAAGTGTGATAGATATATTAATGATCACTAACCTCAATACATTGAATCAATAAGAATATCTAATACACCTATGTGTAGAAGGATTGTGGACATCCACAAACTAGAAAAAAAAATATACAGTCCTTCACAAAAATTTGTTTTTTTGTACATTTTTTGGAAATTTTTTGAACTTCTTATAAATATAGATTCAAGGACCTATTAGCATTTGAATCTATTTGAATCTATTTGAATCACGCATCATCACTTTTTTCCATATTTAATCACTTTATGTTTCTATTTATACCTTATATTTGAGTTATGTTTGGTTTTAATCTATTTATCTAAAAAACATAGTCTATGGTACTTAACTGGATAATGCTTGAAACACTCTCAAATTTCTTCATTTGTATACCCATGACAATTTTGGAAGAGGTGTGTGTAACCTTTGCTTATTTTTTAGATCACATATAAATATGGAAGATGCTTTCTTCCTGGATATCCTTGTGTGTTGTTGTCTGTAAAACCAAATATAGGTTGTGGATCAAGATTATTGTTTAATAAACTATTTGGTGGTATGTGATTTCCAAGAAGAGATGATTAAGTCTTATCTTGAGCCCAAACCCCTTGTTTAAATTCTTCCATGTGTTTTATTAGTTTTTTTCTATATTTTAAAGTTCAAAAATATATATGTTTTAAAAACCTATATCATAACTTTGCTCTGATTGTTAATATTAATTTGTGTTCTATATAGAGTGTTTGATCAAGTAATTTAGTTTCAAAAGTTAAAGTGATTACAAAGATTGTTTTAACTGAGCATTAATCCATATTTATGTATATATTTAAAAAAATAATCTTATATACTTATATATTTTTGATTAACTAGGTGTTTTTATCAAATTTGGGCATTTAAGTTTCAAATTACTTTTAAATATAATTTTTTTTGGGAACTCAATTAACCCCCCCCCCCCAACCTCTTGAGTTATTCACTCCGACAAATATAAGGTAAGTATTATTTTATCTTTAAAAAATATTATTACATATTAAATATATTTATTTATCTTTAAATGAACTTATATATACTAATAATGATATACAGTGATGAAAAAATAACCACTTCACTTCATGGAGGTGGTAACCCACGTGTATGCATGAATAATGTTATCATTTTATCAATGGATGGAAATTTAAGAAAATAGATGATATATTATATTACCAGAATGATAATTATGTCCTAAATATCATATATATATATATATATATATTAAATCCATCATTTTTACCAAACATGAGAGGTTGTTATGGAAAATGAATTACATCGTTTCGCGAGTCGGTGGTCCACCATACACACAAATGATGGTTTCATTTTCCATTTAATGGAAGTGGAGATGGATATATGTTATTACATTGACATAATAATATATTATTATATGGTGGATATTGATTTAATTATTTCATCCTGGTTGACGAATGTTTTAAAGGGGTAGGAGAAGAAATAAAATGAAAATACTTGATTAAGAACTATACCTATTCTTTGGAAAACCTCTTTAGGTTTATACCTAAAGCCTTTATAGGTTGGATTTTTGATCAAAACAGGGCCTTTAAGATGTGGGGTGGTATGTTTGTAAGGGATTTGGATGGGTATTGGCCAAAACAAATAATTCTTTAAGTGTGTACAGGATAACATAGGGGTGTTCTTTTTTAAGTGGGGAAGAGGACACACTTGTAATTTAAAAAAAATGATTAAAATATTAATTTCTTACTAATGTAAAATGGATAAAAAATAGACTATTTAAAATAATTAGATGATATAAATTAAAAATATGGACATAAAATATTATTTAGACAAGTTTTTATCTCATTCTATCCCTTATCACTTTATTTTAACCCTTTAGTAAATTTGTTTTAACCTTAACCATTATAACAGATTTTTACTATTTTAACTATTCATTTTGACCAAAAATTCATTAAAATTATTACCAAATATCAATTATTATTATTATAAATATGGAATTAATTTTATCAAATTCAATTCCAAGAAGTGGTAGAATTTATTTTAAAACTAAACCTGTAAAACACAATGAAAAACCTTTTTCAAAAAAATAGCTTTTTAAGTATAAAAATATTTCTATATAAAATTCAAGTATAATGTTGATTACAATAATATTTATTTGATTATTTTTAATAAAAATTAACTGATTAAATTTTAAAACTAATCCAAAATAGAATTTTACTTTATAAATACTTGAAAAGAAAATACAAATTTCAATAAAATTTTGTATTTTTCACTATTCATTGAAAAATTAAACTTTTTAGAAAATGTTCAAAAAATCAACTTAATATAATTTTGAAATGATTAATTCAAAAATGAAGTTAATTTTTTTTAAATAAAATTCAATAATTTGGAAATCAATCTTTAAATAAAACCATAAAATGCATGAAAATCCAATTTTCTTAGAAATAAATCTTTTTTCTTTTTGACTAAAAATTATATAATATTATTATAATGAATATAACTATTTAAAATATAATTAATGAATATTAATAATACATGGAAAATATTTATTTTAAAATTAACTAGGTTGTTAGACAAATTGTATCGTCATAGGATTTCTTCAAGAAAAAGGGGGATATTATCTATACAATCCCTCAAATAAAAAGGTAATAGTGTCTAAAAATTCCATATTCCTTAGATATATCATATCTTAAAAATATTTATTAGGAAAGATTAAATTTTATGAAGTTTATTATCAAGATACATAAAAGATTTATTATAAAAATTTCACAAATCCCTATGGAATTGATTGTTCCAAAGATACAAATGATGCGTAGGAGCACCAAAGAGGTTAGAAAATGATATTGATATGGTTTTGTAGTCACCTAGAATGGTGAATCATTAATAATTTATAATAATGAACCTATTTCTTAAAATTAATGAGTAATAATTTCAAAAGTTTCAAGATGGAAATAATCCATGAATTCATAGATGGATTCCATGTGCCAAAAGTGATTATGTGTTTTGGTTGATCCTCTAGTAGATGTAAATTTTGTTTGGTGAACATGGGTATTCAATAAGAATATAGAAATGGATGGTAAATTTAGTACCTATAAGTAATGACTAGCATAAAAAGGGTTTAAGAAAAATAAATGAATAGATAATGATAAAAACTTTTCACTGGTTTCTATGCTGAAATCCATTAAAATTATACTTTCCATTGAAACTTTCCATGATTATAAGATTTGGAATATGTATTTAAAAACTAATTTCATTAATGGAAAACTTGTGGAATATTTATATATGAGACAAATAGAAGGGTTTATGACTTAATATAATTCTAATAAGGTATAAAAGTTATATAGATCTATTTAAGGATTGAAGCAAGAATCTAGAACATGGAGCATTCATTTTGATGAATCCATAAGGAAATTTGGTTTCATAAAGAATGAATGTGAGCCTTGTTCCTACAAGAGGTTTGGTGGGAGTGTATTTATTTTACAAGTATTATTTATCAATGACATATTACTAATTGTAAATTAGATAGTGATCTTACAGTCTATTAAGATATGGTTGAGCACATGTTTCTCTATGAAGAAAATTGGTGAAGAAGCCTACATTATTTGGATCAAGTTCATTCATAATAGATCTAAGACAATTCTTGGAATAAGTTTAAAAAAATATTTTAAAATTTTATTGGAGAGATTTGGTATGGAACACTCTAAGAGGTTATTTTTACCTATGTCATATGGGATAAACCTCTATATGAAAATGTGTCCTTGAAAACATGGGGGAGAGAGAGTATGACCAATATTCATTACTCATCAATGATAAGATATGCCATGTATTCCATTATATGCTTTAGGATTTATGTTACTTGCACCTTGAGCATGGTAGGTCGATATCTATCTAATCTAGGATATTGTTATTGGATAATAGTAAATATTATCCTAAAGTATATAAGGCATACTAAGAATATATTCCTAGTTTATAGTAGATATAGAATACTAGTAATCAAGGGATATATTTATGTTAGTTTAGAAATAGATCAAAAAGATATGATAACATATTCAAGATATGTATTCACCCTCAATGAGGATTTGTGAGCTATAAGAGCTTAAAAATATAGTGTTTTTTAATTCTACAATAGAGTTCAAGTATATTGCAGCTTATAATAAGAAGAAGTCTGAATACATAACTTCATCCAGAGTCTTGATGTTCTTATAAACATTAAAGATTATATCATGTTGTATTATGATAATATTACATAGTTTGATCACTCTAAATATCCAAGGTCACATTAACAAACAAAGCATATACTTTTAATGCAACACCGCTTATAGAATTTTTCTCAGAGGGGTGAGGTTACAATAAGTAGAGTTTCCATGGAGGAGAAAACAACAAAACTGTTGACTAATTCCTTATCAAAATAGAAACATTAATATCATGTGAGATCAAGTGGGATGAATTTCATTAGTAGTTATCCTTCTTCTATGTAGGATTATATTAGAGTTGGTTCCTTAGAACCAATTACTTTTTACATTAGATTACCTAATTATTAATAGTTTTTAAAATATTAATAAATATATTATCACATAATGAGTATTTTTCTTCATAACATTAATTTGATAATATCATTAGAGTATTTTTCACATAGAAAGGTCATTGTATTTCCGTTCTATAATGATAACCTTGAAGTGAAATGATATTATTCTTAAATATATCTTCTATGGATGGATGATATTTACATAGAGAGAATCATATGATGTAGGCTATCAAGTATAGGGGATTAAATGATATTGAGACATATTATTGTGAATTTTGACTTAATAAACTCTAATATAAGAGGCTATGAGAAAAGACCTTATATTAGGAATCCCACATGTTATATATGTGTCATTAGATATTTCTATCAATGGATGTGTAAATTTTTCCTTAGAATTGATATTATTGTTAATGTATTTTATGAGACGAGTAATTTGATGTATTGGTGAAAACCTTGATAACATATGCTCACATCAAAGTAAGGTATGTTCGGTGTGTAAAAAATAATATGATATTAATTAATAAGTCAATAAATGATTATTCTCTTCTAAGTTAATGGAAGTAGATATCTCATATACGTTGATTGGAATGGAATTGTATGATTAATTCCATATCTATGATGGTTCTATTAATGATTTCATATCAATAAATTCAAAGAAATTTATATCAAACATATAGTTTGATGACACATCTAGATAACCTTCTTTATGAGATATTGAGACTAAGATATTATATTAAATTGTGAGTGTTCATAGGAAGTTGTTTTCATTATGACAATATAATCTTTGTCATTGGTTTCTTTAACATATTTCAAGATGTTGATCTTAAACATTAGTCCAATTAACCTAATTCCATTGATGAATAATCCTAGAGGGTCACACATTATGTCTCCCTTAATCAGTTAAATTCAATTTGAATTTAATATTAGAAAAAATATTATTCCCCAGTTCTAAGTAATAATGATTATTTGGGTTGTATTTATAAGGACCCACCTTAAATAATCCATAAATTGAATATTTATAAAAGAAATAACTTTATTTAATTTTGATTATTTTTTTATTTTAGGGTTTTATAGAATTATTTCATAACTCTTATATAAAAAACTCATAAACTACAAAGTGGACACTTCCACTAAGTATCTATTTTGTCCACAATATAAAAATTTTATGATGAAATAAATTTTATTTTCATTAAAAATATTCATAAATTTAAATTTGACTTCTTCTTTGTTCTTACTCATCCTTAAACACTATGAAAAACAATTAAAAATGTGGTATGAGCACAAAAATCTTAGTAAAGGACTTATAAAAAGAAATTAAATAAACTTGTTAGACTATTTGAAAACCATGAGATCATAAAATAGAGTTTAACATTAACATAATAAAATTTGACCTAAAATAGTCATTTAGTTACACATGAAATTGGTTTTGTTACCTAATATTTTTAATAAAACACTTTATAATTAATCGTAAAGAAAAAATCATAATCATGAGGGTTTCGAATAAAACATGAGAACCCTTGAAACCCATTTTTAAAAAAACAAAGCCTTCTAAACAAAAGAGCATAGTCTCTACTTTAAAACAAAAGATAATTATATTTCCTTTTTAAATCAAATTATTTTCATTAAAAATCATTATCAATCATAGATAATTCATATAGGCTCCTTGGGACATTATCTTCATAGAACCCTTACAAGGGGAATAACTAATACGATCAACTACCAACATAATTCATTGGAGAACATAATCATTACTAAATTTATTAGAGAGATATATTATTTTCATCTAATTATAAATAATTTAAAAGGACCATAACATGTATAAAGTACAAATAATATTTTTATTTCCATCCTCAAACTCATAAAAGTATACTTTTGGACCTATAAGAAAAAAAAATTTGGATATTGATATATCCCTTTCCTTTAAAACTCAGTATTCAAAACTAAAATACCCTAAAAATAAAGGAGGATTTTTCTTTGATGAAAACATATAATATTTTAAAATATTCCATAAATCAAATAATTTTTTCGTTAGTGGGAAAATATATTATCACTACACTCATTAAAATAAAACATTCATTTTCCCCTTTTGTAAATAAAGTCAAAATGTTCCATATAAAATACGTAAAAATATTCCATTTGAAAACATTTGTAAATAAAATAATAAGAGATATAAAATTTCCTTTATAATTCATTTATTTCCACATAATAAATTCATAAAATAATGTTAATAACATGTATATGGAAGAAAAATATTTGGAAAATAAATCTTTAAAACAATGAAAAGGGATTTTTAAGGTAAAGTGTCCCTTACCTTGAGTCTAAATCATCATATATGTAATTTATATTCATGAATAATAATATTATGATTGTTATTTAATTGATTAATAAATTTTTTCTATTTTATTATTTCTTTTATTTCATTTATTACAATTACTTAATCAATTATGTTTATGTTGGTTGTTTTGATGATATTTGGATCATATGTCCAAAATGAGTTTGGTAAGTTGACTATAAAAAAATAGGTAATTATTCCATAATAAATATAATAATAAAAATTAAATAATTATCATTTTTATAAATTAATTATACTTTTAAAACCAACATGAAATATGGTTATGAAAAATGAACAATGTTACAATCATAGATACGGTAGGTCGTACGTACACATTAGTAATGTTTTCATTTTTCGAGGATCATGAAAGGAAGAAGGTAAGTATTTTTTTTTACAATTAAAAAAAAATATAATTATATAATAAATATCATATTATCTCTTTATGTACTTTACATATACCATCCATGTGGTGTGGTGAGGTGGTAATCCACACATACGCATGAACTATGTTATCATTTTTCAAAGGATTAAAAGGTAATAAAATAGAT
The DNA here is from genome assembly GCA_963277665.1 of Viscum album. NCBI lineage: Eukaryota > Viridiplantae > Streptophyta > Magnoliopsida > Santalales > Viscaceae > Viscum > Viscum album. The sequence goes on along the minus strand of OY728128.1, from coordinate 1,107,429,098 downwards.
GATATATTATATTTGAATAATTATAATTATTTCATTAATATCATATATATTCATTAAATCCATCATTATAAACATCCATGAGAGGTTGTGATGGAAAACGAATTACACCAGTTCATGAGGCGGCAGTCTTCCGTACACACGAATGATAGTTTCATTTCCCATTATGTGGAAAAATAAATGGATATAGGTTATGAAATTAACATAATAACATCATAGTATATGGAAGATAGTGATTTTATTATTTCAACTTGGTTGAATAATATTTTATAGTGGTAGAATATGAAATAAATTGAAAGTGGTCGGGTTGGATGATTACCTCTTCTTTAGTAGACCTCCTTCAGATCCATTATTAAGGACCCATGGAATGGTATTTTAATAATAATAAAACCTCTAAATAATGTATGGGTAAGATTAAAATAGAATTATTCATGTTTTGGTTGATCTATATGGATCAAATTTGTGGAAATAAAAGAGATAAGGGGTTTCCTTTTATAAGCAAGGGGAGAGGAATTTTTAGAAATTAAAGAAATATTTTCTTACATAATATTTGTTTAACTCATGTAAAATGGTTCCAAAATGACATGGTTTAGAATATTATGTGGATATTGTCATAATTTAATCATCCAATAAAATTTTTATACGTTTAAATATCATTTTAAATCTTATCTTTTGGTTTAACCCCTTGGTTAACTAATTCTAACCTTAATTGTGGTAATGACTTTTTCAATATTAAAGCGTTATAATTTTACCAATGAGGTAAAAATTGTCCCACAAATGGAAAAGGATGTAATTTCAGACCATTTATCATACTAATTTTTCTATTTTAAGTTTTTTATTATTTTAAAATAATTTAAAAAAATAACATAAAATATTATTAATGTCATTTTTGATAGTATTCATTTAGTTTGACTTTAAAGACAATAAGATAAGAATTTATTTAGAATAAAAACTATTAAAACATCCCTAATATGTTATATTGATCAAAAAAAATCATGGTACACTATAAATATCACAAAAAATATTAATTTTAATTTTTTTAATATCATTTACTTGATTTTTCTACTTCTTGTACAAGCACTGTATCGGCGTTTCATAAGAATTTAAGACAATTATTTCATTACTAAAAATTAAAAATAAATTACCATGATAAAAAATTATTTATATTACACATAAATATTTATAACTGAACATAATTTTCTTTTATCTATTTCACAAAATATTAAAAACATTAAAAGCAAGAGAGTGACATTTTTTGAATTTATCCTCTACTTAAAATATTATAAAAGTAAAAAACAATGATAAATGGAAACAAATGGTCATATTTTATAATTTTTGAGGATTATGGAAAAAATAGACTCATTAACTGAAATTAATGAAATTATTTTAATGAATTTTAAGCCTTATCACATTAGTTTAAACCCTAATTAACCCATTTTACATTTACTGTGGTAATAAAAAATTATTATGTCTACTAGTCATACTGACCAAAAATTAAGTTGGCCTTATTACCTAATATTAATTATTATAATTAAAAATATAAAATCCATTATATTAAATTCCATTAATATAAGTGGAATAATTTAATTTAAAATAAAACCCACAAAATGAAATGAAAATCGATTTTCCAGAAAAAATGCATTTTTAAGTATAAGAAAGTTTTTAAACCAAATTCAAGTATAATGTTGATTATAATTAAATTTATTGGATTATTTTTAATAAAAGGTAACTATTTAAATTTTATAACTAACCTAAAATATATAGTGACTTTGTAAAAAATTGAAAACAAAAGATGGTTTTAAATAAAATTTAGTATTTTCACTATTCATTGAAAAATCAAACTATTCAAAATATTATGGAAAAATCATCAAAATATAATATTTACATGCTTAATTAAAAACATATATAATTTTTATAATATATAATTTCTAAAATTTAAGGAAATTAATTATAATATACAATCATAAAATTCAATAAAAACCAATTTTGAATAAAACATATTTTTGAAGCATAAAATGACTTTACTAAAAAATTAATTACTTATTCCCTAAACATTAATCATAAATTTTTATTGATTAATAACATTATATATATTTAAAAATTTACTTAATATTATTCATACAAGCCAATTTAATATCTATTTTATATCTATAACATTTAAATATTAATATTTCATGGTTCATTTAAGCTCGGTGTTGTGTGTTGTATATACTATCGAACATAGTGTTCTTTTAAAATCTCAGGATATTAAATTATCCCTCCCTAATAAATTTTTCCCTTAAAATTTTAACTTGACCTTGATAATAAAGGGTTTGATATTTGAAAATATCTTTGTTGAAATCTCACATCATAAAAAGGTTTAATAAAACTTCTTTTTGAAAAGTGGGAAATGGAAATTTGAATGTAATATAGAATAATACATAACTAGGTTTCTAAATAGGATAAAATTAATAGGGAATGAAAATTTTTGCATAGATGAAAATTAATTACTAAATATTTATGGAGATTTATAGAGATCATTGGTCATAAGAAAGTGAATTATCATGATAATGTTAATGAATAAAAAATTGTAAACCAAATAGGTGTGAAAAGAACCATCAATTCATTTTAAATGATTGTAATGGGATAAAAAATTTATTTCAAGATAATTCTCCTAGATTTTAGGGATTCCTTTATCATCTAGATCAAGAACATAAGAAAATATACTTACTTGACAAGTATAATATCATCATTTAATCAATTTCCAACATAATACCATCTTTTTTCTCTAAATGATGAGTATTCAAGATGAATTTTTAATGCATTAAGCTCTAAAATTAACTTCTAACAAATCACCTAATCCATAAAAGGATATAAATATATTCTTATTATCTTTATAAATTAACCAAAACCAAAATGGTTAGCACAATAATAGATAATTATCAAAATGAATAAACCTTCAAATTAAGGAATACAACATTAATATCTAATTCCTCAACAATAACACTCAAAGTTCAATATATATCGTTTGATAAATAACAAACATCAAAATTCTTCAAAATATTTTTGACAAAGTTAAAAACCCAAAAATCCAAAGGATTTGATCACATATTCTTACATGATTAATTTAACATGTAACCCTAATCAAAATTAGTCTCTCATAAAGTCATACCCCCAAAAATGTATATACCCTAATCATATAATCTCCAAAATATTCTAATCATTTCCATAAATAACCTGAATCAACATAAAGACAAAATAAAACCACATATACTTCCAAAATATAATTCAACCTTTATTCCTCAATTAATATCCAATCTTATCAAAAAGTGTTTCTATTTACCTTAATCATATAATGATCCTAAATATATCGTGAACTAATTTCAAAATAACATTAATCCCTTAGTCCCAAGATCCCTTTTCAATCCCATGGTTATGTATAAAACATATGTTACAAAAATTTAATAACCTTTTATCTCAATTATCCATAATTACCTCAATATAAAAGATCATATTAATCCTAATGGTTATAAATATCATTCAAATTATGTCTAAAAAATAAAAGATAATTCTTCCTCAAATAACCTTTAATTAAAACAAAAGTTAATCCTAAGGGTTAAATATACCTAAAACATCTATTAAGAATCAATTAGTTTTTCCAAGGTACTCCCATTAAATTTAAATTCAAAATATTGTTAATGCCTTTAAACTTATGATCATCTATAAATCTACCACTACATAATAACATTTGAATCACTTTATATAGACACCTCAATCATTAAACATCATTTATAATAAATTAACTATACTTTTCCGTTTTATTATGTAATACTTTATATAGTCAAAAATAAGATTCATCAATATCAAAACATAATCCAAAATTTAATTCATACCTTTCATATGTCAATTGTAGTTTCCTCATCTCAACTATAATAAAATTAGTAATTTTGAAGAATTTTATAGTCTTAATGATCCCATTATTGATCTTTACCCCTCAGAAATAAATTTTCATAATGCTGATACTCCCCATAATAAACTGATAGTTTGGGAATAATTTTATTCCCCTTAATATAATTAACTGAACTCTTCCTTTTTTATTGGTAGATTATTTTTTTATTCCTCATTTACCAAATAAAAAACATCTTAACATTATTTTAAGAAATTTCCCTAGGTGATTTTTCCCACATTCTTAACACTTAATACATTGAATCTTTTTACTTTTATGATAATTATCACTTCAAATCCCATGTAACCTCATTTTTATATCATTTGGTTTATTAGGAAACTCACCTAGTTTTAGGTTATTAATCATAACCCATGATAACTAGGTAAGAATAACCATAAGAGTTTTCACTATAACTCCTATTCAATTTGGATGCTCTTTTATACAACCACCACATTATTCTTCACATCCATTTCTAATTTGGTACCTATTAGTTCTATCCATTTACTAAAACAAAAAAGGTTACTGTGAATACATCAATAAAATCATAATAAACCATCTTATGGGTAGGATAAGGAATATGATATCCATAACTGTTCAATATTTTATTAAACACTTTCAATTTATCCAAAATAACCATAAATATCCTTAACATATTATCTTTTGTGGTTATAGATGACTTTTAACTTATTTTAAAATAATATTATAACATCTAAAATTATCTAAACCTTTCTTCTAATACCAACTATATGAACCCAACCTTAAATAATCCATCAATTGAGTCTTTAGAAAATAAATCACTTTCCTTAATTTTAATGATATTTTGTGTTTAGAGTTTTATATAATTAGGTAATAAATATTATATAAAACCCCATATATTACAAAGTGTAAATTTACACTCAATATCCATTTTTTATTAAATATAAAACATTTATAATGAATGATTTTTTATTTTCATAACAAATTTTAATAACTTTCAACTTGGATTCTTATTTGTTCATAATCATCCTTAAACCCCATGAAAAACATTTAAAAACATGGTATGAGCATAAAAATATTAGTAATGGATATATAAATAAGAATAAATAAATATTTTAGTCCATTTTAAAACCATGAAATCATAAAAGATAACTTTCCTTTAACATAATAAATATTGTTCTCAAATAATCATTTAGCTACACATGAAATTAGAGTTATTACCCAAAGTATTTTATAAAAAAAAATTAAAACAAAACATAAAGGAAAAATAATAATCATGAGATTTTATTATAAAACATGATAACCCTTGAAAAATATTTTCTTAAAATATACCTTTTTATCCAAAAAGTGAATAATTTTTCCTTTAAAATAAAAGATCATTAACTTAACTTTTGAAATAAAATTATTTCCATGAAAACTCATTATAAATCATATAAAATTCATATATTTTACTTGGAACATAATCTTCATATAACCCTTAAAATAACCCTTATAATATTCCTTACAAGTGGAATGATAAATACAGTCAACTTATAACATAATTCTCTGGGGGAACATAATCATTTCCTAGTGAATTGGAGAGGTATATTAGGATCACCCAATAATAAAAAATTTCCAAGGACTATAAAATTTAGAAAACACATGTAATGTTTCATTTCCATCATCAAACTCAAAAAATAAACTTCCGAAACCGTAAGAAAAACATTTTTAGGGATCGATATATCCATTTCCTTTAAAAAAATTAAAAATAAAATACCTAGAATAAAGGGAAGGGGGTTTTATTTGATGAAAACTTGTATGATTATAAATTAATCCATACATGAAATAATTTCTATGGTGTCAGGAAAATCCATTGTTTCCATATATATTAAAATAAAACATTCCTTTTGCCTTTTTTTAAAGAAAGTAAAAAACATTCCATATAAAATATGTAAAAAAATATTCCTTTTAAAAAAATTTGTAATGAATGTAAAAAGAGAAATAAAATTTAATTTATAATTCATTTATGTATATATAAATACATATATAAAATAATTTTAAGTACATGGATAAGGAATAAAATTATTTCGAAAATAAATCTTTAAAACAATTAAAATAATTTTTTTGAGGTAAAGTGTCCCTTACATCGAGTTGGACACATCACATACATTATTTGTATTCCTTGATGATAAAATTTTGTTAATTATTTAATTTATTAAGAAAAATTTTCAATTTTATTATTTCTTTTATTTTACTTATTACAATTACTAAATCAATTATTTTCACATCGATATTTTCACGATATTCAGCTCATATGTCCAATATGACTTTGGTAAGTTGAATATGGTCAAAGAGGTCATTATTTAATCATATCTATAATAATAATCATGTATTTATTGAAATTTTTATATATTATTTATAAGTTTAAAACCAAACCTGAAATATGGTTATGAAAAAGAACTATATTACAATCATAGAGACGGTAGGTCGTGGATACGCATGAGTAATGCTTTCATTTTTCAACATAAATAAAAGAAATAAGGTAGGTATTATTTTAAAATTAAATAAATTTTATTATATAATAAATATAATATTATCACTTTAAATACTTTTTATATATCATCCATGTGATGTGGTGATGAAAAACGAATCACATCGTTTCATAGAGGTGGTAATCCACATGTACGCACAAATGACATTATCATTTTTCAATGGATTGAAAGGTAAAAAAATATATATGATATATTATCTTTACATAATTATAATTATTTCATAAATATAATATATATACATTAAATAATTTATTATAAACATCCATTAGAGGAGGTGATGTAAGAAAATTACATCGATTCGCGAGGCGGTAGTCCGTCGTACACATGATCGATGGTTTCATTTCTCATTTGATGGAAGAGGATATGGTTATAGGTTTTTAAATTAAAATGATAACATCTTATTATATTTAATATACTTATTTTATTATTTTATCATGGTTGAAGAATATTGTAAGGTGGTAGAAGAGGAAATAAATTGAAATATTTCAGGTTGGATGATTACCTCTTCTTTGATGGGCCTCTATTAGATGCCTTCTCAAAGACCCTTGGAATAGACTTTTAGGAATATAATAACCTATAATTAATGTATATATTATTTTATAATATAATTTATCATGTTTTTTTCGAGCTATATGACTCAAAGTGGTGTAAAGAAAAGAGAGAAGGGGTGTCCTTTTATAAGGGAGGGGAGGGGATTTGTAGAAATTCATGAAATATTATAATATAATATGGGTAAAACTCATGTAACATGGTTAAAAAATAACATATATTATAATATAATTAGGATATGGTCTTAATATAATCATAAATTTAAATTTTTACAGGTTTAGATATCATTTTAAACCTTATCTTTTAGTATAACCCCTTGGTTAACCAATTTTAAACTTAACTGTGGTAATAACTTTATCAATATTAAAGGGTTATAATTTTACTTATAATGTTAAAATTGTCTCATAAATAGAAAATTTATGAAATATTAGTCCATTTTTCATCCTAATTTTCCTCTTTCAAGATTTTTATGACTTTTAAATAATTTAAAAATATTATTTAATATAAAATATCATTAGTGTCATATTTAACACAATTCATTTTCTTTGAATTTAAATATAAGAATATAGATATATATTTATAATATAAAGCTTTCACACATCCCTAATATTTTATATTGATATATAAATTTTGTGGGATACTATAACTCTCCTAAAAAATATTACTTTTAGAGTTTTTAAAATTATTTACTTGATTTTTCTACTACATTCACAAGTACTGTATCGGCATTGCATAAGAATTTAAGGAAATTATTTAATTATTAAAAATTAAATAAACAATCCCATGATAAAAATATAAATTTATATATCAAAATAAGAATTTATAACCGAACATTTTTTTAATCCATTTCAAAAAATATTAAAAAATATTGAAATCAAGATAGGGACATTTTTGAGATTATCCTTAAAATATTATAAAGTTAAAAATCAAAGTCAAATTGAAACAAAGGGGTGTATTTTTAATTATCTAATTATTATTGACTAATTAGTCTCATAAAATTAAATTAATTAGGGTTTTTTAATGAATTTTAAGCCTTAAAACATTAGTTTTAACTCTAATTAACCCATTTTACATTTACTATGGTAAAAAAATCTGTGGATATTGTTCATATTGAAAAAAAATGAAAGTTTATCTTATTAAAAAAAAATTATTATGCTAATTTAAAATATATAATTCATTTTATCAAATAAAATTCACAGAATTGATAGTTTTTAATTTAAAATTAATCCCATAAAACACAATGAAAAGAAGATTTCTAGAAAATTTGTATTTTGAAGTATAAAAATATTTTTATACCAAATTAAAGAAAAATATTAATCCCAATAACATTTATTGGATTATTTTTATTCAATAGGCTCTATTTAAATTTTAAAACTAATCCAAAATAGAATGTTAATTTGTAAGTTCTTGAAAAGAAAATACATTTTTCAATAAATTCAGTGTTTACACTATTCATTTAAAAAACAAACATTTCATAAAATTCTAAAAAAATAATCATAATATAATTTTGATATTATGAATTCAAAAATTATATCATTTTTATAAAATTTAATTTATAAAATTTCTATAAATTAATTATAATATTCTATCACAAAAATCAATAAAAACCATTTTTGAAGAAAATATATTTTTGAAACATAAAAAAAATTTACTAAAAAATTAAGTGCATATATACAAAGGATTAATCAACACATTTTTATTGATTAGAACCTTTATATATATTTTATAATTTATTTAATTCTATTCATACTCACCAATTTAATGGATATTTTACATCAATAACATTTAAATATTAATATTTGATAGGTTTTAAAGCTCAGTGTTGTGTGTCGTATATGCTATCAAAAATAGTGTTCTTTAAAAATGAAGGTATATTACAATTTTGGTTGTATAAATATTTATTAAATGAATAATAGGGTGATATTCTTTTAAATAAATATTTAGTATTCAAGGTTTGATAAATTCCAAAGGGGATTTCTGTGCCGAGTTAAGGGTCTGGTTGAAGTGATATTTAAATATTTCTGGTTTTAGTGCACATCAAAGAAATAATAATATTATTATTATTATTTGATTTGGGGTTCTATTAGAATTAATATAATGGTTGAGGGACTTTTTGTAATGAGTTATTCACTAAACAAAGTATTTAAACCCAATTATATCATCTCTAGGGTAATTAATATTTTGTACACAAAATCTCTCCCTATATAATTATATCAATCCTAGAGAAAAATTCTCTATAACACTCTAAATAATGGAGAGTATCGATCCTACTTATACCTCTGAACTCCTTGATAGAACTAGATTAGTTCCACTCGGTCTGTAAGGAATTCTAGTTGAGACTAATGGGAAAATTAAAGGTGGTATATCTTTGATGCTATAATATAAACATAAACTATTAAGTTCTGAGGTTTTTTGAACATGTGTAGATACCACTACATGAATTCTACACTTGAATCCTTTATAAAAATCATTGTACAACATGAGTGGTCAGCTGATTTAATAATGAACAATGAATTCCAAGAAAATAGGTAATTATATTTATAAATTTATTATAAATTATATGTGAAATATTCTATCTTGGGGATTCTAGGGTTGATATTTTCCTATTTTTTAAGATAAATATAATAAAACTGATGAAAACCAATTGTTGGTCACATGCCCAACAAGGTTATGGGAATAGACCCACCTGTAATAATTCTACATTTAATATTTGTCATTATATATTCTTATTTAGATACATGTATATTAATCCTTACACTTGATATTATTATCAATTCATATCATGAGATGTCAAATTACATGTATTGATGAAAATAATGAAGGAATATTCTCATGGTGAGGTAGAATAAATTGGGTGCATCACAAGTGATATAGAATTAATGAATGAGACAATAAATAATTCATCTCTTCTAAGTTAATGGATGTAGATATCTTAATACCATTAATTGGAATGGATATATATGATTAGATCCATGTTAATGGTAGTTTTATTGACATGGTCCTTTCAGGAAATTAAAAGTAAGATATAATAAGCATATAGCTTAATGAAACAAGTATTTATCCTGATTGATGAGATGTTGAGATAAAAGTATTATATTACACAATGATCATTCGTAGGAGCCTTTTGTCACTATGAAATTAGTGACTTTGTGTATAGGTTCCTTAACATTTTTATAGACATGGATCATGTACTATAGGAAAATTATCCAAATTTCACACAAAAAAATCCTAGAGGCTCACACACTAAGTGTATCAAGAACCTCAGTAAAATTCTATTTTAATTTAATATTAGAATAAATATTATTCTCTAATTGTAAAGAATAATAATTATTTAGTTTATGTCGATCACATAAATATTTATTATGCAAATAATATAGTATTTATTTAAATAAATAGATATTATTCAAGGTTCGATAAATGCCGAGGATTGATGAGTTGATTTAAGGTTCTGGTTGAAATGATATTTAATTAATCAGTTCATTTAACACATGTTAAGGAATTATTATTATTATTATTATTATTGAGGTTGTTTTTGTTGTTGTTTTTGTTGTTTTTGTTGTTTTTGTTGTTGTTGTTGTTTTTTTTTTTTTTTTGTTGTTGTTGTTGTTGTTTTTGTTTTTGTTTTTGTTTTTGTTGTTATTGTTGTTATTATTATTATTATTCAACATGGTGTTCACTTAGAATTAGTAGATTATTTAGGGGATTTAGTATAATAACTTATTATTTGGATAGTGTATATAAACCTGATTTTATCCTTTTTAGGGTAATCAATTTATTGTGAAGATCTATCCCTAGAAAATTATCTCAAACCTGTAGCTAAATTTCTCTATAATGCTCTAAATAATGGATATAATATATCCTCCTTCACCCTCTTAAGTCTCTGAGAGAACTAGATTGATCCCTTCTACTCTAGAAGGAATTCTAGTTACGACTAATGGGAATAAGGCTAGGTGATTACTCCATAGTGATAGAACACAAAGATCCATCTATGACATTTTTAGGATCATAGAACATGCATGGAAACCACTAGAGGTATTCTACACTTGGATCCTACATCTCAATGATGGTATGAAAAAATTTTATCAAACAATTCAATAATTAAGAAATAATTCCAAGACAATAGGTAATTCTATATATAAATTAATTATAAATTGTATATGAAATATACTGTATTGAGGATTCTAGGTTTACTATTCATCCAATTATAAGTATAAATCTAAGGAAACTGATGAAAACCCATTTTTGGTCATGGGATCATCCACTTCCACTATACCCCAAAACCTTCAAGTGGTAACAGAGCGGCTATACCTTAATTTAGAATTGTTTATTAATCATTGATCACTTCACACATTTGTGTAAATTTTCATTTCCAAATTTTTTTTATTTAATCCAAAATTTGAGATATCATATTCATTCACATTAATATAACCTGGAACAAGACATTAATAGATAAATAATATTCAAATATCTCATTTATAAGTGTCAAATATTGTGGCCAAATTACACAGATACAGGGCGTGTAACATAAATGTACATGACATGTACCCATATTCACTACAAAGGGATGAGTTTTAGGAATTGTAACATGTTTGTGGTAGAATAGTACACAATATCATCACATGCCATGTATTGACCAGGCCATATTGAATGTGGCGTGATGAGTTACAAAGCGTGTAGTTGGTGTACACATCATGCAACTCCACATGGTTCTCCCCATGGGAATTATAGAAACTGTGTGGTGAAAGTAAATGGAATATATTAAATACACACCACATATTGACTCATAATAGAAAAACATTATCCAATTGTGACTACACATCTCGTATCTTGCGTACATGTTGTGTAACCTATAAATTTCTATGTAGAATACATGTTTATTCTCTAGGTGTGTAGTGCATATGGCTAGTGAATGGAGTACATGGCATGTGGTGGGTTGTACAATTCATGTAACTCATACCCATTAATGAATGTAGATATAGTTTATACACTACATTAATTAATTATATAAAATTTTTATTAATTATATCATTTATTATAACATTAAATACTTAAATTAATTAATTTTTGTTGTGTTTTTGGAACTACATGATGTGTATGGTCATCGCACACACTGTATAATTCATACGAATTATAAGTGGTACATTTCATGTATATTCAAGGTGTTTTGTGAAGTTATAAATGTTTCATAGACTACATAGGCTTGAATCGCCAAATTGTATGTCATGTAATACCATGAAGATCTATGTATGATACATGTTATGTAAGTATACAGTTCACAACCAAGACCATACCGACCGTAGTCACACACCATGCAAGTGATAGTACATTCTATGTACAAGGATATATGTTATGTTATCTTCATTACATGTCATGTTAAATTCTAGATTGAATTTAATACTTTCCAAAAGGGTATATTTTGTTCTCCTTGTCTGTACACAGAATACATGTATTGATTTTAATTTAAAAAAAATATTTAATTTATTTAAGATTACAAATGATGGGTTTCTTCAGAACTATTTGGATGTAAAATTAAGATAAATGAACTAATTATATAATAAGATAATTAATTTATTAATTTAATTGATTTATATTAATAAATAATGAATGATAATGAATTATATATTATTTATTAAATGTGTAATTGTTTCAAGTGTAAATTATTATGATCTTGACTGATCAATGTATATGTTGGGTTTTTGTTTAATTTAGTTTTTATTATATGGTTTTTTAATGTGATAAAAGTTTTATTAAATTTAATATGATGTCCTAAAACTCATCATTTTTACCTTTATTGTGTGGGACCTGTGTGTCCATGAATTATTTTATGTAACCTCATACCCCAGTTCCCCTCACCTATGTGTGAGTAAATACATTTAACGAATGGAGCACCAATGAGTGAAGGTAGTTAAAACTCTAAATTAAGGTAAAACCAACCAAGGAGATACATTAGATTCTTTATGTAATTTTAAAACTCAAAATGATCTTGTTTTTATGATTTATTATCACGACTCGTCCCCCGGGGCCTGTGTCGTGACTACCCCAAGCCCGCCTTCCATAGGCCAAGTGCTGGAGACTAGCACCGAAAAGGCATATCCATATAATGGGAAGGCATTGAATTTAAACATTTACAAAAACACAATACAAGAACACAATAAGAATCAACCATGAAGTATACTATTGTAGTAAAAAAGTATACTGAAAGTAAAGTGGTCATAATACAAGCCCAATTGGAAAGTAAAAGTACAACTAAAAGTGAAAACATCTCTTAAAATGTATACTGAGGATCCTACCTAAAGGGTAGGTACATCTCACGATCAGTAGTCACTGTGTCATGTCACATCAAATGGTCTACCTCTAAGCTCCATCCAGCCCTCGCTCCCTCAACCTCGATCGACGATGTTTGTCATCTACACAAGATACAGCAAGGTGTAGGCATATCCCATGCAGGGCTGAGTATAACAATACTCAGTAGGGACCCCAAGACCCCCAAAGGACTCCTAGAGTTCCACAAAGGATAAACCAAAAAACAAGACATCAATCACAAAGCACAAAGTAGTCAGCAACTCTACTTTAGTATATTCCCATACAAATACCTAAGTTATCAAAATATACTCATCTCATATATGAGGAAACATAAGGCTCCAACTTTTAATCCATTTTCACAACTAATCCATGAGGTAAGAATACCATGAAGGTTAAAGTACCACAAAGGTAACACTATGAAGGAAACACCACAAAGGTAAAAGTACCACAAAGGTAACAACACGAAGGTATCACCACAAAGGTAAAAGTACCACAAAGGTAACACCATGGAGGTAACACCACGAAGGTAAAAGTACCACAAATTTAATACGATATAGGTAACTCCACGAAGGTAAAAGACTCATCTAACACCATGTATATAACTTAAGTATATAAGTACAGATGATTAGTCGTAAATCTAGATCATCTTGTTCTGTCGAGAGGCTTTGTTGCTGACCCACACAAGATCGATAGATATTGACCCACATAGGATCATTGGGAGTTGACCCACATAGTATAGATAGATACTAACACACATAGTATCACTAATCACTGACCCACATAGGATCGAAATATTCTGACCCACATAGGATTGATGTTCTTTCTTCAGGTTACAGCCAGCCACGAGATTATCGCACTAAGCACGCTTGATTCTGGGAGTATCTTCTCCTAAAGAGATCATTCGTACCTTAACCACCACAAAATTCCCTGAATATGTATCCTAAGTACGTCCATGTCGTAAGGGTTCCAATGCGACAGACGGCGCATCAATCGGACGCTCGGTCTGTGACTTATAAGCATTTTTGTACCGCGGGACCAGTTGGATTTGGGTTTGATCCAACCCAGCCATACCCCAACATTCTCCAAAACTCAAGTGGAGTATACCAAAATTAACATCACATTCCAAGGATTCTGTCTTTATAGATGTTTCATAAAACAGATGTCTGGTTCACAAGTTATGGCCCTTTTAGTGAAACTGGGCCTAGTTGGGTCCAGGTCTGGTCCGACGCGATCTGCTGACCCGGCCCGAACTGGCCTATGCCGGCCTAGTTGGGCTGGGCCATGGACCAGACTAGCCCACCTGGGTGGTTCATCTTGGCCCACGGAGGGCGAGGCCCTCTGGGATCACATGGCCAGACCCGTTGGAGAGGGGCCCGCCCTAGCTGGCACGGGGGGGGGGGGGGGGGTTCCAAATGGCTAAGGCCATTCGATTCATGTGGAGGTGCCACATGGCGTTGCCTGGTCTCCCGGTGGGACCTGAAGAGTGTGGGTCCTCACTGTCGTGGCCTTCTCCGTGGGTGGCGCGTCGCTCTGCCTCCTACAGTCGGCCGCCCTTCTCGACCGCCACAGCTAAAAATTCATGGCCTTCTCCTCTAGTGACACACGACGGCACGCTACACCACCTCCATGGCCGGCCAGTGCTGGTCTCCCTGCTTACCATTGTGGCATAGTGTCGCGGCCTCCTCCTACGGCATGCGACGGCGTGCCGCCTCCATTGCTGTCGAGTGGTGCTGGCCGCCACCATCATTTATCGGCGTCGGTTGCCAATGCCATCACGTCGGTGCCGCACCAGCAGTCTTCTGTGGAGATTGCAAAGTTAAAACAAGTGGTGTAGGTACTGGGCCTTGTTCATTTTGCATGTTCCCTTCGTGTTATTATCTTATCAAGAAAGAGGATATGTGAGTCAACAACTCTTGAAATTATAAAAGGAATAAACTCTACCTCAAGATCATTGGAGAATGTCCGCATTTGAGAAAGAGTTGGTGTTCATCGTTCATGATTTAGTGGCGCTCATCACCACTCGCTGGAACCAGTTCCATCCTCCAAGTGGTTGGAATTGTGGTACTTTACCAGGAGTTCATCTCTTGGTGAAGTCGTTCCAGTACCCCTCCCCAAACTCCATATAAATAGAAGTGGGAAAATGTGGGTAACATCGTTGGGAATTTTTGAGGTTCATTTAATAATGAACCTTCCTAATTCCAATGGAACGGTTACAAACATTGAGGAGTCAATAAAATTAATTTATTGACATGTCATTGGTCCTGCCACTGCCGCTTGTTTGTTAGAGGAAAATAAAAGAGAGAAATAAAATAACTTTGTTAATTTTTTATTATTTTAAAATTCCAAAATCTATCTTTTTCTCTCATCCTACTGTTGTTGAAGTGAAGTCATCCTTAAGTGAATCCTGGTGCTGTAGATTCAACGGTGCTCTTAAATTTTTAATTTGAGCATTGGTTCAAAAGTTAGAAAACATCACTCACGCATTTACTGAATGTACCTTAAAAAAAGTTCAGAAATTCATTTCGAGCACACCAAGCCATGGAATCACATTTTTTCAATTTTCATAGACTCTTAATAATTCAATATTATTAAAAAAAATACATAGAAAATATAGGACTTTACATTCTACCCACCTTATGGATTTTTTTCCCCGTAATCCAAAACATAGACTAAATAAATAAATGGGGGTACTGAGAACGAATCTGAGCCTCCCGCTCCCATGTACTCTCCTGGAGATTCTTGTGCTGCTAGAAAACGCGTACCAGAGGTATCAATTGTCCACAAAGGACTCGCTCCTGTTGATCCCCAATCTCCACTAGAACCTTCGTAAACATCACCCAATCATTAAAGTCTAGCTCACCATGGTCCATGACGTGAGATGGGTCATCCACATATTTCCTCAGCTGGGATACGTGGAAGACGTCATGAACCCTCTCCAACTACGGTGGAAGTTCCAAGTGGTATGCTACCTCGCCAATCCTCTGAAGTATCAGAAATGGTCCAATAAACCTCGGTGAGAGTTTTCTGCCTCGGCCAAATCTCTAAAAACCTCATCGAGGTGAGACCCATAAGAAGACATCGTCTCCCTCCTTGAACTCCAAAGGTCTTTGTCTCATGTCAACATAAGACTTATGCCTACTATGTACAGTCTTCATATTCTCCTGGATGATCTACACCTTCTCAGTGGTAGCTCGTACCAACTCTGGACCCATAAGTGTTGAGTCCCCTAAGTCTGTCTAGTATAGAGGTGATCTCCATGGTCGACTGTACGAGGCCTCAAATGGTACCATGCCGATGGTGGAGTGATAGTTGTCATTGTACGTGAACTCCACCAAGGGAAAGTGATCCTCCCAACTAAGGCCAAAATCTAGGACATAAGCACGAAGCATTTCCACCAGTGTCTGAATGGTCTACTCCATCTGACCATCCGTCTGTGGATGAAAGGCAGTGCTCAAACGTAGCTAAGTCCTTAATGCCTCCTGTAATCCATTCCACAATTGGGATATAAAATGTGTGTCATGGTTAGAGAATATTGTCGATGGAACTCTATGAAGTCGTATAATCTTCTGTATGTAGAGGCATATCAAGCCCTCTACTGATCCCTACTCTCGAATGGGTAGGAAGTGGGACGACTTGGTGAGTCGGTCAACAATCAACCAAATGGAATCATGTCCTTTGGATGTATATGAAAGCCCTATCATAAATTCCATGGAGATACCATCCCACTTCCTCTCTGGCACTTCTTTTGGCTGTGCTAAGCCTGCTGGAACCTGATGATCGGCATTTACTTACTAAAAATTGAGGCATCATGAAACAAACTCTTCCACTTCCTTTTTCATCCTTGGCCACCAGTGCTGATTCCAGAGGTCCTAGTACACCTTCCCCACACCAGGATGTACTGCTAGAGGGGACGTATGGAACTCCCTCAAAACCTCCTCCCATAGTGCCACCAGTACCATAGTGCATCCTCTAAAGAGGATGATGTGCTCCCCACCTTCAAAAAATTCATCAGGTGCCTATCCTAAGGATATCTAAGAATGTCGAGCCTCGCAGTCAATGTCCCCAAGTTGTGCCTTCCAAACTCGCTGAAGAAGTGGGGGAGTGACAGTCATAGACTGGAGGTAATCTTCTCCATCTCTATCCACAAAGGATATTTGCAACGTGGCTACCTGCTATGTCGCCTCACTTAGAAGCTGTAAACTAGACCTCTCGCTGAGTGAATATTCCATTATGTTCCCCTTCCCAAGAGTGTAGACTATCTCAAAGTCATAGTCCTGGAGGAACTCCATCCATCACCTTTGTCTCAGGTTTAGGTCCTTCTTAGAGAATATATACTTGAGAATCTTATGATCAAAGTAGACTGTAAAACATTTGCCCATCAAGTAATGTCACCACATCTTTAAGGAGAAGACTATTGCTGCTAGCTCTAGGTCATGGGTAGCATAGTTTTTATCATGTTGTATCATCTATCATGAACCAAAGTTGATCACTGCTCGATCCTACATTAGGACACATCGAAGTCTAGTCCCTGATGTGTCATAGTAGACTACATACCCAACACCCTCTTCTGGTATCCTCAAGATGGGGGAACTCATTAGTCTCTGCCTCAACTCCTAAAAACTATGCTAGAATTTCTCCATCCACATGAAGGAATATCCCTTCTTCATCAATGATGACAAGGGTGCTGCATCTCTGTAAAAATCGAGTATGAATCTCTAGTAGTACCTAGCCAATCCCAGGAAACTCCACACTTCTTTCACACTCCTGGTAGGTTCCCAAGTAAGCACATCCTCTATCTTCACCTAATCCATTTCAACTCCAATCTATGAGATAACATGTCCCAGAAACTGAACCTCTCATATATAAAACTATCACTTCAAGAGCTTACCATAAAGTTGGTGATCTTAGAGTGTTTCTAGAATTATCTGTATATGATAGGTATGCTCCTCCTCTGACACCGAGTACATCAAGATTTCATCCATGAAGACCACCATGAAGCGATCGAGGTATGGCTGGAAGATCCTGTTCATGAGTCCCATGAACACTGTTGGGGCATTAGTTAAGCCAAATGGAATAAAAAAGAACTCAAAGTGGCCATACTAACATCTGAAGGCTGTCTTTTTCATATCCTCATCTCGCACCCTGAGCTGATGACAGTCTAATCTGAGGTCTATCTTAGAAAACCAACGATCTCCCTTCAGCTGATTGAAAAGATCATCAATCCTAGGAAGTGGATACTTGTTCTTCATAGTCAACCGGTTCAGGCATTAATAGTTCACACAAAGACTCCGAATCCTATCAACCTTTATAGAAAACAAAATTGGGGCTACCCATGGAGACACACTGGGCCTTATGAACCCCTTCCTCTACAAGTCCTCCAGTTGTACCCTTAACTCATGAAGCTCCATGAGAGCCATCTGATATGTTTTTGTAGATATCAGTGTCATATCGGGGTACATATCAATATAGAAGTCCACCTCTCTGCTAGAAGGTAGTCCTAGAACATCATCAGGGAAGACATTGACATACTGGTCCACCACTACAGGATAGCTCAGACTCTCAACATCAACTGCCCTGAGGGTAAGGCTAGCCAACTGATGTGTGATCAGTTGCACCCTCCTCTGGGTAAGTTTATCCTATGCTGCAAAGGTTCTCTTCTCTCCAGTGAAGAAAAACCTGGTCCCATCCTTATAGAAACACTACACTTTGTGCCTAATACATTCAATGAGATCATGTATTGTGGATAATCAGTCCATACCCAATATGATGTCGTAAGGCCTCGACACCGCTACAAGAAGATCCCAGCCAAAGCTCTCGCCTCCTAGAGTAATCTCACACTGCCAGAACCAGTGTGTAATCATTGAATCATATTCCTTAGGAGTCTCTAATTGTAAGGATCAATCCAGCGGCTCCACCATAATCTCTGAGCTCTGAACGAGTTTCATGGCATTGAAAGAGTGAATGTCACCTATGTCTCTAAATACTACATCTAGGGTGGAATAGACACAGATCATACCTCTAATAATCTTTGGAGCACCATAGTCATAGGCCTCTACTGCCTATAGCTATGCTCTCCTCTGTCCACCTACTCCTTATGGTCGGGGTGGACCACTAAGAGGTGGTGGCGGTAGAACCTCAAATCGTCTCCCATTTCCAGTTGTATGGCCAGCTCCTCTTCCACATCCACCTACTACCTATGGACCTCCTCGATAAAATCTCTACCTTGGAGGTCCCTCGACCATCTGCTGATCATCAATACAAATGGTCGGGCAGTCGTGAGCCATGTGACCCTGCCCACCGCACAACTAGCATTGTCTGCCCCTCATCTGTCCTCCTCTATCACGTGAGCCTCTCACCACTGACCTTGTATCTTGAGGTCATCCACTAGAATGTTCGGCCCTCTTGGGCCCCTACGCCATCTTCCTACTACCTACTGTGGATAACTCTACTACCTAATGTCTGGTGGTGGCTCTTTTTGTCGGTTCCTGCTCAGATAGGAAGCTCTCCGCTAAAAGTGCTCACTCTATCACCCCATCCTGCATCGGAATGCTAAGCGATATCATCGATGCTATAATCTCCTGTTGGATACCCTACTCAAATGTTTAGGACCTAAAGAAAGGGTCTCGTACGATGTCGGTCAAGTAGCAGGAGAGATCAGTGAACCTTGCTGAGTACTGGTCCACGGTCATGTTTCCCTGCTATAAGTGCAGTAGCTTATGTATATGCACTAAGCTTAAAGTCACTGGGAAGAAATTTTCCCTAAAAATTACCTCTAAGTCTGCCCAAGTGAGGGTCACATCATCGTGTATCTGGAATGTCATACTCCACTATCTCCCAGCTTCTCCCTAGAAGAGACTGGAAACTACGATCACCATCAGATCAGCTGGTGTCCCAACTAAGCAAAAAACTCTAGACATAGCCTCTATCCAGTCCTCAACCACCTGTGGATCTATCTCACCTTGGAAACTTAGAGGCCACTGCCACTGAAACTCATGCAACGTACTCAGTCTTCATGCACCATCATCTGGTGGGGCTAGTGGCAACGACTTCCCAATGGGTATTGGTGATGCTGGTACACCACCTGAAGGTGCTAACGTCATAAGAGGGCCCTACATCGAGGCCTCATCGCTTGGTGGGCCATCAGAATGTACTCTCTCGAGAATCCTGGGTGGCTGTCTACATGGAAGAATCCTGAAATAAAATAGGTGCTCCATGGTCAAAAAGTTATACCTGGTGAGCTGACTCAAAGAGATTATAAGAAAAACTTTTCAAAACACAGGCAATCAGTGTTTTTGTGCACTGAGTCAGAAATCATAATTTAGGGTCCTGTTGTATGGATACATCAGTCGTCACACCAACACTAGATTCCCCAAACTGAAAACTACACTCATAACACTTAACACTATTGCCATAGAAAAGATCAGAGTCATATTTATTCGGTAGAACCGACTCCTCTGATACCACTTTGTCACGACCCATCCCCCGGGGCCCGTGTCATGACTACCCCATGCCCGTCTTCCATAGGCCAGGGGATAGAGACTAGCATCGAAAAGGTGTATCCCTATAATGGGAAGTCATTACCTTTAAACCTGTACAAACACACAATCCAAGAACACAACAAGAAGCAACCACGAAGTAAACTTCTGTAGTAAAAAAGTGTAATGAAAGTAAAGGGTCCAGAATAAAAGACCAACTGGAAAGTACAAGTACAACTGAAAGAGAAAATAGCTCCTGGAAAGTTCATCGAGGATCCTACCTGAAGGTTAGGTACAGCTCACAATCAGTATTCACTACATCACGTCACGTCAAATGGTCAACCTTTGAGCTCCATCCAGCCCTGGCTCCCTCAGCCTTGATCAACGTTGTTTGTCGTCTACATAAGACACAGCAAGGTGTGGGTGTTTCCCATGCAGGGGTGAGTATAACAATACTTAGTAGGGACCCTGAGACCCCCAAAGGTCTCTCAGAGTTCCAGAAAGGATAAACCACAAAAAACACCTCAATCACAAAGCAAGAAGTATTCATCAACTCTACTTAAGTATATGTCCATACATATACCTAATTTATCAAAATATAATCATCTCATACATGAGGAAATATAAGGCTCCAAATTTTAAGCCATTTTTACAACTGATCCACGAGGGAATAATACCAAAAAGGTAACACCATGAAGATAACACCACAAAGGTGAAAGTACCACAAAGGTAATGCCATGAAGGTAACACCATGAAGGTAAAAGTACCACAAATGTAACACCATGAAGGTAAAAGTGCCACAAAGGTAACACCATGGAGGTAACACCCCTAAGGTAAAAGTACCACAGAGGTAATGCCACGTAGGTAACACCACAAAGGTAAAATACTTAGCTCACACCAGGTATATAACTTATGTACAAAAGTACAGATGATTAGTCATAAATCTAGATCACCTTATTCTATCGAGAGGCTCTGCTGCTCACCCACACAGGATTGATAAATGCTGACCCACATTGTATCGTTGGGTGCTAACCCAAAAAGGATTGCTAAGTTCTGACCCACACAGGATCGAAAGATGCTGACACACATCGAATCGATGTTCTTTCTTCACATTACAGTCAGCCACGAGATTCCCGCACTAAGCACGCTTGATTCCGAGATGATCTGATCCTCAAGACATAAGTCATACCTCAACCACCACAAATTTATATGAAGAAGTATCCCAAGGATATCCATATCGTAAGGGTTCCAATGTGATAGATGGTGCGTCAATCGGACGCCCGGTCTGTGACTTATAAGCGTTTTAGTTTTGAAGGCCCGGTTGGATTCAGGTTCAATCCAACCTGGCCATACCCCAACTTTCTCCAAAACTCAAGTGGAGTATACCAAAAGGAATATCTAGTTCCAATGATTCTATCACCATAGATGGTCCGTCAAACAGAAATCGGGTTCACAAGTTATGGTCCTTTTAGCGAAACTGGGCCAGGTTGGGTCTAGGTTCGGTCCGACCTGGGCGGCGCGGCCTGGCCCATGGAGGGGTGTGGCTAGCAGAGGGTGCAGCCCAGCCCGCGGAGGATGCATCCCACTGGGCTCATGCAGCCTGTCCCACTGGGCTCACGCAGCCTGGTCTGCGGAGGGGCACGGCCCACTGGAGTGGGGCCCGCCCTATCTGGCATGAGCCCCCCTGGTTTTTCCGAACGTCTAAGTTCATTCGATTCATGTGGAGGTGCCACATGGTGCCGCCTGGTCTCCCGGTGGGACCTGTAGGGTGTGAGTTCCTATTTCCTCGGCATCGGAGTCGCGGACTTCTCTACCAGTAGTGTGCCATTACACGCTACTCCTCCCCCTATGACCGGTCGGTGTCGACCGCCCTACTTAACCGCCACGGCTAAAAATCTACGGCATTCTCCTCAAGCGGCACACAATGTCATGTTGCACCACCTCTGTGGCTAGACGGTTCCAGCTGCTCTGCTAACTGCCACAGCATAGTGCCATGGATAGTCTGTGTAGGCTGCCGTCCTCATCTTCCAGCACCGGTTGTTGATGTCGCACTGGCGGTCTTCCATGGAGAACACAAAGGTAAAACAAGTGGCAGAGGGACCGGGCTTTATTCATTTGGCTCATGCCCTCCGTGTTATCATCTTATCAATAAAGAGGATATATGATTCAATAACTCTTCAAATTAGACAAGAAATAAACCCTACCTTAATATCGTTAGAGAATGTCTGCATTTGAGGAAGAGTTGGTGTTCGTCATTCGTGATTTGGTGACACTCGTCATCACTCTCTAGAACCAGTTCCGTTCTCCTAGTAGTTGGCATCATGGTACTTTACCAGGACTTTTTATCTTGGTGAAGCTATGCCAGTACCCCTCCCCAAGATCTATATAAATAGAAGGGGGAAGAGGTGGGTAACGCCGTTGGGAATTTATGAGGTTCATTTAATAATGAACCTTCCTAATTCCAATGGAACAATTAAAAACTTTGAGGAGTCAATCCAATTAATGGATTGACATGTTGTTGGTCTCGCCACTTCTTCTTGTCCGTTAGAGGAAAAGAAAAGAGAGAAATAAAATAACTTTGTTATTTTATTATTCTTTTAAAAGTCCAAAATATATCTTTTTCTTCTGTACTACTGTTGTTGAAGTGAATCCTTCCTTAAGTGAATCTGGTTGTTGTGGATTCAACAGTGCTCTTGGATTTTTAATCAGAGCATCAGTTCAAAAGTTAGAAAACGCCGCTCATGCGTTTACTGAACATACCTTAAAAAAAGATCAAAAATTCATTTTGGGCACACTGGGCCTCGGAATCATGCATCATCAATTTTCGCAGACTCGTAATAATTCCATATAATTAAAAAAATTACATGGAAAATTCGGGTCTTTATATTTATTCCCATAGTATCAAGGGTTAGATTATCATTCAATCGACAAACTAACCATTAGAAAGTACCATGATAATGATAAATGTATTTATTTTATTTATTTCCAGTGCATGGTTATTTATTTATGTTTTTTTAATGTTTAAAATATATCGCATAAAATATATAAATTAATAAGCATGGAATATGGAACAAAATAAAAGGATTATATATAAATAATTTTATCCATATAGGGTTAATAAATTTTTTTAAATCCACATAATATTAACAAGCTTGTAAAGGATAAATTAATGTGAATTTATACATAAGATAAAATTCCTTAAGAAAATATTAACTCAGTAATACCTTTCATTACTTGATTTAGGATGAAACCATAGATAAAAGTGTTAGTAAGGCCCTTTTTAGGACACTTCCATTTATTAGTGAGTTTTAATAAATGTTTTGGGTTGACTTAATAAATTTAACATCAAGAGTATTTGAACTTATAATACTATTTTGTAACTTAAAGGTAAGTTTTGAGTAAATAAAATTTTAGGATTTTAGTATTGGGGTGTACACTCAATGGATCAAATAGATTCAATTTAATTCAATTATAAAGAGTCACTTACCTAAATAATTTTAATTAACTGACCATACCCTTATCTAGGTTATGAGAAGATAAATTTGGATCCTTTCTATTATAATTTCCATGTGATAGGATATTCAGAGTCCAATGATGAGGGCTATTGGGACTTGATAAAATAGTGGGAGACTAATAAAATAAAATGTATTATGTTACACTTTTTGTAATCAAGATAAAGTACTCAATTATACTTTTATTTTTGTTATATAAAATGGAAAGTAACATGACCTATACATTATTAGTGTGATATTTGTTTAATAAAGACAATATCATAAACAATAGTAAATTTAAGAATAGGTATTTGTGATTTCACTTTGTAGTATGACAAGTGTGGAAGTATTATGTTCTAGAATCCTCTATTCCCAATGATACTTCTAAAGAGGTGACAGATGAAGATATCTTTGTTTACCTAAGATAGTGGGATGATGTGATTGATTTATAATGTTTAATGTTTTCATTCATGAATAGTGATATTCAAAATCTATATGAAAACATGGTTTTATACACCATGTTGTCTCACATTCATGATATCTATTAGGAGAAGGCTAAACTGGAGTGGTATGAGCTCTCCAAGACACTCTTTATGTGAAATCTTAGAGAAGGTGAACTAGTAGAACCACATGTAATCAATATGATTGTTTATATTGATAATTTTTATATCCTAAGTTTTAAGCTACCTAATAAGTTGTGCACTGACCTTGTACTAGTCTAAATCCCTCATAAATTCTTTATATTTATTGTAAATTATAATATGAACAATTTTGATAAGTTTCTCTCAGAACTGATTACCCTAATTCACCATAAAAATAAGGACATGAGGCAAGAAAAAACTTCAATCCTTATGGGGAATAAGAGGAATAGAAATAAAATGGTCCTTAAGATCCATTCCAAGTCTAAGTATTCTTCACACCACCCAAATAAGATATGGAAGATCTAAATGAAATCTAAGTAATAAGATATAGAATTTTTTCATATGGAAAGAATGGTCACTAGAAAAAGAACTTCACCACAGTGAGGAAGAAAGACGAAGCTTTAGGTGCATTTTTATTGAACAAAATATTTCTATATCTACCATTTGGGTATTAAATATATCTTTTAGTGCTCGAAATTTTATCCAAATATAGGATCCAAGTTGATTCAGGAATGTTTCCCAAGGTGTGGTGAATCTTAGAGCTACTAATGGAGTATTATTGACTACCTTATCTATATAATGCTACAACCTTACTTTACCAATAATATTTATTCTGGTCTTGTAGGATTCATATTATATTCCTTGTGTTATCAAAAACATTTTATCTATCTCTAGTTTAGATGTGGAGGGATTTATATTCAAATTTTGGAATAAGAGATGCTAGTTTTATAAAGATAGCATTTGTTATGGTATAACACACCTCAATGACAGCATTTATGTACTAGAATACAAAAACCAAGTTTTATAAATCTATAAAAATATAGTTCACATGACTCATGTCATACCCAATTATGGCATCACTGAATTATTCATGTAAATGAGAATTTCTTGACAAATATCTATCAAGATAGGTATTTGGATTCTTTCAAACTAATACCAACAGATATATTTCATGATTATTTACAATTAAAGATGAACAAAACTATATTTTTTGGAAAGGGTTAAAGGGATATAGATATTTTTGAATTGGTCCACACAAATGTGTTTGGACCTATTCTAGTTGAAGTTATAGGTGATACTCATACTTCATAACTTTAACTGATGACTTAAGTAGATGTGGATATGTCTACTTAATGCGGTATAAGCATGAATACTTTGAGAAAATTAAGGAGTTCAAGAATGAGGTAGAGAATAATATTGGTAAGAAGATAAAGAAACTTTAATCAGATTGATATGGAGAGCATCATAACCAAGAGTTCATCTACTTTCTAAATTCATTAGGGATTCTATCACAACTCACTCTTCCTTAAACACTATAATGGGATAGTGTCATTGAAAGGATGAACCATGAATTATTGTACATAGTGAGGTCTATGATGAGTCATGTAAATCATCCATTATCCTTTTATGTATATTTATTACAGACTACAACACACATACTAAACCAAGTTCCAACTAAAGATGTAAATGGTATATCATACAAGATATGATGTGGGAGGAAATATGTGTGGTCTAACTTATATATATGGGGTTTTGAGGAATTTTTTAAGGACACTTCTAGTGAGAAACTATCACCCTAATTCATAAAGTGTGTCTTTATAGGATATCTAAAGGAAATAAGGGGATATTATCTATAAAATCCCTCAGATTAAAATTTAATAGTATCCAGACATGCCATATTCCTTGAGGGGCCCATATATTCAAAAGATATAGTGAGAGAAAGATCTACTTCGATGAATTTTATAGTGACCCTCACTTTTCATACATTAAAATTTTATCATTTTTGTGGAATACATAATACATTACACAAACCTATTCCCAAAGACCGTATTAGTTTAGTACCTTTGGAAACATGGAAACATAAACATTGGTACATAAGTGAGCTACGTTATCTCCCACAAAATTCTTCATTACTATAACAATTCTTATACACCTCATACATAATACATATCATCATATCCTAGAGAAAGGAAACATAAAAATGGTTGATCTCAGATTATTTGTAAGGGTAAACAAGGAACATATGTAATCATATCATAAACATAAGGGTATAAGAATATGATCATGTAAATAGAAGAACATAACCTTCATATCAAAGATCACAAACAAGTTCCATGGCATAAATACTGTTAGTTCATAATACATGAATCATAAGGGAATCAAAAGAATAATCCATTAAAACATGACATAAGAATAAGACATGTAATTTATGGCAGACACATAAACATGTAATATCATTCCCTAAAAGTTATGATGCATTTAAAAAATATAACAGGTCACTTAATGGGGACTACACCTACTCTAAGGGACACACCACCATCCCTAGTCATAGTACTTTCCTTTTAATTTCCCATATTGGATCAGGATTCTCCATCTTTTATAGTGGATCAAGCTCGTCAACTTGATTCACATCATTATCTCATGAGATATAAATCTTTACTCAATGTATTGGAGGGAGATATTGGTCCCACCCATCACATAATGAAAACCATACATATTTACCATAAGAACATAAATTATTCATCATATCAGAACCCATGGAATGAAATGGGTTTCATAAACATCATTCAATAATAATAAGAACCCATGGAAAAGAAATGGTTTTCATAAATATCATTTCATCATAAAAATAAACCATTATTAGAATGAATAAGAATTGTAGCATTGAATCATATTCTCAATAAAACATAAGTAACATCAAATAATGTTATCTTAGATGGAAAATAATTTTTAGAGATCACTTGAAAAATTTTCTTGAGGAAAATATCCTTTTTTATTTGAAAACGTTTTATTTTCTTAAAATGATGTAAAATTTTAAAATAAAAAATTTTGTTTGAAAATAACCCAGGAATATTGTAAACTTCAAATCATTCTAGCATCATTATGGTAGAAAATTCTATTCATGTCATATATGTTTAAAAAAATCATTTTGTACTTTTGTCAGAAAAGTCACAAAGTACCGCGTTTGGAAAAAGATAAAAATATTACTTTCAAACTATGTAGTAAAAAATAAAAAATAGATAAAAATGAATTTAAAAATACATAGGAGAATAGTAAAAACATTTTTTTAAAACCTTTTAGAAAACTTGTACATGGAAGATAAATATTTCTTAGTGGATACTTAAAATGAAACAATCCAAAATATTGATGAGATTCTAACATAAATACTCATCACTTTATAATCAATAGAATCGTATTACCTATGAAAGAAATAAAGTTAAATGGATATTAAAATAATATAATATTCTGGATAAGACTCATAAAATATATTTATGGGAAGTATATACACTACATAGAATAAATAAGTAGTGTATAAGGCATGTGTCCCATAGAAATAAAGGTGAGACATAAATCTCTAACCTTATGTCTTGAATATCTACATATTCATTCAAAAATCCTATATAATAAATATAATATTATTATAAATATAGTATATAACCATATTCAATTACATCCTACCATATATGAATTACTCATGACCTTCTATTACCCTTTTATTGACTGTTTAATGTTAGTGTTATGTTTCTGGTAATATCTTCTTGTTTTGATTTGTTATTCTTGATCCTCTTACTTAGATCATGATTTACTTTTTTACAAAATGTAAAACATTGTATAAATATAATATATATTTAGTATATAAATATTTATAAAAATATAAAAACAATATAAATATAAAATGGGATACACCATTAATAGAGACGGTATGTTGTACATATGCATGAACATTATTTACATTTAATTATCTTTTTGAAAGAAAGAAACTAAATGAAATATGTGTATATATATATAATATTTATAGTAGAATTATTATTTTATATATATCATAAAATTATACTGAATTTATCCTTAATACTCTCAATGTAGATTGTGAAAAAATCACATCGCTTTGAGGAGGCGGTAGTCTACACGTCCACAAACGAAGTTATCGTATTTACACAAAATGGAAAGCATGAAGGTATGTGTTATATAATATTAAAAGAAGAATAAATACATCATAAATATCATATATATCATATAAAAATATATTTTATAACATAATTCCCAACTGTGAGAGGTGGTAAGTGAAAAATGAACAATATCGTTTCATGAGGCGGTAGTTCATTGTACACAAGAACGGTAAGTTTGTTACCCATTTGATGAAAGTGTGTGTGAGTGTATGTTTAAAACTTATAATAAAAATATATCAGTATATTTATGATACTTAGTTTATTATATAAACATGTAATAATAATATTTTATAGTGTGGAGAATGAAAATAAAATGAAAGATTTTGTGAAAGGATGTTACCTCTACTTTGGGTAACTTCTCTTGGTTTTCACCAAAGGAATTCCTTGGATGGATTTCTACCCAAAGTAAGGATTTTAGAATTAAGTGATGGATTTTGGGAGGATATTTATACATCATTTTTCTGAAATAAATAGGGTCTTAATTGTAAAGAAAATATAAGAATAGGTTCCCTTTTATAAGAGTGATGAGAAGCACTTTTAAAATTTCTTCAAAATATTAATTTTTAATAAATTAAATCTCAAAAAAAATACCTTAAAAGGACATTTATTCTATTATAAGTTGATATGGGATTTTAATATCATTAAAAATATCTTTTAGACAAGTTTTGGTATTATCTTCAACCTTTTCATTTTGTTTAACCCTTAGTTAACATTTTTAACTATAGTAACAACTTTTTCAATATTAAAAGATTGTAATTTTTACTTATGTGATGTTAATTAAATAATAAATGAATAATTTATAACATTTTATACCATATTATATTTTATTTTTATTTTTATTTTTAAATATGTTTTAGGATTTTTAAATAATTTAATAAAATATTATTTTCATAAAATGCGATTAGTGTCAATTTTGACACTATTCATTATATTGACTTTAAGAAAATAAAAAGAGAAAGATAACTTCAAAATAATTAATTTAAAAAATTATTAATATATCATATTAACCTATAAAATTCTTGTATCACATTAATTAAGTCAAATTATATTTCTTTTAATATTTCTAAAATCATTTAATTAATTGTTTCATTAATTGAATAATTACTGCATCATCATTGTGTAATTATTTATAAACATTATGTCTTCACAAAAATTTAAAAATAAATTTACATTATATATATAAACCTTTTATATTTCATAATAATATATATATTCTAACATATCTTCTATTTATCCCCATATTAAAATGTTATACTTATTAAAAGTAAGAGTATGACATTCTGTCACCCTCTTTCTTTTTAATAATATCTAAATAATTTTCATGGAAAAGTGTCCATTAAATAATTCAATTTTGAATAATTAGGTGATATGGTTAAAATTAAATTCATCCAATAAAATTTTAGCAAGTTTTAGGGTAGTTTTCTAATATTTATAATATTATTATTACCCTTAATTACCTGATTTATCCTTACCTGTGGTAATAAAAATTACTATTCATATTGTCCAAAAATAAAATGGACCTAATTAATAAATTATGACCTTATGATTAAAAATATTGAATCCATTTTTCACAATTCAAAATACATAATTGGATAAAATTAATTTAAAATTAATCTCATTGACGGAATGAGAAAACAGGTTTTTAAAGTGAAAACGTCCAAATTATTGAAATGTTTTTATATCCAAATTCAAATTTAAATTGATTACATTGACCTAAATTGGATTAAATGATAAAAATTTTATCTAATTATACTTTAAAACCAATCAAATATATAATTTAACACTATAAACTATTTCAATGAAAAAATAATTCAATTAAAATTCAATATTTTTTACTATTCATCAAAACATTAAACATACCAGAAAAATTCATAAAATTCAACCAAATTAAATTTTGATATCCCTATTTTAAAGAATAAACTTATTTATTCCAATATAATTCATAAAAGTTTCAAGAAATATTTTTAAAATTAGTGCACCATCAAAAGGCAGTGAAAATGCCTTTTTAGAAAAATACTTCTTTTATGCATAAAATTGGATTTATTCTTATATACTGTCTATAAAACACATAATATGAATGTTAAAAATTATATTGAATATATATTTCATTAATATTATACAACATGATCAATTTTTTATTTTTTTAGTATAAAACACACTTATTTAAATTTAAAAGGTTTTTCAGAAAAACATTTCCTTCTAATTTCAAAAGTGTTTTACATATATAAACCATACTTCTATAATTTAGTTAATCATGTTCATACCCATAATTCTAATCAGTAGGTCTTAATTTTATTATTTAAATAATAATAAAAAGTTGTTTCATAGAAACTTAGTGTTGCGTGTAATGTAATCCAAGTTAGTGTTGTGTATAGCACAAGATTATCTTTGTGTAGAATATAAAGAAAACATAACTTGGTGTGGAGTGCAATGAAAGAAATGAAGTAAAATTATACTCAGGGTGTTACATTATACCCCCATTAAAATTAATTTTCCCCTCAAAATTCATCATTATGATACAAACAAATGAGGATACTTCTACCTCATCATATCCTCAAGTTCCCACATAGATTACTCTAATTGGTGGTTTATCCACAAAACTTTGACTAGGTGAGTGGTCTTGTTTCGTAGAAATTTTTCTCTATGGTCCATAATTTTGACTGATTGTTCCTCATAAGAAATGTCATGCTCCAGCGGTATGACCTCATATTTCATTACATGCAAAGGGTCAAGTATGTACTTCCTTAAGAGAGATACATAGAACACATCATGAAATTGAGATAGACATAGATCAAGTGAAAAGTGATAGGATACCATCTTGATATGATCAAGAATCTCAAAGATACTGATATACCAAGGTTTTAGTTTCCCTTTCTTCCAAAACCTCATAACCTTCTTCCATGGATAAATTCATAGAACCACCTTCTCAATAACTTCAAATTATAGATCACATCGTTGGTTATCAGTTTAAATTTTCTTCTAACTTTGTGCTTCCTTAATATTCTTATAAATGGTTATAATCTTCTCAAACATCTCTTCAATTATCTCATGTCCCAATAGATTTCTTTCTCCAACTTCATCCTAGCACATTGGAGTTCTACATTTCTTACTAAATAGGGATTCATTAGGAACCATACAAATTCTTGAGTGAAATATATTGTTGTAAGAAAAATAAACTATAGGAATGTGTTTATCCCAACCACCTTTTAAATCTGGAGAAAAATTTATCAATATATCCTCTAGGGTTTGAATTATTCTTTTAGACTGACCATCCTTCTGAGGATGATATGTATTTCTGAAACTCAATTCCATATCAAGTTCATAATGAAGACTTCATTATAATTTTGTGATAAACCTCATATCCCAATCAGATATAATATAATGTGGTGCTACAAGAAACCATACCACTTTATTAATGTATATCTTATAAAATTGATCTAGATATAAGTCTTATCTGATAGGAATTAAGTGTGTTGACGTAGTAAGGTGATCTACTACCATCCATGTAGCATTAAAACTATTTGAGGTTTTGGGGAGTCCAACAACAAAATACATAGGAATGTTCTCCCATTTCCATTTTGGTATAGGTAATGGATTCAACATCCCCCAAGATTTTTGTCTTTCATCCTTAAATTATTGGAATACCAAGAATCAAGATACAAACACTATGATATATCTCTTCATGCCATACCACTAGAAGTATTCCTTTAAATATTTATATAGCTTAATACCTCTAAGATTAATAGAGAATGAATAACATTGCTCTAATAGATCCTTCTTTAAATCTGGTATGTATGGAACACATACATGGTTCCTAAACCTTATCATTCCATCATGATCAATGTCAAACTTTGAAAGATTTATAACCTTCTTTTACAGCTCTGCATCTTCCTTCTACACCTCTTTAATATTCACTTGGATAAAGGTTTGAACATTAAATTGAGAAAGATAATATTTTTATCCTTCCTTAAATATTTCTAGATCCATCCTTTTCAAATATAGAAATATTGAATCTTTTGTTATCCCCATCATGGATAAGCTAGCATGGTCCTTTCGACTCAAAGCATTGGCTACCTTGTTCTCTTTATCAGAGTGGTAATGTATTGAGTGATCATAATCCTTTATCAGCTATAAAAATATCCTCCGGTGCATGTTCAAATCCTTCTATATGAATATATATTTCAAAATTTTATGGTTGTTATATATCACATTTTTCTCCATAGAGATAATTACTCTATATCTTTAATGCAAAAATTACCACAGCTAACTCCAAATAATGAGTTGGGTAATTTTGCTCATGAATCTTCAACCATTGTGAGGCATAAGAAATAACCATATTATTATGAATAAGGACACATATCAATCCCTTATTTTATGAATCAATATATATTAAAAACCTTTTTTCATTATAGGGTAATGTTAGCATAGGTTTTCTGACCAATCTTCTCTTTAGTTCCTTGAAATTTTCCTCACATTCATCTGTCCAGGGGAACTTGGCACCCTTCTAAGTTAACTTGGTCATATGATTAAATGGTATTGAGAAATTATGCCAAAATAGTCAATAATATTCATTTAAACCAAGAAAACTATAGATCCCAGTCATCGTATCTGGTCTAATACAGCATTCAATAGCCTTTGTCTTTGATGGATCTACTTCCATTCTATATCTTGAGATTATATGGCCCAAATATGAAACCATTTTCAGCCAAAAATTGAAATTTTTAAATTTTGCATATAGTTTCTCCTTCCATAGGGTATTTAACAAAATTCTCAAGTGGTCTCCATGATCTTCATTTCTATTTGAATAGATAAGAATTTTATTTATAAAGACTACCACAAACTGATCAAGGTAATATCTAAAGACTCTATTCATCAAATCTATAAAGATAATAATAGAATTAGTAATATCAAAAGGCATCACTATATATTCATAGTTCTCATAACTTTTACTTAATTTCATCTTGGGTATATCCTACATGACCCTCAATTGATGATATCCAGTTTAAAGGTCAATCTTGGAAAAGTATTGATCTCCACACAGTTGATTAAAAAATCATCAATATAGGGAAGAGGATGTTTGTTATTGATTTTGATCTTGTTCAACTCCTGATAATCATTTTAGAGACACATTTATCCATCGTTATTTTTCACAAAAAAAATTGGTGCACCCTAAGGTGACACACTTGGCTGAATGAATCCATTATCAAGGTTTTATTGTAGTTGTTCTTCAATTCCTACAACTCAATTGGGTCCATTATATAGGGAGTATTTGAAATTAATTTATAACTAGGTATGAGTTCTATCAAGAAATAATCTTGATGTTTTGGGGAATATTAAGAAACTCTTTTAGAAATAAATCCAAAAATTCACTGAAAATAGTCATATCATTGATGTCAATTTACTCCCCAACCATTTGAGATAAAAATCCCTTCTAAATGGGAATTAATACCCATACACTAGATTTAATCTCCATAGGAAGTTCATACCTATTTTCACATTTATATTTGATCATATATTGGTTTGAAACATCAAACATAACATCCCTTCCTTAATAATTGATGTGGGATTTTTAAAAGAGAAATAAAATCCATGCCTAAGATGACATCAAATTCAACCAGATGAAGAATGACTGGATTTGTAGGAAACACATTCCCACAAAATTCAACCAAAGATAAATTATATACTTGATATGAAATAATTATACCATTAGGGGTTTTCACAACTAATTCCACATCTAATAATTTTGGTGGAATCTTAAAACCCTTAGAAAATTCATTAGATATTAAAGAGTGGCTAGATCTAGAGATAAATAATATATTAGTAGTTCTAGAGTGGATGGTAAGTGTACCTTTCACCACATTGTTATCACACCCCTCATTGGAAATAGCGATCGCATAATATTTTCCATTTTCCCTCGGCTTAAGAGGTTGTTGACACCGATCATCATCACTAACCCTTGGGTTTTGGAACAGTTTAGAATAATTCCTATTCTTCTTACACTTGAAGCACTGTAGTGTGGGAGGTGAATTTTGTGTTGATTTCCCTCTATTCATATAATTGGCCAATATTTCCCATCAGTTTGGTAATCAATTGCTTGATATCCTTTCCTTCTACACTTAAAGTATTTATTATAACCCATAAGACAATTTCCTCAATGATTTTTTCCACACATATATTATAAAGGAAGGCTCATCTTATTTTCTCCATGGTTTTTAGATTTTACTTTGAACTCCATCTTACTTTTCTTGTTAAATCCATGAGATTAATATGATACTCCAACCTCTATTTGAACCATGATTTCACAACACACAATATATTCATATATACTAATGTCTCTTATGGAAAACTCCCTTTTTATACTTATATTTAACCCACTGAAGAATAAATCAACCTTACTTTTGGTTTGGACAATAATTCTATAAGCGTACCTTGCATGTCTTATAAAATTAGAGTCATAGGTACCAAAAATTTCATCATCCTTTTATTTAAAATCAAGGAACTACTTTCCCATATTTGTATAAAGAACATGGGGAAAGTACTTATTGAAGAATAAGTTATTGAACTCATCCCAATCCATGGATTCAATTTCAAATTGTTACCTCATGTTCTTTATTAGAGTACACCACTAGTCTTATTCACCTTCTAAACAATAAATAACTAAAATGACTTTCTTATGTTCCAAAAACTATATAATTGAGAATATCTTCTTAGTGGTACTGATCTATTGTTCAAAAATAAGTGAATTAGAAGACCCACTGAAAGAAGGTGGATGCTACCTCATGAAGGATTCAACAGAATGTTGTTCCCTACTTTGCTCATTTGTAAGTCCAGCATGGTCCATAGCTTGAGAAATTTGGGTGAGCATAAAAACAATATTTTTCACTCCAACTCCCATATCTTTCAGTTTCCCAGGAGTAAAATTGTTTTTTTGTCCATCAAAATTGTTATTAATGCAATTTCTTTAGGTTCAGCTATTGACTAAAACCAAAAATCATAGATTAATAAATAGTTTTCATAGTTAGGAACCACACAATCATGAAAAACCACTTATATTATGTCTAAATCATGACACCTTATTTAATTTATGACGCTTTAGCCTTATCCTTAAAGACATCCCTAGACATATCCTTAGAAATATCTCTAGGGATATCAGAAAAAAATTCATCCTAGCTTCCAAAGGTTAACTAAACTTTTTCTATAATACCAATTATAGAGACCCTTGATTTTCATAAATTAATATTTCATCAATTTTAGGAAAACATAATACATTACACAAACAGACGCCTAAAGACCGTAGTAGTTTATTTCCTTTGGAAACATGAAAATATAAAAATTGGTATATAAGTGATATAAATTTTCTCCCACTAGATAATTCATGAATAGAACCCTTGTTAGACAACTCATACATAATACATATCTTCATATCCTGGGGAATGGAAACAAAAAAAGGGTGATCTCATATGCTCAGTAAGGGTAAACAAAAGATATATATAAGCATATCATGAACATAAGGGTATGAGAACATGATTTTTAAAATATAATAACATACCCTACATATCAAATATCACAAAAAAGTGTCATGGCATAAATATTTTTAGTTCATAAGACATGAATCTTAAGGGAATCAAGAGCATAATCCATGAAAGCATAGCATAAGAATAAGATAAGTAATTTGTGGTAGACACCTAAATATGTAATATCATTCCCTATAATTCAAGGCACATTTCCAAAATGTAATAGGTAACATAATGGGGACTATACCTACTGGGAGGGACACACCACCATCCCCAGTCATAGTCCTTTCCTTGTAAGGGATTGGGTTTCCCTATATTCCCATATTGGATTGGGTTTCCCTATATTCCATAGTAGATCAAGACTATAGACTTGATTCCCATCATTATCTCAAGGATATAAATCTTTATCCAATGAATTAAAGGGATATATAGGTCCCACCCATAATATAATGAAAACCATACATATGTTCCACAAGAACACAAATCATTCATCATATCAGAACCCATGTAATTAAATGGGTTTCATAAACATTATTCAAACATAACATAACACATGGAAAAGAAATGGGTTTAATAAATATCATTCCATCATAAACATAAACCATTATTAAAAATAATAAGAATGGTATAATTGAATAATATCCCCAGTAAAATATAAGTACCATCAAATAATGTTTTCTTAGATGGAAAATAATTTTGAGATATCACTTAAAAACAATTCTTGAGAAAAATATCATTTTTGCTTTGAAAATGTTTTATTTTATTAAAATGACGCACAATTTTAAAAGATAATATTTTATTTAAAAATAAACCTAGAATATTTTAAATGAAACCTCAAATAGTTATGGTTTCCTAATAGTGGAAAATTTATTTCTTGAGATATAATTTTAAAAAACATTTTGTTCAAACTTTTTTCAAAAATATCAAAAAGTACCTCATTTGGAAAATGAAAAAAAAGATTCCTTTAAAACCATGTAGTGGATATAATAAATAGGTAAAAATGAATTTAAAAATCAAAAGAAGAATAGTAAAAAAATTAAAAAAATATATAAAACATGGCCATGGAAGATAAATATTCCCCAACGGAGACTTAAAATTAAACAATACCAAATATTGATGAGATTGTGAAATAAATACACATTACTTTATAATCAGTAGAATCGTATGCCCCATGAAATAAATAAAATTATATAGATATAAAAATACCATAATATTATGTATAATACTCATAAAATATATTCATGTTCAGTATATACACCACATAGAAGAAACAAGTGGTGTATAAGTCATGTGTCCCATAGAAATAAAGGTGAGACATAAATCCCTTACCTTATGTCTTAAATATCTTAGTATTCATTAAAACCTCCTGTATAATAAATATAATATTGTTATAAATCTATTACATAACCATATTCAATTACATCATACCATATATTATTTACTTATGACCTTCTATTACCATTTTATTAACCATTCCATGTTAATGTCACATTTCCGATAATATCCACTTGTTTTGACTTGTTATTCTTGATCCTCTTACTTAGATTTGGATTTAATTATTTACAAAATGTAAAATATGATATAAATATCATATATATTCTATATATATTAATATTTATAATAATATATAAATAATATAAATTTGAAATGGAATACACCATTCATGGAGATGGTAGGACATACGTATGGATGAACAATGCTTCCGTTTAATTATCCTTTTGAAAGAAAGAAAGTAAATGAATTATATATATATATATATAATAATTCTTATAGAATTATTATTTCATATATATCATAAATTTTTACAAAATCAATCCTTAATACATTCCATGTAAAGTGTGAATTAATCGCATCTCTTTGAGGAGGCGGTAGTCCACATGTCCACAAATGAAGTTATTATATTTACACAAAATGGAAAGCATGAAGGTATTTGTTATATAAAAATTAAAAAATCATAAATACTTCATAAATATCATATATATCATATAAAAATATATTTTACATCATAATTCCCAATCTTCATAGGTGGTAAATAAAAAATGAACAACATCATTTTGTGAGGCGGTAGTTCATTATACACAAGAACGGTAAGTTCGTTACCCATTTGATAGAAGTGCATATGAGTATAGTTAGTACAATTAGAATAAAAACATATTAGTATATTGATTATACTAAGGTTTTTATATAATAATTTAATAAGAATGTTTTAGGTGGTGAAGTATGAAAATAAAAAAAAATAGCTTGGGAAATGATGTCACCTCTTCTTTGGGTAACTCCTCTTGGTTTTCACCAAAGGACTTACTTAGATGGATTTATAACCAGAGAGAGACTTATATGATTAATGTAGGTATATTTTTATGATATGTTTATAGAGTTTTTATAATCCAAATATTTTCTAAAGTGTGAATAAAAGAGAAGAAGTGGTTACCATTTATAAGAGAGGCAAGGGGCAATTTTGGAATTTCTACAAAATATTAATTTATGATAAAGTAAATCTGGAAAAAAAATAAGTAAAAAAGAAAATTTATTCGAATATAATATTATATAGGGTTTCAATCTCATCAAAAAATATATTTTATAAAAGTTTTGGTATTATTTTAAACCTTATTGTTTTGTTTAACCCTTAGTTATCCTATTTTAACTAAGGTAACAACTTTTTCAATATTGAAAGGTTATAATATTTACTTATGTGATGTTAATTAAATCATAAATGAATAATTTATAACATTTTATACTATATTATAATTTATTTTTATTTTTAAAGATGATTTGTAATTTTTAAATTATTTAATAAAAATTATTTTCATAAAATATCTATAGTGCCAATTTTGACATTATTCATTACATTGACTTTAAAAAAACAAATAAAACAAGATAACGTATAAAAAATTGTTTAATACATCCTTAATATGTCATATTTAACTATAAAATTATTTTATCTTATTAATTAAGTAAAATTATATTTCTTTATATATTTCTAATATCATTTAATTTATTGTTTTATTAATTGAATAAATATTGCATCATCATTTTGCAATTATTTATGAAACATATTTATTCGGTAAAATTTAAAAATAAATTTACATAAAGTATATAAGCCTTTTATATTTCATAATAATATATATTTTTGAGCATATATCCTATTTATCCCCATATTAAAATATTATACTTATTAAAAGTAAGAGTGTATCATTTTGTCACTCTTTCTTTTTAATAATATCTAAATCATTTTCAAGAATAAGTGAATATTAAATAATTAAATTCAAAATAATTAGGTGGTATGGGTATAATTAATTTCATCCGGTAACATTTTTTAAGTTTTAGGGTAGTTTTATAATATTTATAATATTATTGTTAACTTTAATTACTCGATTTATCCTTAACTATGGTAATAAAAATTAAAAAAGTTACTATTCATATTATCCAAAAATAAAGAGACCTAATTAAAAAATTTGGAACTTGTGATTATAAATATGGAATCAATTTTTCATAATTCAAAACATAAAATTGAATAAAATTAAATTAAAATTAATCCCATTGACGGAATGAGAAAATGGGTTTTTAAAGTGAAAACGCCCAAAACATTGAAATGTTTTTATATCCAAATTCAATGTGAAATTAATTCCAATGACCTAAATTGGATTAAATAATAAAAATTAAATCTAATTATACTTTAAAACTAATCAAATATATAATTTAACACTATAAATTATTTTGATGAAAAAGTTGTTTTTAATTAAAATTTAGTATTTTTCACTATTCATCAAAACATGAAACTTTTCAGAAAAATATCAAAAATTAAAACAAATTAAATTTTGACATCAATTTATTAAATAATGAATTTAGTTTTTCAAATATAATTTATAAAATTATTAAAAACTATATTTAAAACTATTACGCCATCAAAAGGTGGAAAAACTGCCTTTTTAGAAAAATAATTCTTTTATTCATAAAATTGGATTTGTTCTTATATCCTATATAGAAAACACATAATTTGAATGTTAAAAGTTATATTGAATATATATTTCATTAATATAATCCAATATTATTGATTTTTTTATTTTATTGGTATAAAACACACTAATGTTCATTTACATAGTTTATTATAAAAATATTTTTTTTAATTTCAAATGGGTTTTACATATATAAACCATAATTCCATAATTTAGTTAATATTTTTTATACCCTATATTCTAATGGATAGGTTTTAATTTTATTGGATAAATAATTGCAAAAAATATTTGTAGAAACTCGGTGTTTTGTGTAATGAAATCCAAGTCGGTGTTGTGTGTAGCGTAAGCTTATCTTGGTTTAGTGTATAACAAAAACATAACATGGTGTGGAATGAAATGAAAGACATAAAATAAAATTAATTTATGTGAAAAAATGTTCATAAAAACTTGAGGTGTTACAAATTTTATGCTCAATATACACAATAGTTGGCATAGAAAAAATTTAACAAGGACCCATAGAAGAGATTATTATAAAGACAAAAATACTACATAGAATCACCAAACATGTTAGATAAAAAATATATATAGTTTTCTAGTCACTGAGGATGTTGAATCATTATTAGTGGATAAAGATGAACCTTTGTCCTTCAAGGAAGTAGTAAGTATCTTATAAGTTTCATGATGGAAAGAATCCATGAATTCTGAGATGGGTTCCATATACCAAAAACAATTTTGGGTTCTGAAAAATCCTTCAGTAAATGTAAATACTACAGGGTGAAAATTGTTTTTAAATAAGAAATGATACATGTATGGTAAATTTGGTACCTATAAGGCATAAATAGTGGCTAAATGGTTTAAGAAACTTTAATTAATATACTATGATGAATCATTTCATTGATTCCTATGATGAAATCTATTTGAATTTTTCTAGTCAAATAAAATTTACATGATTATGAGATTTGGAAGATGATGTCAAAACATCTTTACTTGATGGAAACATTAGGGAATATGTCTATATGACACATCCATAAGGGTTTTTGAATTCATAGGATGAAAATAATTTATATGAGTTATAGATATCCATTTTTGGATTGAATAAAGCATTCAGATCATGGAACATTCTTTTTGATGAATCCATAAGGTAATTTGGTTTCATAAAGAATTAATATGAGGTATATATCTACAAATGATTTAGAGGGAGTTCATTCATTTATCTAGTGGAATATATTGATGACATATTTCTAATTGGAAATGAGATACCAGTATTACAATCTATTAATATGTGGTTGAACACATGGTTCTCCATGAGGACTTCAGTGAAGCATTCTACATTTTACGAATCAAGATCATTTTTGAAGATATAAGAGAATTCATAGACTAAGTAATGGTATATATGTTGAAAATATACTAAATAGAATCTGTATGTAAAATAAAATAGGGTATTGTATCTAGTGTCACATAGAATACATCTCTTCTATAAAAAGTCTCCTTAGATATAATAGGAGATGTAAAGGATGACCGTGATTCCTTATGAATCAGTGATATGATAAGTCATTAATGACATGATATGTAAAATGATTTATATTTCCTGCACATTTATAATGGTTGGAATATATCAATAAGATCCAAGAGACTTTTATTATATGGTTCTTAAGAATGTCCCAAAGTATCTAATTCCCAGTAAGGATTTTTTGTGGTTTATAGAGGAGATGAGGAGCTAGTCATCAGGGGATATGTGGATGCTATTTTTCAGACATATTATGATGATCTTATATCATAGTCAGGATATTCATTCACCCCCAATGTAGGAGTTGTGAATTATAAGTGATCAAATTATCTATTATTCACTGATTCTACAGTAGATTCTGAGTATATTTTGACTTTTTATGCTACAAAAATAATAGTGTGGATATGAATCATTGTCTAGGAGCTTGATATCATGATAAGTATAAAAGATGTTATCACATTGTATTTTAATAATACTGAAGTGGTGTCCCTCTATAAGGAACAAAGGTCACATCAATAGATAAACCAAATACTTAAGAAGTATCACTACTTGAGAATTTTTCTCAAAGGGTTGTGGTTGTAGTAAGAAAAAAAATTCATGTAGGAGAACATAGGAGATTCATTGACTAAATTTGTATCATATAAGAAGAATAAATATCATGTGAGATATAGTATACTGAAATCTA
The DNA here is from genome assembly GCA_963277665.1 of Viscum album. Classification (NCBI taxonomy): domain Eukaryota; kingdom Viridiplantae; phylum Streptophyta; class Magnoliopsida; order Santalales; family Viscaceae; genus Viscum; species Viscum album. The sequence goes on along the minus strand of OY728128.1, from coordinate 1,107,386,604 downwards.
TTTGAAATTGGCACTAGTTCAAGTTGTATTATGTTAAAGTTGGTTCCCTAGAACCAATAAGTCTTTACTTTTGATTACCATAATATTCATAGTTTTGAATATTAATAAATATATTATTGCATTATGAGTTTTCTTCTATGTAACATTAATGTGATGATGTATTTAGATTATTTTTCACATTTAAAGGTCACAAAAATTCCCAACTATGATGAGAATATTGAAGTGTTATGATGATATTCTTAAATATATGATCTATTTTGAATCACATCTATTTAAAGGGACAAAATAATGTAGATTATCAGGTGTATAGGGATTTTAAGACATTGATATTTCTTATAATAAATTTTGAACTCAGTAATCTCCAAGAGAGTGGATTATGCGAATAGACCTACCTGTTGGAATTCTTTCTATAATTTGGGTAACTTGATATTTCTATTGACATATGTGTATAATGGTCCTTACAATTTATATTATTATTAATGAATATCATGAGTCACATAATTTGATGTATTGATGAAAAATGTGATGAAATATGTATACGGAATTGTAAGATACATTGGTTTAATCGCAAGTGGTATAACATTAATGAATAAGTCAACAAAGTATTTGTCTCTTCTATGTTAATGTAAGTAGATATATCAATCCATTTTATTTGAATGGAAATATTTTATTAAGTCCATGGACATAGATATTTTATTGTCACACTCATTTCAAGAAAGTGATGGTAATATATATCAAGGATATAGGTTTATGACACAAGTATAAAACCTACTTGATGATTATTGAGACAAAGGGATTATATTGCATTCTAAGTATCCATAGGATGTTTTTATCAGTGTGCTATCAACGTCTTTCACTATGGGTTCCTTGATGTGATTCTAAACAGTGATCTTGGACTATAGGATAGTTAACTTAATTAAATTAAGAAAGAGGCTTAAAGGGTCACACATTAAATGTATCCAAAACCTTGGTTAAATTCTATTTTACTTTAATATTAGAATAAATATTATTCTCCAGTTTTGAGGAATAATAATTATCCAAGTTATATTGATTGAATTGTTGAATGAATAATATATTGTTATTTATTTACTTAAAATAATAGATATTATTCACAGTTTGATAAATTTCAAGGAGGATTGATAGGCCATGTTAAGGGTCTGATTGAAATGATATTTAATTAATCTATGAGTTTACCATAAATAAAGAAATTATTATTATTATTATTCAATGTGGGGTTCACATAAAATTGGTAGATTGGTTAAGGGCCTTTCTGAACAAAGTGTATAAGCCAGATTATGTCATTTATAGGGTAATCGATTATTTATACACAATATCTTTCCCTAGATAATTATCCCAATCTTAGAGAGTAGTTTATCTAGAACACTCTTAAGAAAAGAGAGCATTGATCCTTCTTATTACTCTCAAGTCCCTAAGAGAACTAGATTTATTCCTTCTTGTCTAGAAGAAATTCTAGTAGTGACCAATGGGAACAGCACAAGGCGATCGGTCCTCAATACTAGTAGGAAAAGATCCATTTGTGACATTCCAATGTTATTGGAACATGTGTGGATACTGCTAGAGGGATTCTACACTTGAATCATTCATCATAACAATGGTATGACAAGAGTGTCTGGTTGATTCGACAATAAAGAAACAATTCCAAGACAATATGTAATAATATTTATATATTAATTATAAATTATATGTAAAATATCATTTATTGATGCTTCTAGGGTTGTTTTTCATATAATTTTGAGGTTAAATCCAAGGAAACTGATTAAAACCCATTATTGTGAATGATCCTAGCCAATTCCATTACACCTTGAAACTTTTGAATGAGTTTATTTACTATAGGGAAAAGTTTCAAATACATAAAATGGTTTCATAGATTAATTATTTTCTATAAAGAAAATGACTAAAATAATTTTATTCAATTATTTTATAGAATCCAAAGATTTTGTTAGATGGATTTATGTAGTCTTTTAAATATTTTACTTTTGGGTATCTCACAAAAAAATAGGAAATCATTTCATGCATTTGGTGGGTTCCCTTCTCAAAATTTGTGAAACTAGTTTACACTTTTCTTTTATAGAACCCAAGTAATGTATAAATCATTTAATCATTCAAAGACTCATTACCATAAATAATTTGAATAACAACACATTTAGAGAAATAAATTTATAAAATAACTAATAATATTGTTGGGAGGGGATGGATGATTTATTTTATTTAAGTTTTTTTAAATAATTATATAAAAATGGTAGGTTAAGATGTATTTTATAAAATGAGTTTTTTTCTTGCCTGAACTCATTCATGAATGCTAGAATTGTTTTCATACATGAGCGAGGTTCATGAAACCTATATAATACTTATATATCTTGTAGATGAGAGCCAAAAAATCAATTTTTTATCTATAATTAATTGAATTTAACCCCCATTATTAATTCAAAACTTGGGAAATTGATATGATTCTGTGACTTTTGTGATTATCGACTTCATTAAAATTTGACTTTGATATTGATTTTTAGTGGATTATTTATTTTTTTATTTTTCAAAAAAATTATACATTTTTTTATACTTGAAATTTCATTATTTAAAGGCTATATATTTTTTTTAAAAATAGTTTTGATCAATTTTGAATCAACTTTGAAAATCCATTATTTTATTTTTGAAATATAATTTTTTTATTCAATTTTAAAATTTATGTGTGATGAATAGATTTAATTTGATGTTTGAACTGTAATTTATAAAATATAAAATTTTAATTTGAAAAAAAATTATTAAATTGATTGAATTTGGATCTTTCGCTATTTTATTCATTTTAAAAGCCACAAACTGATTCTTTATTTTGAAAATTTGGAATTAAATTGTTTAAAGATATTCAATTTTTATGTGTAATTAATTTTGATTTAACTATGAATAGTGGAACATCAATCTAGAAATTAACTAATGGTCATAATTCATTTTGAATTAACTAAAAAATGTCATTAATTAATTAAAGATGAATTTAGTTGTTTGATTTTTATTTCATTCAATGAACTGATAATCTAAAACGATGAGACATTGGAGGACTTTTGAATAGTAGTCTCCACATGATGCTCTATCCTAACTAGGGAATATTACCAAGATCACATGATGAAGACACATCGAGATCACCAAGCCCAAAGTTTAGCTTTCATGTAAAGAAATGTTGAGCTCGATTAGGAGGAAGTGATGTTGGGTGAAGAAGAATCAATCCAATGAAAAGTTGTAGAATATTAAATCTCCATGTTGGGGGTTAAACCTTTAAACCCTAAAACATACAAGATCCACTACCTTGTATTACTAGGTTATTTATTTGATATAATGTAACTAGGATGAATGTGATAGAGAACAACATAAATTTACCATACAATCAAGCTACTGGAAGAACAAAAAATGAATAGAAGAAAGGAAATAACACATGATATAACGTGCTTCAAATCAATGTGATCATATATGAATGGAAAGAATACCACCCATGTTGGACTTTATATAACCAAACAAAGAACAAGCAACAAATTATAGACTCAAAGAAACAAGAATTAAAAAACCAAAGAAGCTATCTGAGGAGGCCAGCCTTGTTGAGCTAGGTGGAAATGGTGAAGCCTACTATGTAGATTTAATGTCATCCACTCCTGGATGGACTCATAATCACACATAAAAAGGATAAAAAACTATACATGAAAGAACAAATTGAATCTCTGCAGATCCAAGAATCTAAAATAAAACTCAGTTATGATGAAATATGGGTCAAGATCTGAAACCTCCTTAATGAGTAGTACTACATAACCCAAGACTGAGTTAATCTTCCACTGAATCTCCATTAAATAGGTACTCCAGTTATGGGAGGTAGTATGAGCTTTGGTATAGGGGATCACAAATGGTTTAAACCCCTTAATTCCCCTTCTTCTTCTTCTTTGAGAAGTTTTAGAAGTCACAAAAGAGCCTCACGCTAAGAGAGCTCTCAATGAACTAGTCAAGACACACAAAACTAAGAGAGAGGATCCTTGAATCAATGTGAATCCATGGAAATGAAGGAATTATAGGGACTTTCAGGTGGCATAATCATAAAACCTTGGATCAAATCCACATAGACATCCAAGATGAAAATAGAAGCTTTCCTAATAGAAGGCGGTTCAATGTGAGGGAAAAATGTCACTTTAAGATTGGCATGGCGGTGGAATAGCGGATCCAATTCAAGGTAAAGAAACATAGTGAGGATCAACTAGGGTCATCCGATAGTCCATAATTAATGGTTTAGGTACATTCAGTTAAACCGTTAAGGAAAATGCAATTCTAGTATAAAATAATAACCAAAAACAAATATGGAAAAAACCCACATGAACATTACTATTCAAAAATAAACACCCCATACAAATGAAATATTAAAGAATTATATATCATATAAATTGAGAATAGATTTTACTCATATAAAAATATTAAATTCATTTAATTTCAATACATATAGGGGAATAAATCAAAAAATATCCACCTTATAATTAAAATAATTAAAGAATGGTGTTCTTGCAACCTAAGTTATAGAATTAGGAATATATTCATTAGTTTAAGACAAAACAAGAATTTAGACAATGGTATAGCCTTAGTTAAACTATCAGCTGGATTATCCCTAGTGGGTACCTTAGTGACACTCCCTATCCCAGATTCTATAACATCCCTAACAAAATGAAGTCTAATGTAAATGTGATTTTATCTACCATGGAATACATAGTTTTTAGACAGAATAAATTTAGATTTACTCTCACAATGGACTACTATGCTATCAGGAGATAAAGATAGCTCATAAATAAAACCTTTCAACTATATAGCCTCTTTTTTGGCTTATTTCAAGGCTATATAATCTACCTTAGTAGTGGAGAGTGAAACTACTAACTACATATTGCACTTCCAGGAGATTGGTCCTCTATATGAAATAAATAAAAAACCAGTGATATAATTTTGAGTATCAATATTTTCAGCATAATCATAATCAACAAAACCAATGATGGAATCATTAAAACTACTATTTAGGCCATATCAAATGCACAATTTATTAGACATAGAGACATATCTAAGGAGACACTTTAAGGAATTTCCAGTGATTCTTACCAGGTTTTTCCATAAACCTTCTTAAAGTAAACAAAGTAAAAGATATATTCAGTTTAGAATAGACCATAAAATATATAAGACTTCCTACTAAATTAACATATGGAATCTTATTCATAAATGAAGCATCATTATCATTTCTAGTGGATTGATCCAAATACAATCTAAAATTTTGAACTAAAGGAATACTATCATGTTTAATGTGCTCAAATAGATACCTTTTTAATACATTCTTTACAAAAGAGAACTAAGATAATTACAAGGTTCTCACCTTCCTATATCTTATTATTTCCATACCTAAGATTTGATTACCATGACCTAAGTATTTCATCTCAAAGATAGTGTTAAATTGGTTCTTGATAGAATTTATAATCCTCGTGTTATTACATATTAAAATCATCTCATCAAAATATAATAAAAGATAGAAAGATTCATGCTTAACAGTCTTATAGTACACACATGAATCATACTTACAACTAAAAAAATTATTTTCAATCATAAAAGAGTCAAACCTTTTACACCACTTCCTAGAATATTGTTTAATCCCATACAAAGACTTATTAGGAAGAAAAACTTGATTAGGTTTAAACATTTTCAAAAATCCTTTAGAAGGAGTCCTATAAATTGTTTCATTAAGGGTACCATGTAAAAAATTAGTTTTTACATCTAATTGTTCAACATGAAAATCAAACATGGTAGCAAAACCAGAAAGAATTATTATAGATGAATGTTTAACAACTGGGGAGAATATCTCACTATAATAATTGCCTTCACATTAAATAAATCTTTTATCAACCATTCAGGATTTGAATTTTATTTTAGTTTCTCCAACATTGTTTTCTTTCTTCTTATATATCCACTTAGAACCTATTATCTTTTAGTTACTAGGTTTGGAAACAACAATTCAAGTGTTATTCTTGAGAAGGGAATTCATATCTTATTATATGGAATCTAACCATTTAGTGGCTTCTTTAGACTTAAGGGCTTGATTATAAGTTTGATGTCCATAATTAAACATGTCATGAGCAACATTAAAAGCATAGGCAAATATACTAGCCTGATTAGAATGGTTTGGATGCATATTCACTAAGTTTATAATTCCTTAGATTATATGTTTCCTCTAATTTGGGTTGATAATCCAAATCAGAATCAAGTTTAGCTTGAGTCTGGGGAATGGGAATGGCAGAACCAACCCCTAATTGGGATTGGGTTTGGTCTTTGAATTCTAATGGAAATTTAAAACCAATAGGTGATGAGGGTTGAGATTATTCTTCATTATCTTCATAAGAATCTAAATATTATTCTCCTTTATTATTGGAGAGACCAAACTCATGTAACACAACATCTCATCTAATTATATACTTTTGATAACCTATTTTATCTATCCACAAATGATAGCCCTTAACCCCACCTAGATAACCCATGAATATACACTTCACATCCCTAGGAGATAGCTTATCTGTATGGGTATGTGCATGAGATATGGATCCAAAAATCCTATGGTTTGAAATGCTCAAGGGGGTCCTTTCTAGAGTTCTTTAGAAGTTTTATAAGAAATATAATAAGATGGTCATCAGTTAATAAGTTAGACTATCATGGAGGCAGCCTCGGCCCAAAAGGACCTTGGGAGTTTAGAGAAAGATAGAACTCATCTAATCCTCTCAAGAATAATACTATTTATACTTTCTTATAATCCATTATGTTTTTGTGTTTCCACAAAATTTTGGTATCTTTTGATTCTCTCATATTAATAGAATTATATAAATTTAGTGGATAGATATTCTAAAACATTATCTATTCTTAAGGCTTTGAGTTTATTACCATATTCACTTTATACCCCATCTTTGTATTTCTTAAAAGTATGAAAGTTATCATACTTATGTTTTAGTATATAAATCCAAACTTTTCTAGAGTATTTATCAATAAATTACATGAAGTACAAGCCTCCACCGTGGGAGGTCACGCTAGAAGGACCCCAAAAATCAGAGTGAACACACTCAAGGGGTTCCTTAGCCTTATACATTGATCTACTAAAGATAAATCTTTTGGATTTTTTATACACACAATCTTAATAGAAAGTAAGATTGTTAGGAGTGACATTACTCAAAATACCCTATTTTATATGTTCATTAAAATTCTTGGCACCAACGTGACCTATACTTATATACCAAAGGGTAGTTGTATCAAGTTTTGAATCACAATAGGTATTTAACTAACTTCTGTAAACCTTACCATCTAACACATAAATTCCATCGCAAAGGTTTCATTTCATAATTGTGAGGGATCATCGTGCAACCTTAAGACTCCTAGATTTTGACTTAAAGCTATAACCCTTCTTTTCAAGGATTCCTAGAGAGATTAGGTTTATTTTTAGTTCGGGTACCCACCTAACTTCCTCAAAAAATTTAATAGACCTATCATGGAGATATAATGAAACCGATCCTATACCCATAATGTGACAACTCCTGTTTTCCCTAGAAAGACCACATGAGATTCTATTTCCCTTAACTCAGAAAAGAATTCCCACCTAGGACACATGTGGAAAGAACATCCTAAATCCAGGATCTATTCATTATATAAGGTTGTGTAAGAAACATTTAACACATCATCAGTGTCAAAGTCTGACTCAACAAATAATTAATGGTCCTTACAATGTTCTCTATAGTCAACTTTATTATTAAGGAAATTCCTCTTAATGTTATTGGGTTTTTACATTGAAAACACTTGATTACTTTTTTTAAGACTTATACATGTTCTTTTTAGATTGATTCTTATCCTTTATCCTACCCCTGGACTCACTTCTTCCCCTAGACTCACTTAGTTCCCTAATACTTAAACCCTCTTCATCAACCTTAACACTACCCTTCCTTTGAATGTATTTGGAGATTAAAGCATATTTAACTTCTTCAAGAGTTAAAGTGTCATTTCATATATCATATAATCTTTAACATGATTAAAGGAATCATATAATGAAATTAACAATATTATGTTTTCATCTTCGTCATCTAATTTAATGTCTATGCTGGTTAGATCTAATAAGATTTTATTAAATTCATCAATGTGTATCCTGAATGTAGTTCCAGGGAGTATTTTGAAATTATACAATCTCATTTTTTGGTATAACCAACCAACAAGAGACTTATTCATATAAAGAGATTCAATTCTAGACCATATAACATAAATATAATATTATTTAAAACTTCTCTAAGAACAGTGTATCCTAAAGATAAAATAATTAAGATGTGGTATTTCATAAGAGTTTCCTTAGGAAAATCAATGTGAGTGATGGTAGACTACCCATCTGGGGAAGGGGTGGTGATTTTATTTCTAGAACCAGCAAGTGAATCAATTAAATCGTTATGATTCAGTAGGGTTGTCATTTTAATTTTCCATAAATTGAAATCATTTTCACCATCAAATTTATTGATATAAAATTTAGTAGAAACTATTGTAAACGTTACATTAAGCTCTCATGCCACTTTTTGGGGTTAAACCTTTAAACCCAAAAACATTCAAGATCCATTATCACATATTAAAAGGTTGCATATTTGATATAATGTAATTAGGAGGAAGGTGACAGAGAATAGCCTATATTTCTCATACAATCAAGCTACTAAAAGAACAATAATTGAAATAGAATAAAGTAATAACACGGGATATAACATTATTTTGATAAGTTTGATCCTACATTCATGGAGATAACACCACCCAGTTCAGTATTTATATTACTAAACAAAGAATAAGTAAAAAATTAAAGACTCGAAGAAACAAGAAGTAAAAAACTAGAGAAGTTATCCGAGGAGGCCAACCATATTGAATTAGGTGGCAGTGGTGAATCCTATTACATAGAGTCAATTTCATACACTCCTAGATGGACTCATGCACACATGAAAAAAAGGATACATATTTATACATGAGAGAATAAATTTAATCACTAAAAAACCAAGAATCTAAACTGAAACCTGGTTATGATGAAAGATGGGTCAAGATATAAAGCCTCCTTGATGCGTAGTACTCTAGAACACAAGACTAAGTGAATATTCTACTATCTTCATCAGAGATTTAATCTAGTTACAAGTGGTGATATGAGCTTGGAATAGAGAAGCACGGATGGAAAAAACCCCTTAATCCTCTTTATTATTATTTGAGAAGCTATAGAATTCACAGTAGATCCTCACACTAGGAGATCTCTCAATGAATCAGTCAAGACATAGAGATACAAGAGAGAGGATCCCCAAATCAATGTGCAGCCATGCCAATGATGGTGTTCTAGGGAGTGTCAAGTGGCATAATTAGAAAAACTAGGATCAAAGCTGTGTGGATGGCCAAGATAAAAACAACAGCTTTCCTAACAAAAGGTGGTTCAATGGGAGGGACAAATGGTGCTGTAGGATTTGAATGGTGGTGGCATTACAGATCCAAGACAAGGAAAAGAAACATAGTGAGGATCAACCATGGGCGTCATATGGTCCATAATCGATGGTATAGGTACATTCTTTTAAATATGTAAGGAAATTAAATTCTAGTATAAAAGAATAATCAGAAACAAATATGTAAAACCCCACATGAACGGTTCCATGCACAAATAAACACCCCATGAAAATGAAATATAAAATAATCATATAACATATAAATTGAGAATTAATTTGACTCATATAAATATAAATAAATTAATTTAATTGAAATACATGTAGGGGAATAAATCAACACTCATAAGTGGTGAAATAATCATAGGAAGATGATATTGAGGTCTCCATTGAGGATGAGCACAACCAACCAAATCGACTGCACATGGGAATCCTTATGAAGATTAAGAATACACTCGATTTTTAGATATTTTATGGTCTCTATGTAGGTGATAAATGAATTAGAGAGGACCTTGGTAGTTCCCAATGCTATGACTACTGGGTGGAAGAACAGAACACTCCATGTTCTCAAAAATATGTCCCTGATATTTTGAGACCAACCTGGAATCCAATGTGTCAAGAAAAAACTTGGGTTTTGACACACTAAAGAAGAAAATTTAAAATTGAATAATGATCGGGGCCAATTTTGTGAGTTTTACTATTGCACCATGAAAATAAATGAAAAATTTTAATCTAGATTTTAGGATGAAGTCATGGATCTTATATGTGTGAAGGTGATTAAAGAACCAAAGCACTAATATAGTTGAACCAATCATATGATTCACCTGATCTCACTGATTAGGAATCATTTTTGAATGATGGTGAAGCTATAGAAGAAGTGATGATCTCTATTTTTTCTTATTTCTAGTTTTAGGTTCTAAATTTAAGATGGATGGGACTTTATTTTTTTCAATCCACATACCAGTGATAAGGAACTATGTATATAAGTGGAGGAAGACAATAAGTTATATTAGAGTATATTCAAACTAGAGGATGATTTGAAATCAGATTAAGATGATCTTGATCAATTAGAAGAAACCAAAATTGAAGTTCAAGACTTTCCATCCCCACTTATGAGATTTTTAGGCCCAACTATAGTGACTTATATGACTAAATATATTTAAATAAGCCCTTATTTTTAAGGGATCCTAGCCCAATACATGCATCTTCTTCTTCCTAAAAGAAAACTTTGATGTCCAGTTAATCTGTGGATTAGTCCTTTTCGAAGAAAGGTGATATTTATCATTGGAGGAGAATGATTTAACTAAAAATATTTGAGTATGATGATATAGAGAAATCTCAATTATCGAAATGTGCACATGGTGGAAATATTAAGAGTTGGGATTAATATTAGCACTGAAATCAAATAAAATTCCCAAATTCACATGTAACCATAATACATTAGAAAGCAAGATGATGGAATATAATCATGCTCAAGTGAATATGACTTTGATAGAAATGTATACAACTAATTTCAACATTAATAATTGAAATTTTCAATTGAATGATAAACATGATTGTGTACTTAAAACTGAAATGATTTAAATTTTTCTTAGATTTTAGGGATTATCATGTGAATATCCCAATAGGCATTTAATATAATTTAAAGAAGTATGAAATAGATTCAAAATTAGAAGATTTTCTGAGTTTTAGATTAGATGGAAGGATTTCCCCTTCTCCCTTGAAGGGGAAACCAATGAGTGGTTGTACAATTTGCAATTTGGATAATTCGCATCATGGGATGATCTATATGGGGCCTTCCTCCACCAAAATTCTTTGCTTTAAGGAGTGATCAATTAAGGTAGGAGTCTATGGAATCAAACAAACAATTAGAGAAATTATATATGAGTTTTGTGAAAATATCACAAAACTGACTTCATCTTTCTTACACTAGACATATGAAGAACATAACTTCTTACTATTCTTTTACCAAGGATTGATGGATAGTGACCAAAACCTACTATATGATTCTTCATAAGTATAATTGATTGGTAAGTAACCTACTAAATTCAGAGAACTGATTGAGAGAATCTCCCAAAATTCCAAACAATTCAGTACAAGAACTAGAAATATAGGTGTATATGAGGTAAAAAGTTCCAACTTGCCTCTACTTGAAGATAAAATTAAAGAATTAACATCTATTTTGAGATATCTAACTATGAACCTGGTGTAAGAGAAATCTCCCAACACTTCCCATCAGGTCTGCTAGATTTATTATTCTAAGGATCACTTCACTGATAGATACCCTAAATTTCAAGGACTAAAAGATGTGATGCCATATGATAGAGGCAATTATATAATCAACTAAGTGGAAATAAAGTATTTATAAAATTTCCCACTAATAAAATTTGATCTGGGAGATAATAACCTCAAAGTACATCATTCTAATAGGCTTATCAACAACCTTTCTATCCCACATCATTTCAGATACAAAGTTTCCTACCATAACCAAGCTACCAGTAAGTAAAGATCAGGATCTTTCCATGAAGAGCATGCTGATATAGGTAATAGAGTATCAAAACAATAAACAACCCACTCTCACCACTCATGCATCAGAGTTAAAATAATTAAAAGTACAATTCATTCAGTTAATGACCACCCTCAATAGCCTAGTGAATCAAGGGTCATGTAAGTTTCCTAATCAACCAATTACCAACCACAAAGGAAATGTTAGTTCAATTACATTGTAGAGTGTCAATGAGCTAGGAAGTAGTGAAGTATTTCCCCTAGAGATTGAATCTATGATTGGATAGCAACATGCACTTGAAGAATCTATCCCCTAGAAATAACCTAAAGAGAAACCTATAAAGCAACCCCCATTAAAGAAATAAAAGAGGAAAGTCAATATGGAAGACCTGAATTATCCCCATCCTCCCTTCCCATCTAGAGAAATCCCCCCCCCCCAAGCGACCCAGTGAAGACACACTACAATAGGAGATTCTGTAGATATTCATGAAGGTGGAGATTAATTCCCTTTGTTGGAAGTCATACACAAAATCCAAAGGTATGAAAAATTAATCAAAGATATGTTTGTCAGGAAGAATATATTTCAATTAAATGAAGAGGTGATATTGGGTAAACATGTTTTTGTACTTTTAACCCCACAAATTCATAAGAAATGTCATTATACATGCACTTTTACCATCCCTTACACAGTATGTGAGATTAATTTTTCAAATAAACTACGTGTTTTAGGAGAATAAATTAATGTAATGCCTTACTCCATTTATTATTCTCTAAATATGGGGGAGCTAAAACCTACCTGTGTGGTCTTGTAACTCACCAATCGAGCCACTACCTACCTATTGTGTGTTCATTAATATGTATTGGTAAGTGTACAAGGATTTATATTCCTGTTCAACTTTTACTTTCTTAATGTGGAAGAAGGAAAAGGTAAATTTAAATCCCCATCAATATAGGTGGTTCATTCCTAAATATTTATAAAACTATAATAAATATAAATTAAGGAACTCTTTCAATGACTTTTAGAGAGAAAACCTTGAATTTTAACATACTTTATTCAATGAAACTCCCCCATGAAGAGCAATAAGTTTTTAATTTGAATTGTTTTCAATTACCTTGTTGATCTAAGGTAGAAATTGAAATGTTTTGTGACGTAATATGATTAGGAAAAGCTCTATAAACACATGATTTTTCTAATAAACCTATTTTTTAACATGATCTGAACCTATAAATTTTGGTTTTTTCTAATGAAAGATATTTTGATGAAAATTACTTTGATGATTTCATCAAAACCATCAGCGACACATCTTCCTTACATGTACAAGATTAAATTATGAAGAATAATAAGCTAGAAACATCACTATAAAACCACCTAATATGGAATTTAAAGTACTACCATCAAATTTGAAATATGATTATCTAAAATAAAATAAAAACTACTAGTAATTATTTAAAATAATTTAGAACCAAAATAAGAGTATCAACTTCTAGATATTTTGAAACAAAATGCCTGGTAAATAGGGTGTACACTAAAAAACATTATAGGGATTAACCCTACCACCTACATGCATAGTATTTTTCTTGAAAATGGGTCCAAACCATTGAGAAAACCCCAAAGAAGGCTCAACCTAACCCTTCTATAAGTAGTAAATAATTAAGTAGACTGTTAAGATCTAGAATAATTTACCCCATATTTGACTCTCAATTTGTGAATCATATTCAAATTATCCAAAAGAAAACTAGATACATAAATTTAAAAAATTAAAATAATTAATTAGTTCCCACATGAAATTAGAATAGTTAGATATTTTTCATTAACTACGGTATATTGAACCATGTAACCCGCAAAGACCACATCCTCACTCCCTTTCTGGACCAAATGTTATAAAAGTCTATATGGGATGGGTAACTATTGTTTCCTTGATGAATTTTCTGGTTAATTTGATGTTATAATTACTTTATAAGATCAAGAAAATACCACCTTCACATGTCCCTTTAGTACATTTTCCAACCGAAGGATACCTTTCAATCTTTTCAATGCCCAGTGCATCTTTTAACGTTTCATGGTAACTATTTTATCATACCTAATTGAGAGCTACATAGAGGTATTCCTTGATGAATTTATTGTCTATAGTACTTTCTTTCAAAGTTTTCTATAGATCCTAGAAATTTTTTAAAGAGACATATTGAGAAAAACTTGGTGTTAAATTTCAAAAAGTGTCATTTCGTGGTAGAAAAAGGAAGTGTTTTAGACCATATAATTTCTAAATATGGGATTAAATTTGATAAGAACAAAATTTATGTTATATCTACACTATCTTACCCTACTACTGTGAGACAAATTAGAACATTTTTAAGATATTAAAGATGTTATAGAAGATTTATTATGTATTTTAGCACAATTTATTTACCCCTTACTAACTTACTCAGGAAGGAAATTATGTTTGTTTTTTATGAGTCATGTAGGATAGATTTTGATCAGATAAAATAAATCTTGACCATCACCCCCATAATCTTCCCACCAAAATAGGAACACCCCTTTGAGATATTGTGTGATTATTTTAATAGAGATGTAGTATTTTTACTTTCCCAAATGATTGATGGACACTCCCAAGTTATAGCCTATGATTTACAGACCCTGGACACATCTCAGATCAATTATAAAACAATATAGAAGGGGTTTTTGTCTATTGTTTTTCTTTGGAGAAATTTAGATCTTACCAGTTAGGAATTAAAGTAACTATTTTTTCTTATTATGAATCACTCAAGTATTTTATCAATAAAGATGGTGGAAATATGATGCTAGTGAGATAGATTTTTCTACTATAATAATTCAACTTAGAGATCAAGGACAAGGAATGTTGTGATAATCTGGTTGTAGACCATATGATTCATCTACCTGACACTAATGAGGTATAACCAATATCAAAAAAAAATTGGATGACTCATTTCCTGGTGAGTAACTATACAATCCCACCTAAGTTCTCAAGTATGATAATCTAGTCAATTATTTGGTCACATAAAATGTACCCTCCTTCTTTTCAAAACATAAAACTAAAAAATTTAAATCTGAATCAATATACTAGGTCTAGTAAGATCCATATATATGGAATATATCTAGTGATAAAGTAATAAGGAGGTTTATCCCTAAAGAGTAAATTAAATATATTCTTTCATTTTTTCATACAATTGCCTGTGGAGGCTATTTTGGACCTCAAAGAACTGTTAGAAAAGTTTTATAATATGGGTTATTTTGGCCCTCAATTTTTAAATATTCACATGATTTTTGAAAAATGGTCCATACTATTAGTTTACAGGTGGAATTTCTAAAATATGTGAAATTCCCCAAAAACCTTTGATTTTATCTGAAATATTTGATGTTTGGGGATTAGATTTCTTGGTACCACTTCATGTGTCATTTGGTTTTTTATATATTTTTTAGCGGTGTATTAAAGAGAAAGTCCACATAAACTGATGATTCCAAAAATGTGATTGAGTTTTTAAAATAAAATAATTTTTTTAGGTTTTGGATTTCTTCAAGAAATAATAAGTGACCAAGTTTCACACTTCTACAACAAGAACATGGAAATAATAAGTATAAAGTAAATCACAAAAGATTGGAGTAGGAAGTTGGAGGATTCACTATGGGCATATATAACTACCTACAAAATCCCTTTAGGTATGTCCTATTAGCAAATTTGTTATGGAAATAATTTTCACCTATATGTTAAGTTACAACACAAATCCTACTAGGCTATTAAAAGAGTAAACCTAGAGTTTGGAAAGGTAATAGAGTAGAAGAAGTTGTAGATGATGGAACTTGAGAAGCTGAGAAGGGTATTATATGATAATTCACTATTGTTCTACGGGAAAGCTAAATTTTTTCATGATAAATTGATCCAGAAAGAGAATTTCATATTGGAGACAAATTGTTGTTGTTCTATTCGAGGATAAATATCTTCCTTGGTAAGATTCATTCTAATTGGACTAGGCCATACAGAGTGTTTAATAATTTTTCCATTTGGGGTAGTTGAAATCAAAAGTGAAGACTCAAACCATACATTCAAGGTGAATGTATAATAAGTAAAACATTCCCATGAGGTATTTTATAAAGTGATAATGGAGGAGTCTAGAATCCTCCATGATTCCACTAAATAAGGAACACCAAGTTTTCTATTTCCTTCACATTGGTTTTGATGCTCTAAATGTTTAGTATTTGTTCCTTAAAAAAATACATGATAGAAATTAAATCTAAGTGTGTTTGAACAAAGTTTGGGGGAAGAATAAAAATTATTTTAGGATGTAAATACCTCTTTTCTATTTTACATTTTGTCTATGTCTTAATATAAAAAAATATTTAAAAGTATCTTAAAAACACACACAAAACTTCTCTATTTGTAAATATTATACATATTATTTTGTATAGTTTTTGTTGTGAATTTTTTGAAAACTTTCATAAAGGAAATTTTTGTATTTCCTAATTTCAACACCATGTTATGGTGGAAATATTTTTATAGTTCTAAAATTGTTAGAGTTAATGAATGTTGAGTGAATTTGTCACTACCTTAATGGATAATTAATTATTAAAACTAAAAAATGTAACGTCCAGACCCAAGTGCCATGTAATAGTGCCCTGAGTTGGTCAATCACATGACCTAAGGTGTGCCTCCCAATATTTTAGAGGCTTATGACTAGTAGTGAGGGTATGGTAATTCAATCATGGGGAGACTATACCCTCTTTTATCAAAGTAAAACACCAGTGTAAATAGATAACAAATAGCAGAATCATATGTTAATCATAACCATAATAATATCACAAGATAACCAAAACAGGAAAACACAGTACCCAAATGAAGGGAAAATATGAAATGATAGTATAAATGTCAAGTGTCTACAAAAGAACTAAAAACAAAGACACTAAATCTCCCAAGCAGGTCATGAACCATGTTCGGTTCCCTCACCCATCTCCATTCCCAGTCAACAATCCAAAATAGTACCTTTTTCCCTTAACCTGTCCTACAAAAACAAATTCTATTCGGGTATCGATCAGGACACCTGAATAGGGTGTGAGTACAACTCATTAGTCTACCACTAATGGTGTATAAAACAAATCCAGTAAACAACAAGTGTATGTAGCTATATAAAGAAAATAATTATAATTTATAGTTACAGTTATTACATAATAAATTAATCTTAATTAACCACATAGACTATTAGGGTATACCTATATCACACAATCAATTCACAATCATTATACACATTTATCTTTAGTATAAAATTCCATGACTAACACTTCAAATCCCATCGGTGTACAACATCTAGTCTAACACCGAAAATCTAGTCAGTGTAGAACTCCATGTATAACACCCCAAATCCCATTTATTATTAATTACTATTGGTGTAGAATTCCATGTTTGACACCCCAATTCTCAATAATACAGATAGATCTATTAGTAGTGTAAAACACTATGTCTAACACCCAACATCCCATTGGTGTAGAACGCCATGTCTAATAGCCCAAAACCCATTCATTCATTTATGTCATTGGTGTAGAACATCATGTCTAACACCCCAAATACCATTGGTGTAGAACACAATGTCTAAAACCCAAATCCAATTCATTAATTAATTCAAAAATTAATTAATTAAGTATGTTAATTAATTCAACAACTAATTAACAACATCAATTTTCTCATTTATTAATTCTACAATTAATTAACCAATCAAATTATCAGTAGTCAATAATTAATTTATCAATTAATTATTCTCAGTCATAAGATAGACAACTAGATAAATAAAACCACCTTTAATTATCTAAAATCTAGATAATTTAAAATGATAATCAATTCATCAATCAAATATCATCTTTTCTCATTACAATAAACAATTCAACAATCACAATCCCATCATAATTAATTCTCACAATTAATTATCTTATTCACAATCCATAAATCCCATAATTTTAAACTTCATAATTAATTAATTTACCACATAAATTAATTAAATTAAAGATCTCAATTGCTAAAAAATTTATCAATCCTAAAACATTCGTATATGAGAAAAATTCACAACTATGGGATTTAGACGCTGATGGATGTTCACTTAACAGAAATCCCCAAAATTTGAGCAGCATAATGATGTAGATCTAAGCTCTAGATCTAGATACCTAAATCAAGATCAAAGATATCAAGATCTAATCAATCTAGATCTATATCTACAATCCTAGATCTATATCTCACCAATTTATATTTATATCTAATAAAATAGAGAATAAAATCCACCAAAAGATCAAGAGAGGAAGGAATAGTATATGAAGAAGGGTTCGGGATGAGATCCACTTACCAGGAGAAGAGTGTATATTTGATTTAGGCTTTGAATCTGGAGGAATGTAGTTCGTACAGCCTTGAAACCCCTCTAGAAATATCTAGAATCACCCAAAATTTGTCAATCCTGGGCCTTGGTTGAATAGGAGGTGTTTCGCGGGTTCAGGGGATTTTAAAAATAATTTTCAGGTGAAATAAAACCATGTGTATGGTTTCCTTAGGCAGGGGTGCATGGTTTGACAAACTATATAGACCTCTCTATCTGGGGCTCACACTTTCCTAGGTTTGGGCACATGGTTTATCAAACCATGCACCAACTGTGTGAACCTCTCTACCTAGGTTCACACGGATAGATGGGATGGGTGCACGGTTTACCCTACCTGTGCGCCAACCGTGTATAAACCCATTTTCTCAAATTCTATTAAAAACACCACCCAAATTCACCCCAATTCATAAATCCAAAAAAAAAGGTACTTAAATAAAATGAAAATTACCTAAATTTGTGCCTGAGATAACCCTAGAAAAAGTTTAGAATCTTTCATTCTACCAACCTTATAATAGGTCGTCCTTGAGCTTCACTCCTGAGCATTGCTAAGATTATATGCCAAAAATATTGGGCCACTAGGCCCACATATCCACCTCCCTTTCCCATGTATCCTCTTGTACACACCCATGTTTCCATAATACATGAACTAGCAACATAGCCTTTCCCCTCAACACTATCTCACTGCGATCCAACACACGTATCAGATGCTCCTCAAAGGATACATCTATCCTAAGCTCGACATCATCTACATCGATCACATGAGAGGAATTTGGGTGATACTACTGACGTTTTGATACATGGAATACATCATGCATAGCACTGTATTTATGTGGAAGATCCAATTGGTACGCTATCAGCTTGATTCTCTCCACAATCTTGAATGGTCCAAAAAACCTGGGCACCAGCTTGCCCTGCCTCTGTATCCTACGGTGACCCAGCCTAAGCGACACTCGAATAAATATACAATTACCCTTTATAAACTCTAGGGGTCATCTCTATCTATAATCATATTACTCCTGCCTACTCTGAGTCATAGCCATATGTTTCCTAATCAACTTCACCTATTCTAACATCTCTTGCACGAGACTCGGTCCTAATAACTCTAACTCACCTTCCTCCATTCAGCATAGTGGTGATTAACAAGGACAACCATAAAGAGCCCCATATAGTGTCATCCATATAGTTTATTGATAACTATTATTATAGGAAAATTCCACTAAAGTGAGGTGCTTCTCCCATGACCCGTCGAAGTCAAGCACACACACCCACAACATATCCTCAAGCACCTAAATAGTGCGCTCTGACTGCCCATCTGTCTCTGGGTGGAAAGCATACTCAAAGATACCTATGTGTTAAGTGAATTTTGTAAGCCTTTCCAGAATTTCAATTTAAAGTATTAATCATGTTCTGAAACTATAGTCTATGGTACCCCATGTAGATGGACTATCTATTGTACATATAGTTCTCCCAACTGGTCTACTGTAAAGGTTTCCCTTATAGGCAAGAAATGCACTACCTTTATAATTTGATCCAAAACAACCTAGATATCATCATTCTTCATAAGTGTCTTTGAAATACCTACCACAAAATACATGTTCACATCATCCCACTTCCATTTCGTAGTAGGCAAAGGTTGTATTAAACCTCCAGGTCATTGATGTTATGCCTTCACCTATTGACAGGTGAAGCATCATGTCATGAACCCTTCTATCTCTTTATTTATGCCCAGCCACAAAAACTATCATTGTAAGTCACAATATGTTTTGGTCACACTCAAATGCACCGCCCACTTTGAGGCATTAAATTCTCACATGAGCTCTTCTCACATGCTCGTAGGCACAATAACCTTATTTTTCACATAGATGATCTCATCCTCATCTATCTTCTAATATGAAGGTGTATCCCCACCTCAAAATATTTCCCTTAAGTTAAAACACTTTAGTTCCTCATATTTCCTATCCCTGATCCATTTTAAAAGTTTTGACTTCATATAAATTGATACAAGATTCATCTGCTCTTTCCTCTCATGAACAACAATGTGCATCTCAGCTAGCAACATCATCATATTCCACTCAACACTAGACTCTTGAACTACCTGATTCTGAGTTTTATTTCTCAAAGCATCAGCCAGATTGTTTTTCTTCCTAGGTGTATATGTCAGTTCAAAATCAAAATATTTAATATAATCATCCCATCTCCACTGGAAAAGATTTGAATCTCTCTAGGAAAAAATATGTCTTAAGATTTTGTGGTCAGTATAAACTATGAAATTTTCACCCAAGAGGTATTGTCACCAACACTTAAAATCATAAACTACTTCTTCCAACTCAAGATCATGTGTAAGTTAATTTTGTTCATGTGGCCTCATCTAACGAGACCCATATACCACAACTTTATCCCCTTGCATTATCACGGCTCCCAGTCCTATCCTAGAAGAATCAAAAAACATCGTGTACTGCTCAAATAACTTAGGTAGTATCGATAATGTTACCAATGTTAAACACTTCTTCAACTCTTGAAAAGATTCCTCACAAGCCTCTGACCAGTAAAACTTTACTCCCTTTTTGTTCAATCTAGAAATCAGTGCTTCTAAATGGGAAAATTCTGGGATGAATCTATTGTAATACCAAGATAATCCTAGGAATCTTTAGATATTGAAATAATTATTGGGATTCTACCAAGAAACCACTATCTTCACCTTAATTTTATTTGAGAATATTTGTTCTAAGAAGTGTACATGGTAGATCCAAAACTGACACTTCAATATCTTGGTGTATAGATGATTCTTTCTTAGTATACTCAGGATGATATCAAGATGTTGGGCATGATCATCATGAGTCTTAGAGTACACCAAGATATTGTCCACAAACACCACCACAAACTGATCCAGGTATAGATTGAAGATTATTTTCATCAAGGACATAAACACTACTGGTGCATTTTTCAACCCAAACGGCATTATGAAAAACTCACAAAGCCCATACCTACTTCTTAAAGTATTCATTGGTATATTAGTAGTCTGAACTCTCAACTTATGATACTCTAATCTTAAGTCGATCTTTGAGAAAATGAAATCTTCTTTTAGCTTGTCAAAAATATCATCGATGCGCAGAAAAGGGGTTCTTCATAGTCATCTTGTTCAAATTCTACTAATCGACACATAAACATAGACTCCTGTCATCCTTATTTGTAAATAGTATAGGTGATCTCTAAGGTGATGTACTTGGATGGATAAACCCCTTATCCTCTAAATCCTCTAACTGGGCCTTGAGCTCTTGAAGCTCAGTCGGTTCCATTCTATATGGTGGAATAAATACCGGCTTAACTCCCGGTATGATCTTAATAGTGAATTCCACATCTCTCTCAAGTGGTATCCCTGGGAAGTATTTAGAAAATATATCCTAAAAACATCCCACTACTAGAGGAAGTACATCTTTCTTTACACCTTTGTCATCTAGAAAAAGACTAGCAACCTGGGATGTGAGCTCTCTTAGTTACTAAGTAATTGGCCTAGCTCGGCCTACCTAGATATCCCACTCACCCCTATAAATGTGAAGGTCACCCTTATGAGAATTAAACATAACTATCCTACAATAATAGTCTATGTGGGCTTGGTATGTGATAAGATAATCCATAGCCATAATTAGATCAAAGCCTATCATATCAAGGATATAGAGATCCCAAAGAAATTGATACTCCCCAATCTTGAGAGAACATCCCTTTCACACAAAGATGTTTATAGAACACACCCCCAAAGGTGTATCTATTTTCATAACCCCACTCACAAACTCCACAGCTAGGCTCAAACCATTAACAAGTTTAGTAGATATAAAGGAATAAGATGAACCAATATCAAATAAGGCACTAGCTATTGTAGAATCAGCAAGAATAGTACCTCTCACTATTGATGGACCATCCTCACCATCCACAAATGTTGGATGCACTGAAAACAATTGTATTTCCCCTATTCCTTGAGTTTTACTACATTGCTGATAGGGGTGTTCTTTCCCAGAAGCGTTATGTCCATTGCCTCTACTACCTTGGCTAGTAGAACTCCTATTGCTTGACTGATATGGTGCAGAAGATCCCCTTTCTACACCCCAGTTCTATCTACCTCCTACATCACTAATTTTTTGCCTTGGTTTCCTACAGAACCACTATAGATGTCCCATATTTCCGTAGGATCAACACTCTATTGGAGGTTGGGAACAATTTTTCCAAAAGTGTCTCGGCCTACCACACTCTTGGAAAAGAAAACGGTTAAGATCCTATGTAATCGATCCACTTGAATGGACACTCTGCTTTCCACTGCTCTAGATGACATTCTCATAACGTCTCATCTTTCTCTCAAAGTTCATCCCACCAAACCATCCAAAAAGAATCACGTGTCCACCATTTGAATCCTCCTTCAGGTTACCCTTAGAAATGAGAGCATAATTTACCACTTTCATAAACTTCTTCAGCCTGAAAAAATTCACTTGATACTTAACATCATAGTTAAGTCCTTCCTAAAAAAATCTTGCTGAGGTAGATTCATCTTCTTCCAATGCTGGAGAAAAATGTTGTAAGTCTGTAAAGCTTCCAGTATAGTCCATCACAGACAGATTCCCCTGAGTCAACCTCATGAACTCAACTACTCTTTCCTGCCTCAGTGTCTCTGGGTAGAAGTTCTCAAAAAACTTCTCCTAAAAATCCTTCCATTCCATATCATCAGCTTGACCAGTCCGTGCCTGGACGTCCCTCCAACATTTCTCCAGACCACGCAACATGTAAGATATAGTCTTGACTCTCTTCTCAATAGGAGTTTCAAGGTGTTCAATTATAGTCTTGATAGACTCTAACCAAAAATCATCTCCCTCAGGTCCACCCTCTCTGATGAAATTCAGAGGGTGCTACAACTGAAACTCCCTCGTCAGATCATACATACTTTTCACAACCTTCCTTGGGTCTCTTTCCATCAATTTCTTGAAGCAATCAAAGTTCTATCCAAACTTCTCTCCGACTTCCTCCCCTGGAACTATCGGTGCCTTAAGATCCACCACTATAGGATTATCCACATCGATGTCCTATGGTCATCCTCTCAATAAGAATCATCATAGAGGCATATCTCTACAATTCCAAGCGCACATTTTAGGAAATAGTTCAAAAAGTTAACATGGTTATTTAAGAGGGAATCATAACAAGCTACAACAAGTCTCTTACCCAAGTCTCGCCACACATTCAAAATTGAGGTGCTATTACTACCCTTAACCAACTTATGCCTAGGACTAGTTAACAATAGTTACCACATTCACATTAATTTGGTTTCTCATTTAGACACCCATTTATTCATATCATTTCATCATTTTAAAATTTTTTCCAATTTCATGTTGGGCACCTTTTTCAATTTAAAATCACATCAAGGAAAAACATTCTATGTTCAACAAGTTACCCATAACCTATTTTCTTGTGCATGCCTAAAATGATGCAAGCTACAAAATAGTCCTAAGTTCTTATTATGATGTATGCAGACTCAAATATCATGTCATTCTAGGACATGAGTCAATTATTAGAAGACTCAACAACAATTATCACAGCACAAAACAAGTGTGTCACCCAAGGTGAAATAATATTCAACTATAACATCAAATAGAAATAATAATAATCCCACTCTAAGTACTTGTGTTTTCCCCCATACATGGGTTAGGAACTCTCATGCATGAGATCATTACCTAGCTTTGACTCTTCCTAGTCTCCTATCTAACTTTCCCCAAACAGTAATACAAAAGAAGAAGAACCACTTTGTAACATCCCAACCCGAGTTCCACGCAATACTACCCTGATTCATTCAGTCACTTGACCTCAGGAATGCCTCCCCATATGCCAAAGGATACTGACTAGTAGTGAGGTCCTATTAAGTTAGTCATACAGAGACTATACCCTCTTTTATCAGAGTAAAACACCAACAGAAATAAATAACAAATAGGAGAAGCATATGTAAATTATAACCACAACAATATCACCAGATAACTAAAATAAGATAACATTGTACCCAACTAAAATAAAAATATTCAATTCCAGTATAAGTGTCAAGTGTCTACAAAAGAACTAAAAACAAAGACACTAAAGCTCCCAATCAGGTCCTGAACCACGCATGGTTCCCTCACCCATCACCATTCCTAGTTAGCAATCAAAACCAGGGCCTTTTCCCTTAACCTAACCTGCAAAAATAAAGTCTATTCAGGTACCGATTAGGCTACCTAAATAGGGTGTGAGTACAACTCAGTAGGCCACCACCAACGGTGTCTAAAACAAATCCAGTCAATAAAAAGTGTATGCAGCTGTATAAGGAAAATAATTATAATGTATAGTTATAGTTATCAAATTATAAATTAATCTTAATTATCCACCTATACTATCGGGGTTGAACCATATCACACAATCAATTCAAAATATTTATACACATTTATCTTTAGTGTAGAACACCATGTCTAACACTCTAATTCCCATCGATGTAAAACATCATGTCTGCACCCAAAATCTCATCAGTGTAGAATGTCATGTCTGACACCCCAAATCTCATTTATTATTAATTATCATTGGTGTATAATTCCATGTCTGACACCCCAATTCTCAATAATACAGATAGATCTATTAGCAGTTTAGAATGTCATGTCTAACATCCAATATCCCATGGATGTAGAATGCCATGTCTAACACCCCAAAACCCATTAATTTATTTATTTAATTGGTGCAGAATGTCATGTATAACACACCAAATCCCATTGGTGTAGAATTCCATGTCTAACACCCAAATCTCATTCATTAATTTATTCATAAATTAATTAGTCAAGTCTGTTAATTAATTCAACAACTAATTAACAACATCAATTTTCCTGTTAATTAATCCTATAATTAATTAACCATTCAAATTCTAAATATTCAATAATTAATTTACCAATTAATTATTATCGATCACAAGATAGACAACTTGATAATTAACTCCACCTTTAATTATCCCAAATCTAGATTATTTAAACTGATAATCAATTCATCAATCAATTATCCTCATTTATAATTCCAATAAATAATTCAACTATCACAATACCATCATAATAAATCTTCATAATTAATTATCTTATTCACAATCCCTAAATCCCACAATTCACAACTTCACAATTAATTAATTTACCACATTAATTAATTCAATTAAAATCTCAATTGCTAAAAAAAATATAGTTATCCTATAACTTTCATATATGAGAACAATTCACGACTATGGGATTTAAAATTTATACCACCCACCTCAATTCATTGACATATGTTCGCTCAAAAAAAAATCCCCAAAATTTGAGCAGAATAATGATATAGATATGAGTTTTAGATCTAGATCCCTAAATCAAGATCAAAGATATAAAGATATAATAAATCTTGATCTAGATATAAATTTCTAGATCTAGATCTCACCAATTTAGATTTAGATCTAAGGAAACTGAGAATAAAATACACCAAAAGATCAAGAGAGGAAGGAAGAGTGGACATATAAAATTTCAGGATGATATCCACTTATCGAAAAAAGAGAGGATCTTTAATTAGGGCTTTGAATATTTAATATTGTAGGTCATACGGACTTGGAATCCCTCTAGAAAGCTCTGGAATCACCCAAAATTTTTCAAGCCCAAGCCTAGGTCAAATAGGAGGTCTTTTGGGGGTTCAGTGGATTATAAAATTAATTTTCGGGTGAAATAAAACTGCATGCACAGTTTATCTAAGTAGGGGTGCACAGTTTGAAAAACTGTGAGGACCTCTCTATCTAAGGTTGCATGCTTTCTTGGGTTGAGGTGAATGTTTTATCAAACTATTCTCCAACCATGCAAACCTCTCTACCTGGGTTTACACAGTTAGCTGGGTTGGGTTCACATTTTAACCTAACCGTGAGACAACTGTGCACAGACCCATTTTCTCAAATTCTCTAAAAAAATCCACCCAAATGCACCCCAATTCATAACTCCAAACAAATGTACTTAAATAAAATGAATTAACTGAATTTTTTATTGTGATAATTTCATAAAAACGTCAGGATATTATATAAAAGGAGCATGAGTGATAAAATATTTTTGGAATCATAATTTTAACATAAGGTTACTGGAATTTAGAACTTAATATGTGGTAAACTATCCTCTATGAAAAATAACACCTCAGGGAGACAACTCAAATTAAATTTATATAAGTCCTTTGAAACTAGATTAAAATGTGAAATTAGGATCTCATGGTGAATATTTGTGAAATTATGCACCTGCTTCATGAATAATTCATTTGTACATATCCAATAATTGTCTTTACATAGCGCTTTGCACATAATTGGCTAGGGAAAATTCAAAAAAAAATCAATAAAGTGCTTAATAGTCAAAAATAAATTCATCCAGGTGAGGGAAATATTATAACCAAATGAATAGGGGGAAATTGAATTATAACAAATTCATTTTAGTTGTATCAATGAAGTGGAAAACCAAAATTTGGTTTAAGAAACTTAAAAGTAAGAGATAAATGGAAGTGATTATTATTAAAACTTTTATTCCACTTAAATATAATATTTTATTCTACTAGACTTAGAACTTAAAATTAATTGAAGAGACATAGTGAAATGAAATCATAGAATAGACATGATAATTAAAACAAAGGAGTACTAGTAATTTTCTTATTCTCTAGCTTGTATATTAATATTATGAAAGAAAATTCTTTTAAATTTGTGTTATCTTTTAGAGTGTAATGTCTCAAGTGTGTGGGAGTGATGAGAGCTAAAAAAATTAAAATTTGTGTCTGTATTTCATTGAATTTAACCACTATTATTAATTCAATACTCCATAAATTTATATGATTTTGTGACTTTTTGATATTCTGGACTTCATTAAAAATTATATTTAATATTATTTTTTAATATATTATTCTATTTTTTATTTTTCAAAAATTTCATATATTAATTTTTGGATACTTGAAATTTAATTTTTTAAATTCTATCAAATTTCTTTTAAAATAGTTTTGACCAATTTTAAATCAACTTGAAAAATATATTCTTTTATTTTTGAAATATAATTTTTTTTATTCAATTTTTTAATTTATGTGTGGAAAATAAATTGAAATTTATGTTTGAACTATGAATGAAATTTCCATTTGAAGATTAAATTGGTAAATAGATCGAATTTGAATCTTTCATTGTTTTATTCATTTTTAAATCCATAAGTTGATTCTTTTTTTTGAAAATTTGGTATTAAATTGCTTAAAGACATTAAATTTTGATTTATTATTCATTTTGATTATAGGTTGGACATGTGAGTTTTAACTGTAAATAGTGGAACATCAATCAGTAAATTAATTGATGGTCTTCATTAATTTTAGATTAACTGAAAAAAGGTCATTAATTAATTAAACATGAATTTAGTTTTTTTATTTTTATTACATTCACTGCACTAAATATATATATATAGATATAGATATAGATATATATCTGATGTGAAGATGGAGGCTTGGATTGAAAAACACCTAAAGTGGTTGTGGCAATCCCTTTTTGTGGTCAATTCAAATAACAACAATAAAAAATTTCCAAAGTCCCCAAGCTTTCGTATGTTGATAATTTCATGTGACCATGAGTGAAGATAAGAAAAATGAAAAGTCATGAAGCTATTACAGATGTATTTTTCATCATCTAAATGAGGGTATTGAATCAACCCTGAATAAAAAAAATATCACAAAGTCATGGATCGAACAAACCCATGGAAATTGACCGCATGAAACCCTCTCCCAATTGACCGTATGCCTATTTTCAATCGATAACACCACTATAAATACCATAAAGGTATAAAGAAACCATGCACCACCGAAGTAATCAACCATGACCTTATCCCTCCACCAATCAATCATAAGTCTGACATGTTGTGTCCTCATCAACCATATGCAGGTATGATCACCACCAATCGAAAAACCTTAAGCCCTCATCCTAGTTCACTGAAACCAATTGATGCATTTGGACCCTTCAATACACATATTCATGAGATCTCATCCAATTCCTACATTACACACACCATATGCATCAAATTTGATCCAAGATCATCCATAAATGTTATGGGACTCAGGATGTTCGATCGACAATCCTAGTTGAAGGCCAAAGCTCAAATTTTTAAGTTGGTCGAATTGAATCCACGAAGTGAACTCGCACGATCGAACTAATGCTAATATGAAATGACAAGAAACTAGAGGAACTATAAATTATAGACTTCACATGTCACATTATCCATACCATAGAAGATAGATCATCTCATATTAATAATAAACACCAGGACCACCAAGACTGAAGTTGAGCCACCATATAAATAAATTTCAAGCTCGATTAAGAGGAAGTGATGTCAGATGGAGAAGAATTATTTTGATGCAAAGATATAGAATAATAGAATCTTATAAGTGTTGATGTGATCATAAGAATCCAATATTTAGGGTTTCATTTCATATGATCTCACAACAAGCCAAACTGATTTCACATAGTAATCCTTTTAAATATTAAGCATACACTCAATTTTTGGATGTTGTATGTTTTTTGTGCAGGTGCTGAACAAATTAGAGAGGACCTCAGTTTCTCCCAATTTTATGGACTCTAGTCAAAAATAATAGTTCACCCCACCTAATCAACAATATTTCCATGATAATTTCATACTTACCTAGAAGTCAATATGTCAATCATGTACTAGGGGTTTGATGTACTTAAGAAGATGATTTAAAATTGAACAATGATCGACTCTAATTTTGGGAGTTTGATTGTTGAACCATTAAAATAAATGAAAATGTTGAAATTGGACTATAGGATGAATTCCTAGATCGGGTATGCATGAATGTTATTAAGAAACCAAAGTTTAAATATAGTTTAAGCAATTATATGATGCACTTGATCTCACTGATGAGGATTCAAGTTTGAATGATGGTGAAGCTATAGAATAAGTGAAGATATTTGATTCATCTAGTTTATAATTGCATGTTTTAAATTAAATACATATGGGACCTCTATTTTTTCAAATCCATCGACCACAGTGATGAGTAATAGTGCACGCAAGTGGAAGAATATGATGAGTTGAATCTAAGCATATTCAAACCAGGGGATGATCCAAGCTCAGATGAAGATGAACTTTCTAAACTAGAATATACTATAATTGAATTCCAAGGCTACCCAAACCCACTTTTGAGATTTTGAGGCCCAACTGATGTGAATTACAGGCCCAAATTCATTCAAATAGGCCATTCTTTTTAAGGGATCCTAGCCCACATGTGCATCATCTTCTTCCTGGAAGAAAATTTTGATGTCCAGTGAATTATTGAGAAACAAATCATTTTTATTTGATCCTTAAAAAAAGATTATGAAGCTCAACCATGGGAGGAGAGTGCTTAAACATAAAATATTTGAGTATGATGATATGGATAAATCTTGATTATTTTACTATGCACGTGGTGAAAATTTGAAGAGAGGTAATTAAGCTTGACACTAAAATTGAGGAACATTCCTGGAGTCACCCAAAGGGGTTAAATAAAAATGTGTTTCTCATGTGGTAAATTTCAAAGCGCACCAAAGAAATCTAAGAATTCCTCTATAAAATATAAACTTTTTCACTTGAGAGACAAGCAACTTCCATGATCATTAAACCGGAGTTGTTATTGAATATTCTTATTTTCTTATTCCCTTTAAATTTTTTTATTAGTTATAATTCTCCAATGATAGAACAATAATCCATTAGTGACTGAGCTAAGGTGATTCTTCTTACTTCTCTGTTAATGGATTCAGTGTTTTTATCAAATTAATTTTATCTTCTATTAATCTTAATATTTATTTTAATTGCTTAATTGATAGAATATTTCATTAATCATGTGCATTTCAAATTCATTCTACCTCTTCCTCTAGTTTACACACACAGGCTACCTAAAACTTCTTCATTGCTACAATAGTCAGTAGTGTGATGAACGAGGAGTAATCGGAGATCTTCAATCACTATTCCAGGTTAGAAAAAAATATACAATGATTATTGTACTCTATTATTAAAATAGAAATAACCAAATTATGGTGATCTTGGGAGATTTTTTTTATTAGAAATAAAACAAGAGAGTAAATGATGAAATAATTATTTCAAAGGAAAAGTAGAGAGATATCCCATGTTGGACCAACTTCATTTTAAAATTTAAGTTAAAACTAATCCAAATCAATCTCACAAATTTTTTACACACACTAAAACCAAAAAAATAGAACAAATCCATAATACTTTCCTCTCCATATACAACTCAAGTATACTATTACTACATTTACATGGGCTAAAAAATTGTTTTGGTGAGAGCTTATTGATTGACCACGCTCATCACTGTGAACCTCAATCATACAAGATCTCTTATTATTATAATATGGAGGTTAACTTGATCCATGATGCCAAACTCTGATTCCTCATCACCTCAATTCTCTTAGACATCATCGACACATACTAGATCCCTAATTGAAGGTGATAGCGGCCCTCTGGTGATACATAGAGTGTTGAAGGAGGTTTGGGGATCGACAGAATATCTGATACTCATGAAGAAAAACTACAATAACTTGTCCTTAATGATGAAGGTTATGCTCCAAGAATGTGTACTCTGGGACTCCATCAACACTGGAAATGTTGAACTCCAAGAAGATCGGATGGCTCTAGAGGATATCTTGATCATTTTCCCACCAGAGATAATATCCATACTCACCATCAAGGCAAGTGAAAAATAAGAATAGGACATTGTCAAGTACATGCACATCATCATTGATTGAGTTCACAAGGACAATTATTAGAATCTTCTTAAGTAGTAAGAAGGTGTTGCTTTCTATAATGTCAAATAAGTACCGGGTTGGTCAACTAGCTCACAATCCTCAATGATCCGGAGCCACAACACAAGGTCGTTGAGAAGTAACTGCATGTTATCCCCTCCAGGTTCTCCAAAATTTCTCTTTTAATTGAGAATCTTCTCAAAATCTTGATGTTCTCTTTGGAGGAGGTAACAAGGAGACTCAAAGACGTGTAGGATCATTTTGAGCCATCACCCACTGTAAATGCTGGAGGGAAGATTATCCTCACTGAGGATGAGTCAGTTGCATGGATGAAGGAGAAGAAGAAGAGGGAGGAATCCTTCAATGACTCCAAGTCTAGAAACTAGTGTTTTTGAGGACCATGATAAAAGGATGACTATGAAAATAGAAAAAATGGAATGGATAGATCGGGATATGGAGGTGGTCGTGAAGTCTCAAGGGACAAATGTTGCAACTGTGGAAAAATGGGCTATCGAGCCAAAGATTGATGCAGTAGGCCAAAAAGGGTTGAGGCTCTTCTAACCCAGGGTGATAATTATGTGACCATGCTCTTTATGGAAAGGTCATGCATCATAGTTCCCAATTTCCCACCGCCATAATCCACCACCCCAGATATTTTATAACCACAATACAACCCTCTTCGGTTGGTTGAGGTGAATGTCTTCACACAAATTAATCAGGAGGTGGTGCGTGATGACGGCTTCTACTACCTTGACACCAGTGCCACAAACCACATGGATGGGTCCCACACTTTATTCTCAAAATTTGACTCTAGGATCTGCAGCATTATAAATTTTGGAGATGGATCCATCATCAACATCGAGGGGTGCAGGACCATCTTGATTGCCTGTAAAACCAGAGAGTATATCATGCTCACAAGGGTGTACTTCATCTTGAGGATCACCACTAACATTATTAGAATCAAAAAACTTAATGATAAATATTTCTAGATACTGACAAAAGAATCCATAATGGGGATCCATGACTAGTAGTAGCACCTGCTGTCCAAGGTGAAGCGCTTCCCTAGATGGATGTATAAGCTCAAACTCAAAATTTCATAGCCAGTATTCTTGTCTACAAGGGGATAAGAGAAGTCATGGTTCTAGCATGTGAGGTATGACCACCGAAATTTCCAAGTTCTATGTAATCTCACTCAATTTGATATGGTGATAGGGATTCCTTAGAATGATCGGTTAGATCAAGTATGTGATAGCTACCTCATTTGGAAGTACCAATGAGTGTCATTCCCTAAACAAGTGAAGCATCATGTAGAGAAATTCCTTGACCTAGTCCAAGATGACCTCTACAAGTTGATCATGCTGACAATGCCAAGCATGAACTGCTACTTTCTGCTGCTCATAGATTACATGAGCCACTACATGTGGATCAATCTACTTGAAATCAAGGACCAAACCCTGGTAGTAATCAAATACTTTCAGGCCACAGTGGAAGTGAAGATAGGGCACAAGCTGAAGTTCCTATGCATGTACCATAGTGGTGATCTCAAATCAGTGGAATTTGGTGAATATTATATTGAGCATGGAATACAATGAAAACTCACATACCCAAACACACCACAATAGAATGGGGTTATTGAACGATGAAACCAAAAAGTGGTTTCCATGGCTCGAATCGTGCTGAAGGAAAAGGTCTTTCTCTAGATATTCTAGGGTGAGGTTGTAACGCCCCAACCCCAGTTACCCAGAGTCGGTGCATTATTACATAACATTGGCATGATCACAAAAGATCAAGTCTCGAAAGACTGATTAGTTTAGTAGCCTGGGAATCACTAGATACATTCATAAGTCTTACATTACATCATAAACTCAATTAAAACTACAACAACATCTTGTCTTCATATCCCGTCATATTATCCCTACAGGTCATTCATAAATTACTTCTTCACATCCTACGGAAAATAAAATATTGAAAGGGGTGAGCTCAGATGCTCAGTAAGGATAACAATATAGCGGAAACTTTCATAAATAAGCATAAACATTTAAGGCAATGTATAACTAAAACAAAAGCCTTTTAAATTTGAACTTCAGCATAATATGGCAAAAATAAAATGAAGTAATGTCATTTACTTATTCACATGGATATTCTACTAGTCAAATAATCGCATGAAATATCAAAAACCACTTTCATAATGATGGAATTCATAATGCCAGACTATCATAACCACATAGCCAAGGCCTCATGCCAAAACTACAAATAAGATTTTGTCAAGCTCTTGTGCCAAGACACTAGTTTGTCTCATGAGACCTACCGATGCATTGAGGAGCTATAGAGGGCTCCACCCATCACTTATTAAGTCCAATACATTCCTCATATGAACATGTTTAAACATAACATAAACATTTGTATTAAAACTAGCATACGAAATGTCAATACTTTCTCCATAAACCATGAATGGTATAAAAATAACACATCCACAGTCAAACATATCACAAAACCATAAATACAACATGGAAGTTTTGTATCGTAATAAATCAAATTCAAATAAGCTTAAAATCTATCAAAGGATGTTTACATAGATGAAATCAAAACTGTTTGAGAGAAATATCTCTTTTTCTTTAAATAATTTAAAAGTCACATAATTATAAAATAAAACATTTACGTTGAAAATATCCTTATAAGATTTTAAGGGAAGCTTAAAATATTTTATAACAGAGGAAAATAGTTTCACCCTCTGTATAAGTTAAAAAAATACATTCTTACCTTAATTCTGTCGAAAAGGTTAAAAAGCACCTTGTTTGGAAAATGATGGAAAGATTCCTTTATAAACTTCTTATAAAAAGTCAAACAAGGGTATAAATGAATTTAACCCATATTCTGTAAAATAGTAAGAATGTTTTGAAATACATTTTTAATAAACATGTATGTGGATGAAAAAAAGGTCATAGTAGATAATTACGTATAAACAACCTCGGATAATGAAGAGATTGTGAAATAAACCCTTACCAATTTGGTAACTTACGAAACATACATCCCATCAAAGAAGTATCATAAAATGAATATGTAAATACACATATATTAAAGTGTATTACACAAATAATACAATTATGGTCAGTACATACACCACATAAAAGGTAATAGAGGCAATATAGCATGAATCTCACGGGAATAAGGAGTGAGATGAAAACCCCTTACCTTGTACTTTTCCATGGTTGAAGGTAGGTTAACCTCTTTTATAATAGTTAAATAATTATTATTAAATTATAAAATAATAATATATATAAATATGATATCATATATGATCTTTTAACATTTCTTTGTTAATAATATCTTAGTATTATCATCGTTTCAGGTGTTAACTTACTCGTTTTACTTTATATGATTTGTTACGTAAGCTGTGTTTGTTATGGATAGGATGTATATTATTCATATACATAATTATATCAAGTTCTTAAAAATTATTTTTAATCATCAAATGATAATTATACTTGAATGGATATGATGGAGAATGAATCTCATCACGTTCTTGGAGACGGTAATCCATACGTACGCACGAGCGACAATATCATTCTTTTGATATTATAATAATATATAATTGGATGGTATATCATATATATAGAATAATTATCATGTTACATTTATTATTTACATTAATTACACATAATTATTATACCCATACAAATAATAGTGTATTGAATAACAATTACACCACGTTGGGGAGACGGTAAGTCGTACGTACGCACGTATGGTGACATGTCATTCAAAGGATGGATAGAATAATGAATATGGTTATACCATATTTATAATAACATCACAGTATATAGAAGATACTGGATTTGTTGTTTTATAATGGAAATAACAAAGAAATAAGAAGTGTAAGAATAAAGGAACTTGAAAGAGGGTGGTGAAAACATTACCTCTTCTTCAGGTCCTTCCTTTTGATTTGATCAAAAGGGATCCTTAGGTTGGCTTTATGATCAAACTAAGGCCTATAGGTTTAAGTGAGGGAAGTTGAGAGAATAATTGGGCAGGGGTTGGCTGAACCAAAAGGCTTCGAAGGTGTGAAGAATTGGTTTGAAGTGGTGTCCTTTTATATGGGGGAGGAGGGGCTCTTTAGGAAAAACTTAAAGTATTAATTTATAATAAATTCATATTCGGTTTCTAATGGATATAAAATGGATTATTAAAAGTATAAGGTGGGGATGGGTCTAAATCCTTTCAAACAATAGATTTTAGGCAAGTTTGGGTCATTATATTAACCTTATCTTTTAGTTTTAACTCTTAATTAATTAGTTTGACATTTACCATGTCACTTTGTATTTTTATATTATATAGTTAATAAACTTACTATATACATCCAAGAGACCCCCAAGTGGTCCATTAATGATACACCTATAATTATATAAGTCCTTTGGCTGATCCTTATATTTTTAGGAATATAATATCAAGTAATAATATAATATTTTTTTTAAAAACTTATTTATGTCAATTTTGACACTATTCAATAATTAATTTTTGTTAAAGTCTTAACAAATTTATTAATTAGAACCAAATTAATTTAAGAAATCATATAATTTCATATTAACCAATAAAATTCATATATGTCATCAAAACTTTAAAATTATATTTATTTTAACATTTATAATACCAATTACTTGATTCTTTCATTAATAATGAAAATACTGCATCATTATTGTGTCATAAATAATATTAATTATTAAATGTTTAAAAATTTTAAATAAAATACCATTATGTAGGAAATATTTTTATATTTATAATGAATATTTATAGTCTAAGATCCAACATATATAACCCTATGTAAAAATTGTTTTTCTAAAA
Source organism: Viscum album (assembly GCA_963277665.1). NCBI lineage: Eukaryota > Viridiplantae > Streptophyta > Magnoliopsida > Santalales > Viscaceae > Viscum > Viscum album. Next base: position 1,107,350,607 of record OY728128.1, on the reverse strand, counting down.
GATATATGCTTATGTCATTTTTGTATTTATTTTAACTCAATTAATATAGTGTCCTTATCACTTACAATTGGATCCATGGGGTCCCAAAATCGACCCAAATATACCCATGGTCGGAAATGTGTCAACAAATAATTTTAGGACATGTTTTAGGGTAGTTTAGTATTATTATAATATTATTTGTTTACCCTTATTTACCGGATTTACCCATTAACCATGGTAAATAAATTATTTACTAAAGTAATTATTCAAAATGTTTAAAAATAAAAGTTACCTATTTACACAATTTGGACCTCTTGATTATAAATATGGAATCCATTTTTCTAAATTAAAAACACATAAATGGTATAAATTAATTTTAAATTAATTCCCGTTGTTAAAACAAAAAATGTGTTTTTAAGAGATAATAACTATCAAAAGATTGACACTTGTTTATGTCCGGTTTAATTGTGAAATTATGTCCAATGACCAAAATTATATTAAATGGTAAAAATATATTCTAAATATACTTTAAAACCACTAAAATTCATAATTTATCACTACTAATTATTTCAATTAAAAAAGTTGTTTTTAATTAAAATTTAGTAATTTTCACTATTCATAAAAAATGTAAAGTTTTCAGAAAAATACCAAAAATTCACCCTAGGATAATTTCAATATTATGAATCCAAAAATGAAGCCTATTTTACCAAATTAAAACCATAAAAGTTTCATTTATTAATTTAAAATTAATTCCTGCTATTAAAACAAAAAGGCATATTTTTAAGAAATAATAATTATCAAAAGTTTGACACTTGTTTATGTCCAATTTCAAAGATAAATTACTTACAATGACCATCATTGGATTAAATGGTAAAAATATAATCTATTTATACTTCCAAACCATTAAAATTTATAATTTAACCATATAAATTATTTTTATTAAAAAAGTTGTTTTCAGTTAAAATATAGTATTTTTCACTATTCACCCAAATATGAAAGTCATCAGAAAAACACCAAAACTTTATTGAAACTAAATTATTATATCCTGATTCTAAATAAGAAGTTCATTTTGTAAAATTAAATATATAAAAGTTTCAAATATTGTATTTAAAAAGGCTTCTCCATTAAAAGGCGGTAAAATTGCATTTTTTGAAAAATACTTCTTTTATCTGAAAAAAAATGAATTTGTTCTTAAATTATGTTTTAGAAACTCATAATATGGATTATAAAATTATAAGGATAATATAAAATTTAAAATTCAGTTAATAATATTCATAATCTCTTTTTAACGGCTAGTTTGGTAAGTCATGGTGCGCTTGAACTCAGTGTTGCATACAACGCACGCTATTGTATTGCTGAAAGAGAAGCGTATCAGGGAATCTTGGGGTGTTACATTCTCCCCTCCTTTAATAAATTGTTTCCTTGAAATTTGAAATTTTTCTTTGAAAATAAAAGTTTGAAAATAGAAAAAACCTTTTTGGAAAACCCACATCGAAAATTAGTTTAATAAAATTTAGTATTAATAAGAGGAAAAGGGAAATGAAAGGGTCACCACAAAATTATGATCTCGATTAGGAGAACATTGTCTGAAATTAGAGACATATAATTGGAGGGAAAATGTAAATATTTATAGGTAGTGATTGAGGTCATCAATCACAAACAAGTGTAAAATTGAGGGCCTTAAATTCATCAATCTATGATGATTTAAAATACCATCGGTTGAACAAAACATATGGTATTATGATAACACATTTTTTGTTTTAAGATATCTTCACTAAAGTATAAGAATTAATTTCTTCAATGAATAAGAGAAGAAGAAAAATATATACTTGGCAATTAGAGTCCCATCCTTTAACTAAGTTCTACCACAAACTCATCTTTCACTCTAAAAGATAATAGAACTTAAAAATAATATTCTATTTATCCTATTTGTATAGGGTTCCAAATATAATGAATGTATAATTCACATATCAGACCCATTAAAAAAAGAGAAACTACATTATACAATCCTGGGACTTCACGTAGTCCAATGGTAGGCGATAAATCTCAATCGCACTATGGTTGTGGGTTCGATTCCCGCAGCTTTGTCCGACGTGACAGGTTGTCACACGGTCTGTGTGTTGTCCTTTTATAAAAACCCAAAAATAACCTTTCAAACTTAATCCATTCCAACCTTTAGACTTATGCAAAATAATACTATCCAAACTCACAGTCCAAAATTTATAAGGAAGTTAAATACAATGAAGATCCTTTTTTCCATGTAACAACATGTGAACACCTTCACCATATATTATTTTAAAACATGGTAACATTCTGAATTACCATAAAACCTTATTGATTACATTCATACTCCCTTATTCTTTATATAATATTGGATATACTCCTTCTATCAAAAATGTTGTAAACTCCAACGATGAAAAATCATTAATCAGTTTCAAGGTATTCAAGAATATCCAATATAAATTACCCAAATCTACCGTATCTTATTCCAAAATCATCACCTAAATATTATAACCATATTAAGGTTTATCTTTCCTTCAACCATGTAATTTCCAAAAAGTTTAACTCGCTGTATAGTCACTTTTCTTAGTACCATAAAATCTCAAATCCTCAATGAAATAGTACTGCAGTACAATCCTTATTTATTTCTAGAACATCATTGATACAACACTTAAATGAAATAATTACAAAATAAAAACATAAGAACACTAGTCATTCCTCTTCATTTTTAGTAATATCATAACTTGATTATTATCCAATAGCATCATTTGTGGCATAGTCTGATAACTGGTACATTGGTTCGCATAGTGTCCAAACTCCTTGCAGATGAAGCATTGTACATTTGAAACATTTTTCTTACACTTTCAGTCACATACTTGGTGTCCTTTTTATCCACACTTATAACATAATCACATTCCCCTCAAGCATTTTCCATGGTGATTCTTTCCACAGTTATAACATATAGGAAAATCCTTCTTTACCTTCTTCCCTTTATCTGTCCTTCTCTCTACCATCCTTTTCTTCTCTGGCTTCCCTTCAAAGCCATAGGACTCTGAGAATTCTTTACTTATCTTATCAACACATGATAATATTTTTTCATATTTGATAATATATGGGAGACTATTTCCCTTCTAAATTCTGGCTTAGGACCATGAAAGATATGATCCTTCTTACTCTTTGGATCATGTGTATTTTTTGAGTTCTCATTCCTTCTACTGGGTGCCATTTCTAAACAATGGCATACACTAGATTAGTTTATGAATAGAAATACCTAATCCCAAACTTGTAAAATACTTAACATAAATTAAACAGTTTATCGATATAATCCATAATCATAAAAATGTCTTTTTTGAGGAATTATATACTCATAAACCCTTCATAATGGTTTGTAAATAAAATGAGAATTATCCTAAGCATATCCCCCAGGAGTGTCATAACCAAGAGTGCAGCAAGGCCCGTTGTCGTGCACCAGTTCCTGTTTGAGTCTAGCTCAAAGCGGTGTTTTCGGGTTTTACCCCTAGGTACATCTGTGCCAGAACCGCCTCTACCTGCTCGTATCCAGACAGGGATGTATTGCTCGGAAAACTCACAAAATCTCTACATTACCAAAATTCTAGGAACTTCTTCTATACTAATACTCAATTTCTATCTTAGGTCTATTTTCTCTAATCAGATTTTATCTAAATCTAGCATCCAAGGTTATTGCTAAACTTTCTCTGATACCAACAGTAACGCCCCAACCCCAGTTACCCAGAGTCGGTTCACTATTACATAACATTGGCATGATCACAAAAGATCAAGTCTCGAAAGAATGATTAGTTTAGTAGCCTTGTAATCACTAGATACATTCATAAGTCTTACATTACGTCATAAACTCAAATAAAACTACAACAAAATCTTGTCTTCATATTTCATCATATTATCCCTACAGGTCATTCATAAATTACTTCTTCACATCCAGGGAAAAATAAAACATTGAAAGGGGTGAGCTCAGATGCTCAGTAAGGATAACAATATAGCGGAAACTTTCATAAATAATCATAAACATTTAAGGCAATGTATAACTAAAACAAAAGCCTTTTAAATTTGAACTTCAGCATAATATGGAAAAAATAAAATGAAATAATTCCATTTACTTATTCACATGGATATTCTACTAGTCAAATAATCTCATGAAATATCAAAAACTAGTTTCATAATGATGGAATGCATAATGCCAGACTATCATAACCACATAGCCAAGGCCTCGTGCCAAGACTACAAATAAGATTTTGTCAAGGCCTTGTGCCAAGACACTATTTTGTCTCATGAGACCTACCGATGCATCGAGGAGCTATATCGGGCTCCACCCATCACTTATTAAGTCCAATGCATTCCTCATATGAACAGGTTTAAACATAACATAAACATTCATATTAAACCTAGCATATGAAATGTCAATACTTTATCTATAAACCATGAATGGTATAAAAATAACACATACACAGTCAAACATATCACAAAACCATAAATAAAACATGAAAGTTTTGTATCGTAATAAATCAACTTTAAATAAGCTTAAAATCCATCAAAGGATGTTGACATAGATGAAATCAAAACTGTTTGAGAGAAATATCTCTTTTTCTTTAAATCATTTAAAAGTAACATAATTATAAAATAAAACATTTACTTTTAAAATATCCTTATATGCTTGTAAGGGAAGCTTCAAAGATTTTATAACGGTGTAAAATAGCCGCACCCACCATATAAGTTAAAAAAAATACACACTTACCTTAATTCTGTCGAAAAGGTTAAAAAGGACCTTGTTTGGAAAATGACGAAAAGATTCCTTTATAAAATTCTTATAAAAAGTAAAACAAGGGTATAAATTAATTTAACCCAAATTCTGTAAAATAGTAAGAATGTTTTGAAATAAATTTTTAAGAAAAATAGATGTGGATGATAAAGAGGTCCCAGTAGATAATTACATATAAACAACCTCAGATAATGAAGAGATTGTGAAATAAACCCTTACCAATTTGGTAACTTATGAAACATACATCCCATAAAAGAATTATCATACAATGAATATGTAAACACACATATATTAAAGTGTATTACACAAGTAATACAATTATGGGTAGTACATACACCACACAAAAGGTAATAGTGGCAATATGGCATGAATCTCACGGGAATAAGGAGTGAGATGAAAACCTCTTACCTTGTACTTTTCCATGGTTGAGGGTAGTTTAACCTCCTGTATAATAGATAAATCATTATTATTAAATTATACAATAATCATATATATAAATATGATATCATATATGATCTTTTAACATTTCTTTGTTAATAATATATTAGTATTATCGTCATTTCGGGTGTTAACTTACCCGTTTTACTTTATATGCTTTGTTACTTAAGCCATGTTTTTTATGGATAGTTTGTATCTTATTCATATCCAGAATGACATAAAGTTATTAAAAATTATTTTTAATCATAAAATGAGAATTATACTTGAATGTATACGATGGAGAATGAATCTCATCACGTTCGTGGAGACGGTAGTCCGTACGTACGCACGAGCGACAATATCATTCTTTTGATATTATAATAATATATAATTGGATGGTATATCATATATATATAATAATTATCATTTTAAATTTATTATTTACATGAATTAAACATCATTATTATACCCAACCAAATAATAGTGTATTGAATAACAATTACACCACGTTGTGGAGACGGTAAGTTGTACGTACGCACGTTTGGTGACATGTCATTCAAAGGATGGATAGAATACTGAATATGGTTGTACCATATTTATAATAAAATCACAGTATATAAAAGATACTAGAGTTATTTTTTTATAATGGAAATAACAAATAAATAAGAAGTGGAAGAAGAAAGGAACTTGAAAGAGGGTGGTGAAAACATTACCTCTTCTTCGGGTCCTTCCTTTTGATTTGATCAAAAGGGCTCCTTAGTTTGGATTTATAATCAAAATAATGCCTCTAGGTTGAATTGAGGGACTTTTAGAGAATAATTGGTCAGGGTTTGGCCAAACCAAAAGGCTTTGAAGGTGTGAATAATTGGTTAAAGTCGTGTCCTTTTATAAGAGGGAGGAGGGGCTCTTTAGGAAAAACTTAAAGTATTAATTTATAATAAATTCATATTCAGTTTCTAATAGATCCAAAATGGATTATTCAAAGTCTAAGGTGGGTATAGGTCTAAACCCTTTCAACCAATAGATTTTAGACAAGTTTGGTTCATTATATTAACCTTATCTTTTAGTTTTAACTCTTAGTTAATTAGTTTGATATTTACCATGTCACTTTGTATTTTTATATTATATAGTTAATAAACTTACTATATACATCCAAGAAACCCCCAAGTGTTCCATTAATGATACACCTATCATGATATAAGTCCTTTGGACAATACTTAGATTTTTAGGAATATAATATCAATTAATAATATAATATTTTTTAAAAAAAATTATTTATGTCAATTTTGACACTATTCAATAATTGATTTTTTTTAAAGTCTTAACAACTTTATTAATTCGAACCAAATTCATTTAAGCAATAATATAATGTCATATTAACCAATAAAATTCATGTAAGTCATCAAAACTTTCAAATTATATTTATTTTAACATTTCTAATACCAATTATTTGATTCATTCATTAATAACGAAAATACTGCATCATTATTATGTCATAAATAATATTAATTATTAAATGTCTAAAAATTATAAATAAAATACCATTATGTAGGAAATATTTTTATATTTCTAATTAATATTTATAGTCTAAGATCAAATATATATAACCCTATGTAAAAAAAAATTTTCAAAAAGATATATGCTTATGTCATTTTTGTATTTATTTTAACTTAATTAATATAAAGTGTCCTTATCACTTAAAAGTGGATCCATGGGGTCCCAAAATCGACCCAAAGATACCCATGGTCGTACATGTATCAATAAATGAGGTTGGGACTCGTTTTAGGGTAATTTAGTATTATTTTAATATTATTTGTTTACCCTTATTTACCGGATTTACCCTTTAACCGTGGTAAATAAAATATTTACTGAAGTAATTATTCAAAATGTCTAAAAATAAAAGTTAACTATTTAAACAATTTGAAATTCCTAATTCTAAATATGGAATCCATTTTTATAAATTCAAAACACATAAGTGGCAGAAATTAATTTAAAATTAATTCTTGTTGTTAAAACAAAAATCATGTTTTTAAGAGATAATAACTATCAAAAGATTGACACTTGTTTATGTCTGGTTTAATTATGAAATTATGTCCAATGACCAAAATTGTATTAAATGGTAAAAATATATTCTAAATATTCTTTAAAACCACTCAAATTCATAATTTATCACTATTAATTATTTCGATTAAAAAATTTGTTTTTAATTAAAATTTAGTAATTTTCACTATTCATCAAAAATTGAAAGTTTTCAGAAAAATACCAAAAATTCACCCTAGGATAATTTAGATATTATGAATCCAAAAATTAAGTCTATTTTACCAAATTAAAAACATAAAAGTTGTATTTATTAATTTAAAATTAATTCCCGCTATTAAAACAAAAAGGCGTATTTTTAAGAAATAATAACTATTAAATGTTTGACACTTGTTTATGTCCAATTTCAAAGATAAATTACTTAAAATGACAATAATTGGATTAAATGGTAAAAATATAATCTATTTATACTTCCAAACCAATAAAATTTATAATTTAACCATATAAATTATTTTTATTAAAAAAGTTGTTTTCAGTTAAAATATAGTATTTTTCACTATTCACCCAAATATGAAAGTCATCAGAAAAACACCAAAAATTTATTGAAACTAAATTCTTATGTCCCTATTCTAAACAATAAGTTCATTTTGTCAAATATAATATATAAAAGTTTCAAATATTGGATTTAAAAAGGTTTCGCCATTAAAAAGCGGTAAAATTGCATTTTTTGAAAAATACTTCTTTTATCTGGAAAAAAAATGAATTTGTTCTTAAATTATGTCTTAGAAACTCATAATATGTATTCTAAAATTATAAGGATAATATAAAATTTAAAATTCAGTTAATACTATTCATAATCGCTTTTGAACAGCTAGTTTGGTAAGTCGTGGTGCGCTTGAACTCAGTGTTGCGTACAAAACACGCTATTGTATTGGTGAAAGAGAAGCGTACCGTGGAAGCTTGGGGTGTTAAATTCTCCCCTCCTTCAATAAATTGCATCCTTGAAATTTGAAATTTTTCTTTGAAAATAAAAGGTTGAAAATAGAAAAAACCTTTTTGTAAAACCCACATCAGAAATTAGGTTAATAAAATTTAGTCTTAATAAGAGGAAAAGGGAAATGAAAGGGTCACCACCAAATTATGATCTATATTAGGATAACATTGGTGGAAATTAGAGACATATAATTGGAGGAAAAACGTAAATATTTATAGGTAGTGATTGAGGTCATCAATCACAAACAAGTGTAAAATTGAGGGCCTTAAATTCATCAATCTATGATGATTTAAAATACCATCGGTTCAACAAAACATATGGTATTAGGATAAAACATTTTTTGTTTTAAGATATCTTTACTAAAGTATAAGAATTAATTTCTTCAATGAATAAGAGAAGAAGAAAAATATATACTTGACAAGTATAGTCCCATCCTTTAACTAAGTTCTACCACAAACTGATCTTTCTCTCTAAAAGATAATAGAACTTAAAAATAATATTCTATTTATCATATTAATATAGGGTTACAAATATAATGAATGTATAATTCACATATCAGACCCATTAAAAAAGAGAAACTATATTATACAATTCGGGGACTTCACGTAGTCCAATGGTAGGCGATAAATCTCAATCGCACTATGGTTGTGGATTTGATTCTCACAACTTTTTCCAACGTGAAGAGTTGTCACACGGTATGTGTGTTGTCCTTTTATAAAAACACAAAAATAACCTTTCAAACTTAATCCATTACAACCTTTAGACTTATGCAAAATACTATTATCCAAACTCACAGTCCAAAATTTATAAGGAAGTTAAATACAATGAAGATCCTTTTTCCATGTAATAACAAGTGAACACCTTCACCATGTATTATTTTAAAACATGGTAACATTCTGAATTACCATAAAACCTTATTGATTACATTCATACCCCCTTATTCTTTATATAATACTATATATATTCCTATCAAAAATGTTGTAAACTCCAATGATGAAAAATCATTAATCAATTTCAAGGTATTCAAGAATATCCAATATAAATTACCCAAATCAACCATATCTTATTCCAAAATAATTTCCTCAGTATTATAACAATATTAAGGTTTATCTTTCCTTCAACCATGTAATTTACAAAATATTTAACTCGCTGTATAGTCAGTTTTCTTAGTACCATAAAATCTCAAATCCTCAATGAAATAGTACTGTAGTACAATCCTTATTTATTTCTAGAACATCATTGATACAACACATAAATGAAATAATTCCAAAATAACAACATAAGAACACTAGTAATTCTTCTTCATTTGTAGTAATATCATAACTTGATTATTATCCAATAGCATCATTTGCGACATAGTCTGATAACTAGGACATTGGTTCGCGTAGTGTCCAAAAATTTTACAGATGAAGCATTGTACATTTGAAACCTTTTTCTTACACTTGCAGTCACATACTTGGTTTCCTTTTTCTCCACACTTATAACATACTCTCATTCCCTTCAATAATTTTCCATGGTGATTCTTTCCACAGTTATAACATATGGGAAAATCCTTCTTTACCTTCTTCCCTTTATCTATCCTTCTCTCTACCATCCTTTTCTTCTCTGGCTTCCCTTCAAAGCCATAGGACTCTGAGAATTATTTACTTATCTTATCAACACATGATAATATTTCTTCTTATGATGATAATATATGGGAGACTATTTCCCTTCTAAAATCTAGCTTAGGACCATGAAATATGTGATCCTTCTTACTCTTTGGATCATGTGTATTGTTGGAGTTCTCATTCCTTCTACTGGGTGCCATTTCTAAACAATGGCATACACTAGATTAGTTTATGAATAGAAATACCTAATCCCAAACTTGTAAAATACTTAACATAAATTAAACAGTTTATCAATATAATCCATAATCATAAAAATGTCTTCTTTGAGGAATTATATACTCATAAACCCTTCATAATGGTTTGTAAAGAAATTGAGAATTATCCTAATCATATCCCCCAGGAGTGTCGTAACCAAGAGTGCATCAAGGACCGTTGTTGTGCACCAGTTCTTGTTCAAGTCTAGCTCAAAGTGGTGTTTTCGGGTTTTACCCCTAGGTACATCTGTGCCAGAGCTGCCTCTACCTGCTCGTATCCAGATAGGGGTGTATTGCTCGGAAAACTCACGAAATCTCTACATTACCAAAATTCTAGGAAATTCTTCTATACTAATACTCAATTTCTATCTTAGGTCTATGTGCTATAATCAGAGTTTATCTAATTCTAGCTTCCAAGGTTATTACTAAACTTCCTCTAATACCAACTATAACGCCCCGACCCCAGTTACCCAAAGTCGGTGCATTATTACATAACATTGGCATGATCACAAAAGATCAAGTCTCGAAAGATCGATTATTTTAGTAGCCTTGTAATCACTAGATACATTCATAAGTCTTACATTACATCATAAACTCAAATAAAACTACAACAACATCTTGTCTTCATATCCCGTCATACTATCCCTGCAGGTCATTCATAAATTACTTCTTCACATCCTGGGAAAAATAAAGCATTGAAAGGGGTGAGCTCAGATGCTCAGTAAGGATAACAATATAGCAGAAACTTTCATAAATAAGCATAAACATTTAAGGCAATGTATAATTAAAACAAAATCCTTTTAAATTTGAACTTTAGCATAATATAGAAAAAATAAAATGAAATAATGTAATTTACTTATTCACATGGATATTCTATTAGTCGAATAATCACATGCAATATCAAAAACCAGTTTCATAATGATGGAATGCATAATGCCAGACTATCATAACCACATAGCAAAGGCCTCGTGCCAAGACTACAAATAATATTTTGTCAAGGCCTTGTGCCAAGACACTAGTTTTTCTCATGAGATCTACCGATGCATCGAGGAGCTATAGTAGGCTCCACCCGTCACTTATTAAGTCCAATGCATTCCTCATATGAACAGGTTTAAACATAACATAAACATTCGTACTAAAACTAGCATACGAAATGTCAATACTTTCTCCATAAACCATGAATGGTATAAAAATAACACATCCATAGTCAAACATATCACAAAACCATAAATACAACATGGAAGTTTTTTATCGTAATAAATCAACTTCAAATAAGCTTAAAATCCATCAAAGGATGTTGACATGGATGAAATCAAAACTGTTTGAGAGAAATATATCTTTTTCTTTAAATCATTTAAAAGTCACATAATTATAAAATAAAACATTTACATTGAAAATATCCTTATAATATTTTAATGGAATCTTCAAAGATTTTATAACAGCAGAAAATAGCCGCACCCGCCGTATAAGTTAAAAAAAGACATTCTTACCTTAATTCTGTCGAAAATGTTAAAAAGGACCTTGTTTGGAAAATGAAAGAAAGATTCCTTTATAAACTTCTTATAAAAAGTAAAACAAGAGTATAAATGACTTTAACCCATATTCTGTAAAATATTAAGAATGTTTTGAAATAAATTTTAAGAAACACGGATGTGGATGATAAAGAGGTCCCTGTAGATAATTACGTATAAACAACCTTGGATAATGAAGAGATTGTGAAATAAACCCTTACCAATTTGGTAACTTACGAAACATACATCCCATAAAAGAAGTATCATACAATGAATATGTAAATACACATATATTAAATTTTATTACACAAGTAATACAATTATGGGCAGTACATACACCACACAAAAGGTAATGGTGGTAATATGGCATGAATCTCACGGGAATAAGGAGTGAGATGAAAACCTCTTACCTTGTACTTTTCCATGGTTGAGGGTAGGTTAACCTCCTGTATAATAGTTAAATAATGATTATTAAATTATACAATAATCATATATATAAATATAATATCATATATGATCTTTTAACATTGCTTTGTTAATAATATATTAGTATTATCGTCATTTCGGGTGTTAACTTAATTGTTTTACTTTATATGCTTTATTACATAAGTCGTGTTTATTATGGATAGGTTTTATCTTATTCATATCCATAATGATATCAAGTTATTAAAAATTATTTTTAATCATAAAATGAGAATTAGACTTGAATAGATACGATGGAGAATGAATCTCATCACGTTCGTGGAGACGGTAGTCCGTACGTATGCACGAGCGACAATATCATTCTTTTGATATTATAATAATATATAATTGGATGGTATATCATATATATAGAATATTTATCATGTTACATTTATTATTTACATGAATTACATATCATTATTATACCCATCCAAATAATATTGTATTGAATAACAATTACACCAAGTTGTGGAGACGGTAAGCTGTATGTACGCATGTATGGTGACATGTCATTCAAAGGATGGATAAAATACTGAATATGGTTGTACCATATTTATAATAACATCACAGTATATAGAAGATACTAGATTTATTGTTTTATAATGTAAATAACAAAGAAATAATAAGTGGAAGAAGAAAGGAACTTAAAAGATGGTGGTGAAAACATTACCTCTTCTTCGGGTCCTTCCTTTTGATTTGATCAAAAGGGCTCCTTAGGTTGGATTTCTGATCAAAATAATGCCTCTATGTTTAATTTAGGGAAGTTTATAGAATAATTGGGTAGGGTTTTTCCAAACCAAAAGTCTTTGAAGGTGTGAAGAATTGGTTAGAAGTGGTGTCCTTTTATAAGGGGGAGGAGGGGCTCTTTAGGAAAAACTTAAAGTATTAATTTATAATAAATTCATATTCAGTTTTTAATGGATCCAAAATGTATTATTAAAAGTCTAATGTGGGGGTGGGTCTAAATACTTAAAAACAATATATTTTAGACAAGTTTGGGTCATTATATTAACCTTATCTTTTAGTTTTAACTCTTAGTTAATTAGTTTGACATTTACCATGTCACTTTGTATTTTTATATTATATAGTTAATAAACTTACTATATACATACAAGAGACCCCCAAGTGTTCCATTAATGATACACCTATCATTATATAAGTCCTTTGGCCGATCCTTAGATTTTTAGGAATATAATATCAATTAATAATATAATATTTGTTTTAAAAAATTATTTATGTCAATTTTGACACTATTCAATAATTTATTTTTGTTAAAGTATTAAAAACTTTATTAATTCGAAAAAAATTCATTTAAGAAATCCTATAATGTCATATTAACCAATAAAATTCATGTATGTCATCAAAACTTTCAAATTATATTTATTTCAATATTTATAATACCAATTATTTGATTCATTCATTAATAACAAAAATACTGTATCATTATTGTGTCATAAATAATATTAATTATTAAATGTATAAAAATTATAAATAAAATACCATTATGTAGGAAATATTTGTATATTTCTAATTAATATTTATAGTCAAAGATCCATGATATATAACCCTATGTAAAAATTGTTTTTCTAAAAGATATATGCTTATGTCATTTTTGTATTTATTTTAACTTAATTAATATAAAGTGTCCTTATCACTTATAAGTGGATCCATGGGGTCCCAAAATCAACCTAAAGATTCCCATGGTTGTACATGTATCAACCAATAAGTTTAGGACACGTTTTAGGGTAATTTATTATTATTATAATATTATTTGTTTACCCTTATTTACCGGATTTACCCTTTAACCGTGGTAAATAAAATATTTACTGAAGTAATTATTCAAAATGTCTAAAAATAAAAGTAAACTATTTACACATTTTGGACCTCCTGATTCTAAATATGGAATCCATTTTTCTAAATTCAAAACACATAATTGGCAGAAATTAATTTAAAATTAATTCCCGTTGTTAAAACAAAAATCGTGTTTTTAAGAGATAATAACTATCAAAAGATTGACACTTGTTTATGTCCAGTTTAATTGTGAAATTATGTCCAATGACCAAAATTTTATTAAATGGTAAAATTATATTATAAATATAATTTAAAACCACTCAAATTTTTAATTTATCACTATTAATTATTTTGATTAAAAAATTGTTTTTAATTAAAATTTAGTAATTTTCACTATTCGTCAAAAATTGAAAGTTTTCAGAAAAATACCAAAAATTCACCTGAGGATAATTTCGATATTCCGAATCCAAGAATGAATTATATTTTACCAAATTCAAAACATAAAAGTTGTATTTATTAATTTAAAATTAATTCCCACAATTAAAACAAAAAGGCGTATTTTTAAGAAATAATAACTATCAAAAGTTTGACACTTGTTTATGTCTAATTTCAAAGTGAAATTACTTAAAATGATCATAATTGGATTAAATGGTAAAAATATAATCTATTTATACTTCCAAACCAGTAAAATTTATAATTTAACCATATAAATTATTTTTATTAAAAAAGTTGTTTTCAGTTAAAATATAGTATTTTTCATTGTTCACCCAAATATGAAAGTCATCAGAAAAACACCAAAACTTTATTGAAACTAAATTCTTATGTCCCGATTCTAAATAAGAAGTTCATTTTGTCAAATTGAATATATAAAAGTTTTAAATATTTGATTTAAAAAGGCTTCGCCATTAAAAGGCGGTAAAATTTCTTTTTTTGAAAAATACTTCTTTTATCTAAAAAATGAATTTGTTCTTAAATTATTTCTTAGAAACTCATAATATGGATTATAAAATTATAAGGATAATATAAAATTTAAAATTCAGTTAATACTATTCATAACCACTTTTTAACGGCTAGTTTGGTAAGTCATGGTGCGCTTGAACTCAGTGTTGCGTACAACACACGCTATTGTATTATTGAAAGAGAAGCGTACCGTGGAAGCTTGGGGTGTTACAGAGGTGATCGCACCGCGATTCACTGTTTCATTTTCACCCTTACACCATTGTGCTAAACTTATTTTATATTAAAAATTATAAAAATAATAACAAATTTCACTTCATGTTTGATTTAATTATTTTGTATTTATTACTGTTAAAAAGGGAAATGATACTTGTTTTGATAATATCATTGAAGCTGGAGGTGATTTGGAGGACCCATGATGATGTCCAAGGAAAATGGGCCAAACTGTACAGGATCCATGCACACCAGTGGACTCAACTGAATATTTCTAATAAAAAATGCATCCAAATGGGCTGAAATTTTGTGTTCTGGTCCAAAATTTAATGGGATACATTTCATATTAAGGAACTAAAGAATCATTCATCCTTTAAAATGTCCATCTAAACTTATCTATCCAAAGAATCAAATCTACACAAAGTCAAATGCGGTGTTCTATATTTTATCAATATCTCAAGATATATATGTTCAAATGGTGCCAAACTTTTGGTGGAGATATTAAAGAGGTGGGGAAAGATGTTTCTAGTTTTTTCCAAAGCGATATTCAACTTTCAAGTAGTCTAAAACCATTTTCCAAGTGGTTTTACACAATATGTGTGCCCAAAACCACCTTCCACTTTTCCTATAAAATGGAAGCTTGGGCTCCTCATTTAGAAGTTTGGCCAGGAGGCAAAGCTCTAGTATTTTGGAGAACAAAATGAATCCTATCATTATCCAAGTATTTCTAGAGGCCCCTATCCTCATAGGGGGATCAAGGATGAAGGATAAGTTTCACCCGAGCTTCCTCCTCCTCCCAATGTTGAGATAAATGGTGGATGGTCTTTTCAAGGGAGATACGGACACTTGGGAGGGAGTTCCAGCACTTGTTCTTATATTGGTTTTGTGTAATTTTTGTGCTAAATATTTCACTTATTTCTTATCTTAACATGATTCTCCTCTGATTGCATTTCTATTGTTAAAATTAAGTGAAACACTTTTTATTTCAACACCGATTGGGTTGATATTTTAAGTGGGAATCTTGGTTTGTTCCGATTGGACAAGACAAGAGTCCAATTTATCTCACACATACATAAGATTTCAGTATGATTTGGTAGCCTTTCTTCTCTATGCTTGATACCCAAACCTTGATAACACGATTTGTGTGTCAAGGGGTGGTTCTTTGAGCATCGTTTAAGAGGAAAAAGGGAAGTTGAGATCTTGAAAACCCTCAACCAAAGGATTCCATTAAACCATGTGTACTTTTAAGAATTATGAACTCACTAAGATGTGTAGTGAACTTGAAATGATCTCCTTATCTCATAATTCTAAAACACCACTTTTATTTATCAACTATTAAACTCTTTAAATCAAGTCATTTTATTTAAACTATTTTAAAACCACCCCTCTTTCAGTACTTCTTATTAAAAACACACACTCTAAACCCATGAACGCTCCTTGAGAGACGACCTAGGGTCTTCCCTAGACTAAAAATCAACCTTAAAATCATAATCAATTTGACGTGTCACGACAGTGCATTCATGAGGATATCTCTACTGGAATATTCATCCTCAACTGAACACCGACACGAATCCTTGATGGGATGACATTGTACACTACTACAAAATACACCTTTAACAATGCTAGAATCAGACTTTATCATGGCTAGAAAAGTGTTGACTACCTTAGTGTAGTTAAAAGGCCAAGGATTTTATCAGTTCTAGAAAAGTGCTAATAAAGGGTAGCTTTATCAGTGCAAATAAAAGCACTGATAAAGAATAATTTTATCAATGATTTTAAAAGTTTAGATAAAAGACCCCATTTATCAGCACTTTGATTTTGCACTAATAAATAGACCCTTTATCAGTGCTTTTAAAAGTGATGATAAAATTAAAATTTATCAACAATTCTACAAGCACTTATAAATCCTTCCTTTATTAGCACTTTAAAAAGCACTAATAAAGATACCCTTTGTCTATGCTTTTATAAGCACTGATATAGATACCTTTATTGGAACTTTAAAATGCAATGATAAAGGCTATCTTTATCAGCACATTTAGTAGCACTAATAAAGGTGAAAACTACAGTGTGAAGCTACATCACATTGCATCACTAGAAACAAGTTCAGTGTGTTCTAACAACACACTACATCACCAAAATCAGCAATAGAAATTACCAAAAATAAGATAAAAATACTGAATTTAAATGAAATAAAATTTATAACACAAATACAAGTAAAATAAAACAATATTATAGAGTATTTCAGTTGTTTGTTTTACTAAAATTAATGTAAATTTTGAATAAAAAAGATCATTTGGAGTCATACCGGTCACACCATGAGTCAAATTGAGGTGTGACTAATTCTGATACGTCACAAATGACTTATAGATCTTTTTTTTAAAGTTAAAAAATAACCAGAATGTGTTTTCTCAGTTTTGAGTATGTCAGTTGTTTTTTTATTAAAATTAATGTTAGTTTAAAATAAAAATACGCACTTGGAGTCATACCAGTCACACCATTCATCGGATTGATGTGTGATTGATTTCTACACATCAAAAATGAAATATGGATCATTTTCCTAAAGTACCAAAATAATAAAAATATGTTTTCTCAGTTTTTAGTATGTCGGCTGTTTTTTTCACTAAAATTGATGTAAATTTTCAATAAAAAGACTCACTTGGAGTCATACTAGTCACACTATGATTCAGATTGAGGTACAACTGATTTTTACACATCTCAAATGACATATGGATCATTTTCCTAAAGTATTAAAACAATCAGAATGTGTTTCCTTGGTTTTGATTACACCACTTGTGTTTTTTACTAAAATGTCATTTTAAACTGGAAACGCACACTTTAAGCCATACAGGTGGCATCATGTGTGGGTTTCACATGAGACTGATTCATACACATCACAAATGAATTATGAATAACTATCTCAAATTATCAATACAATATGAGAACATTTACTCAATTTTCAGTGAGTGATGATTTTTTGTATTAAAATGTTAATTTTAAATTGATGACTTACACTTTGACACCATACTGATCACACCGTACATCATATAGATGTGAGGATGATTAATACACACCAAAAATAAAATATGTATTATTTTCCTAAGTTCCAAAACAATACAAATGATTTTTCCCAATTTTGAGTATATCAGTTGTTTTTTTCACTAAAATTAATGTCAATTTTGAATAAAAAGACACACTTGGAGTCATACCAGTCACACCGTATGTTAGATTGAGGTTTGGCCAATTTTTACACATCCCAAATTAATCATGTATCATTTTATTAAAGTATCAAAACAATCATAATTTGTTTCCTCAATTTTGAGTATGTCACTTGTGTTTTTTACTAAAATGTCATTTTAAACTGGAAACATGCACTTTGAGCCATACAGGTGGCATCATGTGTGGTTTTTACATGAGACTAATTCATAAACATCAAAAAATAATTATTAATTATTATCCCAAATTATCAAGATAATCCAAGAATGTTTACTTGGTTTTCAGTGACTGACTCTTTTTTGTATTAAAATATCGATTTTAAACTGATAACGGACACTTTGAAACCATATCAGTCACACCGTGCATCAAATTGAGGTATGGATAATTCCTAAACATCAAAAATTACATATGTATCTATTTCCTAACATACCAAAATAATAAAAATGTGTTTTCTTAGTTTGGAGTATGTCAATTGTTTTTTTCACTAAAATTAATGTCAATTTTGAATAAAAAGACACACTTGGAGTCATACCAGTCACATCATGCATCGGATTGAGCTATAGTTAATTTATACACACCAAAAATGACATATGGATCACTTTACTAAAGTATAAAAATAATAAAAATGTGTTTCCTTGGTTTTGAGTATGCCACTTGTTTTTTTACTAAAATGGCATTTAAAACTGGAAACGTGCACTTTAATACATACAGGGGGAATCGTGTGTGGGTTTGACATGAGAATAATTAATACACATCATAAATTAATTATTAATATTTTTCCAAAATTATCAAGAAAATATGAGTGTGTTTTCTTGGTTTTCAGTGAGTGATGTTTTTTATGTATTAAAATGTTAATTTTAAACTGATAACGGACACTTTGACACAATGTCGGTCACACCGTGCATCGTATTGAGGTGTGGATGATTTCTACATGTCAAAAATTATATATTTATCATTTTAATAAATTTAAAAAACAATATTAATGTGTTTTCTTGGTTTTTAGTATGTCAGTTGTTTGTTTCGATAAAATTTACGTCAATTTTGAATAAAAAGACATACTTAGAGTGATACTGATCACACCGTACATCTAATTGAGGTTTGTCTGATTGATACACATCCCAAATGACTAATTTATTATTTTCATAAATTATAAAAACAATCATAATTTGTTTCTTCAATTTTAATTATGTCACTTTTGTTTTTTACTAAAATGTCATTTTAAACTGAAAACACACACTTTGAGCCATACAGGTGGAATCGTGTGTGGGTTTTACATGAGACTAATTCATACTTTTCATAAATTAATTATGAATTATTTCCCCAAATTTTCAATAAAATCCAAGCATGTTTTCTTAGTTTTTAGTGAGTGATTCTTTTTTATTAAAATGTCAATTTTACAAACATATTTATTCAAACATTTGAGTGTTGTGTGCACTTTAAAACAATTGTTCTCAAACACAATAATGGTATGATCCTAATTCTACTTAATTTCCAAACAATTTTATCATTTGTAAGATAACAAATCTTATCATCCTCAACCTCAATATTTACCTTGTTCTTCGCCTCTACTGTCACACCCGGATTTTCAATTCCATGGTTCATTTCGAATCAACTTTTGGTACTTGGGTTTCTCTTGGTTTTGGGTGTTCTGATTTTAAATTTGGTGTCTTGGGTGTCCTTTATCTAAATCATTAGTCTTGTAAGTCTTGGTTAGTTTTTGGCCTTGTCTTTTGTTATAGGAAAGGTATGATTATAAGGTGGCTTGGAATTAAATTTGAGACACTCATAGTGGCACCTTTTATGATGTATGTTTGTTGGGGTTGTTTATACCCATGAGTTAGATGGGTTTTTGGGTGAAATGGAGGTTTTATTTTGGAATTTTTCCTATTATTATTGGCCCTCATTTCCACCTAGTTTTCCCCCTTAGACCCCCCTAAAATTTCATCAAATTGGAACATGTTTTGGGTGGCCAGAATGGGTCGTATGGTTTGGATGCACGGTTTACTAAACCGTGTGGACAAACTGTGCACAGCTACCAGGTCATTAAAAATATTTTTTTAATTCCCATTTTTTTCAAATGGAAATAAACCTAATCCACCCCATTATTCCCCTATTAGACCCTAGAAACCATGGGAGGCCTCCAAGCTTCCTCAAGCTCCCATGGAAACCATTTTTATGGGGGTTTTAGTGGGGAAACTTCATGGTTATTTAAGGTAAATGATTCCTTCTTTGTTTTCTTCCTTTTCCTTAGGGTTTCTTCCCTCATCCTTGAAGTTATAAAATTTACAAAATCTAGGGTTCATACATAGGGTTTGATTTTGTGTCTTTTTGGTTAAATCTTGTGGATTAGGGTTTGTTTTCATTCCCTTATGGTGCGGCGGTGGTGCGGTTGAAGTTTCTCACAACGATTTGGGGTTTTGATGAAAAAGGTAGGTGATTACATGTGTAAGAATTATTTGATGATTAGGACTTGCATGATTTACATTTTTATAATGTTCCTATTCTATTTTTATTTGGTTCAAAAACTATTTTTGGTATAATTGATTAAGTGTTTAATTTTAAAGTTTTATTTTTTGCTTGAAATGGTGTGTTTCTCAAATGTAACTCTTGTGGTATCATTTGGGGTCATTTTATAACATGTAAAAGTGGTTTATTAAATGTGTTGTGGGATTATAATTTTGGTTTTTTAGGGTTTTTGTGTGCTTTTTTCCTTGAAAGAGGGTTTTTGAATGGCTTTTATGTGCAAAACCTTGTTATACTTCTTGGAATTGTTTTATAAAAATTATAAATGGTTTATTGAGTTACACAAAGTGTAAAAAGGATGTTTATGTGTTGTTTTGGTGGGTGTGTGTTCTTAAAATGGTTTTTTTAAAGGTAAAGTGTTGATTTTTGATTTCAAACGTTTTTATAATGTTTTATAAATTTTTAAAATGACTTATCATATTGTAAGGAAGGTGAGAAACATGTTTATAGGATGTTTTGTGTGAGTATGATATTGAAGATGAATTTGAATGTAAAAGGAGTGTTATGTGACATTCTTGTGGGTTGTTTGGTGTGTGTGTGTGTGTGTCTTTTAAATGAAATTTTCATATACAAATGGTATTTTATTAGATGTGGAACTTGATTGAGCACAAAGAGGGAAACCCAGGTATCTAGGTGGGAGGACGTGTACTAGTATGCTAGTGATTCGGAGTGGTTTTGTCCCTGTTTCACATAGCAAGATTGATTCTAAAAACACTAACTAAATAATTATGATGATTTGGAACCACTGGGTTATGGGTATGTTCTCTAATAGTGGATCATGCATGAGAACAGACATTTGTTATAGTTGTTTTCATCAAGATATGAGGTACCTGGGGCACACAACTAGCTAGTGCCTAGGGGTATTTCCTATGACTAGTGTTTATTAGATATTTGATACTTATCTTTGTTATATGGTGGGTTTGGCTGAAAAAATTCAGTAGCATGTTCATTTTATTTAAAAGTGTTCATTCTTTAATGTTACCTCTTGAAAACTATTTTCTTTGAAAGTTGAATCCCTTTGAAATTGTTACTAGCATTTCTTTTGTTTATAAAACATTCAAGATTTTTGTCTTAAAAAAGTTATTACATGGAAAATCTTTGGGTGGCATCCTACTGGGATTAGGTTCACATCCTACTTACACCTTTGAGTGTAAGTAAACTTGGTAAAAAAAATTCAGGTTGGGGAAAGATTTCAGAATCGGTGGTTCAGGTTGTTAGCATCCATCCTTGGTGCAGTGTTGTGTATAAGGCTTGGGGATGATGACCCCTTTCTATATGGTGGTTATTGGGTTGTTTTTTATGCTACTTTTTAGTTTTTTCCATATTCGTCTTTGTCTAAAACCATGTATTTCAGTTCTGAATTTTGTTTTAAGACTTGTTTGGTGTAAATTTTCAGATTCAGTTTATTCATCCTTGTGGTTGTTTTAAGTTTATAAACTCGGTTTAATCATCCCCAAGCACTTATTTATGATACCTGGGAACTTATGAAATTCCATGGGGATCTGGAATGCCCTTCAGGCCTTTACAAGGACTTGGTCGGGTGCCAGTTTTGATGGAAACCAGATCTGGTTTGTGATAAAATGGTATCAAAGGGAGATTTGCTCTTTTTTGGTCATGTCTTTTTAGGAAAGAATCTGGGTAGATCAGATCTAGGATTATCGGAACATAAAATTCCAATTACTATATTGGGTTTTATCTGAGTTCTTTTGTTCTCATGGTTCGTCGATGACTGGGGAAATGAAAAGAGAGTTGGGTTAATGGCCTCAGTGAGCTCGTAGGGCCTAGAAATCCATGTGGAGCCGGGGATATTTCCCTTGAACACTCTCTATGATGGTGAAGTTATTTCTATATGGACACCAACCATATGTCCAATCCACCTTCTGGTACTAATTTCCTATCACATTGTCTTGTGTCTCCATGTGTCAGAATATTAGAAACATGGTTTCTAAAGAAAAAATGACTTGATTTTAAGAAGTGATAATTTTTGTGAAATTATTTTCTAGTAAAGAAGAAATGGTTTTATTTCTAAAAGTGTAGATATAAAATTTCAGAATTGTTTTGAAAGGGTTAATGGTGTGTTCACACCTCTTTTTAAAGTATTAATTATGTTAAAGGGGGTTTTGAAATTTTGTTTCCAGTAGAATTTTCTAAACCATTGAAAAGTGTTTTCAATTAAATTAAGTGTTTTGTAATTTATGTGTGGGTTTTGAATATGGATTTTGAATTGGTAATTAATGGTCTTTTAAAAAGTTTTACAAATTTTTGGGGAACTTGTTTTAAATGAGGATAAATGAGTTTTTAAATGAGTGGGTATGGGTGGAATGGATTTTGTCATAAAACTGAAAGTGTTTTGAAATTAGATGAGATATTTTGAAATTAATGTGTATGACTTGGGAGTGAGTTTTTATTTGAATGATTATTTACTTTCAGAAAAGTTTTATATGATTTAAATTGGTTTTTGATTTTGTGGTTAGTGGTTTTGAGAAAAAGGAAGTGTCGGTTGAATGTTTTGGTTTTGAAAAGTGGCAAGAATTTTTGTCTTAACCTTTGGTATTTATGTGAGCGACCACATGCATGGATTTACATGGGAATATGGATGGTTAATGGCATGGACGGATGAGTACCAGTATGGATATGATTATGGTGTCCGGTGTAGTAAGAAAACATGCATGTGTGAGGCCCATGAGGTACCATTGGTGGATACGCTAACCACTAATTCGTTTATTTTCAAAGAGATGATTTTAAAGGAAATTTTGATTTCTTTATAACCTGATTGGGTGGTGTATATTATGTGTTTTTTGGAATGTTGTGGTGGAGTGTATTTATTTCTAGAGCCCCTCTTTTTTAGATGATGTTTTGGGTTTTTGTTTTGTTTGTAAGTTGGGTTGAAGTGTTGATTCGTGGCCCTTTTTTATAAATGTTTTGGGAATCCTATGCTGTGGTTCTCCATATGTGTTTGGATCTGGTTTGTGGTATGTTTTGACCAAAGTACCATATTGGTGGGGTCCTTGGGTTTTATTGTTGGCTAGGGTATGCCCCCAAAAAGATTTAATGCATGGTGGAGGTGCAGCCACATGTGATTCACCATTGGCAGGTTCTCCAGTTTATCAACATAAATACTTTATTATTAAGCTTTATATATTGAGTCTACCCCATTTTTTTTGGTTAAGTGGATGATCCTAAAGTAGAAGAGTGGTTGTAGAAGGTTTAAATATACCTTAGTCTCTCAAAGGTGCCTGAGTCGTTAAAGGTTTAATTTGGCATCGTTGTGTCTGTAGGTTCTATCTAGAAGTGGTGAATCGGAATTCTAGTAAGGAAAGATAAAGAAATCCAAATTTGACGGTCTTGGATATAGTGTTTAAGGGCCTTTGGTTCTTCCATTGGTTTCTCATAGGAAAAGAATTCATTTTAGGCCACCAGTGTGGAAAATATGGTCATTCGAGGTGATTATGGTTGCTTGCGACAATCTCATGCTACTTGGAACTCTGTTTAAGATTCCATTCCTGGTAGTATCCCTGTTAGTTTCAAGGTTCATGTTTTATGATGCTTTGTAGTGTTGTGTTTACTTATAAGGTAAAAGGTAGATGTTGTGGAACCTCTCGAGGGATTCTTTTTAAATGAAAGTGTGTTTCTCTTATGAGAATTTTGAATTCCTTATTCTAAGTGAAGGTGTCTCCCTTGTTTCCTTTATTTTACTATTACTTATTCAGGGTATAGGAGGTGATTCATGTGTATCTTATAAGTCCTTATTTGGGTAAAGTTGTTTTGTTTGAGCTAGTGACTTTTGTGGGTGTTATGATCATTAGCTCCTGACTACGGCTCATCAGAATCTTCAAACATCCGGGCTCTCGACATAGGCCTCAGAGTGAAGCTTTTCATGCATTTAAAAAATCACCAGGGGTGAAAGGTACCTCGTTTAAACCTCTATCTCTAGGGTGTGATGTGGATATAGTTTGAGTTTTGATTTGGTGGTTTTGTTCCAAGTGTTCTGGTGTGGTGAAGGGGGATGTGTGAGGTGTTTTTTTTCTCAAAACCAGTGCCTAAACCCTTGAGCGTGAAACTATCAGTATGGTTTTCCATATAGGAATAAACTTGTAGGCTCCTTTAGATCTCATTTTTGGTTGGAATCATCTAAGGATGGTAATGCTCATGGTAGTGGTGAACCGCTTAGTGTCTCTATTATTTTAGAGTTTTGTTGATCAACCCCACTTATAGTGTGTTTTGGGTCTTATGGGGCCTTTTTATGTTGACCGATGCTAATTGGTTAAGACAGTTGGTTCTTATGGTTGGGAGACCCACCATGGGTCTCATTTAAGTTCTTTTTGGATAACTGTAATGTTACCCTATATTTTATGGTGGGGAGTCGATTCAGACCTCCCCCTGTTGGTGTCCCGGTTCTATCTTGGGAAATTGAGTTGTCTCTTATGGTGGGGAGTCTATTTGGGTATCCCCATATCAGTGACTTTGTTTTGTCCTTGGTGATGGCTTGGTGGTAGGTAGTCTCATTCAGAGCTATATAACCTCCAATTTCTTCCTTGGGTAAATGTTGGGGTTGGATGTGCCCAATAGTTTTGTTGAAGTATGGTTGTGGTAACGTTGTTCGAGTATGTTGTTTGTTTTAGGTATATTGCTTGAGCTTCTGTCACGACCCCCTCCCACCAAAGATGCCCCTCTTGAGATGGCAATGGTGAAAGGGAGATAATGACCCCCGAGTCCCACCTCCAGTAGGCCCCGGGTTGGCGACTAGCACCAAGGGTATGAGTTTTCACAAATATGGGAGGCATTACCCTTTTTATTATTTTAAGATTGGGAAATAGGACAAGTTAACCACCAAAAAGGAAAAGAACAAGTGTATAGAAATAAACCCAAACCAAGCCCACATGCATGTTTAAACAATTTTATAACAAGGTACAATTACAAGACAGCTCAAAAGTACAATACCAAAAGAAAACAAGAGTACACCAACTGTAACAACTCCAACTGTCTGACTAGTAGGGTCCCTCACGGCCCTGGTAGTCCTCCTGGAAACCTAAAAGTAAACGTAGGGTGATAATACAAGTATACTCAATAGGGAAACCTAAAGCTATCATGCACAAGTGGGGAGATATCCTAATGTCCTGTGAGAACAACAGAAGAAACCTAGCAAGGAATTCTATCCACCCAACCTCACCAGCCACACTCACCAAAACACAATCACGACAGGTAGTAGTATATAAGAACAAGAGTATTGGGTACCCCACACCATTCCCCTTTAGTTAGCTTCTCTTCTTAATGGTGAATGTCTTGACACTGCCACACTCTCCCCGCCCGCACACACCTGGGCCTCACAACCACGTATCCCGCCCGCACACACCTGGGCCTCACAACCATGTATCCCGCCCACACACACCTGAGCCTCACAACCACGTATCCCGCCCGCACACACTTGGGCCTCATCCCAAAGATTCTTGGGAAACAGTAAAACCTGCCCGAAGAGTCTTGGGCTAGAATCACCCCAATCGAAACCTAACTGAAGGGTCTTAGGTGTAAGGTCACCTCAAGCCATCACAACCTAGGGAATAAGGAGTAGTAAGGAGCTAGTAACTAAGGGGAAAACACCCTCTCCCATGAAATGGGAGTGTTTGGCACTAAGTGCTCAACATGGGTGGGGTGCGATAAAACACAAAAGATACAGATATATATATATATATATACCAAACACACAGCCTAACCTATGGCTTCTAAACAGAGAAACTGAGCATGTGCCTCGGCACTGCTACTACGAAGCATGCATACAACAAACAACCCCAACCCCATTTAGGTTTTCACATTTCAGAAGAATTAGTGTATTAGTTCCTTAACTACTGGGAAACTATCCACAACCAACCACATCGATCGTTCGTAAAACATATCCCTACCATCTACAAATCAAGTTAGGAAAACACAAGCAACACAACCAAGTCCTCCTTAACAACCAACCAAACCATTGATCATTAATCCCATTCCATTACCAAGACCCACCATTCATTAAATCTCCCACTTTTATTTATTATTCACAACCCCTAGTCCGTTCACATTCAAACCCATCCCTGCAGCCCCGCTACCAACCACCAAAACCAAAACCACACCATACATCATTATCCCTTGATACAATTTATCGCAGCGCCACTGCCCATCACCAACATAGAATTCACACAAACCCACAAACAATCCAATCACAGTCCCTCTTCTCACCCGATCCACGACAACCCACAAAACACCCCCTTCACATAAATTAACCCCAAACAGCACCCACATGTTTATTATTTCATTTTAGTTCAAACAGGGTGATCACACAAGGGATCCAGATTTTCATTTAATCAGCCAACTTTATGTGATTAACCAATTTCCACATTCCACAAAGTTTCCATTCACAAAAATGGTCTAGAAGATAGGGAAACATTTAATTTCGCAAGCAAAGGACCCCAACGACCGTGATTTTCAGTAGGCATAAGCCTATTCAATTCAAAATATAATATCACAGGATATAAAGAAAAGTAACTGCATTCACAAACTTCCCATACTCATTGTATAAGCCAGTTATTATCTTTATTACACCGGTTCAAATGTGTTACACGTAAACAAGAGACACCCACCCCGCATGATGCCCAATTTAGAGAGATGAAGGTAAGATCCCTACCTCAACAGGTTCTGATCACAACGCTCCCCTATATCAACTTTAGAAGATGTTATTCGGCATCCGTCTCTTCTGGAAAAACACGGCAAAAACCTCCTTGGGTGGAAGCTGGGAAGGAAAGGCCAACGGATCCAAGCTCAGAAGTTCCGCCTCGTTGTTATGATCCCATGGCCGCTGACGGATCATAAATCGGAGGTCAGAAGAAGAAGTTATGGAAGAAAAAGGAGCCTTCGAGTTTCTTGGGAGAGCTCTGCTCAGAGGAGAGGGGAGGAGAGGGGTGTGTTGAAAAGGAGGAGGGGACCCCTCCTTTTATAGGCGAGAAAAGAAAAAGTACACGGCGTGTACTTGGTTATTTCACACGGTCTCCACGCGGCTTCCAACACGGCTCCGCGACCATTGACTGGTCAACACACGGTTTGAGGGTAACACATACGTGAAGAAGGACTACATGGCGTGTATTTTTGACACACGGCGTGTACCCATTTATTTCACATGGCAAAGACACGGCCTCAACACGACACACGGTCGTTGACTGGTAATGCGTACGTGGGGAGGGACTACACGGCGTGTGGTTTAGGGTACATGGTGTGTACCCATTTACTTCACACGGCAAAGACACAGCCTTCCACATAGGGTATACCCGGTGAGGGGGTACACGGCGTGTAGTTTGGGGTACACGGTGTGTACTCATTTCTTTCACACGGCATTGAACATGGGGTATACTCGGCAAGGTGGTACACGGTGTGTACTGACACTACACGGTGTGTACTTACAAAACTCTGAAAAGTGTGGGAAAAGTCCATTTTACCCTCCAGAACACTTCAAGACCCTCTTTTTGACAAAGGAATGGGCCGGAGAGGTCCGGGTCATTACATCAAATTCCTCTTAAAACATTCTCGTCCCCGATAATTAAAAACCATCCCAGAGGAACCCAACAAGATACCTCTTAGGGCTCTTGTTATGACAGGAACCCAACCACCAACCCTAATTATAGGTGTTAGGAATTCCTTCTCCTATGTTGAGATATTATCCACTTTAGGCGGCACTGAATCACTTGTACGGGTTTAATCGCATCCTCATTAATGAGTCTTGATTAAGAATCGGGTCTTCCCACTTTCATACATTAGGATTTTTCAACTCACACTACCCCCAACACCGCACAACCCACACACTGCCCGAACACATGGTTTAGGGAAAATTCTTTTTTCTATGTCGAGATATTATCTGCTTTAGGTGGCACTGACTCGCCTGCATGGTTTCAATCGCATCTGCATTAATGTGTCTCAATTAAGGATCAGGTTTTTTCCTTCCCCACACGCCCGGACATGTTACACACTCCCAGAGAACAAGGAAATAAAAGGTCTCATAACCGACAAGCCAAGCATTCCATACATCAAAGGTAAAAATTATATCATCAAAACAAATCTCAGAAGAACAAAGCAAACACAAGTCAAAACAACTCTGGGTACTGAGCGTGCATATGGGTCTCCCGCTCCCAAGTGCTCTCCTCGAGGCCACCATGCCTCCACAACACGTGAACCAAGGGAATGGTTCATCCACGGAGCACCTTCTCTTTAAAATCTTCAATTCTGACTGGTCGTTCCTCAAAGGTCCCATCGTCTCCCATATCTAACTCTCCCCAGTCGATAACGTGAGAGTCGTCGTGTAAGTACTGACGAAGCTGGGAGATGTGGAAGACGTCATGAACCTTCTCCAACTAAGGTGGCAGGGCTAGCTAATATGCCACCTCGCCGACTCACCTCAGCACCTCAAAAGGTCCGATGAACCTAGAGGAGAGCTTACTCCCCTTACCGAACCTCCGCTTCCCCCATCGAGGGGAAACCTTCAAGAACACATGATCTCCCACCTCAAACTCCAAGGGCCTCCTCTGACAATCAGCATAAGACTTCTGTCGGTCCTAAGCCGCTTTCATCCTCTCACGTACAAGCTGGACTTTCTCTGTGGTGCTCTGCACTACCTCTAGCCCAACAGCACTTGTCTCACCAACCTATGCCCAGAAAATGGGTGAATGACATGGTCTTCCATACAAAGCCTCAAACGGTGTCATGCCAATAGTAGAGTGGAATCTGTTGTTGTAGGAAAACTCTACTAAAGGAAAGTGTCGTACCCATGATCCTATGAAATCCAGAACGCATGCGTGCAGCATGTCCTCCAACATCTGGATAGTCTGCTCTATCTGTCCGTCGGTCTGGGGGTGGAAAGCAATGTTAAGGAATATTTGGGTTCCAAAAGCATATTGTAACCCCCTCCAGACTCGTGAGGTAAACCAAGTATCCCGGTCTGAGACGATAGTCTTCAGAACTCCATGCAAACACACCACCTCGTCTACATACCTATGTGCTAAGGTACTCACCGGGCTCGACTCCTTAATTGCTAAGAAGTGAGCTGATTTCGTCAGACGATCCACCACCACACAGATAGCATCATAACCACCCTGAGCTCTGGGCAGTCCTGTGATGAAGTCCATCGAGATGTCATCCCACTTCCACTCGAGGACATCTAAAGGATGCAACAAACCACTGGGAACCCGGTATTCAGCCTTAACCTGCTGACACACAAGGCACTTAGCCACAAAATCTACCACTGCCCGTTTCACCCCAGGCCACCAAAAATATTCCCTCAGGACTTGGTACATTTTTGAAACTTCCGGATGTACCACCAAGGCTGAGTTATGGAACTCACGGAGAACTCCCTCACGCATCACCTCTGGAACAAACAACCTTCCATGGAAAAGCATCTGATGTCGGTTGTCCTCTGAACATCCCTCTAGAGTGTTTCCCTGATCGACACGATCCCACATTACTTCCGCCTCAGAGTCCCCACACTGAGACTCTTCCACCTGCTGCAACAAGGAGGACTACATCTTCATCTGAAACAAACAGCCTCTAACACCCTCTACCATTGCATCCAAGTGCAAGGCAGCCAACTCTCCCATCACTTTATAAGCATCAGTGGATTCTTGAACCACTTCCTTATGTGACTTCCTGCTCAGGGCATCAGCCGCAACGTTGTCCTTACCTTTAGTGTAAGAGATATCGAAGTCATAGTCTTGGAGAAACTTAACCCATCTCCGCTACCGAAAGTTCAAGTCACACTGGGAGAAGATATAATGAAAGATCTTGTTATCTGAGAAGACCACAAAGCGATCACCAAAGAGGTAATGTTGCCACAAATTCAGTGTGAAAACTACTGCTGCAAGCTCCGGGTCATGGGTGGCATAGTTACGCTCCTGATGGCGCAACTGCCTAGACCCATAACAGATCACACCCTTATTATGCATCAGCACGCACCCACGACCAAGGCCAGAAGCATCACAAAACACCTCATACAACAACCCTTCCTCTGGCAACCTGAATACGGAAGCACTGACCAAATTCTCCTTCAGGTAGTCGAAAGCCTTCTGGCACTACTCGCTCCATAGGAAGACCTGGTTCTTCCTAGTCAAAGCTGTCAATGGAGAAGCAACTTGAGAAAAGTTCAAAACGAACCTCCGATAGTAACCTGCTAACCCCATGAAACTACAAACTTCTACCACGCTCTTGGGTGCCACCCAAGAAACAACTGTCTCCACCTTTGACAGGTCCACTGACACTCCATGCTGAGACACCACGTGCCCAAGGAATTGTACTTCTTGCATCAAGAACTTACACTTCGACAATTTCCTGTAAATCTGGTGGTGTTGAAGGACTTCCAAGACTTCCCTGAGATTCTCAACGTACTCCTCCTCTGATCTTGAGTAGATCAGGATGTCATCGATAAACACAACAACGAACCGGTCTAGAAACTCTCGGAAGACAAAGTTCATAAGTCCCATGAACACAGCTGGTGCATTCGTAACTCCAAAAGGCATCACTACAAACTCAAAGTGACCATACCTGCACCTGAAAGCCGTCTTCGAGATGTCACTGTCCTTCACCCTCAGCTGATGATATCTCAATCGTAGATCAATCTTAGAAAACCAACCTGCTCCCCTCAGCTGGTCGAAGAGATCATCTATCCTTGGAAGGGGTAACGGTTCTTGACCGTTACCTGGTTTAACCTATGGTAGTCTGTGCATAAACTAAGACTATTATCTGCCTTCTTCACGAACAAAACTGGAGCACCACATGGCGACACACTGGGTCAAACAAAACCCTTCTCCATCAGAGCATCAATATGAATCCGCAACTCCCGCAACTCTGAAGGTTCCATCCGATAAGGAGCCATCAAAATCGTACGGGCACCAGGCTGTAAGTCTATCCCGAACTCAACATCACATCGGGGGGGTAGAGTCACAACCTCCTTGGGAAAAACATCGAGGAACTCCCCAACAACCTCTGGGATATCCATCATCTTCGTATCAGCTAGAACCACTGATAACCCACCTAACAAATAAAGGATAGGCTCCACACGCCGGATTCCCACCTGATAGTTCCTCTCACCAACAAAAGTTACACGCTTCCTGTCCACGTCGGAGAACACGACTCTTATCTGGAAGCATTCGATAATGGCACTAACAGAAAACAACCAATCGATGCCTAAGATGACATCGTATGGCTGCATATGTAGCAAAAGAAGATCCCCACTAGATCGATGTGGTCCCAACATCAGCCCACATCCCTGGAAAACACAAGATACACTGGTCTGGCCTCCAACTGGTGTACTCAGCACCAGTGGTATGGAAAATCTCTCTATGTCTAGTCCCAGAGCGTGGGCTAGACCAGGTGAAACAAAGAAGTGCGAAGCTCCTGAATCGAACAAAGCAGAAACGAGAGTGTTGAACAAACAAATCGTACCTCATACCACCTCTGGTATTGCTGGAGCTGCCAACTCTGTTGGGTGAAACTGTCCACACCCAGCTCCTCTTCCTCTCTGATGTCGTCCAACTCCCCGACCACACCCTGGTCGAGGTCCCTGAGGAGCACCCTGAGGTCAGCCTCCTCCCGCAAAGTCTGCCCTCGGAGGAGTATGGTCATGCTGCTGCTGGAAGGGCCTCGCCGGAAATTGGTGCTGCTGAGGTGGGCACTGAACCTGCCCACCTCCACCATACTGAGCTCGGGTCGAGCACTGACTCTGAATGTGCCTGAAACCTCCACAAGAGAAACACTTCGGTCCTGGGATCATGGAAAAGGGACTGGGACCTGAAGATCTGAACTGGAACTGCTGGGGCCTGCTCCCCACTGGCCTGAACCTGGAAGGTCCCATCGTAAGAGACCTACTGTTGACTGCCTTCCCCTTCGACGAACCTGGCTGAAACCCCTCACGTGGTGCACCTCCTAGTGAGTGCATCCTCTCTACAACCTCTGCCTTCTTCTGTACCACCAAGTACGTCGGAAGGCTGAAGGGGGTGACAGCATACTGGAGTGAAGGACGAAGTGCCTCCTCCAAACGTCTCGCCCGAGACTCCTCATCCAAAAATAGATCCAGAGAAAAGTGTAGGAGATCCTTGAACTTGATCCCCAACTATCATACTGACATACTCCCCTATTGAAGGGAGAGCAACTCCTGCCGCTTCTCCTCCTTCATCATGGAAGAAAGGAATTCCTCTCGGAATTCCTTCTCAAATTCAGCCCACGGAACCTCTGCCTCTATCCTCTCTCCGAGGTAGAGCGTCCACCACTGTCACGCCGCACCTCTCAGCTGACTGACTGCTAGGGGAACCCAGTACTCCCTCGGATCACGGATCAAGGTAAAAGCGGTCCCTAGCTCCTCAATCCACCCCTCCGTCTCCGTATCCTAAGTACTACCCTCGTACTTCTTGAGGTTCTGCCGCTATAAAGAACAGATATTCTTCTACCACTAGCTATCTTCCTCATCTCGGTCAATCCTCACCTAATCGACCGCCTGGATCTGCTGGGCCTCACCCGTCTGAGTCACCTGGGGACGACGTCCAGGTGCCATAGCTATATGGTAAACAAGGATTTCCTAAGCCCAAGTAGTAAAAAAATTTCTCAAGGTTTTATTTTATCACATTATTTCAATTTGTTTCCCAGAATGCCCAAATCAAGTAAAACACAATCATGATGATGAATGTACCTTCCCTAGGGTCTCTACCCTGTAATCAATGTGGTCTCACTTGGTCGTTCGGTAGGCTCAGAGTCCTTGCATCGGATCATGGGGGGCCTAAAATCCCATGTTCTAGCCGGTCTTCCCTAGCCTATGTCCCACACCAAGATTAACCAACAATGTTTCCCTACCATCCCATGCAATCCTCACTATTCCTAACTCCAGACTCCATCCTATCTCTCAACCATCAGCTCTGATATCATTCCGTCATGACCCCCTCCCACCAAAGATGCCCCTCCTGAGCTGGCAATGGTGAAAGGGAGATAATGACCCCTGAGTCCCGCCTCCAGTAGGCCCTGGGTTGGCGACTAGCACCACGAGTATGAGTTTTCACAAATATGGGAGGAATTACCCTTTTTCTTATTTTAAGATAGGGAAATAGGACAAGTAACCAGCAAAAAGGAAAAGAACAAGTGTATAGAAATAAACCCAAACCAAGCCCACATGCATGTTTAAAAAATTTTATAACAAGGTACAAGTACAAGAAATCTCAAAAGTACAATACCAAAAGAAAACAAGAGTATACCAATTATAACAACTCCAACTGTCCGACTAGTAGGGTCCTGCACGGCCCTGGTAGTCCTCCTGGAAACCTGAAAGTAAACGTAGGGTGAGCATACAAGTATACTCAGTAGGGAAACCTAAAGCTCTCATGCACAAGTAGGGAGAAATCCTAATGTCCCGTGAGAACAACAGAAGAAACCTAGCAAGGAATTCTATCCACCCAACCTCACCAGCCACACTCACAAAACCACAATCATGACAGGTAGTAGTATATAAGAACAAGAGTATTGGGTACCCTGCACCATTCCCCTTTAGTTAGCTTCTCTTCCTAATAGCGAACATCCTGACACTTCCACACTATCCCCACCCGCACACACCTGGTCCTCACAACCACGTATCCCACCCGTACACACCTGGGCCTCACAACCACGTATCCCGCCCGCACACACCTGGACCTCATCCTGAAGATTCTTGGGAAATAGTAAAACCTGCCCAAAGAGTCTTGGGCTAGAATCACCCCAATCAAAACCTACCTGAAGGGTCTTAGGTGTAAGGTCACCTCAAGCCATCATAGCCTAGGGAAGAAGGAGTAGGAAGGATCTATTAACTAAGGGGAAAACACCCTCTCCCGTGAAATGGGAGTGTTTGGCACTAAGTTCTCAACATGGGTGAGGTGCGATAAAACGCAAAAGATACAGATATATATATATACCAAACACACAGCCCAACCTATGGATTCTAAATAGAGAAACTGAGCATGTGCCTCATCACTGCTACTACGAAGCATGCATACAACAAACAACCCCAACCCCATTTAGGTTTTCACGTTTCAGCAGAATTAGTTTATTAGTTCCCTAACTACTGGGCAACTATCCACAACCAACCACATCAATCGTTCATAAAAAATATCCCTGCCATCCATAAAAAAAGTTAGGAAAACACAATCAACACAACCAAGTCCTCCTTAACAACCAACCAACCCATTGATCATTAATCTCATTCCATTACCATGACCCACCATTCATTAACTCTCTCACTTTTATTTATTATTCACAACCCATAGTCCGTTCACATTCAAACCCATCCCTGCAGCCCCACTGCCAACCACCAAAACCAAAACCACACCATACATCATTATCCCTTGATACGATTTATCACAGCCCCGCTTCCCATCACCAACATAGCATTCACACAAACCCACAAACAAGCCAACCGTAGCCCCACTGCTCACCCGGTCCATGAAAACCCACAAAACACCCCCTTCACATAAATTAACCCCAAACAGCACCCACATGTTTATTATTTCAATTTAGTTCAACCGGGGTGATCACACAAGGGTTCCAGATTTTCATTTAATCAGCCAAATTTACGTGATTAACCAATTTCCACATTCTACAAAGTTTCCATTCACAAAAATGGTCTAGAAGATAGGGCAAAATTTAATTGCGCAAGCAAAGGCCCCCAACGACCGTGATTTTCAGTAGGCATAAGCCTATTCAATTCACAATATAATATCACAGGATATAAAGAAAAGTAACTGCATTCACAAACTTCTAATCCCCATTGTATAAGCTAGTTATTATCTTTATTACACCGGTTCAAATGTGTTTCACATAAACAAGAGAACACCCACCCCGCATGATGCACAATTTAGAGAGACGAAGGTAAGATCCCTACCTCAACAGGTTCTGATCACAACACTCCCCTGTATCAACTTTAGAAGACATCTGTCGGCATCCGTCGCTTTTGGAAAAACCCAAAAAAAAACTCCTTGGGTGGAAGCTGGGAAGTAAAGGCCAATAGATCCAAGCTCAGAAGTTATGCCTCATTGTTACAATCCCGTGGTCGCTGACAGATCGTAAATCGGAGCTCAGACGAAGAAGTTATGGAAGAAAAAGGAGCATTCAAGTCTCTTGGGAGAGCTCTGCTCAGAGGAGAGGGGAGGAGAGGGGTGTGTTAAAAAGGAGGAGGGTACCTCTCCTTTTATAGGCAAGAAAAGAAAAAGTACATGGTGTGTAATTTATGGTACACGGTGTGTACTCGGTTATTTCACATGGTCTCCACACAGCTTCCAACACGGCTCCGCGGCCGTTGACTGGTCAACACACGGTTTGAGGGTAACGCATACGCAGGGAAGGACTACACGGCATTTAGTTTGGACACACGGCATGTACCCATTTATTTCACATGGCAAAGACACGGCTTCAACACGGCACACGACCGTTGACTGGTAACGCGTACGCGGGGAGGGACTACATGGCGTGTGGTTTAGGGTACATGGTGTTTACCCATTTACTTCACACAGCAAAGACACGGCCTTCCACACAGGGTATACCCGGCGAGGGGGTACATGGCGTGTAGTTTGGGGTACATGGTGTGTACTCATTTATTTCACATAGCAAGGACACGGCCTTGAATACGGGTTATACTCAGCAAGGTGGTACACGGCGTGTACTCACACTACACGGCGTGTACTTACAAAATTCTGGAAAGTGTGGGAAAAGTCCATTTTACCCTCCATAACACTTCAAGACCCTCTTTTTGACAAAGGAATGGGCCGGAGAGGTCCGGGCCATTACAGCTTCGTATGGTGGTGGTTGAGGTGTTTTGATTTGGGATGTGGTTCGACAATGTTTGATCATTTTAGGATAATTGTATAAATTATGGTTGGCAAGAGTATATATTCCTTTGTTTGATCAACTAGAGGGATTTTGGCTTTTGGGGGCAGGTGACCTTACCGAGGGAGTCTGTCTTGGTCTATCAGTTGGGATTTGTTTTTGGAATCTATAATTGTTGTGGATTTCTATGGGTATAAAGATTTATGGTGGGGAGAATTATTACACCAATATTTTTGATTTCATGCTTTGTTTCAAATCCGCTTTTAGTTATTGGTTTTATCTTGGTTTCCAGGTGTTCTGGGTTTAAATTTGGTGTCTTGGGTGTCCTTAATCTAAATTGTTAGTCTTTAAAGTCTTGGTTAGTTTTTGGCCTTGCATTTTTTTAGAGGAAAGGTATGATTATGAGGTGTCTTGGAATTGTATTTTCAACAATCATAGTTTCACCTTTTGTGAGGTATGTTTGTTGGGGTGGTTTATACCGTTGAGTTAGATGAGTTTTGGGGTGAAAATGGGTTTTTATTTTGGGAGTGTTTCCTCCTATTCTTGGGCCTCATTTTCCCCTAGTTTTCCCCCTTGGACCCCCCTAAAATTGGATCAAAGTGGAACATGTTTTGGGTGGCCAGAATGGGCCACAGAGTTTACTAAATTGTGCGGACAAACCGTGCATAGTTGCCAAGTCATTAAAAATATTTTTGTAATCCACATTTTTTCCTCCTAGAAATAAACCTAATCCACCCCATTCTTCCCCCATTTAACCCTAGCAGCCATGGGAGGCCTCCAAGATCCCTCAATCTCCCATGAAACCCATTTTTTATGGGGTTTTTAGTAGGGAAACTTCAAGGTTCTTCAAGGTAAGTGATTCCTTCTTTGTTTTATTCCTTTTCCATAGGTTTTATTCCCTCCTACTTGAAGTTCTAAAATGTCCAGAAGCTAGGGTTCATACCTAGGGTTTGATTTTGTGTCTTTTTGGTGAAATCTTATGGATTAGGGTTCATTTTCATTCCCTTGTGGTGTGACGGTGGTGCGGTTGAAGTTTCACACAACGATTTGGGGTTTTGATGAAAAAGGTAGGTGATTCCATGTGTAATCATTCTTTGAGGATTTATCCTTTCTTGATTTAAATTTTTATTATGTTCCTATTCCATTTTATTTGGTGAAAAAAAAATTTGGTAGCATTGATTAAGTTTTTAATTTTAAAGTTTCATTTTTTCTTGGATGGTGTGTTTCTCAAATATAACTCTTGTGGTATCATTTGGGGTTGTTTTATAACATGTACAAGTGGTTTATTAAATGTGGTTTGGGATAAAAATTCTGGTTTGGTAGGGTTTTGGTGTGCTTTTGTCCTTGAAAGAGGGTTTTTGAATGGGTTTTATGTTCAAAACCTTTTTATACTTCTTGGAAGTGTTTTATGAAAATTGTAAATGGTTTATTGAGTTACAAAACGTGTGAAAAGAATGTTTATGTGCTGTTTTGGTGGGTGTGTGTTCTTAAAATGGGTTTTTGAAATGAAAATTAGTGGTTTGTAATGTAAAATATTTTGAGAATTTTTTATAAATTTTTGAAACGACTTATAAAATTGTAAGAAATGTGTGAAACATGTTTATTGGATATTTTGTGTGAGTGTGATGTTAAAGATGAATTTGAATGTGAAAGGAGTGTTATGTGACATGATTTTGGGTTTTTTTTTGTGTGTGTGTTTTGTAAACAGAATTTTCATATGAAAATGGTATTTTATGAGATGTGGAACTTGATTGAGCATAAATAGGGAAACCCAGGTATCTTGGTGGGCGAACATGTACTAGTATGCTAGTGATCCAGAGTGGTTTCGTCCCTGTTTCACATAGACAGCTTAATGCTGACAACACTAACTAAATAATGATGATGATTGGGGAACACTAGGTTATGGGTATGTTCCTTACTAGTGTATTTGGCACAAGAACAAATATTTTTTATGGTTACTTTTCATCGAGATATGAGGTACTTGGGGCGCACAGCTAGCTAGTGCCTAGGGGTATTTCCTGTGACTGGTTCTTATAGGATATTTGATAATTACCATAGGTATACAGTGGGTTTGGCTAGAAAATTTAAGTGGCATGGTCATTTTATTTAAAAGTGTTCATTCTTTAAGTTTTCCTCTTGAAAACTGTTTTCTTTGAAAGTTTCATCCCTTTGAAATTGTTACTATAATTTCTTTTGTTTATAAAACTTGAAATATTTTTTTCCTAAAATGTTTATTACATGGAATATATTTGGATGGAATCTTACTGGGCTTAGGATCACACCATACTTACACCTTTGTGTATAAGTAGACTTGGTAATTTTTTTCGCAGGTTTAGGAAAAGATTTCAGAATCGGTGGTTCGGGTTGTTAGCTTCCATCCTCAATGTGGTGTTGTGGTGAAGGATTGGGGATGATGACCCCTTTCCATGTGGTGGTTCTTGGGTTATTTTTTCTGCTAATTTTGAGTTGTTTCCCTCTTGTTCTTTGTCAAAAACCATGTATTTCAGTTCTGAATTTTTTCTTAAGACTTGTTTGGTGTAAATTTTCAGATTCGGTTTATTCATCCTTGTGGTTGTTTTAAGTTACTATACTCGGGTTAATCATTCCCAATGAATTATTTATGATATCTGAGCACTTGTTTCAGCTCGTGGGGATCAGTAATGCTCTTTAGGACCTTCCACATACCGTTTTGGGTGCCGATTTTGATGGCGACAAGATCTAGTTCGTGACATCTACCTCCTTCAAAGCAGTCTCCGACTCTGACTCTGCCTCCACCTTCGCCTACACCTCTGCCTCTGTGATTTCCCAACAATATTATTGTTTGTAGGTCAATGATTCTAAACAAATTGATTTCCTCCATTATTCCCTTCTTTGAGAAAGAGATCAAAAATAATATATAACAATTCTTACACTAATGCATCACATCCCAAATATATTTCGAAGTTGATAACTCATACTAGATCACAAACATAGTAGGTGTTAAATACCAAGAAATTCCATATAATTTTTGTTTAAATTATTTGGGATTATTACAAGTCTGTAAAAATTGACGGTGCTTGATTCTGAGGCCCGGTGTTCCCAAAATGAAAATTTTGAACTTTTTTTAAGGTATGTTCAGTAAATGCACAGGAGGCATTTTCTATCTTTTGAACCGGTGATCAGATTAAAAATCTAAGGGCTTCATTGAATCCACAGCGCTAGGATTCTCTTAAGGGAGGCTTAACTTCGAATGCAGTATGCCGGGTGAAAAATTTAGTTTTTTCAACTTTTAAAGAAATAATAAAATAACATAAAAATTATTATTTTATTTTTCCTACCTTCTATTGAGCAGTGGTGGTAGGATTGATAGGTTGTCAAGCCATTTAATGGCTTGACTCTTTAGTTGTGTAACCACACTATTAAGAATTAAGAGGTTCATTAATTAGAAACTCATTAATCAATCTCATTAATTCTTTCGATGCATTACTCACCATCCACCTCTATTTAATTGAGGATTTGGTTGGGGTTTTTGACATGGATTAATAAATAGAGGAACCTCTAGCGAAGTACTGTGGAAACTTCCACCAGCAGTGGACAGAAGCTTAGGCAGAAATGATCCGGGATCAACGAACACCAGCAAATTCATCCAAAGAGGACTCTTATCCCACCACAACCGCAACATAACCTCCATTTACGAGGTAGGGGTTGTTATTAAATTCCATAAACTCTCATTTCTTTTCCTCATTCTTGAATTTGAGGGTATTTGTTGTGGGATATTTGAATAGGGTTTAATCAATATCTATGTGATATTTTTTTTTGATACCTTCTTGTTATGATGTTAATGCGGAGGGCACAAGACAAATGAACAAGAACCGAAACCTCTTTCACTTGATTTATCATTGTGTTCTTTGCGAGGGAATTTCAAATTTTATAGCAGCACAAATTAGAGGGCCACACAGTGACGGCGGCATCCCGGGAGGCATGTAGGCGTAGACGGAACTGAAAACAGAAATCCAGAGCATCGCCGGATCCCCACGGAAGAAGTGTTGGTGTAGTACCAGCACCGGCGGGCGAAGGCGGTGGCCTGCATTCGTCGGCTGCATAAGGAGGCAGCGCCGCTCAGTGCTGTAGTGAACTATATAGGCAACTGGCCCTCGATCGACCGTGTTGGCGGAGAGCAGCGCGTCGTCGCGTGCCGCGGGAGGTGGTTGTGGCTTCGAATCTACGGAAAAGGGGACCTACGCCCTGTGGGTACTACTACTGGCTAAAGTGGTGCCATGTGGAACTGCCGGTTATATAAAATCCAAATGGAATTTATGTCGTTCGAGAAGGGGGGAGCGACCCCCTCCACGCGGGTCGCCCGGCAGGGTGACCGCGTCATCCGGTTCGGGTAGGGCTGAGCCAGTCTGCGGCCCAATCGATTCGATCCAGGCCGGGTCAGACTCAGATTGGGTTGGGGCGACCTGAACCGATTCGGGTCAACCTAGGTCAGGCTGGGTCGAGTCAGACCAGACCCAGACCCCTTATGGCCTAGTTACGTTTAAAAGGTCGTATCTCACAAACCAAAATTTTGTTTGAGGAACCATATATGGTGCTGGAATCCTTGCAATGAGATGGTCCTTTTTAGATAATCCAACTAAGTTTTGGAGAAATTTGGAGTATGGCCGGGTTGGATCAAACTCGAATCCAATCGGGGCCTCGACACTAAAATGCCTATAACTCACAGACTGGGCATCTGATTGACGTGACGTATATCATGCTGGGACCCTTATAACATGGAGGTCCTTTGGGTTACTCCTTCATAAAAATTCATGGTCATTGAGGCAAGACTGATATCCTGAGCATCAGATACTTCTGCACTCAAGCACACCAGTTGAAGAGAATCCAGTGGCTGGCAGAGATGTGAAGAATGAATAACGGTCCTGTGTGGATCAGTACCTAGAGATCTTGTGTGGATCAGCACCTAGCGATCATGTGTGGATCCACACCTAGCGATCCTATGTAGATCAGCACCTAACTATCATGTGCGGATCAGCACCTATAGATCCTGTGTGGATCAACACTGAGTGATCCTGTGTGGATCAGAAGAAGAACCCTTGACAGAATAAGATGATCTATCTTTACGACTAATCATCTGTAATTCTGTACTTAAGTTATACATGGTTTAAGATGAGTCTTTTTCTTTGTGTTTTGTGATTTAGATCATGCTTTTTTGTTTTCATTTGTGGAATTCTGAGAGACCTTTGGGGGTCTTGGGGTCCCTACTGAGTATTGTATACTCACCCCTACATGGGCTTTGCCCGCACTATGTTGTGTCTTGTACAGACAACGAGCAGCTCGGATGAGACTATAGGAGCCAGGACCAAGCGGTACACAGAGGTGACTAGCTAATGTGGAGAGCTATAGAGATGATTTTTACCTTCCATTCAGGTAGGATCCTTGGAAAACAATCTCAGAAGTTGTTTTCTTTTATGTTGTATTGTATCTTTCAATTGTGCTTATATTCTGGCCATTTTCTTTCAGTAAACACACTTTTAATACTTCATTTTTACATCATTGTTTCATCTTGTTGTGTTCTTGGACTGTGTGTTTGTACAGGTTTAAAGGAAATTCATTTCTGTTTTAGGGATATGCCTTTCTGGTGCTAGTCTCCATCCCCTATCCTATGGAAGATGGGCTTGGGTTAGTCATGGAACGAGCCCCAGGGGATGGGTCATGACAATGTGTTATCAGAGGAGTCAGTTATACCAAATAACTAGGACTTTGATCTTTCCAATGGAGAAATAGTGTTAAGTGTTTTGAGTGTGGTTTTTAGTTTGGGGAGTCCATTGTTAGTGTGGTGGCCAACATATCCATACACTAGGACCCTGAATTCTGATTTCTGACTTGGTGCATGAAAACACTTATTTTGTGTGTTTTGGAATTGTTTTACTTTTGATCTCTTTAGAGTCAGCTCACCAGGTATAACTTATTGACCGTGGATTTCCTGTTTCATTTCAGGATGATGTTATGTAGACAGACATCCAGGATTCTAGAGAGAGTACACAATGATGGCCCACCAAGCGACGAGGCTTCGGTGGAGGGCCCTCTTACTATGTTGGCACCTTCAGGTGGTGTACCAGTAGCACCACAACTCATAGAGCAGAAGTTTCCACCAGCCCCACTATCAGACTATGCACGCCGACTGAGCACATTTCATGACTTCCAGAGAAAGAGGCCTCTAAGGTTTCGAGGCGAGACGGATCCCCAGGCAGCTAAGGACTGGTTGGAGGCTATGGCATGGGTTTTTCTCTTAGTTGAGAGGCCAACAGATCAGACAGTGATCCTAGCTACTAGCCTCTTCTAGGGAACATTAGGGAGATTGTGGATTATGATGCTCTATATTCATGATGAGGCAAAACTCTCCTAGTTGGACTTTGAGACCCTCTTCAGGGAAGAGTTCGTACTAGTGACTTTATGCTCAGTGCGTATCTAGGAGCTGCTACACTTATAGTAGGGCAGCCTATCAGTGGCCCAGTACTCAGCGTGATTCACTGACCTCACATGCTACTCCATCAACATGGTACAGGACCCTTTCTTCAGGGCCTAGACCTTTGATTAGGGCCTTCGGTGGGAGATCAGAGCTTCGATGATATCACTCAATATCCTGATGCAGGCTGGAGTTTTTGAGCGAGCATTATTGTTGGAGAGCTTCTTAGCTAAGTAGGCATCGATGATGATATCCACCACTAGATGATAGGTTTCTGATTTATATGCATTAGGTAGTATGTAGATGATGCAAAAGTCCAAGTAGGCCAGACCTTCCGGTGGATGACCCAGGACGTAGGGTCAGAGGTGCGGAGCTCGCGAGGAAGAGGAGGTCTTCTGAGGACTAAATCATATTACACTTGCGGCGGATAGGGATACATGGCTTGCGACTGTCCAACTCCCCACATAGATGATCAGAAGATGACTGAGGGACCACCGAAGCGGCGGTCGAGGTTCAAATGAGGGGGCCCGTAGGGCGACAGATGTGGCAGAGGAGCAGGTCATGCAGTAGGTGGTTGACAATGGTTTTAGGTTATACCACCACTACCCCCAGGTGGTCCACCCCAACCATAGGGATTAGGTGGACAGGGGTGAGCTCATCTTCAGGCAGTAGAGGCCTACAACCACGGTACTCCGTGGATGATTTGAGGTACGATCTATGTCTATTCCACCGAAGTTGTAGTTCTTATAAACACAGGTTCCAGTCACTCTTTTATTTCCATGACACTCGTTCAGAGCTCGGAGATTCCTATGGATTTGTTGGCTTAATACTTACGATTAGAGACTCCTGCGGGAGAAGATTCAACAATTACACACTGGTGTAGACAGTGTGATCTCACTCTAGAAGGTGAGAGCTTCGGCTGGGATCTCTTAGTAGCAGCGTCGAGGACTTATGATGTCATCTTGGGTATGGACTGGCTATCCACAATCCATGCTCAGATCGACTATTTTAGGTGCAAAGTGCAGTGTGTCTGTGAGGATGGGACCAGGTTTTCCTTTACTGGTGAGAAGGTAACCTTTACAACACAGGATCGACTTACTTGGAGGAGGGTACAGCCGTTCACACATCAGTTGGCTATCCTTACCCTTGGAGCTGTTGATGTGAGGAGTGTGAGTTATCCAGTAGTGGTGGACCAGTATGCTGATGTCTTTACTGATGATGTTCCGAGACTAAATCCTTGCAAAGAGGAAGACTTCTACATAGACTTGTACCTTGGGAAGACACCGATATCTATGCCATCATATCGGATGTCCCCCGTAGAGCTTCTTGAGTTGTGGGTATAGTTGGAAGACTTACAGAGGAAGGGGTTCATAAGGCCTAGTGTTTCTCCATAGACATCCCCAATTTTTTTTCCAAGAAGTCAGATGGGAATCTGAGGATTTGTGTGGACTATCGGAGCCTAAACCGGGTGACTGTGAAGAATAAGTATCCGCTCCCAAGGATTGATGATCTCTTCGACCAGCTAAAGGGAGCTCGATGGTTTTCGAAGATAGACCTCAGATCAGGCTAGCATCAACTCAAGGTACGAGATGAGGACATACTTAAGATAGCCTTTAGATATCGGTATGGCCATTAAGAGTTATTGGTGATGCCCTTTGGCATGACCAATGCTCTGATAGTGTTCATGAGGCTTCTGAACAGGAAGTCCTAGCCTTACCTCTATCGCTTCATGGTGGTATTCATTAACAAAATCTTTATATACTCGGCGTCAGAGGAGGAGCATACCACACACCTAAAGATAGTTCTAGATACACTCTAAGGGCACCATCTTTATGGAAATATCTTGAAGTGCTAGTTCTAGATATAGGAAGTCCACTTCCTGGTGTACGTTATCTCAGAGTCTGGAGTTGTAGT
The DNA here is from genome assembly GCA_963277665.1 of Viscum album. Lineage (NCBI taxonomy): Eukaryota > Viridiplantae > Streptophyta > Magnoliopsida > Santalales > Viscaceae > Viscum > Viscum album. The sequence goes on along the minus strand of OY728128.1, from coordinate 1,107,305,649 downwards.
GGATCTAGTGAAGATAGAGGCAGTGCTTTCTTGGGATCCACTCAGGAGTGTGACTGAGGTACAGAGTTTCCTAGGATTGGATGGGTACTGCTAGAGATTTTTACCTGACTTTTCCAGATTTGTGACACCCTTGTCAGCTTTAACAAAGAATCGACAGCCATTTTTGTGGATGGAGAGATGCCAGTAGATTTTTCAAGATCTGAGGTAGAGGCTGATGATTTCCACCATCTTGAGGCTACCAGAAGAGGGTGTTGGGTATGTAGTCTACTACAACTCATCAGGGACCAGACTAGGTTGTTTCCTGATGAAGGAGTGAGTAGTGATTGCCTATGGCTCATGACATTTGAGACAGCATGAGAAGAATTATGCTACCCATGACATGGAGTTAGTAGTAGTGGTCTTTACGTTGAATATGTGGCGGCACTACTTGATGGGTGAATGTTTTATAGTCTACTCTAATCACAAGAGTCTTAGGTATATCTTCTCATAGAATGAACTGAACCTGAGATAACAATGATGGCTAGAGTTCCTCTAGAACTATGACTTTGAGATAGTCAATACTCTTGGGAAGGGGAACGTGGTGGTAGATGCACTAAGCATGAGGTCTGGTCTACAGTTGTTGGGTGAGGTTACAAATCATATAGCCACATTTTAGTTACCCTTCATGGATAGTGATGGATCAGCTTACCTTTAGTCTATGACAGTTACTCCCCCACTTCTTCAGCGAGTTAGGGAGGCATAGCTTGGGGATGTAGACTGCAAGGCCCAACGTGCTCAGATATCCTCGGGACAGTCTCCTGAAGGATTTTCTAAAGGTGGGGAACACGTCATTCTCTTCAGAGGATGCACCATGGTACCAGTGATGCTATGAGAGAAGGTATTGAGGGAGTTCCATAAATCCCCTTGGCGGTACATCTTGGTGTGGAAAATATGTACTAGGACCTCCGGCATCAGTACTGGTGGCCAGGTATGAAGAAATCAGTGGCGGAGTTCGTATCATGATGCCTCACTTTTCTACAAGTGAAGGTCGAGCATCAGGTACCAGCAGGCTTAGTACAACCACTTGAGGTACCAGAGTGGAAGTGGTATGGTATATCTATGGACTTTGTGATGGGGATACCACGTACGTCTAGGGGACATGATTCCATCTGGGTGATAATTGACCGACTCACCAAATCGGCCCACTTTCTACCCATCCGATAGTAGGGATCAATAGAGATATTGGGATGTCTCTATGTACATGAGATTGTATGGCTTCATAGGGTTCCATCGACGATCATATCAGATCACAACGCTCATTTTATATCCTTCTTGTGGAAGGGATTATAGGAGGTGTTCAGGACTCAACTATGCTTGAGCACCGCCTTTCATCCTCAGACAGATGGTCAGACGGAGCGGACCATAAAGACGCTCGAGGACATGCCTTGTGCTTGTGTCCTCGATTTTGGCTGCAGTTGGGTGGATGACCTACCACTAGTGGAGTTCACATGCAACAAAATTTATCACTCCACCATTGGCATGGCTCTGTTTGAGGCCCTATACGGGTGACCTTGCAGGTCACCACTATGCTGGATAGACCCAGGTGATTCAGCACTTATGGGACCAAAATTGGTACAGGAAACCACAGAGAAGGTGCAGATCATCCAAGAGAAGATGAAGACTTCATAGATCCAGCCTAAGTCTTATGACGACAGGAGACAAATACCCTTGTAGTTTGAGGAAGAAGACCATGTCTTCCTACGGGTCTCACCCCGATGAGGATTATGAAGGTTTGGCCGGGGTAGCAAGATATCTCCAAGGTTTATTAGACCTTTCTAGATCCTCTACAGAGTAGGCAAGGTGGCATACCATCTAGCTCTTCCCCCACAGATGCCCAGGGTGCATAATGTTTTCCATGTGTTGCAGCTGAGGAGGTACGTACATGATCCATCACACATTATTGACTGGGGAGAGTTGTATATTGATGATGGGGTGACATTTGCGGAGTTCCTGGTGGAGATATAGTATCGATAGGAGAAGGTCCTTCATTAGTGGTCGATTCCTCTAGTGTGAGTTTGTTGGCAGCACGGGAATCTCCAGGAGATCACATGGGAGTAGGAAGCTCATATACGTGCTCAGTACCCCCATTTTTTCCACTAGTTTTGTTGTAGATTTTGGGGATGAAAATCTCTAATTTGGGGAGAATGTGAAGACCCATAAATTCCATATAATTTTTTTTTTAATTATTTGGGATTATTACGAGTCTAAAAAAATTGACGGCACTTGATTCTGAGGCCCGGTGTGCCCGGAACGGAATTTTGAACTTTTTTTAAGGTATGTTCAGTAAACACATGGGAAGCATTTTATATCATTTGAACTGATGCTCAGATTAAAAATCCAAGGTAACTGTTGAATCTATAGCACTGAGATTCACTTAAGGGAGGATTAACTTCAATCGCAGTAGGTCTGGTAAAAAATTTAGTTTTTGAGACTTTTAAAAAAATAACATAAATATTGTTATTTTATTTTTACTACCTTCTGTTGAGAAGCAGTGGTGGGACTAATGGGTTTTCAATCCATTTAATGGCTTGACTCTTCATTTTCGTAACCACACCATTAGGAACTAATAGTTTCATTAATTAGAAACTCATTAATGAACCTCATTAATTCTTTCGATGTGTTACTCACCCTCCACCTCTATTTAATTGAGGCTTGGGTTGGAGTTTTTTACATATCTTAATCAAGCGAGGAACCTTTGGAAAAGTACTGTGGAAACTTCCACCATCAGAGGACAGAATCTTGGGTGGAAATGATTAGGGATCGATGAATGCTAGAAACTTAATCCAATGAGGACTCTTATCCTGCCACAACCGCAGCATCACCTCCATTTACGAGGTAGGGGTTGTTATTAAATTCAAGAAACTCTCGTTTATTTTCCTCATTCTTAAATTTGGGGTAATTTTTTGTGGGTTATTTGAAAGGGGTTTAATCAATATCTATTTCATATTTTTCTTTTGATACCCACTTGTTATGATGCTAACGTAGAGGGCACAGGCCAAACAAATAAGGCTCGGACCCTCTACCGCTTGATTTATTATTGTGTTCTCCACGGGTGAATTTCAAATTTGATGGTAGCACAAATAAGAGGGCCACACAATGGTGGCGGCATCCCAGGAGGGCTGTAGGCATATATGGAAGAGAAAACAGAGCTTTGAAGCATCGTCGGAGCCCCGTGGAAGAAGCGCTGGTGACCGGTGCCGGCAGGCAAAGGCGGCGGCCGGCGCTCACCATCCGCGGAAGGAGGCGGTGCTGCGGTGGACCAGACAGCTGGTTGGCCCTCGTCCGGCCACATTGTCGGAGAGCAGCATGCCATCGCGTGTCGCGGGAGGTGGTCGCGGCTTCGAAGCCGTGGAGAAGGGGACCCGCGCTCCACGGGTCCCGCTGCCAGCCGGTTACGTAAAAGACAAAAGGATTTTATGTCGTTCAGGAAGGGGGGACGACACCCTTTGCACAAGTCTCCTGGCTTTCGAACCATGCTAGCCAGTTCGGGCCGAGCCGGTCCACTACCCAGCGGGCCGAGCCCGCCACGGCCCAACCCAACCGGTTCAGGTCAGGTCGGTTCGCGGTCCAGATGGTTTGGGCTGGGTCAGGTTGGACTTGGACTAGGTCAGGTCAACCTGAACCAAGTTGGGTCGACCCAAGATGATTCGGGTCGGCTCAGGATGGTTCAGGTTGGGTCGGTCCGACCGAGTCGGGTCGGCCCGATCGAGTCGGGCCAGACCCGGACCCCTTATGGCCCAGTTGCGCTTAAAAGGTCGTATCTCGAAAAATAGACGTCCATTTAACAAATCATCTATGGTGATAGAATCCTTAAAACGAGATGGTACATTTTAGATACCCCAACTTAGTTTTAGAGAAATTTGGAGTACGGTCAGGTTGGATCAAACCCAAATCCAACCGGGCCCTCGGTACTAAAATGCCTATAACTCACAGATCGGGCATCTGATTGACGCGTCATCTGTCATGTTGGGACCCTTACAACATGGAGGTCCTTTGGGTTACTCCTTAATGGAATGTCGTGGTAGTTGAGGCAAGACCAATATCCTGAGAAGTAGATACTACTGAACTCAAGCACACCAGGTGCGGAGAATCCAGTGGTTGGCAGAGACGTGAAGAATGAATAGCGATCATGTGTGAATCAGCACCTAGGGATCATGTTTGGATCAGTACCTAGTGATCCTGTGTGGATCAGCACCTACCAATCCTATGTGGATCAGCACCTATCGATCCTGTGTGGATCAGCACCTAGGGATCCTGTGTGGATTAGCACCGAGTGATCCTGTGTGGATCAGCACTGAGCTATCATGTGTGGATCAACAGCAAAACCCTTGACAGAATAAGATTATCTAGCTTTAAAAATAATCATTTGTACTTTGGTACATACGTTATACCTGGTTTGAGTTGAGTCTTTTGCTTTGTTCTTTGTGATTGAGTTCATGATTTGTGGTTTTCCTTTGTGGAATTCTGAGAGACCTTCGGGGATCTTGGGGTCCCTACTGAGTATTGTATACTCACCCCTGCACGGGATTTTCCCACACCTTATTGTGCCTTGTGCAGATGATGAGCAGCGCGGCTGAGACTATAGGATCTAGGACCAAGCGGTACACAGAGGTGACTGGCTGACGTGGAGAGATGTGGAGACGAGTTGTACCTTCCCTTTAGGTAGGATCCTTGGTGGACAATCTCAAGAGCTGTTTTCTTTTCTGTTGTATTGTATCTTTCAGATAGGATTTAATTCTGGACCTTTTATTTTAGTACACACTTTTACTATTTCATTTTTACTTTGTGGTTGCATCTTATTGTGTTCTTGGACTATGTGTTTGTACAGATTTAAAGGAAATGTCTTCCCGTTTTAGGGATATGCTTTTTCGGTGCTAGTCACCAACCCCTAGCCTATGGAAGGCAGGCTTGGGGTAGTCACGGCACGGGCCCCGGGGGATGGGTCATTACATAGGTAATCACCTAAATTTTTTTTCAGCGTATATTATAATAAAAATTACGCTTCCCACTCATCTCTAAACAAATTGATTTCTTCTTTTGAGTAACTAGGTTGTCGGTAATCTTGATAGTACTAATAAAATTCAAACAAACAAATGACTATGAAATATATTTAATGAAATTGTAATTACCTTCAGAAATTACCTATTGGGGGATGTAGGTTTTTCATGATTTATGATTTCTCTCATAAATTTGCAAACATAATATCCACAACCTATGTCATTGTCTTGTTTCAGACACTACAGAAACATTTACCAAAATAATTAAATTGTTTATAAATGTTTTGATAATTAAATATTTCTATATATACCCTAATTTGTTTCCATTTGTAGTAATTCACAGGCTTTATCCCTTCAAACACCAACTTCATGCCATGATCTAGCCTATATTGAGAGACTGCCCTATCATAACAAAATTCTTATTAAAACAAATACTGAACATATAATTCAAATTTTATCTATAAAATTTTGATTTTAGTGTATTAAATATTCACAATAAACATCATGTATGCTTGTTTGGTTGGATTTACAAGAATTGGATCCAAAAAATAAATATTCGGGGTATCTGTATTGACTTCTATCAGCATCTAGTGCGCCCTAAAAAAACAAAAATAATTAAGTAATGAAAAAATTAAAAATATATTTCATGTGATTAGATTGTAGAGTTTTACCTTTGCATTATAGATTTTTACCTTCGAGTAAATCGTATGTTTTCTTCTCAATTTCATTATTCTCCAAAGTAAGTTTTGGCATATAAATGATACAGGGATTAATGAATCCAAATTGTGCTTTTCACAATCTTCCCTTTATATTTTTGTGATATAAACACATGTACAAAATATGAATATTTATTAACTTTAATAATCATATTATATCACTATTTGGATATATGTATTATAAAAATGTACCTTATATATGTATTCACAATTGAGACGCCCATCCATTCATGCTTGAGAATCTCATTTAGAGTCTCGAGGCTAATTTCATCTGTCAAAGAATCTCCATATATTTCTTCTTCATATTCAATGTAAGACATAGTTTTATCTTTAAATGTGGTATATGAATTAATTTTTAATGATAATAAATGTTTCTCTGGAACTGACAAGGAGAAGGTACTCTCGGAAAAGGTCATTTTGTTTTCTTAGTCGATTCACTAGATTTTCTTGATTTGAACTTCCATTTCTCTGTCGCTTTATTCATCTATAATATCATACCTCACTTAAGACCTTTTATCATAAATTTTTACATGTTTTTCATTTGAAAAAATTTCTTAAAGACATACCTCATGTATCTTTATAATATTATATAGCCATGCTATGAAATCTCCAGTAGCAGCTTCAACCATTGTAATATTTGGACCATCAAGTGGAACGGGTAACTCAGTAGTCGGCTCATAACCTACCTCAATCCCCACTCTCATGTGATATTTTTGGAGGGATTGATTATGTAATTTGTCTCTTGAGATATTATATACTATACCCATTGCAACACAACGGTACGTGGTTGTTGAAAAATACAAATCACATACAATTGTACCCTACAACATTTTAGTAATATAAAATTATTGGAAGTTATTTGATTCACATTTAGAAGAAAGAGTAATGAAAAAATCGATTACCCTGGGTAAGTTATATAGTTGGGGGTCATGACTAGACTCAAATCTAGTGGGATCATTTGGTTCATGTGCAGATCTTTTCTCTGCCACTGATTCGTTTTGATCCTTTCTTATACATTGATCTTCCAAATCAGACAGCAAAATAATATCTTGCAGTGAGTCTATTTTTGTCTATAATAATCTCATCATATTATATGTATCTTCATGTGGTTTTTTATTATCAAAATATGTTTGATTAGATACTCTAAAACCTAATCCTCTAACGTGACCATATTGTTTGGGCCACTTCAAAGCTACTGAAAGTAGCTTTTCTTCTGGTATGATCATTGTCTATTGTTGTGTCTAAACCATATAAAATAATATGAAAATAAATAGATATTTTTATATAATATTGTTATAAAGAATAAAGTATTACAATTATTTCATACTTTCACATTCTTCTCGTACTAATTTTGTGTTTTCATCAACTAATTTACCCTCCTTATTTACATGAGCCTCCTTCCATAGCACATGACATGGGATGGAAGTGGCTTCAGATTTTGATTCATCTATCTTCATATAAACAGAGGAAAATATGTTTTTTAATATCACATAATTACACTTTTATTTTAAATTTAAAATAAATACCAATTTCTTATCTAATAAAGCATACCCTATCCTTCCTTTGTAATAGGGGTACGTTGGTTTTGATTCACATTGTTTATTTTCATAACACTTTTTCTGTTTCATAAATTAAAAATTTTGAATCAATCTGGAAATAATGTCAAATAATATATTATCGACTGAAATGAACCTTAAATGATTTATAATTACAAGGATTGATGAAAGCATTCCATGTTTCATGTTTTATAATGTGTTTACAACTAAGTGGTGGGTGAGGATTTATTTTCCCCTTAGCATCCTTAAGATGAAACTTCATTAGAAGAGTCTGGAAGCCTCTATGGTATTTTCCAGTGGCCATTAATACAAATATCTTATGGAAATAATCTAAAATAAACGAATTATACAAGGAATAATGAAAAATAATTCAAAATTTTATTATATAACTTTTTAATAAAATAGATAAAGTATATTGTAACATTGTTGTTATATCTTTCAAAAGGATTTACTTTGTTACAAGTTAGACGTGGTGCCATGAGTGAATGTCAATTGAAACATTCATCCTCACTGTGACCCCAAGATAACTAATGAATGTTGACTTGTTGGGGTCAATAGGTTGGTCACGTTGATTCCAACCAACCTCAAATTTTATACCCGGACTTCTTTCCATGATAATTTTATTCAAAACTGTGATGTTGCATCATTTTTTTTTTCATAAACATAGACTAATCATCTATAAATAATATACCAGTCATATCTAATGACCTTTCCTAGGAGGAATAGCTCAAAAGGACCATTGGAGATTCCCCAACTAACCATGTTGATAGAAATTTTTCACATAAAAGAGGCAATAAGGATTAAAGTGTCCTAGGAACCTACACCAATGGAATCACTCAAAAAGTATCCTCAATTGAAGAGGAATTAGAATATTTACACTTTAATGGTCTTGAATAAATGACTATCACCAACCTACATTTGACATCACTTATGTCTACTCAAGTATTCCTCACCTTCCAATTTTGAATATTTTTTTAATCTACCATAAGATCCCTCCAATAACATACATCCCTTTAAAGGGATAATTTTTCAACTTATGATCAGTATTGATCTAGAATTTTTTTACTCTTATAAATGAAATGAATCTATTAAATGCAATCTTAAATTTATTATTATGATATATTACTATAAAATCTTAGAGGAACCATAGATACTTCCCATCATTGAAAATTATACCACATAGATTAAAGTAGATCTACAATTACCTCTAGTACATGAGGATTAATATAAGTTTTAGGATACATAGGGTGTTCATTGGATCCTTATTATGGAGATTTAGGGGTCAGAGTGGTGACATATTCTATATTAATGTAGAGATTCACCTAATGTTTCCCTTCTAAAAAACAATAATCTTTCAGAAATAGGCACAAAATAATCTATATTAAATGTGAACCCCCTACCCATCTATCTCATTCATTTCCATTTTAGTAAGTCTTATCGTACTTTATATATAATTTAAAAGATTTTAGAATCATTATTTTAAATATAAGTATGAAACAACTAACTAATAGTATCAATAAAGGGGGTTACTAAATAAACTCAACCAATTAATATGTTATATAAACCTAATCATCACTAATGAGTAAATAAGAATACACTATTTATTTATTATTAATGTTTCTATTAATATAAATTTATAATTGATTTTAGAAAAAAAATAAACAAAGAAACATAAGAACATGACATTTCATATATTCTTACTAATTCTTACCTATCAACTCTTAAATAAGAGTCATGAGACTCGAGAAGATAGGTCAAGGAAAAAATAAACAAAAGACAACCTAAATTTCATATGGTAACTCAATTATCCAACATAATTATGTTATCTAAACATATTTATGGATTAATTCTTATGTCTAGAAAGTTTTTTCTTTTTTGTATATAATCAATACCAATATCCCTAGTTTCACTCTCATTCCATTTTGTAACATTTTTGACATAGTATACCCAAATAGTTCCCAATTCAGGTCAGCACATCACCTCAGACACACTTCTCTATCACTAAAGTCTTATTTCAATGTTAAGGGATATAGATAACATGTTTGAGAAATGGGTTAAACTTTTCAATATTTTACTAAACTCAATTTGATCATGCTATAAATTCAGCATTACCTTGTGGTAGCGTATGGTGCAAAATCTATTTTATTTATCCATATAGGCCCACATACATATTTTCACTAACCTTACCATATGAAAACATCCTTCTCTTTTTTCAAAACCATTGTCTATGGATGAAAAATATGGAATAGAAGCACTCGTTTTATTTCAGTAGTGAGGAGATGAGATGTAGGATTCATCATGGTTAAGAACATCACAAAAACACAAAACACGGAACCCAAAACATCAAACAATGATAGAGGAAAAGTACAAAATAACATATATTGGATTCTAGATTTGATTAATCTAGGGGAATGTAGAGGATTCACACCAGCAGTAGATGAGTTTCGTAAGATCTTGAGAATCGTGAGTGACTAAGTCGCAGTTAGGGCTCTTTAAAATAGATCAGGGACACTTTTAACAGTGCTTTCAAAAAAGCATTGATAAAGATCCCTTTTATCAGTGCTAAATTGATAAGTGCTAATAAAATGGATATTTACTAGTGATAAAAGTGCACTGATAAAATGCATATTAATCAGAGCTAATGTTTTAGAAATGATAAATATTTCTTTTAACAGCACTGATAAAGCTTGATCTTTATCTGTGCTAAAAAACACCGATAAATATTCCTTTTATAAGCACTAAAACTTTAGGACTGATAAAGGTTTTATAATTATAATTATTTATTATAATTATTTAAATATATATAATTATTTATTTATAATTATATAAATACTTATTTAAAATATATTATTTATTTATAATAAGTATAAATTTATAAATTTATAAATTTAATAAATGTAAATGTATAGATATATTTATTTATAAATATTTTTTTAACATTATTAGTGGATATATAATATTAAATATGTGCATTTTAAAAATGAGTGAAATTGAATAATTCAAAATGTGTAAACTTTAAAAATATTGAATAAAATGATAAGTTTTATTAATTGAATATAAATTATTTAAAAAAATATGGATATATATATATATATATTGAAGTGGATGAATGTATATTGAAAATACAAAAATATAGTAAATAAATATATATAAATAAATAATAGAAAATGATTAAATTCAAAAATAAAATAAAAAATATTAAAAATGAATACCCTAACTCTAGTATTAAAAAAAATTGACTGATTAAAAATATAATATATTAAATGTATCATGTTATAATGAAATTCTAAAATATATAAAAAATTTAATAAATTACATAAAAAATAGGTGTATGTGTTTTTATATATTGCGTAAATATATTTGTGTGTATATTTTCATATACAAATGCATTAATTAAATATATATATATATATGTATGTATATATGTATGTATGTATGTATGTATGTATGTGAAATTAATAACACAAGACGTTGGATATATGTTAAATTGAAAAATCAAACAACATTAAAAATGAATAATACATTAATATGATTTTAATTAACATTTTATTCATTTTATATATATTTATATTTAATTTATATTATTTAATACTATTTATAATATATATATATATATTATACTTATTTATTTTTATTAATAATTATTTCATTAAGAAATTTTTAAATAATTTTGTAATTTATTCATTTTTAATTTTTTTGTTTAATTATTACAATTTATTCATTTTATATATCTATATTTAAGATACACTATTTATTAATATTTATAATTTATATATTTGATATTAAATTTATTCATTTTTATCAATAATTATTTAATTAATAAAATGATTAATATTTTTCTTAATTTACTCATTTTAAATATTTATTTATTTAATTATTTTTATTTTATTCATTTTACATATCTATATATTTAATATATGCTATTTATTATTTTTTAAAATTTATATATATGTTTATTCAATTTATTTATTTTTAACAATAATTATTTAATTAATGAAATTGTTAATTTATTTGGTTATTATTTATTTAATTTTTTATTTTATTCTAGACCTTTATCAGTGCTAAAAAAACACTGATAAATGGTACCCTTTATCAGTGCTAAAAATAAAGTGTTGATAAATGTTACCATTTATCAGCGCTAAAATAAAGCTCTAATAAAGGTTACCTTTTATCAGTGCTAAAAAAAGAACTAATAAAGGGGGGTCTTTATCAGTGCTTTTTTAAGGGATGATAAATGGCTCCCTTTATCATCGCTTATTTTAGAACTGATAAAGAAGGACTTTATCATCACATTTTGCTAGCGCTGATAAATGACAGTGCTGTTAAAGGTGTGTTTTTTAGTAGTGGTATGATGTATTTCATGGAAAATTACTGGAAGTGTACTTTCTCCACACCTTTGGATGCATTGCACATGTCAAGATTACGAGGATCACCTGAAGAAACTAGATGAACGAAGTACGCTAATTATTTTCATCATGTATGAGTTCGAATCCAAAGAATATTGTGTGTACAATCCTATCACCAAGCGCATGCATGTAACACGCAACGCCAACTTAGATGAGGTAGAGCAGTGGGACTAGAGTGCTCATGAAGAACAAGGTATGTTGAGTTTTGATGAGTGATGAGAACAATGTTGAAGGCGCCGAGTCGATTGGTCGGGTGGAGGAGTTTGTTTTACAAGGCCCAATGATGTGAGGGAGATTATGCTACAATGGGTGCTCATCTCACTTCATTAAAGACCCAATGGATATTACCTTTCATGTATGGAGAAAATGAGCCTATTATCTCATTTATTCAAGCCCAAACATGATGTTTAAAGTTTTTCCCACATGGTTGCACGAATTTGGAAGTCTTACCCACATTGATAATTCTAGAATGGAATCTTTGGACACTAAAGTAAAATCCGGTGGGCTATGTACTCAAAGTTAAATCCGGTGGGCTATAATTAGAAAGTTATGTTCTACTTTTCCCAAAAGTTTTTTTTAGACTTTATGTTTTTGAAATTAAGGGAACAAATTAGGTTTAGCCTTTATGACTTAGGGTATTAGACCCTTAACTATTGTATCACTCCTTGGCTATAAATAGCCACCCCCATGGCACTTGTATAGAATTCACAATTGTAATAGAAATGTTATGCTTTACTTATCTTCATTGTGTGAGGATTGTTCCTATTTTTCCCCTTTATCTTGTGCATTTTTTCCATGTCAATATACAAGTTAGATTGGTGATCCAAGATCACAAATCCCCAAATTTCATGTCTCAACCCAAGTGCATTGTTGTGTGGATTGGCTATCACATCCCTCCCTTGAGTGTGTTTTCTATGTAGTAGGTCGTGAACCTTATAGTTCTGATTGACTACTTGCATCCACTATCCATACCCATCATCCGACACTTAGCCCTAAACTGCATCCTTCATCTGTCACCCTATGCTGTGAAGATCAGGCCACCCCGTGCACCTTGCATTAATGAGTCATTCACTATTAAGTACACTACAACATGTATACCAAGGACGGAGGAGACTGAAAATATTTTCAGAGACCAAAGATTGCCACCCGCTACCACTAGTGTGTGCTCTGCAAACGCTACAACACCATACATAGTCAAGGTGATACTTGTTCCATCATCCATAGTGGAGTTAATCTCACCGCCATCCAACATGGCGAAAGCACTGGACATCGATCACAAAGATGCCCTGCTTTGTTTCCACACCATATAAAACATTATCAGGCCCACAATGCCACCTAGATTTGTACTACGTGAGCTCGACCTTGGTGAGGTACATTTCACTATGGATGATGAGCCAACATCCTTTGGAGAAGCATAAAAATGCCAATATTGGAACAAGGCGATGCTTGACGAGATGAAGTCAATTGAGGACAACCACACATGGGATCTCGTTGATCTCCCCATTGGTCATCTTCCAATTAGTCTCAAGTGGGTCTTCAGGGTGAAGCATGATGACCTTGGTGTGGTAGCAAAGAACAAGGAGAGGCTCTTAGTAAAGGGATATGTTCAGTAGTGGGGGATTTACTTCTATGAGGTATTTTCCCCTGTTGCATGCATGGAATCAGTGTAACTCTTCATCACAGTGGTGGTGCAAGAGGGTGGGAGGCCCATCACATGGATATCAAATCGGTATTCTTAAATGGAAACCTCTAATATGAGGTATACATAGAGAAACCACTTGGCTTCATCATCGAAAACCACGACCACAAGGTGCTCAGGCTCTGGAAAGCACTCTATAGCCTCCGCCAAGCTCCAAGGGAACAGAATGTAAAGCTCGACGCCATCCTTATGACGCCAGGGTTTTATAAGAGAAACTCTGAGCATGTTGTGAACACTCATGGCAATGATATATCTCATTTGATCGTTGGGGGTGTATGTAGATGACTTCATCATCACTGTCATTGACGTCACCAACATCGACCTGTTCAAGGATGAGATGAAGAAGCTCTTTCAGATGAGTGACTTGGGATTTCTATCCTACTACCTCAGTATCGAAGTGAACCAAGGGCCAAATAGTATTTCCATGTGTCAATCCACTGACGTGACTAAGGTGTTAGATAATAGTAGCATGGGAGAGTGCAAACCCTGTTAAGTGTCGATGGAGGTCCGCCTGAAGCTAAACAAGTCTAGCACATGCCTTTTGGTCTATGTCACTCAGTATTGGATCATCATCAATAGCTTTCGTGACCTAGTGCATACACGTCCAGACATTACCTATGCGGTAGGTTACATAAACTGGTTCATGGAGGAACCATATGAAGAACTTGGCTGTAGTGAAGCACCTATTTCGCTACATCATCGGGACAGACAACTACAGTGTCTATTATGCAAGGAAAGTAAATAGTCAGTCGGTTCTATTGGGATTTAGTGATAGCGATGTAATCGGTGATGTTGATGACCGCAATAGAACTATTTGGGTGTTCTTCTCCCTTTGATACAAGCCCATCACTTGGCAATCACATAAACAAAAGTTGGTGGCATTGTCTTCATGCGAAGCAAAGTACATTGCCACAACGACTATGACATGCCAAGGCATCTGGTTGGCACAACTATTAGGATAATTTCTCTACTCATACCTCAGTGTGCCCGTGCTCAAAGTGTACAACATGTCCACCATTTCCTTAAGTAATAACCCCATCTTTCATGACTGGAGCAAGCACATCGATGTTGGAGTCGGTTCCCTAGAACCAACTTCTTTGTACTTTAAGATAAACATGTATTCATTGGATGGATATTAATAAACTTATTATCACATCATGATTGTTCTTATAAATGACATTGTATATGATAATGTCCTAATAGTAGGTTTCTCACTAAAAGGTCATAACAGATCCCTACTATGATGAGAATCTGGAAGTGCCATGACACTATTCTTGAATATATGTTCTATGGCCAGATGATATCATTTGAAGGGACAAAAATGATACAGGCTATCAAGGGTGGAGACTCATAGGACTTTGAAGCTCCTTCTCATGGTGTACTCCCTTGGTAATTTCTAGGAATATGTTATGAGAATGAGACCCTCCAGTAGGAAATCTACATTTATAAGTGTCATTGGATGTTCCGATCTGCGGGCGTGTGTATTGCTCCTTAGATTTTAAGATTATTATTAATGGGTATTATGACTCACATGCCTATATTTATTGGTGAAAACCGTGAAGACATATGTTCGCAGCGAGGTATGATATGTTGGGTGTGTCACGAGTAATACTGCATTAATGAATAATGCGAGAAAGGATTTGTTCCTTATGTTCCATAACAGAAGTTGATATCTTAGACCCTTTGATAGAAATGATATAACCTAAATAAATCTATAGCCATGGTGTTCTATAGGTATGTTCAATTTCTGGGAAGTAAAATAATGAGAAATAGAGCACATGATTTGATGGCACTTGCATGCAACCTGCTTGATTAGAGATTTCAAGACAAAGAGATTATATTACACAGTAAGTGTTTGTATGAGGTGACATGTCATTGCAGCATTAAATTCTTTCTCTATGGGTGTCTTGGAATATTGCTAGACCATAACCTTGGACTTTAGGCTGCTCTACCTAATGCCACTAAGAAATATGCCTAGAGGGTCACACACTAAGTGTATCTAGTATCTCAGTTAAATAATATATTATTTATTATTTAACAAGTTGAATAAAAATTATTCCCGGTTGTGGTTTAATAATTATTCATGGATGTATGATCGCATTTATTTTGACACTAGTTATTTGAGATAATATATTGTAAGTGGAATAATTAATAAATATTTATTTTCTATTTAGCGAATATAATATGTATATATTTATTGGCGAATAATAAAATGATATTTACTTAATATATAAATAGTCATTATTTAAGGTTCAATAAATATGGTGGAGGATTGGTGGACCTAGTTAAGGGTCTGGTGAGAAATAATAATATCGAATATTATTTGATTAAATAATATTTAATTATAACTCGCAAGTTAAGTTCATGTCTGAAAATAATAATGTTGTTGTTATTATTTGACATGGGGGTTTCGCTAGGATTAATAAAATAATTAAGGCACTTGTGCAAATTATGTATTATTACCCTAGTGAATTAAATGCCTAGTTATATTATTCTCTTATTATCCAAGTGATAACCAAGTTATGTTAATGGTGTTGTGCACAACGAATTGGAGAAAAGCTCTCAAGCATAGAGAGTTTGTAACGTCCCGGTTCTGGAAGTCGCCCAGAGGTGCCCCATACCTGGTTGGTCACATGGCCTCAAGCGCATTTCTCCAAATGTCAGAGGCTGCTGACCAGCAGTGAGGGCCTTGGGTTTGATAGTGGGGAAACTATTCCCTCATTGGAAGAGTAATGCAATGGAAATAACAGATATACAATAGCGAAAGTAGTAAAAGCACGCAATAAGTAAACAATGGAAGACTGGAGAAATAAACAACTGGAGCACATCTATATAATGATTCATGATACATATGTCTAGGAAAGTATTCAAACACGTCACAATGCTGGAATATAGTAGTAAACCAAAGTACAGAAGAAAACAGATAAACTCCAGCAGCATCGCAAGCCTCATCTTCATCTCATGCTCTCCAGCTCCACAACAATCAAGTACCTGAAGTAGAATAGAGTTTTCCCTTATCTATACCTACAAAAATTTAATCTGTTTGGGCCCAAAAGCATGACCCAAACAGGGTGTGAGATGAATCCCAGTAGCCTAGGCAACCACCCAAAGATCTGTGCCTAACAGTTAGTGAATATATATGACAGGAAATAACCAAAAGAAGCAGTAAACAAGAAAGTACTCAAAAGTAAGCAGTCCTACAGTTTCATTTACAAACATTTACTTTTAAGTATTTAATCAACCGAACACAAATACAAGAAACCCTCTAGGTAGTTCTCACAGCCTAACCCCTCTGTTTCATAATACAAGGAAAGATATACCAAAGACTCTCTGAGGAATCACTCACCATTAATTCCTTCTATAGTCATGTGTGATCAAAGACTCTCTGAGGAAGAACTCACCATCAATTCCCCCTATAGTCTTTTAGCAGTAAACTACAAACACTTTGAGGAATCACTCAACATCAATTCCTCTTATGGCCTCATAATGTAACTATAGACACTCTGAGGGAGCACTCAATGTCAATACCCCCTATGGTCTCATAGCGTAATAATTATAACAGACACTTTGGGAAAGACCTCAAAGTCAATTTCCCCTACGGTCTCACTACACCAGGTTCTCGCAGCCCCGTATAAAGAAATCGTGAATAAACAATAATCAGTAGCCAAAGTAAACCTCAAGAACTACTAGGCTAAAAAATATACAACATATCATAGAATGTTAGTTAATAATTACTCCACCCTAACAATACCAGTCATGGAAAGCAATGCAGCAGTCTAACAGAGAAGGCTAGACCAACCTGTCAAAATAAGAAAACATGGGAAATTAACCTTTATCCAAACAAACAAGGCATATCAGGCAAATAAAAGGGCTAAAACCATAAATACACAATACCCCGAATGAGGGTATTGGGAAATTTTGCACATATAACTCAAATACTAACTACAAAAAGGCACAAACCACCTACCTCAGCATCATGAGATCGATATACATGAACCTCAAGCCTTGAATTTTCCTAGAACGTCGTAGATCTACAAAAATGTTAAAAAAGTTCATTCGAGGATAACTCGTGAAAGAGGATAAATCAGGATATGAAATTCAAGAAGAAGAGAGAACTCACCGATGCGATTACAATGCAAATGACGGAGTTCGATTCGAAGAACGAATGGTGAGTCGGGGTTTCAGAGAAGATCTATGACTATACAGATACTCCTGGATGAGACAGATGATGAAGAAGTGTGTTCTTTCATTTAGACGTGACCCTGGTCCATTTAATGAAAAAAAAAGTACACGGTGTGTTATTTAAAATTACGTGGTGTGTACTTGCCTTTTCCGACCTCCACTTTAGGCGGTCTCCAGGTCACGACACACGAACATGTACTCGGTCGTTACATGGCCAACAAATGGTCACCAGCGACAACTGGGTACATAGCGTGTACTCCTAAAATTTCCAGAACTCCTCTTTTTCTCAAAAACATCCCAAAAAGAAAAAAATGTACCTGAAAATAAGGTTTGGGTTCTTACAAACTTCCCAACTTAATGTAATTCATCCCCGAATTTCCCTAGCAGGGCGGCGTAGAAGAATAATCCTCGAACAGCTCTGGCCATTGTGATTGTACATCGGCCTCCCTCCCCAAGTCTAATCCTATACTTGTCTGTACTGCCATAGCACTCGTACCATAGGAACAGATCGGCCACGGAGAACCTTCACACTTCGATCAACAATCTGGAGAGGATGCTCCTCGAACAAGGCATCCACCTCTAACTCAACCTCTTCAGGTTGAAAAATTTGAGATGGGTCTGAGAATTAATGTCGAAGTTGAGAAACGTGAAAGAAATCGTGCATATCCCAGTACCTCAAAGGTAACTATAGCTGATATGAAACCGGACCAACTCTCTCCAACACCTCAAACGGCCCGACGTACCTCAACAAAAGCTTTCCCTGTCTCCTAATCCTCCTATGTCCCAACCTCGATGTGACATGCAGGAAAACTTGATCTTTGACTTTGAAATAAAGATTTTATCTCTTTCGATCATCATAAGACTTCTGTCATGAATGTGCAGTAACCATCCTCTTCTTAATCAAATCTATCTGCTCTGAGGTCTCCTGGACAAGACGAGGTCCCAATATAGCTACCTCTCCTGCCTCCAGCCAGCATAAGGGTGATCGGCATGGCCTATCGTAAAGGCCTTATAAGGTTCTATCTGAATAGTTTCTTGAAAACTATTATTGTAGGAAAACTCCACAAGAGGTATGTGCTTCTCCCAATAACCTCCAAAATACAGGACGCATGCTCGAATCATGTCCTATAGCACCTGAATCGTATGCTTAGACTGGCCATCTATCTAGGGATGATATGTTGTACTCATAAGTACCTATATACCCAAAGCCCTATGAAGTCCCTGCTAGACCTGAGAAGTAAAACGGGCATCCCTGTCTAAAATAGTGGAGTGTGGAACCCCATGTAGATGTAAAATCTCTCAGATGTACAACCATCTTAGCTCATCAACACTTAAGGTATCATTGATTGGAAAGAAGTGAGCAACCTTCATGAGTCTATCAATGACAACCCAAACTGCATCATTCCCTCGATGGTATTGGGAACTTTTGCACATATAACTCAAAGAACACCTCATGACAAAACCAGCAACATCTCTCTTCATACCTGGCCACCAATAATGATTGTGTAGATCTCAATACATCTTGGTGACACCAGGATGCACTGCCAAAACTAAGTAATGAAAGTCTTGCATCAGCTCCTCGCGTATGTCTATTGGCACCCACACACGTCCATGAAAACGCAAGATCTCATCCTTGCCTATAGTTCATCCAGGAATGGGGTCCTCTCTTGACACACTCTCCCGTAGGACTATCCTTCAAAATCTAATAGCTTCCTCATTCACACTCAATCAAGAATAGTCGAGGTAACAGCTATAAAAGAAAGAAAAGTCTGTCCCTATCTTTCATGCACCTTAAAATGCATCTTAGATAACAGTTCCATAAGCTACCACTCATTACTGGACTCCTGAAATTTTTGTATATGAGTCCTTTTTCTCAATGCATCAGCCACTGTGTTTCCCTTCCCAGGTGTATAGGCAAGCTCAAAGTTAAAATACTGAAGGTACTCAACCCACCTTTGCGGTCTCAAATTTAGATCATGCTGAGTGAAGATATACTTGAGACTTTTGTGGTCGGTGAAAACCACAAAATGCTCTCCCAGAAGATAATGTCTCCAATAGCGTAAATCATAAACAACTACAGCCAACTCAAGATAATGAAAGGCTAACTCACAAGCACATCCCCCAGCCCAATACCTGATGGATTACAGTAGACAATATAACTCTTGCCCGGCTCTGGAGAAACTAGTATCGATGCTGAAGTCAACCTCTCTTTCAACTCCTGAAAGGATGACTCACAAGAATCTAACCACAAGTACTTTTCACCCTTTTTAGTTAGACTCGTCAGTGCCACAGCTAAGCATGAAAATCCCTGTATGAAATGTCTGTAGTAACCAGCCAGCCCTAGAAAACTCTGCACCTCAAAGATTTTCTTCAGCTATTACTAGGAAACTACATCTCTCACTTTATCTGGCTCTACTAATACTCGTGTCTCTAAGATAACATGACCCAAGAAGTGGATCTGGTCCATCCAAAAGTAGAATTTTGAGAGATTAGCATATAACTGATGCTCCCTAAATGTACTAAAAAAGATCTCAAGATGTGTGTCATGGTTGTGTCGAGTGTGAGAGTACACCAAGATATCTTCCATGAAGACTACCACTAAAGAATCTAAGTATAGATGGAACACTCGGTTCATCAGTGCCATGAAGACTACAGGTGCGTTTGTGATACCGAACGACATAACCACATACTCGTATAGACCATACCTGCTCCGAAAGGCTATAAGAGGTACATCTGATGGTCTAATGTGAAACTGATGATAACCAGATCTCAAGTAAATCTTCGAGAACACCCGGGCTCCTCGAAGATGATCAAAGAGATCATCAACCCTCGGCAAGGGATATCGGTTCTTGACTGTCAACTGGTTCAACTTCCGATAATCCACACAAAGTCTGAGGGTACCATTCACTTTTTTCTTAAACAGGACAAGTGAACCCCAAGGAGAAGTACTAGTTTGGATGAAACCCTTTTCATGAAACTCCTCCAACTGCTTCTTGAGTTCCTGTAACTCTGGTGTAGTCATCTTATAAGGAGGAATAGACACTGGTGCTGCTCTCAGCACAAACTCAATAGAAAAGTCCACCTCTCGCTTTGGAGGAAAACCTGAAAATTCCTCTAGAAAGATGTCCCTAAAACAATCCACCATTAGAGGAAAGTCCATCTATGAAGTCCCCTAGTCATCCAGATACAGACTAAAAAACTAGGTTGTAACTCCTCCCAACCCATGATGCTTAGGCCCCGCTCTACTTGCCTGAACATCCCATTTGCCCTTATGAAGAAACGATCCACCCTATAGTGATGTGAAACTCACCCTATGAAGATAGAAATTGAAAAAATCTTGGAAGGTAACATACCAGTCCATTCCATGAATGAAACTGTAGTCCGTCATCTCCAAGACATAGAGGTCCCAAAAGAAGTGACACCCACCAACCTCAAGAGGGCACTCCTTCCACTGACGTACACTAGTCGTTCTAGTTCCCAACGGAGTGTCTAGCATCAAGACATCAGCAAAAAAAAACAAATCCCAAGGATCTCCACAACAGCAATAGATATAAAGATATGGGAAGCCCCTGTATCGAAAAGTACAGAAGTTAAAATTGAGGCAACTAGGATCGTACCTCGAACTGTAGAGGGTCTGGGATCCTACTCTTGCTGGGTCTACTCCACTGAAAAAGTATAACCTACACCGTGGCCTTGTGACCCTGTCTTCCCACTCTGATCTGATCCACCCTATTATCACTGAAATCTTGGCGACTGGTTACCATGGCCACAACCTCCACCTCGGCCAGAACATCCAGAATAATTCCAGTTCCCAGATTGGTGAGAAATTGGTGGTGCTACTCCCGAACGAGGAGTCATAGAAGAACCCCTTTCACCAGCTCCTGGTGAGAAGATCTAACAAAAGTGCTGAAGATGGATCATCTTGTCGCAATATCAGCACTCCACTGGATCTCTCGGGAAATGTGGCCTGGTATGCCTGACCTTCCCGCACTGGTAGCATACCACCTGGCTACCTGAAGGTGCATCCCGCCTACTCTAATATCCACGTGTAGACTCCCTGTGGCGCTTCCTGCTATCAACTAGAGAAGCACTAACTTTGGATGTGAAACCGCCCTAGCTCACAGCTCCAGAATCCCTCAGGTTGAGCTCCGTGATCAGTACCTGGTTGACTATGGAAGATATAGAAGACAACTTGAAGATGTTCACCTGAGCTCAAATATCATGCCTGAGACAATCCTCAAAATTCTGTGCACATAATAACTCATCTCCCCCTAGAAAGGGTGTAAAGTGTTGCAACTCTGTGTAGTGAGAAGAATATTCCATGACTGAAAGAGTACCCAGCTCCAAACTCATGAACTCTCGGGCCCGATCGGCCCTCAAGGTCTCCAGGTAGAAGTAGTCGTAGAAGGTACACTGAAACTCGTCCCACGCCATAACCTGCTGGCATCCCACCTGTGAGATCACATCCCACCATCTCTTGGCAGAATCCCGAAGCATATATGCAGCGAGCTTGACCCTCCTCTCCAAAGGCATCTCCAAATACTTGAAGATTGTCAGCATGGATTCTAGCCATGACTCTGCAGCCTGGGGTCCTCCATCCCCTGAGAAAGTTGGAGGATGCTGCTGCTGGAAAACTCATGTCAACTCTGCCATAGAAGGGGAAGGATGTGGTACTCCTTGGAAGGTCTACATTAACCTCATGAATCCCTCTCAGAACTGTGCATTAGCACATGTATCCGGAATAACAGCTGGTGTCAAGACTAGCACTACAGGAGGATCTGCGGTAGTTCCTGATCAGTCATGTCCAGTGTCTGATCACTGCCTTGCAACTGGCATACAACTGGAGGACGTCTTGGTGGCATGACTCTGCAAGGTCAACGCACACCTTAGATCAAGATTATCAAGGACTAAAACTTAGAAGTGTAAGAAGGTAACAAGAGAAAGAAAGCATTCAAGTTTTTCAAAACATGGATACATGAGGTGTATAATGCCTACAGAGCGTGTTCCTATAAGCCTTCACATGGACGTGTACTTCTGCCAACCTAGGTCGTGTAACACCCCATACACACAGCGTGTTGTCCTAACACACGATGTGTACTTGAATCCTCTTCCCATGCCCGAGTTCTTCTACACGGCTAAGCCATACTGTTCTCCTAGAACTAGACTACACGGTGTGTTAGTGCCAGACACGTCGTGTACTAGACGAACTTCACCGACCCGTGTTGTTAGTTACATGGATGACTCTACACAGCATGTACTAGAAAGATTTCACCGACCCGTGTTGTTCGCTACACACGGATAAGGGTGTAATTTTGGCCCAGCGGCCCGACAGGCTCGGTCATGAAGCCCGAGTCGGGCCAGGCCGGGCTCGGGCCATAAGTTCATCGAGCCGGGCCTGGGCCTATCCAAGAAGGCCCGTGGGCCGGCCCGAAAAAGCCCAGTCCATTGGCCCGTACGAAGCCCACCTGCTGTAAAAAAAATATAACGGGAAACTACCGATAGGGAAATTCGATCCCCTTACCTTAAGCTTCCAAGGCTGTGCCTGGATCAACTAGTCTAGGCGGTGCGCCTATTATATTATCACCAAAATATATATATATGTATATATATATTTAATTATATTTTAACAAAAAATAATATATATTATATATATTATATTATATTATATATTTAATAATGTGTATATATATACATATAATTATTATTATTATATATAATTATAATGTGTGTGTGTGTGTACAATGATATATATATATATATATAATGTATATATATAAACAAAGCCATTAATAATATATATCAATTAAGTGTGGCTTTTAAAAATCCATTAATAATATATATATATATATGATTTAATATAATATATATATATATAAACACATCTATTAATATATATATATATATATCAATGATTTAATATTATATATATAATAACTTGTTGTATATTAATAAAAAAATAACACACTCACCTAATGATGTTTGTGCACGTCCTGCAACCTCATTAATTTTTTTTTAAGTTTGGTGCAACTTGCATATATTATATATACTATACATTTATAAATCTATTTAGAGAAAAAAATTAACCCACCCACTGCAGTGCACCCCCCAACCCCTAATTATTATTTTTACAATTTTCTCATATTACATATATATATATATATATCAATCATTTAACATTATATATATATATAATAACTTATTATATATTAACAAAAAAATAACACACTCATCCAATGATGTTCGCGCACACCCCCCAACCTCATTTATTTTTTTAAAATATGATGAAACTTGCATATTATATATATAAAAACAAATCCATTAATAATATATATATCAATGATATGATAATATATATATATATAAACAAAGCCATTAATAATATATATATATAAAGCTATTAATAATATATATCAATTAAGCGTGGATTTTAAAAATCTATTAATAATATATGTTTGTGTGTGTGTTTGTGCATCAATGATTTAATATTATATATATAATAACTTATTTTATATTAACAAAAAAATAACACACTCACCTAATGATGTTCGTGCACATCCCCCAAGCTCATTAATTTTTTTTAAATATGTTGCAACTTACATATATTATATATAAATCTATTTAGAAAAAAAATTTAACCCACCCACTACGGTGCACCCCCCAACCGCTAATTATTTTTTACAATTTTCTCATATTATATATATATATATATATAATAACTTAATATATATTAACAAAAAAATAACTACTCACCCAATGATGTTCGTACACCCCCAACCTCGTTAATTTTTTTTAAATATGATGAAACTTGCATATATTATATATACTATATATACATATATAAATCTATTTAGAAATAAATTAACTCACCCACTGCTGCGCACCCCTTAAGGCTGTAATTTCGACCTGGCCTGAATATGATCGGGCCAGGCCGAGCCTACCCTGCAAAAAAATTTAAAAATTGTTTAAAAAATGTTTTAAATTAAATAAAGCTTAAAAATAATTTTAATATATAAGTAAAAAAATAAATGTAAAAAATGTTTTAAATAAATGATAAAAAAACGTTTAAATAATAATGCTTTAAACCCACTACGGGGGTGGTACGAACCCCCCAATCCCTAATTAATATTTTTTTCAATTTGCACATAATATATATAAATTAATAGACATATATATATCTATTTAAAAAAATAACAAATCCACCCACTGTAAAATGTTGATAAAAAAATTTACATAAAACATGTTAAATGATTAAAAAAAATACATGTAAAAAACATGTGTTCAAAAAAAATGTTTTAAATTAAATGTCTAAAAATAAATGTAAAAACATTTTAAACAAGTGCTAAAAATAGTTTAAAAAATGTTTAAATAAAAATGTTTTAAACAAATGTTTAAAAAATGTTTTTAAAACAAACACTTAAATTAATTTTTTTTTTAAAAACACTTAAAAAATACTTTTTATATTAAAATATGAAAATTGTTAAATGTTTTAAAAAAATACTTCTAAACAGCATGTGTTTAAAAAAATTAAAAAATGTTTTAAATTAATCATTACAAAAAATGAAAAAAATGTTTTAAACAGATGTTAAAAAATGGTTTAAATGAAAACTTTTAAATAAAAAAATTTAACAAACACTTAAAAAATTATAAATAAGTTAAAAAAATGTTTTAAATAAATGTTAAAAAAACATTTAAATAACAAGGCTTTAAACTCACCCACTACTGCGCAACTCCCAAAACCCTCATTAATTTTTTTTACAATTTGAAAATAATATATATAGATTCACAATATATAAATCTATTTAGACAAAAAAAAACATATCCATCCACTGTAAAATGTTAATAAAAAATAAAATAAACATTTTTACAAAAAACATCCATTTAAAAATAAATGTAATTTTTTTAAATAAATTTTGAAAAAATGTTTAAATAAAAACGTTTAAAACAAGTTTTAAAACAAACAATTATTTTGAAAATAATAAAGGTCCGCCATCGCCCGACTCGAAAAAGCCCGGCTCGGCCCGAAAAATCCCGACTCGAACCGATGGTTTGGGTCGGCCCAAGACCGGGCTCGGGCCGCCTCATGGGGATGTTTGGGTCGGGTCGGCCCAACCTGAATAGTGTCAAGCGGCCTGATTTTTTGCATGTCAGGCCCGGCCCGGCCCGACCCTGTCCGGGCCGAGCCAAAATTACGCCCTTAGTGTTGAAGATTGACACGGTGTGTATAACTTAAGTTTTATCCATCCATGTTGTTAGTCACACGGGTGGACACATGGTCTACACAACACAGCGTGTACAACCAGTACACGGCGTGTTCCCCCAAAGATTTCACAACCCCGTGTCTCTTCCCACACAGCCAATGAAACAGTTAGAGACTACACAACGTGTACATATAGTACCCGACATGTACTTAAGAAAATAGTTCTTTCCCGAATAGAAGGACACATGGCGTGTATTCATCATTACACGCCGTGTATTCTGGGTTCTTCCAGACAGTAAGCCTCAGAAACTACTCTGGAACCCAGAAAACACTGAAATGAATATTAAGGTGCCAAATTCCGATCTGTGAGGTCTCATACTCCCCGCGAATCAAAGCTTGGCATCTTATACATGTCATTTTTAAGCATAATAGTGTAATGATCCACTAAATTTTGATCCATGAGGGCCCATAACACCTCAAGAACCAAAGTTCAGCGTTCATTCAAACGAAACCTTATACAATTAAATACCCTATCAAAAGCGGGTATTCTATCAAGGCATTTATCACAATAGCATGCATATCTAGCACAACATCTATCACAACAACATGCAATCACTAATGCACCCTAAATGGCATGGTAGGAATGCATTACATGTGATTTCTAACAAGTGTCTATATGATGCATGAGATGGAATACCCTCATCTCCTCAGGTTTCAACAGAAATAGAACCTTAATAATATCAACGATAACAACACAAAACATGTGAATCACCCAACAGTGAAATCAAATCAACTGTAAAATTGCAAAACCAGAAAAATTGAAGTAACGAGATAGATTGTCTTTTACCTGTACATGAATTAGTTACTCTTGGGCATAGCTTATTACCAAGTACCTATTCCTTCTTATCCCTGGCTATAGGCTCCAAACAGTAAGTCAAGAAGAAAATAATTCATATGATACCACTTTGTAACGTCCTAGTTCCGGAAGCCGCCCAGAGGTGCCCCGTACTTGGTTGGTCACATGGCCTCAAGTGCATTTCTCCAAATGCCAGAGGTTTTCGACTAGCAGTGAGGGCCTTGGAAGTGATAGTGGGGAAACTATGCCCTCATTGGTAGAGTAACGCAGTGAAAATAATAGATATACAATAGCGGAAGCAACAAAATTATGCAATAAGTAAACGGCAGAAAACTGAAGAAATAAACAAATGGAGAACATATATATAATGATGTATGATACATATGTCTAGGAAAGCATCCAAACAAGTCAAAATGCTGGAATACAGTAGTAAACCAAAGTACAAAAGAAAACAGATAAACTCCAGCAACATTGCAAGCCTCGGCTTGGTCTCATTCTCTCCAACTCCAGAACAATCAAGTACCTGAAGTAGAAGGGCGTTTTTCCTTATCTATACCTGCAACAATATAATTTGTTTGGGCCCAAAAGCATGACCTAAATAGGGTGTGAGACGAATCCCATTAGGAAACCACCCAAAGATCTGTTCCTAACAGTCATGGAATATATATGGCAGGCAATAATCAAAAGAAGAAATAAACAAGGAAGTACACAAAAGTAAGCAGTCCTACGGTTTCATTTACAAACATTTACTTTTAAGTATTTAATCAACCAAACATGAATACAAGTAAACCTCTTGGTAGTTCTCACAACCTAACCCCTCTGGTTCACAATAAAAGGAAATATATACCAAAGACTCTCTGATGAAGCACTCACCGTCAATTCCCCCTATAGTTATGTGTGGTCAAAGACTCTCTGAGGAAGCACTAACCCTCAATTCCCCCTATAGTCTTTTAGCGGTAAACTGCAGACACTCTAAGGAAGCACTCAACATCAATTCCTCTTGTGGCCTTGTAATGTAACTATAGACACTCTGAGGGAGCACTCAACGTCAATCCCCTATATGGTCTTGCAACGTAACAGTTATAACATACACTCTGGGAAAGCCCTCAACCTCAATTTCCCCTATGGTATCACTACACCAGGTTTCTGTAGCCCCGTGTAAAGCAATCGTGCAGAAACAATAATCAACATCCAAAGTAAACCACAAGAACTACTTGGCTAAACAATCTACAACATATCATAGCATGTTAGTTAATAATTACTCCACCCTGACAACACCAGGCATGGAAAGCAAAGCAGTAACCTAACTGACATGGCTAGACCAACCTGTCAAAACAAGAAAACATGGTAAAAAACTCCATAGCATGGAAAAATAACCCAATTCTCAAACAATTAACCTCTATCCAAACAAACTAGACATACCAGGCAAATAAAATGGCTAAAACCATAAACACACAATACCCCGAACAAGGGTATTGGGAACTTTTGCACATATAACTCAAATACTAACTATGGAAAGGCACAAACCACCTACCTCAGTGTCGTGAGATCGATATACGTGAACCTCGGGCCTTGAATTTCCCTAGAACGCCATAGATCTAAAAAACCGTTAAAAACATTCATCTGAGGATAACTTGTGAAAGAGGAGAAATCAGGAGATAAAATTCATGAAGAAGAGAGAACTCACCGATGCGATTCCAATGCTACCGTCGGAGTTCGATTCGAAGAACGGACGGCGAGTCGGGGGTTTGGAGAAGATCCACGGCCGTACAGACACTCCTGGATGAGATGGACGAAGAAGAAGTGTGTTCTATCAATTAGACATGACTCCGGTCCATTTATTGGGAAAAAGAAAGTACACGATGTGTTCTTTAAAAGTACATGACGTGTACTTGCCTTTTCTGGCCTCCGCTTTAGGCGGTCTCCAGGTCACCACCCACGGCCATGTACTCGGTTGTTACACGGCCAACACACAGTCACCGGCGGCAACTGGGTACACGGCGTGTACTCCTAAAATTTCCAGAACTCCTCTTTTTCTCAAAAACAACCAGAAAAGAAAAAAATGTACCTGAAAAGAAGGTCTGGGTTCTTACAGAGTTCGTCCCTCTCTAAGAACTCTCTCAAGAATGAGAGAGATCCTCATCCACTTGATCAAGGGGAATGCTTTGAATGGAGTTCTCAAGGTGATCAAAAGCAGACATCGCAAGCACAAGGATCTTCCATGCTAGCACCTGAAGACTCCTTCGATGATGTCTGGAGATACGTGGAACATGTGTGGATCACATTTAGAAAAGATTTCCCATTGATCTCTACAACGCAACGACGGTACACCTGCATATTTGTGGTTGAACGCATCAACAAAGAAAGAATCACATTGGAGGCAATTCTTATTTAATTAAATTAATTATAAACAAAATATGCTGATCATCTCTCTCTTGGTTTCAAGTTTATATTCCTTTTTCATATTTCATTGATTCAATCTGTGGATATTGGTGTTCATCATCGTATTGATCCTAGATTGATTATCAATTATGGCAAAAACAAATTTGGGAAACACCCCACCCCATGCTCCTGCTGCATCCGGAACCTACAATCGACACCCGATTCCATTTCATTTGGGAGTGCGTTGATGGAGGAAAAATCATTCTCAAGCACACTCGTACTGAGGTGAAGCTTGCATACATTTTCATTAAGTCACTTGGGCGCGCTAGGTTTCAGGAGATGCGAGAAAAGATTGGCGTCGTTGAGATTCAATAAACGCAACATAAATTAAGGGATGATTTTTGAATTATTTCTATAATGGGGGTTAATTCCATCGTTATTTTCCTTCCCTCCTCATTCTTCTCCCTCAATTATGGCTCAATGTGGTTTGACCTCATTAAAGATCTCACGTGGTTTTAATTTCGTTGTAAATACACCTAGATTTTGTGTGTATATAAAACAATGAAAACCCTAGAAAATAACCCACTTGAGAGTTGACCCCCCCCCCCATAGTCTTTTAGCGGTAAACTACAGACACTCTAGGGAAACACTCAACGTCAATTCCTCCTGTGGCCTCGTAACGTAACTATAGATACTCTGAGGGAGCACTCAACGTCAATCCCTCATATGGTCTCGCAACATAATAATTATAATAGACACTCTGGGAAAGCCCTCAACGTCAATTTCCCCTATGCTCTCACTACACCAGGTCCTCGTAGCCCCATGTAAAGCAATCGTGCACAAACGATAATCAGCAGCCAAAGTAAACCTCAAAAACTACTTGGATAAAAAATCTACACCATATCATAGCATGTTAGTTAATAATTACTCCACCCTGACAATACCAGGCATGGAAAGTAAAGCAGCAACCTAACTGACAAGGCTAGACCAACCGGTCAAAACAAGAAAACATGGGCAAAACCTCCATAGCATGGAAAAGATAACCCAATTCTCAAACAATTAACCTCTATCCAAACAAACTAAGCATAGCAGACAAATAAAAGGGCTAAAACCATAAACACACAATACCCCGAACGAGGGTATTGGGAATTTTTGCACATATAACTCAAAGACTAACTACGGAAAGGCACAAACCACCTACCTCGGCATCGTGAGATCGATATACGTGAACCTCGGGCCTTGAATTGCCCTAGAACGCTGTAGATCTACAAAACCGTTAAAAACGTTCATCCAATGATAACTCGTGAAAGAGGAGAAATCAGGAGATAAAATTCAAGAAGAAGAGAGAACTCACCGATGTGATTCCAATGCTACCGTCGGAGTTCGATTCGGAGAACGGACGACGAGTCGGGGGTTCAGAGAAGATCTGCGCCCGTACAGACGCTCCTGGACGAGACGGACGAAGAAGAAGTGTGTTCTGTCAATTAGACGCGGCCCCAGTCTATTTAATGGGGAAAAAAGTACATGATGTGTTATTTAAAAGTACACGGTGTGTACTTTCTTTTTCCGGCCTCCGCTTTAGGTGGTCTCCAGTTCACCACACACGACCATGTGCTCGACCGTTACACAGCCAGCACATAGTCACCAACGACAACTGGGCACACGACGTGTACTTCTGAAATTTCCAGAACTCCTCTTTTTCTCAAAAACAACCAAAAAAGAAAAAATGTACCTGAAAAGAAGGTTTGGGTTCTTACAGAGTTCATCCCTCTCTAAGAATGCTCTCAAAACTAAGAGAGATCCTCCTCCACTTGATCAAGGGGAATGCTTTGAAAGCAGTTCTCAAGGCGATCGAAAGCAGAAATCGCAAGCACAAGGATCTTCCGTGCTAACACCTGAAGACTCCTTCGATTACGTCCGGAGATACGTGGAACACATGTGGATCACAGTTAGAGGAGATCTGCCATTGATCTCTACAACGCAACGACGGTACACCTGTAGATTTGTAGTCGAACGCATCAACAAAGAAAGAATCACATTGGAGGTAATTCTTATTTAATTAAATTAATTATAAACAAAATATGTCGATCATCTCTCTCTTGGTTTCAAGTTTATATTCCTAGATATTGACGTTTATCGTCGTATTGATCCTGGATTGATTATCAATTATGACAAAAACAAAGTTGGGCAACACCCCACCCCGCGCTTCTGCTGCGTCCGGAACCTACAATCGACACCCGATTCCATTTCATTCGGGAGTGCGTTGATGGAGGAAAAATCATTCTCAAGTACACTCGTACTGAGGTGCAGCTTGCAGACATTTTCATTAAGTCACTTGGGCGCGCTAGGTTCCAGATAAACGCAACATAAATTAGGGGATGATTTTTGACTAATTTGGATAATGGGGGTTAATTCCGTCGTTATTTTCCTTCCCTCCTCATTCTTCTCCCTCATTCTTAGCTTGGCGCTGGTTGTTCGTTTTGGCTGAAGATGCCCGTCCTTCCTTGATTTCGCTCGACACATCAAATTGGATTGGGGTTTGAAGAATCAATTTTCAGTTGGTCCGCTGGACTCGCACAACTTTTTACTGCTTTTTCAATAGGAGGAGGATTTCATGACGGTTTGATCAAGACCCTCTCGTTTTTCAGATCATTTAGGTTTTTTCTATTCCGATGGTCAATTGACTTCCACATGGGTCACGATCCTTCAACGACTGCAGTTTGGGCGCGCCTTCTAGGTTTTCCCTTACCTTTCTTCAATCCGTCTATTGTGAAGCTTGTGGGCAATGCCTGTGGTTGATTTCTAAGTTCAGATTTTCATTTGTCTTCGTTGCTGCACTCAGCTTATGATCGTCTATGTGTGGAAATTTATTTATCCAAACCATTGCCTGAGTTTATTTGGATCTGCATTGCGGGTGAATGTCGATTCAAGTAGCAGGTGATATATGAGTCGCGCCCCTCCTGTCTCAACTGCTTTCGACAAGGCCACAGGATAGTCAAATGCCACAGGGTTGTCTTCGCGGAGGCCTTAGGTGCTCCAAGGGAGGAGGAGACTCAAATAAGTCGGAAGGGCGTCAATGTGGCTGGAGTCGTTTCCCATCGAAGAACAGCGAATTTTGGTGTTTCAATACCGAACGTACTGCTCCCTCTAGTTGAAATTCCTACTGTGGTGTGTGGGGATAAGGAGGTGCGGCCTCCTTCGATTGAATTGGAGGGTATCCAGTTTGGATCCTGGGCAGCTTCTAGCCTGATGCAGGACTGCAGCGTGGCCCCGGACTTTGATCCTGCTTGTAGGGATGCCAATACTAGCAATGAGGCTAAGGTCTCTACTGTTGGGGCGAGGGATCCAGGAATAGTGGACAATATTGATGGTGCTGACTTTCAGAGTGGTTCGCTTATTGAGGCGTGGAAGGATGTTGGTCTGCAACAACTGGATCCTAGAGTTGCTGATATATTTATAGGTCTGATATGGGTTTTAGAAGGGCGTGCGGTCAAGCATGTGGAAGTGAATGGTCATGGGAGGTTTGCATCACCACCTAGGGTACTGAGAGATCTCACGAAAGAGTTTGAGGTTTAGGGTACTTAAGGAGAGGTTTGGAGCCTTTCTAATATTCCGGTTACAGGCATTGAAAATATTTGTCCGAAGGTTCAGTCTGTGTTGGGCAGCCCTACAAGGATTCAGATTCAGAATTGGTTTGGGACCCTGGGAGAGGTCTCGACGAACACTGATGAAAAGGATGGTTGGAAATCAGCGGGATCTAGGAAGAAAAAGAAGCAGGTCTGGATGAATGAGGTAGGACAGGCAAAGAATGGGGGGTTTCTATTGGAAGATACCCCACTGTGGATGGCAGAGGAGAAGGTGAAGATTCTTCTACTATATCAGACTTTGAAGGGGATGTGCAGGTTGAAGATGTCTTCCGGTCATGCAGAAAGATAGGGAAAAAAGAATCCAGAGAATCTGGGGAATACTTGGTCTCAACTAAGAGGCAGCCCAGACAGCGGAAAGATTACTAAGATTACTCCTATCTTCCCAAACCCATGACGACTAAATCAGTGGGGAAGATAGGCACCCTCAAGGAAGCTGCAGATTATAGATTGGAGGGATGCACGGAATATGGTCAAATTGTCGTGGGCAATCACTCAGATCTTCCTGAGGACTGCAATCCAAGGACTGTTGGGGATTCCTCAGAAGATCATAACAAGGGGGTTCTGCCTTTTCCCTCGATCCTCAATGGTAAGTTGACTGCAGCTTACATAAAATTTGGAAAGGCTACAGAGGAAGAAATCAGAAAGGTAAAGAGTCTCAATTTCAATTTCAATTTCACTAAGGTGGAGTGGGATGATGTTGGGCAGGGGAGATTTCTCGAGGATCTAAACTAAGAGCAACTAGAGTGGTTAGACTTGCAACTTGATGTCACTTTCCTGGAATTTGGACCTCCACCATACGACAATGATGGTTATCTCGAGTTAGCAGATTTTATAGCTATTAAGGCTGAGGGATACCTCCGGTGGCACCCTGATTTTGATATCGAGGGTTTATCTTGGAAGTACTAGGTCGAACCTGCTGGATCGTCCATTCAGTGATGCTTGTGATGGGTGGGTTCCTTGGTGGTGGTTTGTTTTTGCTTTATAGATTTTGTGCTTTTGTGATGGTTCTCACTAAATCCTTGTTTTTTCCCTCGAAAATGTAATATTTTGATTTGTGGAATAGTATAATTAATAACTAATGATATAATTAACAATTCATGTTATAATTAATACAATCAGTGATTAATGATATAATTAATAATATTAATTAATTAATTTCATTAATAAATAACTAATCAAATTAATGTAAATAATTATTAACAATGTAATTAATGAATATATTAATATAATTACCAGGAAAGTTCAGGTACCGAGCGTACTCGACCCTAAATATTTATTGAAGAAAATAAAGGTACAACAAAAACAAACTGCGTGACACATGAAGTGTCACCAAACATGAAAGCTGACACCAAACATGAAAGCGGTCAGCTGACCACTCAAAACAAAAGGATAATCTCAAAATCCAAAAAAAAGGCACAAATACCCAAATCAAAAGGCTCAAACAGTTCTAGGCAGATTGTTGAAGCTCATTGTTGGGCTGTGCAAAACTCTTGGAGTCCTGTGGTGGCGGAGGCCTCTGCCATCCATGGGATCATTCTTGCCCATTCAAAAAATCGGCTCAATGTTTTGGTGGAATCTGATTGTCTTGAAGTGGTTAACACTCTATCAAAGAAGGAAGATGACTTTGATGCTTTTGGTCTTATCTTGAGAAAGATTTGGTCCTTGACTGAAGGCTTCACCGAATACAAATTTTCTTTTATCAAACGAGGTGGTAATCTTAATGCTCATCGTTTGGTGTATTTTGGAAAATCATGGGGTGATCATTGTTGGGTGGACTCGTTTCCTAATTGGCTTTGTAGGTTTGAGTTGATTGACCAGTAATATATAATATTTTATCTTTAAAAAAAAGGCCTAAAGACCCACAAACACCAGCACAGATTGAAACACCCACAAGCGACCGACAACTGTCGACTTCGGAGATCTCGCGCACCCGACCGCATTGATGAGGCTCACCGACGACACACTACCCGAGGCCATCATCATGGGCGCCGATCACACTGAGGATGTTGTTGCCCCATTAGTGCTCATGCAATCAAGACCATCCCCGATGCCTCGTCGCCAGAGGTGTCAGTGACATCACATCATCAGCAAGAAAATTCACTATCAACATCCCATGCCATTGACAGCTTATGGTACCCCAGATCCTCACCCTTATTAATGTCCCGTACCACTGCAGGTTGTCCCACAGTCGCCAGCCCAAAACATGCGGGATAAAATATCTCACCAACAAAAAAAAAGTCCAAATCAAAGATTTTCGCATTTCCCAAATCCTTCCAGCTAACAAGCCGACCACCCACCTTGGATCCCAATCACCGGGCCTCATTAAAGTCAAGGTCGACGCCACATCCTAAGGCGCACTAGCTGTCTGCAACAGAAACCAACCCTCGATGAAAGGGCTTCACCCTAGCCATGTCACTATCACACAATCACCGCCAAAGTCGAGGTCGACGCATTGGACAAGGTTGAACCCTCCATCCCCGTCACACCGCCGAGCTGTACGCCGGGGCCTGCCCATAAATCCTGCCATCTATAACCGCCGTCGGGCCGCTCCACCGACGCTCTATTAATATAATTAGTAGTTATAATAATAATTAATAATTTAGTTAATAATATATATTAGGTATTGGGGGGTCCAATTGAAAAATAACTTGTCTGAATCATGAGCTTAGAAGACAACACTCATAGTCTCTTCTTTAAAAAGATAAAAGAATACAAAGGAATTGCAAGCACATTATAAGTGACACAACATCACCAAGATCAGAAAATCCAAAGAAAAACATTTACAAACCAATGCAAAGCATTTCCAAGAAATTTTCCAAAAAATAGGAGCCACGACGAACATGCCCAAGATAAAATTTAACGTTTCTTAGATTTACCTCTATTACCCATATTGTCTCTACCTTGCAGATACTATCCTCGCCTCTAAGTCATTGTTGCATGTCATTGATTTTCTTCCTCGGATAAATTATCATTGCTTGTGTACACAACAACATCCTCTTGGTTACTTGCCTCAACACATGAAGTATGAACAATGCCAGTCAAAACCTATTCTTGAGCGCCAATCTAACATGCCTTCTCTAGGGCATCATTGTTAGTAGTCACGAACCAACTCGGGTTGGCCCGACCCATCACTTGACTTAGCTCGCAACATGGACCAAAGAGCATTCCTGATGCCCACGGGCTTGAAACTGGTGCCTAGGAACTTGGGAATGGTTTCACCCAACAAATTGAAAACCAACTGAGGGACTTCCGCCTGGAAATCTGGCATGAACCATCCGTGTGTCGAATACCCATGCACACAAAGAAGCAACTTCAAATATAAAAAACACTCAAACAAAATATAAGACAACAAAAATAAATAAAACATCACATACCTTGAACATAAATTAGTAAACAACATCTCATGTACAAAAAAATCAAAAGCGAAGTCTAGGCCGATCAGGTAGACATAAAAATATCACAAAAAAGAAATAAAAACCATGCCCAACATCTACCAATCACCTACACATAACTCATAGTCACTCACCCCATCCCAAACCAACTCATAGCAATCCAACCCGAATATCAAACAACAAAAGGAACATAACCAAAGAGACCAGAAAGTGAAACTTAAGAACCACATATGTTGATGGTGTATGTAGGGTGTGAGCAAGCCATGCCTATTAGGATTTCACCAAAGAGTTTGTGCAATTCTTTTAAATTGACAATCTATTTATACTGGTTTCAAATGCATTAGGAAAATTGGTTTTTCATACACAAATACATAAAGAATTTCTCATTAAATGAGGAAAATCTCTATGAAAGCATCACTTTAAAATCACACACGCCATACAAAATAATCCCCTTTTTTATTTAGAGCACCCTTTGAAAACCATTTCTAAAATCCTTTAGAAAATCCATTCACCCTACATAAATAAAAAGGTCTATCGAAAGGAACCATGTAATCAATAAACAAAATAAGCAAATGCAGCTAAATAATCAATGGTTCCACACACCAATCAAACAAGGAATATAAAAAGTCGTCAAAGGTATCCCCTACAAGAAACCACCAATCAAAGAAAGAGTGTCATGGGCTCTACCGTATGTCCTAATGTGTGACCGTCCTAGACATTACTAAATACGGACCAACTATCGGCATATGTTGCATCCGACTATCATAAGCCACCTGACTATCCTACACCTAGCATCCTTAGTGGAACTCCCCACTAGTCATATTTCACACTAGAGGGGGCACTAATAGAGTGAAGATATCTAGTATATCATTAATCTAGACTTCCCACTTAGTTACCAAGGCTCTCATGACCAAAACATAAGTGAAGGTAACAATCATTAATAAAATTTTCACAGAGTATGAACAAGTAACACACCCTCACCTCCAACACCCTCACAAGAAACACCTTCATTTCATTCATCACCCAGTCGCCACATACATCAAGAGCCACTCATGAAAGAGGAAACAATCACAAGGGGCATAATACGGGTATCACACACCCACATGTTTTAAAAACAATTTAAAAGTGACAAGTAGGAATTCTTGAAAACTAACTCGGGTTGCTAATAACTTTTTGAAAACATTTGAGATTCCTTTATACGCATCCCCTAAAACATTTCTCTTAAAACCACACATGGAACCATTTAAAGAATCATTTCCCCCTTTTTAACAAACCTTTTTAAAACTTAAAAAATAACCCCTTAATTTATCTCATGGACCAAACACGTTGAAAACTCTTTACAAATCAATATTTACTTTTAAAAAAACATTTAAACCTTTTTAAGATACTTGGCATTCAAACATTCATTGAAAAGCTTGAAAATATCATCAAACCCCCTTATACCAAATTTGATTCCACTTTAAAACAATTTTGATCTCATTAAAATAATCACATATAAATATAATTTAAAAAATAAAGAATTTGAAATTATCAGGCACACAATGATATTCCATAAAAAGTAAGTGAACAAAAACACCTACCTTATTCCAATCGGCAACCACTCGTGACAAGCCACAATGCATCAACTTTGAAGGAAAATGCACAAACAATCATAGAGAAAACACCTACAAACTTTAAACAACAAAATCACCACATTAGAACTACCCCCAAATCCTAATCTCATCCCAAAAACACCTAGGGTTTAAGAGAGGAAGTGAATCCTAGATAAAAAGGGAAGAAGAGGAAGGAAGAATTAAGAAGAAGAAGAAGAAAAGAGGAGTTTACCTTAACAAATCCACTTGGAATCGAAACTTGGAGGCTAAAATATGGATTTGGAAGGGTGGGAGAGCTCCCCTCATGTGCACCCATTCTTGGTAAAATAGAGAGAGGAGGAGGAAATGGGGTTTTGACCCTTTTAATTTGAGAAGGGAAAAAATGTAAACATGATTTTTTTAAAACCTGAGCAACTCACACGGTTACCACATGGTTTGGAAAACTATGCGCCAACCACATAGAATGGATATGCTAAAATTACAAAAAGATTCACACATTTTCCACATGTTTTATCCCAACTATGCACAAACCATGATCCAACTGACTCCTATAGAAGGATAACCCCACATGGTCTCCCCTAGTCATGCGGTACCCATGAAAACTGACCATGTATATAAAAAAGTGAACTAAAAATTCCCTATGTGAAGGTAACACTCATGGTTTCTCCTAAATTATGCACCTAAAACTATTCAACTTAGGAGTTCTATAGAAGGGTCATCTACACGGTTAGTTTAATAATATAGTGACTGTGTGAAAACTATGCAATAACACAAAACTCTCAAAAATTAAAATATAAAGCCCAAAACTTACAAAATTTAAAATAAACCAATATGAAATAATTGAATAGTAAAAATAGTAACATGAGGTGTTACAAATTCCTCACCATAACACTTTATTCCCCCATAAAATCCTTGGTATTCATAAGAGGAATAAGAAGAAAGCCTGATTCCAGCTCACTTAAAGAGGTGGGCAGACCGAGTAAAGAACTAGGAAGTTCTTAAAAGGTAGAAAATGTTAAACACAACACACTATCTCCAAAATGAAGAAAGAAATCCAAAAATATATCTAGTGTATCCTAACAAAATGTATATAGGATCATAAATAATGATCCCTAAAGGAACCATAGACCAGGCTTCAATCTCCCCACCATTATAGAATTCATCTAAAATGGTGAAATCTAAATGTGAAACCTACACATAAATAGGGAACCACCAAGGAACATAATCCCACCAAACATCCAGGAATCCTAAAATTACCACAAATTCAACATCCATTGAAGAATTAACTCTAAACCTCAAATGAATAACACCATGCTCAAACAAACCTTATTTAAAATGAAATGGGCTCTAGAACCTGGGTGGAGACAACCATAAAAGGCACACTATGACCCAAAACTAGAAAACAAACCCATGTCAATCCCAATAAGAAAAACCCACACCATCAAGTGATCAATCCAATGAGAATCTAGTCTGTCCCAACTTCCTAATGATAACCCACAAGGGTTCCCCCATATTCAATCTACTAAGAACCCAACCTCGATAAGACTACACCATAAGCACACATGAACCTCAATAGAAAAAAACTAGATCAATAAGGCACACATGAAATAAAAAATCACATCAAACCATCTAATATAATCCAAAAATATCCATGAATCCATAACCATGAAGAAAAGAGGGGAAAACCCCAAGAAAAAACAATTACCATCCATAAGAGAATATCCAAAAATCCTACCTCACATATCAGAGAAGTCCCAAAATCCCAAACAACCACAACATATTCCAAAAAAATAAAAAAAAGATCACCCAAAGACCAAAATCACTCATGATATCTCTTCTTCTGATACATCAATTCAAAAAATCCTATGAAAATGACTAAAGCGGCCACACCGATGACACACCATCAAAGTTTTCAAACAAGATGATATGAAATAACCTGGTGCTATGTAATGGAAGCACTAAAAATGTATCTTAATCAATTGAAATGACTTAATCTACTCAATAATCCCTTCCAACTAATCTTAAATATCTCCTGATTCCTATCGGATGAAACATATTTACACAGATTAACAGAAACCAAGGCATTATCCACTACAGGTTACTCTACCTACTCTACTTTAACCAACATGGCCTTCACTCTTGAAGCTTCAAGGGTTTCATGAGAATTTAAGACTTTATAAACTCCATATAACCACTTCATTTCCTCAAAAGGACCTTGATACCCATAATAATAAGGTAGTTAATGATTTAGAAGACTTTGATGGGGTCCAATTGTAGGAAAAATTCTGACTCCACCCCTTGATCTTGAGTCTGGGTAGAGTCAGAAAATGAGGAACCACTTCTAAATGCCAGGAAGATCCATCCTAAATATCATCCCAATAAAAATAATTTATACCCTTTTTTGAATACTCTATAGGAGGCACACTCTAAAAAACAGAAAAAAAACTGTTATTCAAAAAAATCAAAAAATTCCAAATAAATCAATGTTTTTCAAACAAAACACCCTTTACAACATTTCATAAAAGTTTCCCTTTTAAATCACAACCCTTAGTAAAACCCCCCACTAATTTTCTTTAAAACACCACTCTTCCATATTTAATCCATACACCCCCTTTATAAAAATCTCACTTTGTGTTAAAAATCACACTCCCACATCAAATTTCATTCAAAATCATACTTTTAAAATAGAAATTTCCATTAAAAAATACACCACCACTGCTTGAAAACATTTCACTAAGGCCTAAAAATACTCAAAGGAAAACAAAATGATCCCCCATTTCCACCCCAAAACTAGAATTTCAAACATAAAACCAACATTTTAAGGGTAAAACCTCACAACAATGCACAAACATAAATCCAAATCAAACCCAATAACATCAATCACTATAATTAAAATCCCCTTAATTACACTCACATTAATGGTGAACACCATTAGAATAAATCAAGATAGCAAGAGAACTAAAAATAATATTTTAGGGGTGAAACAATACAGTGAAAGGTTTGACTGCATGGGATGAAAAACCTTGCATGAACCATGAAACAAATACTGAAATGTTTCCTATATCCAACTGCATAGGCTCCACGAAATTTTCCAGACCATGTGGGGTGACCATGAAACTTTGATTTCTTTACTGTTTCCACCCTCAAACTTCAAAGAGACCCCCAAAATCACCGATAGTCTCATTGTGGATTTAAATACCATAAAAAACAACTAAAAAGTAACTTAAAATAAATAATACTAGGGTAACTGGAGTTTCATCACTAAGGGTGGTGATCAGGAACCCATCCATGATCTACCTCTTGAGTCCTATAGATGACCCCAAACACCTTTCTACCTGGACTCCCCCAAATAACATAATGGATTTTTAAGAACCTAGGATCTATTAGAATAACCAAGGCTATGATACCATTTTATCATGAACTGGTCTGGGTCGACCTGATCTGGCTTGCGGTATAACCCAAAGGGTATTCCTAATCCCCATAGGTTGAAAACTAGTGCTTGGGAATAGGGAAACACACTTAAGAATGGTTTGAACCAATAAATTGAAAACCAACTAAGGGACTTCCACCCATAAATACAACACGACCCATCTATGTATTAGATTCCCATGCACACAATGAAACAACTTAAAATATAAAGAAAAAAACAAACATACTATAATGGTGCATAAATTAATAATAATCACATACACCAAACATAAAGAATTAAAAAACATCTCATGTAAAAAATAATCAAAATAAAAGTCTAGGTTGACCAGGACCATACATAAGCATCCCAGAAAAGAAATAAAAACCGAGCTTAACTGAAATGGATTTAATAGGGGTGTGATCACATTGGGGGGTGGCTGGGTGAATCCATGTGGGATGACTTTTGGCCTATTAAAACTTTTATCCATTTTTTACCTCTTCAATTGTTTATTGATTTAATTTATATCTCTATATTTTTATCTTATATTTGGTCAGTATGAATACATATGTTGAATAGGAAATGAACACAAGAGAACACTAAGATTGTGAATGAGGTTCACCACCCTAAGGATGACTACGTCCCTGATGTATGATGGGTTTTATCCCACAAACACATAGATTATTTATTATAATAAATGAAATAATGGTAAATGGTATGGAATATAACTCGTTATCCTAGAACTAACCAAGTACAAGTCAAGTTTAGGGCTTGTTGTCCCTTTGTAAAATAGAATAGGCTTATACTACCTTGAAGCAAGATCACCTGCGAATGCCTGAGTCCCTCTATAAGGATTGATATTCTTACTCCTTTGTAGTAATCAAATGGGATGCCTCAATATTCATCATAATTTTATAATCTATGTTTATTTTTTAGGATGGATACTTAGAATCTTTCACCTATGGTAGATCAATTATGGCATGCCACTTAGAATATACTTATTCTTATTCATTTCTATC
Source organism: Viscum album (assembly GCA_963277665.1). Taxonomy (NCBI): domain Eukaryota; kingdom Viridiplantae; phylum Streptophyta; class Magnoliopsida; order Santalales; family Viscaceae; genus Viscum; species Viscum album. The sequence continues at coordinate 1,107,263,563 of OY728128.1, read as the reverse complement.
TTCTTCTTCTGTACATGGAATGGATATTCTATATGAAACACTAGTTATTCACTTTTCGCTCTTTGATACATCAATGTGTGAAATGGACTCTATATCAGATCTGTGTCTTAATACAATAATATTCTCTTTTTAGAATAACGGTGTTGAACCATACATTTCTTCACAACTGCATGAATATATTTTCACAGAATAATAAATGTAAATATTATTCTCATTAAATTATCTCATATTTAATATGGCATGTTATCCTTCATTGAATTCAGTTATATTTGTGTAGGACCCCGGGACACCCTGAGAGGGGAGGGGTGAATCGGGGTGTCAACTTTTTCTTCTTAAAGTTGTGGATCTTGTTCCCACATTGGTAGGAACTACTTAAACATGTATGATGGATATGATCAGCAATGAAACATTCACATGCAATGATATGACACAACTATTTTTACTTGGTTCACCACTAAGGGCTACGTCCAATGATCATACGCCGATAGGTTGTCGGTCGTTCCAAAATCCACTATGCTTCACTAGCTGTAGATTACAAAGGTTCGGGTATAGTCACTCTGTCCCAGGATCACTTCCTTTACAAAGATTTAGGGATAGATCATTGCATCCCTCGGGTCACTCCCGTTAACTCCCACTGGCTCACTGCCGTTGGTGAAGTCCCACTCAGTTTATAGACGTGAAGGTCTCTTCAATAGATAGACATGAAGTTCTTTGTCTCCTGTTCAGCATGAGACTTTTCTTGCATCAAGTTTCAGAGTTGATGCTCTTTTCAGTTCAATCCTTCTTCTTTAGTGTAATGACTGAATGCACTAGATCCCCTTGTCTTCGTTTTCCTGAATCACAATCACTTATATGATTGCTCAATAAATGAAGCTCCGCTTAAATTGAATTGTCAGAATCAGTTCACCATGAATGCATGAGATCATGCATGTATGATTTAGATTTCCTCTTCAATCTCACTTTGCACTGAAGGTTCTGGGCAATCTTCTGGCTTTCGTGCAGCTCCAAAAAGGATAAGCGTACTCCAACAACACCTAGCGCTCTTCTCTAAGCCTGGCGCGCAAGTCCCAAAATGGCGCGCAAGTAATCGGCATGCAGGTCTAAACTGGCGCGCAAGTATCACCAAAACACCTACGCGACACTGCCTCCCTCAACTTCTAACCTGCACGACACACTTACTTTCTCGCCCAAACCGCCTTGGGCGCGCAACCAACAACTGGCACGCAGCTTCAAACACTGGCGCGCAAGTCTGCCTGCGCGACCACAAACTACTTGCATGACTTCCACACCCGCGCGACGGGAGCTCTGATTTTTTCTAAGTGTTGAACTCCGTAGAAAATGAGGAGGGGTGGTCTCGTATTTATAAGCATTTGGTCAACATGCGCGGCGGTGCGCAAGTCACCCCTCGATGCACAAGTCTCGGCGCGCAGCTCATCTCCCCTAGACTCTGTCGCACAACTCACTTGCGCGACCCAACCAATACTTGCGCGAACTTATTTACTTTGCCATATTTTGAAGTTTTTTTCTTGAAAAACAATATGCGCACAAGTTTCCAATCCTTCTAGGCACCAGCACACAAGTCTCTTCACGGCGCGCATGTCACTTGCGCGACAAACCCAACACTTGCACGACCCTCTTTCCTTTTCCATTTTTCCATGTTCTGATCTTAAAAAACATATGGCGCGCAAGTTTATTCTCCTTCAAGTACATGGAGCGCAAGTATCTTTGCCAAAACCACTTTTCTTCATTTGTTGATTTTCAGGCCCAAAAATTTGGCAAACACTGGGAAACAACGCCACCTTGTTTCTGCTCTTTTTGTCCGCCTCCAGATCATCCATTCCTTTGTCGATGTTTCTTTAATAAAACATGGATCATTATCCACAGTCCTTGAACTCGACATGCCAGCATGGAATCTCCTTTTTCAACAAATTTGTATGTCGTTTGTTTGTTTTGTCAATAGGAACGATCACCTCAAAAGCACTTATTCTTGGTGATCTTTATTCTTCAGCAACTCTTCTTATTTTATCACAAAATACACTATTGTGATATGTATTCTTTGAAGGCATAACTTTAGCATCATCATCTTCTATGACAATGTGATGTGCATGAATAAATCAGAATTCCAATCCCCGTACGACCATCTTAGAATTCGACTCATTTGCACATTGTCTTGTTCATCAACCGTCATGATCTACTTCATGCAAACCATATGATTCAATTCATCAAGAAGTCTCTTGCATGGTTCTCATGAAATCATGAGTAATTGCATGGTCTTCATAAAAAACCCATGTTTCTCATGCAATAATGAGGAATTTCATGGTCTTCATCCAAAAACCCCATTCTTCTTTAATCATCCTCATATGGATTACACCTCAGATTCTTCATTGTTGTAAACAATGTATCACCTTTGACACATGTTATTTGAACTTATGATCAGTACAACAATCGTCTGAATTACCATTCCTCCACTTCATCAGAGTACTTCATGATCTCCTTCATTTTGATCTTCATTAACAACTATTGACAACAAATACAACCTTATACACAAAGTGGTTCCAACAATCTCCCCCTTTGTATTTTGTTTTCAATACCTTATACATCTTCTGAAATGAATTTGTCAATGTCAAAATGAGAGTCTTATCTTCAATCAACTTTTCTTTTCAAACATTCATTTCACTTTCTCCCCCCCTTATTGAAAAGAAATTCAAAGCGCATGGTAGGGAGGGTATCAATCCATACTTAAGCAGTGTATCATTAATCATTTCACTCTAAGTCTACTTGTGCAATGCTCGATGTAGAAAATAAGAGGATTTGATTAAGTTAACAAGGATGTCCATTATTCACAGATCATGATACCAACATGATATGAGAACTCATATATTTTGTCTTCAAGGGTTTACCACTTTTATTTCAGGTAGAAGAAAAATCAAATGTGATAGGTAATAATCAACCTGAAACTCCTGCACTCACATCAGCAAACAGATCAAAAAAAATCAAGTGCAATCGATAGGAAAAGTGACCTTGGGGAACATCCATTCTTCTTATGTCACTGATCAATTCAGTTACTCCCCCTTTGTAGAATGATCTTTGATCTGAGTGACCAAGGGATAGAGATTGAGAAATGGCATACCTTCTCCATTGACATGTTCTTCAAGACATTCACAGAGTAAATACATTTGAGTCCAGCTAGGGTTGATATTGATTGAAACAGTGATTTTGGAAGCTTCTTCATTTTTATCCCCCTCAAGGGAAACACTCCTCATCATATTCATCAAGAGTGATCCTTCATCATCTTAATATTTGAATATCAATTGAATAATCTACTAAGGATGGAAACTTCTTTAGCTTGGCTATCAAGAGTTGACATCATTCACTAATTCTCAGGTTCTCCCCCTGAGAGCATGCTTCACCATCAATTCCCTGCATTATTAGCACACATACAATACACAAATGAATAAGGGAATAAGGTGGTTCCTCCTTACTTCATCAACATGATCTGTATGGTTGAAGTTCTTTTCTCAACCAAGTTCCTCTGTTCACTCCAGTCTTCATGCCTGCACATTTGAACATATGTTCTGACAGCTGTTGATGTGGCATGGATTTCTTCACATTCTCTTTTACTTTGTGTGAGGAATTGTTCTTCTTAACATCCATCATGAATGATACATTCTCACTCATCTTAAGGACTGCTTCTTGCTCTGGTATTAAGGTTAGGTAACCTTTTGCAATGTGACCAGATTTCTTGCATCTCTCACACAGAACTTCTTTGACACATGTGTTTCTCTTGGTTTGAAATCTCTCATGCACTATGTCTTCATCATGTGAATGTTTTTCTTTTCCTTTTTCACCAACCTTGGCCTTTTCATCTTCAAGTTTCTTCATTCTTTTCAAATCTTCGGGACAAATGACAAATATGTCATTTGGAACTGTTGCAGCTGGTTTGGTTCTTCCACATGGGTTCATCTGAGTTTCATCCCACTTAGTGTTTCTTTTGGATGAATGACCCTTAAATTTAATGGATCTAAAATCATGGGTCTTCTCAGCTTCCCTACTTGAGATTTTCTTGGGGAAATGTGTGTTCGAATTATTCTTCTGATTTCTTCCCAAGGAATATTCTTCCTTCTTAGCTGGCTTGTGTGGTCTTTTGTTCTTATCAGCTCTGGATATCTGTTGACATAGGCATGCATCATTCTTGTGACCACTGCCACTGTATACATCACAGATGTTATCAAGCATTCTAAATCTGTTTGCTGTAAACAGATGCTTCTGGACCTGCAGATGTTGCTTCTTCTTCTCTGAATTTCTTCCTTTTGAAACAGGCTTTCTTTGTGCTTTTCCATTAAAGGGATTGTACCAACAATCCAGCGCACAATGCCCAAATTTGTTGCAGCACCAACATTGACCCACAAATCTTTTCTTCTTTGTATCTTTTGTATGAGGTTGTTGGGCCTTCTTCTTAATCTTGTGTGCTCTATTTGAGGAACCAACTTCCTCCTTTTTCTTCTCATCCACCGTAGCCATGGTGGAAGGTTTCTTCTTCTCACCTTTCCTCATCTATACTTGTTTAGAACTTTTCTTCCAACCTGCACTGATTGTAGGAACGTATTTAGAAATATGAGTACAAGATGGTTTGGATGGTACCTTCACTTTCTCAGTTGCTTATGATAGATCAATGAGTGAAGTCATGATCTTCTTATCACATGTTGGAGGTCTTTCGACAATAGAATCCTCCAGTGAGCATTGAGTACCAGCAACAACTGATTCTTGATGTGGATAATCAAGAGTTGTCATAATCTTCTTGTCACATGTTGAAGGTATTTCAGCTTTAGATTCCTCCAATGAACATTGAGTACAAGCATAACTCATTTCATTCTTTTGTGAAGTCTCAATATGTGTATTCTCAATCTTGGTCAACTGGGCTTCCAATTTTTGACCCTCAATATTGAGGATGATCTTCTGATCTTCAATCATGATCCTCTTCTCTTCACAAGTCTTCTTCAATCTTTCAACCTCATCTTCATGCATATTAACTTTGTTTTGTAACAAAGAGTCAAGTTCCCTGAATTTCATGGAAGTTTCTTCCAAACAAAAACTCTTGACTTCATTTCTCTTCTTCAGCTCAGCTTCAAGTTCATGGATCTTTTCTTTTAGAGTCTTATTAACTTCCTCTTTTTCTTCAAATACTTTCACCTATTTGGTGAGATTCATACTTTCCATAACTTTTCTTTCCAACCCCTTTTCCATATTGTCAGCTTCCTTTTCTAATTGAGTGATCTCAACCTGCATAGATTGGAATAGGCTACAAATAATAACAACCCTTTCTTCAGGAATATCATGAAGATATGTTTTGAGTTTTTCCTGAAATCTTGAATTAGGGATGTCATACTTTCCTCGGGAAGAATTATAAGCCACCTGATCGATACTTTCCAAGCCTGATATTTCTTCATTATTAGAATGGCATGGAGAACAAGACACTAAATCTTATTTGGAAATGAGGGACTTCTTCAACTGCTTATTCTCTTTCTTTTTCCTATTTGTCATGGTCTTGCTGAATGTAGGCTTCTGCTTAGAAATGACTGAGTCATTATCAAGACTGGTCTTCATTGTTGACTTTAGGAAAGAAAATCAAATCCTCTTCTGAATATGATTACTGTATAGTATCCAAAATATGTCAACCTCACTCTGATACCACTTATAGGACCCCAGGATACCCTGAGAGGGGAGGGGTGAATCAGAGTGTCAACTTTTTCTTCTTAAAGTTGTGGATCTTGTTCCCACATTGGTAGGAACTACTTGAACCTATATGATGGATATGATCAACAATGAAACATTCACATGCAATGAGATGAAACAACTATTTTTACTTGGTTCACCACTAAGGGCTACGTCCAAGGAGCATACGCCGGCAGGTTGTCGGTCGTTCCAAAATCCACTATGCTTCACTAGCTATAGATTACAAAGGTTCGGGTACAGTTACTTTGTCCCAGGCTCACTGCCTTTAAAAAGATTCAAGGATAGATCACTGCGTCCCTTGGGTCACTCCCGTTAACTCCCCCTGGCTCACTGCCGTTGGTGAAGTCCCACTAAGTTTATAGACATGAAGGTCTCTTCAATAGATAGAAATGAAGTTCTTTGTCTCCTGTTCAGCATGAGACTTTGCTTGAATCAGGGTTCAGAGTTGATTCTCTTTTCAGTTAAATCCTTCTTCTTTAGTGAAATGACTGAATGCACTAGATCCCCTTGTCTTCGTTTTCCTGAATCACAATCACTTATGTGATTGCTCAATAAATGAAGCTCAGCTTACATTGCATTGTCAGAATCATTTCTCCATGAATGCATGAGATCATGCATGTATCATTTAGATTTCCTCTTCAATCTCACTTTGCACCGAAGGTTCTGGGCAATCTTTCAGCTTTCGTGTAGCTCCAAAAAAGACGGGTGTACTCCAACAACACCTAGCGCTCTTCTCCAAGCATGGCGCGCAAGTCCCAAAACGGCGCAACAGTAATCGGTGCGCAGGTCTAAACTGGCGTGCAAGTATCACCAAAACACCTGCGCGACACTGCCTCCCTCAACTTCTAACCTGCACGACACACTTCCTTTCTCGCCCAAACTGCCTTGGGCGTGCAACCAACAACTGGCGCACAACTTCAAACACCGGCGCGCAAGTCTAACTGCCCAACCACACACTACTTGCGCGACTTCTACACCTACGTGACGGGAGCTCTGATTTTTCTAAGTGTTGAACTCCATAGAAAATGAGGAGGGTTGGTATCGTATTTATAGGCATTTGGTCAACATGCGCGGCGGCACGCAAGTCACTCCTCGGTGCGCAAGTCTCGGCACGCAGCTCATCTCCCCTAGACTCTATCGCACAACTCACTTGCGCGACCCAACCAATACTTGCGCGACCTTCTTTCCTTTGCCATATTATGAAGTTATGTTCTTGAAAAACAATAGGCGCGCAAGTTTCCAATCCTTCTAGGCACCGACGCGCAAGTCTCTTCACGGCGCGCAGGTCACTTGCACGACAAACCCAACACTTGCGTGACCCTCTTTCCTTTGCCATTTTCCATGTTCTGATCTTGAAAAACACATGGCGCGCAAGTTTATTCTCCTTCAAGTACACGACACACAAGTATCTTTGCCAAAACCACTTTTCTTCATTTGTAGATTTTCAGGCCCAAAAATTTGGCAAACACTGAGAAACAGCGCCACCTTGTATCTGCTCTTTTTGTCCGCCTCCAGATCATCCATTCCTTTGTCGATGTTTCTTGAATAAAACATGGATCATTATCCATAGTCCTTGAACTCGACATGCCATCATGGAATCTCCCTTTTCAACAAATTTTTATGTCGTTTTTTTGTTTTGTCAACAGGAGCGATCACCTCAAAAGCACTTATTCTTGGTGATCTGTATCCTTCAGCAACTCTTCTGATTTTATCACAAACTTCACTATTGTGATATGTATTCTTTGAAGGCATAACTTTAGCATCATCATCTTCTATGACAATGTGATGTGCATGGCTAACTCAGAATTCCAATCCCCGCACGACCATCTTAGAATTCCACTCATTTGCACATTGTCTTCTTCATCAACCGTCATGATCTACTTCATGCAAACCATATGATTCAATTCGTCAAGAAGTATCTTGCACGGTTCTCATGCAATCATGAGTAATTGCATGGTCTTCATCAAAAACTGATGGTTCTCATGTAATAATGAGGAATTTCATGGTCTTCATCCAAAAACCCCATTCTTCTTTAATCATCCTCAGATGGATTACACCTCACATTCTTCATTGTTGTAAACAATGTATCACCTTTGACACATGTTCTTTGAACTTATGATCAGTACAACAATCGTCTGAATTACCATTCCTCCACTTCATCGGAGTACTTCATGATCTCCTTCATTTTGATATTCATTGACAACTATTGACAACAAATACAACCTTATACACAAAGTGGTTCCAACAATTTGCATTTAGAATCTCATAAATCCCTCTATTTAAGACTAAATTTATATTCTATGAATAATATTGAGAACTCATTATTTAATTTTTAATTACTTATGGAAAATATCTCATCTAAATATTCTGAAGACCCAACATTAAACTTTACTTAATACTCCTCCAAACTCGATATTCAATTCTCAAATAAATCATTGTAGATATTCACTTTAAATTCACATGTAAACTCATCATTTAATTTCTTATGATAATTAAATATTATCATAACCTTATCTCATTTATTTCTTCCAAATAAATTTCATGAATAACTACTTCATCAAAAATATGCCTATGCATGGTTGTGTTCATTCACAATTGTAGTTTTCTTCTTTTATTCTTGGATTCTTCTCACCTTCAATTCATGATGTATTCATTTTTATTTAAATTAATTCATATGCATGAATTTACTTCACCTTCTCTACATGATAATTATCAAACATTGACACTGCATGTAAATGTTTTCCTGACAAAAATGTGATCATGATCCTTCATAAAAACTGAATTCATGCATGTCATAGAATATTCATTTACTAACCTTTAAATTATTCCTATTAAATTCCAAAAACTCATCATAATTATGTGTTCTTCATGTGGATATAAATTAACCACAACCACTCTAAATTCAATCTCCATGATTTATGCAGCACAAAATATTATGGTTCTCTCTTCCTATCATCATCTTCAATCCATGAAATCATTTCATTCATTTAAAGTTGTTTTCATTGATCATATACACATATGAATACCAAAATAGTTTCAGTTTTATCCTTATAGTAAAAAGTTCTTGGGATATTATTCCTATACTAGATTTATTATTGAACCTATATGCCACTTTCTTATTCATCTTTTCAACGCATTTACTTCATGTAATTATTATAATAGAATCAAATTTTTAAATATCATCAAATAGTTTCCACAACTCTTTTGGTACACAATTTGCACCCATGCATGCACCTAGAGTATAAAATCATATTTTCATGATGATAATTTCTCCTTCACATCACGAGTAATCACTCTTCAACACATCCTCAACCTATATCACATCATTTTGATTCTTTATAAAGATCAGCATGACGACCTCATCATTGATGAGATCTAGAATTTGAAATTTTTTAATTGATTTTCATTGATAATTACCCCCAAAATTAATTCAAAACTTGGGTTAATCATTCATTTTTATTATATTGGATAATTTTGGACTTTATGGAAAGTTTTCTTTAATTGTGATTTTTAATGATTTATTCAATATTTGAATTTAGTTGTGAAGTCATAAATTGACCTTGAATTTGAGATTTCATTGTTTAAAGACTATAAATTTTTTTAAAAAATATTTTTGATTAATTTTAATCAACTCGGAAAATCCATAATTTGATTTATGAAATATAATTGTTTTATTTAATTGTGAAATCCATGTGTTTTAACTCTAATTTTTCAAGTAGTATTTTTCAATGTGAAATTTCAATGTTTTTTGGAATTTAATTGAATTAATTCCGAGTTATAAAACTATGAATTTAATTTTATAATGTGATTGTATTGGGAAATTGATTTTTGAATTTAATTTGGAACCAATTTTTTAAATGAAACTGAACATTAATTGGTGAATTAAATTTAAGGTGTTATAGGATATTTTCAACATTATTTTAATTGTTTTATTTTATTTTTTAAATTAATTAGAAAAATCCTACATTAAAAAAATGTATTTGTCAAATGCAGGTTGAATTATAAAAAAATTGAAAAGGGGTAAAGCTACCACACATTAACTGCCTCACAGTAACTCAATTGACATTGTGGGAAGTGACTGCATGTTGATAATTCCAAGTGATTGTGTGTGAAAAAATTAGTGAAGGGAGGCACTAACCACAATGGTAAAAAATATCCAATATTCATCACAACCAATTTTCAATGTATCGTGACATAGAAATTCAACTCACCATAAGTGCATCTCCACAGTCACTCAACTGACTATGGATGACCAACAATAAGAATTTCACAACTTATTGTACTACCTCTCAAGATTAGTATACTATCTACAACAATAAATTTCTACAACCAACCAAAAAATAAAACACCAACAAACCGTACAACCCCCTTAACCAACTGGCTACAAAGTTATCTCTTCCATGGTCAGTATACTAAACACAAGCTTCCACCTCCTCCCCCATGGTCTAACATAGAACCCACCACAAGGAATAATTATCCAATTAAACTAAACATAGACACAATTATCTTTCATGAAAAAAATAGGTTCATTAAACCTCACATCACCATGGAATCACTTCCATACACCAATCTTGTTGATGAAGCTGATTAGAGAAGATGACCGTGCTTTCTAGAACACCAAATCTGGGTAGTCAAGGTCGATGAAAATGATGCTAAAAGAGACATGGATCTTGAACAAAATATGAATTGAGCATGAATAAAACTTTACATCACCATAAAAATATCATGGAGGTTAGACTAAACTCACCAAACCAAAAGAGAAATAGACCAAAAAGGCTGACTGGTGTTTGAATTTGATGATGTTATCCAAATCCAAGATATTGATTTTGAATCCATGTGAGGAAATGAGAAAAAATATTGATATATATAAATGTTTTTCATTCTCTATGTAGTTATAAGACTAGAGGAAGACCTTGATCACTCCCAAGTCATCATCCAGGGATATGAAAAATACTACAGACAGTATGTTCGAAGAATTATCCCACTGAAGTTTTCCAAGCCGGTACCTCAAAGATACCCATATCTTGCACCATAATTCCCCTCTAGATACAGTGTCTTCCATAAAAGATATATATAATGGTCAAGGAATCATCTCTAAGCCTCATTACACCATATATTTTAGTGCACACTATAAGAACTAGCTCACTATAATACCCGCCTGAACTAGATCCTTCGTTGCAACTGAGGACAAACCTGAGTGAAGTTTTCATAAATTGATTACATAAACCATATATGGAACACATGATTGAGGAAGAAAAGATCCAAAATCCATTATTGGAGCTATCTCATGACATGCCTAAGCTCATTGAGGAATAAGTACTTTAGTGATTCATGCAATAACCAATGAAGATGATGACCAAACTTAGGTTGGTAGAAGAAAAGTTATTGAGCCACAAGTGAAGGTCATTCCCAAATCCATGTTCAGGCCCAAACCTATAATGATAGACCCAATTTTACATCTCATTTCCAAGATCATTTTATATTATTCCCAAAGAAAAATTACATCCAAGATCAAATCCATCAGACCAGCCCATAAAAATTAAAGACCATCTGAAGCCCATATTTCATTTAAAGTCTAAGAGCTATCATGTGCATCACTAAAACTCCTCACGTGATCACACCAAAGTGGAAACTGATCTTAACTTTTTATCAATACACCAAAGAACATCTGATTATTCTCAAAGATATATGATGATTGATAATGGGAAGAATCTTTGAGCTAGAAAAATTTGTGAGGATGCTCTTAACAGAACGAATCACAACCCTAGAAATGGAAATGCGTAGATCATCCAAAGAAGAAGAATTTACTAAGGTTGGGAACTGAAATCAAGTAAAATTCTTAAAGTATAGATTCAAACAAATAAATTAAAGAAACTCATGCTACTCATGCGGTCAAGTGCCAAGCGTGACAATAATCTTTGAGAATTCTTCAATAAATAGAGAACTATTCATTGTTGAGAGGGATCTTATCATTGATCAATTAGAGAGACGATCTTCTATCGTTTGAAAGCTTTCTTCCATATCTTTTTTCTATAATAAATTTAGTGATGACACATTAAGCCATTAGTGGATGAGCCGAGGAGTATCTCCTTATCCACCTATTAATAAATCTCACACTTTAATAGTTCATTCTCTTTTATTAATCTATTTAGATTCATTCAAACAGTTTAGTCATTAGGATATTTCCTTATTTATTATATTTTGAATTCATCTTCCATTATTCCCTATATTACACACATAGGCCACTTATGTCCTCTCCATTGCTTGTGATCATGAGCAATGGGTTGAATTAAGGGTAGTTAGAGATCTATGATTACTGGGTTAGGGGATATTGGAGGTTTTAGTGGTTATTTCATCCCTCTGATTAAATTGAAACTTATAGGTGAGGGTAATAAAGTGACATTTCACATGATTAGAGAGAAAAAATAATAGTAAATAATGAAATAATAATTTAACAAGAAAGGTGAATAAATATTTGAGTTTAGTAAACTTATTTTAAAATTAAATTTAAGAATAATTAAGTTGAATGTCACAAAATATTTTCCCACACCGAACCTACAAAAAAAATCAAAAAAAAATCCATAACACATTCCTCTCTGCAGACAACCCAAGTCCACTACTACTACATTCATTAGGGTTCAAAATTTGTTTTGGCGAGGGCCTCACAATAGGATGCTCATCAAAACTGGATCTTTTTCTAGGGAGGACAATGTTTATGTCTTTTTTTTTGTTTTATAATGATTTTAAAAAATGACTATATCAAGTTCATCTCACCTCACTAGTTTTGATCCACAGGTTGAACAAACTATTTTGGAAAGACTGAGAACCTTAAAAATCACTAAAGAAGTGGAAAGAGTGTTTGTCATAATTCCATTTATTGAATATATTTCCACAATTTCTTCTTCCACTAGAGTCACCCTTAGAATAAAAAATATTGAAGATAATCAAGTCCAATTGAATAGAACTTTAAGAGAACTATATGCACCTAATTTTAACAACAATATCTAACTGTTACAAATGAATGAGCAATATGACTATGAGATTAAAATGGGAATTCTAGGTCACCTACCTAAGTTTCATGGTTTGTTAGGAGAAGATAACAATAAGAATCTATGAGCATTTGGAGAAGTTTTCAATAGATTCAAACCTATAGGATCCATCGAGGCTCATATTAGGTGTAAGGACTTTCCCTTCTATCTTGAAGGATATTCTAAAGAGTTTCTCTACATTATCTAACTTGGAGAGGTCATCACCTTGGATTAATTGTGCAGAGCCTTCCTCTAGAATTATTTCCCTGTATCAAGGAGTATCCAATTGAGTAATGAGATATATATAATCAAATAAGCAAGTGGAAAAACCCTTTATGAGTTTTGGGAGATACTAAAATGAATAAAAAACTTCTACGCACACTAATATTGTATAAAAAATCATTTCATGGTATTTTATTACCAAGGAATGATGGACAGTAACCGAAACATTTTGAATGCTTCCTCTAGAGGAGCACCGATCGATAACTCCCATTTAAAAGTGAGAGAGCTAAAGTATCTCTTAAAACTCTAATCAATTTAGTACAAGAACAAAAAAAAGGGGATTACATGAGGTGAATGGTTCTAAATCTCATTTATTAAAAAAAATAGAATAACCAATCTCTATTATGAGACATCTATATTTAAAAAATGTTCCAAAGACCACACCTATTATACCCCTCGTATATTCCAACTCTTTTGTTCCTTAGACCATTATGATGATGGTTTCCCACAGGTGAAAGAAATATATGATTCCATGTACCAAAGACAATACCAATAGTAGACAATATACTGTCAAGGAAGTAGACAGTATTCCAACATTCAATATGTATCTAGAAACCAAAAAAATTAGAGACAACCCTTTCAGAAAGGTTTCCAACCATCTTTAAAGCCAAGAACCCTCAATGGAAGGCCTAATTAAAGAAATTGTGATGTCTAATAGCCATATCCTGACCGATATCAATGAATTAAGAAATAAAGGTTTAGATAACTCCTTGTTTAGTCAATTTCTATCCCTAAGGGAAATGTCTTCTCTATTTCATTAAGAAGTGGAATAGAGATGAGAAGCAATGAAGAATAACCATATGGAAAGGAAGATGAATGTGGACAACCTGTTGTGTATGATGAATCTATCCATGAAAAAGAAACTAAAGAAATTGTGGAAACACCCCCTATGAATAAGGATAAATAGAAGGATAAGTTAAAAGATCTGTATTAACCCCAACCCCCTTCTCATCTAGAGAAATACCCCCAAGATACTCAGTGAAGACACACTACAAAAAAAGATTATAAAAATATTCAAGAAGGTGTATATTAACATCCCTTTGCCTAATGATAGATTTCAGATGACAAGGTATGAAAAATTCATCAAAGACATGTGCACTGGTAGGATAAGATTGTAAGGTAATGAAAAGGTAATTATAGGTAAAAATGTTTCCATTCTTGTAACCCCACAAATATCTTAGAAATTAAAATATCCCGTTACCTTCACTATCCCTTATGCTATTGGTGAACTTAATTTTTCTAATACACTTTTTGATTTAGGAGAATCAATTAATGTATTATCTTAATCAGTTTATTCATCTCTTCAGATAGGATAATTCAAACTCACCTGAGTAGTTGTGCAACTTTCCAACCAAGCCATTACCTACCTAATATGCATTATATAAGATGTTCTAGTAAGTGTATATGGAATTATATTCCCTACTGACTTTTATATTTTGAACATGGAAGAAGGAAAAGGTAAAGATCACTCACCTATCATCTTAGGTAGAACATTTCTCAATACTTCCAAAAAATTATCAATGTTAATAAAGGAACTCTTTCAATGAATTTTGGTGAAAAAATATAAATTTTAACATTTTAGATTCAATGAAATGCCTCCATGAAGAGAAATACGTTTTTTACTTTGATTTTTTTGAATTGCCTTGTTGTTCTAAAGAAGAAATTAGAGTGTTGGATGAAAGAATTAGACTAAGAGTGGCTTTGTAATCTCATGATTTCACTGGTAAATTTTTCTTCGAAAGTGATTTTAATATGGAATCTATTTTAGGTGTTGAGAAACTTAAAGAAATTGATGATAAATATTCAGATGATTTACTCAAATTTTCTTTTGAAACCTCTACCTTACATGCATAAGCAACAAGTATAGATAATACCAAGTTAAAATTTCCATTATAAAAACCACTTGAATTAGAATTTATGTTTCATCCATCCAAATGGGATATTCATTACTTAAATAAAATAATGAATTATATGTTGAGATGTAACATAAATCTTGTAGGGATACTAAAAAGGTTCACCTGGAGTTTGGGAAAATTGAAAATAAAGGAAGCTGTAGATGATGGAACTGGAGGAACTGAGAATAGAGGCATATGATAATTCACTATTGTACAAGGAGGAGGCCAGATCTATCCATGATACACTCATTTTGAAAAGAATCTTGGGTATAGAAGATAACACTACCACAAATACAGGCAAGAGAATCACTTGGGTTTTATCAACGCTAATCAGAAAGCGCTGATAAATCTACCCTTTATCAGCGCTAATAATAGTGTTGATAAAAGTTTTTAATAGAAAAAATCATTAATTTATATAAAAATATTTTAATTATATTCAATAATAACGTTTATATGTATAAATTAAATAAATAATTCATTTTTATTATGTTTATTATGTTTATGTTTTATTTATGTTTATTATGTTTATTAGTTTTAGTTATATCTTTATTATATATTTATTATACTATATATTTATAATATTATATATAAATACTTTTTTAATATATATATATATACACAAATACTTATTAAATATATATATATATATAAATAAATTTATGTTTCCAAATTAATGTGTCAATTGAGGCATACGTTCATATTCTCATAAATATATGTTCATTGTTTACCCTAATGTTGGCCATATATACTATAGAACTATATATAATTGGTGTATTCATTCATTTTCTATATATATGAAGCTTTATATTCTCATAAATACTTAAAATCATGATAAATATATTTAAATAAACAATAAATGTATTTATTATATTTAAAAATATAAATATTTAGTTATATATAATTATATACTTTTTAAATATATTATATATAATTATAATTATATATAACTAATTAAATATAAATATGTTTAAATAATTATAAAATTACAAAATATTTTTTAAATGATAAATATATATTTATGAATACCTTTTGAATACATTTATTTATAAATATACGTCTTTAATGAATATATACACAGACACACACACACACATATTTAAATACTTATGAAAATAAAAATAAAAATAATATATCAATTTATATTTATATAATAAATATATTAATTATATATATTTATAAAATTATAAATGTAATAAATATATTGGTTATAATTTTATAATTATGAATAAATGGTATTTTTTATTAGCACTAATTAAAAAGCACTGATAAAACATACATTTATCAGTGCTTTTTTAGTGCTGATAAAGATCGGACTTTATGAGTGTTAAAAAAGCACTGATAAAGGCATGTTTTATCAGAACTTTCAATTTCAGTGCTGATAAAACATACTTTTATCAGCACTTTTTATCTAGAACTGATAAAAATGTTGTTGGGTTTTATAAATAAACCCTAACTTTCTCCTCCTTCCTCGCACCCCTCAAGCTCTCACGGAAGCCGATCCCTACCACCGCCACCACCGCCACCACCACCACTAGATTCACCTCCTCTCCTCCTTCCTCTCCTCCCTCCTTTCATACCTCCTCCTCCTCCTCAGCCGCTGACTCTTCCACCACCACGAACCGAGCTTCGCCACACGACTCTCGTCCATCGCGCCTCTCCTCCACCAGGGGCTCTCTTTCGCCGCACCTCTCCTTCGTCGTGGCTCTCCTCTATCATTTCCTATACTATGTCACGTCTCTCCTATGCCACACCTCTCCTACACCATGGATGAACCTCCACTACATTCTGAAACACACCTCCATGGTTAGTTTTTTCATCTTTCTCATTGGGTTCACTTATTACAGTTTGATATTGATGGTGATGTTGTGAATTGTATGGTCTAAATGCCCCGTTAAAAATCATGTTCATTGGTGGTCCTTGTTTGCGCACTAGTTATATTTAGTAAAATTCAATTTTCATATACCATATTTTGAATTGGTTGATTTAAAAATATTTAATGTAATATGGGTTTTCATCATGGTAGAATATAAACATTTTTTTTGCTTGAAACTTATGAATTTAAGTGGGTCAAATGTATTGTAGTGGTGTTATTATCCAAATATTTTGTTTCCAATATCAAATTATGACACAGTTGAATATATTTTTTATGGTATAATTCTATGTGGAAATATTACTCCATAAAAATATTTTAGGATTCAGTAATATTTGAAGAATTTTCTTAAGCTTAAAACTCAAATTTAGAATTTTGTTAAATAAGTGGAGAATGAGTTGGAAGTTACAATATTAATGAAATGGATTTTAAAAGGGGGATACTATCAAATATAAATGCGATGAAAGGAATATTACAATAATGTAAGAGAATATTTATTAATGATTCCCCATTCTTATAAAAACTTGTAGAGAATATTTCCATGAGAATAGTAGTACTAAACCTTTTTGGCCACTCTGAGAATAATTGAAAGGAGAAATTAATATAATAAGTATCATCATGTGTTTCACCAAATACTATTACATGAGGTATCAAAGTAAGTGAAGTTTATATTTTTTTACATAAATACAATTTTGGGAGAGTGATAATGTATTGGAAAGTGACACCTTTATTTCATAAGGTAGAGGATTTATCAAAGACTCTTTATTTTTCCTTGATGATGAGTGTTTTCTTTGGATTTTTTGTGAAATGGGTAGTGGTAATCATGATGAATCCATGAATCTATTGGTCCCTTAAATGTGGACTAGGAAGCATGATGTGATGATGTTTTGGATTCATGATAGTGGTGCCAAATAATTAATAGGGTGATCTTTTAAGGATTTAACTGAGAATTGGTTTTGGTATTGAATTTATATGAAATGTGTTAATATTGGATTTATTGGTTATAGATTAATATTGTATTTATTGGTAACATTTTGGTGATGGATTTATTGAAAAAAATGTAATAAAACTGTTTTTTATAATCATGGATAGTGATAAATTTGTTTTCAACATATATTGATTATTGATTTTGGATTCATTATCAACACATGATTAGTTATTGGATATTGTTCTGGAAGTAGATGTTTGAGATGATATATAGTTTTTCTGAAAGTTATTATAAGATAAGTATTTTATATTTTTTAGAAGTTATTCTACAAGAGGGGATGAAGATGTTCAAAAGAATAATTCTGAAATTTTGATAATGCAGTTGAGTTGGATGGAGTTCATTTGATAAATTTCAAAAGTTGTATAAAATACCATGGAATGAGTATAAGTGTTACACCATGAGTATAGTTCCTAGAAAAATGAAAAATTCATAATAATCCCTGCATATATAAAATTATCCAGGACACATTTTAAATGAAATGGAAAAGTATGGATAACCTTATAGTGATACATGAAGGTTACATGTACCAATGTGTAAGGTACTTACAAAAGAGACTATGATGTCATAGAGAAGGATGATGGAGTTTTGGATGGTTTTGGGAAGCAATTATAGAAATTATATATATAGGATATAAGTGACATCCTAACACCCTAATTCAATTTGATAAATCTACATCATTCTATGTTTGGTTTCACAAGGAATAATTAACACCATGTAGAGGTACCCATGAGAATTAAGATCCAAGATATTTTAAAGGTGACTAGTTGATCACACTATAGGAGATGGAATATCAATATTCATGAAATTTTTAATGGGAATATAGATAATTCCATTTATATATAAGATTTTTTCATGTAATGGTAATAATGTCCACACTATGAGGGGAATGTGTAAGAGTTATTCATGTCATGAGGATTTTATACATTTTTTGAAGTGGCTTAGGAAGGCCTTGGTGGTTTTACCTACTTTGTGATTTTCATTCCATATAAGAAATCTTGGTATGAATGATTAAGTATACTTGGAGTCTATGGTGAACACACTATGATGGAGAAATTCATGTTTCCATGTTCTAGTAAAAGGATAATAATGAGATATTCTACATAACATGTTTTTTCTATGTTAGCTATGAAATTTTGAGGTTAACAATTAAAATATATAATAATGAGTATCACACCATGTATTTGATTAATCTTGAGACTCTGGTTTTAGAAGAGAATGAGATTCATATGGTGATTAAAATGTTCATTCCTAGAAGTATTCAAGTGAATATATATAACAACCTAACATGGGTCAACATGACATGTCACCCAAGATGTCTTTATACAAGGCCTGAAACCCATTCCAGATCACCATGGGTTAGCGATAACCAAATGGGTATCGACATACATAACTATGGGAATTATTTCACCCTAAAATATAATAACTAAAATAACTTAAAAGAAAAGATGAAAATAAGGAATAACACACCTATAAATTTTGAGTCCATTACAATCTCCCCCTATAAGGACTTATTGTCCCTAAGAAGTGTCTCTAGAGGTATTTCTCGACCATCTTAGGCCACTGAGCCTGTGCATCAGACTCCTGATTCCAATATTCTTCTTGAATATTCCCATGATTCAAAAAACTCAAAATTTAGGCACCATATTTCTTCTCAATACCTTTTCAATCCAATCAATAATTTATAGTATATGTTTCTCAAACGATGTCTAAATAATACCAAGTTTTCTAACTTTACTAAGTGTAGATTGAAGGTTCCGGACGCATCGGAAGCGCATGGGTGGATGTGACCACTTGGCCTTTTGTCATTAGAAATGATCAATATGGGATCAATACGACGATAAATGCCAGTCTCCACGGATCGAATCCCAGAAAAAGACAAAGAAGATGGTTTGTCCCGGAACCACAAACAAGGATCGTTACAGGTTGATTATAATTAATTTAATTAATTATAAAGAAATACATTTTGGGTGTTCTTTCTTTGTTGATGTTCTTGATCACGTTGTCAATGTGATCCATCGTTGCATCACAGAATCCAAGTGTAGACTCCCTCTAGCGGTGATCCACACGTGTACCTCGTATCTCTGGACGTCGCCAAAGGATTCTCCGGGTGCTAGCGTGGTGAAGCCTTTGCTTGCATTGTCCACATTAGATCTTCTTGATCCGATGTAAGAGGATCTCTCTCGATCTTGAGAGCGTTCTTAGAGGAAGAGGTTCTTTCGGCCTTGAAATAATTCTCCAGAGATGTTGTGCACAACGATTCTCTTGTGTAGGAAAAGAGTTGGGGTTGTGAGGATATTTATAATCGAGTTTGAGGTTGTAGATTTATGACAATAAATAAACACGTTACACATTTCATTTATTTCATTAACTCTAATTGAAAACCCCCATGTCGAATAATAAATTCCTTGACATGCGCTGACGATGATTATAATAAATATCATTTAATAAAATGATATTATATCCTCAAAATCCCGACTGGAAAAACTACACGTCATGTAATAATAAATACACGGCGTGTACTTGTTCTTCATTGAAAACTACACGACGTGTACATTAAATGTACACGGCGTGCATATCTTGTTTTCATTTATTCATTTCCTTTCCAAAATAAAACTACACGACGTGTACTTGTTTTATTTTATTTTTCCTCCATCATTTAAAACAACTTATGCTTCCTTGAATAATTATTAAACCACGTACGAGAATAATCTTTATTCAACTTGAGATACTTCGATACACTTAGTGTGTGACCCTCTAGGCCTCTTTATCGTTGGCATTAGGCGGACTTGCCTAAAGTCCAAGATTACTATCTAGCAACGGGTTAAGGCACCCAAGAGAAAGAAGTTGACGCTTTATTGACGTATCACCTCATACGAACGCTTACTATGTAATTTAATCCCTTTGTCTCAATATCTAATCAAGAAGGTTTCCTGGAAGTGTCATAAACCTATATGCTTGATCTATCGTTCTTTGACTACCTGAAATAAACTCGTCGTTTACACCATGGCCATGGAATTTAATGCGACAGTTCTATTTCAATCAAAGGGCCGAGATATCAACTTCCATAAATAGAAGGTACAAATCCTTCATCGACTTATCCATTAACAACATGTCACTCGTGACGCTCCCAATGTACCCTACTTTCCGCCAACTGTCTGCGTGACGGTTTTTGTCAGTAAATCTAAGTGCGCGAGTCATGACACGAGTTAATGATAATCTTTCAGTCTAAGGACCATTACACATGCTCGCAGATAGAAATATCCGATGAAACCAAGACATGCAGAATTACTACTGGCGGGTCTGTTCTCATAATATCCCATCTTGGAGATTACCAAGTGCGAACTCCATGAGAGAGAGTCTCGTCTTCTTACGAGTACTCGCACATGACGGTCTGTATACTATGTGTCCTATCATAGTATGTCATCAAACCGCAGAACTTTATTTAAGAATATTTTTATAGCATTTCAAGGTTCTCATCATAGCAGGGATCTGCTATGACCTTATTAATGCAACAAATATTCCAGGATATTATTATATTATAGTCATGCAGAACAATGAAAAATATATAATAAGTGAACATTCATGTAATCAAAGTAAAAAATAGTTGGTTATGAGGACACCAACCCTTACAAACTCCCACTTAGAATAGAGCAAACTACCTATGACTTTTAGTCCGCTAGACCTCACATGATGATCATGTTTCTGCTGAGTCAAAGCTTTAGTCAATGGGTCCACCACGTTGTCTTCTGTGGAAATACTACTCACTGTAACTTCACCTCTCTGAGAAAAATCCCTCAAGAGATGATACTTCCGAAGTATGTTCTTTTTCCGCTGATGTGACCTTGGCTCTTTTTCAAGTGCCACCGCTGCAGTATTATCACAATAGAGTGTGATAGGATCTTTATTGCTCGGTACAACATCCATCTCTTGGATGAAGCTTTGCATCCATACTGCTTATTTAGCTGCCTCAGAAGCTGCGATATACTCGGACTCCGCTGTAGAATCTGCCACCACACTTTGTTTTGAGCTCTTCCAGCTCACTGCACCTCCATTCAAACTGAAGATATATCCAGTCTACGACTTCATGTCATCTTGATCAGTCTAGAAACTATCATCTACATGTCCTCTGATGACTAGTTCCTCATCTCCTCCATAAACTAGGAACATATCCTTAGTACACCTCAGATACTTAAGGATAGTATTGACTCCATCCAATGGCGGTCTTGATAGAGTTAATATTTTCATTATTATTTATATGTTTTTCAATGATTTAATCCCTCCAAATTATTCAATGTGAGTGTATTTGCATCATTTATGTGTTTTTTATGTATTTTGGTCTTAAATGTGAAAATGGGGTAATTCTGTAAAATTGGCAGTTTTATATAGCTTCTGTGTTTCGGGAATAACATTTATAATATTTTTCCAATTGAAGTGAATAATTTTTTTTAGGGTTACTATGCTTATGGTCTTCAAATGTTCCTTCTGGACCAAGACCCAATTTGAAACCCAATGGTACAGAAAATTCAATCAAGTGGAGAAATCAGTTTGGAAGGCAGAATGGACCCCACTGCATTAAATATGGAATATCTCATTCATACTACCTTAGAATGAGGTTCTTCCAGCTGGTGTCGACATATGACTTCAAAAGGACGGTTCACATTAAATTTCATAGATTATGGAGCTCATTAATGCATCCTTTTGGCGCGTCCACGTGGAGTGGGTGAAACAGTGTTTGGAATCTAGAAAAGTAATTGTCATTTATTCATCCATATATTTCTTTACACCTGTCCAATGACTCTCAAATTTTGAGGGTCGATATCCAACTTCATTTGAAACATTCTATAAGAAGGTAACTCTGGGAGTTTCTACCAGCTGTTGGGCAGAACAGAGGAAAACTTCTGGAGGACAGATTCTGGAGCATCAAATTTTCTGTTCTTTGTTTTCTCTCTTTTGTTCTTCTTAGTTTTGTAATGAATTCTTCTTTCCACTTAGTCACAATTACCCTTACCATGGTGGGGTAAACTTCTGTTTGATTGGGGAAATATAGGTTTTCCATGTTGTATTTCATGAGTTCCTTCTATTAATGTTTTAAAATCCTCTTTTCTCTTCTACGAATCTGTTTCAATTTCTTATAACAGTTTTTATTATCATGTACGATTGTATCTAATTTTAGATTCTGTTGTTCATTTATATTTGGTCAATGATAAATATCTCCCTCCACTAGGTTCTGGTTTATAAACAATGGAATAGACCGGGATTTAGTGGTGTAGTACTCGGTGATCACTGATACGTGTGTGAGGAGTAGTGAATGTTCTTGATTGCTTGGAATAAACAAGACCCTATTGGTAATTGCCTAAGATAATTGGGGGTATTTTCTACAACTCTATTACACATTGGAAGGAGAGTAGACCAATCTGAGGTTTTAATAAGGTTTATTCTCACATTTTTATTTGACCAAGGGAGTGAGAATAAATGATTGTGGATTCTCACTCTTAACAATGATAGAATTACAATTGGAAAACCAACCCTAACCTGATCACCATTTCATATCACTGATTTAAATCACATCATTTTTCAATTTGTTTCAAAACTTTCACTTAATTACTTTCCTTTATTTAGTTTCTTTCTTGTATTTTCTAAATCAAACAATTTCTAAAAAAAACCTCACTTATTTCTATTTTAAGGTGACAGCTTAATTGTTGTGAACTCCTCTCTGGAGACAACCTAGGTAACCCACTATAATACATTTTAACATAGGTTATATTTTCTTTTTCCACAACCCATGACAGGATCGTGTCAAAACTTGGCGCCGTTGCCAGGGAGGTAGCGCCAACATTTATTTTATTTTCTTTTCATTCTTTTTTCATCTTTTCTCTTCAAAATTGCATGACTCGAACCTCAAAAACTGAACCTTTACCCATAGATCATGAAATTGAAAGAACCTTGTTGAATAGACTTAAAAACATTAATTTGAAATATGAATTTGAGGAATTTCCCCTTGCAGACTCAAGTGAGACTTCAAGTGTTCACTTTGAGCTTGTCATCATGGCTGAAAATCAAAACCAAACACTTAGAGACCTCTGTGCACCACAATTCCTTAATCAAAACAATCAACTTTTCATGCCAGTGTTACAAAATTATTTTTAAATGAAACCTAACATGATTACTTTGCTTCCAAAGTTTCATGTTTTGGCAGGTGAAGATCCAAACAAACACATTAAAGAGTTCACACATGTTTTCTCAACTTTCAGACCCCGTGAAATTACCGAGGAGAAGGTAAAGTGGAAGGCATTTCCGTTTTCATTGGATGGAGCTGCTAAAGAATGGTTGTACGGCCTACAACCAGGAGACGTACATGTCTAGAATAACCTGGTAAGATGTTTTATGAAAATATTATTCCCTACCTCTAGAAGCAAAACCTTTCGGAAGGAAATCTACGCCATATGACAATCATCTGGAGAAACCCTTTATGAGTACTGGGAGAGATTTAAGAAGCTATGTGCCAGATGTCCACATCAAGCCATTGAGGAACACCACTTTATTGTCTTCTTCTATCAAGGACTACTGGACAATGATAGAAACCTTCTCTATGCATTATCTGGAGGTGCACTGATTGACAAGTCACCAGAAGAAGCCAAGGGCTTGATTGAGAAGATTTCCCAAAACTCGCAGCAATTTGGAATAAGAGGTATTGGAACAAGAGGTATTCATGAGGTACACACTTCTCATCCATCACCCTTATTAGAAACTAAGATTGAAGATCTAACTAGCATGGTGAGGCAGATGGCCTTAAAGTAAGTTAGTGACCAACAAGCGCCAGCTAAGGTATGTGGTTTATGCTCATCTCCTGATCATTTCACTGACCAGTGTGCTGAAATACATGGAATGGAAAGTTGTGCAGCAACCTTTCAACCAAGGCAGTTCCAGAAAAATCAAGGATGGAGAGATCCTAACCAAGTCCAATATGGATTTGGAAATCAGCAGAATCAAGCTAGGCCCCCGTACCAAAATCAGTTTCAAAACCAACCCTCATTCCAGAATCAATTCCAGAACCCTCCACCATTTCAGCAAAAGCAATCTTATAACCATTATTCATACCAAAAACCAACCAATATCCAAATAACCTATGAGCAACCATCCGCTAGTGCCCAACCTACAATTCAAAACCAACAAAAATCTAATTTTGAAGGACTTAAAGACACTGTTAAAGATTTGTCCAACAAGTTTGAAAGTCTCATGGAATTTCTAACCAAAAATCCAGGTAAACTCCCTTCCCAAAAATTCCCAAACCCAAAATATAATGTTAGTATTATAACTACAAGAAGTGGAAAAGAACTCCAACCACCATCCACCATTGAACCTGAAACAAGAAAAACTGATCTGGGTGAGAATGAAGTTAGAAATGATGAAAATTCTATGAAAATGCATCGGGAAGAAGATAAGAAAGGGGAGGATGATAATGATAGGCCAAGAAGGAAGAAAAAAGAAACACCATTTCAAAGACAACAAAGGGAGAATAAAGATATAACACCACCATTTCCATCAAGGATGATTGAATCAAATAGGTTATAAGAATAATCACTTCAAAAAGAAATTCCGAACACCTTCCAGAAAGTGGAAATCAACATACCTCTTCTTGAAGCACTCAAAAAAATTCCAAAGTATGATAAATTTTTGAAGGATATTTTCACTAAGAAGAGGAGGCTTCAAGGGAATGAGAGGATAAATTTGGGAAGAAGTGTCTCAGCCCTTATCACACCACAATTGCCAACCAAATGTCAAGATCTAGGGATGCTTTCTATTCCATGCACCATTGGTTCATTAAATTTCTCTAATGCTTTGTGCGATTTAGGTGCATCAATTAATGTATTCCCTCACTAGGTATATACTTCTTTACAGATGGGATACTTGAAGCCCACAAGAGTGGTGGTTCAGCTTGCAAATAGATCCACAGTTTTCCCAGCAGGAGTTCTAGAGGATGTCTTGGTAAAAGTCAAAGATCTTTTATTCCCTGCTGACTTTTATGTGTTGAATATAGTAGATGATAGGATCCCATTACACTCACCCATCATTTTGGGGATACCTTTCTTAAAGACAGACAAAACCATCATCAATGTCCATGAAGGGATACTTACCATGGAATTTGGAGATAGCACTGTCCACTTCAATATTTTTGAATCCATGAGGCACCCATCAGATGATCATTCACTCTTCGCACTCTCCCATGAAGATGAAATAGAACCAATTAAAGAATCAGGCATGTTTCATGAATTTTTATCATTAGGAGAGAATTTTTCCATTAAAGATATCACTGAACATATGGATTCCCAAACTCTTGGAGGTTTTGATTTCCTATTGAAAGAAGAGGTAAAATCTGATTTCTTTGATAATTTGTTAAATGATGATGAAGATGATATGATTTCTTGTGTACAAGATGTCAAACCATTGGAAGTAGAGAACCTCAATTTAGTTTCATCTCTTGAGCATCCTCCTGATCTAGAATTAATACAACTCCCCACTGATTTAAAATATGTTTACCTTATGGAGGGAGAGAAATTACCAGTAATAATTGTTAATAATCTATCTAAAACTCAAGAAAAATCATTGATTGAGATTTTGAGAGAGAATATCCAAGCAATAGGGTGGAGCTTAGGTGATATCCTAGGAATAAACCCAAAAATTTTCTCACATCGAATTTTTATTGAGGGAGATTCCAAACCTGTCAGACAACCCCAAAGGAGGCTGAACCCTACCCTGATGGAGGTTGTGAAAAAAGAGATTGAGAAGTTATTAGAAGCTGGGATCATCTATCCCATATCAGATTCACAGTGGGTTAGCCCCATCCATGTAGTCCCATAGAAAACTGGCCTAACCATTGTGGGGAATGAAAATAATGAATTAATCCCGGTAAGAATTCAGAATAGCTGGAGAGTGTGCATAGATTTTAGGAAGTTGAATCAGGTCACTCAAAAAGATCATTTCCCTATCCATTTCATTGACCATATGCTAGAGAGATTGGAGGGGAGAACCCATTATTGCTTTTTGGATGGATTTTCAGGTTATTTTTAGGTACCCATTGCTCCTGAGGATCAAGAGAAGACTACATTTACTTTTCCTTTCGGCACTTTTTCATACAAAAGGATTCCATTTGGATTGTTTAATTCTCCAGGTACATTTCAGAGGTGTATGGTAAGTATATTTTCTGATCACATTGATGATTTCTTGGTGGTTTTCTTGGATGATTTCACAGTTTTTGTAAATTCTTTTGACTATTGTTTGAAAAATCTGGAAAAAGTTTTGGAAACTTGCATTGAAAAAAACCTTGTTTTGAATTTTAAAAAGTGTCATTTTATGGTTGAGAGAGGAATTGTCCTTGGGCATGTCATTTCTCAGAAAGGCATTGAAGTTGATAAATCAAAAATTGAAGTGATAAATTCTTTGACTTACCCAACTTGTGTGAAACATGTTAGATCATTTTTAGGACATGCAGGATTCTACAGGAGGTTTATCAAAGATTTCAGTAAGATTTCTCTCCCTCTCTCTAGATTACTTTTGAAAGATACTGATTTCGATTTCAATGGTTCATGTAGGGAAGCCTTTGATGAGTTGAAAATGAGATTTATTACACCACCAATAATGCAACCACCCAATTGGGAAGAACCATTCGAGCTACTTTGTGATACTTCAAACCAAGCAGTTGGAGAAGTACTTTCTCATAGAATTGAGGGCAGGCCACAAGTCATTGCATATTCCTCTAAAACCTTAGATGCATCCCAATTCAACTACACAAAAAAAGAAAAAGAGTTTTTAGCAGTTGTTTTTTTCTTTAGAAAGATTTATATCATATCTGCTTGGAACTAAAGTCATTGTTTTTTCTGATCATGCAGCTCTTAGGTACTTGATGAAGAAGGCTGAAGAAAAACCAAGGCTTGTGAGATGGATGCTATTACTACAGGAGTTCAACATAGAAATCAAAGATAAGAAGGGATCTGAGAACCAAGTGGCTGATCACTTAAGTAGACTACCTAACACTGCTGAAGTTGAAATTACAGACACTGAACCACTAAATGATCACCTTCTAGGAGAGCAGTTGTACTTGATTGAAGGAGAAGTACCTTGGTATGCTAACATGGTCAATTATCTGGTAACATCTTAGGTACCATCTCATTTAAATTCTCACCAAATTCAAAAGATGAAATCTGAATCTAAATATTACATCTGGGATGATCCATTTCTTTGGAAGATTTGCAATGACCAAATGATCAGAAGAAGTTTGCCTAAAAATGAAATTGAATCAGTCTTTAGGTTTTGTCACACATTATCTTGTGGAGGCCACTTTGGACCTCAAAGGACAGTGAGGAAGGTTTTAGAATCTAGACTTTATTGGCCAACACTTTTCAAAGATTCTCATGAATTTTGAAAATGGTGTGAAAAATGTCAATTTACAGGAAATATTTCAAAGAGACAAGAAATGACCCAAAAGCCACTTAATTTTTGTGAAATATTTGATGTTTTGGGGATAGATTTGATGGGCCCTTTCCCAATGTCATTTGAAAATTCTTACATTCTTCTCGCTGTTGATTATGTTTCCAAATGGGTGGAAGCAAAAGCCACCAGAACTAACAATGCTAAAGTTGTTTTTGATTTTGTCAGGGCTAACATATTTTGTAGGTTTGGAGTTCCTAGATCCATCATTAGTGATGAAGGGACTCACTTTTGTAATTGGATAATGGAGGCTTTGTTGAAAAAGTATGGGGTGAATCATAAAACATCAACTCCCTATCATCCACAGACTAATGGGCAAGCTAAAGTGTCCAATAGGGAAATCAAAGGAATTTTGGAAAAGACTGTTAATCCAAATAGGAAGGATTGGAGCCAAAGGTTAGAAGACACATTATGGGCTTACAGGACAGCCTATAAAACTCCAATTGGAATGAGTCCATATAGGATGATTTATGGGAAAAGTTGTCACCTACCTGTGGAATTGGAACACAAGGCATACTGGGCTGTGAGGAAGATGAATCTGGATCTTGAAAGTGTTGGGAAAGAGAGAAGATTGCAGTTACAGGAGCAGGAAGAAATTTGAAGGGAATCATTTGAAAATTCCAGAATTTACAGAGAGAACAAGAGTGGCTCATGACAAACTGATCCAACCAAAAGACTTTCATCCTGGAGACAAGGTGTTGTTATTCAATTCAAGACTCAAGCTGATTCCAGGTAAACTTCATTCCAGGTGGGAAGGTCCATTTATAGTTACTCATGTATATCCTTTTGGTGCTATGCAGATTGTGAAGGATGGAGCGAAGGATCCATTCACTGTTAATGGGAATAGATTGAAGAAATTCCTTGGGACCATTCCATCAGAGCCAATGGAGGAGATCACACTCCTCCACCCTGTTTATCAGTAAACTCCATCAGGTCGTACCTCTCCTTTATATTTTCATGATTGATGTGATTCAATTTCCAATATTCTTACATGTTAAATACATTTGAATTCATTGCGGACACTGCATCATTTAAGTGTGGAGGAGGGAACCTTTGTAGTTTAGGATTTTTATGTGTTGTTTGTTTTCCTATTTGTTTTAAAAAAACATATGTGTGTTTAAAATTTTGTGTGTTTATTTTTCAATTTTTGTGTGTTTTTGAAACTTTTGAGCTGAAATGATTATCATTGATATTTTTGAAACCCATTTCCATGGGAGAAATAATTTATTCAATGAAACTGAGCTTAAATGAATGCTGAAAATGATATTGTTTCAAGTTCAATTCTTTGGGAATTTCATGAAAAATACTCTGTTTTTTGAATCCCATGCCACATATCACTGTATTTATATATGAAATCAAATTCCCATGAGGCTTCTGAACCTATTATTTTCATATTCATTATATTCACCTCACTTCTTGAGAGAACCAAATCATGCTTGTTTTAACCAGAATTTGATTTATTCCTTTAAAAACTTGAGGGTTTTGGGTACATGTGTTTTAAATGATTGAGTCATTTCTTTGGTTTGAAAGCCCCCTTTTCAAGATGATACCTTTAATTCTGGCCTACCTTGTAAATTTGATCCTTGTAACCCATAGAATCCATGAACATCCTATTAGGTTAGCCACATTACAAGACAATTTTCCCTATCCAACCTACTCTTGAAGTGAAATTGCATGATATATTTGAATATAAGTGTGGGGGGAAGATGTCTTGTATTGTACTACCTTATTTGGGGATACTTTGGGTGAAAAAAATGTCGAAGAGATGTTATTGCTGCTGAAAAAAAACCATCTTGCTGAAATATGTGCCTTTTCTAGAGCTTTCATGATGAGAGAAGCTGTGCCTTTCTGGAGCTTCTAATGTAAAAAAGAAAGTTGTGCCTTTTTTGGAGCTTTCAAGAAATATTATATTTGAGAAGATTGAAATTTTTTATGCTGAAATGATGAACTGTGTGAACATTCCTTGATATTACATAAATAAGGAGCTTATTTTCTACTAAGGGGAGTGAAGAGGAGACCATACTTTTTGAGAAAATTAGAGTAATGCAATTTTGCTTCAAAAAGAGCCAAGCCCTCTTCATTCATCCTCAGAATATTTACAACTAAATCCTACCAAACTAAAGCCACATAACAACCTTGAAAATCCCTCTTGATAAACATATGTCTTTGACTCACATCGGGTGGAGATGTAGGAATTTATCAAGCCTACGGTGACCCTTGTATGAGTTTGGATGAAAAAGACATTGCTAAAAAATTGAAATTTGTGTAATGAGAGATAATGAAAGTTAGGTAAGTGTTTTGTGTGCATGGGAGGAGAAATGAAGATTAAATTTTTGAATTATCCTAAATTAAGAACATGAAATAATATATTTTTAGGAGGCATGATATATTTTGTTTCTTGTTTTCAAATTGGTGGATCTCATGGATATGTGTTTTGAATTTACTTTGATTTTATTTTGATTCTGACTTGTCCAGGAGTCCAAGTGATAAGTATGGGGGAATTGATAGAGTAAATATTTTCATTATTATTTATATTTTTTTCAATGATTTAATCCCTTCCAATTATTCAATGTGAGTGTATTTGCATAATTTATGTGTTTTTGGTGTATTTTGGGCTTAAATGTGAAAATGGGGTAATTCTGTAAAATTGGCAGTTTTATATAGTTTCTATGTTTCGGGAATAACTTTTATAATATTGGTCCAATTGAAGTGAATAATTTTTTTTAGGATTACTATGCTTATGGGATTCAAATGTTCCTTCTGTACCAAGACCCAATTCGAAACCCAATGGTACAGAAAATTCAATCAAGTGGAGAAATCAGTTTGGAAGGTAGAATGGACCCCAATGCATTAAATATGGAATATCTCCTTTAGCTGACCTTAGAATGATGTTCTTACAGCTGTTGTCGACATAGTACTTCAAAAGGACGGTACAAATTAAATTTCATAGATTATGGATCTCATTAATGCATCCTTTTGGCGCGTCCAAGTGGAGTAGGTGAAACAGTGTTTGGCGTCCAGAAAAGGAATTGTCATTTATTCGGCAATATATTTCTTTCCACATGTCCAATGACTCTCAAATTTTGAGGGTTGATATCCAAATTCATTTTCAACATTATATAAGAAGGTACCTCTGGGAGTTTCGGCCGGCTGGTGGGAAGAACAGAGGCAAACTTCTGGAGGATAGATTCTGAAGTATCAAATTTTCTGTTCTTTGTTTTCTCTCTTTTGTTCTTCTTAGTTTTGTAATGAATTATTCATTCCACTTAGTCACAATTACCCTTACCATGGTGGGGTAAACTTATGTGTGATTGGGGAAGGAGAGGTTTTCCATGTTGTATTTCATGAGTTACTTCTATTAATGTTTTAAAATCCTCTTTTCTCTTCTGCGAATCTGTTTCAATTTCTTATAACAGTTTTTATTATCATGTATGATTGTATCTAATTTTAGATTCTATTGTTCATTTATATTTGGTCAATGATAAATATCTCCCTCCACTATGTTCTAGTTTATAAACAATGGAATATACTTGGATTTAGTGGTGTAGTACTCGGTGATCACCGGTACATGTGTGAGGAGTAGTGAATGTTCTTGATTGCTTGGGATAAACAAGACCCGATTGGGAATTGCCTAAGATAATTGGGGGGTATTTGATACAACTCTATTACACATTGGAAGGAGAGTAGACCAATCTGAGGTTTTAGTAAGGTTTATTCTCACATTTTTATTTGACCAAGGGAGTGAGAAGAAACGATTGTGGATTCTCACTCTTAACGATTTAACATAGGAGAATTGGGTAAAATGAACAATGATAGAATTACAATTGGAAAACCAACCCTAACCTGATCACCATTTAATATCACTGATTTAAATCACATCATTTGTAAATTTGTTTCAAAACTTTCACTTAATTACTTTACTTTATTTAGTTTCTTTCTTGTATTTTCTAAATCAAACAATTTCTAAAAACAACCTCACTTCTTTCTATTTTAAGGTGACAGCTTAATTGTTGTGCACTCCTCTCTGGAGACAACCTAGGTAACCCACTATAATACATTTTAACATAGGTTATATTTGTTTTTTCCACACCCCACGACAGGCTCGTGTCAGGTCTCCTAGATCAGCTTGATATCTGCCTACCACACTTAATGTGTAAGCAACATCTAGCCTCGTACATAGCATAGCATACATGACTGACCCAATCGCGGATGCGTAAGGGATCCTTGCCATCCTATTTCTTTCCTCATGTGTTTTAGGACACATTTTATTGTAAAGATGAATGCCATGTGACACTAGAAACAATCCCCTCTTGGGTTGTTCCATACTGAATCTCTTCAGTATCTTGTCAATGTATGTACTTTGACTCAGGCCCAGCATTCTCTTGGATCTATCACGATGGATCTTGATCCCAAGAATATATGCCGCCTCACCCAAGTCTTTCATGGAGAAGCATTTATGTAACCATTCCTTAACTGACTGTAAGACAGGTACTTTGTTTCCAATTAGCAATATGTCATCAACATATACTATTAGGAAAATGACAGCACTTCCACTAAACCTTTTGTAGACACAAGTCTCACATTCGTTCTTAACAAATCCAAATTCCGTAACAGCTTCATCAAAATGAATGTTCCATGACCTTGATGATTTCATTAATCCATAAATGTATTTCTGCAACTTGCATACCTTGTTGGCATCCTTTGGAGTCACAAAACCTTCAGGTTGTGTCATGTAGACATCTTCCTGGAGGTTCCCATTAAGGAAATCTGTTTTGACATCCATTTGCCAAATTTCATAGTCATGGTAAGAAGAAATGGCCAATAGGATTCTGATGGATTTCAGCATCGCAAACGGTGAAAAGGTTTCATCATAGTCTATTCCCTGACATTGTCTAAAAACTTTTGCAACCAGTCATGCCTTATAGGTGCTAACTTGCCCCTCTATGTCCAGTTTCTTCTTGAATACCCATTTATTACCAATAGTCTTAACATCAACTGGAGGATCTACCAAAATACAGACTTGGTTTTGGTACATGGAATCCATTTCAGAATTCATGGATTCATTCCACTTGGCAACGTCTGTGCCTTCAACTGCTTCCTTGTAGGTAAGAGGATCATTATTGTCAACCAATAATGAGTCACCATCCTCGGTGACAAGAAAATCATATCATTCTGGTTCTCTCACCTCTCTTGTGCTCCTACGCAGTTCTTGTGTATCTAGAATAGATTGTTCTTCCACGGGGCTTTGTGGAATCTGTTCTTGTACCAACTCATGTGTATCTTGAGACTCGACTTCATCGAAGTCTATCCCTCTCCCAGTAAATCTTTTGGAGATGTGCCCCCTCTCAAGGAATATGGCATGTCTTACCACTGTAACCTTTTTTTCTGAGGAGTTGTATAGGTAATATCCCCTTTTTTCCTTGGGATATCCTATAAAGATACACATTGTGCCTCGGGGCGCGAGTTTGTTACCTGTAGAGGCCTTAACAAATGCTTCGCTACCCCACACATGTAAATTCGATAACATGGCTTTGCGTCTACTCCATAACTCGTATGGAATACCATTTATCGATTTAGTTGGTACTTGGTTTAGTATGTGCGCTTATTTTTGTAATGAATATTTTTAAAAGGATAATGGAAGACTCGCATAACTCATCATTGATCTCACCATGTCCAACAGGGTGCGGTTCCTCCTTTCACTTACACCATTCCACTGCGGTGTGTAAGGAGGATTGATTTGAGATAGAATCCCAAACTCTCGTAAGAAATCAATGAAGTCCTGATTAAGACATTCTCCTCCTCTGTCTGAGCGGAGTTTCTTAATATTCTTACCAATATGGTTCTCAACTTCATTCTTGTATTCTTTGAACCGATCAAATGAATCTGAATTATACCTCATTAAA
This sequence comes from Viscum album, assembly GCA_963277665.1. NCBI lineage: Eukaryota > Viridiplantae > Streptophyta > Magnoliopsida > Santalales > Viscaceae > Viscum > Viscum album. The sequence continues at coordinate 1,107,229,379 of OY728128.1, read as the reverse complement.
TAGATATATCCATATCTACTAAAATCATCAGTAAAAGTTATGAAGTAAGAGAACCCACCCCTTGCTTCAACTAGAAATGGTCCACACACATCTGTGTGAACTAATTCTATAATCTCTTTATCTCTTTCACCTTTCCCACTAAATGGGGCTTTGGTCATTTTGCCTTGTAGACACGCATGACGTACACCAATTGGTTTTAGTTCGAAAGAATCTAAATACCCATCTTGATGTAATTTTGTCAAACGTTTCTCATTGACATGACCTAGCCGGTGATGCCAAATTTGGGTGTGGTATGAGTCATGTGAATTAACTTTGTTATCTATTTCCATTACTTGGTTTGTGTAGTCTAACACATAAGGGCCGTTATATAAATGTGCCCTACCAAAACAAATGGTATCTTTATAAAAATAGAAACATCCACTTTCAAACTTGAAGATGAATCCATCAGTATCTAATATGGATACTGAAATAATGTTTTTGGTTATAGAGGGTACATAATAACATCCTTTCAAAACCAAGACCATCCCCGTAGGCAATGTGAGGTGGTAGTCCCTGAAAGTTACAACAGCAAGTCTGGCTCCATTGGCTACTCGTAGATCTACCTCCCCTCGATCAATCTTCCTGAATATACTTGGTTCCTGTATTTGGATACAGATGTGAGCACCACAAGAAGTATCTAATACCCAATTAGTATAAACATATAGATTGAATTCAATAACAAACGCACCTGAAGCTTCCCCTTGCTTCCTTGGCTGGGTGCAGTTTTTCTTCCAGTGGCCCTTCTTGCCACATGCAAAACAAACAGCATCCTGTTCCTTTGCCTCCCCTTTGATATTTCTTTTCTTGGAAGGTCTTGAAGAAGATTTGGGCTTAAAGCTCTTCGCCTTCCCTTTCCTTTTATTCACCATGAGGACAGAAGGCTTTTCACGCTTCATGTCAGTGTCCACTTGGCGAATGAGGATGAGAAGATCAGACAAAGACTTCTCAATGTTGTTCATATTGAAGTTCACAACAAAGTTTGAGAAGCTCTGGGGGAGTGATGAAAGAATGAGATCGATACCCAGTTATTTGGGGAGTTTAAACCCTAGAACCTCCAAGTTCTCAATATAGCCAATGAGCTTGACTACATGAGGCCCAGCTGGGGCACCCTCTCCAAGCTTGCTCTGAAATAGAGCCTTGGAGATCTCAAACCTTTCCTATCTTTCTCTTTCCTGGTATAGACCACGGAGGTCCTCGAGCATGCTATAGGCATCCATGTCTTCATGAGACTTCATGAGCTCACTAGACATCGATGATAGCATCAAACATTGAACTTCGAGAGCGTCGTTCAAATGTTGATCATAGACCAGGAAATCTTCATCACTTTCCCCTGGGGTAGGAGAATCAGGAAGTGTGGACTCCAGCACGTAAAACTTTCGTTCATGGCGTAGGATAACCCGAAGGCGCCTAAACCATTCCTGAAAGTTACTGCCGGTGAGGATATTGTCTTTATCTAGTATTGATCGCAGAGAAAATGTGGTTGATGAGTTTTTCATTTCGATTCTACAAATTAAAAGAGCAGATTTATCAGTACTTTTTTGATTACATTTTTATGAGAAATAATAAATTAATTAATTCTCCCACTATTTTATCAAGTTCCAATGGCCCTCACCATTAAACTCGGAATGTCCAGTTGCTTTGACATTCTAGTGGCAAGGATCCATATTTCCCTTCGCATAACCCCAACAAGGGTTGGTCAAGCTATTTGAAGGTATTTAGGTAGGCAGGTCTTTGCCAACTGTGAGCTTACAGTTCCTTGATCTGTTGAGTGGACTCCCCAATCCTGAAATCCTGACTTGGATTTCCTCAACTCTTGCCTCCAATATTACACCAAGTCTAGCAAGGGCTACTTCTCTTGATTTAATATGGTTAAGTCAACCCAAAACCTTTCATAAGGGATTCCTTTATAAAAGTAAGTGTCCCAACAAGGGTTGGTCAAACACATAGTTTTATTGAGTCTTGCCCTTAATCAGGTAACAGAAGGCTTGGTCTGACTTAATATGGTATTGAGTGATTTTATTCCTTTATGCATAGTTTCGAATTATCACATGCTTGTTAATATTAAGTGATACTTGTTTAAGTGATTAACCATGTTCTGATAATGTTTACGCATAGTCCGATTTTTATTTTATTCCATATTTGCATGCTTGTTCATTTTATTAATTATGTGATCGCGAAAACACATACATAATAAATAAACTATGAAATCAGACAGAAATAAAATAAGATGGCATGATCACGAGCTTCTATTGGTTAGCTTATCTAGAGGTTTTGATAAGCTAACCCTAACCTAGGGAAAACACCTTTAACCTGTTGGTTCGTGTTTTGCAGCTCCCACCTGTCCACCTTTGTATCTTCTTGCGTCGGTTTTGCCTTGGCTTTGGGATTTGAACCGTCTCCTCTGGCTTGGGAGATCCTCCATTACATGGGTTTACATTAAAGAAACCATGGGCACGTAAGCCCTACATTTTATTGGAAGAAGGCTCACAGGCCAACAAATTTAAATTAAATAAATTTAAATGAAACCATACACATACAAAGGGTCTTTGGTCTAGCTCATGATCATCCACAACATGCAACAACATTTACGCATATTTATAATTCAAATTCTTTTAATTTCTCTTTCATTTAAGATAAGTCGCGCTCGAATTCAATTAATTATGATCTTATAATTAATCAATTCTTTATCTTAAATTCCTTTCTAAATTTCCTTGAGATTCTTCTCATCCATATTCCTTGTATGGGTCTTTTTACATTAGAGAAAACCTGGTGAAATTCCATTTCTGGAAAGTACACGGCATGTAGTTTATATTTACACGGTGTGTATTTCTTTTCACCTTGTTTCCAAAGTACACCCCGGGGATTTGGTGTGTTTTCTCTACTTTGGAAATTTTGGAGTACACGGCGTGTAGATGAATCATACACGGCGTGTACTTCCTTGTTACGCGGTAACCGGCTTGGAAATCTCGTGTACGAGGAACACGACTTCTCCTTATACATGGTTTCACCTGGACCAGATCGGACTGCACGACATGTTGTTCCAACATACACGTCGTGTATTCCGGTTCCCACGCGTCGTTCAATTCTGGTCAACTCGGCGTGATTAATACTTAGGCATAATCAATTCACATGACATGGTTTAGTAGACCAGTGCCAGTTCATTGAACCTAAGTACACGGCGTGTAGTTTTAATTACACGCCGTGTAATCCCGTGTTGTACAGACAGAAAGAGCGACTCCTTCAGATGAATTCCTCATTTTTATTTTAATCAAAATCAAAATTAAAAAGTCATTTCTGTGATATGAATCGAGAAACGAAGGAGGAAGAATAGATCTCGTTTATTCAGATTAATAGAATGATACATTTCGAATTGAATCAAATATAAATGCGTAAATTATCAACGAAAATTAAATAACTATAATCAACGTTGTAACCTCGCTCTGATACCATTTGAAGGTTCCGAGCGCAGCGGAAGCGCGTGGGTGGATGTGCCCACTTGGATTTTTTTCATTAGCAATGATCAATCTGGGATCAATACGACGATAAACACCAGTCTCCACGGATCGAATCACAGAAAAAGACAAAGAAGATGGTTTGTCCTGGAACCACAAACAAGGATCGTTACAGGTTGATTATAATTAATTTAATTAATTATAAATAAATACCTTTTGGGTGTTCTTTCTTCATTGATGTTCTTGATCATGTTGTCGATGTGATCCGTCGTTTCATCGCAGAAGCCAAGTCTAGACTCTCTCTAGAGGTGATCCACACGTGTACCTCGTATCTCTGGATGTCGCCAAAGGATTCTCCGGGTGCTAGTGTGGAGAAGCCTTTGCTTGCATTGTCCACCTTATATCGTCTTGATCTGATGGAAGAGGATATCTCTCGGTCTTGAGAGCGTTCTTGGAGGAAGAGGTTATTTCAGCCTTGAATGAATTCTCCAGAGATGTTGTGCACAATGATTCTCTTGTGTAGGAAAAGAGTTGTGGTTGTGCGGATATTTATAATCGAGTTTGAGGTTGTAGAGTTATGACAATAAATAAACGCATTATGCATTTCATTTATTTCATTAACTCTTATTGAAAACCCCCATGTCGAATAATTAATTCCTTGACATGCGTTGATGCTGATTATAATAAATATCATTTAATAAAATGATATTATATCATCAAAATCCCGACTGGAAAAACTACACGGCGTGTAATAATAAATACATGGTGTGTACTTGTTTTTCATTGAAAACTACACGGCGTGTACATTAAATGTACATGGCGTGTATATCTTGTTTTCATTTATTCATTTCCTTTCCAAAATAAAACTACACGGCATGTACATTTAATAATACATGGCGTGTACTTGTTTTATTTTATTTTTCCTCCATCATTTAAAACAACTTAGGCTTCCATGAATAATTATTAAATCACGTATGGGAATAATCTTTATTCAAAATGAGATACTTGGATACACTTAGTGTGTGACCCTCTAGGCCTCTTTATCGTTGGCATTAGGCAGGCTTGCCTAAAGTCCAAGATTACTGTCTAGAAATGGGTCAAGGAACCCAAGAGAAAGAAGTTGACGCCGCATTGACGTATCACCTCATACGAACACTTACTGCATAATTTAATCCCTTTGTCTCAATATCTCATCAAGCAGGTTTCATGGAAGTGTCATAAACCTATATGATTGATCCGTCATTCTTTGACTACCTGAAATAAACTCGTCGTTTACACCATGGACATGGAATTTAATGCGACAGTTCTATTTCAATCAAAGGGCCGAGATATCAACTTCCATAAATAGAAGGGACAAATCCTTCATAGACTTATCCATTAACAACATGTCACTCGTGACGTACCCTACTTTTCGCAAACTTTCTGCGTGACCGTTTTCATCAGTAAATCTAAGTGCGTGGGTCAGGACATGAGTTAATGATAATATTCCAGTCTAAGGAACATTAAACATGCTCGCATATATCAATATTCGATGACACCAAGACATGCAGAATTACTACTGGTGGGTCTGTTCTCATAATCTCCCATCTTGGAGATTACCAAGTGCGAACTCCATGAGAGAGAGTCTCGTCTTCTTACGAGTACTCGCACATGATGGTCTATATACTATGTGTCCTATCATAGTATGTCATCCAACCGCAGAACTTTATTTAAGAATATTGTTATAGAATTTCAAGGTTCTCATCATAGTAGATATCTGCTATGACCTTATTAATGCAACAAATATTCCAGGACATTATTATATTATAGTCATGCAGAACAATGAACAATATATAATAAGTGAACATTCATGTAATCAAAGTACCAAACAGTTGGTTCTGAGGACACCAACCCTTACATAGATGTCTAAATAAAAATTTATTATGATTTGTCACATTATTCAACCAATGAACTAAGTGAAAAACCATACTAGATCCCATCACCAAGTTCCCATAAAAACCCAAGCCCCACTCTATAGGTTGACATCATTGATTCATTTTTGATCTCCTCTAATCGATACCCTTACATGAGTATCTATCATATACCAGTGCAACTCAACCACTTAAGCGCACACACAAAACCAACCACCTCTACCTATGGGTTAGGTTCACCTACACACCACTACCAATGTGCACTAAGAAATTCAATCACTACCAAAACATATGAATGAACATATCTCATTGTCAGCTAAATATTGACACTCACAATCATTTCCAACAACTCCCATACATGCTCACATCACTGAACCCAATGGAATAACTCAAGGACCCATCCGCTTACCCAGACATGACTCTTATAGTTTAACCCTCCTCATCCTCACATGGGATTGTTAGTGACCAAAATATTTATAGGATTTTCATGAACCACAACTAATAATTACTCAAATTACTAACTATCATGATGAGATAACACCCACAATGAATTTCCAAACATGAATTTCACCACCACAATAATCATCCCTTGATAGGTCATAAATCGTTCCCAAAATGTATTGGAACCATGATCGTTCTATGCATGAATTGGAGTATGGTTTGTGTTTTTTGTCAATTCACATTGGAAGTTCATAATGTGTGCCAGTAAAGTGATTATATAGTTCAAGCAGACAACAGTATTGAAGGTGGCACCATTTTCCAGTGTTCGCCAAATTTTTGGGCCTGAAAATCGGAAAATAAAGAAATCGGTTGTTAGAAAAAGGATGTGAACACAAAGAGGAAGTGGTGGGAGAAATAGGTGAGTTGTGCAAGAAAAATAGTGTGGTGCATGAAATAGTGGAGTGAGGGTTTTCGCGCAAGAGGTGTTTCAGAATCAGAACATCGAAAAATGGCAAAGGCATGGGATGCGTGAAAAACATGGAGATATGCGCGAAAAATGATTCATGCATGAAAAGTATTGCACGCCGAATGAGAGGTTTTTCGTGCCACGATGGGTTTTGTGAAAGGGGGTCAGTGAAACCTATAAATAAGAGGTGACCCCCTCATTGCATATGGTTGAAGACTTAGAGAAGATCTGAGTGCTGATGCATGCAAAAGGTTCGCGTAAAGGCAGTAGCATGAAAAATTATGAGTTGCGTGAAAAAGTATGAGTTGTGAGAAAAAAGAGAGGGTGGGAATAAAATTTGAAGGTGTGCGAAATAGTAGAAGTTGCACGTAAAACTTAAGGTTGTGCGTAAAAGTTGATGCTGCATGAAAAAGGCAAAGCTGCGTGTAAAAATTGAGATGGCGTGTAAAATATTAAGTTGTGCAAAAAGGGTGTTGTTGCACAAAATATTTTTCCGCGCAAAAAAAAATATTTCTCGCAAAATTAAGGTATTGTGCGAAAAGGGTTGTGTTGCGCGCAATTGTCAGTGAAACTTGTTTGCATGTTCTGATTATCCGATTCAGTGGTTCAGTGCGTTCAAGTGTATCAATTCCAGACTTCGATACAAGTAGAGTCTTGTGCTAAGTAGAGGCAAGGACTTCAATGCGAATCTGTTGAAGAGACCTTCACGTCTATAAATTGATTGGGACCCCACCAATGGTAGTGAGCTAGAGGGAGTCAACGGGAGTGACCTGAGGGATGCAGTGAGCTATCCCTGAACTTTCGTAAAGGCAGTGAGCCTGGGACAGAGTGACTGTACCCGAACTTTGTAATCCATAGCTAGTGAAGTTTAGTGGATTTTGGTACGACCAAAAACCTATTGACATATGCTCCTTGGATTTATCCCTTAGTGTTGAACCAAGTAAAAGTGTGGTTTGGTATCTTTTTCTTGTGGTTGTTTTCTTTCTACTCCCATAAGTCTTACAGGTTTAATGAGTTCCTACCACCATGGGAACAATATCTTTGTTTTAAAAGAAATAGTTGACTCCCTGATTCACCCCTCCCCTCTCAGGGTGCCCCGGGGTCCTACAAGTGGTATCAAAGGGTAAAGGTTACTGGTGTTAGATCTGTCCTTTGCTGTCATATAGAATGTAGTCAATGCTAGGGGAATTACTCTCTTCGATGGAAGTAATTTTCAAATTTGGAAGAACAAAATGAAATCTCATTTAAGATCCCTTTGAATGGAAGTCCTCTTTGCTACTGTGCAAGGAATACAAGTTACTAATCCAACAGGTCTTGTTATGAATGATACAGACAGGAAAGTTCTTGACGTAGATGCTAAAGCTTAGAATGCTATCACTGCGGATATTTCAGATCAGATCTATCTAAAGGTGATGAGTTTCACCTTAGAAAAGTCTATGTGGGATAAAATTTAAAACATTTATGAAGGAGAAAAAAAAGGGAAGGAGGAAAAACTTCAAGTCTTACACAATAGGTTTGATGATCTAAAGATGCATCCTAATAAGAATGCAGATTCATTCTTAAATTGAATTACTAAAGTAGTGGGAGCAATTATAGGTCTTGGAGAGGAAATCAAAGACATTTATATCGTAAAGAAAATCTTGAGAAGACTTCCTCCTATGTACAATGAAAATGTGTCAACCCTTGAATAAAGAGATCTATCTAAACTATCTTTGGATGATCTGTTAAGTAGTATAGTGGAATATGAGATGAGAGTCAAACCTGAAGATTCCACGAGTCGTGTTAGCAAGGAAATGTCATTCAAAGATATAGAAAAACTGAAAATTTCAAAAGATAGTGGTTGTGAAGATTATGAGGAAAAATAAATTCTTTCTCTCATTTCCAAAAAGATGAAGAAGGGAAAAGGTAAATTTAAACGTAAGCTACCTATAACATGTTTTCATTGTGTAAGAGTTTGGAACATTGCCTCTCAATGCCAAAGAAAGTTTGATGATTATGAGAGCAAAGAAGAAGACATCGAGAAGCCTGGGAAAAGGTTTTTCAAAAAGGGATACTTCAAATATGGAAGGAAGTACATAATAAGAGTTTTTTCTATGAAGAGGAATATGGTGATATTGAATTTTTTGAAGAAGAAGAACTAGAATTTAAAACTGGAAACCATGCTTCCATGATGGATACCATTGAAAAGTCAGAACCCTCGATTAATAAAGGAAGAGATAATCAGATTACTCCTATTGGTGATCCAAAGATTCAAATTAAGTATTCCTTTTCCATGCTTGAGAATAAATGTAAGAGATTCAATAAGTGTAAGGAAATTGTGGAGGAATCATCAGAATATGTTGATGAGCTTGAAGCTAAAATTGAACGACTAGAATAACTAGTGAGAGTCCAATCTTAAATCCTTGAAAGAACAAATGATGTTGTGGAACTAAAGCTTAGAATTGGAGAACAAGAAAAGGTCATAAATGACCTTTCATCCATACTGGAAGATAATTCCAAGACTATTGAGGGTTTTGAGGAAGAATTTGTTACTCTTAAGAGTAAACATGAATGTCAATCAACCACAAATGAGGGTAAGAAGAAAATTCATTTGGGAAGATTCTTAGATGCAAAATTACTGGTAAGAGACAAGTGTGGTTCAGATGGGATTGGAAAAATCTTGAGTGATCAAAGACCCGCTTGCATGGGAAAGAGTGGAATTGGCTATGATGCTGAGATATCAACTAGCGGAAGTGAATATAGATAAAAGAAAGATAAGATGAAAGTTGGTCATGTTGAAATGTTTCCTGAAGTGCTGAAAAAGAAACCCTCAATCCAAACCAAAAGAAGAACTAAAGATTATCCTCAAAATTTTAGAAATGATAGGCAGTCCATCAATTCTCCCAAGGAAGAAGGCATGAGGAGAAATTAAAGTGAGAAGACATTTCCCCTCACGAAGTGTCAATTCTGTGGCCATCTGGGCCATACCATGTCATATTGCAAAGAGGCAAGGAGCTACTTGAATGGGGAAGATCTGGGAAGTCAACAAAGGAGACTAATTTCATATCATACATATTATAGAAGAAATAGTTTCTATGGATATTGTTTTAATTGTTCTAACTTTGTCTATAAAGATATGTATTGCAGGCAGAGGTACGACAGGGTAAATTCATACAACTCTCAGAGACGGGTTAATATTCACCCTCCTGATGGTGTTGTTCTCACAAATAGGTTTTCTCCTATAGAAGAAGATTATGGGTATGAAGAATCTGATTATGTGGAGGAAAGAATTATAAGGCCATCAGTATCTTATAATCAATCCAATATCTCCTGAAAAAAATAAGAAGATCGAGAAATCCAACCTTGTAGAAGTATCCCTCAAAGCTACAAAGAGCAGCAACACCTGGATTCTTGATATTGGATTGTCTTCACATATGACAGGAAATGCTGACCTTTTGAAGAACATTAAAAATAATTTTAATGGAACAGGGAGGTTTGGAAATGATGGTGCTTTAAAGATTAAAGGTAGTGAGAATACTTCTCTCGACAATGGAGAGCTGAAGAATACTGAAGTTCTTTATGTGGATGGTCTACGCCACAATCTCCTCAGTGTGAGTCAACTCTGTGAATTAGGGATCATATTAACTTTCAGTCAAAAAGGATTCACTATAAAGGGAAAAATAGGGAATTCTCTTATGAAAGGATACATAATAGATGGAAACTTATATCAGGTTCACAACAAAGTGAACTCTTGCTATTTGTCTGTTGAAGAAGAAAACAACCTATGGCATTGAAGGCTAGGTCACATTAACCAACAATACATGGAAAAGATATCTAAGATGAAGATAGTCATGGATATCCCCATTCTGAAACATGAACGATAAAAGACTTGTGATGCTTGCGTACGGGGGGAAGCTAGTATGTAATTCATATCGACCAAAGAAGAAAAGGGCATCACACATTCTTGATCTCATCCATACATATGTATGTGGCCTGATAAATGTTGCCAGAACTCATGGAGAGAGGTACTTCATCCTTTTTGTTGATGATTATAGTAGAATGGATCATGTAATGGTTATTCATAGGAAGTGACAAGTACTTGATTCCATGAAAACTTATCGCCAAATTGCCAAGAATGATACTGGAAGGACAATAAAAGTCTTATGATCTAATAATGGAGGAGAATAAACATCCATTGAGTTTGACAATTGCCTAGAAAAGCATGGAATACATCATGAGGTAGCTTCTATGAGAACTCCACAAGAAAATGGAGTTGTTGAGCACCAAAATCGACAGGTCAACAACATGGCCAAGACTATGCTGATTGAGAGTTGTATCTCTTTCCATGACTAGAAAGAAGCTGTTGAAGCTGCAGTACACATTAAAAATCAAACGGGGATTTATATGGGAGAAACGAAGACACCATATGAGTTGTGGCATGGAAGGAAGCCTTCATTGAAATACTTTCATGTTTTTGGAAGAAAAATTTTCATTTGAAATAAATAAGGAAATCAACGGAAGTTTGGTGACAATGCGGATGAAGAAATATTTCTTGGATATCCAATGAACAGAAAAGCATACAAGTGTTTTAATAAACACTTGGGGAGGATTGTGGAAAGCAATGATGTTAAGATCATCGAAGGGAAAAACTCAAATTCTTTAAATAATTCCTATGCTGACGAGATAGAATATGAGGATGAATGTGAACATGGAGTAAATGCACATACAGAAATGGAGGAAGGCATAAAAAACCCCCAAGAGTCACATCATGATGTTGACTCAAAAGAAGAATCTGAAGTTGAAACATAGATGGAGAGAATTCAATTGAACCTCAAAGGAGGAATCAAAGAGTAGAAATTGATAAATCCAACATCATTGGGGATTGGAATAAACCCACAAAAATAATGAGAATGAGTAGTAATGCACAATCTTCATTATTATCTTCGGTGGAACCATCCTCATTTGAAGAAGCTGCAAAAGATGAATCATGGGTGAAAGCCATGAATGAAGAGTTAGATCATATTGACAAGAATCAGACCTGGGATCTAGTCAAGAGACCTGAAGGTCATAATGTGATTAGTACAAAGTGGATTTTAAAAAATAAGTTTTATGAGAATGGAAGTGTTATTAGAAACAAAGAATGACTGGTTTGTAAAGGATATTCACAGATTGAAGGTATCGATGTTAAAGAAACCTTTGCACCAATTTCTAAACTAGAGTCAATCCATATTTTTCTTGCTATGGAAATACAAAGAGGATAAAAAGTTTATCAAATGGATGTAAAGAAATGTTTCTTGAATGGTGTTCTTGAAGAAGAAGACTACATTGAACAACAAGTGGGTTTCCTTCTTGGTATAGATGAAACAATGGTTTGTAAACTAAAAAAGGCCCTCTATGGTTTGAAGAAGGAACCATGAGCATGGTATTCCCGATTGGACTCTTATCTCAGGAAACAAGAATTCACAAGAGGTGGAGTAGATCACAATCTCTATGTGAAGAATTCCCCAAAAGATCAATTCATGGTTCTAGTGTACGTTGATGACATTATATTTGGTGGAAACATGCAAAAATCAGTGGATGAATTTTCCAATCGCATGAAATTAGAATTTGAAATGTCAATGATTTGGGAGATCACATTTTTTTGGGGATATAGGTGACTCAAGAGAATTATTACACTTTAGTCTCTCAAGAAAATTATGTAAGAGAGTTCCTGAATAAATTTAATATTCATGACTCCAAACCAATGTCAACTCCGATTGCAGTTGGAACCAAACTTGGAAAGCATGAGGATGAGACCTCTGTAGATCCCACCATGTATAGGAGGATCATTGGGAGCTTATTGTACCTGATAGAAACATGACTAGACATTGTCTTTGCAATATTATTAGCATCCCGCTTTCAGATTAATCCGAAGGAAAAACATATGGAATCAGTAAAAAGAATCATGAGGTATATTCAAGGTACCCACAATTGTGGCTTATACTTTGCTGCAGGAAGGGAAAGTGAATTATTAGCATTTTCGGATGCTGACTGGGCTGTCGATGTAGTAAAAAGAAAGTCCACCAGTGGTGGATAATTCTATATTGGGAATAAATGTGTTGGATGGTTGAGCAAGAAATAATAAAGTACTTCTCTTAGTAGTGATTAAGCTGAGTATATCTCCACCACAAAGGCATGCACTCAAATGCTATGGATGAAACAATAACTAACAGATATTGGTGATGAGGTGAAGCAACCAATGGTGATTTACTGTGATAACAAGAGCACAATTGATATTATGAAGAATCCTGTTCAGCATTCTGGTACAAAACATATTGAAATCAGGTATCACTTTATCAAATAAAAAGTTGACCAAGGCGTGATTAGAATGGATCATGTGGGAACTGATGAGAAAGTGGCTGATATCCTAACCAATCCACTGTCAGTGTCTATGTTTGAGAAACATCAGTTGAACCTCGGTGTTCAGCCACCTACTAGTGCATAAGAAGGTTACAAATTACCCCTCTACCCAGCTATTTTTACTTTTTTCAATCTATTTGTGGATGTGATGCAGGTTTTTGGGAGAGATACTATCCAGGGGGATTGTGTTTTGAGCTGAACAATGAATAATTACCAGTCTTTGGGTTTATTGTCAATGGGGGAGGAGGAATAAATTCAGGACATGTGATGGAAATATAATTCTTCTATGACACTTTAAGATAATTGCTTGGGTGTTATTGAGAATTCCAAAACACGGGATCCCAATTCATGCTTCCCCTCTTGTTTTATACACCGAGCATTGCTCACGTAGACTTAGAGTGTTGGCTGAGTTGATTCTTGAGTTTTTGGTTTGCATGTGGTTGGTGCTCTATTGAATTTATTTGGTGATTTCCAACAAACCCAAAGGGGGAGATTGTTGGAACCATGATCGTTCTATACATGAATTGGAGTATGGTTTGTGTTTGTTGTCAATCCTCATTAGAAGTTCAGAATGTGTGCCAGTAAAGTGAACATATAGTTCAAGTAGACAACAATATTGAAAGTGGCGCCATTTTCTAGTGTTTTCCAAATTTTTGGGCCTGAAAATAGGAAAATGAAGAAATGGGTTGTTGAAAAAAGGAGGTGCGCATAAAGGGGAATTGGTGCGCGAAATAGGTGAGTTGTGCGTGAAAAATATCATGGTGTGCAAAAAACAATGTGGTGCATGAAATAATGGAGCGAGGTTTTTTGCGCAAGAGGTGTTTCAGAATCAGAATGTCGAAAAATGGCAATGGCATGGGCAGCGCGAAAAACATGGATATGTGCACAAAAAATGATTCCTGCATGAAAAGTATTGTGTGCCAAATGAGAGGTTTTTCGTGCCACAATGGGTTTTATGCACGGGGGGTCAGCGATACCTATAAATAAGAGGTTACCCCCCTCATTCCATACGACCGAATACTTAGAGAATATCCAAGTGCTAATGTGCGTAAAAGGTTCGTTAAAGGCAGTAGTACGAAAAATTCTGAGTTGTGTGAAAAAAGTCTGAGTTGTGCGAAAAAGGAGAGGGTGAACATAAAAGTTGAAGGTGCGCGAAAAAGTATAAGTTTCACATAAAACTTGGGGTTGTGTGTAAAAGTTTATATTGTGCAAAAAAGGTGAAGTTTCACGCAAAATTTGAGGTGGCACGTAAAAGATTCAGTTGCGCGAAAAGGGTGTTGTTGCGCGAAATATTTTTCCGTACAAAAATAAAATATTGCGTGCAAAATTAAGGTCTTGCATGAAAAGGGTTGTGTTGCGCACAATTGTCAGTGAAACTTGTTTGCACGTTCTGATTATCCAGTTTAGTGGTTCAGTGCGTTCAAGTGCATCAATTCCAGACTTCGATGCAAGTAGAGTCTCGTGCTAACCAGAGGCAAAGAATTCAATGCGAATCTATTGAAGATACCTTCACATCTATAAACTGATTGGGATTTCACCAAAGGCAGTGAGACAGGGAGAGTCAACCAAAGTGACCCGAGGGACATAGTGAGCTATCCCTGAACTTTTGTAAAGGCAATGAGCTTGGGACATAGTGATTGTACCCGAACTTTGTAATCCATAGCTATTGAAGTTTAGTGGATTTTTGTATGACCAAAAACCTTTCGGCGCATGCTCCTTAGACGTAGCCCTTAGTGGTGAACCAAGTAAAAGTGCAGTGTGGTCTCTTTTTCTCGTGGTTGTTTTCTTTCTGCTCCCATAAGTCTTACAGGTTTAATGAGTTCCTAACATTGTGGGAATAAGATCCTTGTTTTAAAAGAAATAGTTGACACCCTGATTTACCCCTCCCCTCTCTGGGTTCCCTGGGGTCCTACAAAATGAACTAATTATCTCACACACCTTCAACACCATGACTTAGGGGTATCTTATTTAGCACATTATAGATGTCTTTCCCCATGAATACATTATGTCTTTTTCAAGTTTTAATTATTAAGGATTCTATTAAAAGTAAACATTTTTAAAGTATTTTTACTTCTTATTTTTAAAAACTTTGTGTATATTTAATAAAATTTTATTAGGAAATAGTTATAATAATGTTTTCAACAGTAATCTATTTCAATTAAAAAAAATTAATATAATTTTCACTTCAATGTTTTAAAAAATTATTGTGAAAAGGTTTTTATTTTCACTTATATTTATCGTATTTGGATTAATTTCCATGTAATTATATTTTAGTCACAATTTATATGTTATTATGATTTAATTTATTTTAGAAAATGAGAATTATAATATTCTATTATTTCTTAAGTTTGTGTTATGTGATTTTTTAAATTATTTAAGAAAAAAATTATTTTTCCATTTCAAGCATTCTTCCCACTCTTTATCCTTTATCTCCCCAATCCCTATTCTCTTCTCTATTTTCAATAGGTTTCTCCTTATCCTAGGAACTGAAATTGATCATTCATGAGGATTTAGGGATTTAGGTTTTTTTGAGTGTTTTCCATGGAAGGTTACATGTTTTGTATCAGTTACCATTCATTTTAAAGTTGGTATTTATTTTATCTTCCTTTATTTTATAATTCATGGAATGTGTATACTTTATAAATTTATTTTCAATTAATGTATAGTAATTTATGGGTTCTTGGGTGAAATTATAAATTTCTTTCTTAAAATCTAGTCTTGGCATACGGGGTTTTTCATAATAATTTCATGTACTATTTATAAATTAGATTAATTATCATGAAAATCATATTTTAAAAGGTTCATAGGTTCATTTAAATGTTTTTATAATAAATTTAGGTCTTATGACTTTTTGATTTTTCAAAGGAATTTTCCATGTTCTTAGAGAATGTTTTAAAAAAATGATTTTTTTCAAGTGCTTCTAAAATCATTGAAATGATGAGACTTTAAAGAAGAGGAGTGAGACTATAAATACTAAGAAGATTTTCATGTGAAGACCTATTTTTCACTTTAAAAAGTAAACAGTTTATTTCTCATGTTACCCTCAATGATTTCCTCTATACTTGTTTCACCAGTTATGGGTTATTGATTATGATGGATGCATGATGTGAAAATGGGATGTTAATGTGATGGTATTTGAGGTGAGTTGAAAGAAATTATTTTTGGTAATTATCTTTATTTCTTTCTCAACTCCATGGTTTTTTGTTTATAGTAACTTGGGTGTCTAGGTGGGAGGTCTTGATTCATGCTACCCTACTTGGTACACACACTTCTATGGTCCCCCTAGTTGTGTTTAAGACAAGGATAGTGGGAAGGTTCCATTATGATGAGTTAAGTATGGTTTAATTGGTTGGATCGTGTTATTGTTGGATGAAACATATATAATATGTTGGTCCATGTAGTTATAGTTCCATTTTGGATCGTCACACACTAGTACTAGGGTATATCCCATGACATTTTGTTCCTTTATCATTGGTTCTATATAGAGGATTAAATTATAATATCGATTATACACCCCTTATGATTGTTTTATTAGTGTAAATATTAATATTGGTTTTCTTTAATATTATATTTTTCCTTGATCACATGGTTCCCTTCTTTATTGTGAATTTATTTTCTCAAGTTGATATGGGTTCTTTATGAGATAATGATTGTTTGATTTTCAATTGGAAAACAAATTTATGTATGAGATGGGTAGTACCTATATTTTCCACCAATTAATTAGGTAAAAGATTATATATCATGATATATAAATGTTATATGAATAGGTTAGTAAGTCTACAGGTTTAAAAAGGGTGAGTGTGATTGTGTTAAGCTCTACTCATAATAACACATGTGAATAAGTTAGCAAGTTTCTATGTTCACAGGTGAGTGTGATGGTGTTAATATCTAATCATAAACTTAAATGTGAATATGGTTTTGAGTAGCCCATGGGGGGGGGGGGGGTTGGAACACCAAAAAAGGAGTTTACCCACCAGTGATGGGTTGGCCAGTCCATAAGGTTGATGGGAGGAACAATAAAAACTAGTGATCAGAGCTATATAGGGGGTTTCATGATACATATAAGGCATGAGACCATCAATGATTTTCATTGGCTAGATATAGGTAAGTGACAATGACATCTAGTGATTTTTTTAGGGGATCACTTTTAAAATTATTCAAGTGTTTTGAAATATTTCTTAAAAAATTATATGTGTTCAACATACCCTTTTTTGGTTTTAAATTTCTTTAAAATGGTTTAAAAAAAGAACTGGGGTTTTGGGAAAGGATGTTTGGAAATAATTGGTTTATTTAAAAAAGGTTTTGTTATTTTAAATAGGAATTTGTGTAAATGGTTGGTTTTTTAATGGGATTTAAAATGTGATTTTATAAATAGTTTTCAATGGAGATTTAAAGTCTATAACTTTTTTAGCCTTGGTTAATTTTTATATCAACATTTTTTTATTTATTTTTTAAATATTAATATCAACGAATAAAATAGGATGGATATGAATAAAGAATGGATAGATTCCAATCGTCTGACAAAAGAGTATGAAGATGGAGTGAAAGTGTTCATCAAGTTTGCAAAAGATCATGAATATGATCCTTCTCAAATCCTTTATCTGTGTTTACACTGTTTTTATTCAAGACAAGTTAGTCTAGAGGAGTTGGAAGAACACTTGATCTGTCATAAAATAGATCGAAGTTATAAATGTTTGAATAAACATGGGAAAAAAGAGAATGTATCTAGTGACTAGAATAACACTATGTTTTATGGATCATTTGATATGATTAAAAGCATGGACAATGAAGAAGACCAAATTGAGGATGTGATTATATATTCACATGATGATGAAGATCGTATTAAGGAAATGAAAAGGATAGTTGAAGATAAACTTCGTGATTTTCTAGGATTGTTTGAGCAGTTAAAGAGTTGTGAAAAGATTCCACTGTATAATGGTTGCACTAAATATACAACATTGTCAGCCATACTAAAGCTGTATAATTTGAAAGCAAGCAATGGATGGAGTGACATAAGTTTTACAAAATTACTTGATCTCTTGAATGACATGCTCCCAAAAGATAATGAGCTCCCGAGCTGAACATATGACATAAAACGAATGCTAAGCTTGATGGGTATGATCTCTGAAATAATACATGCCTTCTTGAATGACTGTATACTATTTTTAAAGGACCACAAATCAATTAGAGAATGGTGAATGTGTGGTGCTTCTTGATACAAGAAAGATGAATCAGGTCCTATGAAAGTTTCATGGTACTTTCCAATCATTCCAAGGTTTATGAACCTATATGGAAGTGAGAAGACTACAGAGAAATTGACGTGACACACATAAAAAAGAAATAAAGATAGAAAACTACGACATCTATCAGACTCTGCTTAGTTGAATATAATTGATCATGAGTATACTAACTTTGGAAAGTATCTGAGAAACCTTCGTCTTGTGTTATCTACATATGGAGTGAATCCTTTTGGTTTTCAAAGTAGTACTCACAGTACAAGGCTAGTTATGTTGATAAATTATAACCTACCAACATGGTTATGCAAGAAAATGAAACACATCATGTTATCTATTCTTATATCAGGACTAAAACAACTGGGTAATGATATTGATGTTTAGTTAGCCCCATTGATCAAGGATTTGAAATTATTGCGGGATTCAGGTGTTACGATGTATGATGCTTATAGAAATGAAGAGTTCACATTGAGATCCATGTTGTATGGGATGATAATTGACTTTACTACTTATAGAAAATTTTTAGGATATAACATTAAAGGAACTCTTGGGTGTTATGTCTGCGAACAAGGTACACAATCAATTAGGTTGAAAAATTCATCGAAAATAATGTTTCTAGGACATCGAAGATTTATACCCTAATGACATAAGTACTGATATTGGATGACATAATTCAATGGAAGTTTAGAAGAATGTACACCAATATCTCCACCAATAGGTGATCAAATGTTTGATAAAGTTAACGATGTGGCCATTGCTTTTGTTAAACCATTTTAGAAAAATATTACAAAAACCGATTGGAAAAAGAAATTAGTATTTTTTAATTACTATACTGGAATTGTTTGTACATTAGACATTTTCTTGATGTTGTGCATGTTGAAATAAATGTATGTGATAGTGTCATTAGAACATTTCTAAATGCACCTGACAAGACATAGGATGTAATTAAGGTTAGGATGAACATGGTTTACATGGGAATATGAGAAGAGTTGGCACCAGTGAAGGGTGAAAAATGAATATTTCTTCCTCCTACTGCTTACACTATTTCTAGGAAGGAGAGATATTGGTTTTAAAACTTCTTTAATGATATAAAGGTTCCATAGTGGTATTCATTAAATATCAATAACATCATGTCAATGCATGATTTAAAGTTAAAAAGTCTGAAATCACATGAATACCATGTTTTGATGCAAGATATAATTCTTATAGATTTATGTTGAATTTTGCCTAATAATGTCCGTCATACATTAACAAAGCTCTATTTCTCCTTCAAAGTTATATGTAGAAAATTTATAGAACCAGTGAACTTTCCGAATATGGAAAGAGAAATGTCATCATATTATGTGAATTGGAAATGTTTTTCCTGATGATATTATTTGATATGATGGTTCATTTTATGGTTCACTTGGTGGGATAGATTTGACTATATGGCCTTATAAAATATAGATGGATGTAATCCATTGAATGGTATATGAATATTTTTAAAGGGGATGTAAAAAATGGAAGTCGACTAGAGGTTTTTATTGCAGAGCGATATGTTATTGAGGAATAAATTTAATTCTGTACCGAATACCTGTCTGGTGTGCAAAGCACTGATCTAACAAAATCTCATCACACTAGGAAACTTGTGGGTGAAATAATTTCTGGAAAGGAGGTCATCACAATCAATATTACAGATCAGTAGTTGGCCCACCTTTATGTTTTTCATAACAATTTGGATGTTGAACCATTTGTTGAAACTCAAAAATAAATTCTTAGGCATTCGAATCCATCAAGGGATAAAAATGGATATCAAATAAACATAATCAACAGTTTATAGGATGGTTTTAGGAATATTTTTTTAAGGATCAAATGAAAATCCAGACTCAATTTCAGAACGAGTTTGATGGCTAGCTGGAGGACCATGGGTGTACGTATTATCTTGAAATTCTTATATAATCAATGGTTATACATTCTATACTAATAAACATGATGAAGACAGTACCAGATAGAATAGTAGAGTTACACTTATGGATAAAGTGACACATGCTTCTAGTGATAAGGATAGAAATCAAATTTACATGAATATGTCATATTTTGGCATCATCAAAATAATATGGGAGTTGTATTATACAACATTCTGAGTACATATTTTTCAATTCAAGTGGGTTGATAACAGAAGTTCTATTAAAATAGATGACTTGGTATTTGTGAAAGTTGATTTTAGTAAGGAATGGTACAAAGAAAAACCATTTATAATGGCATCATAGATAGTACAAGTATTTTATGTTCCAGATCCCACAAACCAAAACTGGTCAATTTTTATGTTATCGACCAAAACCACTGAAGAGTTAGATGAAAATTAAATGGAGGATAACTCTTTCATTGGGATGTCACAATAATTTCACAGTGGTCTCAATGTATACAACATTTTGTATGTTAGAGGAGACAACAATGAAGGGATTTGGATAGTCGATAGAGGGGTAAAATCCCTTCAACCTTTTAAAAAAAGAAAGTTTAATAATCAGGTCATATATATTTTTTCTAATTTATAGTGTGTTACTTTATGTTAATATCTGTTCACTGCTGATTTTATGTTATCTAAATTAAATTCTAAACTAATTTTGTAGATAATGACTTGTACAAGTGATTATGCTCCCAATCCCTAGGCACAATAGGTTTCTCAACCTGCTGCTACTAACAATGAATATGAACAACATGTTTCTCAACCTATTGCCTTATGTTAATATCTATTCGTTGCTGCTTTTATGTTATCTAAATTAAATGTTAAACCACTTTTGTAGATAATGACTTCTACACGTGACGATGCTTCCAATCCCTAGGAACAATAGGTTTCTCAACCTACTACTGCTCGTAGTGAAAATGAACAATAGGTTTCTCAACCTATTGTTGCTTCCAGTGCAGAGGTACAACCACCATCTGCACATGATGATGCTAGCCCTCAAGAACTGAAGGAACATATTGATGATGGTGGATCCAAGGAAATGAAAGGTTACAAAACAATGGTGACGTAGAAAAAACAGGAGCACTGTAGTTTTATGGTATTAGAAAAAATCATTAAGGCTAAAGAGAAAGGCATCAAACATGAGATTGGATGGAATCAGTGGGGCCAACATGTTAACCCCAATAAGGTCATGTTCATTAGTTACATTAGAATAGTCACTCAAAAATGAGTGGTGATTGATGTAACTTCATGTAACTATGTTGTGGCTGAGATTAAGACACTAATGTGGGGAGATATTACAATAACATTATGATATCATTTTTTTAATTTACTAAAAATTAAATAATGAAACATTGAATTACACTTTATCATATCTTCCAGAGTGCATTTATAGTATATTAATCGCATAAAGACTATGTCTTAAGGGTTGCTGGAAGGATTCATAGGGGTTTTCACACACTTTTAATGAAATTTCATCCTAAAGATGATGAAGGGAATATAAAACCACACCCACCTCTTATTTATACACACCTAATAACCCAAACATCGAGGGATGTGTTTACTGGATGTCATGTAAAGCGGTATTTCTAGGTACACTATGTATATAAATATGTTGTTTAACGATACCTTTATTCATCACATTGATTGAAAGTGTTTTATTTATGAAACAATAACTAAGTGCTGAAAATAAAAAAACGGGAATCAAAACCAGCATACCCCTACCATAAATCAAGAATGGGGTATGAATCACTTGAAAAAAATTTGGTACGTATTTTAAATCTACCATAATACTTTTATGTGGCATAAAAAAAAATTATAACTATGTTCTTTTGTTTATATATAGCTTGAAGAGTCCAAATCCACAACCACTTCCATCCTACACCATGTGCTATGGAAGGAGGCGCATGTAACTAAAGGTGAAAAACTAATTGATGAAAACACACAGAAAGTGTGGGAAACATGTGTAAGTATGACATAATAATTTTTTTCTTTAAATTGCTATTATATAACAACAATTAATTATTTTCCTATATTTTCTATATGACATATTCACAAGAATCAATAACACCCACACCGAATGCATAAATACTTTTAGTGGCTTTGAATTAGCTAGAAAAGTATGGCTGCGTCAGAGGTGAAAATTTTGGGGTGACACCCCGAACATATTTTGAGAAAAAAAACAGAGGATCAAACCGAGGAAATGAAAAAGATGAGAGAAACATTAGCTATGTTTCAAGAATAATTACAATACCATATAGAGCTGATAGCAAGTTTAATGGGGGGAGGCAAAGAGAAGAAACAACTCAAGAATAACTCGTGCGTGGAGATTCCTCCCCACCCCCACCAGTTTTGAGGTGAGCCATTCCCCTAAAAAATAATTTTTAACTAAGTTAGTAAATTTTATAATAATTTTTTATGTGAAATATGAATCATATAGACACTAGACACTGATAAATTTCCTATATTAATATTCTAAAGGGTGAAAATGACTGCGATTTATATCTACCAACACTCACCCATCTCCTTGTAGCGAGGGATACAATGTTTAATATCTAGAACGACATGCTACACAACATACCACTTCCAATAGATCATGTTAGAATTTCAATTACTGTAGCCCTAGAGCTGAGCACTGAGATACCTGTTCCAATTAATGATGCAGATATTCATACGGTCAAACAAGATCTAGGAACATTCATCGCATGGCCATCACATCTTGTAAAAAACATGTCAAAAATTATGATTCATTTCCAATTTAATTTTCAAACTAAACCTTAAAAATTTAATGAAAAAAGGTCTGAACCAATGCATGTTATTACAGACAGACAAAGGGAATGGGGTGAAATGAAAGACCGGTTTAAAACCATATCAAGGATCAACCAACCAATCAAAACGATCCACCCAAATCCTATTAACCCCAATTCTATATCAACATTTATTATCATTGATGGATCATGTTGATACAAAGTTAAAAGATGGTGGTAATCACATAATTGGTTTTGAAGAAAATATGTATGGAGGGGAAGATCTAGACTTCATTGGTGTTGAGAGTGCAGCTGAAATCCTCAACTATAATTGGTTAGGCGGCTCAGCTATAAATGTTTACATGAGGTATATTTTCATAATTTGATTTTTAAAAAAGATGATATACTATGATAATTATGAATAAATACATTTCATATTTTTCGTAGGCATATATATAAAAAACAATTGAAGGGATTTCCCCATGAAAAAAATTTGGACTCATTAGTCCTCACGTCACCTTTATAGAATAAGAAGACATAACTTCCAAGAAAAAGAGTGAAATAGTGGTAGGAATATTCAAATATTTTAACACCAAAATTACGGATGGAAGACTCTTCTTAATACCAACGATGCAGGGGTAAAACTCTAAAATTTAATTATATAAGATATATTTTAATTTATTTCATTACATATTCTTTTTTGTGTTCTTAGACAACATTGGATGCTCATTACGGTCAATTTGGATACTTCAAAGATTTATTTTTTGGATTCAATGCATGAATATCCAATAAACCAACCATAAATGATGGCGTTTTTCAATTTTTGATACACTACATCTAGAATTTTAGAACTAAACATCCAATTATATAATTTAAATTATATTTTAATGAGGACTCTATTATGATAGGGAGGTGCGTGAATATCATCTACATCATGGAATGAGGCTAGGGGAAAAGGAATAGAAACCTGAAAAGTACTATGAATGGATAAGTATTAGGGTATATATAATAATATTTAACTATCCAAACACATATAAAAAAATTAATTATTTTTCTCAATGTTTCTATAGTGCTTAAAACAAACAAATGATAAAGACTGTGGTTATTATGTTTGTAAATTTATGAAAGAGATCATATTCTATGAACAAACCAACATCCCTGAAGAGGTATTTTCAAATATAATTTCTATTTAATTTAAAATATTTATTAATACTTTGTGTATTTTTATTTTTTAGTACTACTATGACTGCCAAAAATAGTCATAATTACAAGATGATATAGATATGATTAGAAACAAATGGGCAACATACCTGATGGAAGAATGTACAAATATAGAATGAAGATGGTAAACTTCTCAAATAATTTCGACTTTAATAATCTTGTCTACCTTATCTTACTCTTGGTTTGATGGTAATTATGTGATTTGTATGGTCTAAACACCCCTATGAAAATCATGGCCGTTGGTGGTCCTTGTTTGTGAAATAGATGAATTGCATGTTGATCGGTTTTTTAAAATAAATTGGTGATCCTCATTTACAGGGTATGTGTGTTGTTGATAGACCAAAAAGATAACGAGTATGCAGAAAGGGTTTAACCATCCCTTGAGTTTGTTGTGACATCTTGAGACATAAAAAGAAAAGGACATTACTCCCCTCTTCTCCTTTTTAACAATGAAAATGGTTTTTTCTCTAAAAAATGTCAATTCAATCGGCAACATTGGCAGTTCCCCTCTTTATTCGACTCCGTGAAGAACCAACTGTTATATATCCATTCAGAGGTCCTAAATATATGACAGTTGGTTCTTCACATGGCCAAATAAAGCTATGATACATAAAGAGAATGTTATTCTATGTTAACCATATAGGGATCAAAGGTTTTTCCATAATCATTCTAAACTGGGTAGATTGAGCATATTGAGTAGGTCAAGTGTCTTTTTTAGGTTTTAGAGGCAAGAGTGAATTGATTTTCAGGAAGAAAAATGTACTTAAAATTTTTTCTACTACTTTAGGACAATGATCCATGATTCATTTTTGATATGTAGTAATCAACCACACCTATATCCGATGCACAATGTCATCGATATGACTCCAAATTTGTCTTTATTTAAAATTGACATTAATTCAAGTAAAAAAACACAAATGACATAATGAAAACTGAGTAAATGCATTCCAATTGTTTTGATACTTTAGGAAAATAGTATATCCATCATTTTTGACATATATGAATCAACTAAACCTCAATCCGATGCACGGTGTCACCGGTATGACTCCAAATGTGTCTTGTTATTTAAAATTGACATTAATTCAAGTAAAAAAACACAACTGACATACTAAAAACTGAGAAAACACATTAGGATTATTTTAATACATTAGGAAAATGATCCATGAGTCTGTTGTGATGTGTAGAAATCAACCCTATCTCAATCTGATGAACAGTGTGACTGGTATGACTAAAAGTGTCCGTTATCAGTTTAAAATTGACATTTTAATTCAAAATGTGTCACTCACTAAAAACAAATCAAACATACTCCAATTATATTCCAAATTAATGAAAATAATTTGTAAGTCCTTTTTGACCTGTATGAAGTAATCTCACATCAAACTGACGTACAATGCGACCGGTATGACTCAAATTACATGTTTTTGGTTTGAAATGACATTTTAGTAAAAAAACACAAATAACATACTGGAAACTAAGGAAATACATTCTGATTGTTTTGATACTTTTTGAAAATGATATATTAGTCATTTTTGATGTGTAGGAATCAACTTAACCTCAATACGATGCACGATGTGACCGGTATAACTCCAAACATGTCTTGTTATTTAAAATTGACATTAATTCAAGTAAAAAACACAATCGACATACTAAAAACTAAGAAAACGAATTGGAATTGTTTTTATAGTTTAGGAAAATGATCCATGAGTCAATTTTGATGTGTAGGAATCAACCCCACCTCAATATGATTCACCGTGTGATCAGTATGACTAAAAGTGTCTGTTATGAGTTTAAAATTGACATTTTAGTTCAAAACGTGTCACTCACTAAAAAAAAAGAAAACGTGCTCCGATTGTCTTATAAATTAAGTATAGTGATTCGTAAGTCCTTTGTGACATTTATCAAGAAGTATTATGTCAAACCGACACACGATGCGACTGGTATGACTCAAATTACATGTTTTTGGTTTGAAATGACATTTTAATAAAAAAACACAACTGACTTACTGAAAATATAGGAAATGAATTATGATTATTTTGATACTTTATTAAAATAATCTATTATTCATTTTTGATTTATAGGAATCAAACACACCACAATACAATGCACGTTGTCACCGGTATGACTCCAAATGTGTCTTGTTATTTAAAATTGACATTAATTCAAGTAAAAAACACAACAGACATACTGAAAACTGAGAAAATGCATTCGAATTGTTTTGATACTTTAGAGAAAAAATCCATGAGTTAGTTTTGATGTGTAAGAATCAACCCCACCTCAATTAAATGAACTATGTGATCAGTATGACTAAATTTTCCATTACGAGTTTAAAATTGATATTTTAGTTCAAAACATGCCACTCACTAAAAACAAAGAAAACACACTCTGATTGTCTTGAAAATTAAGGATAGTGATTCATAAGTCCTTTGTGATGTGTATCAAGTAGTCTTATGTAAAACCGATACACGATGCCACCGGTATAACTCAAATTGCATGTTTTAGATTTGAAATGACATTTTAATAAAAAAACACAACTAACATACTAAAAACTGAGAAAATGCATTCCAATTATTTTGATACTTTAATAAAACGATATATCAGTCATTTTTTATGTGTATAATAAACCTCACCTCAATATGACACACGGTGTTACTAGTATGACTCCAAATGCGTCTTTTTATTTAAAATTGATATTAATTCAAGTAAAAAAACACAACTGATATACTAAAAACTGAGAAAACACATTCAAATTGTTTTTATATTTTAGAAAAATGATCCATGAGTCATTTGTAATATGTAGGAAAAAGAAACCCACCTCAATCCGACGAATGTTGTGACTGATATGACTAAAAGTATCCACTATCAGTTTAAAATTGGTATTTTAGCTCAAAATGTATCACACAATGAAAACCAAGAAAACACACTCCGATTGTATTCTAAATTAAGGACATAAATTCATAAGTCCTTTGTGATGTGTATGAAGCAGTGTCACATCAAACCGATGCACGATGCGAACTATATGACTCAGATTGCAGGTTTTCAATTTGAAATGACATTTTAGTAAAAAAACACAACTGACATACTGAAAACCAAGGAAATTCATTCTGATTATTTTGATACTTTAGGAAAATGACCCATTAGTCATTTTTGATGTGTAGGAATCAACCCCACATCAATACGATGCACAGTGTGACCAGTATAACTCCAAATGTGTCATTTTTATTAAAAATTGACATTTTTTAATGTATTCTTCATATTAATGTTTAATTTATTTATTTATAGTATTACTAACGTAATATTTGTTTTCTTATATAGGTGGAAACTTTTTATCAAGTTGGGATGATTTTTTTGGTGACTATTACCATCAGAGGAAATTTTTTAGAGGGGACCACGGACGTCAAAAGAGAAAACATTAATGTTTTTAACTGTTTGTTGGATATTTATAAATGTACTTTTATAAAACATTGTTTAAAATGTATATAGAAGTGTTTTTTAATATATAACATGAGTGAATATTTTTTATTCATGTTTTCAATTAAATGTATATAGTATTATTTACCAAAATTTTGTGTGCACTTATTTTTTTTTCCATCATTTTCATTGTGTATATGGTTCTTTTGTATATACTATGAGTCGTTATTTTTTAGCAGTTTTTTGCTGGTTTGTGCAGGTTATTTTTTCTAGATTGATTATTTTGGAATAATATTTATTTTTTGTAGGTTCTTGGGTGTTTTGTTATATAAATATAACTTCTAAATGGGGATCCCTTTATCAAGTCTTCAATTAGCACTGATAAATGCCCACCTTTATTAGTGCTAATTGAAGTGATGATAAATGGGGACTTTATTAGTGCTTCAAATAGCACTGATAAAGGGGGGCCTTTATTAGTGATTTTTTGAGTGCTGATAATGGGGGTCCTTTATCAGTTCTATTTTTACCGCTGATATGTAAAGACCCGTAAAATTCAAGGGGAATTTTTTCTTAATTTTCTTTAGAATTTTACAAGAGCGCGGTTTCAGACGGCACCTGATTCCGAGGCCCGGAGTGCCCGGAATCAATTTCCGAAGTTTGGCTCGGGTACGTTCAGTGAACGAATGAGCGGATTTTCCTAACTTTTGATCCGGTGCTCGGAATTGAAATCGGAGGGCACCGATGAACTCGCAGCGCCGAAATTTTCTAATTGAGACCTTTTCGGAAGTTGCTTTTGTTGCGGGTTGAAAGTTAGTTTTGGGGATTAAAAGATAAGTAAAATAAAATTGTGTGTGAATTTTATTTTATTCGTGGTGGTTAGACTCTCTCATGGGAAGTTGTTGGTGGGGCCCACAACCACCCAACTTCCCATGTGTGGTTATGAGGGAGGTGGGTCCCACACGAGCCCCCACCTTTTCAAATTCCCTAACCCCTCTAAACCCCCTCTTAAATTATGTGGCTCTCCCCTATATTAATTCTTGCCAACTTATCTCTTCATTTAATTTTTTGACAACTCTAGATTTTAATTAATGTAATGAATTCAACTTTTGAATTTTGAAAGGTTGCCAAAGTGAAAATAAAATAAGGTGTAGCTTATTTTATTTTGGGAGTTGCTGTGTTGTGTGGAGATTTGAGAGAAGAAGAGTTCTACACTTTGAAGAACTTCATCTTCCTCCTTGAAGAACGCGAAGAACACCGACACGCCGTTCTATCTTCTCTCCACGTCAAAGAAAGGGAGACACCGCTTCCTCCTCGGTTTTCCTTCGTCGACTTGAGAAGTTTCACCAACGACGTATCGCATCGGACGCATCCCTTCGTCAACGGATTTGACGAACGACGACCGCGACGCCCGACCTCCGCGACGTCGTCTTCCGCGGAACGTAGACAAATCTTCGAACCTTATACCAAGGTAGGGGTTGTTGATTTCTTTTTGGTTTAATTATTTTATTCTTGATCGTGAATTTAGCAAGTCTAACGTGTGGCTTTGAATTATTTAAAGTTGCGTTATTATTTTAACGTGAGGGGGCCGGACCGCACGAACACGGCCGAACCCCCTCCATCGTTCTTGTTTATTCTTGCGGGTGGAAGCAAGTGGCGTGGTGCCGTCGCACCACGCGGATAATCGTGCAAATATTTTGCGCGGTGCCGTCGCGCCACGCCGAGGAAGAATCTTCAAGAACGCGACGCCGTTGCGCCACGTTAAAAGGAATCAAGGCACGACGAAGGGGCGCGGTGCCGTCGCACCGTGCCGGACGACGAACACCGCGGCCGGTTCCGGGCCACGGCAGGACGAGGAGACCGCGGCCGGTTCCGGGCCGCGGCGGGATGAGAAGACCGGCGGCCGGGCCACCGGCGTCGGAAGCCGAAGAGGGGACCAGAATTTCCGGTCCCGTTGGAGAAAACCGGCCGGCTAGCTGGCCGGCCGGATGACGTTAAACCGGGGGAATTAATCCCCCGACCAGCGTATAAAACCCCCCTCTTTAAGAGGGGGGCGGTTCCATGAAGGGGGGGGGGGGGCAGCAGCCCCCCGGTTTACTTCTCCAAAACCGGCCCCCACGTGGGGGCCGTTTTGTTGCAAAGGCGCGGCACAAAGGCCGCGCCGCCTCTCAATCAGCGGGGGCTTAGCCCCCCGCGTGCCCACCTCGTGCGGCGCCGGGCGCCAGGCCGCCGCGGCCGCCGCGCCGCCGTGCCGCCGCGCCGCCGCGCCGCCGGCCGGCCGTCCGGCCGGGCCGCCCCAGGGGGGGTCGGGCCGGGTTGGCCCGGACCCGGACCCCCCCGTTTCGAACCAGTTCCGGTCTTTTGGCCATATCTTGAGCCTCAGACCTCCGAATGACGAACCGTCTGCGGCAACGCGATCCTTGGATCGATACGGTCTTTTCGGTATATCGCACTCAAGGTTTCGGTTTACTTTGAGTTCGGCCGGGTTGGTTCGTTCACGAAACCAACCGGGCCTTCGGAGCGGAAACGCTCATATCTTGAGCTACGGACGTCCGATTGACGTGCCGTCAGCTGTGTTGTGTCCCTCTTAGTGAGACGAATCTTTTGGAATACTCCGCCCGAGGTTTGGACGCAGGTGGAGTACGGTCGGGTTGGTTTTGCACGAAAATGCCAATAACTCTCAGACCGGGCGTCCGATCGACGCGCCGTCTGTTGCGTTGAGTTCCTGTTGACGATACGGAACTTTTGGATACATCAACTCTGGTCTTCGTGACAGTTGATGTATCAGCCTCTCGGCTCATGGAGCGGACCCTCCGAACGAGCTTGCTATGTGCGGGAACCCTAGTGCTGGCTGCGACTGTTCTACTGCTACGACTACTACTGCTACTGTGACTGCGACGACGACAGTACAGAGATCCTGTGTGGATTCGACGACGACGACTTCAGCACTCAGCGATCCTACGTGGATCAGTGCTACAGGTCCTGTGTGGGCCCGATCCTGTGTGGGTCCTTGCGCTCAACGGTTCTGTGTGAGCCAACGCCTACAGGTCCTGTGTGGGCCCGATCCTGTGTGGGTCATTGCGGGGGTTAGTTACCTATCGATCCTTCGTGGGTCCGATGACTTAGATGGATCAGTGATCATCTTTATCGTCCTCTGAATAAGTATACCTGTGTGAGCTGAATCCTATTGCTTTCCTGTGTGGATTGTGTTGTGCAATCCTGTGTGGATTACGTTTTGCTTTCCTGTGTGGAATACGTTTACTTTCCTGTGTGGACTGAGTTGTACTTGGGCTCGGAGGTTAGAGCGTATTTGAATTGATGACTTAGGTATATGTATGGGCATATACCTAAGCAGTGTCGGTTATTACTTCGTGATTGTTACTTTTCTTCGTGGTTTATCCTTTGTGGATTTGAGAGACCTTCAGGGGTCTCGGGGTCCCTACTGAGTAGCTTATACTCACCCCTGCACGGGCTTTGCCCGCACTACGTTGTGTTGGTTGCAGACGACGGACAGCGTTGACCTTAGCTGTGGCTTGCAGAGCGGGACGGTACCCGGAGGTGGACCACTGGGCGGGACGTGCACGGAGCGGACGGCGGGACCTCTGGAGCAGAGGAGCTATCTGTACCCACCCTTCAGGTGGGATTTCCAGTGGACAGCTCGGTGTAGCGGCTTTTACTTTTCAGTTGCTGTTTTCCCTTTCGAGTTGTACTTTACTTTTAGTTTGGGTTTGTATTCCGGCCCATTTACTTTTCCGCACTTTCAGTTGTACTCTGCTTTGTTTAGTGTTTACTTTCCGCTTGCTTACTCTGTGGTGTTTGTTACTTTTCAAAGGCAATGCCTTCCCTTTTTTCCGGGATTTACGCCTTGGTGCTAGTCGCCAGCCCCTGGCCTATGGAAGGCGGGCTTGGGGTAGTCACGGCATGGACCCCGAGGTCGGGTCGTGACAAATTGGTATCAGAGGATATCGGTTCTACCGCGAACTCTGATCTTTTCTATGTGAAGCAATAATGTTTAGCGTATTGAGTGTGGTTATCAGTCCAGGGAGTCCAGTGTTGGTGCGGCGGCCGACGTATCCGTACACCAGGACCCTGACTTCTGATTTCCGACTTAATGCACGAAAACATTATTTGCGTGTGTGTTTCAAAGTTTTCTTTGTGATTACTTATATCAGCTCACCAGGTATACTGTTCTAACCATGGCGCACCTGTTTCCTTTTCAGTATGGCCCCACGACGACAGCCAGCTAGGGTTCCGAGAGTCGAGCGAGACGACAGCCCACCGAGCGACGAGGCCTCGGTGCAGGGCCCTTTGCCAGTAGTGGCACCGGTGGTAGCTTTACCCGCCGAGCCCCCGATGCTTCCAGCAGCAGCCGCTGACGATGCACTTCGCCTTAGCGCACTGCATGAGTTTCAGTGCCAGTGACCGCCCAGGTTTCGCGGGGAGACGGATCCCCAGGCAGCAGAGGACTGGCTGGAGGCAGTGGTTCGAGTGTTTAGGCTAGTGAGGACACCAGCAGACCTCATGGTGATCCTCGCTGCGAGCCTACTACACGCAGCAGCAGGACGATGGTGGAGCTTGATGCTCCAGGTGCACGATGAGGCATCTCTTCTTTGGACGGACTTTGAGAGCCTTTTCCGCTCGGAGTTTGTCCCAGCCACCCTTCGTGCGGTGCGTATCCAGGAGCTTCTACAGCTGCGGCAGGGCAGCATGACGGTCGCTCAGTACTCGGCGAGATTTACCGATCTCTCGCGCTACTCGACCGACATGGTACGGGACCCATTCTTCCGGGCCCGGACCTTCAAGCAGGGTTTGAGACACGAGATCAGGGCACCGCTGATCTCCCTCAGCATACCGACTCAGACAGGAGTACTGGAGCGGGCCCTTCTGATCGAGAGCTTCCTTGCTGAGTCTACACCAGCACAGAGACCCACCGCGGGGCGGCACGTGGCAGAGTCATCTGCAGCAGGCAGTCGACGGATGACTCAGGGGTCCAGACAGACCAGACCTTCAGGCAGACGATCTCAGGGCACTGGTTCAGCAGTGCGGGGCACACAGCGTGGAGCCAGTCTTACGAGAGGCAGACAGTGCTACTCGTGTGGCGGGCAGGGCCACATGGCTCGCGACTGCCCGACCCGCCGTGCCGAGGAGCAGCAATCAGTTGATGGACCACCGAGGCAGAGGCAGAGGGTCGACCGTGGTGGTCCGCAGGGAGGAGGCGGACGAGGCAGAGGAGCTGGACGAGCAGCCGATGGAGGGCGACACTTTGAGGCTCTGCCACCACCACCACCAGGAGGTCCACCCCGACCACAGGGAGCTGGCAGGCAGCGACAGGCACAGCTCCAGGCAGCAGAGGCCTACGACCACGGCGCACCCGAGATGATTCGAGGTACTATCTGTGTCTATTCCACCCTTGCTACAGTTCTTATAGACACAGGAGCGAGTCACTCTTTCATAGCCGCTGCCCTTGTTCGGAGCTCGGAGATTCCGACAGAGCCGTTGGCTCGATCCTTACGGCTAGAGACTCCTACGGGAGCAGACTCGACGATTACGCACTGGTGCCGGCAGTGTGAGCTTACTCTAGGAGGCGAGAGCTTCGGCTGGGATCTTCTTGTAGCAACGTCGAGGCCTTACGACGTCATCTTGGGCATGGATTGGCTATCTACGGTCCATGCACAGATTGACTGTTTTAGGCGCAAGGTGCGATGTGTACGCACCGACGGGAGCAGGTTCACCTTCACCGGTGAGAAGGGAGCCTTATCAGCACAGGATGGACATCCGCGGAGGAGAGGACAGCCCATCACTCATCAGTTGGCTAGCCTTATCCTTGGAGCAGTTGACGTGCGGAGTCCTGGTTTTCCTACAGTGGTGGATCAGTTTGCGGACGTTTTTCCCAACGACGTTCCAGGGCTACCTCCTCGCAGAGAGGTAGACTTTTATATTGACTTGTACCCCGGAACAGCCCCGATATCCACTCCAGCATATCGGATGGCCCCCGCCGAGCTTCGGGAGCTACGGGTACAGTTGGAGGACTTGCAGGGCAAGGGGTTCATCCGACCCAGTGTTTCACCCTGGGCTTCCCCGATATTGTTCGCCAAGAAGGCGGACGTGAGCATGCGACTTTGTATTGACTATCGTCGCCTGAACCAGGTGACAGTGAGGAACAAGTATCCGCTACCGAGGATTGATGACCTCTTTGATCAGCTCAAGGGAGCACGGTGGTTCTCGAAGATAGACCTCAGGTCAGGCTATCATCAGCTCAGAGTCAGAGACGAGGATGTGCAGAAGACAACCTTCAGATGTCGGTATGGCCACTATGAGTTCTTGGTTATGCCTTTCGGTGTAACCAATTCCCCAGCAGTGTTCATGTCTCTCATGAACAGGATCTTTCAGCCATACCTCGATCGGTTTGTCGTGGTCTTCATCGACGACATTATGATTTACTCTACGACAGAGGAGGAGCATGCCTATCACTTGCGAGTTGTTCTTGACACACTCCGAGAGCACCAGATTTATGGTAAGCTCTCGAAGTGCCAGTTCTGGATACGTGAGGTCCACTTTTTGGGACACGTTATCTCTGAGGCGGGAGTTGCAGTGGATCCCGCGAAGATTGAGGCTGTGTTAGCTTGGGAGCCACCCAGGAGCGTGACTGAGGTTCGGAGTTTCTTGGGACTAGCTGGATACTATCGGAGATTCGTGCCAGACTTCTCTAGAGTTGTAGCATCACTCACAGCTTTGACGAAGAAGGGGAAACCCTTCGTGTGGTCAGACAGATGTCAGCAGAGCTTCCAGGAGCTGAGACAGAGATTGACCTGCGCACCTATCTTGAGGTTGCCTGAGGAGGGAGTAGGGTACGTAGTCTACTACGATGCATCAGGGACCGGACTCGGATGTGTTCTGATGCAGGAGCGGGCCGTGATCGCCTATGGATCACGTCAGTTGAGGCCGCATGAGCAGAACTACGCTACCCATGACCTGGAGTTAGCAGCAGTGGTCTTCGCTCTGAAGACATGGCGACACTATCTGATGGGCGAGCGCTTTACAGTCTTTTCCGATCATCAGAGTCTCAGGTATATCTTCTCGCAGAAGGACCTGAACCTGAGACAGCGGCGATGGCTCGAGTTCCTCCAGGACT
The DNA here is from genome assembly GCA_963277665.1 of Viscum album. Taxonomy (NCBI): domain Eukaryota; kingdom Viridiplantae; phylum Streptophyta; class Magnoliopsida; order Santalales; family Viscaceae; genus Viscum; species Viscum album. Next base: position 1,107,195,012 of record OY728128.1, on the reverse strand, counting down.
ATGACTTTGAGATAGTCTATACTCCTGGTAAGGGGAACGTAGTAGCCGATGCCCTCAGCAGGAGGACGGGCATTCAGCTACTTGAGGAGGCGACGGAGCAGCTAGCCTCTTTGGAGATATCCTTCGTGGATAGAGATGGAGTAGCCTTTCTTCAGTCTCTCACAGTCACTCCTCCACTACTGCAGCGGGTCAGAGAGGCACAGCATGAGGACGCTGACTGTGAGACACGGCGTGCACAGATATCCTCGGGACAGGCACCTGATGGTTTCTCCCTTGGAGCAGAGCACGACATCCTTTTCAGAGGACGTACCATGGTACTAGTTGCTTTGAGAGAGGAAGTACTGAGAGAGTTTCACACTTCTCCTTTAGCGGTACATCCTGGAGTGGCGAAGATGTACCAGGACCTCAGACGACAGCACTGGTGGCCGGGCATGAAGAAGGCTGTAGCAGAGTTCGTTTCTCGATGCCTCACCTATCAGCAGGTAAAGGCAGAGCATCAGGTACCAGCAGGCTTGGTACAACCCTTGGAGGTTCCGGAGTGGAAGTGGGACGACATATCTATGGACTTCGTGACTGGACTTCCACGCACTTCCAGAGGTCACGACTCCATCTGGGTGATTGTTGACCGACTCACCAAGTCGGCACACTTCTTACCCATCAGAGAGCAGGGCTCAGTAGAGAGCTTGGGACGTCTCTACGTTCAGGAGATTGTGCGGCTCCACGGCGTGCCATCATCTATCATATCCGATCGAGATGCCCGCTTTACTTCCCGGCTTTGGAAGGGGTTACAGGAGGCGTTCGGGACGCAGCTACGTCTTAGCACCGCTTTTCACCCTCAGACGGATGGTCAGACGGAGAGGACCATTCAGACACTCGAGGACATGCTCCGCGCATGTGTCCTCGACTTTGGTCGTAGCTGGGAGGACCACCTACCCTTGGTGGAGTTTGCGTACAACAACAGCTACCACTCCACCATCGGGATGGCACCGTACGAGGCGTTGTACGGCCGACCATGTAGATATCCTTTGTGCTGGACAGACCCTGGGGAGTCAGCACTCGTGGGACCGCGCCGCCGCTCCGCCGGCCGCCGGCCGGCCGTCCGGCCGGGCCGCCCTAGGGGGCGGGTCGGGCCGGGTCGGCCCGGACCCGGACCCCCCCGTTTCGAACCAGTTCCGGTCTTTTGGCCATATCTTGAGCCTCGGACCTCCGAATGACGAGCCGTCTGCGGCAACGTGATCCTTGGATCGAGACGGTCGTTTCGGTATATCGCACTCAAGGTTTCGGTTTACTTTGAGTTCGGCCGGGTTGGTTCGTTCACGAAACCAACCGGGCCTTCGGAGCGGAAACGCTCATATCTTGAGCTACGGACGTCCGATTGACGTGCCGTCAGCTGTGTTGTGTCCCTCTTAGTGAGACGAATATTTTGGCATAATCCGCCCGAGGTTTGGACGCAGGTGGAGTACGGTCGGGTTGGTTTTGCCTTAAAAACCAACCGGGCCCCGGAGACGAAAATGCCAATAACTCTCAGACCGGGCGTCCGATCGACGCGCCGTCTATTGCGTTGAGTTCCTGTTGACGATACGGAACTTTTGGATACATCAACTCTGGTCTTTGTGACAGTTGATGTATCAGCCTCTCGGCTCGTGGAGCGGACCCTCCGAACGAGCTTGCTATGTGCGGGAACCCTAGTGCTGGCTGCGACTGTTCTACTGCTACGACTACTACTGCTACTGTGACTGCGACGACGACAGTACAGAGATCCTGTGTGGATTCGACGACGACGACTTCAGCACTCAGTGATCCTACGTGGATCAGTGCTACAGGTCCTGTGTGGGCCCGATCCTGTGTGGGTCCTTGCGCTCAGCGGTTCTGTGTGAGCCAGCGCCTACAGGTCCTGTGTGGGCCCGATCCTGTGTGGGTCATTGCGGGGGTTAGTTACCTATCGATCCTTCGTGGGTCCGACAACTTAGATGGATCAGTGATCATCTTTATCGTCCTCTGAAGAAGTATACCTGTGTGAGCTGAATCCTATTGCTTTCCTGTGTGGATTGTGTTGTGCAATCCTGTGTGGATTACGTTTTGCTTTCCTGTGTGGAATACGTTTACTTTCCTGTGTGGACTGAGTTGTACTTGGGCTCGGAGGTTAGAGCGTATTTGAATTGATGACTTAGGTATATGTATGGGCATATACCTAAGCAGTGTCGGTTATTACTTCGTGATTGTTACTTTTCTTCGTGGTTTATCCTTTGTGGATTTGAGAGACCTTCAGGGGTCTCGGGGTCCCTACTGAGTAGCTTATACTCACCCCTGCACGGGCTTTGCCCGCACTACGTTGTGTTGGTTGCAGACGACGGACATCGTTGACCTTAACTGAGGCTTGCAGAGCGGGACGGTACCCGGAGGTGGACCACTGGGCGGGACGTGCACGGAGCGGACGGCGGGACCCGTGGAGCAGAGGAGCTATCTGTACCCACCCTTCAGGTGGGATTTCCAGTGGACAGCTCGGTGTAGCGGCTTTTACTTTTCAGTTGCTGTTTTCCCTTTCGAGTTGTACTTTACTTTTAGTTTGGGTTTGTATTCTGGCCCATTTACTTTTCCGCACTTTCAGTTTTACTCTGCTTTGTTTAGTGTTTACTTTCCTCTTGCTTACTCTGTGGTGTTTGTTACTTTTCAAAGGCAATGCCTTCCCTTTTTACCGGGATTTACGCCTTGGTGCTAGTCGCCAGCCCCTGGCCTATGGAAGGCGGGCTTGGGGTAGTCACGGCATGGACCCCGAGGGCGGGTCGTGACATGATAAAGGTGACCCCCCCTTTAATAGTGGCTCTATTACCAATGTTTTTTTAGTGTTAATAAATACCTTTTTTAGCACTGATAAAAGCCCATTTTTGGTAGTGTAAAGTGTTACCACACTCTTAAAAAATGAAGTTGATGTCTGGTAAAAATAATTATATGTAGACTAAACCATATATAATGACTAACATATTCTCATTTGGTGAATTTGGAAAAAAAGGAGAAGATTCAGAGCAGATCTTCAGAGTGAATGGACAATAATTGAGGCATTTTCATGAAGATTCTATGAAAGAACCCATAGAGGATTCCAAACTTATCCACATTGCTACCAGATAAAGAAATACCAGACTATCTCCTTCCTCTACATTTTTCTAGATACCGATTTTTATTTCAAATTACTTGAAAAAATCATGCTATAATTAAATGGAATGGTGTCTAAGATAAGTGTGGGGGATATGAAAAAAGTAGCTTAGGTTGTAAATATTTTTCTGATTTCCTTTGTCTACTTTTGAATGTTTAAAACTAAAAATATTAATCCAAAACTGTTTTAGGAATATTTACATAATTTCTATATGTTTTGATATTTTTTGGGTGTTTTTAGGAAAGTAAAAACATTGAACAAAATTGATATCCTGTTTAGTTTACATACCATGATAGATTTTTATGATTTATTAGGTCCTAAAATTGTGAGAGATAAATGATTTTTGTGTGATTGTTTACACCGCTTTCATAGAAATTTGGTCTTAGAACTATAAAAATAAGTGTGCATGAAAATATTTATGTGGAATCAAAATTAAACATCAGGTCACTAGAATTTTGAACATACTCTAAGATAATGAAGCCTCTTTGAAAAAGAACACCTTAGAGAGACAATTCAAAATAAATTGATATAAGTCCTTTGAAACTGGAGTAAAAATGAGAAATTGGGATCCCATAGTGAATTTTTAGGTCATTAGACACTGGGTTTTCGAGTAAATTCCATTTGTACATATCCAATAAGTGTCTTTTCACAATTCTTTTCACATACAATGGTGGAGAAATTAAAAAAAATTAATAAAGTACCTAATAGTAAAAAATGTATTCATTTACTTGAAGGGAATATTGAACCTAGATAAAGAAGGATATAATTGGCTTATAAAAAATTCATTTTAGTTGTTTAATTGAAGTGGAAATTTAAACATTAGTTTAAGAAAATTAGGATAATGTGATAAATAGAAGTGCTTCTTCTTAAAATTTTGATTACACTTAAATTTAAATTATTCATCTCCTATAATTGGATCTTTGATTGAATTAAAGTGATATAATTAATTGAAATCATATATAAGACATGATAATTCAATAATTAATAAATCTATTTATTCCTTAAATAATGTTTTTTTTATTTGAAATTAAGAAGAATTTTCACCTCATTTTTCTTTTTGAATAAATGAAAATCAATGTATTGATTAAGAGTACAATAGTTAAAGTGTGGGGGAGTAATGAGAGCTAGATTTTTCAAAATTTTAATTGATTTTCATTGATAACCACCCCATAATTAATTCAAAACCTAGGTTAATCATTCCTTTTTTTCATTTGGATAATTCTATAATTCAAGGAAAATTGGATTTAATTGTGGTTTCTAATGATTTATTCAATCATTTATTTTAGATGAAAAGCTATACCTTAACCTTGAATTTTAAATTTCATTGTTTGAAGGCCATCTATTTTGTTTAAAAATATTTTTGATTAATTTTGAATCAACTTGGAAAAGTCATAATTTTATTTTTAAAATATAATTGTTTTATTCAATTCTGAAATTCATGTGTTTTAACTTTGTTTTTTTGTTGAGGAATATTAAATATTTAATTTCAATGTGTTTTTGAACTTTAACTGAATTAATTATGAGTTATAAAACCATGATTGAAATTTTGTAATGTGATTAAATTGGAAAATTTATTTTTGAATTTAATTTGGAAAAATTTGTTAAAAGAAACCCGGAGTTAATTGGAGAATTAAATTTAAGGTGTTACAGGCTAATTTAAACATTATTTTATTTTTTTTAAAAAAATTAATTGGAAAAAGACTAAACTGAAAAATTTGTTTGTAAAATATAGGTTGAAGCATTAAAAAATTGAAAAGGGGTTAAGCTGCCACACATTAGTTTCCTCACAGTCACTCAAATGACCATGTGGAAAGTGATCACACATTGATAATTCCAAGTGATTGTGCATGAAAAAATTATCAAAGGGAGTTACCGACCATAAGAGAAAAAAATCCAAATTTCTACATAATCAATTTTTAACCTATTATGGAATAAAAATTCAACTCACCACAGGTGAATTTCCATGGTCACTCAACTGACTATAGATGAACAACCATAAGAATTTCCTAACTTATCACACCATCTCTCATGGCCAATATACCGACCAAAAGGATAAATTTCTACAACTAACCACAAGAGAAAATACCAACTAACTGTGAAACTACCTTTTCCAAATGATTGCAAGTCCATCTCTTCCCACAATCGGTATACCGACAGCAAGCCTCTACCTCCTCCTCCAGAGTTGACCATAATACCTAGTTCAAGGCATCATACTTAGATTCAATTGACCATAGACACAATAATCTTGCATTAACCAACCATGTACATATTACCTCTCATCACCATGGAATCACTTCCTTGCACCCATATTATTGATGAATCTCATAGAATAAGATGACCGAGCTCATCATAACACCAAATCAGGGGAGTCTAGTCCAAAGATACTAATACTAAAAGAGACATAATGATTGAATGAAAGATAAATTGATCATGGAAGAACATTTTCATCCCTATACAAAGCCTATGGTGGTCGGCTAAATCTCACTTAACTAAAGGAGAAACATACCAAAAAGGTTGACCAATGTTTGAATTCGATGAAGTTATCCAAACAAAAGCTAATAATTTTGAATCCATGTGAAGAAATAAGGCTAATAATCAAGATTCATAACTGTTTTTCATTATCTATATAGTTCCAATACTGTAGTAAGACCTCACACCCTCCCAAGTCACCAAGCTTAGATATGAAGAAGACTACACACAACCTATTTGAAGAATTTTCCCACTGATGTTTTCCAAGATGACACCTCCAAGAAACATAAAACTTGCATTATAAGTCCACTCTATATCCAGATTCTTCCAACAAGGGCATATATTATGGTTAAGGTCACATATTTAGGAAAAATTTCACCATAAATATTAGTGCACACTGCATGAACCAGCTTTCCATAATGCCTTCTTGAACTAGATCCTTCTTTGAACTTGAGAATAAACATGAGTTAAGATCACATAGATTGATTATAGAAACCAAGTGAGATACACAATATTTTGGAAGAATAGAGACTGAATCCATTCTTGGAGATATTTCATGACATGCTCAATATCATTGAGTAAAGACTTCAGTGATTCATGAAACAATCAATGAAGATGATGAAAAAGTTCAGGTTGGGAGAAGACAAGTTTTTGAGGTACAAGTGTAGGCCAGTCTAGAATCCATGTTTAAGATTGAACCCAACAATACAGGATTGGTTTTATAGCTCAAGACTAATCTTATTTCATATGAGGCCCAAAGTGAAGTAACTTCTAGGATCAAATCCATCAGAGAAACTCATAAAAATTAAACACCACTTCAAGACTATATTTTATTTTAAGTCCAAGATCTAGAACAGGCATTACTCAAACTCCTCATGTGATCACACAAAAGTAAAAACTGATCTTCACTATTCAATAATAAACCAAAGAACACTTGATTATTCTTGAATATGTATGAGGCTTGAACCTGGGAAGAATCTATGATATTAAACAATCTATGAGGATGGTCTCAAATGAACTAATCAAGAACCTAGAAATTAACACACATTAGTCATAAAAATAAGAATAATTTACTAATGTTGGATATTGAAATATAGGATCAATACTAAATTCTAGAGTCACCCAAATAAGTTTAAGAAACTCATGATGCTCACATGGTCAAGTGAGAAGCATGTTTCTTCTATAAATAGAGAACTATTAACATCTCAGAGGGATCTTCTCTTTGATTATTGGGAGAACTGAGAAATTATTGTTTACTAATTTATTATATTTATTTTTTATATAATAACACAAGTGATGTCACACTACGTCATTAGTTTCCAAACCGAGGAGATTATTCTTATCCCATATTAATGATTTATGAACTTTAATAGTTCATTCTATTCTATTAATATCTATGGATTCATTTAAATTTTTCATACATTAGGATTTTCCTTTATTTATTAAATTTGAATTCATCTTCCCTTATTCCCTATATTATTCACATAGGCCACTTAGGTCCTCTCCATTACTTGAAATCACGAGTAGTGGGTTGAATTAAGGGTAATTAGAGATCTTTTATTACTAGGATAGTAGATATTAAAGGTTTAAGTGTTTATTTCATCCTTCCAATTAAACAAAAACTTATATATGAGGGTAATTAAGTGAGATTTCACTTGATTAAATAGAAAACATGAGATCAAATAATGAAAAAATTATTTAATATGAAATATAAGTGTAACGCCCCAACCCAAGTTACCCAGAGTTGGTGCATTACTACATGAAATTGGAATGATCACAAGGAAATCATGTCCCGAAAGACCGATCAATTTAGTATTATTGGAAACAAGATTCATACATAAGTTCAATTTTACAGCCTGAAAAGAAATACAACACCAATTTATTCCATTAGAAACATCCAGGCCTCCAAGATTATGACTAAAAGTCATTCATAACTAACTTCTTCATATCCTGGGAAAATAAAACATAAGAAAGGGGTGCGCTCAAATGCTCAGTTAAGGTAATCAATACACTGGAAGATAACATAAATATTAATCATGTTGAATAATTGAAAACACATACCTTTACCAATAATAAACAAGAACACTTTTATGGTAGGAATATGAGATAAGTAAATAATGACATAATAAAACATAATCATGGGTATTCTACTAGTCGAATGACCACATGAACCATCAATATTATTTTCATAATGAGGGAATGTATAATGTCGGACATTCTGAAACATTTTTTCAAGACCTTAGCCAAGACATATAAAAATGATTAAGGCCTCATCCAAAACCATATATCAAATTTGGAAAGGCCTCGACCAATTCCACGTCTAGTTGTCTCATGAGACCTACCGATGCATCGAGGAGCTATAGCGGGCTCCACCCATCACTTACTAAGTCTAATACATTCCTCATATGAAAAGGTTGAAATATAACATAAAAATTCGTATTAAAACTAGCATACGAAATGTCAATACTTTAACCATAAACCATGAATGGTATAAAAATAACACATACATAGTCAAACATATCACAAAACCTTAAATACAATATTTAAGATTTTTATCATAATGAATCGACTTCAAACAAGTATAAAATCCATCAAAGGATGTTGACATAGATGAAATCAAAACTATTTGAGAGAAATATCTCTTTCTTTTTTTGAAATAATTTAAAGTTACATAATTATAAAAGAAAAAATTTATTTTAAAAATATTCTTATAATATTTTAAGGGAAGATTTGACGATGTTATAACGGTGGAGAATAACCACACCCACTGTATAAGTTAAAAAAGACACTCTTACCTTAATTTTTTCGAAAAGTTCGTAAAGTACCTTGTTTGGAAAACGACTGAAAAATTCCTTTCAAAACATATAAGTTCAAATAAGGGTATAAATGAATTTAACCCATTTTATAGTAAATAGTAAAAATGTTTTGAAATACATTTTAAGAAACATGGATGTGGATGATAAAGAGGTCGCAATAGAAACTTACATAAAAACAACCTCGGATAATAAAGATATTGTAGAGTTAACCCTTACCTTGTACTTTTCCTTGGTCGAGGGTAGGTTAACCTATTGTATAATGGTTAAATAATTGTTATTAAATTATACAAGAACTATAAACATTAATATGAAATCATATATTATCTCATAATATTTATTTGTTATTAATATTTTAGTATTATTGTCGTTTCAGGAGTTAACTGATTTGTTTTCATTTATATGATTTGTTATGTAAGTAATGTTTGTTATGAATAGGATGTATCTTATTAATATTCAGAATGATATTAAGTCTTTAAAAATTATTTTTAATCATCAAATGAAAATTAGTCTTGAATGGATACAATGGGGAATGAATCTCATCATGTTTGTGGAGACAGTAGTCCGTACGTACGCACGAGCGACAATATCATTATTTTGATATTAAAATCGTATATAATTGGATGGTATATCATATATAAAGAATCATTATAATGTTATATTTATTATTTACATCAATTATACATCATTATTATAACCATACAAATAATAATGTATTGAATAACAACTACACCATGACGTGGAGATGGTAAGCCGTACGTACGCATGTATGGTGACATGTCATTAAAAGGATGGATAGAATAATCAATATGGTTGTAAAATATTTATAATAACATCAAAATATATATAATATACTAGAGTTATTATTTTATAATGGAAACAACAAGGAAATAAGAAGTGTAAGAAGAAAAAACTTGAAAGACGTGATGAAATATTTACCTCTTCTTCGGGTTCTTACTTTTGATTCGATCAAAAGGGCTCCTTAGGTTGGATTTCTGACAAAATAAAGGCCTCTAGGATTAAGGTAGGACAGTGGAGAGGATATTTGGGTAGGGTTTGGCCGAGCCAAATGGATTTAAAGATGTGAATTTTAGAGAAGGGTAAGTTCCCTTTTATAAGAGGGGTGAGAGGCACCTTAGGAAAAGATTTAAATATTATTTTATAATAAACTCATTTTCGGTTTCTAATGGCTCCAAAATGATTTATTTCGAGGCTAAGGTGGAGGTGGGTCGAAATAATCTCAACCAATAGGTTTTAGACAAGTTTAGGTTACCATTTTAACCTTATCATTTAGATTTAACTCTTAGTTAAATATTTTGACATTTACCATGTCTCGTTGTATTTTTATATTATATGGTTAATAAACTTAATATAAACTTCCAAGAGAACCTCAAGTGGTTCATTAATAACATATATAATATTATTTAAGACCCTTTTCCAAACCTTAAATTTTTAGGAATAGAATATAAATTAATAATATAATATTTGTTTTAAAAACTCTTTTATGTCAATTTTGACACTATTTGGTATTTTTTTTCTAAATTCATAACAGCATTATTACTTCAAAAAAAAATTCATTTAATAATCGCTAACATGTCATATTAACATATAAAATTAGTGGAATTCATAAAAAGTCTCATATTACATTTATTTGGGTATTTATAATATCAATTATTTTAATATTTTATTAATAAGGTAATTACTGCATCATCATTGTGTCATAAATAAATTAAATTATTTAATGTCAAAAAATTATAAATAAAATTCCATTATGTAGGAAATATATTTATATTTTTAATGAATATTTATAGTTGAATTTATCTTATGTATAACCCTATATTAAAAATGGTTTAGTTATTAAACTTTTATTTTAACACTTTTAACTCTTCTTTGAATTAAATAATAATAAATGTCCTAATCTAATCCATGTGGACCTAAAGGATCATATTTTATTACTAATGTTGTTTTTGGTCTAATTAAACTTATCCAATAGAATTAGGACATGTTTTAGGATAATAATAATATAATTTTTACCCTTAATTACCCTATTTACTTTTAACCGTGGTAAATAAAAGTCAAAAGTTACTATTCACCAAAAATTATTTTTTTCTTATTGAACCATATTTTACTTAATGATATCAACCGTGTCTCTTTTATTTTTGAAATTCAATTCACAGAAGTGGTAAAATTAAGTTTTATGCAAATTTGCAAATGCTCCTAGGAGGTGGGTAAAAGACGGTAAAAAGTTCGATAAATTATATATATATATAAAATTATTATAAACTGACTCCAATTAATTACATTGAACTTATATAAGTATTATGTATCTATTTTTCCCTAAAATAAATTTAAATAAAATAAATAATTATTTAAATAAAAAGTCGGTTTTAAACTATAACTCAGTGTTTTTCACTATTCATCAAAAATTGAAAGTTTTTAGAAAAATACAAAAAATTCACCCTAAGATAATTATGATATTCCGAATCCAAAAATGATTTCCATTTTGAAAAATAAAATTTATAAAATTTCAAAAAGTGGGTATTACTATTCATAACGGCTAATTTGATTGGTCGCGGTGTGTTAGAATCTCGAAGTTGCGTACAATGCAAGCTATTGCATTATTCAAAGGGAAGAGTACCGTTGAAGCTTGGGGTGTTACATTCTCCCCTAATTAAAATAATTTTATCCTCAAAATTTCTAGAATATTACTGCATAAAAAGATTCGAGTGGTTCTTCATCATAAATTCCTCTGGTTCCCACGTTGCCTCTTCCATCTTATGGTTTCTCCATAGAACTTTTATCAGACGAGTCATCCCATTTATCAACACTTGTTCTCTTGTATCAAGAATCCTGACATGATATTTGCAATAAGACATATCGGGTTCCAGTTCTAATTCCTCATAGGTGAGAACATACGTTGGGTCAGGCAAGTATTTTCTCAACAGTGATACGTGGAACACATCATGAACTTTGGAGAGACTTGGCAGCATTGGAAAACGGTAAGCTACAACCCTAATTCCTTCTAGAATTTTGAAAGGTACGATGTACCTAGGACTTAATTTACCCTTCTTACCGAATCTTATAACTCCCTTCCATGGAGATACCTTCAAGAAAACATGATCTCCTACCTGAAATTACAAATCCTTCCTTCGGTTATCAGCATAGCTCTTCTGCCTACATTGAGATACTTTGATGTGGGTTTGGATAACCTTCACCTTCTCCATAGTTTCCTTCACAAGTTATGGGCCTATGAGTTTTCTTTCACCAACATCATACCAACAGGTTGGTGTGCGACATCTATTTCCGTATAACGCTTCATATGGTGCCATCTGAATACTTGAATGGAAGCTATTGTTATAAGAAAATTCTATTAGAGGTAAATATTGATTCTACATACCTTGAAAGTCAAGTGATTAAGATATCAACATTTCTTATAAGGTTTGAATAGTCCGTTCTAATTGTCCATCAGTTTGAGGGTGGTAGGTAGTGCTCAAACGAAGTTCATTATCCAGGCCTTTCTGAATAATTTTATAGAATATTGATGTAAAACATGGATCATGATCAGAAACAATTGATAGGGGTACTACATGAAGTCTTACAACTTCATTAATATATAGTATTGCTAAACATTCAAGTGGTAAATCTTCTCTTATAGCAATAAAATGTGCTAACTTAGTAAGACAATCAACAAGGACCCATATTGCATCGTTCCTTTTAGGAGTCCTTGGTAGTCCCATGACAAATTCCTTCATAATATTATCCCATTTCCACTTAGGTATGGGAATAGGTTTCATGACTCCTCTAGGATGTTGTCTTCTAGCTTTTAATTATTGAAAAACTATACATCTTGACACAAAATCAAAAATCTCTCTCTTCATGTTGTCCCACCAAAAATGTTCTTTAAAATCTCTATATATATTAGTGCTACTAGGGTGTATAGAGAAATTAGATCTATGAACAACATCCAACAATTCCCTTTTCAGATCAGGTATATCAGGAACACAAAGTCTCTTCCCAAATTTCAAAATCCCATCTTCATATACGAAGTTGATCAGTCTCCCATCATTCATAGATTTAATTTTCTCTTGAAATTCCTCATCATCATCCTGATAACTTTTTATCCTTTCTAATAAAGATGGTTTGGAAACCATTTGAAAAAGTATTGATGTTTTACCTTCCATGATTATTACCATATTTATCTTTACTAGATCCATGAAAATAGGATCTCTTTCAACTCTCATCTTGTTCAAAACTCCATGACCCTTTCTTCTAAAAGCATCATCCACCTTATTTTCCTTCCCTGGGTGGTAGTGTATAGTGAAATCATAATCTTTGAGTAGTTCACACCATCGTCTTTGCCTCATGTTGAGTTCTTTCTGTGAGAAAATATACTTCAAACTCTTGTGATCGGTATATATCTCACATTTTTCACCATAGAGATAGTGTATACAAATCTTCAAAGCAAAGATTACAACTTTTAACTCAAGATCATGAGTAGGATAGTTTTTCTCATGAATTTTTAGCTGTCGTGATGCATAGGAAATAACTCTCTCATTCTACATAAGGACACAACCAAGTCATTTATTTGAGGCATCACTATAAATAACAAACCCATCATTCCCCAATGGTAGAGTCAAGATAGGAGCATTATCTAATATTCTCTTCAGTTCTTCAAAACATTCTTCACACTCTTTTTTCCAAACAAATTTAACCCCTTTATGTGTGAAATTCGTTAATGGGTTAGCCATGTAACACCCGAGACTTTTATGTTATATAAACCATCAAAGGAATCTTTTTCTACACAATACTTGCTTGGCTTGCTTTGCACGCAATCGCGACCTTCCTCGATAGCTTGCGTCGTACGCAATACCGAATTTCACTAAACAACAATATGCTATTAAAACTAGCCGTTATGAATAGTAATAACCACTTTTTAAAATTTTATAAATTTTATTTTTCAAAATGGACTTCATTTTTGGACTCAGAATATCGAAATTAGCCTAGGGTGAAATTTTGGTATTTTTCTGAAAACTTTCAATTTTGATGAATAGTGAAACCACTAAGTGGTAGGTTAAAAACTGAATTTTGCATAAAAATTAATTTTACCGCTTCTGTGAATGGAATTTCAAAAATCCGAGAGACACGGTTAATATCAAGGACTAAAATGTGGTTCAATGAGATGAAAACAATTTTTTGGTGAATAGTAACTTTTTACTATTTTTACCGCGGTTAATAGTAAATAGGGTAACTAAGGGTAAATATGATATCAATATTACCCTAACACATGTCCTAATTCTATTGGACAAGTGTAATTCTACCAAAAACAAACTTAGGAATAAAATATGACCATTTAGGCCCACTTGGATTAGATTAGGACATTTATTATTAATTTATTTAAAGAAGGGTTAAAATAGTTAAAATCAAAGTTTAATAAGTAAATAATTTTTTAATATGGGGTTATACATAAGATAAATTCGATTGTAAATATTAATTAGAAAGATAAAAAGATTTCCTACATGATGGTATTTTATTTTTAATTTTTAGACATCAAATAATTTAATTTATTTATGACACAAAGATGATGCAGTAATTATCTTATTAATGAAATATTGACAAAATTGATAATATAAATACCAAAATAAATGTAATTTGAGACTTTTTATGAATTCCACTAATTTTCTAGGTTACTATGATATATTATTGTTGATTTAATCAACTTGGTTCGAACATATAATTCTGTTATGACTTTCACAAAAATCATATATCAAATAGTGTCAAAATTGACACAAAATAGTTTTTAAATCAAATATTATATTATTAATTGTTATTTTATTCCTAAAAATCTAAGGTTCGGCCAAATGACTTAGATAAGGATATATATATTAATAATAAACAATTTGGGGTTCGTTTGGCATGTTATAGTAAGTGTATTAACCATATAGTGAAAGCAAACAAAAAGACACGGTAAAAGTTAAATTAATTAACTTAGAGTTAAATGTAATTGATAAGGTTAAAATAATACCCTAAACTTGTCTAAATCCTATTGGTTGATAGGATTTCGACCCATCCCCACTTTAGCTTCGAAATAAGACCCTTTGGAACCATTATAAACCGATTTTGACTTTAATATAAAATAATATTTTGAGATATTCCTAAGGTGCCCCTCTCCTCCCTTATAAAAGGGCACCTCCTCCCCCTCCTCCTCACACCAATTTGAGCACTCAAGCTCGGCCAACCCCTGCCATTTTCTCCTCTCCACTTCCCTAGAATAATCCTAGAGGTCCTGGTCTTCTACAAAGACCAATCTTAGTTCCTTAAGTGGAGGATTCAAAGAGGCGTTCCAAAGAAGAGGTAATATCCATTACCGATCTTTTCAATTTCTTTCTTCTTCAACTTCTTCTTCTTTAGTTGTTTCATGATAAAGTAATAACATCAGTATTACTTACATACTGATATGTTATTATAAATATAAAACAACCCTAATTCACCTTCTATCCATCCTACGGAAAAATGAAATCACCGCGCGTGCGTACGTAAAGAATACCGTCTCCACGCCGTGGTGTAATCTATTTTCCACCATCACCTTACAAGGATGGGTATAATGGTGTAATGAGTAACTATATACGATTATTATTAAGTAATATTGATACTGAAATAATATATATATATACTCCAATACAATTCCATGATCATAGGAACGATATCATCACTCGTGCGTACGTACGGAATACCGTCTCCACGATGTGATGCGACTCGTTCTACATGATCTTCATTTCATATTGATTATATAAATGAATTGAATGAATGAATATGGTATATACTACACTAATACCATTCTGGAAATGAATTATCTATAACCTAAAGATAAGAATAATAATTTATTCGACAAAACACGCATAAGAACAAAAAGTTATAAAGACCCGAGTAACAAGTAACAATGAAATATTACTAACAAGAAGCTAATAATATGACCATATATGATCTCATATCAATATTTATGATTCTGGAATAAGTCAATAACATTATTTAAACCATTATACAGGAGCTTTGGACACGAACAAAGCAAATCGGACCTAAGGTAAGGGAAATATCACAATCTCATTTTTATCCGAGATTGTTTATTCGTAAGTATTTACTGGGGTGTATTTTATCATCCACATCCATGTTTACTCAATATGTAATATTATTTCCATCCACCTAAAATTGTTTAAATACATTTTTACCCTTCGGTGAGTTTTTAGTAATACGTATGAAAGGAATCTTTTGTCGTTTTTCGTACGAGGTACTTTTTGATTTTTCCGACAAAAGTATGAAGAATGTTTTTTTTAACTTATACGGCACGAACGGATTTCTACTGTTTTATAAAGCCTTATTTTCATGAAGATTCCTCTAAAAGATTTCATGACTATTTTCAATAAAATCTCTTTCTTTTAAAATTGCATGATGTTTTGTGAAAAGAAATTGATTTTAAAGAAGAAAGGATATTTTCCTCAAGAATTCAATTCAAGTGTTTTATCAAAATTATTTTCCATCTAAGATAATAAAGGGTTCTGTTTCTATCCATATTTTTACATTGATTTGACTATGTTGTGATGGAATTATGTTTATGAATTCCTTTATCTTATATGAATTGATTTATGATGTCATGATGTTTCAAGAATCCCATTTTTGTTACATGTGTTATGCGATGATGTATGTTTTATGATTATATGGCACACATAAGAAAGGATTAATTATAAGATGGGTGGGACCTATATCTCCCTCCAATGCATTGGGTAATGATTTTATATCTCATGAGATAGACATGGCTGGAACGGAAGGTTATTTCGGTTCAGTGATACAGGACTGAAACGAGGAGTGAACTCGGTTCAGAAAGGGACTTTGTCCACTAAGATAGTCTTGGAAATGAGTCATGACTAACAAGAAATGATTTTCCATGATTATGTGTGCATGCCACAAAGTTTCAAGTTTTATGTTATGATTATGGGGATCTCATTTTCACTTCTATGATTTATTCCATGTTAAGATATTATGATCTCTTTTGCAGGTTTTGATTTTCATAAAGATATGATATGATTTTTATTTCCTTTATTTGCCCTTGCTGAGCATTTGAGCTCACCCTTTTATGTTTTCTTTTCCCCAGGTCAGGAAGATGGATATTAAGTAGAATATGCTAAAAGGGACCCTAGATATGATGAAATAAATGGGAGACACTGTAGAAGATTTATGAACCAGTTGTTTATGTTTCCCAGTTTCTAAAGACACTATACCTATACGGTCCTTTGTGGTTTTGTCATATGTTGTAATAAGTGTGCTTCAATTTTGAAGTATTAACAATGTATGTAAAGTGTGGGTCGTTATAGTTGGTATCAGAGGAAAGGTATAGTCAACCTTTGGAAACTAGGATGTGAAAGCCTTAGTAAGAACCCTAAGGATAAGTCTAAGCATAGAACACAATCTTAGAAACGACCATGAATAACCTAGGATAAGACCATAAGCATGAAATTTTTTTTTCTTGAATTATGTGGTTTCCTATTATAATTAGTGTTGCTCACACTATTATTCTTGGTTTTAGTCAATGGCTGGAACCCGAAGGAACCGTGTTAATGCGGAATGCGATGGGCAATGCAATGATTGTCCCCCTGAGCAACCAAACGATATGGGAGCTGGAATGAAAAATCTTGTAGCCATGCTCACACAACTTTCTCAAGCTATGAATCATGCAGGATTTCCAAACGAGCAAAGGAGGGAGCAACATTCTGTTGAATCCTTCATGAGGCAGCGTCCACCTTCTTTCAGCGGGTCTACTGATCCATTAGTTGCTGAACAATGGATTAGTACTATTGAAAAGATATTTTCAGTTCTTCAATGTTCTGAGCATGATAAAGTCATCCTAGCAGTGTATCGTTTGGAAGGAGATGCGGATCAATGGTGGAATCTTGTTAAGAATACGAGGCAAAGGGATGAAATTGAGTCTATGGAATGGGACGAGTTCAAGAACTTATTTTTCAATAAGTACTTCCCTCGTATTCTCCGAACAAAGATGGAGAAAGAGTTCCTTGAACTGAAGCAAAGGGATGATGAATCTGTTAGTACCTATGAAGAAAATTTTACAAGACTTGCAAGGTACGCTTCTGGTATTATTATCCAACCTGAGAGTAAGATCGATCGATTCTTTAGTGGCTTAAAACAAAGTCTTCGAAGGGCGTTAGCCATAAGGGACTTTAATAGCTACGAGGAAATCGTTCGATGTGCTCTCAAAGTCGAGATGGAGATTGGAGTAACCCATCAGTCACATGGGTTTGATAAGAAGAGGAAGATGGAATTCAAAGAAAAATCTAAAGAGCACACAGAAAAGAAGATGAACTTTCCCTTATGCTCAAAGTGTGGAAAGAAACATGGAGGGAGTTGTCTTAAAGGGACAAGTAAATGTTTTAAATGTGGAAAGGAAGGTCATCGGGCATTTGAATGCCGTGATAATGGGAAGAAGATGTCTAATGATGCAAACAAAGGAAGGGATACACAGAATGAACCTACTACACTTCAATGTTTCAAGTGCAAGGAGATGGGGCATTATGCCAATCAATGCCCAAATCCAAGGGTTGATGATGATGGTCGACGTCAACAAAATCTTAAGGCTAAAGACAAAGGAAAGTCACATGCAATTTCTATCAGCGATGTGGAGTACGATAACGATGTGGTGAAAGGTACACTTACCATCCACTCTAAAGTAGCAAATGTTTTATTTGATTCTGGATCCACCCACTCTTTTATTTCTGAAAATTTTTCTAAGGGTATCACCGTATTACCTCAACAATTAGATGTTGAGTTAGCTGTGACAACAACTAATGGCACATCAATCGCATCAGAAGTTTATAATTCTTCTCCGATCGAAGTTTGTGGGAAAGTGCTTCCTGCAAATCTTGTGATCCTTCCTTTAGTGGAATTTGATGTGATTCTTGGCATGGATTGGCTTTCTCTACATGGAGCTCATATCAATTTCCAAAGAAGGGAAGTCACATTTCATATTCCAGATCAACCTACGATCGTCTATCAATGCAAGGATGAACATAACCTTCCAGTGGAAATTTCTTCCATATTATGGGTATTGATTCCACTAAATGAAGGTTATTTATCTCAAATAGTTGGTGAGAAACTCACGATTAAGAATATGCCCATTGTACGGGAGTTTGATGATGTCTTTCCGGAGGAATTACCGGGTCTTCCACGAAATCGTGAAGTTGAGTTTTCAATAGAACTCATACCGGGTGCTTTGCCTATTTCAAAGACACCTTATAGAATGGCCCCAATTGAGTTGCAGGAATTGAAGAAGCAACTCCAAGAGAATCTTGATAAGGGATTCATACGCCCTAGTGCGTCACCTTGGGGAGCACCTGTTCTATTTGTTAAGAAGAAAGATGGATCAATGAGACTCTGCATTGATTATCGATAACTTAACAAGATCACTATCAAGAACAAATATCCTCTCCCACGCATTGATGACTTATTTGACCAACTACGCGGAGCTCAATACTTTTCCAAGATTGATCTTCGTTCAGGGTATCATCAATTAAGGGTCAAAAGGGAGGATATACCAAAGACGGCTTTCCGTACAAGGTATGGACACTATGAATTTATAGTGATGCCATTTGGTCTTACTAATGCCCCTGCTATCTTCATGGATCTAATGAATAGAGTCTTTAGAGACTATCTTGATCAATTTGTGGTAGTCTTTATAGACGATATTCTTGTCTATTCAAAGAGCAAGGAAGAGCATGAAGATCACTTGAGAATTATATTGAAGACCCTGAGAAAGGAGAAGCTTTATGCCAAATTTACCAAGTGTGAATTTTGGCTTCAAGAAGTTGCATTTTTGGGTCACATAATCTCAAAAGAGGGGATATCTGTGGATCCAGCAAAAACAGAGGTTATCGAAAGATGGTCAAGACCAACAACAGTAACTGAGATCCGAAGTTTTCTTGGTTTGGCTGGATATTATCGATGTTTTGTAAAAGATTTTTCACGATTATCTAATCCACTCACCAAGTTGACTCGGAAAGGAGTTAAGTTTGTCTGGACAGAGGAATGTGAAGAGAATTTCAAGGAGTTGAAAAGAAGGTTATCCAGTGCACCTGTGCTCACACTGCCTTGTAATGGAGAAAGGTTTGTGATCTACAGTGATGCATCCAAGAAGGGATTGGGGTGTGTTCTTATGCAAAATGATATGGTGATAGCTTATGCCTCACGACAGTTGAAAATCCATGAGCAAAATTACCCAACACATGATTTGGAGTTGGCTGCGGTAATCTTTGCATTAAAGATTTGGAGGCATTACCTTTATGGTTAAAGGTGTGATATTTATACTGATCATAAAAGTTTAAAGTATATTTTCACACAAAAGGAGCTGAATATGCGCCAAAGAAGATGGTTGGAGCTGATTAAGGATTATGACTGCTCAATCCATTACCACCCTGGGAAAGCAAACAAGGTGGCAGATGCATTAAGTCGACAAGACCATGCTATTTTATCCATGATGAGGATCACAAAAGATCCAATATTTATGGATTTACAAAGGATGGATCTTGGAATTATAATGGAAGGGGAAAAATCTTATCTTTCTCAAATGAATGTTCAACCATCTATACATGTGAAGATTAAAGAGGCACAGAAAGAAGATGTCGAGTTACAAAAGAAGGTGAGAAATGTTCCTGAATTCAACCTTGATTGTGATGGGATAATAAAGTTCAGGAATCGGGTTTGCGTTCCTCCCATCCCCGAATTAAAGAAAGAGCTGCTGGATGAGGCTCATAGTTCTTCATTCTCTATTCATCCTGGAAGCACGAAGATGTATAGGGACCTGAAAGAGTACTTCTGGTGGGATGGCATGAAAAGAGATGTTGCTGAATATGTCTCTCGATGCTTGGTTTGTCAACAAGTTAAAGCTGAGAGACAGAAGTCTAAGGGGATGTTACAACCATTACCCATACCCGAATGGAAATGGGAAAACATCACTATGGACTTTATCACAGGACTTCCTAAAACATCCAAAGGCAATAATGCTATCTGGGTCATAGTTGATCGTCTTACAAAGTCTGCACACTTCATTGCTATTAGAGAGGATTTCTCTCTAGATCAGCTTGCCAGGATATATATAAAGGAAGTGGTAAGATTGTATGGAGTACCACTTTCTATTATATCTGATCGAGATCCGAGATTTACCTCGAAGTTCTGGCGAAGTCTTCAGCATACTCTGGATACAGAGTTGAGTTTCAGCACTGCTTATCATCCCCAGACAGACGGTCAGTCTGAGAGAACAATTCAAACCCTAGAAGATATGTTGAGAGCTTTCTCTATGGATTTCAAAGGAGGTTGGGATCAACACCTACCTTTGGTGGAATTTTCTTATAATAATAGCTTTCACTCCAGTATTCAGATGGCTCCTTATGAAGCTCTCTATGGAAAGAAATGCAGGACTCCAACTTGCTGGGATGAAGTTGGGGAAAGAAAGCTATTAGGACCTGATCTCGTTGATGAAATGGCAGAAAAGGTCAGATCTATTCAACAACACATAAGAGCAGCTCAGAGTCGACAGAAAAGTTATGCCGACAACCGAAGAAAAGACCTAGAGTTTGAAGTGGGTGATAAAGTGTTCTTACGAATATCTCCCTGGAAGAGGGTTATGAGATTTGGAAAGAAGGGGAAGTTGAGCCCTAGATATATCGGTCCTTTTGAAATACTGGATCGTGTTGGGAAGGTAGCTTACCGATTGGCGCTTCCACCGAATCTCTCTCAAGTTCAGGATGTGTTCCATGTATCTCTCCTGAGAAAGTACATACCAGATCCTTCACATGTACTCAGCTCAGAAGTTGTACCGCTGGAGCAAGATCTTTCTTATGAAGAACAGCCGATAGAGATTCTGGATTGTAGCGAAAAAGTCCTATGAAACAAGACCACTCGCTTGGTGAAAGTTTTATGGAGGAACCACCAACTTGAAGAAGCTACATGGGAGCTTGAGGATATGATGAGGGAGAAGTATCCTCATTTGTTTGTTACAAAGTGACGAATTTCGAGGGCGAAATTCTTTTTAAGGGGGGTAGAATGTAACACCCGAGACTTTTATGTTATATAAACCATCAAAGGAATATTTTTCTACACAATACTTGCTTGGCTTGCTTTGCACGCAATCGCGACCTTCCTCAATAGCTTGCGTCGTACGCAATACCGAGTTTCACTAAACAACAATATGCTATTAAAACTAGCCGTTATGAATAGTAATAACCACTTTTTAAAATTTTATAAATTTTATTTTTCAAAATGGACTTCATTTTTGGACTCAGAATATCGAAATTAGCCTAGGGTGAAATTTTGGTATTTTTCTGAAAACTTTCAATTTTTGATGAATAGTGAAACCACTAAGTGGTAGGTTAAAAACTGAATTTTGCATAAAAATTAATTTTACCGCTTCTGTGAATGGAATTTCAAAAATCCGAGAGACACGGTTAATATCAAGGACTAAAATGTGGTTCAATGAGATGAAAATAATTTTTTGGTGAATAGTAACTTTTTACTATTTTTACCGCGGTTAATAGTAAATAGGGTAACTAAGGGTAAATATGATATCAATATTACCCTAACACATGTCATAATTCTATTGGACAAGTGTAATTCGACCAAAAACAAACTTAGGAATAAAATATGACCATTTAGGCCCACTTGGATTAGATTAGGACATTTATTATTAATTTATTTAAAGAAGGGTTAAAATAGTTAAAATCAAAGTTTAATAAGTAAATCATTTTTTAATATGGGGTTATACATAAGATAAATTAGATTGTAAATATTCATTAGAAAGATAAAAATATTTCCTACATGATGGTATTTTATTTGTAATTTTTAGACATCAAATAATTTAATTTATTTATGACACAAAGATGATGCAGTAATTATCATATTAATGAAATATTGACAAAATTGATAATATAAATACCAAAATAAATGTAATTTGAGACTTTTTATGAATTCAACTAATTTTCTAGGTTACTATGATATATTATTGTTGATTTAATCAACTTGGTTCAAACATATAATTCTGTTATGACTTTCACAAAAATCATATATCAAATAGTGTCAAAATTGACACAAAATAGTTTTTAAATCAAATATTATATTATTAATTGTTATTTTATTCCTAAAAATCTAAGGTTTGGCCAAATGACTTAGATAAGGATATATATATTAATAATAAACAATTTGGGGTTCTTTTGGCATGTTATAGTAAGTGTATTAACCATATAGTGAAAGAAAACAAAAAGACACGGTAAAAGTTAAATTAATTAACTTAGAGTTAAATGTAATTGATAAGGTTAAAATAATACCCTAAACTTGTCTAAATACTATTGGTTGATAGAATTTCGACCCATCCCCACTTTAGCTTCGAAATAAGACCCTTTGGAACCATTATAAACCGATTTTAACTTTAATATAAAATAATATTTTGAGATATTCCTAAGGTGCCCCTCTCCT
Organism: Viscum album; assembly: GCA_963277665.1. NCBI lineage: Eukaryota > Viridiplantae > Streptophyta > Magnoliopsida > Santalales > Viscaceae > Viscum > Viscum album. Next base: position 1,107,172,056 of record OY728128.1, on the reverse strand, counting down.
CCCTTATAAAAGGGCACCTCCTCCCCCTCCTCCTCACACCAATTTGAGCACTCAAGCTCGGCCAACCCCTGCCATTTTCTCCTCTAAACTTCCCTAGAATAATCCTAGAGGTACTGGTATTCTCCAAAGACCAATCTTAGTTCCTTAAGTGGAGGATTCAAAGAGGCGTTCCAAAGAAGAGGTAATATCCATTACCGATCTTTTCAATTTCTTTCTTCTTCAACTTCTTCTTCTTTAGTTGTTTCATGATAAAGTAATAACATCAGTATTACTTACATACTGATATGTTATTATAAATATGAAACAACCCTAATTCACCTTCTATCCATCCTACGGAAAAATGAAATCACCGCGCGTGCGTACGTACGGAATACCGTCTCCACGCCGTGGTGTAATCTATTTTCCACCATCACCTTACAAGGATGGGTATAATGGTGTAATGAGTAACTATATATGATTATTATTAAGTAATATTGATACTTAAATAATATATATATATATACTCCAATACAATTCCACGATCATAGGAACGATATCATCACTCGTGCGTACGTACGGAATACCGTCTCCACGATGTGATGCGACTCGTTCTACATGATCTTCATTTCATAATGATTATATAAATGAATTGAATGAATGAATATGGTATATACTACACTAATACCATTCTGGAAATGAATTATCTATAACCTAAAGATAAGAATAAGAATTTATTCGACAAAACACGCATAAGAACAAAAAGTTATAAAGACCCGAGTAACAAGTAACAATGAAATATTACTAACAAGAAGCTAATAATATGACCATATATGATCTCATATCAATATGTATGATTCTGGAATAAGTCAATAACATTATTTAAACCATTATACAGGAGCTTCGGACACGAACAAAGCAAATCGGACCTAAGGTAAGGGAAATATCACAATCTCATTTTTATCCGAGATTGTTTATTCGTAAGTATTTACTGGGGTGTATTTTATCATCCACATCCATTTTTACTCAATATGTAATATTATTTCCATCCACCTAAAATTGTTTAAATCCATTTTTACCCTTCGGTGAGTTTTTAGTAATACGTATGAAAGGAATCTTTTCTCGTTTTTCGTACGAGGTACTTTTTGATTTTTCCGACAAAAGTATGAAGAATGTTTTTTTTAACTTATACGGCACGAACGGATTTCTACTGTTTTATAAAGCCTTATTTTCATGAAGCTTCCTCTAAAAGATTTCATGACTATTTTCAATAAAATCTCTTTCTTTTAAAATTTCATGATGTTTTGTGAAAAGAAATTGATTTTAAAGAAGAAAGGATATTTTCCTCAAGAATTCAATTCAAGTGTTTTATCAAAATTATTTTCCATCTAAGATAATAAAGGGTTCTGTTTCTATCCATATTTTTACATTGATTTGACTATGCTGTGATGGAATTATGTTTATGAATTCCTTTATCTTATATGAATTGATTTATGATGTCATGATGTTTCAAGAATCCCATTTTTGTTACATGTGTTATGCGATGATGTATGTTTTATGATTATATGGCACACATAAGAAAGGATTCATTATAAGATGGGTGGGACCTATATCTCCCTCCAATGCATTGGGTAATGATTTTATATCTCATGAGATAGACATGGCTGGAACGGAAGGTTATTTCGGTTCAGTGATACAGGACTGAAACGAGGAGTGAACTCGGTTCAGAAAGGGACTTTGTCCACTAAGATAGTCTCGGCAATGAGTCATGACTAACAAGAAATGATTTTCCATGATTATGTGTGCATGCCACAAAGTTTCAAGTTTTATGTTATGATTATGGGGATCTCATTTTCACTTCTATGATTTATTCCATGTTAAGATATTATGATCTCTTTTGCAGGTTTTGATTTTCATAAAGATATGATATGATTTTTATTTCCTTTATTTGCCCTTGCTGAGCATTTGAGCTCACCCTTTTATGTTTTCTTTTCCCCAGGTCAGGAAGATGGATATTAAGTAGAATATGCTAAAAGGGACCCTAGATATGATGAAATAAATGGGAGACACTGTAAAAGATTTATGAACCAGTTGTTTATGTTTCCCAGTTTCTAAAGACACTATACCTATATGGTCCTTTGTGGTTTTGTCATATGTTGTAATAAGTGTGCTTCAATTTTGAAGTATTAACAATGTATGTAAAGTGTGGGTCATTATAAGCCAATCGGGCAAAATTCTGGACGAAATGTCGATAATAACCTGCTAAACCAATAAAACTATGTACCTTAGTTATACTTGTCAGTGCTGGCCATTCTTAGATTGCCTTTGTCTTAGAAGGGTCAAAAGAGATTCCATCCTTAGAGACAATATGGACAAGAAAAGAAATATCTTGAAGCCAAAATTCATACTTTCTAAACTTCCTGTATAATTCATTTCTTATGAGGGTTTTAAGAATAGTGCACAAGTGATTTTCATGATCTTCCTAGATTTTGGAGAATACCAGGATATCATCAATAAATACCACTACAAAGTTATCAAGATATTTCTTGAAAAATCTGTTCATTAGATCCATGAAAATAGAGGGTGCATTAGTCAGCCCAAAAGGCATTATTGTAAACTCGTAATGCCCATACTTGGTTTGAAATCCTGTTTTCGGAATGTCTTCCTTCCTCACACACAATTGATGATATCTAGATCGAAGGTCAATCTTTAAAAAATATTGTGCTCCCTGAAGTTGTTCGAATAAATAATTAATGCGAGGTAGGGGATACTTGTTATTTATTTTTATAGCATTGATCTCTCTGTAGTCAATGCACAACCTCATAGATCCATCTTTCTTCTTAACAAAAAGAATAGGAGCTCCCCATGAAGAAACACTAGGGTGAATAAATCCCTTGTTACTCAATTCCTCTAGTTGTTTCTTTAGTTCCACTAATTCCACAGTGTCCATTCTATAAGGGGTCTTCGATATGGGCCTTGAACCAGGAATTAAATCAATGGAAAACTCAATTTCTTGTTCTAAAGGATGTACAGGTAAATCCTCTGGAAACACATCAATATATTCTTGCACAATAGGTACGCCCTCTATTTGAACATTATTTTCCTCACACATAGTTATTTAATTCTATTTCTCCCCAATAATTGAATTTAGTTGAGCTACTGGGGATGGATCTAGATAAGAATGAGGTGGTGATGTTTCTGCTCTAAAGATAAGGTACTCCTTATCATCATCAAAAATTGTAACCTCCTTCTTCTTACAATAAATTTTTACATTAGAGTTCAAAAGCCAATCCATTCCGAGGATTATATCAAATTAAATCATGGGTATGACGATGAGATCAGCAGATAAAGAACATTTATATGACCTAATGGGAATTGATTCACAAAACTTTGTTGCAATGATACTTCCCTTAGAAGTTTTGACTGACAAATACCTTGCTAAATAAAATTGGAAATATCTAATTTTCTTAAAAAACTGGGAAGATATGATACAATGCAATGATCCAGAATCAAATAAAGCATTTTCTAAACTTGAGGAAACCATTAAATTACCTGCCACTACATCTTTCATAGCTTTAACCTCAATAGAAGTGATCACATAAGCTTGGACTTGATCCCTTGGCCTTTTATGCGGTAAGTTTTCTTGAAGCTTAGGACATTCATTTGAATAATGTCCAATCTCCATGAAATTGTTGCATTAAACATTGGAAGCTTCTTTCTTTCCCTTACAATCACCATCAAGATGGAATTTCTGTCCACATTTGTAGCATACTCATTTTCCTTTTATACAGGCACCAGGGTGCTTCCTTCCACAATTATCACCAGGTGGAAATTCAATTCTTCCCTTCTTCCCTATTTCCTTATTTCCTTTCCCAGAGTGTTCAACAGGTCTCTTCATCTCTTTATTTTCTTTAAAGTCGTAAGACTTAGATAATTCCTTTTCTATATTGATAGCACACGAGATAAAATCTTCGTACGATGAGAAGGATTGTGATACTAATGCTCGATGGAGAAATTGTTTTAACCCATCAAATAAACGGTCAATCTTACTTCTTGGGTTATGTATATAATCTGTAGCATGACTTGCTAACCTTGTAAAGTTATCTTCATACTTTACAATATTCTCATCCTCTTTTTACCTCAAACTCAGAAATTGCCTTTCCATATCCACTCAATGGTCATGAGGAAAGTATTTTTCTAAGAAAATCTCTTTAAACTCCCTCTATTACATACTAGACACTTCTTCATCTTCCTTTTTGTTTTGAATCAATGACCACCATTGATCAACATCTCCAGTGTGGTGATAAACTGCCATGACAACTTTTTCCCTTTCACTACTCCCCAAAGCATGAAATATTTTCTCTAAGGAATTTATCCATTGCTCAGCCACTAATGGATTTGTACTCCCATTGAATGTTGGTGGTTGTTTCCTCATGAAGTGGTCTAACATTAATCCTCCACGTTGTAGATCAGGGTTCTCTATAAGGGTAAGGTTATTATTCATAACCTGTGTGAGTTGTCCAAATATGGTGATAAGCTGATCAGCACTAGTTGCATAACCAGCTCTGCTATAATTATCTTGAGTAAAATGAAAATCCCTACATGGATTACGTGCATTTATATAATTTCCATTCCTTCTACTAGGTGCCATTTCTAAACAATGTCATAAACTAGATTAGTTTATGAATTTCAATACATAACTCCAAACTTGTAAAACACTCAACATAAATTGAATATTTTATGGATATAATCCATAATCATAAAAATGTTTTCCTTGAGGAAGTATATACTCATAAACCCTTCATAATGGTTTGTAAATAAAATGATAATTATCCTAAGGATATCCCCCTGGAGTGTCGTAACCAAGAGTGCAACAAGGCCCGTTGTTTTGCACCAGTTCCCGTTCGAGTCTAGCTCAAAGAGGTGTTTTCAAGTTTTACCCCTTGGTACATCTGTGCTAGAGCTACCTCTACCTGCTCGTATCCAGACAGGGATATATTTCTTGGAAAAATCAAAAAATCTCTACAGTACCAAAATTCTAGGAAGTTCTTCTATACTAATCCTCAAAGTCTATCTTAGGGATATGTGCTCTAATCAGAGTTTATCTAAATCTAGTTTCCAAAGTTTTTACTAAACTTCCTATGATACCAACTATAATTCCCCGACCCCAGTTACCCATATTCTGTGCATTAATACATGACATTGGCATGATCACAAGGAAATCATGTCCTGAAAGACTGACCATTTTAGTATTATTGTAAATAAGATTCATTCATAAGTTCAACTTTACAACTTGAAAAGAAATACAACACTAATTTATTCCATTAGAAACATCCAAGTCTCCTAGTTTATGCATGGAAGTTACTCATAAATAACTTCTTCATATCTTGGGAAAGGAAACATAAGAAAGGGGTGAGCTCAAACGCTCAGTAAAGGTAAGAAATACAGTGGAAGATAACATAAATATTAAGTATGGTGAATAATTGAAAACACATGCCTTTACCAATAATAAACATGAACACTTTTATGGCAGGAATATGAGATGAGTAAATAATTCCATAATAAAACATAATCATGGTTATTCTACTAGTTTAATGACTACATGAACCATCAATATTATTTTCATAATGAGGGAATGTATAATGCTGGACATTCTGAAACATTTTGTCAAGTCCTTGGCCAAGAGGTCTAAAAATGATTAAGGCCTCGGCCAAAACCATATATCAAATTGGGAAAGGCCTCATACAATTCCACATCTAGTTGTCTCATGAGACCTACCGATGCATCGAGGAGCTATAGCGGGATCCACCCATCATTTACTAAGTCCAATACATTCCTCATATGAAAAGGTTGAAATATAACATAAAAATTAGTATTAAAACTAGCATAAAAATGTCAATACTTTAACCATAAACCATGAATGGTATAAAAATAACACATCCATAGTCAAACACATCATAAAACCTTCAATACAATATGGAATATTTGTATCATAATGAATTGACTTAAAAAAAGTATAAAATCCATCAAAGGATGTTGACATAGATGAAATCAAAACTATTTGAGAGAAATATATCTTTCTTTTTTTGAAATCATTTAAAGTTACATAATTATAAAAGAAAACATTTATTTTGAAAATATTCTTATAATCTTTTAAGGGAATATTTGACTATGTTATAATGGCTGAGAATAACCGCACCCACCGTATAAGTTAAAAAAGACATTCTTACCTTAATTTTGTCAAAAAGGTCGTAAAGTACCTTATTTGGAAAACGACTGAAAGATTCCTTTCAAAACATATAAGTTCAAATAAGGGTATAAATGACTTTAACCAATTTTATAGTAAATATTAAAAATGTTTTGAAATACATTTTTAAAAAACATGGATGTGGATGATTGAGTGGTCCCAGTAGATACTTACGTAAAAATAACCTCGGATAATAAAGAGATTGTAGAATTAACCCTTACCTTGTACTTTTCCTTGGTCGAGGGTAGGTTAAGCTCTTGTATAATGGTGAAATATTTTTTATTAAATTATAAAAGAACCATAAACATTAATATGATATCATATATGATTTTCTAATATTTCTTTGTAATAATATTTTAGTATTATCGTCGTTTTGGGTGTTAAATGATTTGTTTTCCTCTATATGATTTGTTACATAAGTAATGTTTGTTATGGATAGGATGTATCTTATTAATATTAAGAATGATATTAAGTCTTTAAAAATTATTTTTAATCATCAAATAAAAATTAGTCCTGAATGGATATGATGGGTAATGAATCTCATTGTGTTCGTCGAGACGGTAGTCCGTACGTACGTACGAGCGACAATATCATTTTTTTGATATTAAAATTTCATATAATTGGACGGTATATCATATATAGATAATAATTATCATGTTATATTTATTATTTACATCAATTATACATCATTATTATACCCATCCAAATAATAATCTATTGAATAACAACTACACCACGACATGAAGACAATAAGCCGTACGTATGAACGTATGGTGACATGTCATTCAATGGATGGATAGAATATTGAATATGGTTGTACCATACCTATAATAACATCACAGTATATAGAATATACTGTAGTTATTATTTTATAATGGAAACAAAAATTAAAGAAGTGGAAGAAGAAAAAACTTGAAAGAGGTGATGAAATATTTACCTCTTCTTCAGGTTCTTCCATTTTATTTGATCAAAAGGGCTCCATAGGTTGGATTTATGACTAAATAAATACCTCTATGATGAAGGGAGGATAGTGGAGATGATATTTGGGTAGGGGTGTTTTGAGCCAAATGGCTTTGAAGGTGTGAATTTTAGTGAAGTGGAAGTTCCCTTTTATAAGAGGGGTGAGGGGCACCTTAGGAGAAGATTGAAATATTATTTTATAATAAACTCATTTTCGGTTTATAATGGCTTAAAAATGATTTATTTCAAGGATAAGGTGGGGTTGGGTCGAAATAATCTCAACCAATAGGTTTTATATAAGTTTAGGTCACCATTTTAACCTTATCATTTAGATTTAACTCTTAGTTAAATAGTTTGACATTTACCATGTCTCATTGTATTTTTATATTACATGGTTAATAAACTTACTATAAAATTCCAAGAGAACCTAAAGTGGTTCATTAATGACATATATAATATTATTTAATACCTTTGGTCGAACCTTAAATTTTTAGGAATAGAATATCAATTAATAGTATAATATTTGTTTTAAAAACTCTTTTATGTCAATTTTGACACTATTTGGTATTTTGTTTTTTTCTAAATTCATAACAACATTATTGATTCGAAAAAAATTCATTTAATCAACCATAAAATGTCATATTAACCTATAAAATTAGTGTAATTCATAAAAAGTTTCAAATTACATTTATTTGGGTATTTATAATATCAATTATTTTAATATTTCATTAATAAGGTAATTACTGCATCATCATTGTGTCATAAATAAATTAAATTATTTAATGTCTAAAAATTATAAATAAAATACCATTATGTAGGAAATATTTTTATATTTCTAATGAATATTTATAGTCGAATTTATCTTTTGTATAACCCTATATTAAAAATGGTTTAGTTATTAAACTTTGATTTTAACACTTTTAACTCTTCTTTGAATTAAATAATTATAAATGTCCTAATCTAATCCTAGTGGACCTAAAGGATCATATTTTATTCATAAATTTTTTGTACAAATTAAACTTATACAATATAATTAGGACATGTGTTAGGGTAATAATAATATCATTTTTACCCTTAATTACCCTATTTACTTTTAACAGTGGTAACTAAAAATCCAAATTTACTATTCACCAAAAATTATTTTTATCTTATTGAACCAAATTTTACTTACTAATATCATCCGTGTCTCTTGGATTTTTGAAATTCAATTCACAGAAGTGGTAAAATTATGTTTTATGCAAATTTGCAAATGCTCCTAGGGGGTGGGTAAAAGACAGTAAAAAGTTCGATAAATTTTTTATATATCTAAAATTATTATAAACTGACTCCAATAAATTACATTGAAATTATATAGGTATTATGTATCTATTTTTACCTAAAATAAATTTAAATAAAATAAATAATTATTTAAATAAAAATTTGGTTTGAAACTATAACTCAGTGTTTTTCACTATTCATCAAAAATTGAAAGTTTTCAGAAAAATACCAAAAATTCACCCTAAGATAATTTCAATATTCCAAATCCAAAAATGAAGCCCATTTTGAAAAATAAAATTTATAAAATTTCAAAAAGTGGGTATTACTATTCATAATGGCTAGTTTGATTTGTTACGGTGTGTTAGAATCTCGAAGTTGCGTACAATTCAAGCTATTGCATTATTCAAAGGGAAATGCACCGTAGAAGCTTGGGGTGTTAAAATAATAATATATATAGGTTAGTCCACTTATTTTAAAATTTAATTTAAAACCAATCTAGTTCAATATCACACACTATTTTCACACACTGAACCCACCCAACAAAAGCAAAACACATCCATAACACTTTTCTCTATGGGGACAACCCAAGTCCACTACTACTATATTAACTTGGGTTAATTTTTTTTGAGGCCCCATTTATTTCCATTAATAAATCATATATCCCTTCCTCATCACATATCTTCATTTATATCAAAAATGCAAGAAAATATATTAGTTTAAAAATATTATTTTTCAAATCTCATTCTTTCTATCTTTACTATTAATTTGAAAGCATCATATATTTGAACAATCTGTTTTTCACATGGTAGCTTCATTTCTCTTATGGTAGATTGAAGTTAGCATGATCGATCCATAATTCACTTCATAAAATAATTTTATCTTATGGAATATCTGTGTAATCCATCATCATATGCATAAACAATTTTTATGCTCATCATACAGAAGCATTTACTCAAGAAAGGTATTTGGAGGTTATGATAGAAGAACCTTACATGCATAGAAGATCAACATTCTTATGGAAGGTACATGAGAAAAAAAATGATCAATCTCAACTCACATAAGATCCTTATATTCATATAATATCCATGCATTATTCATATGGAATGTTCACCTTCCACGAGTCTGCTCATGGAAGCTCCACGTATTCTTACAGTAGCTCATGTTCATCATATGATCAATCATGTTAATAACTCATAGTTGATTGTATATATTCTTGTGGAATAAACTTATGGTCATTCAATCTAAATGACCATGATATATTAGAACTTACTTCATGTAGAAGTTCATAGATCACAATCGATCCACAACTATCATGAAATCGATTAATCTCACGCCACATGATAAATCATATATTAATAGGGAAGCTCATATCAAAATTATGTGATTAATCATATGTCCTTAGGTGTATTCAATTTCCAACTTCACATGGTTGATTCAGTGTAGCCAGATCCTTGAAGGACCCAAGCTTGAAGATGATCAAAAATACCTAGCTTGAGTTCGATCCTGATAACCTATAACTTTAAATAATGAACAATAACATTCTTTGGAATGTGTCACATCAAAATATTAGTTACGGTCAAGATTCTTAATATACATCAACACTTCCTTTAGTGGATTTTAAACCATAGAACTAGGTATTGGCTCCCAAAAACACTAATCACACACTTATACACACCATCATGTCTCCCCATATGGTTGTTCATGCTCCTTGTGCGTGTTGTGCACATGCTATTCATACACCCATAAGTTTTATGCCTCCACTAGGAAACCACTCTACTAGACATGCCCTTTTACACTTGGGATTGTAATTGTGGTCTAGGATTCCACCTAAGCCATAGATGGGATTGGTTTTATGGTTGGCCCATGTAGGTCCATATTTTTGATAAATACCAAAATCAAACACTTAAAAATATTATACATGTGAAATGTGAAGGCCACATTAGAATTCCAATACCATCCTTTTTCAACATGATTCTTTATTTAATCACCATCCAAAGAGTGTTTCTTCTTTATATAAATTACATTTAATCTTAAATTCCTTTAAAAATTTATATAAACTCATCCTTGAATGGATTATTAAGTGTTTTATATATTGAAAAACTAGAAAATCTATTAGACATGTTCTTAATCATTAAATAACAACTCTCTGATCATCATAATTAAAGAGTCGTGCTTTATCAAGAATGACATCCAATGCCAACTTCTAATAATTTTTTCTTTATTATGATTCTTATTCAATATATTGATATCAAATACTACTTATATATTGAAAAAAATAAAATACACACAAATTGGGCTCAAAAATATCCACTTTGTATTTGTTGTCAATACTAATAGAAAAATTTCATGTCAATATGTTCTTCCTATAATAACATATGATTTATTTATTCTCTCCCCATTCCCTTTAAAATTTTCATTTGTTTCTATCCCCATTATTAATAATAATTAAAATTAATTCCATAAGGGAGGTTGGCATCAATCAATTCTTGATAAATGTTCCATCAATCATCCCACTCAAAGTGTACCTATTCCATGCTTAGTATAGAAAACATAATGATTTTAATTAGAAAAAAATATATACATCATACTTAAGATTTTGATACCAGATCATATATATATAAACATTTACTAAATCTATTACTTAGGTACTATTCATATGTATTCATATTGAAACATATTTATTCCAACTATTAGAAATATGTTTCTAAATTTTCAACTTGAATTTCCTACAACATTGAGCACATAGATTAAAAATATTCAAGTGCAACCAGTAGGTTTCTTTTCATATAGTCCTAGAACTTCATAAAATTTATCATTTTCTTATCAATTATGAAATAAATTACTCCCTTAATATTAGGATATATTATTGAATTTTAAAGATGGGTGAATGAGAATTCATTATTTGTTAATGAAAAACTGTCCAATACTATCTAGAGATTACATATTTTCATGAGATATAATGTTATGTAATCTTCTTAATCAACTCCCCCTCAAGAGACGATCTCCATTTTAGCATCATCAAGGAATACATTTTCTTTAGGTATTATTTTATAAGATAATTAATTTATAAATCATGGCATGATTGAACGATTTCAAATTTTTAATATTTTTTAGATTACTTTTCTTTAGTTCTCTATTTGAAAACCTACATCACCTTTGATTCCCTACATGGATAGTAAACAAATACAAAAAAAATGATATAGAAATAAGATGGAAACTCATTTTTTCATTAGCGAGAGAAACAAGGCTAAGAATATTTTCTCAACCCTAAAACTATTGTCTTTTTTTTCTCTGGGATTAATAGATTTCTTCATGTATACATATCCAGGTTTCAAATTAGTCTTGAGTTTCATGGGTAATTTTGTTTTCTCCTTTTGTGGGATCTTAATTTTTATATGATAATCAAGGAACATATATAAATTAGTGGATTATTTATATTCTTAATGATTTATTCTTGGGATAGTATAATCATTTGAGTTGTTTCCATCTAGATTAAACCTCTTATAAAAAGATTCATAAATTTTATGGACATAATTTATTAAAAACCTCTCATGAAATTAAGTTTTATCATGTGGGATATTTTGATATCCTTTGGATTTTTATTTCCCTTTTCATTCTAGGTTTACTGGCCGAATAAATTAGAAATATTTGGGAATGTGTACCTCTTTCTTGGTGGTTCCACATGGATTCTATGGAATTTACTCCACCATAATAATTCACTTATTTCATTTTTGGAATTATACATTACATTATTTCTTAGTCTTTCTTCCATAAAATATGTATTCCATGGATTGTTTTCATAAGTACATGGTGTGTACACTTTTTCTAAAAAAGAAAAATATTATCCCATTTAGTGTGGAATTTTTATTGTACTTATTGGGTGTGATTGAATTTACATTTTTCTTCTTATTTTATCCTAAAGATAACTCATCATCCTTTTTTACTAACTTATTGGGAGTTTTCCTTTCAACATCTTTCTGTTTTCCCAAGAGATAATTTCATATTTCTAGATTCTATGGTATTCACTCCTTATTTATTCTATTTATATATTAGAATGAATTATAATCACATGATTCTTCATTATGACCACTCCCATTAAAAATACCATATAGATCTCCAAGTTTTTCAAATCTATTTGTAATAGACATTTTTTTTGAATTTTTCTATGGTCTTTGCTTCACCTAACCTTTTTCCACTTGATGTAGGATTTATTTAATCTTCAAGAGTTGAAATATTATGCAAATAATCAGAATCCTTATTCCCAAAATTGTACAAAAAATGGTAATACCCCAAACATATTAATCTTTTTCCATGTTAATAAATACTTCCAGAATTTCATGTGTGCTATTTTTCATACCTTCATATTCACTAAATGGGCCTGTTTAGGGGACAAAATCCTTATACATCTTCTTTCATAAACCCCATAGATTTTGGTATATTACTTAACATTTTTATTCATCCACACTTATATATATTTTTATTTTAAACCTGAATTTTTCATGAAAACAAATTTGATAAAAACATTATTTTTAGAAATGGATGATACCTTTTCTTTTGAGGATATTATATATTGATCAATAGATGATCTTAGGATTTCATTTTCACTAAATAGATATATTTTAGTTTAAGATTAAACTTTTTTAGTTTGTGTGGTAGCATATTTCCATCTAATTTTTTGTGGAAACATGGATTGGGAAATTTAAATATTCTTTAATTTAATTTCAAGATCAAAGCATTTCAACATAAGAATGTATTTTTCATTCTCCACTATCTTTAATTTTTATTTATTGGATTTATTAATTTTATCATCCTTATAATCATGAATTTTATTCTTCTCTTGAATTAAGTTTTCATGATCCATGATCAAATTGTCCTTTACTTCCAACTGATTTTTTTTACTTCAATGATTAAATTTTGATTCTAATCTAGTGCATATAAATTTTCTTTGAGGATCAAAATGGTCTGATCGTTCTTTAAGATTAACTCAAGACAATCCTTCCCAACTATAGAGAATTCCCCTTTAATTTCCTTGATTATTATATAGCATTACACTATTTTGGTAGATATACACACATCATCACCAACTATTCCATTACTTTATCTCTTTTTTCATATTCATATTCAATATGGGTGATTTTCTTCTGAAAAGATTCTTGTAAAATTTTCCTATAATTTTTCCCACTTGCACTTTGTTTTTATATTGAATATTCTTAATAAAAAATATTTGATTCCTCTTCATCAAATTTTGAGGTAGAAAGTATTTCCATTTACTTGGTATTAGTTTGAACTATTGGGTCACATTCTTCCATGAATGAGTTATCTTTTAAAAAATCAAAGCATGGGAAAACATCTTCTTCTTCCTATTTATATAAGAGGGAAACTTTTTCATTATCTTAAATGTAATGGCCCAAAATTTTAAATAATATTTATTTACTAAATTTGTGTGTTATTTTATACTCAAAAAAACTATAGCCTTAAATTAAAGAAGTGAGTATAATTAAAATTATACTATTGGGTTTCGATTGTTATATGACCGTTGGTCAATATGACTGTTGGAAACTAGACTCTTAATGTTACGATTATTGTTTTTAAATACAAGTGATATTGGTTAATTAATACAGAAAGAAGAGTTTATGGTCTCATCCAGTAGACTCAGGCCATACGAAGCCCATCTGTCAGATCTTGGGAAGGAGGTTACATCTCTGGGATTTGCTCTGGACTAGCCCAAGATGAACTCCAACATGTGAATCTTGAAAGGAATTGCCTATGGGATAAGTTCAAGCTAATTGAAATCACCACTTAGGAAATGTTGTCTAAGCTGCCCAAATATTATATCACCATAGAATATCTTATACTTAGGTCCTATGTAGGTGTTATAAGGGGCTATGTAACGAGACCTTAGTTACTTTGTGTAATCCTTTTGTATAAATACAATTTTTATTTCTTATTATGGTAAAATTTTTGAATTTCAAATGTCCAAATAAATGTAGGATAAATTTATAGAAGTTTCATATTATTGATGAATTTTGTAAAAAAAGGTATTTTAAAATATTTATGTAAACTTTAAATAATTAATAATGTGAAATGTTTTTCAAAATATGTTCTTCTACAGTTTTGACCATTAAGAAATTTAGTGTCTAATAAGATCAACTTAATTTTTAGTGAATAGTAAAGTATGAATAGTAATATTACCCTTATGAATATTAATTTATAATAATGAATATTAAATTGTCCAAAAAAATAGAAACTTCACCCATGAATGTATAAATACAATTTAGATATCTTAAAAGTGAAAAAATGGTCATAATATAAGTATTGGTATTTTTGTATGTCATAAATATTTTAATTAAAATTTCATGATTAATTTAATAATTTAAAATGGAAATTTATTTTCATAAAATTTAATCATAAATTATTACTTTATTGTCTTATGGTTATAAAATAATTTTATGTGACCATTATTAATTTCTCAAGGTGTTATAAAATGAGTTATAGTTTTAAAGTTGTTTTTTTAAATAAATTATGATTTTATTTAAAAATTAAATTAAAAATATTTATAAAATCAATTTCATAAATTGGAGTTCATTTTTGAACTCAGATCATCAATATTAGGTTAGGGTGAATTTATAATATTTTTATAAAATGTTTTTTAGTGAATAGTAAAAATACAGTTTTGAGTTTTGGTGTGGTTAATGACATCATTAATGATTGAATAATGATGTTATAAATATGGTGGAATTTTGAATAGTAATATATATTATGAGGTTTCCCAAGTGGCCAATACCATGGGCAATACCATGGTTTTTCAAATTCCACTGATGAGGCCTCCCTTGTAAATTATTTAAATATTCCCTCACTTTTGCTATAAATACCAAGCCATTCCCTCATTCATTACATTAAAAAAACATCCTCAATGAATAAATGGTCTTTTTAACTCCCAATTATTCTTACCAAGGTTCCCTCAATCCCCCCAAGGTTCCAACCTTCGAGCTTTCGAAGTCACTCTTTAAGTAAGGGAACCTTTCACCCTCCTCTTTTAAGTTATGACTTCCTTTATGTTATGTATTCTAGTTTTAAATTTATCATGTGGGGTTATGTTCTTATATATTCATATTTATGTCCATTTTATGTCCAAATGATGAGATACCCTTTTCTATCTCATCAACTAAATTTCTGAATTTTTAAGTGATGCCGTTATACTGTCGAATTTTTTGTAAAAGAACTCACATATTCTCTTTTCTTTCAAGTTTCCTTTTCATGTGGTATGTCATTAAAATATCCATACCATGTTCTTATATCCATGTTATTATATATTTATAATATATTATGAGTTATTTATGAGTGGTTTACCCTTGAACCCTCTCTTTTTAATGTTTTCTAAAACGATGTTATGTAGCCGTTATGCTGCAGAATTTTCTTCTAAAAAATTATCTCTCTTTCTTTTAAGAAATTATCTTATTTTATTTATGTGAATACTCAGACCTATTTCGTTTATATGGGTGTTCATAAAGACATAAAAATGATATATTTTATTCTTTAAGTGACATTAATATAACCCTCACTCCCTTTCCATGGGTTATAAATGACATAATGATATTATTTTTAAGAACTTTTAAAATGTTACGATTTTAAAATGAAACCCATTTATTTTATTCAATATGGGTTATTTATGAATTTTTTTATTATGATATATGTGTATCACATGAAAATAAATACATATTAAGGGTGCTCCCTAATATCTCTTAAATTCATTGGGTAATTACTTAATCTCTAGAGATGGAAAGTTTCACGATACCTTCGTGAATAACCTTGGTAAAATTTTTTATGACACCTTGGGGATGAACCTTAGTGATATGTTCATGAATGTATAAATTAAATGTTGTATCCAAATATTCAAGTTATGATTAATATTTTTATTATTATGATATTTATCTTCTTCCATTTCTCATGTCTATATATTTTTTATCAAGTTCTTATTGATATCACAAGTAAACTGATTCCCTTGCTTTCCTTACTTAGCCTTTTGCTCACCCTTTCCTTTGTTTACCCTTACTGGGACTTCTACTCACCCTTTCCTTTGATGTATGTCTCCAAGTTATGATACATATTAATTTTAATTAGGATTAACTTATGATTAAGCCTTAAAAGTGGATTAGAAGAATGTTTCATGTTGTTTTCATGTATATTGTTCCTAATTCCAAGACACTAGACTTTAAAGGTCCTCTATTTGTAAAATGTAATGAAAAGTTATATAATAAAAAGGCAGGATGCCATATTTGGTATCAGAGGATAGTTTAGTTATTTATAGAAATTAGGCTATCAAAAATTTAGGAAGAACCCTATAGAAAAGTTTGAATATAGGAAAACTTCTTGGTATTTTGGTGAAATATTAAGTGGTTTCCAAAAAATAAATCCCTATATGGATACGAACAAGTGGACGTGGATCTAGTATAGATATACCTAGTAGTGAAAACTCCGATAAGGAGTTTTAGGCTTGACTCGGGGTATCCTGGTACATGAAAACGGGCCTTGCTGTACTCCTGTTTTGACACTCCTGGGGGATATGTTTGGTTAATCATAAGATTTTTATGAATCATTATGAAGGATTTATAGAGAAATGTAATTGTTTAAGCATGAAGTTTTAAGACATAAAATCCTTTATAGTTAAAAGATTCATAAATAAAATAAGTTCCTCACTAAGGTTTTATTATTTTATAAAATGGCAGGAAATATGATGAACCGTGCAAATGGTGACCGCAATGGACCATCTGATGGCCCTCCGATGGAAGCCGAAATGGAAACTGTCATGCGAATGATGAAACAACTAACTCAAGTTATGGGAAATAACTTTAATCAAGCTAAGAGACTGATCTCACCATGAAGGGAATAACATTATTTTGAATCCTTTATGCGTCAATGACCACCAACCTTCTGTGGATCGACCGACCCATTGATTTTTGAACATTGGATCACCTCTATAGAGAAGATCTTTTCTATGCTCCGCTATTCAGAGTAAGTGAAGGTCACCCTGGCTGTATATTTCTTAGAGGGAGAAGGTTATCAGTGGTGGTAACTGATTAAAAACATGAGTCCAAGAGTGGAGGTTGAATCTATAGAGTGGGAAGAGTTCAGAGGGATCTTATTCAGTAAGTATTTCCCTTGTTCCATGAGAAAAATAATGGAGAAGGAGTTTCTCAAGCTGAAGCAGAAGGAGAATGAATCTGTGGGAAGGTACGAGATGAAATTCACTAGACTTTCCCATTATACCTAAAGATTTTTCATGTATCATAGTGATAAGGTTGATATATTCTTTGGTGCAATAAGACCTCATATATGGAAGAATCTAGCCAACAGAGATTATGATAGCTATGAGGAGATCGTGAAGAGTGCGATGAAAGCCGAACTGAAGTTTAGTGAGATGCAGTGGTATCATAAATCCAATTACAAGAAGAGATATATGGATCCAAGCTTAGGGAGGAGCTTAGATTAGGGAGGAGGAGGAAAGTAAGTGCAACATCCCACATGTAATAAATGTGGGAAGAAACATTTGGGGAACTTCCTGCTCAGGAGTAGAAAGTTCTACAAGTATGGAAGAGATGTCCATATCGCATGGAATTATCGTAGTGAGGTGAAGCGACAACTTCCCAACACTAACGACAAGGGGAATATGGTGCAGTCCCTACCTGATGTCCAATTTTATAAGTGTGGACAACTTGGTCAATTTTCTAATCACTGTCCAAATATGAGGGCAGTGGAGGGTAATCACCATCAGCCTCAGCAACAACCAAGGGAACAAGGTCATAATTTTTTTCAATCACTATGTCTGAATTTGAAGTGCCAAATGATGTGGTGGAAAGTACTCTTGTTGTTATCTCAAAGATATAAAGTAATTTGTTTGATTCTGGTTCTACGCATTCCTTTATTTCTTCCAAGTTTTCAAAGATTTTGAATCAACCCCCATTTTTCTAAAAGTAGAGTTATCAGGCAAGACTCCTGGTGAGATTATCCAAGCATCATCATTGTTTAGAAACTCTAGTATTTACTTTAGTGAGCACAATATTATTTCAAATCTAGTAGTCATTCCCATGCTATAATTTGACATTATACTAGGTATGGACTGGCTCTCAAAGTATAATGCTAAGATCAAATGTAGAAGAAAGGAAATCTCAGTAGTCTTGAATGGAAAACCTACAGTTATCTTCCATGGAGAGATATCTCAACCTGATCTTTGTCTATAAGAACCTCCTATATCATTCTTTATGGACTTGATCGGTGAAAAATAAGAAGGAAATGAGAGTTTAAGGATAGAAAATGTCCCCGTCATCTAGGAATACATTAATGTATTTCCTAAGGAGTTACCCAGACCTCCCACAGAAAGAGAGGTAGAGTTCTCCATTTAACTCATTCCTGGATCTCATCCGATATCAAAGACACTATATAGGATGGAAAATGTAGAGCTGGTGGAATTAAAGAAATAACTCCAAGATCTTTTGGAGAAGGGGTTTATCCGACCGAGTGTGTCTCCTTGGGGATCACCTGTTCTCTTTGTGAAAAGGAAGGATGGATCAATGTGGCTATGAATTGATTATAAATAATTGAACGAGATCACAATGATGAAAAAAAGACCCACTTACAAGAATTAATGACTAATTTGACCAACTTCATGGGGCTCAATTATTCTCTAAGATTGATCTTCTATTTGGTTATCATCAATTGAGGGTGAAGAAAGAAGATATTTCAAAAATTGCCTTCCGATCAAGATATGGGAATTATGAGTTTGTTGTTATGACCTTCAGACGGACTAATGCACCTACTATTTTTATAGATTTGATGAATAGAGTCTTTAAGGACTACCTTGATAAATTTGTGGTAGTTTTTATTGATGATATTTTGATATATTCCAAAAGTCGCGAGGAGAATGAGAATCATATAAGGGTTATTTTGAAAACTCCATGGAAGGATATGATTTTTGGGAAGTTCATAAAATGTGAATTCTGGTTGCAACAAGTTGCTTTCTTGGGGGACATTCTAACCAATGAATGAATAATAGTTGACCCTGTAAAGACAAAAGTTGTAGAGGAGTGGCCTCAGCCTATAATAATAATTGATATTTTTAGTTTCCTTGGATTAGAAGGATATTATAGGAGGTTTGTGAAAAACTTTTCATGACTTTCTAATCCATTAACCAAGCTAACTAAAAAAGGGGTCAAGTTCATCTGGACAAAGGAGTGTGAGGAAAGTTTCCAAGAGCTAAAAAAGATATTGGTTATTGTACCCATGTTAACTTTACCCTCAAGTGGAGAAAGATTCGTTAGTTTTAACGATGCATCTATGAAAGGTCTTGGGTGCATCCTCATGAAAAATGACAAGGTCATTGCTTATGCATCTCGAAAGTTGAAGACTCATGAGCAGAACTATCCTACACATGATCTGGAGCTGGTTTTGATTTTTTTTTCTCTAAATATATGGAGGCACTATCTTTATGGGGAGAAATGTGATATATACACAAACCATAAAAGTTTGAAGTATATTTTTTCACACAAAATGAATTGAACATGAGACAGAGGAGATGGTTGGAACTTCTTAAAGACGATGATTGTTCAATTCATTATCATCCTGTAAGAGAAAACAAAGTCGCTGATGCATTAAGCAAGAAATACCCAACTAATCTATCCCTGATGAGGATTCAAAGAGATCCTTTGATTAATAACCTTGTAAAGATGGACATGGGAATTATAAGGGAAGGGACATCATCAACCCTAACCCAAATGATTTCTCAATCGTCATTACTAGAGAAGATCAAGAAAGCTCAGAAAGAAGATCCTTTGTTACAAAAGAAGTTTGATGTTATGAAGGATGGAAAGTTTCCTGAGTTTAATATTGATCAAGAAGGTGTACTGAAATTTAGTACAAGACTATGTGTTCTATCTTTTCCAGAAATAAATAAGGAGTTGATGGATGAAGCTCATATCTCTACTTTATCTATACATCCTGGAAGCACGAAAATGTATAGGGACCTTCGTGATCATTATTGGTTGGATAATATAAAATAGGAGATTTCTAAATACACTTCAAGTTTCCTGGTATGTCATCAAGTGAAGGTAGAGTGATAAATTCCTAAAGGGTTATTACAACCACTACCCATACCAGCATGAAAGTTGGACAATATCACTATAGACTTCGTCACTAGTCTCCTGAGAACTTCCAAGGGAAATAATTCAATATGGATTATTGTGAACTGTCTCACCATGATTTCCCATTTTATCTCCATTTAGGAAGAGTTATATCTTGATCAACTTACCAGGATTTACATGAAGGAAGTGGTAAGTCTACATGGATTTCTACTTTCTATCGTATCTGATCATGATCCAAGGTTCACATAAAAATTCTGGAGAAGTCTTCAATATGATCTGAGCACTGAATTGAATTTCAGTATGGCCTATCACCCCCAAATTGATGTCCAATCTTAAAGGACTATTCAAACACTTGAGGAAATTTTGAGAACATTCTTAATGGAATTTAAAGGTGGATGGGATCAACATCTCCCTTTAGTTGAGTTCTCTTACAAAAACAGCTTCCACTCGAGCATTTAAATGGAACCCTATAAAGATCTATATGGGAAGCGATGTAGAACTCCTACTTTTTGGGATGAAGTTGGTGAGAGAATGATTCTTGGGTCAGATATTGTGCAAGAGATGACATAAAAAGTCCATGCCATCAAGAAACACATTAAGGCTGCTTAGAGTCGGCAAAAGAGCTATGCCGATAACCATCGAAGAGACTTGAATTTTGATATTGGTGACAAGGTCTTTCTTCAAATTTCACCTTGGAAGAGAGTCCCGAGGTTTGGGAAGAAAGGGAAGCTCAAACCTAGGTACATTGGCCCCTATAAAATCCTTAATCACGTGGGAGTAGTGGCCTATCAACTTTCACTTCCTTCAAATCTATCACAAGTTCATGATTTCTTCTACGTACCCCTCTTGAGGAAGTACATACCTGAACCTTCACATATACTGAATCCAGAGGTGGTACAACTGGAACATGACCTCTCTTATGAGGAGAAGCCGGTGGATATCTTTGATCATAGAGACAAGGTTCTACCCAACAAGACTACCGACCTTGTTAAGGTGTTGTGGAGGAACAAAAAATGCGAATAATCCACATGGGAACTAGAGGATTCTATGAGGCAGAAGTACCCACACCTTTTATCTTCTAAGGGTACTAGTTAAAATTTCAGGGATGGAATTTCTTAAGGGGGAAGAATGTAATGACCCGAACTTTTGAATAATATTTGTTTCTTAAATTTGTGTGTTATTTTATACTCAACAAAACTATATCCTTAAATTAATGAAGTGAGTATAATTAAAATGACACCGTTGGGTTTCGACAGTTATATGAACATTGGTAAATATGACCACTGGAAACTAAACTCTTAACGTTAAGATTATTATTTTTAAATACAAGTGATATTGGTTAATTAATACAGAAAGAAGAGTTGATGACCTCATCCAGTAGACTCGGGACGTACGAATCCCATCTGTTAGAGATTGGAAAAGAGGTTGCATCTCTGGGCTTTGCTCTGGACCAAGCCCAAGCTGAACTCAAACATGTGAAGTTTGAACAAAATCGCCTATGGGATAATTTTAAGCTGATAGAAATCACCACTTGGGAAATGTTGTTCGATCCGCCCCATGATTCTATCACCATAGCACATCTTACACTTAGGTCCTATGTAGGTGTTAGAAGGGGCTATGTAACGAGACCTTAGTTACTTTGTGTAATCCTTTTTTATAAATAAAATTGTTATTTCTTATTATGGTAATTTTTTTTTTAATTTTAAATGTCCATATAAATGTAGGATGAATTTATAGAAGTTCCATATTATTGATGAATTTTGGAAAAAGGGTATTTTAAAATATTTATGTAAACTTTAAATAATTAATAATGTGAAATTATTTTCAAAAAAATGTTCTTCTACAGTTGTGACCAATAAGAGATTTAGAGTCCAATAATATCAACTTAATTTTTAGTGAATAGTAAAGTATGAATAGTAATATCACCCTTATGAATAGCAATGAATATTAATGAATAGTAAATCGTCCAAAAAAAAGAAACTTCACCCATGAATGTATAAATACAATTTATACATCTTAAGTGTGAAAAAATGGTCATAATATAAGTATTGGTAGTTTTGTATGTAATAAATATTTTAATTACAATTTCATGATTAATTTAATAATTTAAAATGGAAATGTATTTTCATAAAATGTAATTATCAATTATTAATTTATTTTCTTATGGTTATAAAATAATTTTATGTTACCATTATTAATTTCTCAAGGTGTTATAAAACAAGTTATAGTTTTAAAGTTGTTTTTTTAAATAAATAATGATTTTATTTAAAAATTAAATTAAAAATATTTAGAAAATTAATTTTATAAAGTAGAGTTAATTTTTTAATTCATATCATCAATATTAGTTTAGGGTGAATTTATGAGATTTTTATAAAACGTTTTGTTTTTCGGTGAATAGTAAAAATATAGTTTTGAGTTTCGGTGTGATTAATGACATCATTAATGATGTAATAAATCTGGTCTACTTGTGAATAGTAATATATGTTATGAGGTGTCCCAAGTGGCCAATACCATGGGAAAATACCATGGGCAAGCCCATGGTTTTTCAAATACCACTGACGAGGTGTCCCTTGGAAATTAATTAAATATTCCCTCACTTTTTCTATAAATACCAAGACATTCCCTCATTACTTTCATTACAAAATCCTCCTTAGTAAAGAAATGGTATTTTTACTTCACAAATAGTCCTCCCAAGTTTCCCTCAAGCCCCCCAAGGTTCCAACCTTCGATCTTTCGAAGTCACTCTTCAAGTAAGGGAACCTTTCTCCCTCCTCTTTTAAGTTATGACTTCTTTTATGTTATGTCTTCTAGTTTTAAATTTATTATGTGGGGGTATGTTATTATATATTCATATTTATTTAAATTTTATTTCCAAATTATTATATACCCTTTCATCTCTCATAAACTGAATTTATTAATTTTTAAGTGACGTCATTAGGCTGCCGATTTTTTTAAAAGAAATCGCATATTCTCTTTTCATTCAAGTTTTCTTTTCATGTGGTATGTCATTAAAATATCCATACTATGTTCTTATATCTATGTTATTCTATATTTATAATGTATTATGAGTTATTTATGAGTGGGTTACCATTGTAATCTCTCTTTTTAATGTTTTCTAAAATGATGTTATGTAGCCGTTATGCTGTAGAATTTTCGTCTCAAAATTTCTATCTCTTTCTTTCAAGAAATTATATTATTTTATTTATGTGATTACTTAGACCAATTTCGTTTCTATGGGTGTTCATAAATACATAAAAATGATATATTTTATTCTATAATTTACATACATATAACCCTCAATCCATTTCCATTGGTTATAAATGACATAATGATTTTATTTTTAAGAACTTTTAAAACGTCACGATTTTGAAATGAAACCAATTTATTTTATTCTCTATGGGTTATTTATTAAATGTTTGATTATGATATATTTTTCTCACATTAAAATAAATACATATTAAGGGTTCTACCTGATAGTGATCTAATAAATTTGGTAAATAATTAATCTCTAGAGATGAAAAGTTTCACGATACCTTGGTGAATAACCATGGTAAATTTTTTTATGATGCCTTAGGGATGAACCTTGGTGATATGTTCATGAATGTATAAATGAAATGTTTTATCCACATATTCAAGTTATGATTCATATTATTTTTGTTATGATATTACTCTTCTTACATTTCTCATGTCTTTATATTTTTCATCAAGTTCTTATTGATATCACAAGTAAACTGATTCTCTTGCTTTCCTTATTGGGCCTTCTGATCACCCTTTCCTTTGATGTATGTCTTTAGTTTATGAGACGTAGTAATTTTACTTTTGATTAACTTATTATGAATCCTTACAAGTGGATTAGAAGAATGTTTTATGTTGTTTTCATGTATATTGTTCTTTATTTCCAAGACACTAGACTTTAATGATCCTCTGTTTGCAAAATGTAATGAAAAGTTATTTAATAAAAAGTTGGGATGCTGTATTCAACTCCATCTTCCTTATATTTTTATGAGACTTCGTAGAAATGAAAATTTTATCAATAGTATATATAAATCAACAAAGATTTTATTCCATGTTGTTATAAGAAGATAACTTCAAAGATGATAGAGAATATAATAGAGGTGTAACCTCCCCTCCGATACAAATTGAAAAGGATCACAAAGGGATGTGATGAAACTAGGTGGGAATCAGTGTGAGATGACTTTTGACCTATTAAAACTTTCATCCCCTTGTTACCTCTTCACTTGTTTAGTGATTATATTTATATATCTCTATTTTTATCTTATCTTTGGTTAGTGTGAATGCAGATGTGGAAGAGGAAAGTCGCACAAGAGAACACTGGGATTTTTCATGAGGTTTTCCTCCTTAAAGATGACTACATCCATTATTTATAGTGGGTTTTAACCCAAAAACACACAAATTCATTCTTATAATCAAATAAAGAATGATAAAAATTATGGACTTGAACTCATTATCTTTGAAATAACTAGGTACAAGTCATGTTTTCATCTTACTTTTACTTTGTACAAAAAAATAAGCTTATACTACCTTGAATCAAGATCACCTGTGAATTCTTGAGTCCCTTTTAGGATAAATCGATTGATCTTATTCCTATTATGTAGTAATTAGATGGACTTATTAAATATTCATTATATTTCTTCAATATATGTTTACATTGTAGGCTGGATACTTAGAATCTTTAGCTTGAATGTAACCGTCTATTCCTTTTCAACCAATTACTTTGCTAGTTTGGGTGTTGGGAGTGTTTCAGAGGAGGATTGGGGAGGTTTTGTGGAGGTTGGAGATTCAACAGAACTATATTAGGGAATTAACATCATGAAAGGGGTATTCATGGTGTGAGCATTTTGTGATTTACAGATTGTGTGGATAGTGATTCATGGTTTGTATGTGGGTGAGGTGTTCTGTGTGAGACATATTCACAGTATTAAATAAATACAGGTGAGGAGCCATGTTTTCTGGAAGAAGTATGAGATGTGGAAAGTTCATGTCCTAAATACATTCCATGTCTTGTATTTCACGAACCCCATGGAATTCATGATTTGAATATGGAATTCAGGATGTAAATGTGGTGAATTGCATCCTATTTATAAATCTCAGATCGAATGAAATTTATATCATTAAACTATTTTGCCTCTTGGTTTGGAAAAAACCTAAACATATTTAGAGAAATATTCTATCCCTTACCTCATGCTTTGATACTTGGGTTTCGATGGTTGATTTTTGGTGATTGAACATGATTTATTCTCCTATTCCCATTTGTTTGCTTCTATTCCTTCCTCGAGGATTCACAATGTTGATGTTTCTTTGGTTTGAGGTGTGCATGAGCTGCGTTTTGATGATCCCTTGATGTGTTTTAGGTTGATACAAGGTTTCTTAGAGTGATTATAGTTTTTAGGCTATTTCTTATTCATTATTTGGTGCGTAGTGAATTGAAAATCTTCCTTGATACAGAGGATCATTTTTCCCTCCTTGTTTATGTGTAATGTGTGTATATTTCATGATTTTTCCTTCCTTTGGATGGGTATTAAGGGTCCAATTAATAAATATAATGAATTATAATAATATAAAATTTATGGGGATGGGGATCAATTGCATGCTTATTCTAATTTGATGATATATTTGATGATATTATGCATGCTTTTTTCCAATACTAAAAATCACGGCTATTAAGAGCCTTATTTTTGTTTTAACTGATGTGTATATGAGAACCGTATTGTTTTGTTTTTTTATCACACCCTAAATATAAAATAAAGAATTTATATGCGGATAATTATTTGGTTTCTCATGGAAATAATGTTTTTACGATAATTCCCATGATAAATAAAGAAGTTAAATGATAATATCCCTTAAATAACTTGTGGAAGACAAAATATGTTGTTGTGTGTGGTTGTAATAATTTTTCCTTACATTATGTGGGTCATGGTGAAATGATAGTAGTGACTATATGGGATATGAAAATAAGTGGGGATGTGATATACAATGTGGTTGGCTATCATGGTATGTGATGTGGGTAGTTGTGTGATGTGGTTATGGTGTGAGATGTTGTTGTGATGTACAACGGTTATGACATGTGGTTGTTTTGGTGATATGTCTTGGTAATTGTAGAGCTACGGGGATGGTTGGTATGTTATGGATGATTTTTTGTGTGGTGTAGTTGTGTTAGTTTTCCATTTAACCTTGGAATAAAATGTAATAATGAAATGGAACTTCTTGGGTTGGTAAATGAATAAGAAAAGCAGTGGAAATTGACATACAGTAAATGGATTAAATTAATTGTATAACAAAATAATGGGATATGTAAAATGGGGAATGTAATGGATTAGTAAATGGGAGTTTTTGGAAAATCATTAAATTTAGAAATGGGGGAATTGGTAATTTATGGCGATAATGTGTGGCTTTTGTGTTGGTTGTGCGGTGTATTGAATTTAGTGGTGGTAGTGGTTGTATTAGATAGTGTGTGTTGAGGTGGTGATGTGGCAGAGTACACATGTGTAGTTATTGTAAACCCATAGATTCAATATGGTGTGATTTATATCTATCATGTATTGTATGTTATTTTTATACTATCCCCACCTGTGTCAAATAGCCTTACCAACATCCAATGGTTTTTTTGTTCCGATTGTTTTCCCTATCTTTCAAGATAGTGGTGATATGGATAGTTGACTACTCCCTCTTCCCCACTATTCCTTCAGTAGTGGTATTATAAGTTGGTGTTGAAGATTACCCAATAGTGTTGACCTAGGTGTTTTTGAGCGAGATGTGATGTGATGAAGTTGTGATGTGATGTGATATGTGGTGGGGGTCATGCATAGTAGGAGAAGGGAATGAGGTTTATGTTCTTCACGTTCATGATACCCTACTTCCTTGGCTATGAGATGTACTGTGATAACCCTGGTGTCTTTGAGTGAGATGTTATGTGATGGACTGCATGTCTTTAGGCAGGATGTGATGTGGTTATGCTTTATGTAACACCCCAAGCTTCCACGGTATGTTTCCCTTTGAATAATAAAATAGATTGCGTTGTATGCAACCTTGAGTTCTAGCACACCATGACAAATCAAACTAGCCATTTTAAAAGCAATTATGAATAGTAATTACAACTTTTTGAAATTTTATAAATTTTATTTTTCAAAATAGACTTCATTTTTGGATTTTTAATATCAAAATTATCTTAGGGTGATTTTTTGGTATTTTTTTGAAAACTTTCAATTTTTGATGAATAGTGAAAAACACTGCGTTATTGTTTAAAACTTATGACAACCCTGATTTTTATTACACAATTAAACATAATTTATTATAGAAAATTTACTTGATAAAACATAGAATATCGAGAGGTCTAGTGTATTTGGGGCTTAGGATCATTACATAACAACCTAAAACATGCAATACAACATCTTTATTAAAAACTTCCTTTCACTATTGGAAAATGGACCTATACCCACGGTTTTGGGGAAAATCGTAGGTATAGGTCACCCTATCCCCATGGTTTTGGGGAAACCATAGGCATAGTAATTTTTTGATAGCTTATGCCCATGGTTTCCCCAAACCGTGGGCATAGGCGACCCTATACCCACGGTTTTCTCTAAACCGTGGGTATAGGGTATCAAAAAATGCCTATACCCACGGTTAGCCCAAAACCTTGGGGATAGGGTGACCTATACCCGCCATTTTCCCAAAATCATGGGTATAATTGTCGGATAAAAAAACCTATACCCACAGTTTTGAAAAACTGTGGGTATAGGTTTCCCGCGTGTGCATGGGAAATTTATTTTTTCTGCAGAAACAAAAAAAATTTGGCGGGAGTTCTATACCCACAGTTTATTCCTCTATACCCACGGTTTAAATAAATATATTTAATAATATATATATATATACATATATATATATATGCGGTGATGGGGTAGTGTTAAGGATGCTCATGAATGGAGAAGTGGTCACGAGATCGAATACCACGGGCTGCTATTTTGTAAAATATGCTATACCCACGATTTCCAAACCGTGGGTATAGAGTTATGACACGGTGGAAAAACCTATACCCACGATTTTTCCTAACCGTGGGTATAGGTCATGGACCTATACTGATTCCACCAACTACCACGGTTCCCCAAACCGTGGGTATAGGCTATACCCATAGTTTTGGGGTCTATACCCACCGTTTTGAACCGTGGGTATAAGATCATTTTCCAGTAGTGTTTACATGACCACTACATTCCCTTGTACTTAACATTGCATGGGATAACCTGAGGGCATAAATAAGAAAAGAGTGATATATAAATCTCAGTAAGGGAATAATCATGGAATAACATGAGGAATACAATACATGTTATACAATAGGCATATCAATAGATCACAAGAGAAGTATAAACATAAAGGCATGATAAAGCATGGTAATCATAACATGGAAATGTGGCAACAACACTTAACATAGAATTAGCATGAGCCAAGGATCATTGTACATGGAGCATGAGTAAACCCTCATTTCACATGAAGTAAGAGTAAACTCTCATTGGACTTGAATTATCATGAGGAAATACCCATTGCACATGACGTATCATGATACTATACTTTACCCAATGCATTTGAGTGCTATTAGGGCGCACCCTTCATTTCTTGCATAAGTGTGCCACATGGATCATAAAACATTGAATCATTCAACATAATCTTTTATTCCACAATAAATGAATGTATAATACATACATGAAACTCTTTAAACAATAAGTAAATTATCATAAAGTTTAATACCCTTGATAGAGAAATGGGCATGGTATTTACTACACAATGACTTTGGCTTGGAAAAGCGTGGTGCAATTTCGGCAGCATAATGGCGTGATATAAGAACTCATAAAAATAGTTGATGAGATAGAAAGGGGTGTCTCATCATATTTAAATTACATGTACAGTAAGGGGTTCATATAGATACGTGTCCCAATAAATTTAATGTAATTTAGATTCATGATACAAAATAATTGTTTGAATGTAAATAAGGAGAGAGAAATTCCTTTTGGAATTTCAGCATGGTAACAGGTGTACATGGGAGGCATTTAATGAGAGAGAAAGGGGTCTCCCATAATTAAAAAATAAATAGGGTAGTATTGGGGAGGTGAAAAACCATATCCCAACATTTATAATTGAAATTAAAAGGGCATAACAATTTAAAGAATATTGGAAAAAAATGAGAAAGGAAGAAAAAAACTTACTTGGAAGTGTGATTCCAAAGGAATGAGAGAGGATTCTTGGGATCTTGGGTCACCTTGGGAGGATTATAGAGAGATGAGGGTAGAGGTTAGACAAACTCCAAAGTCTTTTAGTGAGGAGGAAGTGGGATCTTGGGTGGGTTTATATAGGAAAGGTGAGGAAATTCTTTATTATTTAGGTTTGGGACACCTTACATTAAACTAATCCAAACCACAAACCAGACCATAATTTTTGCCCATGGTTTTGGCAAAGGGAAGTGGAAAACAATATTTCACAAGGATAAACTATGAAATTCTTAAAATAATGGGGTTGCGTATGTGGATGTGAGTCACACTCCCAAGGAAAATAATTTTAAAATACAAACTGTTTAATAAGTCTTGAAGGGTTCATTGAAGCTTTGTAAAATAAATCAAACAAACCCAAAATCACATTATTTTAATGGTAAAACATATATTATCTGAACATAAAGTTTATATTATTTTATTACATCACTATTGGGTCATTATGATGTCATAAAACACATTATATATTTAAACGGTATTTAATTTTTACCCAAAAATTTGACTGTCTCAGAAAATTATAAAAAATTCACCATTGGATAATTTCGAAATCCTGATTCCAGAAATAATATTCATTTTATCTAAATAATTATCGAAATATTTTAATTCTAACTTTTAAAATAAAAACTGATATTGATAAAAAATTCACGGGGTTTGACAAAAATGGATTTCAAACCTTAATAAAAATTACAATTGCATTCATAAAATTATAAGATCATTTATATTTAATAAAAATTAATTTAATAATAATAATAATAATATTTTATTAAAATATTATTTAATTCAAAAATCCATTAATTCATCAAAATAGATTTCTTAGTTGAACATTAACTAAAAATACTCTTTGTTCTTTAAAAACTATTTACAAGGTAACAATAAAATTAAAGTATATTCATTATTATATACAAAAATAATGTATATAACCATAGTACTAGGGTCTTATTACATAATCCCTTATAATACCCACATAATATCGAAGAGTAATGTGTGCGATGGTGATAGACTCTTGGGGTGGCTCGGATAACATTGATCGGGTGGTAATCTTTATCAACTTTCGCTTCTCTTGTAGGTGGTCCTGATCGAGCTTAATATATTCAAGATAGGCTTGGGTTTGGTAAAGAGAGAATCCAAAAGACTCAAACTCCTTTCGCGGTTTGACAAATGGGCTTCGTATGGGGAATGTCTACTGGTTGTGGCCATCGCTTCCTTTGTCTGAGTAAATTGGATTTGTTAAATCCCTATATTTATACTAATCACGTGATCACTGTTCAACAACTATATTAGAAACGGTCACAATTTTTAATAGTATTTTAAAATCCAAAAACATAAAACCAAATAATTTTACATTTTATATAAACATTTTACATAAAGAGAAATTTAATTAGATCAAGAGGGATTTCCATTAATGAAAGTTTGGGTAGTTACAAAACCGTCTTTTATTTAAATAATTATTATTTTTATTTAAATTTATTTTAAATTAAAAATAAATACATAATACCAATATTATTCCAATGTAATTCATTAGATTCATTTTATAATAAGATTAGATATATAAAATTTTATTGAACTTTTTAACGTCTTTTACCCACCTTCTAGGCACATTTGCAAATTTGCTTAAAATGTAATTTTACTGCTTCTTTGAATTTAATTTCAAAAATTCAAGAGACATGATTGAAATCAGTAAGTAAAATTTGGTTCAATAGGATGAAAATAATTTTTGTTGAATCGTAACTTTTGAATTTTATTTACCACGGTTAAAAGTAAATAGGGTAATTAAAGGTAAAAATGATATTATAATTACCCTAACACATGTCATAATTCTATTGGATAAGTGTATTTAGATTAAAATAAACCATAGTAATTAAATATGATCCTTTTTGATCCACTTTTATTAGACTATGACATTTATTATTATTTTATTTAAAGAAGAGTTAAAAGTGTTAAATTCAAATTTTAATAACTAAACCATTTTTAATATAGAGTTATACATAAGATAAATTCGACTATAAATATTCATTAGAAAGCTATAAATATTTCATACATCATTGTATTTTATTTATAAATCTTAGACATTAAATAATAAAATTTATTTGTGACACCATGATGATGCAGCAATTATGCTGTTAATGAAAGATTAAAATAATTGATATTATAAATATTAAAATAAATTTAAATTGAGACTTTTGATGCATTATATGAATTTTATAGGTTAATATAATACGTTAGGGTTGATTAAATGTTTTTTTCTAAGTAATAAAGTTGTTAGGACTTTAACA
Source organism: Viscum album (assembly GCA_963277665.1). NCBI lineage: Eukaryota > Viridiplantae > Streptophyta > Magnoliopsida > Santalales > Viscaceae > Viscum > Viscum album. The sequence goes on along the minus strand of OY728128.1, from coordinate 1,107,139,937 downwards.
AAAATCAATTACTAAATAGTGTCAAAATTGAAATAAATGAGATTTTAAAATAAATACTATTTTATTAAATTATATAATACTCATAAAAATATAAGGTTTGAAAAAAGAACTTATATAATGATATATATATCATTAATGAACCACTTGAGGTTATCTTGTCAGTTTATAGTAAGTTTATTTAACATATAGTGTAATAATACAAGAAGACATGGTAAAAGTTAAACTATTTAACAAAGAGTTAAATCTAAAATATAGGGGTAATATGGTGACCTAAACTTGCCTAAAACCTATTAGTTGAGATAATTTATACCCATAACCACCTTAAAATCTAAATAAATCCATTTGGAGCATTATAAATCGAAAATGATTTTATAATAAAATAATATTTCAATCTTTTCCTAAAGTGACCCTCACCTCTGTTATAAAAGGGTACTTCCCCTTCTCTTAATTTCATACCTCTAAAGCCATTTCTCTTGACCAAACCTAGCTAAAATATCCTCTAAAATACCCTCAAATCAACTTAAAAGCCTTACATTGATCAAAAATCTAACCTAGGGATCCCTTTTGATCAAATAAAAAGGAAGCACCTGAAGAAGAGGTAATAATTTCATCACCTCTTTCAAAGTTATTTTCTTCTTCCACTTCCTCTTTCTTCATTGTTTCCATAACAAAATAATAAATCCAGTACCTTATACATAATGTGATGTTATTATAAATATGATACAACCATATTCATTATTTTATCCATCCTATTAATGACAAAGTCACTATACATGCGTACGTATGACTTACCGTCTCCACGTCGTGGTGTAGTTTGTTATTCAACACTTCATTATTTGTATAGGTATAATAATGAGCATAATTGATGTAAATAATAAATATATCATGTTAATGATTATGTATATGTAATATACCATCCAATTATATACGATTTTACTATCAATAGAATGATATTATCACTTATGCGTACGTACGAATTACCGTCTCCACAAACACGATGAGATTCATTCCCCATCGTAACCATTCAAGAATAATTTTCATTTTATGATTTAAAATAATCTTTAAGAACTTAATATCATTCTGGATATGAATAAAATACATTCTATTCATAACAAACATGAGTTACGTAACAAAAAATATAAAGTAAAACAAATCAGTTAACACCCAAAACAATGATACTACTGAAATATTATTAACAAATCAATATTAGAAGATCATATATGATATCATATTTATGTATGTGGTTCTTTTATAATTTAATAAAAATTATTTAACTATTATACATGAGGTTAACATACCCTCTACAAAGTAAGAATACAAGGTAAGGGTTAATTTTACAATCTCTTTGTTATTCGAGGTTGTTTATACATAAGTATCTACTGGGACTTATTTATCATCCACATCCGTTTTTCTTAAAAATGTATTTCAAAACATTTTTACAATTTCCTAGACTATGGGTTAAAATAATTTATACCCTTGTATTTCTTTTTATAAAATGTTTTGAAATGAATCTTTTCGTCGTTTTCCAAACAAGGTACTTTATGACCTTTTCAAAAAAATTAAGGAAATAATGTTTTTTAAATTTATATAGTGGGTGAAGCTATTTTCCACCATTATAACACCTTAGAATCTTCCCTTACAAGATTATAAAAATATTTTCAAAATAAATATTTTCTCCACTTTTAAATGATTTCAATGTAGAAATAAATATGTCACTCAAATAGTTTTTATATTGATTTCATCTATGTCAACATCCTTCATTGGATTAAGTTTGTTAGAGATGATTTATTATGATACAATATTCTATATTGTATTGAAGGTTTTGTGATATGTTCGACTGTGGATGTGATATTTTTTATACCATTCATGGTTTATGGTTAAATTATTTACATTTCATATGCTAGTTTTAATATGAATGTTTATATTATGTTTCAACCTTTTCATATGAGGAATGTATTGGACTTAGTAAGTGACAGGTGGAGCCTACTATAGATCCTCGATGCAATGGTAGGTCTCATGATACAAATTAGTGTCTTAGAACAAGGCCTTGATAAAATCTTATTTATAGTCTTGGCACGAGGCCTTGACTATGTGGTTATAATGTCCGACATAGTGCATTCCATCATTATGAAATTAGCTATTGATATTACATGTGATTATTAGACTAGTAGAATATCCATGTGAATAAGTAAATGAAATTATTTGATTTATATTTTCTATATTATGCTAAAGTTTAATTTTAAAAGTCTTGTGTTTTAGTCTTATACGTTTCCTTAAATGTTTTTGCTTATTTATGAAAGTTTCTTCTATATTTGTATCCTTAATGAGCATCTTAGATCACCCCTTTCTTATGTTTTATTTCTCCTAGGATGAGAAGAAGTATATTATGATTGAACTGTATGGATAGGCTGTGGGATATGTGTGTGTTCAAAGGGGACCCAATGTTTTTGTTTTTCCATTTCATAATGTAATGTAAAACTTATGTATGTATCTATTACTTTTAAGGCTACTAAACTAAATGGTCTTTAGAGACTTGATCTCTTGTGATCATGAAAATGTTATTTAATAATGCACTGACTCTGGGTAACTAGGGTTAGGGTGTTACAGTTGGTATCAGAGGAAGTTTTGTACAAACCTTGGAAGCTAGATTTAGAAAAACTTTGATTAGAGAACATTACCCTAAGTCAAACTTTGAATATTAGTATAAAAAGACTTCCTAGAATTTTGGTAATGTATATATTTTGTGTATTTTCCAATAAATACATCCCTATATGGATACGAGTAAGTAGAGGCAGCTTTGGCATAGATATACCTAGGAGTGAGAACTCTGATAAGGAGTTTTGGGCTTGACCTGGGGTATCCTGGTACACGATAATGGGCCTTGATGTACTCTTGGTTATGACACTCCCAGGGGATATTATTAGGATAATTCACATTTTATTTACATACCGTTATGAAGGATTCATGAGTAAATAATTCCTCAAAGAAAACATTTTTTTATGATTATGGATTATATGCATAAACTGTTCAATTTATGTTAGGTATTTTACTATTTTGGAATTATGTATTGCGATTCATAAACTAATATAGTGTATGAAATTGTTTAGAAATGGTGACTAGTGGAAGTAATAGAAACCATATCAATGCACATAATCCATGTAGTGATTTCCCTCCTACTCAGGATTATTATAGCGGAACTGGTGACGCAACTGGTGGTGAAAAACTTATAACCATACTGGGAAAACTCACTCAGGATATGAATAATAACCTTACCTGTATGGATAACCCTAATCCAAAATATATATAAACAATTTTAGAACTATTAATGAGGCAAAAAACACCAAAATTCAATGGGAATTCAAATCCATTTGTAGCTAATCAATGGATAAGTTCCTTAGAGAAAATATTTCATGCTTTGGGGAGTATCAAAAGGGAAAAACTTTTCATGGAAGTTTATCGCCTCACAGAAGATGCAGATCAATGGTGGTCATTAATTCAAAACACAAAGGAGGATGAAGAATTACTAAATATGAAATAGAGGGAGTTTAAAGATATTTTCTTAGAAAAATACTTTCCTCGTGACCATCAAGTGGATATCCAAAGACAATTTCTGAGTCTAAGGAAAAAGGAGGATGGGAATGTCACAAAGTATGAGGCTAACATTACAAGGTTAAAAAGGTATACTTCAGATTATATACATAACCCAAGGAGTAAGATTGATCAATTATTTTATGGGTTAAAACCATTTCTCCATCGAGCATTAGTCTCATAATCCTTCTCGTCATACAAAGATATTTTCTCGTGTTCTATTAAGATAGAAAAGGAATTATCTAAGTCTCACGACTTTAAAGGAAAGAAAGAGAAGAAGAGATCTATTGAACACTTTGGAAATGGAAATAAGGGGAATAAGGGAAAATTTTAATTTCCATCCTATAATAAATATTGGAAGAAACACCCTAGTACTTTCCTAAAGGGAATGAGAGTCTATTACAAGTGTGGTGAAAAAGGCCACCAACCTCGTGATTGCAAGGGAAAAAAAGAGGCTATCATTGTTGAATGATATAATTGTAGAGAAATGGGACATTATGCAAATGAATGTCCTAAGCTCCAAGGAAACATACCTTTGAAAAGGCCAAGGGATAAAGGACAAGCTTATATGATCACTACTACCGAGGTTGAAGCTTCGAATGATGAGGTGGAAGGTAATTTAATGGTTTAATCAAATTTATCCAATGCTTTATTTGATTCTGGATCATTGAATTGTTTCATATCTTCCCAGTTTGGTAGAAAAATTAGATATTTCCAATCTGATTTAACAAGGGAGTTGTCAGTCAAAACTCTTAAGGGAAGTATCATTGCAACAAAGTTTTATGAATCAGTTACCATTAGGGCATATAAATGTACTTTATCAGCTAATCTCATCATCATAACCATGATTTAATTTGACATAATCCTCGATATGGATTGGATTTCAGACCATGATGTGAAAATTTATTGTAAGAAGAAGGAGGTTAAAATTTTCGATGATGATAAGGAGTGCCTTATCTTTAGATCAAAAATGCCACCATCTGATTCTCATATATATCCACCCCCAATAGCTCTAATAAATTCAATTATTGGCGAGGAAGAGAGTGAAATAACTATGGATGAGGAAAGAAATGTTTAAATATATTATTTACCTATTTTTCAAGAATATGTTGATGTGTTTAGAGGATTTACCAGGACATCCTCCAGAATGAGAAATTGAGTTTTCCATTGATTTAATTCCTACTTCAAGGACCAAATCGAAGACCCCTTATAGAATAGACACTGTGTAATTAGTGGAACTAAAAAAACTGGAGGAATTGATTAATAAAATATTTATTTTCCCTAGTGTTTCTCTATGGGGAGCCCCTGTTCTTTTTGTTTAGAAGAAAGATGGATCTATAAGGTTGTTCATTGACTATAGGGATATCAATGCTATAATAATAAATAATAAGTATCACCTACCTTGTATTGATGATTAATTCGATCAACTTCATGGAGCTCAATATTTTTTACAGATTTACCTTCGATCTGGATATCATCAGTTGTGCGTGAAGAAGGAAGACATTCCAAAGATATCATTTCGAACCCATTACGGGCATTATGAGTTTACAGTAATGCCTTCTAGACTAACTAATGAACCCTATGTTTTCATGGATCTAATGAATATAGTTTTCAAGGAATATCTTGATGAATTAATAGTGGTATCTATTGATGATATCTTGGTATACTCTAAAAGCTATGAAGATCATGAAAATCACTTTCGTATTATTCAGAAAACCCTAAGAAGAAACAAATTATATGGGAATTTTATCTAGTGTGAATTTTGGATTCAAGAGATTTCTTTTCTTGGCCATATTGTCTCTAAGGATGGAATATTTGTTGATCCTTCTAAGAAAATAGAAATAAAATAATGGCCATCACCGATGAGTATAACTGAGGTACGTAGTTTTATTGGTTTAGCAGGTTATTATCAGCATTTCGTACAGAATTTTTCCTGATTGGCTAACCCATTAACCAAGATCACATGTAAAGGGGTTAAATTTGTTTGAAAAAATGGTGTGATGAATTTTTTGAAGAGCTGAAGAGAAGATTAGTCGATGCTCTAATCTTGACTCTACCATTGGGGAATGATGGTTTTGTTATTTATAGTGATGCATCAAAGAAAGGACTTAGTTGTTTCCTTATACAAAATGATAGAGTTATTGCCTATGCATCACAACAGCTAAAAATTCATGAACAAAACTATCCTACTCCAAATATTGAGTTAGAAGCTATAATATTTTCTTTGAAGATATGGAGACACTATCTCTATAGTGAAAAATGTGAGATATATACCGATCACAAGAGTTTGAAGCATATTTTCTCACAAAAAGAACTCAACATGAGGCAAAGGTGATGGCTTTAACTACTCAAGGATTATGATTTCACTATAAACTACCACCCGGGGAAGGAAAATAAGGTGGCAGATTCTTTGAGTATAAAGAATAATGATGTTCTGAACAATATGAGAGTTTAAAGGGATCCTATGTTCATGGATATAGTAAAGATGGATATGGGAATAATCCTAGAAGGTAAAACATCGATAATTTTTAAAATGGTTTCTAATCCATCTTTACTAGAAAGGATACAAAGTTCTCAAACTGATAATGAAAAGTTTCAAAAGAAAATTAAAGCTATGAATGATGGGAGATTTATTGACTTCGTATATAAAGATGAAAATTTTAAATTTGGGAGGAGGCTTTATGTTCTCGATATACCTAATATAAAAAGGTAATATTTGTATGATGTTCATAGATCCAATTTCTATATACACCCAGGTATCACTAAGATGTATAGAGATTTGAAGGAACATTTTTGGTGGCACAACATGAAAAGAAATATTGCTGATTATGTGTTAATATGTGTGGTTTGTCAATAGGTTAAGGCTGGAAGACAATATCCTGGAGGAGTCATGCACCATCTTCTCATACCAGAGTGGAAATGGGTTGATATTACAATGGACTTTTTCATGGGGCTACCAAAGACTCATAGAAGGAACGATGCAATATGGGTCATTGTTGATCGTCTTACCAAGTTAGCACATTTTCTTGATATAAGAGAAGATTTACCACTTGAAAGTTTAGCGAGACTATATATTAATGAAGTTGTAAGACTTAATGGTGTATCCCTATTGATTGTTTTTTATTGTGATCCCCATTTTACATCAAGATTTTGAAGGACTTAAAAAATCCCTAGACACTGAACTTCATTTGAGAACTGACCACCACCTTCAAAATGATGGAAAATCAGAACAGACTTTTCAAACTTTAGAAGACATGTTGAGATATTTCTCACTTGACTTTCAAGGTATGTGGGATCAATATTTACCTATAGTATAATTTTCCTATAACAATAGCATCCATTCAAGTATTGATATGGCACTCTATGAAGCGTTATATGGAAAGAGATGTCACACACCAACTTGTTGGGATGATGTTGGTGAAAGAAAACTCGTAGGCCCAGAACTTCTTGAGGAAACAATAGAAAAGGTGAAGATTATCCCAACCCACATAAAAGTAGCTCAAAGTAGGAAAAATAACTATGCTAATAACCGAAAGAAGGATTTTGAATTTCAAGTAAGTGATCATGTTTTCTTGAAGGTATCTCCATGGAAGGGTGTTATACAATTCTGTAAGAATGGTAAATTAAGTCCTAGGTACATTGGACCTTTCAAAATTCTAGAACGAATTGTAGTTGTAGATTACCATTTTTCAATGCCGCCAAGTCTCTCCAAACATAATGATATGTTTCACCTATCACTACTGAGAAAATACATGTTTGACCCAACACAGGTACTCACTTATGAAAAAATAAAATTGGAACCCAATCTGTCTTATTGTGAAGAGCCTATCATAATTTTTGATATAAGAGAACAAGTGTTGATAAACTAGATGAATCGTCTGGTAAAATTTCTTTGGAGAAACCATAAAATGGAAGAGACAACGTGGGAACCTGAGAAACTTATGATGAAGAATCACCCAAACTTTTTATGCAGTGTTTTTCTAGAAATTTCAAGGAAGAAATTATTTGAATGAGGGGAGAATGTAACACTCCAAGCTTCCATGGCATGTTTCCCTTTGAATAATACAATAGCTTGCGCTGCATGCAACTTCGAGTTCTAGCACACCACGCCAAATCAAACTAGCCATATTAAAAGCAGTTATGAATAATAATACCCAATCTTTGAAATTTTATAAATTTTATTTTTCAAAATGGACTTCATTTTTGGATTCTTAATATCAAAATTAGTTTAGGTTGAATTTTTGGTATTTTTCTAAAAACTTTCAATTTTTGATGAATAGTGAAAAACACAGCATTATTGTTTAAAACCGAATTTCATTTAAATAATTATTATATTTATTTAAATTTATTTTAAAGTAAAAATAGATATATAATACCTATATTAGTCTAGTTTTATTCTTTAGATTCATTTTATAATAAGATTAGATATATAAAATTTTATTGAACTTTTTAACGTATTTTACCCACCTTCTAGACACATTTGCAAATTTTCATAAAACGAAATTTTACCGCTTCTGTGAATTTAATTTCAAAAATATGAGAGACACAATTGACATAATTAATTAAAATGTTGTTTAATAGGATGAAAATAATTTTTTGTGAATAGTAACTTTTGAATTTTATTTACCATGATTAAAAGTAAATAGGGTAATTAAAGGTAAAACTGATATTATAATTACATTAACACATGTCCTAACTATATTGGATAAGTGTATTTTGAATAAAATCAACCTTAGAAATAAAATATGATTCTTTTTGATCCACTTGGATTAGACTAGGAAATTTATCATTATTTTATTTAAAGAAGAGTTAAAAGTGTTAAATTCAAATTTTAATAACTAAACCAATTTTAATATAGAGTTATGAATAAGATAAATTCAACTATAAATATTAATTAGAGATCAAAAAATATTTCCTACATAATGGTATTTTATTTATAATTTTTAGACATTAAATAATTAAATTTATTTATGACACAATGATGGTGCAATAATTACCTTATTAATGAAAGATTAAAATAATTGATATTGTAAATATTAAAATAAATGTAAATTGAGACTTTTGATGAATTAAATGAATTTTTTAAGTTAATATGACATTTTAGGGTTGATTAAATTATTTTTTGTGATGTAATCAAGTTTTTAGGACTTAAAAAAAATCAATTACTAAATAGTGTCAAAATTGACATAAATGAGTTTTTAAAACAAATACTATTTTATTAAATGATATAGTACTCCTAAAAATATAATTTTCGGCCAAAGGACTTATATAATGATATATATATCATTAATGAACCACTTGGGGGTTCTCTTGGAAGTTAAAAGTAATTTTATTAACCATATAGAGTAAGAATACAAGAAGACATGGTAAAAGTTAAACTATTTAACTATGAGTTAAATCTAAAAGATAAGGTTACTATGGTGACCTAAACTTATCTAAAACCTATTAGTTGAGAGTATTTAGAACCATACCTAACTTATCCTTGAAATAAATTCATATTTATCCATTATAAACCTAAAATTATTTTATAATAAAATAATATTTCAATCTTTTCCTAAAGTGACCCTCACCTCTGTTATAAAAGGGTACTTCCCCTTCTCTTAATTTCACACCTCCAAAGACATTTGGATCGGCCAAAACCTACTAAAATATCCTCCCAAATACCCTAAAATCAACCTAGAGGCATTAATTTGATCATAAAGCCAACCTAGTGATCCCTTTTGATCAAATAAAAAAATCACCCGAAGAAGAGGTAATAATTTCATCACCTCTTTCAAAGTTCTTTTCTTCTTACACTTCCTCGTTCTTAGTTGTTTTCATACCAAAATAATAACTCTAGTACCTTCTACATACTGTGATATTATTATAAATATGGTACAACCATTTTCATTATTCTATCCATCCTATGAATGACAAAGTCACCATACGTGCGTACGTACGACTTAACGTCTCACGTCGTGGTGTAGTTTGTTATTCAACACTTAATTATTTAGATCGGTATAATAATGAGTATAATTGATGAAAATAATAAATATAACATGTTAATTATTATTTATATGTAATATAATATCCAATTATATACGATTTTACCATCAATAGAATGATATTGTCGCTCGTGCGTACGTACGGATTACCGTCTCCATGAACGCGATGAGATTCATTCCCCATCGTAAACATTGAAGAATAATTTTCATTTTATGATTTAAAATAATTTTTAATAACTTAATATAATTCTGGATATGAATCAAATACATCCTATCCATAACAAACATGACTTACGTAACAAAACATATAAAGGAAAAAGAATCAGTTAACACCCGAAACAATGATACTACTGAAATATTATTAACAAATCAATATTAGAAGATCATATATGATATCATATTTATGTATTTGGATATTTATAATTTAATAACAATGATTTAACTATTATAGAGGAGGTTAATTTACCCTCCTCTAAGGAAGAATACAAGGTAAGGGTTAATTTTACAATCTCTTTATTATCTGAGGTTGTTTATACGTAAGTATCTATTGGGACTTATTTATCATCCACATCCGTGTTTCTTAAAAATGTATTTCAAAACATTTTTACTATTTCCTAGACTATGGGTTAAAGTCATTTATACCCTTGTATTAATTTTTATAAAATGTTTTGAAATGATTCTTTTTGTCATTTTCAAAACAAGGTACTTTATGAGCTTTTCGAAAAAATTAAGAAAATAATGTTTTTTAACTTATATAGCGAGTGAAGCTATTTTCTGCCATTATCACACCTTAGAATATTACCTTACAATATGATAATAATATTTTAAAAATAATTTTTTTCTTTACTTTTAAATGATTTTAATGTAGAAATAAATATTTCACTCAAATAGTTTTTGGATTGATTTCATCTATATCAACATCCTTAATTGGATTTAAAGTTTGTTTGAAGTTGATTTATTATGATACAATATTCCATATTATATTGAAGGTTTTTTTGATATGTTTGACTGTGGATGTGCTATTTTTTATACCATTCATGGTTTATGGTTAAATTATTGACATTTTGTATGCTAGTTTTAATACGAATGCTTATACTATGTTTTAACCTTTTTATATGAGGAATGCATTGGACTTAGTAAGTGATGGGTGGATCCTGATATAACTCCTCGATGCATGAGTAGGTATCCTGAAAAAAACTAGTGTCTTGGCACAAGGGCTTAACGAAATCTTATTTGTAGTCTTGGCACGAGACCTTGACTATGTGGTTATGATGTCCGACATTATGCATTCCATCATTATGAAGTTAGATATTGATATTACATGTGTTTATTTGACTATTAGAATATCCATGTGAATAAGTAAATGGAATTATTGGTTTATATTTTCCATATTATGCTAAAGTTTAAGTTTAAAAGGCTTGTGTTTTAGTCTTATACATTTAATTAAATGTTTATGTTTATTTATGAAAGTTTCTACTATATTGTTATCCTTACTGAGCATTTGAGCTCACCCATTTATTATGTTTTATTTCTCCCATGATGTGAAGAAGTATATTATGATTGACCTATAGGGACATGCTATGGGATATGTGTGTGTTCAAAGGGGACACAATGTTCTTGTTTTTCCATTTCATAATGTATTGTAAAACTTATGTATGTGTCTAGTACTTCCAAGGTTACTAAACTAAATGGTCTTTTGAGACTTGATCTCTTGTGATCATGCCAATGTTATATAATAATGCACCTACTCTGGGTAACTAAGGTTGGGGAATTACACTTGATGTTAGCTCTAGATTCTAGACCTTGTGAGGATGAGGTAGGTAGGGATTCGTCGCATCCCACATCCAATATAGATATATATGTGATGTGATTTGATGTGTATAGATGTGATGTGAGCACAAGATGTTCAATGTTGGGGTGTGAGAATAAAAAATTAGTGGGGAAGCGACATTATGGAATCTTATTTTGTTCATGATATTATATTACTATTTTAATGCATGATTTGGTGAGCGAGCCATTATGAGGATGGGATTGGTTAGTTTACCTGTTTAGGTGATTCTTGGTTCTACTATTTATTTATTTGGCACATTACTATGTTGTTTTCACATGTGAACTTGAGACATTGGGTATGATCCAAATAAGTATACATGTATTCTCGACATACATATATAAACTATTCTTTTAGTTTTCAGGAGGACTTTGGGGACCGAGTTGGGCATTACTATATTGGGATTTGGAACTGATATTGATCCACTATTGTTTATTCACTACTATTGGACTTGTCTTTTGGAATTTATTTGGAGAAATTATTGTATATGTTGAAAATTTTCATGTATTATGGGATGGTTTTAGGTTTAATTTAATTTTATATCCTATATCTCCTTTATCATATCTCCTAATCATGTTTGTTATAGGGGGTAATGAATTTAATTTGTATGATTTTTATACCCTCAGTGCTTATAACCAACTTGAGGATTAAGAAAGGCATGAATTGGGGGTCGTTATCTCTCTTCTTTCATTACCGGCCTAGGAGGGGTACCTTTGGGGGGAGGGGTTCATAAAAGAGTGGTATAAAAGGCTTTGATTGAGAGATATAGTGGAGTTTGGAGTTAGGAACTGTTAGGATTTCATATGTTAGTAGGTAAATCATGCCAGGTGACCTTGGTGTGTGACATGGCTAGATAGAATGGTCAGGACATGAGATTTTATCCCCCCTCCCCCATGATCTGGTGCATGAAATATGATCTTATCGAATAACCAAGTGAGGTGGACCTATTTTTAGGGTAGAGACCTAGGAGAGGTGAATGAATCTTGATTGATTGTGTTCATGTATTAATTAGGTGATTGTGGTGAATTAAAAATAATTAATTAAATAAACATATGATAAAATTACATCTTATTAGGATTTTTATTCCTCCTTATTTTTCATAAATTAAACCTACTTATCATCACAAAGTAGCTCAGGTGGTTGAGGTCCATCAGTTTGATCTAGTTTATCATCAAAGGATCAACCCAATAGAGGGGTATGGGGCATGGTATAGGTATTTAGAATCTTTTAAGTAGTAGAGTTTGGGGAAGCATGAGGGGAGAGTCTCTGATCTAAATATGGAGTGATGGTTGGAGGAGCTCATGATCACTTTTGGTATGATTTAAGATCAGGATGTGTTTTAGGTGCCATTTGAAGTTAGTCAGTTGTGGGGTGTTTTGTTTCAGTGGTGGATGCTATATCTGTGTGATTGAAAGGAGGAATATGTGCTGTGTCTAGAAATTCAGAAGGAGTTCCATTTATATTTCCTGTCATTGATTATAATGAAAATGAAGTGAAAAGAGTTTTTCTACCTTTATCATGGGATCTTGAGTTTATGGGAGGTTAGGATCGTGTTTAAGGAGCTATTTTAGTTAATCCCAAATGTTTTTCTAATAAGGAGTCAAGAAAGTGGTGTTTGGAGGTGGATTTATTCCCAATGATTAGTTATGTAGTCACCCCATTTACACTTTCTACATACCTGGAGGTGTATAAGAAAGAAGATTCTATCAATCATATCCCTTCTTTTAGAGTTTATCATTGAGAGAGTGGATAACATGGAATATTTAGAAGTAGATATTTAGGCATTGGACCATGGGAGTCCAGGATGCTGGGGTTTTGGGGATGGGGAATCAACCATGGAATATCTTTTCTTATCATTCTAGGATAGGTGGCTTCTAAGAATCTTCTATGGGATTCCCATTTTAATGCTATGTATTTCGGGGAAATGGAAATTTCCATGATTAATGTCAAACCACTCAGGGATACCAATTTGAAATGGTTAGTCATGATCCTTTTCAGGAACAATATCAATAGCCACCGAGGTAGTTTTAGCGGCATGGGCTTCCATCAGTTGTTCAACACCCAAGGTAAGATGGTGTTAGAATGGGGAAACCTCATGATGGTCCTCATATATAATAATCTATTCCAAATAATGATCGTGTAGGTCAATAATAGAGAGGTAGAGGAGTTGGTCATGGTTATATGAACATGTGGGAGGCAGTGGTGCCGGTAGGGCTAGAGGTTGTTAGAGGTATGATTAGTTTATAGTATACTCTTGTTGCGCTTTTTTTTTGATTCAGAAGCCTTACAATTCTTTGTTTCTCCCACTTTTTTATATGCATTTAGACTATATATAGAGACACATCTAGTGCCCCTAGTATTATCGACACTATTTGGAGATCAGATTGCTTTGTTCGATGTGTGTCAAGGATGTAGATTAGTGATGGTGAAACACCCGCTAGTTGGAGATATCTTCTTACTATAGATAAAATCATACAATGTTATCCTAGGTATGGATTGGATGTATTACATACATGAAGTCATATACTATTTCAAAGGATAGTTTTTTTCCAATGTGGAGGTTTGGTGAGTTGAATTCATTGGTGAGTAAGGTTATCAGATGAGTGGTGGGTAAGTGTAGCATTTTTTTTATCTCAATTGGAGGATATATTAGTGGAATCTCAGGTAGGGGATATTTCTAGTGTTGTGGAGGATTTCCTAGATGTTTTCCCAGATGAGTCACTACCCCCTCGACGTGATGTCGAGTAAGGGACAGAGTTTCAACTAGGAGTGTGTCTAATTTTGTTAAATACCTATTGAATAGAACCTGAAAACCTTTGTGAGTTGAGTGTAACATCCCAACCTGGGATCCACTAATACTATGATCTGATTCGGTGGGCTATAAGGCCTCAAGTGCGCCTCCCCGTATGCCAGGGGCCACCAACTAACAACTATGAACTAATAGAGGTATAGTGAGGAGACTATAACCTCTGGATCAATAATAAATATAGTAGAAGAAATAATAAATAAAGGAATTGGAATAAAAAACAAATAATAATAATAAAAGAAGAATAATAACACATGAATATTCTATAATGCGCAGTAACAAACATACATCCGGTATAGATAAAAAATATAAAAGGAAAATATAAAATCCCCAAGGGTCATATCTACGAGAATCCTGAGATCTGGCTCAGTCCCATGCTTCTAAGCTCCCATGTACAAGAATAACAGCACAATCATGAACTGTAAACCTGAACCTATAACTAAGAGGTCTATTCAGGTACCCTAATGTAATGGTATCCCAAACAGGGTGTAAAATATAATTAGTAGGACACCACTAACAATGTCTAAAGTTATAGAGTCCTTTAATATAAAATTAGTAGTGTGAAGGTATTTCAAAATGAAGTGGTAAACAATAAATGACAACTTTTTGGGATTAGGTTCCTCGAAGACACCTGGTTGACCATAATTTCTTCAGCTTAAGCTGGAATATCTCTGAACACCTACCATTATGTATATATTTGCATATGTAAGACAATTATTTTGAAAAATATACATTCACTGGTGTGTAACCAAGGTTTAGTACCCAATAAATACACATGAGTGGATCACATATAAGATAAGGAACATCATGCTTAGGGTGCCATACCCATAATCACAATCTAAGGGACCACCTTAGAAACAAGTTTTTTCATAGATTTAAAAAGGTTATTTTTTGTGTTCTTTTTCAATCCACACTAGGTTGATTAAGGAGTTTTCAAGCCAAGTGATCTTATAGTACAAGTAGATTCAGTGTTGAAGGTGGAATCATTTTCCAATGTGTGCCAAATTTTAGGGGTCCAAAATTTAGAGGAAGGAGAAATACATTTTTTGAAAAGGAAAGATTGTCACGTAAGTCAAATAGTTGAGTGAAAGGTCAAAATAATTTTTTAGAGTTATGCACAAATGAGTTTCCAGGACCACCTCATAAAAATAAGCTGAAGGAAAGTGCTTCACTCAAGTCTTGAGTTTTAAAAAAATCAGAGTTACATGAACCCATGAAATATAGATAGAGTTGCGTGAAAAAAGAGATGTAAAAACATTGAAGTTTGGAGAATGATGAAGTTGCGCACAAGGGTGATGGTGCACAAGGAAATTGTGTAAAGGTTCAATAAAATCTATAAATAGGCAGATACCTATAGTCTATAAGACATGACTATCATCAAATATCTAGAGCCTCTGATTCATGAAAGTGTTAAATGAAGTAGAGTTTCATGAATCATGTGACTTCTATCAGTTAGACATTAAATTTTCATGAAAGTTAAAGTTTCCCAAAAACTAACATGTTTCATGAAATAAAATAAGTTTTACAGAACCAAGAAGTTTTGAAAAAGTAAAAAAGATTCAAAAAACTAAGTAGTTACACAAAATAAAAAATGTTGAGAAAAAATGAAGAGTTTCACATGAAAGTAAAAAAGTTTCACGTAAGTGAAATATTTTCATGATTAATAGGTTTTGAAAATATGGTTTGAGTAAACAGTGAATTCAAGTGCATCAATTCAGGTATATGGTGAAGAAAGAGTCTCATATTAATCAGTGATGAAGAATTATAGGCCCAATCTATTGATGTGACCTTAAAGTTGATAAAATGATTAATAAATCACCTAAGGAAGTGAGAAAGAGGTATTTAATGGAAGTGATTTAAGGGAGGTAGCATGCTATCCCTAATATTCTTGTAAAGGCAGTGTTCCTGGAACAGAGTGAATATGTATGAACAATTTCAATCCAAAATACCTAGTGAAGATTAGTTGATTTAGGTACAACTGATGTACTATCAACATATACTCCTTGGACCAGACCTTAGTGGTGAACAAGTAAAAATATTGTGTTGTGTTTCTATTTTTTTCATATGGGTGTTTAATAATTGAATGATTCTATCAGATAGGTTTAACAAAGTTCTTACCAATATAGGGAAAATATTCGTCTCATTGAAAGAAAAATTTGACACCCCAATTCACCCCGCTCCTCTTCGAGTTCTCTAGGGTCCTATAGACCGTATGATATAAATATAATAATAAGGAGGTGTAAAAGGTGTAAATAAGGAATCATTGACCAAAGTAGGTTGATCCAACTCATAATATTAACTCAAGAAGTCTGTTTGTATGGTTCAAAATGAAATATATAGGATAAATCCTTGAAATTCCACTATAAAAAGTTCTAACTGAGTCTGGGGAGTCATGTCATAAGTAATATTGGGCTAAGAATGATCTGAAGCCCAAGGAGGTAACGCCTAGCTTCATGTGACCAAGGTTATCAAGATGAATCCAAGGAGAGTATCTGAGACATTCTAACATCTAGAATAGAGATAAATCTAGTGATTTTTTGGGGAAACACCGAGGCATTCACATATAAGACATCGACCAAGTTCCAAGGTAGTTATCGCCCTTGGAAACCAGCGTAATGAAATGGGGTGGTAAACTATGAGTGATAAAGGTATTCCCTCAGGAATCCAAGGCTAGGTCACGCCTAACCACTCCTAAAAAGGAAAATTTCCATAATAATAATACTAGGCACCTTTGATTTCATAAATACTATTGGACATGAAATAATCATGCCAAAGTATAATTTCTATTTATTTAAGAAGTTACCCTTCCATTAAAATGTGAAGGGTAAACAAGAAAATTCATACTAATTAATTATACCAATTCATTCAATTTATTTAATTAAAGTATCTACCATTTTCACTTAATAAAGAAAAAGGGATATATAAGGTTTCATACCATTTATCATGTCATTTCAATTCATTTAAGCCTTTAACTTACATTTATACATGCTAAGGTTTGAAGGAGGTTTCATACAATTTATCATGTAATTTTAATTAAATTAAGCCTTTACCTTACATTTATATATTCTGAGGTTCAAAGGAGGTTTCATACCATTTATCATGTTATTTTAATTAATTTAAGTCTTTACCTTACATTTATACATGACAAGGTTTAAAGAAGGTGTTAATTGAACCATTTTAAATTAATTAAATCATTTGAGGAAGATGAACCAAACACACCAGTGTGGGATTCAGTTATTAACATGTAAGGGGAACATATGAATAATTATGGCACACCTACATCATGGATCATTTTGAGATCATTAAACTCTAATGATAATATGAGGGTCTAAAAATGTGTTTAAATTCCCAAAAAAACTATTTTAAGGTGAATTGGTTATATGGTAAAAGTGTGCATAAAACCATCATGCGACACATTGAAAAATATTTATAAATAAATGAAACTTTATGGAAAATGAACTAGACCACCTACCTCCCACTTAGTATGGTCCACTCATGTAATATCAAGATTTGATTTGATTCAGAATGAGATAAATAAAAATATTAGAAAAAGACTCGAAAATAGGGAGAATTAGCTCACACAGATTTATCATTCCATATGGTGAGATAAAAAAAGTAAATAAGAATGAGGAGTCTTAAACTTACCAAGGGAATTCCAACATATCCGATGACATTAAATTCAGAAAATAAATAGAGGAGATTCATCAAGGAGGATAGGTATATCTAGGAACATGCGGGGGAGATACTAGAGAATGGGGGAGAAAAAATACGATTAAACCCTTAAAGGGTCAGAGGGGAAAATAATCATTTCCCCCATTTAATGATACACACAGTTAGGTTGCATGGTTTAGATAACCATGCGACAACTGTTCACTAACCATGCCCTTGGAACTTCCCAACTCCACACCCTGTATGAGTTAGGCACATGACTAGAAAAACCATGCACAAGAAATGAGGTTCACTTATGAAATAAAATGTATGTATCTCACATGGTCATGAATCATACCTTGAATGGTTTAATAAACCATGTGAAACCCCTTACAGGGCTGCATAGTTTCTCTTAAGGGGCCTCATGGTTTAAAAAAAATGTGAGCCCTATTTATTTCTCCCAGAAAGTGAGAGTTTCAGGCCCCAAACCTCCAAAAAATAATTCTAACTCCTGAAACACTTCTTGGGACTTAAAACCTGTCTAAAAAAACACTTTTAAGTGTTAAAACTCTTATAATTATGTTTCAAGGATTAATTAAAGGTTCATGTCATCTATCAAACGAGAAGTTTGAAAACCTTTAGAAACTCAAACCCAATCTAAATAAAAAGATTTTATAGTCACCCCACCTTAAAACATCTCATCCCCAATAAGACTTGAGGAATAATGGAACATTTACCGATATACATGGGTTGGGAATTTCCATTCTAATAGTCCTCTTGTGATTATAAATGCCCAGAATGCTCCCCAGAGTCACCTTAAGAACACAACATCAAAACCAACCAGAACTAGATTCAACACTCACAACTACCACTTAAACATAAAGAAAGGGATTACCTGACCCCATATAACCCAAGACACAGTCACATCATCATCTCTATATTATCCAGCCTATGGTGCTTCCCACATTAGCTTCTAAATTCAAATAGAAAATTCTGATTCTCGGTCATCACACTATCATAATTTTCTATTTAAAGAGTATTGATTTTCCTAGAAACACTCTTATCATATTTTTCATATTTAAACATGAGAACACTACCATTTTTCCTCAATATATTTGGAATGGTTGAACTCCAAATGATCAAGATCATATGGGTCACACTAACATTTCCTTAAAAATCCATGACTGAACTTTATGTTTCACCCATCTTATCCCAAAAATGTGAAAACTACATTTTCTTACCAACCACAACAACTAATCAAGAGAAACTTAGTAGTACCACTTTTGGAAAACTATTTCAAAAATGGTCGGTGTTCGGTACATTACCGAAAACAAATTTTGAAGCCTTATTAGAAGGCGTACTGAGATTATTTTGAGCACAATCACCAAAGACCATAAAAAAATTTCGGTGAAATCTCATGGGAAAACCATCTCCTAAGAAAAAAATCATCATGCTATTATACTGGAATTGTCACGAACCAGGATGGGTCTCCATCTGAACCGGTGCCTGACCCGGTCTGTGCCAAGGCCCGAGGGGCGTTCCTGATCCCCACGGGTTGGCACAAGTGCCCGGGTATCAAAACATTACATGGGAACGATTTACCCGAAATAAAATATAGAAAAAAAACTTACAAGATAAACAAACTAAAACTGGAAACAGACAACCAAACATGCCTCCCCGCGACACGAGAAGCCTCATCCCCAAGATAATAACACCAAACTGCATGTGAAGACCAATAACATCTAAACCACCTTTACTGAGCACGATGTCAGCAACCTGGAGACCACAAGAAACAAGGTCTAAATACACCCGAAGGTGTATGTAGGGTGTGAGTGAAAAGCCTAGTAGGATGTCACCCAATAAAAGGTTCCATGTGTAAACATTAAATGAAAAATACATTTACAGGATAAATAAATGAAATGTCGCCAAATCTTGAACAAATTTAAAGAAATAATTTCTACAAAGAAAAAAATTTAAAATAAAACAACTTAAATAAATAAATAAAAACACCCTTGCATTTAAGAAAAACCCAAACCTCCAAGAAACACCCAAAAGCTACACTGCATGCCGACGATGAGTGTATAGTAGTCCCGGATCACCAAAAGTAGAAGAGGCCCTAAAGGTACCAGAAAAAAGGAATTGGACCCTAGAACATCACGTCTTCATGAACAGTAGTATAGGAACCACAAGAAAATTCATTCTCGTGCACGAGCCACTAGTAGGGCAACACATCCATAAACTAGTGGTCTCCAATCATCATCAAATGTTTAGTTAGTGTTGTAATCGTCAAACCAGCTAAGTGAAACCGGGCCAGAGCCACTTCCATATCACTAGCGCGCTAGATCTAGTCCACCCACCTAGTACCCAGGCTTCCCCTTTTGTGCTCAAGATTTTCAAATTTCACATTTCATGACAAAACCAGCCAAATAAAACAAATAGGGTGTAACATAAACCCAACTCCACACTTCCACACACACAAAAAACCATTTGACAAAGTATGCATGCCAAAAGACTTTACCCAACTCAATTAAAACAATTTTGGCATTATTAACAATTATTTATTAAAACATATTAAATTCTTTGTCAATAAATTATTTAAAAAGAAACATAACATGACTAACACAAAATAAAAAACTCATCCCTCCACCCAAACCAAATATACCTGAAGCCACATGAAGAACACAACCTGCACCACTCATATCAATTAATAACTCAATCGAACAGTTAAAAGACCATTTTCCTAATTAAACAAAACACTACAAATTTTATTACACAATTCCAGAATATAAAACATGACTTTAGACACCAAAGACACACTCAAATTCCCTTTTCATAAAAAACTCATATGAATGCTACACCAGAACATAAACTACGCACTTTACACGTTTTTTAAAAACAAACACAAAATTTATAAAAGACTAATAGATAGTTCAGTGTGGGTTTTCACGAAAACAACCCATTCAAACCACACAACACATTCCCTTATGACCAAACACATGCAACAACGTATCAAAAAAACATTTAACACCACTTCACAGCTCAAAAACTAACTGAACATATTATTAAACACTAACGATAGACTAAAAAAAACAAGTTTTCAAACAGAGAATGTACCCGCACCACATAAACATACTGATAAAAAAATATAATCCATATAAAAAATTAAAGATAACTAAATCCACACCCAAAATAATTAATCAAGTAATATTGTAAATTAACTAAGCAAGCAAATTAACTAATCAGATAATGTTTAAATGCGTAACCACCTACCTCAGGTGTCGAATACTCCAACACTCAACGTGAAACTCCAATCACGTGCAATACGCACCACATAGATCATAAATTAAAACCTAAAACACGAATTAAAACCAAATAAAATAAAAAATGAATGCTAAAACTAACACCCAAGGTGGGAAAATAAAACTCACCCAAAGAGGTGTCATGCCGAAAAGAGGTAAGGGAGGTGCTGGACTAAATCCAGGGAGAAAGGCAGTAGACCAAATCCGGTTACAGGGGGGAAGGTGCGACGAAAATTTTCCGGAGCTGCTCACTGGGAGGAGGAGATGTCGGCGGCGATCATTGTGCGTAGGCGAGGAGGCTGGTCGTCAGACAGAGGAGTGGGAGTGGGGAGGCCGGCAGACATCGTGAGAGGGAGGGCGGTGCTGGTCGAAGAGTTTCTAGGAGGTCTGACTTCTGGATTGTTGGTTAAGGGTTACGCATGGGGTAGAGGCACCGCACGAAGGGAGTAGAGGGGAGAATTGGGGGCGCAACGAGCTAGGTAGGAGGGACTGGCCAAGTGGGTGCCGGCGATGCAAGAAGGTCAGCCAAGAGGTGCAACAAAGAAGAAATTCTGGCGGTTGTGCTTGGGGTAGGGTTTTAGGGGGGTGGGGAAGTTGCGTGAACCAGGGGGAAGGGGGGATCTGACGAAATAGAGAGAAAAGTGAGGGAGAGGAAAGAAAAGAGGGGGAAAAAATTAAATGAGACCCTAAAAAAAACTAAAAAAAATGGAAGTGTAAAAATAATAATAATAATAATAATAATAATAATAATAATAATAATTAACACATTAATATTATTAACAATAATAATAACAATAATAAGAATTATAATAAAGAAAAAAATTACAATTTCTATTATTATAAAAATAATTATTTAAACTCCGTTCATTTATTAATTAACTTATTTATTTATTTATTTTCTATCTTATACCAACAACATTTATTTCATTAACTTCATTAATTTGTTCTGAACATTGGGTAGGATGTGCGGGGAACTGGGTGAGGTCACACGGTGGCCCGGGCGAAGTCGAGCGGCTTTGACCATCACCCACATGTGCATCGGACGCTGTCAAGCCCAAAATATTCATTTATCAGCAGTGTAAAATTTCAACCGGGCTCGACCCGCTCTCTGACCAAGATTTTCAAAAGAAAATAAAAATAAAAATATAAATAATACAATAAAAATTGTTTTAGAAATCTGGGTGTGAAAATTCTCCCCACCATAGTGCTTTCCATCCTCGGAAAGCCACAACTAAGGCTAAAACCCAAAGTAGGAAACAAAACCCCCTTAAGGTTCAAGAGGGTTCCTATGAAAACAAGCGAAGAGGGGAGACTGCATCATGCATAGAGAAGGTGACTAAAAAGACAAACTCAATAAACTCATAAAAATACTTTCTGATATGTGTCACCCACCCCAAAAAGCTATAATGCCTCCAGTTTACTGATCAAGGAAGGGAACTCTTGCACCCACAGAAACCAATTTAACAAGACGAAACATCTCAAGAAATATTAAACGAAAACTACACCATTTGTCTTGAATGAACAAACAAGGCCAAACCACTTCCAAGGAACACTCTTATCACTTATCACCAAGTCATCCTTAGAAACAGAACCAAAAGGTCAACATGGGGATGTCTGAGGGGCTCCCCACCATTAAGAACCCACTATCGCCCAAGATGGGGTTGGAAAACCGACACGGGGAGGTCCGAGGGGACTCCTCACCATTAAAGAAAAGTCCAACATCAATTCATTACAGAGAAATTTGTGCGAGATCCAATGTGGTGTGGGTCTCCCCACCATTAGAACTAACAGCAGATACAAAACTTTAGAAATTTTCTGACGGGGACCAAGCACCCCACCACAAGGGGCGGTGAGGTTCAGGTCCAAATACCGAGCGTCAAACCCACAACCCAAGACAAACCAACTTCTTCACATCCCTAGATGAGAATTATTCCAATTTGAGACCAATTCACCCACCATACCACATAAGGACCACTCAAACAATTAAATTCAATGCGAAACAACCCCTAAGACTTTAAGGCGACGAGACGAACACACCTCCACATAGTCACAGAAAACTTATGCAGCCAGACGGTTCGTTCAGAATGGAAAAATTATAGAAAACAATTTAAACTTCCTTTACTTTCAACACCGGTGATATAAATAAAGTCGGGGTCACATACACTCCCGGGGTTCCTGACCATGCGCCAGCTACACTCTGAGGCCTATGGCTAGAGCCCTAATGTTTGAAGCATCTCTTGCCTCGCAGTCAGGTATTGAAGACTCATGAACGAAGCTTCTCCTTTTGGTGTCACATGAAATCACACTACAAATGAGGAAACACCAGCAACCACAACACATTACGACATCCAACTGATCATACACGGAACATTTACCAACACAAAAGCTGAAATGGTGCATGTGAATCACCCTTTTTTCACACTGAATGAGAAAACAACACCACAAATCATTACCTGAACATGACCATTGCTATAGAGAGGAACATTATATGGAGAGGTAATTCAAACTGAGTCTTAAACAACATGTGGTTCTTGCAATCGACCGTAGCATACCCATGTGAATGGGTCTTCCACACTAGTGGCCTAACATAGACCCTTTCTTAAAACGAAACCAATGAAGGACCAAAGGTCATTTAGAATAGTGGCCAGCACTAACCACTCCAGGATGCTTCCACCTTTCCCCACTGTAATATCCTTCACCGTTTCCAAATAGAGCTTCCAAATTAATGAGGTCAAAATTCACCCCTGACTATCAAGGAGAACTCACACTGCAAGACGTCACCAAACAGGACCCTTGCAGTCAATGAAAATACTACAAATCCCTTCAAGTCACTGGTCAACACTGATAATTTTGAACCACCTTCACCCTTACCTACTGGAATTCCTTTCGCCGTTACTAGGGGGAACCTTCAAACACGACGTGTCAAACTTCATACTCGATGAGTCAAACACTCAAAAGACCAAAACTCCCTTCAAATCCCCTCTCATCTATCATCCCACTGCGAGAGGATCCAATTAGTTGTAAAAAGGAGAGGTGGGTTCAATTCTAGAATCCAATAATAGATTACTCTGATCAACTGGAGGGTCGGACAATGACAGATTTCATGTGGCCACACTTCAATCACATGTCAACGCTTTATGGGGGGCATACACTAGTCAAGAAAGAAAACCATGGACCCAACTGAACTGGTCCAATGGTCAAGACATTCCACAAGTGAACACCAAACGTGCAGGGGGAACCACTGCAAGGGCTCCCCGATGTACTTTTCAAAAGATTTAACTAACTACACGCTTACATACCAACTTACAAATAAGAATTCAAAGTCAGGACACAAATCAGTCATAAGGGATACTCGGCTCAAAATTCCTCACATCCGACATTTCCAAAACACAAGGACACACCACACAAACACCGATTATTAACACACCAAATTCTCATTTAACAATTTTTTTTTTGAAAAGAAGTAACGCTAGTTGGTTGTGAAAACACCAATGGTGTCCCATGGGCCTCACACACGCATGTTCTCGTGCCACATCGACACCCACCTCACATCCATACAGGCACTCATATCCAATCGTGTCATTAACCATTTCTCTTTCCTATATATATTCATACATGTGGTTACCTATGATAACATCAAGAATAAAAACCAAACCTTTCCTTTTTTTTTCTTCAAAACCAAAACATTCAACCCACACTTTTCAAACCTTACACATCATCATTTTTTTAAAGCGCTTCATTTAAAACAATTTTTTTTCAAGACCAAATCATTTTTACTTAAAAACCAGATTTACACAATTCCAAAACAAAGAGACAAGGAACAATGCAGGAGGAAAATAGTGTCAGCGGGTTATTGGAACATATGGTTGGAGGCCATACGCCAATCACGCCACTATCCATGGAGAGTATTTTAGGACAGTGTTCCTGGATCCACAAGTCTTTCCAGGCCCTGCGAGCTCACTGATACCACTGACCCTACTCTCTTTTTATTTCCCCTAAACAAGATTAATCACAAAGACTACAAACTCATAAAAACCTCAACTTACATTGGTAACTTGAGTCCCGCCATGAGGTGTGCTGGCCAAACACCTTACTCGTAGCTAGGAAATTGAGTCTTGACAACCTTAACTCCAATCTATCGTGACTCTATCCCAAAAGAACATGACCCAAGAGAGAAAACCTCCTTTGATACCATTTTTTCATGAACCAGGTCGGGTCGCCATCCGACCCAGCACCCGACCCGGTCCGCACCAAGGCCCGAGGGGCGTTCCCGATCCCCACGGGCTGGCACAAGTTCCCGAGTATCAAAACATTACATGGGAACGATTTACCTGAAAAAAAAGATAGAAAAACAACTGACAAGATAAACAAACTAAAACTGGAAACAGGCAACCAAACACACCTTTAAACTATAAATAGGTTTAAAGTCTACAATTCAACTAAAAACCCTAAGTGCACAACAAGTATAGAAAACTAAAATCTGATACCAACCTCCCCGCGACATGAGAAGCCGCATCCCCAAGCTACTAACACCAACCTGCATGCGAAGACCAACAACATCTGAACCACATTTACTGAGCACGATGCCAACAACCTGGAGACCATAAGAAACAAGGTCTACATACACCCAAAGGTATATGCAGGGTGTGATAAAAAACCCCAGTAGTACGTCACCCAATAAAAAGGTTCCACGTGTAAAAATTAAATGACAAATACATTTTCCGGCTAAATAAATGAAATGACACCAAAGCTTGAACAATTTTAAAGAAATAATTTCTACAAAGAAAACACTTAAAAAAAACAACTTAAATAAATAAATAAAACACCCTTGCATTTAAGAAAAACCCAAACCTTCAAGAAACACCCAAAATCTACACCGCATACCGACAGTGATTGTATAGTAGTCCAGGATCACCAAAAGTGGGAGAGGCCCTAAAGGTACTAGAAAAAACGAATGGGACCCTAGAACATTGTTCTTTGGTGAACAGTAGTATAGGAACCACAAAAAAATACGTTCTCGTGCATGATCCACTAGTATGACAACACATCCATAACCTAGTGGTCTCCAATCATCATCCAATGTTTAGTTAGTGTTGTAATCGTCAAACTAGCTAAGTAAAACTGGGCCAGAGCCGCTTCTGTATCACTAGCGTGCTAGATCTAGTCTGCCCACCTAGTACCCAGGCTTCCCCTATTGTGCTCAAGATGTTAAAATTACACATTTCATGTCAAAATCAGACAAATAAAAAAAATAGGGTGTAACATAAACCCAACGCCACACTTCCACTGAAACAGAAAACCATTTGACAATGTACGCACACCAAAAGACTTTACCCAAATCAATTATAACAATTTTTGCATTACTAATAATTCTTTATTAAAACATATTAAATTCTTTGTCAACAAATTATTTAAAAAGAAACATAACAAGACTAATAAAAAAGAAACAACTCATCCCTCCACCCTGACCAAACATACATGACGCCACATGAAGAACACAACCTGCACCACTTGCATCAATTAATAACCCAATCGAATAGTTAAAAGACCATTTTCCCGATTAAAAAAAACACTAAAAATTTTATTACACAATTCCAGAATATGAAACATGACTTTAGACACCAAATATGCACTCAAATTCCCTTTTCACACAAAACGCATGTAAATGCTACACCAGAACATAAACTGTGCACTTTGCGCCTTTTAATAAAACAAACATAAAATTTATAAAACATTAACAAATAGTTCAGTGTGGGTTTTCATGGAAACAACCCATTCAAACCACACAACACATTCCCTTATGACCAAACACACGAAACAACGTATCAAAAACACATTTAACACCACTTGCACAGCTGAAAAACTAACTGCACATATTATTAAACACTAACGATAGACTAAAAAAACAAGTTTTCAAATAGAGAATTTACCCGAACCACATAAACATACTGATAAACAAATATAATTCATATACAAACTTCAAGATAACTAAATCCACACCCAAAAGAATTAATCAAGTAATATTTTAAATTAACTAAGCAAGCAAATTAACTTTTCAGATAATGTTTAAACGTGGAACCACCTACCTCAGGTGTCGAATACTCCAACACTCGACGTGAAACTCCAATCGCGTGCAATACGCACCACATAGATCATAAATTAAACCCTAAAACATGAATTGAAATGAAATAAAATAAAAAACGAATGCTAAAACTAACACCCAAGGAGGGAAAATAATACTCACCCAAAGAGGTGTCGTGCCGGAAGGAGGTAAGGGCGGCGCTGGACTAAAGACGGGGAGAAAGGTAGTGGCGCAAATCCGGTTCCAAGGGGGGGTGGGGGAAGGTGCAATGACACTTTTCCGGAGCTTCTCGCCAGGAGGAGGAGATGTCGACGACGGTCGTTGTGCACATGTGAGGAGGCTGGTCGTCGGATGGAGGAGTGGGAGTGAGGAGGCTGGCAGACGACGTGCGAGGGAGGGCGGCACCAGTCGAAGAGTTTCTAGGAGGTCCAGCTGCTGGACGGTTGGCTAAGTGTTGTGCATGGGGTAGAGGCACCGCACGAAGGGAGCAGAGGGGAGAAGTGGGGGCGCAATGAGCTGGGTAGGAGGGACTGGCCGAGTGGGTGCCAGTGATGCAAGAAGGTCAACCAAGGGTGCAGTAGAGAAGAAATTCTGGTGGCTGCGCATGGGGTAGGGTTTTAGGGGGGTGGGGGAGTCGCGCAAACCAGGGGGGAAGTGGGGGGGGGGGGATCTGACAGAATAGAGAGAAAAGTGAGGGAGCAGAAAAGGGGGGGGGATTAAATGAGACCCTAAAAAGAACTAAAAAAATGGAAGTGTAATAATAATAATAATAATAATAAAAATAATAATAATTAACACATTAATATTATTAACAATAATAATAAAAATAATAAGAATTATAATAAAGAAAAAATTACCATTTCTATTATTATAAAAATAATTCTTTAAACTCTGTTCATTTATTAATTAACTTATTTTTTTATTTATTTTCTATCTTATGCCAACAACATTTATTTCATTTACTTCATTTATTTTTTCTGAACATCGGGCAGGCCGTGCGGGGAACCGGGCGAGGTCACACGGTGGCCCGGGTGAAGTCGGGCGGCTTTGACCATCCCCCACATGTGTGTCAGATGTCGTCAAGCCCAAAATATTCATTTATCAGTAGTGTAAAATTTCAATTGGGATCGACCCACACTCCAACCAAGATTTTCAAAAGAAAATAAAAATAATAATACAAATAATACAATAAAAATTGTTTTAGAAATCTGGGTGTGATAGGAACCAACACTATTCTGATCCAGCATCCATGGATCATTATAAGGTACTCTAGAATTAATGCCTTCATCTAGATCCCACCCAAAACCTTAATCGAAATCATATCAGGAATTTACCAAGGATTATAGCCATACATTAATTCATTTATTTAATGGCATACAAGTTCCAAAGTGACAATTACACAAAAAATTTCAACGTCCCATAACCCTACCCCCATGAGGGGTTTCCACTAGTGTTTGATGTTCAAATCCCCACCTTAGGATCATCCTCATTATCATCACTCTAATGAAAAGAGGAACTGAAATTGTAGCCCATTCCCCATCTGTTTATGGATGTAATGATAGAATGGATAAAAAACCACCACCCATTCCCACTTCCAATGAAAAATTTTCATAGAGAATGACGAACTTGAATCATAATGAGGGTCATCACCTTCCATCAACCAATGGTGTACTATGCACCATTTGGTTTATCTCAGAACCGCTCCTTGAGAATACCTCCCAAGGAGTCCTTTCATCAAAGCATAACATCTATTTAAAAAATTATCTCGACATATAGATGATGCACTCTCAACATACTCAAAACGATGTCAAGATAAGGGTCCTGATCACCACTTAATTTGGAGCACACTAAAATTCTATCGATAGGCGTGTATATCTCCCTCCGATCCATACTCACATCATTAGGCCATACCTACCTTATTCAACTTATGACACCACATATCCTAAAAATAAATTTATATGTCCATTCTAGATCATTCCTCATCACCACAAACTTTATTTTAATTTAGCTAATATCTGGGTCATTCTTCCTGTAAGAATCACATTTGAAAAAAATTGGTCCTCAGCCCGTACCTGGCCGCTCACCATTGCTCTACAGTAAATAGTTACTGCATACCTCAGAAGTGAGATAAACTTGAAATATATGGTGGGTGTACATCTCATACCACCTAGTTCAAAAATCCAACTCATGATTTTGAGATTTTTCATTCAACAAGGTATAATTGAACATGCTATGTGAAACATTAGTATTTAAATATGTTGGGATTTCCCTTGAAAATCATCTTCAAAATAAAGCATCTCAAATGTGTCATGATTCTTCTAACAACCACCCCCTCACGACATAATTTTCTAGAAGAAATCATCAACAATGAAAGATCTTGTCAACTGGACTAGTCACCTGAATCATCCTACCCAACATAACCAATTTTGATAAATAAGCACTCAGGGTGATTTTTAAAAGCAAGGGAATCACTATGCTTGAATAAAAACACTTGGTAACCTATCATGAATTGGTCTAGAAAAGGGAATAAAATGGATCTCACAATAGATATACAAATATAGTCGACGACTAATATCTTTTATAGAATGTGTTTAATAGAACCACATCATTGACCTAATAGGGTTTGATTCAAAAGTAAGGGTCCCTAGGCCTCCCACCTATCCCTAAGGTCTCTCATATAAGAACTATATCCTATTCATAGAAATTTATTAAAGAACATATAAAATTTTTAGAAACCCTATTTTATAATAGGTTAATATAAAATAGGTAATTAAGAATTGACCTAAAAGGTTCAGAATCTATCATCCTAGGAATAACAACATCACTTTCCAAAAATCAGGCTACAAGGTCCCAATCATCTCTAAGAAACCAAATAAGGGACTTCTCTTTGAATGAGTAAAACACTAATGTAAAGAATAAAAGGGTTGAAACTCAGTGATATATGGATATGGAAATACCCCCCTCAAGGTTTAACTTACTAGAAAACTCCCCCTTTACCTAGGGTGTCCTTTCATTATATTGAGTCTTACTTAGAACAACCAATACTCACAAAACCTATAATTTTAAAACTGAAAGGAAGAATTTATCAATTCTTTAAGGTTAGAATATGATACCATAATTGAGATAGATCCTTACATACACAAGGCATTAATCCTAAAACAAGGTCACACTTGAAAAGATAACTCAACCTCACCACATAACCTCTAGGTCCAATGCATCCTAGGAAGAAGTCATCAAGGTTCCATAAAAATAATCACATTCCCATTCAAGAAAACCCTCAAGGAAATATTTAAAAATGACCCCAACATGGTGATCCTTACATAAAGAACGTCTAAAATATTTAATTTTAAAGAAATTAAACAATTCATATTCATTTCAACATTTAAAATAGTTCATATACTGAGGATATAAAGTACTAGTTGTTAAAGAAATTATACCTTTCACTTTAGTTACCCGATTCCATGATGAATTTGGAAAATTATCTCATAATTTACTTTCTAACCATTTATTTAATTCCAGAGTTTTTAAAACTGAATCACTTAAAGAAAATGTCAATTTCCAATCTATAGAGGAAAAAACTCTTTATTTTATAATTGGAATTTTAATTAACTGACACCTCAAAATAATAAATCTCAAAAGAAGATAACATGTATTTTATTAATTAAGGGAACTAATCAAGTAAGATTCCAAGAAATGTTTATATGTAACACTATATAAATGGCTATAGACACTTTAAATGAATATTAAATTTTCATAAACATACCCCCATGGGGTTTAATTATAAGAACATAAGAAATTTATGGTGACCTATGAGGGTCACATCATGTTAATCTATGTTCAGTTAAACTCAACCCATAACAATTTATATTATTGAATTTTCAAACACCCTTAACGGGTTTATCTCATAAGCAACATGCCAAGACTGACCTACTCGGGTCAAGTTAAATTTTTCTCATAAGAAACATGACCCAAATGACCTAATTGGTTCCAATTGTGTATTTAAGTATTTAGTTATATGGGTCATCATGACCAAGTCATATAGGTACAAGCCCCTTATGTCACAATTTACCCTTTATTAAAAAATGAAATTTTTTGTCTGAATTCATAATACACACACACACACACATCTTGGTTTAGTTAGATGAATTACCATTAAAAAATTATAAAGGTACTTACCTTTATAATTAATATTTGGAATTCATGTAAATGTAATAAGGTTTTTAATTTTAGTCCCAAATATTTCAAATTCATGTATAATGGTTTGATTAAATGGGTTATGCTTCCCAATTTATAAAGTCCCATACACTATAAATTGTTAGTGGTACCAATTTAATCACAACCATAAATGTTTTATACCTTGTAACCAATGTTCCATGGACAAAACATGTCATAATTGGATAATTAATGCACCACCATCAAACTATATAAAAAACACCATTAAGGTTATTGCAAACACTATAATAACCAATTGTTTATCACAATATAATAAAACATGCTATTACATAAACAAGAAATTTCTGGTATATAAACAGACAATCACATAATATTTTATAGATTTAACCATGGTAAAAAATCACTGAGTCATATTTAATAGAAAAACATGGTGATCAAATAGGAAATTCACATATATCAAGTATCATGAAATCATGAAATGAAAACTACATGGCATGGTATATGTATGAAATGTGTATCTCTATGTGCCTGTAATGATGTATGTAACAAGAATTACATGCCATACTAAGATAAGGGTAAATATACATAAAATAATAAATAAATAATCAGAGAAAGTACAACAATCACCCCAGGTTAAATAATAATCAATTGCACTTTAACACAATAATCCAATCCCTGGAAACTTGATATTTCCCTCATGAATGGGTTGGACGGACCCAGGCATGATCTATTTACTAACCTTCAAAACATTACTAGTATCCTATCTACCATTAAAAACAAGAATACAAAAAGGAAAATAAACCCTCTGATGCCAATTGGTAATTTTTAGACCTGATATCCACTAATTCTGTGCCCTAATCTGGCATGCTACTTGTCCCTAGGCATGCCTCCCCTTATGGAAAATGTTGTTGACTATAAGAGAGTATTTAATATACATACAATGAAGATACTATACCCTATGGATCTGTAATAAATACAGTGGAATCAACAATAAATAAATGAATTATAATAAACAAAGACTGGGAATAATAAATAAAGAGTAATCATGCATGAATATTCCATAATGTTTAATAACAAACATACAACAGGTTCATATGAACAATATAAAAGGAAAATATAAAATCTCCAAGGTCCATCTCTATGAGAATCATGAGATCCAACTTAATCTTGTGCTTATAATTTTCTATGTACAAGTATAACAACACAAACATAAACTATAAACCTAAACTTATAAAAAAGAGGTCTGTTCGGTTACCATAGTGCAATGGTGGCCCCAACAGGGAGTGAGATATAATTAATAAGCCACCAACAATATTGTATAAAAATTTCCAGTCAATGAATATAAAATAATAAGTATTCAGGTATATCAAAATGAATCAGAAAAAAATAAATTATAACATGTCGGCCTCAAGTTCCTCAAAGAAACCTGGCCGATCATACCCTCTTTAGCCTAATATAGAATTTATCATCACACCTACCATCATATATATATATATATATATATATATATGTAAAAAAATAATTTCCATAGATATAAATGCATCGGTGTGGACCCAAGGTTTACAACCCAAGGAATCAACATGATAGGATCACATATCAGATAAGGGACTTCATTCCCTAGGATCCATACCCATAATCACAATCCAAGGGACCATATGATATAATTATAAAAATAGTAAGGGATCCAAGGTATAATCGAGGCATACTTGACCACACTGGGGAAATAAAACTCATAATATTTACTCATGAAGTATGGATTTATTGTTATGAGTGTAATCCATATAATAAATCCTTGACATTCCACTATAAAAATATCTAACTGAGTGTAACTCCCTAAAAATCTAATTTAGGAACCCTATACTCGATAGCATGTATGACACACGACACCAAGAGCGTAAGGGAATATAATATCTAGAGATATTATAATATATTATAATATTTAAAATAGAATCAATATATACTATATATTTCAATGCATGCAACACCTAGTTATCATGCGTTACATGCAACAACGAGTTTTTTCAATGGCTTGCGTCATACATAAGACTGAGTTTTACCGAACAATAATACATTATTTAAAATATATTTATTTAATATAATAAGATAAAATAAACAATAATTTATAAATAGTATTAACTAATTTATGAAAATATATGGTTTAAAAAACTAATTCATTGATTAAAAATTAATTATAAATGAATATATCAACCAATTGAATATAAAAGGAATATCGTTATAGAAAACTATTTCTATGCCCACAAAGATGTTTTACCATAATAAATTAAATTAATTATAATTAGTGACTAATATTAATGTAATATATATATATATATTATATTATATTAAATATTTTTTAAATTCATCTAATAGATTAATAAGAATAAGATAAGAACAAACCCAATTTTACACATAAAAACCTATATTTTTATGCATTTTTACATATTTTTAATGAAGAAACTATTATAAAATAAAATTTTGTAACTTTTATAGATTATATATGTCAAAATAAACTTAATATTTTAAGTAAAAATATAAAAATTAGGTTATGGTGAATTTTTGGTATTTTTCTGTAATGTTTCATTTTTCAATGAATATTGAAAAATGTTGAACTTTAATTCAAAACCCAATTTTAATCAAATTTATTTATAATGTTAAATCACAATTTTAATTGGTTTTAAATTTTAATTAGTTATTTTTTTTATCAATTAATCAAATTTATGTCATTTTAATCAATTTCACTTTGAAATTGACTATAAAAACATAACAAACTTTCAGACATTTTTTACTTTAAAAACCCGTATTGTCATCCTCTC
Source organism: Viscum album (assembly GCA_963277665.1). Taxonomy (NCBI): domain Eukaryota; kingdom Viridiplantae; phylum Streptophyta; class Magnoliopsida; order Santalales; family Viscaceae; genus Viscum; species Viscum album. Next base: position 1,107,105,716 of record OY728128.1, on the reverse strand, counting down.
TGTGGGATTAAATTTAAATTAATTTATTACAATTTTATGATTGTAATTTGAAAAAATTGATTCTATATTTTTAATAATCACAACTTATAATTTATAATAAGTTCAACTTAGGTTTTTACAAAAAAATCAGTGAAAGTAATTAAAATTAATTACAACGATTAAGGTAAAATTAAGCTTAATAAGCAACTAAACCGTAATATTAAGGGTCAAAATGACATGGAAACTCATCAGAAAGATACTGTATGGTCATATTTAGACTATATAATCCCTTGGTAATATTGGGTTCATTATCAGAGCCACTTTTAATGTGAAAAATGTGTATGGAATTCCTTTGTCAAAATCTTACAAGAGTGCCACTCCTCCTCCACTATAAAAGGCCTCATCTCCCACCACTTCCTCACACCTCTAAATCCAATTTGGATCGACCAAGATCTTCCAAAATAGATCCTCAAAATACCTCCCCTCAACCTATAAGCCTCAATTTGGGAAGGAATAAATCCAAGGAAGCCCTTTGGTGCATACCAAAAGGAGTTACCCGATTAAGAGGTAACATATTTCCTTAAGCTCTCTAGTGTTATTTACTTCCTCTAGTCCTCCAATTAGGCTTATTACATGTTTATATAACAAAAAAATTATCCTAAATATACTAGGATTTTTTTATGATAATCTTATTACCTACAATTACACACATGTCCATCTAATGAGTAACGAACATACTATTTACGTGTACGATGAACTACCGCCTCACGAAATGATGATTGTTCATTTTTACTTTACCACCTCTCATGGTTGCCATTATTATGGAAACTATGTTTATATATGTTATATATTATATTTAATATTTCTTTAATATTCTGTAATTATTTTACAATATATACCCTTATATTTTCCATTTTGTGTAAATACAATAACATATTTTGTGGATGTGTGGATTACCACCCCCTCAAAGTGATGTGATTTGTTTACACAATACATGGAATGTATAAAAGATGATTTTAATTAAAAATAATTTCACAAAAAATATATATGATATTAATTACATAATTACCTCCCTGGAAATATAATATATCATTTTATTTGTTACCCTTTCACACACTTAAAAAGTGATAACGTCGTTCGTGGACGTGTGGAATACCGTTTCCTCGACATGATTTGATTCCTTTTTCATTATGATAATTATATATACAAGTATATATGATTAAATAATATGGTATTTATGATATAATTATCATTATTTAATGATTATTATTACTTAACTTCTTTTCATAACGATCATTGAAAAATTGGAATGTTACTCATGCGTACGTACGACCTACCGTCTCCATGACGGTAACGTTGGTTCATTTTTCATAATCATATTTAATGATTTATTTTAAAATTATAATTGATATATAATATGATAATTATTTCCTAATTATTATTCTGTATATGTTATATAATGATTCATTTGACCATAGTTGACATACCAAATTTGTTTTTGACACATAACCTAAATTTGGTCAAAACGACCGATATAAAATTAATTGTTTAAGTAGTTGTACACAACACTATAATAAGTGAAATAAAATTAATTATATACATGATAAGGTTATAAAGTAAGTATATAATTAAAATAAGTTTATTATACTGGAATTTGAAGTATATCCTCCCAAATGGAAATGAAAGGTAAGGGATTTTCATCTCACTTTTTTACTTTTGTGAGACAAATGTCATGCTCAACACTTATTTATTTTGTGTGGTGTATCTACTGAAAATTTTTATATATTATATAATGAATTAATTTATCTTAATGGTATTTAGAACATTAATTTAATATTATTCCTTCATGAGGTTTATGACTTAAAATGTTTCAAAGTGGTATGAGAATCTTTGGAATGTTTAATGATTATTTTCCTTGAAAATAATTTTAATTATCTTTCAATGGTATTTCCATTGGAGAAAATTATATGACCATTGTTCAATAAAACCTTTAAATTTACTCACTTATAGTTATTCATGACCTTTTCAAGTATTAGTACAATTTTTACACTATTTGGTACTCAAAATGTTTTAGAAAATGTTTTTAAGAAAAATTGAATTCATTTCTCTCTTTAGTTAGAGAAACTATTTTCTTCTAAAAACCATTTTTTATTAAAAAGTTTTAAAAAATGTTTTTAAAATTTTTAAAATTATTTAGTAAATACATTTTTACCCATTTTTCTTTTAAAAATATTTTCAAAGGAATATTCTTGTCGGTTTCCCGATAAGGAATTTTTCAAACCTTTTTACCATGAAAAAGTAATGTTCTTTTTCTTCATATAGAAACTACGGATTTACTAACCATAATTTCCTTGAATATTTCTTTGCATGATTAAAAGTTTAATTTTTAAATAAAATGTTTTCAAAAGTTATTTTCAAAGAAAAGGTTTTTCAAAAAAAAAACTATATTTTCCTCGAGAATGATTTTAAAGTTCTTTTTCTATTTCATCATTGACAACAACCCTTATTCTTACTCTAATGGGAATGTGTTATATTGATACCATAATTATTATTATTCTATATGGTTTAATATTTATTTGGAAAATTATAGTATTCAAATTCATTTCCTTGATTCCTTTTATCCCCCTTGTAATATTCAATTTCCTATGATCATTGAACATTGAATTTCCCTTAATTATCCACATCATTTATCATGGATATGTTCATTGCCTAAACCATATAGCATTTTTCATATGGTGTTATTTTTGAATGTATTAGATTATTTTCATGAATAATTGAAAGTATTAGATTATTTTCATGAAGCCTTGATAGTATTAGATCCATGGAACAAAGCGTCGATAGTATTAGATTCTTAGTATGAAGCCTTGAAAGTATCAAATTCATGGAACGAAGACTTGATTATAATAGATTCTTAGAATTAATACTTGAAAGTATTAGGTCCCTAGTATTAATCCTCAATGGTATATTATAGATGTACAATAATTAAGAATTTTCCTCATTTAGTTTCATTTATTATTCATCCATGAGATTTTTTATCGATATATCTATGGACAAATTTCATTTTCAGTTATTTAGATGGCATGTGTTTCAATTTCTTACCTTTCCATATTTATTTTGTCTTATCTAGTTATTTTAATTTAATGTGTTTCCATTTATTAACATTCCATATTGTTTACACACTTCCATTCAGTTTATTGATTACATAGAATGTGTGTTCAGTTATTTACCTTTCCATATTGAATATTCTCATTGATTCATTATTTCTTCCACTATATTTTTCCCTTACTGAGAATTTGAGCTCACCATTATTATGTTTCTTTCCATAGGAATCCAATAATTTTACTATAAAATATATGTAGGTATTTACTAGATGGATTAGAGTCACCATAAAATATATTTATTTAAAAATAATAAAAAAAATTATGTTGTAATAAGTGTAGTAATTTGTAATAAAAGACTCATTTATATATCCGGTTTACCAATACTACTAAACTCTTAGTTCTTCGAGATTTTATTCCTTTTAATCATGCTAATGTAATTGATATCATACACCATATCTGGTCCATCTGGGGTCGGTTCGCTAGATTTGATATCAAATAAAGTTTAGTAGAAACCTTGGGAACTAAATTTTGGAAAACATAGATTAGAGAACATAACCATAAGATATAATTTGAAGATAAGTATAGAAGAACACCCTGGAATTTTGGTAAAATAATTATTATGTGAGTATTCTGATAAATATGTCCCTTTTTGGATACTATAAGTGGATGTGGTTCTGAAACATATTTACATAGGAGTAACAAATCCAACATGGTGTGTCGGCCTGACTTAGTATAACCTAGTACATGATAGCAGGCCTTACTATGCACCTGGTTTGACATTCCTAAGAGTACTCTTATGATAAGTTTAATTTTACTTACAATCCATTATGAAGGATTTGAATAGTTAATTAATGAACTAGGTTAAACCTATGGTGTTTCAGATTGAAGATAAGGTGTCATGATTTAGAAATCCTATAAATGATATTTTGGATAAACCCTAGACCAAGTAAGGAACTATGTGGAAATGAATTTATGGAATATTTATGTAATTTAATTACATTAAAAATATTAGTTAAAATTATATTTAGTGATTAACTTAATTTCAAGGATGTATGTCATATTTATTTTGGAAATTATGTTAATTTAGTTTTTGATAAGGACAACCTGTATACCGGGTGACAACCAATCAAGTCTGGAAAGGTTGTGGGTCTTGAACCCATGATTTAATGGTGATAAGGGTTTCACAATAACCACTAATCTATGAAATTTCCTAGTTAATATGTCATTGTTTTTAGCTAAAAAATTTGATGACTAAATATTAATGATGAACCTATAGTGTTTATTTTTAGGTTTAGAGATTAATTTACTAACTATATTGACTTTGGAGAATAGTTAAAGGAAAATAGTTAGAATTTTCACTATTTTATAGGCCTTAAGAACCATTAAACGTTTTTTAGTGTTTTAGGAATAAAGGTTAATTTTTGGATATCTATTTATTAAAGTAATGGATGAATTGGAAATTAATCAAATAAAAACCAAAGGATAAAATTATGTTTACATAAATATATTAAGTAAGTATATTTATTTATATTCTTAGGCTGTAAAAAGAATTACCCAATATTAGGAAAATTACTCAGTAATAAAATGTTGTCCTAATACCTTAATTTTTGTTGAGTCGATGTTTTTCTAAATCATCATGGATTTATGCATTTGAGGCCCTAAACTTTCTATTTATCATTCACATATTTGATATTGATGACCTCAATCACTCCCTATAAATATTTACACTTTCCCTCTAAGTACATATCTCTACATTCCACTAATGTTCTCCTACTTGGAGACCTAGTTATATGTTTTTCAATGTGACCTTTGTACTTCCCATTATTTATTTTATAGAGGATGTATTATGAACCCTTCTCATTATGTGGGATTGAAACATAGAAAATATCAAACAATATATTAACAAGACCGTGTTTAAATTACAAGGATGCAATTTGATTAAGGTGGGGAGAATGTAACAACTTGAAAATCTAAAGTAGGAACCTTGAATTAGATAGCATGCATGAAACACGATACCAAGCGAATAAGTGCATATAATATCCAAATAATTTATAATATATTTAATATTTAAAATAGATTCAATATATTATATATATTTCAATGCATGCAACACTGAGTTAGCATGTGTTACACGCAATAACGAGTTTCTTCAATGGCTTGCATTACATGTAAGACTGAGTTTTTCCAAACAATAATATATTATTTAAAATATTATTATTTAATATAATAAGATATAATAAACTAGATATTATAAATATTATTAACTAAATTATGAAAATATATGGTTTACACAATTAATTAATTTATTAAAAATTAATTATAAATGAATATAACAACCAATTGAATATAAAATGAATATTTTTATAGAAAACTATTTTTATGCCCATAAAGATATTTTAACCTAATAAATTAAATTAATTACAATTATTGAGTGATATTAATGTCACATATATATATATATATTATATTTAATCAAATATTTTTGATATTCATATAATATATTTGATAAGAATAAGATAATAAAAAACCCAATTTTACACATAAAAACCCTATATTTTTATTAAGGCACTTTTACCTATTTTTAACAAAGAACCTATTTTAAATTCAATTTTTGGAACTTTTATAGATTATATATCTCGTAATAAACTTAATATTATAAATATAAACATAAAAATTAGGTTATGGTAATTTTTTTTATTTTTCTGTAATATTTAATTTTTTAATGAATATTGAAAAATACTAAAATTTAATTCAAAACTAGTTTTTCATCTAATTTATTTATAAGGTTAAATTATAAATTTCATTGGTTTTAAATTTTAATTATATAAAATTTTTATCAATTAATCCAATTTAGGTCATTGGAATTAATTTCAATTTGAAGTTTACTATAAAAACATAGCAAACTTTCAGATGTTTTTACTTTAAAACCCACATTGTCGTCCTGTCTGCGGGATTAAATTTAAATTTATTTCTACCAATTATGTAATTGGAAATTTGAAAAATGGATTCCATATTTTTAATAATAATAATTTATAATATCTAATAAGTTAAAATTATTTTTTCAAAATAAATATTAGGGAAAGTAATTAAAATTAATTACAATGATTAAGGTAAAATTAAGCTTAATAAGGAACTAAAACTTAATCTTATGGGTCCAAATTACCTATTAACTTGTATAAAATACTTTTTATATTCATATATAGACCATATAATCCCTTTTATTTAATTTTATATATTATTGGAGCCACTTTAAATGTGAAAAATGTGTGTGTAATTCTTTTGTCAAAATATTACAATAGTGTCACTCGTCCTACACTATAAAAAGACATCCTCTCCACCCACTTCCTCACAACTCTCAAGAAACTTTGGATAAAAAAATATATACCCAAATATATCCTAAACATACCTCAAATAAACCTATAATCCTCACCTTGTACTAGAATAAATCCAAGGAATCCCTTTGGTGCAAACCAAAAGGTGTTACCCAATTAAGAGGTAATATTTTTCCTTAAGCTCTCTAGTGTTATTTCCTTCATCCTCTCCTCCAATTATCATTATTCCATGTTTATATAAAAAAAAATATCCTAAATGCACTAGGTTTGTTTTATGATAATATTTTGACCTATAATTATACACACTTCCATCTAATGGGTAATGAATATACTGTTTATGTGTACGACGAACTACTGCCTCATGAAATGATGATTGTTCATTTTTCCTTTACCACTTCTCATAGTGGCCATTATTATGGAAAATATATTTATATATTTTATATATTATATTTATTATTTCTTTAATATACTTTAAATATTTTAAAATACATACCCTTATACTTTCCATTTTGTGTAAATACGATAACATCGTTTGTGGAAGTGTGAACTACCACCCCCTCAAAGCGACGTGATTCGTTCACAAAATACATGGAATGTATAGAATATTGTTTTAATTAAAAATATGTGACATAAAAAACATATATACTATATTCATGAAATAATTATGTTTCTAGAAATATAATAAATTATTTTCTTTATTACCATTTCACACACTTAAAAAGTGATAATGTCGTTCGTGGATGTGTGGAATATCGCCTCCTCGACATGATGTAATTAATTTTACATCATGATAATTATATATATATATATAAGTATATATGATTATATAATATGTTATTTATTATATAATTATTATTTTGGAAATATTAGTGTTACTTACTTTATTTCCACAACGATCATTGAAAAATGGGAACATTACTCATGCGTACATATAACCTATCATCTCAATGATTGTAACATTAGTTCATTTTTCATAACCACATTTAATGAATGATTTTAAAATTATAATTTATATATAATATGATAATTATTTCATGATTATTATTCTATAGATTTTATGTAATGATCCCTTTGACCATATTTGACCTACCAAATGTTTTTTGACACAAAAATCGAATTTGTTCAAAATGACCAAAGTAAAATTAATTGATTAAGTAGTTGTAAAAAAAATAGAAATAAGTGAAATAAAAATAATTATATACATGAAAATTTTTATTAAGGAAGTATATAATTAACATAAGTTTATTATACATGAAGTTAAAGGATGTTCACTTGAACAGAAATGCAAGGCAATAGATTTTCATCTTACTTTTTTTACTTCTGTGAGATAAATGTCATGTTCAGAACTTAATTTTTTTGTGTGGTGTATCTACAGTCCATTTTTATATATTATATCATGAATTAATTTATCTTAATGGAATTTAAAACTTTTATTTAATATTATTCATTCATGAGGTTTATGATTTAAAATGTTTCAAAGTGGTATGAGACACTTTGGAATGTTTAAAGACTATTTTCCTCAATAATAATTTTAATGATATTTCAATGGTATCTCCATTAAATGAAATTATATGACCATTTTTCAATAAAAACTTTCAATTTCCTCTCCTATTTTTACTCATGAACTTTTTAAAGTATTTTTACCATTTTCCTACTATTTGGTACTCAAAATGTTTTAGAAAATGTTATTATGAAAACCTGACTTCATTTCTCTCTTCAGTCAGAGAAACTGTTTTCTTCTAAAAACCATGTTTTATTAAAATTCTTTCAAAAGTGATTTTAACCTTTTAAAAAGTATTTGGTAAAGATATTTTTACCTTTTTTTCTTTTACCAATGTTTTCAAATGAATCTTCTTATCGCTTTCCCAACAAGGAATTTTTAAAACCTTTTTACCATGAAAAAGTAATATTCTTTTACCTCGTATGAAAATTACTAATTTAATCATTGTAATTTATTTAAAGATTACTTTTCATGTTTAAAAGGTTAATTTTTAAAGATTTTTTTTTCAATTTTTTTTCAAAGAAAAGGGTTTTAAAAAGGTCTTTCAAAACAAAAGGAAATTTTTCTCAAGAATGATTTTAATGTTATTCTATTTCATCAATGAAAAATCCCACATTATTACTCTAATGGGTATATTAAATATTTATAGAATCATTATTATTATTCTAAATGGTTTAATATTTATTTGTCCAAGAATAGTATTCACATTCATTTCCTTGATTCCTTTTAGTCCCCTTAAAATATTCAATTTCTTATTATCACTGAACATTGAATTTCCCTTAATTATCCCTATCATTTATCATGAATATGTTCATTTCCTAAACCATATACAATTTTTCTTATAGTTTTTAATTTTATAGTATTATATTCTTGAAATAATTACTAGAAATTATTAGATTCTTGGAATGAATCCTTGATAGTATTAGGTTCATGGCACAAAACCTTGATAGTATTAGATTCTTGGCATAAAGCCTTGATAATATCAGATTTATGGCATGAATCCTTGACTATATTAGATTATTTTCATGAAGTATTGAAAGTATTAGATCCATATAATGAATCCTCAGTGGTATGTTATATATTTCCAATAATTAAGCATTTCCCTCATTTAGATTTAATTATTATTCATCCATGATATTTGCATCGACATATATATGGATACATTTCATTTTATTTTATTTAGATGGAATGTGTTTCAATTTATTACCTGGACATATTTATTTTTCCTTATATAGTTATTTTAATGGAATTCATTTCTAGTTATTACCTTTTCATATTGTTTACGCACTTCCATTTAGTTTATTGTTTACATGGCATGTGTGTTCAGTCATTTACCTTTCCATATTGACCATTCTCATCGATTCATTATTTATTCCGCTATATTTTTACCTTAATAAGAATTTGAGATCACCTTTATTATGTTTATTTCCCTAGGAATCCAAGAAGTCTACTATGAACGATATGAAGGGATTTACTAGATGGATTAGAGTTATCCACATAATTATTTATTTAGAAAGAAGAAAAAAATTATGTTGTAATTAGTGTAGTCATTTGTAATACAAGACTCATTTATGTATATGGTTTACTAAGACTACTAAACTCTTAGTCCTTAAGCATTTTAGTCCTTTTAATCACGCGAATGTAATTGATAACAGACACCAACTCTGGTTTATCTGGGGTTAGGTCACTACACTGAGTCTATGGAGTCATGTCCCAAGTAATCTTAGACAAAGAATGATTTGGAGCCTAAGTGAAGTTCCCAGTCAGGATCCAAGTATCACTGAGAGGGGGAGGGGGTGAATTAGTGATATCTTTTTCTTTTTAAGTTTCCCCTTTTTGAAACAACCTTCGCCTCCTATTAAAGAGTTTCTTCCCTACTGAACACACACAACCACAGGAACACAAGATTTAAAAGGTTCACTAATCAACAAGAGTAGCTACGTCCTTAGTATGGTACAGAAACAATCCAGTACCACAAAATCCACTAGAAAACAATCCTTTGACGTGGAATACAATGAGTAGGATATACCCTTACACTCGTGTAGCACTTTGAAAACAATCCAATAATGCGTGTTCTCCCTCTTAGCAAAAATAGGGAAATACAATGGATCAGTGCTTCTTAATGATCTTACACAAATCAAATCTTTCAAAGAAATTCTTCACTTTCCTACCCAGAAGCTGGTAGGAACCCCTGGAGAAAACCAGCCTGCGTGCCCACTTGGACCTACATGACCTATACCTGTGTGCCTTATACTTGCGCGCATATTATTCGTTTTTCCTACACAAAAGCTGGGAGGAACCCCTGAAACAAAGCAGCTGGTGCACCCACTTTGACCTGTGCGACCAAGACCTGCATTCCGGGAACCTGCGTGACCACTTTTTGCGTGTTGACCTTCAGACGTGCTACCTTCATGTAGCCTGCGTGACAACACCTACGCGCCTCCAACCTGTGCGCCCCAACCTGCGCGCCTTTTAACAACTATCAACCTGCATTCCCAACTCTCTACTTGCATGCCTATATCTCAAAGATAATTATCAAGTGTTGAGCCTTAAGAAACGAGGAGGCGAGTCGTCTATTTATAGTCATTTTGAGGAATTGCGCTACCTAGACCTGCACACCAATACGTGCACTCCAATACCTGCACACCTCAACTTGCGTGCCACCACCTCCACGATAATACCTGTGCGCCACTTTCTTTCCTTTTCCATATTTCTGAAATAATGCCACCTGCGCGCCGCCACCTGTGCGCCACCACCTGCGCGCCAATACCTACGTGTCACTTTCTTTCCTTTTCCATATTTCTGAAATAATTCCACCTTTGTGCCGCCACTTACACACCGCCACCTGCACGCTGCCACCTACGCGCTGCCTTCTTCTTTCCTTTGTCTTTGTTTTGGATAGTATGATGTTGAATTGTGTTTTTCCGAAAACACTTCTTTACTCTCTTTATCCTCATTACATCTTGCACCACAAGTTCTCCAAACTTATGATGATTGTAAAATACAAATCAGAAAAGCATCGTATGATTTTCAAGTTCTTTACAACGTGAATTGATTTATCTTTTTGACAACAAAAGACAACACTATGTAACAACAAATTGTTCTTACTTACTTATCCATCCAACTTGGTCCCAACAATCTCCCCATTTGGATTTTGTTGTCAACCATGATTCATAAATCACTGAACTTTGTAACCTTAAGCAATAGATTACTTATCAAAAATTCTAAGCCTACGTGAGCTAACTTAATGTTGGAAACAAGAATTATTGGCAACCAAGACCATGCTATCCAAAAGCAGTGACTATGAAATCTCATGAGCGTACCTCCTCAGCCTTCTTCAGATCATCTTTCAAGATTCTACCTAATCATTCTTCACTTCATTAACTTTCTTAGAAAACAACATTGATTCCTACAACCACTCCAACAAATAGTTAGAATAGTTCACACACATAGATGCTAGATTCATAGCTTACCCACAACTCCCCCTTTATGCATGCTTCTATAAGGATAGATTTATGAAACAATTCTACCCCTTGACAACACTATCCAAAGGAAAGATGAGAGTGGGGACAGAAACATGTACCTTAACCTTGATGAGAAGGAGGTTAGACACCCATGTTCAAACTCAATTTTGCAAATGGTTCCTTTGGTAATGGTTTTGTGAATATATCAGCTACTTGTTCAGATGTAGGAACATACTCTAGACTCAATTCATTATTCTCCACCTACTCTTTGATGAAGTGGTACTTTATATCAATGTGTTTTGAATGAGAATGTTGTAATGGATTTCTTTTAAGATTGATTGCACTCTGATTATCACAACCCAAGATCAATGGTAGATTTACTTCAACAAGTAGATCTTCTAACCGAGTCTTCATCCACATTAGTTGTGTTGCAGCTTGAGTTGCAACAACATACTTAGCTTCAGCTGTCCTAAGAGTTAATGAATTCTGTTTCTTGGTATTCCAACTAACACAACTTTTCCACAGAAAGAAAACTGCACCAGATGTGGATCTTCGATCATCAACATTTCCTGCCCAATCAGCATCAGAATACCCGAATAGATCAATATTTTCATGACCATCATACCAGATTCCAAAATTTGTCGTACCTTTGATATATCTGAGAATTCTTTTTCCAGCCATCAAATGTGATTATTTTGGAGAACTATGAAATCTTGCACATAAAGTGACAACATAGATGATGTCGGGTCTTGAGGCAGTCAAATACAGCAAACTTCTAATCAGCTTTAGAAACTCTTTCTAATCAACTTCCTTGCCTTCTCCATCTTTAGACAACTTGGTTCCCACTGAAATCGGTGTGGAAAATAGTTTTGAATTTTCCATTCCAAACTTCTTCAGAAGTTCCTTAGCATACTTTTCTTGAGATAGAAAAATGTGATTCTTCTTCTGTGAAATTTGTAGCCCAAGAAAGTACTTCATTTCTCCCAGCATGGACATCTCAAATAAATTCTTCATCTCCTCAGCAAATTTTTCACACGTTCTTTCATCATTTCCAGCAAATATAATATCATCGACATAAACAATAATGATTAGTGAAAACTCCTGACATTCAATGATGTAGAGATTGCTGTCAACTCACCCTTTATTAAAGTTCATCTTCTTTAAGCAAGTATCTAATTTAGAATACCATGCTATCAGAGCCTATTTTAGCCCATATAAATTCTTCTTCAACCTGCACACATAACTTTCATCCTTTCCAATAACAAATCCACAAGGATGATCAATGTAAACTTCCTCGTCAAGGTCGCCATTCAAGAATGCAGATTTTACATCCATTTTAAAGATTTTGTAACCTCGTTGTGCAGTAATAACAAGAAAGATTCTGATTGTTTCTAATCTTGCCATTGGAGCAAAGGTTTCATCAAAATCATTGCTTTCAATTTGTGAATACCCTTTGTAGACTAGTCTTGATTTGTTTCTTATTACTTTACCTTCTTCATTCAGCTTTTTCTGGAAAACCCACTTTGTACCAATAATGTTCTTGTTGTCCGACTTGGGTACAAGTTCCCAAGTATCATTCTTCTCTATCTGATCAAGCTCTTCATTCATAGCATGAACCCATTCTGGATGCTCAAATTCTTCATTTAAATCATTCGGTTCAACTTTTGAATAAAGAGAAGTATGTGATATAGCATTTGTTGTTCTTCTTGTTTGGACCCTCTGATTTCTATCTCCAATAATGTTTTGAGCCTCCACTTACTTCCTCAACCTAGGATGAGTTGTCTGAACTCCATCCTCATCACTTGAGATCTCTAAGTCAGATTCTTCTTCTTGAGTAGGATTAACACAATCTGAAGCATTATCATAATTGTTAACAAATCTTCTCTATCTTGCTCGACATCAACATCAACATATGACTTATTTTATTTATCATCATTTTGAACAACTTTTACATCTGAAGAATCAATAATTCTTCCCATTTCTTTATTGAGGCATCTATACCCTCTTCCCTCTGGAGCATAGCCAAGAAAAATTCCATCATCTCCTCTTTTCTCAAACTTTCCCAGGTTTCGACCTTTCTTATTTATAATACATGGACTCCCAAAGACTCTCAAGTGTTTCAGACTTGGAGTTTTTCCATAGAATATTTCATATGGAGTCATATCTAAGTTTGGCCTATAGAAACATCAGTTCCGAATATACATAGCAGTACTCATGGCTTGCCTCTAATAACAATGATAAAGACTATATTCAAGTAACATAGTTCTCCCCATTTCCACCATACTTAGATTATTTCTTTCAGCCACCCCATTTTGTTGAGGTGTGTATGGTTAACTGAACTCATGTCGAATTCCATGTTTCTCAAGATAAATTTCAAACTCTTCATTCTTATACTCACCACTATTATCAGTTCTCAACTTCTTCACTGAATACTCACATTCCTTCTCTGCTTTCCTTCTGAAACTCTTAAACATTGTCATAGCATCTGACTTATGTCTCATGTACATAACACAAGTAATGCAAGTAAAGTCATCAATGAAAGTAATGAAGTACTTATCTCTATTTAAAGATTTCTTTCTCATTGGTCCACATATATCTGATTGTATGAGTTCTAGGGGTCTTTTTGAGTGAATTTCCACTCTCTTGTGCATAGAATTAGTAATCTTACCTTTCTCAAAAATAGTGCAACACCAATCTCTTTATCTTGATAAATCAGGCATATCCCGGACATTGTCACGCTTTGATAACTTGCACATATTTCTCTGACACATTTGCCCCAGCCTTTTATGCCATAATTTATTTTCATCCACCACACTCATGTAACAAGAGTTCTTCACATCACCAACTTGGAATAGATTCCCTCTTGTACGTTATCCTCTTGTAACTATATTTCCATCATTTTCACTTTTCACAACAAATCCATATTTTCTGAATATTACTTTGTTTCCCTCATCACAGAGTTGTGAAACAATTAACGGGTTATGTTTCAGCCCATCAACATATAGTGTTTTTCTGGATTTCATCTTTTCTTTTCCAATAATGGCCGATCCAACACCTTTGATTTTTAGAGATTCATCATTTCCAAATGTCACTGTTCCTTCTTTGAATTATTTCACATTATTCAGCAGCTTTAAGTCTACTATCATATGAGAGGAACATCCACCATCAAGAATCCATGGACGTTCTCCTTTTATAGCTTTCAAAGTAGTTTCGACAACAAAAGATTTTTGTTCTTCCTTTTCCTTCACTTTCTGTTGTGCTTCCTCTAATTTACTAGCCAGTTCAATGTGTTCTGGCCAGACAACCATGCACTCTTTCTTTTCAGACTTATCAGACCTGTCCCTTTTAGCTTTTAAAAACTCTGGCTTTTGAGAATTATTAAGAATCTTTTGTTTCTCTGGTAACACACTAAGGCATCCCTTGGAAATATGTCCAGGTTGATCACATCTTTCATAAACAGTTTCCAGTGATTTGAACCTATTCTCAACTTTCACACCAGTATTCTCAGATATCTTCTGAAATTTATTTGGAGAATTTCTATTTTGAACGGATTGACTCCCCCTCAATCCTTGTCTTTCAAAAATTGTGGAATATTTGTAATGTTGTTGATTAATCCAACACATGTTTGCAGTGTGTTCGAATCCACCACAATACTAGCAGTAACCATAGAATGAATATTTACCTTTGAAACTTCTATACTAACCGGAGTTATGAACAAGCTTCTCAACAGCCTTCTTAATAGAACTCTGCTGACCATCAACCTTTCTGTATTCAATCGTAACTTTCTTTTTCAGCTTAGATTTCTGTTCAAACTTATCAGTACCAAAAGTAGTAGAAATCTTTCTGGACACATGATTTTTATGTACTTCTGATTTTTCAGCATTACTGACCTTGGCCACATACATATCCTTTCCAACTTTGTTCCTATTAGAACCAGTTCCATCTTTCCTCTCAACTTTTTAAGGTAAATTCTATGGAACCTTCATTGGTTCATTATTACTGGAACATTCACCGACTTCTGAGATAGAATGTTTGAAACTGATATTCATTTCTTTATCTTTGGATAGTTTCTGTTGGAACAGTTCAAACTCTTCTTCTTTTTCTCTCAGCTTTACTTCAAGATGATCATTATGATTATTTTCATTCTCAAGAGAATTATTCAGATCATCAATCTCTTTTTCCATCTTGATTTTCACCTCAGGAAAACCTTGTTGATTATTGAATGTGGAAATTTCATTTATCAACCTTTTTTTCCTTCTCAAGCCTTCTGATCTTCCTCAAACATTCTTTCAACTCTTCTTTCAAATGATATTCAAGCTGAGTTTCTTCTTCTTCAGAAATTTTTCTCCCGTAATCTTCATTATTCACTACTGCAATAAAGGTATTCTCTCTAGATTTCTCAGTAGATGATTTCTCAGATTCATCTTCACTATCTTCTTCTTCATCTCTAGATAAAAAGTTTCTTCTTTTTGATTTGAAGAATTTTTTATCCGTACCCTTTGAAAAATATTTATCATTGTTAGTTTTTTTCTTCCATGACCTTCTTGGCCATCTCTCATCAACATCACTGTCTTCTTCTTTATTCTTTTGAGGACAGTTTTCCACAAAGTGACCAACAACTCCATATTAAAAACATTTCAAGGTAAGTTTTCCTTTGTATTTCCCTGTACCTCTTTTCACATTTTTAGAAAACAAGGATAAAATTTCATCAAAATTTTTTCATACCTCATCTTCAGAATTAGATTCACCAGCATCATCTTCAATAATATTCTTCTTTGACTTCTCTATCTTTGAAGCCTTGAATGAAATTTCCTTATCTGGTTTTGTTTTGGTCTTCATAGTCGTCTCCCTTCTCATTTCATAATTAATGAGAGTGCTATGAAAGTCATCCAGAGATAATGTCTTAGGGTCTCTATCTTCTAATAAAGACACTTTAGCATCAAATTTGTCTGGCAGAATTCTCAAGATCTTTTCAAAAACTATAGAATCCTCCAACATTTCACCAAGACATCTGATTGTACTGACAATGTAATTAATCCTGGTAAAGAAGTCCCCAACATATTTAGATTCTCCCATTTTCAAGTCTTCATACTTCATCCTCTAGATTTTTAGTTTTTACTTCTTCACTTTTTTATTTCCTTCATAGATGTTCTTCAACTTATCCCAAACGCCTTTAGTTGTAGTAACACCTTTCACTCTTATAAATTCACTCTCAGAAAGAGATGAGAGTAACACATTTTTAGCTCTTCCATCATTCTCAAGGTTCTTCTTATCGACAGGAGTAAGAGGAACCTTGTCATCAATTGTAAGAAATCCATCTATTGTAGTTTCAAGAACTTCATATCCAAGAGACATAAGATAAGGCATCATTTTTTTCCATCCTTATGTGATAGTTCTTTCCATAAAAAATCTAGATCCCCTTATTGTCCACGCAATTTAGATTCTCTATCACAACTTCTCTTCAACCACTTCAGCAAAGAATAAATGAAGGGAACCTCCCTTTGATACCAATTGAAGTTCCCAGTCAGGATCAAAGTATCACTGAGAGGGGGAGGGGGTGAATCAATGATATCTTTTTATTTTTAAGTTTCCCCTTTTTGAAACAACCTTCACCTCATGTTAAAGAGTTTCTTCCCAGCTGAACACACAAAACCACAGGAACACAAGATTTACAAGGTTCACTACTTAAAAAGAGTAGATACGTCCTTGGTATGGTAAGAAAAAAATCCATTACCACACAATCCACTAGAAAACAATCCTTTGATGTGGAATACAATGAGTAGGATATACCCTTACACTCATGTAGCACTTTGAAAACAATTCAATAGTGCGTGTGCTCCCTCTTAGTACAAATAGGGTAATACAATGGATCGGTGCTTCTTAATGAGCTTACACAAATCAAATCTTTCAAAGCAATTCTTCACTTTCCTACCCAGAAGCTGGCAGGAACCCATGAAGCAAAACAACCTACGTGCCCACTTGGACCTGCGTGACCTATACCTGTGCGCCTTATACTTGCGTGCATCTTCTTCTTCTTTCCTACCCAGAAGCTAGGAGGAACCCCTGGAACAAAGTAGCCTGCACACCCACTTTGACCTGTGCGACCAAGACCTGCATGCCGGGAACCTGCACGCCCACTTCCTGTGCGCTGCCCTTTAGACGTGCTGCCTTTGTGCATCCTGCGTGCCAACACCTACGTACCTCCAACCTGTGCGCCTCCACCTTGCGTGCCCCCAACCTGCGCGCCTTTTAACAACTATCAACCTACGCGCCCAACTCTCTACGTGCGCACCCAAAGCTCAAAGATAATTCTCAAGTGTTGAGCCTTAAGAAATGAGGAGGCGAGTCATCTATTTATAGGCATTTTTAGGACTTGGACGACCTAGACCTGCACACCAATACCTGCACGCCACTTTTTTCTTTTTCCATATTTCTGAAATAATGCCACCTGTGCGCAGCCACTTGCGTACCACCACCTGCACGCCAATACCTGCGCGCCACTTTCTTTCCTTTTCCATATTTCTAAAATAATGCCACCTGCGCACTGCCACATGCACACCGCCACCTGCACGCTGCCACTTGCGTGCTGCCTTCTTCTTGACTTTGTCTTTGTTTTGGATAGTATGATGTTGAATTGTGTTTTTCCAAAAACACTTCTTTACTCTCTTTATCCTTCATACAGCTTGCACCACAAGTTCTCCAAACTTATAATGATTTTAAAATACAAATCAGCAAAGCATCGTCTGATTTTCAAGTTTTTTAAAAAGTGAATTGATTTATCTTTTTGACAAAAAAATACAACACTCTGTAATAGAAAATTGTTCTTAATTACTTATCCATCCAACTTGGTCCCAACACTAAGTAGGTTACCCTTATCATCATATGACTGAGGTCATCAAGCTGAATCTAAGGAGGGTATCTGAAGAATTCTAATATATGAAATAGGGAGAGATCTAGTGAATCATTGGGGAATCACCAAGGCATTAATATATAATACATTGACCAAGTTCCAAGGTGGGTATATCCCTTGGAAACTGGCCCAATGAATCGGGGTAGCATCCTCTGAGTGCTTAAGGAATTCTCTTAGGAATCCAAGGTTAGATCAAGTCTAATCACTCCTTAAAAAGAAAAATTTCCACAATAGTAATAGTATTCACCTTTAATTTCATAAATAATCCCATCCATGTAATAATCATGCCAAAGTATTATTTTTATTTATTTAATCCATTACCCTTCCATTAACATGTGACAAGGGTCAATAAGAAAATTCATACTGATTAATTATACTAATTTATTCACTTTATATATTTTAATTCTATAAACTTTTCACTTAACATTGAAAAAGGGATATATAATGTTTCATACCATTTATCATGTCTTTCAATTAATTTAATCCTTTACCTTACATTTATACATGCCAATTTTTGATAAATTTTTCATTCTATTTATCATGTCATTTATATTAATTTAATCCCTTAACTTACATTTATACATTATAAGGTTAAAAGGAGGCTTAATAGCAGTTATCTTGTCATTTCAATTAATTTAAGCACTTACCATACATTTATACATGCCAAGTCTCAAAGGAGGTTTCAATTGAACCATTTAAATTAATTAAATCATTTGATAAAGTCAAACCAAACACACTAATGGGCATTTTAGTTATTAACATATAAGGGGAACATATGCATAATCAGGGCACACCCATAAGGTAGATCATGTTGATATCATTTAACTCCTATTATAATAAGAGGGTCTCATAGGGAATTTAAATTCCAAAACAAATAACTATTTAAAGGTGAATTGGTTATATGGGGAATGCATGGGTAACACTAATGCACATCACAATGATTTTCTTTATATTTGAATGATACTTTAGAAAAAGTAACCTAGAAAATATACCTCATTATTAATATGTTCCACTCATCCAATAATGGGATTTGATTTGATCTGGAATGGGAGAATTTAGAATATTGGACAAATGACCTGAAAATAGGTTAAATTAGCTCGCACGAATTTAGAATTTCATGTGGAAAGATAAATGAAAAAGAAGCATCATGAATCTTAGACTTATTGAGGGGATTTAAACACATATAAAAAAATTTTATTTAGAAAACAATTGAAATAGATTCACTAAGGAGGAGGAGAGGGATATCTAGTCACACGTGGGAGAGATGATGGAGAATGGGGGAGGAAAAAAGGGGAATAATCCCTTAAAGAGTTAGAGAAAAAAATCATCATTTCCCCTCTTTAATGAGGTACATGGCTAGGATACATAGTTTGGATAACCGTGCACTAACCATGTAACTCTCACTATCCAAGATCTATACCCTGCACAGTTTGGCCGCATAGTTAAGAAAACAATGCCCTTGGCACAATCCAACTCAATACCTCGCATGAGCTTAGTGAACAACTAAAAAAATCATACAAAATTTGTGAAGTTCAGATATGAAATAAACTATAGAGATATCACATGGTTGTACACCCCAACTTTTATGGTTTAACAAACCATGTGACACTACTTACAGAGCCGTACAGTTTCTTCTAAGGGGCTTCATATTTTAAAAAAATGTGCACTCTATATGTTTCTCCAGAAAAGTGATATTTTTGATCCTCGATGCTCCCAAAACTCATCCAAACTCATGAGACACTTCTCAGGACTTAAATCCTATGTAAAAAACACTTTTAAGTGTTCAAAATCTCAGAATTACATTATGAGACTTAATTTAAGGTTCAAACCATCCATCAAATGAAAAATTTGAAAACATTTGGAAAATAAAACTTTGTCTAAAACATGGGATCTTTCATTAAGGTTTCAATTGGATGGTCTCACTACTACAAAAATGGGCTTTATCAGTGCTCAAAATGGGCTTTAACAGCACTAAAAAAGAACTATAAAGCTCAGTGCTGATAACGGGGGGGGGGGGGGTGCCCTTTATCAGCGCTAAAAAATCATTGATAAAGAGAACCTTTATCAGCACTAAAAAAGAGCTCATAAAGGGTTCCTTTATCAGTGCTGAAAACACACTGAAAAAGGGATCCTTTATCAGCGCTAAAAAGGAACTGATAAAGGGCTCTTTTATCAATGCTAAAAACATGCTGATAAAGGGCTCCTTTATCAGTGATAAAACAGAACTGATAAAGGGCTCTTTTATCAGTGCTTTTTTTAGTGCTGATAAGTGCCCTGCCTGTTGTAACATGAAATTCTGCAGCAGCACACCCAAAAAAAACCTGCAAAAAAAGTAGCATATCAAATAAGCAGTTCACATAGATAAAATATGTAGTGGTAGTCAATTTGGGATCAAAGGATGGGAAAAAATCCATACCTAATGTAATGTACTAATTATTCATTTTGATTATCAAAAGGTAACATTAAATAATATCTCCTCCAAATGATATCTTACATTTCCTCAGATAAAATATATAGATTGAGTTCAACATCAGAACCTGAAGAAAAATTTGATTAAGTCATGCATTAGAGTTATTCTTCATGTTTTTTGTGGTTAATATTCATGTCAAGCTTGGATATGGAATTTGTTTACAGATTTTTAGTTCCTTGGGATATGTTACCTTAGGACTTAGAGAGTTTCCCCTATAGATTCCTCATTGTAGATGGATTTGGGTGATTCTTGGGACACTTAAGGAAATGTGTTCTTATGGTTGAGGCCTTTATATTATGGTGTGTTGTATTCTTTTCAATCCATTTATAGAATTTATAAATAGTGGGGAGATATATGATTATTCTTTTTCTATCCTAGACTATTGATTAGTATCCATATAGTGATTTTATTGGGGGACACAATTTAGAATAACCCATGTGGGTACACTTTCATGGGGAATTTTCCTATTCATTTTTATCTTTTATTGTTTTACATACATAGGAAAAGGATGGGTTGTATGACTCCAAGTAAAAACCATGCAACTTACCTTTTTGAGGGAGTTGTTAGGAACACGAGTTGTTCACGGTTAGGAGAAACCATGTGGTATGGATCTATATTTTAAATAAGTCATTTTGAATGATTGGAGCACGATTAGTTAACTATTTGTCCAAACTATGCATAAAATGGTTTCTTATCCAATGGATCCCAAAAAGTTGGTGAACAGTTTGGAAAACTGCCCAACCAGACCATGAAAGTTGTCAATGATATGGCATAATTTAAGGGATTTCAAACTATTTCCTCCCATCCCCTTCTCAAAACATAGTCTAATATCCATTTATCTTGAATATTTATCCAATTTAAATCCTTTATTCTTTTTTTGTTCCCTTTCGTTCTTCTCCCTCTCCCTTTCCTCTTTGTTTTTATCCCTCACCACGAACTATAGGGATAAAGGTTTATATTTATGGTGTGTGATGAATTATTAATGGGGTTTTATTGTCTAAGGACTACTTAGGACTCTATGGGGCTTTTCTAAGTGTCTTATGTCATAGTTGATGACTTCTGGATTATTTTTCGTACGTCAATGGTTGTTTTACTTAAAAATTATGTCCATTTAAAACAAAAGAGAGAAACTTTGAGTGATACTAGTCATACCCTGCCTCATATTGAGGTGGGGTTGACTCATAAATGTCAAAAATGACCCATGGATCATTCTCCTAAAGTACCAACACAATCTGAATGCGTTTGGTCACTTATCCGTTTGTCCGTTGTTGTTTTCACTTAAAATTCTGTAAATTTTAAACAAAAGAGAGAATTTGAGTGACCCTGGCCATAACATGCCTCGTATTTAGGTGGGTTTGACTCTTACATTTCACACATGACCCATGGATCATTGTACTAAATTATCAACACAATCCAAATGCGTTTGGTCAGTTTTCCGTACGTCCGTGGTTGTTTTCACTTAAAAATTATGTCCCTTTAAAACAAAAGAGAGACACTTTGAGTGATATCGGCCATAATGTACCTAAGATTGAGGTGGTTTTGACTTGTAAACGTCAAAAAATGACCCATGTATCATTATCTTGAAGTATCAAAACAATCCAAATGCTTTTTATTGGTTTTACATACGTCAGTTGTTGTTTTCACTTAAAATTATGTCCATTTTAAACAAAAGAGAGACACTCTGAGTGATACCAGCCACAATGTGCCTCGGATTAATGTGGGGTTGATCTTACATGTCAAATATGACCCATGGATATTTGGAATAAATTATAAACACAATACAAATGCGTTTAGTCAGTTTTCCATATGTCAGTTGTTGTTTTCACTTAAAATTCTGTCCATTTTAAACAAAAGAGAGACACTTTGAGTAATACCGGCTACACTATGCCTCTTATTGAGGCAGGGTTGACTCATAAAAATCAAAAATGACTCATGTATCATTCTAATAAAGTATCAACACAATAAAAATTCATTTGGTAAGTTTTCCATATGTTAGTTGTTGTTTTCACTTAAAATTATGTCAATTTAAAACAAAAGAGAGACACTCTGAGTGATACCAACCACACCATGCCTCATATTGAGGTGGGGTTGATTCTCACACATCAAAAATGAACCATGTATCTTTGGAATAAAGTATCAACACAATCTGAATGAGTTTGGTTGGTTTTCTATACGTCAGTGGTTGTTTTCACTTAAAATTCTGTCCATTTTTAACAAAAGAGAGACACTTTGAGTGGTACTAGTCACACCGTGCCTTAGATTGAGGCAAGGTTGACTCGTACATGTCAAAAATGACCCATTTATTGTTCTCCAAAAGTATCAACACAATCTTAATGATTTTGATAACTTTTTCGTATGTCAGTTGTTGTTTTCACTTAAAATTATGTCCATTTTAAACAAAAGAGAGACACTTTGAGTGATACCAGACACACCGTACCTTATATTGAGGTGGGGTTGACTCATAAATGTCAAAAATGACCCATGTATTGTTTTCATAAAGTATCAACACAATAAAAATGAATCTGGTCAGTTTTCCGTATGTCAGTGGTTGTTTTCACTTAAAATTATGTCCATTTTAAACAAAAGAGAGACACTTTGAGTGATACCGGCCACACCATGCCTCAGATTGAGGCGGGGTTGACTCTTACACATAAAAAATGACCCATGTATAGTAATACTAAAGTATCAACACAATTAGAATGCATTTAGTTTGTTTTCTATACGTTAGTTATTGTTTTTACTTAAAAATTATGTCCATTTTAAACAAAAGAGTGACACTCTGAGTGATACCGGCCACAAAATGCCTCATATTGAGGCAGGGTTGATTTTTAAACATAAAAAAATGACCCATTTATTTTTTTCCTAATGTATCAACACAATCCAAATGCTTTTGGTCAGTTTTCCGTACGTCAGTGGTTGTTTTCACTTAAAAATTATGTCCATTTTAAACAAAAGAGAGACACTTTGAGTGATACCGACTACACCATGCCTCATATTGAGGAGTTGTTGACTCTTATACTTAAAAAATGACCCATGTTTCATTATACTAAAGTATCAACAAAATCCAAATGTGTTTGGTCATTTTTCTATATGTCTGTTGTTGTTTTCACTTAAAATTATGTCCATTTTAAACAAAAGAGAGACACTCTTAGTGATAACAGCCACATCGTGCCTCATATTGAGGAAGGGTTGACTCTTACACATCACACACGACCCATGGATAATTTTACTAAAGTATAAACACAATAATAATGCATTTTGTTGGTTTTCCATATGTCAGTTGTTGTTTTCACTTAAAATTCTGTCCATTTTAAACAAAAGAGAGACACTTTGAGTGATACTGGCCACACCATGCCTCAGATTGAAATGGGGTTGACTCTTACACGTCAAAAATGACCCATGTATCATTTTCCTAAAGTATCAACACAATATGAATGTGTTTGGATGGTTTTCTGTATGTCAGTTGTTGTTTTCACTTAAAAATTATGTCCATTTTAAACAAAAGAGAGACACTTTGAGTGATACCGGCCACAATGTGACTTTTATTGAAGAGGAGTTGAATTTTAAACATCACATATGACCCATGGATATTTTTCATAAATTATAAACACAATACTAATGTATTTGGTCGGTTTTCCATATGTCAGTGGTTGCTTTCACTTAAAATTCTGTCAATTTTAAACAAAAGAGAGACACTTTGAGTGATACCGGTCACACCATGCCTCGTATTGAGGTGGGATTGAATCTTTCACATAAATAATGACCCATTTATAATTATAATAAAGTATCAAAATAATAATAATGTGTTTGGTTAGTTTTCCGTATGTCCGTGTTTGTTTTAACTTAAAATTCTGTCCATTTTAAACAAAAGAGAGACATTTTGAGTGATATAGGTCACACTATGCCTCAGATTGATGAAGGGTTAACTTTTACACTTCACAAACAACCCATGGATCATTATACTATAGTATCAATACAATACTAATGCGTTTGGTCCTTTTTCCGTATGTTATTTGTTGTTTTCACTTAAAATTTTGTCCATTTTAAACAAAAGAGAGAAACTTTGAGTGATACCGGCAACACCGTACCTCATATTGAGGAGGGTTTGAATCTTACTCATCACACATGACCCATGTATCGTTGGAGTAATGTATAAATACAATATGAATTCCTTTGGTTGGTTTTTCGTATGTCACTTGTTGTTTTCACTTAAAATTCTGTCCATTTTAAACCAAAGAGAGACACTTTGAGTGATATCGGCCACATCATGGCTCAGATTGAGACAATGTTGACTCTTACACATCAGAAATGACCCATGGATTGTTATAATAAAGTATCAACACAATCCGAATGCTTTTTTTGGTTTTCTGTATGTTAGTTGTTGTTTTCACTTAAAATTCTGTCCATTTTAAACAAAAGAGAGACATTTTGAGTGATACTAGCCAGACCATGCCTCAGATCGAGGCGGGGTTGACTTGTACACATCAAAAATTACACATGGATCGTTGGAATAAATTATCAACGTAATACGAATGTGTTTGGTTTGTTTTCCGTACATCAGTTGTTGTTTTCACTTAAATTATGTCCATTTTAAACAAAAGAGAGACACTTTTAGTGATAACAGCCACACCATGCCTCAGATTGAGGTAGGATTGACTCATACATGTCAAAAATGACCCATGGATTGTTCTACTAAATTGAAAACATGGATTGGGGGGGGAGACCCTATGTAAGAATGATGTTCTAATGATGTTCATTTTCTTATTATTGATAATCAGAAAACATACAATTTCTACCAATGAAAATGTTCAACAGATGGGAATCCATTTGGTATCTTGATTCTCCTACTGCAATAAATTTAATGCAGAGAAGTTTACTCATATTTTCTTTGAATGTGAATGGGAATGCGTGATATGAAGGTATTTTGGATACTTTCTTGTTTTTTCTTATCCAGAGCCCAAAGAAAGTGGTTCATCATTCTTGCATGTTGCTGGTGCATTTCATCTGTTAAAATGGAAAAATGAATCATTGGATAAAGGATGTTTTAATTAATAACAATTAAAATTTTCCTACGAACATTTACATACACCAATGTTTCATATTTTGATCTTCGTGAACCCCTCTCAAAAATGTCCGCCAATTGTACACATCCCCAAGTCAGATCTTTATGCTATTTGTGTAAAATATTTCATCAGGTATGTGGACCACTTGTTTCTGAAAAAATCTATATTGTATTGTGAATATGAGGGTTTTCTACATACATAGTAGTACTAAAAAATATATAAATAAAGAATTAATAAATAATTTGAATGAAATAGTAGTTGTTTTTGAAAATACCTCTTTAGGGATGCTAGTTTGTTTATAGAAAATGATCTCTCTCATAAATTTACAAACATAATAACTGCAATATTTATCGTTTGTTTGATTTGGACACTAAAAAAACTTTGATCATTATGAGAATACGTAACTTGTTTTGATATGTGTTTTTATAGAGAAATTTTATTATATATACCCTGATACTTGTCCAGATGTATTACTTGTTCACCTCCTTATGCTTAGCCCCTATCCTCATTCCTTTTTTAGACGATATTGATACACCACCCTATCATAACAAAATCCTCATTAAAATATAATATAAATTATAGAACTTGATGTTTAGACCTAAAACGTAGGATGTAGTATCTTACAGATTCAAAAACTCTATCATGTGGGGTCGGTTTGTTGGATATCCTTGCATTGAATCCAAAAAATAAATCTGTGGAGTATCCAAGTTCACCACAATTAGCAGCCAATGTTACCTAAAAACACAAAAATAAATAAGTAATGAAAGAATTGAAAATATAATTGATATTCTTTAATCGTAGAGTTTTACCCCTACATGGTTGGTATTAGGAAGATTTTGTCATCCATAATCTTTCTTTCAAATGTTTTCAGCAATAATTTCATTATTTCATCCCTTATTGATGGATCTAATTTTGTTAGTTGTGTAGATGTGGTATGAGGACTAACAAGTCCGAATTTTGGCTCATGGGGAAATCCATTCAACTTTTTTTCATATATACATCTACCAATAATATAAAATGAATTTAGTCATAATTAGTACATTATATCAGCTTTTATAAAATTAATTCATTAAAACATACCTCATATATACATTTACAACTGTGACACCTAGCCAATCGTATTCAAGGATGTCATTTACATTTTCAGCAGCAACGTAATCTTCAATTTCTTCTCCATATATATTCTCTTCAAAAATAATTACATGACTACTACCACTTTTTATATTCGTATCCCCATGAGTCTTCAATGCTATTAAATGTGGATAGAGAACATACGGTTTAATTGTTCTTTCAGTATATATTTTGAATCAGTTGGTCGATCCTTTAGATTCTTTTGAGCCCACATTTCTTGTCACCCTTTCCCTTTCCCTATCTATAATAACATTCATTGGTTCAAACCATTTTTTATTAATTATTAGAGGTTTAGCTTGAAAAAATGGAAATAAATACCTCTTTTTCCACATGTACTTGTACAAGTTGTGACGGCCATGCAATGAATGTCCCAATAGCCTTTTCAACCATATGAATATCATTGTTATCAAGTGGAATAGGTAGCTCTCCATTTGGATCATGAGATACAGTAATCATCACTTTTAGATGATCTGTTGGAAGTGGTCTATTATGCAGCTTGTCCTATGGGATGTTGAACACCATAGCCCTCGCTACAAGGTGATAGGTGGGTGTTGAAAGATATAAATCACAATAATTATCACCCTATAGAAGATCAGTACAGGAAAAGTATCAATGTTTTTATGATTCACATTTCATGGGAACAATTATTAGAATATTGATTACCACGACTAAGAAAACTCTTTGAGGGGAATGACTTGCCTCAAAGATGGTGGGGGGGGGATCTTTACACACTGTTTGTTCCTAATTTATGTCTTCTCCTTACTTCTTACCCATAAAAGTTGCTAGCAACTCTCCCTACCATTTAAATCATTCTTCAAGAGTTTCTAGTCTTTCGCTAATTTGTTTCATTTCTTCATTTTTATCATCCGTTTGTTTTTTTTTCTCAAAATATACTTAGGGTGTCACCCCAAACCCCAAACCCCACACCTCTAAAACAACCGTATTGTTCTGTCCACTTCAAATCCATCGATAATAGGTCTGTATCCGCAATAGGAGTATCTGATTCCTGTGACTACCAGATATAGGAAAATAAGTAATTATTATTATGTAATATAAATTCAAAACAAAATTTTTTATTGTGTTATACTTACACATATTTCCCAAACTTTTTATGTGTCTTCATCTACTAGCTTTCTTTCCTTATTCACACATGCCTCCCTTCATAACACATGATGTGGGATGGAAGTGTCTTTGGATTTAGACTCATTAATATACATATAAATATAGAAAGATAATTTTGATGTTGTTTCTTGGCACATAAAAATATTGCTGTAAATTTAAAATACGTACTGTTTTCTTTTCTAGTGAAGCATACCCCATCCTTGCTTTATGATAGAGGTATTTTGGTTTTGATATGCATTCATTACTTTCAGTACTGAGTTGCTGTTTCATAAATGAAATATTGACAATCAAAGTGATGAATACACGTATCCTCAAACAATGTATTATCAACCGCAATGTACCTGAAACTTCTCATCCACACAACGTCCAATAAATTCATCCCATGATTCTTGGGATATCAGGTGAGTGTATAAAGGGGGTGGGTGTGGGTTTATTTTACCTTTGGAATCTTTCAGGTAATATTTTGTTAAAATAGTGGAAAAACATCGATGAATCCTTCCTATAAACCTTATTAAATAATTCTTGTGTGAATCATATACTATAAATTTACTCTGCAAGGGATTGAGAAGAGTAAGACATTGTTTAATTATTTTATTTTCTAATAAATTAAAGAAATAATATCATAATGTTACCATAATTTCTTCCCAGATCATAGCCTTTATCCTGGACACAACATGGTTCCATGAATCTATGTCAATCGGCACACATTGCTGATTGAAAATTCCAATGTAACTACTAAACATAGCCTTTTTGGTATTCACATGTTGGCCTCGTGCATTCCATCCGACATCAAATTTGATGCCTTTACTTTTCACCTTAAGAACTTTGGCTAACACCGTCAAACTACGACACACCTGTGTTTTTTGCAATTTTGGTCCTTCATCCCCAACCATTTTAACGATATCAACATCATCAATATGTTCATCTGGAAGGGTAGCAATGACATATGCTGATGGTTTTTGGACCTCAACACTAGGAGAAACAACAGGTTCATAAACTTGTTGTTGCTCTGCACTCTGAGCAGCCGTAGCAGCAGTAGCTTGAGAGAATTGTTCAGCATTGAGGTTAGGAGCACCATAACATGTAGAAGTAATTATCTACAAAAGTGGTTAAACAATTAATTTAGATTACATAAATTTAGTAATGATAAGATGATAACATGAGATAACAAGATCTATATTACAAACAAAATATAACCTATTTATTGAAATATATTTAATTTTTTTCAAAGGCTGAAGGTATTTGACACCTCTATCGATTATCCAAATCCTTTCATTGTGATCTCCTCTAACATACAAAAAGTCATCTAAATTGGGACCACTGCAAAATGATTGCGACATACCACTGAAAGGATCATCCTCAATTGAATTTTCATTGGATCCTTTGGTAGTTTTGGACGATAACAGAACAATCGACCACTTTCAGTTTGCGGGATCTGGAACATAAAATACTTGTACCACTTGTGATTCCATTATAAACTGTTCGTCTTTGTACCCTTATTTACTAAAATCAACTTTCACAAATCCCAATTCATCTATTTTAACACCACTGTTGTTATCAACCCATTTGCATTGAAAAATCAGCAATTGGAATGTCATATAATCGAACTCCTATATTTGTTTGATAATGCCAAAGTATGACATATTCACATAAATTGGATTTTTGTCCTTAATACCAGAAACATGCATCTCTTTACCCACAAGTATAACTCCACAATTTTTCATGGTACTATCTTCATCATGTTCATTTTTATAGAATATATAATCATTAATTACATAAACATTGTAAGATAATACATAAACACTTGGTCTGGTGGCTAGCCATCGAAGTCGTTCTGAAATTGAATTCATATTTTCATCTAACTCCTTAAAAATATGGTCCTTAAACCATCCTATAAACTGGTGATTATGTGTATTTGATATCCATTTTTCAGCCCTTGATGGATTTAACTGCCTGATAATTTCTTTGTGGGTTTCAATATATGGAGAAACCTCCCAACTGTTATGAAAAACATAAAGGTGGGTCTGCTCCTGATCTGTAATATTGATTGTCACAACATCTCTTCTAGAAATTCCCTCACACTCAATGCATTCAGTGTGATGAGATTTCAGGAGACCGATGATTTCCACATCAGATAGGTATTTGGTATAGAATTAAATGGATTCCTCAACAATATATTGCTTCACAATACTACCCTCTGGCCGACTTTTATTTTTGACACACCCTTTCAAAATATTTATATACCGTTCAACGGGGTACATCCATTTATAGTGAACATGAACACAAATTCAAATCTCTCTCTCTAAGTGAACCATCAAATGAACCATCATATCAAAGAATAATTATAGGAAGAACATTTCTAATTCACATAATATGATGGAAATTTCTCTTTCCATAGCTGGAAATTTTTCCAGGTCTAAACTTTGTTGCATATAACTTTGAAAAAGAAACAAAGTTTGGTTAATGTATGACGAACATTCTTGGGAAAAGTGCAATGTAAAGCTATAGGAATTAAATCATGCATCAACACATGGTAGTTATGTGACTTCAAACCTTTTAACTTCAAATAATTCATTAACATAATGTTCTTGATATTTGATGAATACCCCTACGGAACCTTTATATCATTGAAGAAGTTGTAAAACTGATATCTCTTCTCCCTAAAAAGAGTGTAAACAGCTGGAGGAAGAAACATTAGATTTTCACCATTCACAGGATCCAACTCTTCTTGTATTCCCATGTCAACCATGTCCAACATTGCCTTAATTCCATCCTTTGTTTTTCCAGGGGAATTTAGAAACATTCCGATAACACTGTCACATACATTTTTTTCCACATGCATCACATCAAGAAAATTTCTGATGCACAGAAAATTCCAATATGGTAATTAAAAAAAACCAATCTCTTTTTCGAACTAATTTTTGTAAGGTTTTTTTGAAAATGGTTTACCAAAAACACTGTTCACATCTTTTACTTTCTCAAACAGCTGATCACTTGTTAGTGGAGATGGTGTTGTGCGTTGTTTTGAACTTCCATTTAATGATGTCGTCCAAGATCGGTACTTATACAGATGGGGTAGAAATATACAATATCCTAGAAACACATATTTTGATGAATTTTCAACCTAATTGATTCTGTATCTTCTTCTCACACAGGACACCCTTGAGTTCTTTTAATTCTATAGCCTGAAAATTTTCCATAAGAAGAGAAATCATTTATCGTCCTATACAACATCGCTCTCAACATGAAGTATTCACTTTTATAAGCATCATACAACATAACACAATAATCACACAATAACTTTAAATCCTCAATTAGAGGATCTAAATAAACATAAATATCGTTACCTAGTTGTTTTGGTCCTGATATAAGCATATATAACATAATGAATTTCTATTTCATGCATAACCAAGGTGGAAAGTTATAATTTACCAACATAACAGGCCATATAATGTGAGTGTTGGTTTGAAAACCAAAAGGATCCACTCCATCTATAGATAACACAAGACGAATGTTTCTTGGATCAATTAAAAATTCAGGATACTCATGATCAATTCTCTTTTATTGAGGATAGTCAGCCGAGTGATGTAATTTTCCATATTTATTTATTTTATCTTCATGTCATGATAATTTTCTTACAATTTCTTCACTTACATATAGACGTATAAACCTTGGAATGATTGGAAAGTACCATACAACTTTCATAGGACTGGATTCATATTTCTTGTATTAAGAAACACCACACTTTTGGCATTCTATAAGTGATTTTTTCTCCTTGCAAAACAATATACAGTCTTTCGGGAAGGCATGTATTATTTTAGAAAACATACCCATAGAGCGTAGCATTCATTTAGCTTCATATGTCCATCTTGGGAGCTTATTATATTCTGGGAGCATGTAATTCAAGAGAGAAAGTAGTTCCGTAAAACTGACATCACTCCATCTGTTTCCTGCTTTCAATTTATACAACTTTAGTATAGATGACAATGCTGTATATTTAGTGCAACCAGCATACAATAACTTCTTTTCATAACTCTTTAAATTCTCAAACAAATTTGGGTAATCACAGAGTTCATATTAAACTGTCCTTGTCGTTTCCTCAATACGATATTCATCATCATTTACATATGTAATCACATCCTCTATATGGTCTTCTTCATTATCCATATCTGTAATCATATTTGATGATCCATAAAATGCAGTTTTATCCCATCCAGTAGCTACATTCACTTTTTCTCTGAGTTTATTCCAAAATTTATAACTCTGATCTATTCTATAACATATCAAATGTTCTTCCAACTCCTTTGGAGTAATTAGTCTAGAATAACAACAATGTAAACATGGAAAAAGGATTTGAGAAGGATCATTTGCAATCTTGATGAACTTTTTCACTTCATTATCATACTCTATTGTCAAATGATTAGCATCTATCCAATCTTTATTCATCTCCATTCTATTTTAATCTCAAATATTATTATTTATGATTAAAATACACAAAACAAGACTTCTAAATACAGTAGTAGAGAACCAATTCCTTATAAAAATAGAGATTAATAGAGCCTAACCATTTCCAATAAAGATTTGGAAATCGAATGAACTAGGATAGACCCCCATAAAAATCAACACACTTTCCAGCCACCTTACCAATAGTTCTAGCACTCCCCACCCTTGTAGCAAAACATTAAACATCCTTTTAACCACCCCTACCAGCCACCTCATTCATAATAAAATAATCGCATTAAACAACCCAAAACTAGTGACCATACTCAAATAAAATGAAAACAAGGATGAAATTTTGATGAGAAAACTAATATAGTAGATACATTTCCAAACACAAAGGGATTCACAGGGGAGACAAATAACCAAGGTTTATCCAAAATTAATATGGAACATCATAGGTCTTGTTACCCAAATTAACATAAGAAATAGAAAATTGAGGTTAGTAAACATAAATTCTATCAAACCACCTCTCATTAACTGTTAATACCTTCCATAATATTGAAAAAATTTGTGAAATTAATTTTATAAATAAATTATTTCCCAAAATCATGACCTTTAGATTAGAAAAATTCCCATCCATTTATGTAAAATAGAAATATGCTTCCTTTTTCTTCTTATACATCATTAAATTTGGACAAACACACTAACCAAATCAATAAAATTCATATTTTCACATGAATTTGAAGGTAAATAGAGATAAATAATTCCATTGAAAATAATTCAACTGAACATTTTATTATCAATTGAAAGAGGGTATTGGTTAATAAAGGTATGAGGTCAATAACTTAGGACATAATCATGCCTAGACTCTCAAACCAAACTCACCACATTCCAAAATTTTATCAACTAAAACATGACCATCAGACTAAATAAAACTACACCATATTGAAACCAAGAAACACCATTAATCATGGGGAACTCATACTACTGATTCCCCACTGCATCACCATTGAAATAGAACAACTATACAGTTATGGTACACCATGAGATACTCAACCCTATGGCATAATCCCCACCCTACATCTATAAAATCTCATCACTCCCTTATTCCTCATTCCATTAGGACCACAACTCAAGGAACCATCTTTAGCCTTCCAAGAAACTCAAAGAAAACCACCCTTGATAAATTCATCAAAATCCCTTATCTATATCCAAAACCTCAAACATAAACTCATAACCTTTTTTAGAATATCTAACCTCAAAGATGACTCAAAATTGCATGATTTCATTAATTCATCCACCAAGTGTTCTAAAAACTAGACCATCAATGCACAAATGTGAATACCAAGGGAAAGAACACTGTATCCAACTTGATTAAATTCCATGATATTCTTTATACACTCATACTTCTATATCATGGGAATAAAACTCTTCCTAAAATCACTTTTGACTGAACATGATTTTCCTTCCATCATTCTCAAGCCGCCCTTAAAAGTAATCCCCCTACTAAGGAAACCCATAAATGAGCTAGAATATTTTCCAATTCAAAACCCTCCTCAACTGATTCTAGACAATTCATAACCTTAGGACCCACCACCTAGACAATAAACATCAACACCTCCTACTATTGAAATTTAACAACACTCTATCCCATGTCTCTTTCTAATTCCTACACACTTTACAATGATAATGTTTCAACATGTATAAGAATAAAAATTAAATAACTTACCAATACCAAGGGATACTCTTCCACACTAAAAGAATCATATATACCCCAACACTTATAAACTAAAAAACCAATTCATAATCTATTAAAAAATATTATATTCCTATGAAACCATCACCATCAGACCCTCCAACAACACAACCACCTCATCACCCCATTCCACCATTCTTAAATCCATCAAAAAATATAACAACCTATTTTCTCCTTCTCACTACTCACATTTACAATAGAGTGTTTAAAATAATCTTAATCTTGAAAATAAATTAACAAAACCCTATAAGTAATAAAAAATTCACTTGTTAAAAATTTAATCACTTCATGCATTTTTGAAATAATGTGACCTAAAAATGTATCCCAAACACACAAAACAACCCAAACCAAACCAAACTAAACCACCATAACGAATATTAGAATAATAAAAAAAGGGAATGGATGAGGATGAGTGGCAAAATCACTAAAGATCAAAGATGGAAAGTCGAGAATCTAACCTCATCGAAACGAATCCCAAACACTTGAAGTAGGGTTCACGGGGAGTAGGGTTCACGGGGAGTAGGGTCCAGCTGGGAGGAGGAGAAGTAGGGTTTGCTGGGAGGAGGATCCGCAGAAGGGGTTCGAGGGGGAGGATAAGGAGTAGGGTTCGTGGTGGAGTAGGGCTAGCGATGGAGTATGGATAGTGGCGATGAAGTAGGGCTAGCAGCGATGGAGTAGGGTATTGGTGATGGAGGTCTAGAAAAGAGAAGATCGGGGGGGAGGGAGGGGATTTTTTGTAGGGGTACAATCCTGTGAGAGATTAGGGGCGTGATAAACAGAGGGCACTGCACACCCCATTTTATAAAATGGGACTATGGTTTTATCGGCACTTTTAATTTGCACTGATAAAGAATTACCTTTGTAAGTGATTTTTTCTTAGCACTGATAAAAGGTGGAACTTCCCTTACTTGTTTTTGTAGTAGTGTTTGATGTAGAGGGGCTTCATCTGACCCAGTGTATCTCCTTGGGCACTCTAGTGTTATTTTCAATGAAGGAGAATGGTGTTCTGTGGTTGTGAGTAGACTACCGAAGGTTGAATTAGGTAATGGTCAAGAATTATTACCTTTTTTTGAGGATTGATGATCAATATGACCAGCTAAAGAGATCCAATTGGTTTTTGAAGGCTGGGTTGTGGTCTGGATGTCACCACATAAGGGTGAAAGATTAGGGTATCCTGAAGACCACCTTTAGGTGTAGGTATTGGAACTTTGAGTTTGTTGTCATGTTGTTCAGTGTTATGAATTCATGATTTGTGTTCATGGGACTCATTAACTCGACATATCTGAACTCATTTCATGACACTATAAGAAAAATGTAATTTATATGAGTTTTTATTGAATTATCTATGTTTTAAAACATATGTAATGACTTTACCTATGTTTTTGAAAATCCTAGAGAAATATGGTGTTGATAATTAACCATGATTCAAAATGTAGCTAATTAGACAATTACTTATGTTGTTAAAAATGTAGGAAATTTCATTTTATTTACCTATGTTTTTCTAAATATGGATAAATGTTATTTAAAATATTTTTTGGATGTCATACTACATTTTTGTTTTTCTATGTTTTTCGAAATGAATTTATTTGTGTATTTTTTACCTATGTTTTTATAAACATTGGTAAATGTTATTTTATAGAATTTTTTTTGGAACCCTGTGACAGCAACCACCCTTGCCACCGTATTGCCACTGCGCCCCACCTTATAGAATCCCACCCCTACCACTGCGATTCCGTACAAACCCTGACTCCCCTTGACCCATGTTGACGCTGCTGTCATTGCTTGACTAGACGATCACCCTCACTGCCATGACCTCACACAAAAACATCCCCCTCCCACACCCCATGCACTTTCCACTGCTCGACCAAACAACCACCCTCCCCACTGTAACGCTCCATGAACCTTGACCCATGCCACTACTTAAACCACCCCTTCCGTCGTGATGCTGCACGAACCCCAACCCCCTACCCCCACCGCTGCTCGAACTACTCATGTCATCATGACACCGTACGGACCCCAACCCCCTACCCCCACCACCCCCGTCGCTTCAGCACCGTCTCACCTCACCCCTGCGACCCACGAACCGCAACAACCGACCACTGACCCCCACCCATGCTGAGAACTAACCTTCTCATTATTACTTATTGAAAAGCAAACAACCCACCTTTGTAGTGTGCACATATTAATAAGACCCACCTTTTAAAAATCAGACAACCCATGTCGAGTTTCAATTTGAGTCTGCAACCCAACACACACAGTGTCCGCTCGTGCTCACCCATAGTCACTACATGTCCAACATCGCCAAAGTCTACCCCTTCCCATGACCACTGTCTTCGCCCAAAGTTGTTGGAGTCCACATCATGATCACCCATGAATACAACCATGACCACCTATCACTACCCCACATAGTTGTGTGTGGGACCGTCACCGCACCCCTACTGGATGATGCCATTAGGCACCATTCCCATGCAAACAAAGAAAATAACTATTTCTTTCTAGGTAGATGGAAACTCATTACATGACCTAAAGGCCTAGAGAAACAAATTCCTAAAAGATATGGTATGTAGGCCCAATACATGTCCTGAAGGCCCATGGACCAAAGCCCCAAAAACTGGTCTGGAGGCCCAATGGATAATTGACCCATGAAATTTCCCATAGGCCCCAAGTATTTCCCACCTATATTTAGCCCATCCCATGACCACCGCCTTCATCTAGAATCATTGATGTCTGCCCAACTCGTGTCTACCAACTTCTCCCTGCATCACCAGTATCCTCCCTTTCCCACCCATGGGTGCCTTGGGATATAGTTATGGCCACAACCATGGTCCGCTATTACTAACCCAAACAGTTTTGCATGGGGCCATCGCCAAACCCCTGTTGGCTAATGCCATCAGGCACCAGTCCCGCGTGAACACATGCCGAAAGAAATCAACCATCCCCTAAATGTTCAGAGGCGGGATTTGATCTTTGTTCCCACTGATGTGGTGCTACGACCGAGGACCACTCAACCGCGATGCTATCAAATATTTTTATTATATTGTTATATATATATATATATATTATATTTATTGATATAAATATATATTGTTATATATATATTGTTATATATTTATGTTATATATTATATTTTCACACATATATATATATATTTTAAATATATATAGATTTAAGCTATATATATTTTTAATAATAAAAAATAATAATGTATTATAAATATATATAAATATATAGAAATATTATTATCTTTGTTTTTTTATAAAGGATGATAAATTTTCCACATTTTAAGAAAACACTACTAAATTAAAAATTAGGAATATTTTAAAACATTTCAAAAAAAAGTGTCTAATTTATCCATATTTCCTGAAAAAATTTCTAATCTCAAAATTAGATTTTTTTTAAAAACATAGCTAAATGTAATTTTTTTTAGCTTATGGTGTTGGAACCAAGGATTTTTATATCTAGAAATGGAGTGTATTTTTTTTTCAATCCACACTTAGGTTGATCAGGGAGTTTTCAAGGCAAGTGGTCTTATGGTTCATGTCACAACCCCCTCCATCCAGAGATACCCCCTTGGGTAGGCAATGAAGAAAGGGAGATAATGACCCTTGAGTCCCTCCTCTAGTAGGCCCTAGGTCAGTGA
Source organism: Viscum album (assembly GCA_963277665.1). Lineage (NCBI taxonomy): Eukaryota > Viridiplantae > Streptophyta > Magnoliopsida > Santalales > Viscaceae > Viscum > Viscum album. The sequence goes on along the minus strand of OY728128.1, from coordinate 1,107,067,807 downwards.
CTAGAACAGAGAGTGTACCAATATCACAATATGGGAGGCATTACCCTTTAGATGAAAACAAGATTTGGAGATAGAATGTATCAACTATAATCAACTCCATGATATATATTATAAAACCAAAAAAACCATCCCAAAATGCATGTGTAAATAAAACTAATACAAGTAAAAGTCTCCAGAGTAAATACCCAAAAACAAAACTAGTGTGGCAACATAGTAACTATCTTAAGGTCTGAGCTAGTAACGCCCATCACGGTCCACATAATTCTCCTAGAAACCTAAAAATTGTTTTTATATACATAGGGTGAGTATACAAGTATATTTAGTAGAAAAATCATAGTCTCTCGTGCACATGTGAAGGAAGCATACTAATGCACCTATGATAAAATAGTAGAACCAACCAGCACCTATAAAGGTATACTAACCATCCCAACCTCACCAAGTAATGCTCACCAAAAAACACAAGCCGAGTACTATAATATAAACTAAAGCACATCGATGATAAAGTACCCCACACCACTTTACCACTGATTAACCACTCACACCACAATGAAAAATGTTATGACACTCCCAAATTTTGAAAATATACCACATCACATCCTACTTTCACACACCTAGTCCTCAAAACACATCCCACCGGCACACACCTAGGCCTCATGACACATCACATCTCATTTTGAAGACACTTGGGAAAGCACATCACAACTCATCCCAAAGACACTTGGGATACCACATATAATCACATCCTTCCCAAAGAATCTTGGTCCATCATCACCCAGAAGAGGGAGTAAGGAAGAGAGGGTGTCTAACCATCCATCCTTCCACTGGGATGTTAGGAAAGACACCCCCTGCATGACTATGTGGGTGTTTATCATATAGTGCTCAATGTGGGTGGGATGCACATAGAAATCACAAGGAAAATAAAAGAATATATATATATATATAGTATCAAACACTCAAGACCAACCTTTGGGTTCTCAAACAAGCAACCAAATCACAACACCGTCAACTTTTCTGCCACCTCTAAATGCATTTTTTAGTATCAGCAATAGTCATTTAATATGGTGAAGAGCCATTCATTTAATTATTTAGCATCAAGCACATTTAATCACACAAACCATAATTTAATATTCCATTAAAAAAATTTCATGTCATTAACAAAAGAAACCCATCCCATTTCAAACATTATTAAATATTAATTTATTCCATCACTACTTGAGCATTGAGAAGAGATCAACCATATATCACAAGAAACCTATCATCCCCCAACAAACACATCTTACCACCCCAAAATCATGGCCAAACAACCACTACCAAACCACCCTAAAATCATGGCCCACAAACCATTATCCCCACTGTCCCCAACCACACATTTATATCCCACAAGCACGGCCACACAAATCACAACACATCAAGATCAATTTTCAAATTTGCAGAGGGGATTTTATCACATTCAAATTTATTTATTTGGGGTATTATATCACAAGTCAAAATCCTAGGGTAACCATTTTGTTATCCAAATATACATGGTTTTCTAATTTCCATTTTAGGTTGATACCAAACAATCACAACCAAAATAATAATAACATCACACATATTCATCACAAAGAAATCCCCCAACATCCATGATTTTTAGTGGGGAATTTAGGCCCATACAATCCATAATATCACAATAAAATCAAAGCTGTGAAAGCTTGCGAAACAAACCCCATTTCCCCCTTACAATTTCAATTAAAAATATATTTACCTTTGATTAATCTAGAAAAACCATAATCCATAGATAAAAAAATTTAACCCCTATTTCTTGATGAAAAATAAATAGAAATGAGGGAAACCCTACCTCAAAGAATATTTTCAACCCACTAAGAACCGTGGGGAAATGAAGAACACCCAAAAACCACAAATGCACCACATGAAGGCACATATCAACCTATACCACACCAAAGGATTTCCAAAACATAGACCAAACACACAACCCAAACCAAACTGCACCACTATAGTGAAACCACAAAGGAGAACGTAAGGGAAAAATGATAATGAGAGAATAAATCACCACATATCGAATACAGAAGACCAAGGATCGGTCCCCATTAAAAGGAATCTCCAAATGCGGCAGGAGAAGGTATTAAGACACCTGGTACGAGAGAAGAGCCATTGTCCATAGGGTTTGGAGAAAACATGAGTTGATGAAACCTTTACAACAATACAACATCAGGGAATTCCATGATGTGTAATCTTCTTTTATGTTGTGTAATCCTAAGATTCTAGGTTCTTCTAAAAAACACATTGGTATTTTATTATTTAACCCCAGAAACTTACATGTCATGAAATATCCTTGGAAAATCCATGAAACCAATTTTCATGTCGTGTAATACACTTACTCAACATGTATTTTTTTGCAGAAACTCTACTGCACCTTCAGATTCCACTGAGAACTCCTAAAACCTCCCTTAAATACCTTCAACCATCAAAACCAGCAATGTAACATATCGATAGGGTAGGAACCATTGCATCAGATACCTCTCAAACGATTCTCTACCTCGAGAATCCAAAACCAAGCCCAAAAGGAAAGGGTTCCAAAAATCCATCCCATGAGATACCTCTCAAGGATCTAGTCACACCTAAAATTCTACCACCAACCAAACATGCCAAACCAAATGACCACAAAACACACTACACAACCACATCAACACAACCAAAAGTCACCTCCTCTCACACAACAACACTGCCACATAACCACTATAAAACCACATCACCATAATGACAAGTCGCCTCCTCTCACACAACCACACTACCACACAACCACCGCACAACCATCTCAACCTCCACGCAGCCCAAACCAACAACCAGTACAACCAACGAACTGCACCATCCCAAACCTAAAAATTATAGAATTTCATCTTCCATGTCAAGATACTATCCACTATGGGTAGCAATGACTTTCCCACATGGGTTTAATGGCATCACAGTTAATGCATCTCAATTAGGAATGGGGTCCGCCCCATTTTATATGTCAGGATTTTATCACACATCCCACCACACACATCATAAACCAAGAAAAAAACCCATCTCATAGAATAAAAAGGTTTCAAACATCAAATCTCAAAGAAAAAAAAGAAAATAAAAACTCAAAATAACTCTAGGTTTTGGGAATGCATCTATGTATCTTTCTCCTAAGTAATATCCTGTAAGCCACAATTTATCCAGAACACATGAACCAAAGGAATGGTCTGTCCTCAAAACACCTTCTCTTGAAGGTCTTGGATCTCCACTAGATGGTCCAAGAACGTTGTGTCATACTTGATATCCAACTATCCAAAGTCAAGGACTTGGGAGTCATCATGAAGTTACCAATGAAGCCATGATATGTGGAAGACACCATGAATCCTCTCCAAGCCCAATGGAAATTCCAACTGGTACGCCACTTTACAAACTCACCCCAACAACTCAAAGGGACCAAAAAACCTAGGAAAAATATTACTCCCTTTTCCAAACCTTCATTACACAAATCAAGGGGAAACCTTCAAGAACACGTGGTCTCCACCCCTGAACTCTAGGGGCCTCCTCCTATGACCAGCATAAGACTTCTTCCGGTCTTGCACTATTTTATTCCTCTCATGAACAAGATGAACTTTCTCTATCGTGATCTGCACCACACCAGGACCAAGAACGACTATTTCCCCAACCTCTATCCAGCACAATGAAGAATGACACAGTCTTCCATACAAATATTCAAATAGATCCATGCTAATGGAATAGTGATAACTATTATTATAAGAAAACTCTACCAGAGATAGGCGTTGTACCCAAGATCCACCAAAGTGCAAGACGCACGACTGCAACATATATTCCAAAATATAGATAGTCCGTTCCTTCTATTCATCTTTATCAAGGAGGAAAGTGGTGCTGAGGTATAATTGAGTGCCTAAGGAATTTTGTAATCACATTTAGACTCATGAGGTAAAGCATGTTTCCCGATCAGAGACAATGGACCTCAGAACTCCATAAAACAACACCACCTATGCCTTTGACTCCCGCACTAAGACTCCTCCAACTTCCGCATCATAGAATATTACACCATCATCTGAAATAAATAGCCTCAACCACCATATAAATTTTCTTCTAATTGAAAGGATGCCAAAACCTCCATTTCTATCCAATAATCACCAGTTTCCCAAACAAAACCCTTCCATGAATTTCTACTCAAAGAATCAGCCACAAAATTTCCCTTTCTTAAGGTGTTGGAGATCTAAAAATCATAATCATGAAGAAACAACATCCACCTCTACTGCTCCAAGTTCAGATCATGCTGAGAAAAGATATACCCTGATCTCTTGTGATCTTTTAAGACCACAAAGTGCTCCCCAATGAGGTAATGTCGCCACAACTTCAGCGTGAACACAACTGCTGCAAAATCTTGATTGTGGGTGGAAAAGTTAAGCTCATGGGGACATAAATACCTAGATCCATAATAGATCACTACTCGCCGATGTATCAATATACATCCCAAGACTAGAGAAAAATCATCACAAAACACCTTAAACATCACCCCTTCCTCGGGCAACTAAATCACTAACCAACTTCCCCTTCCGGTAACCAAACACTGCCTAGCACTAATCACGCCACACAAAATCTTGGTCATTTCCTCTCAAATCTATCAACGAGGATGTAAATCATGAGAAACTGGGAGAAACCTCAAATAATAGTCATTAAGACCAAGAAAACTATAGACCTCTACCATGTTATTAGGTACTACCCAAGAAAAAACTGCTTCAACCTTCGACGGGTCAACTTACACACCTTGATGAGACACCACATGCCTAAAGAAATGAACCTATCAAATATAGAACTTACAGTTGGAAAAATTTCCATAAAGCTGGGGGCATCAAAGATTATGAAATACAATTATGAGATACTCAACATGATCTTCCTTTCACTTCAAGTAGATCAATATATCATTGATGAATACAATGATGAATCAGTTGAGTAACTCATGGAGTACGGAGTTCATAAGCCTCCTGAACACAACTGGTGTGTTTGTAACACCAAATGACATGACTAAAAACTTGAAGTTCTTGTACCTACGTCTAAAGGAAGTCGTTGGAAAATCACCCTCCTTCACCCTCAACTAGTGATATGTAGACTATAGATCAATATTAGAAACAAACTCGTCCCTCCCAGCTAGTTGAAAAGACTATTTATCCTTGGAAGAACATAATGATTCTTATTTGTCACCTGATTCAACCTCCAATAGTCTATACACAACTTCATACTACCATCCACCTTCTTGTAGAACAACACTGAAGCACCCCACATCGATACAGTGGGCCAGATAAAACCCTTTTGCATCAGATCATCTATCTGAATCCTCAAGTCCAACAATTTAGAAGGTGACATCCGATAAAGAGACATCGATATTGGAGAAACACCGAGATGAAAGTATATACCGAACTCAACATCACTCTATGGGGGTATCATCACATACTCCTAGATAAAAACATCCAGGAACTTTCCAAATACCATGGGAACCTATACCATCTCAGAGTCTATTGATTCCACTGATAAATCATTCAACAAGAAAACAAGGGGCTTCACATGCTAACTGCTGACCTGGAAAATATGCTCACTGAAGAAAAACACACATTGACTATCTAAATAAAAAAACATGACTCTCATATGGAAGAATTATATAATAGAATCTATGGAATAAAACTAGTAAATATCTAGGATGACATCGTATGACTGCATATATAACAATAAATGATCCCCATGGGACTGATGTGGCCCCATCATCAGTTTACACCCCTGACACGCATCAAACAAGCTAGTCTGGCCTCCAACTGGTGTAGTAAACACTAGGGGTATGGGAATCCTCTCTATTTCTAGTACAAAATCATGTACTAGAGCGGATGAAAAAAAGGAGTGAGAAGATCCTGAATCAAATAAGGTAGAAACAAGAGTACCAAACAAACTGATCATACCTCTGATGATCTCTGGCCCCTCTGAAACTACTGCCTCTATTGTGTGCAATTGACCATTCCCAAATCCTCTACCTCTATGCTGAAGACCAAATCTATGGCCACACTCGAGTTGCAGTCCATAAACATGAGGAACAACCTGAGGTTGGCCTCTACCTACTCCATCTCCCCTTGGTGAAGCATAATCCTTCTCCCTATACTACTAAAACAACATCATTGGAAACTACTACTGATCCTGGTGCTGAACCTATCCACCTCCAAAAAACCAAGATCAATCATTTACTAGGAACTATTTCTAAATATGGATGCAAAACCCATTGAATAAAAACATCATCCCTAACCCCATATAAAAGGCATAGAATCCAGAAGGTCGAAAGGGAAGTTACCGAGGTCAACTCATGGCTGGTCAAAACCTCAAAGGTCCTAGAACCTGAGACCTACCACTAACAACTCTTCTCCTCAAGGAATCCTGATTCTTCCCTTCCTATATAAAGCCTCATCACGTGTGAATTTTCTCGATCACCTCTACCTTCTTCTAAACCTTCAAGTACCTTGGCAACAAAAAAGAAGCAACTGCATATTATATAGAAGGATGAAGTGCCTCTTCAAGATGCCTTTTACAAGACTCCTAATTTGAAAAAAGATATGGTAAAAAACACAGAAGGTCCTTGAACTTGATTCCCAACTTTCGCACTAGCATGCTCCTCTGATAAAGAGAGAGAAGCTCCCGCCTCTTCACTGCCTTCATGACTGATGAAAATAACTCTACTCAAAACTCCTTCTAAAATTAGACCGAAAAAACATCTTTCTCCTTTCGTTCTCCCAAATACATCATCCAACACTAACACATAACTCCTCATATCTAACTGATTGGAAAAGGGACTTGGTACTCCTTTGGGGACCAAATCAAACTAAAAGCAATCTCAAGATCCTACAACAAGCTCTCTATTTCCACATCTAAAACACTTTCCTCATACTTCCCCAAAGACTGACATTGGAAAGAACAGAACATCCTTTTCCATTGACCATACTCCTCAACCGAATCAACCCTATGGTGATTAACATGATCATCCTACTGAACCTTAACTACTTGAGCCACACGTGCATGATGAAAAGAAGCCATAACTTAAAGGAATTTTTTTTTCCTAATACGAGTAGTGTATAGTTTTATTAAGATTCATTTTATTTATTTCATCCATTTTAACCTTCTCAAAATAGACCTAATTCAAATAGTAACACAAGTTATTATGATTCATGTAACTCTCCTAGGTATCTACCACTACTACCAAACTGGGTTTATCTAGCATCGGGGCTTTAATAGTGCTAGCTAAAAACACTGTTAAAGAACCCCTTTGTTAGTGCTAAAAATATATCTATTAAAAGGGGTCTTTAACATCATTAAAAAAAGATCTGTTAAAGGGGTACCTTTACCAGTGTTTTTTACAAGCACTGATAAACAAGGTCTTTTATCATTGCTTGTAAAAAAGTACTAATAAAGTTGGGTTTTATCAGTGATTTTTTTACAAGCACTGATAAAATTACACTTCAAAAAAAAATTATACTTTATTAACAATAATATATTAATATATAAATATAATATATATTTTTTAAATATGTTTTAGATAAGGTAAATAGGCATATACACTTAATATATAATATATTTAGTGAAAATGTCTTATAAAATAACTAAAAAATATTTTTAATTAATAATTTTCTTATTATTACAGATTAATAGTCATTTAATATCAATTTAATGATAAAAAAAATCATAAAATCAATAAAAGATCTAAAATAAGTTGAAAACATAACTCAAACTTCAAACAACCATAACTTTTGATCCATGTGTTAGGTTGGGCTCTACCACATATCAAATAAAATCCTGTGATGAGTTATACACCCTTAGTGTGATAAGTAAACCTTTGTTACATTTTTAGATACCAAAAAGGTATATAAGGCCTCCAAAACCAAGTTTTTAGTCAGGGTACCCCGATTTTTTAATATTCAAAGGTTATTAGCCTGTTCAAAGGGGTATTTTTACGCTTTTTCTTTGGTGTCTGAATTTAGTCCAAGGTATTACATTCATATTGATATTATGGTTTTTAAATTTTATCATTTTTCAAAGAATAATTTTTTATATAATTAAATATATGCATGTTTTCTTATATTTAATTATAATAAATAACTCATATAAATAAATATATCAAAATATTTACGTAAAAATGTATATTTTAATATATCTAAATAAATTCATATTCTAAAAATGTATTTAAAACAATATCTAACCATATTTTACATTATAAAAATATATTTATAATGTTTATATGTATATATGTGTGTATTAATAATCATATATATATATATATATTATAATCTAATATATGTAAATGAATATAATATATAACATATTTAAATAAATATAAGAATATATATATCACACACACACATATACTGTATAAATGTATTTAAAAATAATTATATAAATATATGTAAATATATATGTATATATATAAAAATAAAAATAAATATCATTAAATAGATAGAAAAACAACACGGTGTAGTGGTAAAGGCATTCCATACTTAAAGGAGAGGTGTAGGGTTCGAATCCAGGTGGGCACGCATGAGGCTGGAAATTTGTAAAGTGATGATAAATGGGGTGGTGGGGTGAGAACCACTGATAAAGTGGATGTGGAGCACTAATAAAGGGTTCATGGAAGTGCTGATAAAGGGGTTGAGTGCATACGTGTCTAATTTTTTTTACCCCCTTTAACAACACTAAAAAATAACTATTAAAGGCACCCTTTAACAATGCTAAAAAAAGCATTGTTAAAGGAACCTTTTAATAATGATTTTTAGTGCTATTAAAGGGGGACTTTAACAGTGTTTTTTAGAAATGATATTTTTTGGACTTTTAACCGCACTTCAATTATCAACACTAAGAAAGGCCTTTTCTAGCACTGTTAAAGGCCTTTTTTAGTAGTGTACCCTACATGCAGGTCCATCTCATTTGGCCATTCAATAAGCTCAGAGTCTATGAAATGGATCACATGGGGCCCTAAAATCTCATTTCCCAGCTAGTATCCCTAGCCTATGTCATGTATCAAGGTCAACTGAAACAGTTTTCATACCAACCCATGTATTCCTCACTGTACCTAACACCAAACTCTATCTGTCACAAACCGAACATGGTTTCCACTGAAACCGGTGCCAAAATCGGCCCATGAGAAGGCCCTAAGGGAGTTCATGATCCCCATGAGCTGGAACCAGTGGCTAGGTGTCATAAAATGAGAATTGGGAATGATTTACCTGAGTTTATAAACTTAAAACAACAAATGAATCCAATAAAACAAATCTGGATTTTTCAAACCAAACAAACTTTTACAAAAATTCAGAACTCAATTACATAGTTTAAAGAAACTCACCAAGACTATAACAAAGTTACAAAACTAAAAGGAAACATCCCAATAACCCTCATGGCAAGGGGCACCACCCTCAAGCCATCTCCATAAGACTTCACCACCAAGGACCTACTAGAAACCCAAACCACTGACACAAAAAAATGTACCAACTTGCGACAAAGAAAACAACCAAGTCTACTTACACCCAAGGGTGTAAGTAGGGTGTGAGCCAATTCCAAGTAGGATACCACCACTAATATATTCCATGTGATAAACACTGAAAGAAGAAAATTTTGCAAGTTTTCATAAACAATAAATGCTAGTTACAATTTCTAAAAGATAAAACTTTAAAACAGTTTTCAAGTGGGATATCATTAAGAATCAACACTTTTAAAAATAATGTCAACACTACTGAATTTTATAGCCAACCATACCATATGCCAACGGTAATCACAAAGTAACTAATGAGAAAAAGCAATAGGAAATAACCCCTAGGCACTAGCTCTTTGTGGGTCCTAGATACCTCGTATCTCGGTGAGAGTAACCATCACAATATATGTTCTCCTACATGAGTCACTAGTAGGGAATATACCTGTCATGACCCCCACCCACCAAATATTCCCCTCGTGAGATGGAAATGGTGAAAGAGAGATAATGACCCCCGAGTCCCACCTCCAGTAGGCCCCGGAGTGGCAACTAGCACCAAGGGTATGAGTTTTTACAAATATGGGAGGCATTACCCTTTTTATTATTTAATATCGGAAAATAGGATGAGCCAAACACAAAAAGAAAAGAAAAAAGTAAATGGAAATAAACCCAAACCAATCCCACATTCATGTTTAAATAGTTCTGAAACAAAGTACAAGTACAAGAAAACTCAAAAGTACAATACCAAAAGAACCAAGAGCACAGAAACTATAAAAACTCCAACTGTCCGGACTAATAGTGTCCTGCACGACCCTGGTAATCATCTTAGAAACATGAAAGAAAACATAGGGTGAGCATACAAGTATACTCAGTAGGGAAACCTAAATCTCTCGTGCACAGGTGGGGAGACATCCTAATGTCTCGTGAGAACAATAGAAGAAACCAAAACCTAGCAAGAAATTCTATCCACCCAACCTCACCAGCCACGCTCACCAAAAACACAAAACAACAGGTAGTAGTAGTATATAAGAACAAGAGTATTGGGTACCCCGCACCATTTCCCACTAGTTAGCTGCTCTTCCTGACGGAGAACGTCCTGACGCTACCACACTCTTCCCTCCCATACACACCTGGGCCTCACAACCACATATCCCACCTGCACACACCTGGGCCTCACAACCAGATATCCCGCCCGCACACACCTGGGCCTCGCAACCACATATCCCGCCCGCACACACACTTAGGCCTTATCCCAAAGATTATGGGGAAAATAGTAAACCTGCCTGAAGAGTCTTGGGCTAAAACCACCCCAATAGAAACATACCTGAAGAGTCTTGGGTGTAAGGTCGCCTCAAGCCATCACAGCCTATGGAAGAAGGACCATGAAGAAGCTAGTAACTAAGGGGAAAACACCCTCTCCCATGAAATGGGAGTGTTCGGCACTAAGTTCTCAACATGGGTGGAGTGCGACAAAACACAAAGATACAGATATATATATGTATACCAAACACACAGCCCAACCTATGGCTTCTAAATAGAGAAACTGAGCATGTGCCTCGACACTACTATTACGAAGCATGCATAAAAAAAACAACCCCAACCCCATTTAGGTTTTTATGTTTCAACAGAATTAGTTTATTAGTTCCTTAACTATTGGGAAATTAACCACAACCAACCATATCAATCGTTCGTAAAACATATCCCTGCCAACCACAAATCAAGTTAGATAAAACACAAGCAACACAAAACCAACCTTTTTATCATCAATCAACCCCATTGATTGTTCCCGCATTTAATTCATTTTCACTCCCCACAGTTCATTTATCAACTTTCCACTTTCTTTTAATATCTAAACCCATTACTACAGCCCTGCTTCCATTAAAACCGCATATCAACAACTGAATAACAAAACAAGTCTCGTGCCACATCATTGTCCCTTTAATATCATTTACTAAAGCCCCATTGCCCACCCTATTCGTAATAACCCAGGATTCACCCCCCCTTTTCACACACCACGTAACCAAACCAACACCCACATGTTCATTATTCCATTTTGTTCAATCGGGGTGATCACACAAGGGTTCTGAATATTAATTTAATCATCCAACTTTACGTGATTAAACAATTTCCACATTCCACAAAGTTTCCATCCACAAAATGGTCTAGAAAGATAGGGTAACATTTAATTGTGCAAGCAAAGGCCCCCAACGACCGTGATTTTCAGTAGGCAAAAGCCTATTCCATTCACAACATAAAAATAGGATAAACAAAGATAAACATAACAACTTCCACATCCCCGTTCTTTAAGCCAGTTATTATCTTCATTAAACTGGTTCAACTATGTATCGTGAAAGCAAGAGGACACCCACCCCGCATGATGCACAAATTAGAGAGACAAAGGTAAAAACCCTACCTCAATAGATTCTGATCACAATGCTCCCCCAGATCAACTTTAGAAGACATCCGTCGGCGTCCGTCGCTTCTGAAAAAACTCGGCAAAAACATCCTCGTGTGGAATCTGGGAAGGAAATGCCGAAAGGAAAGAAAAAGATCCAAGCTCATAATTTTCGCCTCGTTGTTATGATCTCATGGACACTGACGGATCGTAAATCAGAGCTCAGATGAAGAAGTTATGGAAGAAAGGAGCCTTGAAGTCTCTCGGGAGAGCTCTGGTCGAAGGAATGGGGAGGAGAGGAATGGGGAGGAGAGGAATGGTCTGAAAAGGAAGAGAGGGCCAATCCTTTTATAGGTGATAAAAAATAAAGTACACGGAGTTTACTTCCTAGTACACGACATGTACTCAGCCATTCCACACGGTCGCCACGCGGCTTCCAACATGGCATTCAACGCGGCACATGGTTGTTGACTGGTCAACACACAGTTTGAGGGTAACGCGTACACGGGGAGGAACTACACGGCATGTAGTATGGTCTACATGGTGTGTACTCATTTATTTCACGTGGAAAGGACACAACTTTAACACGGCACATGGCCGTTGACTGGTCAACACACGGTTTGAGGGTAACACGTATGCGGGGAGGAACTACACAACATGTAGTATGGGATACACAACATGTACTCATTTATTTCATGTGGCAAGGACACGACTTCAACATGGGGTATACCCAGCAAGGTGGTACATGGCGTGTACTCACACTACACGACGTGTAGTTACAAAATTCTGATAAGTTTGGGAAAATTCCATTCTACCCTCCAGAACACTTCATGACCTTCTTTTCGACAAAGGAATGGGATGGAGAGGTTCAGGCCATTACATCAGATACCTCTTAAAACATTATTGTCCCCAAGAATTCAAAAACCAACCCAGAGGAACCCAACAAGATACCTCTTAGGGATCTCATTATAACAGGAACCCAACCAACAATCCTAATCATATGTGTTAGGAATTCCTCATCCTATGTCGAGATATTATCCACTTTAGGTGGCATTGACTCGCCTGCATGGGTTTAATCGCATCTTCATTAATGCGTCTCGATTAAGGATTGGGTCTTCCCACTTCCATATGTTAGGATTTTTTTCAACTTACACTGCCCCCAACATTGTACAACCAACACACAGTCCGAACACATGGCTTGGGGAGTTCCCTCTCCCACGTCGAGATATTATCCGCTTTATACAGCACTGACTCACCCGCACAGGTTCAATCGCATCCGAATTAATGCATCTCGATTAAGGATCACGTTTTTCCCTTTCCCCACACATCCAGACACGTTACACACTTCCAGTGAACAAGGAAATAAAATGTCTCACACCCAAAAATCCAAGCATTACATATATCAAAGGTACATAGAATAACATCAAAACAAAGGTCAGAAGGACAAAGAAAAACACAAGTCAAAACAACTCTAGGTACTGAGCATGCATCTAGGCCTCCCGCTCCTATGTGATCTCCTTGAGGCCGCCATGCCTCCACAACACACGAACCAAGGAGATGGTTCATCCACGGAGCACCTTCTCTTTACGATCCTCAATTCTGTCTGATCGTTCCTCGAAGGTTGCGTTGTCTCCCATATCTAACTCTCCCCAGTCAATAACGTGAGAGTCATCGTGTAAGTACCAACAAAGCTGGAAGACGTGGAAGACATCATGAACCTTCTCCAACTGAGGTGGTAGGGCTAGCTGATATGCCACCTCACTGACTCACCTCATCACCTCGAAAGGTCCGATGAAACTAGGGGAGATCTTACTCCCTTTCCCAAACCTCCACTGCCCCCGTCGAGGGGAAACATTCCAGAACACATGATCTCCCACCTTGAACTCCAAAGGCCTCCTTCGATGATCAGTGTAAGACTTCTGTCGGTCCTGAGCCGCTTTCATCCTCTCACGCACAAGCTGAACTTTCTCTGTGGTGCTCTGTACTACCTCTAGTCCAAGAGCACCTGTCTCACTAACCTCTTCCTAGCAAATGGGTGAACGACATGGTCTTCCATACAAATCCTAAAATGGATCCATGAAAATAGTAGAGTGGAAGCTGTTGTGGTAGAAAAAATCTACTAAAGGAAAGTGTCGCACCCATGATCCTCCGAAATCCAGAACGCATGCTCGCAACATGTCCTCCAACGTATGGATAGTCCGATCTATCAGCCCATCGGTCTGGGGGTGGAAAGCAGTGATAAGGCATAGCTGGGTGCCAAAAGCATGTTGTAACCCCCTCCATACTCATGAGGTAAACCGAGTATCCTGATCTAAGACGATAGTATTTGGAACTCCATGAAAACACACCACCTCGTCTACATACCTCTATGCCAAGTTACTCACCAGGCCCGACTCCTTAATTGCTAAGAAGTGAGATGATTTCGTCAGTCGATCCACCACTACCCAGATAGCATCATAACCACCCTGAGCTCTAGGTAGTCCTGAGACAAAGTCCATTGAGATTTCATCCCACTTACACTCGGGGACATCTAAAGGATTCAACAAACAACTGGGAACACTGTGTTCGACCTTTACTTGCTGACACACTAGGCACTTAGCCACAAACTCCGCCACTTCCCGTTTCACCCCGGACCACCAAAACTATCCCCTCAGGCCTTGGTACATTTTTGAAACTTCCGAATGTACTGCCAAAGCTAAGATATGGAACTCACAGAGAACTCCCTCATGCATCACCTCCGGAACAAACAACCTTCCATGAAAAAGGATCCGATGTCGGCTGTCCTCTGACCATCCTTCTGGAGCGTTTACCTGATCGATACGATCCCACATTACTTCCACCTCAGAGTCCTCCCACTAAGACTCCTCCACCTACTGCAACAAGGAAGACTGCACCTTCATCTAAAAGAAACATCCTCTAACACCCTCTACCCTTGCATCCAAGTGCAAGGAATCTAACTCTCCCATCGCTTTCCAAGCATCAGAGGATTCCCGAACCACTTCCTTATGCGACTTCCTACTCAAGGCATCATACACAACTTTTCCCTTACCTTCAGTGTAAGAGATCTCGAAGTAATATTCTTGGAGAAACTCGACTCATCTCTGTTGCCGTAAGTTTAGGTCACACTGTGAGAAGATATAATGCAAGCTCTTGTGATATGAGAAGACCACAAAGCGCTCCCCAAAGAGGTAATTTCACCACAAATTCAGTGCGAACACTACTTATGAAATATCTAGGTCATGGGTGACATAGTTACGCTCGTGGGGGTGCAACAACCTAGAACCATAATAGATCACACCCTTATTCTACATCAGTACGCACCCCAAACCAAGGCTAGAAGCATCACAAAAAACCTCATACAACAACCCTTCCTCTGGAAACCTGATTACAGGAGCACTGACCAACTACTCCTTTAGGTAGTTGAAAGCTTTCTGGCACTGCTCGCTCCATAGGAAGACCTGGTACTTCCTAGTCAAAGCTGTTAATGGAGCAGAAACTCGAGAGAAGTCCGAAACGAACCTACGATAATAACCTACCAACCCCAGGAAACTACAAACTTCTGCCATGCTCTTGGGTGCTGCCCAAGAAACAACTGCCTCCACCTTCGACGGGTCCACCGACACTCCATGATGAGACACCACATGCCCAAGGAAGTGTACTTCTTGCGTCAAGAACTTACACTTTGACAATTTCCCATAAAGCTGGTGGTGTCGATGGACTTCCAAGACTTCCCTGAGATGCTCAACGTGCTCCTCCTATGATCTTGAGTATATCAGGGTGTCATCGATAAACACAATGATGAACCGGTCCAGAAACTCTCAGAAGACAAGGTTCATAAGTCCCATGAACATAGCTGGTGCATTCGTAACTCCAAACAGCATCACTACAAACTCGAAGTGTCCATACCTGCACCTGAAAGCCGTCTTCGAGATGTCACTGTCATTTACCCTCATTTGATGATATCCAGATCATAGATAAATCTTAGAAAACCAACCTGCTCCCCTCAGTTGGTCGAAGAGATCATCTATCCTTGGAAGGGGGTAACGGTTCTTCACTTTTACCTGATTCAACCTTCGGTAGTCTATGCATAGCCTGAGACCACCATCTGCCTTCTTCACGAACAAAACTGGAGCACCCCATGGAGACACGCTGGGTCAAACAAAACCCTTATTTATTATATCGTCAATCTGAATTCGTAACTCCCGCAACTCCGAAGGTGACATCCGATAAGGGGCCATCAAAATTGGACAGGCACCAGGCTGTAAGTCTATCCTGAACTCAACGTCACGTCAGGGGGGTAGAGTCACAACTTCCTAGGGAAAAACATAGAGGAACTCCCCAACAACCTTTGGGACATATATCATCTATGTATTAGCTAAAACCACTGATAACCCACCTAACAAGGAAAGGAGAGGCTTCACATGTTGGATTCCCACCTGATAGCTCCTCTCGCTAACAAAATCCACATGCTGCCCATCCACTTCGGAGAACATGAACCTTCTTCAGAAGCAGTCGATAACGACAATAACATAAAACAACCATTTGATACCTAGGATGACATCGTATGGCTGAATCTGTAACAAAATAAGGTCCCCAATAAATTTATGTGGTCCCTACATTAGACCACATCCCCAGAAAACACAAGATACGCTGGTCTGGCCTCCAACTGGTGTACTCAGCACAAGGGGTACGGAAAGTCTCTCTACGTCTAGTCCCAAAGCATGGGCTAGAATAGGTGAAACAAAGGAGTGGGAAGCTCCCAAATTGAACAAAGTAGAAATGAGAGTGGTGAACAAACAAATCATACCTTGCACCACCTATGGTCCTGCCAGAGCTGTCAACTCTGCTGCGTGCAACTGTCCACGCCCAGCTCCTCTGCCTCTCTGATGTTGACCACCTCTTCGAACACGCCCTGGTCGGGGTCCCTGAGGAGCACCCTGAGGTCAGCCTCCTCCTGCAAAGTCTGCCCTGGGAGGAGCAGGGTCCTGCTGCTACTAGAAGGGCCTCGCTGACAACTGGTACTCCTGAGGCGGGCGCTGAACCTTCCCACCTCAATTGAACTGAGCTCAGGTCGGGCACCAACTCTAAATGTGCCTGAAAACTCTGCAAGAGAAACACTTATATCCTGGGCCCATGAAAAAGGTACAAGGACCTGAAGATCTGAACTGGAAATGCTAGGGCCTGCTCCCTACTGGCCTGAATCTAGAAGGTCCTATCGCAGGAGACCTACTGCTGACTGCCTTCCCCTTCGATGAACCCAGCTGGGTCCCCTCTCATGGTGCACCTCCCTACGAGTGCATACTCTCTACAACCTCTTCCTTCTTCTTTACTGCCAAGTACATCGGAAGGGTGAAGGGGGTGACACCATACTGGAGCGAAGGATGAAGCACATCCTCCAAACCTCTCACCCGAGACTCCTCATCCGGAAAGAGATCTGAAGCAAAGCGTAAGAGATCCTTGAACTTGATCCCCAATTCTCGTACAAACATACTCCCCTACTGGAGGTAGAGTAACTCCTGCTGCTTCTCTGCCTTGATCATGGAAGAAAGGAATTCCTCTCAGAATTCATTCTCAAAGTCAGCCCATAGAACCTCTTCCTCTGATCTCTCCCTGAGGTAGAGTGTCCACCACTAACACACCGCACCTCTTAGCTGACTGACTGCTAGAGGAACGCAGTACACCCTCAGAGCACAGATCAAAGTAAAAGTGATCCCCAGTTCCTCAAGCCACCCCTTCGTCTCCATATCCGAAGTACTAACCTCGTACTTCTTGAGGGTTTGTCACTGGAAAGAACGAAAAGTCTTCTGCCACTGATCATCTTCCTCCTATCGGTCAATCCTCAACTGATCGACCGCCTGAATCTACTGGGCCTCGACTGTCTGAGTCACCTGGGGATGACGTCCATGTTCCATAACTGTACGGTAAACAAAGATCGCCTCAGCCCAAGTAGCAAGGAAAATTTTCTCAAGGTTTCATTTTATCACTTTATTTCAATTTATTTCCCAAAACAACCAAATAAAGTAAAACACAAACATGATGATGCATGTACCTTCCCTAGGGTATCTACCCTGCAATCAATGTAGTCTCACTTGGTCATTCGGTAGGCTCAGAGTCCTTGCATCGGATCACGGGGGCCCTAAAATTTCGTGTCTTAGCCGGTCTTCCCTGGCCTATGTCACGCACCAAGATCAACCAACACTGTCGCCCTACCATCCCATGCAATCCTCACTGTACCTAACTCCAGACTCCATCCTATCTTTCAAGCATCTACTCTGATACCATTCTGTCATGACCCCCTCCCACCAAAGATGCCCCTCCTGAGATGGCAATGGTGAAAGGGAGATAATGGCCCCCGAGTCCCGCCTCCAGTAGGCCCCAGAGTGGCGACTAGCACCAAGGGTATGAGTTTTTACAAATATGGGAGGCATTACCCTTTTTATTATTTAATATCGGGAAATAGGATGAGTCAAACACCAAAATAAAAGGAACAAGTAAATGGAAATAAACCCAAACCAATCCCACATTCATGTTTAAACAGTTTTTAAACAAAGTAAAAGTACAAGAAAACTCAAAATTACAATACCAAAAGAACCAAGAGTACAGAAATTAAAACAACTCCAACTGTCCAGATTAGTAGGGTCCCGCATGGCCCTAGTAGTCCTCCTGAAAACCTGAAAGAAAACATAGGGTGAGCATACAAGTATACTCAGTAGGAAAACCTAAATCTCTCATGCACAGTTGGGGAGACATCCTAATGTCTCGTGCGAAAAACAAAAGAAACCAAAACCTAGCAAGGAATTATATCCACCCAACCTCACCAGCCACACTCACCAAAACACAAAACAACATGTAGTAGTAGTATATAAGAACAAGATTATTGGGTACCATTCAACATTTCCCACTAGTTAGCTGCTCTTCCTGACGACGAACGTCCTGACGCTACCACACTCTTCCCACCCATACACACCTGGGACTCACTACCACATATCCTTCCCGCACACACCGGGGCCTCACAACCATATATCCCGCTCGCACACACCTGGGCCCCACAACCACATATCCCGCCCGCACACACCTGGGCCTCACAACCACATATCCCTCCTGCACACACACCTGGTCCTCATCTCGAAGATTCTTGGGAAAATAGTAAACCTTCCCGAAGAGTCTTGGGATAAAACCCCCCCATTTCAAACCTACCCAAAGAGCCTTGGGTGTAAGGTTGCCTCAAGCCATCACAACCTATAGAAGAAGGAGCATGAAAGAGCTAGTAACTAAGGGGAAACCACCCTCTCCCATGAAATGGGAGTGTTTTACACTAAGTGCTCAACATGTGTGGGGTGTGACAAAACACAAAGATACAGATATATATATATGTATACCAAACACACAGCCCAACCTATGGCTTCTAAACAGAGAAACTGAGCATGTTCCTTGACACTGCTATTACGAAGCATGCATACAACAAAAAACCCCAAACCCATTTAGGTTTTCATGTTTCAACAGAATTATTTTATTAGTTCCTTAACTACTGGGAAATTAACCACAACCAACCATATCAATCGTTCATAAAACATATCCCTACCAACCACAAATCAAGTTAGATAAAACACAAGAAACACAAAACCAACCTTTTTATCATCAATCAACCCCATTGATTGTTCCCGTGTTTAATTCATTATCGCTCCCCACAGTTCATTTATCAACTTTACACTTTCTTTTAATATCTCAACCCATTACTGTAGAACTGCTGCCATTATAACCACATCTCCACAATCGTATCACAAAACAAGGCTCTTGCCACATCATTGTCCCTTTGATATCATTTACTGTAGCCCTGTTGCCCACCCAATTCATAATAACCCAGGATTCACCCCCCCTTCACACACCACGTAACCAAACCAACACCCACATGTTCATTATTCCATTTTGTTCAATCGGGGTGATCACAAAAGGGTTCCGAATATTCATTTAATCAGCCAACTTTACGTGATTAACCAATTTCCACATTCACACAAAGTTTCCATCCACAAAACGGTCTAGAAAGATAGGGTAACATTTAATTGTGCAAGCAAAGTCCCCCAATGACCGTGATTTTCAGTAGGCATAAGCCTATTCAATTCACAACATAACAATAGGATGAACAAAGATAAACATAACAAATTACCCATCCCCGTTCTTTAAACCATTTATTGTATTCATTAAAATGGTTCAACTATGTATCGTGAAATCAAGAGGACTCCCACCCCGCATGATGCACAAATTAGAGAGATGAAGGTAAAAACCTACCTCAACAGGTTCTGATCACAACGCTCCCCCGGATCAACTTTAGAAGACGTCCATCGGCGTCCGTCGCTTCTGAAAAAACTCAACAAAAACATCCTCAGGTGGAATCTTAGAAGGAAAGGCCGAAGGGAAAGCAACAAATCTAAGCTCAGAAGTTCCGGCTCGTTGTTATGATCTCATGGCCGCTGACGGATCGTAAATCGGAGCTCGAACGAAGAAGTTATGGAAGAAAGGAGCCTTGAAATCTCTCGGGAGAGCTCTGCTCGAAGGAATGGGGAGGAGAGGAATGGTATGAAAAGGAGGAGAGGCCCCCTCCTTTTATAGGTGAGAAAAAATAAACTACACGGCGTGTACTTGTCCATTCCACACAGTTGCCACGTGACTTCCAACATGACATTCAACGCGGCACACAGTTGTTGACTGGTCAACACACAGTTTGAGGGTAATGCGTACGCGGGGAGGAACTAAACGGCGTGTAGTATGGGCTACATGATGTGTACTCATTTATTTCACGCGACAAGGACACATATTTAACACGGCAAACATCCGTTGACTGGTCAACACACAGTTTGAGGGTGGCACGTACACAGGGAGGAACTACACGACGTGTAGTATGGGATACACTGCGTGTACTCATTTATTTCACTTGACAAGTACACAACTTCAAGACGGGGTATACCCAGAAAGGTGGTACATGGAGTGTACTCACACTACACGACGTGTAGTTACAAAATTCGGAAAAGTGTGGGAAAAGTCCATTATACCCTCCAAAACACTTCATGACCTTCTTTTCGAAAAAGGAATGGGTTAGAGAGGTCCAGGCCATTACAATACCCATAACATAGTGGTCCCCAATCATCATTATAATAGTTTAGTTATAGTTGTAAGCGTCAATATTGCTAAGTGAAACTGAGGCCAAACCCCATGGATTCATTAGCATACAAGTACATGTCCATCCACCTAGATACCTGGATTTTTCGCTTGTGCTCAGACAAGTTCAAAAAGTCAATAAATATACTTTTCACATGAAAATATCATTTTCATTTCACAAATTCACTAAACAGCCCACAAGTATACCACACAAGTCTAAAAATCCACTTTTTCATTCAAATGAATTTTGAAATCATACTCACACCAAAAATAGCCCACAACACATTTTTCACATCATTCACAATTCAACAATTCCGTTAACAATTTTATAAAATCTATCCAAAGATGATAAACATCACATTACAGCCCACTCAAATGTTACATAATACCCTTTTCATAAATAAAGTCAATTTTTCACATCACACTCACACAAAATAGCCTGAAAACATGTTTTTCACCCATATCACAATTTCATAAATCACCTCGACAAATTACAAAACATTACCAAAATTTGTTACAACATAACTGACCACTTTATGTTTCAAAAACTCATTTTAAGAACATACTATCACCAAAATAGTATATAATCAACCATTTCACACTTTGTGTAACTCATTAAATCATTTACAATTTTCATAAAACCAACCCAAGAGGTAAAACCACAGTTTGCATACAAAACCCATTTCAAAACCCTCATTCAAGACCAAAACCATATCAATAACAATCCAAAATAGAATTTTCATCCCTAATTTTTTTTATTAAACCACCCCCATGTTTTATAAAAATACCTCAAACAATACCAAAAAAGGTACACATGAAAAACACATGTTTTCACAAATCACGTTCAAGAAGTACAACATGGTTTCACACATTAAAACCATTAAAAAACCCCATTACAAGGCCCACATGAAATTAAGGCACTAAAAAACCATAATTTTCATCCCCTTTTAACACTAATAAATTACTTTCATATGTTATAAAATACACTCAAACATTTCCCCAAGAGCCATGCATGAAAAGCACCCAATTCCAAACAATAATGCAATTAAAAAAATTAAACAATTAAACAAATCCATCAAAAATAGTTTTTAAACCACAAAAAAAGATTTTAACCATACTAAATTAATAAACCAAGAAAGATAAATCATCATAAAATGGTTATATATGGAATCACCTACCTTTTGAGTCAAAACCATTGAATCTTGGTGCAAAACCTCAACCGCACCTCCACCGCACCACAGGGAAGTGTAAAACAAACCCTAAACCATAATATTTGATTAAAAATACCCCAAATAAAACCCAAGGTATTAACCCTAACTTTTGGACTCTCTATAAATTCATGAAAGAGGGAGGAAACCCTAAGGATAATGAAATAATTGAAGAGAGAAACACATACACAAAACAATATTGAAGAAAACGATCCAAAATCCACCAGTATCTGAATTTTAAAACATCTAAACATTTAAGGTAGTTTCTAAAAAGGATGAGGAGATCACGTAGGAAATGGAATGGGGGAAAAGAGTAAAAATAGAAGGAGTTATGAAAGGATCAATTTACCTCTTCAAATCTGAACTATTTTTGAAATCCAGATAATTTTTTCCCAATTTCGTGATTCTATTGAGCTCAAAATTGGGGTAGGAGATAATGGGGGAGCGCCTTAGGTACGTGGGCTCGGGTGAGAGTTGGAATCACTGAAAAAACTTTAAAATTTAATGAGTTATTAAATAATTAAAAAATATTTTTTAATGTAGGAAATGAGATTTCGGGCAGGCCAAATCCCTTAAATAAAAAATCAAATACACCAGGATTATAGATTTCTAAATGGTCCAAATTAATTTGGTGGTGTTCATAGGTCAGGGGATGCCAAGTATGAATTGTAATGGATGATAAATGTTAAAAAATGAAATAATTATAAAGGAATCAAAATTTATTTTTAAATCTGGAATTGAGCTCACGGTTTGGGAATCATGAAAACTCACCCATTCCTTCAAAAATGCATGGGAAACCCCCAAAACAAAGAAATAATGGAAATTAAATTAAAAATAACTCTAAAAAAAGTTATGTATGTGAAAATATCCTATATCTAAACCATCATCTCTAGTACCACTCTATCATAACCCCCTCCCTCCAAAGATACCCCACTTGGGCTGACAATGAAGAAAGGAAGATAATGACCCCGAGTCCCACCTCCAGTAGGCTCCGGGTTAGCAATTAACACCAAGGGTGTAAAAATATCACAATATTGGAGGTTTTACCCTTTATAAGGAAACAAGATCAAGATATAGGATGTTTCAACCATAATTAACTCTATGATATATATAAGAAAACAAAACAACACAACCCCACAATGAATGTGTAAATAAATCTGATAAAAGTTAAAGCCACAGAATTAAATACCCAAAAACAAAACTAGAGCAGTAGCACACCAACTATCCCAAGGTCCAAGCTAGTAACGCCCAACATGGTCCATGTAATCCTCCTAGAAACCTAATTTTTTTTTATATATGTAGGGTGAACATACAGATATACTCAATAGGAAAACCAAAGTCTCCCATGCACTTGTGAAGGAATCATACTAATTCACCTATAAGAAAAAATCAGAACCAACCAGTAACTATAAAGGTATACTAAAAATCCCAACGTCATAAAGGTATGATCACCAAATAACACAATCCAAGTAATATAATATAAAGTTAAGCACATCAATGATAGGGTACCCCACATCACTTTCCCATTGATTAGCCACTCTCACACCCAATGAAAAATGTCCTGGCGCTCCCAACTCTTATGAATGTACAACATCACATCCCACCCACACACACTTGGGCCTCACAACACATCCCACCTGCACACACCTGTGCCTTACAATACATCCCTCCTACACACACTTGGGACTCAAAACACATCCTGCCCACACACACATGGGACTCACAACACATCCTGCTCGCACACACCTAGGACTCAAAACACATCATATCTCATCCTGAAGACACATAGAAAAGCATATCACAACTCACCCTAAATACACCTGGGACATCACATCACAAATCATCTCAAAGACACTTGGGATACAAAATCTCATCATATCCTACTGGAATAATCTTGGGCCAACATTACCTAGAAGAGGGAGCAGGGAAGAGTGGGTGGCCATCCATTCATCCTCCCACTAGAATGTTGGGAAAGACACCTGTGTGTGACTATACAAGTGTTTGAAACATAGTGCTCAACGTGGGTGAGGCACATATAGACAAAAATAAGTATATATATATAGTATCAAACACCCAAGACCAACCTATGGGTTCTCAAAAAAACAACAAACTCACAACACTATCACCTTTTCTACCACCTCTAAATTCATTTATTAGTATTTGAAAAAATCATTTTAGATGGTTAAGAGACCTTCATTTAATTATTTAGCATCAACCACATTTAATCACACATCCCATCATTTAATTTTCCATAAAAAAATTTCCATCCCATTAACCAAAGAAACCCATGACATTTCAAACATTATTAAACATTCATTTATTACATCACTACTCTAGAATCTAGAACAAAGCAACCATATGTCACAAAAAACCTATCATCCCCAAAAAACACTCCTTACCACCACAAAAAACACACCTTGCCACCCTAGAAGCATGGCCAAACAACCACCACCTCATTGACCCAAATTAATTTCCCACAAACCATAAACCCCACAATCCACAAACACACATCACCATCACACATGCATGACCAAACACGTCACAACACATCAAGATCATTTTTCAGATTTACGAACTGGATTTTATCACATTCCACATTATTTATTTGGAGATTTATTACACAAGTCAAAATCCTAGGGAAACCATTTTATTATACAAATATACATAGTTAAACAATTTCCATTTTAGGGTGTTACCAAATAAAAAATACCAAAACAAAAATATAATCTCACATATACATCACAAAAAAAATACCCCAATGACCATATTTTTTAGTGGGGCATTCATGATCATATGATCAATAATATCACAATAAAATCAAAGATGTAAAATCATGTGAAAAAATCCCTCTTTCCCCTTTCAATTTCAATTATCCAAATCTTTATCTTTGATTAATCTAAAACAACCATAATCCATAGACAAAAAAATGTAAACCACTCCCACATGATACAAAATAAAGAGAAACGAGAGAAACCCTACCTCAAAAAAATTTTGAACCCGCTGTGCACCGTAGGGAAAATAAGAACACCCGTATACCATAACCGCACCACAAGAAAAAACAGATCAACCAAAACTGAACCAAAGGATCGTTAAAACGCATCCCAAACACACAAAAAAAACCAAAATGAACCACCATAATGAAACCTTGAAGAGGAACAGAATGAAATGAATGAGAATGAGAGGTGAACTCACCACAGATCGAAGACAGAAGCCCAAGGACTGATCCCCATTGAAAGGAATCACTAAACATAGAAGGAGAAGGTCATCAGATTCATAGAATGAGAGAAGATCCACTGGACATAGGGTTTGGAGAAAACCCAAGTAGCTAAAACATTTAAAACTACACAACATCAAAAAATTATGTGACGTGTAATACCCTTTTACATCATGTAATCCCAGGATTCTAGGTTCTGTCGAAAAATGCATCGCCCTTTTATTATTTAACCCTAGAAACTTACACATCATGAAATATCCCTATAAAATCCATGAAACCAACTTTGAAATCATGTACTACACTCACACGATGTTTATTTCCCGCAGCAACTCTGCTGCACCTCCAGCTTCCATCGAGAACTCCCGAAACGTCCCCCAAACACCTCCAACCACCAAAACCAGCAAAGTAATAGATCGATAAGAAATATAATGTTATAGTTATTATTGATTTAGTGTTTAAGGTGGTGTCTTTTCCCAATGTTTTCCAAAATTTTGGAGCAAAGAATTAGGATAATGTAGCAAGATTTGTGAAAGGGGGATTTCTAGGATCGACACTTCATGAATATGGTAAATTCATGAGTTTCATGAAGACTAGGTTTCAAAAATGTTGGGTTTCTCAATGGTTAGGTTTTCTTGAAGGTATGGAGATTTGTAAAGGAATCTGGTTTTGTGAAGGTGTGGAGCATCAAAAAAGCATGATGGAAAGATGGTAAATCAACAAAACTATGAGAAGGTTCATGAATGTGAGAATTTAAATGTGGATTTTCAAATAAGGAGGTTCACAAAAAAGAAAAAATATATTTTCAAAATGGATTCTAGGAGAATAGGAGATTTTTAAAGGACTGAGCCTATAAATCCTCAACCGCACCCACTTCATTTATTATAGAGATAATTAGATAAAAGTTTTAATTGCTCTGATTTTATGGAGGCATACCTAATAAATAAATCTTCATGAATCAACAATATTTAATGATATTAATATTTGAAAAGTGATTGGATATGAACCAATTGATGCTAAGGCATATTAGAAAAGGAAGTTTCATGAATACTGGGAGTCTCATGAAGACTGTGAGTTCCATGAGTGATGATAGATTTGTGAAGACTGGGAGCTTCATAAAGGTTGATTTCTTCATGGAAGTTAAGAGATTCAAGAAAGTGTGCAGGTTCATGAATGATGGTCTTTCTTAAAACATAAAGGGGTGTTTTTTGTAGGCTAAGAGCTATGAACACTATTTTTTGAACATCTGGTTTAAGTGAACTGTACTATCAAGTCTATCAAATTAGGACTATGGTACAAGTAGAGTCTCATGCTAATCATGGAAAAAGAATTTAATTCCCAATCTACTAATGTGACCTTCAAGTACTTAAATGGAGTAAGACATCAACCTAGGTGATGATCTTGGGGGATTCTACATAAGTGTTATGAGGGAGGTAGTGTGTTATCCCTAAATATTGTAAAGGAAGTGTTCCTAGAATATAGTGACTGTGTATGATTTTATGTATTCTATAATAAATTGTAAAGCTTAGTAGATTTTGGTATGGCTGACACACTGTCAGTGTATTCTCCTTGGCCTATCCCTTTGTGGTGAACCATGTAAAAAAATTATGTTGTCCTTATGTATGTGAATGTTAAATAACTAGAATATTCCATTAGACAGGTTTTATAGGTTTCTACCGACATGGAAAAAAGATCCAGTACTTTAAAATAAAAATTTGACACCCTGATTCACCTCTCCCCTGTTAGGGTGTTTTGGGGTCCTACAAGTGGTATCAGAGCATATAAGATAATGGTTTTAAATATTTCCTCTATTTTTATGAAGAATTTAGTTAATGTTAAGTGAGTTCCATTTTTTGATGGAAGAAAATTTTAGATTTTAAATAATATAATGAGATCTCATTTGAGATCCCTTGGGATGGAAGTTATTTTCTCTAATGATCAGGGGATTCAGGTGACTGGTGTGACCACTGTGTCTATGATTTAAATAGATAAGGAAATACTTGATGTAGATTCCAAATATCAAAATAGTATTACTACATAACTGTTTAATTAAATATATTTAAAGGTGATGAGTTTCACTACAACCAAGTCCATGTGGGAGAAATTAGAAAATATAAAGGAAGATGATAACAAAGTAAAGGAGGCCAAATTTCAAGTCTTGCACAATCAATTTGATGATCAGAAAATGCATCTAGATGAAACTATAGAGATATTATTTAATCACATAACTGAAGTAGTTGGATCTATTTGAGGAATTTGAGAAGAAATTAAGGATATTGAAATTGTAGAGAAAATCCTAACAAGAATCCCATCTCTATAAAATCCAAAGGTTTTGGCTCTTGAGGAAATAGATTTTTCAACCCTCTCTCTTGATGATATTCTAACCAGTCTGGGGGCTTATGAAATGTGAGAGAAACAAGAAGATGCATTCAATTGAGTAAGAACATATATGGAATTCAAATCCATGAAAAAACATGAGGTTTCCATAGTAATTAATGTTGAGCAATAAGAACTTATTTCTATTTTTTCCAAGAAATTCAAAAAAAGGAAATGGACATTTGAAGGCAAGATTCTGTTGGTCTGTTTTCAGTGTGGTAAAGTAGGGAACATTTCCTCTCAATGCCAAAGGAAATTTTATGATGTTGAAAGTGAAATAGAAATCATGAATAAGTATCATAAGAGGTTCTATAATAATGTTTAATTAAAATTAGCACAAAAATTTTAGTTAAATATATTCGTCTGAAATGAACAACAAGATCATAATGACTTTTTAATGGATGTAGAATGAGAGTTTAAATCTAAACCCAAAGAATATATGATGTCTATGGTTAAAAATATTGAACCTAAAAAATATAAATATATTCAATTTCATGGTGTTGTTGATATCAAGGTGGAACTCAAGGGTTCTCTTGATGATCTTGAAAATCAATTAAAGAGAAAAAAATATGAGAGTTATGCTAAAAAATCTATCAGAGTATATAGATTAGCTTGAAGCAAAACATGAATTATTTTAAAGAGAGACAAAAGAAAATGTAACAACTATTGAAATCTTATAAGAGTTTGTGGAATATAAAATCAAGATTTAAGAGTAGTCTAAAGTCATCAATGGATTTACATTGATATTGGGGGATAGGATAAGATTGACGAGGGACTTGAAGAAAAAGTTATTACTCTATGGTGTAAAATAGAAACTAAATCAAAATCATGTGAAACAAAGAAGAAATTATATTTTGGAATATTCTTAGATGAAGAGATTCTAGAAAGAGGTAAATGTGGTTTTAAAGGGGTAGAGAAGGCCATGAATAATCAGATATCCACAATTATGGGAAAAAGTGAAATTGGACATGATGTTGAAACATCTAATCCTATAAAAGGTATGAACCAAAATAAAGGGAAGTGTAAAGTTGGAAATATCACAAATGCATCGGATTTCCTAATAAAGAAAGATCCAAATAAAATAAGAAAGAGAGATAAAAAGTATCCTCAAGTATATAGAGAGGATCTCCAGTCAAATAACTTTTCAAAAGAAGGGGGAATGAGGAGGAATGGAAATGATTAGACATTTCCTATAATGAAATGTAAAATTTGCGGAATTCTATTCCATACCATGTCTTACTGTGAAGAGGAAAGGATCCATATAAATGGGGAAGCACCTGGAATTCAACAAAGAATAATGAGACTATATCCTTCATTATATAGAGGAACTAGTTTCTATGAATATTTTTTTACTATTCAAACTATATCCATAAATATATTCATTATAGGCATAGGAAAGGTAAGAACAATACCTATAGAACTAAGAGAAACGTCAATACCCACCAACCAATTATAGTTACTCTTGAAAATATGTATTCTAATCTAGAAAACAATATGAGTATGATAAACCCTTACATGTTGAAAAAAAATTGGAAATTGAATCTTTAGCCTCCAACCAATCAAGTATCTCATGAGAGGACAAGAAGAAAATCATGAAATCCAACCTAAAAGAAATAGATCTCAAATCTCAAAATAATAGTATCACCTGAATTCTTGAAAATGTATTCTCATCCCACATGATAGGAAATGCATATTTATTGAATAATTTTAAGAAAAGGGTTGACGAAATAGCGAGATTCAGCAACCATGATGATTTAAAGATCAAAGGAGGTGGAAATAAAAAATTAGAAGATGATGAGATGAGGAAAAAATAAGTTCTATACATTGACATTTTGCATCACAATCTCCCAAGTGTGATTCAAATATATGACTCAATACTGATAGTGATATTTAATTATAAAGGGTGACCTATCAAAGGAAAGGCAGGTAATTATCTCATGAAAGGATGTAGAATATATGGAAATTCATACCAGGTTTAATGTAAACAAAATAAATGTTACTTAATATTTATAGAATAAAAATAACATGTGGAACTAGAGGTTGGGTCACATTAACCAACAGATCATAGAACATATATGTAAGATTAAGATTGTTGTTGAAATTCTCAATCTAAAGCATTATCAAGAAAAGAAATGTGACAGATTCATGTAAGGAAAAATGGTTTGGAGTTTATATCAGTTGAAACAAAAGGCATAAAATCTTCTTGATCTCATCCACACACACATATGTAGTCCAATGAATGTGGATATAAAATATAGAGAGAGGTATTTTATTCTTTTTATAAATTATTATAGTAGAATGTATTGTGTGATGTTTATGTATAGGAAATGAAAAGTTATTGATTACATGATGAGATATTGTCTAATATTTGAGAATAAAAATGGCCTCCCAATAAATATTATACAATTTAACAATGGAAGAGAATACACATATATAGAATTTGAAAATTACTTAGAAAAACATGGGAAAAATAATGAGGTGTCTATAGTTATAACCCCACAAAATAATAGGGTCATTGAATGTAGAAATAGATAGATGATCAATATGTCTACAAATATTATAATTGATATTTGTGTTTCCCATCATTACATGAAAGAGGAAATTCAAGTATCAATATACACTCAAAAATAAAATAAGGATTTTCATTGGAGAGACTAGGACACCATATGTTATATGGTAAAGAAATAATCCCTATATGAAATATTTTTGTGTTTTTGGAAGTAAATGTTTCATATAAAACAAATAAAAAAATCAAGGTGAGTACATTGATACTGTAAATGAGGGAATATTCCTTGGATATCCAATGAATAGTTAAGCCTAAAAATGTTACAATAATAATCTCATAATTATTGTGGAAAGTAATGACATAAAAATCATTAATGATAAAACCATAAATACCTTGAGGATCTCATATATTTATATGATTGAAGATGAAGAAGAAAGTTGATAAGGGGCATATTCAAATGAAGAAATAGTGGATGTCTTGAAAAACATTCTAGAATCACTAAAAGATGATGATTCAAATGAATAATCAAAAGAGGAAACCATTTTTGAAGAAAATTAATCAGAACCTCACAAGAGAAATATAAAAGAAATAATTAATCAATCCAATATCATTAGATATTGTACTACACCCACATAGACAAGGATAATGAGGAATGGAGCACATTATTCCTTCATATCAACTATGAAACCAACCTTGTTTGAAGAAGAAGCAAATGAAGAGTCATGATTTAAGGACATTAATTAATAAATAGATCTGATTGACAAGAAATAGACATGGGATCTTGTTAAGAGACCAAAAAATTAAACTATGATTAGAAAAAATTGGATCATAAAAAAAAATTCAGTGATCACATAAATGTGATTAGAAACAAGGAATGCTTGGTGTGTAAAGGATACACACAGATTGAAAGAATTTATTTTGAAGAAACACTTTCTCTAATATCTATACCAAAGTCAATGAGGATTTTCATTGCCATAAAAATTCAAATAGATATTTTATCTAAGCCATTGGAAATACATATATTCAAGAAACATCGGTTGAACCTCAGTGTTCATCCATCTTCTAGTGCATAAAGAGGTTACATTTGTCTCCTATATCCATTTGTGTTAACAATTTTAATCTATTTGTGGAAGTGATACTGGTTTATGGGTGAGATACGATCTAGTGGGAGTTTTTTAGCACTATAAGTACAAATATAGGTTCATTGGGTTTATTGTCAGTGGAGGGGGGGGGGGGGGGATAAGTGAAATTCAATGAGTGATTGGTTTGTAGGTTTGGTTTACAGGATTTTTTAGTTAGCGGTATATGGTAGCAAGAAATATCTTTTTCCACTACTATTTTTTACACCGACCTTTTCTCACATAGAATTATAGTGATGGATGATTTATTTAACATCTATCAGGTTCTGGTTCGAGGTTGGTTCTTTATTGAATTAATCTAGAAATTTACAACAAACCAAAAGAGGGAGATTGTTGGAACCAAGGATTTTCATAGATAAAAATGGAGTGCATTTTGTGTTTTTTTTCAATTCACACTTGGTTTAATCAGGGAGTTTTCAAGGAAAGTGATCTTACAGTGCAAATTGATTCAGTGTTGAAGGTGGTGTCTTTTCCTAGTGTTTTCCAAATTTTTGGAGCACAAAATTAGGAGTAAGTAGCAAGATTTGAGAAAGGTGGATTTCCTAGATCGACACTTCATGAATATGGTAAATGAATGAGTTTTTTGAAGACTAGGTTTTTTAAAGGACAAGTTTCATAAAGGTTTGGTTTTTGTAAAGGTATGGAGCTTCGTGAAGGAATCTGGTTTCACAATGGTGTGAAGCAACATGAACATGTGATGGAAAAATGGAAAATCAATGTGATTATGAGAATGTTCATGAATTGGAAAATTTCACTAGATCTTTTTAAATAAGAAGATTTTTTAATAGGGAAAAGTGATTCGTGAAAAGGATGATGGGAGCATGAGAGATTCGTGAAGGGATGATTCTATAAATAAGTGACTACACCCAATTCATTTGTCATGAAGAGAATTGGAGAAAAGGTTGAATTGATCAAATTTCAAAAAGGTCTACCTAATCATAAAATATTCAGAAATCATGAATCCTTCATGATCTTGAGGTTTACAATGTGAATGTATATGAACAGATTGAGTCTAATGAATATCTAAAAAAGAAGTTTTGCAAATAATGGGAGTTTCATGAAGGCTGTGAGATCCAAAAAGGACAAGAGCTTCATGAAGACTTGGAGCTTAGTGAAGTATGATTGATTCATGATGGTTGATAGATTCATGAAAGTGTGTGGGTTCATGAACAATGGTATTTCTTAAAACATAAAGGGAGTTTCATGAAGTCTTGGAGCTTTGCGAACAATTATTTTAAACATCCGGTTTAAGGGAATAGTGCTTTAAAGTGCATCAAATCGGGACTATGGTGGAAGTAGAGTCTCATTATAATTAGGGAAAAAGACTTAAATCCCCAATTTACTAATACAACCTTCAAGTCGTTAAAATGAGTATGACTTCACCCAAGGCAGTGAGCTAGGAGGATTCGATAGAAGTGTTCTGAGGGAGGCAGTGTGTTATCCCTAATTATTGTAAAGTTAGCATGCCTAGTAAAAAGTGAAGGTCTTTGATTTTATATATCCCTTAGTAACTAGTGAATCATAGTGTATTTTGATATTACCAACACAATGTCAGCATATACTCCTTATACTATCCCTTTGCTGTGAACCAAGTAAAAATGTTGTGTTGTCTCTCTGTATGTGAATGTTAAATAACAACACGATTCCATCATATAGGTTTTATAGGTTCCTATAAATGTTGGAACAAGATTCTAAACATTAAAAGAAAATGTTGAAACCCTGATTCACCCCTCCCCTCTTAAGGTGTTATGGGGTCCTACATATGGTTGTTTGTAGATAACAGTCAACCAACACCTATCAAGTAGTCGATAATCTCATGTTTAACAATAGATTTTAGGTTCATATAGAATCTCATATCAACATTATGTGATCAATCATTTGACCTCAGGTGCATTCTATTTCCAACTTCACATGGTCAATTTAGTATATCTAGATCCTCAAATGATGCAACATTAAAGATGACCAATAGTACCTTACTCGAGTTCGAGCTCGATAACCCATGACTTTAAATGATGAACAAAAACCTACTTTGGGACATATCACATCAAAATATTGGTTACCATGTGATTCCTCAATATACCTTGACCCTTACTTCAATGGATTACAATCCATTATAATAGGGATAGGATCCCAGAAACACCACTTACACACTTGTACACACCATTTCGTCTCCCCTCAAGGTGGTTCCTTTTCCTTTTGCATGTTGTTCACACACTATACTTTCACCCATGTGTTCTATACCCCCACTATGAAACCGCTCAGCTAGAAACGCCCTTTTACACTTGAGCTGGATATTATGGGTAGGTTCCCACTTAAGTAATGGATGGTCCAAGTTCTTTGGATGGACCATGTAGGCCTATATTTTTAATAAATCCCAACATTAAACATTTATAAATATTCTAAGTATGAAATGTAAATTGCATATTATAATTCAAATTCCATATTTCTTTAACATGATTCTTATTTTAATTATCATCCCAAGTTATATTCTTCTTTACATAAATCTTATTGTATCTTTAATTACTTCAAAAATTCATTTAGTATCATCCTCGAATGGATTTTTAAGTTTTGTACACAATGTTCCACTTCAAAATATATTAGCACATGTTCTTAATCATTAAAGGATAGTTCTCCAATCCTTACAATTAAATAGTCATAAATTATCAAGTATGATGTACAATGCTGAATTTAAAGATCTTATTCTCTATTTTTATTATTCTTCTACACATTGACATTAAATACCCCTTTTATAATGACAACAAATATAACACACACAAAATGGGATCAACACCAACAACTACCGATCACCTATACATGACCCCTAGTCACTAACCCCATCTTGAACCAACAACCATATAACTAACTTTAATGACAAACAAGAAAAGGAACATAGGTTGAGAGACCTAAAATAGAAACATAATAACTTCATACATCAAATGGTGTATGTAGGGTGTGAGAAAACCAAACCCAGTCAGATTTCACTATATAGTTTGTACAATTCCTTTAAAATAGAAATATATTTTTTCAGTTTGAAATACATTATAAAATTAAACTATTATACAAAAATATATAATTAAATTATATTTAAATGAGAATAATAAATTTTAAGGAATCACTTTAAAATCACACATTCCATAAAAAATAATCCCCTCGTTATTTAAAAAATCATTTGAAATTTGTTTCCAGTATCCTTTAGAAAATATACTCACCATATATAAATAAATTTTTTTATTAAAAAGAACCATTTCATTAATAAAAAAAATAAGAAAATACAGGTATATATTTAATAGTTTCACATGAAAATATAATAGGGAATATGAAAATAAGTCAAAGGTATCCCCTATATGAAACCTCCAATCACAGAATTGGTGTCAGGGGCTCTACTATAGGTCCAAAAGTGGGCCCATCCTCGATATTACCAAACCTAGAATAACATATAGAATTTGGAATTAAAAAATAACACAATCCACCAAACTTTCACACACATATTATCCTCAATGGGTACTCCCCATTAGTCCTATTTCACATTAGAGGGGATAATTATAGTGTGTGGTTATCTAGTGTGGCACAAATCTAGACTTCCCACATAGTTACCTAGGATCCCATGACCAAAATATAAGTTAAGGTAATAATTTTTTTTAATATAATCACAATAGAGTATGAAAATATAATTCACCCATAAATTCAATTACCTTATAAGAAATATCCCCCTTTCATTCATCATTCAGTCACCATAATCTTTAAGAACCACCCAAGAAAAATGAATTAAAAAAAGGGGAATGAATGAGTCTCACACACCCACACATTTCAAGAACCATTTAAAAGTTCCCAATGATCCTTCTTGAAATCTGAATTAGGATTCCAATCCATTTTTTAAAACTTTTTAGATTACATTATAAACATCACTTGAAATAATTCTCATAAAACCACACTTAAAACTATTTAAAGAATCATTACACCTTTTAAAAACCTTTTTAAAACTTAAAACATCACCATTTAAATTATCTCATGACCAAAACAAGGAAATAAATATTTACAAACTAAGATTTACTTTGAATAGAACTTATAATCCTTTTTATGACACTTTTTATTTAATAATTCATTTAAAGGCTTGAAAATAAAATTAATTACCCTTATACCGAGTGTGATTCCACTTTGAAACAATTTTGAACTCATTAAAACTACAAAATATAAATATAATTTATAAAATAAAACATTTAAAATTATCAATATCCCATGAAATGCCATAAAAATTATGTTCTAAAAAACCCTTTCCTCATTCCAAGTGAAAAACCCTAATGAAAATCCACAATGTTTCATCTTCAATAGAGAACACTAAAAAAGCATAGAGATGACCCATATAACCTTTAAAAAAATATAACCACATAATAATGACCCCCAAACTCTAATCTCATCCAAATAACCCCTAGGGATTATAGGAGGAAGTGAAGTTGAGGGGAAAAGGGAGGAAGAGGAAGTAATAAGGAAGAATAAGATGAAAAAATGAGTTTACCTCAAGAAATCCACTTGGAATCAAGTCTTGGAGGGTCAAAGATAGAGGAGGATAGGAGGGAGAGCTCCCCTAATGTGATATTTTACTTTTTAGAATGAATAGGAGGAGGAAATATAGTTTTAACCCTTTAAATTAGATAATGAAAAAAATGGAAATTCATAATTTTTTAAAACATGAGAAGCTCAAATATTTACCGTTTGGTTTGATAACTTGTGTTCCCACCATGTATAATATCTATGCTAATATTACAGAAAAATTCACATGGTTTATGAATGTTTTATAATAACCATAAAAAAATCATGCACTAGATAACTCCCAAAGAAGGTTAACCTCACATATTTCCCCATAGTCATGCTCTACTCATTTAGTCTTACCATGCACATTCAAAAACGAAATAAAAAGGCCCCATGTAAGGGTAACACACATAGTTTCTCGTAAACTGTGCACACAAAACCATTCACCTTAAGATTGGTATAAAAGTTTCATCTTTATAGTTAGTATATCCATGCGATGATCATGTGGAAACTATAAAACATCAAAAAACTATCAAAATATAAAATATAAATCCCAAAACAACCAAAATTTAAAATACCCTGAAATTAAATAATTAAATAATAAAAATAGTAACATAGGGTGTTATATTAGTGGACTCATCAAGATATATAGATCCATAATCACCATATATAAGGATGTCTTTACTTGAATTAGATAAGGCCTTCATAGTAGTGACATCCTCATCAATTGATTTCTTAACATCTTCAAGGGAAACAATATGAATTGTATTAAGATGAATCTTTAAAACCTTTTTGTATCCTATAATAAATGTTATGCTATTACATAAATAATTAATTGATTCAAGAATATGAAAGATTTTCATGATTACCAATAGGTTTCCCTCTATCATTAGAATTTGTGCTCATAATTGTTTCAAATCCCAAAGAAGGATAAATGATCTCTTTATAAATCACAACCTTTATATTCTTGATTTTATCTAGAATTGAAAAGACTTATTGAGAATCCTTTAAATGAGATCGAGAAAATTATTTAGAAATTTAAGGATAATATTTATCCATCTTCATGTTTATAGTTCCATCTTTAGTACCACCTGCATTTTTGATTCTATTAGTAGTATTGGAAGCCTACAAACAAGGATTGACTAGTCCAACATTCTTTCTAGTAGGAAAAAATGTACACTTCTTCTATGAGTTTTTTATTAATAGAGTTATCCATACAATACAAAATATTTTAATTTATCTAATAGGGGTATATCTATTGGTAATGGTACATTTCTATTGGTAATGCATTTTACCAATAGATATGTCCCTGTCACAAAGGTATTGGTAAAAACCATGTCTCTAAATGTTATTGTGATAGATTAAATAGTTCTATTACAATAAAAATAATAGAAAAAATATTATATATTGGTAAAAATGTTTATCAATAGATTCATATGACAGATTTATCTGTTGATAATATTATCATCACCTTCTATAATAAATACCAACAATTAATATATGTTTGTAAAATATATTATAAATAAAATATTATATTGATATTCCATTATTTATAGCTATAATTTTTATATTATATTCATTAAAATAATTATATATATTATATATATATATATTATAATATTCTATAATAATTATAAAATTAACATATATAAAACTCCAAAAAACCGAGGATTTATTTGAAATCACATGTCCAAACTCCATGAAATGACATGAACTTCCAAGAAAAATATTAGAAAAATGTTTAAACATGTTTAAAATTCAAGATACATTCTATTAAACTCTATAAAATTTCATCCACAATCCTTTTCTATCACATATCAATCATCAAATTCATGGTCCACATTATAATTAAGGTCCATATATGAAATTCACTCGATCATTCATGACATGACCATGTTAGAGATGATCACCTATAGTAGGCTCACACTGACAACATGAATTAGGTCATCCCCATTTTAAGATGTAGGTGACAAGGGATACCTGATCATCCCCAATCTTATAATCTGATATCCTTTTTACACTTTTCAATGAAAGAAATTCATGCTTGAATAAAATAATAAGATTAGTGTAAAATAAAATTGAAGTAGATTATATTCCTATAAAATAAAATAGAACATAAAATGATAGAATTGAATATTCAAGCCAGACATGTTTAAGAATATTATTTGTTTTTTACCTTTTTCATAAAACATCAATCATACCATTATTTTTAACTTCTTTCATAAATCCCCAAACATATCAAGAAGATATATGTTTAATTTTTTTCAATAAAAGGGTCATTTCAAAGTATATTTAACTAATCAGTCAACTACATCAAATAATCTGACTATCATAAAATTAAATTAGGAAGTTCATGCAGGATTACTTGGATCACAATAGAAGTTCACAATTTTGATACCATCATGAAGAAAAATTAGAAATTTTCATATTTATTGTTCAATTGGAGATGGAAATGGATACCAAAAAGTAAAATATTTTTTATAAAATGGGAATAAATTAGGTTCAAGAATAGAGAAAAAAGAACCCAACTATTAATCTTAATTTGAAAATAAACTGGTTGATACTCATTTGGTGAAACCATTTTTTTCATTTAAAAATATATTTGATCTATAATAAAATAGTTTGAAATAAAAATAGTTTGACAATAAACCAAATTGAAAATAAATCAACCAGTTTAAAACTGGTTATAGATGATGGAATATTTGACAATATATTGACAATAAACCAATTGTGTTTTTCATCAAAAAATGAGGACCCACCTATTTTTTCATCTTAATTTATAAAAAAACCAATTTATTTCCAGATCCATCAGATTTTATAGTTTTAAAACCATAATTTGAAAATAAATTTTATTCAAGGATACTACAAAAAAAATAAAGGAAAACCAACCAGATAAAAACTTAAATGGTCCTGTCAAAATTTTTTGAGGTGAAACCCTAAAAATATTAAACTGTTTTGATTGGTAAAGTATGGGGTCTACTATTAAAGGTATTTCTCTTTGATTTCTGCACCACATAAAACAAACATAATTTTTTTGGATAGTCACTTATGAGCATGAATTTTCATAATCAGTTAAAACTTAAGAAAATTATTTATAATTAAAGTCAAGAGTATTAAAAAATATATAAATAAAAATATGAACTTTGAGTTTCAAATTTTTTATCAAGATTATCATAAATAAATTATTAAAAAACCAAATTATTAAATTTATTACAAACTCAGAGATTCTTTGAAAAATAGAAAAATATAAAAAAAAAATAATTTTTACAAATAAAGCACACAATGTTTTTTTATATTTTTATAAGAAACACACTGAAAAATAAAAAAAATTAAATAAAAAATTAAAAGAGGTTATAAATTAATTATTTCTCCTACACATTAAAATTATACCCTATCCATGACTTATCTTAGTAAATATAATATATGTTTCATGTAGGAAATGATAAGAGGATAGAAGAAATAATGATATTATATGGTTTATTTTAATTACCATGGAAATCAATGATAGAAGGTAATTCTTGAAAGGGCCACTATGAATCATCCATGGTCCATAATAAATGGTTCTTCATATCCTAGAATAAATGGTTCCTTATAGATCTTTATTAATGGAGACTCAAAGTCCATCTTGAGGTCTATGGGATAATTGGATACTATCAGGAAGTATTATAAGGATTTCATGGTCATGTAATTATTACATTGAAATCTGGATTTATTAGATTGGGTGTCTAAAAATAGAGAATATATTTTTCATGTAGTTTTGTTGCTTTAATATCAATCATTGTTCTATAATCAAGTATTTTTTTTTGAAATCATGGAGGCCATACCATAGGCATGAAAGATCCTAGTTAATATACCAGTTAGACATTTACGTTGATGGATGAGTGTTTGGTGAGATATTATGTAACTAGAAAATTGATATAGTGGATTAGGTTTATGGAATGATCTAATTTAGTCTTGTATAAACTAGATATAATAGTGAAAAAATTGGGTGATGGGATGATCAAGTGGATTTGGTAGAGAGAACATCCCAATAAGCTATTTTAGCTACTACACTACCTATAAGATACCTTTATTAATATGAATCTCATAAAATATTCCCATCAAATAAATAGACCATATTACAAGGATCAAAATCTAGTGAATATTTAGAAAAGTAACACGTGCATTACACCAAAAAATATATAGCACACCCAAAAAGTCAAGACCACTTCCATGACATGAAGACCAAAAATTAGGACCCATTTTATAACACTATGAAAACTATTTCTTAATATCAATATGCATATATTGATACAATCACAAAAAATGTAAGGTAACTTATAAGGAAAGAGAAAAAAAAATCAAAAAATGCTAAAATTGAAAATTTTAAGGATTATAATCATATAGATCAATAAATGTATTAAGGAAAATACAAGGGTATTCTATTTATTCTTTGTTGAATCATTGATACTCGATCATTGCAGATATAACTGGATAATAATATTGTATCTCAATTTTTCTAGTGTTTTCCTTGATTCAGGGTTCTCTTGTAACTTTTATAGTTAATGATTTTTCATTACTTTCATCCAAATTACTTATAATATAATGAACTTATCTCACTCATGTCATGAAAGCTTGCTGCCTGAGGTGATTAAATATGTATCAATTTTGTTGGAGACTAGCATAGGTCTATGATTCTATAAGAAGAGTTTCGTGGAAATTATTGAAGATAAATTATTTAAAAAAGAACCTTTCTATTCCAGTTCATATCAAATGAATGTAAAACTATTATAGAAACTCATAAAGACATTAGGTTAACCTCCATCACAAGGATTTGATCATATCTAACCTATTTTGAATGAATTAGCTGATCAAGAAAAGAGAATAACTTATTAATTAGATTTATTATTTTTTGACTATTGGAGATTAATGTAGTAGTGTTAATTGTATATAAACACTATATATTGAGAAAATTTATAAAATTTATCAGTTTTTCTATTCTAATTTGGTAAAACCATCAACCTTATAAACTATTAATGACCCTCCATAAAGTACTGGATGGAGAGAGGAGGAGAGGGAGTGTTTCATTGGGTGGTAGTGCATGATCCCTAAATAATTATTGATAAAGTGAGACTTGGCATGGATTTACTAGTGACTAAAAATTATATTCACATAATTATTAGTGTATATTGGTATACTGGTGCAATTTTATTCACATTTTCTTTGAACATATCCAATTTGGGTG
Source organism: Viscum album (assembly GCA_963277665.1). NCBI lineage: Eukaryota > Viridiplantae > Streptophyta > Magnoliopsida > Santalales > Viscaceae > Viscum > Viscum album. The sequence continues at coordinate 1,107,026,551 of OY728128.1, read as the reverse complement.
AACCAAATAAATTTATTGTGTAATTTTTCTCGAGTTATTTATATTCTTTAAATCTTGTTATACGCGATATAATTAAAATAATGGACTAATGTATTTTATATCCTAAGAACAAGATCCATTTTAAGAAAATAACTAAAATAAATAAATTTCACCAATTACACCCACCACCCCACTCTAAAAGTATTTTTCAGTTCATTCCACAACGATTTTTATGTTATCCCAAAGGTTCTAATAGGAATTTTAATCTATCATATATGTTTTAGATGTTTCTACTACATATTAATTTTTATTTTAAGACTTTTGTTTGTTTGGTTTCTCGTTGCGAAGTTATGATATTAGATATATGTGAATTATTAGGAAGGTAAAAATTACATTCTTACATGTATTTTTATTATATTGATTTATGAAATCCTAAGAAATGGGTTTGTGATAGAGAAACATAAAATATTTTGAGTTATTATTTAACATGATAGGTATTTAAAAACATTTCTTTATACTAAAACTTTTAATATATTGGAAACTTTAAGGAAAAACTATGAAGTCTTTAAATAATATTAATGTTTTTGTACAAAAAATAGTGGGAATAAATATAACGGTGAAAAATTCCTTATGTAAATTTTTTAGAATAATAATAATATAAATAAGGTGAAATATAATTTGAGAACACTATTAGTTTTTTTTAAAAAATATGATGTAATTCCTCAATAGATGCTTCTTGTAAATCTAAAGATGTAAATTATCCCTCATTTAAGGAAAAAATGGTATGTTTTTTGATGATTATGTGAAAAAAACATGATATAGTTTTATATGATGTAAATAAAGTAATCAAGAGAATATTCAGGTCTAGATAAAAAAAGTAAAAAATAAAGGGACTAAATAAAATGAGGTTCTACATTGATATAATAATTGTCTCGTCAAAATGAAATCATGAAACAAAAAAGGTGAACTTGAGAGGTCTATTTGCAAGGATTAACACCAATATGAAGGTGAAAATTAATTTATTGGGTAAAATTATTTATTAAATATAATATCAAAAGTAAATCATGAAATTTAACAATGTATATATAAAATATCTAAATAAATAATTTTATGAAAAAATATCATTTATCTATAAAGCATGCTCTCAACTGGATGTGATGGAATCCCAATTTAAAGATAACAATATAGAGTTTTTGTAAGTTTCAAAAGAGATAAAATTTGGATGGAAATATCTTTTCTATAATATATATTATAATATAGATAATTTAGCATGTGATAATTACTAATGTATAGATATGGAATATGTAAAGAATAAGTTTTTTTCTAAATATGGAAAGGAAAATCCAAAAAAAATAATTATAAAAAAACTACTTCTACTATATAGGGTTAAGACATATCATGTATGTGTGTATTAATATGATAGAGGTATACACTGAAAAGATTAATGGTAAAGCATCTCATATTAATTAGGAACACAAAAGTTGAGATTTATTTTAGAGATAATTTATTTATAGTAACTTTTTTATAAGGAAATATATTACAAGATTAGTAAATGAGATTATAAGGAAACCATGGTTCCTTTTTAAAAGAGTAATCATGTTTTCATGAAAATGAAATATGTTACATTGAAAAATACAATTCCTGGAATTGTAAGAGTGTGAAACTAAAAGAAATAAAGGTGTGCACAAAACACTAATGGATGATTATTTAATGAACCATCTTGGATAATGAAGAAAAAAATGTAGAATATTTCGGAGAAGGAGGTTGTAAACATGTCAATAAGGAAGAAATACACATAATAAATTATAATTCCTAGATTAAGAAAGATAAACCCGGTGATAAATATAGAGATAAATTTATTATAGGATTTTGTTTCATAATCTAGAATAAAACATATCATTGTATAAATGGGATCAATTACAAATTGAATAGAAATTATAAGACAATAGAGATGTGTGATGGAAACATTCAAAATTGTAAATATTTTTGCACAAGTGTTATCAAAAAATTATTTACCAGTAAAAAGAGTTGTGATAGAAATGGTTATAGATAAAATAAAAGGGTTGGATCATAAATTCTTACTAAAATCCTTAAGTTGAGGATGTTTGAAAGGAAAACCTCTCCCCATTTATGTTTTCATATATTTAAAATGTGGTAAAACTATGTATATATTAAGTGGTGAAAAAATCCATGGAGTATTTAAAATGAAAAAAATAAAAATCTTGAATTATATATAGGGATATTTGAAATAAATTAATGTTAGAAGGCTATTATGGTCTAGGAAGAATATGAAAAATGTTATCAGAGCTTAAATCTGGAATTCAACCTCAAAATATGGTAGGAGAGAATTGATTGTTTTCAAATCCATTTTTCACCTCTTTCTCACATAGAGGATTTACTAAATTGAGAATGGAGAAAGTGATGAAGATTCCTTATCTTACTAAGGTTATCTTTTAATAATAGATTAATGTTTTTCATTTGATTTTTGTGTTAGAGGAGTTTTACTTAGGAAAAATTTCTTGCAAACCAATAGAAATTTGAATTCAAATCATAAAAAATTAATGAGTGTTGAAGACACCAAAAATTAGATACATCTAGAATTATTAAAATTAAGTATTATCTCATAAAAGGGAAGAAAACTAGCTGAAGTTAAAATAAACTTAATACTGGAGAAAGTTTGAAACTGTAAGGAATTACTTCTAAGAATATTATGGTTGCAAATAATTAAAAATTAATTCTTTGGATTTTTCTTGAGTAGTAAGCTAGATAATTATAAATAACAATAAATAATTAGGGTATTCTATTTTTATCATATACTTATTAGATACTATAAAATTAAACCTCGTAAGAGAATATTTAGCTTGGGAGTTTTCTAAGGAAGCATAATTATAGTAGGGGTCTTAAAAGGTGGAAGAATATTCTCCTCAAGAATGTGATTAAAATTTGGGATTAAAAACATTTCGATAGGATGAGATAAATGAAGAAGGATAATGTAATCTAGAGTTTATCCAGATAAATATGTAATTAAAATCATAAAATAATCCAAAAAAATAAGAACACAGACAATAAATATTAGTTCATCGTAATTTCAATGAAATGTTAACTGAAATTCAATGAAAAAAGTAGATACCCATGGTTTAAGGTGTTTAAAATATAATGAGAAGAGCTAACTACCTGATAATAGGCCCATACATTGAAAAATTGAATGAGAAATGGGTTTATGTCCATTCCCCTCCCTACTCCTTAGTAATTTTAGTAGTAGTATTTATAGTAGTAGTAGTATTAATTGTAACATTAGAAGAAACACTAGTCACATAACCAATATTTAATAATTAATAATATATTCAATATAAATATTAATTAGTAATTAAATAATTAATAACTATTAATTTAAATGATATAGTTAATAATAAAATTATGGGATTTCTTGAGTGTTAAAGTCACCCATTAATTTTACATCCAACTAGGGTTCCAATCCAAAAATCCTCCTTTGGGGGGATTTTGGGGTTGCAACAGCAACAGGGAAAGGTCTAGTACATTGTAGGCGGTATAGCGAGCAAATAACAAGGGACTTTGAACCATGATGAAGGGGTATTTTAACCATCAAATGTTGGGCCTTCAGGTTATGAAAATAATAATGATCCAACTATGGAGTGGGATAACCCTTTGAGGGTGGTGTGATTTTTCCTCACTGGTTCAGGAGTGTGTGAGTTGTTTCCTTTGATCATAACCTCTAGGAACTTAATAATAAAAAATCATTAAAAATATAATTAATAATAATAATTCATTAATATGACCACTGATTATTCATTATTATTAATTTTATTATTTATTACTAGTTATATTAAATATATTATTAAATATTAAATATTATTAAATATTAATTATATTAATTTTTTTTAATAATTATATTAATTAATTATTTTTTTTTATTTTTTTTATTAATTTTGTTTTGGTTTAAATATATTATAATATGTTAATTTCATTATTAATTATTAATTATATTAATTATTAATTAATAATAAGTAATTATATTACTAGTTATTATTTATATAAATCATATAATTAATTTTCAATTACATTATTAATGATTACTTATTTATTATATTATTTAACTATTTGCAAAAAAACATTTAACTTTTCCCAACATGGGCATATTTGTTGGTAAATGTAAATCATTTGTGGGTAAATAATTTTACCAATAGACATGTCTAAGTCACTAAATTTATGGTAAAAACTTTGTCTCTAAATATTATTGTGATAGATAAAATAGTTTTATTGTAATTATAATAATACCAATAAATAATATATGTGTTGGAAAAAATATTTATCAATATATTCATATGACAAATTTATTTGTTGGTAATATTCTTAACTTGTCATACCAATAGTTAAAATCTATTTATAAATTATATTTTAAATAAACTATTATGTGTGGGAGTTCCAATACATGTTACTAAAATTTTATTTATTAATATAATTATATTTATTATATTTATTATATTATAATTATAAAAGTATCTTATATAAAAACCTAAAAAAGTGATACATTATTTAAAAAATAATGTTCAAGCATAATTCAAAAATTTATACATGTTACAAACATATATAAATATGTTCAAAATCTAAAGGGATTTATATAAAATTTTATCAAATGAAACTGCATCAAACTTCATTAGTAATGTGCTCCTCTCACTCATCAACTATCATTACCGTGGTTCACACTACATGTCCATAAAAAAGAATATCGCCAGTAAAAGTTACACCACATTGAAAACATAGACAACTAGAAACATAAAAGGCATTATCATAATTACCCAGATTTTATAACATTGGCACTTAGGTGTCCTTGTAATCCCAACAAAATTAGTGTTAGCATTCCATCATGGTTTATGTTTTTTAGTACCTATCTTTGAAAATTGAAATAAACCAATTTAGTATTGATATCAATGAAATAAAAGCACTCTTAACTAAATTATCAGTGTGATTCATTACAAAGAACCCATTTCCTATTAGTCTCATTCTTATTTGTGTAACTTTTGTAAGTGAGAATGGAACTCTTTTGACTACTGTTATTGGTTCGAACCAACTAAAGTCCTTGATTCCTTGAATATTTCCCCTCCTCTAATGAGGATTGAGATCATAGTAGGTAAACATGAAGCTTTTCTTGAGGGTGATATTAAGGGATGTATCACAATGAGATTCATGGGACCAAAGTCTACCAATGATTCACTAAAGATTTGGTTTCTTTCCTGGTAGATGATTTAGGTTTTAGTGATGTCCTAGCTAGCTTGAATGTTCAAATATAGTGTCAAAGGATATAGTTGAGGGTGATCTCTTTGATGTTATATGCAAGGAGACCTACATTCACTTCTTAGATCCAATTTCCTCTTGTATTATTACATGTCTAATAAGGGACATCAAGGATTATTTAGTGGAATAGAAGTTATAGGTGCACCAGTTAGTTGAGGATGTGGGTATTAGGTAAGATCCCTCCAAAGAAGGAGAAAGTTCCAAGATAAACTATAATCCACTAAAGATAACTCTATCAAGATTCTATTAGAATTTTTTTTGATCAGGTGGAGGTCTTCATGAAGATTTGTTGCAATAAGGACTTAGTGGTATATGAAATTATACAAAGATAATTATGTAGAAAAAGAAAGTGTTGGTTTTTATTTCCATGTATAGGATGTTCTTCATGGGATCTTAACATTAGATAATTTGCCTCAATAAAATCCAATTGATTCTAATATTTACTTCTTTAATTAGTACGATTCACTCAAATAAGGGGAATACCATGGATTTTCAATAATATAATGAGGTAAAGGAAGTAAAAAGTTTAAAAGAAACTATTCAAGAAAGATGACTATATGATCACTCACATACCTATTAATACACTATTGATCACCTCTATGTTGAGAAAGGGTCTAGATATATATATGCCGTATAAAAATTGAAAAAATATAATAAGTACATATAAATATCTTTATATAATATTAGGTACTCAAAATTTATCATCATTTAATGATGAATGTCAAAAAAATATTTATGAAAACATAATTATATGGAATCCTAAAATGTAATCATTTTTTTAATCAATTTTCAAGAAATGAAAATTAAAGTTTATGTAAAACAACTTTAATTCACTTTTAACATCATTTTACTCTTTTTGTTTAAAAAAATTTGATTAAAAAATGACCACCTTCCACAGAACCTCTCATATAAGAACAAAACTATTTTTTCAAATAGATATCTGATTCATAAAATAAAAAAAACTAGTTTCTTATCTTGATTATGTATTTAAATACAATTCATTTTATAATGTTTATAAAAATTAAGATTAAAATAGAAATGAAATAGAAATTAAATAAGTCATTGATTTTACATTATTTAAATAAAACTCTAAATTTCTAAATGTTGAAAAAAACCATTAACTATGAACTCAATAATTTGGATCATTACATAAAAATTAGTAAATGAATAGATAGATCTCATAAATGATATCACATATTCACTTATATACTTTTATAATACTTACATTGTGATCATTAATGTATGCATACTAGAAAAGGTAGTAAGAGAACATATATTGGTAGCATAAAGTTGGTCATCCCTAATTTCGAACGTAGGTGCCTATAAGTAACTGATCACTCCCACTCATGTATGAAGTTCCTCTTTCTTGAACTTATGAATGGAAGCTGTTTATCCTCAATATCACATTGGTACTAAGAATATTCATAAAAATTGTATTGGAGTCTATAATATCACAAATAGACTGTAATAAACTAATCAAATTATAGTGTTTGTGTGTGTGTGTATAATAGTAGCATGCATCTGTTTGTGTAACACCAGAATGTACACTAATAATTCATCATAGTAGAGACTACTATAGTTTTTCTATCTATGCTATTATGCTACAACGATTTTTTAATGTATTATCAACTTTCTATAGTATATGCTTGACTCTGATACTATTATAGATGTTTGTGTTTGTATGTGTAATAAGAACTCAATCATTTAAGTATGTTCCACCACTATAGAAGATAAGTCTTAAGAATACAATTCACTAAAATTTACACAAAACAAAACAATACAAGTTTTAGATAGAAACTCAAAAGAAAAAAAATAAATTTTTTTAAAAAAATCATTAGCCAATAGTTTATTTACAAAAGAACATAAACCATAAATATGAGCTAACTAAAATAAATGCATAAAAAAGAATAGAGGTAAAGTTTCAAGAACTAGGGATCTATCACTTATTCTAATCCTTATATGAAAACAATAAAAATTCAACATTTACAATTACCGAAATATATTTGGATTCTTGTCTCTTTACAAATAATCTCAAGTGATCATATTCATGATCCACATTTTTATTGATTTTAAATCAGGTTGTGCATTTACAATTCAAACCAAGACAAAGAGTAAATAATAGGTGAGTGAGAAAAATTAAACAAGGCATTAATATTATATTACCTTAAACATGTAGCCTCAAAATACTATACACACTCCATTTTCAACTAATGATAAAGCAATAGGTCTAAGAAACTATCAATGTTTTCATTGTGACAACCTTTTCTATTATCAATAGTAAGTATGGGTAATCATTAAATTCAAATCAGTCATTATTTTTCATTAACTCAATCTTTATATGGAATTTAATAGAAATAGATCAGATTCTTATAAAATAAAATAACATGTCAAATCACTAAAGATGTATAAATAATATAAAAGTGTCTAGTTATAATTCATGATATAAATTTACACATGTTTCAAAGGTAAAATAAAAGTCTCAGACCAATACACCCAACAATGTATAGAGTAATCACAGTTCAAAAAAATAATTTATTTGTCATTAAAATCATGAAATATTTTTAGGCTACCTTTATTTTACAAAATGCACCAAACATAGAAAAATTATTAAGAGCCTATGGGATTAAATACATCCAATAAAGCACTACTGTATGTTATCCCACGTGCCAATTTTATAGAAAAATATTTAATATATACCATGATATATCTACTCATTTGATCCACTTCAACCATTATTTTTATATGTAATTTTGTTTTTGGAATAAATGAATGTCAAACAATTATGAAAATTTTTAGATAATGCTTCTAACTATTTAATTAGCATGGTATTATCTTACCATAGGTCAAATTCATGCATAATTCTAAGAGTTACCACCATAACTGTAAGAGACTCCACCCAATAAATGAATGATCCCACCATGAATATTATATCTTACATTATATTTTAATTTTCTCTCTATGTAATTAATGTTTTGAACATAGCTATTAGAGTCTCCTTCCCAACACATGAAAACTCTTCTCCATGGTCCTCTAAAAGAGTGATATATGGATCTTCCTTCAAGTTTTGTGACACTATAATTAAAGTGATGTACATATTAAAAACATTTCATAATTTTACCTCTATAATTCATCTTGAAGACAAAAAATATCATACAAAGATAAAACATCAACTCTTCTACTCGCAACTGGTGATGGGTCTACACTAAATTTGATTCCACATTTGTATCCACTCAATTAGGATTTGGGAAAAACTTTATAGGTTTAAAGGGCATTAAAACTATCAATTCATTATGAAATAATGATGGATCAATGTCAATAGGGACCATAATGTCAGAATCATCATTTATAGGATTAAATTCTAAAATAAGGCTTCCATTTATGGACAAAAAAAATAATATAAACATTGTGAGTAGGGCATATTTTTCAAAATAAATACTTCATGTATCTCAGAAATTCATAAGTCTAAATAATTTAAAGGTGTATAATCATTCACAAAAATAGGAAAGCAATATGAATATCGATCTATATTGATGAAATAAAGTGAAAATATTAATAATACCTAAATGTAAAATAGATATCGATGAAACATGTTAGGTAAGTGAAACATCCAATAATAGAAGGAATACATGAAGTGTTCTTATATTCATAGAATTAAATACAATTACAAACACAACACCATAAAGGAAAATTTAAATTTCTATATTTGAAATAGAAATATATGTTTTTTGGTTAGAATAGAGGATGACCTCAAAACCAAGATTGATGATTGTTACAAGGAAGAAAATACAAGTTCAGACTTTTTAGCCTCTTAGAAAAGTTATTCCCAAGAAGATAATCACACCCTAGAATCAATGAAATTTCATAAGAATCAACAAGATAAATGGATGTTGCAATAATATAACCAAATCCTTCTAAAAATGTTTATAAAAAATCTTTCAAGGCATTAGAAATTCATACATGTGTGTCTATAGATGTGTTTCAAGGGTAAGTGTGTGGAAAACATAAAATAATATTTAAAGGCACTAGAAAACAAGTCTCAAACATGTTAATAGTGTATAATAATTTATAATAGTACGAAACCAATATGAAAATCAATATAGATTAATGAAAAAATTAAAAAAAGTAATCAAACTGGAAGTGAGGTAAGTGAAACATCTAGAAATAGAAGGAATAAATTATGTATGGTTATATATATATAATTAAATCCATTTAGTATAACAACACCACAAAGAAAAATTCAAGTCACAATATCCAATACAAAAATTAAAGTTGTACTAGTTGGAATAAAGGATAACACTATAACCAAGCTACAAGATTGACGCAAGGATGCACTTCAAATTTTATCTTGTAAGGAATCAAAAAAAGAATTTTTCAGTAAGTTAACCACACCCTAAATACAATTAAATGTCATATATATCAACTAAATATATAGATATTATAATTATATAACCAAATACTTCTGAGAGATATTTATATAAAATCATTCAAGACATTAGCAATTTATGCAAGTTTGTGCACACATGTGTTTTAAGTGTTAGTGAATAGAAACCACCAAATAATATTATCCAGCACAAGGAGAAAACTTGTATACATTTTTAGAGTGTAAAATAATTCATAATACCAAGAAACCAATATAAAAATCCATTTATATTAATTAAATCAAGTGAAAAAACCAATGAAACTTGAAATTACAATAAATATAAATGCATCATGTGAGACAACCACAACACCCAGTAATGAAATTCATACATAATGTTCTTCTATATGGGATAATGCATAAGTATAACACAATTTCAACATAAATACCCTACAATTACCTCATTGTAATATAATATTAGTCCTACCTAATCCCTTATCGTGGACATCTCAAATCAAATTCAACACTCCAAACAAGACCCAACTGTTAGAGGAAGGTTCACGTATTCATCTTAAGTATTTAACATCACATTCCTTTTTAAAGAAAAAACCATTCGGTATTGATATAAAATTATGAAATCAATATTCTATAGTGATGAAATAACCTTGTTCTTATAATTATTATATTATGTGGAATGAAACTTTTCCAAAACTATCAAGGATGACTATATATATAAAGTTGAAATCTTGAACAAATTATTCACTACAATTATTGGAAACCTAGGAAATTATTCCTTTTTATTCTTTTGGAAACCCCTATATTGGATGGTTGAATAAGAAACATAAGCATGAATCAATACTCTAAACACCCCAATAATGATGAAAGAAATATTTTCCCTGGAATTGTGACTATTCAATGAAGTTAAATTTAGTAAGACAAGAATTCATACATATAATATCCAGAATAAGATTTGATTTCCTCACATCCTAGGTTTGAGTATCAAAATACTGTTAACTATTCCATTAGAGTTTAGATTAAATATTAATAAAGGTGAACCTTGGATTTTTCCCTCACATGAATGACGATTCATGCTCCTGAAATGAAGCTCAATGAGTGTTCCCCTCTCTCTAATAAAGCTATTGATGTAAAAATTTGTGAGGGATGGAGTGGAATAAAGGGATAATAGAGGAAGGGATATCTCCCAATCTCAATCTATAAATAAGTTTCTATACATAGAACAACAAAATTTCATACAACAAAAACAATCGAGGGTGTTTATGATTATACCCATATTCTAAACAACATCATTATGCTCCTCAATATTGTATTGTTCTTGTAATATTAATGAGTTAATGAGAATTGAATCCATGGAAGGTGGAAAGAGATAAGATACATGGGGTGGTAGTGATCATCTAGGGAGGAAGATTGAGGATGGCTGTGAGTAAGAGGTGGAGAGGAAGAATGAAAGGGAGGTGAGAATTTGGCAGGGGAGGTGTGGGGAGAGTATTTATAAAACTCATTAGGGTTAATCCTCTATTTTAAGTTTTAACATATTTTTATTATTATTGAAAATGTATTTAACATTCATTCTATATGATAATATTTTTAAATGGAATTTTAATTTTTTGTATCAAATATTATATATATATATATTTAAAAAATTAGAATGGATTTTAAATTAGATCCCTATGTATATTTTTCATTAATGGATGATAATAATAATAATATAAATATTACGGGTCCTCCGTACTGACACTACTAACCTTCATTTTTTCCCACTATTAGTGAGTTGAGTGTTAATCAGGTGTGATTTCCAAAAATCTCAGCTATCTTGTTAGTAGAAACATACAATATATATATATATATGTATGTATGTATGTATATATTCATGCATGAATGTATGTATGTATTCATTTCAACAAATATTTTTAATTTGAAAATTACTTTAATTTGATGAATAAATATATATTTTTATTAAAAAATGATTTTTTGGTTTATATATATATATTGTTATTTTTATAACATTTTTTTATAAAACAATTTATTGGAACAATTTTTTATAATGGTAAAATATTTGTCGGTAATAATAGATATTAATAACAGATTCATGTGTTGGTAGAAAAATGCCAGTATTCATTCGAAAAGATAACATATGTGATTATTAGTAAAAGATATGTTGGTATTGAAAAGTTAATACTGAAAAAACTTAATATCTATTAGAATTGTTCTTTTTTACCAACAAATATATTATGTGTTGCTAATTTTATGTTGGTAAAATCGATTTTTTAGTGATATAAATTGTATGATTAATTATTAATTATACTAATTATATTATTATTTATTAATTATATAATAAATAATGTATCATTAATTTGATTTTATTATTAAAAATATATTATTTTTCTAATACTGAAAAAATGAAACATGAATATTAAAAAAATATCACTACTCCCTTATAAAAGGGGTGTTTTCAATTATATTTTTGAATTAATTTAATGCATGTAATTTTGAATGAAATAATTATCAATATTAGGTAGAGGTGATTAAAAGCCCAAAACAAAAAAAACCCATAATCCTAATGGTTTAAGGCTCATCCTCCCATCAAGGAATGAAAATCACCCACTGGAAGGTCCATGTTCAAGATGACACGAAGTCCTAGGTGAATGTGGTTCAAAGGCCTATTTTTTGGATGATATGAAGGCTTAGAAGAGCACCCTCCATCATGTCAAGTGTAACATCCCGGCTCCGGGTTCCACTCAACGGGTGCCCCGAACTCAGTTCGCCACATGACCTCAAGTGCATTTCCCCAAACGCCAGAGGCTGCCGACTAACAGCGAGGGCCCATGTCTGATAGTGGGGAAACTATGACCTCATTTGTCAAAGTGTAGCACAGCGGAATGGAAATAAACATACAAAAACAGCAGAAGTAGTAAACCATACACAACTGAATTAAACAACTACAGTAGACATAACCAACCAGTATATAAATATTGGTGCAACATGCCTCAAATTCTAAGAAAGCAGCCAAAACATGTTACACAACAATACAATACAGTACAAGTATAGGAAAGAAAAACAGAACAACACAGCTGGTAGCATCGCAAGCCTCAGCCCGATCCCATCCTCCCCTACTTCTCAACAATAATCATATACCTGTATAAGGACCCTTTCCCTTATCTACACTTGCAGAAACGTAATCTATTTGGGCCGAAAAGCATGACCCAAACAGGGTGTGAGAAATAAATTCTCAGTAGGCACCCACCAAAGGCCTGTGCACAACTGTGTGTAGACATGCAACAACAGTGTGCAAAAGTAAATGCAATAAACTAAGCAGTACTCAAGTAACTAACTTTACCAGTTATATTTCCATTTTAATTATTTATTTAACCATTTAATATTAAGGAAACACCATAGTGAATTCCAAATTAAGCAGTCGGCGTCCTCAGACAAGAAAAACCTCACCCTGAGGTAATCAGAATCTCGCCCTCAGGCATTCAGAATCTCTCCCTCAGGCATAACAGAATCTCGCCCTCAGGCATAACAGAAGTCAAGCCCTCAAGCATGAAAGGTTGCGCTCAGGAAAAATAGAACGTCACCCTCAGGCTAATACAGTCACACCCTCAGGCTATTGTAAACACCACCCTCAGGCATAAGTAACCGGGCCATGCCCAACATATAAACATGCAATTTACATAAAATTCCTCTCAAGGTAAAAGTAATTCATAATTAAACATGGAATACCCTCAGGTATCCTGGCCAAATGGCTAAACAGAGGAACACACCCCTCAGGATGGTCCTAGATCCAAGCAACGATCCCAAAGAGCATTTTCTTATCACAATTAATTACCTATTCAATTATAGGTATTTAAAATAGCCACGGCCTCAGCCAAAGGACACCCCAAATATGGGTTCGTAGCTCAAAAATGCACAAAACGCACAACAGTTGGAAAATAACACCAAGAAACCTACCTTAAACGCCAACGAATGATATACGTGAACGTCGATTCTAGAAATGCCCAATAATGACGTAGATCTGATGTAAAAGAAATTTTTTTCAAACTTAAATAACTTCCCTATGGGAAAGAATTGGTAAGAACTACTCTAGGAGAAGGGAGACCTGACCCGTGCGGTTCCAGGGAGATCAACGGTGCAGAAAACGGATTCCCGACGTACGCTCGGTGGATCTCCAAAGCTCTGGCCTCCCTCTTCCACTCCTTCTTCCCATTCTATGTCTTCCCTGTGAATAGGGGAGACTACTTCCCATTTTAAGTGAAAAAAGTACACGACATGTACTTTCGAGTACACGACGTGTACTTCCGAGTACACAACATGTACTTCCTTTATTTAACTGTTCATCGGGCGGTTTCCCACCAGCGTGGCACTATTCATCTGCTGACTTGACTACACAACATGTCTTCTTGAGTATACGGCATGTTCTATCGCACAGCTGGCCACCGCCTTACTATTCACCTGCTGACTGACTACACAACGTGTAAAGGATCACTACATGACATGTAGTCGGTTTCTACACCCTTCGTCGCTGACATGGCCACACGATCTGTGTACTCATTCCACACAGCCAAAAGTACACGACTTGTGGAAAATTACATGATGTGTACTTTCCAAAATTTGGGATTTTCCCCCATTTTCCCATATTTTCTCAAATACACTTAAGGAAAATAGAAAGAAGAAACCCGTACCTCAGAAGTAAGAACTGGGTTCTTACAAACTTTCCCCCGTAAAGCAATTCGTCCCCAAATTTCCCTTCCAAGGGTGGAAAAGATACAACCGTGAATAACTCTGGCAACCGAGCATGTACGTTGGTCTCCCGCTCCTAGGTTTTGTCCTACACTCGGCCATGCTGCCATATCACCCGTACGAGAGGAACTGACCCGCCTCAGAGAACCTTCATGCTCCTATCAACAATACAAATCAGATGCTCCTCAAAGGACACATCAACCTCAAGCTAAACCTCCTCAAGATGAAAGATGTGAGACGGGTCTGAATGATAGCAGCGAAACTGAGATACATGGAAGACATCATGCATGGCTCGGTACCTCTGAGGTAACTGCAACCGATAAGTAACCTGCCCGAGTCTCTCTAGAATCTCAAATGGCCCCACATACCATGGTGAAAGTTTTCCCTATCTCCTGATCCGTCTGTGTCCCAACCTCGGTGAAACACATAGGAAAACTTGATCCCCGACCATGAACTCCAAAGGTCGTCTGCGGCGATCATCATAAGACTTCTGACGAGACTGCGCAGTAGCCATCCACTGCTGAATCAACTGGACCTGCTCAGAAGTCTCCTGCACGAGACGTGGTCCCAGTAAATATGACCCACCTACCTCTAACCATCACAAAGGTGATCTGCATGGCCTGCCATATAAAGCCTCGTATGGTGACATCTCAATAGTTTCCTAAAAATTGTTATTATAGGAAAACTCGACTAGGGGTATGTGCTTCTCCCAAGAGCCCCCAAAGTCTAGGTAGCATGCTCGTAGCATGTCCCCGAGCACCTGTATCATACACTCTAACTGGCCATCGGTCTGAGGGTGGTAAGCTGTGCTCAGAAGCACCTATGTACCCAGTTCCCTCTAAAAACTCTACCAGAAACGAGACATAAAATGGGCGTCCCTATCTGAAACGATAGAACAAGGGACCCCATGAAGACGTACGACATCTCGGATATACAACTTTCCGAGCTCGTCAACACCGAAGGTTTCCTTGATCAGCAAAAAGAGAGCTACCTTCGTGCGTCTGTCCACAAAAACCCACATGATATCATTGCCTCGAGGTGACCTCGTCAAACCGGTCACGAAATCCATCGCGACATCATCCCATTTCCACTCCGGAATGGGTAACTATTGTAATAGTCCGGCTGGCCTCTGATGCTCCGCCTTCACCTACTGACCGGTGGAACACATCATAACCAAACCAGCTACATCTCTCTTCATACCCGGCCACCAGTATTGACGTCTCAAGTCATGGTACATCTTGGTAACCCCAAGATGAACTTCCCAAGTTGAATCCTAAAACTCCCACATCAACTCCTCACGTATATCCCCTGGAACCCACACTCATCTATGGAAACACAGAATTTCATCTTCGCCTATCATCCAACCAGGAGGAGGGTCCTCACTTGCCACCAACTCCCGTAGAACTAGGCCTTTTGGATCAGATAGTTGTCTCATCCTAACGCTATCCAGGAGGGTAGAAGTCACAGCTAAAGATGAAAGATATGTTTTCTACTGACTTTCGTGAACCTCCAAATGCATCTCAGAGAACAAAGCCATGAGATGCCACTCATCACTGGCCTCCTGCACAACCTATACCTGGGTCTTCCTACTCAGTGCATCAGCTACTGCATTACCTTTACCATGTGTGTAGGCATGCTCAAAATCGAAGGAATGAAGGTATTCGACCCACCTTCATTGTCTCAGATTCAAGTCACACTGAGTAAAGATATAATTGAGACTTTTGTGGTCGGTGAAGACCAAAAAATGTCCTCCCAATAGATAATGTCTCCAACAGCGCAACACATGAAAAACTACAGTCAACTCGAGATCATGCATTGGGTAATTCCTCTCTTGTGGCCTCAACTGCCAAGACCCATACGCAACAACTCAATCAACCTACATCAACACAGCTCCCGGTCCAATACCTGATGCATCACAACAAACTGTATAGCTCTTCCCCTACTCTGGGAGTATCAGGATTGGTGCTGATGTCAAACTTACTTTCTGGTCCTAAAAGGATGTCTAGCAAGCTTCTGACCAGGCGAACTTCACTCCCTTCTTAGTCAAACCCGTCAACAGTGCTGCTAAGCGGGAGAAGTACTGTATGAAGCATCTGTAGTAACCAGCCAGCCCTAAGAAACTCTGTATCTCAAACACATTCTTAGGCTTCTCCCAAGAAACTGCTGCACTCACCTTCTCTGGGTCTACTGCAACTCCTTCCTCTGAGATGATATGAACCAAGAAGTGAATCTGGTTCATCCAAAAGTGGCACTTGGAGAGCATAGCATATATCTTATGCTCTCTTAGTGTACTCAATATGATCTCAAGATGGGTGGCATGGTTGTGTCGAGTGTGAGAGTACACCAAGATGTCATCCACGAATACTACCACAAAAGAGTCCAGATAAGGGTGGAACACACTATTCATCAGAGCCATAAAAACTGCTGGCACATTCGTGAGTCCGAATGGCATAAACAAGTACTCATACAGACCATATCTGCTCTGAAAGGCTGTAAGCGGTATATACGATGGTCTCACGCGCAGTTGATGATATCTTGATCTCAAGTCAATCTTCGAGAACACTTATGCTCCACGAAGTTGATCGAAAAGATCACCAATCCTCGGCAAGGGATATCAGTTCTTAACTGTCAACTGGTTCAGCTTACGATAATGCACACAGAGTCTGAGGGTACCATCTGCCTTCTTCGCGAAAAGGACTGGAGAACCCCAAGGAGAAGTACTAGGTTGGATGAAACCCTTTTCCTGTAAATCCTCTAACTTCCTCTTGAGATCATACAACTCAGGCGTGGCCATCCTATAAGGAGGAATGGACACTGGTGCTGCTCCTGGCATAAGCTCAATAGAGAAATCCACCTCATGATCTGGAGGTAGACCAGAAAAGTCGTCTGGGAAGACATCCCTGAAACGATAAAAAACTGGAGGGATATCTGTCTGACAAGTCACCTGATCATCCAAATATAAACTCGCGATCTGGGCTGTGACTCTCCCTCACCCACGAGGCTATGGTCTATCTCTACTCGCCTGAACATCCTACTCGCCCTTGTATAGAAACTTTCCACCCTCTGGTGACGTGAAACTCACCCTACGATGATAGAAATATAAAAAGGCTTGAAAGGGAACCAACTAGTCTATCCCGAGAATGACATCATAAGGTATCATCTCTAAGACATAGAGGTCCCAAAGAAAGTGACACCCACCAACCTCAAAGGGGAACTCTTTGCACTGACGAACACCAGCCGTTCTAGTCCCCAACGGAGTGTCTAGAGTCAAGATACCAGAAGAAGTAGAAACACAGAGCCCAAGGCTCTCCACAACGGGAACATATATAAAACTATGTGTAGAACCCATATCAAAAATTACTGAAGAAAAGACAGAAGATACTATAATAGTACCTCTAACTGTAGAAGGTCCGGGATCCTGCTCCTGTTGGGTCTATTGGACTGCATATACCTGCCCAGTGCCACAACCCTGTGACACAGCCTGGCTACCTTGAGCTGTCCTGCCCTGCTGCCTCTGAGATCCTGGTGTCTGGATACCATGGCCACAACCACCTTCTCTACCTCCAAGCCCTAACGTATTCCAGTTTCCCGAATGGTAATAAGATACTGGTCCTGCTCCCGCACACAGAGTCTGCATAGAACCCCTCTCACTGGACACTGGTAGAAACGCCCTGCAAAAGCGCTGTAGATTCCCCATCTTTCCACAAGCTCGACACTCCACTGGATCACGTGGACACTGAGGTCCCTTGTGCTCCTATTTACCACACTGGTAGCACCTGATCGGGCCACCTGAAGAGACTGCCTGGATGGTACTTCCACCCTGAGAGAAATCCATCTGTCTCTTCCTCTTTCCAGTAGAAATAGTACCAGTAACTTGTGCTGAACCGCCCTGGCCCACACCACTAGCTTCACGCAGGTTCCTCTCTGTAATCAGCGCCTGGTTCACAATAGCATGTACTGAAGGCAACCTAAAAACATTCACCAGCACTCGAATGTCATATCGGAGACCATCCTCAAAACATCTGGCTCTCAATGTCTCATCACCCACCAGTATGGGTGAAAAATGATGAAGCTCGGTGAAACGAGCATAATAGTCCATCACCGACATAGCGCCCTACTGCAAATTCATGAACTCTCGAGCTCTATCTACCCGCAGCATTTCTGGAAAGAAGAATTCATAGAAGACTACCTGGAAATCTTCCCACGCCATGTATCTATGATTCTCGGACTAGGTGGTAACACCCCACCACCTCTTGGCGGAATCCTGCAGCATGTAAGTCATGAGTTTGACCCTTCGCCCTAGAGGCATCTCAAGATGCTCAAAAATAGTCTACATAGATCCCAGCCAAGACTCCGGAACCTATGGTTCTCCATCCCCTGAAAACATAGGTAGATGATACTGCTGGAAGATACGAGTAAGCTCAGCCATAGGTGTGGCAGCTGACGGTGCTCCCTGAAAGGTCTGCATGAACCGCATAAAGCCTTCATGGAACTGCGCATCCACGCCTATGTACGGTATAATGGCTGGTGCCGCATCTGGCTATGCTGGAGGATCAAATGGTATCCCATGGCCCCTCATCTCTGGAGTATAGTCATCGCTGCTCTCCTGGTGAACAACGCACGGTCGTCTCAGCGGCATGACACTACATGGTCAAAAACAAACCTTTAGAACAAGATTAACAACAACCAAAAATGAAGAAACCCAAAAGGGAACATGAGGAAGAAGTCATTCAAAATTTGAAAAACCAGACTACATGGCATGTATATTGACTACACGACATGTACTTGACTTTCCTTCCCCTTCCCGGCTCCTTATACACGGCTAAGCTACATGGATCCCATTGAACAAAACTATATGGTGTGTATAACATCTACACGGCGTGTATGGTGTAATTTCCAACTGCTCGTGTCGTTTGTGACACGGTCGATGACTCAGCTTGTTACTACACAGTGTGTGACACTCGAACACGGCATGTACACCACCCCATTTTTCCAGCCACACGGCTAAGTCCACACGGTCTGTCCTCAGACAAGACTACACGATGTGTCCCACAGGTACACGGCGTGTTCAAGGAGAGGTGACACAGACCCGTGTTATTAGTTACACGGTCGAGTCCCCAGGTCACACTACACGACGTGTTCATCATTGACACGACGTGTATGTCTTAAGTCTACTCTGTCTCTATTGTTAGTTACACGGGCGGACTCCGGGTCAACACTACACGGTGTGTACTTCCGGTACATGGCGTGTTCATACCAAGTTCTTCCCTTCCCTGTGTCACCGCCCACATAGTTTTTGACACAGAAAGAGACTACACGACATGTACTTTGGGTACACGACGTGTACTTAAAAAGTTTTCTTTTCTTCCTAAATAGAAGAACATACAAGGCATGTGTAAAACACTACATGGTGTGTATACTGGGTTTTCCGGACAGTATGCCTCAGAAACTACTTCGGAGCCTAGAAAATACTGAAAAACAACACCTAAGTGCCAAATTCTGGTCCTTGAGGGCCCATACTCCCCACAAATCAAATTTTGACATCTTATCTATGTTATAATAAACTAAACAATCAATGATCCACCAAATTCCAAAAAAATGAGGGCCCATACTCACTAAAAACCAAAGTTTGGTGTCCATTCTATCAACATGCTCATACGAAAATACCCTATCACATAGCAGGTATTTATCAAGTAGCTATCACAACAACATGCTTTTCTAGCACAACAACTATCACAACAACATGCACTTTATAATGCACCTACATGGCATGGAAACTATGAATGGAATGTGATTCATAGCATGTGCCTAAATGATGCATGAGATGTCATACCCTCATCTCATTGGGTTACAACTAAATAGAACCCAAGGATAAAATATAAATAGCACAAACACAAGTGCATCAACCATCGGTGAAAACAAATCAACTGTAAAATTGAAAAATCATTAAAATTTCAATACGAGGTAAATTGGCTTTTCCCTATACATGGGTGAGTTACTCCCGGGCACAACTTATTACCAACTACCGTTCTCGTCCTATCCTTGACTAAGGCTCCAAATAGTAAGTCAAAGAAAAGAACCCCTCTACTACCACTTTGTAACGTCTCGGCTTCGGGTGCCACTCAACGGGTGCCCTGAACCCGGTTCGCCACATGACCTCAAGTGCATTTCCCCAAACGCCAGAGGCTGCCGACTAGTAGTGAGGGACCATGTCTGATAGTGGGAAACTATGCCCTCATTTGTCAAAGTGTAGCGCAGCGGAATGGAAATAAACATACAGCAACAGAGGAATCAGTAAACCACACACAACTGAATTAAACACCTGCAGTAGACATAACCAACCAGTATATAAATAATGGTGAAACATGCCTCAAATTATAAGAAAGTATCCAAAACATGTTACACAACAATACATTACAGTACAAGTACATGAAAGCAAAACAGAACAACACAGCCAGTAGCATCGCGAGCCTTAGCCCGATCCCATGCTCTCCTAATCCTCAGCAACAATCATGTACCTGTATAAGGACCCTTTCCCTTATCTACACCTGTAGAAATGAAATCTTTTTGGGCCGAAAAGCATGAACCAAATAGGGTGTGAGAAATAAATTCTTAGTAGGCACCCACCAAAGGCCCATGCTCAACTGTGTGTAGACATGCAATAAAAGTGTGCAAAAGTAAAGGCAATAAACTAAGCAGTACTCAAGTAACTAACTTTACCAGTAATATTTCCATTTTAATTATTCATTTCACTATTTAATATCAAGGAAACACCATAGTGAATTCCTAATTAAGCAGTCAACATCCTCATAAAATCAAAACCTCAACCTCAGGTAATCAGAATCTCTCCCTCAGGCATTCAGAATCTCGCCCTCAGTCATAACAGAATCTCACCCTCAGGAATAATAGAAGTCAAGCCCTCAAGCACAAAAGGTTTCCCTCAGGCGAAATAGAACGTCGCCCTCAGGCTAATACAGTCATGCCCTCAGGCTATAGTAAACACCGCCATTAGGCATAAATAACCGGGCCATGCCCAATATATAAACACGCAATTTACATAAAATTACTCTCATGAAAAAAGTAATGCATAATTAAACATGGCATACCCTCAGGTATCCTGGCCAAATGGCTAAACCGAGGAAAGCACCCCTCGGGATGGTCCTGGATCCAAGCAGTGATCCCAAACAACATTTTATTATCAAAATTAATTACTTATTCAATTCTAGGTATTTAAAATAGCCACGAACTCAGCCACACGACACCCCAAATATGGGTTCGTAGCTCAAAAATGCACAAAACGCATAACCGTTGGAAAATAACACCAAGCCACCTACCTTAAACGCCAACGAACGATATACGTTAATGTCTATTCCAGAAATGCCCAAGAGTGACATTGATATGATGTAAAAGGAAACTCGTTCAAACTTAAATAACTTCCCTACGAAAAATAATTGGTAAGAACTACTCTAGGAGAAGGGAGAACTCACCCGTGCGGTTCCGGGGAGATCGACGGTGCAGAAAACAGATTCCCGACGTGCGCTTGGCGGATCTCCAAAGCTCCAGCCTCCCTCTTCCACTCCTTCTTCCCATTCTAAGCCTTATCTATGAACAGGGGAGGCTGCTGCCCATTTTAAGCAAAAAAAAAAACAAAGTACACAACGTGTACTTCCGATTACATGGCGTGTACTTCCTTTATTTAATTGTTCATCTGGTGGTTTCCCACCAGCGTGGCACTGTTCATCTGCCGACTTGACTACACGATGTGTCTTCTTTAGTACACGACGTGTTCTATCACACAACTGGCCACTACCTTCCTATTTGCCTGCCGACTGACTACACTGCATGTAAAAGACCACTACACGGCGTGTAGTCAGTTTCTACACCCTTAGTCACCGACATGGCCACACGCCCTGTGTACTCATTCCACGCGGCCAAAAGTACATGGCGTGTGGAAAAGTACACGGCGTGCACTTTCCAAAATTTGGGATTTTTCCCCATTTTTCCATATTTTCTCAAAAACACTTAAGGAAAAGAGAAATAAGAAACCCGTACCTCAAAATTAAGAACCAGGTTCTTACATCAAGTCAGTAGTCTTGCAAAGAAACCAAATTCGTTAAAAATAATAGGTTACATGATCAGTCACTAGAATAGATTTAGGTTTATCTTGCACTGGCCTTATCAGTGCTAAAAAACACTGATAAAGGGTTTCTTTTATCAGTTCTTTTTTAGAACTGATAAAAGTGAGACTTTATCAATTCTTTTTCTAGATCTGATAATGGTATCCTTTTTTAAGTTTTAAAGTATCACTAATAAAGGGTATGTTAATCAGTGGAAACAAAACGCACTGAAAAATGATGCCTTTTATCAACGCTAAAAAAATCACTGATAAATACACCTTTATTCGCGATTTTTTCCATCACTAAAAAAGTGGCCTTTATGAGAGTTGATAAAGGGTAATTTTATTAGCACTTGAAAAAAGAACTGATAAAGTGTACCATTTATCAGCGCTAAAAAAATCACAGATAAATGCCACCGTTTATCAGTGTTTTTTAGCATTGATAAAAGGTATATTTCATAAAAAAGTATATATCATTAAAAATTATATATTAATATATAAATATATTTCTATTTATATAAATATAATATATTTTATTATATATGATTTATAGAAGAGTAAATATGCATTTATACTTAATATATTAGATATTTAGTGAAAATGGATTATGAAATAATTTAAAAAAACATGAATTAATAATTTTATAATTATTATTGAGTAGTATACATTTAATAATAATTGGATGACATAAAAATTCAATAAATTAATGAATGATCTAAGATAAGTTGAAAACATTACTTGAACTTTAAATAAACATAACTTTTTATTTGAGTGTCTGTTTGGTTCCCACCACATATCAAATCAAATCATGTAAAGAGATATAATCTATATTGACTATGAGGATTGAGAAAGTGGTGAAAATGGGGTTTTCTAGTATTAAAAAAGGGGTGTGTGTGAGGGTGGTATCGCTTCAAGGTGGGTAGTGGGGGGGGGGGGGGTTGTGAGTGCTAATAGGGGGTGAATGTATAAAAGTGTGATCCCTCCAATTTTTTTTAATTTTTTATTAGAACCGATAAAGGGTTACTTTATCATTGCTAAAAACCCCTTTATTAATTCTTTTTTAGATATCATAAATATTGGATTTTAACTACACTTAGATTAACAACATTTTTTTAGTGCTGATAAATCTCATTTTTAACACTTTTAAAAGCACAATATATAGTAGTGAATTTTCAAATGAGTTATATAAATATTATTTAACTTTAGTGAAAGGGATTAACCTAAATAATGAAAAATATTTTTTAATATTTTAAACCTATCCCTTTTATATTATTTTTTTAAAAAACATTCAAAAGAAAACATGGGGATGGACTCAGTGATGGTGGTGAAGACTGGTGGGTGAAGGGAATTTCCGGAATAAAATAACTTATGATGATACAAATATATCAATAAATATAGAGTGTAATGTTACATGTTGATATATATCATAAATTCTTCATTAATATTATTTTATAATCATAAATTGTAGGTTCATGCCCTATAAATGAAAAAGACACTAAAAAAACCAGGCATTAGTGACAGTTATTTTTACTATTGGTGGTGGTTTAAACCATCGCTAAATAATTTACTAGAGGTTACTAAAACCATTTCATATTTTATTTTCAGAAATCATTTAATGTTAGTTATTTTCATTTAGCAAAAGTTTCTATAAGTATTTTTTTTGGAGAATTTAGTGAGGGATTTGATTTTATTTAGTGACATTTTTTTAAAATTAACCAGAAAATAAAATAGTTGAAATAAACATAACTTTTATTAATATATATAGAATTAGTTATGTTTAGAGGTGGCTAATAATAACTATTGATAAGTAATATTTTAAGAAATTTATTTAGTAGAATTTTATAAAAAAACCTCTAAATATTTCTCTTAAAATTTAATTTATTTTTTAAATTATTAATATCAAAATATAAATATAAAACCTCTGAAATGTAATAAAATAAAACATAAATGTATTCTAAACCCATCATACATACATAACACATAATAAATCAATAGTTATATATACATACATCCACTATCACCATATCCCCAGTCAACTGATAACCTCAGTCAATCCATACCTTAATCATCAATATATATATATAGTATGTCTAAAAACAACCCATGACCAATATACATCCATCCCATGACCTTCACTGCATCCATATACCTCTATATCATCTAATCAACTAGAATTGAGGACATCTTCTCATCAACTGTAACAAAAAAGAGGATAGAAATTAAAACTTAACATAATAAATCAAAATTAAAGTTGAATCATTGATAAAATTTAAACATATAATAGAAACTAAGAACCATAATGAATTTTTTTAGAGAATTACATGGATCAGAATGGTAAACCTCCTGCATACTACCAACATCTTTCACCTACAGTAAAAACCAGAACATTTAAGAAAAGAAATGAGAAATAGAAAATAAAAAAAATATTTAGAATGTTGCACATAAAATTTGTTATTTTTCTAATCAAACAGAAGAAATTTTAACATAAAACAAATAATATATCATGAAAAACACTTTGATATCATAAAAATACATATTTATGATATGATTAAACACTTGAAACTAAAAAGGGGAAAGTATATAACAATCTAATTAATTTTAAAATCCATGTGAGGTGTGTTTGAAATTTAATTAATAATTTTTTAAAGTATTTGATATTAATACATGTCCTATATTTTAAAAAATAAATAAATAGTTGTTTCCCAAATATTTGATGTTTATCTAAGTTAATTTTATATTTCTTTGACCATTACATGGATGTTTTAGTGTTTTAAAACACTAAAAACACATTTACAAAAATCATGAGAAAAACATAACTCATAATGATGTGTCTCAAGTTCGTAAATTTTACCCAGGATTCTATAGTCATTTTCCTCTAATTTCATGGAAAACTAATGTTGTTTTTTTATTTTAACCCCACAATACATGTTTTTAAAGGCTTTGGTACCATTAAAAACTATTTAACAAGTCATTATGACCACACCACAAGTCAGATTGAAATTTTTTCTACATGTACATGTCCAAAAAACCTCAATGGTGGTTTTCCTATGATTTCACATCAATCTAAGATCATTTTATATGGTTTTTACTATCACACACACATTTTAGTGTTATAAAACACTAAAAACGTGTTTATGGTCATCCTTGGAAAACTATAAATTGGAATGTTGTATAATCAGTTCCTACAATTCAAAAATAAATCTATAATTTTCCTACTAATTTCATGTTAATATAACATCATTTTCTTGATTTTAACCCCCAAAAAAATGTTTTTAAAGGCTTTGGTACCCTTAGAAACTATTTATCAAGTTATTAGGATGGAAACAAACTTTGTATTGACATGTTATCTATTCATACACATAAAAAATAACTCAAAGATGGTTTTCACATGATTTAATGTTAATAAAAATTTATTTTCTATGGTTTTGACCATTACAAACACATTTTAGTGTTTTACGACTCTAATTTTTTTTTATTGTCATCCTGGGAAAACTATAACTCGGGATGATTTGACATTAGTTCCTACATTTCAAAAATAAATATATGGTCATTGTACTATTATTTTAGGAAAACCTAACCACATTTACCGAATTTTGATCCTTCAATACCCATTTTTAAAGTCTAGTAAATTTGAAAACAATTTACTGAGTCATTCTATCTACACCACACATTGGATTGACATGTTATATGTGCATAGAAATACTGAGAAGATTGTAAATCATAATTTTTTTCATCAGTTACTAAATTTCAAAAATAAATCTATACTCATTGATCTCTGATTTTGTGGCTATCCGACATCATTTGCCTAGTTTTGACCCCCGACACACATTTTTATAGGTTTTGGTACCTTGAAAAATGGTTTACTAAGTCATTTTTACTACACCATAGGTTGGATTGACATGTTGTCTATGTGTAAACATAAAAAATAACTCAATAGTTGTTTTCCCATGATTTTACATTAATATGTGGTTGTTTTCTATGGTTTTGACCATTTGATGCATGTTTTTGTGTTTTAAAACTCTAATAATGCATTTATAGACATCCCGATAAAACTATAACTTTGAATAAAATGTTACTAGTTCCTATATTTCAAAACTAAATATATAGTCATTTTCCTCTAATTCCATATCCATCCGATATCATTTTCCTGGTTTGTACCCCCCAAGTTTTAAAGGCTTTGGTACCACTAAAAACAATTTAACAAGTCATTCCAATGACACCGCACATAGGATTGATGTTTTTTATATGTGTATACATAAAAAAAACCCAATAGTGTGTTTTTCCATTATTTGACATCAATTTGAGGTTTTTTATGGTTTTGACTATTACATTCACATTTTAGTTTTTTAAACACTAAAAATGCATTTACGGGCATACTAGGAAAACTGGAATTCATAATGATGTTATATCAGTTCCTACATTTCAAAAATAAATCTAAAGTCATTTTATTATGATTTTTTAAAAACCATACATCGTTATTCAGACAAAATCACAAGTCATATTGACATGTTATATGGTCATACACATTAAAAATATCTCAATAGTGGTTTTCCCATAATTTCACATCAATATGAGGTATTTTTCTATGGTTTGATAGTTTCTCACACATTTTAGTGTTTTAAAACAATAAAAATATGTTTATAGGCATCCCAGAAAAACCATAGTTATAAATGATGTGTATTTAGTTCCTACATTTCAAAAATAAATCTACAATAATTTTTTTATGATTTCATAGTAATATGACATTATTTTCCTAGTTTTGACCCCTCAACACTTGTTTTTTTAGGCCTTAGTACCTTTAAAAACTATTTATTGAGTAATTCCAACTACACCACATGTTTTATTGATGTGTTGTATATCCATACACATCAAATATAAATCAATGGTGGTTTTCCCATGATTTCAAATCAATTTGAGGACATTTTTATGGTTTTTACCATTACATGCATGTTTTAGTGTTTTAAAACAATAAAAGCATTTACAAGAATCCAAGGAAAACCATAACTCCAAATGAAATTCTATCAGTTCCTACATTTCAAAAATCAATATACAATCATTTTTTTCTAATTTCATGGAAATATGACATCATTTTTCTATTTTTTACTACACAAAACACGTTTTTAAAGGCTTTGGTACCTTTAAAAATAGTTTACCAAGTTATTCCAACCACAATGCACATTAGATTGATGTTTTGTTTATGATTTAATGTCAAAAGTAACTCAAAAGTGGTTTTCGATGATTTCATATCAATATGAGGTTTTTTCTATGATTTTTACCATTATATACATGTTTTTGTGTTTTAAAACACTAAAAAAACTTTTATAAGCATTGTAGGAAAACTATTATTCAGAATGAAATTCCTTCAGTTCATTCATTTCAAAAATAAATTTACAGTTATTTTACTCTAATTTCATGGACACATGACATCGTTTATCTAGTTTGGACTCTCAAGAACACGTTTTTAATGATTTTGATATGTTTTAAAACTATTTATTGAGTAATTTCAAGAACACCACACATTGGATTGATATGATGTCTACACGTAAACATCCAAAATAATTCAAATGTGGTTGTACCATGATTTTATGTCAACCCTCGGTATTTTTATATGGTTTTGACCATTACATGCATGTTTTAGTGTGTTAAAACACTAAAACTGTGTTTATGAGATTCCTAGAAAAACCATTACTCAGAATGATGGTAAGTTAGTTCTTGCATTTAAAAAATCAATCTAAAGTCATTGTACAATGATTGTAGAAAAATTTAACATTGTTTTCCTAGTTTTGACCCCATAACACACGTTTTTAAAGGATTTGATACCTTTACAAACTGTTTACTAAGCCATTCCGACCACATTGCACATTAGATTGACATGTTTTCTATAATTATACATAAAAAATATCTCAAAGGTGGTTATCCCATAATTTCATATCAACCTAAGGTATTTTTCTATGGCTTTGAGCATTACACCCACTTTTTAGTGTTTTAAAATACTAAAAACGTGTTTATAAGAATCCCAAGAAAACTATAAATCAAAATGATATTCCATCAATTCCTATATTTTTAAAACAAATTGATAATATTTTTCCTCTAATTTCATGGAAATCCGACATTTTTTTCCTAGTTTTGACACCACGACACATGTTTTGAAAGGCTTTGGTACCATTAAAACTGCTTATCGAGTCATTATGATTACACCACACATTGTATTGATGTTTTTTCTATGTGTACATGTAAAAAATATCTCAATAGTGGTTTTACCATAATTTCAAATTAATCTGAGGTCTTTCATTATGCTTTTTACCATTATACACATGCTTTAGTGTTTTAAAAAACAAAAAATTCATTTACATAAATCCCAAGAAAAGTGCAACTCATAATGATGTGTCATTAGTTCATACATTTCAAAAATAAATCTACTATCATTTTCCTCTAATTTCAGGGCAATCCGATGTCTTTTTCCTATTTTGACCCCCAGACATCTATTTTTAAATGTTTTGGTACCTTTAAAAACTCTTTATTGATTCAAAACCAAGAAAATAATCTCAAATTGTTTTTAAACTTAAGGATAATGATCCATAATTCGTTTTTTATGTGTAATAATCAACCAAATATTATTCTAGCACAGGATGTGGTCGGTATGAATTGATGTGTACATTTTCAATATAAAAGTTTCATATTTTTTTTATTTATGGAAGTTGTATGTGTTCTTTGAAAATGTGTGAATGATCTTTGGAATTTAGAATTTACCTTGGAAGGATGAGCTTTATGGTTATAAATTTCTTCAGGGATTGTTCCTGTTATCCACTAAAATATAGAAACTAAGGCATTTTCCATTACCGACCACTACTAATCCTGTGTTTTCCTATAATATTCTTATTCTTGCACTTTTTCTTTCAATCATGCAATTTATTTTTGTGATTCCCGATCAATGAAAATACTCAAACCCCCACCGGTTGTCTCAGTAACTCATGATGATTCCCTAGAAAAGAGAACTGATGTATTAGGGACAAACCTCATCCCCCATACTTGTTCAGTATGCTCCTCCTTAAAATTATTGCAATTTCCTCGTTATGGGAAAACAATGATGACTCTGAATGGTTTTCATACCAAAATTCTTGAATATTAGCATATTAATGAAAATATATTAACAATTATTTTTTAAAATATCCAAAATTCATAATATTTTCAAATTAATAAAAGTTTCATTAATATATATTGTTATTTAATTACTATAAAAAATAATAATTAAAAATAAATTATAAGAACAAACAAAACTTAAAACCAATTAATTGGGGTCAAATAGATGTATCAAATGATGCCAAATTATAATAATTTGATCCATATATTTGGATCAATTTAATTAGGTTTACGGATTATTAGTTTTTATAATATATTTTTAATTATTTTTTTTATAGTAATGAAATAAGATGAAATAGTAATGAAAATTACTTACTCCAAAATCTTTGGTCGTGTCATTTATAGAACCACCATTAGGTTTTCTATTCACTTTAAACCATATCTCGGTTTGTCCAACAATGAATAAATTCATTATCATTTATAAAAAAATATAAACATGTTCGAAAAAACCTTGAATTATAATAAAATGATATAAATAATGATGGATAAAACACAAACCAAAATTCTTCTTTTTCTCGAAAAACTCTAAGACCCAGTGATATAAGGATTACTTGATTCAAACAATTCAAAGTATTTTTTAGATAATTTCTAAAAAAATACCAACATTAATATAAATTATATTTTCATTGTGTTTATGTTATTAAGATACTATAAATTATGTAATTACCTCATGATATGCATCTCTATTAATATCGACAAATAAGTTCCATTGCTTATGAGAAATTATTTCAAGAACTTTCTCATACATCTATCATGAGCTCATATATATGTCATTAAACTCATTCCATAATCCTCATTTAAAATCTCACCATTTCATTCCCAAAAATATTCAAAGTCCATTTGCATGAAATGGAGTCAGGGACATTAAAATAAAAAAACATCTATAAATAAAAAACATAATACAATATAATTATATTACAAAA
Source organism: Viscum album (assembly GCA_963277665.1). NCBI lineage: Eukaryota > Viridiplantae > Streptophyta > Magnoliopsida > Santalales > Viscaceae > Viscum > Viscum album. Next base: position 1,106,995,965 of record OY728128.1, on the reverse strand, counting down.
TTTTACTCTTGTATTTTAAATTAATTATCAATGAATATTAAATTAACATTACATTTACTTGATTATCAAAGACCTCATTTTTTCAAGTTGTGGGAATATGTCTTCAATCTTTATAATTAATGGAAAATCTCACCGTGTTGTAAGCAAGCTGCCTAAGAACTTGCCCATAGATTTTATCAACGTCACCGGTTGGCACCCAAAATACATTAAATGGAATGATAATATTGAATTCATTAATGTATCATACATCTTTCATGTTAATATTTATATACCTTCTATTGTTATATTTATCTATTTGAAAAATTCATTAAAAATTAATAAAAAATATAGTTTTTTGTACAATAAAATACATGTGAGTAATGGAACTTCCCAATATCCCCTATATGAAGGGGTGAGAAACTACTCCATTTATAGTGGTAAATTGAACAGTGGGTTACCAACAACATATGGGGAAATGTTTGGCTCTCTAGTAGCCTTGGGTACGATAGAATCACTCAGATGCACTGAATATAATGGTAGTGGTGGTGTTCTTTGAGATGGTCATCATCTAGGATCTTAAAATTTTTTGTTCTCAACATTTTTTCAATTCAAATGGTTGAAATATATTAAATGTATAAAAATAAAAAATAAAAATATTTTTACAATAAAAGAACAATGTATATATATATATATGAAACACCTATCAATGATAAATTTAAATATATTATCATTACCAATTTATACATTAAATTATCTTCATCTTAATTATCTTCATTATTATCCACCTCCATTGTGATGAGTGATTCATTTTCACCGCCTCTTTCATGTTATATTATTTCAATATTATCAGTAAAAAACTATTCAATTCGTTATGGTTTATGAGGTTTACTGTCACAAAGTACCAATTGATTTTTATCATCTATATCATATAAATCTCTATGATTTTAGGGGACAATAACACTCTAAATATCATGTATTTCATCATCCACATAATAAAACATTTTTTCTTGTGAATCCAAGGTAAATGGGTCTTGCTATTCACTCTTGTTGGTATGGATCAAGTGAGAGAAGTTGACTAAAGTAAAAGGTAACAAATATTTTATTATACCCCTATCAATGTTAACCAACTTTCATTTGAATAAGACAACTCAAAACTGATCATGATAGTTTAAGTCAATTATATCACTCATATTTCCATAGTATCCCACCTCTATAAGTGTAACTACACCACTATTTTGAGTTTTAAAATATTTTTCATGATAAATTGTATGAAACCTAAATCCATGAATATTGTAGGAATCAAATCTCTTAGATTTCCTTAGAGTACCTTGATCCAGAAACATTAAATTATTTTATATTTTAGATAGATTCTCAACATTAATTATCTTAAAAAAAGTAATAAGGTGTTACTTTTAATATAAAAAAAATAACTACATGTTAATAATATTAATACGAGTATATAATTACACGATATGTGAACCATTCTATAATATCCTTATTAACATCTTTTATAAATTCCAACTCATTTCGAGATTAACCCCTTAGTCTCCTATTTGTTTTGCAATCATAATTATTTAGTAAATGGATCCCCAATAAGACTATTGAATAACACATATCTATATTCCTGTAGCAATTCCAATTTAGTATGTGTAAAATTTTACCCTTTTCCAATTGGCCATCCAACAATTAGAAATACCAATGACTAGTTTTTAGATTGAAAATTAGCAAAGATGTCATCAACACGTCCAACATGATTGAATATAGTCTAAATCCCATACAAATACCTAGAAATGATGTTCAATAACTCTTCATCTATGTAAACTTAAAAAATATAGTCTTATGGTTAAGAATTACTCCTCACATATGATTACAAATAACCTAAGTACCTAATGAAAAAAATAAGAAACATATTAAAAATTTTATGCAATGATTTGATAAATTTTATTCACCAATGAAAATAAAAATAATATAAACATACCTATAAATTAGATATATCCATTAATAATGTTACTATCCACTATGTTTAGCTGCTTTAACTAAATAAATAGTCAAATGAATCATGATTGTGAAGAATGAAGGGAGAAATAACATCTCTAAATGACAATGTCAAAACAACTATTTCTTAAAGTTTATCAAGATCAGTTAGATTTTGTGTTTATCCATAAAGCTCTCTAAAAAAGGTATACAACTCAACTAGAACAATAGTTTCTTTTACAGGTAACATATTATGCAATTATAATGAAAAAAATTCTCCATCATAATATGTGAGTCATAACTTATTAATCCATGTAAATTTCAATGTTTTATGTCAACACACCTTGATATGTTACTTGAATATTACTCTATAACTTTTACATTCTTTAAATTTCTATATAATATGTATTTATCATGATTTTTCATTATAAAAATAGTTTAAGGATACTTTAAAATCCCATTTTCCAACAAACCATGATTTATATTCATCAACTCCAAATCCTTTCAAGCATTAAGGTGATCCTTCAATTTACCTTGCTCATTACGAAATGTAAAATTTACATTGTCACATATGTTCTTCTCAATATGCATTGCATCAAGAATATGATGTATCAAATTAAACTTCTAATAAAGAAGTTTAAAAAATAAACTCTCTTTATTCCTTTTTTATGTTCCAGCTGGTTTAGATACTGTAACTCATACCCTTCCCCACTTATTTAAACTGATTAGATTTTACAAATTCTTCAATGATATTAATTAATTTCCCAATATTTATAAACTATATAACACCTTAAACAGCCTTTTCAATTCAATATCTCCATTTAATTATGTCCTGTTAAACATGAAATTATGAGAATAATCAAGAAATCAATTATGGCACATAAAACACCATTTTATACTACGAGGTAATCATTAAGGTTCAAAATAAAAATTACAAACTAGAAAAACCAAACCAGTATGAGTGTTCCAACCAAAAAAATTTCATAGTCTAGGAAAGTAACTAATTTTCCAAATTAAAGTAGCATGAATATTGAATAGTTTTCTTATTGAAGCATCATATGTTTCCATGCCATCATACCATAATTCTCACAATTATTTGATTAGAGGTTAAAGGTATATATTAATTTCATTTCTAGGAATTTTCTTTCCATGAATAATTATCAAAATAATGAAAGAATTATTCTTCAGTCACATCCATGGAGGTAGAATATAGGGGATTAAAACAACATGAAAAATTATCTAATTAGTATTTAAAGTAAAAAAATGGTTAAAACCATTAGAAGCCAATCCCAAATGTATATTCCTAGTATTTGAATAAAAATATGGATATAATGAATCAAACATATTCCATGTTTTTGAATCTTTTGGATGTCCCATAAATCCTTCGTTACTATCCTGAGAATGCCACTTCACATCTTATGAAATATTAGATGACATGAATAATCTTTACAATCTCAGTTTCAGAATAAAATAACACAATACCTTTGTAAAAGTTGTATTCTTTTATTTATTCATAGGGTTTCATTGATTTATACTCTCATTTTGGTTTATTTACTTCTATCTTCTTGTAGAAAATCTTATGCATACTTCTTTATCAAACTGTTATGCCCAGTAAAGCATGAAATCATTAGTGCATGCATGTATCTTTTCATAATCAAGTTGAAGCTTGTTGATGAATTTATTCATCTCATAGAATGATACAGGGATATTAGCTTCACTAAATGCATCATGATGAAACTCTAAAATCATGGAAATTTATTTTTTAGAAATTCCAAAGAGACACTTGATATGATATAACATATGTATAATGACAAATTTGAATACTTGGAACACCCTTCATACAGTTCTTGTTTTCTATCTTCAACTGATTCATAAATTTTTTTTTTGGCCACTAAAGTGTTGATAAATATTAACCTACTAAGGATCTACCGAAGATTATATCGATCTATTAGAATCTTGGAAATTGTATCCTATAAATCCAAAGATGTTATTTATAAAATTTCAAACTAAATTCTCCCATGGTGAGTCACTTTGTGTTTTTTTGATAGGATTTTCATTCTTTTAAATTTCCATAACATTTGATTCACCATTCCAGACCCAACATACATATCGAGAGGAAAACTATTCCAATATCTAATGCTTATATACATTATTACTAATCAACCATTGATGAATTTATAATCAAGACAAATACATTTTATTATATCATCCACTGATCGGTTTTCAATTTCATAATCTAGAAAATTTTCCAAACCCTTGGAATAACGAGGTGTGTTTTGAGGTAAATACGGAACCCCTCCCTTTTATTACATAAATTTTCATTAAATTTTACAAACATAGAATTTTTTAATGTTTAGTGTTGTGGAGATAAGGTATATCAAACATGAAAAATTAAAACATTATTCTATTACTCTTGAAGGGATTATTCAATGTTCATCATAAGTACATTTATTTCATCACATAACCTGGGGATATTCATCAAAGTAAAGGGTGATCAGAAGGCCCAATAAGGGACAATAAGGGAAACAATTTACTTGTTATCTTGAGGAATATCAATAAGAACATGAGAAAATACATAAAGGCATGATAAATGAAAAAAGGAACATCATAATAAAAATAACATGATTCATAACATGGAAATGTTGCTAAAACATTTAATTGAGTCATTCTTAATCAAATCACCAAGGTTTATCAATGAGGTTTCATAAAAATTACCAAGGTTATTCACCAAGGTATCATAAAACTTGTCATCTCAAGAGATTAAATTTTTTACCCAATGAATTTGAGTGCTATTAAGGTGCACCCTTAATATGTATTAATTAATATTACCCAAAAATATAATAATAAAACATTTCATAAATAACCTGTGGAGAATAAAAGAAACATGTTTCATTTTAAAATCATGGTGTTTTAGAAAGTGCTTAAAAGAAAGATCCTTTTATCATTTTAAACCCATGAAAAAGAAAGGAAGGTTTCATTTATGTTAATCCCAGAATTAAATAGATAATTTTGAAATCTATGTTAATACCCTTGGATTTTTAAAGAGGTTTGGCTATTCACAAAGGAAAATAAAATAATTTCTTAATAAAAATAGATAAATTTTGAGACAAAAATCTAACAACACAATAGGTATAAAACATGAGTTTAGAAAACATTAAAAACAGAGGGTAAAAGGGTCTAACATTCATAAAAAAATATCAATAAAGTAAATGGATAGAAAAAATAGACATAAGAACAAATTATGGTAATTTAAAATAAATACCCCAAAAAAAGGAAATTGAAAGGAAAGGATAAGTTGATATATTCCTTACCGTGAAGAGTAACTCTTAAAACTCAACGATTAAGACCTTGGGGGATTGAGGACACCTTGGGAGGAATACTTGGGAGGTAAAACTATCATATGTTCATAGAGGATTAATTTTTAATGAAATTAAATGAATAAATTGGTGGTTATTTGTAGCAAAAGTGAGGGAGTTTTTTATTAATTTATTTGGACACCACATTAGTGGTATTTGAAAAACCATGGGCATGACCATGGTTTTTTCCCATGGTATTAGAAACTTGGGACACATATTACATTATTGTAACCCAATAGAGTCTACCATATTTTTATATTACTCTTTAAATCATTATTACATAGTTATTTTGTCTTTAAACACACCAAAAAAACTCAAACTATATTTTTATTATTCATACAAAAATAAAGTATTGTATAAAATTATCATAAATTCACCATAACCTAATATTGAAGTTATGATTTTAAAAAAGACATTTATTTTATCATAATAATTCTATAAATATGGGAAATTTAACTTTTAACTATGAAAATACTTATTTATTAAAAATCATAGCAGACAGAAAATTCAGAGTGAATGCATAGTAAAATTTCTAACATTGGAAAAAATATAATTATTCTATCATTTATATTTAAAATGGAGTGTTTTTATAGTACCATTTCATTATAATAAACATTATTAATAAATCCTTAGTTAAATATAATAATTTATTTCTCTTTGAAAAGTACTATTTTTACCAAAAAAATCAATTTATCAAATTCCACATCACTTTTTAATAAAAAAAATTCTTAAAACAGAAATGATGAAATAAAAATTTTATTTAATCAAATGGATTAAATTTCAAGTAACTAGGGACTCGACACAAAACCTAGTATAACACCCGCATATGACCTAAGGGTAAGGTGTGCGCTAGTGATAGACTCTTGGGGAGGCTCGAATAACATCACCTGAGTGGTTATTTCCACTAACTTGAACTTATCCCATATGAAATTTCGTTCTAGATTAACGTCTTGAAGATCAGCTTGAGCTTGGCCAAGAGAGAAGCCCAATGATGCTACCTCCTTCTCAAGCTCTGAAAAATGGGCTTTATATGACATGATTTTACTGGATGAGGCCATCAACTCTTCTTTCTTCATCACTTTACCATTATCATTTTAATTTCTAAACAATAATCATAATGTTAAGTGTATAGTTTTCAATTATCATATTGAAAAATGGTCATATTGACCAATGATCATAATTGACCAATGGTCATATAATTGTTGAAACCCGATGGTGGTACTTCATTAAAAATGAGATATATTTTTGTCTTGTAAAAATATAACACACATTTTTTGGAAACAATTATCATAAAAAAAGTATGGTTCATTACATTATTCCCCTGTTAATAAATTATATCCTTGAAATTTCAACTCATTCTCTCAGTTGAAAAAGGTGAGGGTACTTATACCTCATTTTCTCCTCTGGTTTCTATGTCACATCTTCATATTTGTGGTTCCTCAACAAAAATTTAACGAGGTGGGTGGTATTGTTGTGTAGAACCTTGTTTCTACGGTCCAATATCTCCAATGGATTCTCTTTATATGAGAGGTCATGGTCCAGTTGTTCCACCTCAAGATTCAGTACATGTGAAGGGTTAGGTATGTACTTACTCAAGAGAGATACAATGAAAACATCATGAATTTGAGCTATATTTAGAGGAAGTTCAAGACAATAGGACACTGCTCTTATGTGATCTAGGATTTCATAGGGGAAATATACCTGTGGTTGAGATTCCATTTCTTCCCAAACCACATGAAACTCTTCTAAGGTGAAATTTAAAGGAAGACTTTGTCACCAACATCAAACTTCAAGTCCATTTGACAGTTGTCAGCATAACTCTTCTACCGACTCTGAGTAGATTTTAGATGTTGTTAGATTCCATGAAACTTTTTTATCATCTCTTGCACAAGATTAGGCCCAATAATATTTCTGTCACTAGCTTCATCCAAAAAAGTAGGAGTTTTACATTGCTTCCCATATAGAGATTCATAGGGTTCCATTTGAATGCTTGAATGGAAGCTCTTATTGTTTAAGAAATTAAATATTGGGATATGTTGATCCCATCCACCTTTAAATTCTATGGTGTATGTTATCATCATGTAATTGAGTGTCTGAATAGTCCTTTAAAATTGGCCATCAGTTTGGGGATGATAAGCCACACTGAAATTCAATTCAGTATTCAGAGCATGCTCAAGAATTCTCTAAAATTTTGATGTAATCCTGGGATCATAATCAGATATGATGAAGAGTGGTACCCCATGCGGCCTTAACACTTCCTTTATATAAATATTGGAAAGTTGTTCAAGATATAAATCTTCTCGAATTGAGATAAAATGGTCAATCTTGGTAAGAAGGTCCAAGATAACCCATATTTTATTGTTTCCTTTGGATGTTTTTGGGAGACTAGTTACAAAGTCAATAGTTATATTGTCACACTTCCATGCTGGTATGAGTAGTGGTTGTAATACCCATTTATGAATTTTTCACTCTACCTTCACTTGTTGACACATGCGGCACCTTTTAGTATATTAAATGATCTCCCTTTTAATGTTATCCCACCAATAATTATCACAAAGGTACTGATTCATTTTATTGCTTCTAGGATGTACATAGAAAGTAGAGCTATGATCTTTATCCATCAGCTCCTTTATTTCCAAAATAGATGTAACACATATCCTTGTGTAAAATTTTTGTACACCTTATTGGTCAATATTTAACTCAGGAAACTTCCCATTCTTCGCAACCTCTAACTTATTCTATAAAAAAGGAACTTCTCTTTGATATTTCTTAATATTATATAGTAATGATGGTTGAGAAATCATTTGGGATAGGGTTGATAATGTACATTACCTTATAATTCCTATTCCAGTTTTACTAGGTTTTTGATCAATGGATCTCTTTCAATTCTCATCATTTGATCACAACAAGGTTTTTCATACTTAATGCATCAACAATTTTTTTTTTCTATTCCAGGTTGATAATGAATTGAATAATCATTGTCTTTAAGAATCTATAAACATCTACTATGTCTCACATTCAATTCATTTTTTATGAAAATATACTTTAAACTTTGATGTTCTATTTATATATCACATTTCTCTCCATAAATATAGTACCTCTATATCTTCAGAGAAAAAACATTCGCAACTAGCTCTAGATAATGCGTAGGACAGTTCTACTTATGAGGCTTTAATTGTCGAGATGCATAAGCAATCACCTTGTCATTTTTCATGGGGATTCACCCAAGACCATTAATATATACATCTCTATAAATACCAAATCGTTCTCCGATATAGGGTAGAGTTAACATGGGTGTAGTAACTAATATCTTCTTATGTTCTTGAAAAAATTATTCACACTCCTTTGACCAGATATACTTGACCCCATTTTGATTTAACTTGGTTAATGGATTATAAAGTCATGAAATTTTTTACACAAACCTCTTATAATATCCCGCTAACCCAAGGAAACTATGAACCTTAGTTATTATTATAGTCTAAGGACACTCCTCTACAACCCCTGTCTTGGAAGGTTCAAATGATATTCCTTAATTAGTTGCAATTTTCCCGAAGAAAGAAACTTTTTTTAACCAAAATTTACATTTGATGAAATTTCCAAATAACCTATCATTCCTCAGAGTTTAAAAAATAACACTTATATAATCCTCATGTTCCTCATGACTTTCGAAATATATTAGAATATCATAAATAAAAACTACCACAAAGTTATCAAGGTAGTCCTTAAAGACTCTATTCATCAAATCCATAAAAATAGTAGGAGTATTAGTCAAGACTAAGGTTATAACAACAAAATCATAATGACCATGTCTTGATTGAAAGGAAATCTTTGGAATATATTCTTTATTCACCCTCAATTGATGATAACCAGATCGAAGATCATTCTTGGAGAATAATTTAGCCCCACAAAGTTGGTTAAATAAATAATCAATTATTAGAAGAGGGTACTTATTCTTCACTATGATACCATTAAGTTCTCTATAATCAATGCATAATTGCATTGATCTATCCTTCTTCTTCAAAAAGAGGATAGGTTCTCCTTAAAGAGACACACTTGGTCAAATAAACCCCCTCTCCAAAAGATCTTGGAGTTGTTTCTTTAATTACTATAGCTCCACATTTTCCATTCTATACATGGTCTTTGAAACCATATTGGGTCTGTTCATAAGTTCAATGGAGAAATCTACCTATCTTTCTGGGGAATTTCTAGGCAACTCCTCAAGAAATACATAAATATGTTATTGAATGATGGGGATATTTTCTATTTTTATACATTAATTTACCTATTCATCTTAACTAATCATCTCCATAAATAAGGCTATGGGTGGTGCTTTTAGAAAAAGATCAAGTCAAGATATATCACCTTGAAAAAAACTATAGGTTGTGCATTCAAGACCGCTGAGATTTATTTTCTTCTATATTTGATCTTATCATAATAATTTTAGATAGAGTTTATCCTCAATATAATGTCAAATTAAAAAATGGGAATGTCAACTAGATTTATGATGAGATTGTGCTCACTAAATTGAATACTAGATTTTTTATACTCTCTTGATGCTTATATAATCCCTTTAGTAGTATTGACTGAAAACTATACTTCTAGAAGTTTAGGGATTGATTAAATATTATTTGTAAACTTAGAGGAAATAAAGGAATGCCTAGAACTAGAATCAAACAAAGTACTTTCTAGATTTGAGAGAGAAACAAGAGTACCCTCCACCACATATTTTAGAGATTCAAATTCATCCACCAAGATAGAAAAATCCCAACCTTACTATCTTGGACTATGATGAGGTTGATAGCGATTCCCGTATATTAACTTCATATTTGGAAAGTGATTGGAAAAGTGACCAATCTATCAACACTTGAAGTATTGTAATTTTGGTAGGGCCTGAACCATCTCTCCTTTGTCTTTGATGTTGAGAAGTTGAGGATTCACCTCACTACGATATTTCTAAGTAATATGGACTTCTCCTCTACACTTATAACATTTTATGATCCCAAAAATGCAGTTCCCTAAATGTTTATTCCCACATTTATTTCATGCAAAAAATTTCACTTGATTTACTCCTCTTCCTTAGTCAAAGATCCTCCCTAAGTTTGGCTCTAAATATATATTATTTTTATTCAATTTATGAGACCAATAAGTCTCAACAAACTTTATTTCAACTTCCATATCACTCCTTATGATATCCTCATAGTTTTTATAGTCTCAGTTGGTAATATTTTTCTATAGATGAGGTTTTAGTCCACCTAAGAATCTATCAACCTTCCCATTATTATCCATGATGAAGAAAAAGGTGTAATGAGGAATTCTTGTAAATTTCATATAATATCTTCCCATAGATTCATTTTCCTTCTGTTTCACCTCTAATAATTCTATCTCTATTTTTTTCACATAGAATGGGGGATTTTTTTTGAAAAAGGTTCCTCGGAACTCATCCCACTCCAAAGCTTCAATCTCCCCTCTTGGATTTTTATTTTTGATCTACACCCACCACTGATCAGATTCTCCCTCTAAGTAGAAAATATCCATGGTGAATTTCTTTTGTTCTGAACAAATAATTACAAAAATTTTCTTTTACATAGTGCTTACCCACTGTTTAGAAATCAATGGGTCAGTAGATCCACTGAAAGATGGTGGTCGTTGATGCATAAAGGACTCAATAGAAAGTTGTTCTCTATGGGTTGAATCTAGTTACTTGGATTGATTGAAGTTATTTCCCATAACTTGAGTCAGTTGATTCATGATTCTCATGAAGGTTTCCATTATAGCTTCCATCAAAAGGCCATTAGCGCCTAGTCCATTGTGCTCACCATTTATGTAGTTTCTACCATTCCCCAAAATTTTCTAAAATAATAAGACCTTATTGAGAAACATGTTTCATTTAACAATATTATATTTCCAAGGGAATTTTTTCTGCCATATAACATCATGATTAAACATGTTATTCATTAAAAATAATTAAATTTTCTTTAAATACTTCATAATTATTCATAAAAATTTTGTGATTAACCAAACATATCACTCGAAAGTGTCAAAATAGGAGTGCATAAAAGACTATTTCCATGCACCAGTTCCCATTTGAGTCTAGCTCAAAGTAGTGTATTCTGGTTTTACCCATAGATACTTCTATTCTAGAGCCACATCTTCTTATTCATATCTAGACATGAATATATTTTTTTGAAAACCAATTACTTAATATTTCACTAAAATACCAGGAAGTTTTCCACAAGCTCGACACTCCACTGGATCACGTGGACACTGAGGTCCCTTGTGCTCCTATTTACCACACTGGTAGCACCTGATCGGGCCACCTGAAGAGACTGCCTGGATGGTACTTCCACCCTGAGAGAAATCCATCTGTCTCTTCCTCTTTCCAGTAGAAATAGTACCAGTAACTTGTGCTGAACCGCCCTGGCCCACACCACTAGCTTCACGCAGGTTCCTCTCTGTAATCAGCGCCTGGTTCACAATAGCATGTACTGAAGGCAACCTAAAAACATTCACCAGCACTCGAATGTCATATCGGAGACCATCCTCAAAACATCTGGCTCTCAATGTCTCATCACCCACCAGTATGGGTGAAAAATGATGAAGCTCGGTGAAACGAGCATAATAGTCCATCACCGACATAGCGCCCTACTGCAAATTCATGAACTCTCGAGCTCTATCTACCCACATCATTTCTGGAAAGAAGAATTCATAGAAGACTACCTGGAAATCTTCCCACGCCATGTATCTATGATTCTCGGACTAGGTGGTAACACCCCACCACCTCTTGGCGGAATCCTGCAGCATGTAAGTCATGAGTTTGACCCTTCGCCCTAGAGGCATCTCAAGATGCTCAAAAATAGTCTACATAGATCCCAGCCAAGACTCCGGAACCTATGGTTCTCCATCCCCTGAAAACATAGGTAGATGATACTGCTGGAAGATACGAGTAAGCTCAGCCATAGGTGTGGCAGCTGACGGTGCTCCCTGAAAGGTCTGCATGAACCGCATAAAGCCTTCATGGAACTGCGCATCCACGCCTATGTACGGTATAATGGCTGGTGCCGCATCTGGCTATGCTGGAGGATCAAATGGTATCCCATGGCCCCTCATCTCTGGAGTATAGTCATCGCTGCTCTCCTGGTGAACAACGCACGGTCGTCTCAGCGGCATGACACTACATGGTCAAAAACAAACCTTTAGAACAAGATTAACAACAACCAAAAATGAAGAAACCCAAAAGGGAACATGAGGAAGAAGTCATTCAAAATTTGAAAAACCAGACTACATGGCATGTATATTGACTACACGACATGTACTTGACTTTCCTTCCCCTTCCCGGCTCCTTATACACGGCTAAGCTACATGGATCCCATTGAACAAAACTATATGGTGTGTATAACATCTACACGGCGTGTATGGTGTAATTTCCAACTGCTCGTGTCGTTTGTGACACGGTCGATGACTCAGCTTGTTACTACACAGTGTGTGACACTCGAACACGGCATGTACACCACCCCATTTTTCCAGCCACACGGCTAAGTCCACACGGTCTGTCCTCAGACAAGACTACACGATGTGTCCCACAGGTACACGGCGTGTTCAAGGAGAGGTGACACAGACCCGTGTTATTAGTTACACGGTCGAGTCCCCAGGTCACACTACACGACGTGTTCATCATTGACACGGCGTGTATGTCTTAAGTCTACTCTGTCTCTATTGTTAGTTACACGGGTGGACTCCGGGTCAACACTACACGGTGTGTACTTCCGGTACATGGCGTGTTCATACCAAGTTCTTCCCTTCCCTGTGTCACCGCCCACATGGTTTTTGACACAGAAAGAGACTACACGACATGTACTTTGGGTACACGACGTGTACTTAAAAAGTTTTCTTTTCTTCCTAAATAGAAGAACATACAAGGCATGTGTAAAACACTACATGGTGTGTATACTGGGTTTTCCAGACAGTATGCCTCAGAAACTACTTCGGAGCCTAGAAAATACTGAAAAACAACACCTAAGTGCCAAATTCTGGTCCTTGAGGGCCCATACTCCCCACGAATCAAATTTTGACATCTTATCTATGTTATAATAAACTAAACAATCAATGATCCACCAAATTCCAAAAAAATGAGGGCCCATACTCACTAAAAACCAAAGTTTGGTGTCCATTCTATCAACATGCTCATACGAAAATACCCTATCACATAGCAGGTATTTATCAAGTAGCTATCACAACAACATGCTTTTCTAGCACAACAACTATCACAACAACATGCACTTTATAATGCACCTACATGGCATGGAAACTATGAATGGAATGTGATTCATAGCATGTGCCTAAATGATGCATGAGATGTCATACCCTCATCTCATTGGGTTACAACTAAATAGAACCCAAGGATAAAATATAAATAGCACAAACACAAGTGCATCACCCATCGGTGAAAACAAATCAACTGTAAAATTGAAAAATCATTAAAATTTCAATACGAGGTAAATTGGCTTTTCCCTATACATGGGTGAGTTACTCCCGGGCACAACTTATTACCAACTACCGTTCTCGTCCTATCCTTGACTAAGGCTCCAAATAGTAAGTCAAAGAAAAGAACCCCTCTACTACCACTTTGTAACGTCTCGGCTTCGGGTGCCACTCAACGGGTGCCCTGAACCCGGTTCGCCACATGACCTCAAGTGCATTTCCCCAAACGCCAGAGGCTGCCGACTAGTAGTGAGGGACCATGTCTGATAGTGGGAAACTATGCCCTCATTTGTCAAAGTGTAGCGCAGCGGAATGGAAATAAACATACAACAACAGAGGAATCAGTAAACCACACACAACTGAATTAAACACCTGCAGTAGACATAACCAACCAGTATATAAATAATGGTGAAACATGCCTCAAATTATAAGAAAGTATCCAAAACATGTTACACAACAATACATTACAGTACAAGTACATGAAAGCAAAACAGAACAACACAGCCAGTAGCATCGCGAGCCTTAGCCCGATCCCATGCTCTCCTAATCCTCAGCAACAATCATGTACCTGTATAAGGACCCTTTCCCTTATCTACACCTGTAGAAACGAAATCTTTTTGGGCCGAAAAGCATGAACCAAATAGGGTGTGAGAAATAAATTCTTAGTAGGCACCCACCAAAGGCCCATGCTCAACTGTGTGTAGACATGCAATAAAAGTGTGCAAAAGTAAAGGCAATAAACTAAGCAGTACTCAAGTAACTAACTTTACCAGTAATATTTCCATTTCAATTATTCATTTCACTATTTAATATCAAGGAAACACCACAGTGAATTCCTAATTAAGCAGTCAACATCCTCATAAAATCAAAACCTCAACCTCAGGTAATCAGAATCTCGCCCTCAGGCATTCAGAATCTTGCCCTCAGTCATAACAGAATCTCACCCTCAGGAATAACAGAAGTCAAGCCCCCAAGCACAAAAGGTTTCCCTCAGGCGAAATATAACGTCGCCCTCAGGCTAATACAGTCATGCCCTCAGGCTATAGTAAACACCGCCATTAGGCATAAATAACCGGGCCATGCCCAATATATAAACACGCAATTTACATAAAATTACTCTCATGAAAAAAGTAATGCATAATTAAACATGGCATACCCTCAGGTATCCTGGACAAATGGCTAAACCGAGGAAAGCACCCCTCGGGATGGTCCTGGATCCAAGCAGTGATCCCAAACAACATTTTATTATCAAAATTAATTACTTATTCAATTCTAGGTATTTAAAATAGCCACGAACTCAGCCACACGACACCCCAAATATGGGTTCGTAGCTCAAAAATGCACAAAACGCATAACCGTTGGAAAATAACACCAAGCCACCTACCTTAAACGCCAACGAACGATATACGTGAATGTCTATTCCAGAAATGCCCAAGAGTGACATTGATATGATGTAAAAGGAAACTCGTTCAAACTTAAATAACTTCCCTACGAAAAATAATTGGTAAGAACTACTCTAGGAGAAGGGAGAACTCACCCGTGCGGTTCCGGGGAGATCGACGGTGCAGAAAACAGATTCCCGACGTGCGCTTGGCGGATCTCCAAAGCTCCAGCCTCCCTCTTCCACTCCTTCTTCCCATTCTAAGCCTTATCTATGAACAGGGGAGGCTGCTGCCCATTTTAAGCAAAAAAAAAACAAAGTACACAACGTGTACTTCCGATTACATGGCGTGTACTTCCTTTATTTAATTGTTCATCTGGTGGTTTCCCACCAGCGTGGCACTGTTCATCTGCCGACTTGACTACACGATGTGTCTTCTTTAGTACACGACGTGTTCTATCACACAACTGGCCACTACCTTCCTATTTGCCTGCCGACTGACTACACTGCATGTAAAAGACCACTACACGGCGTGTAGTCAGTTTCTACACCCTTAGTCACCGACATGGCCACACGCCCTGTGTACTCATTCCACGCGGCCAAAAGTACATGGCGTGTGGAAAAGTACACGGCGTGCACTTTCCAAAATTTGGGATTTTTCCCCATTTTTCCATATTTTCTCAAAAACACTTAAGGAAAAGAGAAATAAGAAACCCGTACCTCAAAATTAAGAACCAGGTTCTTACATCAAGTCAGTAGTCTTGCAAAGAAACCAAATTCGTTAAAAATAATAGGTTACATGATCAGTCACTAGAATAGATTTAGGTTTATCTTGCACTGGCCTTATCAGTGCTAAAAAACACTGATAAAGGGTTTCTTTTATCAGTTCTTTTTTAGAACTGATAAAAGTGAGACTTTATCAATTCTTTTTCTAGATCTGATAATGGTATCCTTTTTTAAGTTTTAAAGTATCACTAATAAAGGGTATGTTAATCAGTGGAAACAAAACGCACTGAAAAATGATGCCTTTTATCAACGCTAAAAAAATCACTGATAAATACACCTTTATTCGCGATTTTTTCCATCACTAAAAAAGTGGCCTTTATGAGAGTTGATAAAGGGTAATTTTATTAGCACTTGAAAAAAGAACTGATAAAGTGTACCATTTATCAGCGCTAAAAAAATCACAGATAAATGCCACCGTTTATCAGTGTTTTTTAGCATTGATAAAAGGTATATTTCATAAAAAAGTATATATCATTAAAAATTATATATTAATATATAAATATATTTCTATTTATATAAATATAATATATTTTATTATATATGATTTATAGAAGAGTAAATATGCATTTATACTTAATATATTAGATATTTAGTGAAAATGGATTATGAAATAATTTAAAAAAAACATGAATTAATAATTTTATAATTATTATTGAGTAGTATACATTTAATAATAATTGGATGACATAAAAATTCAATAAATTAATGAATGATCTAAGATAAGTTGAAAACATTACTTGAACTTTAAATAAACATAACTTTTTATTTGAGTGTCTGTTTGGTTCCCACCACATATCAAATCAAATCATGTAAAGAGATATAATCTATATTGACTATGAGGATTGAGAAAGTGGTGAAAATGGGGTTTTCTAGTATTAAAAAAGGGGTGTGTGTGAGGGTGGTATCGCTTCAAGGTGGGTAGTGGGGGGGGGGGGGGTTGTGAGTGCTAATAGGGGGTGAATGTATAAAAGTGTGATCCCTCCAATTTTCTTTAATTTTTTATTAGAACCGATAAAGGGTTACTTTATCATTGCTAAAAACCCCTTTATTAATTCTTTTTTAGATATAATAAATATTGGATTTTAACTACACTTAGATTAACAACATTTTTTTAGTGCTGATAAATCTCATTTTTAACACTTTTAAAAGCACAATATATAGTAGTGAATTTTCAAATGAGTTATATAAATATTATTTAACTTTAGTGAAAGGGATTAACCTAAATAATGAAAAATATTTTTTAATATTTTAAACCTATCCCTTTTATATTATTTTTTTAAAAAACATTCAAAAGAAAACATGGGGATGGACTCAGTGATGGTGGTGAAGACTGGTGGGTGAAGGGAATTTCCGGAATAAAATAACTTATGATGATACAAATATATCAATAAATATAGATTGTAATGTTACATGTTGATATATATCATAAATTCTTCATTAATATTATTTTATAATCATAAATTGTAGGTTCATGCCCTATAAATGAAAAAGACACTAAAAAAACCAGGCATTAGTGACAGTTATTTTTACTATTGGTGGTGGTTTAAACCATCGCTAAATAATTTACTAGAGGTTACTAAAACCATTTCATATTTTATTTTCAGAAATCATTTAATGTTAGTTATTTTCATTTAGCAAAAGTTTCTATAAGTATTTTTTTTGGAGAATTTAGTGAGGGATTTGATTTTATTTAGTGACATTTTTTTAAAATTAACCAGAAAATAAAATAGTTGAAATAAACATAAATTTTATTAATATATATAGAATTAGTTATGTTTAGAGGTGGCTAATAATAACTATTGATAAGTAATATTTTAAGAAATTTATTTAGTAGAATTTTATAAAAAAACCTCTAAATATTTCTCTTAAAATTTAATTTATTTTTTAAATTATTAATATCAAAATATAAATATAAAACCTCTGAATTGTAATAAAATAAAACATAAATGTATTCTAAACCCATCATACATACATAACACATAATAAATCAATAGTTATATATACATACATCCACTATCACCATATCCCCAGTCAACTGATAACCTCAGTCAATCCATACCTTAATCATCAATATATATATATAGTATGTCTAAAAACAACCCATGACCAATATACATCCATCCCATGACCTTCACTGCATCCATATACCTCTATATCATCTAATCAACTAGAATTGGGGACATCTTCTCATCAATTGTAACAAAAAAGAGGATAGAAATTAAAACTTAACATAATAAATCAAAATTAAAGTTGAATCATTGATAAAATTTAAACATATAATAGAAAATAAGAACCATAATGAATTTTTTTAGAGAATTACATGGATCAGAATGGTAAACCTCCTGCATACTACCAACATCTTTCACCTACAGTAAAAACCAGAACATTTAAGAAAAGAAATGAGAAATAGAAAATAAAAAAAATATTTAGAATGTTGCACATAAAATTTGTTATTTTTCTAATCAAACAGAAGAAATTTTAACATAAAACAAATAATATATCATGAAAAACACTTTGATATCATAAAAATACATATTTATGATATGATTAAACACTTGAAACTAAAAAGGGGAAAGTATATAACAATCTAATTAATTTTAAAATCCATGTGAGGTGTGTTTGAAATTTAATTAATAATTTTTTAAAGTATTTGATATTAATACATGTCCTATATTTTAAAAAATAAATAAATAGTTGTTTCCCAAATATTTGATGTTTATCTGAGTTAATTTTATATTTCATTGACCATTACATGGATGTTTTAGTGTTTTAAAACACTAAAAACACATTTACAAAAATCATGAGAAAAACATAACTCATAATGATGTGTCTCAAGTTCGTAAATTTTACCCGGGATTCTATAGTCATTTTCCTCTAATTTCATGGAAAACTAATGTTGTTTTTTTATTTTAACCCCACAATACATGTTTTTAAAGGCTTTGGTACCATTAAAAACTATTTAACAAGTCATTATGACCACACCACAAGTCAGATTGAAATTTTTTCTACATGTACATGTCCAAAAAACCTCAATGGTGGTTTTCCTATGATTTCACATCAATCTAAGATCATTTTATATGGTTTTTACTATCACACACACATTTTAGTGTTATAAAACACTAAAAACGTGTTTATGGTCATCCTTGGAAAACTATAAATTGGAATGTTGTATAATCAGTTCCTACAATTCAAAAATAAATCTATAATTTTCCTACTAATTTCATGTTAATATAACATCATTTTCTTGATTTTAACCCCCAAAAAAATGTTTTTAAAGGCTTTGGTACCCTTAGAAACTATTTATCAAGTTATTAGGATGGAAACAAACTTTGTATTGACATGTTATCTATTCATACACATAAAAAATAACTCAAAGATGGTTTTCACATGATTTAATGTTAATAAAAATTTATTTTCTATGGTTTTGACCATTACAAACACATTTTAGTGTTTTACGACTCTAATTTTTTTTTTATTGTCATCCTGGGAAAACTATAACTCGGGATGATTTGACATTAGTTCCTACATTTCAAAAATAAATATATGGTCATTGTACTATTATTTTAGGAAAAACTAACCACATTTACCGAATTTTGATCCTTCAATACCCATTTTTAAAGTCTAGTAAATTTAAAAACAATTTACTGAGTCATTATATCTACACCACACATTGGATTGACATGTTATATGTGCATAGAAATACTGAGAAGATTGTAAATCATAATTTTTTTTCATCAGTTACTAAATTTCAAAAATAAATCTATACTCATTGATCTCTGATTTTGTGGCTATCCGACATCATTTGCCTAGTTTTGACCCCCGACACACATTTTTATAGGTTTTGGTACCTTGAAAAATGGTTTACTAAGTCATTTTTACTACACCATAGGTTGGATTGACATGTTGTCTATGTGTAAACATAAAAAATAACTCGATAGTTGTTTTCCCATGATTTTACATTAATATGTGGTTGTTTTCTATGGTTTTGACCATTTGATGCATGTTTTTGTGTTTTAAAACTCTAATAATGCATTTATAGACATCCCGATAAAACTATAACTTTGAATAAAATGTTACTAGTTCCTATATTTCAAAACTAAATATATAGTCATTTTCCTCTAATTCCATATCCATCCGATATCATTTTCCTAGTTTGTACCCCCCAAGTTTTAAAGGCTTTGGTACCACTAAAAACAATTTAACAAGTCATTCCAATGACACCACACATAGGATTGATGTTTTTTATATGTGTATACATAAAAAAAACCCAATAGTGTGTTTTTCCATTATTTGACATCAATTTGAGGTTTTTTATGGTTTTGACTATTACATTCACATTTTAGTTTTTTAAACACTAAAAATGCATTTACGGGCATACTAGGAAAACTGGAATTCATAATGATGTTATATCAGTTCCTACATTTCAAAAATAAATCTAAAGTCATTTTATTATGATTTTTTAAAAACCATACATCGTTATTCAGACAAAATCACAAGTCATATTGACATGTTATATGGTCATACACATTAAAAATATCTCAATAGTGGTTTTCCCATAATTTCACATCAATATGAGGTATTTTTCTATGGTTTGATAGTTTCTCACACATTTTAGTGTTTTAAAACAATAAAAATATGTTTATAGGCATCCCAGAAAAACCATAGTTATAAATGATGTGTATTTAGTTCCTACATTTCAAAAATAAATCTACAATAATTTTTTTATGATTTCATAGTAATATGACATTATTTTCCTAGTTTTGACCCCTCAACACTTGTTTTTTTAGGCTTTAGTACCTTTAAAAACTATTTATTGAGTAATTCCAACTACACCACATGTTTTATTGATGTGTTGTATATCCATACACATCAAATATAAATCAATGGTGGTTTTCCCATGATTTCAAATCAATTTGAGGACATTTTTATGGTTTTTACCATTACATGCATGTTTTAGTGTTTTAAAACAATAAAAGCATTTACAAGAATCCAAGGAAAACCATAACTCCAAATGAAATTCTATCAGTTCCTACATTTCAAAAATCAATATACAATCATTTTTTTCTAATTTCATGGAAATATGACATCATTTTTCTATTTTTTACTACACAAAACACGTTTTTAAAGGCTTTGGTACCTTTAAAAATAGTTTACCAAGTTATTCCAACCACAATGCACATTAGATTGATGTTTTGTTTATGATTTAATGTCAAAAGTAACTCAAAAGTGGTTTTCGATGATTTCATATCAATATGAGGTTTTTTCTATGCTTTTTACCATTATATACATGTTTTTGTGTTTTAAAACACTAAAAAAACTTTTATAAGCATTGTAGGAAAACTATTATTCAGAATGAAATTCCTTCAGTTCATTCATTTCAAAAATAAATTTACAGTTATTTTACTCTAATTTCATGGACACATGACATCGTTTATCTAGTTTGGACTCTCAAGAACACGTTTTTAATGATTTTGATATGTTTTAAAACTATTTATTGAGTAATTTCAAGAACACCACACATTGGATTGATATGATGTCTACACGTAAACATCCAAAATAATTCAAATGTGGTTGTACCATGATTTTATGTCAACCCTCGGTATTTTTATATGGTTTTGACCATTACATGCATGTTTTAGTGTGTTAAAACACTAAAACTGTGTTTATGAGATTCCTAGAAAAACCATTACTCAGAATGATGGTAGGTTAGTTCTTGCATTTAAAAAATCAATCTAAAGTCATTGTACAATGATTGTAGAAAAATTTAACATTGTTTTCCTAGTTTTGACCCCATAACACACGTTTTTAAAGGATTTGATACCTTTACAAACTGTTTACTAAGCCATTCCGACCACATTGCACATTAGATTGACATGTTTTCTATAATTACACATAAAAAATATCTCAAAGGTGGTTATCCCATAATTTCATATCAACCTAAGGTATTTTTCTATGGCTTTGAGCATTACACCCACTTTTTAGTGATTTAAAATACTAAAAACGTGTTTATAAGAATCCCAAGAAAACTGTAAATCAAAATGATATTCCATCAATTCCTATATTTTTAAAACAAATTGATAATATTTTTCCTCTAATTTCATGGAAATCCGACATTTTTTCCTAGTTTTGACACCACGACACATGTTTTGAAAGGCTTTGGTACCATTAAAACTACTTATCGAGTCATTATGATTACACCACACATTGTATTGATGTTTTTTCTATGTGTACATGTAAAAAATATCTCAATAGTGGTTTTACCATAATTTCAAATTAATCTGAGGTCTTTCATTATGCTTTTTACCATTATACACATGCTTTAGTGTTTTAAAAAACAAAAAATTCATTTACATAAATCCCAAGAAAAGTGCAACTCATAATGATGTGTCATTAGTTCATACATTTCAAAAATAAATCTACTATCATTTTCCTCTAATTTCAGGGCAATCCGATGTCTTTTTCCTATTTTGACCCCCAGACATCTATTTTTAAATGTTTTGGTACCTTTAAAAACTCTTTATTGATTCAAAACCAAGAAAATAATCTCAAATTGTTTTTAAACTTAAGGATAATGATCCATAATTCGTTTTTTATGTGTAATAATCAACCAAATATTATTCTAGCACAGGATGTGGTCGGTATGAATTGATGTGTACATTTTCAATATAAAAGTTTCATATTTTTTTTTATTTATGGAAGTTGTATGTGTTCTTTGAAAATGTGTGAATGATCTTTGGAATTTAGAATTTACCTTGGAAGGATGAGCTTTATGGTTATAAATTTCTTCAGGGATTGTTCCTGTTATCCACTAAAATATAGAAACTAAGGCATTTTCCATTACCGACCACTACTAATCCTGTGTTTTCCTATAATATTCTTATTCTTGCACTTTTTCTTTCAATCATGCAATTTATTTTTGTGATTCCCGATCAATGAAAATACTCAAACCCCCACCGGTTGTCTCAGTAACTCATGATGATTCCCTAGAAAAGAGAACTGATGTATTAGGGACAAACCTCATCCCCCATACTTGTTCAGTATGCTCCTCCTTAAAATGATTGCAATTTCCTCGTTATGGGAAAACAATGATGACTGTGAATGGTTTTCATACCAAAATTCTTGAATATTAGCATATTAATGAAAATATATTAACAATTATTTTTTAAAATATCCAAAATTCATAATATTTTCAAATTAATAAAAGTTTCATTAATATATATTGTTATTTAATTACTATAAAAAATAATAATTAAAAATAAATTATAAGAACAAACAAGACTTAAAACCAATTAATTGGGGTCAAATAGATGTATCAAATGATGCCAAATTATAATAATTTGATCCATATATTTGGATCAATTTAATTAGGTTTACGGATTATTAGTTTTTATAATATATTTTTAATTATTTTTTTTATAGTAATGAAATAAGATGAAATAGTAATGAAAATTACTTACTCCAAAATCTTTGGTCGTGTCATTTATAGAACCACCATTAGGTTTTCTATTCACTTTAAACCATATCTCGGTTTGTCCAACAATGGATAAATTCATTATCATTTATAAAAAAATATAAACATGTTCGAAAAAACCTTGAATTATAATAAAATGATATAAATAATGATGGATAAAACACAAACCAAAATTCTTCTTTTTCTCGAAAATCTCTAAGACCCAGTGATATAAGGATTACTTGATTCAAACAATTCAAAGTATTTTTTAGATAATTTCTAAAAAAATACCAACATTAATATAAATTATATTTTCATTGTGTTTATGTTATTAAGATACTATAAATTATGTAATTACCTCATGATATGCTTCTCTATTAATATCGACAAATAAGTTCCATTGCTTATGAGAAATTATTTCAAGAACTTTCTCATACATCTATCATGAGCTCATATATATGTCATTAAACTCATTCCATAATCCTCATTTAAAATCTCACCATTTCATTCCCAAAAATATTCAAAGTCCATTTGCATGAAATGGAGTCAGGGACATTAAAATAAAAAAACATCTATAAATAAAAAACATAATACAATATAATTATATTACAAAATTTTACTCTTGTATTTTAAATTAATTATCAATGAATATTAAATTAACATTACATTTACTTGATTATCAAAGACCTCATTTTTTCAAGTTGTGGGAATATGTCTTCAATCTTTATAATTAATGGAAAATCTCACCGTGTTGCAAGCAAGCTGCCTAAGAACTTGCCCATAGATTTTATCAACGTCACCGGTTGGCACCCAAAATACATTAAATGGAATGATAATATTGAATTCATTAATGTATCATACATCTTTCATGTTAATATTTATATACCTTCTATTGTTATATTTATCTATTTGAAAAATTCATTAAAAATTAATAAAAAATATAGTTTTTTGTACAATAAAATACATGTGAGTAATGGAACTTCCCAATATCCCCTATATGAAGGGGTGAGAAACTACTCCATTTATAGTGGTAAATTGAACAGTGGGTTACCAACAACATATGGGGAAATGTTTGGCTCTCTAGTAGTCTTGGGTACGATAGAATCACTCAGATGCACTGAATATAATGGTAGTGGTGGTGTTCTTTGAGATGGTCATCATCTAGGATCTTAAAATTTTTTGTTCTCAACATTTTTTCAATTCAAATGGTTGAAATATATTAAATGTATAAAAATAAAAAATAAAAATATTTTTACAATAAAAGAACAATGTATATATATATATATGAAACACCTATCAATGATAAATTTAAATATATTATCATTACCAATTTATACATTAAATTATCTTCATCTTAATTATCTTCATTATTATCCACCTCCATTGTGATGAGTGATTCATTTTCACCGCCTCTTTCATGTTATATTATTTCAATATTATCAGTAAAAAACTATTCAATTCGTTATGGTTTATGAGGTTTACTGTCACAAAGTACCAATTGATTTTTATCATCTATATCATATAAATCTCTATGATTTTAGGGGACAATAACACTCTAAATATCATGTATTTCATCATCCACATAATAAAACATTTTTTCTTGTGAATCCAAGGTAAATGGGTCTTGCTATTCACTCTTGTTGGTATGGATCAAGTGAGAGAAGTTGACTAAAGTAAAAGGTAACAAATATTTTATTATACCCCTATCAATGTTAACCAACTTTCATTTGAATAAGACAACTCAAAACTGATCATGATAGTTTAAGTCAATTATATCACTCATATTTCCATAGTATCCCACCTCTATAAGTGTAACTACACCACTATTTTGAGTTTTAAAATATTTTTCATGATAAATTGTATGAAACCTAAATCCATGAATATTGTAGGAATCAAATCTCTTAGATTTCCTTAGAGTACCTTGATCCAGAAACATTAAATTATTTTATATTTTAGATAGATTCTCAACATTAATTATCTTAAAAAAAGTAATAAGGTGTTACTTTTAATATAGAAAAAATAACTACATGTTAATAATATTAATACGAGTATATAATTACACGATATGTGAACCATTCTATAATATCCTTATTAACATCTTTTATAAATTCCAACTCATTTCGAGATTAACCCCTTAGTCTCCTATTTGTTTTGCAATCATAATTATTTAGTAAATGGATCCCCAATAAGACTATTGAATAACACATATCTATATTCCTGTAGCAATTCCAATTTAGTATGTGTAAAATTTTACCCTTTTCCAATTGGCCATCCAACAATTAGAAATACCAATGACTAGTTTTTAGATTGAAAATTAGCAAAGATGTCATCAACACGTCCAACATGATTGAATATAGTCTAAATCCCATACAAATACCTAGAAATGATGTTCAATAACTCTTCATCTATGTAAACTTAAAAAATATAGTCTTATGGTTACGAATTACTCCTCACATATGATTACAAATAACCTAAGTACCTAATGAAAAAAATAAGAAACATATTAAAAATTTTATGCAATGATTTGATAAATTTTATTCACCAATGAAAATAAAAATAATATAAACATACCTATAAATTAGATATATCCATTAATAATGTTACTATCCACTATGTTTAGCTGCTTTAACTAAATAAATAGTCAAATGAATCATGATTGTGAAGAATGAAGGGAGAAATAACATCTCTAAATGACAATGTCAAAACAACTATTTCTTAAAGTTTATCAAGATCAGTTAGATTTTGTGTTTATCCATAAAGCTCTCTAAAAAAGGTATACAACTCAACTAGAACAATAGTTTCTTTTACAGGTAACATATTATGCAATTATAATGAAAAAAATTCTCCATCATAATATGTGAGTCATAACTTATTAATCCATGTAAATTTCAATGTTTTATGTCAACACACCTTGATATGTTACTTGAATATTACTCTATAACTTTTACATTCTTTAAATTTCTATATAATATGTATTTATCATGATTTTTCATTATAAAAATAGTTTAAGGATACTTTAAAATCCCATTTTCCAACAAACCATGATTTATATTCATCAACTCCAAATCCTTTCAAGCATTAAGGTGATCCTTCAATTTACCTTGCTCATTACGAAATGTAAAATTTACATTGTCACATATGTTCTTCTCAATATGCATTGCATCAAGAATATGATGTATCAAATTAAACTTCTAATAAAGAAGTTTAAAAAATAAACTCTCTTTATTCCTTTTTTATGTTCCAGCTGGTTCAGATACTGTAACTCATACCCTTCCCCACTTATTTAAACTGATTAGATTTTACAAATTCTTCAATGATATTAATTAATTTCCCAATATTTATAAACTATATAACACCTTAAACAGCCTTTTCAATTCAATATCTCCATTTAATTATGTCCTGTTAAACATGAAATTATGAGAATAATCAAGAAATCAATGATGGCACATAAAACACCATTTTATACTACGAGGTAATCATTAAGGTTCAAAATAAAAATTACAAACTAGAAAAACCAAACCAGTATGAGTGTTCCAACCAAAAAAATTTCATAGTCTAGGAAAGTAACTAATTTTCCAAATTAAAGTAGCATGAATATTGAATAGTTTTCTTATTGAAGCATCATATGTTTCCATGCCATCATACCATAATTCTCACAATTATTTGATTAGAGGTTAAAGGTATATATTAATTTCATTTCTAGGAATTTTCTTTCCATGAATAATTATCAAAATAATGAAAGAATTATTCTTCAGTCACATCCATGGAGGTAGAATATAGGGGATTAAAACAACATGAAAAATTATCTAATTAGTATTTAAAGTAAAAAAATGGTTAAAACCATTAGAAGCCAATCCCAAATGTATATTCCTAGTATTTGAATAAAAATATGGATATAATGAATCAAACATATTCCATGTTTTTGAATCTTTTGGATGTCCCATAAATCCTTCGTTACTATCCTGAGAATGCCACTTCACGTCTTATGAAATATTAGATGACATGAATAATCTTTACAATCTCAGTTTCAGAATAAAATAACACAATACCTTTGTAAAAGTTGTATTCTTTTATTTATTCATAGGGTTTCATTGATTTATACTCTCATTTTGGTTTATTTACTTCTATCTTCTTGTAGAAAATCTTATGCATACTTCTTTATCAAACTGTTATGCCCAGTAAAGCATGAAATCATTAGTGCATGCATGTATCTTTTCATAATCAAGTTGAAGCTTGTTGATGAATTTATTCATCTCATAGAATGATACAGGGATATTAGCTTCACTAAATGCATCATGATGAAACTCTAAAATCATGGAAATTTATTTTTTAGAAATTCCAAAGAGACACTTGATATGATATAACATATGTATAATGACAAATTTGAATACTTGGAACACCCTTCATACAGTTCTTGTTTTCTATCTTCAACTGATTCATAAATTTTTTTTTGGCCACTAAAGTGTTGATAAATATTAACCTACTAAGGATCTACCGAAGATTATATCGATCTATTAGAATCTTGGAAATTTTATCCTATAAATCCAAAGATGTTATTTATAAAATTTCAAACTAAATTCTCCCATGGTGAGTCACTTTGTGTTTTTTTGATAGGATTTTCATTCTTTTAAATTTCCATAACATTTGATTCACCATTCCAGACCCAACATACATATCGAGAGGAAAACTATTCCAATATCTAATGCTTATATACATTATTACTAATCAACCATTGATGAATTTATAATCAAGACAAATACATTTTATTATATCATCCACTGATCGGTTTTCAATTTCATAATCTAGAAAATTTTCCAAACCCTTGGAATAACGAGGTGTGTTTTGAGGTAAATACGGAACCCCTCCCTTTTATTACATAAATTTTCATTAAATTTTACAAACATAGAATTTTTTAATGTTTAGTGTTGTGGAGATAAGGTATATCAAACATGAAAAATTAAAACATTATTCTATTACTCTTGAATGGATTATTCAATGTTCATCATAAGTACATTTATTGCATCACATAACCTGGGGATATTCATCAAAGTAAAGGGTGATCAGAAGGCCCAATAAGGGACAATAAGGGAAACAATTTACTTGTTATCTTGAGGAATATCAATAAGAACATGAGAAAATACATAAAGGCATGATAAATGAAAAAAGGAACATCATAATAAAAATAACATGATTCATAACATGGAAATGTTGCTAAAACATTTAATTGAGTCATTCTTAATCAAATCACCAAGGTTTATCAATGAGGTTTCATAAAAATTACCAAGGTTATTCACCAAGGTATCATAAAACTTGTCATCTCAAGAGATTAAATTTTTTACCCAATGAATTTGAGTGCTATTAAGGTGCACCCTTAATATGTATTAATTAATATTACCCAAAAATATAATAATAAAACATTTCATAAATAACCTGTGGAGAATAAAAGAAACATGTTTCATTTTAAAATCATGGTGTTTTAGAAAGTGCTTAAAAGAAAGATCCTTTTATCATTTTAAACCCATGAAAAAGAAAGGAAGGTTTCATTTATGTTAATCCCAGAATTAAATAGATAATTTTGAAATCTATGTTAATACCCTTGGATTTTTAAAGAGGTTTGGCTATTCACAAAGGAAAATAAAATAATTTCTTAATAAAAATAGATAAATTTTGAGACAAAAATCTAACAACACAATAGGTATAAAACATGAGTTTAGAAAACATTAAAAACAGAGGGTAAAAGGGTCTAACATTCATAAAAAAATATCAATAAAGTAAATGGATAGAAAAAATAGACATAAGAACAAATTATGGTAATTTAAAATAAATACCCCAAAAAAAGGAAATTGAAAGGAAAGGATAAGTTGATATATTCCTTACCGTGAAGAGTAACTCTTAAAACTCAACGATTAAGACCTTGGGGGATTGAGGACACCTTGGGAGGAATACTTGGGAGGTAAAACTATCATATGTTCATAGAGGATTAATTTTTAATGAAATTAAATGAATAAATTGGTGGTTATTTGTAGCAAAAGTGAGGGAGTTTTTTATTAATTTATTTGGACACCACATTAGTGGTATTTGAAAAACCATGGGCATGACCATGGTTTTTTCCCATGGTATTAGAAACTTGGGACACATATTACATTATTGTAACCCAATAGAGTCTACCATATTTTTATATTACTCTTTAAATCATTATTACATAGTTATTTTGTCTTTAAACACACCAAAAAAACTCAAACTATATTTTTATTATTCATACAAAAATAAAGTATTGTATAAAATTATCATAAATTCACCATAACCTAATATTGAAGTTATGATTTTAAAAAAGAAATTTATTTTATCATAATAATTCTATAAATATGGGAAATTTAACTTTTAACTATGAAAATACTTATTTATTAAAAATCATAGCAGACAGAAAATTCAGAGTGAATGCATAGTAAAATTTCTTACATTGGAAAAAATATAATTATTCTATCATTTATATTTAAAATGGAGTGTTTTTATAGTACCATTTCATTATAATAAACATTATTAATAAATCCTTAGTTAAATATAATAATTTATTTCTCTTTGAAAAGTACTATTTTTACCAAAAAAATCAATTTATCAAATTCCACATCACTTTTTAATAAAAAAAATTCTTAAAACAGAAATGATGAAATAAAAATTTTATTTAATCAAATGGATTAAATTTCAAGTAACTAGGGACTCGACACAAAACCTAGTATAACACCCGCATATGACCTAAGGGTAAGGTGTGCGCTAGTGATAGACTCTTGGGGAGGCTCGAATAACATCACCTGAGTGGTTATTTCCACTAACTTGAACTTATCCCATATGAAATTTCGTTCTAGATTAACGTCTTGAAGATCAGCTTGAGCTTGGCCAAGAGAGAAGCCCAATGATGCTACCTCCTTCTCAAGCTCTAAAAAATGGGCTTTATATGACATGATTTTACTGGATGAGGCCATCAACTCTTCTTTCTTCATCACTTTACCATTATCATTTTAATTTCTAAACAATAATCATAATGTTAAGTGTATAGTTTTCAATTATCATATTGAAAAATGGTCATATTGACCAATGATCATAATTGACCAATGGTCATATAATTGTTGAAACCCGATGGTGGTACTTCATTAAAAATGAGATATATTTTTGTCTTGTAAAAATATAACACACATTTTTTGGAAACAATTATCATAAAAAAAGTATGGTTCATTACATTATTCCCCTGTTAATAAATTATATCCTTGAAATTTCAACTCATTCTCTCAGTTGAAAAAGGTGAGGGTACTTATACCTCATTTTCTCCTCTGGTTTCTATGTCACATCTTCATATTTGTGGTTCCTCAACAAAAATTTAACGAGGTGGGTGGTATTGTTGTGTAGAACCTTATTTCTACGGTCCAATATCTCCAATGGATTCTCTTTATATGAGAGGTCATGGTCCAGTTGTTCCACCTCAAGATTCAGTACATGTGAAGGGTTAGGTATGTACTTACTCAAGAGAGATACAATGAAAACATCATGAATTTGAGCTATATTTAGAGGAAGTTCAAGACAATAGGACACTGCTCTTATGTGATCTAGGATTTCATAGGGGAAATATACCTGTGGTTGAGATTCCATTTCTTCCCAAACCACATGACACTCTTCTAAGGTGAAATTTAAAGGAAGACTTTGTCACCAACATCAAACTTCAAGTCCATTTGACAGTTGTCAGCATAACTCTTCTACCGACTCTGAGTAGATTTTAGATGTTGTTAGATTCCATGAAACTTTTTTATCATCTCTTGCACAAGATTAGGCCCAATAATATTTCTCTCACTAGCTTCATCCAAAAAAGTAGGAGTTTTACATTGCTTCCCATATAGAGATTCATAGGGTTCCATTTGAATTCTTGAATGGAAGCTCTTATTGTTTAAGAAATTAAATATTGGGATATGTTGATCCCATCCACCTTTAAATTCTATGGTGTATGTTATCATCATGTAATTGAGTGTCTGAATAGTCCTTTAAAATTGGCCATCAGTTTGGGGATGATAAGCCACACTGAAATTCAATTCAGTATTCAGAGCATGCTCAAGAATTCTCTAAAATTTTGATGTAATCCTGGGATCATAATCAGATATGATGAAGAGTGGTACCCCATGCGGCCTTAACACTTCCTTTATATAAATATTGGAAAGTTGTTCAAGATATAAATCTTCTCGAATTGAGATAAAATGGTCAATCTTGGTAAGAAGGTCCAAGATAACCCATATTTTATTGTTTCCTTTGTATGTTTTTGGGAGACTAGTTACAAAGTCAATAGTTATATTGTCACACTTCCATACTGGTATGAGTAGTGGTTGTAATACCCATTTATGAATTTTTCACTCTACCTTCACTTGTTGACACATGCGGCACCTTTTAGTATATTAAATGATCTCCCTTTTAATGTTATCCCACCAATAATTATCACAAAGGTACTGATTCATTTTATTGCTTCTAGGATGTACAGAGAAAGTAGAGCTATGATCTTTATCCATCAGCTCCTTTATTTCCAAAATAGATGTAACACATATCCTTGTGTAAAATTTTTGTACACCTTATTGGTCAATATTTAACTCAGGAAACTTCCCATTCTTCGCAACCTCTAACTTATTCTATAAAAAAGGAACTTCTCTTTGATATTTCTTAATATTATATAGTAATGATGGTTGAGAAATCATTTGGGATAGGGTTGATAATGTACATTACCTTATAATTCCTATTCCAGTTTTACTAGGTTTTTGATCAATGGATCTCTTTCAATTCTCATCATTTGATCACAACAAGGTTTTTCATACTTAATGCATCAACAATTTTTTTCTATTCCAAGTTGATAATGAATTGAATAATCATTGTCTTTAAGAATCTATAAACATCTACTATGTCTCACATTCAATTCATTTTTTATGAAAATATACTTTAAACTTTGATGTTCTATTTATATATCACATTTCTCTCCATAAATATAGTACCTCTATATCTTCAGAGAAAAAACATTCACAACTAGCTCTAGATAATGCGTAGGACAGTTCTACTTATGAGGCTTTAATTGTCGAGATGCATAAGCAATCACCTTGTCATTTTTCATGGGGATTCACCCAAGACCTTTAATATATACATATCTATAAATACCAAATCGTTCTCCGATATAGGGTAGAGTTAACATGGGTGTAGTAACTAATATCTTCTTATGTTCTTGAAAAAATTATTCACACTCCTTTGACCAGATATACTTGACCCCATTTTGATTTAACTTGGTTAATGGATTATAAAGTCATGAAATTTTTTACACAAACCTCTTATAATATCCCGCTAACCCAAGGAAACTATGAACCTTAGTTATTATTATAGTCTAAGGACACTCCTCTACAACCCCTGTCTTGGAAGGTTCAAATGATATTCCTTAATTAGTTGCAATTTTCCCGAAGAAAGAAACTTTTTTTAACCAAAATTTACATTTGATGAAATTTCCAAATAACCTATCATTCCTCAGAGTTTAAAAAATAACACTTATATAATCCTCATGTTCCT
This sequence comes from Viscum album, assembly GCA_963277665.1. Lineage (NCBI taxonomy): Eukaryota > Viridiplantae > Streptophyta > Magnoliopsida > Santalales > Viscaceae > Viscum > Viscum album. The sequence goes on along the minus strand of OY728128.1, from coordinate 1,106,962,985 downwards.
CATGACTTTCGAAATATATTAGAATATCATAAATAAAAACTACCACAAAGTTATCAAGGTAGTCCTTAAAGACTCTATTCATCAAATCCATAAAAATAGTAGGAGTATTAGTCAAGACTAAGGTTATAACAACAAAATCATAATGACCATGTCTTGATTGAAAGGAAATCTTTGGAATATATTCTTTATTCACCCTCAATTGATGATAACCAGATCGAAGATCATTCTTGGAGAATAATTTAGCCCCACAAAGTTGGTTAAATAAATAATCAATTATTAGAAGAGGGTACTTATTCTTCACTATGATACCATTAAGTTCTCTATAATCAATGCATAATTGCATTGATCTATCCTTCTTCTTCAAAAAGAGGATAGGTTCTCCTTAAAGAGACACACTTGGTCAAATAAACCCCCTCTCCAAAAGATCTTGGAGTTGTTTCTTTAATTACTATAGCTCCACATTTTCCATTCTATACATGGTCTTTGAAACCATATTGGGTCTGTTCATAAGTTCAATGGAGAAATCTACCTATCTTTCTGGGGAATTTCTAGGCAACTCCTCAAGAAATACATAAATATGTTATTGAATGATGGGGATATTTTCTATTTTTATACATTAATTTACCTATTCATCTTAACTAATCATCTCCATAAATAAGGCTATGGGTGGTGCTTTTAGACAAATATCAAGTCAAGATATATCACCTTGAAAAAAACTATAGGTTGTGCATTCAAGACCGCTGAGATTTATTTTCTTCTATATTTGATCTTATCATAATAATTTTAGATAGAGTTTATCCTCAATATAATGTCAAATTAAAAAATGGGAATGTCAACTAGATTTATGATGAGATTGTGCTCACTAAATTGAATACTAGATTTTTTATACTCTCTTGATGCTTATATAATCCCTTTAGTAGTATTGACTGAAAACTATACTTCTAGAAGTTTAGGGATTGATTAAATATTATTTGTAAACTTAGAGGAAATAAAGGAATGCCTAGAACTAGAATCAAACAAAGTACTTTCTAGATTTGAGAGAGAAACAAGAGTACCCTCCACCACATATTTTAGAGATTCAAATTCATCCACCAAGATAGAAAAATCCCAACCTTACTATCTTGGACTATGATGAGGTTGATAGCGATTCCCGTATATTAACTTCATATTTGGAAAGTGATTGGAAAAGTGACCAATCTATCAACACTTGAAGTATTGTAATTTTGGTAGGGCCTGAACCATCTCTCCTTTGTCTTTGATGTTGAGAAGTTGAGGATTCACCTCACTACGATATTTCTAAGTAATATGGACTTCTCCTCTACACTTATAACATTTTATGATCCCAAAAATGCAGTTCCCTAAATGTTTCTTCCCACATTTATTTCATGCAAAAAATTTCACTTGATTTACTCCTCTTCCTTAGTCAAAGATCCTCCCTAAGTTTGGCTCTAAATATATATTATTTTCATTCAATTTATGAGACCAATAAGTCTCAACAAACTTTATTTCAACTTCCATATCACTCCTTATGATATCCTCATAGTTTTTATAGTCTCAGTTGGTAATATTTTTCTATAGATGAGGTTTTAGTCCACCTAAGAATCTATCAACCTTCCCATTATTATCCATAATGAAGAAAAATGTGTAATGAGGAATTCTTGTAAATTTCATATAATATCTTCCCATAGATTCATTTTCCTTCTGTTTCACCTCTAATAATTCTATCTCTATTTTTTTCACATAGAATGGGGGATTTTTTTTGAAAAAGGTTCCTCGGAACTCATCCCACTCCAAAGCTTCAATCTCCCCTCTTGGATTTTTATTTTTGATCTACACCCACCACTGATCAGATTCTCCCTCTAAGTAGAAAATATCCATGGTGAATTTCTTTTGTTCTGAACAAATAATTACAAAAATTTTCTTTTACATAGTGCTTACCCACTGTTTAGAAATAAATGGGTCAGTAGATCCACTGAAAGATGGTGGTCGTTGATGCATAAAGGACTCAATAGAAAGTTGTTCTCTATGGGTTGAATCTAGTTACTTGGATTGATTGAAGTTATTTCCCATAACTTGAGTCAGTTGATTCATGATTCTCATGAAGGTTTCCATTATAGCTTCCATCAAAAGGCCATTAGCGCCTAGTCCATTGTGCTCACCATTTATGTAGTTTCTACCATTCCCCAAAATTTTCTAAAAGAATAAGACCTTATTGAGAAACATGTTTCATTTAACAATATTATATTTCCAAGGGAATTTTTTCTGCCATATAACATCATGATTAAACATGTTATTCATTAAAAATAATTAAATTTTCTTTAAATACTTCATAATTATTCATAAAAATTTTGTGATTAACCAAACATATCACTCGAAAGTGTCAAAATAGGAGTGCAGAAAAGACTATTTCCATGCACCAGTTCCCATTTGAGTCTAGCTCAAAGTAGTGTATTCTGGTTTTACCCATAGATACTTCTATTCTAGAGCCACATCTTCTTATTCATATCTAGACATGAATATATTTTTTTGAAAACCAATTACTTAATATTTCACTAAAATACCAGGAAGTTTTCCTATATTTAAAATTATCTTTAGGGTTATTCATGAAGTTTTCAAATCCTAATTTACACAAATAACTAAACCATCCTTTGATACCAACTATGACATCTCACTTTTTTATTACATAACTTTTCATTATATTTTACAAATATAGAATCTTTTAAAGTTTATTGTCTTGGAAATAAGGTACATAATACATAAAAACTTTTAACATTATTATATTACTATTGAAAGGATTCATCAAGGATAATCTTAAGTACATTTTTTTCATCACATAACCTTTGGACATACATTAAAGGGAAGGGTGATAATAAGGCCCAATAAGGGAAAACAAGGGAAAACAAGGGAAATTGTTTACTTGTGATCTTAAGGAATATCAATAAGAACATGAAGAAATATATAAAGGGATTAAAAATATAGAAAAAGGAATATCATAATAAAAAATATGATTAATGAAATTAAAATGTTTTTACAAAATTTAATTTATTAATTCATAAGAATATCATCAAGTTTTATCACTAAGGTGTCATAAAAATTACCAAGGTTATTCACCAAGGCATCGTAAAACTTATCATCTATAGAGATTAAATTCTTTTCCCAATACACTGGAGAACTATGAGGGTGCACCATTCATATGTATTAATTAATTTGAGTCACAAATATAATAATAAAATATTTCATAAATAACCCATTTAGAATAAAAGAAACATGTTTCATTTCAAAGGGGTTTTAGAAAGTGCTTAAAATCAAGATCCTTTTGTCATTTTAAACCCATAGAAAAGGAAAGAGGGTTCCATGCATGTTAATCCCAAAATTAAATATATCATTTTTAAATCCATGTGAATACCCTTGGATAATAAATAGGTTTGCGTATTCACAAAATAAAATAAAATAATTTCTTGATAAAAAGAGAGAAATTTTGAGATGAAAGTCCTACAACATAACAGGTATGAAACATGGTTTTAGAAAACATTAAAAAGAGAGGGGAAAAGGGTATAACATTCATAAAATAATCTTAATATATTAAATGGATAGAAAGAAATGGAATTAATAACATAGTATGTTAATTTTAAATATATACCACATAAAAAGGAAATTGAAAGGAAAAGAGAAGTTGATATTTCTTTTACTGTGAAGAGTAACCCCTAAGACTCGAAGATTTTGACCTTGTGGGATTGAGGAAAACTTAATAGGATTAATTTAGAGGTAAAAATATCATATATTCTTGGAGTATGACTCTTTATTTAAAGGAAATTAATAATTGGGTGGGTATTTATAGTAAAAGTGAGGGAGGTTTTTTATTAATTTCTTTGGACACCTCAGTAGAGGTATTTGAAAAATCAGGGTCTTTCCCATGGTATTTTCCCATGGTATTGGCCTATTGGGAAAACTATTAAATTATAATAACCCACAAGAGTTTACCATCATTTTGTATTACTCATTATATAATTATGACATAGTTATGATGTCGTTAAACATACCAAAAAACTCAAACTGTATTTTTACTATTCAAGAAAAACTAAAGTATTATATAAAACACTCAAAATTCACCATAAACTAATATCAACATTCTGATTTCATAAATTACATTTATTTTATAATAATAATTCTATAAAAATGATAAATTTAACTTTTAACCATGAAAAAACTTATTTATTAAAAATAATAGTGGATAGAAAATGCATAGTAAAATTTCTGACATTGGAAAAAATAAATTAATTTTATTATTTATAATTTAAAATAAGTATTTTTATAAAAACATTTAATTATAATAAAATTTATTAATAAAACCTTAGTTAATTATAATAATTTTTGTCTCTCTAAAAATTACAATTTTTACCCGAAAAATCAATTTATCAAATTCTATCTTAATTTTTAAGAAAAACTATTCTTAAAACGGAAATGATCAAATAATAAATTTATTTAAAAAAAGAGATTAAAATTTATGTAATTAGGTACTCGACACACAACCCCTTATAAAACCCACATATGACCTAATGGTAAGTTGTGTGATGGTGATAAACTCTTGTGGCGGCTCAGATAACATCTCCTGAGTGGTTATTTCCACTAACTTGAACTACTACTGTAGGAGATTTCATTCAATATTAACATATTAAAGCTTGAATTGGTATTGTTCAAGAGAAAAACCTAGTGATGATAACTCCTTACCAAACATTAACAAATGGGCTTCATATGGCACAATTATACTAGATGAGTCCATCAACTCTTCTTTCTACATCAATTAACCATTATCATTGCTATTTATAGACAATAATAATAACATTAAGAGTATAGTTTCCAAAAGTCATATTGACCATTGATCATAATTGAACAATGATCATATAATGGTAGAAACTTGATGGTATTACTTCATTATGAATGATATATATATTGTTGTGTAATAATATAACACTCATTTTCAGGAAATAATTATCATACAAAAAGTTCAGGTCATTACATTCTCCCCCCTTTAGAAATTTATTCCTCCAAATTTCAACTCATTATATTAGTTAAGAAAAGGTGTGGGTACTTCTGCCTCAATTTTTCCTCTGGTTCCCTTGTCTCTTCTTCATATTTGTGGTTCCTCCACAACAATTTAATGAGGTGGGAAGTTCTTTTGTGTAAAACCTTGTCTGTACAGTCCAAGATCAGCACTGGTTATTCCTCATAAGAGAGGTCATGTTATAGTTCTACCACATTAGGATTAAGTACATGTTAAGGGAAAATTATGTACTTCCTCAAAATAGATAGGTAGAAATTTTCATAAACATGATCTAGATTTGGAGGAAGTTCAAGTAGATAGGCCAATGCTTCTATGAAATTAAGGATTTCACTAGGGAAAATGTACTTGGGGATGATCTTCCCTTTCTTCCCAAACCGAATGACTCTCTTTCAAGGTGTAATTAAAAGGAAGAATTTTTTTCCAATATCAAACTCCAAGTCCCTTCGACGATTATCAGAATAACTCTTATACCGACTCTGAGTAGCTTGTATGTGTTATTGGATGGCACGATACTTTTCTATCATCTCCTTCATAAGATCAGGCCCAAGAAGATTTCTCTCACCAGCTTCATCCTAACACATAGGAGTTATATATCTCTTCCCATATAGAGCTTCATAGGGTTCTTTTTTAATGATCGAATGGAAGCTGTTGTTGTATGAGAACTCAACTAATGGGAGATTTTGATCCCATCTACCTTTAAATTCCATTGATCATGTTCTCATCATGTCCTTGAGTGTCTGTATAGTCTTTTCAAATTGGCCATTGGTTTGGGTATGATAGGCTGTACTGAACTTCAATTCAGAACTCATATCATGTTGAATACTTCTCTATAATTTTGATGTGAACCTTGGATAAGGATAAGATATGATGGAGAATGGTACTCCTTTCAACCTTACCACTTCATTTACATAAATATTGGTAAGCTGTTCAAGAGAGAAATCTTCCCGAATAGAGATAAAATAGGTAGTATTGGTGAGACGGTCCACTATAACCCATACCACATTGTTTTCTTTGAATGTTTTCAGGAGAATAGTGACAAAGTCTATAGTGATATTATCCCATATAAGAACCTGTTTTTTCACTCAAGTATGGATCCTTTAAATTTCAGTATTATTAATTATTTTGGGCCTAATATGGATTCATTTTTATTTGGAAAAGGTACCAAGGGTGTCCGGGGATTGTTTGGAGCCTAGAAAACATCTTTCTAGGGAAACCAGCCAAGTTGCATGGTTGGCGCACAACTGGAATACGATTTTCCTAACCGTACAGATGGTGTTTTTTCTAAATAGATCCACCTCACACAGTTGGAACACAACAATGTGGCCAAACCATGAAAGTTCCCATTCTACCCAGGTAACTGTGTGAAAAAACCATGCACAAGCTATTTTTCTAGGTAAAATATCCAATTTTCCCATAATGATATAATTATCCCCTCCTTCCCTAATCCGAGCTTATGTAGGATTTACCTCCATGTATATCATTTTAGATATTTTTGAAGGAAAATATAGGGATTCAAAGATCTCCTACATCTAGGATCTATTCGAGCATCCATTTATCATGTTGGATGTGCAACGGTAAGTACTCGAGTATGTTTAAGCCTTTCCTCTTCTCTCTTTCTCTCGAACTAGTTATTGGGGTATGATAATTTTCTTCTTTTCTTTGATCTACTCCAATATGAGCCAAATCAATGGTCAGTAATGGAGGAGGAGAGTTGTACAAGACTAAGTATTTTGGTCTATAGCACATCCCTCATGTTTGTTTAATTTGTAATTATCATGTGGGGCCCACCAATTTAATCAAGTGCCTTTTATAGAATTTATATTCCATGCTTATACTTGTTAGAACTATATGGTTATGATATTTACAAATATGTGATTAGTTGTTAGTGGTTATTCCCGCAACTCCATTCATCCCATGTATGATGTTATGCCATAATTTTCATTTTAGTGTTTTGATATGTTTGAGACACCATTCGGGTGTGCCTTGGGTTAACCTTCTAAAGGGTAATCATTTCTATATTAAATGTATTGTTTATAATGAGAATTTCATAATGTAAAGTACCATGTATTCTCACCACTTGACCCACCTAAGGTAAGTGATTAAATTTGATAAAAAAATGTGAAATGTGAATTGGAAAGTATACTAAAGTATATGACTTGGCCTTAAATGTAAATGAAAAGTAGGTTTCATATTTGTAGAACCCCTTACCAAATTAATGGAAGGTAGAAGAATGAACCTTGAATATGGAATATTATTTAAATGTATTAAATGAATGGTTGAATGATACTTGGCCTTGTCACACTAATGAAAGGAAAGTCCTGAACCAAATGACTTGATTAAAAGTTTGCATGCTACTTGGCCTTGTGACACTAATGAAATGAAAGGCTTGAACCAAATGACTTGATTAAAAGACTACATGCTAAATGGACTTATCACACTAATGAAAGGTAAGGCTTGAACCAAATGAATTTATTAAAAGGTTTTATACTACTTGACCTTATCACACTAATGATAGGAAAGGCTTGAACTAAATGAAATATTACATGACTTCATAATCAAATAGGAATGGCCCGACTCAAGCTCACCTTGGATTCTAATCAGAGAATTCCATGGGCACTCAAGAACCCCATTTTGATTCAAGGATATGAAATGATTAGGTTGAGACCCACCTATATCTCGATCCTTATCTATTATTTGGATTCCCAGTATGAAACCAAAGGATACCTTACATATTATCATATGATTCATTGAATACACTCCTTGGATCTAGTATTGACAAGTTGGTTCCATGGTTAAATACCATCATGAACAGTCATTTCTTAACCCCATTTTAACTTGGATGAACTCCTTGGACTTAGTAGGCATCTCATTATAGAATTACTTGGACTATGAACCTTGGATTATACTATTACCCCTTTCCAGGCTATAATTATTACTGAGTTGGTGATCCTTGAGGTCTATGTAACCTTGGTTATTAACTTGGGACTTTACTATTAAATATTATCACATGTTTTCTTGTTACATTTTCAAACATTTACTATTATTAACATGTGACATATTTATAAATTGGTAATAATAAAATAATGAATCTTTTACATATTTAGATTCCAGCAAAGGGATAAATAAGTTACTTGGGTATTTTGTTACATTGTACTATTTTACTTTATATATGAATGCATGCAAACTGTTACATTTCCATTACACAAGCTGGATGTTATATACACCATTGGTGGTGGCCCACTGAGATTTATCTCACAACCTCTTTGGACACTATTTGGTTATTAGAGTAGATTACATGGTTGTAGGGGTTGGCAAAGGGAAATATACAACTTCAAACACTTGATTTCTTGCTGTTTAGTATGAAGATTGATAACAGATGACTGATTCGGAGTTCAGGATGCTTGGGATAGTCTTCATTTTCCTTATTACTTTTATAGAACATTTTATGTCTGCTATATTTTATCCATGTTTTCCATTTTTCCAGTGACATGAAATATCATCAGTTGTTGAATGTTATTCCAGTTGTTTCAGTTATTATTACTATTGTCTATTTTCCAATGTGCCATCTATTTACTTATATTTCTTCTTATATTTATCTATGTTTACATTCATCTATTGTGCTACACTTTGGTAATCAGGGAATAGTCTCCCCATGGACACACCCTAGTCCCTCACTACTAGTCGGAAGACTCTGCAATTTGGGGATATGCACATGAGGCCATTTGACCCATCAGGCTTGGGGCACCTGTTAAGTGGCATCCGGGTCCAAGATGTCACAATGTGGTATCAAAAGAAGTTTTCTTTTCTTAATTTACTATTTGGAGACAATATATTAGAGATTATGAATGTTTGGGACTTGTTCATAAGCCATGATTGGGTGTCCCGGACCCATGTTCAGGGTAAAAACCAAGTTTCCAAAATTATAATTGTTTCTCTACTTTTTCTTATTATAGTTTATATTATTTCACCATTGGGTTATGCACATGATTTGTGGAGTTTTACATTATTACTATGACTGGGGATTTTCTTTCATCCTTAGCCCAATTATATGAGATAAAATAGTAGTATTATTTGCAAAATTATAGACACTGTTGGTGGTGGACCATTGAGATTTATCTCACACCCTCTATAGGCACTGTTTGGAACCCATAGTAGATTACATGGTTGCAGGTGTTAAAAATGGAAGCATACAGATTCAAACACTTGATTACTTTCACTTTTGTGTGGATATTGATAGAAGATGACCAAGTAAGAGCTCATGATTCTTGGGATAGTCTTTGTTTTCCTTATTACTTATATTGAACATGTTATGTCTGTTATCTTGTATCCATGTTTTCCAGTTTTATAGTGACATGATATATCATCAATTATTGAATTCTATTCCATCTATTTAAGTTATTATTACTATTTTATCAATTTTTTCCTGACCCTTCTATTTACTTATATAGATTTTTCTATTTATCTATGTTTACATTCATCTTCTGGGATGCACTTTGGTAATGAGGGAATCATCTCCCCATGGACACACCCAAGGGCCTCACAGTTAGTCGGAAACCTCTGGAGTTTGGGGATATGCACATGAGACCATGTGTCCCACCTAGATTGGATCACCTGTTAAGTGGAATCCAGGACTAGGAAGTCACAAAGTTGTATCAAAGGGAATCATACAGCTTCAAAAACTTGATGGCTTGCTATTTACTATAGATCTTGATAAAAGATGACCAAGTTAAAGATATGGATGCTTGGGATAGTATTTTTTACCTTATTACTTAGGTGGAACATGTTATGTCTTCTATCTTGTATCTAGGTTTTATAGTTTTCTAGTGATGTGACATATCACTAGTTATTGAATGTTATTCCAGTTGTTTCAATTATTGTTTCTGTTTTCTCCATTTTCCATTGTGCCTTCTGTTTATTTATATTTATTCTACTATTTATCAATGTTTACATTTATACACTATGATGTACTTTGGTAATGATGGAATAGTATCCCAACAGACACACCCTAGGCCCTCGCTACTTGTCAGTGGCCCCTGGCATTTGAGGAGATGCGCTTGGGGACATTTGGCCCACCGAGCTCTAGGCACCTATTAAGTGGCATCCAGGTTCGGGACGTCACATATCACTTCCATGATAGTATGGGTAGTGGTTTTAATATCCATTTAGGATGTTATCACTCTACCTTAACTTGTTAACACACTAGACACCTTTTAATGTATTTATCAACCCCCATTTTCATGTTATCCCACCATTAATGACCCTGAAGGACCCTATACATTTTAGTGCTTCTCGAATGTATAAATAAAGTAGGGTTGTGAGATTCATCCATCAGATCCATCTTTATTTCAGAAATAGATGGATTACATATCCTTGTAAGACATTTCAATACACCTTCTTGATCCATATTGAACTCGGAAAACTTCCCATTCTTCAAATCCTCTAATTTATTTAGTAAAAAGGGATAATATATTTGTGATTTTTGGATATTATCTAGTAATAATGGTTGAGAAATAATTTGGGATATGGTTGACAATGTCCTTTACCTTGCGATTCCCATGACTAGTTTTACTAGGTCTTTGATAAAAGGATCTATTTGAATCCTCATCATTTTTAGCACAATGAATTATTTCTTACTTAATGCATCAATGAATTTGTTTTCTCTTCTAGGATGATAATGAATTTAATAATCATAGTCTTTAAGAAGTTATAACCATCTCTTGTATCTCATGTTCAATTACTTTTTCATGAAAATATACTTCAAACTTTGATGGTTTATGTCTATATCACATTTCTCCACATAAATATAGTTCATCCATATCTTCAGAGAAAAAATAACCGTATCCAGACCAGGATCAAGCGTAAGACAGTTCTTGTTTAGGAGGATTCAATAATCGAGATGCATAAGCAATCACCTTGTCATTTTGAATGAGTATTAACCCAATCCATTTAATAGATGCATCTCTAAAAATAATTAATACTTCTCTGATAGAGGGTTGAGTTAACACGGGTGCAACAAACAATCTCTTCTTCAGCTTTTGGAAACTTTCTTCACACTCCTTTGTCTAGATAAACATGACCCCTTTTCAAGTTAACTTGCTTAATGAATTAGAACGTCCTGAAAAGTTTTTCACAAACCTCCTATAATATCCCGCTAATCCAAGGAAACTACAAGTCACAATTATTGTTGTAGGTTGAGTCCAATCATCTACAACCCTTGTCTTAGTAGGGTCAACTGAGATTCCTTTATTGGTTACAATGTTCCCCAAGAAAGAAACTTGTTGTAACCAAAATTCACATTTTTTGAACATCCCAAATAACCTATCCTTCTTCAAAGTTTGTAATATAACCCTTATATTACCATCATTGTTAGGACCACTAGGTTAAATACCCTAATAGGGGGGGTGAATTAGGTTATGAAAGATTAAAAAAAATCCCCTTCTAATCTTGTTTCATTGTTAAACAAAAAATCCCATATTTCTCCTTCGCATAGAAAAGTATAAACATAAATTAAAACATGAATGAGACACAACAATTTTACTTGGTTCACCCTCACTGGGCTATGTACAAGGATAATATAATGAAAATGTTCCAATGTACGGAATCTATTAATAACACAATGCTATTTACAAAGTTCAGAGTGCACTCACTACCCCTCCTAGTTAACAACCAATCAAAAAATAAAATCTCACTACTCTCTTAACTGAAGTGTTCTCACCACTACTTTAGAATATTCACTCATAGTTTTTAGATTTTTAGGTCCCTTAATTATCTCAAATAAATTCATCCTCCACTATATAAAGATTCTCTGTTGATGTCCCACTTTAATCCATTGATGAATACCACTTTACCACAGATGTACTGGGAAACTTCCAAATTTTGTACAACCTTAGGTTGACTTTCACTCTACTTTATGAAGAACACACAAGTGTTTCCTTTGTCATTGAAATAACAAATTGTGCGCTACTCCAAAATTGCATGATAATACATCTTTATACCCAACTCATTATTGGCGTACGCCTACCTTCTTGCGCGCAACTTCTGAATAACTCACTGTTAGCACGTCCTCACCACTTGTGTGATTGGAGCTTGAATTTTCTCAATGTTTTGAGATTATATAGAATGAGGGGGCCAACAATGTATTTATAGGAATTTTAATGACCCTAAGTACAAGGCATGAAACTTCTGCCCCATGTGTGTAGATCTCATGTTCGCACAACCTCAACTTTCATGCAGTTCCATAACTTGCATGCCACTCTTTTCTTTCCCATATTTTAATGTTATAATATTGAAACATGCCTGGAGTGAAACTTTCCAATCCTCCTTAACATGGAGTTCTATCTACTTTTCCAAAAAAAACTTTTCTCCATTCTACAATTTTCGAACCCAAAAATTTAGCAAACATTGGAAAATGGATCCACCTTATATACGATCTTTTTGTACCACCTCCAGATCATCCATTACTTTTTCATGGATCTTTATCAACATAGATTGTCAAAAATCTCTCTAGAACTCCACAACTAATCATGGAAACCCACTTTTCCAACAAACCTAACCAACCTAAAAATGATTCAATGTTTTCTTGATGAGTTTTTTATCAACAATCTCCCCCTTTGGGTTTGTTGGAAACTCTTCACATTTTGATACTTCATTAAAGATTCTTCCATCTTCCACCACCATTCACTTCTTACAATTCAGATAGAGCTCAAATATTTACTCAATACATACTCTAAGACCATATAAGAGATGATCGACATGAAAAAAAGAGTAATATAAAAATTTCATCAATGAATCACTTCATTACAATAACATTCAACTTCTTTCATCACGAACTCCACTATCATGATATATATCCTTTGATCGATCACATCTAGAACTGTCATATTTAAAATACACATACTTAACTAATTGGGTTCTCATGTTTTAGTAATTCTTAAAGATGTCCAATCTAAGCTATGAATTTCTCCTCATAACATCAAGAAATTATCATCAATTTGGTCCTACTATAATCTTCTCCACCTATGTTGATTAACTCATCCTATACCAATGCTCCACCTTATAGCTTCTCCCTATGTCTTGACTAAAAAAATTTCTCCCTTCAATAGCCATAATTTCTCCCCCTTTTAAAATGAACTCAAAGGTCACTCCTTTGTGGTTTGCAACACAATAACGAACACATATCAATACATTAGAAAAAAAGACACCATACCTTGGGGAGAGGGTGGGGGGGAGGTCCCCCATCCACACTTTTTCAAGTACGGGGAGTTGACTGAACTCCCAGAGCTAGTTGATGCCTCTCAAAATATTATTTGGCTAAGGCCTTTATCTGACTGTCTATAACATGTTGTTTTGTAGGCACATAATCCAAATTTATAAGTCCTTACTCCACCGTATCCTTGATAAAATAATATTTTATTTCAATGTGATTTTTCCTTGAGTGATGGACTGGATTTTTGATAATATTGATAACAGTTGAATTATCACAACAGATTCCGATCAGATACTTCACTTCAAATCCCATGTCATCAAGCTGCTGCTTTATCCACAATAACAGCATGCATTATTGAGTGGCTACAATACACTCAGCTTAGATGGTACTCAATGAAATGAAACATTTTTTCTTTATTATCCAAGAAATACGAAATCCACCAAGATAGAAAGAACCTCCTAATGTTGATTTCCTATTATTTGCTGAACCAGCCCAATATGCATATGTATATCCCAATAGTTATGGCTGGGATTTATCATTATAAATTAAACCAAAATCCATAGTGCCCTTGATATACCAAAGTATTATTTTCACTACAAGAATGTGAATTTCCTTAAGATTGCTTTTATATATAACTGCTTGGAATGTGAAAAAAACAATATCAGGTATTGTAATTATCATGTACAGTAAACTTCCAATGATTTTCCTTTATTCTGTGATATTAACTACCTTTATATCATCATATTTTGGTACTTTCATTTAGTTAGAAACTAAAGTTTTTATCTCCATGTAATTTTCCATTCCAAATATTATTATAACTTACTTGGAATATTTGGACTGAGAACTAAAAGTTTCATTCCTTCCTTGTGTTACCTACAAACCAAGGAAAAACATCATCTCATTAATCAGTGACATTTCAAACTCTCTTTTCATGAATTTAGAAAACATTATGCATTGTGCTTCATCTAATACATCAAATATTATTTCAAAAACATAAACTATCACCATCATCATTTGATTACTACCATTATTGACAAAGATATTGTAATCAACACCACCACATTGAAAGCCAAGCTTCTTCAAATACTGATCTAGTCCCAAATACCATGATCTTGGTGCTTGCTTCAACCCATTTAGAACCTTCTTTAACAAAAAAACTTTGTTCTCATCATCATGAATGAGAATACCATATGGATTCTTAACATAGATTTCTACTTCTAGAACCCCATTCAAAAATTCAGACTTGACATCCACCTAGAAATATTTGAGCTTCCATTCCACTACAATGACCAAGAATAATCTGATTGTCTCTATCCATACAATAGATGTAAATGTCTCATCAACATTGATACTCTCTATCTGGGAGTATCCTTTGCACAATAGTTGTTCTTTTTTTTCAAATCACTATTCTATATTCATTCATCTTGTTACGAAATACACATTTAGTACCAATGAAATTCTTATCTATTAGACTCAAATCAATCTCTCATGTCTGATTCTTCCCAATTTTGTCTAGCCCTTCATTCACAGCCTGAACCCAGTTTTCATCTCCAGCTGCATCAGCAGAATATTTTTGCCTTACCTGAGACAGGAAAGATACCTACTGTAATGAATTCATTATTCTTGTTTGAATGGGAACTATATAATTATCAATGATATTTTTTCTATCAATTCCATATAAACTCTTTAGCTTCTTTGAAGATACAAACTTGACGTCTTCTTAATCATCACCATTATCTTCTTCTAAATCAGTGTCTACCACTTTTTCTCCCCCTATGTTTCTTATCTCCTCATCACTTTCATCAGGAAATAATTCACTGTGTTGCAGAATATTCACTTTATTTTCCACTACAGTGACATCATTTCTCTCAAATAATTTTCCCTACCTCTAATTAAAACATTTATATGCTTTTATTTTTTCTGAGTAGCCAAGGAATATCCCCTCATCTTCACATGACTCAAATTTCCTATTTTTTTCTTTGTTGAGAATAAATCACTTACTTCTAAAGATTATAAAGTATTTTAATGTTGGATTATTTGTGTACCACATCTCATACAGAGTCTTTCATTCCTTCCAATATAATAAATCCCAGATGGAAATGTAGACTGATGTTAATATTGGTTCCTTCCAAAATTTTTCTAGTAGGTCTTTTTCAATAAGCATTATCCTGGTCATGTTGTTGATAATCTGGTTTCTACTCTCAAACACTCCATTCTGTTGGGGAGTTCTCACTGAAGAAATGTGATGCCTTATCCTTTGTTTCTCAAAATAGTCTTCCACTTGACTGTTTGTGAATTCCATACCATTATCAATATAAAACTTTATAATTTTCAACACAAGAATCCTTTCAGATTCCCTTTGATACTGTTTTATATAACTAAACACATTATAATTATGGGAAATGAAAAATACCCATTCCATTATGCTATAACAATCAATGAAAATAATGAAATATCTATTTACATAAATGGATATTAGTGAGATAGGTCCACATACATTATCATACACCAATTCAAGCACTCTCATTGACTTATATTCCCTTTCCTTGTACATCTTTCTGATGATTTTACCTTGTTGACATGCATTGCACATATGTGTATGATCACATAATAGCTTAAGGAGACCTTTATCTACATCACACTTTAATAGATATTCTAGGTATGGTTGGCATAGATGACCAAGTCATTTATTCCACAACTTTATTTCTTCCACTTTGGATAAAAAGTACATATCTTCTTCCCCACTTACAAGGTATAGATTTTACGTTTTTATTTTTGCCTACAGAAAAAATAAACCATATCATCCTTTGATGATACAAATCTTCTTAGTAAATCTTATATAATTATTTTAGTCACATAGTTGACTAATGCTAAGAAAGTTGTGACTGAGACCTTCTACTACTAAGACATCACCACATCTCATTTATTTTTCCCCCAAACGTGGCCTTTCTTGAACCAATTATCTTCAAGCTTTCATTATCTCCAAATTTTACAACTCCTTCTTTATAATATTTTATGCCTATAACAAGATCCCTATTTCCTATCACATGGGATGTTTAACCACTATCAAGGATCCATACAATAGAATGATATGATGCTATAAGGGAAATTTACACAACCACTGCCTTCTCTTCTCTTTTCTTTTTGATCCATGTTTTTGACTTCATACATGGTATAAAATTATAGACTTGATATTCCTTAGAGTATGATTGACTGATATCATACTAAAAATCTAAAAATATATTTTTTATTTTCATATAATCAGTTGATTATTTGATTTTATTCTTACAACCACTTTGGTTCAGCTTTGGCCCATTCCCCTACATGGTTTATGTACTATATCTATCTATGTTCCCAAATCCTCTGCACAAAAAATAATTTAACTCAAAATAAATTCAAGTGTATCATGATATTTTTAGCTACCACCATTGTTCTTGTGCCATTCATTATCTCTTGGCTATAGAACATACATTTTTTTAGTGTCCCATCTTTCCATATTAATAACACCTAATGTAAGGTGCATTCTTGCATGTCACTTCTACACCACTAGATATCCCTTGGGTTATCTAAATTATATGATTCTATTTCATAGCCAAATCAATCTATAATCTTGAATCAGGTTCTCTCAGTATGACTTCAACCATTACTACTTTCTATTTTTGATCAATCCCCATACCATCCTTGTCATTTAGATTTGACTATTGCTTTTGTTCTTCTGGACCACTATGCCCACTTCCAACTTTTCTATCTTTTGAATGATCTATTTTCCTAATGTCACATTGGTAGTCAAGAATTTTTCTTGATCCTTAAATGTTTTTCATAGATTGAAAACTTACTATTTAGGTTCTTCGATATGTTTTATTTTATCCCTTTCAGTTTTAGTCAAACTATTGATTTTACTCTTCCGTTCCACAATTTTGAGTTTATACTCAAAAAAAACTCCGAGTTCTTTAGAATTAAAGACTTATGTTTTTCAATTTCTTTCATCATCTCAGAATTCTCTTCTTTATACTACTATATATAGAGTTTAGCATCATAAAGCACTTTATTGGATTTTTTCATTTTGGATATCTAAATATCTATCTATTCAAGAGAGGCTTCTAATTCAACTTGTCAATAAACTCTTCCTTCAAATTATTATTTATCAACTTCACTTTCATTACTTTTTTGGATGCTTCTTATGAATGACACAATATTATTTTCTATATCAACATTGTATCTCTCTATCTCTTCAACCTCAAATTCATCTGAACTGTCACATTCTTGTGAAAGAAGATTCTTTTTATTAAATAAATTTCTCTTAAAATATTTCTTTCCTTTCACATAGGCTGAATAATTATTCATAGGGATTTCAACTTCATCCTCATCATCTTCTTTGAACTTCTTGGGGTATCTTACTGTAAGATGACCAACCTTTCCACATCTAAATTAAGAAAGATAATTTTTCCCTTTAAACTTTCATTTTTCCTCTTTCTAGATTTTAGGAATCGAATGGAATCACCTCATCTTTCTCTTCATCTTCTTGAGAATCTTAAATGGTGACCATATTCATGGCCTAGAAAGCCACTTCCTTGGAATTACCTTTTTCCAAAGACTCAATGTTATCATTTATCATATCATAAGTGACAAGAGTACTGTGCAAGATATCCAATTTAATATCCTTTGGATATTTTTACTCCAACAAAGAAACTTTCAGATTTAACTGATGTGGAAGTCTTCTCAAGATATTCTTGACGATCTTTACATATTAAATAATTTCTCCAAGACCACACATGTATTCCAAAACCATATTAACCCTGCCAAAGAATTCATCGACATACTCATTTGAGTTCATTCTCAGATCTTCATACCTGTTCCAAAGAACATGTAGGTTTGCCTCTCTAACCATTGAATATAATTCATATATATTCAACAACTTTTCCCACATAGCATTTGACATCTTTCATGACATCACATTCATATATATTACATTGGATAAGGCTGCCCCAAAATCATTGATTACTTTGGTGTCAACATCAAATTCCCTTTGTTTATATTCAAATGAAGAACCACATTCAATGTTGGCTTAAATACCATGCATCACTGTTGTAAACACATCCCTTCCCAAAGATTAGAAGTAGTGCTTCATCTGATTCTTCCATAACTGAAAATTATTACCATCAAAGATATCAATACCTTTGTGGTTGATGGCCTCCATTGAGAGAGAAACACAGATAATAACCTTTGGCTCTGATACCATTTTTTAGGACCACTAGGTCAAATACCTTGAGATGGGGGGGGGGGGGGTGAATCAGGGTATGATAGATTAAAAACAACTCCCCCTTCTGATCTTGTTTCCTTATTAAACAAAACACTATTATCTCTCCTTCCTGTAGAAAAATATGAATAGAAATTAAAAAATGAATGAGGAATTTTTTTTACTCGTTTCAGCCTCACTAAGATACATCCAAGGAGAATACAATGACAATTTGCAGATGTACCAAATCCACTAAAAGTGCACT
Organism: Viscum album; assembly: GCA_963277665.1. Classification (NCBI taxonomy): domain Eukaryota; kingdom Viridiplantae; phylum Streptophyta; class Magnoliopsida; order Santalales; family Viscaceae; genus Viscum; species Viscum album. The sequence continues at coordinate 1,106,944,216 of OY728128.1, read as the reverse complement.
TCTATTTACAATGTTCGGAGTGGACTCACTATCCCTCCTGGTTAACAAACAATCACAAAATGAAAGATCATTTATCTATCAATTGAAGTGTGCTCATTTATTCTTTTTAATATCCACTCATAGTTTATAGAATTTTAATTCCCCTCGTTATCTCAAATGAATGCATCCTCCATTTTATAAGATGCTCTGTTGATATCCCATTTTTACCAATTGATGAATTCCACTTTACCACATATGTACTGGTAAAGTTCCAACTTTCATGAAACCTTAGGTTGACTTGTTCCCTACTTTAAGCATGAAACACAAGTTTTTCCTTTTTCAGGAAGAGAAACATGTGCACTACTCCAAACTTGAGTGACAAAACCTCTTTATGCCCAACTCACTATTGGCATGCAACTCCCTTCTAGCACACAACTTCTGAATAACTCACTATTTGCGTGACCTGACTACTTGGAAACCAAAGCTTGAATATTCTCTAAGTGTTGAGAATATATATAATGAGGGGTCTAGAAGTATATTTATAGGAATTTTGACAAACCTAAGGGCAAGGTGCACAACTTCTCCCCCCGAGCACACAACTCTCACATTCGTGCAACCTCATATTTCATGTAGCTCCATAACTTGCACACCACTTTTTCCTTTGCCATATTTTGATGTTATGATCTTGAAACTTATATAGTATGAAACTTTCCAATCCTCTTTAACACATGCCTGAAACCTCATTTTCCAAAAATACTTTTCTTCATTCTCTAATTTTTGGACCAAAAAATTTGGCAAAAACTGGAAAATGACACCACCTTGTATACAATCATTTTGTACCACCTTCAAATCATCCTTTCTATTTTTCATGGATATTTATCAACAAATATTATCATTAATATATCTAAAACTACAAAACTTATCATGAAAAACTAGTTTTTTAAGATACACAATCAATCGAAAAACGATTCAATGTTGCCTTGATGGATTTTTCCCAACACTCATGTTCCTTGATACTTTTAGAATATATCAGAATAGAATCAATAAAAAATACCAAAAATTTATCCAGGTATTCCTTAAATTTTCTATTAATCAAATTTATAAAAATAACAGGAGAATTAGTCCAGCCAAAGGGCATAACAAAAAACTCATAATGATTATATCTTGATTAGAAGGCGGTCTTTGGAATATCTTCTTTCTTCACCCTCAATTGATGATAACCAGATCGAAGATAAATCATGGAGAATACTTAATCCCCATGAAGTTGGTCAAATAAGTCATCAATTCTTGGAAGAGGTTACTTGTTCTTCCCTGTGATCCTGTTGAGTTCACTATAATTAATGAATTACTTCATTGATCCATCATTCTTCACAAAGAGAACAAGTTCTCCTTAAGGAGACAGACATGACCAGATAAACACCTTCTCTAAAATATCTAGGAGTTGTTTATTTAATTCCACCAGATCCATATTTTCCATTATATATGGGGTCTTGGATATTGTCTTGGATGTAGTCATAAGTTCAATGGAAATATGTAACTTTGTTTTTGGGGGAGGTCCAAGTAACTCCTCAAGAAATAAATCAATGTATTTATGAATGATGGGAAAATTTTCTATTCATATACTTTCATTTCCTTCTTAATATTCACCAATAATTTACATAAAGAAGGCTATGGGTGGTGCTTCTAGACAATGACTAGGTCAAGATATATCTCCTTTGAAAAAAATATAGGTTTTCCATTCAAGACCACTGAGATTTATTTACTTCTATAGTTGATCTTAGAATTATACTTTGAGATCCATTCCATCCCTAGTATAATGTCAAATTACAAAATTGGAATGAATACTATATTTGTGATGGTATTGTGATATCCAAAGTGAATACTAGATTTTATATACACTATTGATGCTTAGATAATTCCTCCATGAGTCTTAACTAATAACTCTACTTCTAGCAGTTCAGGGATTTATTATATATTCTTTGTAAACTTGGAGAAAATAAAGGAATGTGTAGAACCAGAATCAAACAAAGTAATTTCTAGATTTGATAGAGAAACATGATTACCAATTACCACATATTTTGGATCTTCAACTTCATCCATCATGATAGAAAAAGCACAACCTTGCTCCCCTAAGTTATGCTTAGGTTTATGGTGATTCCCATCCATTAACTTCGGATTTGGATAGTGATTAGAAAATTTATCAATATGTACACACATGAAGCATTGGACTTTAGGTAGGTTCTAGACCATATTAACTTTATCATTAGTGTTTAGAAGTTGAGGATTCACCTCACTATGAGAGTTATGAAGAATATGAACTTCTCTTCCACATTTATAAGATTTTCTACTCCCAAGAAAGAAGTTCCTTGAATGATCCTTCCCACATTTATTGCATGTGGAAAGTTACACTTGCTTTCCTCCTCTTCCTTGGTCAATGTACCTCCCCAAGTTTGGCTCCAAATATCTCTTCGATTCATTCAATTTTTGAGAACACTATATCTCATTAAACTCTAGTTCAACATTTATAACACTCCTCATGACCTTATCGTAGTCTTCATAGTCTCAGTTGGAAATATTATTCCATAGATGAGGTCTTAGTCCACCTAATAATCTATCAACCTTACCATTTGGATCTATGACAATTCTAGAGGTGCAACATTAAAGTCTTGTGAATTTCATCTCATAGATTCCCACAGATTTATTTTATTTTTGTTTCAGCTCTAAGAATTCCTTCTCCATTTTCATTTACATTGAACGGGGGAAATATTTTTTGACAAAGGTTCCCTTAAACTCGTACCACTCTATAGCTTCAATATCCCCTCTTGGATTCATATTTTTGATCAGCGCCCACCACTGATTAAATTCTCCCTCTAAGAAGTAAACATCAAGGGAAACTTTATCTTATTCTGAACAATAGAGTACAAAAAAGATCTTTTTGATAGAGCTTATCAACTATTCAGAAATGAATGGGTTAATAGATCCACTAAAATATGGTGGTATTTTACTTATAATGGACTCAACAGAAAGTTATTCCCTTCAGGGTGAATCCAGTCTCTCAGATTGATTAAAGTTATTTCCCATAACTTGAGTTAGTTGATTCATCATTATGATGAAGTTTTCCATTTAGACTTCCATCGGAAGGTCGTTAGCACCTAGTCTGTTGTGTTCACCATTTATGTAGTTTCTCTTATTTCCCTCCATTTTATAAAATAAGAAAACCTTAGTGAGAAACATGTTTAATTTAATGATTTTATAATTCTAAGGAAACTTTTATGTCCTATACATCATGCTTAAACATGTTATTCATTAAAAACAATTAAAATTTCTATAAATCCTTCATAAGGATTCATAAAAATCGTCCTATTAACCAAACATATCCCCTAAGAGTGTCAAAATAGGAGTGAAATGAGGCCCATTTTCAGGATCTAGTTATCATTCAAGTCTAGATCAATGTGGTGTTTTTAGGTTTTACCCCTAGATACATATATGCTAGAGCCACATCTACTTGTTCGTATCCATACATGGATTTATTTTTTTTGGAAACCACTTACTTAATATTTCACCAAAATACCAGAAAGTTTTCATAAATTTAATATTTTCTCTATGTTTCTTCCTAAATTTTTCAAATCCCAATTTCCACAAATAACTAAACTATGCTTTGATACCAACTATAGCATGCCACCTTTTTATTACATTTGAAAAATAGAGAATATTTTAAGGTTTAGTGTCTTGGAAATAAGGTACAAAATACATGAAAATTAAAAATTATTTTATTACTATTGAAAGGATTATTCATGGTTTATCCTAATTAAATTTTTGTCATAAAATATCCTAGGTATATACATCAATGGAAAGGGTGAGAAGAATGCCTAGTAAGTGAAAAAAAGGGAAACCGTTTACTTGTGATCCTAAGGAATATCAATAATAACTTGAGGAGATACATACAGGAATGAGAAATAAAAAAAAGTAATATCATAATAAAAAATAAAATGATTCATAACATAGAAATTTGGTTACAACATTTAATTGATTCATTCATAAGCATATCACCATGGTTTATCACCGAGGCTCCATAAAAATTACCAAAGTTATTCACTAAGGTATCGTAAAACTTCTTATATATAAAGATTAAATTCATTACCCAATGAATTAGAGTGCTATCAGTTAACACAATTAATATGTAATAATTAATTTTAGCCACAAATATCAAAATATAATATTTCATAAATAACCCATGTAGAATAAAAGAAATGAGTTTCATTTCAAAATCATGGTGTTTTAGAAAGTGCTCAAAAGCAAGATCCTTTTTTCATTTTAAACCCACGAAAAAGGAAGAAGGGTTTCATATAAATTAATACTATAATTAAATATATCATTCTTAAGTCTATCTAAATACCCCTTAAGAAGAAAAATAATTGGGTATTCAAAAAAGAAAATAAAATAATTTCTTGATAAAAACAGATAATTTTTGAGAAGAAAATCTGGCCACATAATAGGTATGAAACATGGTTTTAGAAAAAATTAAAAAGAGAGGGGAAAAGGGTATACCCTAAATAAAACAATATTAATTCATTTAATGGATATAAATAAATTTACAGAAGAAAATAGTATGGAAATTTGAAATACATACCACATAAAAAAATTGAAAGGAAAAGAGAAGTTGAGATTTCCCTTACTATGAAGAGTAACTCCTAAAACTCGAAGATTGAGACCTTGGGATCTTGAGGAAACCTTGGGAGGGATCATTGTGAGATAAAAATATCATATATTTGTGTATGTGATAGAGCAAATATTTTCAATTAATTTATATTGAATATCATTGTTTTAAACCCACAAAATTGTTCTTCTAAGATGAATTGTTTCATTTTTATGATAATGGTGTTATTTTGAGCTGAATTGTAAAAATTGGCCATTTTGGATTTTTAACAGTTTTAACTTATTTCGGTAGATTGGCCATAACAATAACTACACTGATCCAAATTGCAAAATTCTTTCTTTTTCAGTATGATTAATTTTAAATTAAATTAAACTAAGAAATGGGTGGGTATTTATAGCAAAAGTGGGGGAGTTTTTTATTAATTTCCTTGGACACCTCAGTAGTGGTATTTGAAAAACCATGAGCTTGCCCATGGTATTGGAAACTTGGGACACATATTACATTATTTTAACCCACAAGATTCGACCAAATTTTTTTATAACTCAATACATCATTATGACATAGTTATGATTTCATTAAACATAACAAAAAAATTCAAACTGTATTTTTATTATTCATAAAAATAAAAGTATTTTATAAAATTCTCATAAATTCACCATAACCTAATATCGACATTCTGATTTTAAAAACTAAATTTATTTTAACATAATAATTATATAAATATGATAAATTTAACTTTTAACCATATAAATACTTATTTATTAAAAATAATAGCAGATCAAAAATGCATAGTGAATGCATAGTAAAATTTATGACATTGGAAAAAAATAAAATTATTTTTTTTCATTTACAATTAAAAAAGAGTGTTTTTATAAAACTATTTAATTATAATAAAAATTATTAACAAAAAATTACTTAAATATAATAATTTATATCTCTATGAAAAGTAAAAATTTTACCTGAAAAATCAATTTTTAAGCAAAACTATTCTTAAAACAGGAATGATGAAATACAATTTTTATTTAAACAAAGGGATTAAATTTCAAGTAACTAGGGTATCAACATATAAACCTTTATAACACCCGCGTATGACTTAATGGTAAGGTTTTAGATGGTGATAGACTCTTGAGGAAGCTCAGATAGCATAACCAAAGTGGTTATTTCCACTAACTTGAAATTATCCCGTATGTAATTTCATTCAAGCTTAACGCATTGAAGCTCAGTTTGGGCTTAGTCAAGAGTAAAGCCTAGTGATGCTACCTCCTTCCCAAGCTCTGAAAAATGGGCTTCTTACAACACAATTTTTTAGGATGAGGCCATTGACTCTTCTTTCTTCATTACTTAACCTTTATCATTTATATTTATAAACAATAATCATAACATTAAGAGTATTGTTTCCAATGGTCATATTGATCAATGATCACATTGACCAATAGTCACATTGACCAATGGTCATAATTGAACAACAATCATATAATGGTAAAAACTAGACGGTATTACTTCATTATGAATGTGATATAGTTTTTTCCTATTAATATAACACATATTTTCAGAAAAAAAATTATCATACAAAAAGTTTGGGTCATTACATTCTTCACCCATTAAGAAAATGTTTCCTCAAAATTTCAACTCATTCTCTTAGTTCAAAAAAGGTGAGAGTACTTCTGCCTTATTGTTTCCACTTGTTCCCACATTGCTTCTTCATATTTTTGGTTCCTCCACAACAATTTTACAAGGTGGTTAGTCTTGTTGCATAGAACCTTCTCTCTACGGTCCAAGATCTCCATCTGCTGCTCCTTATAATAGAGGTTTTATTCCAATTGTACCACTTATGAATTTAGTACATGTGAAGGGTCAGGTATGTACTTCCTCAAGAGAGATATGTGGAAAACATTATAAACTTGAGCTAGATTTTGAGAAAGTGAAAGCAGATAGGCCACTACTCCTATGCGATCAAGGATTTCATAGGGGAAAATATACCTAGGGACGAGATTCCCTTTATTTCCAAACTGTATGACTATATTCTAAGGTGAAATTAAAAGGAATAAATTTTCACCAACATCAAACTCCAAGTATCTTCGATGGTTATTTTCATAACTCTTCTACCGACTCTGAGTAGTTTTTATGTTTTGTAGGATGGCGTGAAACTTTTCTGTCATCTCTTACACAAAATTAGGACTAAGAATATTTCTCTCACTATATTCATCCCAACAAGTAGGAGTTAAAAATATCTTCCCCTATAGAGAATCATATGGTTCCATTTGAGTTATAGAATGGAAGCTTTTATTGTATGGGAAGTTAACTAATGGGTGATGTTGATCCCATCCAGCTTTAAATTCCATTAAGTATGTTCTCATCATTTCATTAAGTGTCTAAATAGTCCTTTCATATTGTCCATTAGTTTGGAGATAATAGGCCATAATAAAATACAATTTGGTATTCAAATCATGATGAAGACTTATCCAGAATTTTGATGTGAACCTTGGGTCATGATCATATACAATGGAGAGTGGTACCCCATAGAGACTTACCACTTATTTTAATTAAATCTTGGAAAGTTGGTCAAGAGATAAATCATCCATAATAAAGATATAATGGGTATTCTTGGTGAGATGGTCCACTATAACCCATATCATATTGTATACTTTGGATGTTTTTTGGAGACCAGTGAAAAAATATATAATGATATTGTCCCAATTCCATGCTGGTATGGGTAGTGGTTGTAATAACCCTTTAGGAAGTTTTCACTCTACCTTCACCTGTTGTCACACTAGCCACATTGCAGTGTAGTTGGGAATCTCCCAATTTATGTTATCCAACCAATAATGATTATGAAGGTAACTATAAATTTTAGTTCTTCCAGGATGTTTAGAGAAAGTAGAACTATGAGATTCATCCATCATCTCCTTATTTATTTCCAGAATAGATGGAACACATAGCCTAGTATGAAATTTTAGTACACCTTATTGATCAATATTTAGCTCAGGAAACATCCCATTCTCTATATCCTCTAACTTATTCTGTAACAAAGGATATTATCTTTGAGATCTCTTGATATTATCTAGTAATTATAGTTGGTAAATCATTTGGGATAGGGTTGATGATGTCCCTTCCCTTACGATTCCCATTATAGCATCCTGTCCTTTTATCACATAAACTTTCATTACATTTTACAAAACCGAGGATCTTTAAGGTTTAGTGTCTTGGAAACCGGGAACTTAAAACATGAAAACATAAAACATTATTCTTAAACACTTGAAAATATTCTCCTCATGTTCATCCTAGGTTCATTAATGCATCTCATAACTTGGGGACATACATCAAAAGAAAGGGTGAGCAGAAGTCCCAGTAAGGGAAACAAGAGAAACATTTTACATGTGAACTTGAGATACTTCAATAAGGTCATGAAAAGAACTTTAAGGCATGAGAAATAAATCATGAGATATATCATAATAAAAATAAGATTTTTCATAACTTGAATATGTGGCTACAACATTTAATATTGACAATCATTTCGTTTCACCAAGGTCCATCCCCAAGGTGTCATTAAAAATTACCAAGGTTATTCACCAAGGTATCAGTCTAAAATGTCATCTCTAGAGATTAAGTATTTACCCAATGCATTAGAGCGCTATCTGGGCGCACCCTTGACATGTATTTATTATCATGTGAGCCACATATATCATCATCAATCATTTCATAAACAACCCATATATCATATAAGAAATGGGTTTCATTTCATAATCATAACGTTTTAAAAACTGCTTTAAAGACATGATCTTTATGTCACTTTAAACCCACGGAAAGGGAAAGAAGGTTTCATGTATGTAAATCCCAGAATTTAAAATAGAAAATTTTGATATATATTTGAATACCCTTGTAGAAATAAGAGCTTTGAGTATTCACTTAATAACATAAAATAATTTTGAGAAGAATAGAGAGGCATTTTGAGACGAAAATTCTGCAGCATAACGGCTACCTTACAGGGTTTTAGAAAACGTTGAAAAGAGAGGGGACATGGGTCACCCACCCATAAATGATCTATAAAAATAGTATAGGGACAAAATATAAAGGATTTAAGAACATGGTAATGAAATTTTAAAATATACCATATGAAATGAAGAACATGAAGGGAAGACAAAAATAAGATTTCTCTTATGAAAATTCGGCAGCCTAACGGCGTCACATAAACTTCAACCAAAATTGAATTGATGAGATCAAATAGGGTCTATAATCATATGAAAATAAAAGATCAGTATGATAGATATATATATCATACCCCAAAATAATAAAAAGTAACTTGAAAGACTTTACATGAAAGTAGAACTTGAAAACGAGAAGGGTGAAAGAACCACTTAAAAATTCGGTATCTTAACGGCGTCACTTAAAACTTCAAAATACTGAATTGAAGAGATCAAATGGGGTCTCTAATAATATTAAAATAAAATATCAGTATGATATATATAGAGATAATACCCCAAAATAATAAAAAAGAACTTGAAAGACTTGACATGAAAGTAGAACTTGAAAATGAGAAGGGTGAAAGAACCACTTAAAAATTCGGCAGCCTAACAGCGCCACTTAAAACTTCAAAATACTGAATTGAAGAGATCAAATGGGGTCTCTAATAATATGATCATAAAATATCAGAATGATAGATATAGAGATCACACGCTAACATAATATAAAGAAACTTGAAAGACTTGACATGAAAGTAGAACTTTGAAAAATGAGAAAGGTGAACGAATCCCTTAAATTCGGCAGCATAACGACGCCACTTAAACTTCAACAAAAATAAATTGACGAGATCAAAAAGGGTCTCTCATAATATGAACATAAATTATCAGTATGATAGATATAGAGATCATACCCCAACATAAAGTAACTTGAAATACTTGAAACGAAAATAGAACTTGAAAATGAGAAGGGTGAAAGAATCCGTTACAAAAATTTCGGCAGCCTAACGGCGCCACTTAAACATTCATAAAACTAAATAATGAGAGTAAGAGGGGGACTCTAATCATATGAAAATGAAAAGGGAAGTAAGTAGAATATAAAAGAACATCATGCAACATAAGATCATGGAGCATAAAATAAATGACATAAAAGAGATTACTTGAAAAGAAAGAGAGAGGTCAGATCCCTTACCTTAAAACGTAACTCTTAAAACTCAAATGTTGGGACCTTGATGGCTTGGGGGAACCTTGGGAGGACTCCTTGGGATGTAATGACACCCAAAATTTGTTGGGGGGAGAGTGGGGAGTCGAAATGGATGAGAGGATGGCTTAGTATTTATAGGGAAAGTGAGGGGACAAGGCATTAATGGCCAAGGGACACCTCAAAAGTGGTTTTCTCAAAACCATGTGCTCTCCCATGGTATTTCCCATGGAGTTAGGCCACATGGGGCCCCCATACAATAATTAATCACCTTTGGTCAACAATCCCTTAAAATATCTCATGGAATCATCATGACACAATTATGATGTAATTAAACATACCGAAACCCTAAAACTGTATTTTTACTATTCACTAAAAATTCAACTTTCTCAGAAAAATCCCAAAATTTCACATTAACCAAAAATCAATGCTCTGATTTCAAAAATGTACTCAATTTTATAAAAATAATTTTCTAAATATTTTTAATTTAATTTTTAAATAAATACACTATTCACCGAAAATTCATTTTTTCAGAAAAAACCCAAAAATTACCTTAACATAATATCGATGCTCTGAGTTCAAAAATGAAATCCATTTTATAAAAATAATTTTCTAAATAATTTTAATTTAATTTTTAATTAAAAAACACTATTCACCTGAAAAAACTAATACTTGAATAATAATTTATGAAATCGTTATTTAACCATTTTATTGAATCACATTACTTAATCAAGGTGCCTAGATTATATTAATACTTTCTTTAAGTGAGATTACAAATCCATTTGGTCACATTACTAATCCTAAGCATAAAATCACTATTCATAATTTACTATTCATCAAAAATCAAGTTGATCTTATTAGACTCTAAATTTAGTACTAAACATAATTGTAGAAGACCATTTTTTGAATATCATTACACATTTTTAATTATTTAAGGTTTACATAAACATTTTTAAAATATACTTTTTCTAAAATTCATAAAAAAAATTTGCATACTATATTTATCCAGTCATTTGAAAATTCATAAACTTCATCATAAGAAGAAATCCCAATTTTTATTTAAAACAAAGGATTACACAAGGCAGTTACGGTCTCCTTACATATCCCCTTATCCCACCAGCATAGGACCTAAGTGTAAGGTGTGATAAGGTGAGAGAATCTGAGGAAGGCTCGGCTAACATCGCACGAGTAGTAATTTCTATAAGTTTGAACTTCTTGCAAAGGCGATTCCATTCTAGCTTCACACGATGAAGTTCGGATTGGGTTTGGTCCAGAGCAAAGCCAAGTGGTGCTACCTTTTTACCAAGTTCTGTTAGATGGGCTTCGATCGGTCCAAGACTACTGGGTGAGGCCATCAAATCTTCTTTCTATAATAATTAACCAAGATTACTTGTATTTAGAGACAATAACCAAAACGTTTAGTTTCCAGGGGTCATATTGACCAATGGTCATATAACAGTCAAAACCCAATGGTCTCATTTTAATTATACTCATGTTATCAAATGAAACATTTTTGTTGAGTATAAAAATAAAATAAAATAACACATAAAATTAGGAAACAAGATTTATTCAAAATTTCGGGTCGTTACACCCATGTCTAGTTTTATTATGTCTTTGATCAAAGGATCTCTTTGAATCCATATCATTTCTAGCACAACAAGGTCTTTCCTACTTAATGCATCAGTGACTTTTCTTTCTCTTCTAGGATGATAATGAATTGAACAATCATAGTCTTTAAGAAGTTCTAACCATCTACTCTATCTCATGTTCAATTCCTTTTGTGTGAAAATATAATTCAAAATTTTATGGTCTGTGTATATATCACATTTCTCCCCATAAATATAGTGCCTAAATATATTTATAGCAAAAAAAACTGCAGCAATCTCTAGATCATGTGTAGGATAGTTCTGCTCATGAGGCTTAAATTTTCAAGATTAATTAGTAATCACATTGTTATTATTAATGAGGATGAACCCAATCCATTTAATATATTCATTTATTTAAATAATCAATCCTTCTCTGATAGAGTGTAGAGTTAGCATGAGTGTAGTAACCAATATCTTCTTTATCTATTAGAAACTTTCTTTACACTCCTTTGTTCAGATGATCTTGACCCCTTTTCGAGTTAACCTTGTTAATGGATTAGAATGTTGTGAATTTTTTTTTCAAAAACCTTCTATAATATCTTGATAATCCATGTAAACTATGAATCTTAGTTATTTTTGTAGGCTGAGGCCACTCCTCCAAAACCCTTACCTTAAAAGGGTCAACTGAGATTTATTTATTTGTAACAATGTTCCCCAAGAAATAATTTTTTTGTAACCAAAATTCACATTTGATGAACTTTCAAAATAACATATATTTCCTCATATTTTTCAATATAACCCTTAAATGATCATAATATTACTCAGGAATTTTTAAATATATTATAATTTTGTCAATAAAAACTACCACAAAGTTATCAATGTTGTTCTTAAAGACTATATTCATCAAATCCATAAATATCACAGGATCATTATTCAAGAAAAAGGGCATAACAAAATACTAATAATGACCATATCTTGATCATAAGGTGATATTTGTTATATATTATTTCTTCACACTCAATTGATGATAACCAGATCAAAGATCAATATTGGATAAAAACCGATACCCACAAATCTTGTCAAATAAATCATCAATTCTTGGAAGCAGGTACTTGTTTTTTATTGTAATCCCATTAAGTTTACCATAATTAATGTATTAACACATTGATCCATCATTCTCCTTCATAAAGAGAACATGTTCTCCCCAAGGATAAATACTTGTCCATATAAGCCCCTTCTCCAAAAGATCTTTGAGTTGTTTCCTGAATTCCCCTAGCTCCACATTTTCTTTTCTATACGGTGTATTTGAAATCGGCTTGGATACAAGCTTAAGTTAAATGGAGAACTCTACCTCTCTTTCTAGGGGAGGTCTGGGTAACTTCTCAGGAAATACATCATTGTATTCTTAATCGATGGGGAAAATTTCTATTTTTATAGTTTCATTTACTTACTCATATTCACTGATCATCTCTATAAAAAAGACAATAGGTGGTGCTTTTAGACAAAGCTCATGTCAAGATATCTCTCCTTTGAAAACAACTATAGGTTGTCCATTCAAGACCACTGTGATTTCCTTGCTTCTAAATTTGATCTTAGTATTATACTTGAGATCCAGTCCATCCATAATATAATTTCAAATTCCAACATGGGAATGACTACTATATTTTTGATGAGATTGTTCTCACCAAAGTGAATACTAGAGTTTCTATACACTGTTGATGCTTAGATAATCCCTCAAAGATTCTTGAATGATAAAAATATTTCTATAAGTTCATATATTGATTCTATATTCTTTGGAAACTTAGAGTAAATAGGGGAATGCATAGAACCATAATAAAAAAGAACTTTCTAGCTTTGAGAGAGAAACAAGAGTACCTTCCACCATATATTTTAGAGCTTTAAATTCAAACATCATGACTGCAAAAGCATGACCTTTCTCCATTGGCCTATTATGAGGTTGATAGTAATTAACCTCCATTAACTTCAGATTTGGAAAGTGATTCGAAAAGTGCCAAAGCTGTCCAACTTTAAGCATTAGACATCAGGTAGGGCCTGCACCATCTTATCTTTTTTTGTTACTGTTAAGAAGTCAAGGCTTTAACTCACTATGATAGTTTCAAGAAATATGGACTTTTATTCCACACTTGAACATTTTATCTCCCAATAAAGTAGTTCCCTAAATGCTTCTTGACACATTTATTGTATGTTGAAAGTCTCACTTTCTTTACTCCTCTTCCTTTGTCAAAGTTCCTCCATAATTTTGGATCCCAAGATCTATTCTTTTTATTCTATTTTTGAGACCACTATGTCTCACTAAAATCTAGTTCAATATTCATAGAACTCCTCATGATCTTCTCATAGTTTTCATAGTATCAGTTGGAAAGATTCTTCTATATATGAGGTTTTAGTCCACTGAAGAATATATAAAAATTCCCATTAGGATCCATGAAAAAGATATAGGTGTTATGGGAAAGTCTGGTGAAGTTAATATGATATATTCCCATAGATTCATTTTCCTTTTGTTTCATCTCTAAGAATTCATTCTCCATTTTAGTTCCCATTGAACAAGGGAAATATTTTTTTTAAAAAGATTCCCCCGTACTCATCCCACTCCATAGCTTAAATATCCCATCTTTATTTATATTTTTGATCAACAGCCACCACTAATCAGCTTCTCCCTCTAAGAAGTAAACATCCAGGGTGGCTTTATCTTATTATGAAAAATGGAGTACAGAAAAGATATTTTTGATAGAGATTATCAAATGTTCAGAAATCAATGGTTAGGTAGATCCACTGAAAGATGGTGGTCATTGACGCATAAAGGAATCAATAGAAAGTTGTTCCATTTGGGGTGAATCTAGTCTCTTAGCTTGATTCAAATTATTTCCCATAACTCAAGTCAGTTGATTCATCATTCTCATAAAGGTTTCCATTCTAAATTCCATCGGAAGGCCATCAATGTCTGGTTCGTTGTGCTCACAATTTATGTGATTTATACTATTTATCTCTATTTTATAAAAGAATAAAACCTCAATGAGAAACATGTTTTCTTTTACAATTTTATAATTCCAAGGGAAATTTTATGTCATATAAGATCATTATTAAACATATTATTCATTAAAAACAAATAATTTTTATATAAATCCTTCATAATAATTCATAAAAATATTTTTATCAACCAAAAATATCCCCTAGGAGTATCAAAATAAGAGTGCATTGAGGAACATTGTTGTGCACCAGTTCCCATTTGAGTCTATCTCAAAGTAGTGTTTTTGGGTTTTACCCCTCGATACATCTATTCTAGAGCCACATCCCCTTGTTCATATCCAGACATGGATTTATTTGTTTGGAAACCACTTACTTAATATTTCACCTAAATACCAGGAAGTTTTCATATATTTAAAATTTTACATAGGGTTATTCCTAATGTTTTAAAATCATAATTTCCATAAATAACTAAACCATCCTTTTATACCAACTATGGAATTCTTCCTTTTTATTACAGAACTTTTCATTACATTTTACAAACAATGAATATTTTAATGTTTAGTACCTTGGAAATAAGGTACATAATACATAGAAAATTAAAAAATTATTCTATTACTCTTGATAGGATTCTTTAATATTAATAATAAGTACTTTTATTACATCACATAACCTGGGGATATACATTAAAGGAAAGGGTGAGCAGAAGGCCCAGTAAGGGAAAACAAGGGAAACAATTTACTTGTGATCTTGAGGAATATCAATAAGAACTTGATGAAATACATAAAGAAATGAGAAATTAAAAAAGGAATATCATAATAAAAATAAAATTATTCATAACATGGTAATGTTTCTATAACATTTAATTAAGTCAATCATAATCATATCACCAAGGTTTATCACCGAGGTGTCAAAAAAATTTCCAAGGTTATTTACCAAAGTATTATAAAACTTGTCATCTGTAGAGATTAAATTATTTACCCAATGAATGGAAGTTATATCAGGGAGTACCATTAATATGTATTAATTAATGTGATATATAAATATCATAATAAAACCATTCATAAATAACCCATGGAGAATAAAAGAAACACGATTTATTTCAAAATCATGGGGTTTTAAAAAGTTCTTAAAAGCAAGATCCTTTTGTCATTTTAATCCCACAGAAAAGAAAGGTGGGTTTCATGTATGTTAATACTAGAATTAAATAGATCATTTTTAAATCTATATGAATATACCAAGAGAATAAAAAGGTTTGGGTATTCACAAAATAAAATAAAATAATTTCTTGATAAAAAGAGAGAAATATTGAGATGAAAATCTCGCTGCATAATGGGTATGAAACATGGTTTTAGAAAACATTAAAAAGAGAGGGGGTAGGGGAACCCATTAATAAAATAATCTTAATATAGTAAATTTATTTAATAAAATTTATATAAGAACATAGTATGAAAATTTAAAGACATACCACATAAAAAGGAAATTGAATGGAAAAAAGAAGTTGAGATTTCCCTTACCATGATGAGTAACACCTAAAACATCATGATTGGGACCTTGGGGGATTTAAGAAACCTTGGTAGGACTCCTTTGTAGGTAAAACTACTAGATATTTATGGAGTATGAATTTGGAATGAATGTAAAAGAATAAATGGGTGGTTATTTATTGAAAAAGTGAGGGAGTTTTTTATTAATTTCCTTGGACATATCAATAGTGGTACTTAAAAAACCATGGGCTTGACCATGGTATGGGAAAATTGCGACACCTATTATATTATTTTAACCCAAAAGAGTCCACCAGAATTTTATATAACTCATTAAATAATTATGACATAGTTATGATGTCATTAAACATACCAAAAAACTCAAACTGTATTTTTACTATTCATGAAAAACTAAAGTATTTTATAAAATTCTCATAAATTCACTGTAACCTAATATTGAAATTCTAATTTCAAAAATTATATTTATTTTATCATAATATTTATTTAAATATGATAAATATTACTTTTAACCATGAAAATACTTGTTTATTAAAAATAATAATGGATAGAAAATGCATAGTGAATGCATAGTAAAATTTATGACATTAGAAAAAATAAAATTATTTTTTCATTTATAATTAAAAATAGTGTTTTATAACACTATTTAATTATAATAATTTTTTTTAATAAAACCTTATTTAAATACAATAATTTATATCTCTTTAAAAAATACAATTTTTACTCAAAAAATCTATTTATAAAATTCCATCTCAATTTTCAAGTAAAACTATTATTTAAATGGAAATGTCGAAATAAAAAGTTTATTTTTAAAAAGTGATTAAATTTTAAGTAACTATGTCCACAACACATAACCACTTATAACACCCGCATATGACCTAAGGGTAATGTGTGCGATGGTGATAGACTCTTGGGGTGGCTCGAATAACATTGGACAAGTTGTTATTTCCACTAACTTGAACCTCTCCCATAGGTGATTTCATTAAATCTTAACATGTAGAAGATTAGCTTGATCTTGGTCAAGAGAGAAGCCCAGTGACACTACATCTTTCCCAAGCTCCTACAAATGGGATTCCTATGGTGCGATTCTACTGGATGAGGACATCGAATCTTCTTTCTACATTACTTAACCATTATCATTTCTGTTTATAAATAGTAATCCTAGTGTTATGATTATAGTTTACAACAATAATATTGATGAATAGTCATATTGACCAACTGACATAATTGAAGGATGGTCATTTAAGGGTAAAAAATTAATGTTATTACTTCATTATGGAAGAGATATAGTTTTTTATGTAATAATATAACACATATTTTTAGGAAACAATTAGCATAACAAATATTGGGCCATTACATTAAATTAATCCAACTCTTATTCATAGGTATTGGACTATCACTCTTCTCCCTATACATTTAGATATAAATATATAAATTTTTAATCAAACATGTAAAATCAAAATTAAACTTTACCCAACTTTATCATTTACTAGGGTAGGGTATTGATTCTACATAACAAAAGATCTACATAAAAATGATTCAATTCAACATTTAAAACTAAAACAACACTCAATTGAATAGTTATTTATATAATTAAATTAAAGCCATTAAAAATTTAAATCAATCATACATTAAATTATTTCAAGGGTCGCAGTCACTAGAAATATGGGAAGAGAGGCCATTGGTTGTCTCAATCGATGAGCAGGTGTTTGTTTTGGTGTCCTCATTGAGGAGTAGGGGGGTTGGGGTAAAAGGGATTGGGGGGCATCATCAAGAGTAGGGGGTCAGGGTCACAGTGGTTATTGTTGAGAGCAGGGGGTTGCGTTCGGGGTCACCGAGGGGAGTCGGAGGTGTGGGTGGGTGGGTTGGGATAAAGAGATCATGGGGGATGTGGGTCAAAATTAGTTTTTTTAATATTTCATACTAATTTAAATAAAACTTCTATGATTTTTTAAAAAAAATATAGTGGTGGTTATTAGAACTGTTGCTAATAAACTGCCACTAAAACCTTTTTTTTGTAGTGAGAGTTGAATAATTATGGGGAATAATATTCTATAAAATGGATGGAGCCCAATATTAGAGGGGAGATAGCTATGCGAGTTGGAGGAAGAAATGAAGACATGGGGGGAGCTGGAGGTAGAGATGGAGATCAATGTTTGGATGACCATGTTTTATGATATATTTAGCAGCTGACCCCACTACATCTCTAACAACAGCCCTAGAATCCATAGATGAAACCTCCATGATAGAGACTATAGTAATCCTAACTTTTTCATCTTATATATCTATATCTTTAGTATCCAAGCTTACAAATATCACACACTCTATCCTTATCTCTCTCCATTTTCATTTTTATATGTAGACGGGGTGACTGTGGGGGAGAAGGAGGTGGTAGAGGAGGTGGACATATAGAGGCACTAGATGAGTTGGAGGGTGGTGGAGGGGCATCCATTGGAGAGCAACTGGAGTTGGATGATGTGGAAAGAGGCACATGGTAGAGATAAGCTATCTTGGATCATGGAGTTCGAAAAGAACCTCCCATAGCTTCTGGAGCCCCCCCTTCCTCCAAATTCTCATCCACCTTACCCATGACATGGATTCCCACTTCATGACCAACCCATGATACTATCCTCACCAGCACCATCATCACAATGGCGTTAATATAAGTTAATGACTATGTTTCCCCGTGACTTCTTAATGAATAAATGCATGTCATTATATTGTAATATAAAAATAAATAAATAATATAATGTATGAGTTGAATTATTTATGCATTGAAATTATTTTTAGACAACTTTTTTATGGGTTTATGGATATTTTAAAAAAAATCAATGGTTGGATTTTTTGATAAACATGTCTATTATGGTTTGATAGTTTTCTTGAGTAATATATACTGTATTATAGTTTTTATTGTGTGATTATATAAATATTGTGAATTTCATGATGTATTAAAACAATATTTATATGTTTTTTTATTAGAAATATAAAATATGCATGCATAACAGGATGTACATAATAAAATTATTAGTATAAAAAGGGGTTAAAATACAAGGCTCAACCCTCTCAAGATAACCAATCTCTAATAACTGAGAAGAAGGGATCACAAGGTCACACCAACTCCATCATAAAAATTTCTATAAATGAGTCCCACCAGCTCCACTTGATTTGACTCCCCTAGCACCACCATCACCTTGCCCACCAATATCACCATCGACCCGTGTGCCATCTCGATAGAGAATCACCAATGCTTCATCATATTGTATATTTTTTGGCAACAATGAAACTGAAAATTAAATCAAGAACAAGAGGGACATATATGGAACAAAATTAAATAAAGAATAAGAGTGTTTCATTAATGATTTATCCAGTCTTTATGTAGAAGTTTTTCTCAAAATAAAAATCTATTGGTATAAATAGAGTTCCATTACATATATGATAACATTAATATGAAATCAAAGATAGTTATTGTAATGGGTTATTTCTATTTTAAAGATTGATTGACTAAGACTCAAGTAGTTGGTTGTTATATAAGCTAAACCATTTTTGAATTCAAATTTTAAAAATAGAATTTGGAAGAGTGAGTGTTATCATTATTGTGATGGTAATGTATACATAAAAAAAAGAAATATGGCGATAACAGAAGGGAAAAACCAAATCATGAATACGTGAAAGATTCTTTTTTTAACGATTTTTTCTAGTGTCTTACCATTGAGTTGTAGTTCCATAGACAATAAAATGGTTGAGTAAAATTTTTTCTTAGTGAATTTTCTTTGGGTATAAAATATTACCTGAACCCACCCCGACTAATAAACACCTAATAATTTTATTTTTTTGGTACATACATATATATTTATAAATATATATAAATATATATTTATAAATATATATAAATATATATTTAAAAATATGAAATTATTTATAATTATATTTATAATTATATTTATAAATATATAATTATAAATCTATATTTATATAGTAATAAATATTTATTTATAATTAAATTTAAAATATTTTTAAACATATAATAAATTATAATTATAAAATTATAAATATAATTATAAATATAAATTTATAAATATGAATTTATTTAAATAAATTTATATTTACAATTATAAATAAATATAATCATAAATATATATAATTAGAAATAAATAAATATAAATATAATTATAAATATATATTTATAAATATGAATTTATTTATATAAATATATATATAAATAATAAATATATTTTTTAATTTTACATATAAATATATTTATAATTATATAATTACAAATATATCTTTATAAATAAATATTTATAATTATATAAATATAAATATATCTATGATTATGTAATTATTAAAATATATTTTTATATACATTTAAAATATATTTAAAATATATATATATATATATATAATATTTTTTTATATATTTATTAATATGTTTAAATAATTTAAATATGTATTTAAAAATATTGATTTAAAAATATATGTTTATAAATATGTTGATGAAAAAATATTTGTAAATATTTTTTGGGTTCATAAACCCTATAATCAGGTTCCAAAAGGGATTGAGTTTTAAAAATATTACCCTAACATTCCTGGATTAATAAATAGTGTTTTTTTCAATGAGTTTTAATTTTTTTATGGTATGGGGTTTTAAGTATTAAAAAAAATGTTTCAAAGAAGTGAGAACCCCATTCACGCTTCTCTATTTCATTGAGATGTGTGAACGGGGTTCATGCATTTCCCTCTACCTTTGAGGAATAATGAACCCCACTCAAGCTTCCTTCAAAAGTTTTCTAAAGGAGGCATCAACAGGGTTCATGCCCCATGTTGAGAAAAAATTATAAATAGACTGTATCCCCCATCCATTTTCAAATGTTCTGCTCTGTATTTTGATGCGAAGCCCTATTGCATTTGTTTCTTGATATATATTTCTAGCTTTTAAGTAGGTAAAATTTCTATAAAAAATTTTAATTATCTAATTGTTTTTATTTACTTTGTTTGTATGATTTATTTATTTAATATGTATGGATGTATAAATGTATGGATGTATAAAAAATTGTTCATTATATGATTTAATTTCCAATGTTTTTGTTTTTAATGATTTAATTTAAATTGAACAAATTAAGAAATTTAAATATAATGTTTATATAATTTAAATTTAAATTATAAAATATAATTTATATTTAGGGAAATGTTATTATTTTAAAAAATGTATATATTTATAATTTAAATGGTGATTAAATATATTTGAAATGATTTATATATATGTAATATATAATATATTGAAAGTAACATAAATTTAAATTAAAAAGTTCCATCGACATAGGTAATTAGCTAAATATTTCATAAAAATTATATTATTAAAAAAATACTTCTTATGTTAAGTATCTTATTAAAATTTATTTAAATATAAATGTAATCTTATTTTTGTTAATGGTATAAATTTTTTAATATAAAAATAATTTTAGAAAATAATTTTAAATTATAATAAGTATAAATAATTATTATTCCATGTAATAATGTATAAAATATAATTACTTAATTTTTGGAAAGAATAAATATTAAAAAAAATTTATATATACATATTTAATTTTATAAAAGTGAAAATAATATAATTTTATAGTATTTTAATGGTTATTATGTTCGTGTAAATTATATTACTTTTAATAAATAAGTTAACCAAAATTTATTATTAATAATATTTTCAATATTTGGGTATAAATTAATAATAATTATATTTAGAACACTACAATTTATAAAAGTATTTTTAATTATATTTTAAAATATTAATAAATAAATCATAATATATTTAAATTTGTATATATTTATTTTATATTATTTAAATATATTAATATGTATATATTATTGTGTATTATATCTAAAGTAAAATAAATTTAAATTATAATATTTGATACACATAGGTAATAAAGTGAATTTACCAAAAAATATACACACACACAAATTAAAAAGATTAAATTCTGTAAAGGAGGTGTAGAAAATTATTTTATATAAGATATAATTATAGGTAAATTTATATAATATGTAGAACACAATAAGTATCCCATAAAACATGTTAAGATTATTGTGTGATGATAGATCTTGAGAAGACCGAAAAATGTATAATTGAAATTTCAGGTCTTATTTGTGTATGTGGTTTTATAATTTGTAATAATTGCATTTTATTTTCCTTTTTTATGGGTTGTGAGTCATCCTTCTCTCTAAGTATGTAAGGACTTTCATTTACTCTTAAAAAATGTTATGAATTTTAAAACCCTAGACCCCCTCACTTGTATGTGTGGAACTTTGTAATAAAAACATGTTCGAAAAGAGGTTTTTGACAAGAGGTGTTTCTATTTGAAAGGAAACTGATGGTTGTTGAAATATGTGATAATAGAGACTCTAAAATTTCACCCATAGGTTTTGGTTGATTTTTCAAATAATGATAAACCAATCCATAGAAAAAGTCTCAAGATCAAGTCCTAGTTATTTAATCATAATTAATTAAAATATGTTAAAAATTTGATGATGTGGTATAAATATATATAAAATTTTATAAAATTTTATTAGGTAATCATATCACTATCAAAATATGTCAATAATGAGGTTATCTATACAGATCAAGTTTTTAGTTATTTTTTTTCACCTATAAGAGTGGAAAATCATCATGAAAGTCAGAATATAAATAAATGTTTATATATATATATATTATTAGATATACTTATAAGTAAAGTTACAAGATTCAAAACAAAATAAAAATCCAACACAAACATGTTAGCAATCTAGTATGTTTATTGATCTTGAGATGACCGTATAATGTATGATTTAAATTTCTTATTGCATTTTTTTGTATCCAATTTTTTAATTTCTAAAAATTAAATGATATTTATATATTGACCAATGTATGATTGAAATTGTAAGTAGTGTTTTTTTTCTTGTTATATAATTTTTAATAATTTAATTTTCTTTTCCTCATTGATGACTTGCATGTAATACCTCTCTCTATGTATGTAAGGAACTTCATGTCGACATAAAACATGTTATGTATCTAAAAACGCTAGATCCCTTCATTTTCATGTGAGTAATATTGTAATAAAAAAGAGTTCAATAAGAAGTATTTCTATTTGAAGGTATATTTTTACACCATACCTGAGAGGCAACTGATGGTTGCTGAAATATGAGATATTAGAGGTTCTAGGATCCCCTAGGTTTTTGTTGGTTTATCAAATAATGATATACCAATCCATAGAAAGAGTCTCAATATCAATTTAATTATTTAATCATAACCAATTTAAAATTTTTAAAAATTTCATAATGTAGTATATAATATTTTATCATTTTTTTCTAGATAATTATATCTGTGAAAATATATTATAACCATGAGGTAATTTATTCCAAGTAGGATATTTGCTATAGTTTTTCACATTCAAGAGTGGATATTTACTATTATGTGAAATTGGATGAATCTCTGAAGAAGATTCATAATTGGTTAAAACTGAGGGTTGGTCAATCAATTACTTCAATTACACATCTATTTCTTCAATATCCTAAATGTCTACGAAAAACTAAGTATCCTTTGGTCAATGATGAGGATTTCATGGATGCATCATTATTGTTCATGAAATAGTGTAGTAATGGTCTAATGGAATTATATGAATGGATTTCTAAAATTGTTAAGATGCAACCTACTACTAAGGAACCATGTTATGTGAGCTCTATAGAAGTCGTTCCTTTAAAACACTCTCATTCATTACCTACTCATATGAATCCTATAATAGAAATAAATTATGAAGAAGATAATCATCATTTGGAATGAAATGTAGGGGAAATACATGTATGTACTCTTGATTTACAGAATGATAGTTTATCAGATGAGGAAGTATCCGATGAGGCATCAGGATATGATGTGGGTGAGAGTGATGTGGGGAATAAACCTTTTAAGGTTCATTTGATTGATAGAAAAGCACCCGTTAGTGATAATCATCCTAAAATATTGAAAACATCAGTCAAAGGAATGTTGTATGCATATCATTATGATTGGTATGTCATTACACTGGCTACTAAATTCCCTAGAATTATAGAGAATAGATATGTATCGATTGATAACACCATCTCTATTGAATAGGAGTTGGAACTTAAAGCTATCTTGAAAAATATGATAAAACAATACCACATTGAGATTTTTTTTTTCATTTTTGGTTGATGATTTAAAGAAAGAAGAACATAACATTAGACATGAATAATATATCCCAAAATATAAATTTAGAACGAGGGAAATATGTAATAATTTTTTTTCATGTTCGAATATAACCAAATTAAAAGTCCCACACACTTGTGTACATCTAATCTTGTCATATGATCACTCTTCACTTTATGTAGAGTTCATATAAACTATTATTATAGATATGATAAGAACGTGTCAGGATATTCCTATGTCCTTTGTTCAGGAATGATTAAAACAATTTTTTAAATATAAGATATTTTATAGAAAATCTTAAAATTCAAAACAAAAGGAAATTTTGAAATTTTATGGTGATTAGGATGAGTCATATTCAATGTTTCTACAACTTATGGGATTTTTATCTCTCAATAATTATATTATTTACCATTTTATTTTTTTGAGTATGTCTCTTCAGATCACTGAGTTGATCAATCAAAGTTGAAGTTCTAAAGGCATTTTGGGCATTCAGGCCATATATCCCTACTTTCTAGTATTGTAAACAATTCATTCAAGTTGATGAAACTTTTATTTATGGAAGTTTTTCTGGTGTTATACTTATTTCTTCTAAATAGGATGCTAATAATTTTCCTCTCCCACATTCATTTTCCATTGTTGAAAAGGAGAATTTTCAATCATGGAGTTGGTTTTTCCATATATAGGGTTTCATGTCACATGAAATCAGAGAGTTTGTTTGATATTTTATTTCCACAGAGTGATTATAGAGGTCATTAATAGTTATTTAGTTTCATGGAGATAACCAAATTCATATCATTGATATTGGATTATTTATACTTATATTAATGTGTATAAGAATTTTAAAGATGTGGTAATAAAGAAGGTGATCATCAAGCTGGGTATGTTTTTTTGAAATTATTTTTTTGGAAAAATTTTTAATATCCTTTTAAATAAATTATTCTATTATGGTTTCAACATAAAATCCCCAAAAATAAAGGTTCAATCAACATATTGAAGAAATTTTATGGTATAATCAAGATGTGTATGATTACTTAATGTGGATTTCAAAGGAAATATGGTCATTAGCATATGATGGTGGTAGGAGATATGGTCATATGACCACCGACATAGCGGAGTTCATAAATGTTGTTTTATGGGTTTGTGAAAACTTAGGACCACAGAGATATCATAAGAGATATTTTATAGATGTGTGAAGTACTTTGTTGAATGGCCCAACAGAACTATTAGAGGATACAAAATAGAATACATTTTGGTCAACATTTCCAAAGTGCCATTGAATAGATACTTCATGACACATCATCATTACATTTTCTAACCATTTACTTGGTACATAACCTCTTTTATATAAGAGAGTTCCATAATTGGATCACAAACAATAGTGGTTGAGTTTTGGTGGTCATATTAGAAAAAAACTACTGTGATTGCGGTAACTTCCAAGCAGTGAGATATCCTTGTGAACATGTTGTTATAGCTTAGTCATCAGAGAACTTATCATGGGAGCCCTATGTTGACTCAGTGTATTATGTGAGAACTTGAGTTAACTATTATAGTGCACCGTGGATGCCTGTTGGTGAATTCTACTCTATTACCTTGTCTATTGATTAGCTAACTATCATCCTAGATATTTTAGGTTTTTTATTACGGATCTTCCATTTATACATTTTTTTATATATGGAGTTTTTTCATTAATGGAATGTTACTTTACTTCCTAATATTACTAGGATGCACCCTAGGGGATGAACAAATTCTACTCATATTAGAAATGAGATGGACTGGCCTCAGCAATTGGGAGGGGGACTATGGTGAAACATCTGTCACATAGAAGGGCATACTCGTTAGATATATCCCTAAGTGGTAGGATAGAGATCCACTTCCCATCATCATTGATCAAGTATTTTTATTTTATTATGAATGTGTACATTTTTTTAATATGCAGAATTTTCATTAATTGATCCTTTTATTTCTGACTTACTTCATTTATGGCCTCTTTCATATCTGTTTTGTTTCATTTCTAGATTCAATCGAAAATAATTTTATGATAATTAAACTATTAATAAAATAAAGACACAAAGTAAATGATTAAAAATTGGTTCAACCTCTATATTAATTGTCTTCAAATTTTTTCATCAAATTGCATGGTCGATTGAATATATCATGAATCCACATATTCTATGTGGGATTTTCATCACAGATGATATACATAGAAATATTTAAAAATAAATTAAACATTATTTAAAATCATTAAAATAATAAATTGATATACTAAGACAAAAAACATCATTCTCATATATTTTTACCACATTTCTTATCATAATTTTTATTTATAACTACTAATTTTCTAAGTCATATTTCTAATGGTATTTTTTTAAAAATATTTTACAAATTATATTGAATTAACTGTAAAAAAGTAACAATGATATCAACTTTAGAGATAGATGGTCCTCCATTGATCACATTACTATAGAAGAATGTTTCATGGCTGGTTTTAGAGGGTCGATCAATGCTTGCATTGCGTGTATGGAAATATCATCATTTATATCATGCTACACCACCTCCTACAATCTTCTCTCATATTCTTCGTGTTGGGTTCTATGGTGTAGTGATATGAAACTTCACAAATTTTTATCATAACCTCATTGTTGTGCTCGTAGATAGATGCAGACCAGAGAAACATACATTCCATTTTATAGTGGGAGAGATGACCATTACACTAGAGTATGTGTCCATTATTTTGGGTCTCCCCATCGACAATGTAGCTGTGATGGGCCAAGTGGGTGAATATTGGTTTGATCTAGTTCATAGAGTACTAGGAATTTAGTTCCATGATGATGAAAATTCCATTGTTGGTAGTAGATTATGCATTCCATGGATAGATGATAATTTCAATAATCTAATTAATGATATCAGTTATATCACCCTTCTGTGATATTCACATGCATACATTTTTAAGCTTCTAGAAAGCATGATCTGCATTGATCATTCAACTAAATTTTTGCATATAATGTATTTACTATTATTGGAGGACTTAGACTAGGCATGGAGGTATAGATGAGGGTCAACGTATCTTTCATATACATAAAGGGAAATATGGAACTCATGTCACATAGATAAGATGCAAATCACAAGATGTGTTATTCTGATACACAATGTGGACATGGGATCACATCCCTTTCTTATCTCCACATGCATGCATGCTATTCATAATTTACTATTCATCAAAAACACTATTCATCTGAAAAAAATAATACTTGAATAATAATTTATGAAACTGTTATTTAACCATTTTATTGAATCACATTACTTAATCAAGGTGCCTAGATTATATTAATACTTTTTTTAAGTGAGATTACTAATCCATTTGGTCACATTACTAATCCTAAGCATAAAATCACTATTCAAAATTTACTATTCATAAAAAATCAAGTTGATCTTATTAGAATCTAAATTTCATACTGAACATAATTGTAGAAGACCCTTTTTTGAATATCATTACACATTTTTAATTATTTAAGGTTTACATAAACATTTTTAAAATATCCTTTTTCTAAAATTCATAAAAAATATGCATACTATATTTATCCAGTCATTTGAAAATTCATAAACATCATCATAAGAAGAAATCCCAATTTTTATTTAAAAAAAAGGATTACACAAGGTAGTTATGGTCTCCTTACATAGCCCCTTATCACACCAGCATATGACCTAAGTGTAAGGTGTGCTAAGGAGAAAGAATCTGAGGGAGGCTCGGCTAACATCGCACGAGTAGTAATTTCTATCAGTTTGAACTTCTCGCAAAGACGATTCCGTTCTAGCTTCACACGATGAATTCCGACTTGGGTTTGGTCCAGAGCAAAGCCCAGTGGTGCTACCTCCTTCCCAAATTCTGTTAGATGGGCTTCGATCGGTCCAAGACTACTGGGTGAGGCCATAGAATCTTCTTTCTATAATAATTAACCAAGATCACATGTATTTAGAGACAATAATCAAAACATTTAGTTTCCAGGGGTCATATTGACCAATTTTCATATAACAGTCAAAACCCAACGGTCTCATTTTAATTATACTCATGTTATCAAATGAAACATTTTTGTTGAGTATAAAAATAAAATAAAATAACACAAAAAATTAGGAAACAAGATTTATTCAAAATTTTGGGTCGTTACACCCATGTATAGTTTTATTATGTCTTTGATCAAAGGATCTCTTTGAATCCACATCATTTCTAGCACAACAAGGTCTTTCCTACTTAATGCATCAGTGACTTTGCTTTCTCTTCTAGGATGATAATGAATTGAACAATCATTGTCTTTAAGAAGTTCTAACCATCTACTCTATCTCATGTTCAATTCCTTTTGTGTGAAAATATAATTCTAAATTTTTTGGTTTGTGTATATATCACATTTCTCCCCATAAATATAGTTCCTAAATATCTTTATATCAAAAAACCACAGCCATCTCTAGATCATGCATAGGATAGTTCTGCTCATGAGGCTCAAATTTTCAAGATTAATTAGTAGTCACATTGTTATTCTTCACGAGGATGAACCCAATCCCTTTAATATATTCATTTCTTTAAATAATCAATCCTTCTCTGATAGAGTGTAGAGTTAGCATGAGTGTAGTAACCAATATCTTCTTTAGCTCTTAGAAACTTTATTTACACACCTTTGTTCAGATGATCTCGACCCCTTTTCGAGTTAACTTTGTTAATGGATTAGAATGTTGTGAATTTTTTTTTCACAAACCTTCTATAATATCTTGATAATCCATGTAAACTATGAATCTTAGTTATTTTTGTAGGCTGAGGCCACTCCTCCAAAACCCTTACCTTAAAAGGGTCAACTGAGATTTATTTATTGGTAACAATGTTCCCCAAGAAAGATTTTTTTTGTAACCAAAATTCACATTTGATGAACTTTCAAAATAACCTATCATTCCTCATATTTTTCAATATAACCCTTAGATGATCATAATATTCCTCATAAATTTTGTAATATATTATAATTTTATCAATAAAAACTACCACGAAGTTATCAATGTTGTTCTTAAAGACTATATTCATCAAATCCATAAGTATCACAGGATCATTATTCAAGATAAAGGGCATAACAAAATACTTATAATGAACATATATTGATAAGAAGGTGATATTTGTTATATATTATTTCTTCACACTCAATTGATGATAACCAGATCAAAGATCAATATTGGATAAAAACCGATCCCCACAAATCTTGTCAAATAAATCATCAATTCTTGGAAGTGGGTACTTGTTCTTTATTGTAATCCCATTAAGTTTACCATAATTAATGTATTAACACATTGATCCATCATTATCCTTCATAAAGAGAACATGTTCGCCCCAAGGATACATACTTGTCCATATAAGCCCCTTCTCCATAAGATCTTGGATTTTTTTCCTGAATTCCCCTAGCTCCACATTTTCTTTTCTATACGGTGTCTTTGAAATTGGCTTGGATGCAAGAATATGTTAAATGGAGAACTCTTCCTCTCTTTCTAGGGGAGGTCTGGGTAACTTCTCAGGAAATACATCAATGTATTCTTAATCGATGGGGAAAATTTCTATTTTTATAGTTTCATTTACTTACTCATATTCACTGATCATCTCCATAAAAAAGGCTATAGGTGGTGCTTTTAGACAAAGCTCATGTCAAGATATATCTCCTTTGAAAACAACTATAGGTTGTCCATTCAAGACCACTGTTATTTCCTTGCTTCTAAAGTTGATCTTAGTATTATACTTGAGATCCAGTCCATCCATAATATAATTTCAAATTCCAACATGGGAATGACTACTATATTTGTGATGAGATTGTGCTCACCAAAGTGAATACTAGAGAATCTATACAATGTTGATGCTTAGATAATCCCTCAAATATTCTTGAATGATAACAATATTTATATAAGTTCATAGATTGATTCTATATTCTTTGCAAACTTAGAGTAAATAGGGGAATGCCTAGAACCATAATAAAAAAGTACTTTCTAGCTTTGAGAGAGAAACAAGAGTACCTTCCACCATATATTTTAGAGCTTCAAATTCAACCATCGTGACTGCAAAATCATGACCTTTATCCATTGGCATATGATGAGGTTGATAGTAATTAACCTCCATTAACTTCAGATTTGGAAAGTGATTCGAAAAGTGCCAAAGCTGTCCAACTTTAAGCATTGGACATCAGGTAGGGCATGCACCATCTTATCTTTTTTGTTACTGTTAAGAAGTCGAGGATTTAACTTACTATGATAGCTTCAAGAAATATGGACTTCTATTCCACACTTGAACATTTTATCTCCCAATAAGGTAGTTCCCTAAATGCTTCTTGACACATTTATTGTATGTTGAAAGTCTCACTTTCTTTACTCCTCTTCCTTTGTCAAAGCTCCTCCTTAATTTTGGATCCCAAGATCTATTCTTTTCATTTTATTTTTGAGACCACTATGTCTCACTAAAATCTAGTTCAAAATTCATAGAACTCCTCACGATATTCTCATATTTTTCATAGTCTCAGTTGGAAAGATTATTCTGTAGATGAGGTTTTAGTCCACTGAAGAATACGTAAAACTTCCCATTAGGATCCATGAAAAAGATATAGGTGTTATGGGAAAGTCTGGTGAAGTTAATATGATATATTCCCATAGATTCATTTTCCTTTTATTTCATCTCTAAGAATTCATTCTCCATTTTAGTTCCCATTGTACAAGGGAAATATTTTTTTTAAAAGGTTCCCCCGAACTCATCCCACTCCATAGCTTAAATATCCCCTCTTTCTTTATATTTTTGATAAAAAACCACCACTAATCAGATTCTCCCTCTAAGAAGTAAACATCCAGGGTGGCTTTATCTTATTATGAAAAATAGAGTACAAAAAAGATATTTTTGATAGAGATTATCCAATTTTCAGAAATCAATGGGTAGGTAGATCCACTGAAATATGGTGGTCATTGACGCATAAAGGAATCAATAGAAAGTTGTTCCATTTGGGGTGAATCTGGTCTCTTAGCTTGATTCAAATTATTTCCCATAACTCAAGTCAGTTGATTCATCATTCTCATAAAGGTTTCCATTCTAGATTCCATCAGAAGGTCGTCAATGTCTGGTTCGTTGTGCTCACAATTTATGTGATTTATACTATATATCTCAATTTTATAAAAGAATAAAACCTCAATGAGAAACATGTTTAGTTTTACAATATTATAATTCCAAGGGAAATTTTATGTTATATAAGATCATTATTAAACATATTATTCATTAAAAACAATTAATTTTTATATAAATCCTTCATAATGATTCATAAAAATATTTTTATCAACAAAAAATATCCCCTAGGAGTATCAAAATAAGAGTGCATCGAGGACCATTGCTGTGCACCAGTTACCATTTGAGTCTATCTCAAAGTATTTTTTTGGGTTTTACCCCTCGATACATCTGTTCTAGAGCCACATCCCCTTGTTTGTATCCAGACATGGATTTATTTGTTTGGAAACCACTTACTTAATATTTCACCTAAATACCAGGAAGTTTTCATATATTTAAACTTTTACATAGGGTTCTTCCTAATGTTTTAAAATCACAATTTCCATAAATAACTAAACCATCCTTTTATACCAAATATGGAATCCTTCCTTTTTATTACAGAACTTTTCATTACATTTTACAAATAGTGAATATTTTAATGTTTAGTGCCTTGGAAATAAGGTACATAATACATGGAAAATTAAAAAATTATTCTATTCCTCTTGATAAGATTCTTTAATATTAACAATAAGTACTTTTATTAAATCACATAACTTGAGGATATAAATCAAAGGAAAGGGTGAGCAGAAGGCTCAGTAAGGGAAAACAAGGGAAACCGTTTACTTGTGATCTTGAGGAATATCAATAAGAACTTGATGATATACATAAATAAATGAGAAATTAAAAAAGGAATATCATAATAAAAATAAAATTATTCATAACATGGTAATGTTTCTATAACATTTAATTAAGTCAATCATAATCATATCACCAAGGTTTATCACCGAGGTGTCAAAACAATTACCAAGGTTATTCACCAAAGTATTATAAAACTTGTCATCTCTGGAGATTAAATTCTTTACCCAATGAATGAAAGTTATATCAGGGAGTACCCTTAATATGTATTAATTAATGTGATCTATAAATACCATAATAAAAAAATTCATAAATAACCCATGGAGAATAAAATAAACATGATTTATTTCAAAATCATGGGGTTTTAAAAAGTTCTTAAAAGCAAGATCCTTTTTTCATTTTAATCCCACAGAAAAGAAAGGTGGGTTTCATGTATGTTAATACTAGAATTAAATAGATCATTTTGAAATCTATATGAATATACCAAGAGAATAAAAAGGTTTGGGTATTCACAAAATAAAATAAAATAATTTCTTGATAAAAAGAGAGAAATATTGAGATGAAAATCTGGCTGTATAATGGGTATGAAACATGGTTTTAGAAAACATTAAAAAGATAGGGGGTAGGGGAACCCATTAATAAAATAATCTAAATATATTAAAGGTATTTAATAAAATTTATATAATAACATAGTATGGAAATTTTAAAGACATACCACATAAAAAGGAAATTGAATGGAAAAAAGAAGTTGAGATTTCCCTTACCATGATGAGTAACACCTAAAACATCATGATTGGGACCTTGGGGGATTTAAGAAACCTTGGTAGGACTCCTTTGTAGGTAAAAATACTAGATATTTATGGAGGATGAATTTGGAATGAATGTAAAAGAATAAATGGGTGGTTATTTATTGAAAAAGTGAGGGAGTTTTTTATTAATTTCCTTGGACATATCAATAGTGGTATTTAAAAAACCATGGGGTTTACCATGGTATGGGATAATTGTGAAACCTATTATATTATTTTAACCCAAAAGAGTCCACCAGAATTTTATATAACTCGTTAAATCATTATGACATAGTTATGATGTCATTAAACATACCAAAAAACTGAAACTGTATTTTTACTATTCATGAAAGACTAAAGTATTTTATAAAATTCTCATAAATTCACTGTAACCTAATATTGACATTCTGATTTCAAAAATGATATTTATTTTATCATAATAATTATTTAAATATGATAAATATTACTTTTAACCATGAAAATACTTGTTTATTAAAAATAATAATGGATAGAAAATGCATAGTGAATGCATAGTAAAATTTATGACATTGGAAAAAATAAAATTAGTTTTTCATTTATAATTAAAAATTAGTGTTTTATAACACTATTTAATTATTATATTTTTTTAATAAAACCTTATTTAAATACAATAATTTATATCTCTTTAAAAAAATACAATTTTTACTCAAAAAATCAATTTATAAAATTCCATCTCAATTTTCAAGTAAAACTATTCTTTAAATGGAAATGTTGAAATAAAAATTTTATTTTTAAAAAGTGATTAAATTTTAAGTAACTTGTTCCACAACACATAACCACTTATAACACCCGCATATGACCTAAGGGTAATGTGTGCGATGGTGATAGACTCTTGGGGTGGCTCGGATAACATTGGCCAAGTTGTTATTTCCACTAACTTGAACCTATCCCATAGGTGATTTCATTAAATCTTAACATGTAGAAGCTTAGCTTGAGCTTGGTCAAGAGAGAAGCCCAGTGACACTACATCTTTCCCAAGCTCCTACAAATCGGCTTCCTATGGTGCGATTCTACTGGATGAGGACATCGAATCTTCTTTCTACATTACTTAACCATTATCATTTATATTTATAAATAGCAATCCTAGTGTTATGATTATAGTTTACAACAATAATATTGATGAACTGTCATATTGACCAACTAACATAATTGAACGATGGTCATTTAAGGGTAAAAAATTAATGTTATTACTTCATTGTGGATGAGATATAGTTTTTTTATGTAATAATATAACACATATTTTTAGGAAACAAGTATCATAAAAAATATTGGGCCATTACATTAAATTAATCCAACTATTATTCATAGGTATTGGACTATCACTCTTCTCCCTATACATTTAGATATAAATATATAAATTTTTAATCAAACTTGTAAAATCAAAATTAAACTTTACCCAACTTTATCATTTACTAGGGTAGGGTATTGATTCTATATAACAAAAGATCTACATAAAAATGATTCAATTCAACATTTAAACTAAAACAAAACTCAATTGAACAGTTATTTATATAATTAAATTAAAACCATTAAAAATTTAAATCAATCATACATTAAATTATTTCAAGGGTTGCAGTCACTGGAAAGATGGGAAGAGAGGCCATTGGTTGTCTCAATCGATGAGAGGGTGTTCGTTTTGGGGTCCTCGTTGAGGAGTAGGGGGTTTGGGGTCAAAGGGATTGGGGGGCATCATCAAGAGTAGGGGGTCAGGGTCACAATGGTTATTGTTGAGAGCAGGGGGTTGCGTTCGGGGTCACCAAGGGGAGTGGGAGGGGTGGGTGGGTGGGTTGGGGATAAAGACATCACGGGGGATGTGGGTCAAAATTAGTTTTTTTAATATTTCATACTTATTTAAATAAAACTTCTATGATTTTTTAAAAAAAATATAGTGGTGGTTATTAGAACCGTTGCTAATAAACCACCACTAAAACCTTTTTTTTGTAGTGAGAGTTGAATAATTATGGGGAATAATCTTCTATAAAATGGATGGAGCCCAATATTAGAGGGGAGACAGCTATGAGAGTTGGAGGAAGAGATGGAGACATGGGGGAAGCTGGAGGTGGAGATGGAGATCAATGTTTGGATGACCATGTTTTATGATATATTTAGCTGCTGACCCCACTACATATCTAACAACAGCCCTAAAATCCATAGATGAAACCTCCATGATGGAGAATATAGTAATCCTAACTTTTTCATCTTATATATCTACATATTCAGTATCCAATCTTACAAAGATCACACACTCTATCCTTATCTCTCTCCATTTTCATTTTTATATGTAGACGGGGTGACTGTAGGGGAGAAGGAGGTGGTAGAGGAGGTGGACATAGAGAGGCACTAGATGAGTTGGAGGGTGGTGGAGGGGAATCCATTGGAGAGCAACTGGAGTTGGATGATGTGGAAAGAGGCACATTGTAGAGACAGGCTATCTTGGATCAGGGAGTTCAAAAAGAACCTCCCATAGCTTCTGGAGCCCCCCTTCCTCCAAATTCTCATCCACTTTACCCATGACAGGGATTCCCACTTCATGACCAACCCATGATACTATCCTCACCAGCACCATCATCACAATGGTGTTAATATAAGTTAATGACTATGTTTCCCGGTGACTTCTTAATGAATAAATGGATGTAATTATATTGTAATATAAAAATAAATAAATAATATAATGTATGAGTTGAATTATTTATGCATTGAAATTATTTTTAGACAAATTTTTATGGGTTTATGGATATTTTAAAAAAAATCAATGGTTGGATTTTTTGATAAACATGTCTATTATGGTTTGATAGTTTTTTTGAGTAATATATACTATATTATAGTTTTTATTGTGTGATTATATAACTATTGTGAATTTCATGATGCATTAAAACAATATTTATAGGTTTTTTTATTAGAAATATAAAATATGCATGCATAACAGGATGTACATAATAAAATTATTAGTATAAAAAGGGGTTAAAATACAATGCTAAACACTCTCAAGATAACCAATCTATAATAACTGAGAAGAAGTTATCACAAGGTCACACCAACTCCATCATAAACATTTTTAGAAATGAGTCCCACCAGGTCCACTTGATTTGACTCCCCTAGCACCACCATCACCATGCCCACCAATATCACCATCGACCAGTGCACCGTCTTGATAGAGAATCACCAAATCTTCATCATATTGTTTATTTTTTTGGCAACAATGAACCTGAAAATTAAATCAAGAACAAGAGGGTCATATATGGAATAAAATTAAATAAAGAATAAGAGTGTTTCATTAATGATTTATCCAGTCTTTATGTAGATGTTTTTCTCAAAATAAAAATCTATTGGTATAAATAGAGTTCCATTACATATATGATAACATTAATATGAAATCAAAGATAGTTATTTTAATGGGTTATTTCTATTTTAAAGATTGATTGACTAAGACTCAAGTAGTTGGTTGTTATATAAGCTAAACCATTTTTGAATTCAAATTTAAAAAATAGAATTTGGAAGAGTGAGTGTTATCATTATTGTGATGGTAATGTATACATTAAAAAAAGAAATATGGCGATAGTAGAAGGGAAAAACTAAATCATGAATACGTGAAAGATTCTTTTTTAACGATTTTTTCTAGTGTCTTACCATTGATTCGTAGTTCCATAGACAATAAAATGGTTGAGTAAAATTTTTTCTTAGTGAATTTTCTTTGGGTATACAATATTACCTGAACCCACCCCGACTAATAAACACCTAATAATTTTATTTTTTTGGTAAATACATAAATATGTATTTATAAATATATATAAATATATATTTAAAAATATGAAATTATTTATAATTATATTAATAAATATATTAATAAATATATAATTATATATCTATATTAATATAGTAATAAATATTTATTTATAATTAAATTTAAAATATTTTTAAACATATAATAAATTATAATTATATAATTATAAATATAATTATAAATATATATTTATAAAAATGAATTTATTTAAATAAATTTATATTTACAGTTATAAATAAATATAATCATAAATATATATAATTAGAAATAAATATATATAAATATAATTATAAATATATATTTATAAATATAAATTTATTTATATAAATATATATATAAATAATAAATATATTTTTAATTTTACTTATAAATATATTTATAATTATATAATTACAAATATATCATTATAAATAAATATTTATAATTATATAAATATAAATATATCTATGATTATGTAATTATTAAAATATATTTATATATACATTTAAAATATATTTAAAATATATATATATATATATATAATATTTTTTTATATATTTATTAATATGTTTAAATAATTTAAATATGTATTTAAAATTATTGATTTTAAAATATATGTTTATAAATATATTGATGAAAAAATATTTGTAAATATTTTTTGGGTTCATAAACCCTATAATCAGGTTCCAAAAGGGATTGAGTTTTAAAAATATTACCCTAACATTCCTGGATTAATAAATAGTGTTTTTTTAAATGAGTATTAAATTTTCTATGGTATGGGTTTTTAAGTATTAAAAAAAATGTTTCAAAGAAGTGAGAACCCCATTAACGCTTCTCTATTTCATTGAGATGTGTGAACGAGGTTCATGAATTTCCCTCTACCTTTGAGGAATAATGAACCCCATTCAAGCTTCCTTCAAAAGTTTTCTAAAGGAGGCGTCAACAGGGTTCATGCCCCATGTTAAGAAAATATTATAAATAGACTGTATCCCCCATCCATTTTCAAATGTTCTGTTCTGTATTTTGATTCGAAGCCCTGTTGAATTTGTTTCTTGATATATATTTCTAGCTTTTATGTAGGTAAAATTTCTATAAAAAATTTTAATTATCTAATTGTTTTTATTTATTTTGTTTGTATGATTTATTTTTTTAATATGTATGGATGTATAAATGTATGGATGTATAAAATATTGTTCATTATATGATTTAACTTCCAAAGTTGTTTTTTTTAATGATTTAATTTAAATTGAACAAATTAGGAAATTTAAATATAATGTTTATATAATTTAAATTTTAATTATAAAATATAATTTATATTTAGGGAAATGTTATTATTTTAAAAAATGTATATATTTATAATTTAAATGGTGATTAACTATATTTTAAATGATTTATATATATGTAATATATAATATATTTAAAGTAACATAAATTTAAATTAAAAGTTCCATCGACATAGGTAATTAGCTAAATATTTCATAAAAATTATATTATTAAAAAAATACTTCTTATGTTAAGTATCTTATTTAAATTTATTTAAATATAAATGTAATCTTATTTTAGTTAATGGTATAAAATTTTTACTATAAAATTAATTTTAAAAATTAATTTTTAATTATACTAAGTATAAATAATTATTATTCCATATAATAATGTATAAAATATAATTACTTAATTTTTGGAAAGAATAAATATTACAAAAATTTTATATATACATATGTAATTTTATAAAAGTGAAAATAATATAATTTTATAGTATTTTAATGGTTATTATGTTTGTGTAAATTATATTACTTTTAATAAATAAGTTAACAAAAATTTATTATTAATAATATTTTCAATATTTGGGTATAAATTTATAATACTTATATTTAGAACACTACATTTTATAAAAGTATTTGTAATTATATTTTAAAATATTAATAAATAGAGCATAATATATCTAAATGTGTATATATTTATGTTATATTATTTAAATATATTAATATGTATATATTATTGTGTATTATATCTAAATCAAAATAAATTTAAATTATAATATTTGATACACATAGGTAATAAAGTGAATTTACCAAAAAAATATACACACACACAAATTAAAAAGATTAAATTCTATAAAGGAGGTGTATAAATTTATTATATATAAGATATAATTATAGGTAAATTTATATAATATGTAGAACACAATAAGTATCCCATAAAAAATGTTAAGAGTATTGTGTGATGATAGATATTGAGAAGACCGAAAAATGTATAATTGAAATTTCAGATCTTATTTGTGTATGTGGTTATATAATTTGTAATAATTGCATTTTATTTTCCTTTTTTATGGGCTGTGAGTCATCCTTCTCTCTAAGTATGTAAGGACATTCATATATTCTTAAAAAATGTTATGAATTTCAAACCCCTAGACCCCCTCACTTGTATGTGTGGAACTTTGTAATCAAAACATGTTTGAAAAGAGGTTTTTCACAAGAGGTGTTTCTATTTGAAAGGAAACTGATGGTTGTTGAAATATGTGATAATAGAGATTCTAAAATTTCACGCATAGGTTTTGGTTGGTTTTTCAAATAATGATAAACCAATCCATAGAAAAAGTCTCAAGATCAAGTCCTAGTTATTTAATCATAATTAATTAAAATATGTTTAACATTTGATGATGTGGTATAAATATATATAAAATTTTATTAAATTTTATTAGGTAATCATATCACTATCAAAATATGTCAATAGTGAGGTTATCTGTACAGATCAAGTTTTTAGTTATAGTTTTTCACCTATAAGAGTGGAAAATCATCATGAAAGTCAGAATATAAATAAATGTTTATATATATATATATTATTAGATATACTTATAAGTAAAGTTACAAGATTCAAAACAAAATAAAAATCCAACATAAACATGTTAGCAATCTAGTATGTTGACCGATCTTGAGATGGCCGTCTAATGTAGGATTTAAATTTCTTATTTCATTTTTTTGTATCCAATTTTTTAATTTGTAAAAATTAAATGATATTTATATATTGACCAATGTATGATTGAAATTGTAAGTCGTGTTTTTTTCTTGTTATATAATTTTTAATAATTTAATTTTATTTTCCTCATTGATGACTTGCATGTAATACCTCTCTCTATGTATGTAAGGAACTTCATGTCCACATAAAACATGTTATGTATCTAAAAACGCTAGATCCCTTCATTTTCATGTGACTAATATTGTAATAAAAAAGAGTTCAACAAGAAGTATTTCTATTTGAAGCTATATTTTTGCACCATACCTGAGAGGCAACTGATGGTTGCTGAAATATGAGATAATAGAGGTTATAGGATCCCCTAGGTTTTTGTTGGTTTATCAAATAATGATATACCAATCCATAGAAAGAGTCTCAATATTAATTTAATTATTTAATCATAACCAATTTAAAATTTTTAAAAATTTCATAATGTAATATATAATATTTTATCATTTTTTCTAGATAATTATATCTGTGAAAATATATTATAACCATGAGGTAATTTATTCTAAGTAGGCTATTAGCTATAGTTTTTCACATTCAAGAGTGGATCTTTACTATTATGTGACATTGGATGAATATCTCAAGAAGATTCATAATTGGTTAAAACTAAGGGCTGGTCAATCAATTACTTCAAATACACATCTATTTCTTCAATATCCTAAGTGTCTATGGAAAACTAAGTATCCTTTGGTCGATGATGAGGATTTCATGGATGCATCATTATTGTTCAGGAAATAGTGTAGTAATGGTCTAATGGAATTATATGAATGGATTTCTAAAATTGTTAAGACGCAACCTACTACTAAAGAACCATGTTATGTGAGCTCTATAGAAGTCGGTCCTTTAAAACACTCTCATTAATTACCTACTCATATGACTCCTATAATAGAAATAAATTATGAAGAAGATTATCATCATTTGGAATGAAATGTAGGGGAAATACATGTATGTACTCTTGATTTACAGAATGATAGTTTATCAGATGAGGAATTATCTGATGAGGCATTAGGATATGATGTGGGTGAGAGTGATGTGGGGAATAAACCTTTTAAGGTTCATTTTATTGATAGCAAAGCACCCGTTAGTGATAATCATCCTAAACTATTGAAAACCTCAGTCAAAGTAATGTTGTGTGCATATCATTATGATTGGGATGTCATTACACTGGCTACTAAATTCCCTATAATTATAGATAATAGATATGTATCGATTGATAACACCATATCTATTGGATAGGAGTTTGAAAGTAAAGATATCTTGAAAAATATGATAAAACAATACCACATTGAGATTTTTTTTTCATTTTTGATTGATGAGTTAAAGAAATAAGAACATAACATTAGACATGAATAATATAGCCCAAAATATAAATTCAGAATGAGGGAAATATGTAATCATTTTTTTCATGTTCGAATATAACCAAATTAAAAGTCCCACACACTTGTGTATATCTAATATTGTCACAGGATCACTCTTCACTTTATGTAGAGTTCATATAAACTATTATTATAGATATGATAGGAACGTGTCAG
Source organism: Viscum album (assembly GCA_963277665.1). Classification (NCBI taxonomy): domain Eukaryota; kingdom Viridiplantae; phylum Streptophyta; class Magnoliopsida; order Santalales; family Viscaceae; genus Viscum; species Viscum album. The sequence continues at coordinate 1,106,903,137 of OY728128.1, read as the reverse complement.
GATATTCCTATGTCCTTTGTTCAGGAATGATTAAAACAATTTTTTAAATATAAGATATTTTATCGAAAATCTTAAAATTCAAAACAAAAGGAAATTTTGAAATTTTATGGTGATTAGGATGAGTCATATGTAATGTTTCTACAACTTATGGGATTTTTATATCTCAATAATTAGATTATTTACCATTTGATTTTTTTGAGTATGTCTCCCTAGATCACTGAGTTGATCAATCAAAGTTGAAGTTCTAAAGGCATTTTTGGGCATTCAGGCCATATATCCCTACTTTATAGTATTGTAAAAAATTCATTCAAGTAGATGAAACTTTTATTTATGGATGTTTTTCTGGAGTTATACTTATTTCTTCCAAATAATATTCTAATAATTTTCCTCTCCCACATTCATTTTCCATTGTTGAAAAGGAGAATTTTCAATCACGGAGTTGGTTTTTCCATATATACGGATTCATGTCACATGAAATCAGAGAGTGTGTTTGATATTTTATTTACATTGAGTGATTATAGAGGTCATTAATAGTTATTTAGTTTCTTGGAGATAACCAAATTCATATAATTGATATTGGATTATTTATACTTATATTAATGTGTATAAGCATTTTAAAGATGTGGTAATAAATAAGGTGATCATCAAGCTGGGTAAGTTTTTTTGAACTTATTTTTTTGGAAAATTTTTTAATATCCTTTTAAATAAATTATTCTATTATGGTTTCAACATACAATACCCAAAAATAAAGGTTCAATAAACATATTGAAGAAATTTTATGGTATAATCAAGATATGTATGATTACTTAATGTGGATTTCAAAGGAAATATGGTCATTAGCATATGATGGTGGTAGGAGATATGGTCATATGACCACCGACATAGTGGAGTTCATAAATGTTGTTTTATGGGTTTGTGAAAACTTAGGATCACAGAGATAGCATAAGAGAAATTTTATAGATGTGTGAAGTACATTGTTGAATGGCCTAATAGACCTATTAGAGGATACAAAATAGAATACATTTTGGTCAACATTTCCAAAGTGCCATTGAATATATACTTCATGACACATCATCATTACATTTTCTAACCATTGACTTGGTACATAACCTCTTTTATATAAGAGAGTGCCACAATTGGATAAAAAACAATAGTGGTTGAGTTTTGGGGGTCATATTAGAAAAAAACTACTGTGATTGCGGTAACTTCAAAGCAGTGAGATATCCTTGTGAACATGTTGTTATAGCTTAGTCATCAGAGAACTTATTATGGGAGCCCTATGTTGACTCAGTGTATTACGTGAGAACTTGAGTTAACTATTATAGTGCACCTTGGATGCCTGTTGGCGAATTATACTCTATTACCTTGTCTTTTGATTAGCTAACTATCATCCTATATATTTTAGGTTTTGTATTATGGATCTTCCATTTATACATTTTTTTATGTATGGAGTTTTTTCATTAATGGAATGTTAGTTTTCTTCCTAATATTACTAGGATGCACCCTAGGGGATGAACAAATTCTACTCATATTAGAAATGTGATGGACTGGCCTCAGCAATTGGGAGGGGGACTATGGTGCAACATTTGTCACATAGAAGGGCATACTCGTTAGAGATATCCCTAAGTGGTAGGATATAGATCCACTTCCCATCATCATTGATCAAGTATTTTTATTTTAGTATGAATGTGTACATTTTTTTAATATGCAGAATTTTCATTAATTGATCCTTTTATTTCTGACTTACTTCATTTATGGCCTGTTTCATATCTGGTTTGTTTCATTTCTAGATTCAATCGAAAAGAATTTTATGATAATTAATCTATTAATAAAATAAAGACACAAAAGAAATGATTAAAAATTGTTTCAACCTCTATATTAATTGTCTTCAAATTTTTTCATCAAATTGCATTGTCGATTGAATATATCATGCAGCCACATATTCTATGTGGGATTTTCATCACAGATGATATACATAGAAATATTTAAAAATAAATTAAACATTATTTAAAATAATTAAAATAATAAATTGATATACTAAGCCAAAAACATCATTCTCATATATTTTTACCACATTTCTTATCATAATATTTATTTACAAATACTAATTTTCTAACTCATATTTCTAATGGTATTTTTTTTAAAATATTTTACAAATTATATTGAATTAACTATAAAAAAGTAACAATGATATCAACTTTAGAGATGGATGGTCCTCCATTGATAACATGACTATATAAGAATGTTTCGTGGCTGGTTTTAGAGGGTCGATCAGTGCTTGCATTGAGTGTATGGAAATATCATCATTTCCATCATGCAACACCACCTCCTACAATCTTCTCTCATCTTCTTCGTGTTGGGTTCTATGGTGTAGCGATGTGAAACTTCACAAATTTTTATCATAACCTCATTGTTGTGCTTGTAGATAGTTGGAGACCAGAGAAACATACATTCCATTTTATAGTGGGAGAGATGACCATTACACTAGAGTATGTTTCCATTATTTTGGATCTCCCCATCGACAATGTAGCTGTGATGGGCCAAGTTGGTGAATATTGGTTTGATCTAGTTCATAGAGTACTGGGAATTGAGTTCCATGATGATGAAAATTCCATTGTTGGTATTAGATTATGCATTCCATGGATAGATGATAATTTCAATAATCTAATTAATGATATCAGTTATACCACCCTTATGTGATATTAACATGCATACATTTTGAAGCTTCTCGAAAGCATGATCTACATTGATCATTCAACTAAATTTGTGCATATAATGTATTTACTATTATTGGAGGACTTAGACTAGGCATGGAGGTATAGATGAGGGTCAACCTATCTTTAATATACATAAAGGGAAATATGGAACTCATGTCACATAGATAAGATGCAAATCACAAGATGTGTTATTCTGATACATAATGTGGACATGGGATCACATCCCTTTCTTAGCTCCACATGCATGCATGCTATTTCTTACCGATATTTTAGAGGATTGTACTCATGGAAGATGATATTTTATTCCATCAAATTTTAAAAACAAATTTATAACTATTTATTATGAAATATAAGTATAAAAATGTTATTTATATGTGGAGTCAATCATATCAATATTTAGGTATAGCCATACATGATGTCCATTCATACAAACTTATGCTAGATAGTATTTAACTGGATGACATATGTGGTTATTAATTATATAGTTAAATTATTATTATGTATACTACATGTCCTCATTTATTAATTAATTATTCATTTTTCTTTGATTTTTAGTATTCCATGGATTCTATATATTGAGGCAATCATCTAGAGTCTCCCACCATACTATACTATGATTATTTCTTTCAGATAATGAATCATTCCTATGATTCATTTTTATATTCTTGAGTGGAATCATAGTGATAGATTTATGAGGCAGTTTGGATTTGATCATCCCATTCTCCCATCGCTCGGTTAGTTACCTTCACTTCATTCCCTGAAGATGTCAAGCGAGTGAGACTTTGACTTGAGGATATATCATGAAGGATATATTAAGATGTGGGATATATGACATGACTCCTGATTACAAGGGGTCATCATAGTACGTATGTATTTATCAGATCTTCTAGATTATGCAGCTTGGTACCACATGTTACCAATGTGATTTCTTATATGACATGAAAGAGTCTATCATGACTTGGTAATAATTCTTCTTTCCACCATTGAATAAATTTTATATTAACATTACTTAAGTGCATAATTTTTTTCATAGGATGATCGTATAACACATCTTTATCACTTATATGATCCGGTAGAGGGAGGCATATTTGACCAGACTTATTTTCATAGGGATGTGAAAAAACTACTTCCTCATAGAGATGAGTTTTTTCATGAATTTTTCATTGATGTGTCAGGTGATACTAAGGGTAAAAGGATTGATAAAGACATGCCAGGGGGTGATGAGCCTATTATGGATACAAATGTGTCATAGGAGGAAGGTGTTAATCATGATCATCCATATGCTCCTCTAGATCCTATTTCATATGAGCCACAACTACAACCAGAGGCATAGGCATAGAAATGGTCTTTTAGCATATTAGATTTTTTTAGAGATAAATACTGACTGGTCTAGGCTACATTCTTTATTAGCCTCTGATCCCCAGATATCCACTACACAACAAATATCTTCTTTATATATTGGGGAGATCTCCAGCCATCTACCACTATTCATAGAGGTAGGAAAGGGTACAATTGGTGAGACTGTAGATCCACTGCCTGTCATACAGAATGATGTGGATGTAGGCGCCAGAAATGATAAATAGGGGCTACATAGATCAAAGCATTGACATTGAAAGACACGACATGGACACATTATATATACACCTAGCAATGACACGAAGGAGCATCCAGAACATCAATCTAAATTAGATTGATACATGTTATATGTTTTTAAAATCATTACTTATACATTATTTAACAAAGATTTATAATAAAAATCTTATAGGAATAATATAATTATTAAATAGAAAATATTTTTCTAAATAAAAATTATTTTATTTAAATTATTATCTAATAAATATTATCTAAAATGATATTAATTATATTAACAACATAAAATATATATTATTAATTAATAATAAATAAAACAATTGATAATTAATAAATATTTTATATATTAATATATTACTAATAATTATATCAACAAAAAATTTAAAAAATATTTATAATTAAAATCTTATAAATATTAGTTTTTATACTATTAATTAATTAACAACATAATAATATATTTTTAATTAATAAAAAATAATTTAATTGATTATTAGTAAATATATTACTTATTAAAAAATTGGTAATATTTATGGACAAAAAATTAACAAAGATTTATAAATAATATTCAAATAAATTAATATTAATAATAAATATTATATTATTAAATAAATAAATAAATTATTAATATATATATAGAGATAGGTTTGAATGGGGTCATGCCTCTTTGGATGCGGCTGGGAAGCGTGAACCTCATTCACGCTTCATAGGAAAACAATGAAGCGTGAATAGGGTTCACGCTTCTCTAAACCTACTTTTAAAAATACATCTACCCCTATCCTTTTTTTGGTTTTCTAAAATTATAGCTATGAGAGTGGGAGAAAGAGATGGGGATTTGGGGGAAGCTTGAGGTGGAGATGGATGACCATTTTTCACGATTTATTCAACATCCTCCCCAACCACATCTCTAACATCACCCGCAGAATCCATGGATGCGACATCTATGATGAAGACTACAAAAAGCCCAACTCTATTGTCTTTTAGACCTACGTCCTTAGTATCCTACCTTACACATATCACACAATCTATCTATTTCCATCTCTCCATTTCCATTTATATAGTTAGATGGGATGACCATGGGGGTGAAGGTGGTGGTGGAGGAGATGGATGTGGAGAGGCCCCAAATGAGCTGGAGGGAAATGAAGGGGCATCTGATGGAGGAAAACCAGAGATGGAGGGTATGGAAGAAGGTTCATAGAGGAGATAGACTATCCTAGATTTTGGATTATGAAAATCACTTCCCAAAGCTGTCAGATCCACCCCTTCCTCTAAATATCCATTCGACTGACCCGTGACATGGATTCCCACTTCATAACCAACCCATGATGTTATCCTCACCACCATAATGATCACGGTGGTGTTGATATAAGTTAATGGATGTGAACCCCTATGACTTCTTAATAAATAAAGGGATGATATTATATATGTAATATAAAAATAAATTATTAATACAATGTATAAGTTAAATTACTTATGCAATGAAATTATTTTAAGAATGTTTTTATCGATTTATTGATTTTTTTTTAAAATGTGATGGTTGAATTCTTTGATAAAAATTTATTTTATGGTTTGATATTTTTTTGTGTAATATATCTTATATTAGAGTTTTTTTAATGTGATTATATAACTATTTATAATTTCCAGACACATTCAAACAATATTTATAGTTTTTTATTATAAATATAAAATATTCATGAATAGGAGGATGTACATAATATAAATGTCCTTATAAAGAGGGGTTAAAATACAAGGCTCAATACTCTAAAGATAACCAATATGAAATAACTGAGAATAAGGGATCACTAGGTCACACCATATCTATCCTCAGCATTTCTCGCCATGAGTCCCACTAGATCTACTAAGCTTCGGCTCAGCACCACACCAACTAATATCACCATCGACCCATGCACCGTCTCGATGGATAATCACCGAAGCTTCATCATATTGTAGAATTTTTTGGAATGAATGAAACTAAAAATATAATTAAGAATTAGAGGGACATTTATGGATCAAAATTAAATGAATAATAAGGGAGTTTCATTAGTTATTTATCTGGTCATTTTGTGGTTGTTTTTATCAATGAATATCTAGTGGTATAAAATAGAGTTCCATTAAATCTAGGATAAATTTAATATAAAATCAAAGATAGTTGTTTTAATGGGTTAGTTTTATTTTTAAGATTAAATGACTGAGGATCAAGTAGCTGGTTTTAATGTAAGTTAAACCTTTTTTGAATTCAAATTTTAAAAAATAGAAGTTAGAGTGAGTGTTTATATTATTGTGATAATAATTTATACATTTTAAAAAAGAAATATTGTGAAAGTAGAAGGGTAAAAATAAATAATAAATAAGGGAGAGATTATTTTTGAAATGATTTTTCTGGTATCCATCCATCTAATTCTACTTCCATAGACAATAAAATGACTATGTAATAGTTTTTCTTGGTGAATTTTATTTGGGTGTAAAATGGAGTTTAGGTGGAAAATAAACATTACTCTTGAGAGACTATGATATTTTTAGTTATGGTAATATTCTTTTTATGGTGTTAGTAAAAATACTTTTATTATAATTTGAGACATCTAAGAAAATTGATTAAATTGGTTAGTTTTTTATTAATTTATAATATCTGAGATTCAAGTGGATTATACTTTTGGTTAAGTAAGTTAAAGTGGTTTGTATCTAAATTCAAAAATATAAGCTATAGGGAGTGTTATTTACATTGTGATGTTAATGTATAGATTTTAAAAATAAATATAGTGAACCAGGATGGAAAATAATCTATAAAATCAAGATAAATTGTGCAACAAATCATATATTTTCTAAATTCATGTTTTGGTACTCATTTTATGGCCAATATTATATATTTTGTAAGATAAAGAAATCATTTCTTTAGAGTTTTATTTTATATGATTGTAATCCATATTTCATATTCTATTCATTTATTATGCATATAAAGAACTAAGAATGTCATGGGAAAAAATGATGGGGTTCTCTTATGGTGAAAAAAGCACTAAAATCATATATTCAATGATAAAAGATATATAAATTCAAATTCTAATAAGAAAATATTTATTCTTATGAATTCATGGAATATCATTATCATAGAAGTATAATTATTATTACCATGAATCAACTTGTGATACCTCAAAATTTGTAATAGAGCTGGCTTGAGATAAGGCACAAAAGGTAATCCTGATCCCCAAAGAGTTAGAAACTAGTTCTTGGGGATCAATAATACCTTGGGGAACAACCTATCCTAATAAAAAATCCATAATCAAGTGATATTTAACGAATAACCTGACATAAATTTTCTATATGTTGGATATTCATTAACCTAAATAAATAAAATAATAATATAAAGAACATCAATTAAAAAATATATGAAGTATTAAAGAAAACATAACAACAAATAAAATATTTAAAAAATATCCCCAACTTTTAGTATAAAAATATATCTAAATATGAATATACATGATGATACAAAACCATATAAAAAGGGGGACGATATGTAAATATGATAATATGATCTTTTATGAACGGTTTTAGGCTTTATGTCCATCCGATGCCTAAGATGGCCTGTGATAGGGCCCGATGAGCATTATTGATCGCCTTGGGATGGAGACAAACACCAAGGAATTGTAAGAAATATAATGGGGACTATTTCACACCTAAGATAAATTAAACTAGTATTGAGAATTATAAATAAATTTCTGCATAATGTGTCCATACATTAGACACCATTCCAAATTAGATAAGAAGAATAAAATTAAAAAATAAAATATAAAAGAAATCCCTCTACTCACCTAAAACTTCCACACACACAACAACCCCAATTTCAACATCCAAAACACCACATGTATAAAAAATAATGATAAAACAATAAATAAAAACATGGATGAATGATTTGGAAAAACTAAAAAAGCACTAAAAATAAATACTGACATACATGACCCAACTGTCTAATGTGACCTCAGGTTATATTACATCCACTAAAATAAAATTACACTCTAGGAGTGGTCTGAGAAAAGGGTCCAAGAAGTAGAACTCCTCATAGTTAGAACCCGAACCTTTAATATCAACTCTATTTTTTGACACTATGTAGTGTAAGTAGGGTGTGAGATAAATATACTAGTAGGATTTCACCAATGAGTATATGCATTCACTTTTACTCACTGAAAATTTATTTTTATATAAATGATAAAAGAGGCTGAGGAGAAAAAACATACATCCCACAAAATCAAGGAGGCCAATAATGGTGTAACCCTAAGGAATCCACAATAAAAAATGACCTATACTCTACAAAAAAGGTTCCCAAGCTTTCATAAATAATGATCTCCTCTATGGGACTCCCAATCTTCGAGAGCGCATCCGCAAAAAAATTTCTCTCCCTCTAATTTTGGTGTATGATATGTCCATGGTTGGTCTTCAAAGCACACCTCCTGATGATATAATCCAGCTCCCAAGGTGCGTCCGACCATCCCTGAACAAATTTCACTAAAACATTCAAGTCCGACTCCACTTCCAACACCTGAAATCCTTGACTCATGCAAACTATGATCCCTGTAAGGAGGGTCCGAGCCTCCGCCCCTAGCGAATTAACCATACCATAGGAATCACTGAAGGCCAGATGCACTGATCTATCTGAGTTGTGTAAAACCCCACCACCTCTCATATTTCCATGAATTCAAGCACCGTCCATGTTTTTCTTGAGCCCACTAGAAGGAGGATGCCATTTGACTGACCTCCCTTCAAAACCACTTAGAGCGTGAGACCTTCCCAAAAAATTGCACACCGCAGACGATTGATGGTCAGTCCTCAGTAGTGAGACCAACTCATATACCAATGATCTCACTCTCAGATAAAGAAATGAAATAGATCTCTAGGATACCATGAATTCGTTGTTCTTGGCCACCCAAATAAACCAACAATTTGAAACAAGAATAGATGTCCACACCTTGTAGTCCAAGTCTTTGTTTGTCACGCCGAGAAACCAAGAGTGGAGTTTCTGAAATGATAAATGATCAAAGATGGAGAAAACTAGAGGAGTAAACATGATCCATATAGCCACCGCCCATTCTCTCTTAAAAAATAGATGGGTCGTTGATTCCCTCTTCGCTGTCTTGCAATAGAAGCAGCGAGACACCAAAAGGATTCCCTTACTTTAGACATTCTCATCCATAGGAAGAGATTTATTTTTGACATGCCAGACCAAAAAATTCATTTTGGTTGGAATCTCCTTGCACCATATTTTCTTCGGTCCATCCGCATGGCTACTCTCCATGTTCTTCCACTCCCTGTAGCCCCAAATAGAGAACCCACCCAAGCTTGAACCAATGAAGTAGCATCTATCCTATTCTTTATTCATGCATATACTGTAAAAACCCTTCTTTTGTTCCTGGCTCAGCCCAGACCTGATGAATGTTGGGTGCCCTTAGGCTTCCCTGAAGGTGATATCTAGGGTAGGACATCTAAGAAAAAACAATTGTCCCCCCACCCAGTTGTATTTCCAAAATCCAACATCCCCTCAACCAATGATCCACCGGTCCGAGCCATGAAGTTTCTCAAGAAACCCAACCATACACTGTCCCAGTCGAGAAGGACATTCCCTGCGCTTGTTAGCATTCATCTCAGGATCCCCATATCGCACTTTGAATAACATATCCCACAGAGAAGTCTCTATCACTATATCCCAGGCCAGACTCACCTGCATATCTTGCATGTTAGCAGTGATATCACGTAGCCCCACTCACCCATCCTCTATTAGTTTGGCCACCCGAGACCAAGAGGACCAATGGCACTAGCCCAACTGATTGGCATCCCATAAAAAGGCCGTGAGGGTCTTTTCTATCTTCTCCAATATTCCATTTGGAGGATGGATAATGGAAAACATATGCATCAGGATGAAAGAGAGAATGTTGTTGATTAGTGTTACCCTCCCACCAAAGGATATAAATCTTCTCTTCCAGTTATAAATCCTTCCTAGCATTCAATCAATAACTCCCTCAAAGAGTGAACTCTTAATCCGCCCAAAAGATAAAGGAACCCCAAGATATATCATGGAAAATAGATTCTGTTGATAGCCCAAAATGCCTTGGATGACCCTGAATTTCCGGGAAGTACACTTGGTAGAGATATACACCTAACTCTTGGTTGGATTGATAATCTTTCTAATAGCCCTACCACAATTGTAAAAGACCTCCATGAGATCAAGGATGGACCTTCGACTACCATTCGTGAATACTAAAACATCATCTGTAAAAATAATACGAGAGATGACCTCCCTACCCTTCCGCCCAACATACGACCTTAGACTTTCATCCGCTATTCTTCTATGAAGGTTCCTAGAAAGAGAATCATGTTCCAATATGAAAGGACTAGGAGAAAGGAGGTCTCCCTGTCTCACACTCCAAAAAGTCTTGAAGAAGCTGAAGCCCTTCCCTCTAAGAGAGATGGATAACCACAACGAAGAGAAACATCGAAAACAGAGGTTGCATGCCCATTCCTGAAAGCCGAACCTATGAATCACCCTAAGAATAAAAGACCATTCCAGTTTGTCATATGCCTTATCCCTATCATCCTGGAAAATAACATTGGATCCAATTGAGTATCGATTGATATCATTAACCAACTCACTGGATATTCCCACCGCTCATTGGATGCTGTGGCCCTTAATAAACCCGTGATGTTCCTTGAAGACCAGACTTGGAATCAGTCCACCCATTATACTCACAATGATACTCATCAAGATCTTGTAAGAAACATTACACAAGAATATGGGTCTGAATTGGCCAATGATTGTGGGATCTCTGGTCTTCAGAATGACCACAACCCTTGAAGCACTCACGCCCTTAGAGAAAGCTCCCCCTCGGAAAAAATCCTGGATAGCTTCCACCACCTCACGCCGAACAATGTCCCATGAATTCACATAAAATCTTACTGGAAAACCATCCAGCTCAGGGGAACTATCCCTTGGAATTTAAAACACTGTATTCTTAATCTCTTCCCCCTCCGAGATCATCATCATCAGTAGCTAATTCTCAGATGCCCCACCAGCCTTGGAATACTCTCTAAGAAGGAGTCAGTTTCCTCGGTACTACTATAAATCCCACTGTCTACATGAGCCACTCCATCCAACATCATTTCAAAGTGATCTAGAACCATACATTTAAAAATTTCCACATCATCCATATAATCACCATTGTCTAGACAAATGTTTATCCTCATGGATCCTTTCTCTTTCAGGAAGGTGTGAAAATATCCGTTGTTGCAGTCACCCTCCTTAAGCCACTTAACTTCAGTTCTTTTCCTGAGATCACTCTCAATATAAATCAGTTTCTCTTCCAAGAAGACACATTTATCACAAAGTTAGGTGAACGTATCCTCATTCCAATACAACATTAGTTCCTCCTCCAACCTATCAATATCCATCTGAATAGAGTCCACCCCTATGCTATCATTTGGAGTGTTACTCAGCCAAGTCAGAATATCCTTCTTGAGAAATTTGAGGTGGTTGGACAAACCATACCAGGGACCACCATTCTCTATGCCCTCCCACGAGCTCTTCAAAATTGGAAATAAATCAAGAATATTATGCCAGTTTCTAGAATAAAGGAAGGCCTGGCTCCTATGTTGAATCCCGCATGCATGAAGCTCCACCAACAAGAGAGCATGATCCGAGAGTGAAAATGGAAGATGAGAAACTAAAGTGAGACAAAACGAATCAAGAGCTTATAGGTTCTCAAGGAACCTTTCCAACCTACTCCAAATGTGACTAGTACCCCTCCGATTATTTTACTAAGTAAAGAAACTCCCCTTGAACCCCAAATCATAGAGTCCTGTAGAGGCAGTGAAGTGCCTGAAGTCCTGAATCCCACCAATGGACATGGATGAGCCACCCTTCTTCACAGAAGGATCACTGATTATATTGAAATCTCCCCCATGAACCAATGAAGGGGACCTAGTTGGAATGAATTCAAGAAGCTCCAGAGTTCAAGTCTCACACTTACCTCAGTGATGGCATAAACGAAGGACCACAACACCGTACCTTTCGAACTGGATACTTTCGTGTTGATACACTGTGACGACAAGTTGATAACCTCCACCTTGAAAAACTTCTTCTAGAAAATCTAGATATGGGATTTAACTAGGCACCCATGCACATACGATTGGAAACCAAGCCTCTTCGACATGCAAGGGAGTTTGTTGTGGTCTTGCTTCAGCTCAGGAATGACCACAATTGAGGCAAGAGACTTCTTGTGTTCCATAGACCGAAGGGAACGTTTTTATTGCGCCCCATCCCTCTCACATTACATATTATTAATGAAACCATTACACATTGGATTTCCTAGGCTTAAAACAGGGGGTACCAGGGGAGGGGAACAAGGTTCTAGTATCAACCTCCTTAACCTTAGATTGCGTGACTGGTCCCACAACACCTTCGGCCAAATCACTCAGATTTGGTTGAAGGATCCTCTTATTGAAGCCCCCCTCCTCATCTTCGATAAGAGATAGTTGCACCGAAGAATATAAACCAGCAAATAATGGCTCCACACCCCCTTGGAGCATGCTGACCAAGAACACCCTCTAGGGAGAAACACGCCGAGACTCCACTTCCTTTGACACACCCTCAGGAACCAAAGATGGACTTGATACTAAGTGGGTCATTGACATCAGTTTGAAATGAAGGGAATGTTGTAGGAACACCAGAGACAATTGCGAAGAAATGGAAACCTGTGCTGGAGTAAGAGATAAAACTATATGCAGGGAAGATGGAGAAAAAGTGAAAAGGTCAAGCTTTCTCCATGGATGGTCATCGGCTTGCTTGTCAGAGGTAACCCTGATGAGAGTAGGAGGGGACCCAGGGAGAGCAGGGGACCACGTGATCAGGTCGGTAATAGAATGGTCAGAGACTGGTGACAACGTCTCTGAACCACACCCTTAGTCTGACGAAGTCGCAGGCCCATGGGGCCCATTCTTTGAATTTGAAAAAACATGGCCAATGGTAACATTACCCCCCATATGTTCTATCGTGTACATAGAAGCCACACCATGAACCTACTGAGATTATCAGTTAGAAATCCCCAGTGTCGGGGTCCTCTTACCAGACCCTCCGCCTGACAACACCACAGGTCCAGAAGACCTGAGAATAGAGAAAGAAGAACGAACAATAGAAACCTTCTCTTATGAAAGTGCCTTTGAGGTAGGATAAACAACCCCTCGATCGCCCCAGTAACCCATGCTTTAAGGTCTTGGTGTTGAATGAATATTCCTACAGAAGTTTGCTGAATGAACTTGAATCCCACACGCCATGCAGAATCTCAGAGAAGATTTTTAAAGGATCCTTTTCCACCATTAAAGGCTATTACCTGAGTGTACCATCCCCTGGGGTGGAAACTTCGTAGAAAGGTCCATCTCCACGCAAATGCGATGGCACAACGCACTCAGGAGAGAAGAGGATATTTAATCTGAACAAAGGAACGATCCAAAAAAATCACCAATAACTTTGAGGATTGATGAATTTTGAAGAGGAAGAGGGAGGCCTAGAAGACACACTCAGATAGCCACCGATGGAGAATCCCTCCCATAATGATAGTCCCATGACCATTGAGATAGAGAAAACCACCAAGATCAACACCGAAAGTCCTCCCTGGCCTAGGCCAATGTAAAGTATTCCCAAGATGAACAATGGATGCAGAAGGCCACACTTGAGAGATCAGAAACCATACATACTTTACTAGCATAACTACCACTAGGGTAAGCTATTACCACTCTATGTTCACCTACCCAAGCACCTAAGTTTCTCTATGATGTTTAAAAGAATCCAAATAAATGGATAATATAATATAATTCATTAAGAATTAGTTGAAAAAGTTTCTTTCTAAAACACATGTCAAGCCCACATATACAACTAAACACAATATTTCCACTTTAGGAGTAGTATAGTTTTATAAAACCATTAAAATAATTCCATACAGGCCTTTTTATTCAAAAAATAATAATATGTTTTCTAAAAACACATTATAGAACCATTTCTAATCCAATGTCATTTGAAAATAAACATCATTCCAAAATCCCCCTTTTAAATTCCCAATGGTCTTTCGATTTCACAATTAATAGTTATATTTATATAGGTTAAGACACCTGTATATGAACATATATATACATATATACACATACGTATGTGTAAATACATATAAATGAACTTGAGAACATGTTACATTTGATAATGCCTTCAAAACTATGAAAGAAACCTTTCATTGAAACCTTCATAACTTAAGGGAATTATAAAATGATAAAGTAACATATCCTAAAGTCATTATTAAATAACCTTAAATTTTAAAATCAATAAAACAATATTTAATCAACATAAAAAGCACATATAAATCTATTTAAAATGAATTTCAAACAAAAAACTATTTAAATCCTCTTGATATTGATTACTTACCATTTTATAAACCAAAATGCATTGAAAACGCATATTAATAATTTAACCATATAAATAGAATATATAATTTTAAGAAAAAATGATTTTATAAAATTCAATAATGTTATGGGTTATTAAGAAAAAGATAAGAACACAAAAGTACCTACCTAGAACAAGTGCATATGATGTGAAAAATTTTAAATATAAAGAGAGGAGGGTTTCGAGAAAATATCATGCATAGTAAAAATCAAAACCTCGAGGTTTTATAACCAAAAAACCAGCTAGGATTCACATTAGGGAGTGAAAATAAAGAGGAGAAAGTAAAATTAAGGGGAGAGGAGAGGAAGGAGGAAGAGGAGAAGAGGAGAAGAGAAATGAGGAGGTAAGATTCTAACCAGGGATCGATGAATCTATTTGAAATCAGAGGGAGAGGTGGCTAGAATGACATGATAGGAAAGGAAGGATGTGTTCCCCGGGAACCTCTTTATTATATCATGAGATAGGGGAGGAAATAGACCCAAAATGGGGTTTTAATTTCATTATGGGTATAATAGATTTTTTTTTTTTAAAAATGGGTACATGGAATGATTATCCCAGAATTTACCAAACTATTCACCCATTGTGTTCCCTTTATTGGGAATACTAGGGAAACTACATAGGTTAGCCGTAAAGTAAGTAAAACTATGTTCCAACACCTGCTAAGATGAAAAAGTCATCAGCACATCTGTCACATGATCTGGCCTACCATGCACCAAAAATTTGCAACATGAGAAAACTATTAAATAGTTCAAAATTTAGAAAATAAAATACTCGATCCCCCCCAAAAATGGAAATAAATAAATAAAATAAAATAATTAAGTAATAATGGTTGGGGTGTGATAGTTCTTCACACCATGACCCTTTCTACCCCCAGAATGTTGTTGAATTCAATAAGGAAGGCACATAAAGAGAATTTACCTTATAAACCAACTACAAACCACTCCACCTCTAAAGAAAACTATGGACTCTATAAAAATATTCAAATTAAAAAGTCATACCATGGGAGTATTTAATAGGGATCACACAACTAAGACCAAGATGGGTCTCCCCACCATATAAGAACCACTCCAACACAAGGAGTCAAATGAAGAACGTATCTATGGAAACCACTATGAAATTATCACCAACCAAAAATAAAGATGGAAATTAAGAGGAATCCATCTAATAGAACGTATATAATACCATAGGAACAATCATTCATTTTACAAAATGACATAAGGGATAAACCATATAAAGTAAAAACACATATCAAGAATCTATAAAGACTTAAAATAATAATCGATAGAAAATGGGTGAAAGGATCTTAAGGTAGTTCACCAAAAATCAATGATCTATAGGAAAAATCATCAAAGAACCAATGTTGTTTATAAAGGGGTACTACCACCCAAAAAACTAATTTGATCAATATTTGTTATAGCCTTCAATAGATTGAGGGTAACCCAATACCTAACTCTCAAAACACTGGCTCCAAAAGAACCCATCCAAAACAATGGAATATAGAACTCATCCCAATCACTCTAAATTCCCAACCAAGGATTCCCATGTTCAACCCATCAAAATAAAAAACACACCATAATGGAATTATCCCATCAAAACCTAATACCACAATTGAACAAGGCACATAAACCTATGAAATAATTAACATTCCCTCAAGACTAATCAAGGGGGAACCCAAAGAAACACCTTAAATTATGGACTAACTCAATAAATTGACCATTTAAGGACCCATAATTGACAATCAACAAAGTCTAACAACACTTGAGTCCTTTTTGAGAGTAATATCTAAATAGTGTGAAACGAAAACACCAAATGTATACCAAGGTCATCAAAATTAATAAAATATAAAACTCTATTAACAAAAAACCAAAAAACCTATATTTAATACAAAATATCATTTCATAAGAATCAATTTTTTATTTAAAATAAACTTCCTGAATCATTTATATAGATTAAAAACAATTTAAAACACCCCAATAAAAAACTAATTTACATTTAAAAATAAAAAATATCTTGAATTTATACTTTCAAAATATTATAGAAAATAATTTGAATATTATACACCTAAATATTAAAGTCTCATATGACCATTTAAAATAATTTTAAAACTTTAAAAGTTATTTTTGAAATAAATTCATTAGTTTTAAAACAAAAAAAACATTTTTTCATACATTTTAAAGAAAATCATGTTATTCATCTAAAAGCTTACTTTTACCATTTAAAACCACATTCCATTTTAAAGACCAATTCTTAAAATAAAAAATTCATACCAATAATTTAATAAAAAAACTTCCAGATTTTAAATAATCCACAAAATAAAAATTCTAAAGGGGATAGTTGTAGTTAATGGGTGGTAAACCAAGTTTCACAAACCATGTTCTAAACACACAACTAACCCCGATAGTTTCTTAGAACCATTCATAGATTCTCCACATGGTTTATCAGGTTATGCGAGCTAATAATGTCTCTAGTTCCACTAAATTTTCACCCAAAAACATAATAAATCATGAAACTATCCACAAACACCCATATAAATCCAAATTAAATCAATTTAAATTGAAATACATTTTAAGAGAAAAAGTAAATCTCAAAATAAAATTTCAAATCCTGACATCCTAGGGTAACTTGGGTTTTATCACAAGAACTAGTGATTAAGAACTCACACATGAACTACCTCTTGATATTTGATGATATAACCTTCTATATACCAATCTTCCCAAATTAAAAAGGGAACCTTAATAACCTATTCCCTCTTAAGAATCTAGGACCTGATACCATTTTATCATGAACTTGTCCAAACCATCCATCCATCAAATGCTCGAGATGGCCCATGAAAGGGATTGAGGGGAATTCTCAACCCCCCTGAGTTGGTGACAAGCGCCAAGGGATAAGATTCAACACAATGGGAATTATTTCCCCTGTACAATAAATCAAACTAGCATAAGAAATTCTAAACAAATTTTGGCATGATGCGCCCATACATCAGACGTCTATGCCAAATCAGATAAGTAGAATAAGGTGAAATAATATAATGTAAAAGAAAACCCTCTAATCACCTCCAACCCCTTTTCATTGAATGACCCCAGTTTCAACATCCAAAATGAAACATGTATAAAAACCACATATAAAAGAAGAATGAAAAAAACATATGGATTATTTGGAAGAAATTTAAAACAACTAAATAAGAAAACAAACATACATGACCAAGATATCCCATGTGACCTAAGGTCACACTACATCCACTAACATTAAAGTACACTCTAGGAGTAGTATGGGAAAAGAGTATAAGAAGTATCACTCCTTATAGTCCGAACATGAACATGTAAGATCCCATATGTGTATAGATACTGAGTGGTTTAAAATGGGTGTGTGATAAATATCTTGTTAAGGTTTCATAATTTATCCCATGCATTCATTTTTACAAAAAATAGGCCAAAAATTCTAGTTTGAAAATATATTAATTAAAAAATATGTTTTTATTTTAATTTGGAAAACAAATTCATGCACTTTCTTTCTAAAACGCTTTTTTAAAAACTAATAGTTTGGATTTTTTGGATTTTTTTCTAAAACATGGTTTTATTAATTCTTGAAAAATATATAAAAGGTAACTCAACAAAACTCAACGAGTTCCCAAACACAAAAATATCAACAAAAAATTTAGTAGAAGAAAACTAATAAATTAAGTCCTAAAAATCAATAAAAATTTAATTTAAGTACTAAAAAGGAAATAGGAAAAGTGGGAAGTCTATAAATCACGGGCCATAAAAAGTAAGGTAATAGTAAAATAAAACGCATTATAAATAATTTACAATAGGCATCATGGGAGTAGCACATTTTCATAAAACCATTAGAATAACCCTAACCAAGCATTTTCATTTGAAAACTAATAATATGTTTTACAAAAACACCATAAAGAACCATTTCTAATCCAATTTCATTTGAAATTTAACATCATTTTGAAGTTCCCTATTTAAATGCCAAATGGGCCTCCAGTTTCAAGTTTAATAGTTAAATATATATAAAGGTGAAGACACCCATATATGTGTATATATACATACATACATATGTATATATACACGTAAATAAATTTTAGAACACATTACATTTTATAATAACTTTAGAACCATGGAGGAAACCTTTCTTTGAAACCAACATAACTTAAGGGAATTATAAAATGATAAGTCACTATTACTTTAAGTTATTAGTCAATAAAAAATAAACATGTAAATCAATAAATAATATATATTCAATTTTTAAAAATATAAATAAATCTATTTAAAATGAATTTCAAAGAAAACCCATAGAAATCCCCTTGAAATTGACTACTTACCATATTTAGAAACAAATTTTCATTGAAAACACCCCTTAAATATTTAATAATATACAAAGAATATATAATTTCAAGGAAAAATAATTTTAAAAAACAAAAACATATCAAGGGTTATTAGGAAAAATCAAAGAACATGGAATCACCCACCTGTAACAATTGCACACGATGTGAAACCCTTAAATATCCTAAGAGGAGAATTATGAGGGGATATTTCACACTCTAAAAATAAAAAAAAAACAAGATTTTAAAACCACAAACCACCTAGGTTTTATCCTCGGGCACATGGAAATAGGAGTAATAAAAATGATGGAGTGGGGATAGGAAGGAGGAAGAGGATATGAGAATGAGAGAAATGAGGATAAAAGACTCTAATATAGGATGAATCACCATGAAATTAGAGGGAGAGTAGGCTAAAACAACATGAGAGGAAAGGGAGGAGGTGCACCCAATGAACCTCTTGGTTGGATCATGTGATAGGGGATGGGAAGAACCCAAAATTGGGTTTTAATTTCATTAAGGATATAATTGGGATTTTTTATTTTAAAAAACATGGTACATCACATTATTGTCACATGGTTTACCAAACCGTGAACCAACCATGAAACCTTCACTAAGAAAACTAGGGAACTCACATTGCTTGGCTGTATAGTTGGTTAAACCATGAAAAGTCCATGAAAAATGACTATACTAAGATTTTAGACTCACCTACATAGCTACCTCAAAGTTTGGAAAACTATGTGACCAAACCGTGCGACATGTAAGAACTATTCAAAATTTAAAAATTATAGATTATATTGGATGAAGGTGATGGTATATTGTATTTTTTAATATATTTTAACAAATTAAATGTGTAAGTTAATGGATAATGAGTTGAAAATGGATGTTCTAGAAGAATTCCACCTGAAGAACATATTTTGGAAGGATGAACCAACAAAAAGAGGATATTCATAGATATAAGATCTTCTTCCAAAATATATCCAAAAGAAATGAATAATAGCTAAGAGTAGTACTAATTATAGATGAAGGATAAATATATGGAAATAATAATATCCAGAAGTATCCATTAACATTAGATAGAGAGATTGAAGACCATAATAACTATTAAACAGAAGATCTACTGTAGCATGTAAACCTGGAGGTAAAGCCATCAGGGGAAGTTGAGGAAACTAAGATTATTGGAAAGTCAAACTACATTGAAAAACTATTTGTCCTCGGGATTTATGAAAGAATAATGAAATAGAGTCACTATAATAAATATAAAAAAGAACTTGAAGTATTGAATCGGAATATACCTTGAATGATCTCTAGAATATGATGATATAAATAAAGTTAATAAACAAAATCCATTAAAGGTTTCAAAATAACTAAATTAGGAATTAATTTGATGATATTCATATTACCAAAAATTGTAAATATATTTATGATTTTGGATGATTTTATTCAAAGGATGATGTTATACAAATGTGATGTTTTCATAATGATGTTATCATATGGATTTGATGCTATAAAATGTTATGAGAATAAAACTAAAGTTGCATAAAGTTCATGTTATAAAGTCTATAAAATTTTTGAGTTACAAAGTTGGAGTTATATCTATACAAATTTCAAGATATGAAGTGGTGGAGTTTTATATTATGATCAATAAGGATGTATGAAGTTTATTGAAATGAGTCCATTAGACACAAACTTTGTAACTCTTGTAGAAGAAGAGTTTTATATTTCACCAAATAGAGTAACACCAAAAAATGATTAAAAGAAAAATATTTTAAGGAATTTTATAGATAAAATCAAGATGATTAGATAAATATGATCATACAGAGAAATATTTAAAGCTATATCAGGCAAAGGAATCGATTTTTATCAAAAAAATTTATAATTTTGACCTATAAAAATTCTAAGGTAACATCATATAAATGAATAATAGACTAAGAAAGGAGATTTTATTGGATATATAATTCCTTAGTTTTTTAATCTCTAAAAATGATTTAATCAAAAAAAGGATACCAAAAAAAGAATAATGAGAAAAAAATTATTGGATTGAGTACTATCAAGAAAAAAAGTGATGAAGAAGTTATAGATGGAGGAGAGATTATCAATACTTCCAGATGAATTTTTTTGAGATTTTTTACATTATAGATAACATTTATGGACTTCACATAATTTGTGTAAAGTCAATAATTATTACAATACTATTCTAGAAGTTAAACATTCATAAATAAAGGCAATATTTAAGTAAGTATTGAAGGTGATCATTGACACTGAGAAATTATGATGTTAATTTGAATATTTTTTACTCTGAATATTCAAAGGATTTGAAGGTGGCCAAATGAAAGTTGAGTTGTGTTGGAAATTCAAACTAAAGCCCATGCATTCCACATTTATAGTAGAGTAAGATTTATTATATGAAGAGGGGAATAAAATTTGATTTATGCATTGAATGATTTTAATAGATAGTATTATTAGAAGTTCAGTGTAAGTAAAAAACTGAGAAAATACATGGTTGAGGGAGAAAACTAGAAGAAATATTTTTAGATGAACAAGTTGTAGGTGGAGAGGAACCTGATAGATATGCATCAGTCAGAGGTACATCAGAAAGAGGCTCATCAGACAGAAAGATTATTGGCCCGTTATGAAATAAACTGATGGGTATCAGACAAAACATATCAGAAATAGAAGTACTGTATATACCAACCATAGATAGTGAGAGATCTAGAAGAAAATTATTTTAGAAGGAGGATATGTAAATTTACATATTGAGTACAATAAAATATTTTTAGGAAGTTTAAGAACTACCCGTGATGACGTTCAAGGAGAATACTTAAAGATTGGTGGTTCCAATATAAATGACACCAAAATTCCTATCAGAAGATATGATAATACTTTTAGGAGATAAATTAACTATGAGGAATAATATAAATATACTTAACTTGGTATTATAGTGAAATAATTTGGTTAAGGATGATTCCTTCCAACAAAACCCGTAATCTATAATTGATATATATTTGGAAGAATCTATGACTCTATTAGAGTTGACATGGAAAGGAGTAGTTTCTCACATTGAGGATGAACTATATCAAAATCCCTATGTAATTTTTTAATTTATATTATATATATAACATTATGGAAAAGTGGTGTGGGAGAGTTTCTAAAGATCCATACATACTAACTGATAACAAAGGTTTGATCCATATAAAGAAATAAAAGTTTAAGTTGAAATTAATCTGTAAAAGTTTCTCACCCATGATTTACCCCCATCTCAGAGTGACTGCATGATCCACATGAGAATCTCAATTGGTATAAGAGCACATGTTTCACATGTGACTCAGCCTAGTTGGTGAGGTATCCTTAAGTTCATCCACAATACCCAATTTCAAAACCAGTTAGAGGCATATTTTCGGGTACTATAGCAGTATTGTAGTTGGTACTATAGCATAACTATACACTATGCGAGCACTGTAGAAGAACTGTACACTGTGCGGGAGTTGTAGCAGAACTGTACACTGTATGGGTATTGTAGAAGAACTGTACACTATGTGGGTATTGTAGATATTACTGTAGCAGTTACTATAGCAGGTATTGTTCGGTACTATAGTAGCTGGAACTATTCACCTTGGGCCACTGGTTTGGGATTGGAGTCCTTAAGGCTTTTAGGCCACCCAAGCCTTCGGGTCAGTAGGGCTTTCAGGCCACCTTTAAGGCCATCGGACCACCTCAAGGACTTTGGGCCACATGTAGTTTCCCCAGACACACTACAAAAAAAAAGCAGCCCCCGAAGAGGATTTAGAGCAGGTGCACTCACAAGAGCAGAGCTAAATGGATTTTTCCGAATGAGAGGGTATGGATATGCTATCAGGACCAGCTTGTGCTTTCGTGGGAAGCCTAGCCAGATGGATATGCGAAGGTGGAGAGCTAATATCATGATGTGAATGCTGGGGAGGGTCAGTTCCTTGTAGATAGTATGGTTAAATTTCCTAAGACCTTTAGGTCATGTAATCTCCTAAGACTATGGGCCATGTAATCTCTAAACCTATAGGCCTTGTAAGGGTTCCCCCTCATCCCTTGAAAGGGGGGTTATCAAAAATCAATGAAAACGAAGGCCTTTAGGCCATTCGGGCTATAAGAGCACATGTTACCAATGTTCGGATCTATAAGTTTTAGTTCCCAATTTACTTTAATTATTATATATGAAATGTATCTTTTTATAATATGAAGAAAATATATCTATAAAAGATAAGAAGTTTATTCCTAATATGAAGAAAACAAAGTTTTTCCCTAGTTATAGAAATATTATGGTCTCAAAAAAAACTTTAAAGAACTAGAGGAAGAAGTAAGCCTATATGAAGAGGAAGCAAACCTCTCAAAATTAACATAAGGAGGATCAAACATTACCATATACTAAAGTGTTTGGTAATAAACCATGTGAATCTGATAAAACTAAACTTATGAAGGAATATTTGTGAAATCATGAAGGGTACGATTCAGCAGAAAATTGTGAATAATTTTACTCTGAAATTATTTATTACTTGAGAAATGTCTCTATTTAAGTTATTACATATATACTTTCATATATCAAGGGATAATAGGAGAAAATATCACTGATAAAATCAGAAATTTTAGAGACATAGAATACAATAGAAATGAGGTTTTAAGAATATAAATCTCTTACTAAACTCAATGAAGGGAAGGAATAAAAGGTACTAAAATCAAA
This sequence comes from Viscum album, assembly GCA_963277665.1. Lineage (NCBI taxonomy): Eukaryota > Viridiplantae > Streptophyta > Magnoliopsida > Santalales > Viscaceae > Viscum > Viscum album. Next base: position 1,106,879,336 of record OY728128.1, on the reverse strand, counting down.
AGAGAATTTTATACTTATAGAAGAATCATTTTAAATAAGTTTTTGTAATAATTTTCTAACATATGATGTTTTAAGAACAAGATCAATGAACTAGAAGATACTCACAAAGTAATTTTAGAGGTTAATATTACTCAAATGAATATCAATGAAAAATAAGTAAAGAAACTTTATCATTACTTGAAATAGGTGAGTGAGTTTCATAAAGAAAATATACAGAAGGTAAAATTAAAATGTGAAGATAAATTGATGACCATTGAAAATTAGAAGAACACATTAAATTTAAAGTGTCATGAGAAGTCGATAAGATTGAGAAATATTTAAACTAATCAATATTAATCTTTATATAAAGTTGAGAAAAATCCACTACTGATGTTTATAAAAATAGCATTACTTCGGGAAAGAATCAATTCAACTTTAGGATGAATATAAAAGAATCAAAAGAATCACATTAAAATAAGATAAATTAAAAGGTAACCCCACATTATGATGAATTTATAAGCACTAAATCTATTATGATTAGTGAAATTTAAAGTTCCAGAAGAAGATAAATGGAGAAAAGTGAAAAAACACCTATTCTATAAAAGAGTATGTAAGAAAAGAAAAATTAAGGAGTTAACCTCAACATATCAAAAATAATAAAATAAATATTTTTAAGAAACAAGTTTCGAAAGAAGTCTCCACCAGCCAAAAAACAATACAATGAAATAATTCAAGTCTTATTGGATTTTATTGGTCTTGTGGAAAGTTCATACATATGGATATAAATTATTGGAACAATATAACAAGGTATGAATAAAAAATATGGCCAATATTAAGTAGGATCAAAGTGAATGGAAATGTAAAATTAGTTAAGTATATTTAACCTTCAAAAAAGAAGAAAAATATGTTAACATCTAATATATATGAATATCGTTAATTGTTTTTGAAGAAGATATGGAAGAAATAGTTGTTTTGTAGAAAAGTGATTGTTTTCCATTACCAAGAAAAAATCAAAAAGAACTAATGGAAAAAGGAAACAAAATTATAAGGCAAATAAAAAAATATAAACAATAAGTCTACCTTTAGGTGGAAAAAATTAGAGGCTATGATAGAGGTTTCACTAAAGAAGAATGTTTCAGAATATTTCATACTCAAGAAAATATGATACTTTTATGGAATGAAATTACACTTCATGTATAGTTGTAAAGTCACCATGAATTTTCATGTTAATGTGATAAGTCTCAAGAAACAATGTCAATAAATCTAGGAAAGTCACAATAATATTGGAATGATGTATGACATCTCTAATGAAGAAATTTAAATACAATAAAAGTTACCTCTGAAGAGTAACTTATAGAAAAATTAAAATATGTTTAGAAGATGTAAATTAGCCATCCATGTTCTGTAAAATTATCTGAAATATTACCTAGATAACATAAGTTTGTAGATATAAGTAGAAAATATTTAGAAGAAAATAGTGGTGTTGTAAAGAAATATAAATATAAAAATAGATTATAACATATTCTGATGTTTTTCATGTTTGTATGACCAGGACCATTTGAGGAATAAAAGAAGTTATATGTAATAGAAAATAAAAAAATGAGTGTTCTTTACTATATAAAGTTATGTGGAAACCACCATATAATGTTAAAAGAAAAATAAATAGAATAAATCCAAGCCACCCAAAATGATCACTACTTGGACAGATAAAGGATAAGGAATGAATAAAAATAAAGTATAAGCAAAGGGAGATTCCAGGTAGAGAAAAAATTCTTAGCTATTAGTTTCTAATTAATGATGATAAAACTCCACCTAATTAACTCATATGTTTTAGAGAGATTTTATTGAATAGGGAATTTAAGGTGGTAATATTTAGGGGGATCCTTGAAGAAAAATACTTGGAAGAATAACCATTAGAGAGTTAAGAAAAAGACATGAATAAAAAATATATGGAGAATAAAATCTGCTGTTATTATTAAGTTATATTGTTTATACTTTCCCAATCATCATAAGAAAATTAAAGTTTAAAATCAAATAGGTAAAAATTGAATTATTGATGATAAATTAAGAATTATCTTATAAAGGAGGAGAAGCCTTTTAATTATTGTGCTTGAATGTTCTTGATTTGTTTGTTGAGATGGATGTAGGAAAGTAAGTTGAATGAAAACCCATCGAACTTACCCCTAAAGAAAGACTTTATAATGTTGATATCACTTGATATTTTTATGGAAAACATTATTGTGTGAATTGATCAATTTTGTTTTTAATATCGATCATTCCTCTTTTATAAATAGAGTTTATTAATTTCACACTTATTTATTTAAGGAAAATTGATGCTAACATACTTTCAAGAATTTGAAAGTTCATATTAGGTTTAATGGAATAAGTGAAGAGAATAAAAGAAGGTTTGAATAAATTTACTCCATCACCCAAATATAAAAATGACGGGGATTCAAAATTAAAATCATTAATAGGGAGAGTAAACATGTCCCTCACTTAATGTTTTCGGAAGAAGAAGATAAGAGTGAATTTGAATTTTCTTTTAATAAGGGGGAGATATCATTGAATTTAAAGATAATTTTTTACTGATAAAAAATACAAAGGGGTATATTGTAGCTCCAATCAAATGATGATGGTAGTATATTGTATTTGTTTTAAATGGATGATAGAAAATTAAATAAGTATGTTGAAGGAGAAGAAAGTCCATATTGATGTTATAGAATTAGTACACTGTAAGAACTTATTTCATAAGGATGAACCAATGGATGAAGGAGCTCTATAAATGTATGTTTTACTTCTGTAATATATTTGAAAACAACGAAGAATAGTTGAGTGTAGTGTTGATGAAAAATGAAGGAGAATTAAATGGAAATACTAATATCCAAAAGTATACATTAACATCATATGTAGAGATTGAAGACCCTAATGTTAATTTAGAAAAACATCAGTTGAATAATGTAAATATAAAGGTAAAGCCATAAAAGGAAGCTAAGGAAACCAAGATGATCAGAAAGATAAAATACATTGAATAATTTTTTGTCCTAGTGTTTCATACCTGAATAAAGTAAAGAGAGTCATTATAATAAATATGGAAAAGAGCATGAAGTGAAACACCTTAACATACAAGTAATTATATCTAGAATATGATTCTATATAGTAAGTTAAGAAATCTGATCCATTAAACATTTTAGAAGAACTAAATCAAACATTGCTTTGATGATCTTTATAGTACCAAAAATCATGAAGACGTTCATGATTATCTCTGAGTTTATTCAAAGGTTTAATTTATATAAACCTGTGGTTTTCAAACTGATATTATTGGATGGGTTTGAAGATATACAAAGATATATTTATAAAAATGAATTTGTAAAAATACCATGTTATGAAGTCCATACAAAGTTCAAGTTACAAAGTTGTACTTATGGATATAAAAAATTAAAATTATAAAGTGGTGGAGTTACCAATAATGATTAGATAGGGAAGTATGAAGGTTAATATAATGAGTCCATTCGATACCAAATTTGTTATTCTAATAGAAGAAGAGTTCATCAGTTCACCTGATAGAGTAACACTATAAAAATATGGCAGACAATGAATTTGAGAAAGTTGCAATAGAAAATAAGGTTTATTGGAAAAACTTGATTGAACTAAGAAATATATGAAGTTATATGAGATAAATAAATAAATTTCTATTGTATGAAATTTTTTATAAGTTCAACAAGGTAGACTTATAATGGAACATCAAGAAAATGATTAACAGATGAGTAAAATAGATATCAGTGGACAAAGTGAACATTATGTTTTTGATCACCAAACATGAATTCATTAGAAAAATCCTACTTAATAAGGAAGATCTAGAAGAAGAAACACTGGATATATTTATAACTGATAGAGAAGTTTGGAAGAAATTATATACATTGGAAATCTTGTTAATAATATAAGATGGAAAAGCATGAGAGTTTGTACAGTAGAAAAATACTTGAAGAACTCCAAAAAAACTTTCTAAATTAAATAATTGTGAGTATACTGAGCTATTATTTTAATGTTCATAAATCCATAAGAGATTTAAGGATGTATTTAAGGATATCATTGAATTTGAGATTTAAGGAAGTTTTCATGATGATTTTTTACTCTAAACTTTTAAAGGCTTTAAAGACGGTCAAATGAAAGATGAGTTGAGAGAAAAATTCAAATTGAAGCCCAAAAATTCCTTTAATATATTATAGGATGATTTCCCATATAAATAAGAGATTAAAAATTCAGTTATGTGTTGATAAATTTTGAGATAATGTATTAATAAAAGTTTATCATTAGTCAGTGAAGAAAAAACTACTTGGATGAAGGAGAAAAACCAAAAAAAATATTTTAGATGAATAAGTTTAGGATATAGAGGAACTAGACACATGTGAACTAGATAGAGGTACATCAGATAGAGGCACATCATATAGATGGATTACCAGACTGAGGTGCAACAGACAAAGGGGTGCTTTACAAAACAAACTAAACAAATAAGTACCAGATGGACTAACCCCAGATAGTGAGATATTCATAAGAACATTCTTCCAAAATGAGGATAGACTAATGTGAATGTTATGTAAAATATAAAATAATGGGAATATGGAAGAACTATCCATTATGATGTTTAATAATAATACTTTAACATTGGTGGTTTCAGTACAAACAACACCAAAATCCCTATCTGGAGATAAGAGGAGCTTTTCAAGATATTTTCCAACTGTGAGATATAGTATAAAGATCATCAAATTGCATAATATAGTGAAGTAATTGGTTTAAGGGTGATAACACCCTACAAAACGTGCAACATGTGATTGATATATAAGTGGAATAATACATGAATCTACAGGAGTCGACATGATGAGTCGTAGGTTCACACATTAAGGGTGAACCCTATAAAAATCCATGTTTTCTATTTAATTTATATTATATACATATCATAAGGGAAAAGTGGTGAGGGTGAGTTTATAAAGATCCATATATATTAACTAATAATAGAGGTTCAATCAAATTCTAAAAATTATGAGTTTTAGTTGAGATTAATCAGTAAAAGTTAATCACCCTTGATTCACCCCCTTTCAGGGTGAGAGAATGATCCACCTAGGATGTAGAGACCCGAAGCTTGACGTACATTGAAATTACATTACTTTTGAAGAATACTTAGTACATAAAAAAACACACACACAAGGATCGTAATAGTTTAGTGTCTTTGGAAACCCAGAATATAATCTTCTAATCGTGGTGAAAGATCTTCAACATCTCCCATAAAGATCTTCCTTTTTTTCTTACCTAAAACCTTTCTTTATATCTTGGGGAAAAGAAAACATAAAAGGGTGAGCTCAAATGCTCAGTAAGGGTAAAAAAAAGAAATATCAATCACATCATATTCATAAGAACATAACATTTTGGAAATCTTAACCTGAAAAAGAGAGCATAATTTCATAACATGGGATAAATCAGAGTAGTGAAATGAAATCCCAATAATCATAACTTAAAACATGAAACTTTGTGGCATACACATATAATCATAGAGAATCATTTATCATTAGTCAAGACTCATTTCCAAGACTATCTTAGTGGACAAAGTCCATTTCTGAACTGAGTTCACTCCTCGTTTCAGTCCTGTTTCACTGAACCGGTATAACCTACCGTTCCAGCCATGTCTATCTCATAAGATATAAAATCTTTACCCAATTCATTAGAGGGAGATATAGGTCCCACCCATCTCATAATGATACCATTCTTATGTGTGCCACAAAATCATAAATCATACATCATTGCATAACCCATGTAATAAAAATGGGATTCTTAAACAACATGACATCATAAAACAATTCATATAAGATAAAGAAATTCATAAAAATAATTCCATCACAACATAATCAAATCAATGTAATAATAGGGATAGAAACAGAACCCTATATTATCTTAGATGGAAAATAATTTTGATAAAACACTTGAACTCCATTCTTGAGGAAAATATCCTTTCTACTTCAAAAACATTTTCCTTTCTTAACATGTCTTACAATTTTAATCTAAAAGAAGTTGATTAAAAATAAACTTGAAAACTTGTAAAGGAATATTCTTGGAAAAAATGTTTTAAAAATCCATTCATTCCGTATAAGTTAAAAAAACATTCTTCTCGTACTTTTGTCAGAAAAGTCAAAAAGTACCTCGTATAAAAAATGACAAAAGATTCCTTTCATATCTTTTAATAAAAACTCACCAAAGGGTAAAATTGGATTTTAAAAATTGTAGGTGGATGGAAATAATATTGCATATTGAGGAAACATGTATGTGGATGATAAAATACACCCTAGTAAATTCCAAAGTATAAACAATCTCGCATAAAAATGAGATTCTGATATTTCCCTTACCTTAGGTCCGATATGCTTTATACGTGTCCGAACCTCCTGTATAATGATTTAAATAATGTTATTGACTTATTACAGAATCATACATATTTTTATGATATCATATATGGTCATATTCTTAGCTTCTTAGTAGTAATATTTCATTGCTACTTGTTATTCGGGTGTTTATAACTTTTTGTTCTTATGCGTGTTTTGTCGAATAAATTCTTATTCTTCTCTTTAGGTTATAGTTACCGCATTTCTAGAATGGTATTAGTGTAATATATATCATATTCATTCATTCAATTCATTTATATAATCATTATGAAATGAAGATCATGTAGAACGAGTCACATCACATCGTGGAGACGGTATTCCGTACGTACGCACGAGTGATGATATCGTTCCTATGATCATAGAATTATATTGGAGTGTATGTATACTATTTCAGAATTAGTATCACTTTATAATAGTCATATATTGTCATTATTTACACCATTACACCCATCCAAGTAAGGTGGTGGTGGAAAATAGATTACACCACGACGTGGAGACGGTATTCCGTACGTACGCACACGCGGTGATTTCTTTTTCCGTAGGATGGATAGATGGTGAAATAGGGTTGTTTCATACTTATAATAACATATCAGTATATGATTGATACTGATGTTATTACTTCATAATGAAACAACTAAAGAAGAAGTGGAAGAAGAAATAAAGATGAAAGAATCGGTAACGGACATTACCTCTTCTTTGAAGTGATTCTTTGAGACCTCCTTTTAGGGCACTAAAATAGGTCTTTGAAGAAGACCAGAACCTCTAGGTTGTTTTTAGGGAAGTGGAGAGGAGAAATTGGAAGGGGTTTCCCGAGCTTGAAGGCTCAAAGTGGTGTGAGGAAGAGGGGGAGGAGGTGCCCTTTTATAAGGGAGGAGAGAGGCTCCTTTGGAAAAACTAAAAATATTATTTTATTATAAAGTCAAGTTCGGTTTTAAATAGCTCCAAATTGATATATTTAGAAGATAAGGTGGGGATGGGTAGAAATCCTCTCATCAAATAGAATTTAGACAAGTTTAGGTTCCTATTTTAACCTTATCATTTAGATTTAACATTAAGTTAAATAATTTTACTTTTACCGTGTCTTCATGTGTTCTTATACTATAAGGTTAATAAACTTACTATAAGCATCCAAACGAACCCAAAATTGTTTATTATTAATATATATAACCTTATCTATGTCATTTTCCCGAACCTTAGTTTTTTAGGAATAAAATAACAATTACTAATATAATATTTGTTTTAAAAACTATTTTATGTCAATTTTGACACTATTTAGTAATTGATTTTTGTGAAAATCATAACCGAATGATTAGTTCTAAACAAGTTAATTAAATCAATACTAACATGTCATATTAACCTATAAAATTAGTTTAATTCATAAAAAAGTCTCAAATTACATTTATTTGGGTATTTATAACATCAATTATGTCAATATTTCATGAATAAGATAATTACTGTATCATCGTTGTGTCATAAATAAATTAAATTATTTAATGTCTAAAAATTACAAATAAAATACCATTATGTATGAAATCTTTTTAGATTTCTAATGAATATTTATATTCGATTTTATCTTATGTATAACCCCATATTAAAAATGATTTACTTATTAAACTTTGATTTTAACTATTTTAACCCTTCTTTAAATAAATTAATAATATATGTCCTAATCTAATCCAAGTGAGCCTAAATGGTCATATTTTATTCATAAGGTTGTTTTTGGTCGAATTACACTTGTCCAATAGAATTAGGAGATATGTTAGGGTAATAATAATATCATTTTTACCCTTAATTACCCTATTTACTTCTAACCGTGGTTAAAAAAAGTAAAAAGTTACTATTCACCAAAACATTATTTTCATCTCATTGAAGCACATTTTACTTACTGACATCAACCGTGTCTCTCGGATTTTCGAAATTCCACTCACAGAAGCGGTAAAATTAAGTTTTATGAAAAATTCAGTTTTTTAACTACCACTTAGTTGTTTCACTATTCATCAAAAATTGAAAGTTTTCAGAAAAATACCAAAATTTCACCCTAGGCTAATTTAGATAATCCGAATCCAAAAATGAAGTCTATTTTGAAAAATAAAATTTATAAAATTTCAAAAAGTGGTTATTACTATTAATAACGGCTAGTTTTAATAATATTTTATTAGCATATCATTGTTTAGTGAAACTCGGTATTGCGTACGACGCAAGCTATCGAGGAAGGTTGCGATTTCGTGTAAAGCAAGCCAAGAAAGTGTTGTGTGTAGAAAAAGATTCCTTTGATGATTTATATAACATAAAAGTCTCGGGTGTTACAGTCTACCGCCCTTAAAATGAATTTCGCCCTCGAAATTCGTCACTTTGTAACAAACAGATGAGGATACCTCTCCCTCATCATATCCTCAAGATCCCATGTAGCTTCTTCTAAATGGTGGTTCCTCCATAAAACTTTCACCAATCGAGTGGTCTTGCTTCGTAGGAATTTTTCGCTCCGATCCAGAGTCTCTATCGGCTTCTCTTCATAAGAAAGATCTTGCTCTAGCGGTACAACTTCTGAGCTAAGTACATGTGAAGGATCAGGTATGTACTTTCTCAGGAGAGATACATGGAACACATCGTGAACTTGAGAGAGATTCGGTGGAAGCTCCAATCGGTAAGCTACCTTCCCAACATGATCTAGTATTTCGAAAGGTCCAATATATCTAGGGCTCAACTTCCCCTTCTTTCCAAATCTCATGACTCTTTTCCAGGGAGATATTCGTAAGAACACTTTATCACCCACTTCAAACTCTAGGTCTTTTCTTCGGTTGTCGGCATAACTTTTCTGTCGACTCTGAGCTGCTCTTATGTGTTGTTGAATAGATCTGACCTTTTCTGCCATTTCATCAACGAGATCAGGTCCTAATAGCTTTCTTTCCCCAACTTCATCCCAGCAAGTTGGAGTCCTACATTTCTTTCCATAGAGAGATTCATAAGGAGCCATCTGAATACTGGAGTGAAAGATATTATTATAAGAAAATTCCACCAAAGGTAGGTGTTGATCCCAACCACCTTTGAAATCCATAGAGCAAGCTCTCAACATATCTTCTAGAGTTTGAATTGTTCTCTTAGACTGACCGTCTGTCTGAGGATGATAAGCAGTGCTGAAACTCAACTCTGTATCCCGAGTATGCTGAAGACTTCGCCAGAACTTCGTGGTAAATCTCGGATCCCGATCAGATATAATAGAAAGTGGTACTCCATGCAATCTTACCACTTCCTTTACATAAATCCTAGCAAGCTGATCCAGAGATAAATCCTCTCTAATAGCAATGAAGTGTGCAGACTTTGTAAGATGATCAACTATGACCCATATAGCATTATTGCCTTTGGATGTTTTAGGAAGTCCTGTGAAAAACTCCATAGTGATGTTTTCCCATTTCCATTCGGGTATGGGTAATGGTTGTAACATCCCCTTAGACTTCTGTCTCTCAGCTTTAACTTGTTGACAAACCAAGCATCGAGAAACATATTCAGCAACATCTCTTTTCATGCCATCCCACCAGAAGTACTCTTTCAGGTCCCTATACATCTTCATGCTTCCAGGATGAACAGAGAATGAAGAACTATGAGCCTCATCCAGCAGCTCCTTCTTTAATTCGGGGATGGGAGGAACACAAACCCGATTCCTGAACTTTATTATCCCATCACAATCAAGGATGAATTCAGGAACATTTCTCACCTTCTTTTGTAACTCGACATCTTCTTTCTGTGCCTCTTTAATCTTCACATGTATAGATGGTTGAACATTCATTTGAGAAAGATACGCTTTTCCCCTTTCATTATAATTCCAAGATCCATCCTTTGTAAATCCATAAATATTGGATTTTTTGTGATCCTCATCATGGATAAACTAGCATGGTCTTGTCGACTTAATGCATCTGCCACCTTATTTTCTTTCCCAGGGTGGTAATGGATTGAGCAGTCGTAATCCTTAATTAGCTCCAACCATCTTCTTTGGCGCATATTCAACTCCTTTTGTGTGAAAATATACTTTAAACTTTTATGATCAGTATAAATATCACACCTTTCACCATAAAGGTAATGCCTCTAAATCTTTAATGCAAAGATTACCGCAGCTAACTTCAAATCATGAGTTCGGTAATTTTGCTCATGTATTTTCAACTGTCGTGAGGCATAAGCTATCACCATATCATTTTTCATAAGAACACACCCCAATCCCTTCTTGGATTCATCACTGTAGATCACAAACCTTTCTCCACTACAAGGCAGTGTGAGCACAGATGCACTGGATAACCTTCTTTTCAACTCCTTGAAATTCTCTTCACATTCCTCTGTCCAAACAAACTTAACTCCTTTCCGAGTCAACTTGGTGAGTGGATTAGATAATCGTGAAAAATATTTCACAAAACGTCGATAATATCTAGCCAAACCAAGAAAAATTCGGATCTCGGTTACTGTTGTTGGTCTCAACCATCTTTCGATAACCTCTGTTTTTGTTGGATCCACAGATATCCCCTCTTGAGATTATGTGACCCGAAAATGCAACTTTTTGAAGCCAAAATTCACACTTGGTAAATTTGGCATAAAGCTTCTCCTTTCTCAGGGTCTTCAATATAATTCTCAAGTGATCTTCATGTTCTTCCTTTCTCTTTGAATAGAAAAGAATATCGTCTATAAAGACTACCACAAACTGATCAAGATATTCTCTAAAGACTCTATTCATTAGATCCATGAAGATAACAGGGGCATTAGTAAGACCAAATGGCATCACTATAAATTCATAGTGTCCATACCTTGTACGGAAAGCCGTCTTTGGTATATCCTCCCTTTTGAACCTTAATTGATGATAACCTGAATGAAGATCAATCTTGGAAAAGTATTGAGCTCCGCGTAGTTGGTCAAATAGGTCATCAATGACAGGAGAGGATATTTGTTCTTGATAGTGATCTTGTTAAGTTCTCGATAATCAATGCAGAGTCTCATTGATCCATCTTTATTCTTAACAAACAGAACATGTTCTCCCCAAGGTGACGCACTAGGGAGTATGAACCCCTTATCAAGATTCTCTTGGAGTTGCTTATTCAATTCTTGCAACTCAATTGGGGCCATTCTATAAGGTGTCTTTGAAATAGGCAAAGCACCCGGTACAAGTTCTATTGAAAACTCAACTTCACAATTTGGTGGAAGACCCAGTAATTCCTCTGGAAAGACATCATCAAACTCCTGTATAATGGGAATATTCTTAATCGTGAGTTTATCACCAACCATTTGAGATAAATAACCTTCATTTAGTGGAATCAAGACCCATAAGGTAGAAGGAATTTACACTGGAAGGTTATGTTCATCCTTGAATTGATAGACGATCATAAATTGATCTGGAATATGAAATGTGACTTCCCTTCTTTGGAAATTGATATGAGCTCCATATAAAGAAATCCAATCCATGCCAAGAATCACATCAAATTCCACTATAGGAAGGATCACAAGATTTGAAGGAATCACTTTCCCACAAACCTCGATTGGAGAAGAATTATAAACTTTTGATGCGGCTGTTGTGCCATTAGGTGTTGTCACAGCTAACTCAACATCTAATTGTTGAGGTAATACGGTGATACCCTTAGAAAAGTCTTCAGAAATAAAGGAGTGGGTGGATCCAGAATCAAATAAAACATTTTCTACTTTAGAGTGGATGGTAAGTCTACCTTTCACCACATCGTTATCGTACTCGACATCGCTGATAGAAATTGCATGTGACTTTCCTTTGTCTTTAGCCTTAAGAGTTTATTGACGTTGACCATCATCATCAACCCTTGGATTAGGGCATTTATTGGCATAATGTCCCATCTCCTTGCACTTGAAACATTGAAGTGTAGTAGGTTCATTCTATGTATCCCTTCCTTTGTTTGCATCATTAGACATATTCTTCCCATCATCGCGGCATTCAAATGCCTGATGACCATCCTTTCCATATTTGAAACATTTACTTGTCCCTTCAAGACAACTCACTCCATGTTTCTTTCCACACTTTGAGCATAAGGGAAAGCTCATCTTCTTTTCAGTGTGCTCTTTAGATTTTCCTTTGAATTCCATTTTCCTCTTCTTATCAAACCCATATGACTGATGGGTTACTCTAATCTCCATCTCAACTTTGAGAGCACATCGAATGATTTCCTCGTAGCTATTGAAGTCCCTTATGGCTAAGGACCTTCGAAGACTTGGTTTTAAGCCACTAAAGAATCGATCGATCTTACTCTCAGGTTGGATAATAATACCAGAAGCGTACCTTGCAAGTCTTGTAAAATTTTCTTCATAGGTACCAACAGATTCATCATCCTTTTGCTTCAGTTCAAGAAACTCTTTCTCCATATTTTTTCGGAGAATACGAGGGAAGTACTTATTGAAAAATAATTTCTTGAACTTGTCCCATTCCATGGACTCAATTTCATCCCTTTGCCTCGTATTCTTAATAAGATTCCACCATTGATCATCATCACCTTCCAAATGATACACTGCTAAGATGACTTTATCATGCTCAGAACATTGAAGAACTGTAAATATCTTTTCAGTAGTACTAATCCATTGTTCAGCAACTAATGGATCAGTAGTCCCTCTGAATTAAGGTGGACGCTATCTCATGAAGGATTCAACAGAATTTTTCTCTTTCCTTTGCTCGTTTGGATGTCCTGCATGATTCATAGCTTAAGAAAGTTGTGTGAGCATGGCTACAAGATTTTTCATTCCATCTCCCATAACTTTTGGTTGCCCAGGGGGACAATCATTGCATTTCCCGTCGTATTCCGCATTAACACAGTTCCTTCGGGTTCCAGCCATTGACTAAAACCAAGAAGAATAGTGTGAGCAACACTAATTATAATAGGAAAACCACATAATCAAGAATAAAATTTCACACTTAAGGTCTTATCCTAGGTTATTCATGGACATTTTTAAAACACTAAGATTGTGTTCTATGCTTAGACTTATCCTTATGGTTCTTACTAAGGCTTTCAAATCCTAGTTTCCAAAGGTTGACTATACCTTTCCTCTGATACCAACTATAACGACCCATACTTTACATACATTGTTATTACTTCAGAATTTAAGCACACTTATTACAACATATAACAAAACCAAGAAAGGACCGTATAGGTATAATGTCTTTAGAAACTGGGAAACATAAACAACGGGTTCATAAAGCATCTACTTTTCCTCCCATTTATTTCATCATATCTAGAGTCCCTTTTTGGCATATTCTACTTAATAACCTTCTTCCTGACCTGGGGAAATAAAACATAAAAAAGGGTGAGATCAAATGCTCAGTAAGGGTAAACAAAATAAATATCAATCACATCATATTCATAAGAACATAACATTTTGGAAATCTTAACCTGCAAAAGAGAGCATAATTTCATAACATGGGATAAATCATAGTAGTGAAATGAAATCCCGATAATCATAACTTAAAACATGAAACTTTGTGGCATACACACATAATCATAGAGAATCATTTCTTATTAGTCAAGACTCATTTCCAAGACTATCTTAGTGGACAAAGTCCATTTCTGAACCGAGTTCACTCCTCGTTTCAGTCCTATTTCACTGAACCGGTATAACATACCGTTCCAGCCATGTCTATCTCATGAGATATAAAATCTTTACCCAATGCATTGGAGGGAGATATAGGTCCCACCCATCTCATAATGATACCATTCTTATGTGTGCCACAAAATCATAAATCATACATCATTGCATAACCCACGTAATAAAAATGGGATTCTTAAACAACATGACATCATAAAACAATTCATATAAGATAAAGGAATTCATAAAAATAATTCCATCACAACATAATCAAATCAATGTAATAATAGGGATAGAAACAGAACCCTATATTATCTTATATGGAAAATAATTTTGATAAAACACTTGAACTCCATTTTTGAGGAAAATATCATTTCTACTTCAAAAACATTTTCCTTTCTTAACATGTCTTACAATTTTAAACTAAAAGAAGTTGATTAAAAATAAACTTGAAAACTTGTAAATTAATCTTCTTGGAAATAATGTTTTAAAAATCCATTCATGACGTATAAGTTAAAAAAACATTCTTCTCGTACTTTTGTCGGAAAAGTCAAAAAGTACCTCGTATAAAAAACAACAAAAGATTCCTTTCATATCTTTTACTAAAAACTCACCAAAGGGTAAAATTGGATTTAAAAAATTGTAGGTGGATGGAAATAATATTACATATTGAGGAAACATGGATGTGGATGATAAAATACACCCCAGTAAATTCCAAAGTATAAACAATCTCGGATAAAAATGAGATTGTGATATTTCCCTTACCTTAGGTCCGATATGCTTTGTACGTGTCCGAACCTCCTGTATAATGATTTAAATAATGTTATTGACTTATTACAGAATCATACTTATTTTTATGATATCATATATGGTCATATTCTTAGCTTTTAGTAGTAATATTTCATTGCTACTTGTTATTCGGGTGTTTATAACTTTTTGTTCTTATGCGTGTTTTGTCGAATAAATTCTTATTATTCTCTTTAGGTTATAGATACCACATTTCCAGAATGTTATTAGTGTAATATATATCATATTCATTCATTCAATTCATTTATATAATCATTATGAAATGAAGATCATGTAGAACGAGTCACATCACATCGTGGAGACGGTATTCCGTATGTACGCACGAGTGATGATATCGTTCCTATGATCGTGGAATTGTATTAGAGTGTATGTATACTATTTCAAAATCAGTATCACTTTATAATAGTCATATATAGTCATTATTTACATCATTATACCCATCCAAGTAAGGTGGTGGTGGAAAATAGATTACACCATGGCGTGGAGACGGTATTCCGTACGTACGCACACGCGGTGATTTCTTTTTCCGTAGGATGGATAGATGGTGAAATAGGGTTGTTTAATACTTATAATAACATATAAGTATATTAGTGATACTTATGTTATTACTTCATAATGAAACAACTAAAGAAGAATAAGTGGAAGAAGAAATAAAAATGAAATAATCGGTAACGGACATTACCTCTTCTTTGAAGTGCTTCTTTGAGACCTCCTTTTAGGGCACTAAAATAGGTCTTTGAAGAAGACCAGAAACTCTAGGATGTTTTTAGGGAAGTGGAGAGGAGAAATTGGCAGGGTTTGGCCGAGCTTGAAGGCTCAAAGTGGTGTGAGGAAGAGGGGGAGGAGGTGCCCTTTTATAAGGGAGGAAAGGGGCTCCTTTGGAAAAACTAAAAATATTATTTTATTATAAAGTCAAGTTCGGTTTTAAATAGCTCCAAATTGATATATTTCTAAGCTAAGTTAGGAATGGGTCTAAATAATCTCATACAATATAATTTATACAAGTTTAGGTTCCTATTTTAACCTTATCATTTAGATTTAACATTAAGTTAAATAATTTTACTTTTACCATGTCTTCTTGTGTTATTATACTATAAGGTTAATAAACTTACTATAAGCAGACAAATGAACCCCAAGTTGTTTATAATTAATATATATAACCTTATCTAAATCATTTGGCCGAACCTTAGATTTTCAGGAATAAAATAACAATTACTAATATAATATTTGTTTTAAAAACTATTTTACGTCAATTTTGACACTATTTAGTAATTGATTTTTGTGAAAATGATAACAAAATGATTAGTTAGAACCAAGTTAATTAAATCAATACTAACATGTCATATTAACTTATAAAATTAGTGTAATTCATAAAAAAGTCTCAAATTACATTTATTTGGGTATTTATAACATCAATTATGTCAATATTTCATTAATAAGAAAATTACTGCATCATCATTGTGTCAAAAATAAATTAAATTATTTAATGTCTAAAAATTACAAATAAAATACCATTATGTAGGAAATCTTTTTAGATTTATAATGAATATTTATAGTCGATTTTATCTTATTTATAACCCCATATTAAAAATTATTTACTTATTAAACTTTGATTTTAACTATTTTAACCCTTCTTTAAATAAATTAATAATAAATGTCCCAATCTAATCCAAGTGAGCCTAAATGGTCATATTTTATTCCTAAGGTTGTTTTTGGTCGAATTACACTTGTAAAATATAATTAGGACATGTTTTAGGGTAATAATAATAATATCATTTTACCCTTAATTACCCTATTTACTTTTAACCGTGGTAAAAAAAAGTAAAAAGTTACTATTCACCAAAAAATTATTTTAATCTCATTGAACCAAATTTTACTTACTGACATCAACCGTGTCTCTCGGATTTTCGAAATTCCACTCACAGAAGTGGTAAAATTAAGTTTGATGAAAAATTCAGTTTTTTAACTACCACTTAGTGGTTTCACTATTCATCAAAAATTGAAAGTTTTCAGAAAAATACCAAAATTTCACCCTAGGCTAATTTCGATATTACGAATCAAAAAATGAAGTCCATTTTGAAAAATAAAATTTATAGAATTTTAAAAAGTGATTATTACTATTCATAACGGCTAGTTTTAATAATATTTTATTAGCATATCATTGTTTAGTGAAACTCGGTATTGCGTACGACGCAAGCTATCGAGGAAGGTTACGATTTCGTGTAAAGTAAGCTAAACAAGTGTTGTGTGTAGAAAAATATTCCTTTGATGATTTATATAACATAAAAGTCTCGGGTGTTACATAGGAATCAAAAAAAAATTCCAAATATAAAAGACCTGAGCCCCCCAAAAATGGAATTAAATAAATGGAATAATTTATTAATAAGGATTGGGTTGAAAAAATTCTCCCAACCATAACAATTTCTACCCTCATAGATTTGGAGAATTCAAGAAGGAAGACACATCAAGAGAACTTACCTAAAAAGACAACTACAAACCACTCCACCACCAAAGAAAACAAAGTCATCTGCATGTTGGAAGTGGTTCCCTATAACTAACATGTTTAGTAGTTGATTATTTTTTTTCTTATTTAAGAATTTTTATTCTCACATCATGATTGTTCTTATGTGTAATATTTTTATGTGATAATGTACATAGAATATATGTCATGCTAAAAGGTCATAGTAGTTCTCCACTATGTTGAGAACCTAGATGTACCACAACATTATTATTGAACATTTTTCTATGGCCAAATTATATTGTATAATAGGAAAAATAAAATAAATCTATCAATGGTAGGTGGCTGATAAGACATTGAAACAACTTATCATGGTTCTCACCCTTTTTAATCTCTAATATGGAAGGTTATAAGACCAAAACCATTAATAGGAAATCCACATTTCCATGTTTTATTGGATTTTCTTATCTACAAATTTGTGTACTAATCCATATAATTTAATATTATCATTAATGGATATCATGACATGCATGATTTTATTTATTTATGAAAACCAAAATGACATATGGTTGTGGTGAAGTAGGATACATTGGGTGTTTCACAAGTGATATTGTGTTAATTGATAATGTGAGAAAGGATTTAACCCTTACATTCTTAGATATAAGTTTATATCTCAGGCCCTTTGTAGGGAATAAAACTACCTACATAAGGTCATGGACATGGTGTTCATTTGGTGAGTTCATTTTTGGGAATTCAAAGAAAGAGACATCAGATATATATGTTGATTGGACAGGTATGAAACCTACTTGATTAGATATATTGTGATAAAAGGATTATATTACACAGTAAATGTTCCTAGGATATTGGACATCAAGGTGACATTAAATTATTTCTCTATGGATTCCTTGTAATGTCTATAGACTCTAACCATGAACATTAGGAAATTATGGCTAATTCCATTGAGAAAGAGGCCTAGAGGGTCACACACTAGGTGTATCTATAGTATTAATTAAATTGTAGAATTTAATTTAACAAGTTAAGATAAATAATATTTATTTAGGTTTGGTTGATCTCCACAATTTAATCACAAGTTATTCAAAATAATAATTGAGTTAAATAATAATACTAAATATTAATTTTCTTGTTTGGATAATATAATATTTATTTAATTTATCATAGAATAATTCATTGATATTTATTTATTAAATAGTTATTATTTGAGGATCGATAAATATCAATGATGTAAAGAGGGACGAGTTTCATGGTACAATTGGAAATGGTATCAATGCTATTTATTTATATTATTTATACATTTTACATGTCAAGTGGTTAAAAATAATATTTAATAATTATTATTGGTCATGGGGTAAATTAAGAATTATAAATATGCCATGGGTTTAGTGTGCAATTTTCCCACCCTAAAATATCCATAATAAATATCTAATTATATCTATTTCCTAAAACACAATTGGGACCTCATAATGGGTAGAGTGAGACTCTATCAAGATATAGAGAGAGATCAAAAGATCTAGAGTGATATCCTAACCTCCTTTCTCAAGATAATGAGAGATCATATAGAGTTATTCCTCTCTTGAGAATAATTCTACCGCGATCAATCATGGACAAAACAAGTGATTAGGATCATTCGTGCTAGCACCCAATGTTTCTATAATTCCTTTTAGAGTTTTTGATGTATGTGTGGATCACCACTAGAAGGATCATGCACTTATATCCTATAAATAAATTATAGTTCAAGAAGATATATTCCATTGGGTCATCAAATAAAGTGAAATTATAAGTTGTGTTAATTTTATATATGCTCATAAATTAATTATAAATTACATGTGAAGATCATTCACCAATGATTCTATCATTTTAATCTAGTCAAGTAATATACTATTTTTATTGGATATTATTTTTTGTTTATGAAAATAAATGATTACACATGATTCGTGAATAAAATCCAAGTCGTTCATACCAATAAAGGATTCTTCCACTGTATCTGGAATCTACAAGTGGAATCAGATTGGTCACATGTTTAATTTATTGTTATTTAATATTTTTTGATTGGATGTATGTGTTTTAATTTTATTTTACTTAAAATAATTAGTTTTAAAACCTGAAATAATAATCTATTCTATTTCTTCATTCTAAATAACATAACTTGTAACTGGTAAATGATTAATAATGAATAATCATTCGATTCACACTATATGGAGGTTCCAAAGGCTATTCCTAGAAAAATCAGTTTACAAAGCATGTAATTCGTAAGTAAATGTGGTGTAATTAATTTTTCTTTACTGTATCTTACTATATCAGGTCATATCCAAAAATTGGATCTATAATATGAATAGATTGGATTGACTTGTAGATATATATGGGTTTGAACATGTCATTAAGAACTATACATTGTGTAACCACTATCCATGACGTGTTGTCTGTGTTATCTCATGTCTGAGTACACAAGTTGTCCCAATCATTCCATGTATCAGTTACACAGTACAAGGAATAACATTACATGAAAAATGGTATCACATTCCATATTTATTGGATTACACTCCGTATACCTCATGGTTTTCCATGATAGGGAACACCACCAAATATAAGGAAAGTGCTGCTATCATGGGCAGAAGACAAGTACACACCATGCACTTTTGTATATTCCATGAAATCTATTACCAAGAGTGTTCTTGAATTTTTGTGAGATTAAGAATTAAATGTATAATAAAAACCTATTGACTATGTGTTCTATGTTTCATTCATTGGACAGTACACAAAATTTTATTTAGTTAACAATTATATATTAAATATTTTTTTATTTAAAATAATTCACAAAAATATGAGGTCTCCTTTAGTAAACTTTTGTACTAAGTTAATTTTAAATGAGATTAATTTTGTTTCAAATTATAGTTGACGGTGTGTTAAGGATTGTTTGTTGTAATTAAGATAAATTGAATAAATTGGATTAATTAATAGGCATATTATATTAATTAAAGAACAAATCAATGTAATCAATAAACAATATTGAAAATGTATACTCATTTCTTGATTTGTGGATGATCATGAGATTAGACCAGCTCTATTACATGATTCGTTTCTTTTAATTTATTATGGTTAAATTACTATTGATGGAATTAAATTCAAACCATCCTCCATATTATATAAGGTCTGGGATTCCCACCATTTATTTTATGTAAACCTCTTTTATCCAATCCATTGGATCACCTCACCCATGTGTGAGTAAAATCTATATAAATATAGAGCTCAAAAGTGAGTGGTGGTGGTTTGAGTTAAGGAGTTTAGTTGAAACCAATCGAGGTGATTCATAGGAGCCAAGGCGGAATACTGAAACATGAATCAAGATATGGTTTAATGTGTATTTACATAGGGTCTAGGGTTAGTTTATCACCCACATGATAAACCAACCATTAGAGAATCTCATGTTCATGCCACTTATATTTTATCTCTATCAATTTCATGGTAAATAATTTATGTTTTTTAATGCTACGTGTTCATATAATAAATGAATTAATAAGAATGAAATATGGAATAAAATATAATCAGATTATGAATAATTTTTTTATCATGCATGGTTAATCACCTAATAAAAATCCACTTAATATTAACAAGTAATGTGAAAAGATAAAAATAGAATTTTCACATTAGGATAAAAATCCCTCAACTAAAATATTATATCTTCTCATCCTTCTACTACTTAAGTTAGAGTCAACCTCATAGTTTAAAGTTCATGACCAACCGAAGTTAGGGTGTTTTCAATTATTGTGAAAATTATAGCTTTAAGTTTTGGGGTGACTTAGTTTACATAAAGGTTTGAATTACCAAGTAGGACTTGGTTTAACTAAGAGGAAAAGGTGGAGTAAATATCAAAATTGGATTTTAGGATTGGTGATTCAATACAAAAGATCAAGTAACTAGGAGTTAATTTAGTTGGAAAGTAACTTCTGCCTAAAATAATTCAAATATATTTTCAAGCCCATGTCTGGGTTATGAGATGGGGAATATGAATCCTTTCTATTAGAATATATTAGAAATAAGATATTCCAAAACTTATGGTTAGGACTATTGTGTTTCAAAAAATTGTGATATTAATAATAGTTTAAATAATATTAAATTTATTAATATATTTTTATTAGAAAAACAAGTTCTTATTGTATTCTCTTAAATTTTAGAAATGGAAAATCAAACGACATCATTAATATCACTATGATCTATACTAAAGAAGGATAACATTATCATGGGCGAAAATTTCCCTGAATGGTATAGGATCTTGTGTGTTATACTACACCATTAACAAAAATTGTATGTGCGGGAAACCCCACTTCTTAGGATTCTTTCCAAAGAGGCTAGTGAGGAAAGTTCATGTCTCTATCTAAAGCATGTGCACAGGGTAATAGATTTATAATTTTTATTTTATCCACCATGTCCAATGATATTTTAACGTAATGTGAGGATATGGATGTTTATAACACAGTTTCTCACCTTTAGTATCTCTATCAAGAGAAGGTGAGTTCAGAGAGATATAAGATCTATAATGAAAAAAATACATGCATGCATGGAGAGTTGGTGAGAGCTGGGGAACATGTAGTAAACATGATTGGATACATTGAGTGCCTAGAAATATTGGGTTTTAATATCTCTGATGATAAGTGCCCATATCTCATTATGCCCCCACTACCTAAAAACTTAGCCAATTTTATTCTGAATTATAATATGAGAAATGGTGACAAGACACTATAAAAACTTTTTACACTTATTCATCATGTTGATAAAGACATGGGTAGTGAAAACCCCATTGTAATTATGGTGAATAAGAAGATGGGGAAAACGTAAAAAGGGTTTAAGACTCATTCCAAGTATAAGTCTCTAGAGAACCATACATACACAAAGAATAAGATCAAAAGGTATGAAAAGGAAAAAGATTCAGTATGTTTTTCAAGTGGAAAGTAGGGACACTGGAAGAGGAATTACACCCATTCAAATAAGTAAGGTGAAGCTTTATGTGTATTCATTATTGAGTGTAATATTTTTATATCTATAAGTTGTGTATTAGATAATCCATGTAGTGCTCACATTTGTTTCCAAATACAACAAAAAAGTATATTTTGGAAGATTATGATGGACAGGGTAGATCTACAGGATACTAGTGGAATGAGGATGGCTAATATAGCCATTGTAGACTACCATATGAAATTGATGAAATGATTGATTTTGGTTTTAAAGAAATATTATTATGTACCTGGTGTTACCAAGAAAATTATTTTTGTTTCTTGTTTAGATATGCATGGATTTTTCTCATCTTTACAAATAAAGGTTTCTACTTGTTTAATGATATAATATGCTATGGCATTGGGAAATTGAATAAAAACCATTATGTATTAAATTATTAAAACCAAATATTGTAAATACAAAACAAATCAAACATGAATAATCATATTTCACCCAATTGTTGAATCACAATCTTAGTCACATAAATTATAATAATTTGACAAAGCTCTATCAAGACAAAAACTAAGACTACTTAGAGCATAATCCACTTGAAATACATCACACTTATTTAAAAGTGTAATGTACTAGACCCAGATTCCAATCAACAGTGCTCGGAGCCCAGTTGGACACATGGACTCTAGAGCATCTCCCCAAATACCAGAGGCTTCCGACTAGTAGTGAGGGCCTAAGTGTGTTCGTGGGGAGATAATTCCCTCATCACCAGAGTGTAGCACAATGGCTAAAAATAATATACGAGTATTAGAATCATTAAATCATGCATATTAAAAAAAGATAAAAACATAATAATGATATATGAACAATTCCATAAGATATCTCATATAAAAAATGATGATACATATCATATGTATCTAATAAAGCATCCAAAACATGTATATAAGATTGATATAAAATACATGTAACAAAAATACAACTAGTTCAAAAGTATCCCAAATAGAATCATAATCTTAGGCTCGGTACTATTCTCATCGATCCAAATAATAATCAAGAACCTATATTAGATTACTTTCCCTTATCAACACATGTAATCATATAGTCTATATTGGTACCCAAAGGTGTCCCAAATAGGGTGTGAGATATAATCCCAGTAGGCAACCACCCTAAGCCAGGTTCTAGTCAATCAATTAATATATATAATAAATAGTTCAGACAGTAAAGTAATAGGCAAGTAAGTAATCAAAAGTAAACATCTTATAGGAATAGGTTCTCATTTAATATCCAATTCACTTAATCAAATTAATTTAATCAATTCAACATCAT
Source organism: Viscum album (assembly GCA_963277665.1). Classification (NCBI taxonomy): domain Eukaryota; kingdom Viridiplantae; phylum Streptophyta; class Magnoliopsida; order Santalales; family Viscaceae; genus Viscum; species Viscum album. The sequence goes on along the minus strand of OY728128.1, from coordinate 1,106,855,810 downwards.
TCGATTAAGTCTTGATATCTGGCATAATCCCGACATCCCCCATATAATCATCAGCATAATAGATGCCTAAGAAGGCTATGTAAAAGGTGTAAGTCAAGACCGAATATAATATTGTGTTTTATCTTGGAATATGTGTCATACAAGTCATTTAATTCTTGATTAAATTTAGAACATGATTCCATCCTTATCATTCCTTTGTTGGAATTCATGTTTCTCTCTAAGTGTAATATCAACCAACGCCTTACAAGACCATCCATGTAAAACCTCTCTAGAACCTAGGTATCTCTCTAGATGTGGTATAACGTCTTTTCAAATCAAGCCCGTCCTCAGCAGTCCACTAAGGGAGCCATAGTATCACCCATGGAAAAAATATCAAATACCCCTTGAGTCCATCCATGGAATTAACACATGAATCCACGTATCACTCAACATATAATAGTCAAGACTCATTGAGTCTATCCAAGGAATTCTTATTTTGAATCCATGTGTCACTCATGCATAATCAAGATTCAAGCTAATTGAGTCTGTCCTAAACTTTCTCAATTGAATCCATGTACCATTAAATGAACATAACAATTCAATCAATTCAATACAATTAAACCAATTAATAAATAACGATGTTATGGTCAATACTAAAAAAATCACATTTATAACTCACCTCAAGACATGTTCCAAGTCATTGGCCAAGCATAAAAGGCTTGTATGAAAAATAATCACATTGGAAATTTCATTTAAACAAGCATCCAAAGATTATTAATATATTACATGGCTTATTAATCATTTAAATCACATGGGAAAATAAATATTAAGAGTAATTCAAGCTAAGTTAAGAATCTACAAAGCCTGATCTCTATTAAAATGACATGTGAAAATCACTTCATGCCAAGTTAAGCTTCAAAAATCTATTGCATAACCAAGTCCAAGGTCATGATCATCCATCCCTTCCTACTAATCCATCCAATTACAATTCATTGACATTGCAATCCAATTTATACTTGAATTCACACTTGATATCCCAAGAAAGGGGGTAAGGGCACACCTAAGCATTTCCAAGGACAAATTCCATCAAATTGTCTATTTAATAACAGCACACCCAAAGGGGTGGTTCCGGTTTCAAGGTACATAACCAATAAAACCCCCTTTAATCATAGTTGATGTCTAGAAAATTAATGGTTCAATTTCATTTCAAGGTGACTCTCAGAAATTGGGAATGTGGAAGGACGACATATATTAACAGCTTGAATTTAAGAAAAAGTCATGAGACCACCTACCGTTGGTCCATATATGATAGATCGTCTAATATCAGCACCTGATTCAGCTCTAATCAAGAGAAAATCAAAGAACATATGAAGAATCTAATAACATGGAAAATTATATTACACCAAAATAGAACATACAATTCTAATAAGAACATAATAAGACTAAAAAGGAATTAAGAACTCAACAATGCGGATCCAATGAGACAAGTGGCATTCGAATTAGAGTCTGGAAAGAGGATACACCTCTAATCCAAGCTTATTCGATCAAGGAGGGATCCTAAATGTTGAGGTAGTTGTGGGGGAGGGAGAGTGAAAATTTGAATTGGTCTTAATTAGATTTTAAGGGAAAAAGGGTTTGTTCACCCAAAAATATCTGGGTTCCATGGTTTGGCCAAACAATGTGCCAACCATGAATGAACATCTATAAAATAGGGTAACCCACATGGTTTTCTCACACATTTTGACTAACCATGAAAAAACCATGAAAATTTCCTCTATCAAGATTGTAGAGATGGCCGCAAGACTGTGAAACCCAAGTCACATGGGTTTTTTGAAATCGTGTAGCCTATTTCTACTCTCTACCCATGCTTAGAATGATTTTTAAACAGTACAACCTACCTTTAATGGTTTAAATTAACCATGCGCTAGGATATTTTCACCACAAAGATCAGGTTTCGGGCTCCGAACCAGCCTTAGGCACCCCCGACACCTCCATGTCCTCTTTTGAAATTAACATTAGGTCATATTTAAACATCAAACTGAGAATTTATGGAAAAAAAATAACTTGTACCTCCAAGAAGAACTGTGTACTTAAAAAATTCGACCCTTAAAGAAATTAGTCCCTGAATTTTCCTTCCAAGGGTGTTGAAGCATGATATGTGAATACTTACAGCTACTGCGATCGTACATTGCCCCCGCTCCTAGGTCTCATCTTACACTCGGCTATGCTTCCATAACACCCGTACTATATGAACATACCGGCCTTAGAGAACCTTTGTGCTATGATCCAAAATATGTATAGGGATCTCCTCAAAGGATTTATCTACCTATAACTCAATCTCCTCAGGATGAAAGGTATGAGAGGGGTCTGAATAGTAACGTCATAGCTGAGATACATGGAAGACATCGTACATGGATTGGTACCTATAAGGTAACTACAATCGATAGGATACCGGCCCAAATCTATTCAGAATCTCAAACAACCCAATATAGCATGGTGAAAGATTACCCTATATCGTAATTATCTTATGTCCCAACCTCGGTGAGACACAAAATAAATCTCAATCCCTGACCTAGAACTCTTGAGGTCATCTGTGATGATCGGAATATGATTTCTGATGATACTGTGCAGTAAAAATCCACTTCCAATTCAACTGCACCTACTTTGTGGTCTCCTGAATAAGACAAAGTCCCAACATAGATGCCTCTCCTACCTCTAACCAACACATGGGTGATCAACATGGAGTTCTGTACAAATCCTCATAGGGTTTCATCTGTATTTTATCCTAAAATATATTGTTCTAGTAGAATAAAACCAAGGGTATATGCCTTACCCATGAGCCCCCAAAATCCAGGACGCATGCCCACAACATGTCCTCCGACACTTGAATCATGAGCTTTGACTGGACATCTGTCTTGGGGTGGTATGTCATGATCAGAAGCACATGTGTACCTAAATACCTCTGTATCTCTTTATATAACTTTGAATTAAACTATGAATCATTATTAAAAGGGATAGTATTTGGGACCCCATGAAGTTGTACTATCTCACAGATATACATCCCTCTAAGATCATCCAAACTGAAGGTTTTCTTGATTTAAAAAAATGTGATACCTTCATGATCCTGTCAATAAAAACTTATAAAACATCATTACCTTGAGGCGACCTTGGTAAACCTATCATGAAATCCATCGCGACGTTATTCCATTTACACTTAGGAATGGGTAGGTACTGTAAAAATCTGCCTGGTCACTGGTGTTCCACCTTCACATGATGACATGTGGAACATTTCATGACAAAACTGGCTACATCTCTTTTCACACCTAGCCACCAGTACTGATGATGTAAATCTAGATACATCTTTGTGATTCCAAGATACACTTCCCAAGATCAAGCATGAAATTATCATATCATCTCCTTGTGAATGTCTGAAAAGACCCATACACAACCTTGTACTTACATAATCTTATCCTAAGCTACGGTCCATCTAAGAGGAGGGTCCTCACCTACTACACTCTCCCATAGAACTATGAATTTTGATTCAAATATATACCTCATCCTCAGTCTATATAGAAGGGTGGAGTTTACAAATAAGGATGATAGAAAATTCTACCTTGGATTGTCTTGCACCTTTGAGTGCATCTTAGAGAACAAAGCCATAAGCCGCCACTCGCTATTGGCCAGTGGCACTGCATGTATCTGCATCCTCCTACTTAGTGAATCGACTACTACATTTCCTTTACCAAGAATGTGGGGAAGCTTGAAATCGAAATAATGAACATATTAAAATCACCTTAACTACCTCATGTTCAGGTCACACTGTATAAATATGTAATTGGGGATTCTGTGTTCTGTGTAAACCACAAAATGCTCTACCAATAATTAATTTCTCCAATAATGAAACACATGAATAACCGAATCTAACTCAAGATCATGTTTTGGGTAGTTCCTCTCATGTGTCCTCAACTATCGAGGCTTGTACGCCATGAATCTATTACCCTGTATAATAACTTCTCCCATTACGATACCCAATTCATCATAGTAAACAGTTTAAATCTTTCCTAGATTTATAAAAATCAATATTGGAATTGAAGTAAATATCCCTTTCAGCTCTCAGAAGGCGGTCTCGTAGGAACCTATCCATACATACTTCATGCCCTTCTTATTCAAGCCCATCAGTGGCACTGATAAGCATGAGAAGTCAAATATGAAATGCCTATAGTAACCATCCAGCCCTAAGAAACTCCATACCTAAAATAATCTCTTAGGATACTCCTATGAAACTATTGATCTAACATTATCTGGGTCTATTGATACTTCTGTATCTAAGATAATGAGACCCATGAAGTGAGTCTGATCCAACCAGAAGTGGTACTTTATGATTATAACATATAACCAATGCTCTCTCATTATATTCAAAAAAAATTCAAGATATTTAGAATGGCCATGTTGATTTTCAGAATACACCAAGATATCATCCAAAAAACCACCATAGAACAATCAATATAGGTTTGGAACACTCATTTCTTCAGTTATATGAAGACAACTAGATCATTCGTGAGACTTAATGACATAAGAAAATACTCAAATAGACCACACCTGCTACAAAAGTGTGTGTGGGGTATGTTTGAGGGTATAACATGCACCTATTGATAACATGATCTCAAATAAATCTTTGAGAAGACCCAAGATCCTCAGATCTAGTAGAAGAGATCTTTTTTCTATGACAGAGGATATTGGTTCTTAACGACCAGCTAGATCAATTTCTGATAATCTACATATAGCATAAGAGTTCCATCAACCTTTTTCACAAAAGGACTGGAAAAAGGCATAGAGAAGTAATGTGTTAGATAAAAATCTTTTCCTCTAAATTCATTATCTGCCTCTTGAGCTCTAGAAACTCAGTGGTATCCACCCTATAAGGGGGAATGGATACCGATGAAGCTCCTGAAACTAGACCAATATAGAACTCTACCTATCTCACTAGAAGTAATCCTAAAAAGTCATCTAGGAAAATGTATCTAAAATGATAAACAAACAAATATAAATCCATTTTATGTGTTCCCTAATCATCTAGATACAAACCTGAAATTTGGGATATCATCCTACCCATTGCTCGATGGTCAAATCTAACTTGGATCACCTAGATACCCCATTCACCCTTTTGAATAAACTATCCTCCATATGGTGATATGAAGGTTACCCTGATGTGATAGCAGTCAATGAAATAATGAAAAGGAACCAACCATTCCATCCTAATAATGATGTCAAAGCCTATCTTCTTGAAGAAAAAGGGGTTCCATACAAAGTGACACCCACCAATCTCAAGGGGGAACTCTCTACACTGATGCACACCTTCCATTATGATCCCTAATAGAGTGTCTAACATCATAACATCATTAGAAGTATAAACAAAATTCCCAAGTTTATCCGTAATAGTAAAAAATATAAATTTTTTTAAAGCTCATATATAAAAAAGTGCAGAAGCTAGAGAGGAGGCTACTAGAATAGTACCTTTGATAGTAGAATTTCCACGATCCTACTCCTCAAGGGTATTTTATATTGTGTATGCCTATCCTGAACCACAACCCTATGAAATTACACGGATACCCTGAGTAGGTCCACCCAAAAATCACTTTAAAAATGGGGTATGACTACCACAACCATGACAACCACCTCTTCTTGGTCATCCAACTATAATCTATCTTCTTACTTGATGAGAAGCTACTGACCATACTCTTGAATGTGGAGTCAATTAAAACTTTATCTCACTGGATTCTAATGGAAATGTTCTACAGAATCACTATAGATGACCCATATTTCTATTATATCAACACTCAAATAGGTCCCTCGAACACTGTGGCCTCATATGTCCTGGCCTACCGCACTGGTTTCACCTCACCTGGATACCTAAAGATGTTTTTTTACTACTAATATCATCATGTGGAATCTCTAGAAAATGCTTCCTACTATCAGTTGATGCATTAGAAGATCGAGATGCTAAGCCTACCTGGCTCACACCTCCAGCCTCTCTCAACTTACACTCTATGATTAGTGCATGATTCCAGAAATGGTAGTCATCCAAAATACATTCAAATATAATAAAATTTTATACCTAATACCATCCTCTAATATTCTAAATTTAGATAGATCTTCTCCCATCCTAATAGGTGTGGAACACTAGATCTTAGTAAAACATGCCTAATAATCCCTAATAGATAGTGCACCCTACTCCAGGTGTAAGAACTCTAAGGATATATTGACCCTCAATGTCTCATGATATAAATAATCATATAAGTCCATATAAAAATCTATCTAGGACGTTTTTCGATGATGTTTTGTGTAAGTTATAATGTCTCACCATCTATTGGAAAAATCATGCAATATATAAGTAGTGATATTTACCCTCCCACTAGGAGGAATCTCTAGAAGCTCAAAGATTGATATCAAGGCATCTATCCATGAATCCACATCCCATGGTCCACCATCACCAAAAATGTGGGAAAATTATACTATTGAAACTCACATATCAACTCTTCTATAGTTGGGGTTGGTCGTGATGCTCCCTGAATGGTCAACATGAACCAAAAAAGCCTTTACAGAACTGTGCCTCAGCACCTGTGTTTGGTATAATAGACGGTTCCACAACTGAAACTACTATATGATCTAGTGGTATTCCATGGACTACTAACTCTAGGGTATGATCATCTCCACCCTTCTATCGTACCACCAAAAGTCATCATGGTGGAATTTCTCTACAATTCTGAACACATGCCTCAGTTCCATATTATTATCAAACTTCATAGCACAAAGTGAAAATATATAAATAGGAAAGGTACAATATTTCCTACATAAGAACACACCCCTATTCATTTTCAATGAGTTAGGTCTGGGTGACATAAATATCAAGTATAAATAAGAGACACTACCACAATCTCACTACTAAGTCCAGGTCTAGTCAAGATCTATTCTATAAGAAACTCAAGATTCCATTTCATTCTTAGATTTATTTCACATTTCATTTTCACTTGAATTCATTAATTTCTATTATATCACAATTTAATTCAAAAGTTAACCAAAATGGTTCACCAAATTCCAATCATTGAGGGCCTATTCACCTCATGAAACAAAGTATGTCACACATATAATCCATACCATATCAAATTCAATTTAAACAATTGAAATAAAAGGTACATCACTTTCCAATCCTTAAGGGCCCATACATCTTTTGAACTAAAATATGGAATCAATATATCTATCCACTACAAAAAAGATATCACAACAGTAGGTATAGCTATCACGACACCTATCACAACATCATGCAATAAGTAATTCATCCTAAATGGAATGGAAATATTCCTGGCATGTGATTTATATCAAGTTCCTAATATGATTCATGAGATGGAACACCCTAATTTCATTGGGTTTCAACATAATAGAACCCCAAAACATATCAATGGTAACAAAATAAATCAAGTGCATCACCCAACGATGGAATAAAATCAACTGTAATAGTCATAATCCCAAAAATAGTAGTTTCATTCAAGGAAATTTGGATTTTTCCTATACACGAGTTAGCTATGTCTGGGCATAGCTCATTACAAAATCCCTATTCCTTCCCATAATAGTTTATTATCAAAAAATAGTAAAAAAACCCAGAAAATATGGATCTGATACCACTTTGTAACATCTCATATCCTGATGCCACACAATAGTGCCCCAAGACCGGTTGGACATATGGCCTCAAGTGCATCTCCTCAAATGCCAGAGGCTACCAACTAGAAGTGAGGTCCTAGGTGTGTTAGTGGGGATACTATAACCTAATAACTAAAGTGTACAACATCATATAACAATAATATACAAGTAGGAGAAGTAGTAAATCATGTAGATGAAAAAAGTGAACAACAGAAGACAGATATATAAACAATTCTAAAAGACATCTCATATATAAAATGATGATACATGTCATATGTCTCTAATAAAGAAGACAAAACATATATATAAGGTATATATGAAATACATGTAACAAAAATAAAAAACCAAAATTATATCAGTTAGCATTACAATCCTCATCTCAGTCCCATGCTCCTCGTTCCAAGCAACAATCAAGAACCTGTATTAGGAAGCTTTCCCCCATAAAAACATATAATAAAATAGTATTTTTTGGTGCCCAAAGGTGGCCCAAATAGGGTGTGGGATATAATCCCAGTGCGCAACCAACTATGGTTAGGTTTCAATCAGTTGGTGAATATATATAACAGACAGTTCCGAAATTAAGGAAATAAGAAAGGAAGTACTCAAATGTAAACAACCTATAGGTATTGGTTATCATTTAATATCAAGTTCATTTAACAAAATTAATGTAATAAATTCAATCTCATTCAATTTTATAAGTCTCAAGATCTGAAGCAAGCTAGACCTCCCCCATATAGTCATCAGCACAACATATACCTACGTAGTTCATATTAAAGGTGTAAGTTAAGACACAATCTACACTTGTTCTTTAGCTTGGAAGACGCTTCATACAAGTCATTTCATTCTTGATTATATTTAAAACTTGAGTCCATCCTTGTCATTCCTAAGTTAGAATTCAAGTTTCACTCTAGGTGTAATATTAACCAACACCATACAATCCTGTGCAAGGCAAACCTATTAGGAACCTAGGTATTTCTCTAGCTGTGGTATAACATCTCTTCCAATTGAGTCCATCCTCGTCAGTCCACTAAGGGAGATCAAGTATCACCCATGAAATAAAAGATCAAATGCGTCTTGAGTCCATCAATGGAATTGTCACATGAATCCATGTATCACTCAACATATAATATTCAAGAGTAAATGAGTCTATCCATGGAATTATTTATTTTCATCCCTGTATCACTTAGGTATAAAAAAGGCTCAGGGCAATTAAGTCCATCCATATAATTCTAATTTTAATCCATGCATCACTCAAGGAACATAACCATTTAATATATTCAATACCATTTAACCAATTAAAAAATAACTATGTCAAGGTGAACACCAAGAAAATAACATTTATAACTCACCTCAAGAGGTTTTCCAAGTCATTTTCCATGATTATAATTCTTGAATCACAATGAAATACATGGAAAATCCATTATCTATACTAAATCATGTCCCCTCCCCCTCCACATGTCATTACCTCATTCATTGTAAAACCATTCTGCCTATGTGTCCCTCTCTTTGGTTATATCAATACCCATGTTAATTGCACCCAATATTTCCCCTTGAAAACACTGAAATTTCAACCTCCACCCCTCCAAACTGATAGGACTTTGTGGAAATGATTTCCTTTTTTCTCACATTCCACCTCCCACAATCTGCTCTCCCTCCTCAATCATGTTAAGGATACACAAAAACCAATTAATAATATTTCATCTCTCATAACCTATAATCTCACATCCCCCCTCAACAATATATATCCTTTCATCCCCTACACTGATCCATGTATCCACTCTTTGATAGATTATCTACAATCCTAATCATTCATAGTCTATAACATACACATTCAACCTTAGCAATATCTCCCTCATAAAAATTTCATTCTAAGTTTCTTCCTTCTTGACATATCACCCCTCTCTAAAATATCCTTCGTCTATATTTAAATTTATTTTTCTACAGAGATATCTCAATTTATGTAACATTTGTGTTGATCTGAGAAAGGATCCACCAAAGTGGGTGTTTCTGTGGTCAGTTTTTCTGGTAATGCATAGTGTATGTTGGGACATTTTCATAAATCTATTGTTGGGAAGAAAATATTCAAATCGAGGGATGAAAAATTGAATATTTTTCCCTACATTTTGAATAAAATTGAATGATTGTCTTTCTAAATTTGTTTCTATTCTTATTATTTGATACTAGAAAATCAATATTTCTAGTGGTTGGGATTTTGGACCTTCTGATTGAAAGTTTCTTTTTTTATTAGAAAGGGGTAATGACTTCTATGCTGCTATGGACTTGTGTGGTTTAACTTATCGCATTAACGGAGATTTTATGGATAAAGTTCCTAAAGGGTTGGCCTTCATTATTTATACAGGACCACCCTACTACCACTATTATATAAGAAAAACCATTCTCATAATACACGTGTCTTCTCTTCATCCTTCTAAAATTATGTGTCAGCTTCTCCGAATTAAATCTTGATCTCCCCTCCTTGATATTCCCTTCATACCCTATTTAAATTTGACTCCTCCCACTTCCTTCACTTTCCTCTAACTCTTCCTTATAGCCTCCTCCCCACCTATCCCTTCATATTTCAACTCCCCATATCCTCCCATTGCCGCCTTCACTTTCCTATACCTCTTTCTTCCAGCATCTTCCCACTTACCCCTTCCCGTTTTTAACTCCCCACCTTTAGGCTTCCTTCTCCACCTTGACCTCATCCTCCATGTTTTTACTACCCATTAGAGTTCTCCTTTTTGTGAATTTGAAGACAAATCAACATGTATATACCTATCCTAGCATCCAGCCTCCCTCTTCCCACCTCTAAATTCCCACCTCCTCACCTCCCCTCCCATTCCCCTATCTCTCCCCACCTCCCACCTCCTAAGACATGACTCCCACCTCTTGCCTCCAAATCCCCACCTTCATCCTCAAACCTCTAAATCCTTTCCTCTACTCCTACCTCCAAACCCCCCACTAATGCCTCGCCTCTCCTGTCACACCCCTTGAACCAACATACTTTTTCAAGCAACCTTTTTTTTCAACCCTAGGGATTTACCACATCATACACAGATTTTCTCACTTCACTCTGTGACATTTCCTTTTCCTCACATCACCCTTGGATTTATACTTTCAGGGTTTTTTGATTAATAACTATTTTTTTCATCATTTTGATTTATAATGATTTTTATCTACATAGGTGTTCATCCATGCATATATCCATGTTCATCACTGCATCTAGGATTACTATGATTTCTAATATCCCCCTATTGGTTTCCATCCCCTATAATTGATTCCCTCTAAAACCAATACTGGTAAGCCAACTACCAACACCACCATGTTATTTCATGTTGTGGTCATATTCTACTTGTGTAAGGTTTTACATGAATCAGCTAATTCCAGATTTATAGTTTTATAGAGTTTTAATTACTAAGAATGTTTTTCATGAATCTGATGATTCCATATTCTAGGTACCATGACCCTTTATGTTTTTAAATTTTATCCATTATTTTAATTTATTCAAGTTCCTTTAATTAATATTTATGATCTATCACAACTATTATACATTTGTTTCCATTAAATATTTGTTTATCTTTTACACCCTACTTGATCAGATATAGTTTTTTTTACTATAACTATATTACAGGTAAAAAATTAATTCTTATTTCTCTCTAATAGTGGTATGTTCATGATACCACTACTATAGATTGTATATATCTATTTTAAGAGACTAATTCAATATAATGTATACATGATATTGAAACTCTAGGTGTTTCTTGGAACTCTTTTGCTGCCATCTGTATATCTCAACATTAACTGACTATTGAAAACTACTATCCCTATTATAATATATGATTCCCTAAACTCTTGATAAATATGTTTTTTTCTAATTACCATAATTACATTATGATCCTATTATTACATGATTGTTTGAAATAATCATCAATTGAGAAAATATTTTTTGATGGGGTTATAATTCATCGATGATTACAGGTAATTTTATTTGATATGTATCAATGTTTCTATATTTTCATCACATCATATTAATACATATTTTTTATATTTTCCTACCAATAATCTGCAATAATAATGTCATGATTTGGGAATTATAGTTTACTTTTAAATGAATATTTTAATCACAATGAATAATGTTCACATTAATGCTTGGTTTAGTATACATTAATGTTTATAGACAAGTTGGTTCTGTCTATAGAAATGTTCCAATGTATTCTTCTTATCTTATTAGTAAAACAACTATTTTATAATTTTCCTAATATTCAATAACTTTTACATAATTGGGGAATTATAATTTACCTAAAATTAATTATTTTAATTTCAAGAAATTTACATAAATGTTTGGGTTATATTACAAAACAATTTATAAGTAATTTGGTACTATCTACATCAATATTTCAGTGTCTTCTTCACATATTATTATTAAAACTTCTATTTTATAATTCTTAAACAATTAATCTCCAATAACGATGACATGATTTGGGAATTATACTCTTCTTATGATAATCAGTCAATTATCATCTAGAATCTCTTTATTTCATATAGTATATAATGTGTATTATTTATTTCAATTACTTACAAACTATTATTTATCATCCTATAATATTATATATATCATATATTATTTAATTCAATTACTATAATTTTATTTATCGTATGTTATTTATTTCAATTACTATAATCTATTATTTATGTGTCTGATAATATGTTATTTATGTCTTCTAATCTATTATCTATTTCTCTGTTCTATGTGTATAATTATTTAGGCATTCATTAAGAAGATATTATTTCAATAATATTATATTGAATTAACATTTTTTAAAATATTTTAAATGTGTTCTTTAAACTATTTATGATTTTGAATCAATACTTTTCATATAATTATAATTTATAATTTATGACTAGATATATTCAAGACACTGATATAATTCTGGATGCATTTATATTCTTCTTTCTACTCCATCTAGGCTAAATAAATATATTTTTAGTGAACCTATTTGTAAGTAGTCTATTTAAATTGTACAACCATTATGTTCAAAAAAATTTATTACATTATTGAAATCGAGAAAGAATTTATTTCAAACAATTTATTACATTATTGAAATTCTATATTTATATTTATATGTTTTTTTAATTTATTACACTTGAGCATACTATATCCATATTCTCCTATTAATATCTATAGGTTTAGTGAACAAAATATTTATAATAATATTATGTCTTTTAATGTATCAAATTATTGATGATCTAATTTAGTGATTTTAATGAAAAATCTATATATAACTATGATGTTTCAACATAAATACAATTTTTGTATCTTTGAATTTATACACAGTTTCAACCTTTATTAAATTATAATTCTTCTATATAATATACATTAAAAATGTTAAAATAATTTGGATTCAGTAGCCTATTTAATATATTGTTTCTAGTAATTTGAAATTTCAAACTACCAGGTAATGTACAGTATTCAATGTATTAAACATTATTTTTATTGATAAATAAAAATTTAATATAAGTTTAACTCTGACTTATTTGATATAGTATTCATTCCATAGTAATATTTAAAATTTATCATGATTTTATTTTTAAATAAAAAATTATTGTTCACATAATAGATATATTTTCATTTAGTTTATTAATATGCATTCCTTTGTAGTCTATACTCTTATTTTTTTAATATTTCATTCAACATCAAAAATCCATTATATATAATATAAGTGCATTTAAATTACTGTATTCCTATATTACTCCAATTTTTTTTTTCAATATTTATATTTATTTTAGTGGTTTAAATTATTAATTGTCTTATTGAATAATAAACTCCCTTACCATATTTATTATATTTTTCATTTTATTACGTTTTTATGACATTTTATGTGATTTATTGTCTTGAAATATAAACATATTTTTTATTTCAACATACATTCTATGAATTTAATTATGAGAACATAAAAACCAACACCAATAAAAATTATCTCAAAAAAAAAACTTCTAAGCATGCCAGACAGTTACTGGCATCACATGAACTAGTGGAGCAACACACATCAAGGTCTAGAAATTACTGATGACATCCAACACCATCACTAGAATTTCTGAAGACACATTACCTGAATCATGGTGGTGGGGAAATTATTTACAAGGCTGCACTTTATTTATGGATACTAAGATAGTTAGGATATCATGCTCCATCAGGTATGAATCATTTACTGATTATGAGAATAAGTGTAATTTACATTTCTGACACATGAATAAGAATGAAAATTTATAATAGAACATTCATTTTTTAAATATAACTCCTTTATATATACACTTCATACATTGTTGGAATTTACCTATACCCATAAACAGTCATTCACATTGTTTAAAAAACTCCATGATGGATACACCTGTATGTATAAATTATGTATACTAACTTTCATGTGTATATGGGAATATTTATGTGGTGACTTATGAATTTTTAGCCATGGGGTCACTACATGAAATCCTCCATGGTCGAAAGGGGGTTCAAGGTGCAAAGCCTGGACCTGTGCTTCACTGGATGTAGTGGGTGAGAACTTGAAACTGTACTTAACTAGATGTAGCAGGCGAGAACCTGGACCTATAGAGTAGGTTAGAACCTAAAACTATGATTGAATGGATACAGTGGGTGAGAACCTAGACCTGTGTAGTGGGTGAGAACCTGAACCTATGCTTAACTGGATGCAGTTAATGAGAATTGTTATTGAACCTACAAGCGGGTATGTGTATTTTCATAAAAAAAACAAATCATTATAATTTCATTTTTTTTATTACTGTGTAAAAAATAAATTCATTACTTATATGATATTCACCAATTGAGAGCTTACATTTTTTCAGGATCATGATACCTCAAGTGATGGTTGGTGAATCAGTTTTTTTTGCGAATGACATACTACTTACCATCAACAATTTCACTTATAATGAAATCAAGCTGTATTTAAATCCTAAAAATGAAGAAAAAAATCCACCATGAGAGGTATATATTTGGAAACTTTTGGTTTAGATTTATTTTGGGTAGGATTGATGCATTGGATGATTCCCTTCTGACCTCTTTGATTTTGCAGTTACCATGCTGTTAATGGACCTGATAAGCACAAAGGTAGTGGTGAGAAGCCCAAAGCCATGCATGACCTACAACAGAATATATTTTCTTGTCCAAGCTCAAATTATTTTCTATTAAAAGTAAATCTATGAAAGAAATTATCTCCTCAAGGTCTAAAAAATCATGGCTCCCAGCACCCCCAGAACTTGGTTGACGTAAGGGAATATCACTCCCACTGTAGTCGTCACTACAAGATAGATGATTTAGACACAGAACTAGAAGGGATTCATACTAATAGCTCTAATCTATGGAATATTCATAGCACAACTGCCCCTAAAAAATATGTTATTCTGTAGTTTTCAAGCCGACCATTCCTTGACAACAACAAACAATGACTGGCAATATACTTGATAACCCCGAATAGGTAGAGCATGATATAGGCATTAGAAAAGTTGACAAGCCAATATGGATCATATAATACAAATCCAATCAAGAGGTTACCCAGTGTGGAGTTACCAAATTATGCGTATCCTAGTTTCCCACAACAAATATAGAAGTGAGCTATTGTTGAATCATTAATGATGAAACAATCACATAAAAGTAACATCTTAACTTAAGGGAATACATGAGTCTATGTATGTAGTTTCTCTTAGTTAATTTTTGAGTTATATTACTAAATGACATGATTTCTTCTTATACATGTAATCACATATTATTCTCTATATAGCTTAATATTTGTATTTACATTACAGTATACATATTCATATCAATGCTTATTTTCCAATACATTAACAGTTTTCACTTATAGAGAAAATAAGTGTGACATGACTACTGTATTCACTATTTCCACTATGCATTACTAGTATTCACTTATATCCATATATGTGCATTCATGTATGTACTTATTTTCTAGGATTACATATTGTAAAAAATCCAAATTATGTGTAAGTGAATGTGTAATTAAATGATCTTGTCATGAAAATTCACGGGTTGGGTACTAGTTTAATTTAAACGAGCATATTAATATTAATAAGCTATTACATATCTAAGTCATCATTTAAATCACATGGAAAAAACAATATTAATAGTAATTCAAGCCGAGACAAGCATTTCCATAGTATGATCTCTATATGAATCACATGGTAAATCACTTCAAGGCAAGTCAAGCTTCAACAAGATATTGCATAACTAAGGCCAAGGGCATGGTCATCCATCCCTTTCTATTCAATCATTTAATTAAAATTAATTCACATTTGAATCCAATTCATACTTGTATTAACATTTTACATTTCAATCAAGGGTGTAAAGTCACACCTAAGTGTGTCTAAGGCCAAATTTCATCAAATGGTCCATCTAATAATAACAAACCCAAAGGGGTGGTTCTAGTTTCAAGTTTATTAACCAATAAAAAACTAATTACGAGACCCTTTAATCACATAGGCATTTCCTAGAAAATTAAGGGTACACTTTCATTTAAATGTGATGCCCGAAAATTGGGCGCACAGAATGACGAAATATAAAAATAGCTCAGTATTAACTAAAAGGAACAAGACCACATACCATTGGTCTGTAGTTGATATCTCTTCTAGTATCAGCACCTGATTCAGCTCCAACTAGGATAAAATATAAGAATAGATGAAGAACCTAATAACAGGTAAAATTAACTATCACCTAAATAGCACAACCAATACCATGAAGAATGATATAAGATTAAAAAGTAATTAAGAAATCACTACTACAGATCCAACAAGACAAGTGTTGTTCGAATCAGGGTATGGATAATGAATCTTCCTCTAATCCAAGATTATCCAATCAAGTAGGGATCCTAAATGTTGAAACTACTTAGAGGGAAGGAGATTGAAAATTAAAAAATGTTTTAATTATATTTTAAGGAAAAAATGGTCTGTTCACCTAAAAATATATGTGTCACATGGTTTGAACATATGATTTGGAAAAATCATGCACCAACTGTGAACGGGAATCTGTAGCATATGGGAACCCACATGGTTTTCTCGCATGGTTTGAATAACCATGTGAAAACCATGAAAATAGTCTCTGTCAAGATTGTAGATCTGGATGCACAACCATGCGACCTGAGGTTTATGGTTTGTCTAAAACTGTGCATCCTATTTCTGATCTCTTCCCATGCCTTACATGGTTTTTTTAACCATGCATCATTTCCCACACTATTTAAACTAACCATAAAATAGGCTATTTTTATCCAAAATCTCAGGTTTTGGGCTCTGAACAAGCTCTATACACCCCCAAAACTACCAAGACCTCTTAGGGCATTCACATTAGGCCATATTTAAACATTAAACTAAGAATTGATTGAAAATAAATGATATGTACCTCAAAGAAGAACCATGTTCTAAAAACAAGGGAAGATAACTAAAAAACCAATCAATGGTCAAGGTGAAAGGGCCAAAAAATATTCTATAATTGGTACACACTAATGTGTGTGGACCTCTTTAAGTAGAACCTAGAGGTGGATTCTCATACTTTATTATTTTTACAAATGAGATGAGAAGGTATATTTATGTCCAATTGATGAGGTATAAGTCTGAATCCTTTAATAAATTCAAAGAGTTCAAGAATGAGGTTGAGAATCATATTTTTAAGAAGATAAAGTAACTTTGATCAGATCAAGGTGGTGAATATCTTAACCATAACTTTATTGATATTCTATTGGAGTATGAGATTTTATCTCAACTCACTCCACCTTATACACTACAATGTAATGGTGTTAGTGAAAAGAGGAATCATACAATTTTGGACATCATAAGGTTAATTATTAGTCAACAAACCTTCCATTATCCTTCTCAGGACATACATTATAGAAAAAAGTATACATACTAAATCGGGTACCAACTAAATTGTAAAATGATATTATTTTCATGATATGAAGTGGAAAGAAACTTTCTTTTTCACTTTTTTATGCATGGGGTTGTGGAGTTTCTATTAAGAATAGCTCAATAAATAAACTAGCACTACAAGGCATGAAAAGTATCTTTTTAGGATATCTTAAGGAAATAAGAGGATACAACCCATATTCCCCTTTATAAAAGAAATAAACTACTAAAATACTTTCCATATTTCTTGAGATAGAGAATATACTCATAAAGGATAGTGGGGGAAAAATTTAATTTGATGAAGTTGATGCTCAAAATACACTAGATTTGGTATAGGTATTGATTCCATAGGTCCCCATAAAATATGTTGTTCCTGAAATTCAAGTACTGCATAAGACTGAAAGGGGGGAAATATAACCAGAGAGATATAGTTTTCTAGTCACTAATAATGGTGGATCATTATTGGTTTACAATGATGATCTTATATCCTAGAAGGTGGAATTAGAGATCATAAAATCTATAATATAGAAAACAATACATGAACTTTGATATAGATTCTATGTATCAAAACCAAGTTAGGGTTTATATTGACCGTACAATTAATATAAAACCCATTGGTTGTAAATGGTTATTAAAGATAAATCTAGACATGGAAGTTAAACTAAATATCTATAAATCATAGCTAGTGGCCAAAGGGTTTATAAAATATAATGGCATTGACTACACTAAAAACAATTATCTAGTTTCCATGTTTAAATTATTCAGAATCATTCTTTCCATAGGAGTTTACCATAACTATGATATTTGGAAAATGGATGTCAAAAATACATTCCTAAATGATAAATTTTAATATGATATGAATATGAGAAAACTAGAAGGGTTTGTGAATCTAAGAAATTACAAAAGGGTATTAAAGTTACATAGATCTATTCACAGATTAAATTAATTATATATGTCAGGAAACATTTGATTCGATGAAGCGATAAGGGAATTTAGTTTTATTAAGAACGAATGTGATCCATTTTTTATAAAAGGTTTAGTGGTAGTATAATTTTTTTAATATTTGTGTATGTTGATGAAATACAACTAATTAGAAATAATATACCATCTTTACAAGACATTGATGAATGTTTGAGAAAGTTCTTCTCCATGAGGTAATTCGATGAAGTATCCTATATTCTAGGGATTAAGACCATGCATGATAGATCCAACAGGATTCTTATACTAAGTGAAAGTACACACATTGACTAGATACTGAAGAGGTTCAGTATGAATCATTCCAAAATAGGATTGGTTTCAGTGTCACATAGTATACATATTTCAAAGAAAATGCGTCCTCAGACATAATATAAAATATCGAGAATAAGTAAGATCCTATATGCTTCTATAATAGGATCTAAAATGCGTACCATTTTATGTATGAGGCTTAATGTTTCCTATTCATTGATCATGGTAGGAAAATATCATGAAAATTCAGGTGAACAACATTGGACTGTTTTTGAGAATATCCTTAAATATATAAGGTGTACTAAGGATATGTTCCTTGTGCATGTAAGAGATGAAGAACTAGTAATAAGGGGTTATAAAGATGCTAGTTTTTAGATAGATAAACATGATTTGAAGTTAAAATTTGGATATGTCTTTTTCCTCAATGGAGGAGCTATGATTTGGATGTTTTCAAAGTAGATAATTATCACAAATTCTATATAAGTGACCTAGTATATTGTGGATTTTGATAAATCCAAGGAATCCATTTGGATTTCCAGCTTTTTCCAAGAGCTTGATGTGGTATCTAGTTGTAAAGATCCTATTACATTTTATTGTAAAAACACTACATTGATAGACCTCTACAAAGATCCAAGGTCACACCAATGGAAAATTCACATACTTTGAAAGATTCATTTCATGAATTATTTTTATCAATGTGGTGAGGTTGAAATGAACATAGTATTTATAGATAAAAACATGGTTAAACCATTAACAAAGTCTTTTTCTTAGCATAAACATGAGTATCATGTGAGAGATAGTGGATGGAAAAATATTTTTACTTAGCTCTAGTGTAAGTGGGAGTCTGTTGGAGTTGGTTCCCTGTAACCAACTTGTATAGTACTTAATTACATGTTTTTCATATTGAAAAAGTTTTCTTATCACATCACAATTATTATTCTGTATAATATTATTATGTGGTAATGACCTTAGAATATATGTTATTTTAAATGGTCATAGTAGTTTCCCATTATGATGAGAACCAAGAGGTACCATGATATTATTCTTGAACTCTATTCTATGGTTTAATGATATTATATGACAAGACACATACAATATAGACTATAAGGGGTAAGAGTCTCATAATAAATTGAGACAATTTCTCACAGTGTTCACCTTTATTAACCCCCTAGACAGGAGGTTAGGAGAATAAACCCATTAATAAAAAATCCATATTTCTATATTTCATTGGGTTTTCTAATATGAAGACATGTGTATTGATCCTTATAGTTTAAGAATATCATTCATAGATATCATGTCTTACTTGATTTGATGTATTGAACAAAAATGTGATGATTTATGCTCATAGTGAAATAGGATATGTGAAGGACCCCATAACACCCTAACATGGGAGGGATGAATCAAGGTGAAAAAATTTTCTTTTTAAATTTGTGGATCTTGTTCCCATATTAGCAAGAACGTGTTAAATCTGTCAAACAAATGAAATCCGGGAGATTACACAACAATTTTACTTGGTTCACCGCAAAGGGCTACGTCTAAGGAGCATATGCCAACAGTGTGTTAGTCGTACCTAAATCCACTAATCTTTACTAGTTTGAGGATTACAAGATTTGGTCATAATCACTATGTGCCATGAATACTACCTTTATAAAGGTTTAAGGATATCTCACTGCATCCCTCATACCACTTCCCTCAACTCCCCCCCCAGCTCACTACCTTGAGAGAAGTAAAACTCACTTTATCTACATGATGGTCGCTTCAATAGATTTCCATTGATGTCTTTGTATCTATTTAGCATGATAAACTGATTGCATCGAAGTGATAAATTGATGTACTTGAAATCATTGAACCACTGAATCTGATATTCAGAACATGTATTCAGCCTACACTGAAAATTGTCTGAAATACCTACCATGTGCATGTAAGATCTAACATGTGAATGCAAGATTTTATTTTTCACGTTGAAAATATTTCAAGAAACTACAACGTTTACACGCAACTGTAACTTTTTTCATGAAACATAAATATTTTCCATGAAACAGTAATTTTTTCGTGTAATTGTAGCTTTTCTGTGCAACTCCCTTTCCGCAAAACTTTTACACACATCAGAACATGGATCTTCTCTAAGTATTTTTCTATTCCAAATGAGGGGAGTCACCTCTTATTTATAGGTTTTGTTGACCCCCCATGCGCAAAACCCACCATGTGTCATATAACCTCTCATTTTTTGGGCAATGTGTTTCGTGCAGGAACCGTTTTCCGCACAAACTCTAGATTTTTTACGCAGCACATGCCTTTTCCATTTTTCAGCGTTATGAACCAGAAACACATTTTTCATGAAAAATGAAAAACCAATTTAGTGCACATTCCATTATTTTCGCGCACCTTCCCTTTCCAAGAACACATCTCTCCATTTTGTGATTTTTTGGCCTGAAAATTTGGCAAACACTTGAAAATGGCGCCACCTTCAATATTGTTGTCCGCTTGAACTATATGATCCATTTTCTAGAAAACATTCGGAACTTTCAATGTGGATAGAAAACAAACAAAACCAACCTCCATTTCTTGCATAGAATGGTTGTGGTTCCAAAAATCTCCCCCTTTGGGTTTGTTGGCAATCACTAGATAAATTCAATAGACCACCAACTACAAGCAAAGCCTAAATCTCAAGAAACTACTCAACCAACACTCTAAGTCTATGCGAGAAATGCTCGATGTAGAAAACAAGAGGGGAAGCATGAATTGGGATCCCATGTTTTTGAACTCTTAAATACACCACCAAAGATATTCTCTTAATATGCCACAGAAGAATTACATATCTTGAATGTATTTCTTCTCCTCCTAACACTGAATTCTCATCGTGTCATAGAAGAATTATATATTCATTACATGTTCATGTCCGGAATTCATAATTTATTCCTTTATCCCCCATTGAAAATAATCCCAAATTTCAGTAAAAGTTTATTGAATAGCTCAAAACACCCCTGGACAATATATCCCCTATAAACCCGCATCACATCGACTAAAAGATTAAAAAAAGTTAACATAACTGGGGAGAGGGGAATTTCATAACCTCCTTATGCACTAGGAGGTGGATGAACACTAAGGTTCAACTAATATTTCTCAAACACAACCACTGACAGTGGCTTGGTCAAGATAGCAACCACTTTCTCATCAATTCCCACATGATTCATTTTAATCACGCCTTGTTCAACATTTTTCCTTCATAAAGTGATATGTTATTTCAATATGTTTTGTATGATAATGATGAATAAGATTCTTCATAAGATCAATTTTTCTATTGTTATCACAGTAAATCACCATTGGTTGTTTTACCTCATCAAAAATATCTTTCACTTGTTGCTTCATCCATAGTAGTTGAGTGCATGCCTTTGTAGTGGAGATATACTCAGCTTTCATCGTACTAAGAGAAGTAAATTATTGTCTCTTTCTCAACTAGACAACATATTTCTTCACAATATATAATGCTCCACCACTGGTGGACTTTCTGTACACTACATCTCTAGCCTAGTCAGTGTCAGAAAATGCTGATAATTCACTGTCCCTTCCTGCAGTAAATTATAACCCATAATTATGAGTACCTTGAATGTACCTAATGATTATTTTTACTACTGTCATGTGTTCTTTCTTCATATTACTATGAAATTGAGCCTCTAAGAAAGTTGTAATGACAACATCATTCCGTTTTTCCATTAAGTATAGTAGGCTTCCAATAATTATCTTGTACATGGTGGGATCTACAGAGGTCCCATACTCATGCTTTCCATGTTTCGTTCTAATTTCAATCAGAGTTGACATTGGTTTGTAGTCACACATATTAAATCTATTCAGAAACTCTCTTATATACTTTTCTAGATAAATGAATGTGTAATAATTCTTTTGAGTCACCAACAGTCTCATGAAATTTGTGAGATCCCCAATCATAGATTTTCAAACTCTGATTTCATGTGATTGGAAAATTCATCCACAGACTTCTTCCTACTACCACCAAATATAATGTCATCAACGTAAACTAGAACCATGAATTGATCTTTTGGAGAATTATTCAAATATATATTGTGATATAATCCTCCTATTTTGAATTAAATCTTCTTGAGATAAGAATCCAGTTGGGAATACCATGCTCTTGGTGCATGCTTCAAACCATAGAGAGCCTTCTTGAGTTTAAAAACCTTTGTTTCACCAGTACCAAGAAGACAACCCACTGGTTGTTCGATGTAGACTTATTTTTCAAGAGAAACATTCAATAATGATGTCTTGACATCCATTTGATATAATTTATATCCTTTTTGGATTTTTGTGGCATGAAAAATCCTGATTGACTCCACTCTAGCCACTAGAGCAAAGGTTTCTTCAGTACCAAGACCTTTAATATGTGAGTATCCTTTACATACCAGTCATGCCTTATTTATGATAACACTTCCATGCTCCTAAAACTTGTTATTGGAAATCCACTTTGTACCAATCACATTATAAGCTTTGGGTCTCTTGATTAGATCCCATGATTGATTCTTGATAATCTGATATAACTCTTCCTTCATGGAATTCACCCATGATTCATCCTTTGCAGCTTTATCAAATGAGGATGGTTCCAAAACTTACATAAATGCATAATATGTGTTATTTATCATTATACATGTTTGTGTAGATGCAGTCCAATCCCCAATAATGTTTGATTTAACAATTTTTTTTCTTTGATTCCTCCTTTGAGATTCAACCGCATTCTCTCCAGCCAAGGTTTCCTCTTCAGATTCTTCTTCAGAGTCAACATCATGATGTGACTCAAGATTGTTTTGTACACCTTCTATTTTTGTATTTTCATTTACTCCACGTTCACATTCTTACTCATTTTGTATCACATCCGCATATGAAACCCTTAAAGCATTTGTCATTTTATCTTCAATGATCTTAACATCACTGCTTTCCACAATCCTTTCTAGGTTCTTGTTGAAACACTTGTAAGATTTTCTATTCATTTTGTATCCAAGGAAAATTCCTTCATCTGCTTTGCCACCATACTTCCCTTGATGCCCTTCTTTGTTTCCGATGAAGCATTTACTACCAAAAACACGAAAGTACTTCAAAGAGGGATTCCATCCATGCCATAATTGATATGGTGTCTTTCTCTCACCCATAGAAAGCCTGTTCGATTTTGAATATACATTGCATCTTTAATGGCCTCTTTCCAGTAAAGTGGTGGAATACGACTCTCAATCAGGATAGTTCTTGACATTTTGTTCACCTATCGATTCCTGCACTCAACAACTCCATTTTTTTGGGGAGTTCTCACAGCATCTACATCATGTTGTATCCCATGCTTCTCTCGGTAATTTTCAAATTCAATGGATGTGTATTCCCCTCCATTTTCAGATTGAAACACTTTTATTGTTTGTCTAGTATCATTCTCAGAAATTTTCCGATATGTTTTCATGCATTCAAGCACTTGTGGCTTCTTGTGTATAACCATTCCACATGCCATTCTACTGTAATCATCTATGAAAAGGACGAAGTACCTTTCTCCATGAGTTCCAAAAACATTTATCATCCCCCATACATCTATATAAATTAGATCAAGAAGATGAGATTCCCTTTTCTTCTTTGGATTATATGAAATGCAGACCAGCATCCCCCAAATGTAAGCATCACAAGACATTTCATGTTCATGCTTCAGGTTGGAAATATCTATGACAATATTCAGTTTTGATATTTTTTCCATGTCTTATTGATTGATGTCCTCCAATCTCTGATGCCATAGTTTATTTTCTTATTCAATAGTCATCTAGAAATTTTTTTCTTTACTATCAACCCGATATAGGTTTCCTTCAGTTCTGCATCCCTTCATAAGTGAATTTTATATCTTTCCTTTTATAGTTCATCCTTTATAATTAAATGTATATATAAGTCCTGAGTCACAAAGTTGACTAACACTGAGGAGATTATGACGTTTTCCATCTACATAAAAAAAATTAGTTTTATTTATCTCTCCATTATCTAGTTCAGTACTTCCACTACCTTGGATTTTCATAATTCCATCATTACCGAACCGTACTGTTCCATCAACCCTACTCTTGACATCCGTTAATAGGCCCACATTACCTGTCATATGAGACGAACAACCACTATCCAGAATCTAGGTGTTTTTGCTTTTTGTATCTTTTAGGGCCACCTCTGCAAGGTTGGATTTCTCAATTTTCTTCTTTTCTTTCCATGAGACATTGGATTGAGTGTAGAACACTGATGGCCTTTCAATTCTCTCTTCTGCGTACATGGGTTTTTCACAGTTGAAATATTCTTCCAGAGGAGAAAACCTATTTTTAAGAGAAAATTTGTTGTATTAACGAGCTTTGACTTGCCTCAGACTCTGGTATGAGGTGTCCATGTCCCTCCTCTACCTGCAATCAATGGCATTATGACCAAAGTTATAACAACGAAAACAATATCCATAGAAATTGTTTCTTCTAAAAGAATTAGTATATGAATTTTTTCTCCTTTTTTGATCTCCCATATCTTCTCCATTAAAATAGCTTCTTTCCTCTTCATAATAAGACATGGTATGAACCAAATATCTATATAAATGACCCTTCATGAGAGAAAATGTCTTCTCACTTTTGTTTATCGTCATTCCATCTTCCATGAGATAATAGTTTGAGTACCTCTTATTCATGGAGGCTCGAGGACAGTCTTATGTTCATCATTAAGATTGAATTGTAGGTTTCTTTTTCAGCACTTCAGGTGACTTTTCTATATGACCCACTTTCAGCTTTCCTTTATTTTGACCCCCTTTATTTGCAACATTTGATGATTCAGCCTCACAACTGATTCCACTATTTCCTATGGAAGCAGGTCTTTGATCATTCAAAATATCTTTAACTACATTAGAGCCACGTTTTTCTCTCTCCAACAACTCATAATATTAGAACCTTATAAACTATATATTCTTCGTTGATTCTTTTGAAATTGATTCACTCTCAAGTTTACTCCTAAGATTAACACATTCCTCCTCAAGACCCTCAGTATGCTTGGAATTTTCTTCCAGTTTGGAGGTGAGGTCATTGATGACCTTTGCCTGCCCTACAATTATCATCTTTATATCCACTACATCATCATTGATTTCAAGTATTTTAGATTATAATTTAAAAAATTTATCCAGTCATTCAATTTCAACTTCAAGCTGATCAACATATTCTGTTGATTCTTCTAGAATTGATTTATACTTATTGCAACTCCTACATTTAATCTTAAGATTACTAACAGCATCCTTAAGTTGAAACTCAGGATTGGAACTAGTTTTCAACTAATTATCTCCACCATTATCTTCAAATTTTTCAATAGTGGCCATCATATAAGCATGGTTTGTAGTTTTAAATTCTGGTTCTTCTTCTTCACAGAATTCATTATCATCATCTTCATCTTCACAGAAAAAAATCATCTTTGGAAATTTCTTTCTAAATTTGAAGTCTCCATTTTTTAGAAACATTTTCTAAGTCTTCTCAATGTTTTTATCTTTACTATCTTCATCATTGATCTTTCTTAAGCCCTGAGAAGCAATGTGCCCAACTTTTCCACAATGAAAGCAAGCAAGATGTAACATCCCTTTGAATTTACCTTTTCCCTTATAGAACTTATTGGAAATGAGAGAAAGAATTTCTTTTTCATCATCGTCTTCAACACTAATATCTTTTGAAATTTTCAATTTCTCCATAGCTTTGAATTCTATTTCCTTTCTCACTCGAGTTGTATCATCTTCTGGTTTGACTCTCATTTCATATGCAACTAGGCTGCTCTGCAGATCATCCAGAGAATATTTGGAAATATATTTTTTCTCAAGAGATGACAACTTTTCATTGTACAAGGGTGGAAGTCTTATCAATATTCTTTTTACAATGTCAACGTCTTTGATTTCTTCACCTAGACCTCGAATTTCTCTAACCACTTCAGTAATTTGATTGAAGAAGGAGTTATTATTCTCATCTGCATGTATCTTTATATCATCAAACCTATTATAAAGGACTTGTAGTTTCTCCTCCTTCACTTTTATCTCTCCTTAATAAATATTTTCAAGTTTATCCCACATGGACTTTTCTGAGGTGAAACTCATCACCTTTAGGTAGATCTGATCAGAAAGGGCTGCGGTTAGAGCATTCTGTGCTTTAGCATCTGCATCAAAATATTTCCCATCTACATCAGTCATAGCCAGCCCTTTTGGATCAGTAAATTGTATACCTTGCACAGTTGAAAATAGGAATTCAATTCCAAGGGATCTCAGATGATATCTCATTCTAATCTTCAAAATATGAAAATTACTTCCATCAAAGTGTGGGACTCTTCTAACGCAGGCTGAATTCTCCATGACGGTATAAGAAAACTTAAACTTTGGCAACTTTCTTCTGATACCACTTGAAGGACCCCAAAACACTATGAGAGGGGAGGTGTGAATCAGGGTGACAACCTTTTCTTTTTTAAGTTGTTTATCTTGTTCCATAATTTGTAGTAACTTGTTAAATCTATCAAAAAATGAAAGCAGGGAGATGACACAACACTTTTACTTGGTTCACCGTAGAGGGATGCGTCCAAGGAGCAAACGCCGGTAGTGTGTCGGTCGTACCCAAATCCACTAATCTTTAATAGTTTGAGGATTATAGGATTTGGTCACAATCACTCTATTCTAGGAACACTTAATTTATAAAGGTTCAAGGATAGCTCATTGGGTCCCTCAGATCACTTCCCTCGACTCCGCCAAGCTCACTACCTTGAGAGAAGTCAAACTCAGTTTTTGGACTTGATGGTCACTTCAATAGATTTTCATTGAAGTTTTTGTATCTATTCCACATGAGACACTGCTTGAATTGAAGTCTTGAATTCATAAACTTGAAATAAATGAACCATTGTACCAGAAATTAAGAACATGTATTCAGCATACACTGACAATTGCGCGCTAAACCTACCATGTGCGCGCAAGATTAGATTTGTGCGAACAAGATTTTCTTTTCAGGTAGAAAATATTTCATACAAATACACCCTTTATGTGATTCTATAACTTTTTTCATGCAACTTAATTATTTTCCGCGCAACAGTAATTTTTCTGCGCAACTGTAGGTTTTCCATGAAACTCCCTTTTTGTGCAACTTTTATGCACATCAGAACTCGGATCTTCTGTAAGTATTTTTCTATGACGAATGAGGGGGTCGCCTCTAATTTACAGGAATCGCTGACCCCAATGAACAAAACCCCCCATGTCATGCAAAAAATCCCATTCTACATGCAATGTGTTTTACACATGGACCGTTTTCCATGCAAACTCCAGATTTTTCATGCAACTCATGCCTTTGCCATTTTTGGGCATTCTGATACCGAAACACCTTTTACGTGAAAAATTAAAAATTAATTTAGGGTGTATTCCATGATCTTCATTCACCTTTGTTTTCCAAGAACACATCTCTCCATTTTTCAATTTTCAAGCCCGAAAATTTGGCAAACACTGGAGAACGATGCCACTTTCTGTACTATTGTCTGCTTGAACTGCATGATCTCTTTTCTAGAAAACATTATGAACTTCCAATGAGGATTGAAAACAAACACAAACCAACATCAATTTCTTGTATAGAATGGTCATGGTTCCAACAATATTTTGGGTGTATCCCGAGTGATATTTTATTAATGAATAATTAAAGAAATGATTTATCCCTTATATCCATTGATGGAAGATTATATCTTAGGACCATTGATGTGAATGGAACTACCTATATAAATCCATGGAAATTTTTTTTATTGGGGGAGTTCATTTCTAAAAAGTTAATGAAAGAGACATTGAGCATATAGGTTGATGACATCGACATGAAACCTTCTGTATAAAGAGATATCATGGTAACGAGATTATATTAGATGATAAATTTCCATAGGAGGATAGATGTAATTATGAAGTTAACTTTTTCTCTATGGATGCCTTGGCATGATACTAGATGATAACCTTGGAATTTTGACAGTTATTCCTAATTCCAATGAGAAAGAGGCCTAAAGGGTAACACACTAAGTCTATCCACAGTCTCCATTAAAATTATAGTAATAAATTTAATAAGTTAGAATAAAAAAATATTTATTCGTGTTTGGTTGATCGCAATAATTTAACTACAAGTTATTCTAATGAATAAGAGAGTAAAATAATAATAATAAATATTTATTTGAAATTTTGGTGAAAATATCATTTATTATATTTATCATTGAACAATTTTGTGATATTTATTTATTAAATAATCATTATTTGAGGATTGGTAAATATTGACAAGGGAAAAGGGACTGGGTTTGATGGTCCAATTAGAAGTGGTATAAGTGATTTATATTTATATGAATTATTTTTTGAACATGTCAAGAGTTTAATAATAATATTTATATAATTATTTTTGGATTTTGATACTATAAAGGATTATAAATATGGAAAGGGTTTAGTGTGAAATTTTCTAACCATAAACCATTCATAATAAATATCTAATTATATATCTTTCCTAAAAAAAATTTGGGTGTCCACAACAAATAGAGTGAGACTCTCTTAATCCTTAGAGAGAGATTAAGTGATATAGAGTTCTCTCATACCCTCATATCTCAGTATAATGATATATTATCAATAGTTCTTCCTCTCTTGAGAATAATTTTTCTGTGATCTATGATGAATAATGAAATTGATCCGGATCTTCCATGCTACCACTCAACAATTCTATGGTTCCCTTCAGATATATTGGGCCACATGTGGATCACTAATAGAGGGATTTTGTACTTTAATCCAATAGTGAAGTGATAGAAAGATAATATATATCCCATAAAATCATCATTGAAAGTGGAATTACTAGTCGATGTAATTCTATATCTGCTCATAAATTCATGAAAAATTACATGTGAAGATAATTTTTAAATGATTATGGTATTTTAATCTAGTTAAGTAATCCACTATTTGTATTGTAAATTAAATATTGATCATATTAATTAATGATTGCACACGATTCATGAAAAAAAGATGACTTGTTCGTAGCAACAAAGAATAGTTCTTCTACACCCATAACCTACACTACAGACATTTACAAGTTCAAAAGACTCACCCGATGATCCTAAATAGGAATCACACAACTAAGAACACGAAGGGTCTATCCATCATATAAAATCCACTCTATCATGTTGAGTCAAATAATTAAGGAATATTAGGAAAATGTTATGAATTTCCCATCATCCAACAACCAAGAGGGTCTTAGTGAGACTTTCATCTAGTGGCACAACCATAATCCCATAGGAATAATAGTTCAATCTCCAAAATTTCACAAGGAATAAACAAAACAAAGGAAAAAATATATCAAGAATCTATAAAGGATCAAAAGAACTGTACATAGAAATAGGTCAAGTCTCCTAAGTTGGTTCACCAAAACACAATGATCAATAAATAAAATCATCTAAGACCCAAGGATTTGACCAAAGTGGTACTACCCACTAGAAAAATTCAATACGATCAATATAGGTTCTATCCTAGTATTAGGTGAGGGTGATATGATACCTCTCTCTTAGAACACCACTTCCTAGTGAACCTAAAAAAACAAATGGAATATAGAAAAAATTCCAATAAATCTAAACACCCAACCAAGGCTTCCAATGTATAGACCCTCAAAAGATGAACTACAAAACAAGGGTATCATCCCATCAAAATCCAAGGACATAAATATTTGAGTCACATGTACCTTTGAAATAATTAAACTTACCTTAAGAATAATCAAGGAGGAAGCCAAAGAAACACCCTCAAACACAAACTAACTAAAAAAATTAATTGATCAAGAACCATTAATAGAAAATCCCTAAGGGCTAACAACACCTGATACCTTTTTAAGAGGCATATTCAAATAGTGTAAAACTAGAACCCCAAATGAATACCATGTCCATCAAACTTAACGAAATATAAAACTCTCTTCACAAAAAACCATAAAACCCTGATTTATAATTTTTTTTCATAAGAATCATTTTTGTTTAACTAAAATGAACTTTTAATATCCTTTACATAAATAAAACATAATTTAAAACACCCAAATAAAAAAATAATATAAATTTAAAAAGAAAATACCACATGAATTGCCCTTTTAAAATATTATTGAATATTATTTTAAAAACTCACCAACTAAATATCAATATCCTAAATACCCATTTAAAAACATTTTAAAACTTTTGAACTTCTTTTTGAAAAAACATCATGTTTCTTAAAACAAAAAATCCATTTTAATCCATTTTAAGGAAAATACTTGTTATTCATTTTAAAGAATACATTTACCATTTAAAACCAAATTTTCTTTTCAAGTCTACATTGAAAAAGGATAATATGAATATGCTAATAAAAACAATTATAAATACAAAATAATCCAAAAATTAAAATTCAAAATAGGATAATGGTACTTCATGGGTACCCCACATGGTTGGAAGGACTATGTTCCGACCATTCCACTAGCCATGATATTTTTTGGAACCATATGCACATGCTCCACAAGGTTTGTGAGGCCATGTGAGCAAATAGAGCGTCCATTTACAGTCCCTTTTCAACAAAAAACATAAGAAATCACAGAACAACCCAAAAATACCTCAAAACCCCAAAAGAAATTAATTCAAATAAAAATCCCTCATAAAAATAAAAGTAAAACTCAAAATCATAATTTAAATCTCGACATCCCTAGGTAACACAGTTTTCATCATGAGAGGTATTGATCAAGCACCTACCTACCCATGACCTACTTCCTGAGTCCAAAAACCCAACATATCATCTACTACACTTGAAAAATAATAAAGGCACTTCTATAACCTAATCCCTATTAATAACATAATAATTAATACCATATTATCAAAAAATATTATGAATTTCCATCCATTAGATGACTGAGATGGATCGTGATTAGGACCAAGTGGCATTCTTGACCCCCCTGAGCTGGAGACAAGAACTAGGGCATCAAAATAAACATAGTGGGAATGATTTTTCCCAAAAAATAAATCAACATATAAGAGTAAATTCTATAATAAATTCAATTATGATGCATCCATATATTTAAAACCCATGAAGAATCAGATAAGCAGAATAAAATGATTTGATATTATATAAAATAAATCCCCATATTCACATATAACTCCCTATAACTCAATAACCCTAGTTTCAACATCTAAATTCTACATGTATAAAAACAACCTATAAAATATTAAATAAAAAATGGAGGAAAATTTGGTCAAACTACAAAAGAACTCAAAATAAATATTGACATACCTGAACATGCTATCCTGTATGACCTAAAGTGAAAATCCATTCACTAATATAAAAAACCACTTGAGGATTGGTCCATGAAAAGATTAAAATAAGTGGAAATCATCATTTTTAGAACCTAAACCTGTATGATCAACTCAAACTACATATACCAAGTGGTTTAAGTAAGGTGTGAGGTAAATAGACCTGTAGTGTTTCACCAAATAGTCCATGCATCCACTTTTTAAAAACACTCTATAAATTATAGTTTGATAATGAATTAATTTAATAATATTGATTTCATATAAGTTAGAAAATAAATCCATGTGATTTATTTCTAAA
The DNA here is from genome assembly GCA_963277665.1 of Viscum album. NCBI lineage: Eukaryota > Viridiplantae > Streptophyta > Magnoliopsida > Santalales > Viscaceae > Viscum > Viscum album. The sequence goes on along the minus strand of OY728128.1, from coordinate 1,106,823,385 downwards.
AATCCATTTTACAAACCAATAGTTTGGATACATGTTTTTGAAAAAAAGTTTCTAATTCATGGTTTGATTTATTATTTAAAAATATACAAAAGGGAACTAAACGATCCTAAATAATTCACTAAAAAAATACCAGTAAGTAGAAAAAGTATTATAATACATTTATCAAAGTAATGATCAAAATGTTATAAAAAATTTAATGTAAGTACTAAAAATAAAAGGTTCAATGTGAGAAGGCTATAAATCCTGAGCAATTTAAAGTAAGTCAAGAGTAAAATAAGAATCGACAATCAACAATTTAAAATAGGAATCATGGGATAAACAACTTTGGTCACTATGTTTAGGGGATCTTAGAACATATACATTACTAACTATGGTCATTACCTCAATTAGTGGAGAGATTCTATAATCACATCATTGGTTAGAGAGGGGGGGAAATATATATACCTCACAAGAATAACTAGTGGTGGGGGAACCTCATCCTGCTCTATGTTCACCAACCCAAGTACCCAAGTTTTCATGTGAGGTTTAAAATCGTCCAAAACAATAGATAATAAAATATATTTTATTAAGTAACATAGAAAAAATTTTCTTTCTAGAACATAAATCAATCCCATATATACAACAAAACTCTAGGTCTTCCACTTCAGGAGTAGCACAATTTTAGGAAAAATTAAAAGAATTACAATCAATACTTTTTATCAAAAAACAAATAATATGTTTTCCAAAAACACCATAAAAACTATTCCCAATTCATTTTCATTTGAAAATCATAATCATTCACAAATCCACATTTTAAATTCCAAATTGGAATTCAGTTTCAATATTAGTAGTTTGATATATATATATATATATATAAATTGGTGAATACCCCCATATATGTGCAAATATACATACCAACATATGTATATATACACATAAACCAATTTGAGAACACATACCATTTGATAATTTCATTGAAACCATAGAAGAAACCGTTATTTGAAACCCACATAACATAATGGAACTATAAAAATATAATGAAAAATTTCCTTAAGTCCTTAGTCTATAACTATAAATAGGTAAACCGATAAACAATATAGAATCAATTAAAATAAATTCATTTAAAAATATTTTCACAGAAAATCCCCTAGAAATTATCTTGAAATTGAAAACTTCCTATTTCAAATACCAAAATTCTTTGAAATCACCTTTTAATAATTTGACCATACACTTATCATAAAAAATTTCAAGGAAAAAATATTTTAAAAAATTAAATCATTTTATGGGTTATTGGGATAAATAAAAAGAACATAAATAAACCTACCTAGGACAAGCATAAATGATGTAAAACCTATAAATAAATAGAGAGAAGGGTTATAAGTGGTGACCTCACACCCTAAAAATAAAAAATATTATTTTAGAACCATTAAACCACATTGGGTTTGACTTAGATTCCATGTAGTAATAGGAGAAAGAAAAATTATTGTGAGAGGAGAGGAAAGAGGAAGAATAAAATAGAAGGAGAGAATGGAGGTGAAAATACTCTAACATGGGATGAATCACCATGAAATTAGAGGGAGAGGTGAAGTAAATGAGGGTAGTGGAGAGTGTGGAGGAATTTCTAGGGAAATTATTGGGTTGATCATAAGAATGGGGAAGGGATGGACCCAAAATAGAGATTTAATTTTACAAAGGGTATAATTAGGTTTTTTAAATTTTAAAAAACTAGGTACAATATATGATTTTCACGTGGTTTAATAAAAATTATTCCCTACACTAGGAAAACAAAATTACATACATGGTTTGGTCACACAATTGGACAAACCATGAACTAACATGGAAAATAAATACTATGATTATAGACTCACCATCATGGTAGCTTCTCTGTTTGGACAACTGTACGACAAGAAAAAAATAATAATTTAAAAAAAAACCAAAATAAGGAATTTGATCCCCTAAAAAAAAGTAAATAAATAAAATAAATATTTACTAATGGATGGGGTGTGACATGATATATAAAGGGAGTGAATCTATGATAATAATAAAACAAAAAATGAGTGAAAAAAACTTCTAACCATCTCTATGTGACATAATGGATCACTCCCACCATGTCACATCCACTAAAACTGAAAACAAAAACTATAACTAATATCCACTACCTCTAATAGGTTCTTTTAATTTACCTATATTAGTCAAAATAAGGTTTAGAGACACCTAAATGGTGTTTGTAGGCTGTGAGCATAACTCACCTAGTGTGATCCCATAAAGTGTTCCATGAGAAACATTTATTAGATAATCTAAATAACAATCATGAGATATTCCCTAGTGTTAAAATGGTCAAGGACTAAGAGTATCCTCATACTAATCCATATCCAAACCAAGAATATATAACTACACATTGGATATTATCTAGAGTCTCATACTAAATCATCAGTATCACCACTAGCATGTGTGACATCGTAACTAGGGAGGAGTGGCATAATAACATAGTTTGGAACTTGTCCTAGGTTCCCCACCTAATAACCCAAGGTTCACATAAGGCACAATAATTATCAAATAATTACAATCCATTTTCAAACCAATCCCTTAATCCATCTTATTGAAAACTATAAATTTATCAAGCACAAGGTAGTACTCCTCAAATTCTACTTATAAAACATTCATTTAATATCACTTTGTTTAATCACACAAAAATAGAATCTTTGGAAAATAAATTAAAAAATATAAATCAGTTATCATTTATGGAATATAATACTTTAATATACTTTTAAATCCTATTTATAAGATTCAAGAACATATAGTTCTTTTAAAAGAATAAGTGTTAAGAACTACCTTCCTTAAATCAATGAAATCACTGGGGGATGGTGTTAACCCACTAAATAAGAGGAGGAAAGGATATTATAATATTTTTAAAGGACATAAATATAAAAAAAAATTATCATTATGATTATATAACATGAACCTTATGCCATTATGGCTATTGGTATATAGGAAAACCATGAATAATAATTTGAAAACCCCAAGGAGAAGTAAGAAAGATACATAAAGATTTCTTAATAAATAATGAAAGAAAATCGTTCATAAAAATAGTGGTAAGGGATGGTAAATAATAGGTTCAATAAATTAGGCCTATAAAGATAAAATTGGGAGAAAATAAAGGAAAAGGGGGTGAAATCGATATGGGTCATAAGATTAAGTTAAAATATTTAATTTTTGGGTAGTTAAAATAGTTTAGATACATAAATTTGGAAAACCATGAACCAACTGTGTGGTAACCACTTTGAAGGAATCACCTTATGTAAGGGTAGTTATCATGATTTACCTTAATCTTACACTAACTAAGAAATGGTTGACCCTATTCATACACACCATGCATATAACGACCCATACTTTACATACATTGTTAATACTTCAAAATTGAAGCACACTTATTACAACATATGACAAAACCACAAAGGACCGTATAGGTATAGTGTCTTTAGAAACTGGGAAACATAAACAACTGGTTCATAAATCTTCTACAGTGTCTCCCATTTATTTCATCATATATAGGGTCCCTTTTAGCATAATCTACTTAATATCCATCTTCCTGACCTGGGTAAAAGAAAACATAAAAAGGGTGAGCTCAAATGCTCAGCAAGGGAAAATAAAGGAAATAAAAATCATATCATATCTTTTTGAAAATCAAAACCTGCAAAAGAGATCATAATATCTTAACATGGAATAAATCATAGAAGTGAAAATGAGATCTCCATAATCATAACATAAAACTTGAAACTTTGTGGCATGCACACATAATCATGGAAAATCATTTCTTGTTAGTCATGACTCATTGCCAAGACTATCTTAGTGGACAAAGTCCCTTTCTGAACCGAGTTCACTCCTCGTTTCAGTCCTGTATTACTGAACCGAAATAACCTTCCGTTCCAGCCATGTCTATCTCATGAGATATAAAGTCTTTACCCAATGCATTGGAGGGAGATATAGGTCCCACCCATCTTATAATGAATCCTTTCTTATGTGTTCCACATAATCATAAAACATACATCATCGCATAACACATGTAACAAAAATGGGATTCTTGAAACATCATGACATCATAAAACAATTCATATAAGATAAAGGAATTCATAAAAATATTTCCATCACAACATAATCAAATCCATGTAATAATAGGGATAAAAACAGAACCCTTTTATTATCTTATATGGAAAATAATTTTGATAAAATACTTGAACTACATTCTTGAGGAAAATATCCTTTCTACTTCAAAAATATTTTTCCTTTCATAGCATGTCATACGACTTTAAAATAAAAGAAGTTGATTAAAAATAAACTTGAAAACTTGTAAAGGAAGTTTCTTGGAAATAATGTTTTAAAAATCCATTCATGCCGTATAAGTTAAAAAAAAACATTCTTCGTACTTTTTTCGGAAAAGTCAAAAAGTACCTCGTACGGAAAAACGACAAAAGATTCCTTTCATATTCTTTACTAAAAACTCACCTAAGGGTAAAATTGGATTTAAACTATTGCAAGTGGATGGAAACAATATTACATATTGAGGGAACAAGGATGTGGATGATAAAATACACCCCAGTAAATACTTACGAATAAACAATCTCGGATAAAAATGAGATTGTGATATTTCCCTTACCTTAGGTCCGATTTGCTTTGTACGTGTCCGAAGCTCCTTTATAATGGTTTAAATAATGTTATTGACTTATTCCAGAATATGATATCATATATGGTCATATTATTAGCTTCTTGTTAGTAATATTTCATTGTTACTTGTTACTCGGGTCTTTATAAATTTTTGTTCTTATGCGTGTTTTGTCGAATAAATTCTTATTCTTATCTTTAGGTTATAGATAATTCATTTCCAGAATGGTATTAGTGTAGTATATACCATATTCATTCATTCAATTCATTTATATAATCATTATGAAATGAAGATCATGTAGAACGAGTCGCATCACATCGTGGAGACGGTATTCCGTACGTACGCACGAGTGATGATATCGTTCCTATGATCGTGGAATTGTATTGGAGTATATATATATATTATTTCAGTATCAATATTACTTAATAATAATCATATATAGTTACTCATTACACCATTATACCCATCCTTGTGAGGTGATGGTGGAAAATAGATTACACCACGGCGTGGAGACGGTATTCCGTACGTACGCACGCGCGGTGATTTCATTTTTCCGTAGGATGGATAGAAGGTGAATTAGGGTTGTTTCATATTTATAATAACATATCAGTATGTAAGTAATACTGATGTTATTACTTTATCATGAAACAACTAAATAATAAGAAGTTGAAGAAGAAAGAAATTGAAAAGATCGGTAATGGATATTACCTCTTCTTTGGAACGCCTCTTTGAATCCTCCACTTAAGGAACTAAGATTGGTATTTGGAGAAGACCAGGACCTCTAGGATTATTCTAGGGAAGTGGAGAGGAGAAAATTGCAGGGTTTGGCCGAGATTGAGTGCTCAAATTGGTGTGAGGAGGAGGGGGAGGAGGTGCCCTTTTATAAGGGAGGAGAGGGGCACCTTAGGAATATCTCAAAATATTATTTTATATTAAAGTCAAAATCGGTTTATAATGGTTCCAAAGGGTCTTATTTCGAAGCTAAAGTGGGGATGGGTCGAAATCCTATAAACCAATAAGATTTAGACAAGTTTAGGGTATTATTTTAACCTTATCAATTAGATTTAACTCTAAGTTAATTAATTTAACTTTTACCGTGTCTTTTTGTTTTCTTTCACTATATGGTTAATACACTTACTATAACATGCCAAACGAACCCCAAATTGTTTATTATTAATATATATATCCTTATCTAAGTCATTTGGCCGAACCTTAGATTTTTAGGAATAAAATAACAATTAATAATATAATATTTGATTTAAAAACTATTTTTTGTCAATTTTGACACTATTTGATATATGATTTTTGTGAAAGTCATAACAGAATTATATGTTCAAACCAAGTTGATTAAATCAACATTAATATATCATAGTAACCTAGAAAATTAGTGGAATTCATAAAAAGTCTCAAATTACATTTATTTTGGTGTTTATAACATCAATTATGTCAATATTTCATTAATAAGATAATTACTGCATCATCATTGTGTCATAAATAAATTAAATTATTTGATGTCTAAAAATTACAAATAAAATACCCTTATGTAGGAAATCTTTGTAGCTTTCTAATGAATATTTATAGTCGAATTTATCTTATGTATAACCCCATATTAAAAATGATTTACTTATTAAACTTTGATTTTAACTATTTTAACCCTTCTTTAAATAAATTAATAATAAATGTCCTAATCTAATCCAAGTGGGCCTAAATGGTCATATTTTATTCCTAAGTTTGTTTTTGGTCGAATTACACTTGTCCAATAGAATTAGGACATGTTTTAGGGTAATATTGATATCATATTTACCCTTAGTTACCCTATTTACTATTAACCGCGGTAAAAATAGTAAAAAGTTACTATTCACCGAAAAATTATTTTCATCTCATTGAACCACATTTTAGTCCCTGATATTAACCGTGTCTCTAGGATTTTTGAAATTCCATTCACAGAAGCGGTAAAATTAAGTTTTATGCAAAATTCAGTTTTTAACCTACCACTTAGTGGTTTCACTATTCATCAAAAATTGAAAGTTTTCAGAAAAATACCAAAATTTCACCCTAGGCTAATTTCGATAATCTGAGTCCAAAAATGAAGTCCATTTTGAAAAATAAAATTTATAAAATTTTAAAAAGTGGTTATTACTATTCATAATGGCTAGTTTTAATAGCATATTGTTGTTTAGTGAAACTCGGTATTGCGTACGACGCAAGCTATCGAGGAAGGTCGCGATTGCGTGCAAAGCAAGCCAAGCAAGTGTTGTGTAGAAAAAGATTCCTTTGATGGTTTATATAACATAAAAGTCTTGGGTGTTATATTCTACCCCCCTTAAAAAGAATTTCGCCCTCGAAATTCGTCACTTTGCGACAAACAGATGAGGATACTTCTCCCTCATCATATCCTCAAGCTCCCATGTAGCTTCTTCAAGTTGGTGGTTTCTCCATAAAACTTTCACCAAGCGAGTGGTCTTGTTTCGTAGGACTTTTTCGCTACGATCCAGAATCTCTATCGGTTGTTCTTCATAAGAAAGATCTTGCTCCAGCGGTACAACTTCTGAGCTGAGTACATGTGAAGGATCTGGTATGTACTTTCTCAGGAGAGACACATGGAACACATCGTGAACTTGAGAGAGATTCGGTGGAAGCGCCAATCGGTAAGCTACCTTCCCAACACGATCCAGTATTTCGAAAGGACCGATATATCTAGGGCTCAACTTCCCCTTCTTTCCAAATCTCATAACCCTCTTCCAGGGAGATATTCGTAAGAACACTTTATCACCCACTTCAAACTCTAGGTCTTTTCATCGGTTGTCGGCATAACTTTTCTGTCGACTCTGAGCTGCTCTTATGTGTTGTTGAATAGATCTGACCTTTTCTGCCATTTCATCAACGAGATCAGGTCCTAATAGATTTCTTTCCCCAACTTCATCCCAGCAAGTTGGATTCCTGCATTTCTTTCCATAGAGAGCTTCATAAGGAGCCATCTGAATACTGGAGTGAAAGCTATTATTATAAGAAAATTCCACCAAAGGTAGGTGTTGATCCCAACCTCCTTTGAAATCCATAGAGCAAGCTCTCAACATATCTTCTAGGGTTTGAATTGTTCTCTCAGACTGACCGTCTGTCTGGGGATGATAAGCAGTGCTGAAACTCAACTCTGTATCCAGAGTATGCTGAAGACTTTGCCAGAACTTCGAGGTAAATCTCGGATCTCGATCAGATATAATAGAAAGTGGTACTCCATGCAATCTTACCACTTCCTTTACATAAATCCTGTCAAGCTGATCTAGAGAGAAATCCTCTCTAATAGGAATGAAGTGTGCAGACTTTGTAAGACGATCAACTATGACCCAGATAGCATTATTGCCTTTGGATGTTTTAGGAAGTCCTGTGACAAAGTCCATAGTGATGTTTTCCCATTTCCATTCGGGTATGGGTAATGGTTGTAACATCCCCTTAGACTTCTGTCTCTCAGCTTTAACTTGTTGACAAACCAAGCATCGAGAGATATATTCAGCAACATCTCTTTTCATGCCATCCCACCAGAAGTACTCTTTCAGGTCCCTATACATCTTCGTGCTTCCAGGATGAATAGAGAATGACGAACTATGAGCCTCATCCAGCAGCTCATTCTTTAATTCGGGGATGGGAGGAACGCAAACCCGATTCCTGAACTTTATTATCCCATCACAATCAAGGTTGATTTCAGGAACATTTCTCACCTTCTTTTGTAACTCGACATCTTCTTTCTGTGCCTCTTTAATCTTCACATGTATAGATGGTTGAACATTCATTTGAGAAAGATAAGATTTTTCCCCTTCCATTATAATTCCAAGATCCATCATTTGTAAATCCATAAATATTGGATCTTTTGTGATCCTCATCATGGATAAACTAGCATGGTCTTGTCGACTTAATGCATCTGCCACCTTGTTTGCTTTCCCAGGGTGGTAATGGATTGAGCAGTCATAATCCTTAATCAGCTCCAACCATCTTCTTTGGCGCATATTCAGCTTCTTTTGTGTGAAAATATACTTTAAACTTTTATGATCAGTATAAATATCACACCTTTCACCATAAAGGTAATGCCTCCAAATCTTTAATGCAAAGATTACCGCAGCCAACTCCAAATCATGTGTTGGGTAATTTTGCTCATGGATTTTCAACTGTCGTGAGGCATAAGCTATCACCATATCATTTTGCATAAGAACACACCCCAATCCCTTCTTGGATGCATCACTGTAGATCACAAACCTTTCTCCACTACAAGGCAGTGTGAGCACAGGTGCACTGGATAACCTTCTTTTCAACTCCTTGAAATTCTCTTCACATTCCTCTGTCCAGACAAACTTAACTCCTTTCCGAGTCAACTTGGTGAGTGGATTAGATAATTGTGAAAAATATTTTACAAAACGTCGATAATATCCAGCCAAACCAAGAAAACATCGGATCTCAGTTACTGTTGTTGGTCTTGACCATATTTCGATAACCTCTGTTTTTGCTGGATCCACAGATATCCCCTCTTTTGAGATTATGTGACCCAAAAATGCAACTTTTTGAAGCCAAAATTCACACTTGGTAAATTTGGCATAAAGCTTCTCCTTTCTCAGGGTCTTCAATATAATTCTCAAGTGATCTTCATGCTCTTCCTTGCTCTTTGAATAGAAAAGAATATCGTCTATAAAGACTACCACAAATTGATCAAGATAGTCTCTAAAGACTCTATTCATTAGATCCATGAAGATACCAGGGGCATTAGTAAGACCAAATGGCATCACTATAAATTCATAGTGTCCATACATTGTACGGAAAGCCGTCTTTGGTATATCCTCCCTTTTGACCCTTAATTGATGATACCCTGAACGAAGATCAATCTTGGAAAAGTATTGAGCTCCGCGTAGTTGGTCAAATAAGTCATCAATGCGTGGGAGAGGATATTTGTTCTTGATAGTGATCTTGTTAAGTTCTCGATAATCAATGCAGAGTCTCATTGATCCATCTTTCTTCTTAACAAATAGAACAGGTGCTCCCCAAGGTGACGCACTAGGGCGTATGAATCCCTTATCAAGATTCCCTTGGAGTTTCTTCTTCAATTCCTGCAACTCAATTGGGGCCATTCTATAAGGTGTCTTTGAAATAGGCAAAGCACCCGGTACGAGTTCTATTGAAAACTCAACTTCACGATTTGGTGGAAGACCTGGTAATTCCTCCGGAAAGACATCATCAAACTCCCGTACAATGGGAATATTCTTAATCGTGAGTTTCTCACCAACTATTTGAGATAAATAACCTTCATTTAGTGGAATCAATACCCATAAGATGGAAGAAATTTCCACTGGAAGGTTATGTTCATCCTTGCATTGATAGACAATCGTAGGTTGATCTGGAATATGAAATGTGACTTCCCTTCTTTGGCAATTGATATGAGCTCCATGTAGAGAAAGCCAATCCATGCCAAGAATCACATCAAATTCCACTAAAGGAAGGATCACAAGATTTGCAGGAAGCACTTTCCCACAAACTTCGATCGGAGAAGAATTATAAACTTATGATGCGACTGTTGTGCCATTAGGTGTTGTCACAGCTAACTCAACATCTAATTGTTGAGGTAATACGGTGATACCCTTAGAAAATTCTATAGAAATAAAAGAGTGGGTGGATCCAGAATCAAATAAAACATTTGCTACTTTAGAGTGGATGGTAAGTGTACCTTTCACCACATCGTTATCGTACTCCACATCGCTGATAGAAATTGCATGTGACTTTCCTTTGTCTTTAGCCTTAAGAGTTTGTTGACGTCGACCATCATCATCAACCCTTGGATTTGGGCATTGATTGGCATAATGCCCCATTTCCTTGCACATGAAACATTGAAGTGTAGTAGGTTCATTCTGTGTATCCCTTCCTTTGTTTGCATCATTAGACATCTTCTTCCCATTATCACGGAATTCAAATGCCCGATGACCTTCCTTTCCACATTTAAAACATTTACTTGTCCCTTTAAGACAACTCCCTCCATGTTTCTTTCCAAACTTTGAGCATAAGGGAAAGTTCATCTTCTTTTCCGTGTGCTCTTTAGATTTTTCTTTGAATTCCATCTTCCTCTTCTTATCAAACCCATGTGACTGATGGGTTACTCCAATCTCCATCTCGACTTTGAGAGCACATCGAACGATTTCCTCGTAGCTATTGAAGTCCCTTATGGCTAACGCCCTTCGAAGACTTGGTTTTAAGCCACTAAAGAATCGATCGATCTTACTCTCAGGTTGGATAATAATACCAGAAGCGTACCTTGCAAGTCTTGTAAAATTTGCTTCATAGGTACTAACAGATTCATCATCCCTTTGCTTCAGTTCAAGAAACTCTTTCTCCATCTTTGTTCGGAGAATACGAGGGAAGTACTTATTGAAAAATAAGTTCTTGAACTCTTCCCATTCCATAGACTCAATTTCATCCCTTTGCCTCGTATTCTTAACAAGATTCCACCATTGATCCGCATCTCCTTCCAAACGATACACTGCTAGGATGACTTTATCATGCTCAGAACATTGAAGAACTGAAAATATCTTTTCAGTAGTACTAATCCATTGTTCAGCAACTAATGGATCAGTAGACCCGCTGAAAGAAGGTGGACGCTACCTCATGAAGGATTCAACAGAATGTTGCTCCCTCCTTTGCTCGTTTGGAAATCCTGCATGATTCATAGCTTGAGAAAGTTGTGTGAGCATGGCTACAAGATTTTGCATTCCAGCTCCCATATCGTTTGTTTGCTCAGGGGGACAATCATTGCATTGCCCATCACATTCCGCATTAACACGGTTCCTTCGGGTTCCAGCCATTGACTAAAACCAAGAAGAATAGTGTGAGCAACACTAATTATAATAGGAAACCACATAATTCAAGAATAAAATTTTCATGCTTATGGTCTTATCCTAGGTTATTCATGGCCATCTCTAAGATTGTGTTCTATGCTTAGACTTATCCTTAGGGTTCTTACTAAGGCTTTCACATCCTAGTTTCCAAAGGTTGACTATACCTTTCCTCTGATACCAACTATAACGACCCATACATTACATACATTGTTAATACTTCAAAATTGAAGCACACTTATTACAACATATGACAAAACCACAAAGGACCGTATAGGTATAGTGTCTTTAGAAACTGGGAAACATAAACAACTGGTTCATAAATCTTCTATAGTGTCTCCCATTTATTTCATCATATATAGGGTCCCTTTTAGCATATTCTACTTAATATCCATATTCCTTACCTGGGTAAAAGAAAACATAAAAAGGGTGAGCTCAAATGCTCAGCAAAGGCAAATAAAGGAAATAAAAATCATATCATATCTTTTTGAAAATCAAAACCTGCAAAAGAGATCATAATATCTTAACATGGAATAAATCATAGAAGTGAAAATGAGATCCCCATAATCATAACATAAAACTTGAAACTTTGTGGCATGCACACATAATCATGGAAAATCATTTCTTGTTAGTCATGACTCATTGCCAAGACTATCTTAGTGGACAAAGTCCCTTTCTGAACCGAGTTCACTCCTCGTTTCAGTCCTGTATTACTGAACCGAAATAACCTTCCGTTCCAGCCATGTCTATCTCATGAGATATAAAGTCTTTACCCAATGCATTGGAGGGAGATATAGGTCCCACCCATCTTATAATGAATCCTTTCTTATGTGTGCCACATAATCATAAAACATACATCATCGCATAACACATGTAACAAAAATGGGATTCTTGAAACATCATGACATCATAAAACAATTCATATAAGATAAAGGAATTCATAAAAATATTTCCATCACAACATAATCAAATCCATGTAATAATAGGGATAAAAACAGAACCCTTTTATTATCTTAGATGGAAAATAATTTTGATAAAATACTTGAACTCCATTCTTGAGGAAAATATCCTTTCTACTTCAAAAATATTTTTCCTTTCATAGCATGTCATACGACTTTAAAATAAAATAAGTTGATTAAAAATAAACTTGAAAACTTGTAAAGGAAGCTTCTTGGAAATAATGTTTTAAAAATCCATTCATGTCGTATAAGTTAAAAAAAACATTCTTCGTACTTTTGTCGGAAAAGTCAAAAAGTACCTCGTACGGAAAAACGACAAAAGATTCCTTTCATATTCTTTACTAAAAACTCACCTAAGGGTAAAATTGGATTTAAACTATTGCAAGTGGATGGAAACAATATTACATATTGAGGGAACATGGATGTGGATGATAAAATACACCCCAGTATATACTTACGAATAAACAATCTCGGATAAAAATGAGATTGTGATATTTCCCTTACCTTAGGTCCGATTTGCTTTGTACGTGTCTGAAGCTCCTGTATAATGGTTTAAATAATGTTATTGACTTATTCCAGAATATGATATCATATATGGTCATATTATTAGCTTCTTGTTAGTAATATTTCATTGTTACTTGTTACTCGGGTCTTTATAACTTTTTGTTCTTATGCGTGTTTTGTCGAATAAATTCTTATTCTTATCTTTAGGTTATAGATAATTCATTTCCAGAATGGTATTAGTGTAGTATATACCATATTCATTCATTCAATTCATTTATATAATCATTATGAAATGAAGATCATGTAGAACGAGTCGCATCACATCGTGGAGACGGTATTCCGTACGTACGCACGAGTGATGATATCGTTCCTATGATCGTGGAATTGTATTGGAGTATATATATATTATTTAAGTATCAATATTAGCTAATAATAATCATATATAGTTACTCATTACACCATTATACCCATCCTTGTGAGGTGATGGTGGAAAATAGATTACACCACGGCGTGGAGACGGTATTCCGTACGTACGCACGCGCGGTGATTTCATTTTTCCGTAGGATGGATAGAAGGTGAATTAGGGTTGTTTCATATTTATAATAACATATCAGTATTACTTTATCATGAAACAACTAAAGAATAAGAAGTTGAAGAAGAAAGAAATTGAAAAGATCGGTAATGGATATTACCTCTTCTTTGGAACGCCTCTTTGAATCCTCCACTTAAGGAACTAAGATTGGTCTTTGGAGAAGACCAGGACCTCTAGGATTATTCTAGGGAAGTGGAGAGGAGAAAATGGCAGGGGTTGGCCGAGCTTGAGTGCTCAAATTGGTGTGAGGAGGAGGGGGAGGAGGTGCCCTTTTATAAGGGAGGAGAGGGGCACCTTAGGAATATCTCAAAATATTATTTTATATTAAAGTCAAAATCGGTTTATAATGGTTCCAAAGGGTCTTATTTCGAAGCTAAAGTGGGGATGGGTCGAAATCCTATAAACCAATAAGATTTAGACAAGTTTAGGGTATTATTTTAACCTTATCAATTAGATTTAACTCTAAGTTAATTAATTTATCTTTTACCGTGTCTTTTTGTTTTCTTTCACTATATGGTTAATACACTTACTATAACATGCCAAACGAACCCCAAATTGTTTATTATTAATATATATATCCTTATCTAAGTCATTTGGCCGAACCTTAGATTTTTAGGAATAAAATAACAATTAATAATATAATATTTGATTTAAAAACTATTTTGTGTCAATTTTGACACTATTTGATATATGATTTTTGTGAAAGTCATAACAGAATTATATGTTCGAACCAAGTTGATTAAATCAACATTAATATATCATAGTAACCTAAAAAATTAGTGGAATTCATAAAAAGTCTCAAATTACATTTATTTTGGTGTTTATAACATCAATTATGTCAACATTTCATTAATAAGATAATTACTGCATCATCATTGTGTCATAAATAAATTAAATTATTTGATGTCTAAAAATTACAAATAAAATACCCTTATGTAGGAAATCTTTTTAGCTTTCTATTGAATATTTATAGTCGAATTTAGCTTATGTATAACCCCTTATTAAAAATGATTTACTTATTAAACTTTGATTTTAACTATTTTAACCCTTCTTTAAATAAATTAATAATAAATGTCCTAATCTAATCCAAGTGGGCCTAAATGGTCATATTTTATTCCTAAGTTTGTTTTTGGTCGAATTACACCTGTCCAATAGAATTAGGACATGTGTTAGGGTAATATTGATATCATATTTACCCTTAGTTACCCTATTTACTATTAACCGCGGTAAAAATAGTAAAAAGTTACTATTCACCAAAACATTATTTTCATCTCACTGAACCACATTTTAGTCCTTGATATTAACCGTGTCTCTCAGATTTTTGAAATTCCATTCACAGAAGCGGTAAAATTAAGTTTTATGCAAAATTCAGTTTTTAACCTACCACTTAGTGGTTTCACTATTCATCAAAAATTGAAAGTTTTCAGAAAAATACCAAAATTTCACCCTAGGCTAATTTCGATATTCGGAGTCCAAAAATGAAGTCCATTTTGAAAAATAAAATTTATAAAATTTTAAAAAGTGGTTATTACTATTCATAACGGCTAGTTTTAATAGCATATTGTTGTTTAGTGAAACTCGGTATTGCGTACGACGCAAGCTATCGAGGAAGGTCGCGATTGCGTGCAAAGCAAGCCAAGCAAGTGTTGTGTAGAAAAATATTCCTTTGATGGTTTATATAACATAAAAGTCTCGGGTGTTACAATGCATGACCACATGGTTTAGAGAACTGTGAAACAACTATGAATACTCCACTAGAAAGATCCATTATCCTTTACATGTCCTAGGTTCATGGTTAGTACTAACTATTCCCTAACCATGAATCGTATCTTTTATTCCCATTTTCATTATTTTGAACCTCTAAATCTTGTATTCTACAATAATATAATAAATAAATTAAAAAATTTGAATAACCATATACTAGTGAACTGGGGGTGTTAAAATTATCCTCACCATGTGACTGTATACCACTACAAAGTCAACCAAAATCATGATAAGAGAAAATATGAGACCAATGATCCCTCAAAATAGATTCATTCTCCCATGTATTATGAGTATCACCCCTATTATTCCATAATAATTGAACTAAAATAATATATTTCCTACATAGTACCTTAATCTAGGAGTCAAAATTATGGATTGTTTTCTTAGACGCTGAAACATACACATCCAATTCTAACTCTTCCCAGCTTAACACATTGGATGGTTTTGGATAGTACTTCTTCAAATAAAATATATATAAAATATTATGATTTGAAATCAGATAAGGTGGAAAATAAAACAATTGTGAAACCTTGATGATTCTTTCAATGATCTAGAAGTGACCCATATACCTCATTTTTTATCTTGTATTTCTTATCAATCTATTAGTGACCTGATTGAGGTGATACCTTTAATAATTATTATTCACCAAATGAAAACCCTAATGGATGATGACGATGATTGGTTTAAGATTAATATTGAATCTCTGCCATATTTATTCATTGATAGAAAGTCTATATATTTTAATTCGTCTATTGAACAAAGATCGGTCCCCGATTAGAGAAGTATCACCAACCTTGTCCCTAAAAAGTGGAGGCTATCCTGGTCAACCTTATAAATATTCAAAGGAATCCACCCAAAAAGTGGTTTGATAGATATCAATATAAGAAAATTATACCAATTATAGATGGGTATCCCATCAGAATTAAATATATAAGATATATGACAAAAAATGTATTCCAAAATCCAGATCACATGTTATATATAGCCATACATTTGAAAACAAATATCATTCAAAACTTGACTTAGGATCACATTATTCTTAATTTACTTTACTAAATCACGAGGTAAACCAGGGATCTGTATAATAAATTATATTATATGGAATCCCATATAGTTTCATGATAACTTTCACATATAACATCCCAAGATCCAACACCTTGGTGTTATCCTTGAATGTAATAAAATAATCTGAATTAGTCAACTGATCAATTATAATAAATATAGAATTATTTCCCTAAAGGTTACAAGGTAATTTGATAATGAAATCCCAAAATATCTCATCCCATTTACTTGGGTGGATAAGAAGGGATAGAGAAAATTATAGGGTTATTAATGATATTCTTTAACCTGTTTAAAAGTGTAGCATCATGACATGAAATCCAGTATTCCAAGCCTCATAAAAGACCTCTTGTATTAGTGTCTCATGTAATAGTAGATCTTAGTTTCTCCTAGATTTAATACCCACTAAGAGTGATATAAATCATTTAACATTTATTTCCTTATGAATAGAGTAACCATATAACAAATATTGAAATAGATAATTACCATATAAGATAATGATCACTCTCTAGTGGTATCCCCACTATATAAAGTCCTCTGGATATCATAAATCTCATAATATTCTGGTTTCTTTTGATGGATAAGATCTAGGAGAGAAATTTTAGACTAAATATTACCTAGAAATATCTTATCTGGGTATTATTTCATATCTACATGAATCTTAATATAGTGACTCATCATGTTCTACACATCACTATATTCTTTCTAGGATTGAGATGAAAATATCTTACAAAGAGAATTGAATACCACATTATCCATTCCCAATGTATAGGTAAGGTGAAATAAAATCTATGAAGGTATTATAACCATATATTTTCATAAGGTATAATGATTTATGAGAGAATATGTAGATCAGGATTTTAAGATCTATATAGAGTAAAAATTTCTCACCAAAATGATAATTCTGTTGACACTTGGGAGAAAACATAACAATTTATAGCTTCAGATCATGGGTTAGGTAATTCTTTTCATGTGGTTGAATTTAGAGAGAACCATAGGCCACAATAAATTAACCCTGTATAAGTACACGAACCAATCCTATAACTGATTCATCATAATAAATGACATAGACCTATAAAGCATCAATTAAAACTAGAATAGGGGATGACTTGAAATTCCACTTCAACTCATGAAAAGGGGATTATAATTAATGGGTATATTAAAACTTACCCCTTTTATAAGTAATAAAAGTATATAAAAATTTTATACTAGATAATTCCTTGATGAATCTTCAGTAGTTTCCCACTGTACCTAAGAATCTATGTATCTTGAAGACATTATTTTATACATCCAAAGACACAGTAGCCTTAACCTTTTCAAGATCAATTGAAATACCTTATCCCCACACAAAATTTCACATGAAATTTACTTCATAGATATAGAAACTAAACTTTAAGAAATTTTTATAGAGGTAATGTTCCCAAAGAGTTCCTAAATAAATCTTCAAGTGATTCTCATGTTCCTCTCTGATTTTGGAATAAGCCAATATACAATCCACAAATACAACAATCAAGGATTTATGGTATCGATGAAATATTTGGTTCATAAGATCCATGAATCAAAAAATAGATTTATATAGGATGAAATTCAAAACAAGATACTCAAAGTGGCCATATATGATTCTAAATGTATTCTTGGAAATGTTGTACTCCATCATCATGAGTAGATGGTACCCCAAATAGTGGTTAATATTTATGATCATGTGATTCAACATCCATTAATCAATTTATAATCAAATATTTACATCCACTTTTATAGTAAAGAGTAGTTGTGCATACCATGGAGAGACACTAGGATGAAAAAATCCCTTGGATTCAAGGAAATCCAACTAAACCTTCAAATATTTTAATTCAAAAAGAAACTATAAGATATTAGATCAACGATATAATCTATATTATAGGTATCAGATCAATGGAAAACTTGACTTCCTTCTGAGGAGGTATCTTTGAGATGTCATTTGGGAACACTTTTAAAAAATCCTTGACCATTGAAGGAAACTCACACTGAAAAATCACCTTCATTGTTCATTACAAAAAATATTTGAAATATGGAATGTCACCCAGATAATTGTGGGAATATTTGGTCCCACATGACTAGACCATAGGTATAAGGCCCCATCCTTAAACCTTACTTAATCTTGAGTTACTTCAAGAATACACGTTGAATATCTTTTCAGGTTTAGAGTTTTAGAGACTTAGATCATAAAACATGAATTACATTCCACATTTAAACAAAGTGGTTACATAAAATATAGTACTAATTTTTCCCATCAACAGAAACATATTTAAAATAAAACATGGATTCTTTATTGACACTTCCTTGACACTATCATCACATCATGTACCTTTCCCTTGACCTGTGAAAAACATTTCAAAAACTTGGGATGAGCATAAAAAGTTCAGTAAGGGATATAAAAGTACAAAATGAAAACATTAGTCCATGCATGAAATCATTCTTTAATCATAAAACATAATCACATACCTCATCAAATCATGAATAAATCATATAAATCATAAGACATAAAGGTAACTTGAGGCATTCATAACATTCTTACGTAGGGAGTAACCCTCATGGTTACGTTTGGAATACCCATCACAGTATATTCCCTAAATCTCTTCGGAGAAACCTTAACGTTTAACTCCTTCGCATTACCCAATGCATTGGAGAGCTATATCGGGCTCACCCACCCTTAGTTTATCACGAAACCACCAGTATTCATAACAATGCCCAGTACCATAACATAATCTTATCACATAAAACATGCATAAAGGAAATATAAAAATTCCATATTTCAATCACAAGATATCAATACAACACATTGATATAATAAAAACATTATGAAAACCATTTTCAATACCAAAATAAAAGAAAAGTAAAACATGGTATTAATTTTTCATTTTAAAAAAAGTTATGGCTTGTATAGGAAGAAAAAACTCAAATAATGGTCACAGCGGTGGAGAAGTCGTTGTCGCCTCATACGTATGACAAAAAAACATTCCTTTTGTCGTTTAGTAAAATGCTTCGTATAAAAAAATATTCCTTTTGAATAAGCGTAAAAGTCAAAGGGGTTTATTCACCGTATAAAAGAATGTTGTGTATAAAACAAAATATGCCTCAATGAATGGAGATTGAGATGAAGTCCCTTACAAAGACGATATCCTTAGATTAAGGATAAATCAATTAAATAATTATGTGTGACAAACGAATACACCAAATATAAGTGGATATTATGTTTAAAACAATCAGAGGTCATTCACACATATTCATATAATGACATATTCAAGGAGTACAAGTTTATCCCAAAGAATCAAAATTGGGTTAAGAAGTTCCCTTGCAAAAATTCGACAGCCTAACGACGTCACTTCAAAATTCAGAAAATGAATTGATGAGAGATAAAAATGGTATCTCATCACTTGGACATAAAATTTACATCAATAAGGATATAGAAGAACATATCCCAACATTACAATATGTAAATTAAAAGACCCAACAAAACAAGTCTTTTAAAAAGAGGAGGATGAAATGTTCACTTACCGACTTGGGTATCTTTCGAAACATACACCCCATGAAAGAAGGAAAATACAACATTGATGTAAATACTTATAAACGAAATTATATTACACAAAGAGTAGAATAATGGGCAGTACATATACCACTCAAAGGAAATGGTGGAAAATGTAGCATAAATCTCACGGGAATAAAAGGGAGATGAAAAATCCCTTACGAAAACTCGGCAGCCTAACGACGCCACATAAAACTTCCAAAAAATGGATTGATGAGATCAAATAGGGTCTCTCATCATATTAAAATAAAATTTACATCAAGAGGAATATAAAATAACATCGCCCAACATAACAAATAGGATCTTAAAAGAAGTGACATAAAGGAGAGTCCTTTAAAAGAAGGAGAGAGGTTGGATCTCTTACGAAAATTTGGCAGCCTAACGGCGCCAATAAAAACTTCCAAAATGGATTGATGAGATAAAATAGGGTATATCATCATATGAACATAAAATGTACAGTAATATTAATATAAATTAACATCCCATTCATAAGAAATATGAGCTTAAAAGGAATGACATAAAAGAGTGTACTTAAAAAGAGAGGGGTAGGATCCCTTACCTCGTATCCGACTTGACTCGATCGTTCTTTAATATCCTGAATAAAAAACTTTAGTTAATTTTTACTTTCTTGAGAACCTTTTTCAAGTTCATTATTCCTTTTATATCACTTATTAACATGTTATGAACACTATGTAATTATTTAAGTTAATAACGGTTGTTTTAACGATTATTGCTACTTGAGTAAAAAATAATCTCTTTATAATTACAAGTTTGTTCATGGGGTAAAATATCCATTATATCAAGAATTATATTCATTATTTAGATATCATATATATATTATATATCCATTATATACATGCATTTATAATATTACATAACATTTAGAGGTAATAAATGAAATGCACCATTCATGGAGACGGTAAGTCGTACGTACACATGAACGCTACTTCCATTTCTATTTCATATTTAATGGAATTAAAACATAATTATACATAATAGTATTAATATTACAGTATGTTATCATATATAATATCATTAAATCTATCCTTTATACGTACCACATATGGTATTAACGAATCAAATCACTTTGAGGGGCGGTAGTCCGCACTTTCGAAAATGGAGATATCGCGTTTACCCATAATGGAAACCATAAAGGTATGAAATAAATGAAAAATACAGAAGCTTAAGGAAAACATAAAAATATTATATATCATATATAAATATAGTGACATCTTAATGGCCACCTTTGAAGGTGTTAAAAGAATATTGAACAATCATCGTTTCGTGAGGCAGAAATTCACCATCCACAGAAACAATATGTTCTTTAACCATTAGATGTAGGTGTGTGTAAGTATAGCTCGAATAATTCTTATAACAACATCATAGTATATTTATGATACTGGTGTTGTTACAAAAGAAATGAATAAAAAGATTTTAGGGGGTTGGAGAAGCAAAATAACACAAAAGAACACAAGTGAAGACATTACCTTAAAATCGGGTAAATCCCTTTGGTTTGAACCAAAAGGGTTTCTTGAAGAGCTTCCTGCCTAAGGTAAGGATTCTAGGATGATGAGAGGTATGTGGAGAGACAAAAGAATCAGATATTTTCCTAGACAAAGTCTTGAGAGGTGTGGGTAAGGAGGTAGAGGTGGGGGCCTTTTATAAGAGGAGAGGAGGGGCACTCTTGGAAAAGTATAAAATGTTACTTTATTTTCAAATGAGTTTCGGACTTTAAAGGTCCCACATTGATGTATTTCTAGGATAAGGTGATAATAGTTAGAAATACATCCATAAAATAGGTTTTTGACATGTTTAGGTTTTAGATTTTACATTATCTTTTCAATTTATTTAAATCATTAAATAATGAGGTAATCGCTGCATCATCATGATGTCATAAATAATTTAATTTATTTACTGTCTAAAAATTATAGAAAAATACTATGATTTAGGCAATACTTTTATATTTCCAATGAATATTTATAGTCAAAAATCTGACTTGTATAACCCCATGTAAATTGTTTTTAGTAAAACAATACATGTTTGTGTCATTTTTACTTTCACTTCAAATAAAAGGCATAAATGTCATTATCTTACCCAATTGGCTCCATGGGGTCCCAAAAAAAGACCCATGGGTTGTCTTGGTCGTCCATGACTCATCCAATATGGTTAGGAAAAGTTTCAAGATATTTTCATTTTATTATAATATCATTTTTACCTTAAATCACACTAACTACCTTTAATTGCGATTAATAAAACTTAAAAGTTACTTTTCATCAAAAATTATTTTCATCCCATTGAACCACATTTTAATTAATAAATAAAATAATTTATTTTTTATTTTTTAAATTGAAATCAAATAAGTGGTAAAGTTCCATTTAAACGAAAAATTAGTTTTTGTAACTACCACTTTGTGGTTTCACTATTCATCAAAAATTAAGGTTTTTCAGAAAAATACCAAAACATAACCCTAATATATATTTGATATTCCAAATTAAAAAATGATGTTTTTTTTACCAAATTCATAACATATAAGTTTCATTAATTAATTTTATAATTTAATTCCGCTGTCAAGTCAAATAGCTTGTTTTTAAGAAACAATATCTATCAAAAGATTGACACTTGTTTATGTCCAATCTCAAAGTGATATTAATTCCAATGACCACCATTGGATTAAATGGTAAAAATATATTCTAATTTAACTTTAAAACCAATTAAAAAGATAATCTAATCATATAAATAAATTAGATTAGAAATAGGTTTTGAATTAAAATACAACATTTTTCACTATTCATTAAAAAATGAACTTTATCGGACAAATACCAAAAATTTACACAAAGTAAATTTTGATGTCCCAATTCTAAAGAAGAATTTTATTTTGTCAAATATAAAACATAAAATTGTCAAAATTAGATTTAAAATAGGTACTCCATCAAAAGGAGGTTAATCGACCTTTTAAAGAATATTAGAATGTTTACTCTTAAAATTTGTATTCATTCACATTTTTAATCCTCTAACAATTATTGTAAAAAGTAAAAATATTTGACAAACATATATAATCATTTTGTAGTTAGTTCTGTTCATTACCGTCATTACAATGGCAAGGTGTTAACTACCATTTAAAATAAAATTATTTTATTATTAGAGTGCAACGTAAGATTTAAAAGGAACTCGTTGTTGCGTATTGGGTAAGCCATCGAGCATAGTGTTCCATTTAAATTAATATTAAAATTTTATTCACAAATAGGGATAAATATAAAAAATTTATATTCTTTATTTACCTGGGGTGTTACATCCTTCCCCCCTTTTGGTAATTGCATCCTCACAATTTTAAAATTGGGCTCGGAAACATCATTGAAAGTCCCACATCAGAACAAGAGTCGGTAAAACAATCGCTTTAAAAGAAAGAAAGAGAAGTACAGAGGTCACCTGAGTTAACCCATACTAGGATTCCAGGTAGGAAAACATGGATATGGAAGAAAAAGAAAATGGTCATGTTTTGATGGAGAGTGATAGAAAACATATTTAGGAGAAATTTAAGCACAAGAAAATCACAAACTTGTGGTGGGTTAAACGGTATTCGATTCCCCAGTAGGAAACGTTAATAGAAAACATTTTTGTTTTAAGTTACTTTTCATTGAGGAATTTATTTTTGATCTTAAGGAAACATACTTAATTATCATGTTGACTTTCAACTTTTACTAGATTTCTTACACAAACTCATACATTCCCCAAATGATGAGTATTTAGGTAGACTTGTTCACATTAAGAGTACTATAATCAACTTCTATAGAATCACCTAATCCAAAAAAGAGAACTATATATTTCCCATGTATTTATATCTCAACCAAAACCAAACCAAAAAATTTAGTCTGAGATCAGATAATCCAGAAAAGGATAACCCTTTCTAAAAGAAAATCTATTCTTAATCTCCAAAATTTGTCAAACAATACCCAAAGTTCAACAAAGACCATTCAATAAACATCTATCCATAAAATTATTCAAAGTAAACCAAACTAAGATCGAAACCCAAATATTTGACGGATTTAGTCACATAGTTTTCCAAGGTACAAATTAACACTTATCACTAATTAACATCAGTTGCTCTAAAAGTCTCATATTGAAAAGTAATTAACCTAATCACATATCCTCCATGATAGGTTAATAATTTCCATAGACAACCCAAAATCAACTTACTCTTAATTCATAAAATCATTTAACAAAAAAGAATAAGTCATACTAACCAGGGACTTTACGTAGTCCAGTGGTAGGCGATAAATACCAGTCGCACTTTGGTTGTGGGTTCGATTCCCGTAGCTTTGTCTGACGCGATGGGTTGTCACATGGTCTGTGTGTTGTCCTTTTTATAAAACTCCAAAAATAACCCTAAAATGTTTTAACCTCAATAGTTTCCTTATACCTCTCATTTTCATCCAAATTCATTACAATCTCAACATCTTAATTCTTGAAGTCTTATTTCACCACCATAAAATAAAATAAAACGATTCCCAAAATGAATTACAGTATACCTTGATCATGGCGTCCACTCAGTTTCATCATCATCTTGTTCAAGTAGGTAGAAGTTCCATTCATTACAACAATGATTTAGAGATCCTTCAAAATAATTTTCTTCCTCCATCCAAATACACCATGTACAACATGGGTCATATGGGTGTTCACAAAAAAACCGTTTTGGAAAATAATCATGTATGACATATAATTCCAAAACATCTGATAAAATATGATTTCTATAAAATAGTCGGAAATAATTTGAGTTGAAACTTTCTATTATTTTTCCTTTTAAAATACCATAATTATGTGCTGCGAGACTATATTTTAAAAGAAAATATAAATAGGTTGCGCAAGGGTCTCCTTCCTCAGCACCATTTTTAAAATCATAATACGCTTCAAATTATTGTGATAAGGTAAAATATTTGAAAATTACTTGATAATATTTACCTTTCTTGAAAATATGAGAATATTGTGAAAATAGTATTTGTCTAAATACAACCCATGATCCACGAAGATAACGAGGTATAGTGGAGGTGTTTGATATCTCAAAAAACTGCTTGAAAGTGAGTTGTATTCTAGAAAAAGTTTCACAATCATCCGAACATGACTTTTCAATAATTATTGCAAGCATGTCATCAGGAATTGATAAGAATGTCGTTTGAGATCCTCCTCCTTCCATTCGTAACTAACTTTACTTGACCTAAAAAAAGTTATAAAACAAGGATTTAACTGAAATAATTGATATAGGGACTAACCATGTGTCTAACAAAAACTCATAATCCCTAAAGTTGTCTAAACTGACCTTTGATACCAACTATAAGGCCCCAGCCTTAAAACTTACGTAATCTTGAGTTACTTCAAGAATACACATTGAGGATCTTTTCAGGTTTAGAGTTTTAGATAATTAGATCATAAAACATGAATTACATTCCACATTTAAAAAAAGTGGTTACATAAAAGATAGTACTCATTTTCCCATCAATAGAAACATATTTAAAATAAAACATGGATTCTTTATTGACACTTCCTTGACACTATCATCACATCTTGTACCTTTCCCTTGACCAGTGAGAAACATTTCAAAAACTTTAGATGAGCATAAAAAGCTCAGTAAGGGATATAAAAGTACGAAATGAAAACATTAGTCCATGCATGAAATCATACTTTACTCATAAAACATAATCACATACCTCATAAAATCATGAATAAATCATAGAAATCATAAGACATAAAGGTAACTTGAGGCATTCATAACATTCTTACGTAGGGAGTAACCCTCATGGTTATGTTTGGAATACCCATCACAGTATATTCCCTAAATCTCTTCAGAGAAACCTTAACGTTTAACTCCTTCGTGTTACCCAATGCATTGGAGAGCTATATCGGGCTCACCCTCCCTTAGTTTATCACGGAACCAACCGTCTTCATAACAATTCCCAAGAACCATAACATAATCGTATCACATAAAACATGCATAAAGGAAACATAACATTTACACATTTTAATCACAAGATATCAATACAACTCATTGATATAATAAAAAAATTATGAAAACCATTTTCAATACCAAAATAAACGAAAAGTAAAATATAGTATTTATTTTTCATTTTAAAAAAATTTATGGCTTGTAGAGGAAGACGAAACTCAAATAATGGTCATGGTGGCAGAGAAGTTGTTGTCATCGCATACGTACGAAAAAAAAACATTCCTTTTGTATTTTAGTAAAAATATTCGTATAAAAAAAGATTCCTTTTGAATAAGCGTAAAAGTTAAAGGGGTTTATACACCTTATAAAATAAAGTTGTGTATAAAACAAAATATGCCTCAATGAATGGAGATTGAGACGAAGTCCCTTACAAAGACGGTATCCTTGGATTAAGGATAAATCAATTACATAATTATGTGTGACAAACGAATACACCAAATATAAGTGGATATTAAGTGTAAAACAATCAGAGTTTATTCACATGTATTCATAGACCGACATATTCAAGGAGTATAAGTTTATCCCAAAGAATCAAAATTGGGTTAAGAAGTTCCCTTGCAAAAATTTGACAGCCTAACGACGTCACTTCAAAATTCAGAAAATGAGTTGATGAGAGATAAAAAGGGTATCTCATCACTTTTACATAAAATTTACATCAATAAGTATATAGAATAACATATCCCAACATTACAATATGTAAATTAAAAGACCCTACAAAAGAAGTCTTTTAAAAAGAGGAGGGTGAAAGGTTCCCTTACCGACTTGGGTATCTTTCTAAACATACACCCCATGAAAGAAGGACAATAAAAAATTGATGTAAATACTAATAAAAGAAATTATATTACACAAAGATTATAATAATTGGCAGTACATATACCACTCAAAGGAAATGGTGGCAAATGTAGCATAAATCTCACAGGAATAAAAGGGAGATGAAAAATCCCGTACGAAAACTCGGCAGCCTAACGGCGCCACTTAAAACTTCCAAAAAATGGATTGATGAGATCAAATAGGTTCTCTCATCATGTTAACATAAAATTTAAATCAAGAGGAATATAAAAGAACATCCCTCAACATAAAAAAGAGGATCTTAAAAGAAGTGACATAAAGGATAGTACTTTAAAAGGAGAGAGGTTGGATCTCTTACGAAAATTTGGCAGCCTAACGGATCCAATCAAAACATCCAAAATGGATTGATGAGAGAAAATAGGGTCTCTCATAATATGACCATAAAAAGTACAGTAATATTAATATAAAATAACATCCCATTCATAAGAAATATGATATTAAAAGGAATGACATAAAAGAGTGTACTTAAAAAGAAAGACAGGGGTAGGATCCCTTACCTCGTATCCGACTTGACTCGATCATTCTTTAATCTCCTGAATAATAAACTTGACTTAATTTATACTTGATTAATAACCTTTTTTAAGTTCATTATTCCTTTTATATCACTTATTACCATGTCATGAACACTATGTAATTATTTAAGTTAATAACAGTCGTTTTAACGATCATTGCTACTTGAGTCAAAAATAAACTCTTTATAATTACAAGTTTGTTCATGGGGTAAAATATACATTATATCCATAATTATATTCATTATTTAGATATCATATATATCGTATATATCCATTATATACATGAATTTATAATATTTCATAACATTTAGAGGTAAGAAATGAAATGCACCGTTCATGGAGACGGTAAGCCGTACGTACGCATGAACGCTGCTTCCATTTCTATTTCATATTTAATGGAATTTAAACATAATGATACATAATAGTATTATAATTCTAGTATGGAATCATATATAATATCATTAAATATATCCTTTATACGTACCAAAAATGGTATTAACGAATCAAATCACTTTGAGGGGGCGGTAGTCCGCACTTCCTAAAATAAAGATACCACGTTTACCCATAATGGAAACCATAAAGGTATGACATAAATGAAAGATACAGAAGCTTAAGGAAAACATAAACATATTATATATCATATATAAATATAGTTAAATCTTAATGGACACCTTTGAAGGTGTTAAAAGAATATTGAACAATCATTGTTTCGTGAGGCAGACATTCACCATCCACAGAAACAGTATGTTCTTTAACCATTAGATGTAGGTGTGTGTAAGTTTAGCTCGAATAATTCTTATAAAAACATCCTAGTATATTTAATATACTGGTTTTTTTACAAAATAAATGAATAAAAAGAGTTTATGGGGTTGGAGAAGCAAAATAAACAAAAGAACACAAGTGAAGACATTACCTTAAAATCGGGTAACTCCCTTTGGTTTGAACCAAAAGGGTTTCTTAAAGAGATTACTTCCTAAGGTAAGGATTCTAGGATGAGGAGAGGGATGTTTAGAGACAAAATTATCAGAGCTTGGCCGATCCAAAGGCTTGAGAGGTGTGGTTAAGGAGGTAGAGGTGGGGGCCTTTTACAAGAGGAGAGGAGGGGCACTCTTGGAAAAGTATAAAATGTTACTTTATTTTCAAATGAGTTTCGGATTTTAAAGTCCCCAAATTGATTTATTTCTAGTATAAGGTGATAAGAGTTCAAAATAAACCCATACAATAGGTTTTTTACATGTTTAGGTTTTAGATGTTACATTATCTTTTCATTTTATTTAAATCGTTAAATAATGAGGTAATAACTGCATCATCATGATGTCATAAATAATTTAATTTATTTAATGTCTAAAAATTATAAAACAAATACTATGATGTAGGAAATAATTTTAGCTTTCCAATTACTATTTATAGTCAAAAATATGACTTGTATAACCTCATGTAAAAATTGTTTTAGTAAAATAATACATGTTTGTGTCATTTTTACTTTTACTTTAAATAAAAGGCTTACATGTCATTATCTTACCCAAGTGGCTCCATGGGGTCCCAAGAATCTACCCATGGGTTTTCTTGGTCGTCCATGACTCATCCAATAGGGTTAGGAAAAGTTTCAAGATATTTTCATTTTATTATAATATCATTTTTACCTTAAATCACACTAATTACCTTTAATCGTGATTAATAAAACTTAAAAGTTACTTTTCATCAAAAATTATTTTCATCCCATTGAACCACATTTTACTTAATAATGAAAATCATTTATATTGGATTTTTTAAATTCAAATCACAGAAGTGGTAAAGTTCCATTTAAACGAAAAATCAGTTTTTGTAACTACCACTTTGTGGTTTCACTATTCATAAAAAATTAAGGTTTTTCAAAAAAATACCAAAAATTCACCCTAAGAGATATTTGATATTCCGAATTCAAAAATGATGTATTTTTTACCAAATTAATAACATAGAAGTTTCATTAATTAATTTTATAATTAAATTCCGTTGTCAAATCAAATAGTGTGTTTTTAAGAAACAATATCTATCAAAATATTGACACTCGTTTATGTCCAATCTCAAAGTGATATTAATTACAATGACCACAATTGGATTAAATGGTAAAATTATATTCTAATTTCACTTTAAAACAAGTTAAAAAGATAATCTAATCATATAAATAAATTAGATTGAAAAGAGGTTTTGAATTAAAATATAACATTTTTCACTATTCATTAAAAAATGAACTTTATCGGACAAATACCAAAAATTTACACAAAGTAAATTTTGATGTCCCGATTCTAAAGAATAATTTTATTTTGTCAAATATAACACATAAAATTGTCAAAAAGTGGATTTAAAAGAGGTTCTCCATCAAAAGGCAGTTAATCGACCTTTTAAAGAATATTAGAATTTTTACACTTAAAATTTGGATTCATTCGCATTTTTAATCCTCTAACATTTATTTTAAAAAGTAAAATATTTGAAAAACATATATAATCATTTTTTTAGTTCTGTTCATTCCCGTAATTACAACGGTGAGGTGTTAACTACCATTAAAATAAAATTATTTTATTATTAGAGTGCAACGTAAGATTTCAAAGGAACTTGTTGTTGCGTATTGGGTAAGCCATCGAGCATAGCATTCCCTTTAAATTAATATTAACATTTTATTCACAAATAGGTATAAATATAAAAATTTCATATTCTTTATTTACCTGGGGTGTTACAATAGGTCCTATTAATCTTAAAAAAATGATAGATTTATTCATAACAAATGAAGGTCACTATCCTATGAAAATAATAAATATTATCTTTAAATTTGGTCACTATAATGCCCTAAAATTTTGTTTCATTAATGAAAATATTTATTTTCCATTCTTATACACCTTTTTTTGAGTTACGACAAGTTTTGGAATAGGATTGGGGTATTTAAGATGCTTAAGCAGGATTGAAGGGGTTTTTTAGTAAGCTTTCTAGCCAAAACTAGGGTGGATTTTCTATAGAACACAAGACCATTCAAAAGAGGATTGAACTAAACCATGATGGATATGAACACATTACAGTGGTTCAGGGGATTAAATGCCACACAATAGGGATAGGGGATGAATTGTGGTGCTATTAGATGAAAGATATTTCACCAAATCCTTGGCCATGGAGGGATGGTTCAAAGAGACTACATCATGGAGGCTTAAAATATGCCATAATTCCTCCTTACACATTAGTTACAGAGTACTATTACAAATGTTCATCAAACATTGGTATTCAAGAGTTATGGATATAAATGAAAATGTTTTGGAATTAATTCAGGGAATCTACTTTGGAATTTAAGATGAAGTTTTTATGAGGTTTTATAAGGGGTTTCTCAAATGGATTAAACCTAAAAATACCCTTGAAATCCATTTCACCTCTCTATGTTTGGACATCAACACAAATCATTGAAGGTATTTTGAGAGGACTCCATGTTGTAGACCTAACCCTACAACACAATAGTTTGAGTTCCAAGATGTTTCAATGATGTGGAGCTCATACCATGTCATATCATTTTTGAAAACAGTATGGTCTTACATTTTATCCTTCCTCTTGCACCATAGAGTTCATTTGTGGTGGTTTCCCACTCTATAATACCCTTAACTTCACTGTAGTGTCTCATATCCTCTGAAAAACAATTTTTCTTATGTCGTGGTAGTGGTTTTCTATTCACCTACATTCCACAACATCTTTCCATTCACTTAGGAGACTCCAAATTTTCTATAGAGCCTAATACCCTCTTAAACTGAGCTTGAGGACCCTGAAGATGAATATCAACCTCAGGTAAGATTTGGTTATACCAATTTCCTTTTATCTTCTTATTTTACTCTATATTCTATATCACATTGGATTGGAATTGGTTCATGGATTCCTTAGGAGATGATCTTTTTCTCGTTCATGTGAACGTGGTTTGAGTGATGACACCTTTGATAAACCTTGATTCTAACATTAAAAACCATGAGGTAGGGTGTTTCTTACAATTTTGGATGATGATGTCATCATATATTGTTATTCTTGACTAAACCATTCATGTTATAAGTTTCATGTGAGTGTGTGAGTATCTATGAGGCCTACTTGATTAAGGCTATGTGATTTTGTATGGATTTTGACATTTTATCTAAGTGTTCCTTGTTATTCCTTGAGACAACATGTATTTCTTATTATATTTCATAGCTAGTGGAATTGTTTTCCAGGTATCAAGATGATCTTATGGAGCCTTGAGGTTAGTGTGATGTAGTCCAAACATCAATAAAGGTGGGCATTACTATCCCTATAGAGGGATGTGCATAAATGGACGATTAACTAACCTAACATAGATTAAACTTATTTAATGGTTTGTATGGCTATCCCTGAGATGGATGTGTATAATTGGATGACTGGAAGATATCAGTATGGGATCCTACTAACTTGAGCCTTGGGTGATTAAAATGATAGATTATTGGGGATTAACATGGTGGAATACAAATCATTATTGATAACATCCACCATCTAGGTGGGTTGAGTTATGTTACCCTAAGGGGAACTTGATTGAATTATCTGGTATCCTTATAGGCATTGAGCCAAAGTAGGTGGGGCTAGGGTTCATGGAGGCTTGGTCAACACATGATGACTCCACACATATATGTTTGTATTTTTATTTGAGTATTTACTTATTTCATGACATACACTATTATATATGTTGTGCACTTATGTTAATGATGAATTATTTGTGTCCTACGGATTCTTGTACACACACCATACTCAGGAATTTCATTTTGATTGTAGATTTCATGACTAAAGACCAGATAAGGTAAAGAGACCTATGGTGGATGGCTGAGAAGAAGAGCATGGAGATTTTAGTGGATATGGAAAGACTCTAGAGGACCCACAATTTTTTATTTATTTATATGTTGCTTCATAATTTGTACACACTTTCCACTTTGTGAGAAACTTTTATTTCATGTCATGTATGAAATTATTTAGTTTCCACATGATTATATTGATTATTTATTTATATTTTTTACGATTATTATTAATCTTGTGAATGATACTATAGGTTTAGTCACCCCACTGTTGCACTCAAAACCTTATAGTGGAAAACCTATTGTATTGGGGGAAGCAGACATGAGGTCATGTGTCCTTCAGAATCGAACCTTGTAGTTTGGGATGGGATGTTACAAAATGATATAATTGAATCATGATTTACTAAATTTCTTCTTCCCCATTATTTTATTTTTAAAAGGGTGAATAGGAGATAGGATGGTTGGGACTTGGGTATGGGAAATATGATAGTGCATGACCAACACTGTTCAGTGGACCTCTAAGATTTCATCAAGTGGGGAAAATATGTTTTTTTGTTATCATTGATTAAATTTACCTTGAGTGATGTTTATTTTATTTATATGTGATTTATTAGAGTTTATGTGCATTCATGCATCATAAATATGGACATAAGTTTACATTCCATATATATACCTATTGTTTTGATGCATAGTGGTTATTAAATTAAATGCCTTGATTTGTTCTATATGTTCTATATAGTTTATACTTGTGTGATATAAATGCGTTTCCATGTTGTTATGATATATCTGTATTGGAGTTAATTAGTTGAACTAAGAATGTTGTGGTGTTTTATATATATAATGACTATGACTAACATGAATGGATAGAGACCAATGTTAGTGTGTGGAGGGTTATTCCTTGGGATGAGGGTACAAAACTTGGAAATACCTTATGTGATCCCATATACTTTTAAGAATTTTTTATGTTCCTAATGTTCTTCATGTTTTATAAATATCGCCTCAAGATGTTTGATGAGACCACCAGTTGTGGTAGCCCATGATGCTCCTGTGCCACCACCTGTGGTGTTGAAGCATCATCCCAACATGATCTTTCACCATCAAAGAAAAT
The DNA here is from genome assembly GCA_963277665.1 of Viscum album. Classification (NCBI taxonomy): domain Eukaryota; kingdom Viridiplantae; phylum Streptophyta; class Magnoliopsida; order Santalales; family Viscaceae; genus Viscum; species Viscum album. Next base: position 1,106,790,183 of record OY728128.1, on the reverse strand, counting down.
CTTGGTTATAGATCCTATTAAATCGAGACTCTTTTAGATAGTTCCCATTCAAGTTAGAGCCACATAGAGAACCATTCTTGGGATTTCTATCTTTATCATCCTCATGTATTACAGGGTAATGGTGGACTGCAAGATACTAAGGACTGGTTACACTTTATTGAGATAATATTTGAGCTAGTCATGAATTCCGAGGAAGGGAAATTGATTTTGGAAACCTTCATATTCCAAGCACCCACTATGATATGGGAGACTACCATGAGTCTGGTCTGAAGATGAGAGGGTCTTATTTTGGTGATCTTCAAGGAGTTTTTAATTGATTTTTACTTTCAGGAGATGATGAAGTTGGACCATGATTAGGAGTTCATGGAGTTATAATAAGAATCTATGACTATCTCTTCATAAATTGACCAGTTTATGGAGTTAATACACTTTTCTTCTTTATTGGTTGGAAACAAGGAATGTTGGAAACAAGGAATAAAAGGCTCAGAAGTTAGATATAGGCCATTGACCATAACATAGATGTTTGGTTAGGCACTTTGACCAGACAATATTCTCATAGGTTTTTCTTAAGGCCCTAACCATTGATAAAAGGTTGAAGGTGGACATGGAGGATGGATTACTTTCGAACCATAGAGGTCTAGTGACGGAGTAATCTCTCACTGCATAGGGAGTGACTTATGGTAGTATAAAGAGGATGGAAGAACTATATAAGTAGGGTAGAAGACAACCAGTCTAGATCATATCTTCTTCATTATCCTTTATGAGAGATGATTCAAATTGGTTCTATAATTGTGGGATAAGGGGAAATGGTAATAGTTCTTATAGGAATCCATCAATGGAATTCTACCTTTGTGTAAATTCTAGACATCTTTGAAATTTTTTCTGTAAGGTCTCTTAATGGGGTACTAGGAGATTAGGGTAGGATCAAAGTTGAGGACCTTAACAGAGAATGCATACTTCCTTGTTGATGAAGACTCAGGTACATGGTTTTAGATCTGAGCTAAGGCATGTTTATGAAGTAGGCCAAATTCTAGTAGATAATAGAGATGGTACATATACTATTCAACGTACAGTCTTGATCACTTCCTTCTTATCTACTACATTGTTCGATACTAGTGCTTCCCATTCCTTCATTTCCATATAATTAGTTTCTATAATTGACCTACTAGTCATGTTATCCACTGAGATATTCTATCTTGATATAATATTGGGAATGATAGTGACTAACTATAGTGATCCAAAATTGCCCCTTATTCATCAATATCTATAGATATCTATGGGATTTCATGATTTTTGAGATGAAAAAAATTGATAAGATTCTCAGAATGTATTGGTTGACCAACTTTTGATATCACATCAACTACTATTGGAGGCATGTGTTATTCACTTCTCTAAAGGGAGAGAAGTTTTTAATTATCAAAGAGTGGGAACTGAGAGAAAGTAGAGTTGGACTGGACTTGAGCCATCTCAAATGATTACAACATAGGTGGTAGGCTTGGCTCTCTCAACAAGGTAAATGAATTCCTTGTTGAATTTTCCTTCATTACTAGATATCTATCCAGATACCTTTATAGAAAACTTCATAGGACTTAACCCTGATATCAAATTTGAATTTTAGATTGAACTCATGGTTGGTTAATAGAGTATCTTTATACCACCCTATGGTAAGAAACAAAATGAGTTGAAATAGATTAATGTGCAACTTGAAGAATTAGATCATAAGGGTTTATAAGGATGAGTAATTCACTATGTGGTGCACTTATGTTGTTCTCGAAGAATTTGGATGGTAGTCTTAAACTCTTCATTAATTACCAAAAGATAAACCAAATGAAAATGGAGAACCAATATACCTTTCCTATGTTTTATGATATTTTCGATCAGTTATGCGGTGCCTTGTGGTTCTACAAGATTGATTTTGATTAAGATATCATCATTTGTGAGTTATAGAGGAATAAATTCCAAATACATCATTTTTGTGTAGGTATGGGTAGTAAGAGTAATTTTTGATAACATTTAGATTGAAAAAAATGAATAACAGTGTTGTTGGATCTCATGAACTAGATCCTCCACCCATATTTAGACTCATTCATTATGGTGATTGTCGACGACATCCTCGTTTATTTTTTAACATCAAAGAAGCATGTAATAAACCATGAGATAATCATAATTACACTTTGGGGACATCATATTTACACTAATCTTACAAAATAAAAATTTTGGATATGGGAGGTGAGAATCTTGGGACATGTGGTGTCTAAGACAATAATATCCATGGATCCAAAAAACTTAGATCCAGTGATGTATTAGAAATGTCTTTAAAATATGTTCAAGATTAGGATATTTTAGGTCCAAGAGGATATTACCGATGCTTTATCCAGAAATTATCCCAATTATATGAACCCATGAGTACACTAACACAGAAGGGAGTGAAGTTCCAATGGTCAAACTAGTGTGGAGAAGTTCTTCTTAATCTGAAAAGGAGGTTGAATTTAGCTCTAATATTGACACTCCCTGAGCCTAGGATTGGATATGAAGTTTATTGTTATGCATTAAGAATTGGTATAGGAGTGGTACTGATGTAGGGAGAAAAGTAGTAAACTTTGGGTCTCATCATCTATGACTCATGAGAAGAAATAACCTACTCAAAAATTGGATATGACATCTATAGTTCACGCTCTAAAGTATTGGATAGACTACCTATTTATTTAGATATTTTTTTGTTTACATAGACCCCAAAATCCATCAGTATATATTCAAAAATATTGACCTTAACTTGAAATAGTGGACCTAAATAGAGTGTCTAAAAATAATTTACATTCAGATAGATTATGCACCATGAAAGGGTAACATCATCTTGTATTCTGTTAGCCAATATACATTGGTTGATAAAGATATTGGTGAGTGGCCTATAGAGGAGTGGTGGTTCTTGATGATCTTATTTGATGATTAGAGGATGGATGATTCAAAGGAAAAAGGTTATATAAATTTTACTCCCTCAATGATCACATCCTCACTAGTGGATTGGGTGAAGACTAGTTAGGAGTCAGACACATAGTGTTCTTTGATGAGGGAACAACTAACTAGAAGTGACCTGATACCTGGATGGATGATGGATACTAATGATGTGATCATTGTACATGTGAGTGTAGTATTCCCTAATTCCATAAAAGAGTATATGATGAGGGATTACCATACATCTAGATGCTCAATAAATACCAATGCAATGAAGATGTAGCATGAATTTAGGAGAAAGTTCTGGTGGCTAGGGATAAAGAGGGACATTTCTGGTTTTATCTCTTGATGCCTTACCAGTCATAGAGTGAAGGATGAGAACCATCACCCTAATGATTTTATCTATCCACTTCCTATACCCATGTGGATATGGGAGGATGTCACAATGAATTTTTTTATGGGGTTACCAAGGACACTGATGATTCATGATGTTGTTTTTGTCATGATTGGATGATGAAAGTTTCAGACATTTTACTGATCTATGATACTCACTTAATCTGAGTAGACTATAAGTATATTAGAGGATATGATTTGATCTTGTGTTCTAGACTTCTATGTATCATGGTATGATCATATAGAATTGTTTGGGTTCATATACAATAGTAGTTATTAGTAATATATTAAGATCGAATATTATGAGGCTCTATTAGGGAGTCTATGTCGTTTACTACTCTTCTGGCATGAGGCAGGTAAAGCAATGGTTATGGGATCCATTATTATTTAGGAGACCTCTAAGAGAGTGAATTTTTTTTAAAAGAGGTTGATTAAAACTAAGAGTATGAATAGATCATATTCCAACCATAGGAGGAGGCCTTTGAAGTTCACTTTGGGTGATCAAGTTTATTCTGGGTTACTCCTCAGTTAGTCACTGATATCTGAGGAAGCACAGAAAAATTGTACCATGTTTTGTGGGACCCTTTTAGATCATTGAGTGGGTTGTGACATGACATAACATCTAGAACTTACTCTACATTATTGAGTCATGAATGATATGTTCCATGTTTCTTAGCTTCAGATATACACACCTGATACACACATGTTACAGACTGCAAGTAATTAGACTTGTAAATAAATGATATGAGGAGAATCCTATGTTGATTGTATATTGGATTGAGAAGTTCATATGATGGAAGATGATAACACTCCTCTATATTTGGTGGTATCAAGGGTGGATCCAGGAGGTGAATTAAGAGAGGTAGGATAGAGTTTGAGATTTGTGGCATGAATAGTTCAAATAGGAACCCTTGGGACACTTCTCTAGGATGATATGTATTTAATATTAGGATAATTGTAAAGCCCTAAAATTTTATTTCCATAAATTAAATCCTTATTTTTCATTCATACCCATATTTTTTTTGTGTTAGGACATGTTTTGGAAAAGGCTTAGAGGCTTTGAGATTCATAAGGAGGCTTAGAATATGTTTTTTTGGTAAGATTCATGGCCAAAATATGGGTGGTTTCATCATAGATGATATAAAATTCTATAGAGAAGTCTTATCTTTCATAGTGATATGGAAACAAGATAATGGTGTGGTGGAAGAAATGAGATGCCATAGGGCTAAGGGCTTTGTTGTGGTGTTATTGGCTGAAGGTGGTTACACCGTAGACTTAGCCATTGAGGGTAGGTTCAAGGGTCTTTGTCATGGAGGCTTAGACGATGATGAAGAACCTCCATCTATGTAATTTATATATAGTCGTAACAATGTTCATTGACCACTGGTCTTTAAGAGAAAAGGATATAAATGATTCTATTTTCGAATTCATTCAAGGAATCCATTTTGGAATTTAAGTGGTATATTTCATAAGGCTTTAAGAGGAGTTTTTCACAATTAATAAACCTCCAAAGACCCCTAAATATACCTCTCCATATCCATGTTTTTTCATCAAGACAAAGCTCTAAAGGTCTACAAAGTAAAGTCTACACAATATACCACACCCAACTCCATAAAATTTCGAGTTCTTGTAGATTTATATTCCACAGATCTTGTCCTATGCTGTATTAGTTTGGATAATAGTGGGTTCCCATGACAAAACCATCCTCTTGCACAATTTAGGTTGTTTTTTGTGGTTTCCCACACCATAGTACCCTAATATTTAATATGCTGGATAACACCATATGCTAAAACCATTTTTACAACTTCATGGTGGTGGTTTCTAATACGAATCCATGCCACAACATCTAGCCTTGCACCTTGGAGGCTCCCAATTTTCCAAAGAGCCTTCCTCTTCCCTTTTTAGACTAAGATTGAGGACCCTATTAATGATGATCGGCCTTGGGAAATAATTGAAAATGACAATGTAGGAACTTACTTACCATTTTTGTCTATGTATGTTATGATGTCATGATATGTTTCTATTCTTGACAAACCCATGTTTTTTATGAGTCTCATGTGGGTGTGTGAGTGGTTATGAAGTCTGATTGATTATGAAAATGTCATTTTGTGTGGCTCCTCATATTTTACCTTGGTGTGACATATTTTTCATTGGTACAAAATGTATTTCTTATTATGTTACAAAACCCATGTAATAGTATTTTAGGTATTAAGATGATTAGATAGATCTATAAGGTTTGTTAAATATAGTTCAAACAACCTTATTAGTGGGCCTAAATATCTCTATAGAGTTATGTGCATAAGTAGCTGGTTAACCAACCTAACTCTGTCCAACCATCCATAAAGGGTGGTGTGGATATCCCTATAGAGGGATGTGCATAATTGGATGACTGGAAGATACATGTATGAGCTCCTAAGGATTTGGGAGATGGGTGATTAAATGGATAGCCTACTTGAGATCTACATGGTGTAACATGATGTGTTCTTGATGAAAACCACCATCTTGGTGGGGTGAGATATGTTACCCTAAAGGGGAACTTGATTAACTTATCCAGAATCCTTACTAGAAATGAGACAAAGTAGGTGAGGCCAGGGTTTCGGGTGGCTTGCTTAATACATGAATAATTGACACATGTATAGTTTCATGTTTATTTGATCATTTACTTATTTCATAACAAGAACTTTTATATATATTGTGCACTTATGTTAAGGACACATTGGTGGTGCCCTATCGAGTCTTGTACTCACACCATACTTGGGAATTTCAATACACTTGTAGATTTCATGACTAGAGACCTAAAAATGGAATGAGCCATATTTTGGATGGATAATAAGAGGATAATAAAGAATTTAACATATTGGTACATACTTCATAGGAATTTTTATTATTATTCATTTATATTCTTATTTATAAGTTGGACAAGATTGATACTTTGGGAGATAATTTTTATTATTATCATGTATTCCATTATTTTGTTTCCACATGATTAATTGGATTATTTAATTTAATTTTTTTTATAATTACTATTAAACCCTTGAAATGACCCTGAGGGTATAGTCTCCCCATGGTCAGACTTAGACCTTAACTTCTAGTCAACAACCTATTGTGTACGGGAAGACACACATGAGGTCAAGTTGAATTCTGGTTCTTTCTCGATAGTTTTGGTTGGGATGCTACAATCACCTAATACATCTTGAGAATACAATTAAAGATATATATCTCAAAGATAAGGAAATCCCATGATAAATCAAAAATAAAAATGGAGACCACAAATTAAGGACATCTAAAGTCACACTCCTTTTTCTTCCCAAGAGGTGAATATATTTCCATAATATAAGTCATAGTCTCAAAAAAAGGTTTAACAAATTCATGACATGAGATGATATAAATTAATTATAGGAAATTATTCCAAATTAAATAGTCCCCATAGATAATGTAATAATAAAGGTACCTCACAAAGTCACCATTCCTACCTCAGATTCCATGAGGAATTTCTCTATAAAATATAACTAGAAAATATTTGAGAAATAATTAGGCATAATAATATACTAAGGATCAAACATCAATTTAATAAACTCATAAAATTAACCAACTCTACCTCTATGAAAAATTGGTTGAACCCGCTTCTTTAGAAGCATCAAATGGTGCTTGGGATTCCCTAAGGTCAAAAGATCCAGAACCTCTTCGGGGAGAGTTATTTGACCTAAAAAACCTTTAAATATGGACCATTTACCCAAATGAATAAAAGTATTAAAGGCCTTTGAGAAAGATTTTTTTATATGAGTAATTACTCCACACTAATGTAAGATAAGATGTTTTCTTCCCATTTGGGAGGAGGAAGCCAACTGCAATGTATGATGTGAGAAACTTCTACTACCCCTTCTTGATTCATCATACATTATATTCTTTTCTAGATGTCCTTAATTTGTGGTCTCCATTTTAGTTTATTTCGACTAGTAGGGCTTGGTCCACTATTTTTTCATAGGTGAGAAGTTTTAGTAGGAATACCTAGGATTTAATATTGAGTCGATGGCCTATTTAATATATTTTTATTTAACCCTATAATTAAAAAAATATGATGTAACAAGTGGAAAAGTTCTAAATATCATTTCATATACTTAATAAACACCTAATTTCCATAATATTGGAAAATAAGATCACAATACATCTCCAACACCATAACTCCATGATAAACCTTTTTAGTGAACAAAAATTTAAATTATGTTCACTCTAGGTTCTCATGTATCTTATATTGGAGAATAAACTCCAACCATTTTTAGCTAGGGACCTTGAGGATGAATTTGGCACACTTAATATAATTGTATTTGGGAGTCCCTAGGAATTAAGAAAATCTTTTCAATATTTTCCAATCATTCCTCTGGATCTTGAGAATTGTTGATTCCTATAATGGACAGAGGATTATAAAGAAATAATTATTGAGCTAGGTCCTTATATTGACTCATACTTGAACCTACCTATTTAGCTTTATTTTGGCTAGGTCTTAAGCTATGATCCATGTATTAATCAATTTTCACCACCATATAAATTAAATTCTAATATACTAGTGTATTATTCCATGAAATATTATCCACATATCTCACCAGATGATTTATTAGGAGTCTTCAAGGGAGAATGGTACATTATAAAATTATATAAGGAATAAAGGGAAATTTATAATAGGAAAATTTCACTAATTGAAGTCATAGACATCCATTAAAACCTATTACAATCATGAAAAAATATTTTAATGAGTGAAAAAATAGAATTAAAATACTCCCACTATGCACGGTTGAACCACATGATTTTCCAAATGATACACTAACCATGTGGGTCCCACTAAATGTTTTAGTTTACTTATATAAATTTTCCACATATTTTTTTAAAAACTGTGTGCTAATAGTGCATGACACTCTAGATATATCCTCCGTATCGAGCCACATATTTCTCACATGGTATGTTACCCATGCACATTTACCCCGTGTCTTAGAAATTACCTCCAACTATTCATTCCTTGACCCAAAATTCTTCAAAATCCAAAATTTAAAAAAAATACTATTTTCTCAATAACCCATGGTGACATAACGCTAGTTATAACAAGTGTTGTCCAGACACTCAATCACAACCTACAACTCTTTTCTTTATGATCCTATCACTTTTCTACCTTAACATCCCCAAATAACATAATTAAAGGGATATAATACAATTTTTCATGTTCCAACCCAATATATCACTGAGAGGGTCAGTGAGACATCATAATACAAGTCCAAAAAGGAGTTCCCAATATCCATGGGTTAGAAACTTGTGCTTGGGTATAAAATTCACAACATTGGGAATAGTTTCACTGAATAAAAAATCTACTATCCATAGGTATCTAACCAAAATATCAATATAAAATTTTCATATATTGGAAATTCATGAACCAAAAAAATCATAATAGAAAGAAAATAAACCTATAAAAAATAAAATTCTCAAATAAACAATAAAATTAAATAAAATATTTTAAAAACATTCACAACTTTAAATTTAAACAAAGAAAAAAAGAATAAACATGGAGATATGAAAATAAAATAAAAAGGGGAATGAGATGTGAATAAAATAAGAAGATAAATAGGGGTGAGTCTAATATAATATCAAAACAAAAAATGATCCAAAACATCTAGTACCCATATCCATGTGAAATAAGAGATCACTCCAACTATACAACCTATATAAAACCTAAATAAAACTAACACTAATATATACTTACTCTATGTGGTGACATAATGTCACCTCTATTAATCAAAAAAAGGTACATATATAATGAAATTTTATTTTCAAGGTGTGACAATAAATCGAATAGTAGGATCCAACAAAGTGTACCATAAGAAAACTTTGTAAGATAGTCCAATCACGATAGTTTGAAAATAATCTTATAATGGTACACATTTAATTTTAAATAAAAAGTTGCATGATTTAAAAAATTTAATCATGAATGTAAAGAAAAAATTAAACATTTAAATAGAAACAATAATTACTATATATACCATAGGGTAAATAATTTCAAGACTTACTAGGAATTTGTACTAATACATATCCAAATCAAGATTATCAAAAAAACATGTAGCCTACTTTCTTTAGTGGCATAATAAACTTAACGTATCTACACTACAATGAGTGGAATCATAACTATAAAGACATATGATAGGTAGAGTGACATAATTACCTAAATAGGTACATATCATAGGTTCCATACCCAATTAATTGGTGTTCCCATGAGGCATAATAATTTTCAATGAATTACATTCCATTTTAAAACCATTTTATGAATCTATATTATTGAAAAAATCATTTTTTTCAAACACATGATAGGAATAATAAAACTATATTTATAAAAAATTAATCTAGTATCACTTTGATTATTCATATAAAAATTTGAACATCAGAAAACAATTATAACTTATAAATAAGTTCTCATTGATGGAATATAAGAATATGTCTCTATTTTTATACGGATCTCTCATTTTCATAGATCTAGGTTTTCCTCCTCAACGCCTTCTTCTTATTTGTCCTCTTCAGTTCTCTTTATCATCTTCTCTATTATATTCTCTCACAATGGTATAGGTTTTCTACCTTTTCATCTTCTATTACCTCAACATCCATGATGCTCATACATTTTCTTATAAGATGAAATCTTTAACAGTGGTAAATGTTTTCTCATTATTACCTTCTTCTTACTCTCCATCTATAGTGGTATGGTTCTTTATATTCCTTTTCAATGGGATGTACCCTATTTCTTCATTTCCCTTGAACATTACTACCCCATATTTTTCTTTTGTGAAGGAACTATGATGCCTTATGTTTTTTTTGGCAGTGACACTCAATGGTTATTCCTTAGTGTCAAGTGTTCATCTTAGATTATTTTTTCCACCTCTTTGGTTTAATTTTGAATTAGATAGTCCAATGGTGGTGTAGTGTTCCTTTATTTTTAGTGATATTTTTTTATGGTCAGTATAGTGAGGTGGATATCATGGAGGTTATGGGATGTGTTTATGCATATTTCATTGTTACAAGAGGTGCATACTTTCATATGGTATTTGTAATGGTCTATAATTTGTGGCTCTATTGTTTCACCAAAGGAATTTCTGTTAGTTTTATATAAAATTTTCTAATGGTGGTGAACCATGATAGTTAATGAGCACTGGTGTTGGTTGGTATATTCATGGGGGTGATGGTGATTTCTATCAGACATTCATTTGTTGTGATTTTGAGTTATCGACTTATTTTTGTTATTTACAATGATGTTAATGTGGTTCCTAAATATCCTCACTAAAGTTGTGGGTATAGAGGAAGATGAGGGAGACTCACATGTTAGTGTTTGAAGCCCAAGGTGAATCATAGTTTGAGAATTTTATTTTCCATTTTTTTGAATTTTGAATTTTATGGGCTGGGATCAGTTACCTATGGGTTTAGGTCTATTTTAAATTTTAATTATTATTTTTTTTTAGTTTTTTTTATTTTGGTAATAAGTAATATATGAGGTTAACACTCAACCATATAAGTTGTTATTTTTTAAAAATAAAATTATAAAATTTTATGGATTATTATATTTTCAAACAAAAAGAAATATCAATTATAAGATTCAAGAACATATTGTTATTCAAAAGAAGGAATCACAAAAAACCACCTACCTTAAATTAATGAATGTTATAGTGTGGTGTAAGAAAACTAAATAAAGAGTATAAGGTCCCTTACAGTGTAGTTAAAAGATCAAATAAAAATAAAAATCTTACTTAATGAGTTTGGAAAACATTTATACTAGGCTATCATCCATAGGGAAAAAATAAAACCACGAAGAGTAAGTGTAAAGAACAAAAGAGAAGGATCAATTATACCAACATGGAGATTCCTTGGTTAATAAGTATGAAATATACACTCAAAATTAAGTATGAAGGGAGGAGGAATGAAATGGATAATTCCTTATTATTGGAGATTTTGAATGGTAGAAAAGAAAGGCCAAATAGATTAAATTGATCAGGGGTAAAAGTATAATTTCAAATTTTCAATTTCTATAAAGTCTACATGGTTTGGACACATGGTTTAAGAAAACATGTGCTAAAGGTGTGGTAAAAACTCTAAATTAATCTATATATGTAATGGTATGTAACATGATTTCCACTTACTCAATTATAACCATGAAATGATAGTGAATCATAATCTTACAAAACATGGATGGCTGTATAGTATTGAGAAACATGTAATGATTATCAATACTCCACTTGAATGATCCCTCCCTCTTATATGATCTCAGTTCTTGGTTAGAACTAAGCATTCACCATATCTTTTTTCCCATTTTTAATACATTTGAACCTCCAACTCTTGAAAATCCTATGAAAATAAATAAATTACTTAAATAATCACAATAAACACATATCAATTCCCTAGGGGACCTCATAATTCCTTTTATGATTTAATGAATTTTTGAATAGTATATTCCTTTATATGGTTATATTTTTAATATTGTTCAAGAACATGATCACTAAAATCCAATATTAGTATACTCACCATTTTATATAATTTAAATGATAAACCATGCTCATTTGTATTCATTATTTTAATCATATTGAATTATATGACCATTAATGATGTAAATGATAAAAATGATATAATCATTACTGTCTAATGAAGAGGCTTGTAAAAATATATTATGTTGACCATTTTTTGGAATTGTTTAGTAATACTAAACAATTACACACAAAATAGTGGTCATTTTCTTTAATAAAAAATGAAGGTTGATAATGATTGTGTTATAAATTTATTGATGGTAAAAAAATTATTTTTTCTCCCCACTCTAATTGTGTTGGAATATCACCTTAAACCTTTATAATTACTATCATAGTGGACCTAGATCACCTTCTAAATCCAATGGTATAATTTTTTAGTTATGTAAATTTGTGTTATTGATTCTTATTTTTGAATTGTTATTGGAATAAATGATATTAAAAAAATTAAAACCAATATAATTCCCATATTAATTAATAATAATTATCATATTTTGTTTGAAAATTTATACTTATTAGTTTTTACAATTCAGTTTGGAAGTACTTCATGTTTTCAGAAATGGATGTGTTCTATTAATGGAGGGTATTATGATAACTCATGTTAATTATAAGAATACTGAGAATGATAAAAAACTATAAGTATTTTATAATAATTAGTTTCTAAGAAAAATTTTTATAGGGTAATTTTAAAAGATTATGATAGTGATTATTGAAAATTTTTAATCTATATGAACACTCTAAACATTAATTTTTTTTATAATTATCTATAATCCTAAAAAATAAAATTTTAATAAAGTGTATTTTTAGTGTTGAACCCACAAAGAAGATGTTAACCCTTATAATATTACTTCAATAAAAAAATATTATGATCAATTTAAAGTGATATATATATATATTTTTTAATCTAATGAAAATTGAAAATAAATTAACTACATAATAATTTTAAGAGTGAAAAATGGAGGAATTTCTAGGATAATGAATAGATTAGTTATAAAATATTCCAATAAATAAATTTTTGTCAAAATAATTTTATCTCGATATGTTATTCTTTGAATTATTATTTTCCAATCAGTAATGTAATGAATCAATTATTCTATATGATGAAATAGTTAAATAATTGAATAACACAAAACAATATTTAATCTTACATGATTCTAATTAATTAAATGATCATGAATAAAATTAGATTTTATAAAATGAATATTAAATTTATTTTAATGAATTCAGTAACAATGATCATGATAATAAAAAAAATTATCATGAAAATATTTAATAAACACTCACATCTAATTAAAATATCATTAAAACAAATAAAAATCTAATAAAATCAATCATGCTTGCATTACATCTCTTGTATAATAAAGAAAAACCCAAATGAATTATTGATTAAACATGAAGAAAGAAAATATTTCACTAAATTATATGAAAAATATAATTCAATCCTTTTATAATACCTATTTGGGTATAATCATTCATTATAGTTCTCCTCAATAATATTCCAAAATTTTGTCTCCATGATGTGCCTATATCAACCTTCTATGGTATTTAATTTATAATATTTTTTATGTATACCTATGTATGATGTTTTGATTAATACATGATGTATATTGAATATCTAAGTAATCCGTATTTAAATATCTTCCAATAATTACCATTTTCTCTCATTTCTTCTTATATATATATATATTTCATTTATATTTCCATATAAAAATAATCGTGGAATGGATTTCACTAAAATGAATATTTTATCATGATCTTTAATTCAAAAATTAATATCTACAACTATATTAAATAACATATTAATATTATAAAACCCATTTATATCTTGAAATTATCCATCAAAATGATTTGGTAGAGTTAAAAATGGATTTAGTTATACTACTATAATTATCTTCATTTTAGCCTCACAAAATACTCACAGACCCCAATGTAATATAAAAAATTAATTAAAAATAATTAGAATCATGCTAGTTTTTTCTTAATGTAAAAATCATTTTCTTTAATTATTATACACATCTCTAATGTTCCCATATTATTTTATGTAGATTCATTAACCCATAGGAATATTGATGACATCCATTGTAATTAATGAGAAGCCAAATTTTTTGTAAATCCAAGAAATGAATCCATTAAAGCTAGAGTTTATGTGTTATATTTTTTTAATAGAAGAATTTGATCATATTGAGATGAGATATAAGAATCCTTAAGACTCTAAGATATAAAGATTTATATTTTTAGGAAATTCAATTTAGTTTTATAATAATATTTGAGTAGATATTTGGATGATTTTTCACATTATCTATTATAAAAAATGAAGGAGTTGGAGAACATAATATGTTATATGGGATCATGGAGGATACTTGTGGAGTTCAATAACTCATGGAAATAGTTTTCATCATCCACATGTTTACTTGATTACTGATTAGTGGATATATTTTACAAATACTATCCAAACAAATAGTGAAGAAGTATAAATCCTTAAATGTACATGGGTATAAATTATTCCAAATATAAAAATTTCATCACATACTAAAATAAATTAGTTGTATAAATTTAATATTATTATGTCTTGTGGGTTATATAAGGGCTCATCATAGTGGCTTAATATTGAATGTATTTCATTACACATAAAACATTACATTGATTTTGAGGAATGGATGATGAATAAGGATCAATATTGAATAAAGGGATTGAGTTAAACTATTAGCATCATAATGGATATTGGAACATCTCATAGATGATGGAGAAGAAATAAAATATAGAAATATTGACTTGACTGAGATGCTAAAGAATAAAATTGTGGGATATGAATATGATAATGGTCTACAAAAAATATCATGGTATAACTAAGGTAAAAATTTATATGAATGTTTTGGAGGAAAACAAACAAATTCCATGACAAATAAAGGTAGAATAAATTAACTACCATGAGAAGTAAAATGCATCGAGGTATTATCATTATATAATAATTTAGATAAAATGAGCATAGTTCTAATCATGGTTTCAATGTGAAGTTGTTACAACCCCTATATACTAGGAGGAGGTAAACCATATCATAGTTTAGAATATAATTTCATTATTTTTGAAGAAAATTATCATGGAATATAGTTGTATGAGTCTTGAGTAGATATATCCACCCAATATGGGTTTTTGTTGTGAGAAAAATAGTTCACATTACATCCATTAGATTAAAGGAACCCAAAAAAGGTTGAAGAATATTATGCATTCCAGTGAGATCTAATTATTCTTCGTATTCCCATGTATTTTTGTAAACTTATAAGATTTCATAATTTTATTCCATATTTTTCCACTTTATTCATTATTGATAAAAAAATATGAATATTTTATATGGGATAACATGTTGGAGTTCCTCCTTTACCTCTTACATTTTTGTTTTGATAATTAATTAAATATCTATTTTTTGTTTTTATTTACTTTTAATTCTTTTTTAATTTTTTTTGAATTTATTTCTTATGATTATTATTTATTTATTCATCATTATCTTTAATCATTTTATGTGCTACAAAATTTTTCTTAAGTAGAAAAAATTAAATATTTATTATATTAGGGAGAAATCCATATAAATTAGAGATTTTAGAATCTTTCTAAGTTAAATTTATTATGAATTGATATAATATATCATGTACTGGTTGAAAAAACATACATTTTGATAAATTTTCAAAGTCTAGGATAGTATATATCATTATAAGATGACTAAATATCTTACATATTCTATGTTTTAAAAAATTCATTTAAGTTTAATACATTATGTATTGGTTTGGTTATATTTTCTATGAAGGATTTTTTACATATTGGATTTTGGTTAGGTATAAAATTTTAAACATTATATATAGAGTAGATATATATTAAAAATGTATTAGATTTGAAGAATTTTGATAATTCAAAATTTTATGCATCCTAAGGAAGTGAAAATATATATTTTAAGTTTTATGGATTCAGATAAAACAAAAAACATATGTATCATTAGAATTTATCTCAATATGTTATGTATTAATTTATATTAAATGGGACATGTTATGCACTATCATATGGAAGATAAAATATTATATATGGGACTTATATGATTTATTTATATATTTTGGAAAAAATTTGATTTAAATAAATGTATAATATTATATATTGAGTGGTATAAGAATTTCAGACAATTATCTATTTCAGAAATCACTATAAGTGTTACGCATGGTTAATTATTTTTGACTAATTCTATAAATTCCATTATTAAAACTAAAAATTGGGGTAATTTTAATGGATTTTGTTTCACATATTTTCTGGAATATATATTGTATTATATATTGGTGATAAATTAGGAAACACTATTTAAAATTTAAATTAGAATATTCAAATTTTTGAAAGATTCTAAAATCACATGATTAACAGATTAGTCAAATATTTAAATGGTGTTGTGAGGATATTTGGTAATGATTTTATTATTCCTTTATTATTTAATTTTTGTGATATTTTTTTTAAATAATTTCCTGATATTTAAGGATATATCCATGTGAATCATTCATGAAGAATATGGAATTTTTTTTCAAAGTAACAAGCCATTATATTTTAGATTATAAATAAAATCCAGATTATTGAAGTGAAAAGTATGAAAAGATTATGTGAAATATAAAACATGATGCAAATAATTATAACTTCATCATCTATGCTGGCTTTTCAAGATCTCCCACTCTTCATTATTATAGTAATTTATTGATGGGTTGAATAAAACATGTTTCAAGGCCTGCAACCATAATCATCATCTTACAATGGTTTCATCATTTTATTCTATCATTGGGATATATTTTCACTATGAACTATAAATTAATAGACTTTGTTATAAAACTTGGGTTATACCTCCTATAAAATGTATTTTTCATGGTTATTCTTTCCTAATAAAGAATTATTTACATATGATTATTACTTTGTCAAGTAAAATGATGGGGATTTGGTTTTCCAATTGGTCTTGATAAAGGAATGATTGGTTCTTACACCACTTTAAAATAATGGTTCTGGGTTGTGACTACATGTTTTCAAAAGGTATGTATTTTTAGGTTGTGACTCTAGGGTTTAGAAACATGTCAAAAATGGTTGTCACTCTCCATCAAAAGTGAGGTTTTTTTAATAGCAGGTTCTATATAACATAGGTATAGAGAGGTATGATGAGTGGATATAGAATAATTTAGATCCAAAATAATATAAAAAACCCTATTATATTTTTTTTCTATATTACGTTTCTATATTATTTTTTTATGATTGAATTATTTATTATTTATTCCACTGAATTATCCTCTAATTTATTTAATTACTCTACATAGTTTAAAAATTCACCTCACTGCCTCTTTTCTCCTTCCAACATATATAATACCCTATATGTGGTATATGATATTTGGTATGAATGGAAATATATTTTTTATTAATCATATCCTAAATTTAACCATCTAAAGGGAAAATATTTTTAAAAGGGAAGACCATGTTTCTATTGATGGATGGATAACCTTGAAACCACCTTAATTTGATGGAAATGATAACCAATATTTAAAATTTTAAATGATGGAATATCTTAAGTATTTTAACTTAGATAATTGGATTATATGGGAAAACCATATCAATTACCTAAAACTAACCCTAATTTTATTATAGAAATTGATGAACTTCATTAATTTTTAAAATTTAAGGTCACAAATATTTTATATTATGCAACTGTTACCATTGTTTTTAGTAGTGAAACATCAAGAAAAACTATATATGATATTTTAATTGTTCTACATGTTAATTATTTTTAATTAAAATGGTCATAGAGGTCCATTCTTGATATATTAAGATAAAAATATTGGTAGAAAATGATATTGTTAATGAAATGTTTCATAGGTTTAATTAAATTATTAATGGGATGAATGATATTAGAGAACCATTGGATAATATGAAAATGGTTAATGAAGTACTAATATAACTACCCAAAAATTGGAACACTAATGAAATTTCTATTGAATATAGTAATAAATTTAAATAAGGAAATTTGAATTAGCTTTTTGGTTCACTTATTTAATATGATATTGAGCTGAATGACATTGAGAATGAAGACGATGAGAAGAAAAAATGTATATATTTTTTAAAATTTTATTACCTCATCTTATCCTTATGAAGATTTTGGTTCTTCAACTGAAGGAAAAGAGTGGATAACCAAAGTCGTTATATCATTTTAAAACATTATTATGAAAAAAAATTATTTAACAAAATAAAGACAAATTATAAGAATTATGAAAATAAAGGTATTGATAATTGAAATTTAAATAATTAAAAACTTACATGTTATAATTATAAGAAGAAAATAGATATAAAACATAATTGGTTTAGGTTAAAAAAATTAGTGTAATTTTAAGAAGTTTAAAAATAAATAAAACAAATATATTGTTTTTTGGTGGAGTTTTAGGATTCAAAATCCTATGAAAATTCTTGAAGTCAAAATGAAATGTTAATATGTGTTTTAATGATTAATATAGTTATATTTTTTTTACTTTCACCCTCAATTTTTATGTGAATTAGATTAATCTGGAAGGAGAGATGAAAAAATATATTCAATTGAAAACTTGTATAAGGAAAATAATTCTAGATGATATTATGATTCTAAATCTAACCCTATTTATAAAAATAATATTCCAAGTGTTAGAAAAATTAGAAAAATGTCGGTGAGTTGTAAGATAATTTTTTTACTATTATATTTTACTACATGAGATTGAAAATGGATTATAATGAGTTTATAAAGGAAACAAAGAATATTGATTCTGAAATTTTAAATCTCAATAAGAAAAAAGAGAATTTGAAGGAAGAAATTAAATAGTTTAATATACTACTTTTAGAATGAATGGAAATTTTTTTGATGAGGTTATTTAAAAGAAAAACTAAAAGATGATATTTGATGTTAAAATTATGATATTTAATTTGTCTATTTTTTTTAAGGAAGACAAGTGAATGATAAGATGATGTCCATGATTAGGAAAAAAAGGATAATAATGGACTTGGTTTTGATTCACTTCAACATAAGATTTATAGTTTTAGGGTTGTGAAAAGTAAAACTATATGTATTATATATGTTAATTTATTTAAATGTGGGGCCTTTGGTTATTAAGAATCTAATTTTTCATTGAGGTTTATTCAATCTCTCTTTTATAAAATATCATTTTTTTCAAAAAATACTTTTAATATTAAAATTTATAACTATTCTATAACGTGGGTTACTGAAGGTTAATATTTTAACCCTATTGGACCTAGAATTTTCTAAATTCTAATGTGATAAAACATATTTATGGAAATAATCATAAATTATTTTATTATTTTTCATAATGTAATGAGGAAATCATTTAGTTTATTATCCAAGATAGTGAGAATGCTTTAAATATTTTATTATATAGTTTTAGGGCATGAAATTAATTATTAGTTAATTTTTAATTCTTTACAGATATTTTTATAATTCATTCAGGATATTAAATAGTTATTTCAATGATCCTTGATAGAATATTATTTTTAATATATGAAAGTAAATTTACAAAAATGAATTCATTATTTTTTTAATATTTAACAATGGATAAGTATAAATTAAGGGGATATTTTGACTCTTTTCCATTTATAACTTTAATATTATAAAAAAATTCATGAATTTAGGGGGAGAATCTATCATTTTTATGTTTTTCATTTATCCTCTTAGTATACTAGAATTGTCTTATTTTTTATGCATATTTTTACAGGAGTTCATATATTCTACTTATTTATTCTATAAGAAGATATTTATTATATTTTAATTTATTTATACTTATCATGTTAAAATTATTTTTAATATATTTAAGCATATTAAGTGTTTATGGTTTTATTCATTTCTCTTGAGATAAATATTTACTAGTTGTTTAATTTTTTTTTATAAAAAATGGGGAGATTTTATATTAGTAATTATTTTTGTAATTATTTTAAAGGAGGATATTTTTGCAGTTTATCCTTTCCTTCTTACCTTTTTGTTTTGATAATTAACAAAATCTCTCTTTATTGTTGATATTTGTTATTTTATTCTAATTTCATAATGATGATGAATTTTTTTATTTTTATTATTATTTAGTTCATCTTTATTATATTTAATCATTTATGGTGTTGAATAATTTTACATATATAGAAATACTCATGTATTGAGTGTAGTAAGAAGAAATACTTACATATTACAGATTTTGGGATTTGTTTAAGTAAGATTTCTTATGCATAAAATTCAATATATAATGTATTAGTTGAAAAACCATACATTTTTTAAATTTTTCAAATTCTAGTATATTACATATCATAAAAATTAGATTAAATATCTAACTTATGCTATGTTTTATAAATGTTTCTATGTAAAATACCTTACATATTTTTTCATTATATTTCATGCGAAGGAGTTTCTTATGTATTGTATTTTGGTTATGTATAAAAAGTTACACATATATCCTTGAGTAGAAATATATTATTTAAGAAAAATATTTAATGAATTTTTTGAAGTTAAAATGCTACACATCTTAGGGAAGTTGGACTATATATACATTACATATTGTGGATTAAACTAACCATAACAATTATTATCTGTGTATTTCATATTTCATGATGTGTAATTTAATTAATATTGAAATCAATACAGATATTAAGTTGATACATATATATTATAAATCTAATAATGTATATTAAGTTTTATAGATCATGAATACTGATATTGGAGATGATTTTTTAGAAGATTTGATGTTTCTTGATCAAGGTCCTCTAAAACATGCCAGAAATTTTGATGCTTACAATTTGAAGAGATTTAAATTTTGTACAGTCAATTTGGAAGGGGGTTTAAAAAAATAGAATATTAGTACATTTATGTTTTTTGAAATTGTATTATATGGAAAGTTGACTAATATTATCAAATTAAAATACAATGTGAATTTTTTAGTTGTTTTATTCAAATTTAATTGGTTCAATTTTATCAGGGGTGTTAAAAGAGATTCCTTGAAATTTACTTCTATGAACATCTCCTGCTTGATAGATATTGATGACAATGAATTAGATGATCTGTATATCTTAATATTGCAAGAGGAAATGATATATTATGTGGAAGGTGTCACAGATAAAGGGTAGAGTGCAGTTGCTCACGTATAACAAAGAGACTTGGAAGAAGTCATAGATAAAGGGTACAGTGTAGTACTGATCGAAAGATATGAAGAATATTATGTATTGATTATTATGGGTATTTATGGTTGTTACCTATTTTGAAAATTATTATCTTTGTGTTTAATATTTCAATATTTAAGACTAATTTTTTTGGATTCCATTTTTTAAATTCAAAATAGAATAAATTTTAATGGATTTTGTTTCACATGAATATGGGAAAAATCTATGGGATTATGAAATAAATTTATATTAAGAAACAATTTTTAAAAATCAAATTTAAAGTTTTTAATTTTTAAAAGTTGGAGCTATCTCGTGATTAATAGACCAATCAAATATTTAAATACTATTATGAGGACCATGGGTAATGATTTTATTATTCATTTATTATTTTATTATTTTGATTGTTATTTATAGACTATTGCAAGATTTATGGATATACTAAGTGAATCATTTAAGAAGAATAATGGAGTTTGGTTTGAAGGAATTATCTGTTGGATTTTTTGATTATAAATAGTATATGATTAATGGAATTGAAGAATATGTGAATCATATAAAAAGTAAAAATTATGATGAAAATGTAAATACGTAGTCCTTAATATCTTGGAACCAGTTTACTTTATTATAATACCATATGATACAAAGAATCACATATCGAAGGACCTAATAGTTAAGTAGTATTTAAAAACTAGATACATACATTATTTTCAAATACATTTGAAAAATAATTACAACATATTTTTTTAGTATAAAATTATTCCCTCTAGAATATCCTTGAATAACAGTCATAGTACACATCATGGAATCCTAGGTAAAGGGAAAAAATAAGGGTGAGCTTAAATTCTCAGTAAAGGTTAAATAATTTGGAATCCATCATAAATCAATAAATATAAACAATATGGAAAGGTAGATAACTTAACAGGCATGCCATTTAAATAACTGGACTACATGAATAATTTAGACATAATAATTATGGAACTTTAAATGATTGGAAACAAATTCAATTTAATCAATAACTTGTGCATTATCTGAATCCACAAATAATATCATAGTGAAAATATCATGGATAATAATAACTATAATCCTAATGAAAAAAATTATTAATTACTGGATATCATGTTTTCCTAGAACATGATACCTTTACCATTAATACCTTTCACAAGACAGTTTTATCTATATGGGTAAAAATCCATTTAGTTTAGCCTACATATTCCTCTCATGAGACTATTGATACATCGAGGGGATTTTCTATATACAATCCCCACCTGTTATTTCATGTCTAAATCATTTATAATATATCAAATAATCATATTAATTCATAACAATGTTACTTATTATCAAGTATCTGTATTGAGTAAATTATATAGATTAAACACCATTTCCCTAGTTAATCAAATAACTTTCATAGTAAACATTGTTTGTAAAAATGATATAAAGTTTAGGAAATTATCATTTTCATCATACAGGCAATATGGATATTTAATAAAAATAAAAATACCAATGAATGATGATCATAAATAAAGCAAAATGGGTAGTATATACATCTTAGACAAGAAATTACATGCATAATATTAGAATATGCCTCAATGAAATAAAGTTGAGAAGAATTCTCTTACCACTTTGTAATCAGTTCAATCATATTCCCCATGAAAGAAGTAAATATAATTAGAATAAATAAATTCATTATATAAAATTTTAAATTGTCTTTGTGTACACCACAAAAAATAATATATGTGTATAACATCAAGATATCCCTCAACAAATGAAAATTGAGACGAAGTCCCTTACAAAGATAATATCATTAAAGTGAGCATTAATCAAATGAATTTTTTATGTGTATCCACTGAAAATACACATAAAATATGTGGAAATAAAACATAATATAATAAAAATTAATTTCACACATAATCTTATGATGACATAATCAATGAAGAAGAAGTTTAACCTAATGAATGTAAATTGAGTTAAGAATTCTCGTACCTTGTATTTTCCTTTAATTGAACATCCATTAACATAAAATATAATATTTTAAATCATATTATTAATATATAAAAGAACCATATTAATATTTATTATATCATATATTATCCTCTTATATCATCTTATCACCCATTTTATAATAATATTTCCTTATTAACCTTGTTTCATATGTTAATTGCATCATTTTTTATGCATGTTTTATCATGTATATCCCGATTCTTATGAATATGATATAGTTACATCGTTTAAATAATGATATTAAGGTAATAGATATAATATTTATTCATTATATAAATTTTTAGAATCATTTTTAATTGTGAACATGTAAAATGAATCACATTGTGTCATAGAGATGGTAGGTCGTAAGTACGTACGAGCGAAAATTTCATTCCATTAATGTGTGAAATAGTAAGGAATTGGGTGATAAATTACTTTTAAAGAATGAATTTAACTTCATAAGTACCATATATATCCATAATTTTTATCAATATACCCATCCAAGTAAATTGTTGATGAAAAACGAATCACACCACTACGTGGAGACGGTAAGTCGTACGTGCGCACGCACACACACACACACACACGATGCTTTCATTTTTTACAGGATGGATAAAAGGTGAAATATTGTTTTATAATAATAACTATAATATATTAGTATATATATGATACTAGAATTATTGTATTATTATATAAACAAAACGTTAAGTGGAAGTAGAATAAGAAATCAACTTGAAAGAGTCGGAAAAGATGATTACCGATTCTTCAGAGAACTTCCTTAAGATCTCCTTTTAAGAGACCTAGAGATGGTATTTTAAATAGAATATCACCTCAAAAACTTGTATAAGGAAGTTTTAAATTTAAATAGGAATATTTTTATTGATCTAGATGGCTCACTATGGTGTAAATAAGTGAAGTAAGGGATCCCTTTTTATAATTGAAGTGAGGGTCACTTTAAGAGTTTCATAAAATATTAATTTAATATAAATTAATTTTCAATTTATAATGGCTCCAAACTTTTTAATTTATAATATAATATAATTATGTTTTTAAATACCCTCATCAAATAAAATTAAGAAATGATTTTACTAAATTTCTACTGTTATATTTTGGTTTTAACCATTATTTAACTACTTTTAACTCTTACCATGAAAATATAGATTTTTACTCTTTGAGGGTTAATATAGTTATTATAAAATGAAAAATGATCCAAAAATGGATCATATATAAAATTATAAATCTTATCCAATTAATTTATCTGAATTTAAAATATTAGTAATTTTATTACATTTAATAAAATATTATTTACTATAAATTATTCATAATATCAATTTTATGAACTATTTATTACATTGAGATTAATCATGTAAATATAACACTTATAATTTGATCCAATTATTTTATTACATACCTACAATTTCCAGGTGATCAATAAAATTTTTTTATTACATTAATTATCTCAAATTATATCTATTTTACTTTTTTTATTATCATTTATTTAATTTTTACACTAATTATATAATTACCGGATCAACGTTGTGAAGGATTTTATGGTAATTATTTATTACATAAAAATTAAAAATAAATTAACATGATAAATATAAATATTTTATATTTACAATGAATACTTATAGTCAAATATATACTCTGGATAACACCATATTAAAAATGTTATATTTATTATAAACATGAATGTGACATCTTGTTCTTTTCAATAAATAAAATATTATAAACATCATAATATCCTTAAAATAGCCATAAATTGACATATAAACGAACTTTAAATTATTATGGAAGAAAATATCTCATAAAATTAAATTTGGGTAAGTGTTATTGTAATTTTATAGTCCTAATAATTTTATTTTTAACCTCAATTACCAAATTTACCCTTTACTGTGGTAACAAAAATTACCAAGCGTACTATTAATATCGGTCAAAAACAAAAGGGACATATCTAATAAATTTTACACTTTTTAATACAAATATTTTATCCATTTTCAAAATTAATAACATTTAAGTTGAATAATTTAATTTAAAATTAATTACATAAAACACAATGAAAAACAGTTTTCTTGAAAAATGCATTTTAAACCCAAAAATATATTTATACCAAAATATAGAATAAGGATTATTAAAATAAAAATAATTATATTATTTATAACTATATAATTTTTAAGTTACAATAAGAATATAATAAAATCATAATGGGACTTTTAATATATAAAAAATTAACAATTTTATAGAAAATAATATTTTTCACTACTCACTAGACAATCAATATTATCAGAAAATTACATAAATTTAAACATAAGTAATTTTAACATAATGATTTAAGAAATAATATTATTCTTATAAAATAAATTTTATTTTAGATCCACACATTTATTATAATATTTACTCATAAAAATACAAAAAAACTATTTTTGAAGAAAAGGTATTTTTGAAGAACAAATGAATTTACTAAAAATTAAATGTTTATTGAACAAGAATTAATTAGTTGATTAAAAATTATTTTTACAATTTCATATTTCATAATGTTGTTAATATTATTCATTCCTACCATTTTTGTAGCTAGTTTATAATTACAACATAATAATATTTCAATGTTCGTCTAAGTTAGATGTTGTGTGCACATAATCTAGAGATGAGATTATATTTATTAAAAAAGATACATACTATAAAATTTTGTGGTGTTACATTCAACCATACTTTAATATATTGTATCCTATAAATTTTAAAATTCTCTTTAAAAATCAATGGTTGATAATAGAAACTTACTTTGTGGGAAAGCCACATCATAAATAGGGTTATTAAAACATCATCTTAACAAGAGGGAAAGGAAAATGTGAAGGTCATTGCAAAACTAAGAATTTGAATAGACGATAATTAATGGGAAGTGAAAATATGGACATGGAATAGAAATCTAACTTTAATTTCATGATACATAGTGATAGAAAACATGGTAATGAGAAATTTAACTATCAAAATATCATAAATTTTTGAGCCGTTATAAGACCATTGATTTCTCAAAATGAAAAGTAAATAAATAAAGTTTCTATTAAAAAATCATTTCCTAGAGTCTTGGGGCTCTTTTAAAATAAATATAAATTACATAAAAAAATAAAATTACTTAATTTCATTCCACAACATAAGTATAATACCATTAATTTGGTGTGATTCGATCTATTTCCACTTCATTTCACACACATGGAGATGGATATTCAAGATAAAGTTTTATGATTGAAGCACATTAATACAAATTTCCATATTTCATTATTTTATCCATTAAATATTTTCCAAAATAAAAAATGGTTAATAAATGGTATCTAATATAATAAATTAAAATTTAAATTCAAAAATTAATATCCAAAGTTTAACTTAATCCATTCCATAAGTAGTTAACCTTATGACTCATCCAAAATACATCTGTCCAATTTCACAGTCCATTTTTTTTAAGAAAGACCACTAGATTTCAAAAATTAACTTAAAATTAGAGTCCTCAAAAAACATAATGTAACTATTATTATTACCTACCAAATATATGAATACCCTAATCACCTTAAAACCTTAATGAAATCAAGCATGATTCTAAAAAATAAAATTCTCAAGTTGTTTAATATATTCATTAATTCTAAACATTTAGTAAACCCAACAACGATAACATAAAATAAAAAAATCACTAACCACTTTAATGTAAATAAATACTATCAAATAAACATATATTTATCACTATTATCTCAGCACCAAGAATATTTTAAGGGCCATATGTAGACACCAAAATCCGGTAAAGGCCTAAAGAGGGAATCCTTAGATAAAACAAAGGCATATTTCGACTCGATGACCAATTCCTGGAGGAATCTAAGGGATGCATTAAAAATCCATTTGGTGCATCAAAAACCACTTTCCTGTGTGAAAAATAGTGGGACTGAAAGGATTTTAACATGTAGTAATGGAAACTTCCATGCCACTAACACTAGAACTGGGTTTTTCGCACTTGTCAACTTTCATGGGGACCCGATGACCAAGAGCACCTATAAATAGAAGGGCTCCCTTTCCCCTTTCAGTGGCTAAAGAATCCTAACCATATTATATACATGGAATTCACCTCTTTTGCATGAAAAATATGACTTCCAGGTAAGGGATTTTCTGTGACAGGTCTTCCGGGGGTCCGCCATCATGAAGGAGCACATGGGTTTGACCCTCGCCCAAGTCCTCGCGTACTGGCCATATTGTGTGCAAACCCCTCCACCTGCATGCAAAATCTTTAACCCCCTTTACATGAAAACATCTCCTATTCTACGCATACCTTTCTTTCTAGTTACCCATCCTTTTACGTGCAACTATTTCATTTGCATGCCTATTGCGCGCAAACCTCCTCTATTGTTCACACACCTTCCTTTCTTCTCACCCGGCCTTTTGCATGCATCTTTTCCAGTTGTGATCCTATTGTGTGAAAACCTCTTCTATTGTGTGAAATACTTCTATTCTTCTCACTCCAACCTTTTCCACGCAGCTGCTCTATTTGCGTAGAACCCGCCCTACTTGTGTGTGCTCTTTTGCACGTATTCAATTTCCTTCTTATGGGTATCATCTTCGGGTGCTTCCTATTCCCAAAGCATCTATGTTACACACCCTAATCTCGTACGACCCTCTAGGCTCATACGAAGTAACTTCAAAGTCCCTTGGGTGGTGCTTCCTGTTGGGTTGCATCACTTTATGCTTATTTGCATAGGCATGCTAACAACTATTGCTTCTTTGCATAGCCATGATAATGTGGGCCCCTCAATGGATCACTCCATGACACCCCCTCTACATAGCATTGATGATGTCTTCCCTCACCCAAGGGTGGGCGGGTATCAGTCATGTAAGTCCTAGGGGGTGCCGAGTGAACTCGCCTCGTCCGAGCTGTAGGCCATTAAACTGCCAAGCACCATTCATTCAAAGTACATGATGTTAAACTATGGCCTCACCCCATGCATCACACATGGGGTTCCCCACCTCAAACATTCTCCATGACCACTAGTCTCCACGGGAGTGAGATATTCCTCAAATGGAATAGGATCCTATTTATTGTAGCAGCGTCTGTCCGCGGGGAAAGGGAAACTACCTTGGTGTAAGCCCTTACCCTTTCTAGTGGGAAGGAGCATCCCTGCTCCTCCTATATTCTCCTTGGCCGAAGACTAGAAAGGGTGGGTGGGCACAGGAACCCTCCTCTATTCCATGCCAAATATCTATCTTATTGGGCTTTGTCTCCACCCAGGCCTTTATCCCAGAGTAAGTCCCAATCTCTGTCTCCCTAGGCTGCTAACCACAAGTAATCCCCTGTTTCCTTTTTGGGTCGCTGACCACATATAAGCCCCACTTCACTTCCCACAGACGCATCTTTCGTGACGTGATTATCAGTTCTTTTCTTCCTCTTTTTTCTCACACCGAGAATGACTCACGTGGGTTTAGAGTAAGAATTGATCAAAACATACTCGATGGTCAACCTAGAGTGTAATCCCCACCACACATTCTAAACTACATGGACTTTGATCCTTGCTAAGGCAAGGTACATAGGAAGCCTCCCCATGGTTCAATCCCAACACCCATTGGTTCTGAACCCCTTCACATCGTTTCACCAAACATTCTGAACGATGTGGACTTTGATCATTTCCATGGCAGGGTACATAGGAAGCCTTCTCGGGGTTCAAGCCCAACACCCATTGGTTCTGACCCCCTACACATCGGTTCACAAAACATTCCAAACTACATGGAATTTGATCCTTGCCATGGAAGGGTATGTAAGAAGCCTCCCTGAGGTTCAATCCCAACACCCATTGGTTCTGAACCCCTTCACGTCGGTTCACCAAACATTCTGAACTATGTTAACTTTGATGATTTCCAATTAAGGGTACATAGGAAGCCTACCTGAGGCTCAAGCCCAACAACCATTTGTTCTGACCCCCTCCACATCAGTTCACCAAACATTCCAAACTACGTGGACTTTGATCCTTACCAAGTCAGTGTACGTAGGAAGCCTCCCCAAGGTTCAAGTACAACACCCATTAGTTCCTACCCCCTTCACGTCGGTTCACCAAACATTATGAACTACATAGACTTTGATCCTTGCCAAGTCAGGGTTCGTAGGAAGCCTCCCCGATGTTTAAGAGCAACACCCATTGGTTCTTCCCCCCTTCACATCGATTTAACAATCATTCTGAACTATATAGACTTTTATCCTTACTAAGGTAAGGTATGTAGGATGCCTCCTTGAGGTTAAATCCCAATACCCATCAGTCCCGACCACTTCACATCGAATCGCCTTCATCCCACATGATGTTAAATTGAATGTCCCCTTTTTGTCTTGCTCGACGTTAAACTATACCCATTTTAAATACGTGGGTTTTGATCCTTTTCCCCTAGGCAAGGTACGTAGGAAGCCTCAATGAGGTTCATCCCCATCCAGCGGTAAGCCGTTGTTCCCCATACAACGGTAATCTATTATGATCCCATCCCATGGTAAGCCGTTGTGATCCCATCTAGCGGTAAGCCAGTGTGTCCCATCTAGTAGTAAGCTGTTGTAATCCCATCCAGCGGTAATCCATTGTGACACCCATTCAGTGGTAATCATTTACATTCCCCAATTGACGGTATTCCATTGAAGTCCCCAACTGATGGTAAGCCATCATCAGATGGGTCACGTAGGTTTGATCCCTGTCTCCCAGACAAGGTACGTAGGATGCCTCCCTGAGGTTCAACTCCAAAAACTAGTAAATGTTGGTGTCCTCCCCGTTGGGACCCACATCTCTGGTATACCCCTCGAGCATTAGACCAACTTAGGATGCTAACTATGTATAATCTCCAGTATGTCGTCAGGTTTTTTTCCTCTGTTCACACCCAGATTTCATTCCCCAACCTAAAGGTTCCACTTCCTCTAGGTCCCATCCATACGGGCCGCCTTCTTAGGTGTCCTATCATCCTGCCTAACTACGTGGACTTTGATTCCCTTATGTGGGGATATTTAGGAAGCCACTTTGAGGATCAATCCCGACATCATCATCATCCTAAAGTCGGTTCCATAAAATTTTTCACCTACTCTCAACCCTCCATTATCCATCCAGATTCTCACCCGGGCTGCCACATCCTGGTGGAATCATGCCATCTCATTTTCTCACTACTCCTAGTAGAAATTGGTTAACTAACCATGCGTTAGCCCCAATATTAGTGTCCCCTCTAGGGGTTTCACCCATCTGATCCACTCCCGCCAGTGTTTCGATCAGTTCGATCTATCTCCTCTAGATGTTAAACTCGTGGGATACCTTGTGTTAAACATGAGAAGCTAAGGAAAACCTCAAAGACAAGCCCATGACATATAATTCCCCACATTATATGTGGAATACCTCGAGCTTCTGTGCCCTCAAGAAGTTCTATAATAAGGGGAAGAAACCTAGAGACACCAGTGTTTCAGCGTCCAGACATGCTAGTGATGTCCAACATGACTACTCCCCTGACCAAAGGTTGCGACCCTGACCAGACCCCTTGCAATGTCCTGACAGAAGAAGTGTAATTAACCAGCATCCATGAAGACATGGAACTAGGAAGCGTTTCACGAACAATGTCTTAAGTCCATGAGGGAGACCCTCACCAGGCAACGAGTTTCGAGGAAGAATCCATGGAAGCAGGAATCGACACCCCATCATCTCGTTTTGATCAAGGAGAAAACATCCCTGAATAAGAAACAAATGTTGCCCACCTTTGGAAAGCGGGAATGCCGGGAAAAAATCAGCGTATCCTCATCCTCCATAGATGGATGTGCACACGCCATAGTAAAAGCATTGGAAATAGAAATAGTGAACCCAAAATGAAGTTCTTCTCCTCAACATAGATATTAGTAGCATATGAGATAGTAATGGACTAGCATGTCATCAAATCCAAATATCTGGTTCTAGGTCCCACCAACCAAATAGTGGTCCTATCATGAAACTCACTAGATAGTGGGGGCAGTTGAACATTGGACATCCCAGTCCGTGACGTTGTCAGCGTGGATCCTTCTGACCAGCCATGGAAGACGGAATGGAATTGGGGCACTAGAGATCGATTTCCTTATTTAAACACTAATGATTTAATCTTCATTCCTTCCAAGACCCAAGCTTCCATATCAGTAAACTGATCACCGCTCACCCACAAACACATGGTTAGGGGCAGTGCCAATGCGGCAATCCAACATGACTTCACCTCTTTTGCGACAGCTTCCATATCCACAACTACTGGGTTCCCATGCCCCATATCCCCTTCTAAAATTGTTCAAAGAAGGGTGATAAATGACATCGTCCGGTGATACATGGAAGAGGGGATTATCCTAACCCGGGATATGGCCCGTCTGGATTTAGAGATGTCTGTGCCTCATTGCCACCACTATCCCCAAGTGCCGTGCAGGGAGCCACTATTCCCCACACTGATGCACAACCATTTCAGGAGCCTCTCCCCAGAATTCTTTGAAGACTCCCTCTTTTATGTCGACGAGGTGAGGGACGTTTGGGACAGCCCGACCGAGATCCCATACCAGGGGATCCCAAGGAGGGCTCCTCGTAGGCCACGTCAACGTCACCATCTAGCTCCATGGGCTTAAGAGTAGGTATGTTATGTGCCCACACCGTCAGCCTCGGTCCATATAACCTGACGCCAATGTCAGGAAAAGGCTGAGGAGGACGCCTGCTAGGGGGAGTCAATGTCAACAACTACCATGGCTCATGCCACCTCCGATGTATACTATCATTCCCTTTCTTACACCAAGAAAAGGCCCCCACCCACCCGGCCTAGATCGAGGCCCCAACCGCCCCACGAGCAGGCTGGGTCAACTCTCCAAACTGTCGGTGCAGGTAGTGCCCACTACGGGCCGACCTACGACATCGACACCCGGTACAGAGGTCTTCCTCATACCACCTCCATTGAGAACGCATGTCCTCCCCACTCCCAAGATCAACATAGAGGCCGCTGGTATGGAGATGTTACGCATCTGAACAATCTCTAGCATTGGGTCCTTCCCCATGTCCTTACAGTGGCTAGTGAAGGTCCTCCTCACCTTAGCAATCAGAGGAGTGAAGGTCACCTTTTCTTTATCGGCACCCAACACGGGGTCCTACCCATGTTTGACTTGGATAGTATGTGGACCTTCCTAATGTTGATGCTGTTAGGGGAAATAAGTATAGATTTCCTACCCATTCTCCCATCATCTCTAGCGGAGGCCCTACCCACTCTAGAAAGTCCTAGTAGATCACTCAGGCAGAAGCCCTCTCTGTCCCAACACTAGTTCATCCAAAGGTCCACCTCGTGCCAGAAATATAACCTATCCCAAAGATCCATCCCAGGGTAAGAGGGCAGGTCATCACCGACACAAAAATGATGCTTGGAAGATTCAGACTGAGATTAAACTAATCTTCTTCTCGGATTATGAGGTGAAATACGACTCAATAATGAAACCCTCGCCTTGATTCTCCATGTCAAGGGACATGACAGGAATGAGGCGCATCATCCTCATACTTCTAGAATGTGAGGTCCACCAGATTCCCACCTCCTCCACAAATACATCCAGGAGCAAGAGGATTTGGCATCTCCCCAGAGTTTTGTCGTGCAATCGCCACAATCACCTGAAGCACCCTCTACCTTAATAATAGATCATGGAGAGTTATTTTTGGGATCGATGGAGGACAGAAAATGACCTGGTCCACCACCAAAATTTGTGGTACCTGCAATAAAAACCATGGTCTCTAACCTATCTTATTGTGATGTGGTGGCCAAGTCACTGCACTCTTCGGAGGATAACCCAAGATGTGGTGGCTTGTTAGCCTGCTCTCCATATTTTCCACCATCCATCCTACTGTCTTGATGGTCTTATTCAGTAATGCTACCGGTTCTCCAACTGATTCCAATTGACAAGCGGGGAAATGATGGGCCAGACCTCGATTATGGACTGAGGAGCTTGTGGGACATTCTTGCGGCAGACCATTTCTCAAAGATGTTTTGGCCGATTGCAGTGTCAAAATTCAGTGCATCAGAATCTCTCACCCAGGAGAAAGTTGGATGCTTTCACCAGACCCTCCGGCGATGCATTCCTATCATCGTCATCAAAGAGTGGACTACCCCAAGAGTCAGACACACTTTGAAGACATTGGTCAACAATTCTGTTTGGTTGATTTGGCCGCACTCCCCATGGCCAAGCACCCTGAGTCACAAGGCCACCATAGGACCATCCAAAAATGATACATCCAAAGATTTAATGTGCTATGCATGATAATAAAAGAGGCTTCTCCCCATTTTCAAATATGTGGTTAGGGGCAGTATGCGGCCCTCCATTTCAGTTCTATCTAGTGCCAACCCAATTTGTCGGGTGACATAGATTATATGCCTCCAGGAAGGGTCGCGGTTAACATGGACAACCTACCAGGGGGAGAGAACAAGCTAGAGCTTCTTAGAGAGGACTTACCCCCCCTTAGGGAGTCTCAAACCTCTTGGATCTGTTGGGAAGGATCACTTGCCAACAAATAAATTTACTGGGCCTTTCTGTACCTACTGATTCATTAACCCTCAACTTGAATCTAAGTAAGGGTAATGAACACCTCAGATCCGCCAAACTATCCAACCCATATAGATCAGTTCAGAAGGTATAAAAAGATCTGAAAAATGTAATGTTGCGTCAGCAAGTCGCAGAGCACAAGAAGATGGTCGACGAACTCCTTGCTGAACGCATTGTGGAGCGACGACTGAACTACAGTGATCCTCAACCGGGGAAATAGGGGTAGACACAATTTCCCCCTGGTGACTTGCCTCCAGGTGACCTTGATCATCCTGCTCCCGTAGACAGGACATAAGTCGTAGATTATGGAAATAGAGCATGGTATGTCTCACCAAACCCACCTGATTGGCGTCAAAATCCTCAAGACCCAACTTAGGTTCCCCCATCCGCTCCACAGGTCATCCCACCAGTGGCTCCACGAGCCACCGGGCCTGATTATTGTGTTGAAGAACCCACCAACGCACTGGTGGTTAGGGATCTACGTCAAGACATGAAATCCCACCTAGATGATCCAATGGTAGCACTCATCGCCCACCTAGATCCTCTGGAACTTGACAGGTGGAAATCCCACCTGATGGCAAGTCATATCCGGTGTGGGTGGATGATATGGCAGAACCCATGGGTTTCAGAAATATTAACTTTTCCCCCTTTAATAGGATAGGGGACCCACTGTAGCATCTTTCCCACTTCATATCAAGGTGTGGACCCATACTGAGGACTCCAGCATAGCAAGAGGTTGCTAAACTCTAGTGTTTTGTGCAGACATTGGAAGGAGCGTCATTTGTCTGGTTTAACTAGTTACCCATTGGATTAGTAGCCGACTGGGAGGACCTATACATGAAATTTCTTTACCAGTTTATTTACACCACCTAGAATTATCACATACCTTTTTAAGTGCAAGCAGAGGCCTGATGAGCGCATCACAGACTTTTTCGCCCAATGGAAAGGACTCACATACTCCCTTGATATTACACTAATGCAGGAGAAACTAATGATGATGTGTGTGGGGAATGTCAATAAAAAATTGTTCCCCTACCTTGTTACTTAGAATTACCCTAGGGGATTACGAGACTTCTCTGATAAGGCCGAGCGCCTAGAGGAAGCCTTGCAGTAGGCTAAGCAAGAACGCTCGTTGCCTCATGAAATTATCATGAGACGGGATGCTAAGGTTGTTCCCACCATGGTTGAAACGATTTAGGCCCCCAGAAAAATGGATTTGTTACCAATGGATCAACCTCCATAGCGTCGTAGAGGCCTGCCAATTCAGGTGCAGCCTCCAGCCCAGCAGTGACCACCTCAGAACTGACAGGCGCCCCCACATAATGCACTACCAACACTTAGGCCATACAATCAGGTTCCACCTCCTTGCCAGGATCCTCTAACCCCTCATCAGGGTTAGGCTCCCAGAGCCCCATTTACAGATAGGAGAAATCAGACCTACTCATTCAATAAATATTAGGTCCCCAGTTATTTCCGAAGTTCCTTAAAGCAGGGACATCTACGTTTTCATAAATGTAGGAGGCCGGAAGAGGTGAACCTCACTGATCGACCTAATTAGTTCCCCTATCATTGGATCCTAGGGAACACCCTCAAAAATGATATGTTTTTAAAGACTGGATTCAAGACCATGTGGATAACAACATAGTCTGATTAGGCCCAGCTTCGGCACAGGTGTCATGTGTCTTTGTGAAGCCAGACAGCAGTAGTGACAGAAATGAGGAGTGGCATCAGGATTCTAACTGTGGGTCTCAAAAGTATGATGATTGGATGGCTTGTAAAATAGTTTCATGTACCCATGGTATTATCCTTGAAATCCTGAATCGATCTGAACCTTCAAAAGATGTTGTGCCATCCACCGCCAGTACTTCTGCATCAATGGATTAGTCTAACTCTTCCTAGAAGAGAAAGCAATGACGGTGCAAGGGAAAACAAAGTCCCTCACCAATTAAATCATCATCCCATACTCTCGGTGACTTCATTCCCCTAGATATGGAGATTCCCCCTAGAATCCATCCAGTGGTGGAGGATTATTCAAGTGACAGTCAATGGTATTCCTCGATTAATAATATAGAGATGGTAAACCCCTACATGATTCTTGACGACAAGGAGCACCAGGAGGATCCCCCCAACATCCCCAGTCATCACTAGAATTGACAAATCCATGGATATATGGTTCGTTGGAGTGCCTCAGTTAGTACATCTAGCTAGGATATGCATGCTACCGAAACTAGGCAGCAAGCCCAATCCATGGCTCAACACGTGCAACCTTCTCATCTGGTGTCATAAGGTTTTCCTTCACTGCCATTAGTGTTGATGGACCAGGCAGAGCCATCCTAAACATTCCATGATCAGCCATTTGGTCCTCATCTGGTAGTCACTGCACAGGCTTCAGCTAGTGAGTGGCAAGATATTCCCAACACCAGTTAGTTATCGGTCCAGCCGACAAGGCCCACCATACCTCTTATCACATAGCAACCTTCTGTAAGTAGAGGTTCATGCCTAGAACAGAAATATGATGTCCTCAAGAATCTTGAGTGAATTCCAGAAAGGATCTCCATCCTTGAAGCTCTTCTCCTATCAGCGGAAAAGTATGAAGCCCTTGCCGAGGATTTAAGAATCCCCCTCTAGTTCAAGACAGAGGTTAAAACTGCAGAAGCCTTCCATGTTGAGGCAGTTGAGCATGTTGAATGTGAAGCCATCATCTCATTCCTTGGAGAATATGAAGACTCTAACATAAAGGGGAACATCCTACCACTGTACAGCACTATCCATTTTAATGGTGTAGAGGTTTGTCACTGTCTTGTCGACACAGACTACAGAATCAACCTAATCCCAACTCAGACACTGCAAAAACTGGGGTTGTCTAAGGATGATCTGAGTCCCACTAACCTAAAAATCCAAGCTTATGATAGGATGAAACAAATTTTGGTCAGAAAAATTTGCATAAAGTCCCAGTTTGGTGGTCTGTTAGCTACCACAGAATTCATAGTTATCTCGCAGGACACTGCTTACAATGCATTAATGGTCAGGCTATGGCTCCACCTGCATGTGGAAGTCCCTTCATCACATCACCCATGCCTTAAGTACTCCCTTAATAGTCGAGTGTGTGTAATCCAAGGTGACACATATCCCTTTTCTTCTTATTAATCCTACTATCTAGATTCCGACTATTACAAGAGAAAGGACAAGAAGATTCTGGCTAATGAGGTTGAGCATGATACGGTTGCGACCGACCTGTGGACAGATCTAGATAATGACTACATCATTCCAATCCACTGATTGGAGGATAAAACCCCAAACATGGGACAATGATTTGTTTTTTCTGGAATGAGTGGGAATCACATTCCCAAGTTTAGGTGACGCTGAAAGATCACCTCATACTCCAACACGAATCAGGCCCAGGTTTTCCTAGAGCCCCCTACTTTCATAAGGCATCAGGATGTATGCTCCATGGCAATAACAATACGCCATACTTTCTTGTTCTACCAGGTTGCAATAAACTCTATCAATACAACCTATCATCATTGCTTTAATATCATCAAGTGTGGTCCCTTGGTCTGACGACTGGATGGGGTCAGATCAACAACTTTCATCGCCATGGTTTCAGAAGCACAGGAGTCCCTCAATGTCGCATCTACCACCGCTCAGTTAGGTGTCAGTCCCCCATCAGGACATGTTGACTGGGAGTAGTATCTTCCTACGGAGGATAACTTCTATATAAGTGAAGAAGAGTATTTATAGGATGATATTCAATCCTTTGAATTGGGCATTTCCACCACGGTCGATGAATTGGTACAGGTGAACATTAGTAGTGAGGCGGATCTGAAACCCACATTGATTAGTGCATCTGTGCCTCTCGAGTAGAAACAACAGTATATGGACTTCCTAAAACAGAACCGTGTTGTATTCTCTTAGAGTTACGACGATATTTCGGGACTATATTCTCAAGTAGCCATCCACCGCCTCGACCTCCCAGCAAATCACTTTGGGTTTAAGCAGCCTCCCATAATGATGCACCCTTCTCATAGTGCCATGGTTGAGGCCAAAGTTGATAAGATCATCAGAACCAATTTCATCAAGGAGGTCTAGTACCCCAAGTGGCTAGCCAACATTGTTCCCATTAGGAAGAAGAATGGATAGATCAGGGTCTGCATCGACTTCTGGGATATCAACCGTCACTGTCCGAAGGATGATTTTCCCCTTCCC
The DNA here is from genome assembly GCA_963277665.1 of Viscum album. Classification (NCBI taxonomy): domain Eukaryota; kingdom Viridiplantae; phylum Streptophyta; class Magnoliopsida; order Santalales; family Viscaceae; genus Viscum; species Viscum album. Next base: position 1,106,752,392 of record OY728128.1, on the reverse strand, counting down.
ATGACAAAGTTTTTGATCGATTCCATAGTTAGGTTTTGGGCCCTCTCCTTTATGGATGGGTACTATGGTTATAAACAAATCCAAATGGCTCCCAAGGATGAGGATTCTAGGCCTTCAAGGAACTACAAGGTACTTTCTATTACCAATTCATGCCCTTCGGTCTAAAGAATGCAGGTGCCACCTACCAATGAGATTTGCATCACATATTTAAGCCAATTCTTGGGAAACTGGTGGAATTCTATGTAGATGATCTGGTGGTCAAATCTCGCCTGTTTCAGGACCATCTCAAAGACCTTGAGAAATTGTTTAGCTTCCTTCGTTCCCACTACCTGAAGATGAACCCATTGAAGTTTTCCTTCAGGGTCACCTCTGGAAATTTCCTCGGTATTGTTGTCAGATACAGGGGCGCCAAGATCGACCTAGAGAAGATCAAGGCAATCACTCAGATGTCTACTCTGAGTAATATTCAAGAGGTTCAAGGCTTTCAAGGCCACTTGGCCTACAAGCCCTGATTCATCGCGAATTTGGCCGGCAAGTGCAAACCATTTTCTCGGCTAATGAATAAAGGAACTATGTACTAGTGGGATGAATAATGTTATATGGAATTCAAGAAAATCAAGTGGTATCAGCTCCAACCTTCGGTTATGATGCCCCTGGTCTCTAGAAAGCCACTGGTCCATTATGTGACTACCCTGGAATGATCTATCGATGCCCTTCTCACCTAGAAGAACAACATGGGAACAAAGAATAGCCTCTACTACCTCAGTCTCATTCTACTCAATAAGATGACCAGATAACCCTCTATCGAGAAAAGTGACATTGCGCTGGTATTTGCTGTACAAAAATTGTGACATTACTTGTAGCACCTTGAGGTGAAACTAATGTCATGAGTGGATCTGCTGAAGTATATCCTGAACTTCCCAATGTTGAAAGGTTGTCAAGCTCGGTGGGTAGTAATCCTTCAGTAGTTCGACATCATGTTTGTCCCACAAAAGGCTATTAATGGGAAAGCATTGGAAGATTTCCTTTCCACCCACCCAACTCATGTGAACCAGTCCTTGGACTATGATTTTCCCAATGTGGTAATCGTCTCAATGGACCAAGACATTATGTGTTGAAAAATACACTTTGACGGTGCTTCCCAGATCCCTACCGGCAGAAGGATCAATGACCCTAGGCTCAACAGGGTTGTCTTGGGTATTGTCTTCATTACCCCAGCACAAGCCATTCTGCCATATTAATTCCTATTGTCATAAGGTTTCACCAACAATGAGATAAAGTATTAGGCTCTCATTACTGGCCTTGAGCTGGCCCTCGAGATTGATGTCCCCTAATTTCATGTGAATGGGGAATATGAACTAGTCATCAAGAAGATCAACGGTGACTATGTCATCAGAAAGACAGAGCTTGTACCACTATTGGAACGCACCCTCCAGTTGATGGATCAGTTCTCATCTCGACCAGAAGTTACTCATGTCCCTTGATCCCAGAACGGTTGAACTGATGCCTTGGCCATCCTAGCTACATCACTTGCAGATCCTGAACATTATGATTTGATTATCCATGTGGCACACCAGAGGATTATCATTCCCATCACTCTAGATGAAAATGAAAGCATGTAGATAAGATACCTTAACGTTGACACCTCTACGTCAGTACCTCCAGATCCCCCAGATGTAGTGATTTAGGTGATCCCAAACTGGAGAACTTCCTTTGCCGTGCACCGTTAAAATGAAAATCTCTCACCAGATCGAACCGAGCATAAGTGAATCTGATGTCGCACATCACAGTTTACCCTCTAGATTGGTCCTGGTCATGAGTAGATTCTCTAAAAGTGTAGGTTTGATGGAGTTATCCTCTGTTACATTTGAGGAGCTGAGATTTATCAAGTCATGCAAGAGGTTCTTGCCGGTTGCTTCAGGGCTCATCATACCGGGCCGAAACTATCTCACCAGATCTAGGGACTGGGGTATTTTTGGCCATCCACGATCTGTGATTGCATAGAGTTTTACAACAAGTTCCATGCGTACCAAATTCATGCTAACTTTGTGCATTAGCCACCATAGATTCTCCACACTACCAATTAATCTTGGACCTTTGTGTTCTGTGGACTCAATGTCGTGGGGCCATTTCCACCATCGACAGCTCACCAATGCAGGTCCATCCTGACCGCTACATATTTCTTTTCCAATTGGGAAGAAGTGATTCTGATCATGGACATCAAGGCCTGTTAAATCATTGAATTTGTGATCTTCAATATCATTTATTATTTTCTAGTCCCTCATGCCATCCTCACCAATAACGACAGCTACATCCAGGCATCCAAGTTAAAGAAATTGTACGCCAACTACAACATCCGCTCTAACCACACCTCCTAGTATCACGTGCCGGAAAATGGGAAGATCGAGACATTCAACAAAACCCTCTCTAAAATTCTGTAGAAAATGGTTGGTCAGATCAAGAAGAGTTGGCTAGACAAGCTCCCCAACACCCTTTAGGCTTATCAGACGACGACTCGTAATTCCACCCAGGTGACCCTATATTCCCTAGTGTACCGAATGGAGGTTGTCCTTCACATCGAGACTCAATTTCCATCATTATTAAAAACTATCCATGATCAACAAGAACTAGATAAAGTAGTTGAAATCCGTTTGGCTCAGTTGGAAGAGCTTGATGTGAACAGGCTTCGTGCCCTGCACAATTTGGAAAGGCATTAGAACAAGATAGCTAGAGATTTCAACAATAAAGTTTTCCTCCACTCTTTCTTGAAAGGTGACATGGTGTTGGCCCTAAGAGAACCAATGATACCTGGTAGGAAACCACCCAAGTTAGAGACCAAATGGGAAGGACCTTAAACCATTCACAAGGTTTACTCCAAGGGTACATACTCCTTAGTTACCATGGATGGTGAGCATATAACTCCTCCCACCCATTCTAAGTTCCTCAAGCAATACTTTTTCTAAGCGTGTATAGTCTTACATGACCTCAAACTGTATATGGTCCTACATGAACTTAAACTGTATATGGTCCTACATGAACTTAAACTAATGATGGTCCCACACAACATTAAATTGTATGTAATCCTTCATGACGTTAAATGAAAAATGTTCCTACTTGACCTTAAACTGTTTGGTCCTGCATGACCTTAAGCTTTAGGGTCCTATATGACCTTAAACTATCTCATCCCACGAGATATTAAACTACATCTCAATAATTATGTATGGATTGATTCCCATCCTCATGGGATATGTAAGAACGCTCATAAATCTTGTCGAAGAGTACAGCCCCCACGATCTTCTCATTTGACTACCCCTCCTGGGTGTAGTTCCCTTGGAGGATCCCATGTGGTGCGTCATAAGATTCTTTAGGCTCACTCACAACAAGATTACAAAGTTCACTCCATGTTCCCCTCATCATTATTCTATCTGTACACTTCCTTACCACATGATATTAAACTACATGGCCCTTTCAGAACTACATATATATTGATTCCCATCCTCATGGGATACGTAGGACCACCCAGAAATTTTGTCTGTAGGCCCAACCCCAAACTCCAAGGTCTCCCCTTGAGTCTCATCCTGCATGATGTTAAACTACACAAGCATATTTATGATTTTCTCATCCCCTCTATTTTGGGTATCCATCACCCTTCACATCCGAATGGACCTCTAAATGGCATGGATGCTCAGCCAAAGGGCTCTCCTACCATTTCAGGCCAACATCCTCAAGGTTTTCAGTTGAAAAATTGATACAAGTCTCGCATTGCGAATATAGTTAGCGGTCAACGCTCATTTTTTGTTCCCAGTTCAGGTCACACAATATGGATTCTATGTTTTGAATATGGTCAACATCCATCCTCCATCGTTTTCACCACCCCTATAAGTCCCAAATGTTGGGTGTAGTGATTGTTTTTGTCTTGCTACCTCTTCAGACATCCATACAACTTGGATAAGAGTATTGATCTAGTTGGGACATACCTTGCCTGATCTTCTTCCCTCATTTCCATACTCTTATATGTTATGGAGAGCCTAATCCTATTCCTTATTTCCCACATCGAGCATTTATCACGTGGGCTTAGGAGATTTGGTATGGAATTACCCGCATAAAGGGTCATGTGTCTATAGTCATACGGGACACCCCTGTAGTAGGTCCCTAAAACCTATTCAGCTCCCCCTGGCCTAAATTCTCATCTAGGATTGTGTGGTGTGGTATAGACATATGTCTACATTCATTTTGGGCTATTTTTTCCATGCCACAGATATCTTCTTGAGACACATCCCTCCTTCATCTCTCATCTTTACTGCAAGATGTTAAACTGAACAGGTCCAACCACGCTTTATGTGCCCCATCATTTGGGGTCTATAGAATATTTCAAATCTGAAATAACCCCTGAATGTCATAGATTCTTGGCCCAAGGGATCTCCTACAATTTCGGGACAACGTTCCTGAGGATTCTAGAAAACAATCGATACAAGTCCCATGTTGCGAGTATGGTCAAAGGTCGATGGTCAATTGTTTTCCCCCATCCCTAGTCATAAAATATGGATTTTGTGGTGTGAACATGGTCAATAGTTATCATCAATCATTTTTTTCGTGTTGTGGCTTCCCACACAGCAGACACGATGGTTCCCCCTTTTTTCCACTCACATGTCCCACGCACATGACATTGAACTGGGCATCTACGGTCTAAGCTCTATGACCATAAAATAAGATCTCCATCGTCCTTACCACACGACGCTAAATTGCATGGAATATCCAGAACTACGTTTGGCTTGATTTAAACCCTTATGGGATACGTAGGAAAGCATGGACACTCAATCTTCGGGTCCAACCTAGGTTTATATCCCCTTTCATTCGACCACCTGGTCTGAATTATCTTCAGGAATTATGAATGGTATAGTGTGTGTGATCTTAATCCCTCATTCACATCGGGTTACTCACCATACCATACACATTCCCCCTCTCATCCTTACTGCATGATGTTAAAATACATGACATCTTTTAGAACTATGGATGGCTTGATTCCCATTCTCATGGGATACGTAGAACTGCCCAATCATCTAGTCTTTGGGTTCATCCCTGTTACTTAGAAACCTTCTCATCTTTCTGACCCCCTGTCCTGAGTTCTTCCCAGAGAGGGTACATGGTGTGGTATGGTTTTGTGTCCTCATTCACATCGGGTTTTTAACAACCACACCACATACCTATTTCTTCGGAGAGATCTTCCTTCCCTTTATCCCACACTCATCTGGGCCCCTCAACCATTCTTGGCATTTCACCAATGTTCCTAGGAGCACTTTGGTTTAGGTCTTAGAGTTTTGGATTCTACACAGTCATGATCTCACCCACTTTTCAGGCTTTGTGTCCCCCTTCATTTGAGCTTTCGTCATCTTTCACATCCAAAAGCACCCTCGAACTTCATGGATGCTAGGACCTAGGGATCTCCTACCATTTTGGGACAACATCCTCAAGGATATCAAACAAAAAATTGATACAAGCCCTGTGTTGTGAATATGGTCAGTGGTTAGTGCTCATTTGTCATTCCCATTTCAGGTCACACGATATGGATGCTGTGTTTCGAACATGGTCAACATTTATCCTACATCGTCACACCACCCCCACTAATCCCTATATTTTGGTCACATGATTCACATATATTTCCACTCTATAATGTCTGAGTGGATGTTCAAAACTTTTATTGCTATCCATCAGCGTGCGTTCGAACATTGGAAGGACAAGCCATGGTGAGGCATCATTCAGGGCCACCACATTGTTTTATTCCTTTCATGCATTGCATGTGTTTCAAATACCTTCTATTCCATTGTTTCCCATATCGCATGTTTCTCACTTGGGCTTAGGTATTGGATTTCAGTTTCCACCCATTTGGAATAATTTTTCAATCTTTGGTCCAAGCTCTAAGACCTGAAACTAAGATCTCATTCTACGCACTCTCTGTAGGGTGCCCCAGAATTACGTCTAGCTTGATTCCCATGTTCATGGGATATATAGGAATGCCTAGGAATATTGTCTTCAGGTCCATTTGAGGTTCCTCCCATTACCCCCTGTTAGGCATTTTGGCACTGAATTTTATGGAATTGTGTGGTGTAGTGTGGTATGTGCTTACGTCCCCATTCATGTCAGGTTTACAAGAGATACACCGCCTACTTCCCTTCTGGGAGCTAGTCTCTCCTGCACCATATTCTCTAACCTTTTCTAACCCCTCAGCCAAAGGTTTTTGTCCTAGAATCGCATGCAGTGTGATGTGGACCTCGTCCTCACTCACATTGGGTATGCTTTATCATGTTGTACACATCCCCTCTTAATCATCGTTTATCCTATATATGTCTGATCCATATGAATTTAAACTATACTTCCTAGTCCCACATGACTTTAAAATATTACGTCTATAGTGTGAGACGTTAATGTTCAGGGGTTGGTCCTATCACATGACCCTAAACTGTGGCATTATCGTCCTAGCCACATGATGAAAAATAGCACCGTGTTGTGATGTCCTCACTCGAGGAGACATCATGTTTGGTATCAGTCACCCACCATACCATTTTTAAATGCTAGTATATGGATTGATTCTTATGGAGACACCTGGACTCTCCATCCTAGGTCCATTGCTTCACAAAAGAACACACATTCATCCTAAAAGACAAACAAGATCTATCAAATGCTGCTTCTTTGGGTACAGAGTCTAGACCCACACGACATTACTATCCCTAGCACTGGCACCTTACCATGCCACTTCCATAACTATGTATATCTTGATACCCATCATCAGGGGTTATATAGAAATTACCACACACTTTTCCTTGGGCCCAACCTACCTTTCATTTTGGTCCCTCGACCTGGAACCTTCCCAGGGAGCACATGGTAGTGTGGAATTATGTCATCATTCAGGTCAGGTTTTATACTTACCACACTACATGTTTCCCTCACTCCTTTCCATCTATGGTCTGATCTCTATGACCATAAAGTATGATCTCCCCACGTCTTTCCCACAAGATGTTAAACTGCACAACACCTTCTAGAACTATGTATATCTTGATTCCCACCCTGATGGGATACGTAGGAATTCCCAGACATCTCATCTTTAGGTCCACCCCTAGTAATATCATAAAACATGTCCCTTTTCTAGCCCCTTTTTCTAAACTCGTTCGGGAACACATAATGATATGTGCTCCTACTGTCCTCACTCGCATTGGGATTTGTACCACATAGCACATTCCCATTCTAAGTAAAATTGTCCTCAATGTATGACTTTAAACTGTAGATATACCATGAACAAGTTCAGGATGCCCTGTAATAACTGTGTGATGTGCTAGTTTTATCCTCAGAGAGGATTTCCCCTACCAGTGTTGGTCTCCAACCACACTAAGCTCCAGAACTATGTTTGTCTTCATTATCACCTTTATGAGATATGTAGTGATGCCCAATCATTTCGCCTTGGGCCCAGCCCTAGGGTCATTAAACCTTTTGGCCATTCATCCCCCAATCACGGTCTAGGATGTATGACCTTAAAACTGTGTTCATCATCTCCACCATGCGATGTTAAAATACATGTTCATCATCATCCTTGGTACAACGTAAAACTGCAATCAATTCTTGGTCCTCACCCGAGAGGTCCTGTTCGGAAGAAGGTATGATCCCTAATCAGACTGATTCACTCACCAAATATATTTCCACCACGGTAGAGTAATTTCATGAGTGTTGGAATACATTCGAACAACCAATCACTCCACCCTATATACTTTGTGTACCCTTTATTTGGATCCTCATCCCGTTTCATGTTTAAAAGAACCCCCTAAAAGTATGGATGCTCAGCCTATGGCCCGCCTACTGTCCCAGGATAATGTTCCAGAAACCTAAAGGATGAAATTTCAGGTCAGGCCCCGTGTTTTGAACATGGTCAGCAGTTGGCCCTCATTTTTTATCCTCGTATCAGGATAATGCAATATGGATTTTGTGTTTCTAACACAGTCAATGGTTATCCTCTATTTTCATGCCACCACTAAAACATTCTGAATTTTGGGTATCATGATTCACACATTACACTCCCTTATGTTCAGGTTGGTTCTAATGCCCCGGGCATTACCCCTCTCGTGCACTAGAGAACATTGATAAAATGAAAACATGACTTTTCTGAGAATTTCATTCTCCAGTCAGGCCTCCCCCCTCTTCTTCTCAGAATCCCAGGTATGTCATTTATACCAAAAATGCCTGAATTTTGGTTGGCACTCCCACATTCAAATGAAATAATGATGATGTCATCCCTTGTTTCTCACATCGGGCATATCCCACGTGAGCTTAGGGATGGATTGCTAATTATTTCATGATTACGGTCAGAATGACTAAAATTGAACAAAGAAAGTGAATAATCCATTTATACACGTATTTTAGAATAAAAAAAACGAAACAGGATAGGTTGATGGGTTCATCCATAAACAAGGACCTTAAGGATCAGCGTTTTGGATGGATTTCTCCAGTGTTTCCACCCTCTAGTTTGTGGCCTCCAATATTGCTTCCCGCCCCTAGAGATCCTTCTATTCATCAGAAGCCTTAAAGCATAGCTCATTGGACCTAGCCTATACTTGCGCCTCTTCACTTTAAAGCTTTTTCATTTGGTGAATCGCCTCCACTATCTGCTCCTGGGTGTCTTCCAGCCGGGCCCTCAATTTCTCAACAAGCTTGAAGCAGTTTGCAATGAATTCCTCACTTTCATTCATTTTCTATTCAAGGCTTCGGACCTCCTGCTTAACCTTCAAGAATGTGTAAGTATTCCCTGACTCTTTCTAGCATCAGGCAATGTCAGAGCATTGGTTTTTCTCCCATATCTTATTATACATGTTTTCAAAGATTGTTAGATAAAGACAGTGATCATCAACCCCTCCAGCGTAGAGAAAGCGCAAGCAGGTGCGGAGTGATCCCATCCATTTTATACATTCTTCCTGTGGCTGACCAAGGAAGCATTTAATACACTTACACCCATTACTCCACATCATCCAAATCTCATTGGCTGCTTATGAATTAGATTCATCCATCTCCTCAGGGTCTATATGTCGATAGTTGGGGAAAGTGGCCAAACAATCAATAGAAGGGTCTCCTTCTGGTATTTCTCCCAAGGGATTAGGCTCCTCAATATATGGGTTACTTTCCTATCTCATCTCAGCATTATTAATTTCACCCCCATCAACTTCAGACCCTTCCCTATCATTTATATCATTGGTTTCCATAGACCTTTTCTCACCAAGTGCCCGGGACGGCTCTATTTGAGAAGTGTGTCCCAATTAGGTCGGTGCATTCTCCATCGAGTCATCCATGGATGGTATGGATTCAACAGCCTTTCGAGCCTCCAATGCTATGATTAATACACAAAAAATGTACACTCTGATTATCTTAGCTCTCTAACGACCAATATAGGCATCTAAGTGATGAAACTTATAAGAGCTCAATGCATCAGCCTCCAGTATTTTAGTTTCTTCAGGAGTCATCACTGTAGGAGATCATTCAGTGCTTGTCAGTTCAACAACGGGTGTCATCTCCCCACCTTTTTCTATTGTCACAGCCTCCCCCCTCGAGATGGAGCTTCTCAAATGATGTTGATATGCATCTGAACAAGATAAAAAATCTTTGAGTGAATATTACGAGTGATGAAAAGAGGAAAAAGCTATGATAAGGATTAAGTCATACCTCGAGTAGCATAGTTATTTCTATATTAGAGCAAAAAATCTCATTGATCCCCCGAAGACTCCCTTGGAGAGAAATCCCCATAAACCCCCACCTCCATGCTCCTCTTTGGCTTCCCCTATTTCTTCTTCCCTTTCTTCTCCTGACTCACTGCCCTCTAGCTCCCCATCGCTGTCATCATCTTCAGATGACATTCTTTCTGGATCCTACTCCTAGCAGAGAATTACCTTCACCAGGAGAGGTGGTTCCTCACGCCGACCCCACAAGAATTCATATGCATCCTTGGCCATCAAATATGTGTGTCGATGATGGAAGTCCACCCTATCATCAATCCGGATGAGTCCAACTTCTGGCAGCTGGATTCCATCCCGTGCTATCTATTTCTAAAGGGGTTTGGTGCCCATTGACTGCCATAGGGTCAACTAGGCTAACCAAAGTGAATAAAAGATTGCATCCTCATAAGACTGGAGAAAATACCTCATATGCTTCCCAGGAAGCTTTCAGGCCACTCCGAGAGCTTTCTCATGATCCCCTCTCTCGTTGGACGATGAGGGAATGATCGCACCATGTGATGTTCCCAGGGCTAAAGTCTCGGCCTATACCAGCCTAGTTTCCCTACCTTCTCCCAAACTTTCCTCCCCGACAGCACCTTGTCCGCTCTCTCACCGCCCAGGTTCTACATTGGCTACCTTGAGCTACCATACCCGCTTCCACAGGAGCCCTTCAGGGTATGCCACAACCCAATGTTTGGCATATTTTATCGAAAGTCCAGCATCAACTCCGGTGGGGGGAAAGGTAACAACTTTTCCATAGCCGTAAGTTGTATACATCTTCCACATTTGGAGAAGAATGCATGGATTCCTCTCCTCCTGTACATCTATATAAACTTTCTTTGGAATCCTCTGGAGGCATCCAAACTGCCTGGAAAATCTTGATCGAACATGAGTCTCACAAAGAAGCTTCCTGTCGACCTGGGCCACAAACACCCCACCTCTAATGCTCTGGAATTATTCCCTTTTCTCTAGTGATCCTTTTCCATATTCTATCATCTAGCCAACCAGGGTTGGGAATAGACTAATGGTAAAATTGTCATGACTTCCGATCCCGATCCTTATCCTCTCTTCATTGAGCGTCAACAGCATGACCCCAGAAATCTTCAACAAGAAAGGCCACAAACCGTTACCTGGGGGATGAATGGAATTTGGGAAGGTGTACCTGCCATAGTGAGCTGTAATCCATCCATGAAGGATTTGGAAAGGGCCACAAATCCTCCTTGGTGAACCCTCTCTCAAAATACACCCTAGGATGGCTTACAAATAGGCCAAAACAGGGACCCCTAAGTTAATCCTCTAATTAGAGGCCATAATGCCAACCATCACCAATATTGCTGGATGAGCTACCATCCTTATGTCCATCACTAACAGGAGACACCCACTCAGGAAGGTTTCAAGAAATCTGGCATACTGAACATTCGGGTCTCAGCTTTCATTCACACTAAAGTCCCAAGATTGATATTCCCCCACCTCCAGGATCCTCCTGTACGATCTACTTTTTCTCCTCTGTATCACGACCAGACATCGTCTTCCTCGCCCCGACATCTTGATATTCAGGTCTTTCTGTAGAAATAGGATGAACCACTTTGAGTAGGAAATGTCCTTCAGAAATTATTTTACCCCCAGCCTCTCCTTGGCCAACTCCGACAGGTGCTATGTTAGGATGGGAGTCATCGACTTGTCTCCCCAGATACAATGAACGTCCCAAAGACTAATTACAACCTCCCCATGATGGAGATGGAAGGTGTTGGTATGATGGTATCACCAGGTAAATAGCTTAGGCCTAAGTTCTTACTGGCGGTAGAAATGGAACTACGACATCCACACTACCTCAAATAGCCCAATGTGTCGCAGTTCTTCCCCAAACTGATCACACGATTAGCATACCCAATATGGCCAGGCCCACTCACTGGTAAAATTGCCTCCAAACCTCATGTCCCAGTACTGTAGCTAGCCTTTAGTCTCATCGGTGATACTCTATCAGAAGGTACATGTATAATGGGCCAGAGAATCATCGTCGACAGGCTCATTTTCCAAGATGGTTCTGGTCCTGGGGTTCTAGACATAAACATCCATATGCCTAGTTTCTCAAGCAGGATGACCAATGTTAGTAATGTTATATCGGGGGAGATCATCCACATGGGTCACCCATGACCATGGTGCATCAACTTCAAATTCTAGAATAGGTAGATACTCTAAAATACTGAAGTCCCATATCAGTAGGTTGTCAGACAACACATAGTCATTCTGGGTCGGGGTTAACATGTTGAAGAGAGTTTGGTTATTGGATACAACATTCGAGGCACCATTAACCTCAGGGTTTCAACCATGTTGGCCCCTCGAGTGTCATATGTAGCTTCTCTCTCACCATCACCCCGATTAGTAGCCATTTCTTTCATTATATTTCGAAGGAGCCTACGCAAAAAGTTCGGCACGATGTGTGAAAAATCAAAAATCGGCGTGAAAAACTAAAGAAGCAACATGAAAAAAATTGACCATGTGTGTAAAATCATGATCAAATTTGGGGGATTGTGCGCAATGGAGGTCATATTACGTGCAAAGGCAAGGGATATTTTCCGCGCATGAGAGCTCTGAGCTTATCATGTGATAAAATCCGTACAATCTATGGGACCCTGAGGGTTTATATAGGCGCAGAGTGGGGTTTCCTCATTCATGAAAAATTCTTTATGTGAAACTTAAGGATTTTACATGCACCATCCTCAATAAAAAGGACGTCTCTATGTTTCCCTAAGAATTTGACCTTCGCATATCCTCGCAGATCCGATTCCGAGGGGGGAATTTGTAGACACCAGAATCTTCTTTAGGCCTAAAGAGGGAATCCTTGGATAATATGAAGGCATATTTTGACTTGATGACCAATTCTGTTAGGAACTGAAGGGATGTGTGAAAAATCTGTGTGGTGCATGAAAAACCTCTTTCCAACACGAAAATCAACGGGACCAGAATGAGTTTTATGTGCGGGTGCAGAAACTTCCACACCACTGACACCAAGACTAGGTTTTCAACACTGGTCGACTTCTGTACAGACCTGATGACCCCGAGTGCAAATAAAATAAAAGGGTTCCCCTTACCCTTTTGGGGGATAAATAATTAAAATTGTCTCCTCTACACGGAATTCACCTCTTCCACGTGAAACAGATGACTTCCAGGTATAGGATTTTCCACGACAGGTCTCTCAGGGGTCCACCTTCGTGCGGGACCACTAGGGTTTGACCTTCACCCAATTCCTCACGTACTGGGCCTATTGCGTGAAAACCCCTCCACCTATGTGCAAATCCTCGACCCCCCCTTTGTACGCAGATATCATCTATTGCACATACACCTTCCTTTCTGCTCACCCAGCCTTTTGTGTGCAGCAGTTCCAGTTGCGCAAAAACCTCCTCTATTGCACACATACCTTCCTTTCTGCTCACCTGGCCTTTTGTGCACAACTGTTCCAGTTGCACACCTATTTCATGAAAACCTCCTCTATTGTGTTCAAACCTTCCTTTTCGACCACCCCAGACTTTTTTTCACAACTTCTCCATTTGTACACAACCTACCCTCCCTGTGTGTGCTCTTCCACACGTATTGAATGTCCCTATTACGGGTATCATCTTCAGGTCCTTCTTACACCAAAAACATCTATGTTACACAACATTCTATCATACGACCCTCTAGGCTTGTATGATGTAAATTTAAAGTCCCTAGGGTGGCGCTTCCAGTTGTATTGCTTCACCTTATGCTTCTTCGCATAGGCATGCTAATGACTATTACTTCTTCGCATAGCCATGCTAACATGGCCTCCTTAATGGATCACTCCACATCACCCCCTCTCCATGGCATTAATGATGTCTTCCCTCACTCAAGTTCAGGAATGTATCAGTCATGTAATTCCTAGGGGGTGCAGAGTGAACTCGCCTCATCCAAGCTTCAGGACATTAAATTGCCCAGCACAATTTGTTCTTAGCAGCTAACATTAAACTGTGGCCTCACCCCGTGTATCACACGTGGGGTGCCCCACCTCATAAATTCTCCATGCCCTCTAGTCTCCATAAGAGTGAGATATTCCTCAAATGGAATGGGATCCTCTTTATTGGAGCGGAATCTATCCGTGGGGAAAGGAAAACCACCTTGGTGTAATCCCCTAGCCTTTCTTGCATGAGGCAGAATCCCTGCGCATCCTATCTTCTCCTTAGTTGAAGACTAGAAAGGGGGGATGGGAACCAGAACCCTCCTCTCTTCCGTGTTAAATCCCTATCCCATTGGTCTTTGTCGCCACCCGGGCCTCCATTCGAGAGTAAGTCCCAATCTCTATTTCCATGGAATACTAACCATGTGTAATCCCCTGTTTCCTATTTGGGCCACTATCCACGTGTAATCCCCACTTCACTTCCCATGGACGCGTATTTCACGATGTGATCATCAGGTCTTTTCTACCTCTTATTTCTAACACCGAGCATCACTCACGTGGGCTTAGAGTAAGCATTGATCACGACACACTCCTTGGGAATACTAGAGTGTAATCCCCACCACACATTCCAAACTATGTGGACTTTGATCCTTGACAAGGCAAGTTACGTAGGAAGCCAACCTGAGGTTCTTGCCCAAAACCCATTGCTTCTGACCCCCTTCACGTCAGTTCACCATACATTCCAAACTACGTGGACTTTTATCCATGCCAAGGAAGGGTACGTAGAAAGCATCCCCAAGGTTCAATCCCAACACCCATTACTTCTGACCTCTTCACATCGGTTCACCAAACATTCCAAACTATGTGTACTTTGATCCCTTCCAAGGCAAGGTACATATGAAGCCTCCCCGAGGTTCAAGCCCAACACCCATTGGTTCCAACCCTCTTCATGTCAGTTCACCAAACATTCTGAACTATGTGGACTTTGATCTTTTACAAGGCAGAGTACGTAAGAAGCCTCCCCAAGGATCAAGCCCAACCCCCATTGGTTTCGACCCCCTTCACGTCAGTTCACCAAATATTATATAGTACGTGGACTTTGATCCTTGTCAAGGTAGTGTACGTAGGAAGCCTCCCTGAGGTTCAAGCCCAACCCCCATTGGTTCCGACCCTCTTAACATCAGTTCACCAAAAATTCTAAACTACGAGGACTTTAATCCTTACTAAGGTAGGGTATGTAGGAAGCCTCCCTTAGGTTCAATCCAAACACCCATTGGTTATGCCCCCCTTCACGTCTGTTCACCAAACATTCCAAACTATGTGGACTTTGATCCTTGCTATGGTAAGGTGCGTAGGACACCTCATTGAGGTTCAATCCCAATACCCATTGGTCCCGACCACTTCACGTCGGACCACCTTCGTCCTACATGACATTAAACTGCATGTGCCCTTTTTGTCCTGCACGACGTTAAATTGTACCCATTCGAACTACATGGGTTTTGATCCTTGTCTTCTTGGCAAGGTATGTGGGAAGCCTCCATGAGGTTCATCCCCATCCAGCAGTAAGCCATTGTGCCCCATACAATAGTAATCCGTTGTGATCCCATCCAATGGTAAGCCATTGTGATCCCATTCAGTGGTAAGACATTATACCCCATATAGTTGTAATCCATTGTGATCTCATCCAGTGGTAAGCCATTATGACCCCCATTCAGCAGTAAGCCATTGTATTCCCCAATAAACGGTAAGTTGTTGAAGTCCCCAATCGATGGTAAACTATTTTCAGATGAACCATGTAGGTTTGATACCTATCTCCCAGACAAGGTATGTAGGAAGCCTCCCTGAGGTTCAACCCCAAACACTAGTAAACGTTGGTGTCCCCCCTGTTGGGACCCACATCTCTGGTCTGCCCCTCGAGCGTTAGACCAACTCGGTCTGCTTACCATGCATAAGCCCCAACACATCGTTAGGTCTTTGTACTCCGTGCACACCCTGATTTTATGCCCCAACCTGGAGGTTCCACTTCTTCTGGGACCCATCCATACGGGCTGCCTCCTGAGGTGTCCTATCATCCCGCTGAACTACGTGGAATTTGATTCCCTGGTATGGGTATACATGGGAAGTTTCTTCAAGGCTCAATCCCAACATCATCTTCATCCTCACTTTGGTTCCATCTCATTCTTTACCTACTCTCGACCCTCCATCATCCATCCTGATTTACACCTAGGCCGCCACATCCTGGTGGGATCATGCCATCTCATTTCCTTACTGATCCTAGTAGCAATCAGGTAACTAACCAAACATTATACCTAGTATCAGTGTCCCCTCTAGGGGTTGCACCAATCTAATCCACTCCCACCAGTGTTTTGATCAGTCCAATCTGTCTGCGCTAGATGTTAAACTCACAGAATACCTTGTGTTAAACACAAGAAGATAAGGAAAACCTCATAGACATGCCCATGGAATATAATTCCCCGCATTCGATGTGGGATTCCTCGAGCTTTTGTGCCCTCTAGGAGCCCTATCCTAAGAGGAAGAAACTCAGACGCACCATTGTTCCAGTATTCAGACACGCCAATGATGTCCAACGTGACTACTCCCACGACCAAAGGTTACTGTCCTGACCGGACCCCTTGGAATGTCCTGACAAAAGAAGTGTAATTAACCGGTGTCCATGAAGACATGGCACTAGGAAGAGTTTCATGAACATTGTATTAAGTCTATGAGAGATACCCAAACTAGGTGAAGAGTTCCAATGAGGAATCCATGGAAGGGGGAACCAACATCCCATCATCATGTTTCGATCAAGGATAAAACGTACCTGAATAAGTGGTGGATGCCACCCACCTTTGGAAAGCGGGAATGCAGGGAAACAATCAGCACGTCCTCATCCTCCATGGATAGATGTGTGTGTTATTAGGTGAAAGCATTAGAAACACCATATTTCCTCAGTTATGTGTTTTCAAAAGATCAACTTTCTACTAAATCACTTTTCTTGGTTATCGGTACCATTCAACATATGCTCACAAATTTTTAAAGAAAAAAACTGTAATACAATCAGTATGCATTTAATAATTCTTATAACCATAATTTCATTGATAAACTACTCCAAAAAATAATTCTTGAATAAAAACACAAGCTCATTAATTATTTCACTATATTATAAAACCATTAACTAGGACCTACCATCTAATTCCTTAATAGCACATTCTTTCCGTATGTCATTTGTAGTCTCTCCCTTAATTTTACAACCTTTATGGTTATTTTTAGGATATTTCCTCCTAATAAATCAATTTTATCATACTTTACACATTTAAAACATTCATCCATTTATGATACTTTAGGGAGATTATTATTCTCATCCATTAAAGTAATAAAAAATTTCATTTTTATATGGAAATTAATTGAGTTGTGTTCTTATTTTCCACACCCAAAACATATTACCATTCATCTAAGACATTCACTTGGGTTTTTCTTCTAACATTTTTGGCATATATGAAACAAAATATTATTTCCTCCATGTTCTTCACCACCTGATCTCTCAGAGAACTCTATCCTTCTCTTTTTTGGTGAGTCTGAGAGTTGGTTAAGGTGGATGTTGTTAATAATATTTCACAATAAATGATTATATATAATCCCAATATATTTTACTCTAGTAATAATTCCATTTGGTTTCTCATTAAAAAAATTATATCTCACATTCAATGTTAACTCAACACCTTCTAATTCCCACCATTGACTAAAACCAAAAATCAAAGTATAAGAAAAAAAATACATTAATTAGAGTTAGCTAACAAATTGTCATGAAATAAAATTCAAAGTATGTATAATTCATGATACATACTTCTCATTTTATTAGTCCTTATGTTTATCTTAGTTTATCTATAGTGATTAAAAAATATGTAGTATGTTATCCTATACTTTTACTTATCCTCAAAATTTATTCAAAGGGTTATGTTCCATTATCTATGCTTTCCTAAATCCGGTTCCAAAGGTTTATACTCAACTTCCTTTGATACCAAATATAATGAATCAGACACCAGAATCCTAGATCTGGTGCCTTAAATTATTATATTGGTATACAATAAAAGGAATCACATCCTTAATGGCTAAATTGTTTATTAGTTATGGTAAAATAGATACATACTGGAATTTCACATACATTTAAAAGAAAAATTACTAAATTTTTTTGAGAATAAAATTATTCCCTATAGGATATCCTTGAATAGAATTCATGTTTTTAATTGGGTATTAACTTTTGTATATATTTTTTTTATAAATTACACTTCATAACATTTAATTCAATTCAATTTTGTTTCAAAAAAAATTATTTCTTTATGAAGTGTTTTAATATATAGATATTATATTTTTCTTAAGTTTTGTAAAAATAAGGCCTTTGTATAGACTACTAAAGACATACCTTCTTCCACTCATAAGGGGACCCGATGGGGTCAACCCATGTTAGAGTTTTTAACTATCATGGACCATATTAAGCCTCCATTGAGCATAGTTCTTGTAATTCACTGACATATCCCACGTATAAGGGCCAAGAGTGCACCACATTGGTTGGGCAAGGAGATCCCACTTGGCCTACATACTGAGTATATGTATATATATTTTTTGGAAATCATTAATTACATCTTGGATTATATACCAGTCAGTCCCCACTTTATGAATTTGATGTGGGACACATCTTTTCATCTCAAATTCAATCTGGAACATTTGATCTTATCTCTGCTTTTCCCATATACTTGATCTCTTATTAGCAAGTCATATTTTCCTTCCTCCTTTCCCGTATTTGTATTTTTTGAACTCCTGAATGTCTATACTCTCATGCACATTTTTTTCTTCCTCCTTTAATCTTCTTTCACAATGGACCAACCGATGACTCCCTTCTCTGGCTACCTAATATTCTCTAGTTTGATGAACTTTTCTTATTTGTTTCTTCTTAATCTAAATTTATCTTTTATTTTTACTGGTTTTTATTTCTTATTCACTTGAGCTAATCAGGGTTTGAGTTCCACATATTCTTTGGTTGTCCTCTGGAACACCAGTCACCAATGATTCTCACATCATCTTGGATATTCAAAAAACCCAGCCTCAATATTTTTCATTTTTCTTCTTCAATCTTATACACATCTTGTTTGGTGTTGGGTTATTTTTTAATTTCAAGAGTTTTCATTTTTTAGTCTCCACCTTTTTATTATTTGAGCTTCTTTTCATTTTTTTCTTTTTACACATTGTTGTGTTTTATATATATTTCAAAGTTACTTCTAGTGTTTTATCATCCTTGATGATTCACCATTGGAAAGAACCAATGGTGAGAAATTTTTCACCATTGGTAAAAACCAACGGTGAGAAATTTGTCATTGTTAGTAAAAACAGTGAGTTACATTCCATTGTTGGTAAGTATCCAATGGTCAGTAATTCTACTCACCTTTGGAAACCAAATGTGAGTCTCTAACTCTCCTCTAAGAGAAAAACAATGAGAAAATTTACACACTGTTGATATTCAACAATGGTTATGATTTTTCCCACTGTTTATATTTTTTCCTCTACTTCTTTATTCCATAATAGTCAGTTCTTCAATCTCCCAAAGGTGATCTTATCTCTTCTGTCAAATTTTTTTGTTATCTTAATAAATGTTTTATATTTTTAAAATAGTTTTATTTATGTTTTGTTAATTTCTTCAGTATTGTGTTTTTATCATAATATTTTAATTTTGTTCTTGTATAGGTTTTTAGTAGTATTTCTTTTTGTTTTTATCATGTTTTAACTTTTTTTAATTCATGGTTCTTTGATAAACAAATGTAAAGTTCTTAACCATTAAGTTTATTATGTTTGTTTAGTTATGTATTCAAAAATTCATCGTTGGAACCCAACATTGAGTGATGAGTCACCATTAGAACCCAACTGTGAGTAATTTTTTATTATTCTCACATAGGCATATAATATTAAAATTCTTGGAAGTTTTTTTATTTTAGTTAAATTATTTTTAATTTTTCATAAAATTGAAATTGTAGGTAAAACTATGTTTTTCCACCATTGGACATTTCCAATAGTGAGTAATGTCTTACTTAATCTGTTTTCGATGGTGATTAATGTCTCACTGTTAGCTAAAATTTGTTTCAAAATTAATTTTATTAATTTTAGTAAATATTGTGAAAATAATTTACATTATCAATTGTCATTATTTTATGTTTAATTTCAATTAACACATTGTTTAAAAATTAATTGTATCATTTTTAGTGACATTTTTACATAAAGATTATTTTCATACGATGCTCTATTTTTCTACCATTCTACTATATTCTTAATTTTCAGAATTATATTATCATTTAAATTAATTTTCAATTGTGTTTTGTTTAATAAATATTACTCTTAATATGTTAAATATTCCTTTTAATATTTCATGAATAAATATTTGTTTGATTGTGTTTTGTGTTTAGCACACCTTCAAAAAAATAAGGTAATGGTCAAATTATTTTATTATTAAACAATAACAAGTTTTATGCTTAGATTTGGTATGAACACACTCCAATTGATCTCTATTTTAATTTTTTGGGAGACTTCATCAAGGATAAAATAGATTTACTAGTTTAGATGAATTATATGGAAAGGATATGAGAAGGTATTTTCTGTTGCTTTTCAAATTAATCAAAAAACTTCTTTGACATTTGTTGTTATGTTATGATCACTGAGGATCTTCATCACATCAATCTTTCTCTATTTATGTGATCAAATAACATGAGATGCACCAAATTTATTCATCATATGCTCAAGTTATTGTATTTTTTGTTATTCCTCTACTTTAATTCTTCAAATTACCTAATTGTTCTCTAGAGTTAGGGTTTATAATTTTCCCTTTCAAATGATGTCATTGGGTTATTAATCCTATCTAAATGTAAGAGTGGGTTATTCTTCCTAGAAAAAAGAAGGTAGATTGAAACTCCTTAAAAAAGTATGGGGTTATACCACCAGGTGTGAAAAAGGTATGTCTGTATTTTTATGTTATCAGGTTATCACTCCCATTAAAATGTGAGATTTTAGTTCATACTAATATCCTCAAGGAGTATAGTAAATTGAAGATAGGAATATAATATTAGTGATCTGAACCTCTATAAAAATTTCTTATGTTATCGGTTTACTTTTTACCGTTGGTAAGTCTCAAACGGTGAGTAATTATACTCACCACTGGAACCCAATAGTGAGTCTCTAACTCATCGTCAAGAGAACAACAATGTGTAAATTTAATCACCATTTTTCTTCAATAGTGGTTGTGATTTTTTCCCATTGTTTTTATTTTTTCCTATACTATTTTAAGTTGTTGTAGTCACTTTTTCAATCTCTCAAAGGTGATCCTGTGTCTTCTGTAGAATTGTTTTGTTCTATTATTAACTATCTGATATTTTCTAAATCTCTTTCACTTATGTTTTGTTAATTTCTTTAGTAATTTGTTTCTTATCATAAGATTTTAATTCTGTTGTTGTACATTTTTTTAGCAGTATTATTTTCTTCAATTTATTATGTTTAAAATTTTATTATTTCACAATTATTTGATAAACATTAGTAAAGTTCATCACTATTAAGTTTATTCTAACTATTTGGTTACATTTTCAGTAAGTCACCATTAGAACCCAATAGTGATTCCTGAGTAACTGTTGGAACCCAATGGTGAGTAATTTTTTATCATTATCATTGATGCATTTAATGTTATGGTTCTTGGATATGTTTTTAGTCTTGTTAAATTCTTTTTAATTTTTCTTAAAATTGAAATGGTAGGTAAAACTATGTTTTTCACCTTTAGAAATTTCCAATGGAGAATAATGTCTCACAAATATTTATTTTCAATGGTGTGTAATTTCTCACCATTAGTTAATTTTTTTTTTTCAAATTTTAATTTCTTAATTTTAGTTAATGTTGTTAAAATAAATTACATTATCAATGGTTTATTATTCTATTTTAAATTAAAATTTAAGCATTATTTAAAAATTAATTATAGCATTTTTTCAGTTACATCTTCACATGAAAATTATTTTCATATAATGTTCTATTTTTATAAAATTATGCTAGATGATTAATTTTTTGAATTATATTATCATTTCAATTAATTTTCAATTTTGTTTTATTTAATAAATATTTCTATTAATATATTAAATATTCCTTTTATTATTTCATGAATAAATATTTGTTTGATTGTGTTTTTTATTCTGCATGGATTAAAAAAAATAAGACAACGATCATGTTATTTTATTATTAAAAACTAAAAATTGTCGTTCTTACATTGGATATGGACACAATCTGGTTGATCTCTATTTTAAGGTGTTGAGAGATACTTCGAATAATAAAATAGATGTACTAGAACATATGATTCATTTGACAAGGACATGAGAATGCATTTCCTGCTGCTCTGAAAATTGATCAATAAAATTCATCAACATTTGTTGTTCTGTTATGATCACCTAGGATCTTAATAACCTTCATCTTCATCTATTTATGTGATCAGAGAACATATAATGCACTGAATTTCGACATAATCTTCTAAATAAGTTATAGTATTTGTTTTATGTTATTCCTCCACTGTAATTCTGCTAATTACCTGTTTATTATCTCGAGTCTTGTTTTAATATTTTCACTTTAAAAATATATTATTGTGTTATTCATCCCATATAAAAGGAAGTTCTGGTTATTCCTCCCAGAAAAATGGAAGGTAAGTTGTGACTCCTTTAAAAATTATGTGGTTATACCACCAGGTGTGAAAAATCTATGTCTATATTTTCTTGTAATCGGGTGATCACTTCAATTCAAAAGTGAGTTTTTAGTGTATACCAATTTTGTTCAGTATAAGAGATTTAAGAGAGGACTTTGATCTTAATTATCTGAACCTATATAAAAATATCTTGAATTATTTTTTGTCACGACCCGTCCTCGGGGCCCGTGCCGTGACTACCCCAAGCCCGCCTTCCATAGGCCAGGGGCTGACGACTAGCACCAAAGGTGTAAATCCCTAGGCTGGGAAGTCATTGCCTTTATGAAAGTAAACACACACAATCATAGTACACAACTGGAAGCAAAAACTAAATAAAAACTGAATAAAAAAGATCTACTGGAATGTAAAAGGGGTCGGAAATACAATCCCAATAGTAAAGTACAAGGAAAAGGGAAACATGTACAACTGAAAAGATAAAACAACTACAAGAGGACAAGAAGCTCTTGGATCATCCACCACGGATCCTACCTAAAGGGTAGGTACAGATAGCCTCCTCAGTGCTCCACGTCCATCCGTCTCCTCCGGGTACTGACTCATCGTGAGGTCCACCTCCGGGTACTGCCCTGTCCTCGTACACTCTGCCTCGGTCAGCGCTGTCCGATGTCTGCATCCAACACAATGAGGTGCAGGCATAGCCCTGCAGGGTTGAGTATAATGATACTTAGGAGGGACCCCGAGATCCTCAAGGTCTCCCAAAATCCAAAAAGGATAAACCAAAATGTATAAATTAATGGATAACCATTACTTAGGTATATGCCCATTCATATACCTAAGTTATCTAGTAACCCATCTCAATCATGAGGAAAACACAAAGTTCATTGACTCAGCTCAAACAAGAATTTTCATTAACGAAACCAAGACTATAGGAGAACTCCTACTCTGTCAAGTACATTGGCCCTATCGTGACTCTGAGGCACTACTCAAAAACCTTGTACTGCTAAGGTACTCCTCCTATCAAGTATCGTGGGTCTACTGCCAAACCAGGCACTCTGTCCGTTGTGGGTCTGCCGCCAAACTGGGTGCTCCCTCTAATTACCTACAGAGGTACTCCTCAAATCGATTACTGCGGGTCTACTGCCAAACCAAGTCCTCCATCCATCATGGGTCTGCCACCAAACCGGGTTCTCCGTCCACTAGGCTAGTTGAATCACTCCAAGTCGAATCGGTCAATCAGTCATCAGGTCTACAGCTATTAGGTCTCTGCACTCCATATGCTCGTCTCTAGGAGGTTCTACTCCATGAGCTACTGGTCTATACTCCAAGTGTCACGAGGTATCAATTGGAATTATCTCAAAGGACCTCCATGTCATAGGGGTCTCAGCGCAACAGATGGCGCGTCAATCAGACGCCCGGTTTGTGAGTTATTAGCATTTTGGTCCTGGGGGCCCAGTTGTATTCGTGTACGAACCAACCTGGTCGTGACTCAACTATACCCTGAACTCTTGTGGAGTATACTCAAAGGGATGTCTATGCTCCAAGAATATCGGCGCCACTGACGGTTCATCAAACAGACGTCTAGTGCCAATGATATGGCCCAAAAAGGTAATGGGTCAGTAATGGGCTCGGGTCCGGTCCAACCTGGTCGGATAGACTCGGGCCAACCCAGTCTGGGTTAACCCGGTCAGGCTCACTAGGTCTAACCTATCCCATAGGGCGGGTCAGCCTGCTAAGTTTTGACCCCGTCCTCTAGGCCCGACCCAGCGGACCGCGTGAGTAGTTCGACCCGATAGGCGCAACGCAGGCGGCTCGGTGACTCAACCCGGGAGACCGGGCCGATTCGTCCAGAGACACCGCAGGGGATGTCGTGGGTCGGCTCGAGAGGACGATGGCTGGGAGGCCAGCAGGTAGGCCGCGTAGGGCGCAGGCAGGCCTTCTGGTCATCGAGGAGGCTGTAGGTGCGCCGGGAAGGGTGCGGCAGGCTGCGGTGGCACTGAGATGGCCACTGACAGGGGCCGGTCAGGTCTCCATAGGTGCGAGTTGCGCGTCGGGGCAGCGCGCTAGGACGCTGGGGGCACTGGGTAGGCCGGGAAGCACGCTTGGGCACCGGGGGCACCGGGCAGGCCAAGCAGCACGCTGGGGGGCACCGGGCTAGCAGGGCAGCGCGCCAGGGGGCGTTGGGCTGGCTGGGCAGCGCGCTGGGGGGTGCTGAGCTGGAGGGGCAGCACGCTGGGGGGCATCATCTTGGCCGGGTAGCGCGCCGGTGAGGCGCGGGGGAGCCGGGCAGCACGCCGGTGGGGCGCGGGGATGCGTCGGGGCGCCACGGGGGTGGCACGGTTCGCGGAGGCCGTGGGTAGCGCGACCCTTCTCCGCCAATGAAGAGTACCATATTCCTTCTCTGACATTGATGGAACGATGTCTGCCTTCCACGACACCGTCATCGATCATCGACAAAAACGAGGTAGGGGGTTTTACCTTAAGAATTATTCCTTTTCTTTTCTCATCTTCTTTGAAAGGAATCTTTGCGATGTTTTGTGATTAAAATTTTGTTCATCATGCCTTTGATGAACCAACTCCTATCGCCATAAACATAGAGGGTTCAGGTGAACATCACGTGGAAAATATGTCACGACCCGTCCTCAGGGCCCGTGTCGTGACTACCCTAAGCCCGCCTTCCATAGGCCAGGGGCTGGCGACTAGCACCAAAGGCACAAATTCCTAAGCTGGGAAGACATTGCCTTTATAAAAGTAAACAAACAAAACAGAGTACGCAATAGGAAGTAAACACTAAGTGAATACTGTATACAAAAAGTAGTGCTGAAATTAAAGGGGCTGGAAATACAATCCCAACAGTAAAGTACATGTACAACAGAAAGCAAGTATAATTGAAAAAGGGACAATAGCTAAAAAGGGCAGCTCCTGGAACATCCACTGAGTATCCTACCTAAAGGGTAGGTACAGATTTCCACCTCAGCACTCCATGTCTATCGGTCCACTCAGTGTACCATCTCGCCATGTGGTCCACCTCTGGGTACCGTCCGGTCCTGGCTCGCTCTCTCCCTCCGTCAACGATGTCCGTCGTCTGCATCCAACACAATGAGGTGCGGGCATAGCCCGTGTAGGGGTGGGTATAACGATACTCAGTAAGGGCCCCAAGACCCTCTAAGGTCTCCCAGAATCCACAAAGGATAAACCACATAAGAAATATATAACCACGAAGTATCAACCATCCCTACTTAGGTATATGACCATACATATACCTATGTTATCAATCTCAATTCGACTCAAAGTCTCGAGTCCAAGCATAACCCAGTCCACATAGAAATTAAAGTCAATAACATCGATGATAATTATTGAAGGTCAAGAATCATATCACACATGTATACATCTTTTGTAGAGTGATAGAGATGATCAGTTGTAGTCGCTGATTCATCTAATCTGTCGAACCCACGTAGGATCCTAGTACAGAAGTCATCACTGTCGAACCCACGTAGGATCCAAGTATAGTAGTCGTCACTGCCTAACCCAGGTAGGATCCAAGTACAGTGGTCCTCACTGCCAAACCCACGTAGGATCCAAGTACATTAGTTGTCGCTTCCGAACCCACGTAGGATCCAAGTACAGTAGTCGTCGAAGTCGCAGCCAGCTCTAGGGTTCCCACACATAGAACGCTCGATTCTGGGAGGGTCCACTCCTCGAGAAAAGGGGGTTTGATACATCAACTATCACTAATTACAGAGTTTATGTATCCCAAAGTTCCTTCTCATCAAAAGGAACCCAGCGCGACAGACGGCGCGTCACTAGGATGCTCGGTCTGAGAGTTATTGACTTTTCTGTTCCAGGGGCCCGGTTGGAATTACGCTCATTCCAAACCCGACCATTTTTAAAAGTCGTCCAAACCTCACATAGAGTATTGAAAAATGACTGTCTCGTCACGAGTATCCTAGTGTCGTAGGTGGCGCGTCGATCAGACGCGCGGTCTAGAAGATATTCACGTTTAAGAAAAACGGGTCTGGCCCGTCAAGCCCAGTGGGCTGGAGGGTCGGCCCGACCCGCTTCGGCAGGTCCGACCCAGCTGGGGGGTCAGCCCGGCATGGTGGGGCGTAGCCCGACTCGACACTGTGGCCTGGCCCGCGCGAGGGCAGCCCCACCCGTGCGGCAGGCGGCCCGGCCCACGGCTGGCCGAGCGGAGCGGGGTGGCGCGGCCCCCCTGATTTTCAGAAATAGAAATTTCGAGCCGTACCAACCCTCCAGCCCGGCCGACCGAAGCTGGCCAGTCTTCTCCGGCGCTAGTGGCCTACACAGAGGGCCGCTGTCCTCCCATGCGGCACCTTCGGGTGTCGCGGATTCCTTCAACCTGGCCAGTTCGCCTGCCAAATCGGCCCATGGAGTGCGGTCCACGGTTCCTCCATAGCTAGGCATCGAGAGGCGTTGCGGTCTTCTGCCCGGCTGGCATATTCAGCCGGTTCATCCAAAAACCGGCCCGCGGGTGTGGTCTGCGGTTCTCCTTCATGCAGCCGGCACACAGCCGCTGCTTCTTCCTCTCGTCGCGGCCCACATGGCTGCAACCCCCTTCCTTCTTCCGGCGCGGTGTGACGGCACCGCGCCCTACCGGTTCTGCCACCATCATCAACTCGAGAAAAATCAGCAGAGGGTCGTCAGGCCGTATTTTTTTGGCCCAATACCTCTACGTAAGGTGGTAAAAAAAGGCCAAAGTTGAACCATATAAACACGAGGAACAATGATTTAATTTAAACAAGACAAACCCCTACCTCGATTCAAGGTTCGTTCGTCGTAGTCACGGAAAACGGCATCGCGGAAGATGGTGTCATGGAAGATGGTGTCGTTCTGACCCCCTCTCTTTCTTTTCAAGTGATCTCTTTTATGTCATTTCTTGTATTCTCCATGTTCTTATGTTGGAGGATGTTATTTTATATTCATTATACTTTCCTTTTTATGTTCATATGATGATATACCCCCTCTTACTCTCATCATTTCATTTTATGAATGTTTAAGTGGCGCTGTTAGGCTGTCGAAATTCTTGTAACGGATTCTTTCACCCTTCTCATTTTCAAGTTCTATTTTCTTGTCAAGTCATTCAAGTTCCTTTTTATTATGTTGGGGTATGATCTCTATATCTATCATACTGATATTTTATGATCATATGATGAGATACCCCATTTTATCTCTTCAATTAAGTATTTTGATGTTTTAAGTGGCGTCGTTAGGCTGCCGAATTTTTAAGTGGTTCTTTCACCCTTCTCGTTTTGAAGTTCTACTTTCATGTCAAGTCTTTCAAGTTCTTTTTTATTATGCTGGGGTATGATCTCTATATCTATCATACCGATCTTTAATGATCATATGATGAAATACCCCATTTGATCTCTTCAATTCAGTATTTTGAAGTTTTAAGTGGCGCTGTTAGGATGCCGAATTTTTAAGTGGTTCTTTCACCCTTCTCGTTTTGAAGTTCTACTTTCATGTCAAGTATTTAAAGTTCCTTTTTATTATGTTGTGGTATGATCTCTATATCTATCATACTGATATTTTATAATAATATGATTAGAGACCCCATTTTTGCTCTTCAATTCAATATTTTGAAGTTTTAAGTGGCACCATTAGGCTGCCGAATTTTTAAGGGATTCTTTCACCTTTCTCTTTTTTCAAAGTTCTACTTTCATGTCAAGTCTTTCAAGTTCCTTTTTATTATTTTGGGGTATGAAATCTATATCTATCATACTGATCATTTATGTTCATATGATGAGATACCCTATTTTATCTCATCAATTCATTTTTTTGAAGTTTATGTGACGCCGTTAGGCTGCCGAATTTTCATAAGAGAAATCTAATTTTTGTCCTCCTTCCATGTTTTTCATTTCAAATGGAATGTCCTTCAAATTTCATTACTGTGTTCTTAAATCCCCTATATTCTTCCCCTCTACTATTTTATGGGTCATTTATGATTTTTTGACCCATTTCCCTTCTCTTTTCAATGTTTTCTAAAACCTCGTAACATAACTGTTATGCTGCAGAATTTCCATCTCAAAATGTATCTCTCTTTTTCTAAAGTTATTTTATTTTATTAACTGAATACTCAAAGCTCTTTCTTCTAAATTGGTATTCACATATATACCAAAATGTTCTATTTTAAATTCTGGGATTTACATACATGAGACCCACCTTCCTTTTCTGTGGGTTTAAAGTGACGTAAAGATCATGTCTTTAAAGCTGTTTTTAAAACATTATGATTATGAAATGAAACCCATTTATTTTATGCTAAATGGGTTATTTATATAATGTTTGATGTTGATATATTTGTCTCACATTATAATATAGTCATATTTAAGGGTGCGCCCTGATAGTGCTCCAATGCATTGGGTAATGATGTAACCACTAGAGATTACAATTTTCACGATATCTTGGTGAATAACCTTGGTAATTTTCAAATGACACCTTCGGGATGGACCTTGGTGATATGTTCATGATTGTCTATGTTAAATGATGTATCCATATCTTCAATTTATGAAAAATGTTATTTTTATTATGATATGCCTCATGATTTCTTTCTCATTCCTTAAAGTTCATTTTCTTGACATTGTTGATGTATCTCAAGTTCACATGTTAAATGTTTCCCCTTGTTTCCCTTACTGGTCCTTCTGCTCACCCTTTCTTTTGATGTATGTCCCTAGGTTATGAGATGCAGTAATGAACCTAGGATGAACATAAGGAGAAGCCTTTCAAGTGTTTAAGAAGAATGTTTTTTTTTCATGTATTAAGTTCTTGGTTTCTAAGACACTAAACCTTAAAGATCCTCAGTTTTGTATAATGTAATGAATGTTTATGTGACAAAAAGACAGGATGCTATAGTTGGTATCAAAGGATGGTTTATTTATTTTTGGAAATTAGGATATGAAAACTTTAGGAAGAACCCTATAGAAAAGTTTAAATATAGGAAATCTTCCTGGTATTTTGGTGAGTATTGAGTAATGGGTTGCCAAGAAAATACATACTTGTCTAGATATGAGCAAGTAGAGGTGGCTCTGGCACAGATGTACATAGGGGTAAAACCCAAAAACACCGCTTTGAGCTAGAATCGTACGGGAACTGGTACATGACAATGTGCCTTGCTGCACTCTTGGTTACGACACTCCCGGGGGATATGCTTTGGTAAATTCATAAGCTTAGTATGAACCATTATTAAAGGAATAAAGACAAAATAAAATAAAGATTCACATTAGAATATATGATCATGGATAACCTAGATTAAAACCTAGGGGATCACAAGTTAGGGTATAATTTTCTTCTACAAGTTATCCTTCTATGATTTAAGTTCCTTTTCATGATTATTGGCTAAGTATTTAAGCCCCTAATTGTACTTTATTTTCTTAGTTAATGGAAGGAAATGGAAGAACTTATCCCAACAACCAATGTGATAGGAAATGTGAAAATTTTCGTATTAATATGACAGAGATGATTAGGGGATTAAATGATGATTATTATTTTTGAAGACGTTCACTATTTTGGGAACCCTATTTGATCAAGGTAAATAGATTACTACGGTATTTTCTTTGAGGAGTAAAGGTTGACTTATATTTTAAAGAATCAATGAATTTAATGTGGACTTATAGTAATTTAGGTTACTTATAGAAATGATTAGCCTATCTTGGGGTAAATATGTTTAGGTTAGTTACTTTTGTTTTAAGATGTTAGGAGTGGTAGATGTTGTTTGGAGATGAATGATAAAGTTTACCTTGGAAGACTATGTTATCAAATCCTTCTTGTATATGGGATTTAATCTTAGTTTGGTTTATTTTGAGGATTTTTAAGGACAGTTATTTACGGAATGGTCTATGATGAACTTTGGGTAGTACTGTGGAACTTTGAAGATTTAAAGTAGTTTCCCTTCCTCTGGGGTTCTTTATTTTGGAAGAGTTGTTTTATCTTACCCTTTTTGTTTTTGGGATAATGTTTAAAGATAGAAGAAATAGATAGTTAATCTTTGGTGGATTATGTGATTCTCTATAAGATAATTCTTGTTCTTTGATGAGACCAAGTAGTTTTGAATGCTCATCATTTGGAGAAAAGATTAGTTTTGGTAGAAAATTATTAAAGGATGAAACTATACTTGAAGGTAGGTATATTTCCTTATGTTTTTATTCAATGTAGTAAATGAATTCCTCAAAACTATGAAAAGGAACATAAAACAAAAAACATTGTTGGTTTAAATTTCCTACTAGGTAATCAAAGACTGTTTACACACATCAAAAGTTTGTGATTTTCTTATGGTTAACTTTCTCCAAATCATGTTTTCTATCACTCTCCCTCAGAACTTGACCCTTTGTTTTTTCTTCCATATCCATATTTTCTTACATGGAATCCTAGTATGGGTTAACTCGGGTGACCTTTGTACTTCCCTTTCTTTCTTTTAAAGTAATAGTTTTACTGACTCCTTTTCTGATGTGGGACTTTCAATAAAATTTCAAAACCCAATTTTAAAAATTGAGAGGATGCAATTTCTTAAGGGGGGAAGATTGTAACGACCCGAAATTTTGAATAAATCTTATTTCCTAATTTTGTGTGTTATTTTATTTTATTTTATTTTTATACTCAACAAAAATGTTTCATTTGATAACATGAGTATAATTAAAATGAGACTGTTGGGTTTTGATTGTTATATGGCCATTGGTAAATATGACCACTGTAAACTAAATGTTTCTATTTTTGTCTCTAAATACAAGTAATCTTGGTTAATTAATATAGAAAGAAGATTCGATGGCCTCACCCAGTAGTCTTGGACTGATCGAAGCCTATCTAACAGAACTTGGGAAAGAGGTAGCATCACTGGGCTTTGCTCTAGACCAAACCCAAGACGAACTTCATCGTGTGAAGCTAGAACGGAATCTCCTTTGCGAGAAGTTCAAACTGATAGAAATTAATACTCGTGCAATGTTGGCCGAGCCTCCCTCGGATTCTCTCATCTTAGCACACCTTACACTTAAGTCCTATGCTAGTGTGGTAAGGGGCTATGTAAGGAGACCATAACTGCCTTGTGTAATCCTTTATTTTAAATAAAAAATTGGGATTCCTTATTATGATGAAGTTTATGAATTTTCAAATGACCAGATAAATAGAGTATGCATATTTTTGATGAATTTTAGAAAATGATA
This sequence comes from Viscum album, assembly GCA_963277665.1. NCBI lineage: Eukaryota > Viridiplantae > Streptophyta > Magnoliopsida > Santalales > Viscaceae > Viscum > Viscum album. Next base: position 1,106,720,859 of record OY728128.1, on the reverse strand, counting down.
TTTTAAAAATGTTTATGTAAACCTTAAATAATTAAAAATGTGTAATGATATTCAAAAAAATGGTCTTCTACAATTATGTCCAGTACGAAATTTAGAGTCTAATGAGATCAACTTGATTTTTGATGAATAGTAAATTATGAGTAGTGATTTTATGATTACGATTAGTAATGTATCCAAATGGATTAGTAATCTCACTTAAAGAAAGTATTAAAATAATCTAGGCACCTTGATTATGTAATGTGATTCAATAAAATGGTTAAATAACGGTTTCATAAATTATTATTCAAGTATTTGTTTTTCGGGTGAATAGTGTTTTTTTAATTAAAAATTAAATTAATTATATTTAGAAAATTATTTTTATAAAATGGATTTCATTTTTGAACTCAGAGCATCGATATTATGTTAAGGAAATTTTTGGGGTTTTTTTCTGAAAAAATGAATTTTCGGTGAATAGTGTATTTATTTAAAAATTAAATTAAAAATATTTAAAAAATTATTTTTATAAAATTGAGTTCATTTTTGAAATCAGAGCATTGATATTTGGTTAATGTGAAATTTTGGTAATTTTCTGAGAAAGTTGAATTTTTGATGAATAGTGAAAATACAGTTTTTAAGTTACGAGTGTTTAATGACATCATTAAATGATGTATTAAGTATGTAATCAATATGGTCGACTTGTGAATAGTAAGATAAGGTATGAGGTGTCCCAAGTGGCCAATACCATGGGAAAATACCATGGGCAAGCCCATGGTTTTTCCAAAACCACCAAGGAGGTGTCCCTTAGCCATTAATGCCTTGTCCCCTCACTTTCCCTATAAATACCAATCAATACTCTCATCCATTCGACTCCCCACTCTCCCCCAACGAATTTCTCGTCTCATTACCTCCCAAGAAGTCCTCCCAAGGTTCCCCCAAGCCCTCAAGGTCCCAACCTTTTAGTTTTAAGAGTTGCGTTTTAAGGTAAGGGATCTGACCCCCTCTCTTTCTTTTCAAGTTATCTCTTTTATGTCATTTCTTTTATGATACATGTTATTATGTTGGAGGATGTTCTTGTATATTCATTATACTATAATTTTTATTTTCATATGATGAGATACCCCCTCTTACTCTAATCATTTTATTTTATGAATGTTTAAGTGGCGCTGTTAGGCTGCCGAAATTTTTGTAACAGATTCTTTCACCCTTCTCTTTTTCAAGTTCTATTTTCTTGTCAAGTCTTTCAAGTTACTTTTTATTATGTTGGGGTATAATCTATATATATATCATAATGATATTTTATGATCATATGATGAGAGACCCCATTGTATCTCTTCAATTCAGTATTTTGAAGTTTTAAGTGGCGCTGTTAGGCTGCCGAATTTTTAAGTGGTTCTTTCACCCTTCTCGTTTTGAAGTTCTACTTTCATGTCAAGTCTTTAAAGTTACTTTTTATTATGTTGGGGTATTATCTCTATATCTATCATACTGATATTTTATTATCATATGATGAGAGACCCCATTTGATCTCTTCAATTCAGTATTTTGAAGTTTTAAGTGGCGTCGTTAAGCTGCCAAATTTTTAAGTGGTTCTTTCACCCTTCTCGTTTTGAAGTTCTACTTTCATGTAAAGTCTTTCAAGTTCCTTTTTATTATATTGTGATATGATCTCTATATCTATCATACTAATCTTTTATGATCATATGATGAGAGACCCCATTTTATCTCTTCAATTTAGTATTTTGAAGTTTTAAGTGGCACCGTTAGGCTGCCAAATTTTTCATAAGAGAAATCTAATTTTTGTCTTCCTTCCATGTTTTTCATTTCAAAGGTTATGTCCTTAAAATTTCATTAACATGTTCTTAAATACATTATATTCTGCCCCTATACTGTTTTATGGGTCATTTATGATTGTTTTACCCATTTCCCCTCTCTTTTCAATGTTTTCTAAAACCTCGTAACATTGCCGTTATGCTGCATAATTTCCGTCTCAAAATGTCTATCTCTTTTTCTAAAGTTCTTTCATTTTATTAAGTTAATACTAAAATCTCTTTCTTCTAAAATGGTATTCACATATATACCAAAATGTTCTATTTTAAATTCTGGTGTTTACATAAATGATACCCACCTTCCTTTTCTGTGGGTTTAAAGTGAAGTAAAGATCATGTCTTTAAAGCAGTTTTTAAAACGTTATGATTATGAAATGAAACCCATTTATTTTATTCTATATGGGTTATTTATGAAATTTTTGATGATTATATATGTGTATCACATGATAATAAAGGCAAATTTAAGGGTTCTCCCTGATAGCGCTCTAATGCATTGGGTAATGATGTAACCACTAAAGATTACAATTTTCATGATACATTGGTGAATAACCTTGGTAATTTTCAAATGACACCTTGGGGATGGACCTTGGTGATATGTTCATGATTTTCTATGTTAAATGATGTATCCACATCTTCAAGTTATGAAAAATGTTATTTTTATTATGATATGCCTCATGATTTCTTTCTCATGACTTAAAGTTCTTTTTCATGACATTGTTGATGTATATCAAGTTCACATGTTAAATGTTTCCCTTACTGGGACTTCTGCTCACCCTTTCTTTTTATGTATGTCCCCAGGTTATGAGATGCAGTAATGAACATAGGATGAACATAAGGAGAATACATTCAAGTGTTTAAGAGTAATGTTTTTTTTGTTTCATGTATTAGGTTCCTGGTTTCCAAGACACTAAACCTTAAAGATACTCAGTTTTGTATAATGTAATGAATGTTTATGTGACAAAAATGCGGGATGCTATACCAACAAGTTACAACCCCAAAAATAATAGCTTGGATATTATTTTTATTCTTGACATAAATTTAAATTAATTCAAAAATTTAGAGGATCTAATTAATTAATTGATCATTAATTGAGAGTGTTGGAAACTTTATTAGGGAGGATGGAATGTGGAGAGTTTTAAAATTCAAGAAGAAAGGTGGAGAGTTTAGGAGTTAAAAGGGGGGTTTCAAGGGGGATTTGAAGAGTTTATGTTCGTGTGGGCCCCAAACACATTATCCTCCCATGGGAGGTTATGTGGGGGTGGGCCCAACCATCAACCTCCCTTTGGAGATAATAACCACAAACTAAATAATTTGTGTAACACAATAATTTATTTAATTTATTATGAATCCCCAAAATATAACTTCTACTCCCAACTAAACACAACTGCAATAAATATCCCCTTAAGAAAATACCAGTGCTGTGAGTTCATCAGTGTCCTCAGATTTCAATTCCGAGCACCGGTTCTAAAGACAGAAAAACTCGCACGTATGTTTACTAAATGTACCCGAAAAAAACTTCAGAAAATGATTCCGGGCACACCGGGCCTTGGAATCAAGCACCGTCAGAAACTAAGGACTCATAAAATTATGAAGTGTTTAAGAAAAAAATTTCCTTGAAATTTTTAGGTCTTTACATTACCCCCACCTCAGGGATTTACATCCCCGTAAGGCTACAACACATACTAGGGAAACAAAAGTGGGTACTGAGCATGCATATAAGCCTCCCGCTCCCATGTTCTCTCCTTGAGGTTCCCATGCTGCCACCGAGCAACGAGGCCTTAGTGAAGGGCCCCATCACAGTGGAGACACCAGCAGTACCACTACCCGTTGGGCCACTGATACCACTAGCCCTATCAGTAGAGAGTGCATGCCTCTTGAGTGCGTTTCAGAAGTTCCAGTGACACAGGCCTCCCAGGTTCTGCAGAGAGACGGACCCACAGGCAGCTGATGATTGGATGGAGGTTGTTGTGAGAGTCTTCAAATTGGTAGGGACACCAGCCGACCTTATGGTGATCCTTTCTGTGAGTCTCCTGCATGCAGCAGCAGGTAGATGATGGAGCCTGATGCTCCAAGTGCATGACAATGCATCTTTACTATGGACGGACTTTGAGAGTCTCTTCCACTTGGAGTTTTTTCTGGCCACCCTTCATGCGGTGTGGATTCAAGAGTTACTACATCTATAGTAGGGAAGAATGACAGTAGATCAGTACTCATTGAGTTTTACTAACCTCACACACTACTCCACGGATATGGTACGGGACCCCTTCTTCAGGGCCTGGACCTTTGAGCAGGGACTCAGGAATGAGATCAGGGCTTCGATGATTCCCCTCAGCATTCCAATGCAGGTGGGGGTGCTGGAGCGAGCCCTTATAGTGGAGAGTTTTCTCACTGAGCAGTCATCAGTGGAGAGACCCACCACAGGACGACATTTGGCAGAGTCTTCTGCAGCTGGCAGTAGACAGTTGATGCAGAGGTCCAAGCGGACTATGCCATCAGGTGGGCGACCTCAGGATACAGGTTCGGTTGTGCAGGGCACACGAAATAGAGCCATCCATACGAGGGGCAGGCAGTGCTATGCATGCGGCGGGCAGGGTCACATGGCTCGCAAATGCTTAACCCGCCATGAAGATAAGAAGCAGACAGTAGAGGGACCTCCCAGGTAGAGTCAGAGGTTCGAACATGGTGGTCCTCCAGGAGCAGGTGGATATGGCAGAGGAGCTGGTTGAGCAGCAGGTGGTGGACAATGTTTCGAGGCTCTACCGCCACTACCACCAGGAGGTCCACCTCGACCACAGGGAGCTGGCAGACAGTGGCGGGCTCAGCTCCAGGCAGTCAAGGCCTATGAACACGGCACACCTGAGATGATTCGAGGTACTATTTGTGTCTACTACACCCTTGCTGCAGTACTTATAGACATAGGTGCGTGTCATTATTTTATTATCACTACCCTTTTTTGGAGATCGGAGATTTTGACGGAGCTGTTGGATCGATCCTTACGGCTAGAGACTCCTACGGGAGCAGACTCGACGATTATGCACTGGTTCCAGCAGTGTGAGCTTACTCTAGGAGGCGAGAGTTTCAGCTGGGATCTTCTTGTAGTGGCATCGAGGCCTTACGACATAATCTCGGGTATGGAATGGTTATCCAGAGTTCATGATCCGATTGACTATATTAGGCACAAAGTGTGGTGTGTTCGCACGAATGGAACCAGGTTCACCTTCACTGGCGAGAAGGGAGCCTTTTCAGTGCAAGATGGACTTTCGCAGAGAAGGGGGTAGCCTAGGTTGGTTCGTACATGAATCTAACCTGGCCCCCAGGACCAAAATGCTAATAACTCACAGACCGAGCGTCCGATTGACACGTCATCTATTGCGCTGAGACCCCTATGACGTGGCGGTCCTTTGAGATACTTCCACGTGATACCTCATGATACTTGGAGTATCGACCAGTAGCTCATGGAGGGAACCTCCCAGAGACGAGCAGACAGAGCGCAGAGACCTAGTAGCTGTAGACGTGATGACTGCTTGACCGATTTGACTCGGAGTGATTCAACTAGCCCAGTGGACGTAGCACCCAGTTTAACGGAAGACCCACAGCGGACAGACTGCCTGGTTTGGTAGTATACCCATCGTACTCGATAGGAGGAGTACCTCTATAGGCTATTAGGGGGAGCGCTCGGTTTGGCGACAGATCCACAGCGGACGGAGCACCTGGTTTGGTAGTAGACCCGTGGTACTTGATAGGAGGAGTACCTCAGCAGTCCAAGGATAGTGAGTAGTGCCTCGGAGTCGCGACATGGCCACTGTACTTGATAGTGGAGGAGTTCTCCAGCAGTCGTGGTTTTGTTAATGAAAATTCTGGTTTGAGCCGATTCAATGACCTTTGTGTTTTCCTCATGATTGAGATGGGTTGCTAGATAACTTAGGTATATGTATGGGCATATACTTAAGTAATGGTTATCTGTTGATTCATACATTGTGGTTTATCCTTGTTGGATTTTGTGAGACCCTGAGGGTCTCGGGGTCCCTACTGATTATCATTATACTCACCCCTACTTGGGCTATGCCCACACCTCATTGTGTTGGATGCAGATGTCAGACAACACTAACTGAGGCGGAGTGTATGAGGACAGGATAGTACCTGAAGGTGGACCTCACGAAGAGTCGGCACCTGGAGGAGACGGATGGATGTGGAGCACTGAGGAGGCAATCTGTACCTACCATTCAGGTAGGTTCTGTGGTGGAAAATCCAGGATCTGCTTGTCCCCTTCCAGCTGTTTTGTCTTTTCAGTTGTACATGTTTGTATTTTCCATGTACTTTACTGTTGGGCTTGTATTTCCAGACCCTTTTACTTTCCAGTACATCTTTTTTATTTAGTTTTTACTTAGTGTTTGCTTCCAGTTTTGTACTCTGATTATGTGTGTTTACTTTTATAAAGGAAATGCCTTCCCAGCCTAGGGATTTATGCCTTTGATACCAATTGTCACGACCCATTCTCGGGGCCCGTGCCGTGACTACCCAATCCCACCTTCTTATGTCTATAAGTACTACCAAAAGGGTGGATTAGACACAAATAGTACCTCCAATAATCTCAGGTGCGCCGTGTTCATAGGCCTTGACTACCTGGAGCCGAACCCACCTCTGACTGCCAGCTCCCTGTGGTCTGGGTAGACCTCCTAGTGGTGGTGGTGGTAGATCCTCAAAACATCTTCCACCACCCGCTACTTGGCCAGCTCCTCTACCACGTCCGCCTGCTCCCAACATAGTTGTTGTCTCGATCCTTACGGCTAGAGATTCTTATGGGAGTAGACTCAATGATTACGCACTGGTGCCGGCAGTGTGAGCTTACTCTTGGAGGCAAGAGCTTCGGCTGGGATCTTCTTGTAGCGGCGTCGAGGCCTTACAACGTCATCTTGGGTATGGACTGGTTATCCACAGTTCATGCTCATATTGACTATATTAGGTGCAAAGTATGTTGTATCCACACGGATGGGACCAGGTTCACCTTCACCAGTGAGAAGGGAGCCTTTACAGCGCAGGATGGACTTACGCAGAGGAGGAGGCAGTCGATCACACATCAGCTGGCTATTCTCATCCTCAGAGCGATTAATGTGTGTAATCCGAGTTTTCTTCTTGTGGTGGATCGATAAGCATATGTTTTTCCTAATGAAATTCCAGGAATACCTCCTCGTAGGGAGGTAGACTTATACATCAACCTGTACCCCGAGACAACACTGATATATACTCCAAAATATCGGATGGCTCCCATCGAGCTTCATGAGTTGTGGGTACTTCTGGAGGACTTGCAGGGGAAGAAATTTATCCGACCCAGTGTTTATTTTCAGTTGTTTCCTCTTCCACTTGTGTTAAGTCTCTGTGTGTGTTACATGTTAAAAATGAAATGTCTTCCCTTTTATCGGGATTATGCCTTTGGTGCTAGTTGTCAGTCCCTGGCCTATGGAAGGCGAGCTTGGGGTAGTCACAGCACGGGCCCTAAGGACGAATCGTGACATTTTTTTTCTTTCCGTTGTAAATTTTAACACTAATCATAACTAATATAAAATTATTCTTTATAATAATAAATCAAAAAGGGCTATTAATCCCCCTATATTCACTACTACCATACCATGGGACCTAACAAGTCATAGTAAACTTCACTGATTCGTGGGTAAAGCAAACAAAATAAGGGTGATCTCAAATGCTTAGTAAGGGTTATGTACAGTGGAATCTATCATAAATCAATAAGCATAAACAATATGGAAAGGTAAATAACTGAAACAAAAATCCAATTAAATAACATTACTATATGAATAGATAATGAACAATCATTATGGAAGTGTAAGTGATTGTAAAAATATGCCATTTAATCAATAACTTGAGAATAATAAGAATCCATGGATAATATCATAGTGAAAATCTCATAGATGAAAATAACTAAAATATTAATGAAGGTGATGTTTAATTTTAGGATGTCATGTTTCCCAGAAACATGATAACATTAATTTTATAATCTTTCACAAGACAATTTAATATTTATGGGTAAAAACGCATTTAATTTTTCCAACTTATTCATCTCATGAGACTACCAATGCATCAAGGGTCTTTTTTATGTACAGTCCTCACCCGTTGTTTCATGTCAAAAGTATTCCTAATATATCGAATAATCGGTGTAATTAATAATAATTCACCTTATCATCAAGTAGATATATTGAGTAATATATAAAAATTTAATATTATTTCCTTAATTAATCAAATAACTTTAAAAGTAAACACTGTATGTAAAAATGTTATATAATTTAGAAAATAATCATATCCATCATACAAGAAATATAGATATTTTAGAGAAATGAAAATTTTAATGAATTAAGATCCTAAATAAATTAAATGGGTAGTATATACACCATATAAAATAATTTGTGTCCATAATATTAAAATTTTCCTCAATTAAGTGAAATTGGTACAAATTCTTTTACTAATTTCTAATCAGTAAAATCGTATACCCCAAGAAAGAATTGAATCTCAAGAGAATAAATAAATTCATAAAATAATATGTCAAATGGTATTTATATACACCTTATAAAATAATATAGGTTTATGAAATCATGATATTCCTCAATAAAATAAAATTGAGATGAATTCCCCTATAAAGATAATATCATTTAAGTGAGAATTAATCAAAAGAGTTGATTATGTGTATCTGTTGAAAATACACATAAAATAATTGTAAATACGAAATAATATAATCAAAATTAATTTCAAACATAATGTTATCATGACATAATAAATGAATTATCAGTTTTACCCAATGAATGGAAACTTAGTTAAGAATTATCTTACCTTGCACTTTAATTTAATTGAACGTGGTTTAACCTTCTATATAATGGTTTAAAAAATGTTATTAATTTATAAAAGAACAATATTGACATTTCTGTTATCATATATTAACATATTATATAATTTTATCTCCAATTTTTTAATAATATTTCATCATTGCCCTTGTTTCAGATGTTAAGTCCTTCATTTCCTTTTGCATGTTTTTTCGTGTAAGTCATGATTATTGTGCATAAGATATAGTTACATCATATCTAGAATAATATTATGTTAATATATATAATATTTATTAAATATATAAATTTCTAGAATAATTATGGAATGTTTAACGTGAAAAATGAATTGTATCACTTCGTGGAGATGGTAGGTTGTACGTACGCACGAGCGATGATATCATTCCCTTAATGGGTGAAACAGTAAGGAAGTGGGTGATATATTAAGTTTAAATATTAATTACATGTCATAATTACCAATTATATCTATTATTTTCATCATTATATCCATCCATGTAAATTGGTGATTAAAAACGAATTGCATTGCTACGTGTGGAGATGGTAAGCCATATACACACACACACACACTCACACACACGATGCTTTCATTTTCATACGATGGATAAAAAGTTTAATGTGGTTGTATAATATTTATAAAAGAATATTAGTATATATATGATACTAAATTTATTACATTAGTATGTAAACAACACATAAAGGGAAATTAGGAGAAGAAATAAACTTGAAAAAGTCAGTAAAGATGATTATCTCTTCTTCAGCAGACTTCTTTTAGATCTCATCTTAAGGGACTTTAGGTTGGTATTTTGAGGATAATATAACCAAAAAAAGTTATTTAAATGCGTTTTAAGGTAAATGTTTAGAGTATTGTCTATATAGATTGATCAGTGTAGTGTAAATAAATTAAGGAAGGGATTCCATTTTATAATTGAAGTGATGGGTACTTTAATAATTTATTAAAATATTAATTTAATATAAATTATTTTTCAATTCCAAATACAGCAAAACTTATTCATTTAAAATATAATATTATTATGGGTATAAATACCCTAATAAAATAAATTTTATATAATTTGTGACTAAATTTCTACCCTTATCTTTTGGTATTAACTCATATTTAACCTCTTTAACTCTTACCATGACAACAAGGTTTTTTACTCATTGAGAGTTAATATAGTTATTATAAAATAAAAAAGATCCATAAATAGACCATATATGACATTTTATATCTTATAACAATAATTTAGCTTAATTTAATTTTTTATTAATTTTATATAATTAATAATATATTATTTACTATAAAATATTCAAAATGTCAATTTTAAGAACTAATAATTATTTGAATTTATTAATATCAAGATAACACATATAATTTAATAAAATTATTATATTGCATTCTTAACATGTTGAGTTAATCTAAAAAATTAATTTATCATAGTAATTATCTCAAATTATATTTATTTTAATATTCACAATATCATTTATTTAATTTTCCCATTAATTAAATTATTATTCCATCAATGTTGTGCAAGATTTTAAGGTAATTATTTCTTCCCTAATAATTATAAATAAATTTCCATGATGAAGATAAATATTTTATATTTCCCATTAAAATTTATTTTCAAATATAATCTTTGGATAAAATCATATTAAAAATGTTATATTTATTATAATAATGAATGTGGTATCTTTGACTTTTCATTAAATAAAATATTATAAACATAATAATCTCATTAAAATGGAAATAAAAGGTCATATAAACAAAAAATAAATTATTATTTATGAAAATTATTCATTAAATAAAACTTGGGGAAGTTTTAGTGTCATCTTATAGTAATTATCTATTTATTTTTAACCTAAATTAACCAATTTAACCTTTACCCTGGTAACAAGAATTACCAAGGTTGCTATTCATATTGGTGAAAAATAAAATGAACCTATTTAATAAATTTGGAGATTTTGAATCCAAATATGGAATAAAATTTTCAAAATTTTTGACAAATAAGTTTCATAATTTAAATCAAAATTAATTCCACAAACATAATGAAAAACAATTTTCTTAAAAAATGCATTTTTAAACCAAAAAATGTACTTATACCAAAATATGGTATAAAGATGATTAAAATAAAATTAATTACATTATTTATAAATAAATATTAATTAAGTTACATTTTTATCAAAATCAAATCAAAAATATACTTTTAATATAAATAAATTTATAGTTTTATAAAAATCAGTATTTTTCACCATTCACTGCAAAATCAATCTTCTCAGAAAATTACCAAAAATTAAACATAATATAATTTTCATATAATAATATCAAAAATTATATTAGTATTATAAAATAAATTTCATTTTATTTTTAGAAATTTATTATAATATTTATACATAAATATCTAGTAAACCATTTTTGAGAAAAACATATTTTTGAAGAATAAATGACTTTACTCAAAATTAAGTGTTTATTCAAAAATAATTTGTTAATACACTAAAAATGATTTATAAACTTATATATTTCATAATGTGGTTAGTACTATTAATTCTTATTATTTTATCTGCTAGTTTATAACGAACACATAATAATATTTCATTGTTTGATTAAGATCGGTGTTGTATGCAACATAAGCTATCAAAGTGATCAAATTTATTTAAAAGGAGGCATTCTATAAAATCTTGAAGTGTTATTAATAAGTTTGATAACTTCATAATCTACACTACCTTTTCTATATCATCAATTCTTCATTATTAAAATCATTTGTAGAAGTAACTAAGTGAACGTGATTCAACTCTAATAACCATATTCATCATTGTATACTACTTACACCATTTTATTATATCTTTGGGAAATATTTTTACTGTTTGCAATAATTTTTTATAGTTGGTTATATTGAATGTTTTATACTTTGCATCAAAGGTACTTTTATTTTTTATAATATCCAGATAAAAAAATAATTTACATATATTTTTTCCTTAGTGCGATAAAAGACTTAGGGGTTTTGGTTGTCTGATGAGTCCAAAAAAATAATTGGTTGGTTATTCCTCCAAATCAAAATAAATGTTTGGGGTTGTGCCTATTTTTTTGAAAAATCATGGATTTTATTGTTGTTCCTCGTGGTTAAAAATGTATTTTTTTAAAGAGTTATCAATCTCTATTAAAAATGAATATTATTTATAGTAGGTTCCATATATCTTAGGTATTGAGTGGTGTTAAGTGTATAAGAAATATTATATTGGTTTTAAGTACTAAAAAAATACATTTTCAATCTTATTTTTTGTTATACCACTGTATTATCTTTGTTTAGTAAAATTATTTATTGTTTATTCCATCGAAGTCCCCTAAAATGTTTTTAATTACTCTAATTATTTAAAAAATAAAAATCATCCCATCTTGTCTCTTTTCATATATAACTAGGATCCTACATAACAACCACTAAACACCTAGGAAATTTCCACTTGATAATAAGAGTGTTAAAACACTATAATATAATGAATTTGTGTGCCTAATTTCATTTTAATTACATTTAACTCCATTATTATCATAATTATTCCCTTGATCTATTATAGATATATGCACTAACTCATTTAGGGGGTGAACTATATGGGAAATTTTAAAAATAGATAAATGTTTCTATTCAACACAAAACCAATAATTTACCCCTCATTGGTTGGGAATCTTTTATCAAGAAGTGTCATGTGGTATCAAATCCTATCTCACTTTAGAGGATATTTTATCAAATTATCATATCTAGGTTTTCTTTGAAGGTTGTTTTTTCAAATTATCAAAGGTTAGTCCTTATGGTTTTAAAGAACATAAAAAAACTACCATCTTGTTGATTGATTTTATCAAGTGTTATTGAGGATTGAAACTAAATTTTGTTTAGAGGTTCTTATTATCTTTTAGCTTTTTCTAGAGTGATATAATGGTTAAATCCTTATCTAATTTTCTATAAAGACTCTATATTTTTTATTAAATATAAATTTCAATTTTAATTAGATATCTATTAATGTTTCAAAGAATGTTTCGAATGGAAAATTGGATGACATGTGTATAATGACTTAGAAGAGTCAAATGAAAATAGAAACATTAAATAAGTGAACATTTCCCCATAATACCAAAATACCATGTGTTGATTCCCAGAAGAACTATTAACCTTAAAGAAAAAATATTAAAATTGGTATTTCAATTCATAGGTAGATGCTTGAGTGATTGGATACAAAATTTTCATATTTATATGTTTTAATTTAATGATTATATCACAATAATTTTGAAAATTTATAGTTAAATTTCACATTTTAATTATTTTAGGATAATCAGAGGTCTAATTTCAAAAGGGATACAAAAATATAATTTTAATGATTAAATTAATATTATGTATTTAATTTCCATGGATATAGATTTTTTTTATTTTTATAATCTGTATTTGAAGAATTTTTAAGAAAACCAAGAATATATATTGATGATCAGATCAGCTGGTGTAATTTTTTTGAGAAACATATGATTTGTTCATAAGTCAATAGATCTAACATTGATCCATAATATGGAACCACCTCACCATTATAGTCCCATGGACATGACTTCAAGGGTATTCATTTTCCAGTAGAGCTTTATCCAAACCATGAAATTACAATAGAACATAACATAGCCTACTATAAGACCTTATAAAAGATCAACTAAGCCAATGTCACATCACCATTTTTCCTCAAAAGGTTTCATTGTTCAAAAAAATTACTATAGAATAACATGAATATATGAAATCACTAACATAATTTGTTTCAACTAACTTGGACTACATCACCCATCCAATGAAATTTGAAGTCCTAAAACACACTATGAAAAGTTCCTCCAATATACTTCTTGTTTTGATACTCTAAATTTAAATAATTCTCAATTTCAAAATGATAAATCCTACAATCACACTTAGAATAGCCTCTAGAGCTAACATGAAATTAATCACCCTATAATTATAATATGACCTTACAATATAGCAACTACCAGGACCCAATGTTATCTCACATTTTATGATGCACTATAGATTTCTACTAAGGGAATATCAACTCTCCGAATAAAATATATGTCTTCATGGAACATAGTGTGAACACCTAATAGAAAATCCATTATCTTTGGAACATACTTCCAAATATCCAACACATGCTATATTTAGAGGAAACTTCTACCACACTAACTATAAATCTAAGAGATTATTTGATGAATTCTCAAGTAAAATAATGGGAAAACTAACTTGAACGATAAATTATATAGATAGTCTACTTGTTGGACATATACAAGGTCTATCTAGGATCCATGTATATGTTTTATAAATATACCAGAAGATACTTTAATAAGAATTCAATATATAGAATAATCCTAGAGAGAGAGAGAGAGATCATGATCTTTGAAAAATAATTCCATTTTTCTAATGTATATGAATCATGAATGGGGTTATATGAGTTTAAATTGAATAGGTAGTCCTCTAAAATAGGAATTTTAGATCATATGATTAGTTAAATTTATAGTTAAATATAATTGTATGCATCCATTTTGTTTTAATTAAATTTTTTACTTATATTATCTCCATATATTAAATCTTCCTATATGATCATGGAGAGATAACCCAAGGTTTTCTCAAGGATATTTTTTTATTTTCTCATTCCACTATGCATTCAATTTAATATTCAACTTCAATCTTTGAGTTTTCATAATGTTTTATGTAATGTTATTAGAAGTAAAATCTAATTATGTTTAGTAGTGGAAATAAAACCATATATATCACATATATCTTTATTAGTAGAAATGTTATATGAAAATAGAAAAAACACAGGCATGCCTAAAATGAATATGCTTCTATATTGACTCCTTGATTCTTTATAGAGATCCATAAACTGATAAATGTATTTGGTAGTATACTATCCTTGGACCCTAGATTGTAATAAGAGGAACTAGAACCTAAAAAGGGTTCTATAATTTTATTTCATAGATGAATAATAGTTCTATTATTATGATAGTTTCATTTAGTTAAAATGAAACCAAGGAACCAAAATATACGGGATCACATCCCCTTCTATAGACACTCTTTCTTTAATAAAGAGTACTATGAGAATCAACTACACTCTCTTGGAAGATGAGTTTTTCTTCCCATTCGAGAATTTATATTCATTTAAATTTAAATAAATGTGTTATGTGTGAAATGACACTAATAAATCAATCACATTTATTTTGAAATAGAAGATAAATTTAAGGATGACATGACTATGGTTTAGGTACTCACATTTTATTTAATATATATATCATATGGTTTATTGTTTACTATGAAATAATACTAAAAAAATAATCCCATGATCTCTAAAATATAAGTACATCATAAACCTTGATATCCATATTATGAAAATAATGTCTTAAGATTAAAGGGATATTATAAGCTATGATATATCAAGATTTAGTGTATAACTAAAAATTAATCACTTATACTAAAATACAAAAGGAACATTACAAAAACCATAAAAATATTTATGAACCCATCCAAAACTCTTTTGGATACGGTTCATTAAACTCTCTTCATTTTGGAACAAAAATTTTATTCAAAATTTAATCCTAGCCAAAGACCCAAATGTGTGACCCTATGGGATTTAATAGCATTGAAAAGGGATATGAATTCTATATTTCATAAATGTAATAAAAGACAGGTCTCAACCAAATAACATTTGTTACTCAAGCTACTAATGGGTATGGTGTGATAACTATAAAACACTTTCATATCTCCAATGAAAATGGGTAAAACAATATTTATCATATACATCATATGTATAACCATATAATCCCTTTTTCTATGAAATTGAGTGACCAATAGTAAGGTAATAATGAAAATATAGTACAATCCATCTCATATATTCTTGATTCTTCAATAAAATGCTAACTTAGTTGATGACTATATCATATTTCATTAATCTATTATATTATATCATCACATGTCCCTCATCCAAGTATCTGAATATATCATATGTGTCTCAACTAAGTTTTTCAATTTATTTCCATAAACACATTCAATAATGGGACAATTGTTTTTTCTCATAAAAGGAGTGGACAAATTCAATCATTGTTAAGCCTTAACTGATAATATGATCAATAATATAGAAAATCAACACTTGATTTGATACGCCAAATACTTTTTTAGCAAACGTGTCAAAGTATAAAGGTTCTCAAAGTAGGTATCCCACCAAACTCATTTAAAAATATTGATAATAATTATACACTAATAAGTATATCGATGATTGTATAGAATTCCATGAGATATATCTTAATTGGTAAGTCCAAATAATAAGTCTTCACTTAATATCTTATTAGTTCACTACTCACACTTATATTAACATATCATCACAACCCATAATACTCCATCATGATCATAGATTACTAAAAATCAAAGTCATAACTTGAGGGGATATTATCATCCCACTAATCATGTAATATAAATTGCCACATAGGTGAATGAATGATAAATGGAGATTTTATTTATTATAAAATCATGATAAAGTATTAAACTATTACATTAATAACATAACTATTTTATAAATAGAGACACAACATGACTATAATTCATACAATATTCTAATTTTTTCATCCATAGATCCACTAAATTTATATATATATCCACTAAAATGATCCTCACATAATCCCTCACAACAATCTATCACAGAGGATGATATTTTCAATGGATGTGTTTAATACTTTAGTGAGACCAGGCCTCCACAGACAAAATAATACCTCAATTATTATAAAAAAAATCTTGATTTATCCCTAAATTCTAGGAACCACCTTAGGTTTATAAATTAACTTCATGATCCAAAAAAAATTCATAGAATCTGATGTGGTGATGTACTCAACTTCCATTGTTGATGTAATAACCAAAAAATTCATTAATGAAAATTCCTCTTGATCTAATTAAATGTTTTCTTATGGATATATAAAACTTCTGTAATTCATTGGATTTATGTTTTTGGATTTTAAAATATAGTTAGGCATTGTGACTATTGCTATTATAGTCGTTAAATAGTGATCACATGATTAATATAAATATAGGGCTTTAACAAATCTAATTTACTCATACAAAGGAACCGATGGCCTCATCCAGAAGAATTTCTTCGTACAAGGCCCATTTATTGGAGCTCATAATGGAGGTGTATTTTTTGGGCTTCTCTATTAACTAATCCGAATACAAGCTTGAATATGTTAAGATCGAGCCGAACCACTTATGGGAGAAGTAGAAGTTAATAGAGATTGCCACTCGAGCGATGTTATCTGAGCCACCCCAAGAGTCTGTCACCATTGTGCACATTACCCTAAGGTATTATGTGTGAGTTTTAAGGTGTTATGTAACAATAACCTAGCACTATGACTATATACATTATTTTTGTATAAAAAATATACATTCATTTTATTATTGTTACTTTGTAAATAGATTTTAAAGCACAAATAGTATTTTTAGTTAATATTAAACGAAATCTATTTTTATGAATAAGGGATTTTTGAATTAAAAAATATTTTAATAAAATATTATTATTAAATTAATTTTTATTAAATATAAATGATCATATAATTTTTACGAATACAATTGTAATTTTTATTAAGGTTTGAAACCTGTTTTTGTCAAAACCCATGAATTTTTTCTAAAGTTCAGTTTTTATTTTAAAAGTAAAAAATTAAAATATTTAGAGAATTATTTCTATAAAATGAATATTATTTTTGGAATCATTATGTCAAAATTATCCAATGGTGAATTTTCCATAATTTTCTGAGATAGTCAAATTTTTGGGTAAAAATTAAATACCGTTTAAATATATAGTGTGTTTTATGACATCATAATGACCCAATATTTATGTAATAAAATACTATAAAAATTATGTTTAGACAATATATTTTTTAACGATTAATTTAATTTTAGGTTTGTTTTAATTATTTTACAAAGCCTTAGTGGACCCTCCAAGACTTACAAAACATTTTAACTTTTTAAAATTATTTTCTTGAGAGTGTGACTCACCTTCACATAAGAAACCCTATTATTTTAAGAGGTTGGGAAATTTGACTCATAAAATATATTTTTTTTAAATCCCCATTAGAAAAAACCATGGTTTGGTTTGTGGTTTTGATTAGTTTAATGTGTTGTGTCCCAAACATAAATAATAATTGATTCCCCCTCCTTTCCTATATAAACCCACCCAACAACTCACTTCCTCTTCTCTCAAAGACTTTGGAGTTCATACAACATATGACCTCATCTATATAGAATCCTCCCAAGGTGCCCCAAACTCCCAATAAGCCCCCCTAAAGCCCCTCCCATGCCTTTGGGATAACACTTCAAAGTAAGGGATTCCTTCATTTCTCATTTTATCCATGTTTCTTAATGTTGTTAATCCCTTTTATTTTAAATTATAAATGTTGGGGTATGATTTTTCACCTCCCCCATACTAAACTATTTATGTTTTAATGATGGTATACCCCTTTATATCTGATTAATTCCTCCCATTACACCTGTAACCATGCTGAAATTCCAAAAGGAATTTCTTTATCCTCATTTACATTCAAGCAATTCTTTTGTATTATGAATCCAAATTACATTAATTGTCTTGGGAAATGTATCTATATGACCCCCTCACTTTCCATTTCATGTAAATATGATGAGATACCCATTTCCCTCTCATAAACAATTTTTATGATTTATTATGTTATGTTGTTACGCTGTCAAAATTGCATCGTGATTTTCCAAGCCAAAGTCAATGTGTAGTGAATACCATGCCTATTTCTCTATAAAGGGTATTAACCTTTATTCACATTTACTTATTGATTATAGAGTTTCATGTATTAATTCCAAATTCTTATATTTTGAAATAAATTATGATTTTGATTGATTTCATGTTATATGATCCATGTGGCACACTTATGCATGAAATGAAATGATTAAGAAGGGTGCGCCCTGATAGTGCTCCAATGCATTGGGTAAATATTAGTATCATGATACGTCAAGTGTAATTAGGGTTTACACATGATATTTAAAGTGTAGTGAGGGTTTACTCATGCTCCATGTGAAATGATCCCTGACTCTTGCTAATACCATGTTAAGTGTTATTGCCACATTTCCATGTTATGATAATCATGCTATATCATGCCTTTATGTTAATGTTTATCTTTTACTTTATTGATATTAATATTTCCTAACATGTATTGTAATATTCATATTATGCCTTGTTTACTCCTTTACTGGGCTTTATAGCTCACCCTTTTCTTATGCATGTCCTTAGGTTATCCCGTGCAATGTTAAGTATGAGGGAATATAGTGGTCATGTAAAGGAAGTTTTCAATAGAGATGTTGTGTTTCATGTTTTAAGTCATTATGTAAAGTTCATAAGCCCCAAATACATTATACCTATCAATATTCTATGTTGTATCAACTGAATATTTTATGTAAAAATCATATTTAAGTGTGTAATAAAAAGAAGGGTTGTTATAGTTGAGTCTTCCATAATGGATTATTTGTAACTCTTAGAATTGATATATCCATTATTATGTAAAAATAAAAAAAATATTGGGATATCAGATCATATCTATCATATTAGAAAATATAATTAGTGAAACCTCTTACAAACTTCATATCCTCTCCTCCAAATATTAATAACATATCCTTGGTCCTTAATAAGTACTTCAGAATGACCTTTATACAAATCAAGTGTGTCTCATTTTGATTGGAATGTCATATACTAATAATTATAATGGAACAGGTGACAACATATCAAGTAAAAAAAATTGAATACATGATAGAGCCTATAAAAATTCAATAAATAATTTTATCCACCATTTCTAATTTCATTAAAGAATACCAATTCTTCCTGAGATTCTTAACATGTAACAATAGAAAAGAATTTTTTTGGAGTTCTCTATGAAAAACCACTTTATCAAGTTATAAATATATGTTTCCTAACGTATCCTAAGAAACCAATTATATATTCCTCTCTAGATATTCATAACAAGTATATAGGATTCTTCACCATTGACTTTTATAGAGAACCATTTACCTAAACACATATTTCTGCAATGTATAGTTGGGATATCATTTCTGTTAAGAAGTATGTGATCTAAATAAAATATTAGAAACACTAAAAAACTACCACTAATACACTTATATACAAAAAATCACTTGTGTTTTTTTGAAACTGAACTCTTTGATTGCATCATCAAAACAAATATTCCAACTTTGAGTATCTTTCATCAATCTATAAATGGACTATTTCAATACACAAAACTTATTAGTCTAACTTTTCACTTATAAACATTCTAGATGTATCATATAACTTCCCATGAATATATTTTCATTAAAGAAATTGGTTTTAACATCCATTTGATATATCCCACAATTAAGATGATATATTATTAAGAATTTTATCTGAATGGTATTCATCATTACAACAGTGAAAATGGGGTCTTCAGAGTTAATACCATGAATTCTACTATAACCCTTTTCCACTAAAAATGCTTTACAGGTACACACTATACCATCCATATTATTTTTTCTATGGAAAAATTACTTGAAACCAATAGGTCTCACCCATTCAGATACCAAGTTCCAAACCTGTTTAGTGTATATTGAGTCAATTTTAGATTCCATGGATCATAACTATTTCCTATAATCAAAACTTTTTATGGAATCCATATAAGTTGTAGATTCATCTTCTATGAATGTTACTTCATTATCAATTTATAAGAGAAATCTATATGTCACAATATCTAGATGAATCTCATGGTACCTTTAGGATTCTTATATAACTTGTATCAGTTTTCCTTCCCAAACTATTTGTGGAATAATCATAAATTTAATCTAAGAAAAAAATCCAATTTATTGGTATTGAATTTATATATGTTCCATATTTCCAGGTTCATTAACTCCTCGAAAAAAATCTTATTATTGGTCTTGAAAAAAATCATATTTATTAGTCGGTTGCCCTTCCACTAACTCCTCGATTTTTGTGTTTCTTCTCAAGGAAAACACCATTTGTATCCAAAACACTTTGTGTTCGGTATGATTATTAATTTAATATGTAAAAACCCATGTAATGTTAAGATAAATAATTTTTAGGTCATATTAATGTCCATTAATTGGAGTTTATATAGATATATTCACAATAAGAATGTTAAGTAATTTCTCAGTCAAATAATGAAATGATTTTATTCACACTAAATTTGTTTACATATATTACATTATTTTATTTTATTTCTTGAATTAAAAAAAATTTGAATTTGAATTGGTAAAAATGAATTTAATTTTTTAAATAATCACATCAAAATCATATTATGATGAATTTTTTAGAATTTTATGAAAATTTCTGGGTTTTCAATGAATAGAAAAAAATACCGATTTTTATTGAAAACTATATTTTCTTTTGAATTATTAAAAAATTAAAATTCTATTTTGTATTAGTTTTAAAATTAATTAATTAATTTTTATTAAAATAAATATTATTAATATCTTTTTAATTAACTTTATACTTTAATTTGGTATAAATTTTTTATACTTAAAGGGATTTTTTTGAAAAGGTGTTTTTTATCATGTTTTGTGGATTTAATTTTAAATTAAATTATTACACTTATAGAAATTTAATATTGAAAAACTAATTCCATATTTTGAATTAGGGGTTCTATATTTTTTAAATAGTTAATTTATTTTTATCCATATGAATATTAGCTATAGTAAATATTTATCACCTCAGAAAGGGTAAATCAATTAATTAACGATAAAAATCACATGATAAGGCCTAAAAGTCACCCTAAAACTTGTATTTAATTTATTCTATAAGTGATTTTCTATATTTAACATCCATGATTCTAAAATTTGTCAATTTATTTACACTTTCCTTTTAATATAACATTTATATCATTTAATGTAAATATAAATTAAAAAACATCACTCTTTCTCTTTTAATATCTATAATATTTTTAGACATGGATAGAGATAAATTATGTTTTGTTATAAATTTTTATTTGAAAGATGAATCATTTTTTATCTGGGTAATTAATTTTTAATTTTTATTGATGAAATAATTACCTTATGCACTTATATAACACTATCTTAGTGCTTGTTCAAGTAGTAGAAAAATCATATAAATTATTTTAGAAATTCTAAAAGTATATTTTTTGGGTGATTTATAGTGTCCCATTAATTTTAAAGATAAAAATAAAATATTAGGGAAGATTAAATGGATTATATTTGAAATAAATTATACTCACACTATTTTTAATGTCAAACTAAATGAATTGTTGTAAAAATGAAATAGATAATATTTTATTAAATGATTTAAAATTCTAAAAAATGCAATATTTTTATAATTAAATTGGATATGGTCTAAAATATAAATGTTAATCTATTTTGAGTCACTTATACTTTTATAGTAACTTTTATTACCCCTAAACAGTAAAAAACTTTTTTATCATGATAATCATCAAAAGGGTTAACAGGGGGTTAAAAAAGAGATAAGGGTAAAAAAATATTCTAAACTTTCCAAAATTTTATTGGATGAGTTTATTTATACCTATACTTATCTTATATTCTAATTATATAAATTTTTATCCATTTTTTATGAAAATTAATTTATATTAATTTAATATATTGAGTAATTCCAAGAGTTCCCCTACCATCTCTTATAAAAGGGAACATCCTATCCTATATTCATTACACCTTTTGAGAAATCTATCATTAAAAAGAGTAACCCTTATAGATTTATTAAATTCCTAAACACATCCTAGATTTATTTTTTCATCATAAAACTAACCTAGGAAGGATTTAGGTACAAAACTAAAGAGATTATCTAAAAATATATATAGTTCTTTTAGAGCATTTTCATTTTTTTATTCTTCTACCCCCTTAAAATATTCTTCAACCATGATGAAATAAAAACACTAGTATCAACCATATATTTAAATTTTATTATGTTAATGGCATACCCTATTTCCGTATCATCTTTAATGAAATAAGAAACAAAACTATCATTCATATGAGATGTACTACTGCCATGCGAACCAATGTAAATTATTTCCCTTCACCACCTCTCATGGATGGTTATAATGATGGAATTAATTTATAAATATATAAATATAAATATATATATATATATTATTCATGAAATATTTATCATTTTTAAAATCTAATATGTCATATATCTTATTACTTTTCCTCATATAGAAAAATGATAACGTCGTCCATGCATACGTTTGGATTACCACCTCCACAAAGTGATGTGACTCATTTTTCCTGAAAAAATATCATGGATATTATATATAAGTATATTTAAAATAATTATATGATATTTATTATATATTAATAATTCTTGAAGGATTAAATGATACTTATATTCCTTTCATGATGATGTTTAAAAAATGGAAATATTACTCATGCATATGTACGACCTACCATCTCCATGATGGAAACATAGTTCATTTTTCATAACCATATTTCATGGTTCATTTTAAAAGTATAATTTAAAAATTAAAAATAAAATTATTTAGTGATTATTATTTTTAAAATTATGGAATAATGAACTCTTTGACCATAGTCAACTTACTAATGTCATTTTGTACATAGAGCCAAATATCATAAAAGCATCCGATGTGAAATTAATTGATTAAGTAATTGTATACTATATTGAAATAAATAAAATAAATGGAATATAAAATATGAAAAAGTTTTATACAAAAGTAAATAATAAACATAATTTTATTGTTAATTTTGACAAAAAATGCACGTGATGAGTCACACTCGAGGTAAGTGACACATTAACTTAAACCTCATTTTAAATGTTTTACAGATTTAATTTATAAATATTTTTCATCTATGACCATATTCATAAAATTATTTTGTGGTTGTATTTATATGGACATAAATTAATTATATTGTTTATTTTATATATCTTTTTAATTTCTTAAAAATGTTCTCAAAAGATATCCGTTTTTTTATTTTATACGGAACATTTTGACTTTATTTCTGAAAGGAAAAATTAATTTTAAATTATAACATATACGGTTTCAATGTTTTTTCACACCACAAAAATAATTATTATTTTTTGATTCCATTAAAATATCCAATGTTTTCTTCAAATAAAAAATAGTTATTTCTTTTGTTCTGGGTATTTTAGTTTTTAAAATGTGCTTTTAAAATTAAAGGGTATTTCGATATCCAAAAATATTTTTTATATGGGTTAAAAATAGGTTTTAATGGATTTTAAGACGAAAAAGTTAAATATTAAAAAAATTATTCATGACAACATACTTGATCATTATAGATAATAACAAGTGAGCCTGATACAGTATATATAAATAATTGATCCCAATACAGCAAATAAGAATAGGTGATTCTGAAATAGCTTATATGAATGGGTGATCCAAATATAGCTCTCAAATTCATTGAGTAATATTCCTAGTATTTAAGGGAAATAAGAAGAAATTATGAACATGCCTTTTTTCCTTCATAATTTCAAAAGGTAACTCTTTCCATTTGTTTTTTTGAAGGTGAATTAGATCGATGGTGGGCTTTGATTTGGAATACTATAGAGAGGTGATCTTGATTCCCTGGAATATTATAAATTTAATAATATTTTTGTGGTGAAATATTTCCCTAAGTTTTTTACTCATAATGGATAATTTGTTTTTTGAATTGAAAAAAAATATGAAGATTAAGTAGCCATGTATGAAATAAATTTTAAAAGATTTTAGAAGAATGCACTAAATTTTATTCTATCCCTTAATAGTGAAAATAAGATATTTTACTCTAGATTGAAATCTATTTTATTAATACCATTGTCCTTAGGAGAATTTAAAATTTATAATTAATTTTTTCATTTTGTTGAGATTGTTTAGATGGAGTTTTTAGACACTTATGTTTCTCGAGACGACAAGAGTAAGAAGCGGTTAAGGTGGAAGGAAAAAAATAAGTGTTCAAATAAAATATCTAGAGGTAATCCCCCAAAATGTTACAAGTGTAGTAAAAATATATTTAGGGTAATGTTTCATGGGATTTAGAATGCGTTACTGGTGTGTTAAATTTGGTTATAGGGATCCTGAAAACAAATAAAAGGGTTCTAAACTATTCAAGAAGTGGATAATAGATAACCAGACAATAGTGAATTTTTTTATTTAAAATGTATTGGGAATTTTGATAATTTGTGTTTGATGTTAGTTACTCAAGGTGAAAATCATCAAGATTGAAAGAAAAAGGTGTGTTGAAATCATTTTATAATATTATGATTGATGTTGTACCATCTTATAAAGTGGTGACCTATACATTAATTATTCTTTTTGAATTATTTTGATGCCCTATTTGATTATAGATCTTAAAATTCCTTCATTTATAATAAAATTTCATGTAAAATGGGAATATCACCCCATGAAAATAAGATGTAAATTTTGGTGAAAACTCTGAGTAGAAGTATTATATAAACAAAAATGTATATGAATCTTCTTACTGTTATCAGTGGGAATAAATTTCCTAAAAATATTGTTCAACATTCCAAAGTAGAGTTAGATATAGTTTTGGGTATGGATTAGATTTTATTTAATCATGATAAGATAAATGTAAGTGCTAATATATTTATATTCAATTATATAATACTATTGATAACATATCAAGAAGCTAAGAAATTGATTATAGATGATATTGAAAGTCAACTAGATCATAATGTTGAATTGAAGAAAAATTTTCTAATTAGTCATGTTCTAGTAGTGAATCAATATATGGGTGTTTTTTTTGATAAATTTCTTAGTGATATTCCTGATTGGGAATTTTTGTTTACTATCAAATTTGTGCTTGATGCGGAGTCAATTTAAAAACCCACTAATTAAATGACTAAAGTAGAACTTTTGGAATTGAAAAATAAATTAAATTAGTTTCTAGATAATGGTTTTATTCATTCTATAAATTCACCATGGAAGGATCATATTTTTTGTTAAAAATAAGGAGGGTTAAATTATACTTTTCATTGATTATATATAATTGAATAACATCACTGTTAAGAACACATATCCTTTTCTCATATGGATGATTTGTTTGATCAGATCCAGGGAGTATAGTTTTTTTGTATATTGATATTAGGATAGGACAACACCATTTAAATGTAAAAGATAAAGATATTCCAAATACATTTTTACTAACTTGATATTGGCATTATGAGTTTTTGGTTATTTCCTTTTTCTTATCTAATACACCCACTATATTTATGGAAATTTTGAACATAGTTTTCCATAAATATTTAGATGTGTTTTTGGTTGAGTTTATTAATGATATATTTCTATATTCTAAAAGTAATGATGATCATGAAATACTCATAAGGATTTTTTTACACCTTAAAATAAAATATGCTATATGGAAAATTTAGTATGTGTGAATTTTCGATGCAATAAATTTCTTTCTTCAGGTATATTGTTTCTAAATATGGTATACATGTTGTCCATACTAAAACTAATGTTTTTAAAGAATGTATAAGACCTAAAAAGGTCACAAATATTTGTAGTTTTATTGTTTTAGTGGGTTACTACAGTTGGTTTTTTGAAAACATTGCTTGGTTGTGTAGCCCACTGACTAAGTTACCTAGAAAGTAGTTAAATTTATATGGGTGAATGTGTGTGAAGATTTTTTCTAACATCTAAAAATAATATGGGTGATTGATCCAATTTTATCCCTACCATCTAAAAATAGTAAAAAATTTATATACAATGATTCTTCGTTTATGGGACTTGGTTGTGTTTTGATTCATATTGATTAGGTAATTTCTTATGTTTCATGTCTATTGAACCCTCACAGGTTAAATTATCCTACACATGATTTACAATTAAAGGTTTTATTTTTTCATTAAAAATTTATTGGCATCATTTATGTGGAATAAACTGTTAAAAATATAATTATCATAAACATTTGAAGTATATATTAACTTTAAATGAGTTAAATATGAGACATAAATGATTGTTGTAACTAATTAAGGATTATTATTGCACAATTCATTACCAACCTGGAAAAGAAAAAAAGTAGTTAATTCTTTGAGATGAAAAGATAATTCATCATTAACTATGTCACATTTTTAACATAGCATTATGGTTAATTATTTTATGAATTTTGACATAGAAATTGTGCTTGTAGGAACTTCCTCTACAATTTTTAAGGTGTTATTATAATCATCTATATTAGAAAAAATTAAACAAGATCAAAAAGAGTATCATGTATTACAAGATAAGGTAAAATGTGTTTAGATGAGAAATTTTCCAGAGTTTAATGTTTATGAAAAAAGTTTTATCATATTTTGAAAGAGATTATATATGCCTCATGATTCTTAGTTGAAGAGATAATTATTGATTGAATCTCATAGTTCCCTATTTTCTATTCATCTTAAAAGCACTAAGATGTACAAATAACTTTATATGTATTGCTAGTGGGATTGAATGAAAATATATATTTTGGAATTTACCATGAATTTTTTTACTTTTCAATAGGTTAAATAAGAATAAAAATTATATAAGCAGATACTTTAGCCTTTTTTCATGCTAGAATGGAAATGGGAAAATATATCAATGGATTTTGTAGTATTATTTCCAAATATATCTCAGGGTAAAAATGCGATCTGGGAAATTAATGATTTTTAAATAGATATATTAATTTCATTTCCATTCAAGATACTTTGTTTTTAGATCTAAATTGTAGAATGTAACTCAATGATATAGTCAGGTTATAAGGAGTTTCTCTCTCCATTGTATCTGACCATGATTGTAGGTTTACTTAAAAATTTTATAATGGCCTTCAAAATTCTTTGGGTATTGTACATATTTTCATCCTCAATCTGATGGATAGTATGAGTGAACGATTATGAGTTTGAAAGATAAAATTCATTCTTCTTGAATGGATTACCAAGGAATTTAGGATAAATATATTTCATTAGTGGAGTTTTCTTATGATAATAGTTTTTATTCTTGTTAATAGCTACAACATTTTAAGAAATTATATTGAAAAGGTTTTGGAATCAATATTACAAGGATGAAGTAGGTTAAGGGTAGTGTTTGGGTTGAAATTTTTTAGAATAAATGGTTGATATAGTGAAGATGATTTAGAAATATATGAGATAAACTTAGAGAAGGAATAAATAGAGAGAGGATAACCAGAGGAACTTTTTTTGAGGTAGGTGATTGTGTTTTTATTAAAGTGTATCCATGGAAAAGTGTTATGAATTTTTGTAAAAAAGGAAATCTAAATACAAGTTTCATTACAATATATGAAATTCAGGTGAATTTTGGATTAGTTTTATACTGAGTGGCCTTGCCTCATAGTTTATCTCATCTATAAGACGTATTTAATGCTTCATTTTTAAGAAAATATATATTGGATGCATTTCATGTTTTGAGCCCTAAATTAGTTAAGACGGAAGAAAATGTTTGTTATGAGGTAAAAACAATATTGATTCTTTAAAATAGTAATAAATTTTTGCATAATAAGGTTATTTATCAAGTTAATTTTTTGTGTAAAAACCATATTGTTAAATATGAAACATGAGAATTAGAAAATGTTATAAAGGAAAAATGTCCCCACTTGTTTATGTAATGAATAAAATTTCAAGTATGTAATTAAAAAAGGGGGAGAGTAATTTAAAAATATAGGAAATGTTAATATAAATCATTTTCAAGTCTTATTAATTTTCCATAATTATATTTTATAGAGATATAAGAATCATAATAATATTTAATAATTTTTCTGTCAAAGAGGAAATAATTTTATTCTTACAAAATTTGTTTAAATATATTATATGGTTTTATTTAAAGGCTTGAATTCCAAATTTTAGATTTTAAATAAGAAAAAATGAATTTCAAATTTTAAATAATTAGATCAAAATAATCTTATAGTAAAATTTTTAGAATTTTGTAAAAAAATTATTTTTAAATGAATAGTGAAAATACAGATTTTTATTGGAAATCGTATTTTCTATCAAGTATTTAAGAAGAAAAATTATATTTGGGATTGATTTTAAAATTAATTATTTATTTTTATTAAACATAATCTAATTTTGGTCATTATAATGAATTTTAAACTTGATTTTTCAATAAAAACATTTCTTTACACTTAAAGGGGATTTTTTAAAAAAACAATTTTTCGTCACGTTAAGATTTGTTAATTTTATCTTAAATTTTGAAACTTATAAAAATTAAATATTGTTAATGGATTGTATATTTTGAATAATAAATTCTATATTTTATAAATAGATCCATTTTATTTTTGGTCATTATGAATAGCAACTGTAGTAAATATTTATCACCTCGGAAAGAGTAAATTAGATAATTATGGTCAAAATTAATGTGATAAGGCCTATAAATATAACAAAAAATTGTGTTTATTTTATTGTATAATTGTGTTTATACCTTGACCATTCATTATTTTAACATATGGCAATTTATTTCTACATTACTTTGATTATAACATTTTTATTTTTTTATGTAAATATAATGTCAATAATATCACTCTATCTTTTTTAATATATATATATATATATTATTTTTTGACTCAAATAAAAAAATCATTTCTAGTTATAAATAGTTATTTTAAATTTTAATGTTTTTTTAACCAAGATATTTTTTTAAAATTTTGTGATAAAATAATTAACTTAAGCTATTATGAAACGCTAACTCTGTGCTAGTTCAAGCAGTATAAAAATCATGTTAATGCTTTTAAATAATATAAAAGTAACATTTTTTGTGTAATTTATAGTGTCCTAAGGACCCCTATTCTTAGTATGGGTGGTAAGGGTGGGGAAAGGTTTGGGGTGTGGTCATGGGGTCAAGTCCATAGGCCAGCAATTTAACTATATTTTCTTTACTGTGTTGTGTGGTGCTTTCACAGTTGTACCCAATTTTTTTGGTGTCCCTATATTTTTATAGATACAAGTAACATGTCATGGTTTTTTGAATGTATTATATTTTAAATACATTGGTTTCATGTTATTTTAAAATTCAAATTAAATTAATAGTTACAAAAATTACAATAATGTTATTTTAAAATAAATTATTTTATTAAATGATTAGAGATTCATAAAAATAATATATTCTGATAATTTAATTAGATATGGTTTAAAATATCATATTTGTTCAATTTGTGGGTCACTTTTCCTTTTATAGTAACTTTATTGACCCCTATAGATTAAACAACCTTGTTATCATGACAATTCTCAAAAGGGTTAATGGGGGTTAAAGCAAAGAGATAAGGGTAAAAATATAATCGAAAATTGCCCAGATTTTTTATTTGAGTATATTTAGTCCTATAATAATATTATATTATAATTATATCAATATGTAAACAATTTTCCATCATACATAACTTATATTTATTTAATACTTTAAGTAATTCCAAGAGTGCCCCACCCCTCACTTATAAAAGGGAACCTCTTCTCCTATCTTCCTTAGACATTTTAAGTACTATATATTTAACAATACCTACACAAATACCTTCCATAAATTCCTTCCCACATCATATAGTCCCTTTTTTTATAAAAAAAATGGCATAGGAATGATTTAGGTACACAGCTAAAGACGTTTTCCGAAGAATAGGTATAGTTCTTAACCGAGTGTTTTCATTTCATTTCTTCTTCAACCTCCTTCAATTATTCTTCAACCTTGATGAAATAAAATCACAATTATCTTGCATATATTGAGATGTTATTATGTTAATTTAAAAACCTACATTCATCTCCTCCTCACTTAAATGGGAAATAAAACCATTGTTCTTTTGTACTGCTGACTACCACCTTGTGAACCAATATAATTTGTTTTCCATCACCGCTTCACACACATGATTATAATATTAAATTTAATGTCCATAAATGATATTATATATATTTATCATTATTTAAAGATAATATATGTTATAATTTCTTACATTTTCATCCATTTAATAATTCTAACATCATTCATGCATACATGTGGATTACCACCTCCACAAAGCGATGTAATTAATTTTTCATGAACACGTCACATGGAAGATATCATATTTAAAAAAATATATTATATTTATGATATAATAATCATCATATAAGGATAAAATTATACTCACCTTCCTTCCATCATAATGGTTGAAAAATGTTAATGTCACTAATGAATACATATGACCTACCATCTCTATGATTTTAACATAATACATTTTCAATAACCATATTTCATGGTTGGTTTTAAAATTATAATTTATGAATAAAAATGATAATTATGTCATGATTAATATTTTATAGATTATTTAATAATTAAATATTTTATCATAGTCAACTTACCAAATTAATTTTCACAATTGATCAAAAAATCACCAAAACATCTGACATAAACATAATTGATTAAGTAATTGTATATAAAATGCTAATAAATAAAATATTAGGAATAATAAAAATAAAAAATTGTTCTTAAGGGAGTAAAAAATTAACATAATTTTATTATTCAAGAAGATACATAACATACATGATGAGCCAAACTCGAGGTAAGGGACATAGATAACTTAAAACCTTAATTTAATTTTTTTAATGATTTATTTTATAAAAATAAGATCTTCAGCCAAAAAAGAAAAAAGGTTGACTTTTCTTTAAAAATATTTTCTAATTCATTTTAAGTACCAAAGAGAGTAAAAAGGTAAAAAAATAAATTCGTTTTGAATAATAATATAAGAATAAAACATAGTATGTCTAAGGGATAATATCCATATAATTTTCATCACTTGATATTTATCATAAAAAATGCTAAAAATAAATGATTGTAACATAAACCCCTTACACAATGGTAACATTTTAATCCTAACCACCAAGATATAAATTACATAATAGGAAATATTAAATTATATTAACATAAATAGATCAATGTTACTAAATAATAATATGTCATTATATAGTCCATATGAAGGAAACAAGTGGTGAATATGTCATATGTCACACAGAAAGAAAGTGAGATGTGAAACCCTTACCTAATGTATCATATTCTCTTATATGAATTAAAAAATAATGTATAATAAATATGTATTTATTTAAAATATATTATATAACCCTATTCTTAAATAACTTACTATATATCATTACTTTAGAATATCCATTTATCTATTTATTAAAATTCCATTCATAAAGTGCATATTTGGGAGAAAACTGGTCTGTTTTCCATATAGGTTCTGGTTCGATGGTTCTAGTAAATGAATTTATTTCATGGTTCAACCACATTAATAATATTATTAAAGAAAAAAGTATAATATTTAAAAATTATATACACTTTTATATCCATTCAAATAAAGAGTTGATGATAAATAAATTTCATCACTTCGTGAAGATGATAGTATGTATATACACACAAGTGATGTTTTAGCTTTTTGAAGGAAGGAGTGAAATAAAGGTAAATTATAATTTAAATTTAAAAAAATATACATATTATATAATTAACATAAAATATATTTATTAAATTTTTCTTTATTACCATTTTTTTAAGGAGGGAAATAAAAAATAAATCGCATCGCTTCGGGGAGGTGGTAGTCAACACGTACACATGAGGAACATTATTAGATTACAATGGATGGAAAGGTATGAATGTAAATATGATATTATAATTGAATAAAAATAATTATGTCATAATTATCATATATAATATTTAAATTCATTATAATAACCACTCATAAAATATGTTTATGGAAAATGATTCATATCACATCGTAGAGGCGGTAGTCTGCATGAATGAGACTTTCATTTTCCACAAGATAAAAAAGAGATGGATAAATGTTATTAAATGAACATAATAAAATAATATTATAGAAAATATACTAATTTTATTATATTTCAATGGTTAGGATATAATTTATAATGTTAAAAGAAGAAGTAAAATGAATGAGATCAGTTAACATGATTACCTCCTAAATGATAAACCTACTTAAAATCTCTTCTCAATGACACTAAGGTTTTTATTTTGAGGATAAAAAAACCTATGAAAATTTAATAAGGTTGTTTCACATTGATTTTTCTAGGTTTCGGTTGTACTATATATCTAAAGGTGGTGTAAAGAAGAGAGGCGTGGGGGTTTCCTTTTATAGTGATGGAAAATAAACCCTTGCAATTACTTAAAATATTATAATATAATAAATTAGATTCTATATGAATGTTTCACTAATTGGAAAATATTTCAATGATAAGATAGGTTAAGTATTATATCATTTAAACCAGTAAAAATTTGATAAGTTTAAGTGTAATTTTCAAACTTATCATTTGGTTTAACCATGACTCTAACAGATTTTTTTCTTTAACCATAGTAACAACCTTTTCAATACTAAAGGGTTATAAATGTACATCTATGGTAAAATTGGATCAATAAATTTCAAGGGATGAAATTTTTGACCATATCAAAACCCTTGTCATATTTAATTATTTTGATGATTTTTAAATCATTTAATAATATATTATTTAACATAAAATAGCATTAAATTCATTTTAAGAAATATTCATTAAATATTAATTCAAATACACCCAGAAAAAATTTAATTCAAGTAAATAAACTTTTCCCATAATTTAAATATTATAAATACCTATTAAATTTTTTGCATAAAACAATTCATTTAAAAAATATTTATTTCATTTTTTTGAAATAATTTACCTTAATTTTTCTAATGCTTGAACATACACTGTATTGGTGTTTCATATGTTTTTAACGTAAATATATATATAATTAAAATTAAATATACATTAAAATAATAAAAGTAAAGTATTAATATTACAAATAACCATTTATAATTGACCAAAACTAATTTTTTCACAATGTAAATATATTTTAGATATTAAAACAAAGGGAGTGAATTTTTTTAAATTTATTTACATAAAATAATATAAATGGAATATTTATTGGAAAATGGAAAAATAATTACACATATTAGAGGTTAAAATGGATATTGTTTAATTATTATTATTAAATGAAATAAATTCATTTCTTTGGTTGATTTTGAGACCTTATCAAATAGTTTTAACAGTATTATACCTCCTTTATCCTTACTAATGCAACAAATATTACCACATTTACTATTTACCTGACTAAAAATTACATTTTTATTATTTCCACACACTTTTTAGGAATAAGTGAGGAACCTCACAAAGCCAAAATGGAAAAAAAAAATATTATAGTATAAGATATAATCAAACCATTAAAATCATATTTGACCTTATTCGAAACATTTTTCTTTGCTTAATTTCCATTGAAGATCATTTACTTTTATAAATGGGACACCTATGATAAGTTATATGAACCAATAAGCCATTTTTTCCTAGGTTTGAATGAAATCCTCCGTATTTATCTTCCTTTCATTGAATCCTATTTTTAGAATAATTTCCTTCTTGTTGATCCAATTGCATTTCTCTTTATTTGTTTCAACAAGTATCAATCACTTAGACATTCAGTCTGAAACCTATAAAGGGTTCTTAATCTGAAATAACTCAACCAAAATTTCTTAATATGATTGGTTTAAAAGATCCCATGTTGTCCCCTTATATATATCCTACTTACCTGCCCCTCATTACTTATCGTCCTTCCCAGATAAAGCCTTATTGTTGGCAAGATTTACCACCATAGATTCGACCTACATTTGATTTGGGTCATCCATCACACCAATTGGATTCCATTGTTACATAGATACTCCACATTCATGTTATTTTACATTAGATGTTCAGACACTGTCCATATTCTTGGGACTTCACTTTTTGATAGATATTTTATCCATAGGTTTTCTAAGAAAAGAATAATCCTTCTACCCTTTTGATTTCTTCCCCTAGACTATAATTCATCTACCTAAGTCCCTAATTCCCTTCCACCCCTTATTCTTAATTGGGTGTGAATCCCTCTACCATGGAATCCCTTTTCACTATCACCAGAAAATTGGATAGAAGCCTCATCACTAGACTCCTCTCCAAACATTCATTTCCTTTCCTTGAAGGTACCTATCTATTCAGGCTCACATTGGTCTAGAACCAAATCTTCTATTCCCAACCCTTTAAAATGGCTACTCGGGTTTAAACTAGACAAGTTCCTTCTTAGAATGGATCCCTTCAGAACATTTATCCAAACATTAGTGCCTTGAACTAATTTCTTCTCGACCTTGAAACCCATTGAACCTACCACTCTTTTTTCTTGTATCACCACTTCAGGGTTATTTCCACTACAAGATCACACGACCCCTATATAGGATCCAAAATTCCAAATGGTGGCGTTAGTTTCCAAGAAAAAATATGTCACTCACCTCATCTAATCCCACTGAACATGAATGAGTTTTCACTATTGACTTGGGGATGAACATATCATTCCTCAAAAAATTGAAAATATCATCAACCTTCAAATTAGCATTCCCAAATCTTTGAATTTTTTTAATATAATTGGTTATAACTGATCCAAAATTACCCATATTGTCCACTTTTAAGGTGGTGATATTATCATTTCCAATCAATCATTGAGGTATAGAATCAGGTACCATGATTCCCTCTTTACACCCTCAATTAAAAGTTGTAAGTAGTTGACACATGTACTTAAAATACATAAAATAATCTATCCAAGACTAAAAAATAGATTTTTTGAAATGAAATGATTCCCCAACATCAATATTATTCAAATAAACCATTTTCTTATAGAAATGAACATTAAAACATATGTGGGGGAAATTGGATGACAAACCGAGTTCATTCTACAATCTGAACAATGAAATCATCCATCCAAAATTTCAAAGCAATAAAATAATTGATGTATTTTGAATGGATAACAGATGTTCAGAGTAGTGTAACTAGAGAGCTATAATACAAGAGTACCATCTCCATTGGAATTCATATGACCACTAGAAAATAAATAAAACACTCCCATTTTAGTTGTGTGGAGAACTGGTCCAAGCACAAATCAAGCCCTCTCATGAAAAAATAGATCATCAAATGACACTTATTTAGAAGTCCCACAATTTTAAATCCCTATAAACCCTTATATCCAAATATGAACCTATATAAGGTAGAAACTAAAGGCCAATAATAACTAAATCAAGCCACCAGATTCCTCTCTAGAATGCATTATTCTTCTTTGTATTCTATGGTTGAAATCTAGATCCAAGGCAACCCATCCAAAATGGTTGGAACCTTCAGGAAATTTGAGGTTAATAAAAAAGGTATAATAGAAACAGGATTTGAGAGAGTGGAAAATTGGGATGGAAAATCCTAATAATAAGGTATAGGAAAATCCCCCCGCCCCTCCAATGGTGTGGGGGGCATTATCAAGGTTAATTCATCACTATAAGGGAACAATGAAAAGAACCAACCTCCTTTCACATTTACTGTATACTATCCCTAAATATAAAAGATATCTATTCACCAAATATGAGCCTCAAAATTCAAAATATGGAATCTATATTTCAAGATATAATAAATTGAAGTGTTACAAATTTTATTTATCAAAAACACATAAAATAAAATGAAAATAATTTTTCTAAAATTTTTGATTTTAAACATAAAAATGAACTCGTACAAATATTATATTTAATATTGATTAATATTGAATTACTTAGATTATCTTTAATAATATAGGTCTTATTTTATTTTAAAATGATGTCTATAGCAGAATGTGACTTTCAAATTAATATATTTTGGATAAAACTACAGTGTTAGAAAATATGTTTTTTCTTTATTCATTGAAAAATAATACCTATTAGAAAAATCCCAAAAGAATCACCATAACATAATATTGAAATTTTAATTAATAAAATGATACTTTTTCCCACACATGAAATATCTATAAATTATAGAAATTAATTATAATTTCAATGAACAAAATTAAATAAAATCATATTTTAAGGAAAACAAATTTTATGCAAAAAATGACTATACTAAAAGTTGGGTTATTTTTTATTATGAATTAGTAAATACATTTTAGTTATGTAAAAATCGATATATATATATATATATATATATATTTCATAATTTTATTAGTCCTATTAATTCCCATCAATTTAATGAATATGTTATAATATATCAGTTTTTTTAATCTTGATGTTTCATTTCAAGAAAGACATCAAACATATATAATTTTTTTTATTGGGAAATATATCATAAAATTTCAAGGTGTAACAAATATCAAGTATATGGTGTTCTCCCTTATATTTTTTACCCTCCTCTAGATTTTCAATAGAATTATATTTCCATGTAGGGGCTAGATGGAATTTATCCAAGGGGTTCTCCACATCTAATGTAAAGTGAAATAAAAAGGTTTTTAGAAAATTTCATTGATCCTACCAAAAAATACACACCCTCTAAAAAATAATAGGTGACCACTATAACTATCATTTTTTATAGTAAACAATAAATCCCCTCTTAGGAACGCTAACAAACTATTAATTAATTTCCTCATTACTTTTTATTTTATTTTAATTAATTACTTATACTCATTCTGTTTTACTTATAGGTAATTTCTATACATGAAAAAAATAGATTAACTCATGCTACCTTTTTTTAATAACCAATTCAAAATTATCTTCCCTCCCTCTTCATTAATATCATAAATGTTTTTGTACAATTTTTTTTCTTAATTTAAAGGTTGTAAAAAGAAAAGTATTGGGGGAGATACAAGATTGTTGTTAGGAATTTAATGATTTTTGATAACCTAGTTAATAACAAAATAAATCATTTATATGTTTATTAACATGTTTAAATGAGATATTTATATTCCTTAGAAATATAATAAATAAATTTTAAATTAAAAAATAAATAGTTTTAATTAAACTTCTTTGTTTTAAGGTATTTATTTAAATGTTTAAAATATAAATTATAGAATTTGAATTTGGAAAAATGAATTTAATTTGTTAAATCATCATATCAAAATTATATTTCTATGAAATTTCTGGATTTTTCAAAAAAATATAGATTTTACCGTGAATACTGAAAAATAAATATTTTTATAAAATTATCATTTATTTTCGATAAATTATTTAATTTAAAAGACCACTTATAATTTTAATTTAATTTTTATTAAAATAGTTTTAAATAATTTTTATTTAATCCTATTAATTTCATTTGAATCATATTTATACTAAATTTTTTTATAAGTTTATTTTTTATTTTAAAAAAGTATTTTTCTGAAAACTGTTTTAAACTAAATAATGATTCTTACTTTTAATTAATAAAAAAACCCCAATAAATAATTATTGAAATAATATTATATATATATATATATAAATTGATTTCAATTCATATAATTATGATTACTAGTTATATAGTTGATATAAAATCATCTTATGCTTGAAAAAAACAAGTATTGAAAACTATTTTTTTGTTGCATGTAAGTGTTAAATTTTAAAATAAAGGCCTCAAAATAGATGAATTTAATTTTATAAAATGGGTTATATATTTTAAATTATAATAATTTATAATATTGAATGATGAAAAATTAATTTTTAAAAAAATAATAGTGAATCCTATAAAATATTTTACTGAAGTTGAGGTTAAAACATGTTTATCAGGGGGATAAACTAAAAAGATAAGATTTTAAATGACCTAAAATTGTCTAAAATGTATTTTCAAGCCATAATTTGAACATATATCGTCTAATTATTTATAATTTTACATTTTTTATCCTTGATTCATGTGTTAAATGTTGTTATAACCATTTATTTTAAAAACTTCTTAGTGCCATCTGCCCCAGTAATAAAATAGAACCCCCTCCACTTTCATTTTATAACCATAAAATTTTTATATAATGAAATTACTACCCAAAAAACTTCCAAATTTTAGTAAAAAGACTTAGAGGCCATTTTTTGACCAGAAATCCGATCTTGGAAGTCATTAGGTATATTACTAAAGAGGTGATCCAAATAAGAGGTATTGTTTATAACCAATAATTTTTTATTTGTTTCTTCTTCCACCTCCTTAAAATATTATTCTATAACGGTGATATAAAAACATAAATATATCTCATATAATGAGATTTTATGGTGTAAATTGAATAACCAAAATCTTTCTCCTCTTCTATTAAATGGTAAATAAAACTATCATTAATGAGTACAATAGACTACTTCCTTACGAACAGTTGTAATTCATTTTCAATCATCATCTCTTAATAATGGTTTTAATCAAGGATTTAATGTATTTATATGATATTAATGAAATATTTATCATTTTTATATTTTAATATATCATTTAATCTCTTTCTTTTACACTCAATTATAAATGATAAAGTCGTCTAAGCGCACGTGTGGACTACCACCTCCACGAAGTGGTTTGATTTTCTTTTCATCACCACATTAGATGGATTGTATATATAAGTATATTTAAATAATTAATATATTATTTATTATATAATAATAATTTTTAAAATATAATATAATTCTTACTTTCATTCAATAATGATTGTTGTAAAATGGAAACCTTACTCATGAATATGTATGACCTTCTGTCGACATGATTGTAACATAGTTCATTTTTCATAACCATATATAATAATTGGTTTGAAAATTATAATTTATGTAAAAATATGATAAATATTGAATGATAAATATTATAGATATGATGAAATAATGACCTCATTGAAAATATATAACTTACTAAATTCATTTTTGACATATAAGCTGAATACCACCAAAATGTTGGATGTAAACAAAAATTATTAACTAAACATGTATCGGATTTAAAGAGATAAAATAAAAAGAATATGGATATCATGAATATTTTTCATGATAATGTAAATAATAAACTTAATTATATTATTTCTGGTAATAAAGAACATATGAGATGATTTTTACTAAAGTCAAGGGACACTTTAACTTAAAACCTAATTTGAAATATTTATTTTCTAAATATTTTAATACCATGTCAATGTTTTTAAAATTATTTTATAAATGAATTTTTATCGATACAAAAAATTATTAATGGAATTTTTATGTCTCATTAAACTCTTTATCGAAGATTTTGAGAAATTAGTCATTTGCAAAGAAAATTTACTCTCATTAACAAAGACAAAAGGGATGTTCTATTTTAATGTATTAGACAATAGTGACTGTTACTGCCACTATAACTGTTTTTTTATTTTTATTTTTGATACATTATAATATTTTATGTTTTATTCAAAGAAAAATACCATATTTCCCTTTTTTGGGTATTTTGGTATTGAACAATGATTTTACAAAGGTAACATACTTCAATATCCAAATGTTTTTTCTATATGGGTTTGAAAGTGTTTTCAAGCGATTTATGATGAAAAGGGGTAAATGGATAATGTTTTATCCATCATTTTCTCCTTGGAAATTATTTATGATAATATTTGAGTTTGATATAGCATATACAATGGGTTAATCCCCATTATTACTTAATATATAATGGTTTAAACTCCATTATATATCAAGATATAACATCTTTATTCCCATTATAGATCAATATATGATGTTTTGGTCCCAATTATAGCTAAATATATGATGGGTGAACCCCATTATAGATCCTAATAAGACTAGTGAACCATATTATATTTATATAATACATCATGTAATGATTATGTTCTCTAATGTATTACTTTGGATGTCATTCATATGGTTATTCTAATCTTAAAGGGTTTTATGAGGATGATTTCCCATGGAACCTAATTGGATTATCTATGCTTAATAATTAGTTTTTATATAAATTCTTAGATTTCAAAAGGTAATATATATGTTTTTAATGAAATATAACACCATTTAAAGTAAAAAATATTTGTTATAAAGAAGAGATTTTCATGGGTTTTCATAGTTTTCATTGGATTAAGTTATTCCTTATTTTTTATGTCCTTCGATGATATTTTTGTGCATATCCAACTATTTAAAGAAATTCATAGTGTTTAAAGGATGGAAAAAGAAAAAACAAGTCATATTGAAGGTCATGAATATTTTTCATAAAATTATTTTTTTATTTTAGAGTTCTAATATTATGGGAAAAGTGGATATTGATCAGAAGTTTCCACTTTGTATTATATGAAATTTTTATGTAAGAGTTATAAATTAATTACATAAAACTATAAACTTAAATAATATCTGGTAAAATAAAGTGAATACAATTATAAATACTATATAATTTTTTTTATCTTTATGGATTAGCCCTTATAGATGGTATCAAATAAGGGATTAGATAACATTAGAGGTTAATATAAAATTTTTAAATTCCATTAAAATATTTTAAAATATGGTTATCATGTTATAGAATTTTATGGATACCATGGTGCTTTGTCAAAACTATGTTTATTAATATTTGTTTTCCATAGATTAAATAGAGAAGCTATAGTAGGAAGGAACCAATAGGAATATATCCTTAGAAATCAGAATCCATAGATGGTTGGAATTATAAAAAATAATTTTTTTCTATGATGTCTTAGTTTACAGAAGATATAAATTATCTGTTATCCTTCCTATAGAGAGTCCAGATCATTTATAGAGATAAATGAATATAATATAAAAATTTTATTGGAAACAATCCTTGAATATTCAGTCGATCTAATGATTATTTGGTAGTCGAAGGATATATTAGTTCACTAGAAAATATATTTGATGTTATGGGATTTTTGGAATATGAAAATCTAACCCTTTACATTTTTCATTTTGAATGAAAATTTTATTGATAGTGGTCTTCTTTTTAAATAAAAAAGATATAATGGGAATGATTCCATGTAATGGTAAACATTTTATAATATTATTCTAGAGAAATTTTTTGCTAATGTTTTTAAACTTTGAATGGAGTAACAATTCTTGTAATTGAAGAAAATGGTTAATATTCAATAGTTGTATTGGAAAAAAATTAATATATTGGACATGCATATATCATATTTTATTTGGTATCATGATTTTAAGATTAATTGGTTTTAATTTGTGTTGAAACAAATATATTGAAGTGTGTCAGATTCTTATGAATCTAATGGTTATGAGAAACATGTTCAGTGTACTGAAAATATAGAAATAGAGTTTTTTGATGATCATGTATTTGAGGGAAACAAGAAGAAAAAATGTTCTATGGAAGGAAATGATGAAGTATTTATCAATGAAATATAAATTTAAGAAAATGAAGATCCAATATTATGATAATTTTGGTAAAATACAATATGGGGGGATGTATTGTATGTTATAGTAAGTGTTACTAATGTGGAAACTATGGACATGTGGCTCAAGATTCCAAGTAAAATGATTAGATAAATAATGAGAAGATAATGGTAATATGATTTATCTATAATTGCATTCTTCATTATGTTATTGTGTATCAGAAGTTAGTTAAAAATGATAAGATTCATCAATATCAGGTAGATAATAGTATGGAAAAAACATTTTACACTACAAAAAGTTGATGATAGAAAATAAAATGAAGTAGTGAAATATATGTTACTTGTTTATTAAAATTATTACAAGGACCTATTTGACTCTAGGTTATAACATCCTATAATTTTTGAGAAATTTTCATGTAAAATGGGAATACCACCACATTAAAAGAAGATAAATATTTTGGTGAAAACTATGGGTAAAATTATTAATGAAACAAATATTTATAGAAATATTCCTATTATTATTAGTGGAATTATATTTCTTATAAATCTTAATAAAAATACCTTAGTGGTGTTTGATATTATTTTGGGTATTTATTGGATTTTAGTTTATCATGATAAGATATATTATAAATATAAAAATGTTTTATTTGATTATTTTATACATTCTATAACTTATAAAGAACACGAGAAATTAATTTTAGATGGTAGTTAAAGTTACCTATCTCATACTATTAAAAAGAATGAAAATTTTCATATTGGTGATGTGATATTAGTGAAAATATTCCTTTTCTTCTTTCATAATGATTTACCTTGTGTTATTCTTGACTCTGAGGTTAAATTTACTATTAAATTAATGCCTAATGCTAATCCTTTTTTTCAAAAATTGCATATCAAATGGATCATGTAGATCTTTTAGAATTGAAAAAGAAGTTGTATGAGTTACTAGGGAAAGTTTTTATTTGAACTAGAACATCACCATGGGGTGCTCAAGTTTTATGGTTTAATATGAAATATGGTTCAATGTGACTTGGAATTAATTATTGATCCTTGTATAACATCACTATTAAGAACAAATATCTTTTTCCTCATATCGATTATTTTCTTGAACAACTATAGGGAGCACAATATTATTCAAATATTGATCTGAGGTTGAGGTATACTTATTTGAAAGTGAATGAGGTTGGTAATAAAAATTTAGTGTTTTAGAAGAGATATGGACATTATTATTTTTTCCATTCACTTTTTTTTCCAATGCACTAGATGTATTTATTGAATTTATGAATATATTTTTCCATGAGTTCTTTTAGAAGTTTGTTATCATGTTAACAGATGATATTTTGGTATATTCTAATGGTTTGGAGGAACCTAAAAGATAACTAATGCTTACTTCTAACACCTTAAAATCAAATAAAATAAATGGGCAAATTAATAATTATTACTTTTTTAAAAAAAAATCTTTCCATGGGAATATTGTTTCTTATGATGGCCCAACTTTTGACCCTACTGAAAATAAGTTGTTAGAGAATGTCTAAGACCCAAAAATATCAAATATATTCATATTTTTCAAGGATTAGTGGATTATT
The DNA here is from genome assembly GCA_963277665.1 of Viscum album. NCBI lineage: Eukaryota > Viridiplantae > Streptophyta > Magnoliopsida > Santalales > Viscaceae > Viscum > Viscum album. Next base: position 1,106,677,571 of record OY728128.1, on the reverse strand, counting down.
GGGGACCTTTTCTTGAAAACATTTCCTATTTTTCTAGACCAATAACTACGTTAACAGGAAAAGTAGTTAAATTAATATAGAAAATAGAATGTGATTATTGATTTCAGGAACAAAAGAGAAGATTGTAGAATGCTCCAATTTTGGACCTTTCCTCTATAAAAGGATGATTTTTCATATATAGTGATTTTTATTTAAAGATAACTGGTTGTGTATGGATACAGAAAGATTAGGTAATTAATTATGATTCATGATAACTAAAAAATCAGGATTTAAATTATATCACAGATGATATCAAAATAGTTGATGTGGTTTTTAATTTAAAAAATTTTGTGCATCATTTATATGGAGTAATTTTTAAAATATGTTTTGATAAAAATGATTCAAGTCTATATTAATAAAGAAAAAATTGAAAATGTGATAGATATAATGGATGAATTCGATAAAGGATTATGATCACATGATTCATTGTCATATTGAAATGGAAAGAAAGTAGGTAGTGTCATAATTCCAAAAAATAATTTTACATTAACCATTATGCGTTTTGAAAATGAACCTTTGGTTAATGATATGAGGAATTTTTTCCTTGAATTTTTTTATACAGGAACCCCATATATTTAATTCCAAGGGTTGGTAAAATTGTCTCTATTATAAATAATTAAGCTATATTAGAATAAGGATAATGTTTTACAGAAAAAAATAGATCTGGTTCAAAAGGTTATGTCTGAATTTAATGTTAAAAAAGGAGGTGTTTTGAGATTTGTAATGAGATTATGTGTGCCTTGTGATACCTTGTTAATGATATGATTTATATCCCCCCAAGATTTTATAGTGTGTAAAAAATTATCTTATGTTTCACACAACATTGAGCATAAAAAAAATATACTATTAAATAGTAACTTAACCATTGGAATAGTAACGTGGCCCTTAGGAATAGTAATTTGGACAAAAGAATAGTAAAATCACCTAAGAAAGTATAAATAAAATTTATGAATTTTATAAATTAACATAATATATAATTATATCATAGTATATGTAAATAAATATTTTGAAAATGATAAATTAACTATTGGTATTTTTATAAAAAAATGTTTATTTACAATTTTATATGTGATATAATGATTTAAGAGAAAATTTATTTTCATAAAATATAATCATACATTAATGAAATTTTTTCTTATGATTATAAGATAATTTTATACGGTTATATTTAATTTCTCAATGTGTTACAAAATCAGTTATAATTTTTATATTAGAATTTTTTGAGTAAATAGAAATTTTATTTAATAATTAAATTTCTCATGTTTAGAAAATTATTTTCATAAAATGCAGTTTAATTTTGAATTATAAATGTTGATAAATTGATAGTGTTTATTTTTGTTATTTTTCTAAAATATTTGAATTTTTTTGAATGGCGAAATATAGTAATTTATGGTATATATTCATTATAAATTAAATACAATATTTCTTGAGTCATCACTCATGTAAAAACCATAATATCATACTATAATACACTTTTTAATGTATTTTTTCATGGTAATCATCAATATTTCTTATCTTGAGCCAGAATAAAAAAATAACACCTAGAATACTTAAAAATACCCCTCTTCTCCACTATAAATACAACCCCTCACCACCTCTTCTCCTCACACCATCAAAGATTTGAATATTATTCAATTTCTATGTAATCCTCATTATAATTATCTCCTCCCATGTGAAAGACACTATTTTCAAAATAAAATACCAAACCCAAGTCCCTTAATGAGTTTCTCAAGGAGAATAATTCAAGAGGTAAAACCCTTAATCATTCGCTTTCATTTTCATTTTTTTATTTTATTTTCTTATCCCTTCCATTCCTCCATTATAAAAACATGAATGATGACTAAAATATCATAAATATATATATATACTATAATTTAATTATGTTAATAAAATATACATCATTAATCCCCTTATTCTCTCCCTTTTGTTCTAAATATGAAAATATATCCTGGGATGTGTTAATTTACTGCCATCATGGATGATGCATTTTCATTTTACATTAACACCTTAATGGCCCATCATAAAAAAATTATAATGGTAAAAATATATTATAATATACTTATTGAATCTTATTTAATGTTTTTATGTCATATATATATATATATTATTATTAATTAATAAAACAAAAATAGTTTGTGACAATAGAAAAAATGAAAAAATAATCTAAATGATAATCACTAACCAAAAATCAAAAGATTCATCCACATACCATAAAACTAAATGAAATATATAAACATTTAATATTCTATAAGTTCATTAAAAAAAATTCATTTCATTTTTGGAAAACTATTTTCATTTTACATTATTTTCTTATACATGTATACATGTAAACCGATCATGAAAACGAAGGAAACAAACACTCCCAAATGATAAAATTGTATTTTATAACTAATCAAAAATGCTATTAATGAACATAATAAAATTTTACTAAATAAAATACATGTAGATTTTTTTAAAATTAATTAATTAGTCTATTTATTCTGATTATTCATCATTTTATGATCAAGTGCAGAATAAATTCAGATATAAGGTAAGGGATTCTCCATAAACCTCTATTTTTCATTTGGGTTACGCTTTATCTCTCTTTACCCCATTTTAGTTGTCAATTACCCATATATACTCTCCCTAAACAATGTGTTTATTTTCCATACATATGAACCTAGATCAATTTTTTTTATTTAATGGGGAAATAAAATTTTTTATGAGGATCCATTTTAGTTCCACCCAATAATAAAACCCAATTAAAGGGATTTTCCCAATTTCTTACCCAATTTCACGTGTTATCCAAAATATATTTTAAGAAAAAAAATTATAAAATAAAAAAATTTATCCTGAAAAACTATATTTTTTCATTTCTATTTTTATACAAACATTTATTATTTTTCCATTATAATGTCTCTTTATTATTTTCTATTAAACTGCACTAAAGAGACTCAATTATAAAGTTTCTTTAACAATTTTATTATATATTTCCACTTTAGATGTACTTAATTTGACATGAAATATACCTATTCCCCTTATTAATTTCCATGTATGATTTAAATACATTATTCCATTAACACCATTATGATGTTACCTATTATTATTCCTTAATCACAAGTAATTCCTTATATGTGGTGTATTTTTTTTCATTATGTATCTATATTTCTCATATCATGTATATTATTATTTCTATATCCATATACCATTCTTAAATATGGTTTTTTCATTTAATTTTTTTAATTGGGGAAATATTGATGAATATGTATCCTCTACACAATATTGATATTTCGATAAGTCATATATTTCATGAATTTAATCTACGTATAAATAATTATTTGGAATTTATGTGATGATTGGGGGCCGTTATATCCCTTAGATGCATCAGCAGGTCTCATGAGACAAAATTGTTGGGGAAAACCCCTTCGTGCTTTTTTATAAGAAGAATCATATTGGGTTCTACCCACAGACTTAAACTATCATGACGGTACAATGTCTCATTTCCCAGATACATGACATCAAACGATTAATCATTTTCTTCATTTATTTTTAAATTATTACTCTCCATTATACTTTCACAATGACAAAATAAATGAATATATTTTCATTATTAGTTTATTAATGTAGTTTTTTAGTTATTTACCTTTATGTTATTCCTTATTGACTTTGATTCACTTATTATTGATTCACGCAAAAATTAATGAGAAATTGAGATCACCCCTTTCATTTATTTTCCTTCCCTAGGTTATGATGATGAAACCTTTGATTGAGTGTCATGGAATTAGTTTATTTTTTTTATTATGCTCTATATTTAATTTCCAATGTAGTAAGGTAACTATTCATGAATCCAGTTCCTTCAAGACTACTAAACTAATCTATCCTTATTTATGTGATCTATTGTACCTATTATATTGTAATAAAATGAATATTGAATCTAGGATACTAGGTACGAGGTTATTATAGTTTGAATTCAGAAATGTTTAGTAGAAACCTTAGAAACTATATTAGGGAATATAACCCTATGACAGACTATAAGGATAAGGAAATAAGAACATCCTATAATTTAAGAAAGGTATAGATTATGTAGGTATTCCTAGAAATAAATCCCTTCCTAGATACTATTAGTGTATGTGGTTCTAGAATAGATGTACCTAAGGGTAAAAACTCTGAAAAAGTCTATCAAGCATGACTTGGAAAAACCTAGTACATGACTACAGGCCTATATGTGCACATAGTTTGACACTCCTGAGATATATTATTACAATAATAAACATTATATTTTTAGACCATTATGAAGTATTTAAAAGTAAATATGTCCCTAAAGTAACCATGATTATGATTATGAGATTATCTATTCACAAATTCTCAATTTATTTTAACTGTTTTTCTAGTTTAAAATTATGTGCTATGATTCATAACCTAATTTAGTGTATGTCATTATTTAGAAATGGTGCCTAAGGGAAGGAATGGAATCAATACCCACATATAATGTAGGGCTTTCCCTTCTGAGAAATTCAACATTTCTAGTGTTAGAGATGTGAAGTTCATAAAAATATTATGACAGATTACTCAGGTTATAAATAATAACTATACTATAAATATTTGGATCATTTCATGCAGTATAATCCCCTATCATTTGGTGGGACTACTAATCAAGTTGTATATGAGCAGTGGATCAAGTCCCTTGAAAATATATTCCTAGCATTGGGATTGAATAAAAATGGAATGGTAGTACATGTAGTATATTCCCTCAAGGGTTATAATGATCAATTGTGGTATTTCATCTAGAATACTAAGGAGAAAGATAAAATAGAATACATGGAATGAAAAACTTTTAAAGAATCATTATTATAAAAACACTTCTCTCAGGAGGAATGAAATAAAATGAAGAGAAAATTATGTAGTTTATTGAAAATGGAAGAAGAGAGTGTTGTGGAGTATGAAGATTCCATTACATGGATATCTAGACATACTATAGATTACATATGTGATTTGGTTGACATGATAGGTCATTTTTTGATGGTATTAAACCAAATATTCGAAGAGAACTAGATTCTCAAACAATTTCATCTTATGATGAAATAGTATGAAGTTCCATTAAAATGGAGAATGAATTTTATAGATCATATTTTTTCAAGGGAAATCAAGAGAAGAAGTAGTTTTCTGATAACCATAAAAGAGTTCAAGTGTCAAATAATAATAATTAAATGAAATAATTTCAGTTATATAAAAATTATGGAAAGAATCATCATGGGAAATGCTTTAAAGGCAAGGGAGTTTGTTATAAGTGAATAGAAAAGGGTTATAGATCTAATTAATAAAAAGAAATAAAAAATCAATGATTATAATGGTTAAATTTTAGTAAAATGTGGTATTATTAATATAAATATACCAACCATCATGGGAACATACCATAAAAGAGACCAAGGGGCGATGTCCAAGATTATTTGATCATTATAGTTTAAGTAGATGTACCAAATGATGTGGTGTATATTACATTATTCCAATCTTAAAATTTTTCTAATTGTTTATTGGATTCTATATCATTGAACTCTTTTATGTCTACCCAGTTTTCCAAGAAAATTATACATTTCTCTTTTTATTTAATAATAGAGCTATCAATCAATATTCCAAAGGGAATTCTCACTCCAAAAAATTTTTGTTATTAAGTCCCCTTTATGACACATAAACATGATTTAGTTGATGATTTTTTCATTATAACCATGGTGTAATTTGATATAATCCTTAGTGTGGATTGGATTAAAAATATGATATGAAAATTTATAACAATAAGAAGAAAATTTTTATTTGTTAGGAAGATGTAAATTCCCATGTCTTTAGAGTAGACCCATTACTATTTGATTATTATATAGATCAACCTCTTGTAGATTTACTGAATGAAATTTTTATGGAGGAAGAGAAAATAATATATAGGGATAAGGGATGTAATTTTCAAATTTATAATATTCTAGTTGTATAGGAAAACAATGATTTATTTCATATGAAATTACCTAGATACCCCCCCAGATCATGAACTTGATTTTACCTTTGATTTACTCTATAATGAAAGACCATTATCTGTGAATTAGTATAGAATGTCCATTATGGAATTAGTAGAGGTCAAGAAATAATAACATGAGTTCATTAACATGGTATTTAGTATCTATAGTGTTTCTCCATGGGGATCCCCTATTATTTTTGTTAATAAGAAACATAGATTTGTGATTCTATGCATTGACTATAGAGAAATTAATGTTATTATAATAAAAAAATATACCATCTACCTCTCATTGATGATTTATTTTATCGACTTCACATATCTCAATATTATTCACAGAATGAACTTCATTCTAGATATCTTCAATTTTGTGTAAATAAGGAAGAAATTCCGAAGACAACATTTTGAACCAGGTATCGACATTATGAGTTTACAACAATGCTATTTGGAGTGACTAATGCACCCTCTATTTTTATGGATCTAACAAATGGAGTATTCATGGAATTTCATGAAAACAAATTTGTGATATTTATTTATGATATCTCATTGTACTCTAAAATATATGAGGACAACGAGAACCACTTGTGGATTTTTCTAAACACGCTTAGATGAAAAGACTTATATAGGACGTTTAGAATGTGTGAATTCTGGCTTCATGTTGTATCTTTTATTGGACATAATGTCTCTAAGGATAGAATCTTAGTCTATCCTATGAAGAAAAAGGTAATCCATGAATGACCTAAACCAATGAAGATAATCAAGGTACACAGTTTCATGGGTTTATCAGGCTACTATTGGCCTCTCATTCAGATTTTTTTCCCGATTAGATAACCCATTAACAACGATCATATGTAAAGGGGTTATGTTCATAAGGAAAAAATAATGTACAGAATATTTTAAATAATTGTAGAGAATATTGGTTAATGTTTCAATTTTTACTCTTCCATCAGAAGATGATGGGCTTGTGATATGCAGTGATTCCTTAAATAATGAAAGGAGTTGTGTACTTCTACAAAATAATGAATTTATATTATATGAATTAAGTTAGTTGAATGCAGATGAGCAAAATTAACTAACTCATTATTTTGAGTTAGTATTAGTAATCTTTGCTCTGAAAATATGGATACACTATCTCTATGGTGAAAGATGTGAGATATATATGGATCACAAGAGTTTGAAATACATCTTTATAGAGAATGAACTCAACAAGATGAAAATCATATGGATATGAGTTAATAAAAAAATATGACTTCTCAATACACTATCACTATGGAAAGGAAAATAAATCTTCAGATGCATTAATTAAGAAAGATAATGGAATTATGACCTAAATGATTGTTAAGAAATACATGATATTCATGGATTTAGTAAAAATGGATATGGAAATTATTAAGTAAGAGGAAACATGACTTAATATTTAAATGATTTATAAAACATCTTTACTGAAGAATAAAAAAATCTCTATATCTGATGATGTTAATTTTCAACAGAAAATTAAAGACATTATAAATGGAATATTAGAAAACTTCGTGTATGAGGATGGAATTCAAAAAATTGAAAAGAGGTTATGTGTCCCATCAATACCAGAGATAAAAATGGAATTATTATATTATTATCATAATTCAGACTTATCTATACACCCAGGTAGTAAAATGATTTATAGATATTTGAGAGCACTTTTTAGTGGGATAAAATGAAACCATAAATTGCTGACTATGTGTCAAGGTGCCTTGTTTGTCAAGAAGTGATTTCTAAAAGACAACATCCTAGAGGATTCAAGAAACCTATACATATTTCTACATGGAAGTGGGATGTCATTATGATGGAATTTTTCATATGAGTACCAAGGATACATATATGGAATAATGCAATATGGTTTAGTGTACATCATCTTAAAAAAAGGAAATTTTCTTACTATAAGAGAATATTTACCTCTTGAGCACCTAGAAAGATTCTATATTAATTATTTTGTAAGAATTCATAGTGAACCTCTATCGATTGTGTCTTATTGAGATCCTCATTTCACATCAAAATTATAGAAGAGTCCTCAGAAGGATCTGGATATTGAGCTTTATTTGTGTGTTGCTTATCACCCTCAAATAGATGGATAATCTAAATAGACTATTCAATCATTGTAAGACATGTTAAGATCATGGTCACTTCACTTTCATGGTATGTGGTATTAGTATTTACCTTTGGTTTAATTACCCTACAATAATATTTTCCATTCTATTATTCTTATAGACATATAAGAAGCATTATATGATAAAAGATGTCAAACTCCAACCAGTTGGGAGGAAGTTGGAAAGAGGAAACTTGTAGGTACAAAAATTATTGAAGAGACGATGGTAAAGGTAAAGACTATTCAGGATCATATTAAATCAACTCAATGTAGGAAAAAATTATGAAAACAACTGGATAAAGGATTTGGAATTTATATTGGGAGATCATGTCTTTCTAAAAGTATCTTTATATCAGGGTGTCTTAATGTTCAGTATGAAAGGGAAACTGATCCCTAGGTATAACATACCATTTGAAATTCTAGAAGTAATTAGACCTATAGCATATCGATATGAAACTCCTAAAAGTCTCTCCACAATTTATGATGTGTTCCATATATCATTGCTAATAAAGTGCATATTAGTCCGAATGCATATACTCATCTATGAAGAAATACAATTGGAACTTGATCTACCTTACTGTGAAGAGCCTATCAAGATTCTTGACATAAAAGAGCATGAATTGAGAAATCAGATGACTTTATTGGTAAAGTTTCTTAAGAGAAACCTTATAATGGAAGAAGAAACATAGGAAACTGAGGATGTTATGAAGAATAACTACTTTCATCTATTTATAAGGAAATATTAATAAAAATTTTGAGGTTTAAATTTCCTAATTGGGGAAGAATATAACACACCAATATTTTATTACATGTATCTTCATAAATAAATAGCATATATTGCACAAAACACTAAGATTAAATGATTAGAAACATACTATTAAATATTAACATGACCTTTGGAATAGTAATGTGACCCTTAGGAATACTAATTCTTCCAATAAAACAGCAACATCACCTATAAAAGTATAACTACAATTTCAGCACCTTATATATAAAAATATGATATTATTATTTAATAGTATAAGTAAATAAATATTTTAAAAATAATAAATTATGTTTTGGTATTTTTATCAAAGAAAAATGATTTTTTAAAATTTTATATGTAATATAAATATTAAAAAGAAAATTTATTTTCAAAAAATATAATCATAAATTGATATTTTATTTTCTTAAAATTATAAGATAAATTATGAGACCGTAATAAATTGTACAAATTTTTATAAAATAAATTATAATTCTAAAATTGGTATTTTTGAGTAAATGATGATTTTAATTACAAATAAAATTTCTGATATTTTTAAAATTATTTTCATAAAATGGATTTCATTTCTAAATTCAACACATTGGAAAATGTTTGGGGAAATGTTTCGGTATTTCACTAAAACAGTTGAATTTTTTATGAATAGTGAAATACAATAATTTATGGTATATATACATTATACGTTAAGTACACTATTTCTTGAGTCCTAACTAATGTAATCACCATAATAGAAAACTCTCCTACTCTTCTTAATACATTTATTCTTGGTAATCCTTGCTATTTCTTTTCTTGATACAAAATAATAAAATAATGAATAGAATAATAAAAAAACACCCATATCCTCCACTATAAATACCACCCCTCCCCAACTATTATCCTCACACAACCAAATTCATGAAGCTTGTCTAATTTGTACCCAATCCTTTTCCCAAGTCTCTCCCCCATGTCTAGGATAATTTGGTCTCAATAAATTATGAAACCTATGTACCTTAAGGTGGTTCTCAAAGAGAATAATTCAAGGGAAAAAATTCTTAATCCTTCCATTTCATTTTGTTTTTTTATTTTCCTTTCCTTGACTCCTCTATTGAAAATTTAGGATAACTCCAATATCTTATATATACTAGAATGATATTATTTTAATGGAACATTCATTTTTTGTTACTGCCTTCATGGATGGTCATAAAACCACTATAATGGTTAATCCAATTTATATTATATATATTAAAGCTTATTTAATGTTATGGAACCAGTATATATACATAATATTAATTAATAAAATAGAACTAGTTCATGACTATAGAAAAAAATGCCAAAATAATCTAAACGGTTATCACTAACATTTTATCTAATGATTAGTTCACATTCATTATAACTAAATAAAATATATAACCATTTAATATTATATAAGTACATTAATAACATATAATTTCAATTTTGTACACCTATTATCAATTTATAAGGTTTTTCAAAAAAATGTATGCAAGTAAACATACCATAAAAACTAAGGAAATGAACACTCACGAATGATAAAATTATATATTATAACTCATCAAAAAGTTTTAAAATGAACTTGATTAAATTTTAATAAATCAAATACATGTATAAATTTTTTTAATTATTTAATTAATGGAATTAATCTATTTATCCATGATATTACTATCAAGTACAGAATTCAATCGGACATAAGGTAAGTGATTATCCTTAAACCTCTATTTTCATTTAGGTTATGCATTCTCTCTCTTTACCTCAATGTAATTATTATTTATTCTTATGTAATCCTCATAAAATTTGTGTATATGTTCCATTCATATGAACCTAGATTGATTATTATTTATTTTATTTGGAAATACATGTTTTATAAGGAACCATTTTCAATTCCTCATGATAATAAATCCCAATCAAAGGGAACTTCCCAATTTCATACCCATTTTCATATACCATCCATAATTTGTTTTAACGTACCAATATTTTTCTAAAATCACCAATTTTATCATTAAAAAATATCATTTTTTACTTATGGTTTTATAAAAACAATTATTCATTTTTCCACTTTAATGTCTCTTTATTATTTTCCCTTAAACTGCACTAAGGATTCTTATTTCAATAGTTTCTTAAAGAATATTTTTAAATGTTTTTAATTCAGTAAGACTTAATTTATCATGATCTATACCTATTTTTTCTTATTAAACTCAAATTATTTTATATTGTAAAGACCTAGAAATTCCATGAATTTTTTTTCTTAAATTTATGGTATTTTTACGAGTCCGTGAAAATTTATGGTTCCTGATTCTGAGGCCCGGTGTGCCCGGAATCAATTTCTGAAGTATTGTTCGGGTACGTTCAGTAAACGTACGAGTGGGATTTTAATAACTTTTGAACCGGTGCTCAGAATTGAAATCTGAGGGAACTGTTGAACTCGCAGTGTCGGTGATTGCTTAGTGATACCTTCACCACAGTTGCGTTCTAACGGGAATGGAAGTTAGATTTTGGGGGTTCTTAATTACGTTAAATAAAAATAAGAGTGAAACTCATTTTTATTGTGGTGGTTAAAACCTCCAAGAGGAGGTTGGGGGTGGGGGACACCACACCCTAACCTCCCATGGGAGGTTATGGTGGTGGGGACTACTTGAGCATAACCTCCCTTGGGAGGATAATTAAGGTGGGGGCCACACTGGCTTGTAACTCTTGGAACCCCCAATTGAAGTGGAGGAAACCCTTCAAATTCCTTTAATTAATTTTTTTATGCCAACCCTTGAACATCCCTCATAAGTATGCCAAACCACACAAATTAATTAATGTCATTAATTATTTAATTTGAAGTCTTTTTAATTCTTTTGGACAGCAATTAAATAATGGGTTAGCTTAACCCATTATTTTGGTTGGCACATTCTTTTTGGTGGAGCTTTGGAGAACCCTTGGAGAACTTCATCCTTCCAAAGATAAATGAAGAACCTCTTCATCTATATTCGACCAAGCCAAAAAAGAAGGTGCTGACCGTGAAGAATGTTTATGACACTTCTTCCTTGGTCTCCTACCCCGGACGCTTCCCGACATCAATGGAACGACGCCCACTTTTCTGCGACATCGTCAATGATTATCATCAAGCGAGGTAGGGGTTTTGAGTTGATTTTTTTCCATTCTTCACCTTAAAATATTTTAGAATTAGAATGGTCGATTGATAACACCATAAAGAGGAGGGATCAGACCGCACAAACATGGCCCGACCCTGCCCCTTTGATTGTTCTCGTTTGATGATGACAGAGGCGGAGTAATGCAACCAGCATCTGACTGGCCGCGAAGAAACTGGCGGTGCAAGGACGTTAGGTCTCCAAGAGGGTACGACACCGTCATGCCGCGCGGAAGGAGAGCCGCATCCAGGGCGGTCCATGGAGGATGCACGTGGTGCCTTCACTCCGTGCGGAGGGTAGCAGGAGGTCGCGGCCATGTCAGGTCACGGTGGAGGTGGGGCGGCGTCGTCGCGTCGTGCGGAGGAGTTGGAAGCTGCAGCCAGGCCGATCCGTGGCAGAGGAGGCATGGCTCCATCGCGCCGCGTGGAGTAGTGGAGTCGCGGCCAGGGCGGGCCGCAATGGAGCAGGTGGAGCAGCTAGCCGCTCGGCCAGTCGGGAGGAGGGAAACCTCTTTGGGTCCCGCGTGTGTCGGACCGGCGGCACCTGGCGCCGGTTTGGCTCACATTCGAATGACAAAGCCATTTGGGAAGCCATGGGATGCACGGTTTTCCCCCTGGCCGTAGCTATGGAAGACCCCCACCAGGTTACCGGGTCGCCAGGTCAACAGGGCCACCGGGATGACCAGGCAGCCGGGCCAACCTGGCAGCCAGGCTGTCGGGCCGACCGGACCGCCGGGCCAACCGGGCCGCCAAGCCACCCCCTCGGGTCGGGCCACCTTCAGGCCAGGCCACCCACTCAGGTCGGGTCACCCCCTCAGACCTGGTCAGACCCGCGGACCATGTCGGGCTGGGTCGGTCCGACTAGGTCAGACCGGACCTGGACCCGGACCCATTTGGTCAGTTTATACCTTTTCGCCCATATCTTGGGCTACGGGTGTCCGATCGACGAACCGCCTACAGTGAAGGAAATCTTCGAGCGTGACAGTTCTATTGGTATACTCCAATTGAGGTTTGGACATAGTTGGAGTATGGTCGGGTTGTATTGAACCTAAAAACCAACCGGGCCCCTGGAACGGAAATGCCAATAACTCACAGACTGGGCGTCCGCTTGATGTGTCATCTGTTGTGTTGAGATCCCTAGGGAAAAGCAAAACTTTTTGATAATTTTTCATGGTACTTCTTGTCAGTTGGAGTATCGACCTATAGCTCGTGGAGTGGATCTTCCCGGAGACGAGCGAGTGGAGTACGGAGACTTAGTAGCTGGCTGAGACCTGACGACTATAGACCTTTCGACTCACAGTTTTTCAACTAGCCCAGTAGGGGAGCGCCTCTATGTGAGTGTGGCAGACCCACAGTAGGCAGAATCTCTGTGTGAGGTGGTATACCCACAATACTCGACAGGAGGAGTACCTCAGCAGGCTACGAGGGGGAGCGCCTCTATGTGAGCGCATCAGACCCGCTGTGGGGAGCGCCTCTATGTGAGTGCAGTAGACCCACGATACTTGACAGGAGGAGTACCAAAACAGTCCAGGAAAGTGGGAAGCGCATCTGTGTAACGCGGTAGGCCCACATTACTCGATAGAGGAGGAGTACACCATCGTCCAAGATTCTGACAGTTTGACTGTGGATGTTACTTGCTACTACCCCAAAAATAAAAATCCTGGTTTGAGCTGAGTCAGTGACTTTTGTGTTTACCTCATGATTGAGATGGGTTGTTAGATAACTTAGGTATTTGTATGGGCATATACCTAAGTAATCGTTATCCGTTGAATCCATGCCTTTTGGTTTATCCTTGTTGGATTTTGTGAGACCTTGAGGGTCTCGGGGTCCCTACTGAGTATCGTTATACTCACCCCAGCACGGGCTATGACCACACCTCGTTGTATTGGTTGTAGACATCGGACAACGCTAATCAGGGCAGAGAGTAGCGGGACTGGATGGTACCCAGAGGTAACTACTGAGTGCGACGGTACACAGATCGGACGGACGAACGTGGAGTGCTGAGGAGTCCATCCTTACCTACCCTTCAGGTAGGAACCTCGGAGGATGACCCAGTGGCTACATTGCTTTTCTTCTTTCAGTTGTACTTATACTTTTCTGTTTCCTTGTACTTTACTGTTGGTCTTGTATTTCCGACCCCCCTTTACTTCCATCACTCTCTTTTGTATACATTTTTACTTCCATTTTTGAACTCTATTGTGTGTGTTTCAATTTATAAAGTCAATACATTCCCAGTTTAGGGATTTACACCTTTGGTGTTAGTTTCCAGCCCCTGGACTATGGAATGCGGGCTTGGGGTAGTCACGATACGGGCACCAGGGGACGGGTCGTGACAAATTGGTATCAGAGGGAGGTTCTACTGCAAAACTTAGGACTCTGATCTTAATTTTCTGTGATGAAATAGCATTAAGGGTATTAAGTGTGGTTTCTAGTTCAGGGAGTCCAGTGTTGGTGCGGGTGGCCGACGTATCCATACACCAGAACCTTGCCTACTGATTTCCGACTTAGTGCACAAAAACACTGATTGTGTGTGTGTTTTCAAAAGTTTTCTTATGTCAGCTCAACCAGGTCAGCTCACCAGGTATAGTCTTTTGACAATGTCGCACCTGTTTCTTTTAGGATTCCTCCCTGAAGAGCCCCGAGAGTCATATGCTCTGACATCCCACTGAGCAATGAGGCCTCGGTTCAGGGCCCTTTACTAGCGTAGGCACCAGCGGTACCACTTCCTGTTGGGCCACCGATTCCACCAGCCCCAGTAATAGACGATGCACGCCGCTTGAGCGCATTTCATGAGTTCCAACACAAGAGGCCACCTAGGTTCTGGGGAGAGACGGACCCAAAGGCGGCTGAGGATTGGCTGGAGGCTGTGGTGAGAGTTTTCAGGCTAGTAGGGACACTAGCAGACCTCATGGTGATTCTTGTCGTGAGTCTCCTTTAGGAAATAGTAGGCGGATGGTGGAGACTGATGCTTCAGGTCCATGAAAATGTGACACTACTCTAGATAGACTTCGAGAGCCTATTCTGGGTGGAGTTTGTACAATCCACCCTTCAGGCGATGCGGATACAGGAGCTACTGCATCTACAGTAGGGTATCATGACTGTAGCATAGTACTCTGTGAGGTTCACCGACCTCTCACGCTACTCCACAAATATGGTACAAGACCCATTCTTCAGGGCCCAAACCTTCGAGCAGGGTCTCATGTGAGAGATCAGGGCTTCGATGATCTCCCTTAGAATCCCGATGTAGGCAGGGGTGTTAGAGAGAGCCCTCCTAGTAGAGAGTTTTCTTGCTAAGCAGACACCAGCAGCGAGTCCCACTACTAGTCGACATGCACCAGAGTCTTCTGCAGCTGGAAGTAGACAGATGACGTAGAGGTATAAGAGGACCAAAACCATGGGTGGATTACTTCAGGACTCAGGATCAGTTGTGCAGGGCACCTGAGGCAATGAATTACCTTCCAAGAGTTGGCAGTGTTACTCATGCGATGGACAGGGCCACATGGCTCGTGACTGTCTGACCCGCCGTTCAGATAATCAGTAGACAGTTGAGGGACCTTCCAGGAAGAGCAGAGGTTCGATCGAGGTGGTCTACAGGGTGCAAGAAGACGTGGAGGAGGATCTGGTCAAGCAGCTAGCGGTGCACGATGTTTCGAGGTGTTGCCACCACCACCACCAAGAGGTCCACCCCGACCATAGGGAGCGGGTGGATAGGGGAGAGCTCAGCTTTAGGTAGCTGAGGCTTACGACCATGGCACTCTGGAGATTATTTGAGGTACAATCTATGTCTACTCCCCCATAGCTACAATTCTTATAGACACAGGTGCTAGTCACTCTTTCATTGCCACTACCCTAGTTTGGAGCTCGGAGTTTCTGATGTACCCGTTGGCTCGATCCTTACGGATAGAGACTCCTACGAGAGAAGACTTGATGATTATGTGCTGGTGCCGGCAGTGTGAGCTTACTCTAGGAGGTGAGAGCTTCGGATGGGATCTCCTCTAAGCGGCATTGATGCCTTACGACGTCATCTTGGGTATGGACTGGTTATCTACAGTCCATGCTCAGATTGACTATATTAGGCACAAAGTGCGGTGTGTCCTCATGGATGGGACTAGGTTCACCTTCTCCAGTGATAAGGGAACCATTTTAGCATAGGACGGACTTACTCGAAGGAGGGTTCAGTCGATCACTCACCAGTTGGCTTGCCTTACCTCATAGCAGTTGATGTGGAGAGTCTGACTTATCCTGTAGTGGTGGACCAGTACGCAGATCTTTTCCCTGATGATGTCCCAGGACTACCTCCTCATAAAGAGTTGGACTTTCACATTGATCATTACCTCAGGAAGGCACTGATATCTACTCTAGCATATCGGATGGCTCCCGCTGAGCTTCGTGAGCTGCGGGTACAGCTAGAGGACTTGCAGGGGAAGGGATTCATCTGGCCCAGTGTTTCTCCCTAAGCTACCCCAATTCTATTCACCAAGAAGGCAGGTGGGAGCTTGAGGATCTGTGTTGACTACTGTCACCTGAACCAGGACACCGTGAAGAACAAGTACCCACTCCCGAGGATTGAAAACCTCTTTGATCAGCTCAAGGGAGAATGATGGTTCTCGAAGATAGACCTCAAATCAGGCTATCACCAGCTCAGAGTTCAAGATGAGGATGTGCATAAGACGGCCATCAGGTGTTGGTACGACCACTACGAGTTCTTAGTTATTCCCTTTGGCATAACCAATGCTCCATCAGTGTTCATGTGTCTCATGAATAGGATCTTCCTGCCTTACCTCGATTGCTTTGGCGTGGTCTTCATTGAAAACATTTTGATTTACTCGACTACTAAGGAGGAGCATGCCTACCATTTATGGGTAGTACTAAACACACTCTGAGAGCACCAGATTTATGGTAATCTCTCGAATTTCTATTTTTGGATTCGAAAGGTTCACTTCTTGGGACATGTCATTTAGGAGGCTGTAGTTTTCGTAGATCTAATGAAGATTGAGGTAGTACTTGCTTTGGAGCCACCCGGGAGTGTGACAGAGGTACGAAGTTTCCTGGGTTTCACTGGATACTACCAAAAATTCGTTCCTGACTTCTCTAGAGTTGCAGCACCACTTTCATCCTTGATGAAGTAGGGGCAACCCTTCGTGTGGTCGGAGAGGTACCATCAGAGCTTTCAAGAGCTGAGGCATAGGCTGACTAGTGCCCCCATCTTGAGGCTTCCAAAAGACGGTATATGGTACATAGTTTACTACGACGCATCTGGTAATGGACTTAGGTGTGTCCTGATGCAAGAGCGAGCAGTGATCACTTATTGTTCTTGGTAGCTGAGACAGCATGATAAGAACTATTCTACCCATGACCTGGAGTTAGCAGCAACGGTATTTGCCTTGAAGATGTGGTAGCACTATCTGATGGGAAAACGTTTTACTATGTACTCTGATCAAAAGAGTCTCAGGTATATATTCTTTCAAAAGGACCTGAACCTGAGAGAGTAGTGATGGCTTGAGTTCCTCCAGGACTATGACTTCGAGATAGTCTATACTTTTGGTAAGGGGAACATTGTTGCGGATGCGCTCAGTAGGAGGATTGGTATACACCTACTAGGATAGGTGATAGAGAAGCTATTTTCTTTACATATATCCTTTGTGGATAGGGATGGAGAATCATTTCTACAGTCTCTTACAGTCACTCCTCCACTTCTTCAGTGAGTAAGGGAGTCACAACGTGGAGATGCTGAATGTGAGGAGCGATGTGCTCAGATATCCATAGGGCAGGCACCTGATGTATTTTCTAAAGGTGGGGAGCACGTCATTATCGTCAGAGGATGTACCAAGGTACCAGTTTCACTTCAGGAGGAATGGTCGAGGGATTTACACACTTTACCTTTAGCCCTACATCTAGGGGTGGTGAAGATTTACCAGGACCTTCAACAACAGCACTGGTGGCCAGGTACGAAGAATGCAGTAGTGTAGTTTCTCTCGCGGTGCCTCACTTGTCAGCAAGTGAAGGCGGAGCACCAGGTACCAATAGGATTGGTTCAGCCCTTAGGGGTCCCATAGTGGAAGTGGGATGGGATATACATGGACTTCGTGATGGGTCTTCCACGTATATCCAAGAGTCACGATTCGATATGGGTGATCGTTGACCGACTCACCAAGTCGGCCCACTTCCTACCGATCAGAGATCAGGGCTCAGTAGAGATATTGGGACGCCTCTTTGTGCAGAAGATTGTGTTTTTTCACAGAGTACCTTCCTCAATTTTCTCCGACCGTGACGCACGGTTTAATTCTTGGATATGGAAGGGGTTACAGAAGGCTTTCGGGACACAGCTTTGTTTGAGAACCGCCTTCTATCCTTAGATTGATGGCCAGACTGAGAGGACCATTCACACTCTCGAGTATATTCTTTGTTCTTGTGTCCTCGACTTCGGTCAGAGCTGGGAGGACCACTTACCTTTGGTGGAGTTCACTTACAACAACTATCACTCCACCATCGGGATGGAACCTTTTGAGCCTTGTATGGTTGGCCATGCAGATCGTCACTATGCTGGAAAGACCCAGGGTTGTCAGCACTAGTGGGACCAAAGATGGTACGAGATACCATGGAGAAGGTGTAGATCATACAGGAGTGTATGAAGACTGCAAAGAGTAGAAAAAAGTCGTATGCTGACACGATATGGAGACCTCTAGAGTTCGAGGATGGCGACCACGTCTTCCTATGGGTCTCACCTCGATGAGGTCTATGGAGATTTGGATGAGGTGGAAGGTTATCTCTGAGGTTCATCAAATCTTTCTAGGTCCTCAGTAGAGTAGGCAAGGTGGATTACTTCTTATCTCTTCTACCTCAGTTGCACCGGGTGCACGACGTCTTCCACGTATATCAGCTAAGGAGATACGTGCATGACCCTTCCCACATCATCGACCATGGAGAGATGGACATCAATAATGGGGTGAATTTCAAGGAGGTTCTAGTGGTGATTGAGGATCGACAGGAGTAGGTCCTTCATGGACTGTCGATACCTCTTGTGCACGTTTTCTGGCAGCACGGGAACCTCTAGGAGATCACATAGGAGCGGGAGGTTCATATGTGTGCTCAATACCCCCATTTGTTCCCTTAGTTCGAGTTGTAACTTATGGGTATGTAATGCCTTGAGGTGGGGAGAATGTAAAGACCCAAAAATTCCGTTGAAATTTCTTTTCTTAAATTCATGGGATTTTTACGAGTCCATGAAAATTTACGTTGCTTTATTCCAAGGCCCGGTGTGCCTGGAATCAATTTCTGAAGTTCTGTTCGGGTACGTTTAGTAAACGTACAAGTGGGATTTTAATAAATCCTGAACTGAAGCTCGAAATTAAAATTTGAGGGCACCATTGAACTCACAGTGTCGGTGATTACTTAGTGAGACCTTCACTGTAGTTGCATTCTAACGGGAATGGAAGTTAGATTTTGGGGGTTCTTAGTTAAGTTAAATAAAAATAAGAGTGAAAATTATTTTTATTGTGGTGGTTAAAACCTCCAAGTGGAGGTTGGATGTGGGGGCCACCACACCCTAACCTCCCATAGAAGGTTATGGTGGTGGGTCCCACCCGAGCATAACCTCCCTTGGGAGAATATTAATGTGGGGCCACCCAAGCTTGTAACTCTTGGAACCCCCAATTGAAGTGGAGGAAACCCTTCAAATTCCTTTAATTAATTTTTCTGTGCCAACCCTTGAACTTCCCTCATTAGTGTTACAAAAGACAAAAATTAATTAATGGCATTAATTATTTAATTTTAAACCTTTTGAATTATTTTGGCCAATAATTAAATAATGGGTTAGCTTAACCCATTATTTTGGTTGGTACATTCTTTTTGGTGGATATTTGGAGAACCCTTGGAGAACTTCATCCTTCCAATGAAGAATGACGAACATCTTCATAGATCTTCGACCAAGCTAAAAGAGATGGAGCCAACCACGAAGAACGCTGATGATGCTTCTTCCTCAGTCTCCTACCCCGGACGCTTCCCTCCATCAATGGAATGACGTCCGCTTTTCTGCGACTTCGTCAACGATTACAGTCAAGCGAGGTATGGGTTTTTAGTCTATTTCGTTTCCGTTCTTCACCTTACAATATTTTGGAATGAGAATTGTCGATTGATAATGCCATAACCAAAAGGGATCAGACTGCACGAACATGGCCCGACCCTCCCCCTTTGATTGTTATTGTTTGATGACGATAGAGGCGGATCAATGCGACCAGCGTCGGACCGGCTACAAAGAAACAGGCGGCGCAAGGCCGCCGGGTCATCAATAGAGCACAGCAACATTGTGCCACGTAGAAGTAGAGTTGCGGCCAGGGTGGGTTACGACGTAGGCACGTGGCACCTTCACGCCGCGCAGAGGGTAGTATGAGGTCGCAGCCATGCTGGGCCGTAGCGGAGGTGGCGCGGTGTCGTCACGGCGCGCGGAGTAGGGGAGCCACGGCCAGGGCGGGCAGCGGTGGAGTGGCTGGCTGCTCAGCCAGGTGGGAGGACTGGGACCCCGTTGGATTCCGCGTGTGCTGGATCGGTGCCACCTGGCACCGGTTTGGCTCACATCCGAACGGAAAAGTCGTTCGGGTAGCCAAGGTGCGCGTGGGTTCCCCCTGGCCGCGGCTAAGGTGGACCCCCACTGGGCCGCCGGGATGCCAGGTCAACTGGGAAAACCAGGCCGACCAGGCTGCTTGGCCAACTAGGCCGCCGGGCCAACCAGGCCACTAGGATGCCCTCAGGTCGGGCCACCCCCTCTGGCCCACCACCTTCGGGTCGGGACACCCACTCGGGTCGGGCTGACCACTCGGTTCGGGCCGCCCCCTCAGACAGGGTCGGACTCGCTAACCGGGTCGGACCCTAGTCTGGACCGGGTCGGGCTGGGTCTTTCCGACTTGGTCGGACCGTACCCGGATCCATTTGGTTAGTTTACACCTTTTCACCCATATCTTGGGCTATGTGTGTCCGACCAACGAACCGCCTGTAGCGATAGAAAGCTTAGAGAATGAAAGTTCTATTGGCATACTCCACTTGAGGTTTGGACATATTTGGAGTACGGTCGGGTTTGTTTGAACCTAAAAACCTACCGGGCCTCTAGAACGGAAATACCAATAACTCACAGAATGAGTGTCTGATTGACGCACCTTCTATTGCGTTGATATCCCTATGACGAGGTGAACCCTTGTGATAATTTTTCATGGGACTTCATGTCAGTTGGAGTATCGACCTATAGCTCGTGGAGTGGATCCTCCCTGAGACGAGCGAGCGGAGTACGAAGACTTAGTAGATGGCTGAGAACTGACGACTACTGACCTTTTGACTTAGAGTGTTTCGACTAGCCTAGTAGGGGAGCGCCTCTCTATGAGAGTGGCAGACCCATAGTGGGGAGCCCCTCTGTGTGACGCGGCAAACCCATGGTACTCAATAGGAGGAGTTCCTCAGGAGGCTGCGAGGGGAGTGCCTCTGTGTGAGCGCGACAGACCCACGGTGGGGATCACCTCTGTGTGATCGTAGTAGACCCACGGTACTCGATAGGAGGAGTACCACAGCTGTCCAGGAAAGTGGGAAGTGCCTCTGTCTGACGCAGAAGGCCCACAGTACTCGATAGAGGAGGATTACACCATTAACCGAGATTCTGACAATTTGACTATAGATGTTACTTGCTACTACCCCAAGAATAAAAATCATGGTTTGAGCTGAGTCAGTGACTTTTGTGTTTACCTCAAGATTGAGATGGGTTATTAGATAACTTAGGTATATGTATGGGAATATACCTAATTAATGGTTATCTGTCGAATCCACAATTTTTGGTTTATCCTTGTTGGATTTTGTGACACTGTGAGGGTCTCGAGGTCCCTATTGAGTATCGTTATAATCACCCCTGCATGGGCTATGCCCGAACCTCATTGTGTTGGTTGTAGATGACGGATAGCACTGATCAAGGAAGAGAGTAGTAGGACTGGACGGTACCCGGAGGTGGACTGCTCGGCGTGACGGTACACGGATCAGACAGACGAACATGGAGTGCTGAGGAGGCCATCTGTACCTACCCTTCAGGTAGGAACCCCGGAGGATGACCCAGTGGTTGCTTTTCTCTTCTTCTTTCAATTGTACTTGTACTTTTCTGTTTCCTGGTACTTTATTGTTGGGCATGTATTTCCAACCCCCCTTTACTTCCAGCACTCTCTTTTTTATACAGTTTTACTTAGTGTTTTACTTCCAGCTGCATACTCTACTATGTGTGTTTCAGTTTATAAAGGCAATGCCTTCCCAGTTTAGGGATTTACACCTTTGGTGCTAGTCTCCAGCCCCTGGCCTATGGAAAGAGGGCTTGGGGTACTCACAATACGGGCTCCGGGGGACGGGTCGTGATATATATATCGATTGTTTCATTGACAACATTATGATATTCCCTTTGGTTATGCCTTATTACCCACTTATTCCTTGTGTGTGGTGTATGTATACTTTTCTATCATTTTTTATCATTATTAATTTATTATTTCATTATATATCTATATTTCTTGTATTATGTATATTATTATTTTCTTATATATGTACCATTTTTATATGTGGTTTTTTCATTGAATGTTGTTTTAATTTGGGAAATATTTATGAATCCATTTCTTCTACTCAATACATATATTTTGATAAGTAATATTGTTCATCAATTGAATATATTTATGAATAATTATTTGGACTTGCAGTGATGGGTGGGTCTCATTATAGCCCCTTGATGCATCAAAATGTCTCATGAAACAAAGAAATTAGATACAAACCTTTTTTTGTTTCCAAGAAGAATCATATGGGTTTCTAACTGTAGATATAAATCATCTTGTTGTTATAATGGTTTATGTTCTATATACATGATGTCCAATGATTAATCATTTTCTTCATTAATTATTCAGTTATAACATTCCATGATATTTTCACTATTACAAAATATATGGATGAATTTTCATTCTTAGTTTATTGATGGAATGTTTTTTACAGTTATTTACCTTATCATTATGCCTTATTGAATTTTTTCACTTATTATGGATTCACATAACCCTTAATGATAATTTTAGATCACCCCTTTCATGTGTTTTCCTTAACTAGGTATTAACAAAAAAACATTGTAATGAATGTCAGGGAGATTGTTTATTTTATTTTTTTTGTTCAATTTTTAATTTAAAATTTTATAAGGGAACCATGTATGTATCTAGTTTCTTCAACACTAATAAATTGATCGATCCTTAGTGATGTGATCTCTTATACCTATTACATTGTAAAAAAATGACCATCAACTTTGGGCTTTTTGGGGTCAGCGTTATTACCAAATTAATGAGTGATGTTTATACTTCATTTTTTTTCTTTTCATCCTAGAATCACTAATATGTAATGATACCTTCAGTAGTATTATTGTTGGGATCGAATGATAAGTGATATTGATGAATTTATCAGGAAATGATTGACTTTTAAATATGTTAAAGGACAATGAAAATTACTTAAGAGGGTCCTTAAACCTTTTTAAGTAACAGAGTGGATAAAATAGAATATATCCATTGATTTAAGGGTGGGATTACCAAATAAAACTTGAAGTAATAATCAAATATGTTTTATTATTGATCAATTCACTAAATTTTCATGTTTCCATCCAATTTTAGGTAATATTTCTTTATATTATATTTCTCAAATATATCTCAAGAAGATAGTTAGGTCAAATGGAATTCCTATCTATAATGTATATTATCTTAATCATATGATCACAATTGATTTTTGGAATAGACATCAGAAATCATTGGGTTATGAATTAAATTTCAGTACATCTTTTTAACCTCAATCTAAAAGAAAGTATGATTAAATAATTCAGGACTTGGAAATTATTCTTAGTTCTTGTTTAGTATATTACCATATATTTTGGAATCATAATTTTTCTTAGGTTGAGTTTTCATACAATTATAGATTTCATTATACTATATAAATGGCATCTTTTGGTATTATATAGAATGATATGTCATATACTAGCTTTTGTGGATGATGTATGGGAATGAATGTTTATGGGACAATAGTCAGTAGATTAAATATATGGGAAGATTTTAATGCTTTAGAAACACATGAGGATGACTCAGAACTGGTATAACAGTTATTTGGATAAAAAGAGGATCTATAAATCTTTCATGGTAGGTGGTCATGTCTCTCTCAATGTATCTCCATGAAAAAAGTGTTCTTTGTTTCAGTAAAAATGGAATGATAATTCCATTTTTAATTAGACCATTTGAAATCTTGGAAAATGCGGGATCAATTTTCTATATAGTGTCCTTTCCTCTGATTTTATCCCTAAAAACAATTCATTTCATGTTTCAATATCAAGAAAATATGAGCAAGATTCATCTCAAGTTTTTAGCACTAAATTTGTTTAGTTATAATATAAAATTTCTTATAATGAATAGTCTATTAATAATATTAATGGTAGAGAGAAATTTTTTCATAATAATGAAATTAATCTTGTCAAGGATTTATAGAAAACCCATATTGTTGAAGAAGAATCATGCAAATATGAAAATGTTATAAGGGAAATAAATCCCCACTTTCATAATAAGTCAATAAAATTTTAGGGATGAAATTTACAAAAGGGTAAAGAATTTAAAAACCCCAAAAAATATAATAAATCAAAATTATGTATATCAATATTTATTAATTATATAATTATATTCACTAATAAATATTAAGTAATTTTTAAATCAAAAACGAAATAGTTTTAATTGATATATTTTTTATAAGGTTTTTATTTTAAAAGTTAATTTATAAATTATAGAATTTTAAATTGAAAAAATTAAGTTAGTATTTTAAATAATCGAATAATAATTAATTTACAATAAAATTTTAGGATTCTTAATATAATATTTTTTAAAAGATAATAGTGAAAAATAATGATTTTTTTGAAACTGTCATTTCTTTTCAACAAATAAAGAAATTTAAAAGTAACATTATGTTTTAAATTTTTTATATAATATAAGTACTATTTAGTTATATTTAATAAAAATATTTATGTTATAATAATATTTATATTTTAATTTAGTATGAATATATTTTTGGGTTTAAAAACATATATTCCTAAAAAATAGTTTTCATATGCATAATGTTTCTCCATTTTAATTAATTGCTGACTGACTGAAAATTAATTTTTTATTATCAACACACTTTTGAGGAAAAGTGAAAAACCATGAAATTCAATACCACTACAAAGCAACCAGAACAAAAAACTCAAAACATACACAGGATCAGATCCTCCCCAACTGTTGCACCATATTGAATCCTTCAACAAATTAGGACCCTTCAGAAAATAGTCATGTGTAGAAGTGCACATTTGTAGAACTGATGGCAAAGCCATACCTTCTCAGCGACCAAATCCAAAAGTCTATCTCTAGTGAATACTTCAGGCTTTGATCCCCATCTAGAGAAAATCCATGTGTAGTGATGAGTGAAAGCACCAGGATTTCCAAATGGCAATCTAGAGAACTGAACCTAACACAGGTATATGTCGTACTTGAAGAAAAAACAACCAAGCCCAACTAAATAACTTAGAAAGAATTATAAAAGAGTAACCTCAGATTATTGGATCCCACCTACTTAAACAAGATCCATGATAAAAATGAAACCTGGGTGTTTGGTACCTATACCATCAGCTTTTCAATCTCATAATCTAGCTAGTCCCAGGTCTGGATGTAATCCTCCATAATGATCTTCTTTTTATTGAATCCCCCTATAAAGATGAGGTCATGTTTATCAATCCAATAGTATTAATCCCCATTGAGAGACACTCTTCAGGACCTCCCCATCATCTTGGTTTCCTCCTCTTCATTTTCATTCAGCACCAAGACCTTCTCAGTTATATTCTCATTAGATCATAAAATTAGATCCAAGGATTGATCACCCTGGTCCCCTACTCTCTTATAACTTGGAGTCTCACTAGTTATTTTATTGTCAGTAAAAAAAATGGATGAACGGGTCTCCAAAGGGGGAGGTAGCAATGAGTAGTCCTTCCTCCCATTCATTCTTTTAACACTCCATCTCTTTAGACATAATGTTTCATCTACCGAGTGACCATGTTCACTCCCATTGGGTTCCTTCACACAGCCATCATCCCTCTTATTAGGAATATCAGAATCAAATCATGTATCCACCTCTGAGAGTCCTTCAAACCTTCTTCTCAAAGGGACAGGGGTCCAGGTAAAAAAATCTGAACCCTCTACATCCTTCCCTCTATTTAAAACAATTATTCCCATAATGGATCCCTTCTTCCCCTTCCACCTATCACCACTACCCGGATATTACTCCTCAGCACCCGAGATGGTTGACAACACCTACTCACCGCCCGTCATCTATTCCAAGGCCTCATCACTCTCATTCCTTGAAAATTCCACTCGAACATATTTATGTTGAGACACTCCATTATCTCTTCACACACTATAGTTGGAAGGACCCACGAGTTCTTCATTTATATTGTTAAACACCTCAGACACTCATGGGTTCATCTGATGTCCTAAGGCCTTCTTCCCCACCATAGAACCCAAAACAACCTCCACCCTTGCATTATAGTCTATTGAAGTACTACCAGGTTGTTCCACCATCCATAGAAATTGAGGTTCCCCGCCTCTATTTTCTTTACAAGCTTCCAACTGATCGGATCCATCCTCCAATCCTTCCTATAAATCCTTACTACTGTCGTTGAACACCATCTTAGGTTCATGCTGGGCACCTCGGTGACCAACACCCCTATCCATAAGCATTGAAGGCCCCCATCAAAATACCTTGGAAGAGTGTCCTAGCTACCTACAAGAAGAGAAAAAATCCATCTAACTCTCATAGATCACACGTTGTTTACACCTCTACACCTCGCCAATTTTGATCCATACATAATCGAAGAGGGTTCTAGACACATCCATCTCAACACACACCCACGGATTAACCATGTGACAAATAGACTTTGTGCATCTATCCAAGAATAAATACCTACCGAATAGGTTTATAGGAAATTTTAAAAAGGTTTTTAGAATAGTAGAGGAAGTTTGGAGAAACTAACCCAAATCGCAGTAGAAGGAAGATCGTGTTTCATGTGAAATTCAAAAGACCATCAAAACAAAGAGAACATGAAACCATTGAAACACTATAGGGCCCTCAACTAGGCACTGATGAGGTCCTCCTACAATAAAAATTGGATCATGATGTGATGATTATTGAGCAATTCCACTATTTCCTTTCATGGAGGTCCCATGAATCGAATAAGAATCTGTCGAAGGAGTCCACCAAAGGCCTTTACTCCTTGAACCACACATCCAAGGTGAGCTTAAAGAGTGTGGAGATTTCCATGAACTCTAAGGTTGAAATAGGAAGGTTTGGTAAACCATCAATGATCTCTAGAACTTTAGGGCTCAATGAAACTTTTGATAAAGGGGGAAGAAAGTTTGGATTAGAGATGGGGTGAAATAAGACCACTTATTTATATGAATTGAATTCGGATAAATGGATTATATATTTTTAATCATCATAATTTATATAATATAATAATCCCAAATTAATTTTTATTCATAATGAATATTGAAATAAGTAAAAATATTTTACTATGGTTAAGGTTATTACGGGCTTACTAGGGGTTAAACATATATTATAAGAGTCAAAATGACATAAAAACGTATCTAAAATATATTATATGTACATATTTATATCTTATGCCTTATAATTTTTAAAAATGTTCCATTTTTGTGACATTTTAATCTTTAAGACATGGTTATATATTTTTATTTTCAAAAATTCTAATTGCATCCACACCCCCACTTATAAAAAAGCCATCTCTAATCTCTTATTCACTACAAAAATTATTTTTGGCTCATCAAATCCAGGAAAATATAACTTACTCACTACCCTCCCGATGTATTATATGCCTTTTTTCATAATAAATCCAATTTAGGAGGGCTTTAGGTATAATCCTAATTAGGTGGTCCAAAGAAGAGGTATCATTATTTATAGATAATATTTGTTTTGTTTCTTCTTCACCCACCTTAAGTCTTCTTAAATAATTATGATATAATAACATCATTATAATTAATATAATTATTTGTTATTATGTAAATTATGTATCCTAAATTACTATCATCTTCTACTAAATTAGAAAAAAATATCATTAATGTGTACAGTGGACTACCCCCTTACAAACCAATTAAATTCATTTTCCATTATAGCCTATTATGGATGGTTTCAATGATGAAATAAATATATATATATATATATGATATTAATTAAATAATTATCATTTTCAATATATATTATATCATTTAATTTCTTACCTTTCCACTCATTAAAAAAATGAAAATGTCGTTCGTGTGTATGTGTGGACTACCACCTCCTTGAAGTGATGTGATTCACTTTTCATCACAACATCCCATGGATTATATATATATATATATATTTAAATAATATAGTATAGTATTTATTCAATTATGATCATTATATATAAATAATATAATACATATCTTCTTTTCATAATGATTGTTGACAAATGGAAAAGTTACTCATGCGAATGTATGACCTACTGTCTTCATGATTGTAACGAATTATATTTTCCATAACCAGATTTCATGATTCGATATAAAATTATAATTTATATGTAAATATAAAAAATATGTAATTCTTATTTTTATTCCATATATGATGGAATAATTACCACTTTCACCATAATCAACCAATCAAAGTGATTTTCTATATATAAGCTGAATACCATCAATTATTTGAAATTGAACTTAAATGATTGACTATTTGTGTATAGAATGATAATAGATAAATTAAAAGTAATAATCTACTAGATAAAATTTATTAATAATGCAATAAATTAACATAATTTTATTATTAACGAAGTTAAAAAACAAACGAGGTAATTTGGGCTGGGGGTAAGGGACAATTTAACTTAAATATCATTTTAAATATTTATTTTTCCAAATCATTCTCTTAAATTTCCTTGTTTTCTAAATTATTTAATAAAAAAATTATATGAAAATATATTAATTATTAAAAAAAAATTAATGTGTTTTATTTTTCCTGGAATTTTCTATAAGGAATATTTTTATAGAATGTTTAACATTTTTACAAAAGACAAAAGTTATGTTCTATTTTAATGTATAAAGAGATAATGAATTTTCATACAATCATAACCACTGTTTAATTTTTAGATTTATTTAAAATATTTCATAATTTAGTCAATGAAAAAACCCTTTTCCATTTTTTTTGGATATTTTGAAATTAAAAATTGGGTTTGGAAAGAAATAATATTTCATTATACAAAAGTGTTTTTCATATGGCTTCAAAATTGTTTTCTTGGGTTTTATGATGAAAAAGTTTAATATAATTTTTTTTATTTAATGATATGGTCCTTGGAAATTTTTTATGCGAATAGGTGACCCCAATATAGCTTATATTATGGCTTGATCATCATTATATCTCCAGATATGATGGGTCGATCCCTATTATAACTCAAGATTTGATGGGTTGATCCCTATTATAGATCAATAAATGACTAGTTGAGTCCCATTATAATTCAAGATATTATAGTTGAGACATTTTATAGTTATCCATTGCATTGGGTAGTGATTATGTTATCTAAAGAATTATATAGGAATTCGGCTAAGTGGTTATTCAAATATAAAAGGGTTCTATGAAGATGATTTCCCAATGAACCGAAATTACATTTTTATAAAAGATATTTATTTTTCATGGAAATTTCTTATTTCCAAGTGGTATGATAAAATTTTTTATAAAATAAAGATGATCCCCTTTATAGATAAAAAAGTATGCTTTGAAGAAAAGTTCTTTCATGGGTTTTTATGTCTTCACTAGACAAATAGAATTCTTCTTCTTAAGTCCCTTACTAATAATTTTGTACCCATTACACGTGTTTAAATTTTTTTCTTCATTGTGTATAAGGATGGTTAAACTAATATTATAAGTCAACTTACAAGTCATAAAGATTATTCATAAACTAAAAATTTATTTTTTTAAGAAAGTATTGTAATATTTGAAAATTGGATACTAATTGGAAGAGACCAATTATTAAAATATTGGATTTTTACGTATGATTTAAGACCTAAATCACTAAAACTATAAAAATAAATAAAATTGGGGAGATATTATGAATTATAGTCTAAAGTCACCAAAATATGTATTTTTTAGAGTAAGTTACTTATATTTTTTTGTTGTATTTTATTTTTATTATGTTTTTGGGAAGTCATTAAACATTAATGGATAATCCAAATAATCTTTCAAACATGAGAAATTCACTTTAAGGATAAATAATCTCTGTAAATAACTAGGGGAATAAAATTTAATTGAATATTTTTTAGGCCAATTAATCTTTGATATGTTCTCATTGTAATTTTTAACTCATACTTTATAGATACATATACTATGATGGAATAATACCCCTTGTATCCAACATAAATGATAATAACATAACGCGTATTAATTGGAGTAAAATGGTCAATTTTGATCTGGATAAATTCTTCCACATATGACTTGGTACAATATGTGTGTGTGAAATAAAAAACCCATATATATGATTTAATTTGAAATCAAATAGATGATTTTCCACCCTTCTTATATACCCTAATTGTCACAAAAACATTAGGGATTCCTATTATAATGTATTTTTTTAGTAATATATTATCAGAACTCATTGAATAAGTGAATATTATGTGAAATAGATTAATAATAAAGTGTGTGGGAAGTTTTCAAGGAATATTGAAATTATGGGGAATACCGATCAAATATGAATTAGTGGAAGATGATGTGTAATGATATTGTATAAGTTTAATCGCATGTGGAAGTACGAATTGGATAAAGAACGTGAGGGAGAAAGAATGAGGTTATTGTATCTTGTTAGAATTCATATTCACATAATATCAATTTATTTAACATTAATTGACCTAAATAATTTATTTTAAATTAAATTAAATCATTATAAAACTATCGTGTGTGTTTTTATTTTATTACATGTATTTTTCTAGGATGGAAAGAGGTTATGTATGGGATAGTCAAAGAAATTTTTGTTTCATTTTTAAAAATTATTTATTTTTAATATTTCCAAAATTTCTATAATATATAGTCATTATATATATATATATATTTGAATAATATATGTATTATTTCAAATATGACCTAAAACCATTATTTTATATTATTTACTAATTTTTCATGTTTAATTGAAATGGTTATAGTTTTATTTTTGTTATTTCATTATATGTAGGTGATAAGAAATATGTAAACCCATAAGGAGACCAAATATCAGATATGATATTATTGTAACTATGGACAATTAATGGGAAGTGAATTCATAAAAAATACTTATTTTATAGGTTCATAATATTCTAAGCACCAAAAAATGATTTGATTCTTGTTTATTCAATAGGATCTAATAATGTTTCCTCACATTAACACCTTACATAGTGTATTATAAAGAATTCCATTGTAGTATTTTAGGGTTGTGTTTATTGATATATTTTTTAAAGAAACTTTGAACATAGAATATAATGTAATGACAAATTTATAAAATGAAGGATGGATGATATATGGAGGAATCATGAAATGTTATGTATGGAGAATAATTTTGATAATTTTGAAAATTCCAATACATACTGGTCAAAAAACCAATAAAAATGCTATCCAAGATGATTCATAATGGTAATTTAAAAAATATATTATTGTTTTGGAGGATTAATTGTTAATATAAATGTAACAAGGTAGAAAAATAAAATAAATTAGAATATACTAGAGAGCTTCACAGTGATTGGTAAACGTAACTTATACCAATTTTTCAGGGTATCCAATGTGGATACAGAAAAAAATGTAAAAGTTTTGATATTTCCAAGGAATATATACATTTTATATAATTCGATATGTAAAAGTAATCCATATCGAAAAATTTTGAAGTGTTTTTATGGATTTTTAAACCAAAAGGTAATCAAATCCAATGACCAAATTTTGTAAATGTCGAAAAAATGGAAATTTTTTGAAGTAACCTATGATATATAGTGGTCACTTTTTCAAGAAATGGGTGATACATAAGTTCTATTTCCATAAAAAGGATAAATTTGTAAGGATTAGTTTTATTACCAAGGGTGATCTGTATTTTTTATTTATGTGAGCAAGGGTGATATGTAATTTTTACCTTATTATCCATCCATAGTTTATTATATACATTATATATCATAAAATTATATTGATATTGATGAAAATCTTGGATTTTATCATGGAATGATTATTTTGAAAATCAATAAGAGTTTGGAATCATACTCTAATATTTGGAGTAATTAAATATGAAACATTCATTAAAAGTTTTTATATTTCATTGCTGATTAAAAATCCCAACCACAAAATAGGACGTCTTATTATAAACTAGTTGAGGAATTTAAAAAGGGAAAAATTACAATAGATTTTATGATGTTTCAATATTCAATTATGATAAATACATCACATGATTATTTAAAATTAAAAAATGATTAAGAAAGAAAGAAAAAATATATCCTTCTCTTTAAAAGGTAATGTGAGTAGAGGCTATATAGATTGATACATCCACTTTTCAAAGGAATTTAAAAGGAAATATTATAGACCAATTCTAGAATAACTAAAAATAATTAAAATTATATCCAAGATACAATCCTAGTGGTGGTTTATGGAAATCACCAAGAAGATAAAAAAATTATTACTACACCATCACTGGTGTAATTTTTGTTTATTGTTCAAACCCGGAATAAAAATTTTATAAGAGGGGTTTTGAAATCTATCTTATTAGGAGATCAGTGAGTTATCCATTTTTTTGCAGGGTTTAATCCTAGAGGGTAAGTTCAAATTCTCCATATTATATGTTATAATAAGTTTCCTTAGTGTTTCCAATATGTTTGGACATCACTATTGTATTCCACTTTGATTACACATGTATAGACAAACCAAGTGAAAATTATGGTGTCCTTATTTCATTTTCTTTATCACATAATTTATATTATGAGGTATAAAAGTCTTCATACTATAACTAGAACAATATTATTTGTAAGGTCCATTTTAAGGTATTATCATACCCTGATTAACCTCCCCTCTTAGGGTATTTACCATTATTAGAACCAAAACATGGTATCAAATCCATTTTTTTAGTTTTATCTCTACGATGTAATGGAAATTTTTTTAACCATAATAGAACCCATATTTTCTATGATAATAATTTACAATTATAGAGGAATCATATGCGACACTATTTCATCTCTTTAGGAATTGATGTTAAGATGGTTTCTATGGATGTGATATCTGTCAATATGGAGTGTATTTCATTATCAAATAAATACTTAAGAAGGTATATTTCAGTCCAATAGGTCCACATATTAGAGTAAATTTGTCCAGTATAATATAAACAAATTTGATTTCATATAAATACCTACACACCTTGTGGGTGAAACTTCTCAACATTTATGAATGTGATTTCTTTGTATATAAATCTAAATTTCAGTTACTATGGAATAATAAAATGTATTTTAGGCTACATTCAAATGAGTCTTTGTTGATTAATTATTTTAATACATAATAATTATGATAGATTCATGAATAATCTTTGATGAATCCTCAAAAATATAAAAAAAAGATATATATGGACCTTATAAAATTAACTATATATTAACACAATATGGTTTCAGTTATCATAGAAAATAACACAAGTAAAGTGAGACTATATAGTTCTCAAATCAATCTCAATTAATATAACATTAGGAAGAAGGACAACGATTCCTTGATAATAGGGGTTTCATAAGAATTGTAATTTTAGTAAATTAAAAAAATAAGGATAGTCCTTCAGATATTTAAATAGATGATTTGATGAATTTCCATTCCACATATCTCAAAAGTGGAAAATGATATTTCAAAATTAAGATTCCTCTAATATCAAATTAGTGTGGGAAATATTAGCATCTTTATTCAATGTGTCCAAATAAATTTTTATAAATGATGAATATGAATAACCCATAACAAAATTATATAAGGTCATGAAAGGGAAGCATGTTTCATAGCTGAAATTATTAAAAAAGAATATTTTTTCATATGATGATATTATCATGGATAAATTTGAATTGGATGAAACTGAGGAATTTAAAGAACTTGTCATGGAAGGTCATTTGGAAATCATATAAAAATACAAATTAGAGGATATATATGATGAAGGTAATGAATTTAAGGGAATGTTAATATTTTATGTTGTGAAAGAAGATTATATTGAAAAAATTTGTGTTTAGAGGGCCTCAATGAAGAAAGAAAATTGATTGGTTGAGTCTATTAAATTTTGTTCCTAAATTATAAATGGCTTGATAAGGTCAAATATAGAAATCCTATAAAATCAGAGATATAAATTGATCTCAAGATCAAAATTAATGAGAATTCACAGATTATTAATGGATTTAGTGATTTTTAAATGAAAATTTTCAATGTTTTATGGAGATCCTTGATAAATTTATGAAAATGTGATAGAATATATAGGATCAAAAGATACTTATAACTACCAAAATTACAATGAAAAGAATTAGTGAATGAGATGGAAAATAAGATAGGTTAATTGGAGTGTTAATATAAATTCTATAAAATTTCCAAAAAAGTGTGGCGGTTCAAGGATAAAGGAAAAACTGCTTCAGGGGTTTTCCAAATGAAAAATTAAGTGGTCATTGATAATACATACCGAAAAATAATTTTTATTTTATTGACTATCAAAAATCCTGGAAAGATATGGTGTGAGATGAAAAGTCACACAATGATAAAAAAAATGAAAATTTTGTAGTGTTTTTTTGAATATGGGGTGAAATTAGTTTAGGTGTTTCATTGATAAAAAGTTTTTTATAGTTCTAGATCAAAAAAACTATGATATAAAATTTCTACACTCAGTTTATTTTTATGTTTTTTGTTTTTTATGTGATGATTATGACAAAATCTATGAATTTATCTTTAACGGTAAATAAAAGGGTGCCAAAGGAAATCCAAAATATCATATTTCAGTAGCCAGAAGCATCATCAAGTGAGATTAAAACTTGTAATATATTTTTATCACTCCATATTAAGGATGATCAAATATAGAAGAATTTAGAACAAAATTATTTACCTCTAATGAAATTGAAGTGATGAACATTTTTCAATAAATTAAAATTTAAGAAATATAATGGAAAATAAATAGAATTTAAAGAAATTTATCATGTTAGAGTGTGGAGACATAGTAACTAATTTACTTTACATATGTCTAGAAACAATAATATTTTCATAGTTATAATGTCAAATAATGAATTCAATGTCTATATTGGTATTGATGAAGTTTCAAAAATTATTATCATAAAAAATACATAATTGTAGGGAAATAATTTCGGTACACATATTTCATAGTTCTGTATGGTCTTGGTAAAAATTTTATAAATGTAATAAAATTATAAGAATTAATTAATGTGGTAAATTTTAATAAGAATAAAAACATTACATATGGAATATATACTAAAATTTTACTTCAAGGAAGGTTAAAAAATGGGAATATCTAGCTTTTGGTGGGTAATAAGACTTTTTTCTTATAACCATGGAATAATTGAAAATTTTATTGCACCAAATTCTTAGCCACATAAGAATAATGACTTTGGAATACTTGGTGAAGAATAATGGTTCTTCTGAAGTCTCTAACCTCTCACATGATCATACTCACAGGTGTGATGTTTGTAAAAGTTATAAAATTAATTAGAAGTGATAAAAACGGATGGCCATGAAATAAATGAGATATCTTTAGTTAGTGGACGTTGATGTATGTGGTATAATTTCACTCAAATACATGTATTGAAAGATGTGTGATCATCAATAGATCTAAAATTAAAATAGGATGTCATGAATGATAGTGATATCTCACAAAAACAAAGTTTTCAATTTTATTGAACATTATCAAATAATTGTATAGAATATGTTTTAGGTGAAAATTATGAAGATCCAAATTAATAATGATTAAAAATTTATAATAAAGTATTGTTTAATAATATCATAATTATCTTGGGAAAGAGAACTAGTTTTCATTGGTAGGGACTCCCAAAAATAAAAGTTTTATAGATTGGAGAAACCAAATCATTGAAATCATATACTTGATGATAATTATTGAATAAAATAATCTAATGATATATTTTAAGTAATTAGTTATTATAGTAGTTTATATATTAAATATTTTGTTTCTATGTCTAAATAAAGAAAAAATACTTAAAGAGATGTGGTGTGGGTAGAATCAAAAATTGAAACACATTAAATTTTCCAAAAGTAATTTATTAAAAATAAAGATATATATTAAAAGTTTTAATCTCATTTGGATGAATATATTTATTTAAATATTCATCTAAAACTATGGAATACAAATCCTATAAAATATGGGTATTAAAAATAATTATAACTCTATATATCATAATTGTATAAAACATGCAATTTTTTCATTCCAATGAGTTGTTTTCATAGAATAATATGGTTGAATTCATAAATGAACTTTAAAATTTAGTGGAAAGCCTAGGGGATATGATAGAGTTGAAGATGTTTTGGAATAAGAAATCTATGATTAATAAATTAAATAAATATCAATAGATGCAATTTAGGACATATGTATTGTTAAAATCTATAAAAAATATCATTAGTGATCAGATAGATCTGAATAAATCATGAAGGATTAATACTCTAAAATAATCAATTATGTTTCATATGGGTTCTAAAGAGGTTTATAAACATAATAATTTTTTCAAAATCCATAATTATAGATCATTACAAAACTTAGAGGAATCAAACATGAGAAATATTTCAAAGGCCTAAAGGAAAAAATTTCAATAGAACCATCTAGGTGTTAAATAAAAATCTCATAAAATACATAATGATGTCCCAACAAAATTCATAGATACTCTATATGTGATATTCACAAATAAATTTAATTGTTTTTGATGAAAAAAATTTATATTTGTCTATGTTAGAAACTATTCATCTATTTCTTTAATGTTTGGTAAAAATAAGATCATAGTGTAACAAATGAAGGTACAATTATAACTACTTAATGTATTAATTAAGGAGGAAGTGAATATCTTTAATTTAAATGGTTTTATTATAAATAAAGATAAGAGAAAAGGGTGATTGTTAAATATAGAAATGTCAGGGATAAGGAAAGTTCCAAGTACATTGTACTCTATGCTTGATCAATTCATCATAAATATTGTATTATAGAGAGGTGGAGTTGATCATAATATACTTCCAAATAAAGATAATGATTAAAGGATTTTGTTTCTCCACTATGTGAATAAAATAATATTTTCCATATTAGATGATTCATATTTTAAGATATATTAGGAATGTATGTGGTGTATGTTCCAAATTTTCATGATTTGAGAGTTAATGTGTTCCCCTGGTTTGCATGAGACTCAATTAAATGTTGAAGCATTTACTTCTCAATAAAAATATTCTAATGATATACGTAAGAGGTTGTGTAATATGTGATTATAGGCTAATAATAACACTAATGGATTCATATATTATGTTTTCAAAAGTCCTTGATAGAAACTTGGTTGATGTATTTAGTACTCTGCATATTTCATACATAAATATTAAATCTTATTTGATGAATACTTAATATATATCAATTTGATTCATATAATAAACATATAGTTCTAGTGTCTTTGGAAACATAGAAACATTAATAACCTGATCATAAGAGATCTAAAATGTTTCCCATGTAGTTCTTCACAACTCTCACCCTTTTCAAACATATCATACATGAAATATTTCTCTATATCATTGGATAGGGAAACATAAGAAATAGGTTGCTAGGATTCTCAGTATGGTTAAAAAAGGGAGATATTAATGAACATTTAAGAATGACAAGAGAATTATGGTATGAGAACATGATCTTAACATTTGAAAACTTTACTCAAAAAATATTAGATCATGAACTTCAATAATTTAATAAATCTTATTTGTTCATACGACATGAATAATAAAAGAATAAAATAATATGATCCATGAGAGAATAAATTTTGCATAAGACATAAGATTGTTTCATATAAAAAAGTATATAAAATCATTTCCTTGGTCAAGGCACACTTCTAGGACTATAATTGTGGAATTAGTTCCTTCTCCATTCTATCATACACTTATTCAAGGTTCACTCTAGATATTATCATAATGGAAAAAATCCATTACATAACTTGGCTCACTTCTAATTATAGTTCTTATTATCTTATAAGATATTTAACCTTACCCAATTCACTAAATGGATATATATTTTATATTACACCTTGTAAAAATCATCATCTATTAATATTTATTACACAATAATCAAAAACCATTCATCACATATTATAACCGTTGGAAAGGAAACAAGTTTCTTAATTATTTAAAGAATTCATCATTGCATAAACCATAGAAAAATAAACAAGTTTCATAAATATATAATTATCTTAATCATAAACCATATATAGAAAAAATAAATATGGTATCATTGCACCATATCCCTCATAAATCATAAGTAACATCAATTGATTTTATCTTATATAGTGATTCCTTTAAACTATCACTTGCAAGATTTCTTCAGAAAAATGTGATTTTTTATTCTAAAATAGAATATCTTAAATCTAAAAATTTCCAAAATATTATCAAAAATATTTTAATTGCAAATAAGTATGGAATATTTTAAAATAATCTTCAAAAAATTGAGTTGTCATGAAGGAAGTAAATTTCATTCTTGTTGAGTACATTAAAATAATTATTTCTTTAACATTTTTAATAAAAATATTCAGAATTTCATAATTTAGAAAATAAAAATAAAACTATTTTTAAACTATTTTTTAAAAATTCAAACATGTGTAAAAATGACTTCAAATAATTAATATATATTTAGAAAAATTCATGAAAACTTTTTCTAGTCATGGATATGGAAGAAAAATGATTTTTTTTACTGAAAAGAGAAATAAAGCCTATTTTTACTTAAAAATATTATTTAATTACCTTGAGTACTTAAAGAGTGTAAAATAATAAGGCCCCATCCTTAAAAATATTGTTTCAAAGGTGAATATTTTGTCAAAAGACCAAAGCAATTTTATTTTCAAAAAAAGAAAGGTTACATGAGTCAAAAAGATGGAATCAAATTACAATCTTTAACATGAAAAGAAATCATGTTTTTTGGGAGCTCCTCTAGCCAGTTTATGACCTAAGGAACTCCTTTATCGGAGAGAGCATCCGCAACCATATTTTCTTCTCGATAAGTATGAGTTGAAATGTAGTTGATGTCATGGAGATATTGGAGACAATTTATCCAGCGCGTAGTAAGCGGCCAAGCTAGATGAAACTCCCCCTTCCAAATGGCATGCACTATAGTAGTAGAATCACTTTAAATCCGCAAGTTTTACTAGCCTTGGTGTAATGAGAAAGATATGGAATGAATCACACTCAGCATCTTAGCTTACAGAGAGGTTTCAGTACCATAACCTCCAAAAAATCACCCAACGATGTGACCAAGATGTTTTCTGAAGACGGTGCCACACCCAGTGGGTTTGGGATTTCATTTAGAGGCTCCAACCACGTCGATTTTAATACAACCTGGAGGTGGAGGTCTCCAGAAAACCTCAAAAGTGTGTTTCTGTTGTATGAAAATGGGATCAACACAAAGACGTCTCAGGATCATAAATTCTTCCAAAAGAGTTGTTGCAATTTCCTTTTTGAATCAACGCAGCTTCCCGAATAGCAATGAGTACTATCATTTTACCTGAATTAATGTTGTGTGAGAAATTATTGTGAAGAATTTTATTTCTATCATACCAAATCACATGAAGCAGCTCTGAAATCCCAACAAGGAATAAGTTTCTGATTTTTTGTGATTTATCCATAGAAACACAACGATTAATTTTCTCATTGATAGAGTTATGAATTGGCCATCTACAATCAAAAGTGTCAAAAATATAGTTCCAAAGAGCAGTGGAAGTAGTGCAAGATAGAAATAAGTGATTAGTATCTTCTCTCTGTTGATTACAAAAATGAAATTTTGAACAAAGCTGAATTCCAAAAATTTAAAGACAAGAGTCGGTGGGAACCCTATTGTAGGTGAGACGCCAAATAAGAGTGAGTCTTGAGGGTTTATGCCAGGGTTTTTCAAAATATTTAATCCATTTCAGGTCATTTTATGGGTTATGTAAAGAGTTATTATAGAACTTTTTGGAATTTAGAATCCCATTATGAGAAGGTTCCCAAATCAAAAGATCACACGAGGTAGAAAAGTGGTAAGAATCAATAATTTGAATAATATTGTCAGGAAGGGTATCAATGTGAGAATCAAGAACATTATTAATAGTATATTTGATGTTATCAGGGACGTGGTCAGGGGGATTCAAAGAAATAAGAGGAGAACCAGTCTAGTTGTCCAACTATAATCTCATGGAAGAGTTTCTAGAGACCATCCATCTAGTGTTGTGCATAATATTGTCGT
The DNA here is from genome assembly GCA_963277665.1 of Viscum album. NCBI lineage: Eukaryota > Viridiplantae > Streptophyta > Magnoliopsida > Santalales > Viscaceae > Viscum > Viscum album. The sequence goes on along the minus strand of OY728128.1, from coordinate 1,106,637,024 downwards.
ACATGTTTCTGACAGAGGTCCAAATGGAAGAATTCATGAAATTCTTGTTACCTCTTTTCAAACTATCAATGAACCTATTTTTGATGAAAGCAATCGAGGGGGGTCATTGTGAATCAGGTTCCAAGTTAATCTAGTTTGAAGAGCCTCATTAAAGATTTTGATGTTTTTAATTCCAAGTCCACCCATGCCTAAAGGTTTACTGTATTTAGCCGAAGGAATAGTCACATGTTTTCTATCCAAGGTGATTCCTGTCCAGAAATTTTTTTTAATGTGAACATTTATTTCTTTTATGAGGCTAGCTGGCTAGTTATAGACCATCATCGAGTAGACCAGTTTGGAGACAATAACAGACTTGATAAGGAAGAATCTCCTCACCATGGAGAGAGATTTTCCTTTACCAGATGAAAGCCGATTAAGAATTTGGTCAAGAATGTTTGATAAGTATAAATCTTTGTGTCTGCCATAGAAAATGGGAACCCCAAGGTATTTTAAGAGAATAGTGCCTTCTTTGATGTTAAGCTCATTAATAATACCATTTTTCCTAGTAGTTGGAATGTTTTTTCCAAAATAAATGAAGGATTTATTCCATCCAATGACTTGACATGAGACCTCCTCATAGTTAGTGAGATCAATTTTAAGAGTTTTGATGTTTCTTATATCACCCTTTAAAAAGAGAATGATGTCATCTGCATAATGTAGGTGAGTGGGGGCATTTACATTTCTGTTAGTATGAATCGGTTTGAGATTGTTTTAGTCAACTAGGAGGGTGAGAATATGACTTAAATAGTCTTCTGTAATGGAAAAAATAATTATAGATAGGGGATCTCCTTTTATGAATCTTTTAGAGAAATTGAAGTACCCTCTAGGAGATCCATTGATCAAGATGGAAACGTGAGAAGAATGGAAGAGGGTTTTAATTCTAGATATGAAGACGTCATTGAAACCAAAACCATGAAGAACTTTAAAGATGAAATCTCAGTCCATTGTGTCAAAAGATTTCCAAATTTCCATTTGAATGGCAATGTTGTCGCCTCTATTTTTATTATTTAACATGTTTGTGCATTCAGAGGCAAGACAAATACATTCTTGGATGGATCACCCCTTGATAAAGCCAAATTGGTTATAGGAGATAATTTTATCAGTAATAGTGTTTATTCTATTAACAATCAGCTTGGTGATAAAATTATAGAGGGTGTTGATAAGAGCTATAAGAATAAATAGCTGAATTTCAAATGCATTATCAACTTTTGGAATCAAATCAAGGAATTGGGAATTTAAACCATGATCTAAAAAGTTTTTACCAAAGAAATATTTTACAAGCTTGTAGGCATCGGCTTGGATGATATCCCAATAATTTTGATAGAAACCATTATTGAATCCATCGGCCCCAGGGAACTATCAAGATTCAAACCAAAGATAGTGTCTCTAATTTCATGATCAAGGGGAACACCGAGGAGAAAACTATTATCAACATTAGTTACCATTATCGGTATGATGTCATTAATGAGGTCTTTATCCATATTTTAGGGAAGCAAGCGGTCTACTAGCTTTCTGAACTCTTTATAAATAGTTATAGAACTTGGTATTACGATCGTTGTTAGTTAGCCATTTAATTTTAAAATTTTGTTAACAAATTTTTTCTTTGAAGGTGACAAGCAAATTATGGTTCACAGTAATGTTAGTTTCTTGATTGTGATCAGAAGAAAAGTATGAGTGGGTGTTATTGTTTTGAATTTGATGAAGCTTATTCTCAAGAGAAAGGATGTCATTATCAATTTTTTTTTCTTTAATACCGCACCAAATTTTGAGCTTGTGTTTGAGATATTCCAATTTAAGAGGAAATGAAAAGTCTTCATCAGAATTAGTCATAGAGGTCCAAAAAAGAATGATGAGATTAGAAAATTCAGGATCTGAGAACCAAGAATTGTAGAATCTAAAGCGGGGAGAGGGTTTCCAAGAATTGTAAGAAATGGTGACCAAGATAGGATGATGATCAGAATGAATTTTTGGTAGGGTGGTACTAGAAATGGTATCCCATATATCTAAAGCATGGTCATTAGTAAAGGCTCTATCCAGTTTTCTCGCAACCACTCTATTGTAATGATTTATGTTCCAGGAGTATTTGGAACCTCGAAGATAAATTTCAGTAAGATTGGAGGTTTCAATAGAAACCTTAAAATCCCTCACAGATAGACTTGAGTAAAGAGGTACAATTTTTTCACTCGTAGAAATAATGTCATTTAAATCATCCAAAACAATCCAGGGGCAGTGAATTTTTGAGCTCAAAGAGGAGAGGTCATTCCAAAGAATCCTCTTATCTTGATATTTATTCTTGGCATAGATAAAGGAGCAAAAGAGATGGTCATTATCGATCATAAAGTCACATGTGAAAATTTGTTTAGTAATATGGAAAACATTAACATTAAACAGAGAAAGATGAGAAAAAGTCCAAAGAGTGTCAAAATTGTTATTGTTTTGACATGTGCTGATAAAGGTGTATCCAAAATGACAAAAATGAACTAAATCAGTGGAAAAGTTTATTTTAGGATCATAAATGGAAAAAATTAAAGGCTTCTGAATGTTTACCATTATTTTTAAAATATTAAAGGTATCAAAGTTTACAATACCTTGATAGTTCCAATAAAGAATCTTCATTTATATCTGTGTTTGGAGTTAAAACTCCCTTTTTTCTCACTATCCGAGCCTTTATGACTATTTGATCTTCTAACATTTTTTGACATATTAGGGATTGTATTATAACCTTTCTTGCCTTTATTAGGGTCTAAGAAGTTAGTGGTATCACCTACCGATATATATTGAGTGACAATATCTTGGATGTTATTATTAGTAGGTGGCGGCAAAGCAGTACTAATTTCCTTATTATTACCACCATCTAAACATTTATTATAAAAATTAGCATGTTGAACAGAAGATTTGCATGTACCTGGTAAGGCACATAGATTATGAATACCTGTTTGGTTAGCAGCAATATCAACTGACCTCTGTTCTATGCTCAAACAGTGAGAATCACTGCTCTACCCAGTGTTGTATTTATTACTTTGCACTTTTTTTATGCCTCTATATCCAGTATCATGTGCATGGATTCCTAGAACTATTTTATGTTAGTAGTCTATGTATCTCCATCTTGAGTTTTAACAGGAGAAGTATTGTGATGATTGTCCATGCACATATCTGAAGAGGATAGCTGCATCTTTGGTAATGCATTCTTATTATCCTGCGTGTTAGTGGAGTCTTGTACCAAAGTATTAAAACCTGGTAAGAGCATTAAAAGCTAAATAAAAGATATAAACTAAGTAATGAAAAAAATTTCCCATGAATATGTTAAACTCATTGAAAAAAAATTTAGAAATTCATTATTTTCACCCATAGAACATAAACTCTTTAACATACCTCATGAAATCATAATATTCATGAGAAACTTCTTATAAATAATAAATCATAAATCATAAAGGTAACTTGTAGAATCCATATCATACTTATATTTTATCTTTCATAGCTACATAGGGAGTAACCTTCATGGTTACGTTTGGAATACACATCACATTATATTCCCTAAAAATCTTTGAAGAAACCTTAACATTTGTGTTCGTCTCATTTCCCAATTCATTGGAGATCTATCACGGGTCACCCACCCTCGGTTTATTACAGAACCACCCATATAAATAAAAAATTCCCATGAAACATAACATAATCATAACACATTAACAAGAATAAATGAAAAATAACATTTCAACATTGCTATAACAAGATATCGTTTCTAGATATTGACTTAATCAATCCATTTTTAAAACACAATTAAATATTTTACAAAGAATATTTTTTAATCAAAGTGTAACATACCACATTGAAAATTTTGAAAGTAATTAACATTTTAAAAAATTAATTTTCATATAAATAATTCCTTAATAAAATTTTGAAAATGTGGAAATTAAATAGAATGATTTATTAGAATAAATCATCAAAACATGAAAATGCGGTTTTGAGTTAAAAGACCCTTAAAAAGTTCGTATCATTAGATTAAGGGTAAATAAAGGAAATAATTACTTGTAAACAATATAAATACAAAAAATATAAGGGTATATTTAGTGTAAAACAATCAAAGTTCATTCACACATATTCTTATAAAAACTAAACCAATGGCATGCATATTTAACTTTTTGAATAGAAATTGTGTTAAGTTGTCCCTTACCTTGAGTCGGACTCGTCATATACAGTATTTATATTCTGAAATAAAAAAATTAGATTAATTTATACTTTCTTGATAAACTTTTTAAATTTTATTATTTCATTTATATCACCTTTTACCAGGTTATAAAAATTACATAATTATTTATGTTCATATCAGATGTTTTGTCAATATTCGGTACTTGAGTCAAAAATGAACATGGTTTTGATGTCACTAGTCTATGTTGTCATAATTAAATAATTCATATAATAATATTCATGAAATAATGACCAATTTTCTATATTAATTTTGATTTTAGATTTATTAATTAAAAATGGATATGAAAAATTGAACAACATTACAATCATAGAGATAGTATGTCGTACGTACGGATGAGTAACTTTTTCCATTTTTCTTTGATCATTATGGAAAAAAAAGATATTATATTTTATCTTTAAATAATGATCATAAAATAATTAATACCATATTAATTATTTAAATATACTTATATATGTATTTAAAATCAGTCTTGAAGAGTTAATGTGGAGAATGAATTTCATTGCGTCGTGGAGATCGTAAGTCATATGTACGCACGAGCGACGATATCATTCAATTAATCATTAAATGGTATGTAATTGGATGGTATAATAATTAAAAATAATAATTATCAAGTCATGTTTATTATTTGAATCTGTTATATTCATCATTATATCCATCTAAATAAAGTATGGATGAAAAATAGTTTACACCATGGTGTGGATATGGTAATCCATACGCACACATGCATGGTGATATTGTTTTTAGTAGGATGGGTAGAAGGATAAATATGGTTGTACCATAACCATAAAAACATCTCAAAATATATTATACTCTGTATTTATTACATTAGTATGAAAACAACATATTTAAATGAAGTAGAATGGGAAAATAACATTGAATGAGGGGGTAAAACAATTATCTCTTATTCAAGTGTCTTCTTTTAAATTGAACAAAATGATTCAATAGGTTGGATTTATGTGAAAATTATGGACTCTAGGATGAATTTAGGGATGTTTATATATGAAATTTTCATGGTTTGGACGAACCAAAAGGCTTTATAGGTGAGATTATTTGAGAAGAGTGTGTATCTTTTTATAGGATATGGGAGGGGGAATTTAAAAATGTCTTGAAATATTAATTTATTTTAAATTTATTTTCGATTTATAATAGATCCAAAGTGATTTATTTTAAGTATAAGAAGATTATGGGTCTATATCCTCTCAACCTATTATTTTTAGACATGTCTTGAGTTTATTTTAATCCTAAACTTTTTGGTTTATGCTTAATTATTCTCTTTTAATTTTAATTGTGGTAACAACATTTATATTATTAAAAAGATAATAATTTTACTTATAAGGGGTCAATTTCCTATTATTTGACACATAATGATATTTAAAATATTATAATATTCACTTTTTTAATTTAAATTATTTTTTATGAATTTTATATAATTTAATAAATTACTCTTTTTATAAAACATCATTTATGTAAATTATTTCACTATTCATTTTATTGAATTTAAATAAAATCTAAACTGATAATTCACTTCAAAAAAAATTAATACTCTTATAACATGGAATATTAACCTAAAAACCCATATATTACATAAATTATGTTGAATAATAGTTAATTTCATATTTATAATATCATTTATTTGATTCCTTCATTAATAAAGCAATCACTATATCATCATTGTGTCATATTTAAATTTTATTATTTAATGTATAAAAATATTAATAAAATAAAATGATGTATTAAATCTTTTTATATTTCTAATTAAAATTTATATTCAAATAAATAACTTATATTAACCCATATTAAAAAAATTGTGAGAAGATATATGTTTATAACATATTTTTCTTTACTTTAATTTAAAAGTTATAAGTGTCATAATAAAACCCAAGTGGCTTCAAAAGGAAATATTTGCATCCAATGGGTTTTATTAGTCATTAATATCTCATCCAATAAGATTATTACAAGTGTCAGGGTTGTTTTGTTTTATTATAATATCATTTTACCCTTATTTACCTGATTTACCCTTTGACCGTGGTAAATAAAAAAATTACTAAAGTTATTATTCATCATATCCAAAAACGAAAGGGGGATATTTACAAACTTTGGAAATATTGAATCCAAATATGGAATAATTTTCTCCAAATTCAAAACACAAAAGTTTCAATAATTAATTTAAAATTAATTCTCGTTGTCAAAATGAGAAAATAGGTTTTTTAATGAAAAACCATTAAAAGATTGACATGTTTTTATATCAAATTTCAATGTAAAATTTCCTTAAATTACTAAAATTGGATTAAATTATATAATATTAATTTAATTACACATTAAAACCAATTAAAAGTGAAATCTAATTATATAAATCTATTAAAAGAAAAGGCATTTTTTAATTAAAATGCAGTGTTTTTAACTATTCATTAAAAATAAATTTTATCAAAAAATAAAAAAAAATCAACCAATGTATATTTTGATGCCCCACATATAAAAAAAATTATTATTTCAAATATAACACATAAAAGTTACAAAATTATATTTAAAAATGGTTCTCCATCAAAAGGTTGTAAAACTGCATTTTTTTTAAATACTTTTTTTATTTGAAAAATTGAATTTGTTCTGATATCATGTCTATAATAGATGTAAGAAAAATTTTAAATATTAAATATTAAATTTAATATATTAAATATATATTTCATTAATAAAATCCATCAACATTGATTTTATTATTTTATAAACTCGCATATTTTCATTTAAATATTTTTTCATAAAAATATTTCCTTTTAATTAAAAAGGGTTTTATAATAATTTATGAATTATTATTCACAAAATAATTAATCATATACACGTGTAAACAATATTTTCATAAATCAATTAATAATTTTCGTTCTTTACATTCCAATGGCTAGGTTATAATGGTAACATTTAAATAATAATATTTAGTTGTTTGTTTAAGCTCGATGTAGCGTATCATGTGCGCTATTGAACATAGTTTTTCTTTCTTAAAACTCAAGATGTTAAACCCTAACCCCTTAAATAAATTTCATCCTAAAAATTTCAATTTGGGGTTGATATCTAGGGTATGACTTTTCAAAATAGCTATATTTCAATACCACAACAGAAAAATGGAAAATAAAACAACCACATTAAAAGAAAGAAGGAGAAGTACAAAGGTTACCTCAGATAACACATACTAGGATTCCATGTTGGAAAACATGGATATGGAAGAAAATTTAAGTGTCATGCTCTGATGGAGAGTGATTGAAAACATGATCAGGAAAATGTTAAAAATCAAAAAACCACAAAATTATAATAGGTAAAATGGTATTTGATTTAACAATGGGAAAAGTAAATAGAAAATGTTTTTGTTTTAAGACACTTTTCATAATTTTAAGGAATTTATTTATCATCATGATTAAGAACATAAGAAACATATTATATTTTCAAGTATATTTTTATCCTTCAATAAATTTCTTCCCCAAAATCATCTTTTCTCCAAAAGATGAGTATTACAGATGACTTGGTCACACCTTAAGCACTAGAGTCAACTTCTATATAATTACATAATCCACAAAATATTAACTATATAATCATCCTATCTTAAAATATTAACCAAAAACAAAAAGGTTAGGATAAAACCAAATAATTTCCTAAAAATAATAAAACATTTTATAAATAAAATCTACTTTTAATCTCTAAAATTCAACAATAATATCCAAATTTCAACAAATACCATTTGATAAATATTTTTCCTTAAAATTACTCAAAATAATCCAAACTAAGATTGAAACCCAAAAAATAGAAGTATTTGATAACATATTCTTCCAATATAAATTTTAACATTTATCTCCAAATAAAATTAAACACTCTTAATGTCTCAAAAAAAGTAATTACCCTAATTAAATTTTCTCCATGATGGGTTAATCACTTCCCTAAATAATCTTATTCCAATAATTCCACAATACAAATCATATACTCTTAAATAATATAATTTGACCATTAATCCTCAAATAAAATCACATATTATTCTATTTTACTTAGGCATATTGGGTTCCCAAAATAGTGAATGTCTTCTAAAATAACATGTATCACTCAATACCCATATAATCTTCCAATACCAAGGATATTCATTTTATAAAATGTAAGTTCCCAAAATCAACATCATCTTATTCTATAAAAAATTTAACTAAAAAATAAAAATTCTTACAAACCAGAGACTTTACATAGGCCATTGGTAGGTGATGTACCCTTGTTGCTATTCGGTTTTAGGTTTGATTCCTATGGCCTTTCTGGACGCAACGGATTTTCACCCATCTAGCAGGTTTTCCTTTTTCAAAAACTATATAATTTTATACCAATCCCAAAAATAGTATAAAGAATTAAAAAATTACCATAAAATGTTTTTACCTTAAATTTTATTTCATTCATTGAATTTTACATCCCAAAAACTAATAACCTATAATATCCTCATAGGTGAGTGTCTCTAAAAATACCAGTATTCACCTTAATATTTTAGAACATAAAGGCTCAATAGGGGTTTCAAAGACATTAAACTTATGATCATCCTTAAAATTATAAACTCATGATAATCTCCCTAAGTCTAAAAGAAATCCTAATCACTGAAGTTATCTAAATCAACCTCTAATACCAATTATAAGGCCCCAAATATAAACATTGATTAATATTAAGATAAGTCGATAATTTGACTTTATTTCAGTTTGAGTATCTTTTCAAGTTTTGAGTTTTAGAGATTTGGTCTATAACTATTACATAAAAACTCAAATTTATACAAAGTTGATAAAACTAAAATAGTATCCTTTTCTTCAACAATATAAAAATTTTAAAAAAAAACATGATTTCTTTTATTGATAAAATTATTCTTGCATTCTTCCTTTATCTTACCCATCCTTATACCTTATGGAAAACATTTCAAAAACATGGTATGAGCCTAAAAATATCAGTAAGGGATATAAGATAAATGAAGAAAATTTTATCCCATTAATATTTTAAACTCCTTGAAGAAAAATTCTGAAAATCACACTTTTAACCCATAGAACATAAACTCTTTAACATACCTCATGAAATCATAAGATTCATGAAACACTTCTTAGAAGTTATAAATCATAAATCATTAATAATAAAGGTAACTTGTGGAATCCATATCATATTTACATTTCAGGTTTCCCAATTACATAGGTAGTAACCTTCATGGTTATGTTTTGAATACCCATCACAGTATATTACCTAAATCTTTTAAGAGAAATCTTAAGGTTTACTTCTATATCATTACCCAATGCATTGGAGAGCTATCACAGGCTCACCCGCCCTCGGTTTATCACTAAACCACCCATATACATAAATTTTTAATAAACATAATATAATCATAACACTTTAACAATTATAAAGGAAAAAAGAACAATTCCACATTACAATAACAAGATATCATTACATGATATTGACATAATCAATCCATTTTTAAAACACAATTAAAACATTTAAAAAAATTGTTTTAATCAAAGTGTCCCATAAAACATTGAAATTTTTTAAAGGAATTATCATTACTAATAGTTCATTTAAATATAAATAAATCTATAAAACCATTTTGAAAAATTGTATATTAAATATATTTATTTATAATAAAAAATTATCAAAACATTAAAACAAGGTTTTGAGATAAAAAGTACCTTATGAAGATCGTATCATTATAATTAGGATAAATCAATGACATCATTATGTGTGAAAAATATAAATACCCTAAATATAATTAGATATTAATTCTAAAAAAAATATGAGGTGATTCACACATATTCTTGGAAAAACAAAACCAATGACATAGATATTTAACTCTATAAATGGAAATTGAGTTCAGATTTCCGTTACCTTCAGTCCGACTCATCACGTATAATTTTATATTATTGAATAATAAATATAGATTAAATTATAAATTTTTGATAATATTTTTCATGTTTTATATTTATTTTATAACACTTTTTACCGTGTTATAAAAATTATATAATTATTTAATTTCATATCAGATTTTTTTTCAATATTCGGGACTTGAGTTAAAAATGAACATGGTTTTGATATCACTAGTCCATTTGGCCATAAGTATATAATCTCCAAAATAATATTCATGAAATAATAATCACATTAATATATTAATTATACTTTTATATTCACTCATTAAATATATATATATAATAAATTCAACAATGTTACAATTATAGATATGGTAAGCTGTACATACGCATGAGTAAAGGTTTCTATTTTTATTTGATCATTATAGAATTAAGTTAGATGTTATTTTATCCTTAAAAAATGATCATAACATCACTAATATCATATTAATAATATAAAAGTACTTATATATGTATTTATAATCAGTCTTGAATAGTTAATGTGAAGAGTGAATCTCATCACGTCGTGGAGACGGTAAGCCGTACGTACGCACGAGCGATTATATAATTAAATTAATGGTTAAATGGTATGGAATTTTTTGGTATATTAATTATAAATAATCATTATTGACACATTCTCATTATTTATATCCATTATATTCATTGTTATATCCATAAAAATAAAGTATATATGAAAAATAGTTAACCTCATTGCTTGGGGACAAGTCGTATGTACGCACGCATGATGGTATTATTTTTCATAGGATGGGTATAAGGATGAATATCGTTTGATAATAACCATAAAAACATATTAGTATATATTATATTCTATAATTATTACATTATTATAAAAACTACTTTGGATAAGGAAGTATAAGGGTAAAATAACTTTGAAAGAGTTGGTAAAACAATTACCTCTTCTTTGAGTATCTCCTTTTGAATTGCACAAAATGACTCCATAGGTTGGATTTATTCCAAAATTATGGAATATAGGATGAATTTACAGATGTTAGGAGCGGTAATGGGAAGGTTATTTAAGAAAAAAATGATTTAGAGGTGTGAATATTTGGGAAGAGTGGGTATCTTTTATAGGAGCATGGCGGGTCACTTTAGGAAAGTCTTGAAATATTAATTTGTTATAAGTTTATTTTTGGTTTATAATAGATTTAAAGTGATTTATTTTGAGTATAATATGATTATTCATCTAAATAATATCAAAAATAATTTTTATATATTTATTTATTTTATTTTAATCCTTATCTTTTTTGTTTACCCTTAATTATTCTCTTTTAATTTTAATTATGGTAACAACATTATAATTATTAAAAGGTTGTTAATTTCACTTATATGGGGTAAATTTCACATAATTTTATACTTAATAAAATTTTATACCTTATAATAGTCACTTTGTGTTTTTAAAATATTTTTATAATTTTTAAATAATTTAATTAATTACTCTTTTTAGAAAACATCAATTTTGTCAATTTTTACACTATTCAATTTATTGAAGTTAAATAAAATATAAACAGAGATATACCTTTAAACCAAACCATTTTATTATCTTTAAACATGTCATATTCACCTATAAAAATTATTTATGACATAAATTATGATGAATAAAAATTATTTTAATATTTATAATATCATTTATTTGATTCTTTCATCAATAAAGAAATCAGTGCATCAGCATTATGTCATAATAAAAATTAATTATTTAATGTCTAAAATAATAAATAAAATACCATGATTTATTAAATATAATTATAATTATAATTATAATTTATAGTCTAATTTATCACTTACAATCCCATATTAAAATTGTTTTAGTAAGAAGATATATTTTTATAACATATTTTCTTTTAAATTAAATTAAAAGGTATAAGTGTCATAATCACTCCCAAGTAGATTCTAATGGACAAATTTTCATAAAAAGGGTTTTATTGGTTGTCTATATATCATAAAATAAAATTATGACAACTTTTATGGTAGTTTTATAATATTATAATATTATTTTTACCGTTATTTACCTTATTTACCCCTTAATCGTGGTAAATAAAAATAATTACTAAATTTTAGATTCATCATTTAAAAAAACTAAAAGGGAACTATTCACATAATTCGGACCTTATAATTCCAATTATGGAATCCATTTTTCCAAATTCAAAACATAGAAGCTACATTAATTAATTTAAAATTAATTTCTGTTGTCAAGATGAGAAAACGATGTTTTCTAAATGTAAAAACCATCATAAAATTGACATGTGTTTATATTAAATTTCAATGTGAAATTTCCTCCAATGACCAAGATTGTATTAAATTATAAAAACTTAATCCTATTACACATTAAAGCCAATTAAAATTATAATCTAACTATATTAATAAATTAGATGAAAAGTTTGTTCTGAATTAAAATGCGGTATTTTTCACTATTCAGTATAAAATAAATTTTATCAGAAAAATACCAAAATTAAACCCAATTAAATTTTTATGTAATGATTATAAATAATAATTATATTTTGTAAAATAGAAAATATAAAACTCACAAAACTAGATTTAAAAAGGGTTCTCCATCAAAAGGTAGTAAAACTACATTTTTTAAAAAAATACTTATTTTATTAGAAAAATTGAATTTGTTCCCATATCATGTCTATAAAACATATAAAATGAATTTTAAATAATAAATTGAATATATTAAATATATATTACATTAATAAAATTCATCAATAGTGATTTTATTATTTTATAAACTCTATTATTTTCATTTAAATAGTTTTTCAGAAAAAACATTTCATTTAAATTAAAAAGTGTTTTACTTTCATCCATAAAAATTGTTCAAAAAATAATTAATTATATACATGTGTAAACAATATTTTCATAAATAAATTAATAAGTTTCATTCCTGACACTCCAATAGCTAGGTTATAACAGTAACACTTAAATAATAATATTTAGTTGTTTGTTTAAGCCTGATGTAGCATATCATGTACACTATTAAACATAGGGTTTCATTTTTGAAACTCAGGATGTTACAAAAATGATATAAAAACATGAATTTTTCTAAAATAAAAATGTATAATAAATGTAATGTGATAATGGAGAGTTATATATTTAAATTAATTTATCTAAAACTTAATCATAAAAAATCTTGATAAACAATGAGATTGTAACATAAAACTATTACCTCAAGTTGACTTTATTCAAAGGAAATATTACTTCATGTATAATAAATTTAAAATTATTATAATTATATATTGTAATCGTGTACATACTTATAGTATTATATATTTTCCCTATATAACATTTCAATTACCATTTATTAACAACTCCTTATTAAAATCATCATCATTAAGTGTTAACTATTTTGTTATTCATGTATGTTTCAGTTCGGATGTTCTAGATTTTGAACATTAATCATGGTTCCACCATATATTGAATTTTAATAATGATATAAATATCATATATATTCATTCTATATATTTAGTGTCACTCATAATGGATAGATATATAAAAATGAATTATGTTGTTCATCGAGACGGTATTCCATACGTATGCATGAAGGATGTTTTCACTTTTTAGTGGATGGAATGAAGTTAATGTCAATAATCACTCAAAATTATATAATAATTATATATCATATATATCATATATTTTTCTTTAATCTTTAATTTTTACCATTCATGTAGAGTGGAAATGAAAAAACGAATCGCATCACTTCGTGGAGGTTGTAGTCCTCACGTACGCACGAGAGATGTTATCATTTTTCAATGTTATTATAACATATAAAGGTAGATAAGATATTATAAATATAGAGTCATAGTAATTTCATAAATATAATTTATAATAATTAAACCCATAATAATATACATTAATGAAAGGTGATGTTGAAAAATGAATTACATCACTACGTGGACGTGGTAGTCCCCACATACACAGAAGTGATACTCTAACATAAAATTTGATTGAAATGAAGTTGTATAATGGTATTTACATACAGAGAATAAAATTTTAGTATTTTTTGGATACGGATGTTTTTATTTTACAATGAACACCAAATATTTAGTGGAGGCATGATAATAAAAAAATTAAAGTGTTCTGGTTGGAAAATTATTTCTTTTATGGTAGGCCTCCATTAGATCTCTTTATGAGGAACATATAACATTATTTCAAGAAGAAAAAACATATAAGTCATATTATATCAAGTTAAATGTTATTTTGGTTATGTTTGGTCAAGATATAATTCAAAAAGATTAGTAATGTAAATAGAGAAGGGGTGTCCTTGGATAATGGAGGGAAATGATGCACATGGAATTACATATTATAATTAAATATATTTAATTATTTTCTCATGTATAATACTAAAAATATCCATGAATTCAATGAAATGGAGTCTATGTTCGAAATATGATCATAGAATTAAATTTAGATAGTGTTTCGAATCACTTAAAACCATATATTTTGAATTAATCCCTTTGCTAAAAAATTTTAATATTAACTGCTGTAATAATTTTGTAAGTCTTTAATGGTATTTTTTTTAATTATAGTAAAAAAATAGATAATAAATGTAAAATGGGTGAAATTTTCTAAAATTTTCATCATTCTTTTTATAATAAAATTGTTTTATTTTAAATAATTTAATAAAATATTATTTATTATATAATATCATAAATTTCATTGTTCATACTATTCACTTAATTTGAATTTAAATACATATACATAGTAATGTAATAAAATATAAACCTTTAATATATGAAAAATATGTTTTAATAATCAATAATATTCATAGGGAACGATAACTCACCAAAAAATTATTACTTTTAGATTTTTTTAAAATCATTAACACTATTTTTAAACTACTTCCACAAGAACTATGTCTAGGTTGTGTAATAATTTAATGTAATTATTCCATCAATAAAAATTTAAAAGAAATTAACATTGTAAAACAAATTGATACATATTAAAAGTAAATACTTATAACTTAAATTATCCTTCTTCTATTCTTATGTTAAAATTTTATAAATATTAAAGTTAAAAGAGATACATTTCTGAATTTGCTTCACTTAAAATAGTATAAATGTCATTATCAAGGGAAAATGACATAAATAATAAAAAATATTAGATCTTAGGATATATATGGTAGAATTTTTCCATCCAATGAAATTAAGTAAAGTGTTGTGATGATTTTGAGACCTTATTTCGTTGGTTTTAACCATATTTTTGTTGAGATGGTATGTGAGTATGATCTACTCTATAATACCAAATGTAGGATCAAAAGATACAATAAATATGATACTGATTGTAGTATAAAATTATGATGTAGATACTCATATATAAGAGGGGGTGAATTGTATCCTTTTAAAAATTCCTTTGGAACTTTTAAAGATGGTTATGTTTAACAAGGTTAAACAAGGTAATCCACAAAACCTCTAGTTCTACACACTTACTTGAATCAGGAAATATGATTCTGAGAAAGTGAATCTGGAAAGATGGTTCCAGAAAATGAAACTTAACAAAAGTTTACAAAGATAAAGATTCTACCTTAAAGTGTATAGAATCTAACTAAAACAGAGTACAAGTATATGAAAGTATAAGATAGTTATACTTTCCTCAACCTTAAAAATGCAGCGAAAAACTTGTAACAAAACAAGTAACATGTAGTAAATCTTTTAACCTAAAGAGAAGGGTATCCAACAACCTTGGATAAAGGTCCCTTGATTTATAATTTCAAGAAAGTATGTCTTACCCACACAAGGGTAAGCCCTCGATACGAAGATCAGAGTATGTATTTGTATCCCCGCAAGCCCTCAACTTTAAGGTAGTCATCACCTCTGTATTCCTCAACAAGGAAGACCTCAACTTCAAGGTAGTTGGTAGCTTTGTCTTCCTATCCCTAGAAGACCTTGGTTGTACATAGCAACAATCGGAGTTGCACAAAGAAAATCTGAACAAGAAGTTCAGTACGTACAAAGAATTAAAGTATCTCTCTCTAGAAATCACTTTTGTAGCATGTAATCTCTAGATTGATCAACTTGTTGTGGGATATTTCAAATGAGATCCTATTTATAGGAACGACTTCAACGGTCGGCTCCATCCTCTAATGGTCATATTTTTCCTTGAATTTCGGTGGGACCTATACAAGTTTCACTCAAACAACGGTTAGTTATTAACTGAAAGCACGACATCATTTTATAAAAAAACAAGAGTAATAAAAATATGGTTACATAACTAAAATACAATATTCTAAAGGTAAGTAAATATGAATGTTTGGATTCTAACCAAAAATGAATTCAGAGTCTATAATACAAAGATATTCAGATTCTATTTTCTAGGAATTTGGAACCTGAATTCTATAGATTTTCAGAGTCTGACTTTCAAGGAAATTTGGAATCTAGATTCTCAGGAATTCAGAACCAAAATATTCAAAGTTTGAAGTCAGAGTTCAGGAGAATTCGGATTCATAACTCATAATAGTTTGGAGTCTGAATTCAGAGAACTTGGAGTCAGAACTTAGAAAAGTTCATAACTAGAATTTTTATTTGGAATTTGGAGTCAGAACTCAGAAAGTTTGTAACCAGAATTCGTATTCAGAATTCAGAGTCAGAACTCATAAGAGTTCAGAGTCTGAATTCAGAGAACTCGGAGTCAGAACATAGAAGATTTCATAACTAGAATTCTTAATCAGAATTCGGAGTCAGAACTCAAAATAGTTCGTATTCAGAATTCGTAATTAGAATTTGGAGTTAGAACACAGAAGAGTTCATATCCAGACTTCTTAATTAGAATTTGGAGTCAGAACATAGAAGAGTTCGTATCCAGAATTCGTAATTAGAATTCGGAGTAAGAACTAAGAAGAGTTCATATCCAAAATTGGTAATTATAATTCGGATCTTAAAACAGAGTGCTTCATGTCTAAGTATTTATATGATTATGAGGTTTTGGTTTCAAACTGAATTTTACACTTAGAAAAAATTTTATATGAGTAATGAAAATGAGGTAAGGATAAATTTCCATGGGAAAGGAAATTTTTCCTTATAGAAGTAAAACACAGGGTAAAAAGAGATTTTCCTTGAGATAAGGTGTTTGTGATTTTCAAAATAAAATAATGGTAAAGTCATAAGGAAACCTTAATGACTCAACAATCTCCCAAAGTATGAAGGAATGGAAAATTCATAAGGAAAACCTTATTGAATCAACAATATACGATTTTTGGAAAGAGCAAACATACTTACAAAAAAGGATAAAAGGACATAGAAAAAAAATTCTAGACTTTGAAAACAAAACTTGTCTCCCTTTTTACATCGGAAAAGATGAATATGACTAACTCCCCCTTAGTCTTTGGAAAACTAAGGATCGTATTCTAGATTTCCAGAAGAAAATTTTCATTATTTTGAGTATGTAAATCTTTGTAATAGAAAACTCCCCCTTAGATAAACCCTCCCTTTCTTAGGGATATTTCTTCTTTACTTAGAATTATTTTTCCTTCTCCCACTTTGTGATTTTCAAAAAGAGTTTTAGGTAATGAAAAAAAATATGGTGCCTGAAATATTAGTACAAATATCCAAAAAAACAAGCAACCAGAATTTCATTAAGATTGGAAAAAATTGTATAAGGAAAAACAGATACAACAAAAGATAGGATTTGGATTTATTTTGCTTCTTTTTCCTTGGGTATCAGCTTCTTGACAATGGTTTTTATCTTCTTTAGATTTTTTTGATCCTCCTATAATTTCTTCTCTAAGGCTTTGATCCTATCATCCTGATCCTTCAGAGCCTCTACCTGAACTTTCAATAAGTCATCTTGATTCACTAACTTTTCTTTAATATCAATCTAGAGATTCCTTTCTGTTTTCCAACTTTGGACAACATAATTCAACTTCTTATTCAGATCTTTGACATCCTAAATCTGAGAATTGTGTTCAAGATTTAGTTTTTCCTCAATTATATTTGTAAGATATTTTATTTTCTATCTTGAGTATCAAAATATTCCTTAATATCATTTTTAAAGTCATCAATCTCTCTAAAATATTAAACTACATTCTTCGACCAGCTCACTATTTTCTTGCAAGATTTTATGTGGGATTCATAGTTGATAAGGAAATTCTTGTAATCAGACTCAATCTTTATACACATATACATCACCATGGATACAGAATCCAATTTATGGTTTATTCTATGCTGGATCATCTGGCATTTGGAGTCAATTGTTGTAAATATCGGAATAGTGTCCACTAGCTTCTTCAGGGACTGATTGAAAAAATCATGTCATAGAGCTGATGACTTAGAGTCTGACACTCTTCTAGTTTGTGGTTCTTCCTGTAGCTCGACAAGATTCCTCTTAGAGGATCCACCAGCTAGTTTCTTCCTTAAAGAAATTTTGTTTGGTGTGTCGATAAAAACTTCTTTTCCTTTATCGGTTTTCAAAATAGCTTCTTCATCTGGAGACTCATTCTCACTCTCAGACAACTGAACAATCCTGTCTTTATCAATTTTTTCTCTCTCATCTCCTGCTTCAATATCCTTAGGATGAATGAAGTGATGATTATATCTTTCTTCCTCAGATAATTTGTTCCCTTCCTCTTCAGCCTTCTCATCAACTCTATGGGTATCTTGTTTCAAAGATCTGGCTTGAGAAGTCCAGATTAACAATTTTTTAGAAGCACTTTCCTTCTCATGGTAATCTTCAACTTGCTTAATCAGATCATCAGTGCGACTAAAACTTTTTTCCTTTTCTTGAACTTGTTCCACGGCTTCTATTTGTTCAATAACCTTTTCTTGAACTTTTTCGGGAGTCATAAACTTTTTCCCCGGTGTCTCAGGTAATGGTTCTACTAAGAAGGATTTCGGTGCTGAAATTTTCTCAAATGCTACAACAGTATCCTTCAAAAGAGATTTCACAATCTCTGCCTCCGACATCTTCTTCTTAAGCTTCTTCTCTTTGGCTTGCTTTTCAAGCTCTTCAGCAGCATTCTCTTTCAATGATTTGGCCTCTGCAGGGTCTAGACAAAATTGTGGCTCCCCCTCTTTCTGGTTCTTCTTATCCTCCCTCCATTTGGCAACAGCTTCATCTAGATAATCTTTCTACTTCTTGGGCTTTGGAGGTGCAGTTTGAGCTTCCTTAGCTTTAGGGGTTTCACCTTCAACTACTACTTCCTTTAATTTTCTTTTCTTTCCCACTTTCTTAGATGGTTCAGTCTCTTCAACATTTTTGGGAATGAATTCTACCTCTTCCACTGGCAAATCATAAAACTCTCATGATTCTTTAGAAAAGCCAAAATTCATTCTTTTCAAAGTTTCATCACTAACTAACATCACTTTTCAATTCCTTGGTTCAAAACTGCAAGGAATATTAAATGATTCAAGACATCGAACTATCAACTTGGAGAGTAGCGTAGGATAAATGATTATCTGTGCTCTCAAATTCCCATTCTTGATATTCTCTATCGTAATGAGAATATGCCTCATCAGATTGATCTTCCTTAGATTTACCAAAAAATCTAAGAAATACATATCACTTTTCTTAAGTGTCCTTGTCACCCTTTCTCGGTACAATAAAACCCTGAACCCAAAACTATAGGATCTAATTTTTGGTAGAAAAGTGAGAAATTTTTGTGGTCTTAACATCTATAAGTCTAAGACACTCCATAGTATTTATCTTGATAAAATTTCCTTGTACATCCGGTAACTTATGAGAACAAAATTCTGCTTCTCCTTTATAGGATAACCCTACCAAGCTAGCAGGGTTGGTGTATGAAAGTATTTATGTTTTTCCATAACTCTTGAAGGAAAATTTTTCTCTTCCATCTACCTTGAAAAAACAAACTGATTCATAAAACTCTATCAGAAAATCCGGATACACAAGATATTGAGCTCCTGGCTTTGAAATACAAATACTTTCCCATCCATTCATCTTGATGTTCTTAGAGATAATAGAGTCATAATTATTGAAAAATATTGGATGTACCAACATCTCCCTATATATCTACCACTCTGCAATCGGCTTGACCGTAGAAATCTCTTGAGAAGGAACTTCACCAGAAATTCGGAATTGAGAAACTTTGAAAATCCAGAACGGGCTTTTGTAGTGGGGAAGATCTTCGACACGAAAAATCTTTGAAGTCCGATGTGGGACAAACATCAGGGTACCCTTTATATAGGTGTTGATGTGACGGTTCATCTTACCATTTAAATCCAATAGCTAAGAAATATTCTAAATAGATCCGATGGTTGAAATGATAGTCGCAAGAAAAAATTTGGTTGAATCCAATCTTTTGAGGTTTTTAAAGGAAAACATTCGGATTTAATTAAACTAGAATCTGAGAAATTTTAAAAGAAACTATCAGTAAGTAAAAGGTGATTACGAAAACTCAAGAAAGAGTCATACCTTTTGGATTACTAGGAATATTATTCTTATTGAGGAAAATTATTCTTGAAGAACTTTTAGATTCTGAAAAACTCAAGTACAAAAAAAAATGAGTACACAGATCTTCATTATGAAAATTTCAAATATGCAAATTCTCATTACAAAAATTTCCAGTATGAAAATTTTCATTACGAAGATTTGAAGTATGAAAAACATGAAAAACTTCACTACGAGAAATATGAAAAACATCATTATGAAAAATATGAAAAACATCATTACAAAAAAATATGAAAAAATTCATTATGAAAAATATGAAAAACTTTATTAAGAAAAATATGAAAAACTTTATTAAGAAAAATATGAAAAACTTAATTACGCAAAATATGAAAAACTTTATTACGAAAAAATATGAAAAACTTCATTACGAAAAATATGAAAAACATCATTACGAAAAATATGAAAAACTTCATTATGAAAAATATGAAAAACTTAAAAGAAAATGTACTCCCCCTATGAAAAGGAGTTTATTACTGTAAGGATATTGATTTCCACAGAAAGTTATCAAAGAGGATAAACTTATGGTTATCATTCCTAACTTCTGTTTAATGTATTCAAATATATCAGAGGGTAAAGATTTTGTGAAAATATCTGCAAGTTGGACTTGAATTCTGATGAATTGAAGAATGATATCTCCTTTCTGTGTGTGATCCCTAAGAAAGTGATGCCTAATATCTATGTGTTTTGCACGAGAGTGATGTGCAGGGTTTTTACTAAGGGAAATGGCACTTGTATTATCACGCAAAATTTGTGCTTTGGTAAAACTCATACCATAGTCTGTGAGTGTGTGTTACATCCACAACACTTGAGCACAAAAACTTTTAACTGCTACATATTCTGCTTCAACAGTGGAAAGTTCTACTGAGTGTTTCTTCTTGCATGACCAAGAAACTAATGAATCTCCTAATAAATAACAAGTTTTATATGTTCTCTTTCTATCCATTCTACATCCACCAAAGTCATAATCTGAAAAACTTTTTAAAACAAAATAATTTCCAGAAGTATAAAAGAGTCATAAATCCATGGTTCCCTTTAAGTAGCAAAAAATTCTTTTCACTGTCTTTAAATGAGATTCCTTAGGATTGGATTGATATCTTACACATAGGCATACTGAAAACATTAAGTCTGGATGACTAGTTGTCATGTAAAGTAAACTTCCTATCATACCTCTAAAAGTTGTTTGATTTACTGGTTTCCCAGCTTCATCGAGATCAAGTGTGTTTGAGGTACCAATGGGAGTACTTATACTCTTAGTGTTTTCATACCCATACTTTTTTAGAAGATATTTAATATACTTATATTGGGATATATATATATATTCCTTCTTGTTTTTGAGAAATTTGAAAACCAAGGAAAAATGTTAACTCACCCATCATACTCATTTCAAACTCAGATTTCATTAGATCCGCAAAGGAATCAGTTAAAGATTGCTGTGTTGAATCAAATATAATTTCATCAACATAAATTTGAACAATCAAAACATTTTTCTTATCTGTCATTAAGAAAGGGTTGGATCTGCATTTCCCTTAACATAGTTATTTTGAAGTAGAAATCCTGTAAGTCTATCATACCAATCTTGAGGGGCTTTTTTAAGGCCATACAAAGGATTGGTAAGTCTAAAAACATGATCAGGAGGTTTTGTATCTTCAAAACTAGGAGGTTTTTTAACAAAAAATTCCTCTTGAACATAACCGATAAGAGTAGAACATTTCACATCCATTTGAAAAAGTTTGAAATTGAAGAATGTCGTAAAGGCGACTAAAATATTAATAGATTCAAGTCTAGCTACTGGAGAATAGGTTTATTTATAGTCTATTCCTTCTTGTTGATTATAGCCTTTAGCAACTAATCTAGCTTTATTTCTTACAATGATTCCATTTTCATCACAATTATTTATGAAAACCCATTTTACTCCAATAACAGAAGTTTCATTAGGTATTTCAACCAAGGTCTAGACTTTATTCCTTTCGAATTTGTTTAGCTTATCTTGCATAGCTTTAATCCAATCATCATCACCTAAAGCCTCATCACTGCTTTTTGGTTCTAATTGGGAAAGTAATGTTACATGTTCTACTTCATTTCTTAAGGAACTTCTAGTCCTTACAGGTTGACTCACATCACCAATGATGCTCTCACTAGGATGATTCTTAAGAAACAACTGATTTGGGTTTTGTAAAACTTGTTCATCAACATAGGGTAGAAAATATTTTGGGGTAAATGTTTTAGAAGTATCTTCTTGAACATTTTCCTTATCAGAATGATTTTCTAATAAATGATGATAATCAGTTTTTGAAAACACATCCTAAGATTTAGGTTGGAGTTGTTTAAAAACAAAGGGATCAGTTTCATCAAATTTCACATGCATTGTCTCTTCAACAGTACAAGTGTTTTTATTGAAAACTCTATAGGCCATAGAAGTTGTGGAGTAGACTAAGAAAATTCCCTTATCAAATTTTGGTGTGAATTTATGAATATTATCTTTAGTATTCAGAATGAATACTTTTCAACCAAAAACCTTGAAGTATGAAAGTATAGGTTTTCTACCATTCCATAACTCATAAGGAGTTTTATTAAGAAAAGGTCTAATCAAAACTCAATTTATAGTATAATAAGCAATACTTACAGCTTCAGCCCAAAAAATTTTGGCTATAGAATAGTCACTCAACATGGTTCTTGTTATCTCTTGAAGAATTCTTTTTCTTATTTCAACAACACCATTTTGTTGAGGTGTTTTGGGTGCTGAAAAATTGTGAGTAATGCCTTTTCTACTACAAAAAGTTTGAAAATCAAAATTTAGAAATTCTCCTCAATGATCACTATGAATAGTTTTCAATGGAAGGTTTTTCTCATTTTTAACTTGGGCTCTAAAACTTTTGAAATAATAAAAATCTTCATATTTCTTTTCTAGAAAATAGACCCACGTAAATCTAGTGTAATCATCAATCAAGATAAATACATAATACTTTCCCCCAATACTTCCAGTTTGTGTAGGAACAAAAAGATCCATATGCACTAACTGTAATTCATCAACAGTTGTGGCTTCACCGACTGATTTAAAACTTGATTTATGTTTCCTGCCATATTGACAAGGGTCACAAACTTTAAAAGAATCAAATCTAAGCTCTGGTAGATCCTTAACTAATCTTTTATTAGAAAGTTTTCATAAGTTCCTAAGTTTAAAATTTCCTAACCTTCTAGGACACAACCAATAATTATCTTCCATTGCACTAAGGAAAGGTAGATCTTGGCTCCAAATGTCTTCTAAGTTTAGTTTGTAGACATTATCTTGTCTATGGGCAGAAAGAATGAACTCTTCCTTGTAATTGCGAACTAAACACTTGTCATTCCTAAAATTCACAAGGTAACCTTCATCACATAATTGTCTTATGCTAATGAGGTTGTTCTTAAGAACTTTAACCAATAAAACATTTGAAATCAAATTTTTTCCAAGAATAATGATGTTACCTATACCAATAATTTCTCCCTGAGAATTATCTCCAAAAGTTACTTTTCCTCCTTTCGTCTTGATAATCTTTTCAAAAAAATTTTTTTACCTATTATATATTAGGAACATCCGCTATCCATGTACCATGTATTGTTGTTGGTACTTTCTCTATTTTCCTGAAAATAATAAAAAGTTAGGTTTTCAAATTCCAAACATTCTTGGATCCAGAATTCTTAGAAAGAAAAATTTTCGGCACCCACATCTTTTTAGAAAAACAGGCTTTATAAAATCCTAAAGATTGGGTTTTTTTAAGGAACAATTTTTTGCCTAGTGCCCACCACACTGAAACTTAGTGCAAAAAGGATCACTTTGTGGATCAAAATAATTGTTACTAAAAACAGGTTTAGAACTAGTATAACCAAAACCAGGACTATTCCTTAGAGGTTGAATTTGGGAATACATTTTATCAAAATTTTCTTTACCTAAGGTAAAGTTTGACAAACACTTCCTTAAGGAAAAGATTTTGGATTTCAGTTTAATAACCAAGTTCTTGTCTTCTAAAACATTTTATTTTGAACTACAGTTAGGATAGAAAACATTTTTCTTAGAAATTACGTTTTCTAGATCTTTTGAAAGTTCATTCTTCAGAAAATTTACTTCCTCAAGATTTTTTGAAATACTTTCAAAATCAGCATTTTTCTTATAAAGATCTTTAGAAAGATATGATATTTACTTAGTAATAATAGTATTCCTAGAATTTTCCTTATCAAGATTTTTCATGAGTTTTGAATTCTCAATCTTAAGAAGTTTGGCAAACCTAGAAACTTCTTCATATGTAGGTAAAGTATTATCTTCATCAGAAGAAGATTCTTCATCAGAAGAGTTATAATATTTACTATCATTAGCATTCAAGGATATATTGGTCATAGATTTACCATTGTGTACCTTAGCCATTAAATAATGATTTTCAATAGGTATTCTGGCTATTAGACCAAGATTCTTCTGTCCAGAAGATTCATAATATGAAGATTCATCTGAAGATTCACCACTACTGGCACTCCAGGTGTCATTACATTTCAAGACTTTCTTAGCTTTATCCTTGTAATACTTCTTCTTGTTTCTCTTAGAATTCTTTTACTTTCTTTATTTTCTATTAAGAATAGGACAATCAAGCCTTATATGTCCAACTCTCTTGCATTCATAACATGTGACTTCTGAATATTTCTTATCTTTCCTTTCCTTTTTCTTATATCTGGATTGAAAGTTCCTCTATATATCTATCTTGTTCATCTTTCAAGAAATATTTGCTAATTCATTCTCAGAAGATTCACTTCCACTAGATTCGGATTCAATAATAACCTTCTTAGATTTCGATCTGGTAACTCTCTCTGGAGTCTTGGCTTTCATATGATTTGAAGTAGTAATAAAAGCAGTACTGCCATTTGAATTATTCTTCTTTATGTTTTCATCATCTCTATTCATTCTAGTCTCATGTTGAAGAAGAGTTTCAAACAGCTCATCTAAGGAAATATGAGTAACCTTTCTATTCTTATCTATATATGTCCTCTTGGATTGCCACTCATTCAGGATAATGTCTCTGATCTTATCAACAAGAGCTTCATCATCTAATCCTTTCTCACCCATGTATTGTAAACTATTCACAATATTCATGAATATTTGTTGCACCTTACATATGGGTTCTCTATAAGGAAATAAAAAACCATGATATCCTGCTCTGAGCATGGCTCTTCTTGTTTCAATAACTTTGGAAGTTAAAAAGTGAGTAACTTAGAGTTTCTTCCATATATAATTTGAAGCTTCACAAGATGAAATTTGGCTATATATGTTTCTATTCATAGAATAAGGTAAAGTATTGTTTACCTTATAATTTAGTTGTGATTCATGATTTTCTTGATTGGTAAAGGTACTAACTTCCTTGTCAGGGATTTTATATCCTCTAGTGAGCATAACAAAATTATCAACTCCAGTATTGATAATGAATGTCTTCATACGATCTCTCCAATATTCATAGTCATTTCCGTCAAAGATAGGTGGTCTAGTTGGATTGAGATTTTCTATGGAACCAACATTGATTTCAGCCATCTTTAAAAAAATTCTTTCCACACAAAACTTGTTAGTAGAAAAATCTTGTACACAAGGAAAATATTCCTAAGTAATGAAAATATAGAAAAAGAGTATCTCTAAGAAAAAAAATGAATCTGAACGGTATGAATCCGAAAAATGGATTCTGGAAAATATGATTCCAAAAAATATAAGAAGAAGATGAATTCTCTTATGAATCTAATCGTGAGATTAATTCAGACTGAACCAATCCTCTGATACTAATTGTTTAGATGGTTTGTGAGTATGATATAATCTATAATACCAAATGTAGGATTGAAAGATACAATAGATATGATACTAATTGTATTATCAAATTATGATGTAGATACTCAAATACAATATGGGGGTGAATTGTATCCTTTTAAAAATTCCTTTGGAAATTTTAAATATGGTTATGTTTGACATGGTTAAACAAGGTAATTCAAAAAACCTCTAGTTCTACACACTTTCTTGAATCAGTAAATATGAGTGTGAGAAAGTGAATATGGAAAGATGGTTCTGAAAAATGAAACTTAATGAAAGTTTACAAAGATGAAGATTCTACCTTAAAGCATATAGAATATAACTAAAATAGAGTACAAGTATAATAAAGTATAAGATAGTTATACTTTCCTCAACCTTAAAAATGCAGTGGAAAACTTGTAACAAAACAAGTAATAAGTAGTAAATCTTTTAACCCAAAGAGAAGGGTATCCAAAAACCTTTGATAAAGTTCCCTTGATTTATACTTTTAAGAAAGTATGCCTTACCCACACTAGGGTAAGCCCTCGATATGAAGATTGGAGTCTATCTTGATATCTCCACAATCCCTCAACTTTAAGGTAGTCGGCACCTATATCTTCCTCAGCAAGGAATCCCTCAATATTAAGGTAGTCAGAACCTCTATCTTCATATCCCTAGAAGCCCTCGATTTTACACAGAAACAATCGGATTTGCACAAAGCAAATCTGAACAAGAAGTTCAGTATGCACAAAGCGTTAAAGTATCTCTCTCTAAAATCACTTCAGCAGCATGTAATATCTAGATTGATCAACTTTTTGTGGGATCTTTCAAATGAGCTCCTATTTATAGGCACGGCTTCAACGGTCAGCTCCCTCCTCCAACAGTCATATTTTTCCTTGAATTTCAGAGGGACCTATTCATGTTTCACTCAAACAGTGGTTAGTTAGTAACTGAAAGCACGACATCATTTTATAACAAAACAAGTGAATTAAAAATATGGTTACATAGCTAAAATCCAATATACATAATGTATAGAAATATTAATGTTCGTAGTCTAACCAAAAATTAATTCAGAGTCTATAATACAAAGATATTTGGATTCTATTTTCTAGGAATTCAGAACCTGAATTCTATAGATTTCCAGAGTCTGAATTTCAAGGAAATTTAGAATCTGGATTCTCAGGAATTTGGAACCAAAACATACAAAGTTCAAAGTCAGAGTTCATGAGAATTTGGATTTAGAACTCATAAGAGTTTGGAGACTCAATTCAGGGAACTCACAGTCATAAATTAGAAAAGTTCAAAACTAGAATTTGTATTCAGAATTCAGAGTCAGAACTCAGAAAGTTCATAACCAGAATTCATATTCAGAATTCGGAGTCAGAACTCATAAGAGTTCAGAGTCTGAATTCAGAGAACTCAGAGTTAGAACTTAGAAGATTTCGTAACCAGAATTCTTAATTAGAATTCAGAGTCATAAATCAGAAGGGTTCATATCCATAATTCTTAATTAGAATTTGGAGTCAGAACTCAGAAGATTTCGTATCCAGAATTCGTAATTAGAATTCGGAGTCAGAACTCAAAAGAGATCATATCTAGAATTCATAATTAGAATTTGGAGTCATAACTCAAAAGAGTTTGTATCCAGAATTCGTAATTATAATTCAGATCTTAAAACAGAATGCTTCATATCTAGGTATTTATATGATTCTTAGGTTTTGGTTTCAAACTGAATTTTACACTTAGAAAAATTATGATATGAGTAATGAAAATGAGGTAAGGATAAATTTCCCTGGGAAAGGAAATTTTTCCATATAGAAGTAAAACACAGGGTTAAAAGAGATTTGCCTTGAGATAAGGTGTTTTTGATGTTCAAAATAAGAAGAATGGTAAGTTCATAAGGAAACCTTAATGACTCAACAATCTCCCCAAGTATGAAGTAATGGAAAAGTCATAAGGAAAACCTTATTGACTCAATAATTTTAGCCATTTTCACCCTTATCAAGGGATAAATATTTACCATGGATACTGTTTATAGTGAAAAAAAATAAATTGGACATATTTTATATATTTAGAAATTATGATTCCATATATGGAATCCACTTTATGAAATTAAATTTATTTATTTTTCGTAATTTAATTTAAAATTAGAATAAAAAAACATGATTAAAAATATTTTTCTTGAAATAATGTTTTTATAATAATAAAACTATTTTATATGAAAATTATATATATAATAAACTATAATTACATTAATTAGATTATAATTAATATTAATTAACTAGTTTTACTTTTAAACCCATTTAAAAAATAACTATGTAAATGCTTTAAATGAAAATGCAGTTTGGAAAAAAAATTAATAATTTTCAATATTTTCTAAAAAATTGTTGTTTTTAGAAAATTATAAAAAATTCAAAATATGATAATTATGAAATGATGATTTAATAAATCGAGTTTTTAAAAAGATATATTAGGGGAATAAATTATTTATATTATTTACACACATAAATAAATAAAAACTATTTATAGGAAAAATGTAATTATTAAGAATATAATGAATTTACTAAATATAAATAATTATTTAAAAATTTATTTCTTTTATCTAAAACCATTATACATTATTATTATGATTTATTATTCTTATTCACTCTTTAAATTTAATTTCTAGGTTCTAATGGTATATTATATTATGGAACATTTAGACTCTAGGTTTCATGTATTACAAGATATCGAACAAATTAAATTTAATTAAAGAGAAATATATATAAAAAATTAGAGTGATACATTATACGTCAGTGAAATAAATTTCACCATCAAAATTATGTTGCAAAAATAAAAAAATGGGATATCTTTATATCATCACATCCTTGGATTCCCTAGTGGAATATTCTAATTTCTAATTCCGAGAGAAGAGATTAATTTGGTTAGTAGTCTTGTTCAATATAAAAGTATCTATATGATACATGATTTTTATCAGTTTATCTTCATATGAAAGATCATTATATAATAGTGTAAAATTTTAATTCAGTACATGTGAAATATCATGTATATACTTCCTCAGCAGAGATATATGAAACACATTGTAAACTGAAGTGATATTTTATGGAAGTGCCAAGTGATAATATTTAATCCCTACTCGATAATGAATCATGGAAGGGTTGAATATTCCAAGGGATTATATTTCCTTTATTTTAAAATCTCGTGAACTTAATCAATAGATATATTCAAAGAAATACATTCTCACCAATATCTGATTTTATATTTCACTGATGATTTTTAGCATAAATTTTATATCAACTCTAAGTTTCCTAAATATGTTGTTGAATGAATCTGAATTTCTCTATCATTTTCTCACCCAGTATAGGACCAAATATTATTCTTTCTCCAAATTCATCCCAGCATGTTTGATTTCTAAAATTCTTTCCATAAATGGATTTATAATACTCCATATGAATGCCTAAGTTAAGTCTATTATTTTAATAACACTTTATTAGATTAAGGTGTAAATCCCAACCACCTTTGTAATCCACATAACTAGATCTAAACATATATTCTAAGGATTTAATGGTTATCTAAGTATTTACATATCTCTCAGGATGATAAGTAATAATGAAACCCAAGTCAAAATAAAAATATTTGTAATAATTTTCTATAACATCAAGGTAAGCCTCAGATCGTGATAAAATATAAATTAATGTGGTATTCCATATAAACATACCACTTCATTGATATGTATTTTAGAATTCCAACCAAGATACAAATATTCTCTGATAACCATGGAGTGTTTTTAATTTATAAAATGATCCACTAAAACCCAAATAACTTTATAGTCTTTATATGTTAAGGGGAGTCTAATTATAAAATACCTGGTGATGTTTTCCCATTTTCATTCAAGTATGGGTCATGGTTGTAACATCCATTTAGACTTCTTTATCTCATCATTAACATTATGGAATACCACTCAACAAGATACATACTCTTCAATATATATTTTATGGCTACCCAACCATAATCCCTCTTTCAGATATCTATACATCATTGTACTTCCAAGATGAATATTGAGTGGTGAACTATGATCTTCATTCAATAGCCCATTCAAAAAATCTTGCATAGACATTAAAAATTTATTGTTCAGAAACTGTATCATTCCATCAAAATCATGGTCGATCTTCAAAACACTTCTCACTATCTTCTATAGCTCTATATCTTCCTCCAATGCCTCTGTAAACTTCACTTCAATAAGCTAGTAAACATGAATTTTATAAATATAAAATTTCTCCACATCCTTCAAGATTTCTAGATATATCCATAAAAAATACAGATATATTAGATCTTTTGTGACCATCTTCATTATTATTATTACATGATCCTTTCGAATTATAGTATCTTACTCATTGTTCTCTTTCACAGGGTGGTAATGTATTGAGTATTAATAATAAATAATCATCTACAACCATCATATATAGTACATATTAAACTTATTTTGAGTGAATATGTACTTTAAAATTTAATGATATTTATATATATCACACCATTACCTCTAAAGATAATTCCTCCACATTTATATGGAAAAAATTATTGTAGTTATCTCTAAATCATTAGTTGGGTAATATTTCCCAAGAACCTTCAATTTTCATGAGAAAAAAGTTATCACCATATCATTTTACATGATGACACATACCAATCCATTCTTTAATGAATCAATATAGATCACAAACACATTTCCACTTTATGGTAGTTTAATAAATTTTGTGTTGACTAACCTTTTCTTTAGATTCCAGAAATCTTTGTCACATCTATATTTTCAAGGGAACATGGATCCCTTCCATGTTTTTTTGGTGAGTGGATTAGACAGTTGTTAGAAATTGTACAAAACACAGTGATAATATCTAGACAAACCATGAAAACTAAAAATATTATTTATAGTGGTTTGTCTAGGATAATTTTCAATAACTTTTATATTTATGGATCCATTGATATACCCTATCTTGAGATTATATTTCCAAAACATGAATTTTTTCTACCTAAATTTAATTGTATTTAGATAGTTTCTCTTTACATAGGGTTATTTTTACCATCCTGAAGTGATCTTGATGATCTTTCATACTCTTTGAATACATAAGGATGCCATATATAATAACTACCAAAAATAGATCATGTTAATATCAAACTACCATATTCAATAAATCCAGTAGGACAGTAGGGGAATTAGTAAGATTAAATGGAATTATTATAAATTCATAGTGTTTGAGTCTCATATGGAATGATGTATTTGGTATCTATTCACTTTTAACCATCAACTGATAATGTCAATATCAAAGATAAAACATGAAAAAATATTTAACTTCTTCATAATAGATCGAAAACGTCATCAATATTGGGAAGAGGATACTTATTCTTGCCATTGATTTTTTATATTCTAGATAATCACTACATAGTCACATTGATCCATCCTTTTGGTAAAAAAGTAATGGTTCGCACAAATGTGTTGTAATGGGTCCAATTATTCCCTTATAAATATCATCATAGAGTTTCTTGTTCAATTATTACAACTCAATGTGGTGAATTTTAAATGAAGTATTTGAAATAGTTATATCACTATGTATGAATAATGTTGAAGAATAAACTTATTGATTTGGAGGATAAATGAGAAAATATTCCATAAAATATCAGTAAACTCTCATATATTCTATGATTATTTTATCCCCACACATCTATGATAATCTTCCATTTTGAATAGGATTCAAAATCCATTTAATGGATTTAATTTTCATTGGAATATCATATTTATCATTATAATGATATAAGATCATATATTGGTTCATAATATCATACATGAATTTACTTCATTATAAATTGATGTGTTATTTATGTAATTAATTCTAATTCATCCCTAAAATAACATCATCTTCAACTAAAGGGAGAATAAAAATATTTATAGGTTATATATTCTTATAAACTTGAATTAGAGAAGGATAGTAGTCTTGAGATATGATTATCATACCATTAAGATTTTTCTTTAAAAATTCAAAATCCAATCATTGTGGAGGAATTTTGACACCCTTAGAAAAATATTTATATATAAAAGAGTGAGTAGATCTAAAATCAAACAGAGAATTATAATCCCTGTAGTGGATGATAATTGTTCCATTCAACACATTTTTATAATACCCCACATAAACAATAATGATCACATGAGATTTACATTTATGTATTGTATAAATTGGTTTCTAAAATTGATCTTTGTTATCAATATTCATTTTTAATCATCAGTTCACATAATTCACAAACACCATGAATTAGAAATAATAGAGTGTGGGTGGTTTATTTATTGGAAAACTCTCTTTATTTTTATCATTAATAAACTTATTATTCCCATCACTTTTCTATTAGATTTTTTTATGTCTGTTATTTTCACACATAAAAAATTTACCTATCCCTATAAGAAAATTTCGTCCATTTTTTCCATCAACCCAACAAGAATTAAGGAAATCTCATCTTATTATCTCCAAACTTTTTATTAATTCTGTTGAATTACTTCATTCCTTTTTATTCAAACCTTTGAGATTAATGGGTAACTCTATTCACCGTGTTCTTTTTGACAATATTTCAATCGATTTCTTCTTAGAAACTAAACACTTTTATGGGTAATTCCCCTTAAATCCATGGTTTTATGCAACTAAAGAATATATCAACCAAAATTTCAGGTTGGATGATAGTAATATAAGTATACCTCACAAATCTTTAAAATTTCACTCATAGGTACTAACTAGTTCATTATCATTTTTATTTACCTCAAAGTTTTAAATATTCATTATCATAAAAAGAATACAAGCAATTTACTTATTTAAAAATAATCTCCTAAACTCATCCCACTCTATGGATTGAATTTCGTATCATCACCTCATGTTCTTGATAAGGTTCCATTATTTACCTACTTCTAGTTCCATAAAAAAATAGAGAAATTAAATTTTTCATGTTCCAAAAAGTATTGAATATAAAATATAACTTCAGTGGTACTGATCTATTTCTCAAAAACAAGTACATCAGAAGAATTTATAAATTAGGATTGATGTTTCCTCATTAAGGACTCAAAAATATATTATTCCCCCATTTTCTTGTTTAGAATCTAAACATGGTTCATGGAATTGATAATTTTATTTAAGAATAATAATGATATTTTTTATTCTAGATAATATAACATTTGGTTTCTCCCAAGGAAAATCATTTCATTTTCTATTGGATTTAGTATCAATACTATTTCTTCAGGTTATAGACATTGAATGAAACTAAAAAATTATATCCTAGTAAATAATAATAATTTCTTAAATCAACATAATCTCAAACTAACCAAAACATTAGGAATTTATCTTATAATTAATCATATCCCTAGTGTTCTCACTAAATTTTTCTCAAACAAGTTTCCAAAAAAACATAACATTTCTCTCTTACCAACTATATAAACCCATTATTTCAATTCATAAATATTACATATTATTATATTAATATTCCATATATATAACTATGATCCACACTGAAATCATATAATTCTAGTGCCATTGGAAATATGGATACATAAAAAAATATAAGAGATATAAATTTTCAACAATTTAGTTCATCATACCTATCACCCTTATTTGACATATCATACTAAGAATTATTCATTATATCATAGGGATGGGAAACATAAGGGTGGTATTAGATACTTTGTAAAGGTAAAAAAGGGAGATATCAATGATCAATTAAGAATAACATGAAAAACAGGGTATGATAAGAGGTGATTATCCTTTAAAACTATACCCAAAATATCATATATCATAAACTTAAATCATGTCATACAGCTTGGAAGTTCATTGGACACCACAAAGGAATCAAATAACACAATCCATGAGAACATAACATTGAAATAATTTATATTTTTTTGGTATACACATAACCATAGAAAATCATATCCTTGATCAAGGATCACTACCAAGTCTATCATAGTGTATTGGGTTCACGCCTAATTCCATCATATCCATAATTCTTGTTCACTCCCAATACTATCATAGTGTACAATTTCTCTTACTAAACATGGTTCAGTCCCCATACGAGTCCTTAATATATCATTAGACATCCATATTTACCTAATTATTTGGAGGGATATATAATTATGTGGCCTCTAATAAAATAATCATAATCCATTCATATGGGTTCCACAATATCATAAATCATTATTCATATGCCATAACCCATGTAATAGAAACATGTTTCTTAACCATTTTAATAATTAATCAAAGAAAAAACAAATAAAATAAATAGCTTTCATAAATATCCAATCATAATAATAATAAAATATTCTATGAATGAAAAATGATGGTATCATTAGATCATATCACTAGTAAAGAATAAGTAACATCAATGGATGTAATATTAAATGAAAATTACTTTAAAATATAACATGGAATACTTATTTTGAAAAACGCCCTTTTCATTTTGAAATCAATTCACTAAAATGTAAACATTTACAAAATTTACAATATTTTTTTTATACAGAATAGTGGAAACCTATAATGGAAGAGTCTACAAATTGAGCAGTCATGATGGAGTGAAATTTCATTCATGCCGACTATATTAAAACAAGGATACCTTCCACATTTTTAGTAAAAAGCTAAAATTATCTCATTTGGAAGATAATAAGAATATCATTGATAATTTTTTGTTCAAAGTAAAAAAACGTAAATATTTCCTTAAACCATATTAAAATCATTTTTAAAAAATATATATGTAATAAAAAATATTTTTGACTGAAAAGATAAATAATGTGGGTTTTTCTTCAAAAACTCCTTCAGCCTCATGAGTACTTAAATAGTAGAAAAGGAAAGGAAACATATATTTTCTTAAAATAACCAGAAGATAAGAATAGTTATGATATTCATGGGAGGTAGATCATGAAATAATTCCATTAAAAACATAATCATAAACAATCTTTTTAAACAAAAATATTGTAACATAAATCCCTTATTTCAATATTTACTTTTATAGAATGTTCTATAACCACCAAATAAATAAATAAAAAATTATAGTAATTATATAAAAGAATAGTTTAAATACATATATTATCATATATGTCCCATTTATAATAATTTAATTCTATTTTATTAGTGTTTCCTTATTAAAATATTTATATCTACTTATTAACTATTTGATTTTTCATTGATGTCTCAATTCAGAAGTTCGGGCCCATTTACCTTGATAATGGTTCTATAATTTCAAAAAATTTAATAATGATATCAATATAATATATATTCGTTATATATACTTATATTCATACATAATTTATTGAGATAGAAAAATGAATTTCACTATTCATGGAGATAGTATAACGTACATACACATTAATTATGATTTATCTTTTTGACAGAAGGAATGAAAGAAAGTTAAATAATAATTCACCATTATAGAATCATTATTACAATATAAATATCATATATATTCATTAAATATATCCTTATTACCATCTACGTAAAATAGAAATCGAAAATAAATCACATCACTTCGTGGAGGTGGTAGTCCACTTGTATGCATGAGAAACATTATAGTTTTCCAATATATTTGAAGGAATATGGAATATATGATATTATAATTAAATAATCATAAAAAATTTATAAATATCATGCATAAAAATTAAACACATCACAATACCCACCAAGGAAATATGGTCTTGAAAAATAAATTGTATCACTTCATCGAGGTAGTAGTCTACACATACGCACAAGCGATACATTCACTTCCCATTTGAGGATAATGAGGGTGGATAATGGTAGTTAAATAAATTTAATAAAACATTAATATATTTAGAATATTAAATTTATTATTTTATGATTAATATTGAATATTTATTTGTGGTAGGAGATGAAATAAATTGAAATATATTGAGATGGAATAATACATCTTCTTCAGTATGCCTCTATCAAATACCTTATTAAGGACATTGGGAATGGGATTTCAAGAAAATAAGAAACTATAATTAATGAATATTAAATATTATAATTGAATTGGATAGATCTTGGTCATGATAAAGGTCTGAATATGGTGTAATGGAAAGAGAGAAGTGGTGTCCCTTTTATAAGGGAGATAAATGAGATACACTAAATTACTTAAAATATTTAAATATAACTAACTTTTTTATCATTTATAAAGCGTAAAAATATCCATGCATTTGAATAAAAATATAATATGGTAGAAATATTATTAGTAAATGAAATTTATTTTTGTTTCTATGTCATTTTAATCATTAACCTTTTGATTAACCTCGTCCTTAACCAATTTTAACATTAAATATTGTAACAAAATTTTGAATTTTAAGGATTATAATTCTAATTATAAGTTAAAAATTGGATCATAAATGGAAAATGGTTAAAATTTATGAAATTTATTATCATAATTTTCCTCATTAGTGTTTTTTATTATTTTTAAATAATTTAGTAAAATATTATTTTTATAAAATATCATTAATGTAATTTTTAACATTATTCATTAAATTTGACTGAAAATTCCTAAACATAGTAATGAAATTTGAATATAAACCTTTCAAAAATCCATAAAATGTTTTAATCATCCATAAAATTTTTAGGTAACTATAACTCACATGAATAATATTACATTTAGATTATTTAAAAACATTTACATGATTTTTCTACTTTTTGTACAAGAATTGTCAATGTTCTATAAGAATTTATGGAAATTATTTCATCAATAACATTTATAAATAAATTAAAGAGATAAAAAAATAATTAACATTTTAAAAAAAATTATAAATTAACTTATCCTCTTTTTAAACATATGTAATAATTTTAGTGATAATAATTTCCAGAGAGAGGCCCTTTGGAATTTTCATTACTTAAAATAGTATAAATTTCATTTTAAAGGGATAATAAAAAAATGACATACAATCCATCATGGGTTGGATATATTCTTGTTTTTTCCCCAAAAATAAATTATGCAGAGAGATTGGTAGATTTTGAGACCTTATTTCATGGTTTTTATCCCTAATTTAGACATTTTTCCTTTACCGAGGTGAAAAATATTTACCACGATCACTATTCATAGTGAAAAAAATTATAGGGATCCATTTACCAAAATTGAAAATTATTATTCCAAATATGGAACCCATTTTATCATATTCAACTCAGTGAATTAGCAGTTGTTAATTTAAGATTAAACTCACTAAACATGACCAGATGTGGTTTTCTAAAAATAATGTTTTCTTAAATATATAAACTTTTTATAATAAAAACCATCATAAAATTAATTATAATGACCTTAATTGGGTAATTAATAATAAAAATGATCTAATTTTCTATTTAAAGTCATTTTAAAATAAAATGGTAAGTTATAAATGTTTTAAATGAATAGGTCATTTTTAATAAAAATCAGTATTTTTCACTCTTTATTGAAAAATCATTTTGTTCAAAAAATTATAAAATATTAAAACTAAGATAACTATAAAATGATTATTTCAATATTTAAGTTTATTTTTTGAAATAAATGTTCTATGATTGAATGAAATTAATTACATTACTTACCCAAAAAAATATGTAAAATTCATTGATAGGTAAAATAAAATTTTCAAACATAGAACGTCTTTACTAAATATTTGGGATTGAATTATCATTATATTTTATTATTATAAATCTTTTATAAATAATTTTAATAATTTTATTATTCTTATTCACTCCACCAATATAACGGATAGGATAAAACCTTATACTATATTATAGATTATTTAGACATGGGGTTGCATGTATCACAATCTATTGAAGTAATTAAATTTATTTGAAAAAATATATATAATAAAATCTCTATCTCTTATAATAAAAAATAATATGGGTAGATTAGTTTGAATTTTATACATAATAGAGGTAACTAGATTTTTTCCCATTTTCAAACCAAATGATACACATTTTTTCCAAGGAATGAGACATGATTTCTATGAAAAGAATTATTCTTTATATAAAAAATTGTCAGTTTTGGACTATTTTATCATGAATCATCATGATATGTGTTATTGTGAAACAAAGATATAGATTTTAATGTTTCGTTTGATCATTACAAATAAATAATAGGAGGTTTATTCTATATTTGAGGAATTTGTATTTATTAGGTGGGTAAGAAGAAATAATTTTTTTCACTAAGAACTTCCAGCCTAAATAGACTGAAGGGATTTTTTGTTATTTTAATAATCCACCTTTAAAGGGATGATGTGGAACCCTAACAAGGCCCGAAGGCTTAAGAGAAAATTACATGACCTGTAAGTCTTAAGGGAATCACCTAGACAAGACAACTTGGAACTGCTCCTCCCTAGAAAATGTCATGATATCAGTACTCCACCTTTACAAGGCTAGTCGGATAGATATCTTGTGTAGAGCTGCACAGGCCCGGTACCAATGGAAATTCCATACCCTCTCATTATTCCAATTCCGGTTAGCTATGCTCTGCTAAATGAGTCAGCTCTGAATCCTCATAAGAAGACTTTTCCCTTGTAATCTGACTGGTACATCTGCATATTTCATGTGGCTCGAAGGCCTTGGGATGGCATTAAGGCCTTAAGGTGGCCCAAATTCCTTGAGAGACAACTACCCTGAATGCCTTGGGTGGCTCAAATGCCTTACAGGACCTGAGGACCAAATCGGTGGCCGGAAAACCCAAATGGATGAATAGTTCAGGTTTCTATAGTATCGAATAGTACCTGATACAGTATCGAAAAATACCTACTACAGTACTACCAAAGTACTACTATCATACTGCTACAGTAACCCAGAAATAGTTCTCTACCCATAGTTGAATATATTTCAACTCCTCAAGATTTTACACAATTTATAAGGATGACATAATAGTTTGAGGATGTTTTATTTTATGTGAAATATCATATTTTAATAAGGTATGATAACATGAGTTCTATAAAACATAGAAAAAATCCATTAAATCACTCAAGAAAAAATCAAATTGAGATAAATTACTATTTAAAAAAGGAAAATTTATAACCGGGATTGGTTTAATTAGAAGATGATTAAATAAAATATCAGGTTTTTAATATCATGATAAATTCACTACAAAAAAATTATTATTAAATGCCTTTATTGTCTCTTTGAGTCTAAAACTCTCCATCCAATAAGATGGTTTGGATAAGGTAATCCACTAAATTATTTAATTTTATATTTATAGAATAGTAAATTTACTATATTTAATTAAATGAATTGACTTATAACCCTCTCTCTTGACCTTTTTTAGAGGTTCTCTTTTTTTGTTAATTGGAAAAGGTGGAGTAGTTTTCTATATATTACTTTGAAAAAGATGTGTATTATTAGATTTTATGGTGAATAAGAGTGTTCATTACTATTGATATAGTGAGAGTTATCACATGATGATGTTTTGGAATTGGGGAGTTTACATGAATTTATATTCTGCAGATCGGGCTTGTTTTTTGAGGAATTAAAAAGAATGAATAAGAAAGTGTTTTTTATGAGGAACATATAATTTGACTCCTATTTCTCTCAGATATATAGACTAGCTTGGGTTTAGTATTAGTGATTCTTGAATCATATATACACTATCTAAAGACAATAATCTTAAGATAGTATTTCCAGTTATTATGGTGTTTCTTTTTGAAGATGTGTTTAATCAGTTTTCTAGAAGAGTTTTCAATAAAATGAAAGGGGAGACTATAAGAAAAAATCCCCTTAGTGTTTTTTGGTTTTTCTTTTGATGATTTTATCAAAGAAATATAAAAGATACCAAATAAATTAATTTAAATTGTGTAACACATAGGTTAGAGGCGTTTTGGGTTAATTTTTGTGAAGTTTTGTGTTGAGAAAACATTTGAATATATAGAAATGTTTTATGTGTAATGATACATGGAAATTACCACACAGGTACACCACATAGAAGAATACCACAAAGGTTTTACCACGAAGTAAAGTACCACACAGGTTCACCACACAAAAGAATACCACAAAGGTATCACCATGAAGTAAAGTACCACACAGGTACACCACATAAAAGAATACCACAAAGGTTTTACCACGAAGGAAAGTACCACAAAGGTACGCCACATAGAAGTATACCTCAAGGTATCACCATGAAGGTCATGAATCAACTCACACCAGGTATAACTTAGGTATGGTAGTAAAGATGATTAGATGCAACTACTGAATCATCTTACTCTATTAAGAGGCAGACCCACATAGGATCCTAAACCATCAGACCCATGTAGGATCTTAAATCATCAGACCCACATAGGATTCTAGTACATCATCAGACCCACATAGGATCCAAGTACATCATAAGACCCACACAGGATCCTAGTACATCATCATACCCACACAGGATCCTAGTACATCATCAGACCCACACAGGATCCTAGTACATCATCAGACCCACACAGGATCCTAGTACATCATCAGACCCACACAGGATCCTAGTACATCATCAGACCCACTATAGAGACCCAAATATTGACGTAAATAGACATAGAATTACTTTTGTGGAATATCTAATACATAACAAAAATAGACACCAAAGGACCGTAATAGTTTAGTGTCTTTGGAAACTTGGAATATAAACTTCTAATCATGTTCAAAGATCTTCAACATCTCCCATAACGATCTTCCAATTTTTGTTTCCTTACCTAAAACCTTTCTTTATATCTTGGTGAAAATAAAAAATAAAAAGGGTGAGATCAAATGCTCAGTAAGTGTAAACATAGAGAACATAAAACAATCCATAAAAATTTGAATGAAAAAACTTCAACATAAAATCTGAACATCAAAATCTTGAACAAAGACATAAATCATGGAAGTACGTAATGAATATATCATAAAGTAACATCAATCATGATAGAATAGCATGGGAATAAAACATGTAATTTTGGAAACCATTATGCACATGTTATGATTTCCATAGTAGACAAGGCATTGCTGCCAAGACCATCTTAGTGGACAAGGTCCCTTTCTGAATTGAGTTCACTCATCGTTCCAGTCCTGCATCACTGGACCAGATTAACTTACTGTTCCATCCATGTATATCACGTGAGATATAAATCTTTACCCAATGCATTGGAGGGAGATATAGGTCTCACCCATCTCATAATGAAATCATTCTTTCATGTGCCACAAAATCATAAATCATACATCATAGCATAACCCATGTAATTGAATGGGATTGTTAAACATCATGCCAACATAACATAATCCATATAAAAAACTGCATATCATTTCATCATAAGAAAAATAAAACCATGTAAATAATGGAGACATTATAAATGAAACATAAACATATTAAATAATGTCATTTTATATGGAAAACAGTTTTGACAAAACACTTGAAATGAATTCTTGAGGAAAATATCCTTTCTTCTTCAAAATCATTTTATTTTCACAAAATGCCATGCAATTTTAAAAGAAGTGGATTTTGTTGAAAATATTCACGAAATATTGTAGAGTAAGATTCATAAAAATAAGGTTTTATGAAACCGTAAAAATCCGCTCATGCCGTATAAGTTAAAAAACATTATCCTCGTACTTTTATCGAAAAAGTCAAAAAGTACCTCGTATGGTAAACAAAATAAAGATTCCTTCCAAACCTTGTGGTAAAAGTCATAAAAGGGTAAAAATGCCTTTAAAAATACATGCAATAATACTAAACATTTTATGAAAACATTTTTAGAAAACATGTACATGGATGATAAACATAACCCCAGTAAATACTTACGAATAAATAATCTCAGATAAGAATGAGATTGGAATAATTATCCCTTACCTTAGGTCTGATATGCTTAGTATGTATCTGAACCTCTTGTATAATTATTTAAATAATGTCATTTAATTATTACATAATCATATTCATTGTTATGATATCATATATGCTTCAATTATGACTTTATATTACCTGTTCTTTTGTAAATTCATGTTAAAGTAGCATTTTGGGTAAAATATTTTCATTTATCATCTGTGTTTTGACTTGAAATTATTAATATGATTACTTAGATCATGATTACATAATTCCATAATA
Organism: Viscum album; assembly: GCA_963277665.1. Lineage (NCBI taxonomy): Eukaryota > Viridiplantae > Streptophyta > Magnoliopsida > Santalales > Viscaceae > Viscum > Viscum album. Next base: position 1,106,594,642 of record OY728128.1, on the reverse strand, counting down.
TAAAACATGATTTATATATAATATATATTCATAATATACATAATAGATCGATAAAGGGAAAGAAATACATTGTTCATGGAGACGGTAGGCCGTACGTACGCATGAATGTAGTTTTCGTTTCCTTATTGAATTAAAGGGAATTAAGTAAATGAAACATATATTTTCATAAATACAGTATCATTATTATTTAATATATTTCATTATTATTTATTATATATACTTTATAATCATACTTGAATGGTTAATCATGGAAAATGAATCTCATCGCGTTCGTGGAGATGGTAGTCCGTACGTACGCACGAACGATGATATCATTCCCATGATCATGGAATTGTATTTAAGTGTTTTTATAATATTTCAGAATCATTATCACTTTACAATAATCATATATAGTTATTTATTTATACCATTATACCCATCCAAGTAAGTTGGTGGTGGAAAACAGATTACACCACGGTGTGGAGACGGTATTTCGTACGTACGCACGCGCAGCGATTTCATTTTTCGTAGGATGGATAGAAGGTGAAATAGGGTTGTTTCATATATATAATAACATATCAGTATATGGGTGATACTTATGTTATTACTTCATAACGAAACAACTAGAGAAGAATAAGAAGAAGAAATAAATTTGAAATAATCGGTAACGGGTATTACCTATTCTTCAACACCCCTCTTTGAAACCTCCTCTTAAGGCACTAAGATTGGTGTTTGAAGAAGCCCAGGACCTCCAAAATATTTCTAGGGAAGTTGAGAAGGGAAATGGGTAGGGTTTTTCTGAGCATGAAGGCTCAATGTTGTGTAAATATGAGAGTGAGGGGGTTCCCTTTTATAAGGGAGGAGAGGGGCACCTTTGGAATTATAAGAAATATTAATTTATAATAAATTCCAAACCCACTTAAAAACCTCCAAAATGACTCAAATACAAATCTTAGATGATATAGGTTTGTAGTCTCAATAACCAATAAAATTTAGACAAGTTGGGAATTTATTTTAAACATTATCAACATGATTTATCCTTGTTTAATCTATTTAATTTTATTTGTGATAATAAGATTCTAATTTTTAAATTGTTATAAATAATTACTTATGTGTTGTTAATTGTCCATAATTAGATAATTTATAACATTTTAGACCATATAAATTTCAATTTATAATTTTTAAATATTTTTGTTATTTTTAAACAATTTTATAATATGTAATTTTTATAAAATAACAATAGTGTCAATTTTGAAACTATTAATTTATTTTAATTTTAATAAAATCCAAAAAGATGATATATTCTAAAAAAAATTAATAGATTCATAACATGTCCAATTTTTCTATAAAATTAGTGTATCAAATTAAATAGTTTATATAATATTTATTTTAATATTTTTAAAACCATTTATTTGGTATATCTCTTAATAAAATCATTAGTACATCATTTTTTGTATAATTATTTAATATACCTATTTGTTGCATAAAAATTAACAATAAAATCCTATGATGAATATAAATCTCATATTTTTCATAATAATACTTTTACTTGAATTTATCATCTTAAAATCACAACATGTAAATTGTTATATTTATTAAATTATGAAGGTGACAACTTTGGAATCATTTAAAATAAAAACATATAAGGGTCATAATCGCCTTTATAAGGATCACAATGGTCAACAATTCGGCTAGTGGATGATTAGGGTTTAATTAAGTTTTTTTCAGATTTTTGGGCCTTTTGATATGCATTACTATTTCAATAAAAACTATATTATTGATTTTTCACTAAATAAATAATTTCTGCATCATTAATGTATAAGATAATAAGGTAATTAAATAACACTTAAGAATTACAAATAAATTACCATGATAAAGAAAAATATTTTATATTTAAAATGAGTATTTATAACTGAATTTATATTCTGTGTAACCTTATATTAAAAATACTTTAATTATTAAAGTTTGAGTGAGACATATTTCACTTTCCTTTAAATAAAATAAACTAAAGGTCATAATCAAATACAAGTGGGTTCCAATGGATTCCATTTCGACCAAAATATGTCATAGGACGAAATATAATCATCCAATTATATTAAGACAAGTGTTAGGGTAATTTTATAATATTATATTTACCCTCAATTACTCGGTTTACCTTTAACTAGGGTAAATAAAATTTACCGTAGATACTATTCATAGTGCCCAAAAATAAAAAGTAGCCTATTAAAATAATTTGAACCTAATGATTCCAAATATGGAATCCATTTTTCCTAATTCAAAACACAGAAGTTGCAGTGATTAATTTAAAGTTAATCCCGCTATTAAGAAAACGAGTTTTAAAAGTTGAAACATTGCAAAAGATTGATATGATTTTACCTATGAATTCAATTTAAAATAAATAATAATGACATAAATTATATTAAATGGTAAAAATATATTCTATTTATACTTTAAAACCATTCAAATTTATAATTTAACCATATAAACTATTACGATGAAAAAAGTTGTTTTTAATTAAAATATAGCATGTTTTTACTATTCATTAAAATATGAAAGTTATCAGAATAATATGAAAAAATTATACAAAGTAAATTTTAATATCCTGATTCCAAAGAAGAATTTTATTTTTTCAAATTGAACTTATAAACATGTCAAAAACTAGATTTAAAGTTGGTGCGCCATCAAAAGGCGGCAAAACAGCATTTTTTGAAAAATACTTATTTTACCCGAAATATTTATTTTGTTCCTATACCATGTTCTAGAAAATGTGTAAGATGAATAATAATGTTATAAAATTAAAAATATAGTTAATACTATTCATAACAGCTAGTTCATAATAATATTATAATAATATATCATTGTTTAGTGAAACCCAGTATTGCGTACAACACACGCTATCGAGGAAGGTCGTGATTGCGTGTAACGCAAGCCAAGTCAAGGTTGCGTGTAGTACAAGACTCCTTTGTTGTTACGTATAAAAAAATCCAACCATATTTCATTTATACATTGAATATATATGTATATATACACTCAATGTTGCGTTGAATAATTACTATCAAACAAACTTGAAATTGTTTTTAACACGATCCAAGATTTGTGTTGCGTATACTGCAAGATAATACGGTGTTGCGTATAACACAAGATAATCTTGGTGTAGCATACAACATAAGATATGAAAGAAATTAAAAAGAATATATATTATAAAATCTCAGGGTGTTACAATCTACCCCCCTTAAAATGAATTTCGCGCTCGAAATTCGTCGGAGTTATAAATGGCTTACTACTCGAATTTTTTAATAGAAACTCACATCGTAAAAAGGAATACTAAAACTTCATTTTAAAAAGGGAAGTTATAATCATAACGGTCACCCAAAGTAACTCAACACTGGGTTTCCACATAGGACAACATTGTTGAAAATATGGATATGGAAGAAAAATCTTAGCATCAAGTTCTAATGGATAGTGGTAGAGGACATGGCTATGAAAAATCCAACAATAACAAAGCAATAAATTTGGGATGATTTAAGGTACCATATGATTCATCAGATATAAGGACACTAGGACAAAATTTTTGGTTGTCAAGATCATTTTCCTAAATTTGAAGAATTTTTATTAGAAGAAATACTTACTTTATTTCGGTATAATCTCACAATTGTTCATTCCTTGTACAATTTCCACTTCATCTATTAAAGAAATGAAGTTGAATTTTTCATTCGTGAAGTGTTAGCAGATCATGTGTTAGAATGATGGGTCATTCCATATGTCTCAAACAAAAGGTTAGAAAAAGTTGTCAAATATAAGTCCATCTATGGTGAGGTTAATCATATATGATTCCAAAAATGGACTTATACTGCATCTATCAAACCGCTTAATAAAATAAAACCAGTTTCTACTAACCAGGGACTTTCTGTAGTCCAGTGGTAGGAAATAAAGGCTTGTCGCACTTTGGTTGTGGGTTGAATTCCCGCAACCTTGTCCGATGCAACGGGTTGCCGCCCATCCTACGGGTTGTCATTTTTTTAAACAATACTATTATAACAAAAAGTTATAGCCTTAAACAATACTATTTGATGTCCAACATAATCTATTCCAATCTTTATGATTATCCAAAATACATCTGTCCAATATCATAGTATAAAGAAAATTATTACTTGAAAGTTTATCTACCAAGCATTGAATACAATCATTTATCGCACGTATATCAAAAGATATATATATCTTGTTGGTCAAATTCCAAACATGTGAATACCTTAATCATGTATTATTTTGAAACATGAATTACCATATAACCTTAGTGAAAACATGAATGCTATCAAAAGTTAACTCATTCCACATAACAAAATCCCAAAATTTCTATATACTCAAACCATGATATCACTTTGTCCTTATATCAGTCATGAGCTCATGAATACTATCAAAATTTCATTTTCTCTTTATCCTTTCATTATGCGCATATCATCTTCTTTCCAAAAATATCTAAATATCCTTTCATGGTTACTAGTACCATTCAACATATACTTTCAAATACTTTAGAAAAAAACAATAGCATAACAATCCTTATATGTTTCTTTATTCTATAGTACCATTAAATTACCTATACAATATAACTCTTTAAAAACATACAATCATTCCACAACCTTCTTAAACCATTGACCAAGCTTCAACACTTCTTTTATCTCATATATCATTTGTAGTCTTCTCATCATCATCCACATAAATACTACCCATATGACCGTGCTGATTCTCTTCATGAGATTTTCCCTTAGGGCATTGGTTTGCATAATTCCCATACATTCCACATTTAAAATATCTAATCATTGTTGATGTCATAGCAATACCATTATCCTTATCCATGGTGTTAACTGAACCTTTTCCTTTTCACTTACTGGATTTGTGTCCTTCTTTTCCACACCCAAAGCATCTTCCAGTTCCTTTGAAACATTCTCCTTGATGCATCTTCCCACATGATTTACATCAGAGAAATTAAACTTTATTTCTTCTATGAACATCATGAAACTCCATCTTTCTCTTATTAGCTGAGTCAGGAAACTTACCAAAGTTGATATTATTGATCATATTAGGAGATTTATGATTAGGAATAATAACGATGTTTGGACTTCCAAATCCCATTTCATTTGGTTTCACATGAAAAATATCATTCCATTGTCCATCATATCCTCCATTATCGTGAATCTTCTTGTTTCCATCCATTTTATAAAACCCAAAAAGAATAGTGTGAGAGGAAAAAATCATAATCAAGGGAGAGTACCATCAATATCTAACATCTTAGGTTAAATTCTAAGATCGTTACCATAATTCTAGGACTATAACCTATACGTATACTTATCCTTAGGGACATCCATAGACATACCATAGAAATATCTCTAGGGATTTCACTAAAGTTTTCACATCCTAGTTTCCAAAGGTTAACTAAACCTTTCCTCTGATACCAACTGTAGAGACCCAAAGCTTAACGTACATAGGAATTACATTAATCTTGAAGAATATCTAATACATAACAAAAATAGACACCAATGGACCGTAATAGTTTAGTTTCTTTGTAAACATGGAATATAAACTTCTAATCATGTTGAAATATCTTCAACATCTCCCATAACGATCTTCCCCTTTTTGTTTCCTTACCTAAAACCTTTCTTTATATCCTGGGGAAAAGAAAACATAAAAAGGGTGAGATCAAATGCACAGTAAGGGTAAAAATAGAGAACATAAAACAATCCATAAACATTTGAATGAAAAAACATGAACATAAAATCTAAACATCAAAATCTTGAGCAAAGACATAAATCATGGAAGTATGTAAAGCATATATCATAATGGAACATCAATCATGATAGAATAGCATGGGAATAAAACATGTAATTGTGGCAACCATTATGCACATATTATGATTTCCATAGTAACCAAGGCATTGCTGCCAAGACCATCTTAGTGGACAAAGTCCCTTTATGAATCCAGTTCACTCCTCGTTCCAGTCCTGCATCATTGAACTGGATTAACTTACCATTCCAGCCATGTCTAACTCATGAGATATAAATCTTTACACAATGTATTTTAGGGATATATAGGTCCCACCCATCTTATAATGAAATCATTCTTTCGTGTGCCACAAAATCATAAATCATATATCATAGCATAACCCATGTAATAGAATGGGATTCTTAAACATCATGCCATCATAACATAATCCATATAAAAAACTAGATATCATTTCATCATAAGAAAAATAAAACCATGTAAATAATGGATACATTATACATGAAACATAAACATATTAAATAATGTCATTTTATATTGAAAACATTTTTGATAAAACACTTGAAATGAATTCTTGAGGAAAATATCCTTTCTTCTTCAAAATAATTTTCTTTTCACAAAATTCCATGCAATTTTAAAAGTATATTTTGTTGAAAATAGTCATGATATCTTGTAGAGTAAGATTCATGAAAATAAGGTGTTATGAAACCGTAAAAATCCGGTCATGCTGTATTACTTAAAAAAACATTCTCCTCGTACTTTTGTCAGAAAATTCAAAAAGTACCTCGTATGGTAAACAAAAGAAAGATTCCTTCCAAACCTTGTGGTAAAAGTCATAAAAGGGTAAAAATTACATTAAACATACATGGAAGAATACTAAACCTTTTATGAAAACATTTTTAGAAAACATGGACATGGATGATAAACATAACACCAGTAAATACTTACGAATAAACAATCCCGGATAAGAATGAGATTGGAATAATTATCCCTTACCTTAGGTCTGATATGGTCCGTATGTATCCGAACATCCTGTATAATGATTTATATAATTTCACTGAATTATTATAGAATCATATTAATTGTTATGATATCATATATGGTTCACTTATGACTTTATATTACCCATTCTTTTGTAAATTCATGTTAAAGTAGCATTTTGGATAAAATCATTTCATTTATCGTCCGTGTTTTGACTTGTAATTATTAATATGATTAATTAGATCATGATTACGTAATTCATTAATATAAAACATGATTTATATATAATATATATTCATAATATACATAATAGATCGATAAAGGGAAAGAAATACACTGTTCATGGTGACGGTAGCCCGTACATACGCATGAACGCTGTTTTCGTTTCCTTATTGAATTAAATAGAATTAAGTAAATGAAACATATATGTTAATAAATCCAGTATCATTATTATGTAATATATTTCATTATTATATATTATCTGTACTTTATAATCATACTTGAATTGTTAATCATGGAAAATGAATCTCATCGCGTTCGTGGAGACGGTAGTCCGTACGTACGCACGAACGATGATATCATTCCCATGATCATGGAATTTTATTGAAGTGTTTGTATAATATTTCATAATAATAATAAATTTACAATAATCATATATAGTTATTTATTTACACCATTCTACCCATCCAAGTAAGGTGGTGGTGTAAAACAGATTACACCACGGCGTGGAGACGGTATTCCGTACGTACGCACGCGCGGTGATTTCATTTTCCGTATGATGGATAGAAGGTGAAATAGGGTTGTTTAATATATATAATAATATATCATTATATGAGTGATACTGATGTTATTACTTAAAAATTAAACAACTAGAGAAGAAGAAGAAGAAGAAGAAATAAATTTGAAATAATCGGTAACGGGTATTACCTCTTCTTTGACACGCCTCTTTGAAGCCTCCTCTTAGGGCACTAAGATTGGTCTTTGAAGAAGACCAGGACCTCTAGAATATTTATAGGGAAGTTGAGAATGGAAATGGGCAGGTTTTGGATGAGCTTGAAGGCTCTAAGTTGTGTAAAGATGAAAGGGAGGGGGTGCCCTTTTATAAGGGGGGAGAGGGGTACCTTTGGAATTATGAGAAATATTAATTTATAATAAATTCCAAACCCACTGAAAAACCTCCAAAATGACTCAAATACTAATCTTAGATGAGATAGGGTTGTAATATTAACAACCAATAAAATTTAGACAAGTTGTGAATTTATTTTAAACATTATCAACATGATTTATCCTTATTTAATCTATTTAATTTTATTTGTGGTAATAAGATTCTAATTTTTAAATTGTTATAAATAATTACTTATGTGTTTTTAATTGTCCATAATTGGATAATTTATGACATTTTAGACCATATAAATTTAAATTTGTAATTTTGAAATATTTTTTTGATTTTTAAACAATTTTATAATATGTAGTTTTTATAAAATAACAACAGTATCAGTTTTGACACTATTCAATTATTTTAATTTTAATAAATTCCAGAGAGAGGATATATTCTAAAAAATATATTTAATAGATTCCTAAAATGTCAAATTTGTCTATAAAATTCATGGAGAACGGTTAAATAGTTCATATAATATTTATTTTAATATTTTTAATACCATTTATTTGGTATATCTCTTAATAAAATCATTAGTACATAATTTTTGTATAATTATTTAATATACTTATTTATTGCATAAAAATTATAAATAAAATCCTATTATGAAGATAAATCTCATATATTTCATAATAATACTTTTAATCGAATTTATCATCCTAAAATCACAACATGTAAATTGTTATATTTATTAAATTATGAAGGTGACAACTTTGGAATCATTTAAAATAAAATAATATAAGTGTCATAATCACCTTTATAAGGGTTAAAATGGTCAGAAATTCGGCCATTGGATGATTATGGTTTATATATACACTACCATTAAGTTGTTTTCAGATTTTTGGGCCTTTTGATATGCATTACTATTTCAATAAAAACTATATTATTGATTTTTCATTAAATAAATAATTTCTGCATCCTTAATGTATAAGATAATAAGGTAATTAAATAACACTTAAAATTTACAAATAAATTACCATGATAAAGAAAAATATTTTATCTTTCAAATTAGTATTTATAACCTAATTTATATTCTGTATAACCTTATATTAAATATACTTTAATTATTAAAGTTTGAGTGAGACATATTTCACCTTCCTTTAAATAAAATAAACTAAAGGTCATAATCAAATACAAGTGGCTTCAAATGGATTAAATTTCGACAAAAATATGTCATAGGACTAAATATAATCATCCAATTATATTAAGACAAGTGTTAGGGTAATTTTATAATATTATATTTACCCTGAATTACCCGATTTACCTTTAACTATGGTAAATAAAATTTACCGTAGTTACTATACATAGTGCCCAAAAATAAAAAGTAGAATATTAACATAATTTGGACCTACTGATTCCAAATATGGAATCCATATTTCCCAATTCAAAACACAGAAGTTTCAGTAATTAATTTAAAATTTATCCCGCTATTAAGAAAATGGGTTTTAAAAGTTAAAACATTGCAAAAGATTGAAATGATTTTACCTATGAATTCAATGTAAAATAAATTATAATGACATAAATTATATTAAATGGTAAAAATATATTCTATTTATACTTTAAAACCATTAAATATTATAATTTAACCATATAAATTATTACAATGAAAAAAGTTTTTTTTAATTAAAATATAGCGTGTTTTTACTATTCATTAAAATATGAAAGTTATCAGAATAATATGAAAAATTTATCAAAAGTATATTTTAAAATCCTGATTCCAAAGAAGAATTTTAATTTTTCAAATTTAACTTATAAACTTGTCAAAAACTAGATTTAATGTGGGTGCGCCATCAAAAGGTGGAAAAACTGCATTTTTTTTAAAAATACTTATTTTACCCGAAAAAATTATTTTGTTCTTATACCATGTTCTAGAAAATGTGTAAGATGAATAATAATGTTATAAAATTAAAAATTTAGTTAATAATATTCATAACGGCTAGTTCATAATAATATTATAATAATATATCGTTGTTTAGTGAAACCCGGTATTGCGTACAACACACGCTATCGAGGAAGGTCGCAATTGCATGTAACGCAAGCCAAGTCAGGGTTGTGTGTAGTTCAAGACTCCTTTATTGTTTCGTATAACAAAATACAACCAGATTTCATTTATACATTGAATATATATGTATATATACACTCAATGTTGCATTGAATAATTTCTATCAAAAAAACTTGAAATTGTTTTTAACACGATCCAAGATTAGTGTTGTGTATACTGCAAGATAATACAGTGTTGTGTATAGCGCAAGATAATCTTGGTGTAGCGTAAAACATAAGATATGGAAGAAATTAAAAATAATATATCTTATAAAATCTCACGATGTTACACACACACAGGATCCAAGTACATCATCAGACCCACAGAGGATCCTAGTACATCATCAGACCCACATAGGATCCTAGTACATCATCAGACCCACATAGGATCCTAGTACAACAAACCCACTCAAGATCCTAGTACATCATTAGTCCCACATAGGATCCTAGTATAGCAGACCCACATAGGATCCCTTTCTCATGTTACTTCCAAATACAGGGTTCTCGCACTAAGCTCACTTGATTCCGAGAGGATACGCTCCTCAAGCCATTGGTTGATACTCCAACTACAATGAAGTCCCATGGAGAATTATCCCAAAGGATTTCCATGTAAAAGGAGTCTCAATGAAATAGATGGTGCGTCAATCAGATGTACGGTCTTTATGTTATTGTCCTTTTAGTCCCGAGTGCCCGGTTGGATTCTTGTTCGATCCTACCCGGTCGTACCCCAAATTTATCCAAAACTCAAGTGGGGTTTACCAAAAGGTCTGCCTTGCTGCAAGGTTTCCGGCGCTGCTGACGGTTTTTCAATAGACGCTCGTAGCTCAAGATATGGCTGAAAGAACAAAAATGGGTCGAAGTTGGTCCGAGTCCGGTCCGACCCGGCCCACAGGGTCCGGGCCGACCCGCCGACACTTCCCGGCCCGTGGTGCGGTGGCCGGCTGGTGCAGCCCGGACCGCGGGGCGGTGCGACGACCCACCATGGCTGGCTAGATAGCCAACCTCTCTTCCACATGGCGTGATCATGCGCCGCACCATCCCCAGCGACCAACGTCGAGCCGACCGCGCCTCGTCTCGTCGTCATGACACAACGCCATGGCTCTTCTCCACCAGGCGGCACGGACATGTGTCACCGCCCCTTCGCGTGGCTGGAAGGAGTTCCAGCCGCCGCCCTAGCTCCACCGGGGCCGACGTGCCACGACCCTTCTCCGGCGGTACGGTCACGCCGCTACCTTCATCGCGGCTGACTGTAGTGCCAACCACCACTCTAGAGCCCCACCCGTGTCGGTCACCGTACTCCTCCATCGCGAAGAACACATCAAGAACCACAAAGATTTGTAGAGAGGTCAGGCCATGTTTGTTTGGCCTGCACCCTCCGCGTTAGGGCGGTAGCAAGTGGCTCAATAATTCTTGAATCACAAATAATTTCATGAATGGGTAAGGGGGTATTCAAAATGACAAACACTACAAGATACCCCGAAACATCCTCCTGCAAGGATGAAAGAATCGTGGGTCAAACCGTTAGTTAATTCACCCCCATTCTTCGTAAAAATTCAAGAACGGGGAAGAGGAAATCAAAAACACACAATCTAATTAACCCCTACCTCAATTTCATTGGAGAGCGTCTGCGTTTGAGGAAGTGTAGTCATTCGTCATCCCCAGTAACTAGACTCCAACAACATCACTCATTTGTCAATCTCTAGTTCAGGGATTCAGTGTCTCTCATCACCTCCTGCTAGTACCAGCTCTTTCCTCCAAGGGTTTGGTGTCACTGCACTTTGTCAGCACTTCGTTGCTTGGAGAATCAGTGTCGACACCTCTCCCCAAGCATCATATAAATAAAAGAGGGGAAGGGTGTTCAACGTTCATGGTATTAATGGAGGCCCGTTAATTAGGAAACTTCCTAATTCCCCAACGATGCAGTTACTTAGAATTAAAAGGTCAATCCATTTATTTTCTTGACACGTCACTGGTCCCACCTTACCATTTGTCTGCTGGAGTAATAGAATAAAAATAAAATAATAAAGTTATTTTATTTATTCTATTAAAATATCCAAAATATAACTTTTTCTTTGGACCTAATGCAGTCGAAGTGAAGGTCTCCTTAATAGAATATTGGTGCTTCCATTTTAACGGTGTTCTCATATTTCAATTCCAAGCACCAGTTCAAAAGTTACAAAATGCCACTTGCGCGTTTACTGAACGTACCCGAAGAAAAGTTTGGAAAATTAATAACAGTCACCCTTGACCTGTGTTGGGTAAGTTTAGGCTCTTCCTAAGTGAAAAATTCCCCCATAAACCCAACGGTACTCTCAGATTTCTAATCTGAGTTACCGTTTAAAAGTTATAGATTTTACAATAAAATAATTGTCACTTAATTATTTTATTTATGGCCAAAAACTAACTTTCTCTAGTGGCCCGCGCTGACTAAAGTTAGTATCTGCTTAAATAAATCATGCCCTCACAAGTTCACTGGTGGTCTAATATTTTCAATCTGAGCTACCGTTTGTCATTTATAAGCATTTGAAAAATAAAATAATTTATATAATTATTCTATTTATGGTTATGCCATTTTTGGGTTTTCTCAGAGGAGGCCCATGCCAACTAAAATTAAGTCGTGCCTTGAGTAAAACCATCATCCTGAGTACAACGGTGCCCTTAGATTTCTGATCTGAGTAATCATTTAATATTTATTCTACTTTTTCATGAAAACTGCTTATGTGCGCTAATTAAAGCTTAACAAACTTCGACGGATCATTCTGGGAACTCCAGGCCTTGGAATCGCGCGCTGTCAGATTTCGCAGTCTCGAAAAATTCCCATATAATTAAAAAAATATTATATATAATTTTAGGAAAATTACATTCTCCCCACCTTAGGTATTTACATCCCCAAAAGCCACAACAAAGGAAAAACAACCAAAATAGGGTACTGGGCATGAATCTAAGCCTCACGCTCCCATGTTCTCTCCTAGAGTTCTCATGCTGCCAGTGTATGCGCACCAAAGGTATCAACCGCTTACAAAGGAACTTCTCATGTCGATCCTCAATCTCCACTGGAACCTCTGAAAACGTCGCCCCATCGTCGATGTCCAGCTCGTTGTGGTTGATTAAGTGACATGGGTCATGCATATATCTTTTCAGCCGAGATACATGGAAAACATCATGCAACCAGTGCAACTGAGGTGGAAGATCTAAGCGGTAAGCCACCTCGCCAACTCTACTGAGAACCTAAAAGGGTCCGATGAGCCTCAGAGATAACTTTCCGCCCCATCCAAATCTCGAAAAACCTCATCAGGGTGAGCCCTGTAGGAATACATGGTCCCCACCCTAGAACTCCAAGTGTTTCCATATCTTGTCGTCATAAGACTTCTGCCAACACTGTGCAGTAATAACTTACTAACAAGTGAGCATCGTGATACAAACTCTATCACTACTTTCTTCTTCTCTATCCACTAGTACTGATGTCGAAGGTCCTGGTACATCTTCACAACACCAGGATGTACTCCCAGAGGAGATGTATGGAACTCCCTCAATACATCCTCCCAAATTGCCACTAGTACCATGGTACATCCATTGAAGAGGACAATGTGCTCCCCACCTTCAGAAAATTTATCAAGTGCCTACCCTGAGGATATTTGAGCATGTCGAGCCTCGCAATCAATTCCCCCAAGTTGCACCACCCTGACTTACTGAAGGATTGGGGGAGTGACTATCATAGACTGAAGATAAGGTTCCCCATCTCAATCCACGTAGGATATCCGCAAAGCAGCTAACTGCTCTATCGCCTCACTCAGCAGTTGCAGGCCAGACCTTCTGCTGAGTGCATCTGCTATCACTTTCCCCTTCCCAAGAGTATAGATTATCTCAAAGTCATAGTCTTGGACTCTAGCCACTCCGTTGGGAACTAAAAACTCAAAAATCCTACTTTCATGAGGGTAAGGCTGGCCGACTCAAGAGTGGTTGGTTGCACCCTCCTATGCAAGAGTTTATCCTGTGCTGCTCGAGTTTCCTTTTTCGCCGACTAAGGAAAACCCCATCCCAATGTTGTAGATAAACAACAACCGTTTTTTCTAATACAGTCAATCTGAGTATGAAATGTGGATGTCCAATCTATACACAAACTAATGTCGTAAGGCCTATACGCTGCCACCCAGAGGTTCCAACCGAAACTCTCGCCTCTCGGTTCAGATCACATCATCGGCGTAAGTTTGATTATTGAGTCTCATCCCAAAGGTATCTTCATACGTGAGGGTCAAGTCAATGGTTTAACCGAAAACTCTAGGTATTAAACAAGATTCATGGAAAGAATGAATGATTGGTACTTATGTCTATTTATACGGCAGCAAGTAGTAGACAAAGACCATACCTTGAATCATTCCTAGAGCCCTTGGGTCACACTCCTTGACTACATGCAGCTACTCTCATCCCATGTCCTCCAGCTCCCTGAGCCTAGTGGGGTCCACAAAAATGGGGGTGGTTGTAACATTTCAAAAAGTACATCACCTCATACTACTCTCCTAGCTCTGCTTCGACGTCTACTGCCCTGCAGATTCATCTATCCCTAACACTTCTTCTTCCTGAAACATTTTACATGCCCATGTCTCTAAGACTAGCTCTAGTTTCCTGCACTCCTACTACTAACATTCACTAGTTGTATCCGCTCAGCCAAAGAACATTCAAACACAAGGTACTCTCTAGCACCCCAACATAAGTAGGAATGCATAAAGGAATAGTGTTGGATCAGACGTCCTTAAACACACTACGCTTGAAATTCCGAGCCCTGAAGCACTGATCGTATCGTATTCATTGAGTACCAAGAATGATCGGTACGCCTCAATGAATACTCAGCTACCGACATGTCATTCTGTCAAAGTTGTAGAAGCTCTAGAGAACTCTCATCCACCTCCTCAAGCCTGTCCTTATCCACCTATGATTCAGGCTTGCCTCGGAACCTTATGGGTATCTGATGTTGAATCACGCGCAAGGCACTGAGCCTATATTTGTACTCTACCGGTACCACTGGTTGTAACTGCTGACCAACGGGTAGTGATATAGCTGAAACACTACCCAAAGGTACTATCTCAAGTAATGGTCCACGTACCGAAGCCTAATCACTATGCGGACCATCCTCATGGTCACTCACTGAAAAATACTAGTAGCTAAGATCACCATCAACTTTACTGGTGTCTCAACTAGGTAGAAAACTCTAGCAACCACCTATAGCCAACCCTTAGTTGTGTGAGAATTTTTATCACCTCGAAACCTCGGAGAAATCTACCACTGCAACTCTTGCAACACGCTCAGTCATTTTTCATTTCCCACCAGTGAGGCTGGTGGTAACTGCTTTCCAACAGGTGGTGGTGTTTCTGGTACACCACCCGAAGGTGCCAACATAGAAAGAGGGCCCTGCATCGGAGCCTCATCGCTTGGTGTCCATCATCGTGTACTCTCTCAAGAATCCTAGCTGGCTATCTACGCAGTGGCATCCTGATAAGGAATAGGTGCTCCATGGTCATTAAGTTATACCTGTTGAGTTGAGTCAAAGTAATCGAAATGAAATCTTTTCAAAAACACACGCAATCGGTTTTTTTGCACGCTGAGTCGGGAATTAGAATTTTGGATCCTGGTGTATGGATACGTCGGTCGCCACACCAACACTGGATTCTCCAAACTGAAAACTACACTCATAACACTTAACACTAATTCCACACAAGAAAAAATCAGATTCCTAGTTCTATGGTAGAACTGACTCCTCTGATACCAATTTTTCATGACCCGCCCCCCAGGGCCCATTTCGTGACTACCCCAAGCTCACCTTCCATAGGCTAGGGGCTGGTGACTAGCACCTAAAGGCGTATTCCCTAAAACTGGGAAGGTATTCCCTTTATATCCTGTAAACACACACAACCAAGCACACAATAAGATACGAACACAAGTAAATTGTATTGTAAAAAGAGTGTGTACAATAAGAAAAAGGTTCCATAATACAAGCCCAACTGGAAAGTACAAGAAAACTGAAAAGTACAAGTAAACTGAAAATGCTCCTATGAACTCCCACCAAGGATCCTACCTGAAGGGTAGGTACATCTCTCAAATGACCGTCTCTACAGGATCCTAGTACATCATCAGACCCACACAGTATCCTAGTACATCATCAGACCCACATAGGATCCTAGTATAGAAGACCCACACAGAATCCTAGTACTTCATCAGTCCCACACAGGATCCTAGTACAGCAAACCCACACAGGATCTCTTTCTCATGTTACATCCAGCTGTAAGGTTCCCGCACTAAACTCACTTGCTTCCAGGAGGATCTGCTCCTAAAACCACAGTTTAATGCTCTAACTACCATAAATTTCCATGGAGAAGTATCCCAAAGAACCTCAACGTTAAATATGTCTCAACGCAACAGACTGTGCGTCAACCGAATGTCTGGTCTGTAAGTTATTGGCCTTTTAGTCCCGAGGGCCCGGTTGGATTCATGTTCGATCCAAACTGTATGTACCCCAACTTTATCTAAAACTCAAGTGGGGTATACCAAAAGTTCCTTCTCTCTCCAAGGTTTATGGTCCCGCTGACGGTTCGTCAAAAGGATGCTCGTAGCTCAAGATATGGCCGAAAGAGAGAAAATGGGTCGAAGTTGGTCTGGGTCCGGTCCAACCCGGTCGGACCGACCTGGCCCACTGTGGTTGGTGGGATGGCAAGCCTCTCCTCCGCATGGCGCGGTCGCATGTTGTGCCATCTCCAGCGGCCAGCGTCGAGCTGGTCACACCTCACCTCACCGCCGTGGAATAAGGTCGTGACTCTTCTCCACCGGGAGGCGCGGACGCACACAGTCGCCCCTTCGTGCGGCTGGCCGGAGTGTCGGTTACCGCCCTAGCTCTGCCACGACCGATAGGCCGCGACCCTTCTCCAGCAGCATGGTTGCGCTGTCACCTTCGTTTAGGCCAACCATGGTGCCGACCTCTGTTCCCGAGCCCCAACGGTGTTGGTCGCCGTCCTCCTCCATCGCGAAGAACACATCAAGAACCGCAAAGATTTGCAGAGAGGTTGTGCCATATTCGTTTAGCCCGCACCCTCCGTGTTAGGGTGGTAGCAAGTGGCTCAATAATTCTTGAATCACGAATAACGTCAAGAACGGGTAAGGGGGTATTCAAAACAACAAACCCTACAAGATACCCTGCAACATCCTCCCGCAAATACGAAAGAATCGTGGGTCAACCCGTTAGTCGGTTGACCCACGTTCTTCGTATAAATTCAAGAATAGGGAATAGGAAATCAAAAAAACACAAACGAAATAACCCTTTACCTCATGTTCGTTGGAGAGCGTCCACATTTGAGGAAGTTTCCACATTCGTCGTCCCCCGAAACTAGCCTCCAATGATGTCACTCGTTCTTCGATATCTGGTTTGTGGTTTCAAGGTCACTCGTCACCTCCCACTAGTACCGACTCCGTCCTCCAAGGTTTTGGCGTCACTGCACTTTGTCAGCACTTCGTTTCTTGGCGAAGTAGTGCCGACACCTCTCCCCAAGCTCCATATAAATAGGAGAGGGGAAGGGTGTTCAACATTCATGGGATTAATGGAGGCCCATTAATTAGGAACCTTTCTAATTCCCCAACGATTCGGTTATATAGAATTGAATGGTCAATCCATTTATTGTCTTGACACGTCGCCGGTCCCACCTTACCGCTCGTCCATTGGAGGAATATAATAAAAATAAAATAATTATTTTATTTATTCTATTAAAAGTTACAAAAACTAACTTTTTATCCGAACCTACTGTGATTGAAGTGAAGGTCTCCTTAAGTGAATATCGGCACTGTCAGTTTAATGGTGTCCTCATATTTCAATTCCAAGCACCGGTTCAAAAGTTACAAAACGGCGCTAGCATGTTTACTAAACGTACCTGAAAAAAAGTTCAGAAAATTAATAACAGTCACCCTTGACCCATGACGGTCGAGGTTAGCCTCTGCCTAAGTGAAACACACCCCAACGAACACAACAGTACTCTCAGATTTCCTATCCAAGTTACCTTTTAAATGTTATGTATTTTACAATAAAATAATTGTCACTTAATTATTTTATTTACGGTTAAAAATGTACTTTCACTAGTGGCCCGTGCCGGCCAAAGTTAGTATCTGCTTAAATAAAGAATGCCCTCACGAGTTTAATAGTGGTCTCTGATTTTCAATTTGAGATACCATTTGGAAGTTATAAGCATTTGAAAAATAAAATAATTTATTTAATTATTTTATTTACGATTATGCCATTTTTGGGTTTTCTCATAGGAGGCCCGTGCCGACTAAACATAAGTTGTGCCTAGGGTAAACCCACCATTCTAAGCGCAACGGTGCCCCTGGATTTCTGATCTGAGTAATCATTTAAGATTTATTCCACTTTTTCAGGAAAACTGCTTACACGCACTAATTAAATCTTAAGAAAACTTTGACGGATCATTCTGGGCACTCTGGGCCTCAAAATCGCACACCGTTATATTTCACAAACTCGAAAAATTCCTATATAATTAAAAAAATTATACCAAACTTACTTGACATTAAATAGTCATGAATTCCTTGTGGAATAGACTATATGTCCTTGGAAAAATGATTAGTCTATTGAAAATCACCAAACTCATTGAGAAGAGTGTTGGTTGAGTTCACTGGGTTATTTCTACTCCCTAAACCACTATAAATCTATATGTCTAATATTTTTCATTGTGATTTGATTTTCCATTATTTATTGTGTTAAATAAAATATCAAATATTTATCATTTTGAAAAGAGTTTGGTTTTTTAAGTGCATGAAATTTCAAGAACTCAATTCTCCCCCATCTTAGACTTTATGTAGTCTATCTCTATCAAAAATTGGTATCAAGGGATTTGGAATTTGAGTTATTAGCGTTCAAAAGATAATGTATAAATACAACATTCTTATTGCTTCTAGGACTAGAAACAGGGAATATATATCAATATAAAGGGCTCCTGATATTAATGGTGAAAATTATGGTTGCTGGAAGGAAAAAATTATAATTTATTAGAAGAAAAATGGTACAAAAGTTAATAATAAACCCATGATTCTTGATATAATTCAAAAAACAACCTAAAACATTTGATGATGACACTAAACTCCAAAGATAATAATGATATAATATGTATACTAGGTGTATATGAGTTCAATTGTGTGTCACAATGTCAAACATCCAATGAAATTTGGACTATTATAAAAATTGCATATGAAGTAATAAATAATGTGATATCTATTAGATATAATACTACCTAGAATAAATTTAGTACCTTTATAATGATGGAAGGAGGGTGCATTAATTAGAATAATGAAATTCTCATTGAAACTGTTAACAATGTTTTCACTTTAGGAACACCCATTCTAGAACCATACCAAGCCATGAAAATTGACTTAATTCTACCACCTAAATGGAGTAAAATATCACCTATAATTTGGAAATATATAGAGGATAAGAACATTAAAATAAAGGGCCTCATTGTAACTCATATGATCTATAAGTCTGATATAGAAGCTACAAATTTAGATCATAGATTAATAAAAGGATGAAAATGCTCATTTACAATTTTCAACATTAAATTATGATAATAAAAATAATGAAATTAAAATATTTGAGTCATTTGATGAGGATATTTCAGATAGTTCTTCTTCAGATAGTGATCTTTCTCACTTTTCTAAAAAAATAAAAAATATCTATAGCTTGAGAATAGATTTCAAGAAATACTTCAATAATTTCAAGAATCATGATAAAAACTCTATGAAAGTAAGATGTTATGAATGAATTAATCTTGTACATTTCTACCCATATTTTATAAAAATACAAGATAACAAAAAATATGATAAATTTATTTCTAGAAGGTTATATATAAGAATAATTCCATGAAGGATACGAAAGAAACATGGAGCTTTTCAAATAATTATTTTGATTTTATATATTCAAAAATAGAATCTAAATATGATAATCAGAATACCAACATGTTATTTATGAAAAACTTGAATGAGGTATATTCATATTATTATTATAAGTATATAATTAATCTAAAAATGAATATTTCTATTATTTTTAATTTAATGAAAATTTTAGCATCCTGTAAAACTAAATATTAATCTTTCAAAAAGAAAAATAAAACCCTTACAAAGTCCCATGGTGTTATTGTTAATGAAAAGGATGACTTAAATAAATATATTTCAAATTTTAAAAACAAGATGGAAAATTATGTTGAATCATGTATTGAACATGTAAACATGATTGAAAAACTAAAAAAGGAAGTTGAAGCATTCAAATATTCTACTTGTGTTTTCATAAGAGGTGAAAATTATTTAAATAAAATCCTTATAAACGATAAACCACATAAAAATAATCATGTTGTAGGAAGTCAATGTTAAATATCCAACTTTTTATAAAATCAATTTTGTTCATTTTTCAAAGAATTAAAAACTATCCAAATTTATTTTCTTTCATTATATAGAGTTAGTAACTATGAAAATAATTTTATCTTAAAACCCCTCAATTTTTTAGAGTCAAATATTATTTTCTTTTAAAAAGGATTTCATAATTTATGGATTTATTTTCTAGGGAGCGCAAGAATGTTTGGGTTCCAAAATAATTAGTTTCTAACATTTATGGGCCTAAGAGAAGATGGGTAACAAAAAAAATTAAAGTTTTATGTGTATTTATATAGGAAAAGGTTCAGGTAAATTAGTGATAATTTATTTATGGAAAGAGGTTTCTCATGGAACACGAGTGGAGATTACTCTAATTTCTACACCTTATCAAAAAATTAAATAGGATGTGTCACTTTTAGTGATACTACTAAAGGAGAGATTATGGGAGTTACCTTAGACATAAATCTAAGATCAGTCCCCATAAAAATAGTTCTTCATGTGGATCTATTGATGAATAATCTAATAATTATCTTGTAACATTATTATAAATTTTATTTTATTAATTTTTCAAATAATGCATCATAGTATTTTTAATATAAATGTATTAAATTTATGGAACCTAAAATAGAAAAAGTCTATACACTAGATAATAACACTTTGAGTAAAAAAGTTTAACTATTTAATAGTTGAAACAAATGAATCTTGGATTTTTAATAGAAGGATATGATATTCTGATTTCTTTTATTTAACAACATTTACTAAAAAGAATTTAGTTTTAGATTTACTTCAATATAAATTGAACAAGAAGAAACTATGTTATGCATTCTAAATGGATGTGGACACATGTCATCCTTCAAACCAATTAAATAAGTTTCTACTACTAGACCCCATAAAAAATTCATATTTATTAGTTTGAGCCATCTAAAATTAAAATCATAAGAGGAAAAAATTTTGTTTATGTTCTCGTTGTTGATTTTTATAAGCTTCCATGTATTTTACTGTTGATATTTAAAATTAAAGGGTATTATATTTTTATAAGTTTTTAAATATTTATTCAAAAATGGAAATTTTCTAAAATTATTACTTTAAAAAGTGACCATGGATGAGAATTTGAAAACATTGAGTTTAACTAATATTATTGAAAACATGGTACAAAACAAATTTTTTCTTCCCCTATGACTTCTGAATATAATGGTGTTATTGAAATTATATATTGAAAGTTGTAATAAATTTCAAGAAAAATGTTATGTGAATATAACATGCCTACTAATTTTTTGTATTAAGCTCTAAATTTTGCATGATATGTTATAAATAGAGTTCTAACAAGACCTGTTTTGAAGAAACCACCATATGATCTATGGAATAATCAAATTATAGAACTTAGATACACAAAAATATTTGGATGTAATTATTATATTCTAAATGAAAAGAATAATCTTGTTTAATTTGATCTAATGGTTGGTTATGAAATATTCTTTCATTATTCTACTAAATTCTTATGATATAGTGTTTTCAATAATCAGTCATATAATTTTAAAGAATCAAATAATAGAAAATTTGATGAAACTAATCATTTTATAATATAATAGATCATGTTTATTAGTTAAGTGATTATTTTGAAAACATGGGACCATAACCATTCTTAGTTAATAAAAAGGATGACAAGTGAGAACATGATTTTATAGAACCAAATCCTAAAAGGATGTATTCTAGGGAACTAGAATGTGTGGCATGTAGAAATATGAGAGCTTTTAATAATATCCCCTTAGAAAAATTTATAGGATGTTTAGATAAAAAATTTAAGATTTGAAAATACATATGAAATTTCATAGAATATTATGCCTTTATATCTTAACTAGAACCTAAAAATATATAATATGAATTAGTTAATTATATTTAGGATTTAGTAATGGAAGAATAATTAATCTAGTTCAAAGGGAACATGGATTATAAATTCAAAGATAGACCATCAAACTATCCTATTATATGGAAAAAATTGGGTTTTTAGGAGAAAAATAGATTATCATCGAATGATCTCTATAAATGAAGAGAAACTAGTTTTTAAAGGGTATAATTAAGAAGAATTTATAGATTATGGAGAATACCTATTCACTTGTAGCTAGTTTAGAATCCATTAGTATTATCATTGTCTATTCATCACATATGAATATCAATTTATATTTGATGGATGTGGAATATGATTTCATAAATGGTTTTCATATAGAGGAATTTTATTTTTCACATCCTCCTAGATTTAGGAATCTCCATTTTCCAAATTTAGTTTTTAAACTTACAAAATATCATTACAAAATTTTACAAGAACCATTATATTAGTACGAATGTTTGTTTTATTTTATTTTATCAAATTGTTTTTTAGTAGGAATGTAAATCCAACTCATTTAAATAAAAATTTATCTTCAAATATAATTTAGTTTAAATATATTTTGATGATGTGATATTTGGTTCTACAAATGAAAAATTATATAATCATTGTTAAAAAATCACACAAAATGAATTTTAAATGAGTATGATGGGTAAATTAAATTATTTTCAAGGATATCATATTTATAAAAAATACTTTGGAAATGTACTAAATCAAATATATTATATACTATAATTAAAATATTTATACTTGAAAGTGAAAAAAACATACAACTCCTATGAGTTATAATGAAATTCTTTGATTATATGGAGTTAGAAAAATAGTTTACAATAAGATATACTGAGGGATGATTTGGAGTTTTTTTCGAATTATAATAGACTAGATATTTTGTTTACAGTATACTTATGTGATATATTTCATGAAAATCATAAGGAATGTCATTTAAAATTATCATAAAAAAATTAAGATAATTAAACGGAATAATTTCCCATTCATTAATTTTTTTAAGGACATTTTATTTTAATCTATATTCATGTTCAAATACTAAATTTAGTGATTATAAACTATATAGGAAGAGAAAATTTGTATTATTCAATTTTCTATGTAAATATTATATATCTTGGTCTTGTATGAAATAACACTCAATTGCATTATCTACCAATAAAGAAGAATATATTGCTCCTTATAGTTGTTGTGACCAAGTATTGTGGATGAAAAACATATTAATGAATTTTTTTTTCCATTATAATCAATCCTAAATAAAAAAATCACAACACTAGTGATATCAACATTTTAATGAATCTAATAAATCATTCAATGACATAGAATATTGATTAAGGCATCATTTATTAATAGATCACACTAAAAAGTTGATATTAATCTTTAGTTTATTTCAAATGAGAATCAGTTAGTAGATATTTTTACAAATCCCATTTCATGTGATCGTTTTTATTTTATTAAAAGAGATTTTAGCTTATTATAATTCAAATATGTTTAATTTATCTTATTTCCTTAAATTTCAATTACAGTATTATTTTTTAAACTATTTTTTAAATTATTCATTGAAATAAAATTAGTCTATTTCATTCCTACATTTAAATAACATGTTTTTATAAAATTAGATATGTTCTTTTAGTTTGAATTTAATTTTAATTTTTTTTTGTCAAAATTGACCCAAAACCAAATTGAGTACCTAATAATTTTTTTAATTGGTTCACTATCCTAAAACACTATCATATCTAAAACCTTTTACCATTCAGGTATATTTATTCTTCCAGAAGCATAACTATCACTATTTTATCTCCTAATATATCTTGATCTCCTCTTGACCTCCAACTGACCATTCATCCAGGGGAATGTCAATGTGTTGAGATGATGGAAGCTATGGCTCTTCAAAGAAGGCATGGAATCATTGCACCACACAATTTTCTTCCAAGAAATACAATTGATATGAGTTGGCTAAATAATACTATGATATTTTAAAAAAAATTATTTCAGTTTCAAGTTTTGGAGTTTTTTTTAGGATGAGAATAAATATGATTTATATTTTAAATTATAGGTGAGTGATTTTATGAGGAATTTCTAGTTTCACTTCAATGAAATAGAGGATGTCGTTTTATCAAATGTAAATAGAAAAGTATATCTATTAACCTCTATAAAAAAGGTTTAGGTCGATCACTTCACCATAAGGGGAGTGTAAGTTTATTCAGGACTTGTATTTTATATGTTCATTATGAACTATAGAGGTGTAAAATTTCTTATTTGGAACCTCTACCTTTAAGGAAGAATTGAATGAAGGATTTACCAGCTGAGTTTATGGATATTCTTAGTTTTATACAGAATGGGATTTCCAAGATGGCCAAATAGATGAAGAAAGTTTTGTTTCTAGATATACATGTGTTATATATCCTAATAAATAAATTGATGCTCAATATACCAAGGTAAATAATGTGCTTTATGCATCACTACTTCAAAGGAAGAGGTAAATTAAACTATTATCCCTTTGGTAGTCAGATCTCTCTAGTTATAATGAAAAAAGAAGTATATCTAAATGAGGGAGTGGTGTTAAAATGTAACATGAGTAATACTACATCTATTATGGTGTTGAAGAAAATTTTATACATTTATGAAACATCTTCAATATCATTGAAAGATTTTGATCATGGGAGTACAACTCAATGGGATACATCCCAAACCTCACCACCTACAGATGAAAAACTTGCTAAGATGGTTCCTACAAGGGAGGTGTAGGAATTAGATTTAACCAAAACAGAGAATCAGTTTCCAGATATCATTTCTTTAGTAGAAGAGTCTATTTAAATAATATAAAAAGAACTCACTAGATATACTGTAGTAATCCATCATAATGAGGCAGTTTTTGACACATATATTTTAGCTCTTAAGGAGATTCCATTTGAGATTATTCCTAGTGTTTTTGTTTGTAAATAAGCATAGTAATATGAGGAAGATAATGAAATAGTCAATTCAATTATCTAAGGATATCATATTTGTGAAGATATTGTTAGTGACATGGTTATGAATACTATTGACCATTCTCATACACTACATATTCCATCACTAAATTTTTTGCATGAGGAAGAACCCTCAGTTACTAAGAGTTCATATATTTCTAAAATGAAATCATCTTATTCTACTCTTTTGAATAGATTTTGATAATATCCAAAAAGACTATAACTATTTTAAAAGGATTTAATTTCATCAGCATATGAGATTAGGGAACACAAGCTGAATTTTGTATCAAAAGGTGATTTAATAAATTGGTTTATATAATAGACACATAAATAGAATAGATTAAGAATATTCAAACACTCCCCTATATAGAAATATTATTATGGGATAAGTTAAAAATAGTTTTAGGAGATGAAAGCTCGTGTAAGTGATCTAAATATTTTCTATGCCACCAAGTCTGGGTTCAATTAACTTAGTGTCATTGTTGCATCTAAAAGGGACGTGAGTCAAAATCTTCCAATAGTGTAATCTGATATGTCTCAATATTTTCTTGATGAAACTAATACCCTTGGGATGGAAATAAATGAATTCATTCACACATTATAAAGTGTATTGGTAAGTCAGTTTGAATTAATTTTTTAGGTTTTAACCAATTTGAATATTTTTTTCCTTATTTCACTTAGTGATTCCTGATTTTCAAAATAGAGTTGATTAGTTTCATTCTGAATTGAATTATATAAATTCCCAGATTCAATTACTACATTTTGATATGTTCACAATAGTTCTAATGTATGAGATCACAAAATGTATTATGGGTGAGTTCTATGGCATCCGTGAATAATTTATAATTCATGGAGTTGGAAAAGATGAGTTTTTGAATGAAACCATGGGGTGTCTTGGGTTATATATTAGTGGGAAGATGATTTAGATCTTCGATATCTGTAAATAAGTTTAGTTAATGGTGTTTAGATATCTTGATCTAGTTTTGAGAAGTCATCAATGTTTGTTAAAGTTTTTATAAAATTGTTATAAGGAAGTTGAAGGATTGAATGTCAATTCTTCAAAAAAAATATAGTTTATGATATAAGGAGGTTCCATATGTTTCAACTATTGATACATAGAAGTAATTTGTTGTATATAGACCTCCAAGGCCAATTATTGTAGTATAAACTATTGCATTTGTCCCTTCTATACCAATTCAAACTATACATTGTCATACTATTTATTTAGTGGTCTTGTTTATCCTCATCAATCAAATGTTTCTTAGGAACTGGATCAAATTTTAATATAGAATGTGGCCAATATATAGAAAATTTCTAATCTATAAATGATTGATTAATCAGTATGCAAGGATAAATGGAAAAAATTCTAAATAAGTTGTTTATAGAACATCAATCTGGTCTATCTATTACTATTATCTATCCCTTTATTAGTTCCCATAAATGTTTTTCATTTAGTAATCAAGAATAGTTCATGATTATTATGAGAAATAATATTTCATTTTTTTTCTAAAATCTATTCATTGGAATCTAGAATTATCTGTTAGTTCTGTAAGAAATATATTATTATGAGAATGAATATATTTTTAAATGCTTTATTAAAACTAATAGGTAGAAGAAATCAATGACATATTTTGGCATATAAATTTCAAGGTTTCATAGAAATAATAGATGTTATTTTGATTCCACCATGATCTATTAGAAAGAGAAAGAAAAATTGGGTGCATAAATAAATTATGATCCTTAAAGGGAAGGAATCTCATCTTATGAACCTCCAAAGAAAGTACCCTTTCATGTTATAAGATCATTTGATTATATTATCACCGAAGATAATCTTGAATACATTCTTGAATATCTATCTCAAAGGCCACTGGACAAGTCAAATATTGGTAGCGTATAGTTTGCTGCTATAGAGCTTGTAATATTTGTGTAACTAGTTCTAATAGACCATCCACCTACCTCTAAAACCAAACCTATCTTTAGGATACTTCCACTAAAATGAACTTCTCAATTTTACCCTCTTCATATTCTATAGTCTTTTAGGTAGTCAATTATACATGTTTTTGTTTCTATTTATTGGATGTATTTTTTAAAAAAATTACAATTAATGAAATTCCTCTATGTTGATTTATTAAAATTTTCTTATTTGTTGTTTTAATATTGTATTTTTAATCTATTTATTTGTATTTCTAAATTTAATTCATAGCATAATTCTACATTTAGTTTTATCACAATTTGATAATAGTTCCTTACTTTAAGTGTTACATTCAAATTCATTATATTATCGTTACCCTTCCTTTTTAATAACACAAAAGGGGGAGAATTTGGAGAGTATTTCCCATAGCCTTATAAGTCATTGGAGAAGTATTTAAAAGTAATTAATGGGGATAAGTATATAATTAAGGGGTAGATATTAAGGATAAAAAAATATGTTAATACAAAAATATATATTCATTGGTTTTTTGAAAAAATCAGAAAAAAACCTTTTAAAATAGTTTCTTTAATATCTTATGGTTTTAAAGATCCTAAAAAGGGGGATATTATGGTAATACCAATGTTTTTCCAACATATCCCATGAATTTTATGTTTTGATGATCTCAAGTACAAATAATATATTATTGATGTTTTTGTTTATAAAAATGTTCATTAGGTTTTATCATTATTTCAATTGATTTGGCTATTAAATATATCTGTCTACAATTATAGAAGATTTGAATGAAATTTTACTATGTTTATAAAATAAGATATGTGAAGAATTTTTTTACATAGAGAATCAGATACAATATAACTCAAATATAATAATCTCTTATGTAATGTATCTGCTAACAGGAAAGAGTTATGTCAAATTTGGTTATGTGAGTAAAAATTATACATGAATCCAATTTGGATATGATAATTTAATTGGATAAAGGCCTATAAAGATTCATATATTTAGATAATTAGGGCATGTGAAAAAATTCTATTCAGATAAATTTGTCTATGTGAATTCAAATGTGATGAATTTGACTATGTGGTGATCTAAAATTTGCTAAATCATTATACAACAAGGTATTTATTACCACTAGAGTAAATTTATTGGGATTTAATGATGTTTTGAATTTATAAATTATTTATTTACTGCTTTATAGTAAAACTAATTATAATAAGATGAAATTATAGAGAATAAAAACAAAAAAAAATAATTTAATGGATAGTACTATTCCTAAGGTATTTCAAAGAAAAGGGTGATTATATTTAAACATAAAATAATTTTTTTGTGGATATATAAATATGTGATTAGATATATGATATTTAAATAATTTTGAAAGTGTACTTATGTATGAAAAGAGAATATTTCAAAGTAAAGAAGTGTCAACTCCATTATTTAATAATTGTCTCTTGAAGCTCTATGTGCGCTTCTCTATTATACTAAAAAAAGTTGATGCTTTGAAATCTATAGTTGTACTATATAAATCATCTTTTTTATATTCATAAGTGTCTCCTCATAATGTTTATCATTATTATCATATGTCCCATAATAGTCTTCTCTTATGATAGTTTTATTTTTCATCATTTTTATGAATCTGCCAATAGACTATTTATTCATTATTTTATTGTAATGGTTCCTTACAAAAGAAACTTAATATCTATTGTTTTTAATGAAATTTTTATCTTGGTTTAGATATATTTATACTATCATAAAAAGTGTGTACTACTTTCACTCAATTGTGCAGTGCCTGAGAAAAGGACCAGCAATCCCCAGTAAAAGGACAAGTCTAATGAACATAAATAAACTCATGAAGAATACTTTTTTTGGAGTGGACTAACGGATTATTATTCCACAAAACAATATAAATTTTTTTGAATGATATTTTCATTGAGAATTTATTTTCAGAAATAACTTGTGTTAAATAAATGATCATATGTTTAAATTATCTATAAGTGGTTAGATTTCTATGAAAACAAAATTTTAAGAACTCGAATCACCCCCCTCTTGAGTATTTGGGTAGTTTGTCGCTTACAAAAATAATAGCTACACCCTAACCATTGTGTATATTGGGTGAAAAATATACATTAAAAGTATTATTCCACTAAATATTTTTTTCAATTTCATTAAAATATTTTTTTATGAATTATATTCAGAACTAAAATTTAGAAAAGGTTTTATATGAAAAATTAAACAAGGAATTAAAATCTCATGCTTTTACCATATAGATAATATCACATAATAATTAATAAATAATGTTGAATATACACTTTTCTATACAGTCACTTTGAATCATAAAATTAGCATTTTTGTGTTTAATGAAACAACATAATAATTTTTCCTCATTTAAAAATATTTCTCAAAATACTATTGAAAAAAAAATTATTTTCTATTAAAATCATTATTTATTAAAGAATTTCAAAAAAAATAAACCACATAATGATGGAATCAAAATATTAGTCAACCAACACCATAATTTCAAAGGATAAATGTAAAAGAAACAAAACACAACCCTGTGATAGTGCCACATAACCAATTAAAATGATGGGACGAAATAAATTGAGGAGTGGGACTCCCATAATCAAATTAAAAATACTAAACTATGTATCACTAAAATATCCATAGAACTCTAATAATTTTTTCTTAAACCGCGCTCTTGAAAATCATGGAAGGATTTTGTGTGCCTGAAATGAAATCCTTCCTGGTATCTCTCTTAGTCTATCCAAATCACAATATTTCATGATATATTTGTTTCTCTATCTATATCAAAATATATCAAGTTATCTCTCTTGGACTATCTGAATCACAATGCATCCTATTTTTTCTCTTGGTAAACCAGGGTCCCAAATCATATATAGAGAATAATATAAACTATGTCACTAGCTAGTATGAAAACTTATCTAGTGTAACACTCATCCAGATATTCTATTTAGATACTTAGGGTTTCTATGGAATTAATCAATATATATGAGAAAACAATTGAATCATGTGATCATTATATATATCAAATTAAAATAATAATAATAAACTTCACCTTACCTCTTACGCCCTCTTAAGAAACAAACCCTTTTAATAATAATTCAATCGTCATAACAAAATATGATTATAAATAATAAAGGGTCTCAACTATACAGGGTTTCATAAGCATCATCTGTAATCCTTTAGTAACATTCCAAAAAAAAATTAAAATGAACATATAATACCATTTCACTTTTATATAAAATGAAAAGAACCCATGAAATAATAATTTGAAATACTACTAGAAAGCCACACAATAATTTGAAAATATTGTAAATAATTACCAATACCGATGAGATATAAAACACTTTAACATGGTCCAGAAAAACCCAATTTCATAAACAACCCAATAAAATAATGGTCCTCCTCCTTTAAGTGTCATAAAAATTTCTTTTAAAATAATACTTAAATCTTTCTTTAAACTATCAAATTTATTTAGAATGGATACACGACCATTTCAAAAAAAACATGGCATGCATCATTAGTCATTTTGGAAATAAAAATTATAAAACCATTGATAAAAACATTTCATTCAACACATGGAAAATATAGAAAACAATTTTCAAAAATGTCATGAGTATTTCATATATGTAAAATAAAGATAGGAAATCAGTATATAATAGTAAATAATTTCATGAAATGTCAAAAAAAATAACTTAAATGTTTATTTATCTCAATCACTAGAAACCACTCCCCATTTATGGAGAGAGAACAACCATTAAGAGAAAAAACCTCGACAATTTATAGACAATCGAATCCCCATGGTTAAATGAAACCAAAACTAAGATTCATACACCATTCCAATTATGTTTTATAGGATAAGAAAAACCAATTTAGAATATAAATAAGATAATGAAGATAAGTATAGTGAATGTAAAAGAGTTATTTACCTTCATTGACCACTAAAAATCTAAGGATAATAGGGTTGAAACTAAGGAAGAAGAAAGGTAGAGTTACATTAATCTTTCTTGGGGGTTAGTTGAATGAGATAGACTTAATGGGAGGAATAAATGTGTTAAAATTTATAAAGGTAAAATTTGGTAATTAAAATTCTATTATTTTTTGTATGTAACACCTCAATATATTAAAATAAAAACATTGTATTCGATATCATATGTGACATGCAACACCAAACCTAACCGAATCGTAATATAGTACACCATTATTAAATATCCATTAAATTTGAATACATGAATATTAATAATTAAATTATGAAAATTATGGTTAAATATTGATTATAAAAATAATAATATTCATTTTAAAGAAAAAAAATGTTTTTTGAAAAAATAATATTTTTCTAAAAGATGGTTTAATCACGTTTTATGCACATAATTTGAAATTAATTATGACCAATTTTAATAAAATTATTTTATATAATTAAAATAGTTTTTGGAATCACCATATAAAATGTAGTTTAGGGTCATTTTTTGGATTTTTCTAAAAAGATTCATTTTTTGATGAATAATGAAAAATAATGATATTTATTGAAAACAAATGTTTCGTTTAAATAATTTTCAATGTTAAATTTTATTTTCAGGTGGATTATTCCAATTCTATGAATAGAATTTGGAAAAAGAAGGTTTATTTTTTTAATCATCAAAATCAATATTATCTAATAAGGGCAGTCTAATTTTTGACCCCTGTGAATTTGGGATGAGGGTTTTGAGGAATATCAAAGGATCCAGGATGAGGGTTTTTCTAAAGGTCAAATAATCCTCAGGACAGAGGTAAGTGATGGGATCTCTAAATGTTTATCAAATGATAGTGTATAGGGACACCATGTAAGAGGGATACATAATCTGAGGAGGAAGGGGAAGAAAGAAAAAAAGGATTCAGGCAGCTGCATTCTTCTTAAAAAACAGAAATCCAAAGGATACAAGGAATATTATTACCTTCCTAAAATGATTGAGAAAATGTATTATTTGAAACCGAGGCCTAAGGAGGAATATTTTTAACCTAATGTTAAGGATAATAATTAGAAGTTGGTTGAAATGGTTGATTATAGAACCCAAATGACCAATAGCATTATATCCATAAAATAAGAGGCTATAGGCGTGATAGGAGAACCAAGTAAGATTCAGGAAGCCTCAATGGTGGTGGATAGTGATAACACCATTTCTATATTTGAGCTCAATAAGGTCATTCATATTTACCAATAGTTTGAGGAATTCTAAGAGGTTTTAGATAATGTAAATATTTGAGATCTGATCATCCATTATGAAGAAGAAATGTTGGAGGAATCACTCTGGATTAATGCCTCACAAGAGGATATAGATAAGATGGAAAACTGATTGCTACTTGTGGAAAATAATCAGTAGTCAAAGTTGATCAAACATTAGAACAATATTTTTTTAAGAGGTTTCAATGTAGTGAAAATAAAAAATGGAGGATTACATTCAAGTGTGAGAAAATATTAGTTATTGGTTTAAAGACTATATCAATAATTATCGGGCTAGAAAGGTAAATCATCTCTACTAAAAATTATTTAAGGATAATTAGTGTAAATGGATAAAATTATATTTTAATTTTTCAACCATATCATATAGTATTTTATGGTTTTTATTCTATACTTTCATGGGTTCTCCCTTTTCCCTTAAATTTTTTTCATAATAGAAAATTTTATTTTTAATCAAAATAGTTTAAAGTGATTATTCCAGTTAAGGTAAAAACTAACTTACTCAGGGATTAATATAAAATAATAAGGGTTAAAATATATTATCCACATTTTCAAAACCCATTATATGGTCATATTATGACCTTATCACCTATAAACATCAATAAATACCCATGTAGGAGTCATGGGACTTGAAAATAACGTTGGTGTAATTGATTCCTTTCAAAAATTCCATGTGTGTCCTCTCATACTCTTATAAAATTACACCACCTCAAATATCCTATTATCACTTAAAAATCCATTTATATTTTATAAACCTCCAAAATAACTTACATAAATCGATCTGAATATATTATAGGCCATGTTTTGATTAGAAATCCATCATAGGAAGGCTTTTTGTGAAAACTTAAAGAATTTGTTCGAAGAAGAGGTGTCATTCCAAAAAGACTGTTTTAATTTTGTTTCTTATTGAACCTCCTTAAATATTATTAATACATGATATACAATAAACATAGTATCTTCTATATATTTTGATTTTATTATGTTAAATTCATGACATATATATGTCTCCTCTTCCATTAAATGGGTAACGAAAATATTGATTGTGTGTATGATGAATTGCCTCCTCACAAACCAATGTAACTCGTTTTCCATAAACATCTTTAAAGGATTAATATAATGACGATAATTTTTCTCATGTGTCTCGAGTACTACTACCTCACAAAGTGATGTTATTCATTTTTCACTTATAAATTACATTCAATGTAATTAGGATAATTTTAAGGAACATATGTCTTATATATGACATGATATTGATTCTGTAAAATTAATATATCACATACTTCCATACTCTTTTAATCATTACAGAATTGATAATGTCACCCGTGTGTACGCACAACTGACTGTTTCCATGAAGCAATGTGATCCAATATTATTGTTTAAACTTCAATTTTTATTTTAAAAATGAATATGATGAAAAAAATGATATTTATAACTTTAATATGATCATTTATATGAAGTCACTATATAATATTTTCATGAACTAGAACTCTCATGACACAACACACATGATAAAATAGGTAAATTAACACCCAAAACAGTGATTATAATGAAATAGTATTAACAAACAAGGGTAAAATGTTATAAGAAGATAGTATATGATATTATAAATACTAATATGGTTTGGGTATAAATTAATAACATGATTAAAAACATTATACATGATGTTAAATAATGTTCAACTAAAAGGAAGCTTGAGGTGAGGGACTTCATCTAAATTTCCATTCATTAAGTCATATTGTAACATTATGAGACAAATTTCATTTATATGGTTTATATACAAACCCTTTGACATTTAATATCATGATAAATTAATAATTAATGTTATTTTAAGATTCAATTTTAATTATTTTATCTTAGTGGATATTATATAAAAATTACAAAGTGGTAAATAATTTCATAACTCAATTTCCTTTCATTGGGAAGCATTACTTCTTCGTTATCTTTGATATTCTATGATTATGTGTGTATTGAATTTTGACTACATTATTTTTTATATCGAATATTTTTTTTTTGGATTTACATATGATACACATATTCAATTCATTGGTAAATTCTTACATCAATTTTATTATATATTTAATGGTTTATTTCACAATCTCATTTTAATTGGGACTTATTATGCTTTAATTTCAATTGAAGGTATTTATTTGATAATTGTATGATAAAATAAATTCATTTTATTATCCTCTAGTTATTCATGATGCATTCAAGTAATAGTACAATTTTTCACACTTGAGTATTTAAAATTATTGAGAAATTATTTTAAATAAAATATTACTTCTTTTATCTCTTATGATGAAAACATTTTTCTTATAAAACCATTTTTCAAAAAAATAAATTTTTTTAAAAAAATTTAAAGACAATTTATTAAATTAATTGTAACCAATTTTATACTTTTTACAAAAAAAATCAACGGAGTATTCATGTCATTTTCAAAACATGGCTTGTTTTGATTTTACCAAAAATGTGAAAGGAATCATTGTTTCAACATGAACAACATGTACATAAATTCATTCCATCATGAACATTAAATTTTTTAAAGAATAATTTATATGTTTCTATAATTATTTTCAAAGAAATGTATTTTCAAAATAATTTTTTATATTTTTTATTTTTTAAAATATATCTTCAAAGTTAAAAGGATATTTTCTTCTAGAATGTTTTTTAAATATCATTTTATAATATTTGAATTCATCAAAAACAACAACCCATTATTTTACATATACTACAATAGGGATATATTGTATTTATTACATACTTATCATTTATATGGATTTTTATGTTCATTTTAACCAAATAAATTATTGATGTTGAACATTTTGATTCTTTTTTTCATTAATTAACATTCCCTTTAAATATTCACTTTGTTATGATCATTGGGAATTATATTTCACTAAATATATATATATATATATTATTTATAATGGATATTTTTATTGGTTAAACCATATATCATTCCTACATATAGTGATCTATGTTTAATATTATTTATTTATCTAGGGAAATATTTATAAATCAATATTATTTACTCAATAAGGATATTTGATGATAAATGACATTATTCATCAATTAAATCAATTATAAGATATAGAAAAAATAATTTGGATATAAAGGGTCACATGGGGCCCAATATTATATATCCCCTTGATGAATTTATAGTCTTATGGCATGAATCAGTAAGATATAATTAAATGGGTTTTAACAGATAATTTTAAATTTCCTTGTGTAATGTTTTGACAATAGATATATCATGATTCTAGTGTTCATGACATCCATTAATTAATCATTTCCATCAATAATAATTTAGTTATTATTCTCTATGACATTTTCAAAATTATATTATCTCTTGATGAATTTGATTCCCTATTTTTG
The DNA here is from genome assembly GCA_963277665.1 of Viscum album. Lineage (NCBI taxonomy): Eukaryota > Viridiplantae > Streptophyta > Magnoliopsida > Santalales > Viscaceae > Viscum > Viscum album. Next base: position 1,106,558,918 of record OY728128.1, on the reverse strand, counting down.
ATTGAATGACATTTTTTTTGTTATTTACCTTTCCATATTGATTATACCTTCTATATTCACAATTGTAATGTTATTTAGATGGAATGTGTGTTTATCTATGTACCTTAAATATTTTTTATCCTTATTTATTCATGATTGTCATGTTATTTAAAAGGAATGTGTTTTCAGTTATATACCTTTCTCTATTGATTATTCTTTATCTATTCATGATATTAAATTTATTTAAATGTATTGTGTGTTCATTTATTTACCTTTACATATTGATTATTTATTATCTATTCATGATAGTAATTTTTTTGAATAAGTGGCCTATGTGTTTAGATATTTACCTTATCATGCTGATTATTCATATTGATCCATGATATATTCCTCTTTACACACCTCTTACTGATTAACTTAGATCAACCTTATTTGGCTTCCTTCCCAATTATCCAAGAAGTGTAGTATTAATGATATGAATGGATATGATAGTTTGAATAATTATATTCTTGAAAAAAATTATGTTTAATTTTTTGTATTCAAATGTAATACAAAAATCAAGTATATGGCTAGTTTATGAAGAATACTAAAATATTTGGTACCTTGGGATGTAATTACTTGTATATTATACCAATATAATAAATAATACACTGGCTCTAAGCTACATTGTCAAAGGTCATCACTTTTAGTACCCATAAAATTTAGTAGAGGACTTTAGAACTAGATTTAGGAAAGCATATATTTTATAACATAACCCTATGATAGAATTTTATGATAAGTATAGAAGAATTACTTGAAGTTTTTGTACAGTATAGATTTTAATAATTTTCCTAGAAATAAATATTTATCTTAATAACAAAAGTAAGTGTGGTTCTAGAAAATTTTTACCTATGGGTAATAACTTTTGATAATACATGTTGGGATTAACTTGAGTGTTACCTGGTACATGACAATGTTCCTTAATGTGAACCGACTTTGATACTCCTGAGGGATATTCTTTGGATAATTCACATTTTCATTACAAAAAATTTTGAATGATTTTAATAGATGGTGTGAATGAATGGATTGTCCAAACCTAAGGTTTCTTAGATTAAAATTAAAGTGTTGTGATTTATAAATATTATAAATGATTACATCATTTTCCCATTATCATTATTCTTGCTCACACTATGAATTTTTCGTAAATTCAATGGCTGGAACCTAAAGGAATCATGTTAATACTGAATATGAAAGAAAATATGGTGACTATAAGAAGACAAATAGAATGTTGAATGCAGTTACACATAACCTTATTATGAATAATCAGTTATCCTGGAATATGATTAATAACTTATAACATAACCAACTCTCGGAATCCCCAATGAAGGGAATGATGGAGTTCTCTAAGTTATTGAGTGGTGGATGTCATGGATGGAAGAAGGATGGATTTCCCTCATGTTATAAATATGTAAGGAGACACAAATGAATGTTCCTCAAAGTAATGGGAAAATTTTTTATGTTTAGAAAAGAAGGGTATAAAAAATGAATTGCTGAGGAAAAATGTAAATTATGATAGAGGGAAATAAATATCATACTAGGGATCTATTTTAAGATCATTTCCTTAAATGTGGGGAACCTAGTAGTTATCTGAGTTGGTGCACTCTTTAAATGGTTAAATTGTAGAACAAGTACCAATGTTGAAATAAAATGTTTGAAGTATTTATGTTTTGGGAATCTAGAATTATATTTTAGAAGTAATTTTACCAATGGTATTTTGGTTATAAGATTCATAAAACACCTAATGATTGAGGTAAATATTATAATCATATATGTATTCATTAACATAAGGCTTATGGAGATCATCATGGTTTTATGAGTTTGATATTGACTATAAATTCAAAGTCTTTAACACATTATTTTTTGTAATGTGATGGGAGGCTAATATGTTTAAGGATATTTTTGGAAAATAATTATGGAAAAAATCATATTAGTTTAGTGTATAAAAATGTTATTTGAAGAAGAATGACATTAATTTTTTTGGACATATGATTAAAGGAATTGGTAACCATTATGGTTTATCATTCATTTTATGTTATAGTAATTATGGTTCATCACAATTTGGGAATTTTATAAGAATTATTGTAATATGGTTTTATTAAAACGACAACCCACATACGGAGTAAAAACCCGTCACATCCAGCAAGGTTGTGGGTCTTAAACCCACAACTTAAGAACAATAAGGTTTTATTTCCTATGACTTTCCTATGATATTTCATCATTAATATATAATTGTGTTTACTAAAATGAATTGATGAATAAAAATTAATGTTGAAAACATGGTATTACTATCGAGGTTTAGAGATTATTAACTTGTAATAACCATATTAGTTTTTGAAAATAGTTAGATATATAATAAAATACATGAAACTCATTTTTAGATCTTACTATACATTAAAATTTAATTTTAGTGATTTAGAAATAAAAAAATAATTTTGTATATTCATTTTTTAGAGTAAGTGATGAATTGGAAATTGATCAACGTACTACCAAAGGGTGAAATTATTAATATTAAATAGAAATATTTCATGTGATTATATTTCATTATATTATTATATAGTAAAATAACTCATCAACTTTAGGAAAATAATATTGAAAAAAATGTTATCATATTACCTTAAAATCTATTGAGTCATATTTTCTCTTAAATAATCACAGATTTATAGTTTTGAAGTCCTTAACATTATGTTGATCATTTAATTTCTTCTAATCAATGACCTATATCACTCTCTATAATTTTTTTATGAATTTCTTCCATGTCCATACCATCACTTTTCATAAAATTTCTCTTACATGGGAACCTATATATGTGTTATTGCAAATGAACTTTGCATTTCCCATTATCTCTAATCTAGAGGTTATGAAATTAACCATATTACGATATTGAATATTAAATAATGGTATTACCAAATTTCAAACCCATTATGAACAAGATCATATTTAAATTTCAAGGATGGAGTTTCATAATGGTGAGGATAATGTAACACTCTGAGATTTTAAAAGAATACCATTGTATTCGATAGTGCATGTGACATGCAACACTGAGACTAATTGAATCATAATAATATATACCACTATAATATAGTTGTTAAATTATAGGGTTTGAAAATTAATAACTAAAATATTAAAATTATTGTTATATATTTATTATAAATAAAATAATAATCATTTAATAGAAACAAAAATATTTTCTGAAAACTGTATTTTTCAAAAACACAGTTTAGGAACGCTTTTTATCATTATTTAAAATTAATTTTTACTAATTTTCGAAAATTTATTTGATAAAATGAACCTAATTTTTGGAATAAAAGTATATTATTTAACTTTTGATTAATTTTTTTATTTTTCTAAAATGTTTCATTTTTTCATTAATAGTGAAAAATATTAATATTTATTGAATATTAAATTTTCATTTATATAATTTACATAGTTAAATAATATTTTAAATTGGATTTCATACTTATATTAATGGAATTTAAAAAAATGGTTTTAATATTTTGAATTATCATAATTTATAATATCTAAAAAGGTGAACTTAATTTTTGACCATTATGAATAGTAAAAATAGTAAAACTTTATTATCATGGTTCATGTAAAATATGATTTATAGGGGTTAACTAAAAATACATGAATTAAAATGAAATATTAATTTTTAAAACACCAATTTTATGGCCATATTCTAACCATATCACATCTAAGTTTCTATAATGTTCCATTTTGGAAGCTTGTTTCATGATAAAAACATCGTTGTAACTGATTCTTTGCAAAAAAAATCCATGTGTTTATTATCACCCACTTATAAAAGGACACCCACTCACCTCCCCTGTTAACACATAAAAATCTATTTTCATTAATAAATAAAATAATCACTTCCTTAATCAAATATAAAAATTCTAGATCACTAGGTTTTATTATAAATCTGACATAGTAATGCTTTTTGGTGCAAACCTAGTGAAGTTGTCCGAAAAAGAGGTAACATTATAAAATAAGAATTTTATATTCTAATTCATTATCCATGACATAAAAATATTATTAATACATTCATTATATTAAAACCTTAATATCATCCATGCACTGTGTTGGTATTGTGTTACAGTCATGACTAATATTCATCTTCTATTCAATCAAATGGGAAATGAAATCATCGATCATGTGTACGGTGGACTACTACCTCACAAACTGATGTAAATTATTTCCTATAACCATATTTAGAGGCTAGATATAATTATATATTTAACAAATTTATATGATATTTATGATATTATTATGCTTTTTTATTTGTAATATCACATATACCATCTTACTTTCCTTGTTGTTTGAATTACAATAACGTTGCTCGTGTGTACGGCAGACTACAGCCTTGGGAAGTGATTAGATTCATTTTTTCCCTTGTTCATTAACAGATATGTAATAAGAATAAATTTAATGAAAATATTATATATGTATATAAGAAATTATATTGATTCTTTAAAATCAATATATATCTTACTTCCATACGTTTTCACCCGTTATTAAAATAATAATGTCCATTGTGCGTATGTACGACGTACCGTCCCCACAAAGTGATGTGGTAAATTATCCATGTTCAAACTTCAATAATGATTATAAAATTATATCTACTGAAAAAAATGATATTTATAAAATTAATATAGTTATTTAGATGATGGACCTGTATAATATTCTCAAGAACCCTAACTTTCATGACAAAACACGCATGAGAAAATAATGCAATTAACACTCAAAATAATGAATGTACTGAAATATTATTAATAAATAGTCATAAAAGGTTATAAGAGTGTCATAAATTATATTATAAATATTAATATTCTTCTATTATAAATTAATAAAATGATTAAACCATTATATTGGAGTTTTAATCATTATTAACCAAAGGGAAGTTCGATGTAAGGGACTTAATCTCAATTTCCATTCATTGAGGGTTATTATAATGTTCTACACAAAATTTATTTTATATAGTTTACATACTACCCATTTTACATTTAATACCATGATTAATTAATTATTCATAGTATTTTATGTTTCAATTTTTATTCATTCATCCAATAAGATTTGACTTGAAAATTACCAAGTGCTAAAGAATTTCACAACTCAATTTATTTTCATTGGGTTATTTTAATTCTTTATTATCATTGATATTATTTGACTATGTGAGTGTTTAATTTTGAAATTTTCTGTTTTATATCCACTTGTCTTATGTGAATTTTCATTTGATAAGAATAATGGATTCATTTCTTAATTCTCACTTCAACGTTATGATCTTTGTATGGGTTTATTTCACAATATCATTTTAATCAGGATTATTTATGCTTGAATTTCAATTAAAGGGAATTATTAAATCATTGTATAATGAACCCATTTAATTTTAATATCGTATATTTATTCATTAATTTTTCATGTAATAGATCCATTTTCACATATTTGGAACATAAAATTATTGAGAACATTTTTTTAATAAATCTTACTTCATTTCTCTTTTTAAGAGAAAATTCATTTTCTCCCAAACACACATTTACAAAAAATGAATCCAAACTCATTTTAAAATTATATAAATGATTTATTAAATATATTTTTATCCATGATTTACTTTTTAAAAAACATATTCAAAGGAATCTATATGTCATTTTCTGATCATATCCTATTTGGATATTACTAAAAACATGAAAAAATAATTATTTTAACCTTTATAGAATATTTGGAATTTCATACCATCATGAGGACTTCATTTCTTAAATAATTCATCATATTTTTCAATTGTTATTTTAAAACAAAAGTAATTTCTAAATATTTTATGAAATTTTAATTTTTGAAAAATATATTTTCAATGTGAAAATAATATTTTCTTCAAGAATGTTTATGAAGATATTTTTATGGTATTTTTATTCATCAATTAAAACAAATATTTATTTTACTTATATTACACTATGGATATGTTGTATTGATAGGATCATTATTCTTTCAGTGGATGTTTTATTATCATTTTTACAAAGTCAAGTATTGGTAATCACCGTCTTAATTAATTTTTTTATTCATTAATTTTCCCTTGAAATAATCACTTTCCTGTGATCATTGAATATTAAATTTTCCCAAGATATCCATATTATTAATCATGGATATGTTTATTCTTTAAATTTTAATTCATTCCTACATACAGTGTTCTACATTGATTGTTTTTTTATACAAGAAAATATTGATAAATCTATATTATATAATCAATACAGATAGTTAATGATAAGGCTCATTGTTAATGAATTGAATTGAGTATTTTATATATGTGAAATACATTGGACCTATTGTGATGGGTGAGGACCAAAATTATATATCCCCTCAATGAACTGGTGGGTTAATTAGTTGAATCATTAATCTATCATAAAATAGGGTTTATCCTATAGTTTTAAACTATATTCTAAAATTTCTTGATAATAATAGTATCATGATTCCTAATATCATAGAGTCCAATAATCAATCATTTCATTCATTAAGAATTATTTCATTAACCATGATGTTTTCACAATTATATTATCTCTGGATGTATTTCATTATCATTTATCTATTAAATGGAATGTGTTTTCAGTTATTGGCCATATTATATTTATTATTCCTTGTGTATTCATGATTGTCAATTTATTTACATGGAATTGGTATTCAGTTATTTACCTTGTCATGTTAGTTATTCCTTATATATTCATTTTAGTCATGTTATTAAAATGGTGTGTGTGTTTATGTATTTATATTTCCAAATTACTAATTATTTATCTATTCAAGATAGTTATTTTATTTAAAAGAAAGGTGTGTTCAGTTATTTACCTTTCAATTTTGATTATTTTTTATCAAATCATGATAGTCATGTTATTGATTAAACATTATTTTTCATATTGATTATGTTTATTTATTAATGACAAATTTCACTTTACATAACTCTAATTAAGCATCAGAGCACACCCTTATTTTATTTTCATACGAGGAATCCATGTTGTGTACTTTGAATTATATTCAAGTATATAAAGAAAATATTGATATTATTGAAGAAAATGCTATAATATATTTATTCAAATTTATTAAACCACTCAATTATTTATCTATTTTAACATAAATACTAAACTAATGGGTTATTCGAGATGTGATTCCTTGTATCTTATGCCAATGTAATAAAGCATACACCAATTTTGGGCTACTAGGGTTGGGTTTGTTATAGGGTAAATTACAGGATTTGGACACATAGTTTACAAAACCATTCACAAACCATGTATATTTCACTATAATAGGGTTTAAACTTCACATTTTTTGTTTACATGGTTTGTCAAATAGTGAAAAAAATTGGTATATTTTATAGGAATGGACCTAAAACAATCCATAGTTTGTCTGGAAGTTATAAAAATTAGTGATCTAACTATGTATCCCCAACTTCAATCGATATATATCAATCTATATAGTTTCCTCACATGGTTCACCCTAATTCTGAAGAAGTTGTGTTTCAATTCCCAATATATAAACACACTCTTCTTGGATTCCATTAAGACCAACACGGTTTAGTAAAACCATTGACATTCTATATTCCTCTATGAAATACCTATGTGATGGTGTCTAACATGATTTCCCATAAACCATAAGGGTAATTTGAATGGTTTCCCAAAAATATATAGGAATCATGAAATATTAGAAAAAACCAAAAACATTCAAGGTAAAATTTTGAAAAATATATTTAAATTCAGAATATCCCATAATTATATATTTATTAGAACAATAGAGACACGGGGTTGTCAAATTAAGGTCGATACATGAGAGTCATATATGTATAGTAAAAACCTGATATTTTATGAGAATTATTCTTTTTAATTTCATTTATGTCTTGTGTTGTACGCGACACCAAAATTAGCTTATTCAATATGCAACACCGTATACGCAACACTATTCTTGGCTCGTGTTATACAAAATTTCAAGTTCGTTTGATAGAAGTTATTCTACGCAACATTGAGTGTATATATATATATATATTCAATGTATAAATGAAATACGGTTGGATTCTATTATACAAAATAACAAAGGAATCTTGCACTACACGCAACCCTGACTTGGCTTTCTTTACACGCAATCGAGACCTTCCACGATAGCGTGTGTTGTACGCAATACTGAGTTTCACTAAACAATGATATGTTATTAAAATATTATAAAAACTAGCCATAATGAATAGTAATACCCACTTTTTGAAATTTTATTTTTCAAAATGGACTTCATTTTTGGATTCAGAATATCGAAATTAGTCTAGGGTGAATTTTTGGTATTTTTCTGAAAACATTCAATTTTTGATGAATAGTGAAAACACTGGGTTACTATTTAAAAACAAACTTTTTATTTAAATAATTATTTATTTTATTTAAATTTATTTTGGGTCAAAATTGATACATAATACCTATATAATTTTAAAGTAATTCATTAGAGTAATTTTATAATAATTTTCGATATATAAAAATTTTATTAAACTTTTCACCGTCTTTTACCTACCTCTTACGAGCTTTTTGCAAACCTACATAAAACTTAATTTTACCACTTCTGTGAGTGGAATTTCGAAAATCCGAGAGACACGGTTAATATCAAGGAGTAAAATTTGGTTCAATAAGTTAAAAATAATTTTTGGTGAATAGTAACTTTTTACTTTTATTTACCACAGTTAAAAGTAAATATGGTAATTAAGGGTAAAAATGATATTATTATTACCCTAACACATGTTCTAATTCTATTAGATAAGTATAATTAGACCAAAAACATCCTTAGGAATAAAATATTTCCATTTAGGTCCACTTGGATTAGATTAGGACATTTATTATTATTTTATTTAAGGAAGAGTTAAAATAGTTAAAATCAAAGTTTAATAACTAAAACATTTTTAATATAGGGTTATACATAAGATAAATTCGAATATAAATATTAATTATAAATATAAAAAGATTTCCTACATAATGGTATTTTATTTATAATTTTTAGACAATAAATATTTTAATTTATTTATGACACAATGGTGATGCAGTAATTACCTAAATAATGAAATATTAAAATAATTGATATTATAAATACAAAAAATAAATTTAATTGGAGACTTTTTATGAATTAAACTAATTTTATAGGTTAATATGACATGTTAGTATTTATTTAATTAACGTTTTTTGAACTAATCATGCTGTTATGATTTTCAAAAAAAAACAATTACCAAATAGTGTCAAAATTGACATAAAATAGTTTTTAAAACAAATATTATATTATTAATTGTTATTTTATTTCTAGAAATCTAAGGTTCGGCCAAATGACTTAGATAAAGTTATATATATTAATAATGAGCAACTTGGGGTTCGTTTGGCCTGTTATAGTAAGTTTATTAACCTTATAGTGTAAGAAAACAAGAAGACACTGTAAAAGTAAAATTACTTAACTTAGAGTAAAATCTAAATTATAAGGTTAAAATAGTAACCTAAACTTGTCTAAAATTTATTTTTTGAGATTATTTCGACCCATCCCCACCTGATATTTTAATGAAATCAATTTGGAGCTATTATAAACCGAATATGACTTTATTGTAGAATAATATTTTAAGTTCTTCCAAAGGTGCCCCTCTCCTCCCTTATAAAAAGGGCACCCCTTCCCTCTTCTCTTCACACCCTTTTGAGCCTTAAAGCTCATACAAACCCTACCAATTACTCTTCTAAACCACTCTAGTTAAATCATAGATGTTCTGGTCTTCTCAAAAGTCCAACTCTAGTGCCCTAAGAAGAAGTTTAAAGGAGGTGCGTCGAGGAAGAGGTAATCTCTTCTACCGACTCTTTATAGTTTCTTTCTTCTTCTACTTCCTCTTATTTAGTTGTTTATTTATAAAGTAATAACATCATTATTACTTATATACTGATATGTTATTATAAATATGAAACAACCCTATTTCATCTTCTATCCATCCTACAGAAAATGAAATCACCGCGCGTGCGTACGTACGGAATACCGTCTCCACGCCATGGTGTAATCAGTTTTTCCACCACCACCATACTTGGATGGGTATAATGGTGTAAAGAATAACTATATATAATTATTATAATATCATACTGATTCTATGATATTATATCATCCACTCCAATACCATTCAATAAATATGGGAACGATATCATTACTCGTGTGTACGTACGGATTACAGTCTCCACGACGCGATGAGATTCATTTTTCGTGTTAACAATTAAATAATGATTATAAAGTATATATAATAAGTAATAATGAAATATATGACATAATAATTATACTGTATTTATGTGTATATATATATATATATGTACATCATCTACTTAATTCCATTCAATTCAATAAGGAAACGAAAAACAACATTCATGCGTACGTACGGCCTACCGTCTCCATGAACAGTGTATTTCATTTCATTAACCTATCTATTATATATGTATATACCGAATATATATGATATATAACTCATGATTTACATTCTGGAAGTAATTAAATCATGATATGATTAAAAATAGTATAATGAACAACAAGTCCAAACACGTACGAAAAATGAAAATAATATTACCCCAAATGTTGCTTTTACATGGAATTGAAAAATTAACGTGTAATATAAATACATAAGTGAACCATATATGATATCATAAATATTATTATTATAGCGACCCGTCCTTTTCTTACATTACTATTACATTATTTCAAAGATAAAAAACATAATAGTATTACACATATAGGATCCAGAGGTTTAGTGTCTTGGTCAAACTAGGACTATACATGACAAATACAACATCAACCATAAACATTTATTTAATTTCTTCTTCACTAGCTTCTTAGTGGAACTTGTCCTATCCTTAGTATATGTAGCCACCTGAGGATATATATCAAAAGGGGTGATCTAGAATCCCAGTAAGAGGATAGATAAGAACAATATAGCAAGGGGTGAGCATAATCATGACATAGGAAAATGATCATGAACATGAGAGGAGCATAAATAAAAGACTTGAAATGTGGAAATGCATAAAAATGAAACATCATGTCTTAGTGGTTAACTACCACACATACTTGTGAACCAAGATAGAATCCTGTTCACACATAATTTCACATTTACTCGTGAGATTCATCACTTTACCCAATGCATTGGAGTGCTATATAATTCCGGAAGCACCCGTCACATTTAAACATTCATATTGCGCTATATAATTCCGGGCACACCCGTCACATCATAACATTATCATTTATCATTCTTGAAAAAAAGAAAATATAACATAAATCAAAATAATTAACCCATGAAAAGGAATGGGTTTCATATCATAATAACACATTCATAAACTTTGGGTTTCCAAAATAAATAGGGAATAACATACTTAATACAAGAATCATCAACCTTGAATGAGAGGTAAAAGTTGAGTTCTTAAGAGAAGAGTTCTTTCAGAAAACACATGGATTGCCATAAACTTCAGTATAAAACATGTATATCCCAGAAAAGTAAATACAAAGATGAACAAATGATCTTTAAGAAGTGACCATATCAAAAATATAGTGAAAGAGGTAGAACCTGAAGGATGAAAGTTGGGTTCGAGAATTTCCCCTTACCTTGTACTCGAATGCCTCCTTCTCTTTAATGTCCTGTATAATGACATTATATTCATTAATTAGAAATTCCAGAACCTTTTATAAATTAATAGGTTTCATTCTGGTTTCATTATGTCATATTATGTTCCTTTGGATGACTTATAGAGTTTAAAAACATTGTTCAAGGATGTTCGTTTTTATGGTTTTCTTGAGTGGTTCACTTGTATTCTTAAATTGATGTTTGGGTAGATCATGGGTAAACATCCAGAACTAATATTACATGTTATTAATGATATTACAGGATCTTTAATGATTTTATAATGAATTATATTAGATCCATGTGGAAGAATCATTAGATAAGAATTTAATGATGGTTATTTAGGTTAATTTGAGCGGTTTTTGGATCACAACGAACTTGTTTTAACTTTTCACTTAGTAATATGGCCATAGGTTATTTCCAGAACATAAAATAGAAAATATTACATATAAAATATTCTGTTTCAACCATAAAAATGGTTTCATGACCAGATCTGAAGGTAGAAATGGAAGAAGAGAGCATGTTTTTTTTGAAGGTGATAAATTAACACCTCATGAACAACGTTCTCTTTAATAAAATAAAAGGAAGAGGGAAAGGGTGTGGGTTGATATAATATCCCATTAGAATCATAAAATTACAGTATATTTATAATACTGGAGTTACAAAACAATTTGGATGAATATAGGTGGGGAGAGATCAAGAAAGGAACTTGAACTTGAAAGGAAATTAAAAGAGAAGAGGGAGAGAAATTACCTCTAGAATCTTCCTCTTGAGAACCTCCTTAAGGTCCTAATCTTGGACTTTTGATGGGATCAGCAGCTTTTGGACGTGGGGGAGGGGCTAGGGAAGGTTTTGGGGCAGATTTTAGAGAAGTCTTGGAGATTGATAGGTGTGAGGAAAAGAGGGAGTGAAGGGTGGCTTTTATAGTGGAGGGGAGAGGGGTTTCCTTAATATAAAATGGATTAGTTTATTAATTTCACCTAAGACAAGGAATAGTGAGTCTTGAATGACCAATAATAGTAATTTTATAATGTAATCCCGAACCAAGTGGGCTTACATCAGCATAACATCATCGATGACTCAATTAATACATTATTTAGCTTTTATTGTGAATTATCGGATTCTACTATTCATCAAAAATTCAAGTATCTCAGAAAAATCCCAAAAATTTACCCCAACAATTTTTCGATGTGTAGAATCTAAAAATTATTTCCATTTTTCAAAAATAATTTTCTAAATATTATTAATTTAATATTTAATTAAAATCATAATTTACTTTAAAAAATAGTTTTTAAGATTAAAACTGATTTTATAGTTCTTTCAAAAATTACGTAGGGTCTTATAAAATTATCTAAAAACTATTATACATTGATTAAATAATTTATGAATAAATTCCAGGGAAATAAATATTCTTCTAAATTAATTAATTAATTATAATTAATTATCTTGACTTATAAAATACCAAAAACGTTTACTATGGTTAAATTGTCACTTTCTAAGATGTCTAAATTTTATTTTATTATTCATAGGTAATGTTACTCTTATTTACTATTCATAAGGGTCATATTACTATTCATAAGAGTAGGTCACTATTCATAAGGGTAGGTAACTATTCACCAAATATTATTTTTGTTTCATTAGACTCCAAAAACCATCTTGAACACAACCGTGTATGTCGGATTTTCAAAATTCCAAACATAGGGGTGAAACAATTATGTTTAAAGGTCACTTATCACTTAGTATTTCATTATTTTGTGTTTTTATGACATAAATATAAGAAGTGAATTTTCCATTGAAAAACTTTGGGTCGTTACATTCTTCCCCCCTTAAGAAATTTCGCCCCTGAAATTTCACTTTACACAAAAAGGTAAGGGTACTTCTCCTTCATTGCCTCTTCTGGTTCCCAAGTTTCTTCCTCAAACTTATGGTTCTTCCACAAAACTTTGACAAGACGGGTTTTCTTTTTTCATAGAACCATATCACTTCGTTCTAGAATATTTACTAGCTTCTCTTCATAGGAGAGATCATCTTCGAGTTGCACCACCTCTGAGTTTAGTACATGTGAGGGGTCTGGTATGTACTTCCTCAGTAGTGATACATGAAACACATCATGAACTTGATCCATATTCGGTGGAAGTGCAAGCCGATAGGCCATAGATCCTATGCGTTCAAGGATCTCAAAGGGGCCAATATACCATGGGCTTAGCTTCCCTTTCTTCCTAAATCGCTTGACTCTCTTCCATTGAGATATTCGAAGAAAAACTGTGCCTCCAATGTCGAACTCCAATTCCCTTCAACGGTTGTCAGCATAGATCTTTTTCCAACTTTGAGCATATTTGATGTGTTTCTGGATGACTTGAACCTTATATGTCATCTCTTGAACAAGATCGGGTCCAAGCAGCTTTCTTTCTCCAACTTTATCCCAATAGGTTGGAGTTCTACATCGCTTCCCATAACGAGCTTCATACGGAGCCATCTGAATACTCGAGTGGAAGATATTGTTGTATGAGAACTCAACCAATGGGAGATGTTGATCCCAACCACATTTGAATTCAAGAGAGAAGGATCTTAGCATATCTTCAAGCGTCTGAAAAGTTCTTTCAGATTGGCCATCAGTTTGGGGGTGATAGGTCATGCTGAAATTTAATTCAGTACTCAAAGCATGTTGAAGGCTCCTCCAGAACTTAGATGTGAACCTTGGATCACGGTCAGAGACAATTGAGAGTGGAACACCGTGCAGTCTCACCACTTCCTTCACATATATCCTTGAAAGTTGTTCAAGCGAGAGGTCTTCCCGAATAGCGATAAAATGGGCAGTCTTGGTGAGTCGTTCAACCACAACCCATATCGTATTATTTCCCTTTGACATTTTCAGGAGGCCTGTGACAAAGTCCATAGTAACATTTTCCCATTTCCACATGGGTATAGGAAATGGCTGCATCATACCTTTGGACTTTTGTCGCTCAAATTTAACTTCCTAACATACCAAGCACCTTGATATATATTCCGCAATCTCCTTCTTCATGTTATCCCACCAGAAGTGTTCTCAGAGATCACAGTACATCTTGGTACTCCCATGATGGATAGAGAAAGTTGATCTATGTGCATTATCCAATAGCTCCTTTATCCTGGGTGACGAAGGCACACAAAGTCGCGTTCCAAACCGAATCACACCATCATCGTCGATATGGAACTCTTTCAGATTTCCTTCCTTTACTACATTCACCCTCTTTTGTATTTCCACATCATCCCTTTGTGCTTCCTTAATCTTCTCTTGGATGGATGGTTGCTCAATCATTTGGGCAAGGTAGGATGTATCCCCTTCCCTTATGATTCCCAAATCCATCCTTTTCATATCCAATAAGATATGGTCTTTCTCAATACGCAACATGGATAGAGTAGCAGGTTCTTTTCTGCTTAGAGCATCAGCTACCTTGTTCGCCTTCCCGGGATGATAGTGAATAGAGCAATCGTAATCCTTGATTAGATCTAACCATCTCCTTTGACGCATGTTGAGCTCCTTTTGTGTGAATATATACTTTAGGCTCTTGTGGTCAGTGTATATGTCACACTTCTCACTATAAAGGTAGTGCCGCCAGATTTTCAAAGAAAAAATCATAGCTGCCAGCTCTAGATCATGCGTCAGGTAGTTCTGCTCATGGATCTTCAACTGTCGTGAGGCGTAGGCTATCACATTATCATTTTGCATGAGTACACAACCCAAGCCTTTCTTTGAAGCATCACTGTATATCAAAAAACTTTCTCCACTTTTCGGTAGTGTGAGTACAGGTGCAGTGATCAAACTTCTCTTTAGCTCCTTAAAACTTCCCTCACATTATTCTGTCCAGACATACTTTACCCCTTTCCTTGTTAACTTAGATAGCGGGCTTGACAATCGTGAGAAGTTTCTCACAAAACGTCGGTAGTACCCAGCTAATCCAAGAAAACTACAGATTTCTATGACACTAGAGGGCATGCGCCATTCCTCAATCACCTCTGTCTTTGAAGGGTCTACAGAAATTCCCTCACTTGTGATCACATGTCCCAAGAACGTGACTTGATTCATCCAAAATTCACACTTGTTGAACTTGGCATACAACTTATCCTTTCTCAATGTCTCCAACACAAGTCTTAGATGTTCTTCATGTTCCTCCTTTCTCTTGGAGTAGATGATAATATCATCGATAAACACTACCACAAATTTGTTTAGGTGATGTCTAAAGAATTTATTCATCAAATCCATGAAGATTTTAGGGGAATTGGTAAGTCCTAAGGGGATCACCAAAAACTCATAGTGCCCATACCTTGTACGGAAGGCAGTCTTTTGAATATCTTCATTCTTCACCTTTAATTGATGATATCCAAAATGAATATCCACCTTTGAGAAGTATTGATCTCCTCTTAACTGATCGAACAAGTCTTCAATCCTTGGGAGAGGATACTTGTTCTTTATGGTGAACTTGTTGAGTTCCCGATAATCGATACACAACCGCATGGTTCCATCCTTCTTCTTCACAAAGAGCACTGGCGCACCCCAAGGTGATGCACTAAGGTGTATGAAACCTTTGTCCAGATGCTCTTGCAGCTGCTTCTTTAACTCCTCCAGTTCGATAGGATCCATCCTATAGGGACATTTCGAGATAGGAGTATCTCCAGGTATGAGTTCAATTGATAACTCTACCTCATGATCTGGGGGAATTCCGGGTAACTCTTTAGGAAATACATCGTTGTATTCCCTTATGATGGGAATTTCCTCAAGGTTGGCATTTTCTTTCAACTCAACCATTTGGGTGAGGTATGCTTCTTCAAAGGGAATCAACACCCACACCATTGAAGGATTTTTCAAAGGAGATTCATGATCTTCCTTGAATTTGTAGAGGATCATGGGATGGTTCGGAATATGAAAAGATATTTCCTTTTCCCAATAGTTGATATGCGCTCCATATAACGAGAGCCAGTCCATTCCCATTACAGCGTCGAATTCCATCAAGGGAAGTATTACGAGATTTTCTGGAAGAATCTTCCCACATACGTCAATAGGAGAAGAGTCAAACACTTGGTTTGCAATGATTACACCACTTTGTGTTTTTACAGATATCTCTACTTCAAGGTTTCGGGGCTTCGATTCTATAGTTCTAGCAAACATGCAAGATATAAAGGAATGCATAGAACCAGAATCAAATAAGACTTTTTCCATTCTGGAGTGAATAGAAAGTGTACCTTGTATGACTTCATTATCATGCTCCACCTCCGTAGTAGTGATGGCATAAGCCTTCCCTTGTTCCTTTGGATTTTGTGGCTGTTGATGCTGATTACCCTCGAGAGATTGAGGTTTAGTGCACTGGTTTGTATAGTGACCTTGCTCCCTATAGTTATAGCATTGAACCAGGAGTGGTTCTCTCCTTTAATCGGCTACATTATCCTTCATTTTCATGTCTTTTAGACACTCTTGAGCATGGTGTCCTTCTTTCCCAAACTTGAAGCATTTCCCCGTCCCTTTGAGGCAGTTCCCATGGTGCAACTTCCCACATTTTTGGCATGTGGGTCATTGTGTTTTCTTCCCACCTTTGTCACTAGATCCACTGGCTTGAAACTCCATCTTTCTTTTCTTATCACCATAGCCATGGGACCACTCTCCAAACTCTATCTCCACTTTGAGACCACATCGAACAACTTCTTCATGACTCACAAAGTCTCGAATTGCAAGAGACTTTTGAAGGTGTGGTTTTAATCCACTAAAGAATCTATCAATTTTTCTATCATTGTTGATAACAAAACCTGAAGCATACCTTGTGATCCTTGTGATATTTTCTTTAGAGGTTGTGACAGATTCTCCTCCTTTTTTCTTGAGATCTATTAATTCTCCCTCTATCTTCATGTGAAGAGTTCGTGGGAAGTACTTATTAAGAAACATTAACTTAAAGTCTTCCCATTCCATCTCTTCAATTTCCTCCCTTGGCTTGGTGTTCTTAATCAAATCCCACCATTGATCGGCTTCTCCATCTAGACGATAAACGACTAGAGTCATCTTCTCTGTCTCAGAACAGTGAAGAACAGAAAAGAACTTCTCCATGGAGTTGACCCACTGTTCTGCAACTAGTGGATTGGAAGATCCACAAAACGTCAGTGGTCGTTGACGCATAAAACATTCGATTGCCAGTTCCTCCCTCTTCGGTGAAGGAGGAAGTTCCCCATTATTATGGTTATTATTCATAACCTGAGATAATTGGGTAAGAATCTCCATGAAGTTTTGAACTCCACCTCCCAAATCATTGGGGATGTTGTTCGAGTAATCGTTTCATTGTCCCTCGCACGAGTTGTTGGCCTGATTTCTCCTGGTTCCCACCATTTTCTAAAATAGAAAATGTTAGAACAAAACATAAGTAACCAAGTCATGAATAACTTATTAATTTAAACAATTATACCAAAAACATAACATATGGGATCCCTAGGTAAATACTCTTGTGTGCATTCTCATACAATAAGTTTTCTCTAGGGTTCACTAATCCTAATTCCCAAATTAACTACACCTTTCCTCTGATACCAACTATAGAGACCCGGCCTTTTCTTACATTACTATTACATCATTTCAAAGATAAAAAACATAATAATATTACACATAGAGGATCCATAGGTTTAGTGTCTTGGGAAAACTAGGACCATACATGACAAATACAACATCAACCATAAACATTCATTTAATTTCTTCTTCACTAGCTTCTTAGTGGCACTTGTCCTCTCCTTAGTACATGTAGCCACCTAAGGATATACATCAAAATGGGTGATCTAGAAGCCCAGTAAGAGGATATATAAGAACAATATAGCATGGGGTGAGCATAATCATAACATAGTAAAATGATCATGAACATGAGAGGAGCATAAATAAAAGAATTGAAATGTGGCAATGCATAAAAATGAATCATCATGTATTAGTGGTTAACTACCACACATACTTGTGAACCAAGATAGAATCTTTTTCACACATAATTTCACATTTACTCATGAGATTAATCACTTTACCCAATTCATTGGAGCACTATATAATTCCGGGAGCACTCATCACATTTAAACATTCATATTGCGCTATATAATTCCGGGCACACCCGTCACACATGCTTTCCACAAAGAATATATAACATAAATCAACATAATTAAACCATGAAAAATAATGGGTTTCATATCATAATAACACATTCATAAACTTTGGGTTTCCAAAATAAAGAGGGAATAACATACTTGATACAAGAATCATCAACCTTGAATGAGAGGTAAAAGTTGAGTTCTTAAGAGTAGAGTTCTTTCAAAAAACACATGGATTGGCATAAACTTCATTATAAAACATGTATATCCCATAAAAGGAAATAAAAAGATGAACAAATTATCTTTAAGGATTAACTATATCAAAAATGGAGTGAAAGAGGTAGAACCCGAAGGATGAAAGTTGGGTTCGAGAATTTCCCCTAACCTTGTACTCGAAAGCCTCCTTCTCTTTAATGTCTTGTATAATGACATTATATTCATTAATTAGAAATTCCATAACCTTTTATACATTAATAGGGTTCATTCTCGTTTCATTATGTCATATTATGTTCCTTTGGATGACTTATAGAGTTTAAAAACATTGTTCGAGGATGTTCGTTTTTATGGTTTTCTTGAGTGGTTCACTTGTATTCTTAAATTGATGTTTGGGTAGATCATGGGTAAACATCCAGAACTGATATTACATGTTATTATTGATATTAAAGGAGCTTTAATGATTTTATAATGAATTATATTATATCCATGTGGAAGAATCATTAGATAATAATTTAATGATGGTTATTTAGGTTAATTTGAGCGGTTTTTGGATCACAGCGAACTTGTTTTAACTTTTCACTTAGTAATATGGCCATAGGTTATTTCCAGAAATTAAAATAGAACATAGTACATATAAGATATTCTGTTTCAACCATAAAAATGGTTTCATGACCATATCTGAAGGTAGAAATGGATGAAGAGAGCATGTCGTTTTTGAAGGTGATAAATTAACACCTCATGAACAACGTTCTCTTTAATAAAATAAAAGGAAGAGGGAAAGGGTGTGGGGTGATATAATATCCCATTAGAATCATAAAATTACATTATATGTATAATAATGGAGTTACAAAACAATTTGAATGAATATAGGTGGGGAGAGATCAGGAAAGGAACTTGAACTTGAAAGGAAATTAAAGGAGAAGAGGGAGAGAAATTACCTCTAGAATCTTCCTCTTGAGAACCTCCTTAAGGGCCTAAGCTTGGTCTTTTGATGAGACCATCAGCTTTTGGACGTGGGAAAGGGTCTAGGGAAGGTGTTTGGGCAGAGTTTAGAGAATTCTTGGAGCTTGAGAGGTGTGAGGAAAAGAGGGAGTGAAGGGTGGATTTTATAGTAGAGGGGAGAGGGGTTTCCTTAATATAAAATTGATTAGTTTATTAATTTCACCTAAGACAAGGAATAGTGAGTATTGAACAACCCAGAATAGTAATTTTATAATGTAATCCATAACCAAGTGGGATTACATCAGCAGAACATCATCGATGACTCAATTAATACATTATTTAGATTTTATTGTGAATTATCGGATTCTACTATTCATCAAAAATTAAAGTATCTCAGAAAAATCCCAAAAATTTACCCCAACCATTTTTTGACGTGTAGAATCCAAAAAGGATTTCCATTTTTCAAAAATAATTTTCTAAATATTATTAAATTAATATTTAATTAAAATCATAATTTACTTAAAAAACAGTTTTTAAGATTAAAACTGATTTTATAGTTCTATCAAAAATTACGTAGGGTCTTATAAAATTATTTAAAAACTATTAGACATTGATTTAATAATTTATTAATACATTCCAGGAAAATAAATATTCTTTTAAATTAATTAATTAATTATAATTAATTATCTTGACTTATAAAATACCAAAAACGTTTACTAAGGTCAAATTGTCACTTTCTAAGATGTCTAAATTTTATTTTATTATTCATAGGTAATGTTATTCTTATTTTCTATTCATAAGGGTCATATTACTATTCATAAGGGTAGGTTACTATTCATAAGGGTAGGTTCCGATTCACCAAAAATTATTTTTGTTTCATTAGACTCCAAAAACCATCTTGAACACAACCGTGTATGTCGGATTTTAAAAATTCCCAACATAGGGGTGACAAAATTATGTTTAAAGGTCACTTATCACTTAGTAGTTCATTATTTTGTGTTTTTATGACATAAATATAAGAAGGGAATTTTCCATTGAAAAACTTTGGGTCGTTATAATTATGATTCTGTTACAAGTTAATAATAGGTTTAAACCCACTATACAAGAGTCTCGGACACATACAGAAGAAATTGGACATAAGGTAAGGGATAACTATTCCAATCTCGTTCTTATTCGAGATTGTTATTTGTAAGTATTTACTGGGGTTATTGTTATCATCCATGTCCATGTTTTCTAAAAATGTTTTCATGTATTTTTAAAGTCATTTTTACCCATTTTTGAAATTTACCACATGTTATGAAAGGAATATTACTTTTGTTTACCACACGAGGAACTTTTTGACTTTTTCAACAAAAGTACGAGAAAAATTTTATTTTTAACTTATATGGTGTGAACGGATTTTTACAGTTTCATAACACCTCATTTTCATGAAGAATACTCTACAAGATTTTATGACTATTTTCAAAAAAAAATTATTTTAAAATTTCATGTCATTTTGTGAAAAGAAAATGATTTTGAAGATAAAAGGATATTTTCCTCAAAAATTCATTTCAAGTGCTTTATCAAAACCATTTTCCATCTAAGATGACATTATTTCATATGTGTATGTTTCAAGTATAATGTCTCTATGATTTACATGGTTTCACTTCTCTTTTGATGAAATGATATCCATTTTTTATATGGATTATGTTATGATGGGATGATGTTTATGAAACCCAATTTATTCTTTGGTTATGATGAATGATTTATGTTTATGTTGTGGAACACGTAAGAATTATTTCATTATGAGATGGGTGGGACCTATATCTCCCTCCAATGCATTGGGTAAACACTACAGGAAAACCGCCTCTTACCGGCAGTTTTTTTTCCATATAGTGGCTGTTTAAACCGCCGTTATATGGTTTGGCGGCTGTTTACAGAAACCGCTGCTAAACTTGGCGTTGGCAATCTATTAGCGGCGGTTTTATGCATTTCGTGGCGGTCAAACAAAAGAGTCATAGTACCTCATTTCACGGCGGTTTTTGGTAAATTTAGCGGTGGTTTTAAGGGCTATTTAATTAGCGGTGGCTATAATCTCCGTGAAACTCAGGCGTTCCAGTCGCCTTCTTAGCGGTGGTTAAAACCGCCGCAATTGCCGACGTGATTTTTCGGCAGTTCTAACTGCCGCTAAACAGTCTTCCGAATACATTTAGCGGCGGTTAAAACCACCGCGAATTGCTGACCCGGAAAAAAAATGCATTTCTGTTTATACTCCACCACTGCCCTGGAAAACAAACCAAACAACACATACAACATATATATAATAAGGACAAAATTTATGCACCACCTACGCAATATTCATAAACACCCTTTCATTTAATGATGATGAAAAAGTTGATCCAATTCAATAAGGATACCTAAAGCATACAAAATACCTAAAATTATGGATTTAGAATGAAACACAAGATAACATCAAATGAAACAAGAGATTGGGGGTCACATGAATTTATACTTATAGTTTACAGATGATCAAAATTGAAAATATTTGATTCCATAAAAGTATCCCAATGTTCCAAATGATAATTGAAATCCAGTTAAGTAACATGAATACTATTTGAATTGGTAATGTCCAATTTAGTCTCGAAAGTTATTCTTGTATCCTGAAAACTATAATATATATGTAGTGCGAGAAAAAAAAGATATAATCATCTAGGTCTTAATGAAGTCTTCAATTTTAGGTGAAAATGGTGTGTTAATGTGCTGGCCATCAAATAGAATAAACCATATAACCCCATACATTTCATCTAAATAATCCTTTGTACACCATGGATTACTCATCAAATAATTGATCCAATATTATCATATGGAACTGTGTTCAACAAAAAATTAATGTAACCCCACTATAGATTAGACGTTACTTTTCCACTCTCACAACCTTATATCTAATTAGCAATGCTTCCATCCCATCCAAACAAACCACGTCACATCACATCAAATCCTTCCCATATACAAATGGGTTATCACATCACACAACATCCCAACAGCAGTCACCTAGGCCATCACATCACATCACTTACCACCAGTAGACACATAGTCCATCACTTCACTATAAATCATACTTGTAGACAAATACACTACCACCTAACATCTCTTCCCACCCACGGACACATATTCTGTCAAATGGCATCCAAACTAGAACAAGAGTCTTAAGGTATCATGACTGTGATGGACATAATCATTGTCCCCTCCTCCTACCATCAATTACCCCACAATATATCACATATAAACACATAACTTATCACTCATAGAAATTGGGTCTAATAGATCAATTCCCATCGGAAGGCACCATGGACATGACATCGTTTCTATGAATTCTCCAACACCAACATGTGTCACTAATTCTGAATGAAGTGAGAGGATGTGTGTGAACCCATGCCTAAATTTCACCACCATCATATTTATTGGTGAAAATACCTAAAACTCTAAACCTTTGAGTAGTGGTAATTTTATATAAATTATGATTGGTGTATAAAATAATAGAAACATCCATGGTATATAGATATCCCACAATACCTAACCTATGTGTCCACATAAACTACACTTGAGCTTATTAGTTCACCACACCATAACACAAATCAATAATCACAACCAATTAAATCACTATTTGAATCACCCAAGACAATCACAACACTATTAACACAACATTCCACTTTACACATACATGTTTCACCACCTTTATTTTTTATCCATTACAATTCAAATAACACTTTACATTTTCATTTTATTAATTTATAACATATTTATTTCCAATAAATATTTTTTATTTACTAACCTAGATCATTTAAATTATCAATATAGTTCATCTCATGGATAACCGAGAAACTGACATATCCACTCCATGCTACTACTAATTCAACTCACAAAACTATCACCACAACACCACACATCCACCATTGTTTCCACACCATGTTGCCCAACCCATATCACAAAATCAAATACTCCTTAAAACCATCATGAAACTCTATCACCACATACCAAATCAATGAATCTGCTACAAAAACATTATTCTACAACCACTACACCACATCCATGACCCCATAACCATGTACCACAACCTCTTCATAGCACATTTCACTACTACCAAAATCACATACATGAAAATCGACCAAAGAATCACATCCCCTTGTACTACACAACCAATCTGGTCAATAACATCACCATACAACTTCCTAAAACATATAGTGAAACACAATAAGATGAATTATCCACAACATCACAGATAACGACTTCAATGAATATTCATGGGAATTATCACATATCATTTTTACTAATCGTGGTTATCCCCACACAAAAAAAATACATCAATGGGACACCAATTACTATCCAAAAATATATTCCTTTTATTTTTATTCTGGTAGAAATTACATTACAACATTGAAAGTGTCCTCAAAACATTACAACTATATTACAAACATAGTCCCAATAGTACTTATATTTGGAATTGGATGTAATCATGCATAGATATCTCAAAAACATATAATAATTCAGTAAGGCATGAGAAAATTACCCATTATCATAAATTTATATTTTTCATAAATTATTTTATTATTAAAAAACCCTTAATATTTAATTTAAAGAGAGAAAGAACTTGATTATACAACACATATAATATAGAAGATTGATAATGGGTATCCTCTACCACATGGAAGCAGTCACTTCTAACTCTTCATTGTAGGATGAAGAAAAATAAACTCAAAAACCACAACCACACATGGAAACCATGCATGAAACTACACCTAAACAAGGGGTTGTAGAAATGCATGCACATTCACACACCAAAGAAAAATACCACCTCTATATTGGATCTCCAAAATAGGTACATAATGAAAGAAATATAAAAATAGGAGAACACACCATGGATATCCAAGAGGAATCCACCATATCCCATGAATCAAATAAAGGATGAAGTGGGATATATTTTTTCCTCAAGACACCTAGTTTTCACTCAGAATGATAGTTGGGTATTATGTATTAAATACTAGAGAAAAAATCTAATAAAACCTCATTTAAAATATTGAACTCGGATAATTCACATTGTGTATCCAATTCATGACATGAATTCCCATATTTCAAAATTCCCATGAATTTCATGTATCCTCAGCTATTTATTATTACACATAATGAATTTGAATATCATGTCCGGAATTAAGTGAGATATTTAGACAAGGGTGTGCATCAAAGTTCTAATAAATTACCATTGATTAGTTCATGGATTGATTAAGTGAGAAATTTAGACAAGGTGATCACACAAAGAGGTCAAGTGACATGATCACATGATTAGGTCTCTTGTATGGTTCTTGTGATGAGGTCATGAAAAGTTGTCTTGCAAAACAAACGCACGAGAGATAGGGTTTTGAGAGCTATGGAGCTTCATGTCACCGGTCAAATGACCAGCCTCTCACCCCCTGTTTGGACATGCAACACTCTAATGAGTCAAATTCCCAATGCTGAATTTACAACAGAAACATCAAAGAGCCTATTACCATAGATCATCTAACCAATGAAATAAACACATCATTCTCTTTACCACCTGAGGTTATTGTGATCATTCAAGGTTATCCACTAAAGCTCCTCCAAGACCAATGGTTTTTTAAAGGTTATATACACCACACATGTTATATATACAAACCAACCTTTCCCATATTTGTTCAACACATCAACAATACTACTCATGGTCCAATGATGCATCGTCACCCTCTCCACCTCCATCTCCTGCTTCCACCTGTAAGAACATTATATTGAAAATTAAATATTGTTGCATATTTATAATTAAACTTAAAACCAATAAAAGTTTTCAAACTAAATGATTGTTATTTTTTGTGATTTACCTGCTCACCACCACTCGGTGCACTACCACTGGGGGCATATTTTCTCATCTGCTGAGATAAATCAGTCAACGCTTTCTGCATAGTGGATATCTGAGCCCCTTGGTCTTGAACTGTGGCTCGTAGAGAAGAAATCTCCCTCTGAGAATCTTCAGGTATGGTCTGACCATAACCAGGAGTAGATGCGGCTGGAATCCCTAATGGCCTTCTAAAGACCTCAGATGGTATGGGTCCCAAACCCATCCCGCGCACTCTACCAGGATGCTCCTTCCTAAGGACTTGAGAAACCGGGTCATCCTGGGAGACTGAGTAGGACTGCCCAGGACTGGCATCCCATAGTTCTTTAATTTTTACCTATAAATCAAATATCAATACATATTAACACAGTAAAAACTGATAATAAGTTAAAAATTTGACTTCATACCCCAACTTCTTTGGTAGGCTCATTAACAAAAGAGACATCTGATTTTCTGTGAACATCCAACCACAGTTCAGTCCGGGAGGCTTCGTGCCCTAAATTATGTGACTGGATTAAGCAAAGATAAATCAAAAATTCAATATATTAAATAGATAATATTTTATTATAAATATTTAAACTATTTAAAATATTACCAATGACATTCGGCTTCTAGAAAAGCTTTTTGAGCCCACCGTGTGAGGGGTGACTTGCTTCGCCCTGTTTGATGCATTCTGTCATGAAATATCCTGAAATAAATAAAATGAAATTTAAAAGTAATGTATCCAATGTCATATCCTCTTCATATACATGTAATAATGTAAAATGAGGATAATATAATAATATATATTTCAATACCATCCGCTTCTCATCACGATGTCTGTCAAAAAAAACTTTCCACTGCTCTTTCAGTACCCCACTGGGTAGCTTGTCATACATTTGTTCCAAGGTCAACGAAGTATCGTTGACATCACACCACAATCTCCATTTGAAATCTTTCCATTTTTTACCGAGATTTTTCAAAGTCCACTTCCGTGCTATCACATCAGCAACTATGAAGTGGAAGAACATCTGTATACAGAAATTCATTTTGAACATATTAGTAACACGAAATTCAATTAAACCATAATGTAATAAAATTACCTTTATTTGAGAATTGAAAACTTCATTTTTCCAGTTTGGAGGCATATGTCTCCAATCATCATATGAAATGGGAAGGGAAATGGGCTCCGCTGCCAACTGACCTATAATATGGCCAAGTAACCCCGCGAAATCATCCATAGGGACTCCATAAGAATAAAATGGCACGACTATCTTTTCGCCATTCAATTTCCAAACATCTGAGCTTTTTAAGTGTTTCTCCATGGTTTTATTTTTGTTATATTAAATGAGAAAAGAATTAGTATAAACAAAATGCAATAAATTTATTTAATTAAAATGTATACCTATGATTGTGACCCTCCAGTGTGTCCGGGATGAACTGGAAGGGGTCTGTCGCCACCCAACTGATGAGGCACCTGTAGGGGGAGTCGACGACTCAGCCTCTAATGGGAGGCTCTCTGATGGTGTGAGAGATGGTGCAGGGGGAGATGGTGCGGGGGTGTAGGCAGCTGGTGCCTCAGATGTCGTGGGGAGTGACCTAGATGGATCGGCATCCGTCGCAGGACTAGAAGAAATTGTATACCGCTTCCTCCTTGGCATTCCTGTCATTTAATCAAATAAAATTAAGTTCAGAATATATATTTCAAAAAAATTATGCAGAAAAAAAAATTAAAAATGATAATAGATGCCCAGTACTAACAAACCAAATATATATAACAATGATAATGAATGACTGCAGAAATGAAACAAGTGGTTGCTACATGAATGAATAATTGTACATACAATCATTTTCCCCTTCAATAATGTCGGTTTCCTGCTCCATTGCTTCATCCACTTCATTCATCCTTGCAAGACTAATATTTTCAATATCATGATGGAAAAATAATTCTGCTTCTTGTTGTTGATGACATTCAACTTCAGATGTCAAATCTTCCACTTCATCACCCATATCATACAAATCTCTTTATATTACGTGAGTAACTACACTCCACCCTTCATCCACAACATCATTCACATAATATACCATTTTTTCTTGTGATGCTAAGATATATGGATCATGCATTTCATGATCACCAACATCCATCAAGCGAGAGAAGTTCACAGAAGTAAATTGCAATGAATCTATTTTAACACCTCTGATAATATCGACCCATTTTCATTTAAATAAAACAACAGAAAAATGTCCATGGTAGTTTAATTCAATAATATCATGCAGCTTTCCATAGTATTCCACTTCAGCAAATGTAAATATACCATTATTTTGTGTTTTCAAACCCACTTCTCGATCAACTATACGAAATCTAAATCCATTCACATTATAAGCGTCGAACTTTCTAACTTGATTTATAGGACCTCTAGCAAGAAACTTCAAATCTTCTGACAAGTCTGCTCGAGTATCAGTATTCATGATCTGAAAAAAGAAATATAATTTAATAGATTTACAAATTGTATGTGTCAAACAAATATTCTTATTTATTGCAATATTTATGAACTTACACGTCGTGCAAACCATTCTACAAGCTCTTTATTCACAGATTTCGTTATATCTTTCTCATTTCGTGTTCGGCCTCTCATTCATCTCTTTGTTTGTATCCTCAGCTCTTCAATAAATGGATCTGCAATTTCATTATTCAGCAGTACATATCTATGTGCCTGTAATAATTCAAGTTCTGTCAGTATCACATTTGAGGTCCTCCCAACTGATCGGACAATAGCAGGAAATATTTTTGATTTCTGATGCATTTGAGATTGAGTTAATGTGTATTCAACACATCCAACTCGATAAAATCTTATCTCAATATCATCTAAATACCTGGAACAAAAGGTAAGACATTCCTCGGCCAAATAGCCTTCAGCAATAGAACCTTCTGGTTGAGCTTTATTTCTCACGTATGATTTCAAATGCCCAAGATATCTGTGAAATAAAATAATAATATTATACATTTATTTAAATGTCAAAAATTGTTTACTTAACTGGAAAACATATAAATAAAATACCTCTCAATTGGATACATCCATCGATAATGAACGGGGCCTCCTAATTTAGCTTCTTCAACCAAATGCACAGTTAAATGCATCATGATAGTAAAAAACGATGGAGGAAAGATCATCTCCATTGCACAAAGAGTCAATACAAACCTCTCCTGGAGGTTGTCAAGCTGAAATGGATGTACAACTTTCTCACATAATTGCCTGAAAAATGTGCAGAATTGGAGTACAACAGCAGTAACTTTTTCAGGTAATAATGTACACAATGCCAATGGTAGTAACTGTTGTAACAAAATATGAGAATCGTGACTTTTCAATCCATGTAACTTACAATTCTTCAAGTCAACACACCTCGAGATGTTACTCGAATACCCATCAGATACCTTCACATTCTTTAAAATTCGAAGGAACGTATCTTTATCCCTATTTTTCATTGCGAAAATGGCCGCAGCATACTTTTCATTCTCATCTGGCCAGATATCGCGTTTTATGTTCATTACTCGTAAGTCTTTGCGAGCATTAAGATGATCCTTCGACTTTCCATGCTCATTAAGTAATGTGAAAATCAAATTATGACAGACATTATTCTCAATATTCATCACATCAAGATTGTGGCACAACAAATTAAATTCCCAATACGAAATTTTAAAGAATATACTTTTTTTCTTCCATTGTTGGGTTCTGATTTCACTTGACGATGCACTTCGGACCCGTTTTCCACTATCATTAAAATGATGAACCTTCCCAAATTCTATTTCAACATTTTCAAGTTGTGTCAATATTTCAGAACCGGTTAACAACTTTGGAGGTGGTCTACGATCAATGAAACCATTAAATTTTGATTTGTTCAGCCTAAATCTATGAGATGCATCGAGAAATCTTCGATGGAATAAGAAGCACCATTTTCTACTGTGAGGTATCCGTTTGGGCTCAAAATCAAAGTTACAAACGGGACAAGACAAACCCATATAAGTGTTCCAACCAGATAAATTCCCAAGCCCAGGGAAGTCACTAATGGTCCACAGTAAAGCAGCATGCATTTTGAACATTGTTTTAGAACAAACATCAAATGTCTCAACACCGTTACTCCATAACTCCTGCAATTCTTCAATCAAAGGCTGCAAGTATACATCAATATCATTTCCAGGAATTTTTTTCTAGGAATAATCATTGAAATGATAAAAGATGATTGTTGCATACACATCCACGGAGGCATATTGTAAGGGATCAAAACAACTGGCCAAATGCTATAACTTGTACTCGAAGTCCCAAATGGGTTGAATCCATCGGCAGCCAATCCCAATCGAACATTCCTAGGATCAGCTGAGAAATCTGGATGTAATGAATCAAATGTCTTCCATGATTGGGAATCTCGTGGATGTCTCATTAACCCATCATTGTTATTATCTACAGAATGCCACTTCATGTGTTCGGAAGTTTTTGATGACATGAATAATCTTTGCAATCACGGCTTCAAAGGAAAGTAACGCAAAACCTTTGCAGGTGTGTTCATTTTCTTCTTCTTCATGAAATTATGTTCAGTCAGACTTCCAACATCACCCTTTGACTTCCATCTAGAAGAAGAACATTTCTTGCAATTCTGTCTACTGGAATCCTCTCCCCAATAAAGCATACAATCATTGGGACACGCATGTATTTTTATATAATTCAGACCAAGCTTGTTAACAACTTTTGTCATATCATAAAAAGATTCTGGGATTTTTTCTTCAAGAAATGCATCACGAATCAATTCCAATATCATGGACATTGCCTTATTTGTAATTCCACATAGACATTTGATATGGTACAACTTCAGCAGAAATGAAATCTTTGAATATTTCAAACACCCACTATACAACTCTTGATTTCCATCGTCAACTAAATCATGAAATGCATTTTTATCAGTGAAGTTTTCCGTTACATTTGGCTCTACAGAATCAATAGGAGGATCCAATGATATGTTCCAATCTTGATCTACTTGTGTTACAGTCTCAAAAACATCACTTGTCACGTTGCAATTTGTAGCACCCTCTTCTGGTTGTTCTGATATGTTTTGATGCTGATAGTGGTGTCTTGCAGTTCCGAATGCATCATTTATGAGGTTTTGCATTTCATTTTCCATTGTCAACGAACTTGGGACCTCATTCTGTGGATTAACATCAGTACTCAATCTTTATGTATTGTTCGATTCTCCATGCCAATTCCAAGACAAATATTGACCAGGGAATTGCTTCAGTATTAAATGTTCATAAACTTCATCTCTCTTCAACCATGTTCTAAATTTATATTTAGGACATGGACATCTTATTCTCCCTTCAACGGATCGATTAGAAATCGCAAAATCTAAAAACTCATTCAAACTCTTAACATACTGAGGTGTGTTCCTCAGTAATGTGATCCAGCTTTTATCCATGTATATCACAATGTGCCTACACAAAATATATGATAGTGTAATATTGCAGAATCATAATATAATAAAGATGACCAATTGATCATAAATTATGCATAATATAATAAAGATGATTCATTGATAACATTTACCACTTACTTAGCATGCCCAGACAAACCAAACAAGTCTGGTCCTTAGGAGACAGCGTGAACACCTCATTGAGGAGCATTAAGAATATCGGGATACACAATTATCATAACACTGTCAATCACACATTTATGTTGCCTCAAACAATTTCTATCCCCCACTACATTAATGAGATACATTGGTCCACTCAGATTACTTCCACACCCTCACAAAAAATACTACAACTTTCCTGAACATCTCATATACTCACATGCTTGGTCATCTCAATTAAATGTTTTATTTAATTTTCCATATCTAGAAATGGGATACCAGTCGGTATTTATAAAACTATCGATCACACATTTATGTTGCCTCAAACAACACCCCATTGATGTGTGATCGAAACTGATCATAATGCATTTTAAACCTGAGACATTATGTGATTGTTTAGGCTTGACCTTAGATGTCCTCCAAGAGTAATGATGTTTCTCAATGGTTTCATACACAACCAACCATTTCAAAGTCGTATTTCCAATGACAAAGAAGACTATCTGGGTACCAATCCATGTACTGAATATGGTGTGAGGTAAATTAAGTAGGCCACCACTAATGGTTTCAAATGCATAATCTAGTACACGAATATAAAACAAACAATAGTGTGCAGGTATATCAAAATTAAGTGTCACTATAAATATAAATCCATGTCACACTTAGGTTTCTTAGGAGACACTTGGCACAATCTCAAACCTTAGAGATTTCATGTAAACATTGGTAATAATATCCACTTTGAAATGCACCAACCTAGAAAAGTTAGTGGAATACACTATAACAATACATTCCCATTTTTATAATGTTAGAAAGTATCAGTTCTTTTCCACATGTAACATTTTAGGATAAAACTATACTTTATATATTTTCTTGAAGGATTCCCACGTAAGATCCTCATGAAATATAGCATGCACAACTGAGTCTCACCATTTCCATCCCAATCCATCAAGAATATATGTTGACCCCCACCCCTTAGATTCTTTGGGAATCTTTAGAATTTTAAATCTCCTACCAATCTACTCAATCCTCTCCTCATATTTCTAGATTCCATTATCATCATGAAAGATAGGTGTATTCTTGTTAGTAAATTATGAGTCATGATCCACTACTCCTCTTGGGTTTTTAATACCTTCATAACCAAAGTATGAATAGTGCATATTATAACTTCCACTAAAGAATATACCACTAAGGGATTATCCTATTAAACCTGTCTCACAAATCCATCACTTAGATTCATAAGACCTCTTCTAGTACAAATCGTCTAAAAAATACAAGATGAAAACCCCTTTAGTCATGAGAAAATTCCTAAATCATAGAACAACTTCCATAATCCATATTAATGATTTAAAATAATAATAATTTTATGAATTTATTAATTCTATTAATGAAATATAAAACATAAGAAAGGAATAGTTTTTTTAAATAGACACCAAATCTAGTTTATTCAATCAACCACAAAGACCAAGTGACAATATTTTCAAAAATAACTAACCACCCATAGTAAATTGAATTCATACATGGAGGTGAGATGTCTAGGCACCATCCCACACATATTAACTAAATTTTAGTGCTACTAAATCTAGTCTACCAATGACACTAAACCAAAACTATGAAGTGTTGTAACATTCCAGGCTCAATAATCCTTTTGATATCAATTTATAATGAACCGACTAGGGAAAACTAGGCAAGTCTCCCAAGAGGGTCTTATACATGGAGATGTCTAATAAAGAGACATGAAAGTAGTATCTTGTTTTAGAAAATAAAGTTATGAAACCAAATTAAAATAAAAAATAAAGATAAACATCCATTAGTATAAAAAATTCAATCTAAATAGGCCAAACTATAAAGATAAAATAGACAATACTATCATCTCCCTATGTGACCATCTATCACCACCAAACCATCTTTATACAAAGATAGTAAACAAAAAGAGAAAATTACAAGTTCTAATATCAAAAATTCAATATCTCTATCTTTAAAATAAATCCAGTTTACATATATTTTTCATAAAATAAAACAATTTTTTAAAATAATCCTTCGATTTTCATAAAAAAACCATATACAAAAAATCTAGGAATATGTTAAGAATAAAAGAAATCGGGTAGTCATAGAAAAACCCAACCATAGATACACTATAATATAACTGTGTGAGCAAGTAACCATGAAAATACCATCATGTGATAATCAAATCATCAATGAAAAAACCCACCATTTGGGATCCAAACTATGGGTTTACGTTCTAGACATGAAAGAAAATCCCCAATCCAAGATTAAGGTTGATTCAACTAATATAACCTCTAGTGGAATTACACACAAAAAAGTGTCATAAAACCTCTTGTGGAATTACATAAAAAAAGAGTGAGATGTATATTTCCAATGCATCCAAGGACACCTAATGTTCCAAGTTTTTCAAAATATTTTTAGAAACCATGATCACATATAATAAAACAATTTTAATAATAAATCCTTTCGAATTCAAGCTTGAAAACCCATTTTAAAAACAAATCATGCCTTTAAAGAATTTAGTCAACCACTTTTCGTGAGAAAAACCATTTTTGAAGAAAGACCTCTTTAAAAATATGTATATTTTCCATAAAATCCATTTAAATCCATCAATTTCATGAAACAAGCCAAAGAAATTAATAAGAATATAAGGAAATTTTAAATTAGAACCACTTGTATAGATACACCTACCTTGTAAACATAAGGAACCTAAGATCCTTCGACAACATAAATTGGAAACAAGCAGATATTCCTCAAATAGAAAAAGAATGAGGGAAAACCACAATGGATTGATTGATAACACATATTATTTATGAAACCATCGAAACCATATCACACAACACTACCAAACCAAGAACATAAATGATAAAGAGAGTGAATGATATTACACGTACCCAAAGGAAGACAACCCACCACACTAGTGATCAAATGCCCTAAGCAAAGAAATATGGTAGAGGAAGATACCCAATATTATCTAAAATCTTTCTAGGATTTATGAGGGAGATCTTCACATTGAATGGAAGAAGAGTAATATGTAAATCATGATAAAAACCATTGGTTCTAAATAATTCATGTCATGAACCCCTTTCATGGTGTGAATTCCACGATTTATAAAAATACCCAAAAAAGTATCCTTAGTTTGAATTAATCATAATCAACCCATGAAAACCTTGAAAATGTTTTATGACTTATAATTCTTGAAGCTCTAAACCAAACCCATAGTATCTACCCTGTAGTATATTCACATTGTGTAACAAAGTCATGATTCGAATCAAAGAACCAAGAAATAACTAAAATTTACCAAAATTGAAGGGGGTCACGGGGGACGCCGGGGGTGCGGGGGTCTCTGGAGGCCACGGGGGGTGCGGGGGTCGCCAGAGGGCGCGGGGGGCGCGGGGGGCGCGGGGGTCGTCGGGGGTCGAGGGGGGTGTGGGGTTCGCCGGAGGGCACGGGGGGCGTGGGGGCGCAGGGGGTGCGGGGGTCGCTAGAGGGCGCGGGTGTCACTGGGGCCGGGGGGGATCGGGGAAGAGGGGAGAGGGTTTGTGGGGTAAACGCGATAGGGGTGGGGGAAAGGGTCGTGGTTTTTTAAAAAAAATGGGTTTTGCGGCGGTTTATTAAAAACCGCCGCAAAACCTTTCACGGAAAATGTTTAGCGGCGGTTTTGTGAACCACCGCCACAAAACCGCCGCTAAACCCTATTTTTGTTATATTGAAATATTTATATCTCATGAGATATACATGGATGGAATGGTAAGTTAATCTGGTTCAGTGTTACAGGACTGGAACGAGGAGTGAAATCGATTCAGAAAGGGACTTTTTCCACTAAGATGGTCTTGGAAGCAATGCCTTGGCTACTATGGAAATAATATCATGTGCTTAATGGTTGCCACAATTACATGTTTTATTCCCATGATATTTTATCATGATTGATGTCCCTTATGATATATGCCTTACATACTTCCAATATTTATGTCTTTTCTCAAGATTTTTATGTTTAGATTTTATGTTCAAGTTTTTTCATTCAATTGTTTATGGATTGTTTTATGTTCTCTATGTTTACCCTTACTGAGCATTTGAGCTCACCCTTTTTATGTTTTCTTTTCCCTAGGATATAAAGAAAGGTTTTAGGTAAGAAAACAAAAGGGGAAGATCTTTATGGAAGATGTTGAAGATATTTCACCATGATTAGAAGATTGTGTTCTGAGTTTCCAAAGACACTAAACTATTACAATCCTTGAGTGTTGGTTTTTGTTATGTATTAAGTATTCCACAAAAGTAATTTAATGTCCAAGTACGTCAGGTTTGGGGTCTCTACATGTATTTTATCCTAATACATATGTTTCACTCCAATATAAATACCTTGTTTTTTATACACATTTTCAATTTGGTTGTATGGTAGATAATACTGTTAGTCATAGATTTTATAATGGTGTGACTCTTTTAAGAATCAATAAGATTTGTGGATAACACTATTATATTTTGTGGAATTGAATAGAAGAAATTATATTATATTTTTTTGGATCTAATTGTTCACTAAATGACAAAATCACAAAGAAGGATATATCTTTGTAATTCGGATGTTGAATTAAAAAGGGGAAATAATGTTGGTGATTTTATAGAGTTTCCATATTCAAATATACGAATTATTTAATGTGATTTTGTATAAAATAGGGAAGTAGAAAGGGGAAAATATATCATTCACTAAAAAGGAGTAAGGGAGTAGTATAAGAATAAATTGATACATATAGTTATCATAGAAAGAGAAAATTAATAATTCTAGATATGTTATATAAATTAAGATAAGAACTAAGGATAACTATGAGGTTATCCCATTGAGGGATCATATAGTTCATAACGTATATGAAAATCGATCTGATTATTGCACCATAATTGGTGTAATTTATGTGTATTACTCATTGATGGAATAACATATTTATAAGAGGGTTATTGAGTTTTTTTTCTTGTAAGGAGAGTAGTTAATTCCCTATTAATTTTCTACTGATTTTAAACATTGAGGGTGATTTTCTTCACTCTGAATTGTTGGTGAAAAGATGTGTTCTATGTATATTTATTACATTAAAATGAATCTATTATATGATTCTTGGATTAGAATATTTTTTGTGAACTAAGTAAAATTTCTTCTCTCCCTCATTAATTTTTTTATCGATCTATTTATATTGTGATGGGGTGAAGTGTTACAATAAGTAGTGAAATAAAAAAAATCAGGAGTCATTTGATGAAATTAGCATACCCTAATTCACCCCCCCCCCCGAGGTATTTAATGTAACATACCATGTAATTAAAGAATAATATATTTTCATATCTATGTCTATTTATGAATTAGATAGTGTTTTAGAGGCTTAAAATGAGAATAAATCCAATCTTAAGCAAAGAATACTCTAATATTTTTAAAAGATTGTTTTACCGCCTTTTAATGGAAAACCATTTTTAAATATAACTTTTGACAATTTTATAAGATCTATTTGTCAAAATAAACTTATTATTTATAATTTGGAAATTGAAATTTACTTGGGATAAATTTTTGGTATTTTTCTGACAATGTTCATTTTTTAATGAATAGTGAAAAATACTGCATTTTACTTCAAATCTTCTTTTTCATCTAATTTAATTATATGGTTAGATTATATTTTTAATTGGTTTTAAAGTTTAATTAGAATAAATTTTTACCATTTAATCCAATGGTGGTAATTAGAAATAATTTCACTTTGAAATTGGACATAAACAATTGTCAATCTTTTGATAGATATTGTTTCTTAAAAAACATGCTATTTGTTTTGACAACGGGAATTATATTTAAATTGATTACTGCAATTTATGTGTTTGGAATTTGGTAAAATGGATTCCATATTTTGAATCATAAGGTCCAAATTATTTAATTAAGACTTGTTTTCAGACATTATGAATAGTAACGATGGTAATTATCTTTAATTATCGTGATTAATTAGTAATTGGGTAGTTAAAGGTAATAAAATAATATCATAAAGATATAAAATGACCCCAAAATGTGTCCAAATCCTCTTTTTTGAGTCATGTCTGACCATGGGAAGGTTTTTATCGAACATGAGGTCCCATGGAGTCGCATGGGTGGGATAGTGACATTTATGACATTATTTTTAAAAAGAAGAGAAATATAACAAAGATTTGTATATCTTAAGTAAAACAATTTTAATTTTGTTTACATAAATGATCTCTTAGACTATAAATAATAATTTTAAATCTAAAAATATTTTCTACATAATGGTATTGTTTTATAATTTTTAGACATTAAATAAATAAATTTATTTATGACAAAATGATGATGCAGTGATTACTTCATTAATGAATGATTTAAATAAAATGAAACGATAAGGTAAAATTTAAGACTTACACTTGTCTAAAATATATTTTAGGGTGGATTTATAACCCTTATCACCTTATCCTTAAAATATATCATTTAGGGACCTTTAAAATCTGAAAATCATTTTATAATAATGTAACACTTCAAGACATTCCAAAAGTGACCATCCTCCCTCTTATAAAAGGCCCCCACCTCTACCACCTTACTCACACCTCTAAAGCCCTTTTCTTGCCCAAACTATGCTCATATTATCTCTAAACATCCCTCTATTACTCCTAGAAGCCTCAATTTGGGCAGAAGTCATTCCAAGGAATCCTTTGGCTCAAATCAAAAAGAGTTACCCAATTTAGAGGTAATGTCTTCTCTCGAGTTTCTTCATTTTATTTTCCTTCTACACTCACCACTATCTTCTTATTCTTTGATTCCATAAAAAAACCAGTATCCTCAATATACTAGGATGTTTTTATGAGATGTATTTGGTTTACACATACACACACCTCCGTCTAATGGTTAAAGAACATAATGTTTCTGTGGGTGGCGAATTGCTACCTCACAAAACGATGATTGTTCAATCTTCTTTTAACACCTTTCATAGTGGCCATTATGATGTCACTGTATTTATATATGATATACATGGTATTTATTTTTTCTATATTCTTTTGAATTTTATTTTTAAATCACATTTTTATGCTTTTTAAGCAAACTAAGATTGCTGTTTGTAATAAATGTTGTAAAAAGAATGTTGGGGAATTTCTTTTGAATTCTGGAAAGTGCTTCTAATGTGGTAATATGGGACATAAGGCTCGTTATTTCATTGGAAAAAATCAAGGTAATAGTAAGACCAAATTTGATTTACAGTTAGTGAAATGTTTTAAGTTCAATGAGATGGGTCATTATGAAAACGAGTGTTCGACAAATAGCTCGAATGATGAGAAGCAGTCAGACTACAAGCAGAAAGGTGTGGTGAAATACTTTGCAACTACTTCAGTAGATGTTGGGCCATCAAATGAAGTGGTACCAGGTACTTTGTTTGTTTTTTCAGATTATGCCAATGTGTTGTTTGATTCAGGGTCTACACATTCTTTCATCTCTGAAAAATTTTCTAGTAAATTGGGAATTCCATCTCAAGAAATGACTCTTGAACTTGTGGTAAAAACACCTGGGGTAAATTTTGAGATAAAAATAATTTATTATAATCTTCCTATACTTATCCATGGAAAGAATATACTTACAAACATTATTGTTTTACCTCTAATGGAGTTTGATGCTATCCTGGATATGGATTGGCTCTCTGTTTACCATGCCAAGATTGACTGTAGAGCTAAAGAAGTTTCTTTTCAGAAAGACTTTCAGCTTGTGTACAAGAATGAACCCTTACTGTTGATAACATATCAAGAGGCTGAAAAACTTGTAAAATATGGAAATGAATGTTACCTTTCACATATTGTTTAAAACAAAGGAACCATTCAGATTAATGATGTGCTAGTGGTAAATGAGTATCTAGATGTTTTTTCTGATGAGTTTCCTGGAATAATACCAGATCAGAAAGTTGAATTTAATGTTGACTTAGTTCCTGATGCTAAGCCAATTTTAAATCCCCCTTATCAGATGGCTCAAATTGAACTTTTAGAGTTGAAGGAGAAATTAAAAGATTTATTAGATAAAGGTTTCATTCGACATAGCACATCACCATGGGGTGCTCGTGTCTTATTTTTTAAAAATAAAGATGGTTCAATGAGACTTTATATTGATTATAGACATCACTATTAAGAATAAATATCATTTACCTCATATCGATGATTTGTTTGATCAGCTCCAAAGAGCTCAAAATTTTTCAAAGATTGACTTGAGATCGGGGTACCATCAGTTGAAGGTAAAGGAAGAAGATATTCTGAAGACCGCATTTCGTACAAGATATGGCCATTATGAATTTGTATTTATGCCTTTTGGGTTAACCAATGCACCTGCTTTATTCATGGACCTTATGAATAGAATTTTCCATGAGTTCTTGGATAAGTTTTTGTTTGTTTTCATTGATGATATTTTGGTGTTTTATAAAAGTAAAGAGGAGGATGAAAGTCATTTAAGGGTTATTTTTCAAACCTTAAAAGAAAAGAAATTGTATGGGAAATTCAGCAAGTGTGAGTTTTGGTTACAACAAATTTCTTTCCTTGGTCACATTTTTTCTAAAGATGGAATCACTATTAATCCTACAAAAACAAAGGTTGTTGAAGAATGGCCAAGACCCACAAATGTAACTGAGATTCATAGTTTTCTTGGTTTGGCAGGCTATTACCGAAGGTTTGTTAAAAATTTTGCATGGTTTTCCATCCCATTGACTAAGATAACTCAAAAGGGTGTTAAGTTTATCTGGACAAAAGAATGTGATGATTGTTTTCAGGAATTGAAAAGAAGATTGGTGAATGCTCCAGTATTGGAACTACCTTCTAGGAATGGTGAGTTCTTTATCTATAGTGATGCTTCATTGAAAGTACTTGGTTGTGTCCTAATGCATAATGATCAGGTAATTGCTTATGCTTCACGTCAGTTGAAAACTCATGAGATAAATTACCCTACACATGATTTGGAATTAGCTGCTGTTGTTTTCACTTTAAAAATTTGGAGGCATCATTTGTATGATGTAAAGTGTGAAATATATACTGATCAAAAAAGTTTAAAGTATATACTCACTTAGAAGAAATTGAACATGAGACAGAGGAGATGGCTAGAATTAATCAAGGATTATGATTGCATGATTCACTACCACCCAGGAAAAGCAAATAAAGTGTCAGATGCTTTGAGTCGAAAAAGTAATGCTTTATTAACCATGTTACGTTTGGAAGATGATCCTTTGGTTAATGATTTGTTGAATTTTGGCTTGGAAGTTGTTGGTGTAGGAAATTCTTCTGTTTTGTTTTAGGTATCTGTGAAATCTTCTCTATTAGATAGAATTAAGCAAGCATAGAAGCAAGACAGTGAGTTTCATAAAAAGGCAGAGTTGGTTCAGAAGGGTATGTTACCTGAATTCAACATTGATAATGATTGTGTTTTGATATTTGGGAAGAGATTGTGTGTGTCTTGTGATTCAAAGTTGAAGAGAGTGTTGTTATGTAAAGCTCATAGTTCTCCATTTTCTGTTCATCAAGGCAGTACTAAGATATATATAGATATTTGGGAGTATTACTGGTGGGATGGAATGAAAATAGATATTTCTGATTTTACTATGAAGAGGTTGACTTGTCAACAGGTTAAAGAAGAGCAGAAGTTACTGAAAGGGATGCTTCAGCCTTTACCAGTGCCAGAGTGGAAATGGGAGAATATATCCATGGACTTCATTGTGGGATTACCGAAGACACCTTGAGGTAATAATTCAATCTGGGTTATTGTTAATCGCTTGACTAAATATGCTCATTTCCTTGCTATACGAGATAATTTTTACCTAGATCAACTTTCTCGATTGTATATTAAAGAGATAGTCAGGTTACACAGAGTTCCCCTCTCCATTGTATCTAATCGTGATCCCAGGGTCACTTCTTACTTTTGGAAAGGACTTTAGAAGTCGTTGGGTACTGAATTAAATTTTAGTAGAGCTTTTCATCCTCAATCAGATGGGTAGTCAGAATGAACAATTCAAACTTTGGAGGATATGCTAGTGCTTGTTTGATGGATTATCAAGGAAGTTGGTACTAACATCTTTCATTGGTTGAGTTTTCTTATAATAACATTTTTCATTCCTGTATACAAATGGCACCATTTTAGGCATTATATGGGAAGCAGTGTCGAACTCCACCTTTTTGGGATGAAGTAGATGAAAGGAAGTTGATGGGACCATAATTGGTAGAAGTGATGGCAGAAAAATTTCCGCTGATAAAGAAACACATGAGAATAGCTCAGAGCAGGCAGAAAAATTATACGGACAACAGGAGTAAGGATATCTCTTTTGAGGTAGGTGATCATGTCTTCCTCAGAGTTTCACCATGGAAAAGTGTGATGCAATTTGGTAAGAAAGGAAAGTTAAGTCCAAGGTTCATTGAACCATATGAAATTCTGGAGAGAGTTGGATCAGTTGCATACTGAGTAGCTTTACCTCTAAGTTTATCTCAGGTACATAATGTTTTTCATGTTTCAATGTTAAGGAAGTACATACCAGATCCAACTCATGTTTTGAGTCCAGAGGTAGTTCAGCGGGAAGAGAATCTATCTTATGAGGAATAACTGGTCCAGATTTTTGACCACTGGGAGAAAGTGTTGCGGAATAAGGTGATTCATTAGGTAAATGTTCTATGAAAAAAAATATAGTTGAAGAGGCAACATGGGAATCTGAAAATAAAATTAGGGATAAATACCCCCACTTATTCGATAAGTAAATAAATTTTGGGGACGCAATTTCCTAAATGGGGGAAGGATGTAACATCCCAAGTAAGTAAAGAATAATAGATTTTCATATCTATGTATATTTATGAATTAGATAGTTTTTTAGAGGCTTAAAATGAGAATAAATCTAATCATAAGCATAGAATAATCTAATATTTTTAAAATATTGTTTTACCGCCTTTTGATGGAAAACCATTTTTAAATCTAACTTTAGACAATTTTATAAGCTCCATTTTTCAAAATAAACTTATTCTTTAGAATTGGGTCATTGAAATTTAATTAGAGAAATTTTTGATATTTTTATGACAATGTTCATTTTTTAATGAATAGTGAAAAATACTCCATTTTACTTCAA
Source organism: Viscum album (assembly GCA_963277665.1). Taxonomy (NCBI): domain Eukaryota; kingdom Viridiplantae; phylum Streptophyta; class Magnoliopsida; order Santalales; family Viscaceae; genus Viscum; species Viscum album. The sequence goes on along the minus strand of OY728128.1, from coordinate 1,106,516,485 downwards.
AACTTCTTTCTCATATAATTTAATTATATGGATAGATTATCCTTTTAATTGGTTTTAAGTTTTAATTAGAATATATTTTTACCATTTAATCCAATTTTGGTAATTAGAATTAATTTCACTTTGCAATTGGATATAAACAATTTTCAATCTTTTGATAGATATTGTTTCTTAAAAAACACGTTATTTGTTTTGACAACGGGAATTATTATTAATTAATTAATACAATTTATGTGTTTGGAATTTGTTAAAATTGATTCCATATTTGGAATCATAAGGTCCAAATTATTTAATTAAGACTCTTTTTTTGACATTAGGAATAGTAACGACGGTAATTATCTTTAATTATCGTGATTAATTAGTAATCTGGTAGTTAAGGGTAATAAAATAATATCATAATAATATAAAATGACCCCAACATGAGTCCAAATCCTCTTTTTTGAGTCATTTACGACCATGGAAATTTTTTTACCAAACTTGAGGGCCTATGGAGTCACATGGGTGTGATAGTGACATTTATGACATTGTTTTTAAAAAGAAGAGAAATATAACAAAGGTTTGTATATCCTAAGTAAAACAATTTTAATTTTTTTTTAAATAAATGATATTTTAGACTATAAATATTATTTGTAAATATAAAAAGATTTCCTACATCATGGTATTTTTTTATAATCTTTATACATTAAATAAATTTATTTATTTATGACACCATGATGATACAGTTATTACCTCATTAGTGAATGATTTAAATCAAATGAAAAGATAAGGTAAAATCTAAGACATAAACTTGTTTAAAACCTATTTTATGGGTTTATTTAAAACCCTTATCACCTTATCCTCAAAATATATCATTGTGGGACCTTTAAAATCCGAAAATCATTTTATAATAAAGTAACATTTCAAGACTTTCCAAAAGTGACCCTCCTCCCTCTTATAAAAGGCCCCCACCTCTACCACCTTACCCACACCTCTCAAGCCCTTGGCTCACCCAACCTCTACTCATATTATCTCTCCACATCCCTCTCTTACTCCTAGAAGCCTCAATTTGGGTAGAAATCTTTCCAAGGAAGCCTTTGGCTCAAATCAAAAAGAGTTACCTGATTTAGAGGTAATGTCTTCTCTCGAGTTTCTTCCTTTTTTTTCCTTCTTCACTCACCACTATCTTCTTATTATTTTATTCCATAACAGCACCAGTATCCTCAATATACTATGATGTTTTTATGATATGGATTTTATTTAAAATTACACACACCTCCGTCTAATGGTTAAAGAACATACTGTTTCTGTGGGTGGCGAATTACTGCCTCACAAAACGATGATTGTTCAATATTATTTTAACACATTTCATGGTGGCCATTATGATGTCACTGTATTTATATATGATATATATGGTACTTATTTTTTCTATATGCTTCTGAATTTTATTTTTAAAACACATCGTTATGTTTTTCATGTTGTGGAACTGTGATAATTTCATATGAGGAAGTGTGGACTACCGCCCCCTCAAGTGATGTGACTCATTCATGCCAAACATGGAATTTATAAAGAATGTAATTAATGAACTTATGTTACATATATAAGATATATATTATACTATAATTATAATATATATATGTATCATTTAGTTTTAATTCCTTTAATATGACAAAGAAATGAAAGTAGCATTCATGCGTACGTACAGCCTACCATCTCCATGAACGGTGCATTTAATTTTTTATCTCCAAATGTTATGGAATAGTAAAAATGAATATATACTAGATATATATGATATTTAAATCATTAATACCATTTTGGAGATTATGTACTTATAACTACATGGGAAATTCTTTTCAAACAAGTTCATTTTTGACTCATGTATCGAACATCGACAAAACGTATGATATGAACTCACATAATTAACTAATTATTATAACATGATAATATGTGATATGAATTGAATAATAAAATTTAAAGGAAGTCATTATGTAATTATAAATTTACCTACGTTTATTATTTAGGAATATAAATAACGAATGAGAACAAGTCAGACTTGAGGTAAGGGACTTTTTCTCAATCTCCTTTTGTTGAGGCATACTTGAATTTATATACGACCTTCTTTTATTAGTTGTAAAATAAACCATTTTTACTTTTAATTTCATTCAAAAGGAATATTTTTACATGAAGTGTTTTACTAAATGAAAAAAGTAATGTTTTTGTCTTACGTATGCAGTGACAACGACTTCTCCACCTTCATGACCATTATTTAAGTTTCGGATTCCTCTACAAGCCAAAACTTTTTAAAATGAAAAATAAATACCATGTTTTACTTTTATTTTATTTTGGTATTGAAAATGGTTTTGATAATTTTTTTATTATATCAATGTGTTTTATTGATATATTTTGGTATTAAAAATGGTTTTGATAATGTTTTTATTATATCAATGTGTTTTATTGATATCTTGTGACTGAAATGTGAAAATGTTTTGTTTCCCTTATGCATGTTTTATGTGATACGATTATGTTATGGTTCTTGGGCATTGTTTATGAAGTCAGGTGGTTTCATGATAAACTAAGGGAGGGTGATCCCAAGATAGCTCTCCAATGCATTGGGTAATGCGAAGGAGTTAAACACTAAGGTTTCTCCAAAGAGATTTAGGGAATATACTGTGATGGGTATTCCAAATGTAACCCTGAGGGTTACTCCCTATGTAAGAATGTTATGAATTCCTCAAGTTACCTATATATATTATGATTTCTATGAGTTATTCATAAATATTATGATTTCATGAGATATGTTAAAGTGCTTATGTTTTATGAGTAAAGTATGATTTCATTGATTCTTATGTATACAAGAACTAATGTTTTCTTTCCGTATTTTTATATCCCTTACTGATCTTTTTATGCTCATCCCAGGTTTTTGAAATGTTTTTCATAGTTCAAGGGAAAATTACATGATGTGATGATAGTGTCGAGGAAGTTTCAAGAAAGAAACCATGTTTTATTTTAAATATGTTTCCTTTGGTGGAAAAATGAATACTATCTTTGATGTGACCAGCTTGTTTAAATGTGGAATGTAATGCATGATTTATGATCTAATTCTCTAAAACTCTAAACCTGAAAGGATCCTCAATGTGAATTCCTAAAATAACCCAAGATTAAGTAATGTTTAAGGTTGGGGCCATATATTTACCTTACATGGGACCAATAAGGTGTCATCTCAGCAATGTTATACCTTGATCGAGCATTAGGCTATAGTCACTTGAAAAAAACTATACATCAACTCACTGATGAAATGTTTCACTAAAATTATTCTTTAACATTCAAAACATGCTACAAATATGATTCAATGTAATCAATAATTTGACACTCCATCTAGGTGTAAACTAGTATATAATACAATTCACACAACAATAAAAAGTTACGTAGCCTAAGGAATCATTATAAAAGCACCACCATATGAATGTGAGATGTTTTTTGTAATATAAAATATGATAGCCAACCAATATTCACTATGATGCCAATGTAGAAAGTGATCTCAAAAAAATGTCTGTTCATGAAATTATCACATGATACCATTTTTGGCTAACACTTACACATCAGTTTTGATATTTGAAGCTTCCAGGAAGTATCCTCAAGAAATTTAAAGGCTGGATAAACAAAAGTTATTCATACAGAGGTATTCCATTGGGTGAAAATTCATTCCTAATGGGACAATAATATTTTAACTATTCCTATTTCCTTATAAAATCATTAAATCTCCTAATAATATGTCAATATAGAGTCTAGTCCAAAATAGAGAAAAAGAAAAGTGATTATATGAATTTTAAAAGAAGGTGCATAATTATTAAATAATAAGGAGTAAGAGGATATGTATAAATATAAGGAGAAAACCACTATATTTGTGTATCATAATTTTTTACTCTAATAGTTCTTTAAAAGGGGTTGTGTTTTACTATTTTCTACATCTATATTCTATTATATTATAGTATTTTTCATTCTTATTTGTTTTTTTATTTTATTTTTTATCACAGTGATATCTTATCTCCACAATTATTGATAACTAACTCAAGGATTCTATTATTGGAAGATCCTATGATGATATTATATCCTTACATGATCATTATTGATCATTTTATCCCATGTTTATGTTTTCCCATGAATAGCTAGTTGTAGGGGTTAGTGAAAATTCCCTCAGTACTACTATTTTTAGTTTATATTCATTATCACCTAACTATTCTCCATACCATCATTCACTTATCTCAAAATATAATGGATAAATATATAATTGGGTATAAATTGGTGAGATATTATCCTAGATAGGTGGTTTTATGGGTTATCTCAATTGAGGATATTCTTTACATGCTATCCAAGGAGGAGGTGGTTATGAAAGGTACATGATGATTGTTGAGAGAAATTTTCATTCAAATTATAATTAATGTATATGGTATTTAAAATAATATGGATCACTGTGAACTTTAAATGGAAATAATAATAATTAAATATGTTATAAGGTATCACATTTGGTAGTATTTTAAGGAGTATGACACTTAGAACAAAACCCTTCTTTTTAAAAATTTTATGTTTATGTTTTTATTCATTTTTTTTGTATTTTTTCAAAAACAATCACCATAATATTTGATTTTTCATATTATTTTTAAAATAATAAAAATTAACAAGTTGAATAGTGGATAATAGTGGACATCTCTAATAGAAAACTAAGGTCACCCAATGGAAGACCATTAGAATTTCTATTTTTATAAAAATTACTTTTATAGAAAATTCCACTTGTTAGTGACTCATGATTACCTCATCATTTACTCCTAAAATTAATTCACTTATTGAGTTTATTATCAAGATCATTTAAAAAAATTATGTATATAAATATATCTTCAATTTCTATTATGTACATATATAATTATTTAAAATAATATGTAAATGTTTTATTGTATTTTTAACACCTCTTGGTAGAATTAATTTCAACTCACATTTGTAACTATATATTAAATCTAATGGCTTGGAGACCATATAAATATATTTATAGGGGTATTTAATGTTTTTTTATTTAGCACACACTTGAAATTTCAAATCATATAAATCATATGTTTGAAATAAATACATGTTAATTAATTTCAATAACGATTTATAATTACTATGACACAATATTTAATTTCATAAATAACCTAACACAACCACATAAACCAAAATAACATTATTTTGAAACATCATAGAATATTTTTTTTTCAATGGTCACAATATGGATTTTGAAAAAAAAAATCATCACTCATATAGCCCTTACAAATATACAAGACACTATTAGATATTAAATAAATCAAAAACAAAAACTGACTAGAATCAATTTTTTCTAAAAAATAATCTAACATTATATTCTTCTGGATGTTTATAACATTAGGTAAAAATTTTAGGTGCATAACCCTAATAGAGACTCATTTTATTAATATGTTTTACATTCCATCCAATTTTTTATTTGATAAGTTCCCAATAAATATTTTTTCATCACTTCCCCATGATTCATATAAAATCAATATTAACTTTGCGAAAATACATGTTTAGTAGATCTAATGTAAACCCACCCCTCCTATATATTTTTAATGGGATTCAACTCAAACCCCATCAATATAAAATTAAAATAGTAATCATCTATTGATATCTTTTAAAGATTAACTATATTGGATAGAGTTTTTATTTTATTAATTGTATTCATAAAATTCCATGATTTATGTCATGCCTTCTTATATATATATATATATATCATTTTTCTTTAAAATTATTTTGACCATGGTTAAACTACCCAATAGTAAACCATCACTTATTAAATATTGATACCCCATAATATTTTTTGTCTTTTGATTTCAAATTATTATTGATAAGTTTCTTTAAAGGATGTTATTTTTCTTCTTTTATACCAAACTAATTTATTTTTTCTTCAAGTGAAATTTCCTTGATCCAATAATGATTTAAATAATTCCACAAAAGATGTTATTTTTAAATAATATAAGTAACTTGGAAGTATTCTTGTAACAGCCCAAGATTTTATAAAAAATATTCTTTTTAATTAATGTCTTGTGTTGTACGCTACACCAAAAGGAGCTTGCACAACACGCATCCTTGACTTGCCCTGCATTACACGCAATCGCGACCTTCCTCGATAGCGTGTGTAATACGCAATACCGAGTTTCACTAAACAACGATATTCTATTAAAATATTATTAAAAATAGTCGTTATGAATAGTAATAACCACTTTTTGAAATTTTGTAAATTTTATTTTTCAAAATGGATTTCATTTTTGGATTCGGAGTATCGAATTTAGCCTAGGGTGAAATTTTGGTAATTTTCGGATAACTTTCATATTCTGATGAATAGTGAAAATTACTAAATTATAATTAAAAACAACTTTTTTAATCAAAATAATTAATAGTGATAAATTATTAATTTGAGTTGTTTTAATGTATATTTAGAATATATTTTTACAATTTAATACAATGTTGGTCATTGGATGTAATTTCACATTTAAACCAGACATAAACAAGTGTCAGTCTTTTGATAGATATTGTTTCTTAAAAACACGCTATTTATTTTAACAGCGGGATTTAATTATAAAATTAATTAATGCAACTTCTATGATATGAATTTGGTAAAATAGACTTCATTTTTGAATTCGGAATATGAAATATAGCTTAGGATGAAATTTTGGCATTGTTCTGAAAAACATCAATTTTTGATGAATAGTGAAACTACAAAGTGGTCGTTAAAAAAAATAATTTCTTCATAAATCTTAATTTTACCGCTTCTGTGAATGGAATTTTGAAAATACGACAGACACGGTTGATATCAGTAAGTAAAATGTGGTTCAATGAGATGAAAATAATTTTTTGGTGAATAGTAACTTTTTACTTTTTTTTACAGCGGTTAATAGTAAATAGGGTAACTAAGGGTAAATATGATATTACTATTACCCTAAAACATGTCCTAATTCTATTGTATAAGTGTAATTCGACCAAAAACAACCTTATTAATAAAATATGACCATTTAGGCCCACTTGGATTAGATTAGGACATTTATTATTAATTTATTTAAAGAAGGGTTAAAATAGTTAAAATCAAAGTTTAATAAGTAAATAATTTTAAATATGGGGTTATACATAAGATAAATTAGACTTTAAATATTCATTTGAAATCTAAAAAGATTTCCTACATGAAGGTATTTTATTTGTAATTTTTAGACATTAAATAATTTAATTTATTTATGACACAATGATGATGCAGTAATTATCTTATTAATGAAATATTGACATAATTGATGTTATAAACACAAAAATAAATGTAATTTAAGACTTTTTATGAATTCCACTAATTTTCTAGGTTACTATGATATATTAAAGTTGATTTAATCAACTTAGTTCGAACATATAATTCTGTTATGACTTTCACAAAAATCATATATCAAATAGTGTCAAAATTGACACAAAATAGTTTTTAAATCAAATATTATATTATTAATTGTTATTGTATTCCTAAAAATCTAAGGTTCGGCCAAATGACTTAGATAAGGATATATATATTAATAATAAACAATTTGGGGTTATTTTGGCATGTTATAGTAAGTGTATTAACCATATAGTGAAAGAAAAAAAAGACACGGTAAAAGTTAAATTATTTAACTTAGAGTTAAATCTAATTGATAAGGTTAAAATAATACCCTAAACTTGTCTAAATACTGTTGGTTGATAGGATTTCGACCCATACCCACCTTATCTTCGAAAGAAGACCCTTTGGAGCCATTATAAACCGATTTTGACTTTAATATAAAATAATATTTTGAGATATTCCTAAGGTGCCCCTCTCCTCCCTTATAAAAGGGCACCTCCTCCCCCTCCTCCTCACACCAATTTGAGCACTCAAGCTCGGCCAACCCCTGCCATTTTCTCCTCTCCACTTCCCTAGAATAATCCTAGAGGTCCTGGTCTTCTTCAAAGACCAATCTTGGTTCCCTAAGTGAAGGATTCAAAGAGGCGTTCCAAAGAAGAGGTAATATCCATTACCGATCTTTTCAATTTCTTTCTTCTTCAACTTCTTCTTCTTTAGTTGTTTCATGATAAAGTAATAACATCAGTATTACTTACATACTGATATGTTATTATAAATATGAAACAACTCTAATTAACCTTCTATCCATCCTACGGAAAAAGGAAATCACCGCGCGTGCGTACGTACGGAATACCGTCTCCACGCCGTGGTGTAATCTATTTTCCGCCACCACTTTAATTGGATGGGTATAAAGGTGTAATGAGTAACTATATATGATTATTATAAATTGATATTGATACTGAAATAGTATACATACACTTAAACACAATTCCACGACCATGGGAATGATATCATCGCTCGTGCGTACGTACGGACTACCGTCTCCACGACGCGATGAGATTCATTCTCAATGATTAACCATTCATGAGTGATTATAAAGTATATATAATAAGTAATAATGAAATATATGACCTAATAATGATACTGGAATTATTTATATTTATATGTATGTCATCTACTTAATTCCATTCAATTCAATAAGGAAACGAAAACAGCGTTCATGCGTACGTACGGACTACCGTCTCCATGAACGGTGTATTTCTTTCCATTTACTGATTTATTATATATGTATATTCTGAATATATATATATAAATCATGTTTTATATTCTGGAATTAAGTAATCATGATCTAAGTAATCATATGAATAATTACAAGTTAAAAACACGAACGACAAATGAAACAATTTTACCCAAAACGCTCTTTAACATGGAATTTACAAAAGAACGGGTAATATAATGTCATAAGTGAACCATATATGATATCATAACAATGAATATGATTCTGTAATAAGTCAATGACATTATTTAAATCATTATCTAGGAGGTTCGGACACTTACGAAGAAAATCGGACCTAAGGTAAGGGAAATATCACAATCTCATTTTTATCCGAGATTGTTTATTCGTAAGTATTTACTGGGGTGTATTTTATCATCCACATCCATGTTTACTCAATATGTAATATTATTTCCATCCACCTAAAATTGTTTAAATCCATTTTTACCCTTCGGTGAGTTTTTAGTAATACGTATGAAAGGAATCTTTTGTCGTTTTTCGTACGAGGTACTTTTTGACTTTTCCGACAAAAGTACGAAGAATGTTTTTTTTTAACTTATACGGCACGAACGGATTTCTACTATTTTATAAAGCCTTATTTTCATGAAGCTTCCTCTAAAAGATTTCATGACTATTTTCAATAAAATCTCTTTCTTTTAAAATTGCATGATGTTTTGTGAAAAGAAATTGATTTTGAAGAAGAAAGGATATTTTCCTCAAGAATTCAATTCAAGTGTTTTATCAAAATTATTTTCCATCTAAGATAATAAAGAGTTCTGTTTCTATCCATATTTTTACATTGATTTGAATATGTTGTGATGGAATTATGTTTATGAATTCCTTTATCTTATATGAATTGATTTATGATGTCATGATGTTTCAAGAATCCCATTTTTGTTACATGTGTTATGCGATGATGTATGTTTTATGATTATGTGGCACACATAAGAAAGGATTAATTATAAGATGGGTGGGACCTATATCTCCCTCCAATTCATTGGGTAATGATTTTATATCTCATGAGATAGACATGGCTGGAATGGTAGGTTATACCGGTTCAGTGAAACAGGACTGAAACGAGGGTTACTCGATTCAGAAAGGGACTTTGTCCACTAAGATAGTCTTGGCAATGAGTCTTGACTAACAAGAAATGATTCTCTATGAATATGTGTGAATGCCACAAAGTTTCATGTTTTAATTTATGATTATTGTGATTACATTTCACTACCATGATTTATCCCATGTTATGAAATTATGCTCTCTTTTGCAGGTTATGATTTCCAAAATGTTATGTTCTTATGAATACGATGTGATTGATATTTCTTTTGTTTACCCTTACTGAGCATTTGAGCTCACCCTTTTATGTTTTCTTTTCCCCAGGATATAAAGAAAGGTTTTAGGTAAAAAAAAGGAAGATCTTTATGGGAGATGTTGAAGATCTTTCACCACGATTAGAAGATTTTATTCCGAGTTTCCAAAGACACTAAACTATTACGATCCTTGTGTGTGTGTTTTTGTTATGTACTAAGTATTCCGCAAATGTAATGTAATGTCAATGTACGCAGGCTTCGGGTCTCTACAGTTGGTATCAGAGGAAAGGTTTAGTCAACCTTTGGAAACTAGGATGCGAAAACGTTAGTGAGATCCCTAGAGATATTTCTAAGGTATGTCTAGGGATGTCCCTAAGGTTAAGTATATGTATAGGTTATAGTACTAGAACTACGCTAACAATCATAGAATTAAACCTAAGATGTTAGATATTGAAGGTACTCCCCCTTTATTATGTTGTTTTCCCTAGCATGATTTTTGCCTCTCACACTATTCTTTTTGGGTTTTAGACGATGGCTGGAACCCGAAGGAACCGTGTTGATCAATGCAATGGAGAATGCAATGATTGTCCTCCTGAATAAACAAATGTTATGGGAGATGGAGTGCAAAATCTTATTGCTATACTTACACAAGCTATGAATCATTCTGAACTTCCAAATGAGCAGAGAAGGGAACAATATTCTATTGAGTCCTTCATGAGGCAATGTCCACCTACTTTCAGTGGGTCTTCTGATCCACTTGTTGCTGAACAATGGATCAGTACCACTGAAAAGGTATTTTCAGTTCTTCAATGTTCTGAACATGATAAAGTCATCTTAGCAGTATATCGTTTGGATGGTGAAGCTGATCAATGAATCTTATCAAGAATACAAGGCAAAGAGATGAAATTGATTCCATGGAATGGGACGAGTTCAAGAACTTATTTTTCAATAAGTACTTCCCTCGTATTCTTCAAACAAAGATGGAGAAGGAGTTTCTTGAACTAAAGCAAAAGGATGATGAATCTGTTGGTATATACGAAGCGAATTTTACAAGACTTTCAAGGTATGCATCTGGCATTATCATCCAACCTGAAAGTAAAGTTGATCGATTTTTCAGTGGCTTAAAACCAAGTCTTCGAAGGGCATTAGCTATAAGAGACTTCAGTAGCTATGAAGAAATTGTGCGTTGTGCTATCAAGGTAGAAATGGAAGTTGGTGTTACATATCCATCTCATGGTTTTGACAAAAAACGAAAGATGGAGTTCAAGGAGAAATCTCAGAATAATGGTGAAAAGAAGATGAATGTTTCCTTATGCACAAAGTGTGGAAAGAAGCATGGTGGAGATTGTCTTAAAGGGACTAGAAAATGTTTTAAGTGTGGAAAATAAGGTCATCGAGCAGCTGAGTGTCGAAGTAATGGAAAAAGGGTTTCTAATGATGTGAATAAAGCAAACACTGCAGAGAACGCACCACCAACACTTCAATGTTTCAAGTGCAAGGAAATGGGGCATTATGCTAATAAATGCCCTAATCCAAGGGTTAGTGATGATCAACAAGAGCAACCACTGAAGGCAAAGGACAAAGGGAAGTCACATGCAATCACTATTGGCGATGTTGAATATGACAACGATGTGGTGGAATGATTAAATGTTTATGTAATGGGATTCCAAAATAATGTTGTATCATTGAGTATTGCAATATTTATTGATGTGGTATTCAAAGTGATTGAGATATTTTTTTGGAAATAAGATGATATGCGCATAATGAAGGGAAAACGAGAAAATGAAATGTTTAATAGTATTCAGGAGCTCATGATTGATATAAGGACTAAGTGATATCATGGTTTGAGTATATAGAATTTTGAGGATTTTGGTATGTGGAAAGTGTTAACTTTAAACTGCATTCATGTTTTCACTAAGGTATTCAAGAGAATACATGATTAAGGACTTTGAATGTTTGGAATGTGACCAACAAAACATATCTTATGATATATGGGGATCAACGATGGTATTAAATCTCTGGTAATCATTTTCACTATGTTATAAGAGTGGACTGCAGTATTATGGATAAGCCTAAAGATTGAAATGGATTATGTTGTACATAAGTGAGTATTGTTTAAGGATAGAAGTTTTTTTCGATATTCTTGATGGGATGTTATAGTTTTAGAAAAAGGACAACCTGCAGGACGGGCGACAGCCCATCGCTTCGGACAAGGCTGTGGGAATCGAACCCACAACCGAAGTGCGACTGGCCTTTATCGCCTACCACTGGCCTACAGGAAGTCCCTGTTTAGTAGAAACTAGTTTTATTATATTAAGCAGTATGATATATGAAGTATAAGTCCATTTTAGGAACTATATATGATTAATCTCACTATAGATCGACTTATGTATATAATTTTTGCTAACCTTTTGTTTGAGACAGATGGAATGACCCGTCATTCTATCACATGATCTGCTAACACTTCACGAATAACAAATTCAACTTCATTTATTTAAGAGATGAAGTGGAAATTGTTCTAGGCACGAACAATAGTGAGATTGTACCAAAATAAAGAAAGTATTTATTCCAATTCAAATTTTCAACTTTAGGGAAATGATCTTGAAAACCAAAAATGTTGTCCTAGTGATCTTATACCTGATGAATCGGATGGTACCTTAGATCGTCACAAATTTATGGATTTGTGATTATTGGCTTTTCCATAGCCATGTTCTCTACCACTCTTCATCAGAACATGATGGTTAGATTTCTCTTCCATATCCATATTTTCACCTATGTGGAAACCCAATGATTAGTTTATTTGGGTAACCGTTACGTTTCATACTTTTGTTTTTAAAGATTGGTTTTGATATTCCTTTTTACAATGTGGGTTTCTATTAAAGAAACTTTCAAATAGTAAACCATTTATAACCCCGACGAATTTCGAGGGCGAAATTCATTTTAAGGGGGGTAGAATGTAACAGCCCAAGATTTTATAAAAAATATTCTTTTTAATTAATGTCTTGTGTTGTACGCTACACCAAAAGGAGCTTGCACAACACACATCCTTGACTTGCCTTGCATTACACGCAATCGCGACCTTCCTCGATAGCGTGTGTAATACGCAATACCGAGTTTCACTAAACAACGATATTCTATTAAAATATTATTAAAAATAGTCGTTATGAATAGTAATAACCACTTTTTGAAATTTTGTAAATTTTATTTTTCAAAATGGATTTCATTTTTGGATTCGGAGTATCGAATTTAGCCTAGGGTGAAATTTTGGTAATTTTCGGATAACTTTCATATTCTGATGAATAGTGAAAATTACTAAATTATAATTAAAAACAACTTTTTTAATCAAAATAATTAATAGTGATAAATTATTAATTTGAGTTGTTTTAAAGTATATTTAGAATATATTTTTACAATTTAATACAATGTTGGTCATTGGATGTAATTTCACATTTAAACCAGACATAAACAAGTGTCAGTCTTTTGATAGATATTGTTTCTTAAAAACACGCTATTTGTTTTAACAGCGGGATTTAATTATAAAATTAATTAATGCAACTTCTATGATATGAATTTGGTAAAATAGACTTCATTTTTGAATTCGGAATATGAAATATAGCTTAGGATGAAATTTTGGCATTGTTCTGAAAAACATCAATTTTTGATGAATAGTGAAACTACTAAGTGGTCGTTAAAAAAAATAATTTCTTCATAAATCTTAATTTTACCGCTTCTGTGAATGGAATTTTGAAAATCCGACAGACACGGTTGATATCAGTAAGTAAAATGTGGTTCAATGAGATGAAAATAATTTTTTGGTGAATAGTAACTTTTTACTTTTTTTTATAGCGGTTAATAGTAAATAGGGTAACTAAGGGTAAATATGATATTACTATTACCCTAAAACATGTCCTAATTCTATTGGATAAGTGTAATTCGACCAAAAACAACCTTATTAATAAAATATGACCATTTAGGCCCACTTGGATTAGATTAGGACATTTATTATTAATTTATTTAAAGAAGGGTTAAAATAGTTAAAATCAAAGTTTAATAAGTAAATCATTTTTAATATGGGGTTATACATAAGATAAATTCGACTATAAATATTCATTAGAAAGCTAAAAAGATTTCCTAAATGAAGGTATTTTATTTGTAATTTTTAAACATTAAATAATTTAATTTATTTATGACACAATGATGATGCAGTAATTATCTTATTAATGAAATATTGACATAATTGATGTTATAAACACCAAAATAAATGTAATTTAAGACTTTTTATGAATTACACTAATTTTCTAGTTTACTATGATATATTAATGTTGATTTAATCAACTTGGTTCGAACATATAATTCTGTTATGACTTTCACAAAAATCATATATCAAATAGTGTCAAAATTGACACAAAATAGTTTTTAAATCAAATATTATATTATTAATTGTTATTGTATTCCTAAAAATCTAAGGTTCGGCCAAATGACTTAGATAAGGATATATATATTAATAATAAACAATTTGGGGTTCTTTTGGCATGTTATAGTAAGTGTATTAACCATATAGTGAAAGAAAACAAAAAGACACGGTAAAAGTTAAATTATTTAACTTAGAGTTAAATCTAATTGATAAGGTTAAAATAATACCCTAAACTTGTCTAAATCCTATTGGTTGATAGGATTTCGACCCATCCCCACCTTATCTTCGAAATAAGACCCTTTGGAGCCATTATAAACCGATTTTGACTTTAATATAAAATAATATTTTGAGATATTCCTAAGGTGCCCCTCTCCTCCCTTATAAAAGGGAACCTCCTCCCCCTCCTCCTCACACCAATTTGAGCACTCAAGCTCGGCCAAACCCTGCCATTTTCTCCTCTCCACTTCCCTAGAATAATCCTAGAGGTCCTGGTCTTCTTCAAAGACCAATCTTAGTTCCCTAAGTGAAGGATTCAAAGAGGCGTTTCAAAGAAGAGGTAATATCCATTACCGATCTTTTCAATTTCTTTCTTCTTCAACTTCTTCTTCTTTAGTTGTTTCATGATAAAGTAATAACATCAGTATTACTTACATACTGATATGTTATTATAAATATGAAACAACTCTAATTAACCTTCTATCCATCCTACGGAAAAAGGAAATCACCGCGCGTGCGTACGTACGGAATACCGTCTCCACGCTGTGGTGTAATCTATTTTCCGCCACCACTTTAATTGGATGGGTATAAAGGTGTAATGAGTAACTATATATGATTATTATAAATTGATATTGATACTTAAATAGTATACATACACTTAAACACAATTCCACGACCATGGGAATGATATCATCGCTCGTGCGTACGTACGGACTACCGTCTCCACGACGCGATGAGATTCATTCTCAATGATTAACCATTCATGAGTGATTATAAAGTATATATAATAAGTAATAATGAAATATATGACCTAATAATGATACTGGAATTATTTATATTTATATGTATGTCATCTACTTAATTCCATTCAATTCAATAAGGAAACGAAAACAGCGTTCATGCGTACGTACGGACTACCGTCTCCATGAACGGTGTATTTCTTTCCATTTACTGATTTATTATATATGTATATTCTGAATATATATATATAAATCATGTTTTATATTCTGGAATTAAGTAATCATGATCTAAGTAATCATATTAATAATTACAAGTTAAAAACACGAACGACAAATGAAACAATTTTACCCAAAACGCTCTTTAACATGGAATTTACAAAAGAACGGGTAATATAATGTCATAAGTGAACCATATATGATATCATAACAATGAATATGATTCTGTAATAAGTCAATGACATTATTTAAATCATTATACAGGAGTTTCGGACACTTACGAAGAAAATCGGACCTAAGGTAAGGGAAATATCACAATCTCATTTTTATCCGAGATTGTTTATTCGTAAGTATTTACTGGGGTGTATTTTATCATCCACATCCATGTTTACTCAATATGTAATATTATTTCCATCCACCTAAAATTGTTTAAATCCATTTTTACCCTTCGGTGAGTTTTTAGTAATACGTATGAAAGGAATCTTTTGTCATTTTTCGTACGAGGTACTTTTTGACTTTTCCGAAAAAAGTACGAAGAATGTTTTTTTTAACTTATACGGCACGAACGGATTTCTACTGTTTTATAAATCCTTATTTTCATGAAGCTTCCTCTAAAAGATTTCATGACTATTTTCAATAAAATCTCTTTCTTTTAAAATTGCATGATGTTTTGTGAAAAGAAATTGATTTTGAAGAAGAAAGGATATTTTCCTCAAGAATTCAATTCAAGTGTTTTATCAAAATTATTTTCCATCTAAGATAATAAAGGGTTCTGTTTCTATCCATATTTTTACATTCATTTGACTATGTTGTGATGGAATTATGTTTATGAATTCCTTTATCTTATATGAATTGATTTATGATGTCATTATGTTTCAAGAATCCCATTTTTGTTACATGTGTTATGCGATGATGTATGTTTTATGATTATGTGGCACACATAAGAAAGGATTCATTATAAGATGGGTGGGACCTATATCTCCCTCCAATGCATTGGGTAATGATTTTATATCTCATGAGATAGACATGGCTGGAATGGTAGGTTATACCGGTTCAGTGAAACAGGACTGAAACGAGGGTTACTCGATTCAGAAAGGGACTTTGTCCACTAAGATAGTCTTGGCAATGAGTCTTGACTAACAAGAAATGATTCTATATGAATATGTGTGAATGCCACAAAGTTTCATGTTTTAATTTATGATTATTGTGATTACATTTCACTACCATGATTTATCCCATGTTATGAAATTATGCTCTCTTTTGCAGGTTATGATTTCCAAAATGTTATGTTCTTATGAATACGATGTGATTGATATTTCTTTTGTTTACCCTTACTGAGCATTTGAGCTCACCCTTTTATGTTTTCTTTTCCCCAGGATATAAAGAAAGGTTTTAGGTAAAAAAAAAGGAAGATCTTTATGGGAGATGTTGAAGATCTTTCACCACGATTAGAAGATTTTATTCCGAGTTTCCAAAGACACTAAACTATTACGATCCTTGTGTGTGTGTTTTTGTTATGTACTAAGTATTCCGCAAATGTAATGTAATGTCAATGTACGCAGGCTTCGGGTCTCTACAGTTGGTATCAGAGGAAAGGTTTAGTCAACCTTTGGAAACTAGGATGTGAAAACGTTAGTGAGATCCCTAGAGATATTTCTAAGGTATGTCTAGGGATGTCCCTAAGGTTAAGTATACGTATAGGTTATAGTACTAGAACTACGCTAACGATCATAGAATTAAACCTAAGATGTTAGATATTGAAGGTACTCCCCCTTTATTATGTTGTTTTCCCTAGCATGATTTTTGCCTCTCACACTATTCTTTTTGGGTTTTAGACGATGGCTGGAACCCGAAGGAACCGTGTTGATCAATGCAATGGACAATGCAATGATTGTCCTCCTGAACAAACAAATGTTATGGGAGATGGAGTGCAAAATATTATTGCTATACTTACACAAGCTATGAATCATTCTAAACTTCCAAATGAGCAGAGAAGGGAACAATATTCTATTGAGTCCTTCATGAGGCAATGTCCACCTACTTTCAGTGGGTCTTCTGATCCACTTGTTGCTGAACAATGGATCAGTACCACTGAAAAGATATTTTCAGTTCTTCAATGTTCTGAACATGATAAAGTCATCTTAGCAGTATATCGTTTGGATGGTGAAGCTGATCAATGGTGGAATCTTATCAAGAATACAAGGCAAAGAGATGAAATTGAGTCCATGGAATGGGACGAGTTCAAGAACTTATTTTTCAATAAGTACTTCCCTCGTATTCTTCGAACAAAGATGAGAAGGAGTTTCTTGAACTAAAGCAAAAGGATGATGAATCTGTTGGTATATACGAAGCGAATTTTACAAGACTTTCAAGGTATGCATCTGGCATTATCATCCAACCTGAAAGTAAAGTTGATCGATTTTTCAGTGGCTTAAAACCAAGTCTTCGAAGGGCATTAGCTATAAGAGACTTCAGTAGCTATGAAGAAATTGTGCGTTGTGCTA
The DNA here is from genome assembly GCA_963277665.1 of Viscum album. Taxonomy (NCBI): domain Eukaryota; kingdom Viridiplantae; phylum Streptophyta; class Magnoliopsida; order Santalales; family Viscaceae; genus Viscum; species Viscum album. Next base: position 1,106,498,449 of record OY728128.1, on the reverse strand, counting down.
TCAAGGTAGAAATGGAAGTTGGTGTTACATATCCATCTCATGGTTTTGACAAAAAACGAAAGATGGAGTTCAAGGAGAAATCTCAGAATAATGGTGAAAAGAAGATGAATGTTTCCTTATGCACAAAGTGTGGAAAGAACCATGGTGGAGATTGTCTTAAAGGGACTAGAAAATGTTTTAAGTGTGGAAAATAAGGTCATCGAGTAGCTGAGTGTCGAAGTAATGGATAAAGGGTTTCTAATGATGTGAATAAAGCAAACACTACAGAGAACGCACCACCAACACTTCAATGTTTCAAGTGCAAGGAAATGGGGCATTATGCTAATAAATGCCCTAATCCAAGGGTTAGTGATGATCAACATGAGCAACCACTGAAGGCAAAGGACAAAGGGAAGTCACATGCAATCACTATTGGCGATGTTGAATATGACAACGATGTGGTGGAATGATTAAGTGTTTATGTAATGGGATTCCAAAATAATGTTGTATCATTGAGTATTGCAATATTTATTGATATGGTATTCAAAGTGATTGAGATATTATTTTGGAAATAAGATGATATGCGCATAATGAAGGGAAAACGAGAAAATGAAATGTTTAATAGTATTCAGGAGCTCATGATTGATATAAGGACTAAGTGATATCATGGTTTGAGTATATAGAATTTTGAGGATTTTGGTATGTGGAAAGTGTTAACTTTAAACTGCATTCATGTTTTCACTAAGGTATTCAAGAGAATACATGATTAAGGACTTTGAATGTTTGGAATGTGACCAACAAAACATATCTTATGATATATGGGGATCAACGATGGTATTAAATCTCTGGTAATCGTTTTCACTATGTTATAAGAGTGGACTGCAGTATTATGGATAAGCCTAAAGATTGAAATGGATTATGTTGTACATAAGTGAGTATTGTTTAAGGATAGAAGTTTTTTTCGATATTCTTGATGGGATGTTATAGTTTTAGAAAAAGGACAACCTGCAGGACGGGCGACAGCCCATCGCTTCGGACAAGGCTGTGGGAATCGAACCCACAACCGAAGTGCAACTGGCCTTTATCGCCTACCACTGGCCTACAGGAAGTCCCTGTTTAGTAGAAACTAGTTTTATTATATTAAGCAGTATGATATATGAAGTATAAGTCCATTTTAGGAACTATATATGATTAATCTCACTATAGATCGACTTATGTATATAATTTTTGCTAACCTTTTGTTTGAGACAGATGGAATGACCCGTCATTCTATCACATGATCTGCTAACACTTCACGAATAACAAATTCAACTTCATTTATTTAAGAGATGAAGTGGAAATTTTTCTAGGCACGAACAATAGTGAGATTGTACCAAAATAAAGAAAGTATTTATTCCAATTCAAATTTTCAACTTTAGGGAAATGATCTTGAAAACCAAAAATGTTGTCCTAGTGATCTTATACCTGATGAATCGGATGGTACCTTAGATCGTCACAAATTTATGGATTTGTGATTATTGGCTTTTCCATAGCCATGTTCTCTACCACTCTTCATCAGAACATGATGGTTAGATTTCTCTTCCATATCCATATTTTCACCTATGTGGAAACCCAATGATTAGTTTATTTGGGTAACCGTTACGTTTCATACTTTTGTTTTTAAAGATTGGTTTTGATATTCCTTTTTACAATGTGGGTTTCTATTAAAGAAACTTTCAAATAGTAAACCATTTATAACCCCGACGAATTTCGAGGGCGAAATTCATTTTAAGGGGGGTAGAATGTAACAGCCCAAGATTTTATAAAAAATATTCTTTTTAATTAATGTCTTGTGTTGTACGCTACACCAAAAGGAGCTTCCACAACACGCATCCTTGACTTGCCTTGCATTACACGCAATCGCGACCTTCCTCGATAGCGTGTGTAATACGCAATACCGAGTTTCACTAAACAACGATATTCTATTAAAATATTATTAAAAATAGTCGTTATGAATAGTAATAACCACTTTTTGAAATTTTGTAAATTTTATTTTTCAAAATGGATTTCATTTTTGGATTCGGAGTATCGAATTTAGCCTAGGGTGAAATTTTGGTAATTTTCGGATAACTTTCATATTCTGATGAATAGTGAAAATTACTAAATTATAATTAAAAACAACTTTTTTAATAAAAATAATTAATAGTGATAAATTATTAATTTGAGTTGTTTTAAAGTATATTTAGAATATATTTTTACAATTTAATACAATGTTTGTCATTGGATGTAATTTCACATTTAAACCAGACATAAACAAGTGTCAGTCTTTTGATAGATATTGTTTCTTAAAAACACGCTATTTGTTTTAACAGCGGGATTTAATTATAAAATTAATTAATGCAACTTCTATGATATGAATTTGGTAAAATAGACTTCATTTTTGAATTCGGAATATGAAATATAGCTTAGGATGAAATTTTGGCATTGTTCTGAAAAACATCAATTTTTGATGAATAGTGAAACTACTAAGTGGTCGTTAAAAAAAATAATTTCTTCATAAATCTTAATTTTACCGCTTCTGTGAATGGAATTTTGAAAATCCGACAGACACGGTTGATATCAGTAAGTAAAATGTGGTTCAATGAGATGAAAATAATTTTTTTGTGAATAGTAACTTTTTACTTTTTTTTACAGCGGTTAATTGTAAATAGGGTAACTAAGGGTAAATATGATATTACTATTACCCTAAAACATGTCCAAATTCTATTGGATAAGTGTAATTCGACCAAAAACAACCTTATTAATAAAATATGACCATTTAGGCCCACTTGGATTAGATTAGGACATTTATTATTAATTTATTTAAAGAAGGGTTAAAATAGTTAAAATCAAAGTTTAATAAGTAAATCATTTTTAATATGGGGTTATACATATGATAAATTCGACTATAAATATTCATTAGAAAGATAAAAAGATTTCCTACATTAAGGTATTTTATTTGTAATTTTTAGAAATTAAATAATTTAATTTATTTATGACACAATGATGATGCAGTAATTATCTTATTAATGAAATATTGACATAATTGATGTTATAAACACCAAAATAAATGTAATTTAAGATTTTTTATGAATTCCAATAATTTTCTAGGTTACTAGGATATATTAATTTTGATTTAATCAACTTTTTTCGAACATATAATTCTGTTATGACTTTCACAAAAATCATATATCAAATAGTGTCAAAATTGACACAAAATAGTTTTTAAATCAAATATTATATTATTAATTGTTATTGTATTTATAAAAATCTAAGGTTCGGCCAAATGACTTAGATAAGGATATATATATTAATAATAAACAATTTGGGGTTCTTTTGGCATGTTATAGTAAGGTTATTAACCATATAGTGAAAGAAAACAAAAAGACACGGTAAAAGTTAAATTATTTAACTTAGAGTTAAATCTAATTGATAAGGTTAAAATAATACCCTAAACTTGTCTAAATCCTATTGGTTGATAGTATTTCGACCCATCCCCACCTTATCTTTGAAATAAGACCCTTTGGAGCCATTATAAACCGATTTTGACTTTAATATAAAATAATATTTTGAGATATTCCTAAGGTGCCCCTCTCCTCCCTTATAAAAGGGCACCTCCTCCCCCTCCTCCTCACACCAATTTGAGCACTCAAGCTCGGCCAACCCCTGCCATTTTCTCCTCTCCACTTCCCTAGAATAATCCTAGAGGTCCTGGTCTTCTTCAAAGACCAATCTTAGTTCCCTAAGTGAAGGATTCAAAGAGGCGTTTCAAAGAAGAGGTAATATCCATTACCGATCTTTTCAATTTCTTTCTTCTTCAACTTCTTCTTCTTTAGTTGTTTCATGATAAAGTAATAACATCAGTATTACTTACATACTGATATGTTATTATAAATATGAAACAACTCTAATTAACCTTCTATCCATCCTACGGAAAAAGGAAATCACCGCGCGTGCGTACGTACGGAATACCGTCTCCACGCCGTGGTGTAATCTATTTTCCGCCACCACTTTAATTGGATGGGTATAAAGGTGTAATGAGTAACTATATATGATTATTATAAATTGATATTGATACTGAAATAGTATACATACACTTAAACACAATTCCACGACCATGGGAATGATATCATCGCTCGTGCGTACGTACGGACTACCGTCTCCACGACGCGATGAGATTCATTCTCAATGATTAACCATTCATGAGTGATTATAAAGTATATATAATAAGTAATAATGAAATATATGACCTAATAATGATACTGGAATTATTTATATTTATATGTATGTCATCTACTTAATTCCATTCAATTCAATAAGGAAACGAAAACAGCGTTCATGCGTACGTACGGACTACCGTCTCCATGAACGGTGTATTTCTTTCCATTTACTGATTTATTATATATGTATATTCTGAATATATATATATAAATCATGTTTTATATTCTGGAATTAAGTAATCATGATCTAATTAATCATATTAATAATTACAAGTTAAAAACACGAACGACAAATGAAACAATTTTACCCAAAACGCTCTTTAACATGGAATTTACAAAAGAACGGGTAATATAATGTCATAAGTGAACCATATATGATATCATAACAATGAATATGATTCTGTAATAAGTCAATGACATTATTTAAATCATTATACAGGAGTTTCGGACACTTACGAAGAAAATCGGACCTAAGGTAAGGGAAATATCACAATCTCATTTTTATCCGAGATTGTTTATTCGTAAGTATTTACTGGGGTGTATTTTATCATCCACATCCATGTTTACTCAATATGTAATATTATTTCCATCCACCTAAAATTGTTTAAATCCATTTTTACCCTTCGGTGAGTTTTTAGTAATACGTATGAAAGGAATCTTTTGTCGTTTTTCGTACGAGGTACTTTTTGACTTTTCCGACAAAAGTACGAAGAATGTTTTTTTTTAACTTATACGGCACGAACGGATTTCTACTGTTTTATAAAGCCTTATTTTCATGAAGCTTCCTCTAAAAGATTTCATGACTATTTTCAATAAAATCTCTTTCTTTTAAAATTGCATGATGTTTTGTGAAAAGAAATTGATTTTGAAGAAGAAAGGATATTTTCCTCAAGAATTCAATTCAAGTGTTTTATCAAAATTATTTTCCATCTAAGATAATAAAGGGTTCTGTTTCTATCCATATTTTTACATTTATTTGACTATGTTGTGATGGAATTATGTTTATGAATTCCTTTATCTTATATTAATTGATTTATGATGTCATGATGTTTCAAGAATCCCATTTTTGTTACAAGTGTTATGCGATGATGTATGTTTTATGATTATGTGGCACACATAAGAAAGGATTCATTATAAGATGGGTGGGACCTATATCTCCCTCCAATGCATTGGGTAATGATTTTATATCTCATGAGATAGACATGGCTGGAATGGTAGGTTATACCGGTTCAGTGAAACAGGACTGAAACGAGGGTTACTCGATTCAGAAAGGGACTTTGTCCACTAAGATAGTCTTGGAAATGAGTCTTGACTAACAAGAAATGATTCTCTATGAATATGTGTGAATGCCACAAAGTTTCATGTTTTAATTTATGATTATTGTGATTACATTTCACAACCATGATTTATCCCATGTTATGAAATTATGCTCTCTTTTGCAGGTTATGATTTCCAAAATGTTATGTTCTTATGAATACGATGTGATTGATATTTCTTTTGTTTACCCTTACTGAGCATTTGATCTCACCCTTTTATGTTTTCTTTTCCCCAGGATATAAAGAAAGGTTTTAGGTAAAAAAAAGGAAGATCTTTATGGGAGATGTTGAAGATCTTTCACCACGATTAGAAGATTTTATTCCGAGTTTCCAAAGACACTAAACTATTACGATCCTTGTGTGTGTGTTTTTGTTATGTACTAAGTATTCCGCAAATGTAATGTAATGTCAATGTACGTCAGGCTTCGGGTCTCTACAATTCTCTTAAAGATATACATTTAGTATAAATATCTTTCAAAGGGAAATAAACTTTCTAAACATGAATCAATAATATTAATGAGCCAACCATCATGAAATTCCATAAATTTATAAAATATTAACTTCATCAATCCATCCTCTTGTTTGTGTACTTTTGTTCAAGAATATCCCATAACTCCCCATCTTTTTTCCAATTGATATAAACATTGAAAAGTGGCTTATCTAGTCCATTGATGATATAATTACTACTGGATATAAATAAAAAGTATATACTAAGTTGAATCCTATGATATCTATATGATAAATATCATAGAATATAATATTTTGGTATTATAATATATTAAAATTTATTATATATTGTCTATATAATAGGGATGTCAAATAATTAACATGAAGTTCACAAAATTTACATTCATGTGAAATAAGTAAAATAAATTAATAAGATGTACGTATGACACATGCATGTGATAAATATACAATACATGGATGTGGTGCATGTATACTTGGTCTATTCCATGTGTTATATTCTATTCATGTAATTGGTTCCACATAAATCCCACATTGGTCATACAACCTCGTTCCTACATGATTTTTTATCTTTCCTAACTAATATTCCATCCATACGTGGTTATAATTTGGTTTTCAAGGATGTGTATCATTTATTAAATAATTTCAATGAATCACACCAGTGTGTAATGATGTATGAAATTACTACCTATTCTTTTTATTCCTCATAAAACATAGAACATCCTATAAATGTAAAGAAGTTCCTATGTTGTCATAATGGGGGATCACATTTGACTTTTTTTTTAATAATCATTAGTTTCATGTGAAGATTATATAGATTTTCTTATTCATAAACCATATTTTTTTACTAGGTGAATCCTATTACACCCCTTTTCATATTTGAGATTGACATGATATTATCAAGGATCCCTATGGGTAGAGGATTATATATATAGTCATGATACATTTTTTTCAATTATGATCACTATGATATCTTACTCCATAAAAGATTATGGAGACCCATACACACATGTTTTATGTATGGAATGTTATTAATTAATAAAAAATGATTGTTTTATCAAGTGTTTAAGGGATTTTTTTGGGTTTTGTACCATTAGCTTGGTTTTTATGATAATATACCCATTCTCATCTGTGTAATATCATCTTTCTTTATCACCTAATAAACATTCTTGTTTCGATGTAAAATGAATAAGAAGTATAAAGACCTAACCATAAACATAACATAATATTTAGTTAAGTAATGAATTTTAAATTTAATCAAATGGAAGATCATTTCAGGTTTAGAGTTTTAGAGAATTATCACATAACTCATACATAAAAAATCTATAAAATATAAAGTGGACACATCCGATCAGTGTCTATTTTTTCGACCATATAAATTTTTTAAAAATAATCATGATATCATTTATGAAAACTTTTCACAAATATAAACATGATGTCTTCCAATCCCTTACTTATCCTAAAGTCCTATAAAAACATTAAAAAATTTGGGATGATCATAAAAATCTCGTTAAGGAATATAAAAAATATGGAAACTGTTATTCTAATGAAAAAAAATTAAATCCATGAAACTTTGTGAAAAATTAATACTTTTCAACCTCAAGAAGTAGTTAATACATTCCATTGATAAAAAGATCATTTCATACCATTTTTAAATAAAAAAATTACTATAAAAACATATAAATCATATAAAATACATTAATGTATCTTTTGTTGTTACGTCCCTCCCCTCCTCGTTGGCTTGAGAAGTCATTGGAGCATTACTTGGCCTTAAGCGACATACCCAAGATGCCAAAGGATGGAAATAAATGTTGAGGGATTCATTAACTTTTGGGGGACAATTTTCCCTTTGAAAAGAAAACAATTAACCAAAAATTTCATAACCAAATATACCCCTACATGATGCATGATATTAATGAAATACAACACAAAGGAAATAATTGATATTAAAATAAAACTAAAACCTTGTACCACAGCGGAAGATAAAATATAAAGGTACAAAACAGATAAAAAACTCAAATACTCTAGTGAGAACCTCTAAGATCCATCATGATCCATGATCCAACTCCACGAAACATCACAAGTATCATGAAGTACTTATAAAGATATGTGATGCTTTACATTTTCCCATGCCTTGATAAACAACATCTGTATATGCACCAATGTTCTAAAATAGGGGTGAGTAATGAAACTCAATAAGTTTTCCCCAAATAACTTTTTTACTCAATCCAGTAGGATAGAACATGTTATCACATTTATCTAAAACAGTTTATATAAAAAATTTCAAAATATTTTATATCATAATATAATCATGTTCCATAAAAAAGAAATTTTTATCAAAACAACTTCAAGTTCCACAAAAAAGAAACCAAACAAATTTTTGAAACAATTTCATGTTTTTAATATTGTAATAATCCATTCATTTCCACATAACCACACACAGTACCATCCATTAAACCATGGAACTTTCTATACTAGTGAGTGGTGATTCATCCTGTCACTAATCTGTCAAATAGTGAATAACTTTTATTCTGTACTTCATTCCCATATCCATCCCAACCTTTTGATGTCAGCACTTCAAATCCTTATCAATCCCAATGCATACGAACACATTCCACAAAACCATGCCAAATTCATTCCAAATCCAAGTGTAAAAAACCCATTTCAATAAAACAACATCTTTATTTTAAACCATTTTTTCCATACAATAAAACCAAAAAATCATTTTAAAATAATCATTTTAATATTTTGTTACCAAGTTTTTTTCCAAAAAACCACCAAATGTCCAAATTTCCTCAAACCATCACTCAAGAGGGTTTTTATAAAACACTTAACAATAGATTCATAATCAATTTCAAGATAAACCGTGAATTTGAAACTATGATTTCATATTCTAAATAGAGGAGTTGAGAGTAAAGACACCTGCCTCGGAATAATTGCTGAAAATGGAAAACTGCACGAAAACGTAAACGAGCCCATGTCGAAACTCAAAAAACAAGCCATATATATCCACCCCTATAATCAAAAAGGATAAATATAATCATATTTGGTATCCACAACCTTATAAATATCGAAAACTTATCTAGATCTTTGAAACCGATAGAGAGAAGTAGATCTAAGTAAACCCACCAAAAAAACAAGTACAAAGACTTATCACATGAATACGGATTCAAATCACCAAGAGATGCCTTTAGATTGTCTCCATATCTATGGGAGAATCTTATTTAGATTTTTGGAAGATAAAATCTTATGTTAGGGATGAATAGGAAAAAAAGGGATATAGAGGTCAAAACGTGTGATATCTATAGTTTTAGGATCTCACATTTGACTCATGCATGGTTAGTCACACAAATAAAAAAATTATGTGCTAACCATGCATCAGATACTACCTCAAGGATGAACATCACACGGTTGACTCGCACAATTAGAATACTATGCACCTACCATGCCAAAGCTAACTATCCAACATAGAACCACTCCTCCATGGCGTCTGTATGGTTTGTAAAAACTGGGCTCCAACCATGCACCTTCCCTTTATCCCATGCCTCATTGTGTATGGATTCCTATAGGTTTTTCATGATTTTCCTAAACCATGCACAAATCGTGAACCTATATAAAATCTCAAAAATACTCAATAAATTATCTAAAATCTCCCAAAAATCACCCATATAATTTGTATACTTAAAAATAATAGAGAAATGGTTACTTACATGAAAAAGGCGGTGCTACATTCTTCACACACTAGGCCTTTATTTCCTTATAAAGTAGAAAACAATCCTATTACTAAAAGAGTTCTTTCCATTTATCTTTTATTCAATTCCCCCATTCACATGCCCCTACTTGAATCTGGTTGTGTTCTCATAAAACCCACTCTAGAACTATTATTTTTCCACAAAATATTTTCTCTTGCCTATCCAAAATCTTCCATGTCATGTGAACCAACAAAGAATCCAGCTCTAGGTCAACATGATCACATAGAATCACATTGTTAGGACTAGGCTGATACTTTTTTAACTGAGATACATTGAATATATTATGCACCACTCAGAACTGTGCTGAAAATTACAACTAATATGCCACCTCACCAACTAGTTCCAATATCTCAAAGGGACCTATGTATCTAGGAGATTACATTCCCTCCTTTCCAAAACGATGATGTCCCAACCTCGGAGATATATTAAAGAACATATAATCACACACTATGAATGAAAATGACCATCAATGATGATCCACATACGATTTATGATGACTCTATGTTGTCTCCATCATCTTCTTGATCAACAAAATCTTCTCTATTTTATTTTGGACAAGGCTTAACCCAACCAGTGATATCTCAAATGTTTCCACCAAACAAATTGGAGAAAAATAGGTATTCTCATATAATGATTCAAATGGATCCATTTGTGTGGAGGAATAATAACTATTATTATATGAGAACTTCACTAATGCTTTGTTCTCTTCCCATGAGCCACCAAAATCAATTATAAAATCCCACAACATTACTTCCAATGTTTGTAACATCCTTTTGGATTATCCATCCATATGATAATACTAAATTGTGATCATTGTAAATTGAGTCCCAATGGATTTCTTTAAGGATTTACAGAAACAATACGTAACCCTCATATCTCTATATAACACTATTTAAATTGACATGTCATGCCTCTTTACCCATTCTTAGATATATATCTTTGACAATTCCCCCATCATATGAGATTCACAAATACGGGTAAAATGTGCTAACATTGTGATCCAATCTAGTATCACCCATATGGAATCATGTTTCTAAACTATTCATTAAAGACCTTTTATGAATTCCATAGCCATCTACTCCCATTTTCAAATTGGAAAATATAAAGACTGCAACATATATGATGGTCACTAATGTTCTGCCTTAAACTACTAACAAGTTGAGAATCTCAAAAAAAACTCAGTTTCCTTCCTTTTCATACCGACTCAAAAAAATTGTTCTTTCAATGCCTTATTCATTTTTGGTATTTCAGGATTAATATCCCATCTCGAATGGTGGTAAGAATGAATAACCTGTTATTGAAAAGTTGTAGGTATGACCATCTAATTTATAAACCACAATACTAAATTCTCATCCAGCTTTCAACCCCCAATGGTCTCCCCACCATTGAGTTTTGACCTAATAGTCACACATTCTTCATTGGATTTATGTGCCTCTTTAACCATCCCCACAAAATCAAGAACAAACCAAACTTTAAATAATTCCACAACATCACATCAGTCTTTATATTCCAAGGGAATGTGGTCTTTGACTGACATCATCTTCCACTCATTTGAATCATCATTTTCCATTTAAGGATATGACTTTATACTAATTACATCTTCCAAGAAATTGAATTTTCCAAATGTATACATCAATTCAAAGTAAAAAATTTAGAGATATTCCATCTAACTTCTTTGTCTTAATTTAAAATACCTTTATGAGAAAATACGATTCAAGATCTTATGATCCGTAAACATAGAAAATTTCTCAAAAAAGGTAAGATGATGCCAAGTCTTTAAATCATGGACTACGACAGCTAAGTTGAAATATTTTTTCAGGTATAATTTCTCATACACCTATAAATACCTTGATCCTTACGTAACTACATTGTTTTCCTGCATAAGAACACATCACAACCCTAATCCTAAAGCATCACAATACCCCACGTAACATTGTCTTGATACCAGAAAGATCAATAATGGTGCTGATGTAAAGAGAACATTAAGATCTTGAAAAGAATTCAGGCTTTCCTTGTCCCATTATAACAGAACATTATTCTTTGTTAGGGTTTTAATAAGTGAATCTAGTCATGAGAAGTCACAAAAAATGTGTCGGTAATAACCAGCTTTACGTAGGAAACTCTGCATTTCAAATACATTCTTTTGCGGTTTCCAAGAGAAGATAGCTTCTATATTTTATGGATCCACAGATTAGAAACTTTCAAAAATTACAAGAATAAGGAAATGTACCTCTTTTATCCAAAAAAAACTTTGATAGTTTGGAATACATAAAATGATCCATTAATATTCCCAACACTATCCCCAAGTGTTTCCCATGCTCATGCCTTGTCATTGAGTACACAATTATGTCTTCCACATATACCAATACAAATGAATCAAGATACGTCTAAAATATCCAATTCATTAATTAAAAAAAGGGAAATGGTGCATTCTTAAGACAAAATTAATGACCACATACTTATAATGACTAAATCTACTCATGAAATTTGTCTTTAGAATATCCTCCTTTCGAACTCACAATTGGTGATATCCCAATCATAAGTCAATTTTTGAGAACCACTGTGCTCAATCGATCAAAAACATCATCAATGTGTGTAAGTGGATATCAATTTTTTATCATAACATGGTTAAGATTAAGATAATCCACATACAATAGAAGATTTTCACCATTCTTTTTTTATAAGAAAAATTGGTGGTGCCCACGTAGACATGCTCGGTTAAATGAACCCTTTGCTTTCTAGATCTTCCAAATACAATTTTAATTACCTTAATTCTATTGGTTCCATATGATAAGATGGAATTGAAATAAGAACGGTTCCAATAATGAGATCAATGATTAAATCCACTACTCTAATAGATGGAAACCCTATCAAATTATCAAGAAACACATTTGAAAATTGATCCACCGCTGATGGAAAACTATTCATCCTGGTCTTGTCCATCAATTACAAAGACAATTATTCCAACTAGTATAAGATCATTCCTACTGCTAGTCCCAGCATGACTACTTCATCTGCCTTTACATTCCAATCTCCTCGAAAGAGGTTCTCGATGCCATCTTCAGTTGTAAAACTGACTATTCTAATATTACAACCAATGTGATCCTTCTATGTTGTTAACCAATAAATTCCAATGATTATTTCAAATATATCCATCTCAATCACATAAATATACCATGTCATCTTGGATCTATCAATTGTTATAAAACAATCTTTACACAGGAAGGCTTGATACTCTATTTAACCAAGTGAAGTTAGATTTTTTATCACAGAGGGCATCATTTCAACTTCTAAACTCAAAAAATCAAGAGCATGAGAATCAATAATGTAATGGGTTTCACCCATATCATACAAATCCTGCATTATTGTAGAATTCAGAAGAATTATTTCTCATGTCATAGATGGTCCAAACTAATCAATCATAATAACATGTTTTGGTTTATATAATTTCTCTATTGTTGAGATTTTCTCCCTTATTCCTTATTGACATTGCACTTCCTGAGGAGTCATGATATTCCTAAAATCACCATGGTGTGTTCTATTTTACTAACAAGATTGATTGTGTTACCCTCATACTATTAAAGCATACGATGCTTGTGACACCTGAGAACTGTCTTGGACAGCTAACCTCATAGAACTATGAAAATAGAATTGACAATGCCCTATCAGATTGCAGTTTTATCATGCTCTACGTTGTGTCGAACACTCACATTTTATATGGTCAAGTGACCAGCATTTGAAACATCCTACTTTGATCTCGGTTTTGGATGAAGTTTTACTGATCTAGCCATCTGATTTTTATTCAATATCCCACCTTGGAAATAGGTGTACCTCTTCATATTTCTCTTAGTGTTATATTTCCCAACATTTCCAGTTGGTATCATCATACTTCATCCTCCCATAGCTCTTAATATGTCATATTCAACCACTTTCTCTCTATCCACCATCTCTGTATAGTCTGTAATATAGATCACAAAAAATATTTGAGCAAATATCCTACCTCAACCCCAATTCAATGATGCATTCATTCAAGGAAACACTAATAGAAAGATTGGATGAAAATAGCACTAAATTCGGTAATTTATCCACACACTCTGTGACAAGAATATTTTCTGCCTTCATGTTGAAGAAGTCACTCATTCGTTGAATTTTGAATGTATGTGGATAGACTTTTTTGATGAAAAAATCATCAAAATCCTCTAAACCAATGTCTTGATCTACTTTATCTTGAAAATATAAATCCCACTACTAACATGGAAGATCTTCCATCATATAAGTTTATATCATGGAATTCATCAAAACTAGTGTGTCGATGAAATCGAAGATACGATTCATCCTATTCAGCCACACCTTTGCCTTTTCTAGATCAGAATCACCCTGAAAGATGAGTGGATGATGTTTATGGAATTGGATGGAATGACCCACTTTCCTTCAACCATACCTCATTTTCCCACTATCCCCCACCTAAAATTCTTGGAAAATACACTGAACTAGCTACTGGTTCACCTGTGGACCAAGTGCAACAACATTTTCACCATCTTCCTCTGATTGGTTTCTACGACGCCTACCAGGTGCCAATTTCTATAAAAACACCAAACACAATAAGTCTCACTCTCTATTTACTAAATTATTAAGATACCAAATTATACAACATCATACTATCACAACAATCCCTTCCAAAATCAATCATTACCATGTTCAAATATTTTTTAAAATTTTTGATTTTCTTTAGAAAATCCAACCATTTTCAAAATATCACAACATTATCTATTTCAAAATCTTACATTTGAAAACAAATTTTACAAAATTCAAAAAAAAAAATTCATCAAATCAGTAATAAAAATGAGATATGAACTCTTAGTGGGAAGAAATTCCCCTATAATGCATATCATGCTCGTCTCATTGGCTTCACTCATGAAAATGAGATTCAAAATCCTATAAGTGTATCCAAAACACTTATGTACCCAAACACCCTGGTCATGTTAATTTTAGCATAAATTTTTAGCGACGTCTTCTTATATTGTGCATTTCAAGTCCCAACAATCATACTCCTTTCTACCAAACTAACACAAGGAATATACCAAAAATAATTCAACTTCAAGACCAACAACAAATACCAATTTGAAGACCAGAAAAGAATAATAGCAATTATTAGATAAAAAATTAGAAAGGAACTGGATTATACCACTTATCTCAAATAGATTTTGGATTGAAAAAAAGTGATACCACTTGGAATGTCCTTCCCCTATTCATTGAATTGAGATGGTGGTGGAATATTACTTGGAATTTAGTGACATCCCCAAGACGCTAAATATTATAAATAAATGTCGAGGACTTCATTTTCTATTTGGGGATAGTTTTCCATTTGAATATAAAAAAACATTACATAACCAAATAAACCACTAAATAATGCCTGGTATCATTAAAATAAAACTCAAATAAAACCAATTATATTAAAATCAAAATAAATCCAAGGAAGACGGTGGAAGAATACAATATCAAAGTACACAATGGAAGAAAAAACTCAGACTCCAATGACACCATCCAAGCTCCAATATCCATCATGATTCAATACCATGATACATACCAAGTATCAAAATGTACTGCTAAATGTTTTTGATACATTACCTTTTCCCACGTCTCGATAAACAACATCTGCAAAAACACCAAAGTTCCAAAGCGGGGGTGAGTAATGAAAATCATATGGTTTTTCCCAAATGACTTCCCTACTCATGCCACTAAGATAGAATGTGTTATTAGGTTTATATAAAATGTTTCTATAAAACAATTCAAAATAATTTATATCAGAATATAAGAAACTTCCAAAACAAAGTAGTTTTTCTTAAAACCACATCAAGTTCCCTGAAAATAAACCAAACAAAGTTCTAAAACCATTTCATCTATTTTTTTTAGAATAATCATTTCCATTTCACATAACAACACATCCAACCTTTCATGAAACCATGTACCTCTATATACACATGAGTGGTGTGTCATCCATTAACTATTTCATCACTTTATGAACCAATTTTATGGGGGTACTTAATTTCTATATCATTCCCAACCTTTTGAATGAATATGAAAAAAACCACAAAACCATGCCAAAATCATGAAAAACCAAGTGTTCCAAACCCATTTCAATAAAATAAAATCTTTATTAAAAATAATTTTTCCCATACAACAAAATAAAACAATCATTTTAAAATCATGTTACCAAATTCTCTTTCCAAAAAAGCACCAAATTTCCCAATTTCCAAAAAATGTCACACAAGTTGGTCTTTATCAAACATTGAACATCACATTCATTATCAATTTCAAGAAAAATAATGAATTTGAAAATAATCCAATATATTCAAAATATAGGAGTAGATTGTGAAGCCAACCACCTCAAAAAACATGAAAAAATAGAAAATGACATGAAAACTTCAACAAATCCAGGTGAAAACTCTTGAAACCACTGTTAGATATCTTACCCTATAATCAAAAAATAAAAAATAAAAATATTTGGAATCCAAAACCATAGATTAATCCAAAAACGATGTAGATAAAAGAAACCATGAGAGAGAGAAGTAGATCTAAGGAAACCCGCCAAAAACAACCAGGAACAAAGGCTTTCCACAAGAATCCATGTTCAAGTCACCAATAGAAGCCTTTATATCTCCTTTAGATTGATTAGAGAATATTTTTTAGCCTTTATAGAGATAGAATCTTGGGTTAGGGCTACATAAGAGGAAAAAATAGGGAGTTAGAGGTCAAAATGTGTGAGATCCACAATATTATGATCTCACTTTTAACTCATGCATGATTTTTTATATGGTTATGAAAACAGTTCTCTAACTCTGTACCATCCACTACCTCAAGGATTAACCTTGCATGGTTGTCTCATACGGTTAGAAAATTGTGTTTCAAATATGGAAAGATCATTTTCTAACATATCACTATTTCTCGTTGGATTCTACAAAGTTTGGAAAAACCATGTTCCACCCGTGTAGCTTATTTTTAGTCCATGTCTCATTGTGCATGGTTTCCTATATGTTTTGAATGGTTTTCCAAACTCGTTTTTAAAACATTCCCCTAAAAAAATCCCCAAAACACTCCCAAATTTCTCCAAACTCTCCCCAATTAAACCTATATACTTTACATATATAAAAATAATAGAAAATGGTTACTTACTTGAAACCAGGGGGTGCAACATGGTACAACATTTTACTTGTAACTCTTATAAATGGAATAGTCATATGGTTGAATTTCATACATGTCACCCTTATAAATGGAATATATATACGGGAGAATTCTATACCCAATTCATTGGAGAAATATCACAAACCCATCCATTATTGGTCTATTATAGAACCACCCATCATTTGTTTAATATGAATCCACCCATTAAAGGTCAAAGTACCATTATATAATCATAAAATATAAAAGAATGAAATTTTCAACATGTTACTCTTAATATATCATTTTCACTCATAAGAAAACATTTCATGTTATCAAAACAAGTAAATTTTTTTCATTTTAAATAAGAAAAAGAAAATAATTATTTTAATTTAAGAAAACATGTAGGCTTTTAAAGGAATATATAAATCAAATTATAGTCATGGTGATAGAAAAGTCATTGTTACCGAGTAGATTAAGAATAGAACATTCCTTTTTTATTTATCAAAACATTATGTATAAAACTCCTAAAAAGATTCATTTTGAAAACCATGAAATTAAATTAAAAATAGACAAAAATTTCATTTATAATATTTTTATACCCATATAAATAAATATGTAAAATAATATCATGATTATTGACATCAAGGAAAGGATGAAATCATTAAACATTGAAATCATCCAATAACAATTTTAACATCAAAATCGTAATCCTCATGAATGAATAAAATTTTAAAAAACATTATGTAACATGTGAAAAGATATAATATGGATATAGAATGTCAAAGGGGATTTATATACACTATATAAAAGAATAAAGGTTCAAATAATCAAGAAATGTCTCAATAAAAAGAAATTGATTCGAATCCCTTACCTTTAGAATGACTTGTTATGTGTATCTTTATTTTATTAAATAAAAAATGAGTCAATTATTTATTTTATTCATAACGTTTTTCAATTTTATCATTACATTTATTTTACTTGTTACAATTTTGTAATCAACTACTTAAAAAATTAAGTTTGTACTGGCTTTTTGGAACATATTCGATTTATGTGTCAAAAACAACTTTGATAGGTCAACTAAGGTCAATGGGGTCACTATATAAACATATAAATAATAATAATCATGAAATAATTGCCATATTTATAAATCAATTATTCTTTTAAAACCCATCAGGAATGATGGTTATAAAAAATGAACCAACATTACATCCATGAAGACTGTAGGTCGTACGTACGCATGAGTTACATTCTCATTTTTCAATGATCGTTATAGAAATAAGAAAAGTAAAATATATATTTTTTGAATGAAAATTATATCATAAATACCATAATATTTAATCATATATACTTATATATATAATTTTTTTATATAAAATGAACCACATCATGTTGAGGAGGAGGTAGTCCACATGTCCACAAGCAATGTTATCACTTTTCTAGTGTGTGAAAGAGTAATAAGAAAAATTATATATTATATATATAGAAATTTAATCATATAATTAATATCATATATATATTATTTATGTAATAATTTTTTAATTAGACCCTTCCTTGATACATTCCATGAACTTTATGAACGTATCACATCACTTTGAGGAGGTGGTAGTCCACACGTCCAAAAACGATGTTATCATATTTAAAAAAAATGGAATGCAGAAAGGTATGTGTATATAACAATTTAAAAAGTATGAAAATATCATAAATATCATATATATATATATATATATATCGTATAAAAATAATTTATCCATCATAATTCCCAACCATGAAAGGTGGTAAAGGAAAAAAATAACAATCATTGTTTCGTGCAGTGGAAGTTTATTGAACACCTAAACGGTAAGTTTGTTACCCATTAGAAGGATGTGTGTGTAAGTATAAGTCATAAAATTATAATAAAAACATATAAGTGAATTTATGATACTAAGGATATGATATAATAATTGAATAATGATAATTGAGGTGTTGTATAATGAAAATAATACAAAAGAGCTTGTGGAAGGATGCTTCCACTTTTTCAAGTAACTCCTTTTGGTCTGCACAAAAGGGATTCCTTGGTTATAATTATGACCAAGGCGAGGATTCTAGGATGTGGGTAGGTATCTTAGGAGATTATTTGAGTATAGTCTTGGAAATTCAAATGTCTTGAATCATGTGAGGATGTGGGAGTGGTGAGTGTCTTTTTATAGTGGATGAGGAGTGGCATTCTAGTAAATCATTGAAAAGGGAATTCGACCCACGTTGTTTCTGTGACAAGTGGATCCAATAATGGTCCAAATTATAATAAAGGGAGGATAGGTTATAAATATGAACATATAGTAGATTTTGGAAAAGTTTCTAGGTCATTTTTCTCTTAATTTTATGGTTTAGTCCCTTGTTAAGCTAATTTTCCTCTTAATCGTTGTTATTAATTTTAATTAAATTCCTAGATATTTCTGGTAAAAAAATAAGTTGACATCATTATACATTATAAATTATGATGATTCAAAATATGGAATCAATTTTTCAAAATTCCAATACTATAATAGGTAGTAAATAATTTAAATTTAATCCCACACACGAGATGACACAGTAGGTTTTTAATGTAAAAATGATTAAAAGATTGCTACATTTTTTCATATAAATTCAATGTAATTTTTTTTTCTAATTACCTAAATTGATTTCAATGATAAATTTTTTTTCTAATTGTATTTTAAAACCAAAAAAATAAATTAAATATATAAATAAATTACATGAAAAGGAAGTTTTGAACATAAATTCATTATTATTAATTATTCATCAAATAATGAAAGTTCTCAGAAAATAAAAAATATTCACCAAAAGTAAATTTTGATATTTATATTTCAAAAATGATGTTTATTTTATCATATAAAAATTATAAAATTGTGAAAAATTATATTTAAAATGGGTTTACCATTAAAAGGAGGGAAAAATACCTTTTAAAAATAAACAGCTTCTTTATGCTTAAAATTACATTTTTTTTCTTATTTTAAGACTATCGGTTTTATTGAATGAATCTAAAAAGAATTTACAAACATGTTTAAATATAATATAGTATTTCCTATTTATACCCACCCATAAAATGGATGGTGGATAGCTACCACATCAAATAATAATATTAAAAATACAATATTTTTCTATATAACTCAATCTTTCGTGCAATGTTAGATTTCAGAGAAACTCCTTATAGTGTGTTGAGTACACTATCAGACATATTGTCCCTTTTCAATTTAAAATTACTCTATAATTATTAAATATTAATAAATATTAAAAATACTTATTCTATCATTACCTACGATGTTACATCTCTCCCCATATTTGGAAATTGTGTCATTAAAATTTTATTCACTTATTAAATTAGTGGGGGTATTTTTCCCTCATAGAATTATCAGATTCACATGTTTCCTCATAGATCATATAGTTTTTTCGTAAAAAATTATCATAATGAATTAAATTATTCTTCAATTTTTTTATTTACGTTCAAAAACATGAACTGGTTGTTCCTCCAAAGATAGATTCTCTTTTATTTGAACTACTTCAGTACTCAAAACATGATAATAATATGATACATACTTCATTAAAATGGAAAAAATAAATATGTTGTTTACCTGGGATAAAATCAGGTGTAAATACAATTGGTAGGAAACAAAACCAACTTTCTCTAAGATTTCATATTGTCTAATAAATTGTGGACTCATCTTCCCCTTCTTACCAAAGCGCATCACACTTTTCTATGGAGAATCATCTTAAAAGACATGATCACATACCTCAAAAGAAAGATATTTTCTCTGGTTATCCACATAACTTTTCTTCCTACCTTTAGGTGTCCTTATGTACCATTAAATGAACTAAACATTCACTATTATTTCCTCTACCAACTCTAGTCCTATTAATATCCTTTCTCATATATCATCCCAAAAAGTCAGTGTCTGATGACAGTTTACATATAATGAATCAAAGGGTTCTACATGTATGCTAGAATGAAGAATATTATTATAAGAAAACTAAAACAAATAAATATTTTGATCACAACTTACGTGGTAATTCATTGAGCAAGTAAAAATCATATCGTTCATTGTCTGAATCGTTTTCTTAGAATTTCTATTAGATTGAGGATGAAAATATTTACTAAAATTTATTTTAGTACCCAATGAAATCAAAATTCCTTTGAAAAAAATTGTATTTGAATCTAGTATCATGGTCTGATACAATAGAGTGAGACATTCCATGTAACCTAATAATCTCTTTTAGATATAGTCAATAAAGATGATATAGAGACATTGTATCTTGAATGGGAAATTTTTTTGCAGATTTAATTAATCAATCAATGATCACCCAAATCACATTACTTCCTAGATAAGTATTTGTAAATCCCACTATAAAATCCATTGATATATTCTCCCACTTCCACTCTAGCACTGGAAAAGGATTATCCATCCCCTTAGGTAATTTTCTCTCTATTTTAACCTGCTGAAAAGTAAAATACTTCATAATAAATTCACCAATTCCTATTTTGATTCATCCCACCAGTGATACTCTCTAAGATCTCTGCACATTTTAGTACTACCCGAGTGAATGGAAAATGAGGAATGATGAGATTCAGACAAAAAATCATTCATAAACTATGAATCAAAAGAAAACATATAATATTTTCCAAATTATAAAAACATTATTTATCAATATTAAAACCATGAAACATACCATTCTTAGTGGATTCTACCATTTCATGAAAATATTGAATCACCTTTTGGGTTATCTTAATTATTTTAGAAAAAGTCAACTACAATAAAACTAGAAACAAAACAGAGGACATCCCTATTTCCACAACTTCAAGGAAAAAATTCAACCAATCCTTAACTAAAGGGTTACATTGAAAATGTAAAATGGTTAATGTAGCATTAATTTTATGACTCAAAGCATGGATCACCTTATTTGGTTTTCTAGGATGATAATGAATCGAGAAATCATAATCAATTTTTAGTTCCACCCATCTTCTCTATCTCTTGTTAAATTATTTTCTGTGTGATTATATACTTAAAACAGTTGTGATTAATATATATATCACACTTCACCCCATAAAAATGATTCCCACAAATTTTTAAAGCAAGAAAAATAGTAGAAAATTAAAAATCATGTGTTGGCTAATCTAACTCATGAATTTTCAATTGATGTAAATAATAAACAATTACATTTTAATTATACATCAAGGCATAAACAATTCCTTTAAGTGAAGAATCACTATAGAAGATGAATTCACCATTTTTGGAAGGCAGGTCTAGAAGTAGAGCATTGACCAGTATTATTTCCAGTTCTTGAAAAAACATCACATTCTCTTATCCAGATAACTTAACTCCTTTCGAGTTAACATTGTCATTGGTTTAGATAATTGAGTAATGTTCTCAAAAACACTCCATTAATAACTAGATGATCCTAGAAAACTATGACTATCTATGAAATTGGTTGGTCTTGGACACTCATCAATAACTTTTATTTTTATAAGATCAGTATTTATTTCATCTTTAGACACAATGTAAACAATGAATGAAGTTTTTCACAACCAAAATTCACTCTTACTAAAATTTCCATATAATTTGTTTTCTTTTAGGTTTTCAAAAAAATATTTAAGTTCATTTCATATTCCTCATGGATTTTAGAATATACCAAAATTTCATCAACAAACACAACCACAAACTAATCTAAAAACTAATAGAAGACGCAATTTATAAGATTCAAAAAAAGAATGTACATTAGATATAAAAAAGGGAATAATCTATAACATATAATTACCATATGTTGTCCAAAACATAGTCTTTGGAATGTAATACTCAGTCACCATCATCTGATGGTACCTGGACCTCAGTTTAATCTTATAAAAACATAGAGCTCCCTAGAGCAAATCAAAAAATCATTGATATGAGGAAAATGATACTTATTACTAATAGTGATTTTATTCGATGCTATATAATTAATAAAAAGTTACATGGAAAAATCATTCTTTTTCATAAATAAAAAAGGATCACCCCATGGTGAAGTTCTAGGTCGAATGAATCCTTTATCAAGAAATTCGTGTAACTGGTTTTTCAATTCCACAAGTTCTACACTAGACATTCAATAAGGGGGTGTAGAAATAAGCTTATCACCAAGCACTAAATCAATAGAAAATTCAATTTCCCGATTAGAAACAACACAAAGAAAATCATCAAGAAAAGCCTCCATAAATTAATTTTCTACTGGGATGTAACTAATAAGAACTATTTTTTCTTTTCAAAAACTTGATCTATATAACTTTAACTACCATATTTAATCAATTCCTCAGCTTCTTGGTATGTTATCAAAGGTATGAAATCATTGAATAAAACTCATGTATTTTAAATTTATTTTACCATGATATACTAAAATCCAATCCATTCCGAAAAGGATATCAAACTCCACTTTAGAAAAATCCACAAGATTTATAGGAAATATCATCCCACTAATGTTAAGAGGATGATTCTTATAAATATTGGTTTTTCTACAGTTTCCACTCGAAGTTTTTAACAAAAGTTATATCTTAAATTCCTAAGGTGATATATCTAGTTTTCTTGTAAATTTCCCAAAAATAAAAGAATATTAAAATTTAGAATCAAATAGTGTTGGAATAATTTGAATAAACCAGTAACATACATTACACCACATAATTTGATGGCCCAACATCAACTTTTTTTGTATAAAAATATTTTCCCACGCCCTTTTTCTTTTGATCTTACTGGTTTCCACCTTGGGTAATCAACTTTGGACACACATGTGCCTAATGACCTAAATCATTACAATTAAAACATTTTACCAAGAGATTTTCATTGCATTCATAGTCATATTCCTTGAATTCAAGACATATGGCCCAAAATACAACATTGTAAGCACTTCCCAAACATTGAAAGACATTATCTAAGATTATTTTTACCAAACTTCTCACATGATGGGAATTGGGTTTTCTTACCTCTATGTTTTATTGATGAATTATTTCCCAATGCCTATCAAAAAGACCTCTTCTTTTACTCATTTTCATAGGACACATGATCATCAAAAATCTCCATTTCTACCTTATTAGTACATTGAACAAGTTTCACATTTCTATTGAACTCACTAGATTCTAATGTTGTTATATATATTGGATTTATACCTGAGTAAAACTGATTTAACTTACTATGAATATCTCAGATAAAATTTGAGACATACCTTGCTAGTCAAGTGAAATTTACTTCATATATAGCCACTGATTCTTAATCTTTTTTTCATAATTTATTTTTTTTTATCCTAAGTTGAACACCCTTTGGAAAATATTTCATGAAGAAAATATTCTTAAATTCATCACATTACAAGGCATAAATACCTTCAATATTTTTGATATTCTTAACCATTCACCACCACTAATCGGGTTCACCTTCAAAAAATTTAGAGAGTTACCTTTGGGTGATCTGAGAAACCCATGACATCAAATAAAATTTCTAGGGATTTAATCCATACTTCATCTATCATATGGTCAGATAATCCTCTAAATGATGGGGGATTTTTCACATAAATTTATCCACTATCATCATTTTCCACTATTGCAGATCTAGTTTCTCTCTTACATGGATACCGCCACCATTTATACCATGTTTCAACTGAACCATCACTACAATAAACTGGTTAGTTGTAGTTCCAAATATCTCATGATTCTAATTCGGAATAATATTTTCCCCTTGGTTCCTATTCACTAAAAGTTCCACATTTCATCTATGTAATACCATTCTGAACAAATATACATTTGATGAATCAACATGGTAGTCTTTAAATTCATTAACATTTTAACTTGACCATAATTTAAAATATTCTATGGGAATTATATTAAGACTATCCTAACCTATAATGTTATCTAAACTAACCATTGATACCAACTAAAGGTCCTAAGCCTTAAAAATAACTTAATCTAGAGTTATGTTAAAAAATTTAGATTTTTCTCATGAATTATCTTTTCAGATTTAGAGTTTTAGAGATTTGGGAAATAACTCATACATAAAAAACATTAAAATAAAAATTGGATACTTTCTAAAAATATCTAGTTTTTCACGTTATAAAATATTTAAAATAAAGCGTGATCTATTGTATGAACACTCTTTACAATTGTCAACATGAAATCTTCTAATCCCTTACTAATCCTTCAGTATAGTGAAAAAAATTAAAAAAACATGGGATTAGAATAAAAAATTTATTAAGGGTTATAAAAAGAAGGAAAAAATTAGTCCATTGATAAAAATTAAATTCAATTAAACTTTACAAAAATTTAATACTTTTCACTCTGAAGTAGTAAATAATTTCCAATGGAAATGAGCTCATTTCTTATAATGTTTTTAATAGAAATATTACAATAAAAACCATATCAATAATATAAAATACATAATGGTATCTTGGGATATCATTATACTTGTCACTCTTATAAATGGAATAACTATATATTCTACTTCCATACATGTAACTCCTACAAATGGAATATCCTTATGGTCAACTCCCATACCCAATGCATTGGATGTCTATCATGAACCCACCCATCATTGGTTTATTAAATAACCACCTGTTGTTGGTTTATTATATAAACACCCATAAAAGATCCATGTACCATTATATAATCATAACATATAAAATAATGCAATTTTAAATATGTTACTCATAATATTTAATTTTCATTCTTATAAAATATTTCGATTTAATGAAGTAAGAAGTATATTTTCGAAAAAAAAATTCAATAAAAAAATATAAGGATTTTCTTTTAATAAGACATGAAAGATTTTAAAGGAATCATGAAATCATAAAACAGTCATAGTAGTGGAAAAGTCTTTGTCGCCATGTATGTTAAGAATAAAACAATCATATTATCTTATATCAAAATATTACTTATAAAATAAATAAAAATATTCCTCTTAAAAACCATGAAATTAAATTCAAAATTGATATAAAGTTTCTTTATAATAATATCATACCCATATAAATAAATATATATAATAACATAAAAAATACCGACATTGTAGAAAGGATTAAATATTTAAACATTCAAAACATCCCATACCACTTTGAAAATATAAAACACAATCCCCATAAAATAATAACATTTTAAAAAATATAAAATAATATGATAAAAGATAAAATATTGATATAGAATGTAAAAGGGTCAGTATATACACTTTATAAAATAATAAAGGTTCATATCATCATGATATTTTTCAATGAAATAAGATTAAGACAAAATACTTTACATTGAGTCTGACTTGTCATGTGTGTCTTTATTTTCCTAAAGAATAAACGTATGTTAATTATTTCAATTTTTCATATTCTTTTTAGATTTTATCATTAATTTTATTACACTTATGACAATGTTGTAAACAATGACTTAAACAATTAGGTTTGTGTTGGGTGTTTTTTACCATATTCGGTTTATGTGTAAAAAAACACTTTTGTAGGTCAACTATGGTCAAAGGGGATATTATATACATGTATCTAGAGTAATAATCATGAAAAAATTATAATATTTAAACATAAATTATACTTTTAGTACCAATCATGAAATTTTGTTGTGTAAAATGAACCAACTTTACAACCGTGGAGACGGTAGGTCGTACATATGCATGAGTAAAGTTCCTATTTTTCAATGATCATTATGGAAAGAAAGTAGGTAATATATATCTTTATAGAATTAAAATTATATCATAAATAACATAATATTAAATCATATATACTTATATATATAATTTATGTGATGTAAAAGGAATCACATCACATTTAATAGGTTGTAGTCCACTTGTCCACGAATGACGTTATCACTTTTCTAGTGTGTGAAATGGTATTAAAGAAAATGATTTGGAATATTTCCATAGATTTAAACATGACATGAATATCATATGGATTTAATTTATGTCACATATTTTTAATTAAAATCATCCTTAATACATTCCATGAATTTTGTGAATGCATCACATCACTTTGAGGAGGCGATAGCCCACACACCCATAAACGATGTTACCGTATTTACACACTATGGAAAGAATAAAGGTTTGTGTATATAAAATTTCCATAAGTATTAAGGAATAATAAATATCATATATATATATATTATATAAAAATATTTGATCTATCATAATTTCCAATCATCAAAGGTGATAAAGGAAAAAATGAATTATCATCGTTTCGTGATGCGGTAGTTCCCCGTACACATAAATGGTAAGTTTGTTACCCATTAGATGGAAGTGTGTCTAATTGTAGGTATAACCATTAAAATAAAAATATATTATTATATTTAGGATACTTATTTTATCATATAAACATTGAATTAGAATAATTTATGTGGTGGAATATGAAAATAAAACAAAAGATCTTGTGGAAGGATGTTGCCTCTTTTTCAACTAACTCCTTTTGGTTTCACCAAAGGGATTATTTTCATGAATTTATGGCCAATGTTATACATATAGGTTGAAGGAATTTATCTTGGGAGATTATTTTAGAAGATTTTGGGTGAGACAAATGGCTTTAATGGTGTTAGGAACTGGGATGGTGAGTTCCTTTTTATAGTGGAGGAGAAGTAACATTCTTATAAATCATTGAAAAGGGAATTCCACCCATGTTTTTATTTTCAAAATTGGATTGAATAATGGTATAAATTAGATAAATGGGAGTATGGGGTCTAAATATTAATATATAATTAATTTTTGACAATATTATGGGTCATTTTGGTTATATGTTTATGGTTTAGTCCCTTATTTAGCTAATTTTCCTCTTAAATGTTGTAATTAATTTTAATTAAATTTACTAATATTATTGATAAAAAACAAATTTTTCCTTATTAGACATTATAAATTATTCTTATTCAATATATTTAATCAATTTTTCAAAATGATAATCATCAATGTGACAGAAATTAATTTATATTTAATCTTGCAGATAGGATGACAAAGGTGGTTTTTAAGGAAAAAATGTTCCAAAGTTTGAAATGTTTTTATATGTAAATTCAATATGAAATTGATTCTAATGACCTAAATTGATTTAAAATATATAAAATTTATCTAATTAAAATTTATAACTAAATAAAACCATAATTTATCAATATAAATAAATTATATGAAAAATAAATTTTGAACTAATATTTAGTATCATTCACAATCCATCAAAATATAAATCTTCTCAAAAAAAATACCAAAAAATCACTAAAAGTAAATTTTGATATTTATATTTAAGAAAATAAGTTTATTTTTTACTATAAAAATTATAAATGTTTCAAATATAAGATTTTAAATGGGTTCTCTATTAAAAGGTAGTAAAACTACCTTTTAAAAATTATACAGCTTTTTACACTTAAATTTGATTTCTTTTTATTTTAATCTTATAAAATTCATTGGATGAATGTAGTAACATTTTAAAAACAATTTTAAACATAAAATAGTTTTTAATATTCATTCCCGATGATACAAAATCTAGTATATAACAACAACATAAAATAATTTTATTAACAATATATTATTTTTTGGTATAACTTCTTCTTGCATAAAATATAAGATTTCTGGGAAACTCCATGTTACATGTCAGATATGAAATCAGACATAGAGTCCCTTTTATTTTTAAATTAATAAATAATTCTTTAATATTAATAAATATAAAAAATTATTATCTATTATTACCTAGGATGTTACAACAAGTTTCTTCATTATAACCGGGTTTGGTTTTATTTAGAATAATTTAATGTGATAATGTAATGGTTTATTCTCCTACTATATTGGTGTAATTACATTAGTTTTTAATGTGATTGTGAGTCTTAAAGACCTTAAAATTATTGTATAATGAATATTAATTTTACTAAAACATAAAATGGATCATTGTTTTACTATTCCTGATGATGAATTGAGTTTCTACAAGGTGTTAGGATGTGATTGGTATTATATTATCATATATTATTATGTAAATACTTGTATGTAGTGTGATTTTGAGAATTAAATTTAAATTTATCATGTGTTAGAAGCATGAAATGTACCTTGATTTGCATCATATCATGGAGATACAATGCCCACATCAAACATGGTATAAAAATGTCTTATACGCTTAAATCATGGAATTCAGATGTTGTGTGAGTGTTGGATTCACAACATGTGGATTAGTATAAAGATAGGAATCATCCACATATATGTATAGTGACCTACCATGTGTATCCCAAATTAGACAATACGTTGAGTGGTTATTAATTCTTTATCTGAATCATGCTTTATGGAGTCATGAAAATATGTCAGAATTTATCCACTATAGAGGTCTACCATTCCTCCCCACACCATGGCTCTATCATCACCCTAGTTATGCCACATAATACACTTTCATTCATTGGACTATGGTTACACCTTCACCACTCTTGTTCAGCTTATCCCTGATCTGGGATTTCTATCCAGTAATGGTTGGATCCTTGGATGGGATTACTAAGTGTTGGCCATGTTTTTTGAATAAATAAAGTAATTTGTTTTATTTTAATTTTTTTAAATACCTATAGTTTTAAAATTAATTCTGAATTATATGTGATAAGAGTAATAATTTTCTTACAAGCCAATATAAAATAGGAATTTCAATATTTGTTTCTAATATCATGTATTTTTTTTTGAAATTCTTCCATTATTTTATTTTTATATATAAAATGATTATTGAAAATGAATAATCTATATCCAAAATTTATGTGATAATTTTCTCCTTTGATATGGAGCATTTTATTTCTTTTTAGGTTCGAGTCTATAATTTTTTTATCTACCTAACCTCAATTTTTTATTAGATTTATGAGCCTAAGAAGTTTTATCAAATAGAGTTATTATATATTATCTATTAAATATATCATGAATTTAATTCTCAATTTAGTAAAATCTCTCTCGGTAGAGGGACCTATGGCCAGACAACCTACCAACATAGAGGCGTATGCCTTGTTCTAGAAAGGTGATGGGTATACTATATGTCGCTCCAAGATTAATCATATGGCTATTAAAACTTTCATATAACTATATATATTTACAATAAAATATAATGTAACTTATGAATGAAACATATTAAAATATATTTTCATTTACTTGGATTCTATTTTTTGTGTAATTAACCAAAAAATGTGGTATGTGTAAAGAGTTAAACATAACTGTGGTGTAAACACATATGATTGGTTGATGGAATGGGTATTCTAATAAAAAATCATTAAAATCATGTATAAAAAGGATTAAAACAAGATATAATAAGGATTTATAATAATTAAATAGTTAAAAACATGATATTAATATTATTTATATTATTTTGGTGAGGATTCATAAAAGTAAAAACAATAAAATATTAAGTGGGAGAGTCCTTCCAAAGAGAAACTTGCCAATATATTGATCATTCAATTGGGTATCATCTACCAAATTAGGGTTACCGTGAATTATCTTATATAAAAAAACATGAAATGAGTGATAATAGATTATTTTTGTACAGACTATTCTAAATAAGTGTTCCCCAATATTTTCTTTTGTTAGCCTATTTATTGATTTTTATTTGGGAGACACGTTTCTTAGAAACCATAAGAGTTATGATACTAGAGGAATATAGTTAATATTTTCTCTATGATGCATCTAGATAAAGAGTTTCTTACTCAACAATACAAGAATCATAATTTAATTATTAGGATGGTCCCAACCTAAATATATAAGTGATAAGAGGAATGAAAAAGAAAAATCATTAAAATATAAAATATGTATCTTCCCTCACTAAATGGATATGATATTTGTAGTCAACAATTTAAAGGGATTATTTTAATTTAATGTCTATGGTGAAATTATTTAATATATTATTCACACACACATATATGTCTCTGTTATAGTTTCTATTTAACATAATTATAGTCATATTGAGATCCCTCGTATGTTTGAACTATAGAATAGTGAATGATTTTTACTTAGGGTTAGGAAATATTCTTTGAGAGGAACAATCTGTGAATCTAAATGTGAATGATATTGAAATATATTCCACTAAATTTGAGTTATGGGTGCAAGATATCAGGTTTGAATTACACATTTCTACTAATAAACATAAACTTATAGGTAATAAGTAATTAAAAAAGGGTGAAGTGGGTCTTAATTCTTATAATAGTAAAATAGTTACTACATTAGTGGTTGGAACTTATGGTCTTATTCTAACAAATATATTAATACTATAATTGGAAAACTATTATTATATTCCCACTTAAAACATGAATTTTATTTCTCTATCCTATTTTGAAAATATGGTTTTTTCATTCACTATTAAGAAAAGGAGTTGTCCTATATATCTATTTTAGTCCTTTTATGGCATCAAAAATATGTTCAATTGTTTATACATTCTAGATATAGATAATTTTTTATATAACTCAGAACAATAAGCTCGTGGTTCATTTTAAAACCACCAAATATTGGCATTGTCGCCATTAACATATAAACTAGAAATGTACCCAATGATGAAATAAATATTTATTAATGGGACTATAAAATTATGAATCTTTTAATAAAAATGAATGTTTTTATTAGTTTAGATGACCAAAGAACCTTTTAGTGGAAATGGTGAAAGGGCTACTAGATTATTAGATGTCATACAAGGTTATGTATATAGACCAATGAGTCTATAAGAAAGCGGCGTTTTTAGGTACTATATTTTTTTTCCAATGAATTTAGTCATCATGGTAATTCTTTTTTTAATAAAACACAAGTTTTATATTTTTTAAAATTTTATGGAGTTTAAAAATAAGTAAAAAAACAAATAATCAAGAGTATTGAGATTCACTTATCAAATTGGAGTAGTGAATACTTGAGCTAGGAATCCACTAATTATTTATGAGATGGTATAATTATTCCACAACTCACTCTTCCTAGGAAACCAAATGGAATGGCATGTATAAGAGGTGAAATCATAACTTTTTGAACGTGATTCAATCAATGATGAGTCAATGTGTCCTTCTTATGGAATTTTAGGGTTTCCCTTCGAAAAAAACACTATTTATACTTAACATTGTTCCATTTATAGTAGACATAATGGAAAAATAAGAGATATAGATTATAAAACTCTCCATTATGTATTTTATAATGATTTTAGTGTAACACTCTGAGTTTTTTTGTAGAGAAAACTATGTTCGATAGCATATGTGATACGCAACACTGAAGCCAAACAAACAATTATTATTTAAATATGAATGTTTTAACCTTTCCATTAAAATTTTTGATATGATTAGGATTAAATACAATATGATATATATATATATATCCTAAAAATATTGATAAATGATTAGTAAAAGATATATAAGTGTTTGGTATTGTCTTTTTGTTCTTCATAATATATTTTCTTAACAAATAATTTTTATTTCTTTTTATGAAAAAATATTATAATTATTTTTTGGAAAATATAGAAAATATATTCAATAAAATAAACTCCACTTTTCATATCACGACATCAAAATTAACCTATGCCCAGATTTTGGAATTTTTTAGAAAATATAGATTTTTAGTGAATAGTGAAAATACCATTTTTATGTAAAACATTCATTTCTTTTGATAAATTAATTAATTTGTAATTAAAATTATTATTTTAACATGATTTCAAGGAATAATAATTTTTATTTATATATATTTAACTCAATTAATTATATTTAAATCATATTTATTTCAGATTTTATTATTAGATTATTTTTAGGCTACAAAACACATATTTCTAAAATCTTTTTTAAAATGTATAAGGTTTATCGATTATAATTTTATAAAATAACCCCAAATGGGAAATTATTTAAATGACATTTTTAGATTATATATATTTATATTTATCAGTTTCAATTCATATAATTAATATTACTAGTTATATAGTAAAATTAAAATTAACTTTTCACTACAAAATGGTTTTTCAGAAAACTACATTCCATCATTCATGATGGTTTCAAAATGAATTAAATTCTTAATACTTTGGTAATTTATTTTGATAAAATGTATTTAATATTTTTAATCATTATAATAAATATTAGGTAATAAGTTCAACATAATTTTTGAACTATATGAATTGTAATTGTAGTAAATATTAATTACAATCGTAAAAGGGAAATTGGTTAATTAAGGGTGTAGATAATTTAACAATGACTAGAAAAAAGTAAACCTAATAGAATGAATATTTATCTTTCATTTAAAGTATTATTATATTTCTTCCTTAATATTTTTCCTTTTTTCATGATTAAGTAATCATTTCGGTAAAAATTATATTCTGATACGATAAAACATAAATTGTATTATAAAATAATATTAAATTTTAATTAAAACATTCAATTTGATAAATTAATTGATTTTTGAAATAAAAAATATTTTAATAAAAAAATATTATTAGATTATGATTGATAAATTCAATTTATATTATAATTGTTATGATATCAAATTTAACTTTAATAAAATTTCAAAATTTGGTTATTGTAAAAAACACCACCATTTCTCAATAGATGTTAATTATATTTTAAAAGTGAAAATTCATATATTAAGGAAATTATTTTCATATAATAAATATTTTTTTTGGAATCAGCATGTCGAAATTCTCCAATGGAGATTTTTTCATAATTTTCAAAGATAGTCAAACTTTTGGGTAATAATTAAATATGGTATAAATATACAATGCATATTATGACATCATAATGTCCCAAAAATGATGTAATAAACCCTTTAAATAGTATCCACAGACAAATATATGTTTCCACTTTAAAATAATTTAATATTTTTTTATTTGATTAATTTTATAAAGCCTTTATGAATCTTCCAAAACCTATATTATATTTTAGGGTTTTAAAATAATTTCTTTTAGGAAATGACTCACTTCTGTATCAGTAATGGTATTATTTTAATATGTTCAGACCATTACCATATAAAATAATTAAAACTAACAATATTTGGAAGAAATAATGGCAAAACAATGCAATTTTTTTTCTTTTTGGTAATTTTATTATTCAATGTACAAAACCTATGTTTGGGAAATAATAATGAACTACTATATCTTTTCTTTTATAAACCCACACAATCTCCCATTTATATTCCCTAAAAAATGGACCATGTCCTTACTCTTCCCTATCCTCTCTTTTTCTTTATAAAACAACCCCGTCTCCAATTTCTATTCACTATGAAAACATGGATCACATCCTTACACTTCCCTACCCTCTACAGAGTCCTCCCAAGGTGATCCATGCTCTCAAGAAGCTCTACCAAAGATTTAGGGAATCACTCTCTCGGGATAAGGTATTTCTCTCTTCTCATTTTCATTCAAGAAACCTCTTTTATGTTATACTTCTTATTTTCAATTTATGGTCATTTGGGTATATTTTCATATAACCCTATTATGTTCCATTTTATGTCTAAATGATGATAGGCCACTATCACAATTATTAATCCCTCCTATGAACCTTTACGTACACCCATTACCATTCCAACATTTAGTAAAGGATCCTCTCCAACTCCTCTTTATTCATGTTTCTTAATTATATTATATATTTTATCTCTAATTATTAATAATGGGATATGTCCATCCATATCCAAATTACTGTCCATCTTATGGTTAAATGATTATATACCCCTTTGACATTCATTAATACCTCCCATGAACATTTATATGCCTCCTTTAGGCTGCTGAAATTTAATCATGATTTTTCATACAAAATAATTGTGTAGTGAATACTCATACCCATTTCATATCAAGGTTGTTAAACTTCATCCACTTATAACTCATTGAATAGGGACTTACATAAATTTATTCTACACTCCTTTATTGTGGAATAAAATGTAATGATAAATAATTCTTTGTTTTATGATCTATGTCACACAGTTAATCCTAAGAATAAGATGAAAGTGATGGGTGCACCTGGAATTGTATTATGCTCCAATACATTAGGTAATGTTTTAGTCTCATTATATGTGATGAAATAGATTATGGAGTGAACCTAATACACCATGGGACTTTTTTATCATGATTTCTTTGTATTTATCCATTACATATGTTTATGATGTGGTGTTTTTAGTTACTTCCATATTTCCCATGTTGTTTTTATGTTATCATGTTATAATTTTCCTCATAGTTCGTGTATATGATTTTCAATCATTTTATTCCCCATTGATATGCCTATTGTCCAACGTGTATTAAATTCTTCATGTTATGCCATGTTTATTCCCATACTAGGATTTATAGTTAACTCAATTCTTATATATGTATATAGGTTATCCCATTAATTTCTAAGTATGAATGAATAATATGATCATGTCAAGAAAGTTTTCAATAACGTTATCATAACCCATGTTTTATATTATTATGTAATTTACCTAATTCTAAAAACAATAGACTTATCAATAATCCAAAATTTAGTATGTGTAATATTTTGTAATAAATCATTAATTAATTTTTATGAAAGAGTTGGGTTTTCATATTTGGAGGTGTGATACATTAATATGATGATTGCCTCTGAATCAGGTAGTTTCCCAATCTAAATAACTATTATTTTTTGG
Source organism: Viscum album (assembly GCA_963277665.1). Classification (NCBI taxonomy): domain Eukaryota; kingdom Viridiplantae; phylum Streptophyta; class Magnoliopsida; order Santalales; family Viscaceae; genus Viscum; species Viscum album. Next base: position 1,106,463,005 of record OY728128.1, on the reverse strand, counting down.
TAATCATATGAAAACTAAGGGGTATTATTTCTATAATCATACTAAGAACAAAGTGTTTGTGTAATATTTTTCTATATTTCTTTAATAAAGTAGATATTTTAAAGTGTTATTGTGAGTATAATTCAACATGGAAAATTTTAAAAAAAGGGTTCTTGATATGAAGGATGAGTTATCCCCATCGAGTAATTTCAAAAGGAAAACTATCTCAAATTAAAAAATATCCTCAAAGGTATGGTAGGATTCATCAATAGTTCATTTGATATGGATTTCTAGAAGTGACTTATGATGAGTAAATGTTTATAATAGCTGAACCTACCACCTACCAAGAATCTATTTAGAGTTAGGATTCTAAGAAATAGTTAAAACCAATGGAATCTGAAATGGGTTCCATGTACACTAATGATGTTTGGAACTTGGTAGATACACTTAATGGGATGTGATAAATAGGCATAATGATAGTTTTCAATAATATAACTATCATAGATGGTAGAGTTTCTAACTGTAAATCATACCTAGTTGTAAAATGTTTCATTAAAATTCATGATATTTACTATGATGAAACCTTTTTTCCAATAGCAATAATAAATTCCATTCAAATGATACGCTCTATAAAAAACATATTTATTGGGAAATAATACAAAAGGATGTACAAATAAATTTTTGTAATGGGAATTTAGTAAAGGATTTGTATATAATACAAGAAGAAGGATTTGAATTGATAAATGATAATTCTATTGTTTTCAGGTTGCAACGGATAATTTATATAATGAAGAAGGTTTCCTAGAATTGGGATATCTAGTATAATGATACAATCAAAGAGTTTGGTTTTATAAAGAATGTGAATGATTAATATATATATAAATTGATTAGTGTTTAAATATTAGTGTTTTTATGTTCCATCTAGATGACATACTTCTGATTAGAAATGAAATCCAAGAAATTCATTCTATGAATAGGTGGTTCGATAAAAATTTCTCAATAAAACATATGATTAAAACTATATACAAAATATGTGTTTATAAATATAGAAACTTATCATATAGTTTTCTTGAACTCATTTAAGACAAACACATTCATAAATGGATAATGTATTTTATGGATAACTTCTTTAAGTATTCTTTACAAGAATTTTATGGAATGAAATTTAGTAAGATTTATAATCCTAAAAAAGATATATAGGATAGATAATATTCCCTTTGAATTTTAAATAGGATCTATCATGTATTATATATTTTTCCCTCCAATTAACTCATTCTATGCTCTTAGAATTATAGCCTCATGATTCTTTGGACTCATGAAAATTTGAATTTATAAAACTGTACTTACTACTGGTATGACGGTGAGTAGGGTGTCGATTTTGTAGGGAAGGATAATGTTGTGTGAGAGTTTCCAAAAAAACCCAAAAAAAAGAAAGGAAATATAGAAATGGTGAAGATAAGGGTGAAATTTAAGTAGTGGTAGTATGGATCAAAATAGAGAGAAGACAAACAATGGATGAATTAAGGGTCATCGAGCAGTTTTGAACTCCTAAAAAGATATTCTACTATTTTACTCAATTTCATTTAATCATCCAAAACATAAGAAAATGTGTAGATTCACTAAGATGTTTCTTCAATGAACTTACCCAGTTCAATGAACTTTCATTAGTTTATATCTTTCGATCATAAATTTATAATTAATCAATTAATCATGGAGAATATATGTATTGACCTTTTCCAATTTTTGGTAGTCTATTAAAATACCAAATGTAAAAATAAAACACTACCATCATCTATTGGTTCTTGAGTTGTAGTTAAATTATTCTTATAATAAAATGAAAATGACCATAGAAATTAAAATTACACTTTGCAAAAGTTTTAATAGAATTAAAATGGATAAAAGTTAAAATGTACAACCCATCCTGTTTCCCATAATCCAATTAGATACTCATCGAATTGGAAATAAAAAAATCTATAAAATCGAAAACATATTTTGCAAGACGACTTTCTTCCAAATGCTCCATCTCTAGATCTGATTCCAACCCCTATATAGGTTCTCTTCTAACGTATGTGGGCTCCAATCGGTGAATGTTGAATGGTGGATGGATCCTAAATCGTAATTCACCCTCTCAGGATAATGGACGGTTTCTATCCCTTAGGAATTGGGGGTGGGGAGGGGGTCTCATTTTTATTGTTTTGGACTCTTCATCTTTTCAATAGAAAATTTCACTCACCTCCCTTAGCTGCGCTCACAGTCACTGCTTGAAAACCTATCTCCGATATCCATGTAGAACATACTTCACTATTCATATTCATTCTTCGATGACTCAATTATCATCCCTTCAACGAACTATGATCCTCAAAAATTTCTGTTCCCATGATCTTTCCCCTCTCCCCACATTGTCCTTTTCTCACGATCATACTTTCCCGATTCTAATAAACACAAATAAATGGAATTATCAAATTTTGTAAATTAATTTTATACTTCTATTTTATTGTGTGGGTTAACATAGAAATGTATTTTGGGCCATTGAAGTTCCCAGATCCTCTAAAATTTTTGTGTGCTTGGACGTCACAGTTTGATGTACAAGAATTTTTTATATGTTATGTAACTATATATAATATTATTACTAATATTTAAGATAAATATATTTACATAAATATTTAATTAATATAATTATTATTTGAATATATATATAGTATATAGATTATTATTATTTTTATACATTAATATTATTATTGATCTTATATTATATATATTTAAGAAAATATGGGAAGATAAATTGGGGGGGTGTTTACGGCCAAATTAACATCTCTAATTGAGACGTTGAACTGGACAATCCATTCCACTAGAACTAGGAAAAATTAGGTGGAACATTAACTCTTTCGGTGAACAGTGAAATCTCCAGTTGGACTTTTTTCTGGTTCAAGTGGACTTGATCATCTAGTTCACCGTATGAACTAAAGATGATTCTGGTACTTATGTATTTCAAGTCTCCTCTTGGAGTACATTATTCAACAGGATTCAAGGGGATCTTGGTTCGGTGTTCACCCAAATTCATAGGGCTTCAGCGGTAAATGGTTGATGATCATCTCTATCAGTGCTCGAAGGTGGTGTGGCAGCCATCAAGCTGTGTTGACCACAACAGGCATTGGTTAGAAGACTGATTTCATCATGTTTGCACACAAATGGGGTTGAGGATCACCCCTCAGGATTGGATTCATGGTCTGGAGATGGAGTTATTTAGCATGGAGGTGGTTCCTCTTTACACATACAGCTGATGAGGTTCAAAAGGTGGTATCATAGGTGCTCGGGTCTAGATATGGAGTTTTGGTATCACAAAAAGTTAAAGGACATTGCATATAATGAAATGGCCTGGACCTCTCCGGTCCATTACTTTGTGAAAATGTGGTGTTGGTGGTGTTCCGGGAGGTCAAGGTGACTTATCCCCAACACTTTTCCAAATTTCCAGTTCTGTGAACGGTGTTTCTAGTTTTATGAACTGTTCTATCGATAGGTGTATAGTAACGGTATGTGTACAATAACGGTGCATGTACAGTGTTTCACATATCGATTTCACAGATCGGTTTCACAGATCGGTTTCACAGATCAGTTTCACTGATTGGTAGGTGTATAGTAATGGTAGGTGAACAGTGTTTCCAGCTTCCAACAGTTTTACCCCTTTTGACGCTTCCTTTGACATAAAATAAATTTAAAGCCTTATTTTAAGGACTCTTAAGGCCGATTCAAAGGCCATAAATCCTATATTAATTATTCCTAAGTCCCGGGATGTTTTTTCTTGGTCAAAATGTGTGGGTTAATTTGATCCGCTTTTAATGGGGAATTAAGTGTATCTTAAACCATCGCCCCATTAAATCTTCAAAAGGGACGAGATATCTTCCTCCCTTTTTCTTCCTCTTTGTTCTCGGCTATGAGACACTAGAACCTTTCAATCCTTCCCGTAGGAGTTTCACAATCAAACTTTACTCCTCGGATTGGTTCCGCTCTGTTTTGATGCAACCGAGTTGTATATGTCAATCTTCGATATAAGGTGTGTTTTATCGTCATTCCATTGGGGATCATCTTCTCCTATTTATCCTTTCCATTTTATATCATATAATCTACATGCTTCTAATGGGGTTTTTCTTGGGGTTTGGTTGGTGAGGTCATATTGTGGCATCCTCGGGTGGATGCAGTTGTTGCGAGAGGAGGATCATGACCCGTTGTGTGGATAAAGAATGTGAGGAACTGTTTGAGGTAGGGGATTCATTGCTTATCTTTTCTTTTATGTGCAATTGTATTGTTAACATGATTAATCCCACTGGATGACAATGAAATTGACATAATAAATATTTTAACCGGATAAATAAATTGATATCGATTGTATGTTATTGCCTCATGTTTTTCTAGATAGTGTGATATATATGCTTGCTTTGATTAGCTGTTTATTCTTGATGGAAATCAGAAAAGAACGTAAATTGGGATTAATTGATAATTATTTTTCTAAAGATAAAGAGGAATGTAAAGGAATATGGTTCTAGTTGTAATTTGATGTTAATCAAATTGGTGAAGTAAGAATGTTTAATTATTTGTGATAGCTTACTGATTAGGTTTCCCGAATTTGGAACTTATGAATAACAAACCTGTTAATTCAATATGGATTAAAGAAATGATTGTTTGATAATTCCTTAAGGGTTTATGAGTTACTCTCTTGATTGTTAAAGGGCCAAGATCCCAATTAATGTGGTGTTTTTTTTCCTGTTGCTTGTGCTGTGATGTGAGCCTAGATGGTTGTGGTAATATATGGAGGCATGGAGGCCTTTTGGTTGTGGCAGTGGATGAAGCCTATAGTGGTGAGATGCATCAGTTTATGCATGTGGGTGTCGGGGAGGACACCAAGGATGATGGAATGGAATGGATGTGATTGTTGGATACTTGCTGTTTCTTTTGGTTGTTTATCTGCTTTACTTTTCCCCACTGCTCAAGGCAGCTGGTCTTACTTACCCTTCTTCTGAAAGAGGAAAAGACACGTGGGGTATACCACGTGCTTTCCGTGTTTATCTTCTCAAGGAAGGATGGGTATATGCTCTTTCTATAAGCGGCAAAGACTCTACAGGTAGTACATCTACTCACCGTGTTGATCCCCCTTGTGTTTAGTAGCATATAATGTTTTTCTAGAATGCCTAGAAATGTGGGAAAGTATTTCTTTAATGAATAACTGAATGAATGGTGTTAAACCATGGGGATGGAGATGCTGTAACATAATTATGAGGTTGTAATTTTTGAAGGAATAGTTGAATTTGGGTGTGATGCTAATGAAATTTAATGTGGGATTGTTCATGGTTAATTAATGTTAATGAATTAATTAATGTAATGTGTAACTGATAAAAATGGAATGAAGTAATCTAATAAAGTTCTTTAAATGGTTGTCTGCTTATAGGATACCTAGTCTTAGAAGTATCAGCCTGGAGTCTGAGAAACATTAGCTGCAGTTGTGTCTAAGACTAGGTTATGCCCATAGTGTGGTTGTGAGATATAGTATATTCTGTTCTTTTTTTGTTTCTATACGCTACTCCACCCTATCAGTAAGGGAAACTGACACCCCAGGGATTCTGAGCCCTATGGTGTGTTTTCCCCAACATTCTGATGGGAGGGTGAATGGCTGACTACCCCCTTTGGCCCCGCTCTCTTCTCTTGGTAGATACTTGTGCTAGTAGGAACAGTGGTTAGTCTTCCCCATATAAGTGTGTAGAGGGATATAATGGCTTGTGGTTATTCACACACATATATTCTGGATATAGTATCCTATGGACTACTATAGGTGTAACGTGTATAGGCTGTGATGGCTTGAGGATCCTTACTCGGTGTGTGGGTTGTAATGGCTTGAGGTATAATACCCGACATATGATACACGTTATGCAAGCTGTGGTGGCTCCCGGAACCTACCTGGTTACTTTTGATTATGAGGATAGTGTGGTGCTTCGCCCAGGTGTCTGTGGGCAAGCCTTTGTGTTGCACGAGGTGCATATTGTAGTGCTTTTCTCAGACGTCTGCGGGAAATTATTTTTGGAGAGAGATGCTCACGACGTGCGACGTTGGGGAAAAGTGGAAAACCAGTGGGGAATTAGTAGCGGGGTACCCTTGATATTATTTATTATATGATATATTCTTGTATGCGTTGCTTAGTGAGAGTAGCCATGGTGAGGTTGGGAACTTAGTATACTTGTTTAGGTGACGAGTTAGTTTCACTTGTTGTTCACTGTTCTTTAGCATGCTTTCTTTACTTTGCACGTGAGGCTTTAGGGAGGATCCTACTGAGTATACTATTATACTCACCCTATGTATATATAAATTGTTTTTCAGGTCACTTAGAGTAGGTTGGAGATCAGGCTGGTGTTTACTAGCTTGTGGTGGCAGGAGCTGTTCGGGCTTGTGGTTGTTGCTGTTTTTACTTTCTTTTGGGTACTTACAGTTTTTCCCCTTTCAGTTGTAGTACTTCTACATGACATTTCATAGGTGTACTTGGGTTTTTGTTTATACTGCAGTCTGAGTTGGAGTTGATTGGTGTCTATCTTATCTCTCTCTTCTTCATGTGTTCACTTAGAGGGTAATGTCTCCCATTTTGTGTGTTACTATACCCTCGGTGCTAGTCGCCAACCCGGGGCCTACTGGAGGCTGGACTCGGGGGATCATTATCCCCCTTCTCACATTTCCGGCCTAGGAGGGGTACACTTTGTGGAGAGGGGGTCGTGATATATATGGTTTAATCATCTTTTTGACAATAAATCCATCTAGTTAAACATCAAATTCAGTGAATCTGGTGATGCTCGGCAGCACTCAGTTCTTCCACGGATCACAACAAGGTTATCCTTTATGGAGACCAGTGGAAACAATATATTGTATTTTCGGTGGAGTCCAGTTTACATTGAGATAGGTCATAGGAGATGCAGTGGGTTGTGGTTTCTGTGACGGAATCATAGTAGGCTAGTAATGGATCTCGGTATAGTGGGGATGGCAGGATGATTTGCGGTTGGGAGGAGCTCCTAATGTGCTAAGTAGGGGGTGGTGTTGTAAGGTTCTACAAGGTTAGCAAACTGACCATAAGATGGGAGGTTGTTGTACTGCTACACAGTAAGGTGATTTTCCACCAGTATAATGACTGTAATAAGTACTCTCCCTATAGAAAAATAAAATAAAATAAATTAGTAAATTATATACATAATTTAGAATAAATAATTAAATTTGAACAATTAATAAATAATTATTTAAAAATAAAATTAAAAACCAATAAATTTATTTATTTAAAATATAACCATTAATAATTATTTCTTTGAAAATAAATTAAAAATAAAATAAATAGATGTAATAATGATATTAAATATTTGAGTATAGAAAAAAAATAATTAAAACATCATTAAATTATTTAATTAATGAAAAAATTGAAAGAATTTTTTTATTCAATACATAAATTAAATTTATTATTTTAAAATACAACATAAATTTATAATTAAATAATTTTATTTAGAATGAAATTATTGTTATAAATGATTCATAAAAAAGAAAATAATGGATAAATGATTTAAAATAAATAAATAATTGATAAAATGGTATTTTAAAAAATTTATTCTCAAGAAAGATAAATGATTAGAAGAAATAAATTATTAACTAAAAAATTAAAAAATTACGAAAATAAATAATGAAATTGATATTAAAATATTTAATCATAGTTTAAATATTTAAATTAAATATTATCAACATTTTCAATTAATTCTATAAAAATATCAATTTGAAAATAAAAAACAAAACTAATTATAATAAATGATAGGGAAAATTTAAATAAATAATCCCCACATAAAATCCCCCCATACTTTATCAATTGTATCCTCGAGAAATTAAATTAATTTTTATTATTTTCAAAAACTCCTAAAAACAATGTTGATTATCTTTCCCAATTCAATTACACATTCTTGAATTAAAGAAAACTGAATCCCTTCCATTGTTTGAAATTGTCTGGCCTCATATGTGATTACCACTCACTACCATACTTGAATATAAATTTAAATTCCATCTTTAGGTGTGCTGACAAATAATATTTAAGTGGAATTGAATCTATTACAAAATGAACTACCAGATTTAACTTTATCCCACACCCCTCAAACTAAGGTTCAACTTCCCACTTCATTGATACAATTCAAAATATTTTCTTAAAAATAAATTATCCCCATATACATTTGGGTTCATTATTCCCCTCATCTAAATGAGCTCATTTTTATGTGGTCCTTTATTTAATTTTTTCCATCCAAATTTCTTGTGAAAAGAACATATTGAATTTGGATTTATTTATTAACAAAAACGCACCTAGGGCCCTTGTCTCAGAGACAAACCATGGAATCCCAATTTCCCATTTTACTCTAGAGTCAAAGGATTTATTTTACTATAAATTAATTTGTCTCCCTAATGTGTTCCATTTACCAAGTTTAAGATACTTTTTTTAAGTTCAAATTATGTGTTTCCTCATGTTATACTTCCAGTTCCACTAAAACCTAACCTAAAACGCATTTACTACTAGTTTTCGAATATTATTTCCCTAAAAAATGGATGACATCACTCATAAATCACTCAATTCTAACAACATCAGATCCTGCGAAATCCCTTAAAATGAGGTTGACATTTTTCTTAGGCAGGACATATTAAGTTCTTAGGATTTTTTAGTTTTTCATTGTGTTAATTTTTTTCATAAAATAGAGAGACATATAAATTGTTATTATAGAAAGAAAAAGAAATTTTATTTATAGGCACCTAATTTGATTCTTGATAGGGAGTCATTATGAAAAAAATTAGGGGTAATTTATGGAATACATTAATATATAGTCTAACACATTTAAGACCCCTCGTCCATGCTTAAATATAAAAAATTTCCCAACAGATGAATCTCAATGTGGGAGGCACACATAAAATTTTTGAAATAAATTTATAAATTAATCATTGTAAAATACAATTTTGAGGGGTGATAGGGTTGTTTCAAAAATGTTTTCTACACAATAAAAAATCACAAAAAAATTCTAAGAAAGGAAAAATATCCAAACTACACATTATCTAAAAGTTAAAGCACAACAAAAAGGAATTATATAATTTTCATGCTACATGTGAGTTCAGGAATGATGTTCAATGGAGTAGAAAATAAAAACCTAAAATTACATAAAAATAAAGGAAAACGAATGATAAAAGTTACCAAAAAGAGTGAAAATAAAGTATCAGTCTAGAAAAAATGTCATCAGTAAATTTGAAACAACTTCCAGTGGCACTAAAAACAGTTATAAACAATTGAAATAGTTACTCCATCGATTTAAATAATATTTTCTCAATGTTGTACAACAGATGTGTGACCTCTCACACAAAAATTGAAAATAGACCTCTAGTTTAGAATTTGAAGCTCCTACAAATTGAATAGATGAACATGAGACATTTGATAATTTATAATTGAATTTAAAAATAACTAGAGTTATAATTTATGGAAGTTTAATATGGTTTTATACACATGGATATCCTTCTAGTATTGATGTTTAAATAGACTATACCAATATTAAGAAAATTTCACACACAAACATACCCTCTTCGTATTGTCACTTAACCAGCCTCAAGACCATTTGTAATGGTGCTACACCTACTGCACACTATATCCACCTCATGGTAAGTGAACACCAAAATTTGAAAACAAACATCCATCAAAAAAGAGAAAAATAATGAAATTGAATCTACATCAATTTTGGGTTTTAGATTTAGGGAGATAGATAACCATGAATGGATCAATTATTAAAACATAAATTTTAAGTGAAAAATAATAAAAATCATGGGTTTCCTCCCATGTATCACTAGTTTTATAGTCCCCGGATAGACAATATTCACTAAAGAATTTAGACATGGTCATTCAATCAGTAATATTTATCATTAATTGGGACCTCCAACATTTCCTTTTAAAATTTAAACAAGCTAACACAAAACCTCAGTTAACTCACCACCCTAAAGAAGTTTTGTAAAAAATTACATCACTCAAGTACTAAGCCTCCATCCATAAATAGCCTTAAAATACAAAAAAAAATCAAACAAATAGGCAAAGAAGTAAAAAAAAGCTCAGCATGATATCCATGGTGATCAACTTCACTCTCAATGTGATCCCTCCCATTTTCCTCTACACTTGAATGTTTTTATAGTTCAAAAAAAGAAAAATCAGTTGCTTTAGGTGGCTCACTATTAACAAGAGGATTAATTTTTTAGGTAAATTCATTGGGTGAGGTAGTGGGAAAATTATCATGTTCTTTTAAGAATTTTTCAAACTCAAGAACAAAAATTTTCTCATCCATGTAGTGGAATGAAATAGTGGAATAATTATAACCCATTTTAGGAAAAATTCCAAGAAACTCTTCTAAATCACTTTTAATAGATCCAAAAAATTCACCTCCAACTCAAATATGAATCAAACCGACTCAGGACATATCACTGTTCACAAAACATTCATTTTCAACAAAATAAACACAATGAAGAGAATTATTTCCCTCAGGATTGACAAAACAGGAAGCAACATCAAGGTTGGGAACATGGGAGGGTTATAAACTTTGAATAGATTGAGAAATACTACTAGTAAGATAACTTGGGATGCGATAAATCAGTTCATGGTTTTGAGAAATGTATATTATAATTTGACTCATAGATCTCCCCAAGTTTTCTAGTTCTTGTGTAGAATAAAATTCCATAATTTTTTTTAAAATTATCACTCACATACTCTATGATAAAATCATCAAAGGAATGATGATTTTATTTTCTAATTTCATCTCTATATTCATCATTCGAAACATCATTCAACTTACATATCACCTCATGTGGAGACTTTTTGTAAAGATGAAATTCCTCATGGTATTTTCTTAATTGAAGGGTAAACTTACCCTTTGGGACATTGATGACATCCCCAGTAGTGGCTATGAATGGACTACCTAAATTTATTGGATCCATTTTATCATACTCCTTTGGAATAATAAGAAAGTATGTGAGAAAATATAGTTTCCCTAAATCAACTAATAGTCCATAAATCCACCTGTATGTTTTGTAAAGTGACCAGTCAGCTAGCTATAGTGAAACTGAAGTTGGTTTCATCTCCCTAAGACCCAAATTATTTTATATTAAATGTTCTTTCAGTTATTGTCCTTACTATATTTATTATTCCTTGTGTATTCATGATTGTCAATTTATTTACATGGAATTGGTATTCAGTTTTTTACCTTGTCAAATTGGTTATTCCTAATATATTCATTTTAGTCATGTTATTAAAATGGTGTGTGTTTATGTATTTATATTTCCAAATTTATAATTATTTATCTATTCGTGATAGTTAGGTTATTTAAAAGGAATGTGTGTTCAGTTATTTACCTTTCAATTTTGATTATTTCTTATCAAATCATGATAGTCATGTTATTGATTAAACATTATGTTCCATATTGATTATGTTTATTTATTCATAACAAATTCCACTTTACATAACTCTAATTAAGCATCATAGCTCACCCTTATTTTGTTTTCATACCAAGAATTCATGTTGTGTACTATGAATTATATTCAAGTATATAAAAAAATATTGATATTATTTAAAAAAATGTTATAATATGTTCATTCAAATTTATTAAGACTCAATTATTTATCTAGTTTACCATAAATACTAAACTAATGGGTTATTTGATATATGATTACTTGTATCTTATGCCAATGTAATAAATCATACACTAATTTTGGGATACTGGGGTTGGTTTCATTATAGGGTAAATTATAGGATTTGGCCACATAGATTACAAAATCATTCACAAACCATGTGTATTTCACTATAATAGGGTTTAAACTGCACATTTTTTGTTTACATGGTTTGTCAAATAGTGAAAAAAAAAATTGTATATTTTATAGGAATAGACCTAAAACAATCCATAGTTTGTCTAGAAGTTATAAAAATTAGTGATATAACTTTGTATCCCCAACTTCAATCGATATATATCAATTTATATAGTTTTATCACATGGTTCACACTAATTCTGAAGAAGTTTTGTTTCAATTCCCAATATATAAACACACTCTTCTTGGATTCCATTAAGACCAACACAGTTTAGTAAAACCATTAACATTCTATATTCCTCTATGAAATGCCTATGTGGTGGTGTCTAACATGATTTCCCATAAACCATAAGGGTAATATAAATGGTTTCCCAAAAATATATGGGAATCATGAAATATTGGAAAACCCCAAAAACATTCAAGGTAAAATTTTGAAAAATATATTTAAATTCAAAATATCCCATAAGTATATATTTATTAGAACAACAGTGACATAGGGGTGTCAAATGAAGTTCGATACATGAGAGTTATATATGTATTTTATCCTAATACATATGGTTCACTCCAATATAAATACCTTGTTTTTTATACACATTATCAATTTGAATGTATGGTAGATAATATTGTCAATCATGGATTTTATAATGGTGTGACTCTTTTAAGAATCAATAAGATTAGTGGATAACACTATTATATTTTGTGGAATTGAATAGAAAAAATTCTATTATATTTATTGGATCTAATTGTTCACTAAATGACATAATCAAAAAGAAGGATATATCATTGTAATTTGGATGTTAAATTAAAAAGGTGAAATAATGTTGGTGATTTTATAGAGTTACCATATTCAAATATATGAATTATTTAATGTGATTTTGAAAAAAATAGGGAAGTAGGAAGGGAAAAATATATCATTCACTACAAAGGAGAAAGGGAGTAGCAAAAGAATAAATCGATACATATATTTATCATAGAAAGAGAAAATTAATAGTTCTGGATATGTTGTATAAATTAAGATAAGAACTAAGGATAACTATGAGGTTATCCCATTGAGGGATCATAAATTTCATCATGTATATGAAAATGGATCTTATTATTGCACCATAATTGGTGTAATTTATGTGTATTACTCATTGATGGAATAACATATTTATAAGAGGATCGTTGAGTTTTTTTTTCTTATAAGGAGAGTAGTTAATTCCCTATTAATTTTCTACTGGTTTTAAACATTGAGGGTGATTTTCTTCTCTCTGAATTGTTGGTGACAAGATGTGCTCTATGTGTATTTATTACATTAAAATGAATCTATTATATGATTCTTGGATTAGAATATTTTTTGTGAACTAAGTAAAATTTATTCTCTCCCTCATTAATTTTTTTATCGATCCATTTATATTATGATGGGGTGAAGTGTTATAATAAGTAGTGAAATAAAAAACCCTGAGTCATTTGATGAAATTAGCATACCCTAATTCACCCCCCCCCCCCAGGTATTTACCTTACATGGGACCAATAAGGTGTCATATCACCAATGTTATACCATGATCTAGCATTAGGCTATGGAAACTTGAAAAAAACACTATACATCAACTCACTAATGAAATTTTTCACTAAAATTATTCTTTAACATTCAAAACATGCTAAAAATATGATTCAATGTAATAAATAATTTGACACTCCATCTCGGTGTAAACTAGTATATAATCCAATGCACACAACAATAAAAAGTTATGTAGCCTAAGGAATCATTATAAAAGCACCACCATATGAATGTGAGATGTTTTTGTAATATAAAATATGATAGCCAACCAATAATCACTATGATGCAAATTTAGACAATGATCTCAAAAAAAATCATGAAATTGTCGCATGATACCATTTTTGGCTAACACTTATGCTTCAGTTTTGATACTTGAAGATTCCAGGATGTATCCTCAAGAATATTAAAGATTGGATAAACAACGGTTATTCATACAAAGGTATTCCATGGGATGAAAATTCATTCCTAATGGGACAATAATATTTTACCTATTCCTATTTCCTTATAAAATCATTAAATCGTCTAATAATATGTCAATATAGAGACTAGTCCAAAAGAGAGTAGAAGAAAAGAGATTATATGAATTTAAAAATAAGGTGCATAATTATTAAATAAGAAGGAATAAGGGGATATTGTATAAATATAAGGAGAAAACCACTATATTTTTGTATCATAATTTTGTACTGGAATAGTTCTTTAAAAGGGATTGTGTTTCACTATTTTCTACATCTATATTCTATTATATTATAGTATTTTTCATTCTTATTTATTTTTTTATTTTATTTTTTATCACAGTGATATCTTATCTCCACAATTATTGATAACTAACTCAAGGATTCCATTATTGGAAGATCATATGATGATATTACATCCTTACATGATCATGATTGATCATTTTATCGCATGTTTATGTTTTCCAACGAATAGCTAGTTGTAGGGGTTAGTGAAAATTCCCTCAGTACCACTATTTTTAGTTTATATTCATTATCATCTAACTATTATCCATACCATCACTCAATTATCTCAAAATATAATGGATAAATATTGAATTAGGTATAAATTGGGGAGATAGTATCCTAAAGAGGTGGGTTTAGAGGTTATCTCAATTAAGGATATTCTTTACATGTTATCCAAGGAGGAGGTGGATGTGAAAGGTACATGATGATTGTTGAGAGAAATTTTCATTCAAATTATAATGTATATATATGGTATTTAAAATAATATGGATCATTGTGAAATTTAAATGGAAATAATAATAATTAAATATGTTATAAGGTATCACATTGGGTAATATTTTAAGGAGTATAACACTTAGAACAAAATCCTTTTTTAAAAAAATTATGTTTATGTTTTTATTCATTTTTGTTTTATTTTACAAAAAAAAATCACCACCATATTTGATTTTTCATATTATTTTTAAAATAATAAAAATTAACAAGATGAATAGTGGATAATAGTGGACCTCTCTAATAGACAAACAAGGTCACCCAATGGAAGACCATTAGAATTTCTATTTTTATTAAAATTGATTTCATAGAAAATTCCTCTTGTTAGTGACTCATGATTACCTCATCATTTACTCCTAAAATTAATTCACTTATTGAGTTTATTATCAATATCATTTACAAAATTTTTACGTATATAAATATATCTTCAATTTCTATTATGTACATATATAATTATGTAAAATAATATGTAAATGTTTTAATTTATTTTTAACACCTCTTGGAAGAATTAATTTCAACTCACATTTGTACCTGTATATTAAATCTAATGGCTTGGATACCATATCAATATAATTACAAGGGTATTTAATGTTTTTTATTTAGCACACACTTAAAATTTCATATCATATGTTTGAAATAAATACATGTTAATTAATTTCAATAACGATTTATAATTACTATGACACAATATTTAATTTCATAAATAACCTAACACAACCACATAAACAAAAATAACATTATTTTGAAACATCTCAGAATATTTTGTTGCAATGGTCACAATATGGAATTTGAAAAAAAAAATCATCACTCATATAGCCCTTACAAATATACAAGACGCTATTGGATATTAAATAAATCAAAAACAAAAACTAACTAGAATCAATTTTTTCTTGAAAATAATCTAACATTATATTCTTGTGGATGTTTATAACATGAGGTAAATTTTTTAGTGGCATAACCCTACCAGAGAATCATTTTAATAATATGTTTAACATTTCATCCAATTTTTTATTTGATAAGTTCCCAATAAAGATTTTTTCATCACTTCCCCATGATTCATATAAAAACAATATAACTTTGGGAAATACATATTGAGTAGATATAATGTTAACCCATCCCTCCTATATACTTTTAATGGGATTCAACTCAAACCCCATCAATATAGAATGAAAATAGTAATCATCTATTGATATCTTTTAAAGATTAACTATATTGGATAGAGATTTTATTTTATTAATTGTATTCATAAAATCCCATGATTTATGTCATGCCTTCTTATATATATATATATATATATATATCATTTTTCCTTAAAATTATTTTGGCCATGGTTAAACTACCCAATAGTAAACCATCACTTATTAAATATTGATACCCCATCGTATTTGGTGTCTTTCGATTTCAAATTATTGTTGATAAGTTTCTTTAAAGGATATTATTTTTCTTCTTTTATACCAAAATAATTTATTTATTCTTCAAGTGACATTTCCTTAATCCAATAATGAATATAATGATTTAAATAATTCCACAAAAGATGTTATTTTTAAATAAAATAACTAACTTGCAAGGATTATCCTAAAGATATACATTTAGTACAAATATCTTTCAAAGGGAAATAAAATTTCTAAACATGAATCAATATTATTCATGAGGCAACCATCATGAAATTCCATAAATTTATAAAATATTAACCTCATCAATCCATCTTCTTGTTCATGTACTTTTGTTCGAGAATATCCCATAATTCCCCATCTTCTTTCCGATTGATATAAACATTGGAAAGTGACTTATCTAGTCCATTGATGATATAATTACTACTGGATATACATAAAAAAGTATATACTAAGTTGAATCCTATGACATGTATATAACAAATATCATAGAATATAATATTTTTGTATTATAATATATTACAATGTATTTTATATTGTCTATATAAGAGACATGTCAAATCATTAACATGAAGTTCACGTAATTTACATTCATGTGAAACAAGTAAAATAAATTAATAAGATGCACGTATGACACATGCATGTGATAAATATACAATACATGCATGTGGTGCATGTATATTTGGTCTATTCCATGTGTTATATTCTATTCATGGAATTGGATCCACATAAATCCCATATTGGTCATAAAACCTCACTCTTACAAGATTTTTTAGATTTCCTAACTATCGTTCCATCCAAACGTGGTTATCATTTGGTTTTCAAGGATGTGTATCATTTATTAAATAATTTCAATGAATCAGACCAGTGGGTAGTGATGTATGAAATTACTAACTATTCTTTTTATTCATCATAAAACATAGAACATCCTATAAATGTAAAGAAGTTCCTATGTTGTCATAATGGGGGATCACATTTGATTATTGTTTTTAATCATCATCTGTTTCATGTGAAGATTATATAAATTTTCTTATTCATAAACCAAATTTTTTTACTAAGCGAAGCCTCTTACACCCCTTTTCATATTTTATATTGACATGATATGATAAGGATCCCTATGGATAGTGGATTATACATATAGTCATGATGAATTTTTTTCAATTATGATCACTATAAAATCTTACTCCATCAATGATGATGGAGACCCCTACAATCATGTTTCATGTATGGAATGTTATTAATTAATACAAAATGATTGTTTTATCAAGTTTTTAAGGGGTTGTTTTGGGTTTTGTACCATTATCTTGGTTTTTATGATAATATACCCATTATCATCAGTGTTATATCATCCTTCTTTATCACCTAATAAACATGCTTGTTTCGATGTAAAATGAATAAGAAGTATAAAGACCTAACCATAAACATAGCATAATCTTGAGTTAAGTAATGAATTTTAAATTTAATCAAATGGAATATAATTTCAGGTTTAGAGTTTTAGAGAATTATCCCATAACTCATACATAAAAAATCTATAAAATATAAAGTGGACACATCTGATCAGTGTCTATTTTTTCGACTATATAAAATTTTTAAAACAAATCACGATATCATTTGTGAAAACTCTTCACAAATATAAACATGATTTCTTCCAATCCCTTACTTATCCTAATGTCCTATAAAAACATTAAAAATTTTGGGATGATCATAAAAATATTGTTGATGGATATAAAAAATATGGAAACTGTTATTCCATTGAAAAAAATTTAAATCCATGAAACTTTGTGAAAAATTAACACTTTTCAACCTCAAGAAGTAGTTAATATGTTCCTTTGATAAAAGATCATTTCATACCATTTTTAAATAACAATATTACTATAAAAACATATAAATTATATAAAATACATTAAGGTATCTTTGGATGTTATGTCCCTCCCCTCCGTGTTGGCTTGAGAAGCCGGTGGAGCATTACTTGGCCTTAAGAGACATACCCAAGATGCCAAAGGATGGAAATAAATGTTGAGGGATTCATTAACTTTTGGGGGACTATTTTCACTTTGAAAAGAAAACAATTAACCAAAAATTTCATAACCAAATATACCACTACATGATGCATGATATTAATGAAAGACAACACAAAGAAAATAATTAATATTAAAATAAAACTAAAACCATGTACCACAGTGGAAGACAAAAATATAGAAGTACACAACAGATAAAAAACTCAAAGACTCCAATGAGAACCTCCAAGATCCATCATGATCCATGATCCAACACCACGAAACATCCCAAGTATCGTGAAGTACTACTAAAGATATGTGATACTTTACATTTTCTCATGTCTTAATAAACAACAACTTCAAATTCACCAATGTTCTAAAATAGGGGTGAGTGGTGAAACTCAGTAATTTTTCCCCAAATAACTTTTATACTCACACCACTAGGATAGAACATGTTATCACATTTATCTAAAACATTTTATATAAAAAATTTAAAAATATTTTATATCATAATATAGTCATGTTCCATAACAAAGAAATTTTTATCAAAACAACTTCAAGTTCCACAAAAAAAACCAAACAAATTTCTGAAACAATTTCATGTATTTAATTTTGGCATAATCCATTCCATTCCACATAACCACACACACAACCATCCATTATACCATGGAAATTTCTATACTAGTGAGTGTTGATTCATCTTATCACTAATTTTTCAGATAGTGAATAACTTTTACGGTGTACTTCATTCCCATATCCATCCCAACCTTTTGATGTCAGCACATCAAATCCTTATCAATCCCAATGCATAAGAACACATTCCACAAAACCATGCCAAATTCATTCCAAATCCAAGTGTAAAAAACCCATTTCAATAAAACAGCATCTTTATTTAAAACCATTTTTTTCATAAAATAAAACCAAAAAATCAATTTAAAATAATCATTTTAATATTTTGTTACCGAATTTTTTTCCAAAAAACCACCAAATTTCCAAATTTCCTCAAACCATCACTCAAGAGGGTTTTTGTAAAACACTTAACAATAGATTCATAATCAATTTCAAGATAAACCATGAATTTGAAACTATGATTTCATATTCTAAATAGATGATTTGAGAGTAAAGCCACCTGCCTCGGAATAATTGGTGAAATGGAAAACTACAAGAAAACGTAAACGATCCCATGTCGAAACTCAAAAAACATGCCATAGATATCAACCCCTATCATCAAAAAGGACAAATATAATCATATTTGGTATCCAAAAACTTATAACTATCCAAAACATAGGTAGATATTTGAAACTGAGAGAGATAAGTAGATCTAAGGAAACCCACAAAAAAACAAGTACAAAGACTTATCAAGTTAATACGGATTCAAATCACCAAGAGATGCCTTTAGATTGTCTCCAGATCTATGGGAGAATCTGATTTAGATTTTTGGAAGATAAAATCTTGAGTTAGGGCTACATAGGAAAAAATAAGGGATATAGATGTCAAAACGTGTGAGATCAATAGTTTTAGGATCTCACATTTGACTCATGCATGGTTAGTCGCACGAATAAAAAAATTATGTGCTAACCATGCATCAGACACTACCTCAAGGATGAACATCGCACAGTTGACTCGCACAATTAGAATACTATGCACCAACCATACCAGAGCTAACTGTCCAACATAGAACCACTCCTCCATGACTTCTGCATGGTTTGGAAAAAATGTGCTCCACCCATTCTCCTTCCCTTTATCCCATGTCTCATTGTGTATGGTTTCCTATAGGTTTTGCATGATTTTCTCAAACCGTGACCAAACCTTGAACCTATAAAAAATCTCTAAAACACTCAATAAATTATATAAACACTCCCAAAAATTACCCATATAATTTGTATACTTAAAAATAATAGAGAAAGGGTTACTTACATGAAACAGGTGGTGCAACATTCTTCCCACAATTGGCCTTTATTTCCTTAGAAAGTAGAAAACAATCCTCTTACTAAAAGAGTTCTTTCCATTTCTCTTTCATTCCATTCCCCCATTCCCAAGTCCCTTCTTGAATCTGACTGTGTTGTCATAAAACCCACCCTAGAACAATTCTTTTTCCACAAAATATGTTCTCTTGCCTATCCAAAATCTTCCATGTCATGTGCACCAACAGAGCATCCAGCTCTAGGTCAACATGATCACATCAAATCACATGGTTAGGACCAGGCTGATACTTTTTTAACTGATATACATTAAACACATTATGCACCACTCAGAACCATGCTGAAAATTCTAACTGATATGCCACCTCACCAACTAGTTCCAATATCTCAAAGGGATATATGTATCTAGGAGATTACATTCCCTGCTTTCCAAAATGATGATGTCCCAACCTTGGAGAGATCCTAAAGAACACATGATCACACACTATGAATGAAAACGACCATCAATGATGATCCACAATGATGACTCTATGTCGTCTCTATCATCTTCATGATCAACTAAATCTTCTCTATTGTATTTTGGAAAAGGCTTAACCCAACCAGTGATATCTCACATGTTTCCACCAAACAAATTGGAGAAAAATAGGGATTCTCATATAATGATTCAAAAGGATCCATTTGTGTTGAGGAATAATAATTGTTGTTATATGAGAACTTCACTAATGGTATGTGCTCTTCCCATGAGCCACCAAAATCTATTATAAAATCCCACAACATTACTTTCAATGCTTGTATCATCATTTTGGATTATCCATCCATATGAGGATGCTACGTTGTTCTCATTGTAAATTGAGTCCCAATGGATTTCTTTAAGGATTTACAGAAACAATACATAACCCTCATATCTCTATATAACACTATTTAAATTAACATGTCATGCCTCTTTACCCCTTCTTAGATATAGATCTTTGATAAGTCCCCCATTATATGAGATTCACAAATATAGGTAAAATGAGCTGACATTGTGATCCAATCTAGTATCACCCATATGGAATCATGTTTCTAAACTATTCATTAAAGACCTTTTATGAATTCCATAGCCATCTACTCCCATTTTCAAATTGGAAAAGGTAAATACTGCAACATATCTGATGGTCACTGATGTTCTACCTTAAACTACTAACAAGTTGAGAATCTCAAAAAAACTCAACTGCCTTCCTTTTCATATCGACTCAAAAAAACTATTATTTCAATGCCTTATTCATTTTTCGTATTTCAGGATTAATATCCCATCTCAAATGGTGGTAAGAATAAAGAACCAGTTCTTGAAAAGTTGTAGGTATTCCCATCCGATTTCTGAACCACAATACTAAATTCTCTTCCAGCTTTCAACCCCCAAAGGTCTCCCCACCATTGAGTTTTGACCTAATAGTCACACATTCTTCATTGGATTTATGTGCCTCTTTAACCATCCCCACAAAATCAGGAAAAAGTCAAACTTTAAAGAAGTCCACAACATCACATCAGTCTTCACATTCCAAGGGAATGTGGTCTTGGACCGACATCATCTTCCACGCATCTGAATCATCATTTTATATTTAAGGATATGACTTTCTACTAATTACATCTTATAATAAATTGACCTTTCCCGATGTATACATCAATTCAAAGTAAAAAATTTAGAGATATTCCATCTAAATTCTTGGTCTTAATTTTAAATATCGTTGTGAGAAAATATGATTCAAATCATATGATCCGTAAACACGGAAAATTTCTCAAAAAAGGTAAGATGATGCCAAGTCTTCAAATCATGGACTACGACAGCTAAGTCCAAATATTTTTTTGGGTATAATTTCTCATGCACCTATAACTACCTTGATCCTTATGTAACTGCATTGTCTCCATGCATGAGAACACATCACAACCCTAATCCTAAAGCATCACAATACCCCACGTAACATTGTATTGATACCAGAAAGATCAATATTGGTGCTGATGTAAAGAGAACATTAAGATCTTGAAAAGACTTCAGGCATTCCTTGTCCCATTATAACAGAACATTATTCTTTGTTAGGGTTGTAATAAGTGAATCTAGTCATGAGAAGTCACGAAAAATGTGTCAGTAATAACCAACTTTACTTAGGAAACTCTACATTTCAAATACATTCTTTTTTGGTTTCCAATAGAATATACCTTCTATTTTTTATGGATCCACAGAAAAGAAACTTTCAAAAATTACATGAATGAGGAAACGTGCCTCTTTTATCCAAAAAATAAAACTTTGATAGTTTGGAATACAGATGATTATCCCTTAATATTCCCAACACTATCCCCATGTGTTTCTCATGCTCATGCCTTGTCATTGAATACACAATTTTTTCTTCCACATATACCAATACAAATGAATCAAGATACCTTTGAAATATCCAATTCATTAATTACATAAATGGAAATGGTGCATTCTTAAGACAAAAGGAATGACCACGTACTTATAATGACCAAATCTACTCATGAAAGCTATCTTTAGAATATCCTCCTTTCGAACTCACAATTGGTGATAACCTGATCGTAAGTAAATTTTTGAGAACCATTGTGCACCCCTCAACTAATCGAAAACATCATCAATGTGTGTAAGTGGATACCAATTTGTTATCGTAACTTGGTTAAGCTTAAGATAATCCACATACAATAGAAGAGTTCCACCCTTCTTTTTTGACAAAAAAAAATCGATGGTGCCCACGTAAACATGCTCGGTCGAATGAACCCTTTGCTTTCTAGATCTTATAAATACACTTTTAATTACCATAATTCTATTGGTTCCATATGATAAGACGGAATGGAAATAAGAATGGTTCCCATAATGAGATCAATGATTAAATCCACTAATCTAATAGATGTAAACCCTAATAAATTATCAGGAAACACATTTGAAAACCACTATTGATGAAAAACTATTCATCCTGGTCTTGTCCATCAATTACAAGGACAATTCTTCCAACTAGTATAAGAGCGTTCCTACTTCTAGTCCCACCATGCCCATTTCATCTGTCTTTACATTCCAATCTCCTCAAAAGAGGTGCTCGATGCCATATTTAGTTGTAAAACTGACTATTCTAATATTAAAACCAATGTGATCCATCTATGTTGTTAACTAATACATTGCAATGATTATTTCAAAGATATCCATCTCAATCACAGAGAAATACCATGTCATCTTGGCTCTATCAATAGTTATAGAACATTCTTTACACACGAAGGCTTGACACTCTATATAACCAAGTGAAGTTTGATGTTTTATCACAGAAGGAATAATTTCAACTTCTAAACTCAAAATATCAAGAGCATGAGAATCAATAATGTAATGGGTTTCACCCATATCATAAAAATCTTGAATTATGGTAGAATTTATAAGAATTATATCGCATGTCGTAGATGGTCCAGATTGATCATCCATAATAACATGTTTAGGTTTATATAATTTCTCTGTTTTTGAGCTTTTCTCCCTTTTTCCCTGTTAACATTGCACTTCCTGAGGAGTCATGATATTCCTGAAATCACCATGGTGTGCTCTGTTTTACTAACAAGATTGATTGTGCTACCCTCATACCATTAAAGCATACAATGCTTGTGACACCTGAGAACTGTCCTGGACACCTAAACTCATAGCACTATGAAAATAGAATTTACAATTCCCTATCAGATTGCAGTTTTATCATCCTCTAGGTTGTGTCGTACACTCACACTTTATATGGTCAGGTGACCAGCATTTGAAACATCCTACTTTGATCTTGGTTTTGGAGGAAGTTTTACTGATCTAGCCATCTGATTTTTATTCAATCTCTCACCTTGGAAATAGGTGTACCTCTTCAGATTTCTCCTAGTGTTATAGTTCCCAACATTTCCCGTTGGTATCAACATACTTCCTCCTCCCATAGCTCTTAATATGTCACATTCAACCACTTTCTCTCTATTCGCTATCTCTGTATAGTCTTTAATATAGATCACAAAAATCTTTGAGCAAATCTCCTACCTCAACCTCAATTCAAAGATGCATTCATTCAAGGATGCACTAATTGAAATCTTGGATGAAAAGAGCACTAAATTAATGAATTTATCCACATACTCTGTGACAAGAATATTTTCTGGCTTCATGTTGAAGAATTCAGTCATTATTTGAGTTTTGAATGTATGTGGATAGAATTTTTTGATGAAAAAATCATCAAAATCCTCAAAACGAATGTCTTGATCTACTTTATCTTGCAAATATAAATCCCACCACTAGCATGGAAGATCTTACATCATATAAGTTTATATCATGACATTCATCTCTACTAGTGTGCTGATGAAATCGAAGATACGATTCATCCTATTCAGCCACACCTCTGCCTTTTCTAGATCAGAATCACCCTGAAAGGTGGGTGGATGATGTTTATAGAATTAGATAGAATGAACCACTTTCCTTGGACCATCCCTCATTTTCCCACTATCCCTCTCCTAAAATTCTTGGACAATACACTGAACTAGATACTAGTTCACATGTGGACCAAGTGCAACAACATTTTCACCAGCTTCCTCTAATTGGTTTCTATGATGCCTACTGGGTGCCAATTTCTATAAAAACACCAAACACAATAAGTCTCACTCTAAATTTACTAAATTCTTAACATTCCAAATTATACAACATCATACTATCACAACAATCCTTTCCAAAATCTATCATTACGATGTTCAAATATTTTTTAAAAATTCTGATTTTTTTGTAAAATCCAACCATTTTCAAAATATCAAAACATTCTCTATTTCAAAATATTACATTTGAAAACAAATTTTAAAAAATTCAAAAAATATATATTTCATCAAATTAGTATTAAAAATGAGATATGAACTCTTAGTGGTAAGTAATTCCCCTATAATGCATATCATGCTCGTCACATTGTCTTAAACCATGACAATGAGATTCAAAATCCTATAAGTGTATCCAAAACACTTATGTACCCAAACACCCTGGTCATGTTAAGTTCAGCATAAAAATGTTAGTGGCTTCTTCTTATGTTTTACATTTCAAGTCCTAACAATCATACTCCTTTCTACCAAACTAACACAAGGAATAGACCAAAATTAATTCAACTTCATGACCAACAACAAATACCAATTTGAAGACCAACAAAGAATAATACCAATTATTAGATAAAAAGTTAGAAAGGAACTAGATGATACCACTTGTCTCAAATAGATTTTGGATCGAAAAAAAGTGATACCACTTGTAATGTCATTCCCCTCCTCATTGGATTGAGATGGCGGTGGAACATTACTTGGACTTTAGTGACATCCCCAAGACTCTAAAGATTATAAATAAATGTAGAGGACTTCATTAACTATTTGGGGATGGTTTTCCATTTGAATATAAAAAAACAAACATTACATAACCAAATAAACCACTAAATAATGTCTGGTAACATTAAAATAAAACTCAAATAAAACCAATCATATTAAAATCAAAATAAATCCAAGGACCATAGTGGAAGACTACAATATCAAAGTACACAAAGGAAGAAAAACACAAAGACTCCAATGAAAACATATAAGATCCAATATCCTTCATGCTCCAATACCATGAAACATACCAAGTATCACAATGTACTACTAAATATATTTGATACATTACCTTTTCTCACGTCTCGATAAACAAAATTTGAAAAAACACCAAAGTTCAAAAGGGGGGTGAGTAATGAAACTCGTATGATTTTTTCCAAATGACTTCCCTACTCATGCCACTAGGATAGAATGTGTTATCATGTTTATATAAAATTTTTATTTAAAACAATTTAAAATAGTTTATATCGGGATATAAGAAACTTCCATAACAACGCATTTTTTCATAAAACAACATCAAGTTCCATGAAAATAAACCAAACAAAGTTCTAAAACCATTTCATGTATTTTTTTAGAATAATTATTTCCATTTCACATAACAATACATCCAAACTTTCATGAAACCATGTACCTATCTATACTAGCGAGTGGTGTGTCATCCATTAACTATGTCATCACTTTTTGAACCAATTTGATGGGGGTACTTCATTTCTATATCATTCCCAACCTTTTGAATGAATATGAATAAAAACGAAAAAACCATGCCAAAATCATGAAAAACCAAGTGTTCCAAACCCATTTCAATAAAACAAAATCTTTATTTAAAAAAATTCCCCATACAACAAAATCAAACAATCATTTTAAAATCTTGTTACCAAATTCTCTTTCCAAAACATCACCAAATTTCCAAATTTCCAAAAAATGGCACACAAGTGGGTATTTGTCAAACATTGCACATCATATTCACAATCAACTTCAAGAAAAACAATGAATTTGAAAATAATCATACATATTCAAAATATAGGAGTAGAGAGTTAAGCCAACCACCTCAAAAAACATTAAAAAATATAAAATGACACGAAAACTTCAACAAAACTAGGTGAAAACTCATGAAACCAATGTTAGATATCTTCCCCTATAATAAAAAAGGAAAAAATAAAAATATTTGGAATCCAAAACCTTATATTAATCCAAAAACAATGTAGATAAAAGAAACCATGAGAGAGAGAGGAGTAGATCTAAGGAAACCCGCCAAAAACAACCAAGAACAAAGACTTACCGCAAGAATCAAGCTTCAAATCACCAAGAGAAGCCTTTATATCTCCTCTAGATTGATTAGAGAGTATTTTTTATCCTTTATAGAGAGAGAATCTTGGGTTAGGGCTACATAATAGGAAAAAATATGGAGTTAGAGGTCAAAATGTGTGAGATCCACAATATTAGGATCTCACTTTTGACTCGTGCATGATTTGTTATATGGTTATGAAAATAGTTCTCTAACTGTGTGTCATCCACTACCTCAAGGATGGACCTTGCATGGTTGTCTCATAAGGTTAGAAAACTGTGTTTCAACTATGGAAATATCATTGTCTAACATATCACTATTTCTCCTTGGATTCTACACAGTTTGGAAAAACCGTGATCCACCCATGTAGCTTCCCTTTAGCCCATGTCTCGTTGTGCATGGTTTCTTATAGGTTTTGAATGGTTTTCTAAACTCATTCTTAAAACATTCCCCTACAAAAAATCCCCAAAACACTCCCAAATTTCTCCAAACTCTCCCCAATTACACCTGTATACTTTACATATATAAAAATAATAGAGAAAGGGTTACTTACTTGAAACTGAGGGGTGCAACATGGTACAACATTATACTTGTAATTCTTATAAATGGAATAGTCATATGGTTGAATTCCATACATGCCACCCTTATAAATGGAATATATATATATATGGGAGAATTATATACCCAATTCATTGGAGAACTATCACAAACCCATCCATAATTTGTCTGTTACAGAACCACCCATCATTTGTTTAATATGAATCCACCCATGAAAGGTCAAAGTACCATTATATAATCATAAAATATAAAATAATTAACATTTCAACATGTTACTCTTAATATATGATTTTCACTCATAAGAAAACATTTCATGTTATCAAAACAAGTAATTTTTTTATTTTAAATAATAAAAATAAAATAATGATTTTAATTTAAGAAAACATGTAAGCTTTTAAGGAATATATAAATCAATAATAGTCATGGCGATAGAAAAGTCATTGTTACCGAGTAGATTAAGAATAGAACATTCCTTTTTTATTTATCAAAACATTATGTATAAAACTCCTAAAAAGATTCCTTTTGAAAACCATGAAATTAAATTCAAAATAGACAAAAATTTAATATATAATATTTTTATACACATATAAATAAATATGTAAAATAATATCATGATTATTGACATCGAGGAAAGGATAAAATCATTAAACATTCAAATCATCCAATACCACTTTGAACATCAAAATCGTAATCCTCATGAATGAATAACATTTTAAAAAACATTATGTAACATGTGAAAAGATACATTATAGATATAGAATTTCAAAGGGGATTTAGATACACTACATAAAATAATAAAGGATCATATCATCAAGAAATGTCTTAATAAAAAGATATTGAGCTGAATCTCTTGCCTTTAGAATGACTTGTTATGTGTATCTTTATTTTATTAAATAAAAAATGTCAATGATTTATTTTATTCATATCCTTTTTCAATTTTATCATTACATTTATTTTACTTGTTACAATTTTGTAATCAACTGCTTAAAAAATTAAGTTTTTATTTGATGTTGGGACCATATTCGATTTATGTGTCAAAAACAACTTTGATAGGTCAACTAAGGTCAATGGGGTCACTATATAAACATATAAATAACAATAATAATGAAATAGTTATCATATTTATAAATCAATTATTCTTTTAAAACCCATTAGGAATGATGGTTATAAAAAATGAACCAACATTACAACCATGGAGACTGTAGGTCATACGTACGCATGAGTTACATTCTCATTTTTCAATGATCGTTATAGAAAGAAGGAAAGTAAAATATATTTTTTTGAATGAAAATTATATCATAAATACCATATTATTTAATCATATATACTTATATATATAATTTTTTTATATAAAAGGAATCACATCATGTCGAGGAGGCGGTAGTCCACACATCCACAAGCGATGTTATCACTTTTCTAGTGTGTGAAAGGGTAGTAAGAAAAATGATATGTAATAATTTTTTAATTAGACTCGTCCTTGATAAATTCCATGAATGTTTTGAATGTAACAAATCACTTTAAGGAGGTGGTAGTCCACACGTCCAAAAACGATGTCATCATATTTAAAAAAAATAGAATGCATAAAGGTATGTGTATGTAACAATTAAAAAAGTATGAAAACATCATAAATATTTTATATATATATCGTATAAAAATAATTTTTCCATCATAATTCCCAACCATGAAAGGTGGTAAAGGAAAAAAATAACAATCATTGTTTCGTGCAGTGGAAGTTTATTGACCACCTAAATGGTAAGTTTGTTACCCGTTAGATGGATGTGTGTGTAAGTGTAAGTCAAAAAATTATAATAAAAACATATAAGTGCATTTCTGATACTAATGATATGATATATTAATTGAATAATGATAATTGAGGTGTTGGATAATGAAAATAATACAAAAGATCTTGTGGAAGGATGCTACCACTTTTTCAAGTAACTCCGTTTGGTCTGCACAAAAGGGATTCCATGGTTACAATTATGACCAAGGTGAGGATTCTAATATGTGGGTAGGGATCTTGGGAGATTATTTAAGTATAGTCTAGGAAATTAAAATTTCTTGAATCACATGAGGATGTGGGAGTGGTGAGTGTCTTTTTATAGTGGATGAGGAGTGGCATTCCAGTAAATCATTGAAAAGGGAATTTGACCCACATTGTTTTTATGACAAGTGGATCCAATATTGGTCCAAATTATACAAAAGGGAGTATAGGTTATAAATATGAACATATAGTGGATTTTCGAAAAGTTTCTAGGTCATTTTTTCTCTTAAGTTTATTGTTTAGTCCCTTATTAAGCTAATTTTCCTCTTAATCGTTGTTATTAATTTTAATTAAATTCCCTCATATTTCTGGTAGAAAAATAAGTTGACATCATTATACATTAAATTATGATGATTCAAAATATGGAATCAATTTTTCAAAATTCCAATAATATAATAGGTATTAGATAATTTAAATTTAATCCCACAGACGAGATGACAAAGCAGGTTTTTAATGTAAAAATTATTAAAATATTGCTACATTTTTACATACAAATTCAATGTAAATGTTTTTCTAATTACCTAAATTGATTTAAATGGTATAAATTCTATCTAATTGTATTTTAAAACCCAAAAAATGCATTAACTATATAAATAAATTATATTAAAAGGAAGTTTTTAACCAAAATTCATTATTATTAATTATTCATCAAATAATGAAAGTTCTCGAAAAATAAAAAATATTCACCAAAAGTAAATTTTGATATTTATATTTCAAAAATGATGTTTATTTTATCATATAAAAATTATAAAATTGTGAAAAATTATATTTAAAATGGGTTCACCATTAAAAGACAATAAAAATACCTTTTAAAAATAAACACATTCTTTATGTTTAAAATTAGATTTTTTTCTTATTTTAAGACTATCTGTTTTATTAAATGAATGTAAAAACATTTTATAAACATGTTTAAACATAATATAGTATGTCCTATTTATACCCACCCATAAAATGGATGGTGGATAGCTACCAAATCAAATAATAATATTAAAAATACATTATTTTTATATATAACTCAATCTTGCGTGCAACGTTAGATTTCAGAGAAACTCCTTATAGTGTGTCGAGTAAACTATCAGACATATCGTCCATTTTTAATTTAAAATTACTCTATAATTATTAAATATTAATAAATATTAAAAATAATTATTCTATCATTACCTGGGATGTTACATATTTCCCCATATTTGGAAAGTGTGTCATTAAAATTTTATTCACTTATTAAATTGGTGGGGGTATTTTTCCCTCATAGAATTATCAGATTCCCATGTTTCCTCAAAAATCATATAGTTTTTTCATAAACATATCATAATGAATTAAATTATTCTTTAATTTTTTTTATTTGCGTTCAAGAACATGAACCGGTTGTTCCTCCAAAGATAGATTCTCTTTTATTTGAACTACTTAAGTACTCAAAACATGATAATAATATGGTACATACTTCATTAAAATGGAAAAAATAAATATGTTGTTTACCTGGGATGAAATCAGGTGTAAATACAATTGGTAGGAAACAAACCCAACTTTCTCTAAGATTTTATATTGTCTAATGAACCGTGGACTCATCTTCCCCTTCTTACCAAAGCGCATCATACTTTTCCATGGAGAATCATCTTAAAAGACATGATCACATACCTTGAAAGAAAGATCTTTTATATGGTTATCCACATAACTTTTCTTCCTACCTTTAGGTGTCCTTATGTACCATTAAATGAACTAAAAATTCACTGTTATATCCTCTACCAACTGTAGTCCTATTAATATCCTTTCTCATACATCATCCCAAAAAGTCAGTGTCTGATGAAACTTTACATATAATGCATCAAAGGGTTCTACATGTATGCTAGAATGAAAAATATTATTATAAGAAAACTAAAACAAATAAATATTTTGATCACAACTTACCTGGTAATTCATTGAGCAATAACAAAGCATATCATCCATTGTCTAAATCATTTTCTTAGACTTTCCATTAGATTAAGGATGAAAAGATTTACTAAAATTTATTTTAGTACCCAATGAAATCAAAATTCCTTTGAAAAAATTGGATGTGAATCTAGTATCATGGTCTAATAAAGTAGAGTGAGACACTCCATGTAACCTGATAATCACTTTTAGATATATTCAATAAAGATGATATAGAGACAGTGTATCTTGAATGGTAAAAAAAATTCAGATTTAATTAATCAATCAATGATCACCCAAATCACATTACTTCCTAGATAAGTATTTGTATATCCCACCATAAAATCCATTTATATATTCTCCCACTTCCACTCTAGCACTGGAAAAGGTTTAGCCATCCCCTTCGGTAATTGTATCTCTACTTTAACATGTTGAAAAGTAAAACACTTCATGATAAAGTCACCAATGCCTCTTTTGATTCCATCCCACCAATGATACTCTCTAAGATCTTTGTACATTTTAGTACTACCCGAGTGAATGGAAAATGAGGAACGATGAGCTTCAGACAAAAAATCATTCATCAACTATGAATAAAAATAAAACATATAATTTCTTCCAAATTGTAAAAACATTATTTATCAATATTAAAACCATGAAACATACAATTCTTAGTGGATTCTACCATTTCATGAAAAGATTGAATCACCTTTTGGGTTATCTTAATTATTTCAGAAAAGGTCAACTATACTAAAACTAGAAACAAAACAGAGGACGTCCCTGTTTCCACAACTTCAAGGAAAAAAATTCAACAAATCCTTAACTAAAGGGTTACATTTCAAATGTATCATGGTTAATGTAGCATTAATTTTATGACTCAAAGCATGGATCACCTTATTTGGTTTTATAGGATGATAATGAATTGAGAAATCATAATCAATTATTAGTTCCACCCATCTTCTCTATCTCTTGTTAAATTTTTTTCTATGAGAGTATATACTTAAAATAGTTGTGATCAATATATATATCACACTTCACCCCATGAAAATGATTACCTCAAATTTTTAAAGCAAGAAAAATAGTAGAAAATTAAAAATCATGTGTTAGCTAATCTAACTCATGAATTTTCAATTGATGTAAAGAATAAACAATTACATTTAAATTATACATCAAGACATAACCAATTCCTTTCAGTGAAGCATCATTATAGAAGATGAATTCACCATTTTTGGAAGGTAGGTCCAGAAGTAGAGCATTGACCGGTATTATTTTCAGTTCCTGAAAAAACATCACATTCTCCTATCCAAATGAACTTAACTCCTTTCGAGTTAACATAGTCATTGGTTTATATAACTGAGTAATGTTCTCAAAAACACTCCATTAATAACTAGATGATCCTAGAAAACTATGACTATCTATCAAATTGGTTGGTCTTGGACACTCATCAACAACTTTTATTTTTATAAGATCAATATTTATTTCATCTTTAGAAACAATGTGAATAATGAATGAAATTTTTCATAACCAAAATTCACTCTTACTAAAATTTCCATATAATTTGTTTTCTTTTAATGTTTTCAAAACAATATTTAAGTTCATTTCATGTTCCTCATGGATTTTAGAATATACCAAAATATCATCTATAAACACAACCACAAACTAATCTAAAAACTAATAGAAGACTCAATTTATAAGATTCAAAAAAAGAATGCACATTAGATATAACAAAGGGAATAATCTATAACTTATAATGACCATATTTTTTCCAAAACATAGTCTTTGGAATATAATCCTCAATCACCATCATCTGATGGTACCTTGACCTCAGTTCAATCTTAAAAAAACATAGAGCTCCCTATAGAAGATCAAACAAATCATTGATTTGAGGAAAATGATACTTATTACTAATGGTGATTTTATTCAATGCTATATAATTAATAAAAAGTTACATGGAAAATCATTATTTTTCATAAATAAAAAAAGGATCACCCCATGGTGAAGTTCTAGGTCGAATGAATCCTTTATCAAGAAATTCGTGTAACTGGTTTTTCAATTCCACAAGTTCTACACTAGACATTCGATGAGGGGGTGTAGAAATAATCTTATCGTCAAGCACTAAATCAATAGAAAATTCAACTTCCCAGTTAGGAACAACACAAGGAAAAACATTAGGAAAAACCTCCATAAATTCATTTTCTATTGGGATGGCACTAATAAGAACTATTTTTTCTTTTCAAAAACTTGATATATATATATATATTAACTACCATATTTAATCAATTCCTAGGCTTCATGGTATGTTATCAAAGGTATGAAATCATTGAATAAAAATCACTTTTATTTTTAATCTATTTTACCATGATAAACTGAAATTCAATCCATTTCGAAAAATATATCAAACTCCAATTTAGAAAATTCCACAAGATTTATAGGAAATACCATCCCACTAATGTTAAGAGGATGATTCTTATAAATAATGGTTTCGCTACTACTTCCACTCGAAGTTTTTAACAAAAGTTATATCTTAAATTCATGAGGTGATATATCTAATTTTCTTGTAAATTTCCCAAAAATAAAAGAACATGAAAATTCAGAATCAAATAGAGTGTTGGAATAATTTGAATAAACCAGTAACATACATTTCACCACATAATTTGATGGCCCAACATCAACTTCTGTTGTAGAAAAATATTTTCCCACACCCTTTTTCTTTTGATCTTACTAGTTTCCACCTTGGGTAATCAACTTTTGACACACATGGGCAAAATGACCTAAATCATTACAATTAAAACATTTTACCAAGAGATTCTCATTGCATGCATAGTCATATTCCTTGAATTAAAAAGACATATGGCCCAAAATACAACATTGTAAGAACTTCCCAAACATTGAAAGACGTTATCTAATATTATTTTTACCACACTTCTCACATGATGGGAATTGGGTTTTCTTACTTCTATGTTTTATTGATGAATTCTTTCCTAATTCCTATCAAAAAGACCTCTTCTTTTACTTTTCATAGGACACATGATCATAAAAAATCTCCATTTCTACCTTATTAGTACATTGAACAAGTTTCTCATTGCTATTGAACTCACTAGATTCTAATGTCATTCTATATATTGGATCTATTCCTGAGTAAAACTGATTTAACTTACTATGAATATCTCAGATAAAATTTGAGATATACCTCGCTAGTCAAGTGAAATTTACTTCATATGTAGCCACTGATTCTTAATCTTTTTTTCATAATTCCATGAATTTTTTCCATCTTAAGTTGAACACCCTTTGGAAAATATTTCATGAAGAAAATATTCTTAAATTCATCACATTACAAGGCATAAATACCTTCAATATTTTTGATATTCTTAACCATTCACCACCACTAATCGGCTTCACCTTCAAAAAATTTAGAGAGTTACCTTTGGGTGATCTGAGATACCCATGACATCAAATAACTTTTCTAGGGATTTAATCCATACGTCATCTATCACAGGGTCAGATAATCCTCTAAATGATGGGGGATTTTTCGCATAAATTTCTCCACTATCATCATTTTCCACTATTACAGATCTAGTTTCTCTCTTGCATGGATACCACCACCATTTATACCATGTTTAAACTGAGCCATCACTACAATAAACTGCTCATTTATAGTTTAAAATATCTCGTGATGCTGATTCAGAATAATATTTTCCCCTTGGTTCCTTTTCACTAAATTCCACATTTCATCTATGTAATACCATTCTGAACAAATATACATTTGATGAATCAACATGGTAGTCTTTAAATTCATTAACATTTTAACTTGACCATAATTTAAAATAAAGCGTGATATAATGTATGAACACTCTTTATAATTATCAACATGAAATCTTATAATCCCTTACTAATCCTTCAGTATAGTGTAAAACTTTAAAAAAACATAGGATGAGCAAAAAAATTTATTAAGGGTTATAAAAAGAAGGAAAACATTAGTCCATTGATAAAAATTCAATTCAATTAAACTTTAAAAAAATGTAATACTTTTCACTCTTAAGTAATAAATAATTTCCTTTGGAAATGAGCACATTTCTTATAATGTTTTTAATAAAAATATTACAATAAAAACCATAGCAATAATATAAAATGCATAATGGTATCTTGGGACATCATTATACCTGTCACTCTTATAAATGGAATAATAATATATTCGACTTCCATACATGTAACTCCTACAAATGGAATAGCATAATGGTCAACTCCCATACCCAATGCATTGGATGGCTATCACGAAGCCACCCATCATTGGTTTATCACAGAACCACCTATCATTGGATTATTAATCACTCCTATGAACCTTTATGTACACCTGTTACCATGCCAACATTTAGTAAAGGATCCTCTCCAACTCCTCTTTATTCATGTTTCTTAATTATAATATATATTTTATCTTTAATTCCTAATGATGGGATATGTTCATCCATATCCCACTTACTATCCATCTTATGGTTAAATGATTAGATACCCCTTTGACATTCATTAATACCTCCCATGAACATTTATATGCCTCCTTTATGCTGTCGAAATTTAATCATGATTTTTCATACAAAATAATTGTGTAGTGAATACTCATACCCATTTTATATCAAGGGTGTTCAACTTCATCCACTTATAACTCATTGAATGGGGACTTACATGAATTTATTCTACACTCCTTTATTGTGGAATAAAATTTCATGATAAATAATTCTTTGTTTTATGATCTATGTCACACAATTAAGCCTGAGAATAAAATGAATGTGACAGGTGCTCCGGGAATTTTATTATGCTCCAATGCATTAGGTAATGTTTTAGTCTCATTATATGTGATGAAATAGATTATGGAGTGAACATAATACACCATGGGACTTTCTTATCATGATTTCTTTGCAGTTATCCACTACATATGTTTATGATGTCGTGTTTTTAGTTGCTTCCATATTTCCCATGTTGTTTTTATTTTATCATGTTATAACTTTCCTCATAGTTCGTGTATATGATTTTCACTCATTTTATTCCCCATTGATATGCCTATTGTCCAACATGTATTAAATTATTCACGTTATGCCATGTTTATTCCCATACTGGGATTTATAGTTAACCCAATTCTTATATATGTACATAGGTTATCCCATAAAATTCTAAGTATGAATGAACAATATGACCATGTCAAGAAATTTTTCAATAATGTTATCGT
Source organism: Viscum album (assembly GCA_963277665.1). Classification (NCBI taxonomy): domain Eukaryota; kingdom Viridiplantae; phylum Streptophyta; class Magnoliopsida; order Santalales; family Viscaceae; genus Viscum; species Viscum album. Next base: position 1,106,426,702 of record OY728128.1, on the reverse strand, counting down.
ACCCCATGTTTTATATTGTTATGTAATTTACCTAATTCTCAAAAACACTAGACTACTTAATAATCCAAGCTTTAGTATGTCTAATATTTTGTAATAAATCATTAATTAATGTGTATGAAAGAGTTGGGTTTTCATATTTTGGGGTGTGATACATTCATATGATGATTCCCTCTAGATCAGGTAGTCTCCCAATCTAAAAGATTATTATTTTTTGGTAATCATATGAAAACTAAGGGGTATTATTTATATAATCATACTAAGAAAAAAGTGTTTGTGTAATATTTTTATATATTCCTTTAATAAAGTAGATATTTCAAAGTGTTATTGTGAGTATAATTCAACATAGAGAATTTCAAAAAAAGGGTTCTTGATATAAAGGATGACATATCCCCATCGAGTAATTTCAAAAGGGAAACTATCTCAATTAAAAAATATCCTCAAAGGTCTGGTAGGATTCATCAATAGTTCATTTGATATGGATTTCTAGTAGTGACTTATGATGAGGAAATGTTTATAAGAGCTGAACCTACCACCTACCAAGAATCTATTTAGAGTTAGGATTCAAAGAAATAGTTAAAACCAATGGAATCTGAAATGGGTTCCATGTACACTAATAATGTTTGGAACTTGGTAGATACACCTAATTGGATGAGATTAATAGGCTTAATGATAGTTTTAAATAATATAACTATCATGGATGGTAGGATTTCTAATTATAAATCATACCTAGTTGTAAAATGTTTCATTGAAATTCATGATATTTACTACGATGAAACCATTTCACCAGTAGCAATAATAAATTCCATTCAAATGATACGCTCTATAAAAACACATATTTATTGTGAAATATTATAAAAGGATGTACAAATAAATTTTTGTAATGGGAATTTAGTAAAGGATTTGTATATAATACAACAAGAAGGCTTTGAATTGATAAATGATAATTCTATTGTTTTCATGTTGCAACGGTTAATTTATATAATGAAAAGGTTTCTTGTAATTGGGATATCTAGTATGATGATACAATCAAAGAGTTTGGTATTATCAAGAATGTGAATGATTAATATATATATAAATTTATTATTGTTTAAATATTAGTGTTTTTATGTTCCATCTAGATGACATACTCCTTATTAGAAATGAAATCCTAGAAATTCATTCTATGAATAGGTGGTTCGATAAACATTTCTCAATAAAACATATGATTAAAACTATATACAAAAGATGTGTGTATAAATATAGAAACTTATCATATAGGTTTATTGAACTCATTTAAGACAAACACATTCATAAATGGATAATGTTTTTTTTATGGAGAACTTATTTAAGTGTTCTTTACAAGCATTTCATGGAATGAATTTTAGTAAGATTTATAATCCTAAAAAATATATATAGGATAGATAATATTCCCTTTGAATTTTACATAGGCTCCATCATGTATTATATATTGTTCCCTCCAATTAACTTATTCTATTCTCTTAGAATTATATCCTCGAGATTCATTGGACTCATGAAAATTTGAATTTATAAAACTATACTTACTACTGTTATGATGGTGAGTAGCGTGTAAATTCTGTAGGGAAGGATAATGTTGTGTGAGAGTTTCCAAAAAAACCCAAAAAACAAAGGAAATAGAGAAATGGTGAAGATAAGGGTGAAATGGAAGTAGTGGTAGTATGGATCAAAATAGATAGAAGACAAACAATGGATGAATTAAGGGTCATCGATCAGTTTTTAACTCCTAAAAAGATATTCTATATTTTACTCAAATTCATTCAATTATCCAAAACATAAGAAAATGTGCAGATTCACTAAGATGTTTCTTCAATGAACTTCCCCAGTTCAATGAACTTTCATTAGTTTAGATCTTTAGATCATAAATTTAGAATTAATCCATTCATCATGGAGAATATATGTATTGACCTTTTCCAATTTTTGGTAGTCTAGTAAAATACCAAATGTAAAAATAAAACACTACCATCATCTATTGGTTCTTGAGTTGTAGTTAAATTATTCTTATAACAAAATGAAAAATACCATAGAAATTAAAATTACACTTTACAAAAGTTTTAACCGAATTAGAATGGATAAAAGTTAAACTGTACAACCCATCCTGATTCCCATAATAAAATTAGATACTCATCGAATCGAAAATAAAAAAAATCTATAAAATCGAAAACATCTTTTTAAAGAAAAATTTCTTCCAAATGCTCCATCTCTAGATCTGATTCTAACCCCTATCTTGGTTCTATTCTAATGTATGTGGGCTCTGATCGATGAATGTTGAATTGGGGATGGATCCTAAATCATATTTCACCCTCTTAGGATGATGGATGGTGTCTATCCCTTAGGAACTGGGGGTGGGTAGGGGGTCTCGTTTTTTTTATTTTGGACTCTTCATCTTTTCAATAGAAAATTTCACTCACCTCCCTCAGCTGTGCTCATAGTCACTTCTTGAAAACCTATCTCCGACGTCCATGTATAATGTACGTCACTATGCATATTCATTCTTCGATGACTCAATTATCGTCCCTTCAACGAACTATAATCCTCGAAAATTTCTATTCCCATGATCTTCCCCCTCTCCCCACATTCTCCTTTATTCACGATCGGACATTCCCGATTCTAATAAACACAAATAAATGGAATTATCAAATTTTGTAAATTAATTTTATACTTCAATTTTTTTGTGGGTTAGCATAGAAATGTATTTTGGGTCCTTGAAGTGCCCAGATCCTCTGAAATTTTTGTGTGCTTGGACGTCACAGTTTGATGTCCAAAAATTTTTTATATGTTATGTAAATATATATAATATTATTATTAATATTTAAGATAAATATATTTACAAAAATATGTAATTATTATAATTATTATTTGAATATATATATATATATAGTATATGGAGTATTATTATTTTTATCCATTAATATTATTATTGATCTTATATTATATATATTTAAGAGAATCTTGAAAGATAAATTTGGGGGTTGTTTATGGCCAAATTAAAATCTCTAATTGAGATGTTCAACTGGACGATCCATTCCACTAGAACCAGGAAAAATTAGGTGGAACATTCATTCACTCTTCTGGTGAACATTGAAATCTCCAGCTGGATCTTTTTCTGGTTCAAGTGGACTTGATCATCCACTTCACCATATGAACTAAAGATGATTTTGGTACTTACGTCTTTCAAGTCTCTTCATGGGGTGCATTATTCAACAGGATTCAAGGGGATCTTGGCTCGGTGGTCACCCAAATTCATAGGGCTTCAGTGGGAAAGGGTCGATGATCATCTCTATCGGTGCTTGAAGGTGGTGTGGCAGCCATCAAGCTGTGTTGACCACAACAGGCATTGGTTCGAAGACTGATTTCATCATGTTTGTGCACAAATGGGGTTTAGGATCACCCCTCAAGATTGGATTCATGGTATGGAGATGGAGTTATTCAGTATGGAGGTGGTTCCTCTTTACACATACAGTCGATGAGGTTCAAAAGGTGGTATCTTAGGTGCTCGGGTCTAGATATGGAGTTTTGGTATCACGAAAAGGGAAAAGACGTTGAATATATGGTTTAATCATCATTTTTACAATGAATCCATCTAGTTAAACATCAAATTCAGAGAATCTGGTGATGCTCGGCAGCACTCGATTCTTCCACGGATCACAACAAGGTTATCCTTCATGGAGACCAAGGGAAACAACATATTGTATTTTCAGTGGAGTCCAGTTTACATCGAGATAGGTCATATGAGATGTAGTGGGTTGTGGTTTCCGTGAGGGGATCATAGTAGGCTAGTAGTGGATCCCGGTATAGTGGGGATGGTAGGATGATTTACGGTTGGTAGGAGCTCCTAATGTGCTAAGTAGGGGGGTGGTGTTGTAAGGTTCCTCAAGGTTAGCAAACTGACCATAAGAGGGGAAGTTGTTGTACTACTACACAGTAAGGTGATTTTCCACCAGTATAATTACTGTAATAAGTACTCTCCCTATAGAAAAATAAAATAAATTAAATTAGTAATTTATTTACATAATTTATAATAAATAATTAAATTTTAACAATTAATAAATAATTATTTAAAAATAAAATAAAAAACCAATAAATTTATTTATTTAAAATATAACCATTAATAATTATTTCTTTGAAATGAAATTTAAAATAAAATAAATAGAAGTAATAATGATATTAAATATTTAAGTACAGAAAAAATAATTAAAACATAGGTAAATTATTTAATTAATGAAAAAATTAAAAGAATATTTTTATTTAATAAATAAATTAAATTTATTATTTTGAAATACAACATAAATTTATAATTTAATAATTTAATTAAGAATGAAATTATTGTTATAAATGATTCATAAAAAAAGAAAATAATGGATAAATCATTTAAAATAAATAAATAATTGATAAAATGGAATTTTAAAAAATTTATACTCAAGAAAGATAAATGATTACAAGAAATAAATTATTAAATAAAAAATTAAAAAATTACTAAAATAAATAATGAAATTTAGATTAAAACATTTAATCATAGCTTAAATATTTAAATGAAATATTATCAACATTTTCAATTAATTCTATAAAAATTCCAATTTGAAAATAAAAAACAAAACTAATTATACTAAATTATAGGGACAATTTAAATAAATAAGCCCCACATAAAATCCCCCCATACTTTATCAATTGCATCCCCAAGAAATTAAATTAATTTTTATTATTTTCAAAACTCCTAAAAACAATTTTGATTATCTTTCCCAATTTAATTACACATTCTTGAATTAAAGAAAATTGAAGCCCTTCCATTGTTTAAAATCGTCTTGCCTCATATGTGATTAACACTCACTACCATACTTGAATATAAATTTGAATTCCATCTTTAGGTGTGCTGACAAGTAATATTTAAGTGCAATTGAATCTATAACAAAAGGAACTACCAGACTTAACTTTATCCCACATCCCTCAAACCAAGGTTCAACTTCCCACTTCATTGATACGATTCAAAAAAATTTCTTAAAAATAAATTATCCCCATCTACATTTGGGTTCATTATTCCCTTAGATGAGCTCATTTTTATGAGGTCCTTTATTTAATTTTCCCATCCAAATTTCCTGTGCAAAGAACATATTGAATTTGGATTTATTTATTAACAAAAACACACCTAGGGCCCTTATCTTAGAGACAAATCATGGAATCCAAATTTCCCATTTTACTCTAGAGTCAAAGGATTTATATTACTATAAATTAATTTGGCTCCCTAAAGTGTTCCATTTACCAATCTTAAGATACTTGGTCCAAGTTCAATGTATGTGTTTCCTCATGTTATACTTCCAATTCCACTAAAACCCAACCTATCACGCATTTACTACTAGTTTTCAAATAGTATTTCCCTAAAAAAATGGATGACATCACTCATAAATCACTCAATTCTAACAACTTCAGATCCAGCAAAAACCCTTAAAACGAGGTTCACAATTTTCTTAGGTGGGGCATATTAAGTTCTTAGGATTTTTTAGTTTTTCATTATGTTAATTTTTTTCATAAAATAGAGAGACATATAAATTATTATTATAGAAAAAAAGAAAATTATATTTATAGGAACCTAATTTGATTCTTGATAGGGAGTCATTCTGAACACAAATTAGGGGTATTTTATGGCATTCACTGATATATAGTTTAACACATTTAAGACCCCTCATCCATGCTTAAAGATCAAAAATTTCCCAATTGATGAATCTCAATGTGGAGGGCACACATAAAAATTTTGAAATTGATTTATAAATTAATCATAGTAAAATACAATTTTTAGGGGTGATGGGGTTGTTTAAAAAATGTTTTCTAAACAATAAAAAATCACAAAAAAAATTCCAAGAAAGGAAAAATATTCAAACTAGACATTATCTAAAAGTTAAAGCACAACAAAAATGAATTATATAATTTTCATGCTACATGTGAGTTCAGGAATGATGTCTAATGGGGAAGAAAATAAAAACATGAAATTACATAAAAATAGAGGAAAATGAATGATAAAAGTTATCAGAAAGAGTGAAAATAAAGTATCAGTCTAGAAAAAATGTCATCAATAAATTTGAAACAATTGCCAGTGGCACTAAAAACAGTTATAAATAATTGAAATAGTTACTCCATAGATTTAAAGAATATTTTCTCAATGTTGTACAACAGATGTGTGACCTCTCACACAAAAATTGAAAATAGACCTCTAGTTTAGAATTTGAAGCTCCTACAAATTGAATAGATGAACATGAGACATTTGATAATTTATAATTGAATTTAAAAATAACTACAGTTATAATTTATGGAACTTTAATATGGTTTTATACACATGAAAATCCTTCTAGCATTGATGTTTAAATATATTATACCACTGTTAAGAAAATATCACACACAAGCATTCCCTCTTCATATTGTCACTTAACCAGCCTCAAGACCGTTTGTAATGGTACTACACCTACTGCGCAGTATATCCACCTCATGGTAAGTGAACACCAAAATTTGAAAACAAACATCCATAAAAAAGAGAAAAATAATGAAATTCAATCTACATCAATTGTGGGTTTTAGATTTAGGGAGATTGACAACCATGAATGGATCAATTATTAAAACATAAATTTTAAGTGAAAAATAATAAAAATCATGGGTTTCCTCCCATGAATCACTAGTTTTATAGTCCCCAGATAGAAAATATTCCCTAAATAATTTAGACATGGTCATTTAATCGGTAATATTTATCATTAATTGGGACCCCCGAAAGTTCCTTTTGAAATTTCAACAAGATAACACAAAACCTTAGTTAACTCACCAGCATAAAGAAGTTTTGTAAAAAAATACATCACTCAAGTACTGAGCCTCCATCCATCAATAGCTTCAAAATAAAAAAAAATCAAACAAATAGGAAAAGTAAAAAAATCTCAGCATTATATCCATGATGATCAACTTCACTCTCAATGTGATCCCTACCATTTTACTCCACACTTGAATTTTTTTATAGTTCAAAAAAAGAAAAATCAATTGCTTTAGGTGGCTCACTATCAACAAGAGGATTAATTTTTTAGGTAACTTCATTGGGTGAGGTAGTGGGAAAATTATCATGTTCTTTTAATAATTTTTCAAACTCAAGAACAAAAATTTCCTCATCCATGTGGTGGAATGAAATAGTGTCCTACCTATAACCCATTTTAGGAAAAATTCCTAGAAACTATTCTCACTTTTAATAGATCCAAAAAATTCACCTCCAACTCAAATATGAATCAAACTGACTCAGGACATATCATCATTCACAAAACATTCACTTTTAACAAAATAAACACAATGAAGAGAATTATTTCCCTCTAGATTGACAAAACAGGAAGAAACATAAAGGATGGGAACATGGGAGGGTTATAAACTTTAAATAGATTGATAAAAACTACTAGTAAGATAACTTGGAATGTGATGAATCAATTCATGGTTTTGAGAAATGTATTTTATAATTTGACTCATAGATCTCACCAAGTTTTCTAGTTCTTGTGTAGAATAAAATTCAAGATTTTTTTTCAAAATTATCACTCACATACTCGATGATAAAATCATCAAAGTAATGATGGTTTTATTTTTAATTTCATCTCTAGACACATCATTCAACTTACATATCACCTCATGTGGATACGCTTTGTAAAGTTGAAATTCCTCAAGGTATTTTATTACTTGGAGGGTAAACATACCCTTTGGGACATTGATTACATCCCCAATAATGGATATGAATGGAATACCTAAATTTATTGGATACATGTTATCACACTCCTTTGGAAGAATAAGAAAGTATGTGAGAAAAGATAGTTTCCCAAAATCAACTAATAGGCCATAAACCCTCTTGTATGTTTAGTAAAGTGACCAGTTAGCTAGCTATATTGAAATTGTAGTTGGTTTCATCTCCCTAAGACCCAAATTATTATATATAAAGTAAGGAATAAAGTTAATACTATATCCATGATCCTAGAATCACCTAACCTCCTCGCATTTACCAATTATATAATAAATTAAAAAAATCAGGTCTTTCAATTTGGGAGGAATATTTTTTTAAACATTATAACTGCACTCCTCATTAAAAATAAAAATTTCTCTCACTCCAATCCATCTTGTTAGATAAGAACCTCTTTAGAAATTTAAATTATGATTTTATTTTGTTCAAATATTCTATAATGGGAATTCTAACATTTAATCATCTAATCATTTGATGAAAACTTGACGTAATCAACATCATTGTTATTTTATCCTTTGTGGAAAAGGGATGGTATTGTGATATGTCTTCAAAAAGGATGGGTTATTATTCTCATCTTCAAACATAAACTTATTTTTCCCCACTTTTTTCTATTCCCATTTCATTTTACTTTGATCTTGGGATTTTTCATGTGAAGGGTTATTATTTTTCTCAGTATATTGAAATCTGTCCAAATATCCAGATTTGGTGTTTTATAGATTTTTAGTTCCAATTTAATCTTGAATTCCAATTTCTTCTTACCTATATTTTTTCCTTAATTGTTCTTTATTTTTAATTCCATATCTAGTTTTTACTACCATAAAATTCCTCTTGAGTTTGATTTAATTATGCTGGGATGTTTCCCTTTATATCTTCCTTGTAGATCACTAGCCACATGGGCCATTTGAATTTCTAGACTATGATTTCTAGAATTTGTATCCTTTTTCAGAGAACCAATTTCATCTAACACCTTCTGCAACCTTCCCTAAAGTTCTCATTTAGAATATTAAACTCAAACTCATATTGATTAAAATAGTTAGTCATTGGGTATGTTTAGTAATTTAGGGAAGTGGATTGTTTGATTATACCTTATTCATTCCATGATATGTTGTGATTGTTTTTTTCCATATTTGTTCTAATTTGAGTATGGATCTTGGGTACCCTGATTCCTAGCCCTATAATCCACAAATGGGGGACTCTCATTGGGTTGGATAGGGTGGTAAAATTTTGGAAAACATCTTTGATTATGACCAAACATCCCATAGTGACAGCACTACTCCCTAGGTGTTTTTTATTATGAAAACATCTCGAATATTAGTTTCACATGTACGAATAGTTCATTTCCTAGTGAAAATTTGTTGGTACTTTTTTTTCATCTTATCAAACATCTGTTTAATATCAGAGCATTAGAGGTAGATATGTCACCCCCAAAAGATGGATCAACTATGTTTTGTTTATAAGGAGTGAGGGAATTTTAAAATGTATCCATGAGAATATGGGAAGATAATTAGTGATTGGGACTCTATATAAGAAGAATTATAAACCTATCCTCAACCTTATGAGAAAATCTCCCTCTTACTGGAAGAACCTAGGTATCTTATGCCTAACATCAATTCTGGTATTCCTGGGGTAGAATCTAGATACAAATGCATTGAACACCCCACTCCATTTTTCAAAAATTTATCCATCTATGTACTAGAACCAAGTCATATCATTCCCCTTAATGAATAATGGAAACACCATCATCCTGAACTCCTCCACACTTAGATCTTGTATAGGATGTTTCTGGATAAAACCATAAAATTATATAATAAAATTAAATGAGTACTCTTCATGGAGTTCGTTGAATGAATGAAGTTGATATAGATGTGACTATTTGATCACATTGTTCCAAGACATAGGGTATAACCATTTAGAAGAATGATTTCTTGACACTGTCATAATTTGGAATGCCCAAAGCCTAGGTCTCTCATGGGAAGGAGCTAAGGGTTGTGAAACATTCATGTTTTGATTTTCAGCTCTATTTTCCAGATCTTCCATTTCATAATTTATTTGTTTTATGAGTGTAGAAAAATGTTTATTGATTTCATTAATTTGAGGTAAAATTTATAACTTGTAGATTCTTGTGTTCATGTTGTTTTAGGAGAAGTAGATTTGAGAATTTTGTTTGTACAGTTTTTGTGTTTTTTTTTTGTTTTTTTTTTCCAAATATTCTACTTTTTAAAAAAAATTATATAAATCTTTTTTGTTTTTTTTTGGGTTGGTCGCATATTACCTCTCTAAAAATGGATCCAAAATTTACCACCAAATTAATGGGACTCATGAAAATTTAAATTTATAAAAGGCTACTTACTTATTCAATGAATGTGTGTGGGATGTTGATTCCATAGGAATGTAAAATGGTGCTTGCAAGTGTCCAAAAAAACAAAAAAAAACATTAAAAAACAACATAAACTAAAAAGAAACAGTGAAATTGTTATGATGAGGGTGAAATGGATGCAGTGACAATAGGGATCAAAAATGAGAACAGAAAAACAATGGATGGATATAGGGTCATTGGGATATTTTGAACTGATATAAAGAAATTCTCTTATTCTACTCAAATTAATTCAATCCTCATGTTCTTGAGAAAAGTTTGAGATTAACTGATCTTTCAATATAGCGAACTTCCATAGTTTGGTAAACCTTCTTTGGTTTAGTTCTTTTGGATATTAACATTTGAATTAATCTGTTCACCATAAAAAGGAGATGCAATGACATTTTCCAATTTTTGGTACTTTGTTTAATGATCCAAGGTCATAATAAATCACTATTGTCACCTGTCTGTTCTTGAGTAAGGATAAAATGATTATCATGATAAAAAATAAAATATTATCGAACATAATGCTTCAAGATCCCGCTCCAAATCCTATTCCCGATTCATGGAAATAGAACTATAGAAATAAAGAAGAAATAGGATAAAAAGAATATATCATGATATGTCATTCTCCCTCAAGCTCTTGCTCCAAATCCGATTCTCGATTCTAACTCAGTTATTTTCTCCCATATGTCTACTCCCTCCAATGCTAGTTAAATTCTAGATGGATACCAATTCATATTCCTCCCTCCTGGGATGATGTCTAGCGTCTCTCCCTCTAAAACTCTAGGGTTTTTTAACAACCTATGATTTTACAGTACACCTCTTTAAATTCAACTAACTCGATAGCATACGATCTGAACAAATGATTAAATATTATTATTTTTTAATTATTATAGTTATCTCCTATTTTTTGGGAATGGAGGGAATGAATGAGATTATGTAAATTAATAAAATATAGATTACACATGTTTATAAAATTAATTCGTTGATTACTAATTAATTATAAATGAAAACCAATTGAACATAAAGGGTGTATTTTTATAAAAACTATTTTTATGCCCACAATGATATTTTATAATAAAAAATTAAATTTAACAATATCATTGAATGATATTATTGAAATTTATATGTTATATATTCAATCAAATATTTTGACATTCAACCCAAATATTTTTAGAGGCATAAGATAAGAATAAATCAAATTATACACGTAAAAGGATATATTTCTTAAATATAGTTTTTACCACTTTTTAATGAAAAACTTGCCTTAAATATAAGTTTTTATAGTTTTATAAATGATATATGACAAAATAAAAATTATTTTTCAAAGCATAATATCAAATTTTACTTTGGTTAAATTTTTGGTACTTTTCTGAGAAGTTTCATTTTTTATAAATAGTAATGTGACCGTTGGAATAATAACATGACAGTAATGAATAGTAAGGTGGACATTAGTACAATAACCTCACCTATGAATTTATAAATAAAATTTAGAAATTTAATAATTTTTAATATGATATAATTATATTATAGTAAAATTAAATAAATGTTTTAAAAATAATGAATTAAGTTTTGGTATTTTTGTAAAACATAAATTTTAATTTACAATTGTATAATTATATAATAATTTAAAATAAAATTTATTTCCATAAAATTTATTCATAAATTTATATTTTTTGTCTTTTGATTAATAGACAATTTTATGAAACTGTAACTAATTTTTCAAAGTGTCATAATATTATTTATAATTTGAAGATTAGTATTTTTCAAATAAATGTTGATTTTATTTAAAAATTATTTTTCATATTTAGAAAAAATATTCACAAAATTGAGTTCATTAATTAATTATACATATCGAAAAATGGTTAGGGTTTATTTTTGAAATTTTTTTAAAATACTATCATTTTTTTAGAATAATAAAATATTGTAATTTAAGGTATAAATACATTATAAGTTCATTACATTATTCCTTGAGTCATTGCTAATTTAATCACCATAATCTCAAGATACCTTTCACTATTTCAAAATATTTTGTGATAATTATCAAACTATTCATATTCTTGAGCCACAATAATAAACAAATGAATAAAATATTCAAAAAATACCCCTCCCCAACTATAAATACCACATATTTTCCTCACACCTACAAAACCTTGAATCTTGTTCAATTTCTGCCTATTTCCTCTCCCAAGCCTCTCTCTGAGATTTTAGTCTTTCTAGTATCACTAAAATACCATTTCAAAGTTCTTTAAAGAGGTTTTCAAGGAGAAAAATTCAATATGTAAAAATCCCCTTTCGTTCTTTTAATTTCCATTCAATTTCTTTTATTTTCTTATCCTTTACTTAACTCCTTTGTCCAAAAATGCATAAAAATATAGTATCTTATATATAATTGAATTTTATTATGATAATGTGATATCCACCATTAATTCTCTTATTTTCCACATTTCATTCTAAAAATGAAAACATTGTCCGTGAGGTCCTGATTTACAACCTTTGTGGATATTGAGTTTTCATTTTTCAATTATGCCATAAAGGATGGTCGTAAAAACATTTTTATAGTTAAAACAGATAATAATATATGTATTATAACCTATTTAATTTTATGGAACCATTATATATATATATATATATTATATTAATTAATGAAAAAACTTCTTTGTGATGATCAAAAACCACCAAAATAATCTAAACAACTGTCACTAACGTCAGGTCTAATGATTCATTATCACCCTAAATAACCAAATGAATTATATAACCATTTAATATTATGTATTATCATTAATAAAATATAACTTCAGTTCTGCTAATTTATTTCAATTTCATATGATCTTTTTTACATGTATACAAGTGAACCAATTGTGAAAACCAAGGAAACGAAAACTCCCAAACGACAAAACTGAATCATATAACTCATCTAAAAGGACATAAATGAACATAATAATATTATAATAAATAAAATAAATATATAAAATATTTTTAATTAATTAATTAATAGATTTAATTTTAGTATCCATGACATTAAGATCAAGTGAAGAACAGTTTTGAACATAAGGTAAGAGTTTTCTTATCTCTCTTTTAATTTTATAAGATATGCCGAATTCACCACTATTTACTGTGTGTGGTGTAAGGATCTGACCATATTTTCCCAGAGTTGGTGCATTATTTTATTACATTGTCATGAACACAAGAAATCAAATCCTGAAGGACCGGTCAGTTTAGTAGCCTAAGAAAAACAAGATACAAACATTAGTGTTACATTACATCATGAAATAAAAAAAACATAGTATCTCATTTGAAAACACTTAAACCCATAAGACTATCCTGATAGGTAAGTAATAATATACTTATTTTAATCCTAGGGAACAATGAAACATATGAAAGGGGTGAGCTCATATTCTTAATAAGGATAAACAATATAGCAGAAGTTGTCATGAATAAGCATAAACCTTTAAGGAAAGTTATAAAACTAAAACATAAGACTTTTAAACATAATCTTCAGCATAATATGGAAAGAATAAATCAAGAAATTCCATTTAAACATTTACATGGATATTATACTAGTTGAAAGATCCCATGTAAAGTCAATAACTAATCTCAAAATGATGGAATCCATAATGTAAGACATCATAACCATATCGTCAAGACCTCATGTCAAGACTATACATAAACGGGTAAAAACCCAAACTATTTTGTCTCATGAGACCTACCTATGCATTTAGGGTATATATAGGGCCTTTTCCATCACTTACAAAACTCAATGCATTCCTGTTATGAAAAGGGTGAAACATAACATAAACATTCGTATTAAAACTAGCATATGAAATGTTAATACATTATCCATAATCCTTGAATGATATAAAATTATCACATCGATAGTCAAACATATCATAAAACCTTAAATACTACATGGAATATTGTATCATAATAAATCAACATCAATTATGTATAAAATTCAACAAAGGATGTTGACATAGATTAAAATAATCTTACAAAATCATTAAAACTTATTAAGAGAAATATCAATTTTTAATTTGAAATCATTTAAAAGCTGAAAAATTATAAAATAAAATATTTCATTTGAAAATAAACTTTTAATCTTATAAAGTAATCTTCAAAATATTAAGGCATCATAATGGTGGAAAATAACTGCTCTCACCGTATAAGTTAAAAAACATTTTTTCCTTAATTTTTCGAAAATGTCATAAAGTTACTCATTTAGAAAACAACTGAAAGAATCCTCTCAAAAAGTTTTATAAAAATTCAAAAATTGGTAAACATTACTTTAAACAATTTTTTATAATATTTTAATATTTATTTTTAAGAAACATGGACATGAATGATAAATATGTCCCAGTAGATACTTACGAATAAACAATCTCAGATAATAATGAGATTTTTAAATTAACACTTATCTTGTACTTTCATTTGGTCAAGGGAGTGTTAACCTCCTGTATAATATTTAAATCATGTTATTAAATTATACCCAGACCATATCCATATTTAGGATATCATATATGATCCTCTTATATCATTTTGTTAATAATATTTTGGTATTACCATTTTTTAGGTGTTAATTTCTTCATTTTCCTATACATGTTTTGTTGTGTAAGTCATGTTTATAATGAATAAGATGTTTTTTATTCATATCTAGAATGATAATAAGTCCATAATTATTTTTTTTACACAAAATATAAATTTTATATTAATTATTTAATGGTTAATGGGTAGGATGAATCTAACCACGTTGTAAAGACAATAGGTTGTACGTACACATGAGCGACAGTATCATTACCTTGATGGTTAAATGGTATATAATTGGATGTTATATTAATTATACATAATAATTATCATGTTACATTAATTATTTATATACATTATACTCATAATTATACACATCCAAATATTGTTGTGTTGAATAACAAATTACACCACGGTGTGGAGACGGTAATCCGTACGTATGGATGCATGGTGATATTTTTATTCGTACGATGGATAAAAGGAGGAATATGGATCTACCATTTTTATAATAACATCTCAGTATGTGGATGATATTGTATTTATTACTTTATTATGTAAACAATATAGGAATAGGAAGTAGAAGAAGAAAAGAACTTTAAAAGAGTTGATAAAATAATTACCTTTTTTCGGGTATATCCTTTAGTTTGAACAAAAGGACTCCATAGGTTGGATTTCTGTCCAAATTATGGCCTCTAGGATAAAGTGAGTGAATTTGGTAGGTGAATCGGTTACGGTTGGCTGATCCAAAGGGCTTTATAGGTGTGAATAAATGCAGAGAGGTGCCCTTTTATAAGAGATGGGAGGGGCACTTTTGGAAACTCTAAAACTATTAATTTAATATAAATTTATTTTTGATTTTGAAATAGCTCCAAAGTGAGTTATTTCAAGGCTAAGATGATTATGGGTCTAAATCCTCCCAATCAATGATTTTTAGACAAGTCTAGGTCACAAAATTAACCTTATCTTTTAGGTTTATCCCTTAATTAAATAGTTTAACTCTTATCGGGTCTACTTGACTTTTTATACTATAAGGTTGATATAATTACTATAAAATTACAAAAAAAACCTATTTAGATCATTTATGACATATTTAACACTGTCCAAGTTATTTGGTCACACCTTGTATTTTAATGACTTTTATATCATCTAATAAAATAGTATTTATTTTAAAATCTCATTTATGCCAATTTTGAAACTATTTAATACATGATTTTTATTAAAGTCATAACATCTTGATTACTTATAAAAAACATTAAATCATCCCAAATATTTCAATTTAATCCAAAAATATCATTTATGGCATTAAATAATTCAAATTATATTTATTTTAATATTATCAATTTCATTTAATTTATTCTTCCTTTAATAAATCAATTACTGTATCTTCATTGTGTCGTAATTTAATTTAATTATTTATTTTATAAAATTATAAATAAATTATCATTATGTAGATAAAAATATTATCTTTTAAAAAATATTTATAGTCGGTCATATCACTTATATAACCTCATATTAAAAATGATATAGTTATTAAAATTTGAATATGAAATTTTTAACTCTTCTTTAAATAAAATATAATAAATGTCATAATCTAACACAAGTGGCCTAAAAGGGATCATATTTTCGAACTAAGGTTTATTTATTTCAAAAAATAATTATCCAATGATATTAGGACAAGTGTTAGGGTAGTTTTGTATTATTATAATATTATTTTTACGTTTAATTACCATATTTACCATTAACTGTGGTAAATAAAATTCAAAAGTTACAATTAGCCAAAAAATATGATCCTATTAGACAAAATTTTTCATACTGATTACAACCATGTATGTCCATTTTTCGAAATTCAATTCTTGAGAGTGGTAAAATTGCGTTTAATGCTAAACTTGTAGATGTGGCTAGAAGGTGGGTAAAAGAGACGTTTAAAAGTTCAATAAATTTTTTATATCTAATTCTACAAAAAAAATGATTCCAATGACCTTCATTGGATTAATATATGCATTATTTATCTATTGTGACTTTAAAATAAATTTAAATTAAAATAATTATTTATATGAAAATGTCTATTTTTAACATCAATACAGTATTGTTCATTATTCATCCAAAATTGAAACATTTCAGAAAAATAAAAAAATCACCCTGAACTAATTTTGATGTTCTAAATTAAAAAAATAGAGCATATTTTGAGAAATAAATTTTATAAATTTCATAATATGGTTAATAATATTCATAAGCGCTTTTTAAATGGCATGTTTGATATGTCATGGTGCGCTCTAACTCATTATTGCATGTAGTGAAAGATATTGAATTAGTTTAAAAGAATATCGTGGAATCTTGGGTTGTTACATTCTTCCCTCCATTAAATAATTTTGTCCTCGATATTTTTAGAACATCACTTCATAAAAATATTTGTCGTTCTTCATCAATAGTTCCTTATTTTCTCACATCGTCTCTTACATTTTATGGTTTCTCCACTGAAAATTTACCAGAAAAGTTGTCCAGTTTCTCAACACTTGATATATGGTATCAAGAATCTTGACAGGCTCTTTACAATAAGATAGATTGGGTTCCAGTTCTATTTCTTCATACGTGAGTACATGCGTTGGTTCTAGCCTGTATTTCTTTAATAGTGATACATGGAACACATCATGAACTTTGGAGAAACTTGGAAGAATTTCCAAACAGTAAGCTACAACTCTAATTAATTCCAAAATTTCAAAAGTTATGATGTACCTAGGGTTTTATTTTCCCTTCTCACTGAATCTTATAACACCCTCCCATGTAGAAACCTTTAGGAAAACATTATATCTTACTTGAAATTACAATTCCTTCCTTAATTTTTTGGCACATCTCTTTTTCCTAATTTGAGTTATTTTAATATGGGTTTTGATATTATTTAAATTTTTCATTGTTTCCTCAACATGTTCTGGACCTACGAGTTTTCTTTCTGCAACATCATCCCAACAAGTTGGGGTACAACATCTCTTTCTATATAATGTTTCATATGGTGCCATATGAATACATGAATGGAATCTATTGTTATAGAAAAATTCCAAAAGTGGTAAATACTGATCCCACATACCTTGAATTTGTATTAAGAAAGATCTCAACATGTCTTTTAAATTTTGAATATTCCATTATGATTGTCCATAATTTTGAGGGTGGTATGCAGTGCTCAAATGATGCTCAGTATCTAGGGTCTTCTAAAGAATTTTCCTGAATTGTGATGTAAAATGGGTATCATGATCAGAAATAATTTATAGGGGTACACCATGAAGACTTAATATTTCATTGATATAGTCTTTGTAAACAATAAAGTGGTTAATCTTATCTTATAGCACGAAAATGTGTGGATTTGAAAAGATGATCAAATATAAATCATATCACATCATTCCTTGTGGGAGTATTTCATAGCCCCATGAAAAATTCCATCTTAATATCATCTCATTTCCACACAGGTATAATAAGAGGTTGCATGACCCCTCTAGGATGTTTCCTTCCAGCCTTCACCTATTTAAAAAACCAAACATCTCAACACATAATCAGCAATATCCCTCTTCATATTGTCCCACCAAAACATTTCTTTCAAATCTCTATACATCTTAGTCTAACCATGGTGTATAAAGAAATTGGAGCTATGTGCATCATCTAATAATTCTCTTTTTAGATCAGGTATAGAGGGTCCCAAAGCCTCTTCCCAAATATCAAATTGTCATATTTATATATGAATTCAACCAATCTCCCATCATTTACAGCAATAATTTTCTTTTGAAACTCCTCATCATCAGTCTGAGAACTTTTTATCCTTTATAGTAAATATGGTTTGGAAACCATTTCAAAAAGTAGTGATTTTTCCCCTTCCATGATAATTCACATATCCATCTTTACTATATCCATGAAAATAGGTTCCTTTTCAACTCTAATTTTTTTTTAGAACTCCATGGTCCTTTCAACTCAAAGCATCTTCCACCTTATTTACCTTCCCTGGGTGGTATTGTATTGTGAAATCACAATCTTTGAGTAGATCAAGTCATCTTCTTTGTCTCATGTTGAGTTTATTATGTGAGAAAATATATTTTAAACTCTTATGACCATTATATATCTCACATATTTCACAATAGAGATAATGTCTTCATATCTTCATAGAAAATATTACTGCAGTTAACTCAATATCATTAGTTGGATAGTTTTGTTTGGGAATTTTTAATTACCTTGATGCATAATCAATTTCCCTATCATTATACATAAGGACACAACTGAATCATTTTCTTGATGAATCACTATAATTTACAAACCCATCATTCCCAGATGGTAAAGTCAAGATAAGAGAATTGGTTATTCTTCTCTTACATGTTTAAAAACATTCTTCACACTCTTTTTTTCAAATGAATTTAAACCCTTTGTGTGTTATCTTGGTTAATGGGTTAGCCAATCATAAAAAATTCTGGACAAAATGCCAATAGTAACATACTAAACAAATAAAACGGCATACCTCGATTATGCTCATGAGTGCTGGTTATTCATAAATTGTCTTTTTCTTTGTAGGATCAATAGAGATTCCATCCTTGGAGATAATATGGCCAAGAATATAAATTTCCAAAAGCCAAAAGTCACACTAGATAAATTTATAATATAATTATTCCCTTCTAAGTGTCTCAAGAATGATTCAAAAGTGATTTTAATGGTATTTATAACTTTTATAATATATCAGAATATCATCAATGAATACCACACCAAAATCATCAATATATTCCTTGAACACTATGTTCATGAGATCCATAAAAAATGAGGGTGCATTAGTCAATCCATATAGCATTAGTGTAAATTCATAATGACCATACCCTGTCTGAAAATCTATATTCGAAATGTCTTCCTTCTTCACTCGTAATTGATGATATCCAGAACAAAGGTCAATCTTTGAAAAGAATTTAGATCCTTTAAGTTGGTAAAATAAATCATTGATATGACATAGAGGATACTTGTTCTTTATTGTAACAGCATTGATTCATAGAGAACAGAGTATCCCCATAGAGAAACACTAGGGAAAATAAATCCCTTTTTACCAAACTCTTAATGTTGTTTCTTCAACTCCACTAATTACACTACAGCAATTCTATAAGGATTTTTTTATATTAGTTTTGCATTAGGTATTAAATCAATAGAAAACTCAACTTCACGCTCTAGGGGTATCCAGGTAAATATTTAAGAAAAACATCAATGTACTCCTTTACAATAGGTATACCCTTAATATGAATATTAATTTCTTCATCCCTAGATGTAATTTTCTCTTCCTCCCCAAGAATCTCATTCGGTAAAGCTACTGGGGGTATATTTTGATAAGAATTAGTTGATGAAGTTTCTACTTTAAAGATAATGTATTCTTTTTCTTCTTTATATATCATAATTTCCTTCTTATTACAATAAATTTTTGCATCATATTTTGAAATCCAACCCATACCTAAGGATTATATAAAAGTAAATCATAGGGATGAAGATATATTTGGAAACTAAATTATGTTTATGTTTCAAAAAGGGAATCAAAATACATATCTTTATTGAAATGTGACTTCCCTTACGAGTTTTGACTGATAGCTCCTTTGTTAAATCAAAAGGGAAGTGTCTTATTTTCTTAGAAATTTGGGAGGATATAAAAGAAAGTGATCATCCAAAATCAAATAAAGAATTGGACATGTTTGAGGAGACGATTAAAGTAACAGCCACCACATTATTGGGAACATAAACCTCAGCAATTTTGATCACATAAGCATGGCCTTAATCCCTTTGCCTTTTCTAGGGAGAATTTACTTGATGCTTTGGAAAATCATTAGTGTAATTTCCCATGTCATTACAATTGTAGCATTGAAAATTGATAGATTCTTTCTTCCCCTTGCAATCATGATCATGGTGGCCTTTTTCTACACACATGTATGAAACTTTCATCCCCTTTTTCCAAGTACTGAGGTATTTCTTCCCACAATTACAACAGGATGGAAAGTCAACTTTTCCTTTCTTCCACTTACATCCTTTTCCAAAGTGTTCAAAAGCCCTCTTATTCTCTTGCTTTAATTTAATGTCATAAAACTTATAGAATTTATTTTTTGTCTTGATATAACATGAGACTATATCTTCGCATAATGAGAAAGATTGTGAGACTAGTGTCTGCCAGATGAATGGTTTTAACCCATCAAAGAATCGATCAATCTTACTTCTTGGGTTACATATTTAATCTGCAGTATTCCTTGATATTCTTGTAAAGTTATCCTCATACTTTGGAACATTCTCGTCATATTTTTTTCTCAAACTCAGAAATTCCCATTCTATATTAGGTCGTTTTTCAGGAGAAAAGATTTTTCTAAGAAAATTTATTTAAACTCCCACCATTCCATAGTTTTTACTTCTTCATCTTCCTTCATTTTTTGAATTAATGACCACCATCGATCCACATCTCCTGAGAGATGATAAACTTCCATGACAACTTTTTCCCTTTCATTACTCCCCAAAGCAAGAAATATTTTCTTTATGGAACTTATCCATTTCTCATCCACAAATGGATTTATAGTCTCATTGAATGTTGAAGGTTGTTGTCTCATGAAGTGGTCAAACATTGATCTTATACATTGTGGATTTTGGTTCTCTATATGGGTAAGGATATTATTCATAACCTGAGTCAATTGTCTCAGTATAGTTATAAGTTCTTCAGCACCAATTGTATCATCAACTGCACTATAATTATCTTGCATAAGAGGTAAATCCATGCATATATAGTGTGAGTTGATATGGATTCCATTACTTCCTCTACGATCCATTTCTAAAAAATGGAATACACTAGATTAGGTTATGAATCATGATGAATAATTCCAAACAAGTAAAATACATAACATAAATTGAAATATTTTGGCATCTATAATCCATAATCATAAAAATAATTTCTTTGGAGATATAATTACTCATAAATCCTTCATAATGGTTTATAAAGAAAATTTTAATTATCCTATACATATCCCCCATGAGTGTCAAACTAGGTACATAGTAAGGCTCGTTTTCGTGGACCAGTTTACCCCAAGACATGTCTGGAACACCTTGTTGGAGTTGTTACTCCTACGTACATATAAACCAGAACCATGTCAAGTTGTAGTGTCATGAATCATCCTAGGTCAACCCTAAACCATTCACCCGAGCTGATCTGTGGCAAGGCCTGAGAGGCTTCCTGATCCTCCTGAGATGGTGACAAGCACCAAGCATCAACTGAGAACAAAAGGGAACGATTTCTCCTAATGAAAATAAACTAAGCAGTTGAAATAAATAGAAAAATGAAAAATAAATACATGACAGAAAATAAAAGTAGGATGATCAACAACATGACTAACTTATCCACTATTAAGACTCCATGTAACCCCATAGGTTACCCTCCGATGTTGAAACCAAGCATCACCCAAGACGAACCGAAACAAGCTAAAACCTACATAAGGAACTAAAAACAAGAAAAACACTATAGGTATGAGTATTAAAAGTCAGTAAGAAGGCCCAAATAATTCTATTCCCAATGAACATCCTTTAAATAAAGAAAAAATTGATTTCAATTTTGAAATACAATCTATAAATATATAATTTTATACAATTTCATTTTTAATTAAACAAGTCACAATCATAAACCATTTCCCTCAAGTTCAAAATAAGCCTTGAGAATAGGTAGGAAAAAGGGGGACCAAAAAGGAGTTGTTCATTTTTCATAAGTGACAAAAGAATGTGTGCTTGTTCATTCAAAACATTCCTTTTGAAAACCTTTTTAGCAAGACACATATTTACATTTTTACAAGAAAACATCAAAGTTAAGTACAAGGTACATCACTCCACATAACGAGGGAAACGTAACTAATGGTACAAGTAATGAGGAAACACGTGTGTGCCTAGTAACATAGAGGAGAACCAGAACATACTAATACATGTGACTCATCCTGAAGGCATGCACTACCTGATGACGTCATAACTCCCAAACACCTGATCGTCACCCTGCCTGGCCTGACAGAGGGGCCCAATATGATATAAATAATAACTAAAATATTTCTCTGTTATGGTCCACTAGCAATGCGCTATCTAAGTAGTGAAATAATCATTCTTAGTAAACCACTTTGATATGTTAGGTTCCCATGATATATTTCTCAATTGGGTCTGCCATGCAATCCAAATAACAAGCCATATATATATATATATATAACCAAACACACCACACAATCCAACGTCACCTTTGCCACCTCAAGGTTAGTAACCTACCTTAAAATAATTACCATACAAGGGAAGTCCTGTAATGAGGGCCCTCCCAACTCATGATCAACCAACTAGGCAGGAGACCCAATTCAAGAGGTGTTTTCCAAATAACCATTTCAAAATGCCAAATGGGACTTTATCTTCATAAAATTTAACCATTTACCAAAAACACTTAGAAACCATTTCCAAAATATTACCAAACTTAATTTTTATAACAACATGACCAAACAGACCTTTAGACCAAGCATTCACCAAAAAGTTCCCAAGGGCATTTTTAAATCCAAGTAAAAACACACAAAGCATACAAAAGTTCCAAATAGGCTTTAGTACTACTTACAATCCAACCATCTTTTACAACCTCCAAACATGCCATTTTATGAAAAAACTTAGAATTCACAACATGACAAAAATTCACCACAGGTTAAAATGTACATTTAAAATCATGCACACCTCAAAATATTTTCAAAACAAGATTTGTACCATTCATATTATTTGATAAACTATTTAAAAAATTTATAAAATAATTTTGAGAAGTGGACCACATCTTTACACACAAAACTAACTCATAATCCCCTCTATTGATCAAATGGATGACCATAATACACCAAAACAAATTGTGCACCACTTACATAATTCAATAAATAATTTAAACCATTTATAAAATAATTTTAGGAATCACCAATCACCATTTAAATTTAAAAATATATTTTCAATGGTCAAGAAGCATTTGGATACCACTTATATATGAAAATCCAAAACACGATTTACAAAATACAAAATGAACTATAACTTCAAACATAACATTCTATGGAACATATTTGGAATGAACCCACGTACGTAGAAAAAAATAATCATTTCAAAACCTATTCTTAACATGTTTAAAAAAATATATAAATTCCATATTCAACTAATTAAGGGTATTAAAAAGCAGTGAATGATGTTTGAAAACTTATTTAATCCCAAGAATCAATTAATTAGATTCTAAAAAATTTAAACTATGTGCAAGGGCCAACCGAACTAGTTAAGACTTTGCCTGAAAAAAACCCATTAAATTCATACCACATATTCAAAAAAACCATTGCGCAAACTACCTCAATTCACATAAAACAATTATTCAAAAAAATTAAACATCACTAATTAACCATCAAGGAGGATGTATAAATCACGCAATCAATGAAATCTTGTATTTAAAGAAAATATTCAAGGGATCCTACCTCAAATTCTTGCCGCGACAACAACACACACCTGGAAATGCTCCACGCGGGTCCTAAAACTCTAAACCTATGAAAGACAACCCTTAATCAAAAAAAAACCCTAACCTAATCGAAGAAAAAATGCAGAGGAAGAGGGGTATACTAGAGGGAGGGGGAAATGATGGAAAGGGATCGGTGTGCCAGCAAGGCTGCTATTCAGAGGGAGGTCGCCGAAATAGAGGGGTTGTGCCAAGGGGGTTCGCCGGAGGCCGTGGGTCGGAGACGCTGCATACTGAACAGGGGAGTAGGGAAGGCTATGGTAGCTGATCACGGGTGGTCAGGGGACGCCGATGAGAGGAACTTGGTCGGCTAGAGGCGCACCTTTGGGGGCGTCAGCTCAGCTGGAGGCATGCCTGTGGGAGGGGGAGGGGTTGTGTGCAGGAGGTGGTGTAGAAGGGGGTCGCGAGTAGCATGGGTGCAGGTGCTCCGCACTGAGAGGGAGAGAGGGGGGAAGGGGGCTGTGTGGAAAACCCTAGACAAACCAAAAAAAATATGAAAAACAAACATAATAAAAATACTTCTAATAATAATAGTTTAGTAATAATACTAGTAAAATTTTGGATGATAATAATAATAATTGTAATAACATAATGCTAAAAATAACAATCATTTTATTTTAATAATAAAAATATTCATAACAATTTTAGTAATACTAATGATATAAATAATTTTTATAATAATAATAATGAAAAATGCAACCTTAATAACAATAATGATGATAAATTTTTTAATAAAAATAATAATAATAATAATAATAACAGAATTAAATGATAATATTACTTTACGCCTTATTTTGACTTTTTTTATTTGAATACTAAAACCGCACGTCTTCCACTAACCGTGCAGTGCCTGTGCACCAGCCTAAATAATAATAAGAAGAAGAAGAAGAAGAAGAACATAATGTTAAAATTATTTATAACACTTGTTTCATTCATAATAATAATATTAATTATATTTTTTAATTATGATAATATTAATGAAACGTTAAATAACAATAACAATAATCATCATCATTTAATTTTTAATAGTAATAATTTTAATAACAATTTTAATAATACTGATAAGTATTAATAACAAAACAAAATTAATAATAATATTATTATTATCTAAAATAATAATAATTTTAATAATTTGATTAAAATTCTCGATTGCTTTACTTTATTTTAACATTCATTTTAACTTTATTTCATTATTATTTTAAATTATTAATTTATTTTGAACACCGGGCAGGCCGAACGATCTCTGAATAGTGCCCTACTCATGCGCTCGGTGCCGCTAAGCCCAAAACAATCATTTTCCTCAGTAAAGCTCCAAAATTTAAATTGTGACTCACCCAAACCCCGACTCGAGCTGAATCCAAGATAAAATAAAACCCGAGTGTGACAATTATCCTCACCATAATGCTTTCCACCCCCGGATATCCATATCAAGGCCGAAACCCAAAACAAAAAACTGATACTCTTTTATAGTTCAAGTAGACACTCAATGAATGATAAATGATGAGGTCACAAAACACCACCAATGAGAGAAAGGCTAACAAGAAGAACTCAGGTGACTTAGTCGGACTCCCCGCTAAGTGACACCCACCCCCAAAAAGTATAAACACATCCGGTTGGTCAGCCAAAAGTCACAGGATTTTCACAACACTAAATCATGCCTCCAAACATGAACATCCTAAACATCACCATATTGAACACATACAATCCATACAAACAAAAAAATGAAAACAAACCCCAACCCATGAATACCTTTATCACCTTACTCCAACCAAAACCACCAGGAAACTCTCATCTCTACATTTACTCAAAGAGAGAAAACAAAGAATTAGGTGGTTTCGCCTAAGAAAACCCACCACCAAACTGGTACCCGAAAAAAAACCTCTGACACTGACATATGGAGTCTCGATCTGACTCCCCACTATATGGATTGGGATAACACTAAATTAATTCAGGGGTAACTCTACAAGACTCAATGTGGGTCTCCCCACCATAAGAAATGACCATCTTGACTGATTAGAAATGTCAAACACGAAAAACAAGGGGGCTTCTCGTACACCAAACCCACCACTAAAAGGGACCCTATTAGCATGAATCCAAACCAAATTGAAGGAAGATGTTAGACTAAGATCCATTACACCCTTTTGGGGGTTCTTGACTATGTTTCAGCTTCACTCCAAGACCTATGGATGGAGGTCTGATGTTTGAATCATCTCATGCTTCGTAGTGAGGCTTTAGAAACCCCCAAACGACATTTCTCCTCCTGGTCCCACAAGTAACCACACCATATTCAAGTCCAAACCAACAGAAGAGGCCAAGGACACAACTGAATTGGTCCATTGGCCCAAATAGAGTTTTTTAAAACAACTTTCAGAATGAAGGAAAACTAAAATGATACACAAGGGGGAAACTAGTGTTAGTGGGTGACTCAAACACATGGTTAGAGGATATATTCCAATAACACCACCACTACAAGGAGCATTCTAGGTTACTTTCATAGGCTCCACATGGCTTACCAGGACCTATGATCTCAAGGATGCCACTTCCCCAACTTCTGTTTCATTTTCCAATAACAAAACAATTCACAAAAATCAAAGGACACTGACAAACCCAGACATCCCATGGAGACTCGATGTTCGGGATGAGAAAGGGTTTATGAAGTCCTTCCAATTCCAACACCTAGAATCCCAAAAATCTTAATCCTCTTACCATGAAACCCCCAAATAATAATGGGCACTCTACAAGCAGAGTCCACTAAATAGCCAACCATTTTAGATACCATTTTTTCCACCAACCAACCTGGGTCGAACCTCAACCGTTCACTCAAGACAATCTGCGACAAGTCACGAGAGGTGTTACCAAACCTCCTGGGTTAGAGACAAGTACTAGCAATCAACAGAGTAGAAAAGGGAATAATGTTTCCCAAAAAAATAAACCAATCAATGGATATAAATAGAACAATGAAAAATAAATAAACGACAGGAAAAAAGTTCAATCAACAACACAACTAACATGTCCATGAATAAGACTCCATGTAACCCCATGGGTTACCCTCCAATGTCGAAACCAAATGTCCCCCAAGGAAACATGAAACATGTTTAGAACTACAACAAGAACTAAAAATAAGAATAAAAATATTGGCATGAGTATTAAAAGATAGTAGGTAGGCTCAACTCATTATATTCTCAATCACATCCTTTAAATAAAGAAAAATTGATTTTAGGTTTGAAATAAAATTTATAAATATAGAATTTTCTATACTTTCATTTTTAAGTAAACAAATAACAATCATAAACCATTACCCTCAAGATCCAAATAAGGATTGAGAATAGGTAGGAAAAAAAGGGGACAAAAAAGGAGTTGTACATTTTTCATAAAAGTTAAAAAAGAAAGTGTTCTTTTACATTTAAAACATTCATTTTGAAAACCTTTTTAAAAAGACACGCATTTATAGTTTTACAAGAAAACATCTGTCACGACCCGTCTCCCGAGCCCCATGTCGTTACTACCCCAAGCCCACCTTCCATAGGTCAGGGGCTGACGACTAGCACCAAAGGCGCAATTCCCTAAATATGGGAATCCATTGCCTTTATAACTGAAAACACACGCAACAGATCACACAGTTGGATAAAAAACACTAAGAAAAATTGTATAATAAGAGAGTGCTAAAAAGTAAAGGGGCCGGAAATACAAACTCAACTGTAAAGTACAAGTACAACTGAAAAGGGAAAAAACAGCTAAAAGATTAAAAGAAGCCCATGGGTCGTCCACCATGGATCCTACCTGAAGGGTAGGTACAAATAGCCTCCTCAGTACTCCATGTATTTCAGTCTCCTCCGGGTACCGACTCATCGTGAGGTCCACCTCCGGGCACCGTCCAGTCCTAGTACACTCAGTCTCGGTCAGCGTTGTCCGTCGTCTGCATCCAACACAACGAGATGCGGGCATAGCCCGTGCTGGGGTGAGTATAACGATACTCAGTAGGGACCCCGAGACCCTCAAGGTCTCACAAAATCCAACAAGGATAAACCACAAAGTAAGAGATCAACAGATAACCCCACTTAGGTATATGCCCATACATATACCTAAGTTATCAAGTAATCCATCTCGATCATAAGGAAAACACAAAGTTACTGACTTCGCTCACACATTTATACAACTTATGTAGAGAGATAGATATGATCAGATGTAGCCACTGAATCATCTATTTTGTCGAACCTACACAGGATCTAGGAATAGAAATCAGAACTGTCGAACCCACACAGGATCCAGGAATAGTAAACAGAGCTGTCAAACCCACATAGGATCCAGGAACAGTCATCAGCACTGTCGAACCCACACAGGATCCAGGAACAGTCGTCAGTGCTGTCGAACCCGCACAGGATCCAGGAACAGTCGTCAGCGCACAGCTAGCCACAAGGTTCCACACAATGCATGCCTGATTTCGGGAGGGACCTGTTGGGCGGAGAAAAAGGGAGTGATGGCAAGAGGGGGGTGAATTGCCTTTTAAAAAAAGATTAACAAATTAAAATCAAAGTTAAAGGTGCAGCGGAAATAAAGAGGCAATCACACAAGAAATTGTTAACGGAGTTCGGCCAAAACCCGGCCTACGTCTCCGCTCCCAACTCAACCGTTGAGAGATTCCTACCGCTTGCTTTTCAATGGTTTTAGCAAGAAACCCACTAGGCTTTGAGGTAGCACTAGGACCTATTACATCTTGCTTTTGAATTGGTTTAGCAAGAACCCACTTGCTTTTAATGGTTGAGCAAGAACCCACTAGCATTCTTACAGGTGAAGGCTAGCTCACCTATGACACAAGCCTTTTAAAAGGAAAGGCTTGAAGAAACCTCTTCACACCTTAGTGGTGATGTGAAACCCAAAAGAAAGAGGGATAGAAAAGGAGTTGGGGTTTGTAGGCACAAACCCAATTTGAAAGCTCAAAAAGATAAATACAATAAAACCCGTAATTGGAGAAGCCTTGGGCGCCTTTGATTGATAGGAGAGTTTGAATGCTGCTTCCAAGCTTCTTTGGTGGTGCTCTTGGATGTGGAATTGGATGGAGCACTTGGGGTTCCTTGAGGTGGCTCGCCGGAGGATTGCCGAATGATCAACAAAGTGTCCTTGGGCTTGGTTTAAGTTCCGATTGGGTGTCCGGGGCTTCCTTGGCCTTTATTTATAGGCATGGAACCCATTGGGGGCCTTCGGAGCCGTTGGAGAGGTCTTCGGAGCCGTTGGAGGCCAAAAGAGGGTTGACTGGTCAAAGCCAACGGCTAGTTTGACTGGGCTACCGGCTGGCCGGTGCAGGGCCACCGGCTGGCCGGTGCCTTGGATGATGAGAAGGCCTTCTGCCCAGGCAGCACCGGCTGACCGGTGACAGAGCCACCGGCTGGCCGGTGGTGAGGCAGTAGCCATCACTGTTGCATCAGGTTGCCACCGGCTAGCCGGTGACAGAGCCACCGGCTGACCGGTGGAACCTGGCAGTGGGCAATGCCTCTGCCAGGTCCACCGGCTGGCCGGTGCTATCACACTGGTTGGCCGGTGGACTGAATTTCAGTCCACTTCTTGTCCATTCTTGGGCCAACTTCTTGGCAACCTTGTGCCTATCATTCAAAAACACTTCAAACAAAATTAGACAAATAATAAGGTGATTGTGATCATGAAAATCAAACAACGAGGGGAACGAGAGGTACAACAATCTCCCCCTATTTTGATGATCACAATCACCAAAACAATAAAAGTAAAATACATAAAAGAAATACATGCTTAAAGGATAAAGAAAGTAAATGCTAAGCATGATCAAAAGGATTCTCCCCCAATCAATCAAGAATTTCTCCCCCTTTGTGATTATCAAAATAGCACGGGGCATAAAACTTGATTGAGGGAAAAGAGATTTGAAAAACAAGATTTGAGATTTGAAAATCAATTGAAATTTTGGAAATTGAAATGAAAATTTGAATAACAGTTTGAATTGAAAGTTTTGAATCAAAAACCAATTGAAATTTGAAATTTGAAACCAAATGAAATTTTTGAAATTGAGAGTTTTGAATCAAAAATGAATTGAAAATTTAAATTGAAAAATGAATCGAAAGAGATTTTTGAATTTAAGAAAATTTCTCCCCCTAAATAAAACAAAAGATCATCGGGGAAACGAAACTATTTTTGGCCCGGAGAGACTCGCCAAAAGGGATTTTTCAATCCAAATTTGTTTCATGGCGGGTATTCTCCTATAAAATTCGTCCGAAAAGTAAATAGATTTAGGCATACCATAACGGGCATTTTTGCAAACGCATTCATAAATTAGGTGCCCGGGTTTTTTACAATAATTGCAAAATTTATAACTAGAGCTCCCCCTTACAAAAACAGTGGGTGCATGGGAGGAGGAAGCTTGGTTGGTGTAGCCAAGTCCATGTGTGGTTCTAGAAACACGTTGAGAACCAAGGAGTTTTGAAAGGTTTTGTTCTCCGTTGGTGAATTTAGCAAGAGATTCCCTTAGATCTTTGATTGTTGATTCCAAGGAATCAACATTGGGAATGTTTTGTAATTTGAGGGACAACTCATCCTTCTCTTTGAGAAGTTGTTCCTTTTCGGAAGAGAGTTTTTTGAAATTCTTTTTCAAATCAACAAATTTTGAAGAAAGCGCATGAAAACCATTTTCTAATTGGTCTCACACATGTTGAAGTTCTTCATATGATAAATGATTAAAAGAATTTGAAGATGAGGATGAGGATGAGGAATCGGAAGAAGTTACCTCGTGAAATGCCATTAGGCATTTTGTACCTTGGTCGCTTGAGGAGGAGGAGGAGGATGAGGAGGTGTCACTCCATGCCGCCTTGAGGACCTTTTTCTTTCCTTTTTCCTTTTGCGTGGCCCGTTTTTTGTTGAGTGGGCAATCGGGCTTGTAATGCCCTTTTTGGCCGCACCCGTAGCATTTTACCTTGGGCTCGGATCTTGCGGTGGGTTCTTTCTTTCGCGCCTTGCGAGATTTCTTCTTCTTCTTGTGCTTCTTCATAAATTTGTGCATTTGGTGGGCGAGATTCTCCATTTCCGAGTCGCCGCTTGATGATGAAGAAGATGAAGATGATGAGGAGGAGGAGGAGCTTACTTCTTTTTGTACCTTGAGGGCGATGTTCTTTGGTGTCTTGATTGGTGTGCCCTCCTTTTGAGCTTGCCTCCTCATGGTGATCTCATAAGTCATGAGGGATCCGATGAGCTCTTCTACCGGCATGTTCTTGATGTCTTTGGCTTCTTGAATAGCCGTGACTTTTGGAGCCCATGTGCTTGGAAGGATCCATAGGATCTTCTTGACCATCGTTTCTGCAGAAACATCATCACCAAGGGACTTTCTCCCATTGCAAACATCAGTAAAACGCGTAAACATTTCAGTAATATTTTCAGATGGATGCATGGTAAAAGACTCGAAATCTTGACGATACATGTCCAATCGAGTATCCTTGACTTTGTTGGTCCCCTCATGGGTAACCTCCAAGAGTTTCCAGATTTCGTGTGAGGAGGTGCATGTGGAAACTCGATTGAACTCATTTCGGTCAAGGCCGCAATGAAGAGCGTTCATGGCTTTGCCATCAAGCTCGAAATTTCTAATATCGGCTTGGGTCCATTTGGATTCATCGGGGGAAGAGAGAGTGTGACCTTGCATGACAATTTTATAAATGGGATATCCTATGCTTCTAAGAAAAGTGGTCATGCGGGTTTTCCAATAATTATAGTCGGTCCCATCAAAAAATGGAGCCCGACCCAATGAGTAGCCCTCGGGGGCGAAAGAGGTTGAGGCCATCACAAAAGATCTTGAATTTGAAACCGGTGAAGGTATTACTCAAATTTTCCTCTGATACCAATTGTTGGGCGGAGAAAAAGGGAGTGATGGAAAGAGGGGGGGTGAATTGCCTTTTAAAAAAAGATTAACAAATTAAAATCAAAGTTAAAGGTGCAGCGGAAATAAAGAGGCAATCACACAAGAAATTGTTAACGGAGTTCGGCCAAAACCCGGCCTACGTCTCCGCTCCCAACTCAACCGTTGAGAGATTCCTACCGCTTGCTTTTCAATGGTTTTAGCAAGAAACCCACTAGGCTTTGAGGTAGCACTAGGACCTATTACAGCTTGCTTTTGAATTGGTTTAGCAAGAACCCACTTGCTTTTAATGGTTGAGCAAGAACCCACTAGCCTTCTTACAGGTGAAGGCTAGCTCACCTATGACACAAGCCTTTTAAAAGGAAAGGCTTGAAGAAACCTCTTCACACCTTAGTGGTGATGTGAAACCCAAAAGAAAGAGGAATAGAAAAGGAGTTGGGGTTTGTAGGCACAAACCCAATTTGAAAGCTCAAAAAGATAAATACAATAAAACCCGTAATTGGAGAAGCCTTGGGCGCCTTTGATTGATAGGAGAGTTTGAAGGCCGCTTCCAAGCTTCTTTGGTGGTGCTCTTGGATGTGGAATTGGATGGAGCACTTGGGGTTCCTTGAGGTGGCTCACCGGAGGATTGCCGAATGATCAACAAAGTGTCCTTGGGCTTGGTTTAAGTTCCGATTGGGTGTCTGGGGCTTCCTTGGCCTTTATTTATAGGCGTGGAACCCATTGGGGGCCTTCGGAGCCGTTGGAGAGGTCTTCGGAGCCGTTGGAGGCCAAAAGAGGGTTGACTGGTCAAAGCCAACGGCTAGTTTGACTGGGCTACCGGCTGGCCGGTGCAGGGCCACCGGCTGGCCGGTGCCTTGGATGATGAGAAGGCCTTCTACCCAGGAAGCACCGGCTGACCGGTGACAGAGCCACCGGCTGGCTGGTGGTGAGGCAGTAGCCATCACTGTTGCATCAGGTTGCCACCGGCTGGCCGGTGACAGAGCCACCGGCTGACCGGTGGAACCTGGCAGTGGGCAATGCCTCTGCCAGGTCCACCGGCGGGCCGGTGCTATCACACCGGTTGGCCGGTGGACTGAATTTCAGTCCACTTCTTGTCCATTCTTGGGCCAACTTCTTGGCAACCTTGTGCCTATCATTCAAAAACACTTCAAACAAAATTAGACAAATAATAAGGTGATTGTGATCATGAAAATCAAACAACGAGGGGAACGAGAGGTACAACAATCTCCCCCTATTTTGATGATCACAATCACCAAAACAATAAAAGTAAAATACATAAAAGAAAGACATGCTTAAAGGATAAAGAAAGTAAATGCTAAGCATGATCAAAAGGATTCTCCCCCAATCAATCAAGAATTTCTCCCCCTTTGTGATTATCAAAATAGCACGGGGCATAAAACTTGATTGAGGGAAAAGAGATTTGAAAAACAAGATTTGAGATTTGAAAATCAATTGAAATTTTGGAAATTGAAATGAAAATTTGAATAACAGTTTGAATTGAAAGTTTTGAATCAAAACCCAATTGAAATTTGAAATTTGAAACCAAATGAAATTTTTGAAATTGAGAGTTTTGAATCAAAAATGAATTGAAAATTTAAATTGAAAAATGAATCGAAAGAGATTTTTGAATTTAAGAAAATTTCTCCCCCTAAATAAAACAAAAGATCATCGGGGAAACGAAACTATTTTTGGCCCGGAGAGACTCGCCAAAAGGGATTTTTCAATCCAAATTTGTTTCATGGCGGGTCTTCTCCTATAAAATTCGTCCGAAAAGTAAATAGATTTAGGCATACCATAACGGGCATTTTTGCAATCGCATTCATAAATTAGGTGCCCGGGTTTTTTACAATAATTGCAAAATTTATAACTAGAGCTCCCCCTTACAAAAACAGTGGGTGCATGGGAGGAGGAAGCTTGGTTGGTGTAGCCAAGTCCATGTGTGGTTCTAGAAACACGTTGAGAACCAAGGAGTTTTGAAAGGTTTTGTTCTCCGTTGGTGAATTTAGCAAGAGATTCCCTTAGATCTTTGATTGTTGATTCCAAGGAATCAACATTGGGAATGTTTTGTAATTTGAGGGACAACTCCTCCTTCTCTTTGAGAAGTTGTTCCTTTTCGGAAGAGAGTTTTTTGAAATTCTTTTTCAAATCAACAAATTTTGAAGAAAGCTCATGAAAACCATTTTCTAATTGGTCTCGCACATGTTGAAGTTCTTCATATGATAAATGATTAAAAGAATTTGAAGATGAGGATGAGGATGAGGAATCGGAAGAAGTTACCTCGTGAAATGCCATTAGGCATTTTGTACCTTGGTCGCTCGAGGAGGAGGAGGAGGAGGATGAGGAGGTGTCACTCCATGTTGCCTTGAGGACCTTTTTCTTTCCTTTTTCCTTTTGCGTGGCCCGTTTTTTGTTGAATGGGCAATCGGGCTTGTAATGCCCTTTTTGGCCGCACCCGTAGCATTTTACCTTGGGCTCGGATCTTGCGGTGGGTTCTTGCTTTCGCGCCTTGCGAGATTTCTTCTTCTTCTTGTGCTTCTTCATAAATTTGTGCATTTGGCGGGCGAGATTCTCCATTTCCGAGTCACCGCTTGATGATGAAGAAGATGAAGATGATGATGAGGAGGAGGAGCTTACTTCTTTTTGTACCTTGAGGGCGATGTTCTTTGGTGTCTTGATTGGTGTGCCCTCCTTTTGAGCTTGCCTCCTCATGGTGATCTCATAAGTCATGAGGGATCCGATGAGCTCTTCTACCGGCATGTTCTTGATGTCTTTGGCTTCTTGAATAGCCGTGACTTTTGGAGCCCATGTGCTTGGAAGGATCCATAGGATCTTCTTGACCATCGTTTCTGCAGAAACATCATCACCAAGGGACTTTCTCCCATTGCAAACATCAGTAAAACGCGTAAACATTTCAGTAATATTTTCAGATGGATGCATGGTAAAAGACTCGAAATCTTGACGATACATGTCCAATCGAGTATCCTTGACTTTGTTGGTCCCCTCATGGGTAACCTCCAAGAGTTTCCAGATTTCGTGTGAGGAGGTGCATGTGGAAACTCGATTGAACTCATTTCGGTCAAGGCCGCAATGAAGAGCGTTCATGGCTTTGCCATCAAGCTCGAAATTTCTAATATCGGCTTGGGTCCATTTGGATTCATCGGGGGAAGAGAGAGTGTAACCTTGCATGACAATTTTATAAATGGGATATCCTATGCTTCTAAGAAAAGTGGTCATGCGGGTTTTCCAATAATTATAGTCGGTCCCATCAAAAAATGGAGCCCGACCCAATGAGTAGCCCTCGGGGGCGAAAGAGGTTGAGGCCATCACAAAAGATCTTGAATTTGAAACCGGTGAAGGTATTACTCAAATTTTCCTCTGATACCAATTGTTGGGCGGAGAAAAAGGGAGTGATGGCAAGAGGGGGGGTGAATTGCCTTTTAAAAAAAGATTAACAAATTAAAATCAAAGTTAAAGGTGCAGCGGAAATAAAGAGGCAATCACACAAGAAATTGTTAATGGAGTTCGGCCAAAACCCGGCCTACGTCTCCGCTCCCAACTCAACCGTTGAGAGATTCCTACCGCTTGCTTTTCAATGGTTTTAGCAAGAAACCCACTAGGCTTTGAGGTAGCACTAGGACCTATTACAGCTTGCTTTTGAATTGGTTTAGCAAGAACCCACTTGCTATTAATGGTTGAGCAAGAACCCACTAACCTTCTTACAGGTGAAGGCTAGCTCACCTATGACACAAGCCTTTTAAAAGGAAAGGCTTGAAGAAACCTCTTCACACCTTAGTGATGATGTGAAACCCAAAAGAAAGAGGGATAGAAAAGGAGTTGGGGTTTGTAGGCACAAACCCAATTTGAAAGCTCAAAAAGATAAATACAATAAAACCCGTAATTGGAGAAGCCTTGGGCGCCTTTGATTGATAGGAGAGTTTGAAGGCCGCTTCCAAGCTTCTTTGGTGGTGCTCTTGGATGTGGAA
This sequence comes from Viscum album, assembly GCA_963277665.1. Lineage (NCBI taxonomy): Eukaryota > Viridiplantae > Streptophyta > Magnoliopsida > Santalales > Viscaceae > Viscum > Viscum album. Next base: position 1,106,390,702 of record OY728128.1, on the reverse strand, counting down.
TTGGATGGAGCACTTGGGGTTCCTTGAGGTGGCTCGCCGGAGGATTGCCGAATGATCAACAAAGTGTCCTTGGGCTTGGTTTAAGTTCTGATTGGGTGTCCGGGGCTTCCTTGGCCTTTATTTATAGGCATGGAACCCATTGGGGGCCTTCGGAGCCGTTGGAGAGGTCTTCGGAGCCGTTGGAGGCCAAAAGAGGGTTGACTGGTCAAAGCCAACGGCTAGTTTGACTGGGCTACCGGCTGGCCGGTGCAGGGCCACCGGCTGGCCGGTGCCTTGGATGATGAGAAGGCCTTCTGCCCAGGCAGCACCGGCTGACCGGTGACAGAGCCACCGGCTGGCCGGTGGTGAGGCAGTAGCCATAACTGTTGCATCAGGTTGCCACCGGCTGGCCGGTGACAGAGCCACCGGCTGACCGGTGGAACCTGGCAGTGGGCAATGCCTCTGCCAGGTCCACCGGCTGGCCGGTGCTATCACACCGGTTGGCCGGTGGACTGAATTTCAGTCCACTTCTTGTCCATTCTTGGGCCAACTTCTTGGCAACCTTGTGCCTATCATTCAAAAACACTTCAAACAAAATTAGACAAATAATAAGGTGATTGTGATCATGAAAATCAAACAACGAGGGGAACGAGAGGTACAACAGGTCCACCCCTCAAGCCAAGTGTCTATACATCAACTGCGACGAAGTCCCAAGTTGATGTATCCAAAAGACTCGTCTTGCCAAAAGGAACCCAACGCGATAGACGGCGCGTCAATCGAACACCCGGTCTGAGAGTTATTGGCATTTTCGTTCTGAGGGCCCGGTTTGATTTACGTTCGATCCAACCCGGTCGTACCCCAACTGTGTATAAACCTCAATTGGGGTATACCACAAGAATTTTCTTCCTCTAAGGTTTCTGTCGCCACAGACGGTTCATCAATCGGACGTGTGTAGCTCAAGTTATAGGCAAGAGTGGAAACAGGTTAAACGGGTCTGGTCCGGTCGAGCCCAGTCGGACCGACCCGGGTTCAGACTGGGGTCTGACCCGGTCCGCGGGTCCGACCCAGTTCGCGGTTCCGACCTGGTCCGCAGGGGCGGCCCAGCCCACGTTGGCGGCCCGGCCCGCGCTAGGCCCGACCCGTGCTGGGGCCGACCCGCGTTGGGTCCGACCCGCACTGGGTCCGACACGGCACCTCGTGGGGTCTGCCCTAGCCGCGTCCAGTGGGGAGGCCGCACCCCCTGGAAATCCCGAACGACTTTAGCCATTTGGGTGGATTCCAAACCGGCACCACATGGCACCGGTCCGCGTCACGTGGGACCCGTCGCTTGGTCCCGCTCCTCTCGGCTGGCCGAGCGGCCAGCCACCTCCCGTGCGGCACGGTTTCTTCGCGCCTCCTCCGGCGACTAGGTGGTTCGGGCCGCCGGTTCTCCTCGTGGTCGGCCGCCATTGCACCGCCGTGGCCAAGGGTCGCGACCCCTTTTTCTCCATTGCGTGGCGCGATTGTGTTGCGCCTTCTTTGGCAACCCGACGGCTCGCGCCGCCGGTTTCCTTCGCGGCTGGGCTTACACCGACTGCCGCTGCACCGCAGTAGCCCGTCGGCCGCGGGCTACTCCTCCGGCGGCGCTGTTGTGCCGTCGCCACCACGTGGTGACGTTCGTTGGTTTCATCCACTGGCGATCTTTCTATGGGTCACCAGACGAGTTTCGGTGGCCCGATTCTCATTCCGGAAGAAGTCGCGCACTCCTCGGGACGTCGCCTTAAATCCGCAATCATTGTTGACGAGAGTCGCTCATCCTGGTCTCATGCTGCGGTTAGTCTCAAATTCCATAAAGAAGGTGGAGGGGTCAGTCTGTGTTTGTTCGTCCTGCACCCTTCGCGTTAGGGTGATATCATGCGGCTTCGAATTACAATCCTCGACGAAAAACGAAGAACATGCAACAATTAACCAAGCATGAACCCCTACCTTAGATTCATTGACGTCGGGAAAGAAAATGAAGAAGTTGAGGATGACGTTTTCGGTGTTCTTCAAGGACAGCGCTTCCTCTCTTGTTCCGGTTGAAAATCAAATAAGATGTACGTCGTTGGTGGATGAAGCGTTCTTCGTTCTTCAATGGTCATTCTTCGTTGGGAGAATAAGTTTCTCCAAGTGCTCTTCCAACCCCTATCCGAACAAAGGAATGGCCAATATAAATTAAATTATGTTTTAATAATTTAATTTGAATTGTACCATTAATTCAAGAGGTATTGGAATATTAAATTAAAAAGGGGGTGGCACCATTAAAGTGGGGAGCTCAAGAGGTTTCTCCCCACTTAATAGGGAGTTGATGAGGTTTTAACCTCAGGTGGTCCCCACCACATTTAACAAGAAGAGGTGTTTAGACCTCGGGTGGGCCCCACCTCTATAACCTCTCATAGAAGGTTAAGGTGTGGTGGTCCCCAACACCAACTCCCAACTTCCAAGTGAAGGTTCTAACCATCAAATAAAAATAATGTTTACACAACCTTATTTTTATTTAATTCGTTTAAAACCCAAAAGCTAACTTTTATTCTCGACCCACTGCCGTCAAAGTGAAAGTCTCCCTAAGCGAATATCGGCGTTGCAAGTTCAACGGTGCCCTCAGATTTCAATTCCGAGCACTGGTTCAAGAGTTATAAAAACCCGCTCGTACGTTTACTGAACGTACCCGAACAAAACTTCATAAATTGATTCCGAGCACACTGGGGCTCAGAATCACGGGTCGTCAGTTTTCATGGACTCGTAAAATTCCCATGTATTTATGAAAAAAAAATTCCACAGAAATTCTAGGTCTTTACATTCTCCCCACCTCAGCACTTTACGTCCTCGTAATCTACATCTCGAACTAAGGGAACAAATGGGGGTACTAAGCAAACGCATCTGAGCCTCCCACTCCCATGTGCTCTCCTAGAGGTTCTCGTGTTTCCAGCGAACGCGCACTAGAGGTATCGACCGTCCACATAGGACCCGCTCCTGTCGATCCTCAATATCCAATGGATCCTCAATGAAAGTCGCCTCATCTTCGACATCCAGCTCTCTGTGGTCGATGATGTGAGAAGGGTCGTGCATGTATCTCCTCAGCTAAGATACGTGGAAGACGTCGTGCACTCGGTGCAACTGATGTGGAAGAGCCATGCGGTAATCCACCTCGCCTACTCTGCTGAGGACCTGGAAAGGTCCGATGAACCTTAGAGATAACTTGTCGCCTTAGCCAAATCTTTGTAGAACTCTTCGAGGTGAGACCGTAGAAAAACATGGTCGTCATCCTCGAACTCCAGAGGTCTTTGTCTCCTGTCAACATACGACTTATGTCTTCTCTGTGCAGTCTTCATCCGCTCCTGGATGATCTGCACCTTCTCTGTGGTAGCTCGTACCATCTCTGGTCCCACTAGTAAAGACTCCCCCGGGTCAGTCTCAAAAGGTGTCATCCCAATGGTGGAGTGATAGTTGTTGTTGTATGCAAACTCCACCAACGGTGGAGTGGTCCTCCTAGCTGCGACCGAAGTCGAGGACACATGCACGGAGCATGTCCTCGAGAGTCTGAATGGTCCTCTAAGTCTGGTCATCCGTCTGAAGATGGAAGGCAGTTCTCAAATGAAGCTGCGTCCCGAAAGCTTCCTCCAACCCCTTCCATAGCCGGGAAGTAAAGCGTGTGTCACGATCGGAGACAATAGATGAAGGTACTCCATGTAGTAGCACAATCTCCTGCACATAGAGGCACTACTGGAATTTAGTCTTTTCCCAATGGCAGTATACCAACGGTTTGCTTAAACCGTTGGTATAGTGAGCCTTTGCCAACGGTTTAAGAAAACCGTTGGCAAAGAGAATTTCGGTGGACCCTTTCCCAACGGTTCACTGGAACCGTTGGGAAAGGGTGCTAAAATCACACATTTCCCAACGGTTCAGTGGAACCGTTGGGAAAAACTCACACCTTTCCCAACGGTTCACTGGAACCGTTGGGAAAGGGGTGCTAAACTCACACATTTCCCAACGGTTCCAGTGAACCGCTGGGAAATGTGTGCCTTTGCCAACGGTTGGTTTTTATAAACCGTTGGCAAAGGTTTCCCCCAAATTGCAGATCGCGATCTCCTCTCCCCATTCGGACAGAGCCCTAATCTATTCGCTCTGGTGCTCTCGCGAACCTCATCCGACTCCACTGCTCTCGTGAATCCGAACACCAGCACCCCCCATCCCAACAGGTACACCCCCATACGAATAGGTAAAATTTGATCTCAACCATATTGTTGTAGTTGTTTTAATGAATAGATTTTTTCCAGGTGTTGGTGGTTTAATTGATTATTGAAATTAATATCTAAATAGGATATTATTTGTGTTTGTGAAGACTTCTTTAATGTTTTTGTATTCTATGTTTGGAAGGAGAGTGTTCAAAACATGTAAATCAGAGTTGGGACGTTTACATGTTTTGGATAATGGATTGTGGGAATTATGGATTGTGTTCAAACCAATTTGATATGTTTTGGATAATGGATTGTGGGGGTAGGGGGTGTCCACGGGGGTGGGTGGGTTGTCCACGGGGGTGGGCGGAGGTGTCCACGGGGGTGGGACAGGCTGTCCACGGGGTGGGCGGTGCTATCTAGAGGTGTGGGTTGTCCTGGGGGTCTGAGTGGGGTGTCCTGGTGGGGGAGGGGTGTGTGGGGTGTCCAGGGGGGTGGTATGTCTAGGTGGTGGTGGTGGGGTTGCAGGGGAGGGGGGTGTGGGCTGTTTGGGAGGGTGGGCGGGGCTATCCAGGGGGGTACGGGGTGTCCAGGGGGTACGGGGGTGGGCGGGTTGTCCACAAGGGTGGAGGGCTGTCCACGGGGGTGGTCGGGCTGTCAAGGAGGGGTGGGCGGGCTGTCCAGGGGGGGTGGGTGGGCTGTCCACGGGGGTGGTTGGGCTGTCTAGGGGGTAGGGGGTGTCCACGGGGGTGGGCGGGGCTGTCCAGGGGGTGTGGGCTGTCCTGGGGTTCTGGGTGGGGTGTCCAGGTGGGGGAGGGGTGTGTGGGGTGTCCAGGTGGGGTGGTATGTCTAGGTGGTGGTGGTGGGGTTGCAGGGAGGGGGGGTGTGGGCTGTTTGGGAGGGTGGACGGGGCTATCCAGGGGGGTACGGGGGTGGGCGGGCTGTCCATAAGGGTGGACGGGCTGTCCACGGGGGTGGCCGGGCTGTCAAGGAGGCGTGGGCCGGCTGTCCAGGGGGGGTGGTTGGGCTGGCCACAGGGGGTAGGGGTGTCCAGGGGGGGTGGGCGGGCTATCCAAGGGGGGGGGATGTCCATAGGGAGAAGGGGTGTCGAGGGGGGTGGGTGGGCTGTCCACGGGGGTGGTTGGGCTGTCTAGGGGGTAGGGGGCGTCCACGGGGGTGGGTGGGTTGTCCACGGGGGTGGGCGGGGCTGTCCACGGGGGTGGGAAAGGCTGTCCACGGGGGCGGGCGGGGCTGTCCAGGGGGTGTGGGCTGTCTTGGGGGTCTTTGTGGGGTGTCCTGGTGGGGGAGGGGTGTGTGGGGTGTCCAGGGGGTTGGTATGTCTAGGTGGTGGTGGTGGGGTTGCAGGGGAGGGGGTGTGGGCTGTTTGGGAGGGTGGGCGGGGCTATCCCGGGGGGGTACGGGGTGTCCAAGGGGGTACGGGGGTGAGCGGGCTGTCCACAAGGGTGGACGGGCTGTCCACGAGGGTGGTCGGGCTGTCAAGGAGGGGTGGGCGGGCTGTCCAGGGGGGGTGGGTGGGCTGGCCACAGGGGTAGGGGTGTCCAGGGGGGTGGGCGGGCTATCCAAGGGGGTGGGGGCTGTCCATAGGGAGAAGGGGTGTCGAGGGGGTGGGTGGGCTGTCCACGGGGGTGGTTGGGCTATCTAGGGGGTAGGGGGTGTCCACGGGGGTGGGTTGTCCATGGGGGTGGGTGGGGCTGTCCACGAGGGTGGGAAAGGCTGTCCACGGGGGTGGGCGGGGCTGTCCAGGGGGTGTGGGTTGTCCTGGGGGTCTGGGTGGGGTGTCCTGGTGGGGGAGGGGTGTGTGGGGTGTCCAGGGGGGTTGGTATGTCTAGGTGGTGGTGGTGGGGTTGCAGGGGAGGGGGGTGTGGGCTGTTTGGGAGGGTGGGCGGGGCTATCCCAGGGGGGGGTACGGGGTGTCCAGGGGGGTACGGGGGTGGGCGGGCTGTCCACAAGGGTGGACGGGCTGTCCACGGGGGTGGTCGGGCTGTCAAGGAGGGGTGGGCGGGCTGTCCAGGGGGGGTGGGTGGGCTGGCCACAGGGGGTGGTCGTGCTCTCGCGAACCCCCCGTCCGAACATCATCGACCCCCATGGACAACCCACCTTTTATCCCAAATTCCATAGATTTATACATTATTTTATTATATTATGTCTCAAATTATCTAAAATATGTGTTTTATGTTCTTCACGTGACCTATCATAATTCCTTCTCATAATCTATAGTGATCATGGGAAGATCCCATGCATGATTCATGATCACTCAAATTATTCTGCAGATCATACATAATGGAAGCCTTACAGGATGTGAGATGATTATATCTATGAAATCTACTCAGGTACCTGGTGAGGAAGTGCATATTAATTCAAAAAGGTAAGTCGCATATGAGGATACCCTACTAATATGGTTATGGGATGAGGCATGCTCTGATGTAATAACACATTAAGTTCTTGTTGGTTTTACATTTTTTCAATAACACATTAGTATGTTTTTTTCACATGTGTAGTTGATACCATGATTATTTTCTTCCTTTATCATTTACTTAAATGTATTTTCTATTAAAGTTCAATCCTATTGAATTGTTTATGACAAAATGACTTATATGAATTCTTTTTACAGAATGGAAAGAAGTTTGATGTATGAAACCGATCGTATCTCAAGCGATTTTCAAAACAATTTGGAGAGCTTTATAGATTTTTCATTTCACAATGCTTCAGATAGTGGTTGCATACACTGCCCATGTTCCAATTGTGTTGGTAGACCTTGGTTGAGTCGTGAAGAAGTCAGCTACCACATAACCAAAAATGGTTTTCAAGCAAACTACTTTGTGTGGCATCACAATGGGGAGAAATGAAATCTCAAATTGGTGATGATCGAAATGAAAGGACTGGAATGGAGAATTTGTTAGATGATCGGTTTCCGTTTATTCTTCATCATGAAAAAGAAAGGATTTCGACTCAAGAAGACGTCGATATGAGGACAACTGATGCATCTAGTGAAAATGATGATATTGATAGGGTGAAAAAATTGAATGATACTGCCACGACTCCTTTATATCGACAATGCGATAAAATGATAAAGCTGGAATTTTTAATCCGATTGTTTCATGGAAAAACTATGTATGGGATTTCTAATACAGCAATCGATTACATTCTTACCCTCTTGAAGGATTTACTTCCAGATGATGCAGATATTCCCTCAAACCACTATATGGCATGGAAGTTAGTTGAAGAACTTGGATTTTCCAGAAACAAAATTCATGCTTGCCCGAAAGATTGCAGTTTATTCTGGGAAGAAACCGCTGAACGAAATGAATGTATAAAATGTGGCACATCCCGCTGGAAGTCAAAATCTGATGGAACACCATCCCGCGTTCCACAAAAAGTAATGTGGCACTTTCCATTGATCCCCAGACTCCAGAATCTTTTTATGTCTGATGACATATCAATAAAAATGAGATGGCATGATACCGAGAGAAAGAAGACTAATGATGAGTTGGTTCATCCTGCAGATGGATTTGCATGGAAGAGATTTGATGCTCGACATCCTGATTTTGCAGCTGACGTGCGTAATGTGAGGCTGGGTCTTTCATGTGACGGTTTTAATCCGTTTGGGCAGATGCTTACTTCGCACAGCACATGGCCAGTTTTTATACACATTTATAATCTTCCCTCATGGTTGTGTATGAAAAAATCTTTCACTTTCATGAGTATACTCATATCTGGTCCTTCTGATCCCGGCATTGATATTGATGTATACATGCAACCTTTAATAAAAGAGTTGAAACTTCTTTGGGATGTGGGTGTGCGCACATACGATGCATGTTCGAAAGACATATTTCAGATGCGTGTTGCGCTTATGTGGACGATCAATGATTTTCCAGCTTATACAATGATGTCTGGATGGAGCACGAAGGGAAAACTGTCATGTCCAGTTTGTATGAAGAATACACGATCCAGAAGACTGAAACATCGTTGTAGTTTCAATTTTATGGGACATCGACGATTTTTTCCAAAGGATCATCCATATAGAATGAATCGTCAAAGATTTGATAATACTATAGAGACTGATGATCCACCTCAGCGTATGTCTGGAACTGATGTGCTTAATGAATTGAAAGATTTCAGTTTTTCGTTCGGGAAGGGTCAAATGAAATCTGGAAAGAAAAAGAATGTTTCCACAGAAACCTGTTACAATTGGAGGAAGAGGAGTATCTTTTTTGATTTGCCTTATTGGTCAACCAATTTGCTACGTCATTGCTTAGACGTAATGCATATTGAAAAGAATATATGTGAAATGTTGCTTTCAGTTCTTCTAAATGTCAAGGGGAAGACAAAAGATGATTTACGATCTCGACGTGACTTGGTGGATTGGGGCATCAGACCAGAATTGCATCCTGTGCGTATCAGTGAAAATAAATGGCAACTTCCATGTGCTTCTTATGTGATGACACCTACTGAAAAAAAAACAATTTTTGGAAGTATTAGAGACTATTAGAGTTCCTGATGGATATTCAAGCAACATATCTAAACAGGTCAACAGAAGAGAGTTGAAGCTAAAATCTTTGAAGACTCGTGATTATCACGTTCTACTGCATGAGTTGATTCCAATAGCAATCCGTCATCTTTTGTCCAATAATGTAAGGGTGGGTGTTATTCAGTTGTGCCATTTGTTTAGAGATCTTTGTGCTAAGAAGTTGTCCAAGTCTTTCTTGCAAAAAATGTTGATAGATGCCCCATTAATTTTGTGTGAGTTGGAGAAAATATTTCCCCCATCATTTTTCACATGCATGTTGCATCTAACTGTCCATATTCCAATAGAAATACTTTTCGGAGGACCTGTTTCTTTTTGCTGGATGTATCCAACTGAAAGAAATATGTTCACATTAAAGTATTATGTTCGAAACAAGAATCATCCCGAAGGTTCTATCGTACGGTTACTTAGCTCAAGAATGTATGGATTTCTGTTCAATGTATTTGTCTGATCTTACTACAAGAATGAACAGACCAATGAGAAATGAAGAAGAACAATATGAGCAAATTGAACCCAGTTTTCCATCACTTCCTCAAACAGGAGGAATTCCTGGATCATATACATTGAAGACATTAAGCCATGAAGAGCGGGAGATGGCACATCGCACAGTTTTGTTCAACTGTGATTTGTTCGATGACTATATCAGGTAACAAAATTGAATATGTATATCTTACATATATATCTGTTAAACTATTCATATTTTTTTATCTACAGGGAACATAAAAAAATGATAAATAGGAAGCATCGTTCTTTATCTTTGAGAAGGAGAGAGACTTTGCATAGCAAAGAGTTTTCTGCTTGGTTAAAATTGAAGGTAAAAATATTACTGTTTAAATTAATTATTTCAATATTTACTTAAGTTTAACTGTCATTTATATTGCAGGTATTGAGTTTGTCTGCTGACTCTGTCTCTGAGGAAATAAGAGCTTTGGCTTTTGGTCCTAATATCGTGGTTCGTGACTGTAAATCAATTGTTATCAATGGGTACAGATTTATTGTCACTGAACGAGCCAAAAACATGAGAACACAACATGATGGTATTATGGTTACTTCCACAACAGATTGTTATGCCAGTGCATCAGATAGTAGACCGCGACTTGAAAATGTGGGTTATTATGGAGTCGTTGAGAAAATAATAATATTGTATTATTACTCTCATGGACGAGTCACAATGATGAAATGACATTGGTTTGATTCGATGACGAGACATGGCACATTTATTGATGATTGTGGATTTCGAGTAATTAATATGACCCGCACTCTTGCTACCGAAGAACCATATGTGTTGGCATCAATGGCTAAACAAGTTTTTTATGTCAAAGATCAACTTCAACCTGAATTTGGTGTCATAGTTGAAGTAATTCCAAGACATATTTTTGATGATGCTGATGATGGAATTGACATTGTCCCTATTGCCATTGGAACCAATCCATTTATTTCTTTTGATGACTCCAATAGCTCAATTGTCAGAGTTGATTGTGAACCTGAAGTTGTGGTTGGAAATATATAGAATCATTCATCCATGTTCTCAATTCTTTTGGTTTACCTCGAGTTGGGTTGTTAAGGTTGGTAATATTTATATTTATTTAGTATTGATCACAAATATGTTTTAGCTGACTTGACCGTTATGTGAATTTTCAATGTTTATTGGTTGCTGTTTTATTTGAATTGCATTTTCTAATTTGGAATTGAACTGTATTCAAACCAAATCAAACAATATTTCTAACTTGGTGAACATTACAACTTGTATGTTTTATTAAATTCATTCAAGCTCTTCTAAAACAATTGATAGCTAAATTACCAATGAATCCCCTCATTCCCTCATATATTTAGTTTTTTGGTTTACACATTAATTTTCTTTTTCTAATTAATTACATATTTGTTTTCAAATGCAGGAAATGCATCCAATTGAAGAGAGACGAAGAAAAAAAATGGCGGAGAATAATCGTCGGATGGAGGAGATGGGCATTCCACCATTAGTGCCTACAGTGAGTACTTTATTTCAAATATATATATATATATATATATATATATTTACAGAATATATAATGTCATGTGATTAATTTTTTTTGTAAACTTTTTTGTAGGATCCACCATTACGTCGACAGTTATTCGACGAGGAGCCTAGTACTGGTCCTAGTACTCAGGCCGGTGGTACGAGGAGGGTTCGTACCAGAGGTGGACGTAGAGCTGCGCGTGCCCGACTAGACCCTGCCCCTCCCACTGACATTTCAGCCTTCCCACATTCTGATCCCGGTGTGTCATTAGGGACACACGGGGTATTTAGGCCTCCCATGTTTTCGCTACCTTCTGCATCTTCTGCCCCATCATTTTCACATCTCATGATGATTCCCACTCCCCAGTCAGCATCAGGTCATATAGTTGTTCCATCTTCTTTTCCTTCTACTTCTGTCTCTCCGAGCTTTTATATTCCATCGTCTTCGACTCCTGTTCCACCAGAGGGTGTTCCATCAGGTTCTGTGGATCCGACGCCACTCATTGATCAGACTAGCGCAGGTATATTTATAAAACCCTAACAAATTTTTATAGCAATATTTATTTTCATTATAACATGTTTTGATAAAATATTTGTTTTTCTTTCATGACAGATACATCTACTGACAAGAGGCGGGGGCGGGGCCGTACACGCATGCGTTCGGTGTGGAACCGTCGCACACAGGTTATGGTGGAATATAATGAAGACAATCAGATGGTTGAGAAAACAGGGCAGCAATGTCGGAGTTTCCTGGCAACGCTTGCCAAATACTCCGACATCATTCCTGTCAGCCCGCTGTCGTGGAGACATTTGCCACATGAGGTCAAAGATAGAGCTTGGGCAGAGATATGGGTAAAAAAATCTGTTGTATTTAATGCCATGAATTATTTTTGTATTTATATGAATTAATATTTTGATTTCAGCTTCGATTTAATTTTCCTGATGGTGAGGGTGCACGACTGGAACGTCTAAAGGATTTAGGTGAGCTTTGGAGAGCCTACAATCATGAGCTGTATATTGGCTGGCGTGCTAGAGTTGGCACTGAATTAGAGGCGGTACCAGTCGTGGATGATTGTCCTATAGAGCAGTATCGTTAGATGATTACTCATTGGACGAGTACCCAGTTTAAGGTATGAATTACATTTGAGGTATTTAAATAATAACTTTCAAGTTTTGCATTAATATTATCCTTTGCATTATTGAATTTTATTTAGGAATCATCTGGAAAAAATAAAAAAATACATTGATGCAAAAAAATACCTTCATACACTAGGACGCACAACGATGCCGGATCATGAGAGGCAGCAGGTATGACAATTGTTTATAAGTTTTCTTTACGACATACATTTTCTTTTGTTTCCTCAATTATTTAATCATTTGCTAAAAGTTTTTATATAACTTTTGTTTTCAATGTCATTGTAGAGGCAAGTACAAAATATTGAAGGACGTGTGCCTCGAGCAAAACTGTTTTGCTCGAGTAGACGAAAAAAGGATGGAAGTGCTGTCAACGAAGCGACTCAGCAGCAGATTGTAAGTTTTAATCTGTTGATTTTATATTTTAATATCTATTTCGTAACTTAATAATATATATTTATATTTGTAACAGGATGCTTTAGAGGCCCTCGATTCCCAAGAAGCAGACAATTTTGGGCCATCTGATCACTTACATCAGGTGTTGGGAGAGGATCATTCTGGCAGAGTACGCTGCCGACCTAGGATAGCCCCGACGAGGTATTGGCCTACCTCAGGTACGAGTTATAGTGCCACCGAGCTACAGCAAGTTAGGGCACAGGCAGAACAGGCTGAGAAAAGGTCCACAGAGACGGCAGAATAGTCTGTTAGGGCAAATAGAGCATTTATGAAATTTATTGAAGTTCTACGTCCAACACTTCCAGCAGAGGCCAGCCCAGCGATTGATGAATACATGTCGTCGATACATTCTATATATGGTGCACCAGGTGGCAGTTCTAGTGGTGGTCAGGCCGATGTCCAGCTTGAAGATGATGATGGCGAGGAGTCTGATGCGAAAGAGGAGGGAGATGAGGAGGGCGAGGAGGAGGGCGAAGGCGAGGAGGAAGGCGCTGTGGAGGGTGAGGACGATGAGGAGGACAATGACGAGTGTGATGATGATGATGATGATGATGATGATGGTGATGCTGATGTGGGACATATTGATCTGTTACATTTTTGACTTATATTACTGAGATTTGATGTTTAATCTATTCTAGTTGTTGGTTTTATCTAGACTCGTAGTATAGTATTGGACAGCCCCCCGCACAGCCCCCCCACCCTCCTCCTTGGTCCCCGGACAGACCCCCCGGACACCCACCGGACAGCCCCCCCCCGGACAGCCCCCCGGACAGCCCCTCCACCTTCCTTAATTTCATTAGCTCTGAAATGTTTCATAGCACGATCAACTAAAATCTAATCCATACTAAATATGATATAAAAATATTCTATATGAATTTCCATAAGATTTTAAGTGAAAACAAAAAGTGACATACAAAAAACTGATCAAACGCATTCGAAATGTGTTGATGCTTTAGGACAACGATCCAAGGGTCATATGTGACGTGTACGAATCAACCCCGCCTCAATCCGAGGCGCGGTGTGGTCGGAACAACTCAAAGTGTATGTCTTTTGTTTCAAAAGGACATCATTTTAAGTGAAAAACATCAACTGGCATACAGAAAACCGGCCAAACGCATTCGGATTGTGTTGATACTTTAAGACAACGATCCATGGGTCATTTGAGACGTGTACGAGTCAACCCCGCCTAAATCCGAGATGCGGTGTGGTCGGGACCACTCTAAGTGACTTTCTTTTGTTTAAAATGGACAGTATTTTAAGTACATACGGAAAACCGACCAAACGCATTCGGTTTCTGTTGAAACTTTAGGATAACGATCCATGGGTCATATGTGACGTGTATGAGTCAACGTCACCTCAATACGAGGCGCGGTGTGGCCGACACCACTCAAAGTGTCTCTATTTTGTTTAAAATGGACTTCATTTTTAGTGAAAACAAAAAATGACATACGGAAAACCGACCAAACGCTTTCGGTTTCTGTTGAAACATTAGGAGAACGATCCATGGGTCATATGTGACGTGTACGAGTCAACGCCACCTCAATCCGAGGCGCGGTGTGGCCGACACCACTCAAAGTGTCTCTATTTTGTTTAAAATGGACAGTATTTTGGCCGTTAATGAGACCAGAACTGCGTTGTCGGTCACCGCTGGCACATGGCACGTCCGATTGACGTGTCGTCTGCGCGTACACGTCACGAATAATAATTAGAATGTTGCACGGTGGTTTCAGGTCAATCTGAGGTCATCCGCTATGAATTTGACCGTTGGACGCCCGTTTTGGCCGTTTATGACACCAGAACTGCGTTGTCGGTCACCGCGGGCACATGGCACGTCCGATTGACGTGCCGTCTGCTCGACCACTTCATAAATCACTCTCCCGTATTTGTCTTCTGATTTCAGGCCATTCCGACTTCGTTCGGCCCGTTTAGACCCCCCTCACGCGCGTTTACGAAGCGCGCACATCACTTAAAACACGAATATTGAGTCGTACCGCGCAAACCGCACGTCCGATTGACGTTCCGTCTGTGCTTACACGTCATGAATAATAATTAGAATATTGCACGGTGGTTTCAGCTCAATCTGAGGTCGTCCGCTATGAATTTGACCGTTGGACGCCCGTTTTGGCCGTTTATGACACCAGAACTGCGCTGTCAGTCACCGCGGGCACATGGCACGTCCGATTGACGTGTCGTCTGCTCGACCACTTCATAAATCACTCACCCGTGTTTGTCGTCTGATTTCAGGTCATTCCGACTTCGTTCGGCCCATTTGGACCCCCCTCACGCGCGTTTACGAAGCGCGTGCATCACTTAAAATACGAATATTGAGTCGTACCACGCAAACCGCACGTCAGATTGATGTGACATCTGTGCGTACACGTCACAAATAATAATTAGAATGTTGCACGGTGGTTTCAGCTCAATCCGAGGTCGTCCTCTATGAATTTGACCGTTGGACGCCTGTTTTGGCCGTTTATGACACCAGAACTGCGTTGTCGGTCACCGCGGGCACACGGCACGTCCAATTGACGTGTCGTCTGCTCGACCACTTCATAAATCACTCTCCCGTATTTTTCGTCTGATTTCAGGCCATTCCGACTTCGTTCGGCCCGTTTGGACCCCCCTCACGCGCGTTTACGAAGCGCGCGCATCACTTAAAACACGAATATTGAGTCGTACCGCGCAAACCGCACGTCCGATTGACGTGCCGTCTGCGCGTACACGTCATGAATAATAATTAGAATGTTTCACGATGGTTTCAGCTCAATATGAGGTCGTCCTCTATGAATTTGACCATTGGACGCCTGTTTTGGCCGTTTATGACACCAGAACTGCGTTGTCGGTCACCGCGGGCACATGGCACGTCCGATTGACGTGTCGTCTTCTAGACCACTTCAGAAATCACTCACCCGTATTTGTAGTCTGATTTCAGGTCATTCCGACTTCGTTCGGCCCATTTGGACCCCCCTCACGCGCGTTTACGAAGCGCGTGCATCACTTAAAATACGAATATTGAGTCGTACCGCGCAAACCGCACGTCCGATTGACGTGTCGTCTGCGCGTACACGTCACGAATAATAATTAGAATGTTTCACGGTGGTTTCAGCTCAATCTGAGGTCATCCGCTATGAATTTGACCGTTGGACGCCCGTTTTGGCCGTTTATGACACCAGAACTGCATTGTCGGTCACCGCGGGCACACGGCACGTCCGATTGACGTGCCGTCTGCTCGACCACTTCATAAATCACTCTCCTGTATTTTTCGTCTGATTTCAGGCCATTCCGACTTCGTTCGGCCCGTTTGGACCCCCCTCACGCGCGTTTACGAAGTGCCGCATCACTTAAAACACGAATATTGAGTCGTACCGCGCAAACCGCACATCCGATTGACGTGCTGTCTGCGCGTACACATCACGAATAATAATTAGAATGTTGCACGGTGGTTTCAGCTCAATCTGAGGTCGCCCGCTATGAATTTGACCGTTGGACGCCCGTTTTGGCCGTTTATGACACCAGAACTGCGTTGTCGGTCACCGCGGGCACACGGCACGTCCGATTGACGTGTCGTCTGCTCGACCACTTCATAAATCACTCTCCCGTATTTGTCGTCTGATTTCAGGCCATTCCGACTTCGTTCGGCCCGTTTGGACCCCCCTCACGCGCGTTTACGAAGCGCGCACATCACTTAAAACACGAATATTGAGTCGTACTGCGCAAACCGCACGTCTGATTGACATGCCATCTGCGCGTACACGTCACAAATAATAATTAGAATGTTGAACGGTGGTTTCAGCTCAATCCGGAGACGTGGTGTGGTCGGAACCACTCAAAGTGTCCGTCTTTTGTTTCAAAATGATGTCATTTTAAGTGAAAACCATCAACTGACATACGGAAAACCGACCAAACGCATTCCGAATCTGTTGATAATTTATCCCAACAATCCATGGGTCATATGTGACGTGTACGAGCCAACCCGGGATGAATCTGAGTCGCGGGGTGTCCAGGATAAGTCTAAGTGACTCTCTTTTGTTTAAAATGGACACCATTTTAAGTACATACGGAAAAATGACCAAACGGATTCGGTTTCTGTTGAAACTTTAGGAGAACGATCCATGGGTCATATGTGACGTGTATGAATCATCCCCGCCTCAATCCGACATGCGGTGCGACTGACACCACTCAAAGTGTCCGTCTTTTGTTTCAAAAGGACGTCATTTTAAGTGAAAGGCATCAACTGACATACGGAAGAACGACCAAACGCATTCGGATTCTATCGATACTTTAGAACAACGATCCCTGAGTCATATGTGACGTGTACAAGTCAACCCCGTCTTAATCCGAGACGCGGTGTGGCCGACACCGCTCTAACTCTGTCTCTTTTGTTTAAAATGGACATGATTATAAATGAAAAGAACAACTGGCATACGCAAAACCGACCAAACGCATTCGTAATCTTTTGATAATTTATCACAACGATCCATGGGTCATATGTGACATGTACGAGCCAACCCGGGATGAATCTGAGTCGCGGTGTGGTCAGGATTAGTCTAAGTGTCACTCTTTTGTTTAAAATGGACAACATTTTAAGTACATACGGAAAACCGACCAAACGCATTCGGTTTCCATTTAAACTTTAGGAGAACGATCCATGGGTCATATGTGACGTGTACGAATCAACCCCGCCTCAATTGGAGACGCGGTGTGGTTGGAACCACTCATAGTGTCCATCTTTTGTTTCAAAAGGACGTCATTTTAAGTGAAAAACGTCAACTGACATACGGAAAACCGACCAAACGCATTCGGATTGTGTCGATACTTTAGCACAACGATTCATGGTTCAAATGTGACGTGTACGAGTCAACCCCGCCTCAATCTGAGGTGCGGTGTGGCCGGTATCACTTCAGGTGTATGTATTTTGTTTAAAATGGACATCATTTGAGGTAAAAATATATGGTATAGAAAAAACCGATCAAATTATGAATTGAATTTCGGATTCCACATATAATTGTCATCTAAATTTTAAATTGAATTCTATATGAATTATGTACGCTTATAATTACGTTATGAATTCTAATTTAATTGTCATCTAAGTGTGGTCGGGACCACTCTAAGTGACTTTTTGTTGTTTAAAATGGACAACATTTTAAGTACATACGTAAAACTGACCAAACGCATTCGGTTTCCATTGAATCTTTAGGGGAACGATCCATGGGTTATATGTGATGTGTACGAGTCAACGCCACCTCAATCCGAGGCATGGTGTGGCCGGCACAACTCAAAGTGTATGTCTTTTGTTTCAAAAGGACATCATTTTAAGTGAAAAACATCAACTGACATACGGAAAACCGGCCAAACGCATTCGGATTGTGTTGATACTTTAGGAAAATGATCCATGGGTCATTTGAGACGTGTAAGAGTCAACCCCGTCTAAATCCGAGACGTGGTGTGGCTGGTACCACTCTGACTGTGTCTCTTTTGTTTAAAATGTACAAGATTATAAGTGAAATAAACAACTAACATATGAAAAATTGACCAAACGCATTCGGAATCTGTTGAAAATTTAGGACAACGATTCATGGGTCATATGTTACGTGTACGAGTCAACCACGCCTCAATCCGAGTCGCGGTTTGGCCGAGACCACTCTAAGTGTATCTCTTTTCTTTAAAATGGACTACATTTTAAATTCATACGGAAAACCAACCAAACGCATTCTGATTGTGTTTATATTTTAGCACAACAATCCATGGGTCATTTGTGATGTGTACGAGTTAACCCCGCCTCAATACGAGGCGCGGTGTGGCCGACACCATTCAAAGTGTCTCTCTTTTATTTAAAAAACACTTCATTTTAAGTGAAAACAACAACTGACATACAGAAAACCGACCAAACGATTTCGGAATATGTTGATACTTTAGGACAACGATCAATGAGTCATTTGTGACGTGTACGAGTTAACCTCGCCTCAATCCGAGGCACGGTGTGACCGGTATCAATCCAGATGTATGTATTTTGTTTAAAATGGATATCATTTCTATTAAAAATATATGGTATATGAAAAACCAATCAAATTATGAATTAAATTCCGGATTCCACATATGATTGTCATCTAAATTTTAAAATGAATTCTAAATGAATTATGTATGTTTATAATTATGTTATGAATTCTACTTTAATTATGGATGTGTATATTTTCAGGATGCATTATATGTGTTGGTTGGTTGGTTTGCATTATTTGTATGTGTTGGTTTGTTCTCTATATGTATGCATTATATGTGTTACAGGTACAATAATTGGATTGAAAAATGAATTGAAAACGAGGGCATAATTGGATTGAAAATTGAATTGAAACCGAGACCTGCTGTGCAAATTGCAGGCTGCTGTGCAATTTGCACAGCAAAGCCTATGCCAACGGTTTGAAAACCGTTGGCATAGGCTCTATGTAGCTGTTTTTACCAACGGTTCAAGGAACCGTTGGTAAAAACAACCTATCCCAACGGTTTCAAACCGTTGGGATATCCTGTTGAATGGTTATTTTTACCAACGGTTCTATGAACCGTTGGTAAAAACCTTTCCCAACGGTTTGTAAACCGTTGGGAAAGAATTTCTCTGTTGATTTCCCAACGGACCAAACCGTTGGGATAGGTTGATTTTTTCTAACCTATCCCAACGGCTTACTTCCCCACGGTTTGCAGAACCGTTGGGAAATGCTGGATTTCCAGTAGTGAGGGGTCCCAAGCTCTCTACTGAACCCTTCTCTCTGATCGGTAGGAAGTGGGCTGACTTAGTTAGTCGATCAACGATCACCCAAATCGAGTCGTGACCCCTGGATGTACATGGAAGACCCATCACGAAGTCCATGGATATCTCATCCCACTTCCACTATGGAACCTCTAAAGATTGAACCAAGTATGCTGATACTTGGTGCTTTGCCTTCACTTTATGAAAAGTGAGGCACTGAGAGACAAACTCTGCAACTGTCTTCTTCATCCCTAGCCACCAGTGTTGTTGTCGAAGGTCCTGGTACATCTTCTCCACTCCTGGATGTACTGCTAAAGGGGATGTGTGGAACTCCCTCAACACTTCCTCCTGAAGTGACACTAGTACCATGGTACGTCCTCTAAAGAGGATGATGTGCTCTCCACCTTCAGAAAATCCATTGGGTGTCTGCCCTGTGGATATCTAAGCACGTCGTGTCTCACAGTCAACGTCTGCACGCTACGCCTCCCTGACTCACTGAAGGAATGGGAGAGTGATTGTGAGAGACTGTAGAACGGTTTCTATGTCTCTAACCACAAAGGATAACTGTAAGGCAGCCAGCTGCTCTATCGACTCGCCTAGCAGCTGTATACCAGATCTCCTACTGAGTGCACCTGCAACAACGTTCCCCCTCCCATGAGTATAGACTATCTCGAAGTCATAGTCCTAGAAGAACTAAAGTCATCGTCGCTATCTCATGTTCAGGTCCTTCTGAGAGAAGCTATACCTGAGACTCTTGTGATCAGAGTACACGGTAAAATGCTCGCCCATCAGATAGTGTTGCCACATCTTCAAGGCGAAGACCACTACTGCTAACTCTAGGTCATGGGTAGCGTAGTTCTGCTCATGTTGTCTCAACTGTCGAGAACCATATGCGATCACTGCTTGCTCCTTCATCAAGACACATCCGAGTCTAGTCTCTGACGCATCACAGTAGACTACGTACCCTACCGCCTTCCTCTGGAAGCCTCAAGATGGGGGGTACTAGTTAGCCTATGTCTCGGCTCCTGAAAGCTTTGTTGGCATCTCTCCGACCACACGAAGGTTTCCCTTTCTTCGTCAAGGCTGATAGTAGTGCTGCAACTCTGGAAAAGTTTGGTAAGAACCTCTAGTAATATCCAACAAACTCAGGAAACTCCGTACCTCTGTCACACTCCTGTGTGGCTCCCAAGAAAGTATCGCCTCAAACTTCGCTGGATCCACTACAAATCCAGCCTCCGAGATGACATGTCCCAAAAAGTGAACCTCTCGTATCCAAAACTGGCACTTCGAGAGCTTACCATAAAACTGGTGTTCTCGGAGTGTGTCCAATACTACCCACAAATGGTAGGCATGTTCCTCCTCAGTAGTCGAGTAGATCAGAATGTCATCGATAAAGATTACGACAAAGCGATCGAGGTATGGCTGGAAAATCCTATTTATGAGTCCCATGAACATTGTTAGAGTGTTGGTTACGCCGAAGGGAATAACCAAGAACTCGTAGTGGCCGTACCGACACCTGAATGTCATCTTCTGCACATCCTCATCTCGAACTCTAAGCTGGTGATAGCCTGATCTGATGTCTATCTTTGAGAACCATCGTGCTCCCTTCAGCTGATCAAAGAAGTCGTCAATCCTCGGAAGTGGGTACTTGTTCTTCACGGTCACCTGGTTCAGGCAACAGTAGTCGACACAAAGCCTCAGGCTCCTATCCGCCTTCTTGGTGAATAGAATCGGGACTACCCAGGGAGAAACACTGGGCCAGATGAATCCATTCCCCCTGCAAGTCCTCCAGCTGTACCCGCAGCTCGCGGAGCTCCCCGGCAGCCATCCAATATGCTGGTGTAGATATCGGTGTCATCCTGGGGTACAAGTCAATGTAGAAGTCCACCTCTCTGCGAGGAGGTAGGCCTGGGACATCATCAGGGAAAACATCTGTGTACTTTCCACCACTACAGGATATCTCGGACTCCCCACATCTACTACTCTGAGGGTAAGGCAGACCAACTGATGAGTGATCGGCTGCACCCTCCTCCAAGTAAGTCTGTCTTGTGCTGCAAATGCTCCCTTCTCACTGATGAAGTTAAACCTGGTCTCATCTGTGTGGACACACCGCACCTTGTGCCTCATACAGTCTATCTGAGCATGAACTGTAGATAACCAATCCATACCCAAGATGACATCATAAGGCCTCGACGCCACTATGAGAAGATCTCAACCAAATCTCTAGCCTCCTAGAGTAAGCTCACACTGCCAGCACCAATGTGTAATCGTCGAGTCTGCTCCCGTAAGAGTCTCTAGCCATAAGGATCGAGCCAACGGCTCCATCAGAATCTCTGAGCTCCGAACGAAGGCAGTGGAAATGAAAGAGTGACTGGCACTTGTGTCTATAAGAACTGCAACTATAATGGAGTAGACACAGACCGTACCTCAAATCATCTCCGGAGCATCAAGATCATAAGCCTCAGTTTCCTGGAGTTGAACTCTCTCATGTCCACCTACTCCCTGCGGTCGGGGTGGACCTCCTGGTGGTGGTGGTGGTAACACCTCGTAATGTCGTCCACTGCCAGCTGCATGACCATCTCCTCTGCCACGTCCGCCTGCACCCTGCGGATCGCCTCGATAAAACCTATGCCTCCGACTGGGAGGTCCCTCAACTGTCTGCTGATCATCCGAATGGTGGGTCGGACAGTCACAAGCCATGTGACCCTTCCCGCCGCATGTGAAACATTGTTTGTTCCTCGAATGACTTTCTCTATCTCGTGTGCCTCGCACAACCGAACTCGTGTCCTGAGGTCATCCACCAGATGGTCTGGTCCGCTTGGACCTCTACGACATCTGTCTGCTGCATGCTGCAGAAGACTCCGCTACGTGACGCCCGGTGGCGGGTCTCGCTGCTGGTGACTGCTCAGCAAGGAAACTCTCCACTAAGAGGGCTCGCTCCAACACTCCTGCCTGCATCGGGATGCTGAGCGAGATCATCGAAGCCCTGATCTCTCGCCTTAGCCCCTGCTCGAAGGTCCGGGCCCTGAAGAATGGGTCTCGTACCATATCTGTGAAGTAGCATGAGAGGTCGGTGAACCTCGCTGAGTACTGTGTCGCCGTCATGCTACCCTGAGGTAGATGCAGTAGCTCCTATATCTGCACCGCACGTAGGGTGGATGGGACAAACTCCGCCCGAAAAAGACTCTCGAAGTCTACCCAGAGAAGTGTCGCCTCGTCATGCACCTGGAGCATCAGGCTCCACCATGTTTCTGCTGCTGCCTAAAGGAGACTCGCGGCAAGGATCACCATAAGGTCTGCTGGTGTCCCTACCAGTCTAAAGACTCTTACCACAACCTTCAGTCAATCCTCAGCTGCTTGTGGGTCCGTCTCTTCCCTGAACCTGGGTGGCCTCTGGCACTGGAACTCGTGCAACGCACTCATGCGGTGTGCACTCTCTACTGCTGGAGCGGGTGGCATCGGTGGCCCAACGGGTAGTGGTACCGCTGGTGTCCTCGCTGTGATAGGGCCCTGCACCGAGGCTTCATCGCTCGGTGGGCTGTCATCTCGTACAAAGCCTAGAACCCTGGCTGGCTGGCTGCGTTGAGGCATCCTGTAATGTAACAGGTGTGCCACAGTCAATAAGTTATACCTGGTGAGTTGACTCAAAGAGATCACAAAGAAACCCCTTTAAACACACACGCAATTAGTGTTTTTGTGCATTGAGTCAGAAATCAGAAGTCAAGGGTCCTAGTGTATGGATACGTCGGCCGCCGCACCAACACTGGACTCCCTGAACTGAAAACCACACTTAGTACCCTTAACACTATTGTTTCACAAAAAAAATCAGAGTCTTAAGTTCTGCGGTACAACCGACTCCTCTGGTACCAATTTGTCACGACCTGTCCCCCAGGGCCCGTGTCGTGACTACCCCAAGCCTGAATTCCATAGGCCAGGGGCTGGCGACTAGCACCAAAGGCGTAATTCCCTAAATCTGTGAAGGTATTGCCTTTATAACTGAAAACACACACAACAGAGCACACAGATGGATACAAAACACTAAGAAAAACTTTATAACAAGAGAGTGTTAAAAGGTAAATGGGCCAGAAATACAAGTCCAACTGTAAAGTACAAGTACAACTGAAAAGGGACAAAAGAGCTGAAAGATGAAAAGTAGATTCTGGGTCGTCCACCAAGGATCCTACCTGAAGGGTATGTGCAGATAACCTCCTTAGTACTCCACGCCCGTCAGTCTTCTCCAAGTACCGACTCATCGTGAGGTCTACCTGCGGGCACCGTCGATTCCTAGTACACTCAACCTCGGTCAGTGTTGTCCATCGTCTGCATCCAACACAATGAGGTGCGGGCATAGCTGTCACGACCCGACCTCGGGGCCCGTGCCGTGACTACCCCAAGCCCGCCTTCCATAGGCCAGGGGCTGGCGACTAGCACCAAGGCGTAAATCCCGATAAACTGGGAAGGCATTGCCTTTGTAAAGAAAACAACCACCACAGAGTAAGCAAGCGGAAAGAGTAAACACTAAGTGAAAACTGTAACAAGCTGTGCTGAAAGTAAAAAAGGCCGGAAATAAAAGTCCAACTGTAAAGTACAACTGAAAAGGAAAAACAGCAACTGAAAAGAAAAGTCGCAGCGTCGAGCCATCCTCTGGAAATCCCACCTGAAGGGTGGGTACAGATAGCCTCCACTGCTCCTCGGGTCCACCTGACCGCTCCGAGTGCGTCCCGCCCAGTGGTCCACCTCCAGGTACCGTCCTACTCCGCAAGCCTCCACCA
The DNA here is from genome assembly GCA_963277665.1 of Viscum album. Classification (NCBI taxonomy): domain Eukaryota; kingdom Viridiplantae; phylum Streptophyta; class Magnoliopsida; order Santalales; family Viscaceae; genus Viscum; species Viscum album. The sequence continues at coordinate 1,106,366,887 of OY728128.1, read as the reverse complement.
CGATCAGCGCTGTCCGTCGTCTGCATCCAACACAACGAAGTGCGGGCATAGCCCGTGCAGGGGTGAGTATAAGCTACTCAGTAAGGACCCCGAGACCCCCGAAGGTCTCCCAGAATCCACAAAGGATAATCCACAGAGGAAAGATACAATCACGAAGTAACGTCCAACACAGCTTAGGTATATTCCCATACATATACCTAAGTCATCGATCCCTGTTCGGCTCCAACGTCCGAGCCCAAGCACAACCCAGCCCACACAGGAAAGCAAATGTATACCCACACAGGATAGCACAACACAATCCACAGAGGAGAGTAAACAGTAAATGCACACAGGATAGCTCAACACAATCCACAAAGGAGAGTAAACAGTAAATCCACACAGGATAGCTCAACACAATCCACAAAGGAGAGTAACACAGGATTCAGCTCACACAGGTATACATCATCGAAAAGGTGAAAGAGATGATCAGACATAGATAATGAATCATCTAAGCTGGGACCCACATAGGATACAAGACCAGTCGTCTTCATTGTTTCGTTTATGCTGAGACCCACATAGGATACAAGACCAGCATTGAATCATCAAAGCTGGGACCCACATAGGATACAAGACCAGCACAGCTAGGACCCACATAGGATACAAGACCATCTGTCTTCATTGATTCATCTATACTGGGACCCACATAGGATACAAGACCAGTATTGAATCATCTAAGCTGGGACCCACATAGGATACAAGACCAGCACAGCTAGGACCCACATAGGATACAAGACCAGCTGTCTTCATTGATTCATCTATACTGGGACCCACATAGGATACAAGACCAGTATTGAATCATCTAAGCTGGGACCCACATAGGATACAAGACCAGCACAGCTAGGACCCACATAGGATACAAGACCAGTTGTCTTCATTGATTCATCTATACTGGGACCCACATAGGATACAAGACCAGTATTGAATCATCTAAGCTGGGACCCACATATGATACAAGACCAGCACAGCTAGGACCCACATAGGATACAAGACCAGCTGTCTTCATTGATTCATCTATACTGGGACCCACATAGGATACAAGACCAGTATTGAATCATCTAAGCTGGGACCCACATAGGATACAAGACCAGCACAGCTAGGACCCACATAGGATACAAGACCAGCTATCTTCATTGATTCATCTACACTGGGACCCACATAGGATACAAGACCAGTATTGAATCATCTAACCTGGGACCCACATAGGATACAAGACCAGCATAGCTAGGACCCGCATAGGATACAAGGCCAGATGTCTTCATCGTCGCAGTCCACTGAGGATCTCTGCACAATCGTTGTCGTCGAAGTCGCAGCCAGCACTAGGGTTCCCGCACACAGCAAGCTCGTTCGGGAGGGTCCGCTCCACGAGCCGAAAGGCTGATACATCAAATGTCACATAGCCCGAAGTTGATGTATCCAAAAGTTCCGTGTCGTCAACAGGAACTCAACGCAACAGACGGCGCGTCAATCGGACGCCCGGTCTGAGAGATATTGGCTTTTTCGTCCCAGGGGCCCGGTCGGTTTTTTAAGGCAAAACCAACCCGATCGTACTCCACCTGCGTCCAAACCACAGGCGGAGTGAGCCAAAAGATCCGTCTCACTTAGAGGAATTCAACAAAGCCGACGACACGTCAATCGGATGTTCGTAGCTCAAGATATGAGTGTTTCCGCTCCGAAGGCCCGGTTGGTTTCGTGTACGAACCAACCCGACCGAACTCAAAGTATTCCGAAACCTTGAGTACGATATACCGAAACGACCGTCTCGATCCAAGGATCGCGTTGCCGTTGACGGAGAGTCGTTTGGAGGCCCGTATCTCAATATATGGGCATTTGACCGAAAATGGTCCGAAGACAGGGGGTCCGGGCCCGGGCCGACCCGGTCCGGTCCGGCCAGGGCGCGGCCCGGCCGGTCGGACCGGCCTGGCTCGGTTCGGCCAAGCGGCCGAGTGGCCGAGTGCTGCGGGGCGCTGCCCCCGCGGTCTGGAGGTGTCGCGGCCCTCGAAGGGCCGCGCTGATTGAACGGACGCGGCATGTCGCCGCGTCCCGTGCGGCGAGCTGGACTCACGCGGTCGCGAGTCCGCTGGCCGCCGGCCGCTTCCGCGGGCCACCGGAGTCGCTCCGGTGGTCCGTTTTCCTTCCTGTTTGCGCCGTTGTTCCTCCCGGGTTCCGTTCTTCACTGCGGGATCAACAAATTGCCCTTGCGTCACGTTTTGTCGTCGCCCGCCAAATCCGCACAACCACGAAGAACGGCGGAGGGTTGTCGGGCCGTGTTCGTTTGGCCCGCACCCTCCGTGTTAGATAAAAACAACGGGAGAAATAATTCCACACATGAAACAACAATTTTAATAAATTAAAATTGTTCATTTGAATCCGGTTCTTAAATTTTAAAGAAACGTTCACGGGAATAAGGGCATTTCCAAAATAAAATCCCTACCTCGTCAAGTCGTCGTACGCGCATTCTTCGCGGAAAGAGGGGATCGTCGCGTCGTCGCGGTATCCGGCGTCGCGTCGTCGCGGAAGGTTGTCGTGTTGACGAACTCCGAGGTTCAAGAACAAAAAGATTTAATTAATAATAATTAAATTCGTCTTGAGTTAAAATCCACAAAGGAATTTAAAGAATCGCAAACACTCACCTCGACGGATGATCAAAGGTTTTTGTCGTGGAGGAAGGAACGTCACCGAAGAACGTTGCGGGAGAGGAAACGTCGGCGTCGCGGCACACGGCGTCGCGTCGTCGATTTCCGCAGGTTTGGCGTTCTTCATCGGAGGCCGGCGTTCTTCGCGTTCTTCACGTTCTTCGTGTTCTTCGCGAAGAAGGGTGAAGGCACAAGAACTTCTGTCAAAAACCTCTCAAGGTGTAATCCTCCCAAAAGTCGTGTTGGTCTTATTTTATTATTACGCCAACAAACGAAAAAAGAGGTAAGTAACAACCCATCAATTCGTAAAATTAATTTAACGAAAGAAACTGCTCATTTAATTCACGAATAAAACCACCCAATTAAATGGTGCGTTAAGAATTTAAGAAAACGTGTCAGTTGACTTTCATAATGACGGGTTTTCGCGGGTGCGTTACTTAGCGGAAAAGAAACGGTGGGGCTCGTGCGGGCCCCACCTCAAAAATATCCTACCAAGAGGGTAGGATATTTTTGGATAGTACCCTATCCGTTTCAACTCAGTTTAAGTGGCTTTCAAGTGGCTTAAGTGAAAATAAAATAAAGTTTGTCGTACAATTATTTTATTTCTTAACTTTAAGCCTGAAAATTAAAAACCACCACCGAGAAAACGCAACTCCGGAAGAGGCGTTTCTAAGCAAATATCGGCGCTGCGATTCCATCGGTGCCCTCAGAATTTGATTTCGGGCACCGGTTCAAAAGTTAGAAAAACCCGCTCATCCGCTCACTGAACGTACCCGAGCCAAACTTCGGAAAATGATTCCGGGCACACCGGGCCTCGGAATCAGGTGCCGTCAGAAACTGCATTCTTGTAAAATTCCAAAGAAAATTAAGAAAAAAATTTCCTTGAAATTTACGGGTCTTTACATTACTCCCACCACAGGGCTTTACGTCCCCGTAAAGCTTCACCACAAACTTAGGGATAAAAAGGCGGTACTGAGCACGCATCTGAGCCTCTCGCTCCAAAGTGCTCTCCTGGAGGTTCCCATGCTGCTATCTGAAGCGCACTAGAAGAATCGATCATCCACGTAGGACCCGCTCCTGTCGATCCTCGATCTCCACTGGGACCTCTGCAAAAGTCGCCCCATCATCAAAGACCAGCTCTCCATGGTCAAAAATTTGCGTCGGGTCGTGCACGTATCTCCTCAGATGAGATACGTGGAAGACGTCGTGCACCCGGTGTAACTGAGGTGGTAGAGCCAGGCGATAATCCAACTCGCCAAATCTCTGTAATCCACGTCGAGGTGAGACACGCAAGAAGACGTGGTCACCATCCTCGAACTCTAGTGGCCTCCGCCTTCTGTCAGCACAAGACTTCTGCCGGTTCTGAGCTCTCCCCATCTGCTCATGGGTGACATGGACTTTTATGGTCCTACAAGAGCTGCTGAGATTTCTTCCTTACCGATTAGAGAAATCTGGTCTCATCCCCTGGATGAACCATGTTCTTCGCCTAATACAGTCAATCCCGACATGGATGATACTAATCCATACCAAGGATGACGTCGTAAGGCCTCGACGCTACTACCAAGAGATCCAACCGTTACTCTCGCCTCCAAGGGTTGAGTCACACTGTCGGCATCAGTGTGTGGTAACTGGGTCTCCTCCAGTAGATGTCTCACAAGTGAGGGTCAAGTCAACAGTCAAAACTGGAACCTCTTAGTAACAACACAAAAGAGGACAGGAATGAAAACATCACAAGGGTATGCGTCTTTTATTATTGCAGCTCATAATACAAAGATGCTACACAATAGCAACGAGGAACTAGAAGTACAAAGGACGTATCCACTAGTTCCGCTCCTGTCCATTTGCTCCCAGAGCTCCATGATCGAAGGCCTCAGCTGCCTGAAGCTGAGCTCTCTCATGTCCACCAACTCCCTGCGGTCGGGGTGGACCTCCTGGTGGTGGTGGTGGCAACACCTCGAAGTGTCTCCCACCATCGGCTACTCGTCCAGCTCCTCTGCCTCGTCCGCCTGCACCCTGCGGACCACCGTGGCCGAACCTCTGTCTGGGAGGTCCCTCTACCACCTGCTGCTCATCTGTAAGACGATTCGGGCAGTCTCGAGCCATGTGACCTCGCCCGCTGCATGCATAGCAATGCTTGCCCCTCGTGTAGTTGGCTCTCCTTCGGGTGCCCCGCACAACCGAATCTTCATCCTGAGACTGCTCATCTGATGGTCTGGCCCGTTTGAACCTCTGCGTCACCTGTCTACTGCCAGTTGCAGAAGACCCTGCTACGGGCCGTCCTGCGAAGGGCCCTGTCACTGGAGCCTGCTTGGCGAGAAAACTCTCCACTAAAAGGGCTCTCTCCAACACCTCTGCCTGAGTCGGAATGTTGAGGGAGATCATCGAAGCCCTGATCTCATGCCTCAGTCCCTGCTCGAAGGTCCGGGCTCGGAAGAACGGGTCTCGTACCATATTTGTGGAGTAGCGCGAGAGATCAGTAAATCTCACAGAGTACTGGGCCACTGTCAAGCTGTCTTGCCGAAGCTGAAGAATCTCCTAAATGCGCACCGCACGGAGGGTGGTTGGGATGAACTCGGAGCGGAAGATGCTCTCAAAGTCCGTCCAGAGAAGAGATGTCTCTTCGTGCACCTGGAGCATCAAGCTCCACCATCGGCCCGCTGCTGCGTGCAGTAGGCTCGCTGCGAGGATCACCATGAGGTCTGCTGGTGTCCTCACTAGCCTGAAAACTCGCACCACTGCCTCCAGCCAGTCCTCGGCTGCCTGGGGGTCCGTCTCCCCGTGGAACCTGGGCGGTCGCTGACGCTGAAACTCGTGCAGCGCGCTAAGGCAACGTGCATCGTCAGCGGCTGGGGCTGGTAGCATCGGTGGCTCGGCGGGTAAAGGTATCGTCGGTGCCTCTGCTGACAAGGAGCCCTACACCGAGGCCTCATCGCTCGGTGGGCTGTCATCACGCTCCACTCTCGGAACCCTAACTGGCTGCCGTCGTGGGGCCATCCTGAAAGAAACAGGTGCGCCACGGTCAGAACAATATACCTGGTGAGCTGACACAAGTAATCACAAAGAAAACTTGAACACACATGCAATCAATGTTTTCGTGCATTAAGTCGGAAATCATAAGTCAGGGTCCTGGTGTATGGATACGTCGGCCGCCGCACCAACACTGGACTCCCTGGACTGATAACCACACCCAATACGCTAAACACTATTGCTTCACATAGAAGAAAGATCAGAGTCTGCGGTAGAACCGACCACCTCTGATACCAATTTGTCACGACCCGACCTCGGGGCCCGTGCCGTGACTACCCCAAGCCCGCCTTCCATAGGCCAGGGGCTGGCGACTAGCACCAAGGCGTAAATCCCGAAAAACAGGGAAGGCATTGCCTTTGTAAAGAAAACAACCACCACAGAGTAAGCAAGCGGAAAGAGTAAACACTAAGTGAAAACTGTAACAAGCTGTGCTGAAAGTAAAAAGGGCCGGAAATACAAGCTCAGCTGTAAAGTACAACTGAAAGGGAAAAACAGCAACTGAAAAGAAAAGCCACAGCGTCGAGCCGTCCTCTGGAAGTCCCACCTGAAGGGTGGGTACAGATAGCCTCCACTGCTCCTCGGGTCCACCTGACCGCTCCGAGTGCGTCCTGCCCAGTGGTTCACCTCCAGGTACCGTCCTGCTCCGCAAGCCTCCACCACGATCAACGATGTCCGTCGTCTGCATCCAACACAACGAAGTTCGGGCATAGCCCGTGCAGGGGTGAGTATAAGCTACTCAGTAGGGACCCCGAGACCCCCGAAGGTCTCCCAGCATCCACAAAGGATAATCCACAGAGGAAAGATACAATCACGAAGTAACGTTCGATACGGCCTAGGTATATGCCCATACATATACCTAAGTCATCGATCCCTGTTCGGCTCCAACGTCCGAGCCCAAGCACAACCTAGTCCACACAGGAAAGCAAACGTATACCCACACAGGATAGCACAACACAATCCACAGAGGAGAGTAAACAGTAAATCCACACAGGATAGCTCAACACAATCCACAAAGGAGAGTAAACAGTAAATCCACACAGGATAGCTCAACACAATCCACAAAGGAGAGTAACACATGATTCAGCTCACACAGGTATACATCATCGAAAAGGTGAAAGAGATGATCAGACATAGATACTGAATCATCTAAGCTGGGACCCACATAGGATACAAGACCAACCGTCTTCATTGTTTCGTTTATGCTGGGACCCACATAGGATACAAGACCAGCATTGAATCATCAAAGCTAGGACCCACATAGGATACAAGACCAGCACAGCTAGGACCCACATAGAATACAAGACCAGCTGTCTTCATTGATTCATCTATAATGGGACCCACATAGGATACAAGACCAGTATTGAATCATCTAAGATGGGACCCACATAGGATACAAGACCAGCATAGCTAGGACCCACATAGGATACAAGACCAGCAGTCTTCATTGATTCATCTATACTGGGACCCACATAGGATACAAGACCAGTATTGAATCATCTAAGCTGGGACCCACATAGGATACAAGACCAGCACAGCTAGGACTCACATAGGATACAAGATCAGTTGTCTTCATTGATTCATATATACTGGGACCCACATAGGATACAAGACCAGTATTGAATCGTCTAAGCTAGGACCCACATAGGATACAAGAACAGCACAGCTAGGACCCACATAGGATACAAGACCAGCTGTCTTCATTGATTCATCTATACTGGGACCCACATAGGATACAAGACCAGTATTGAATCATCTAAGTTGGGACCCACATAGGATACAAGACCAGCACAGCTAGGACCCACATAGGATACAAGACCAGCTGTCTTCATTGATTCATCTATACTGGGACACACATAGGATACAAGACCAGTATTGAATTATCTAAGCTGGGACTCACATAGGATACAAGACCAGCACAGCTAGGACCCACATAGGATACAAGACCAGTTGTCTTCATCGTCGCAGTCCACTGAGGATCTCTGCACAATCGTCGTCGTCGAAGTCGCAGCCAGCACTAGGGTTCCCGCACACAGCAAGCTCGTTCGGGAGGGTCCGCTCCACGAGCCGAAAGGATGATACATAAAATGTCACATAGCCCGAAGTTGATGTATCCAAAAGTTTCGTGTCGTCAACAGGAACTCAACGCAACAGACGGCGCGTCAATCGGACGCCCGGTCTGAGAGATATTGGCTTTTTCGTCCCAGGGGCCCGGTCGGTTTTTTAAGGCAAAACCAACCCGACCGCACTCCACCTGCGTCCAAACCTCAGGCGGAGTGACCCAAAAGATCCGTCTCACTTAGAGGAATTCAACAAAGCTGACGGCACGTCAATCGGATGTTCGTAGCTCAAGATATGAGTGTTTCCACTCCGAAGGCCCGGTTGGTTTCGTGTACGAACCAACCCAGCCGAACTCAAAGTATTCCGAAACCTTGAGTGCGATATACTGAAACGACCGTCTCGATCCAAGGATCGTGTTGCCGCTGACGGAGAGTCGTTTGGAGGCCCGTAGCTCAAGATATGGGCATTTGACCGAAAATGGTCCGAAGACGGGGGGTCCGGGTCCGGGCCGACCCGGCCCAGCCCGACCCCTCCCTGGGTCGGCCGAACCGGGTCGACCCGACCCGGTCCGGTCCGGCCGGGGTGCGGCCCGGCCGGTCGGACCGGCCTGGCTCGGTTCGGCCGAGCGGCCGAGTGGCCGAGCGCTGTGGGGCGCTGCCCCCGCGGTCTGGAGGTGTCGCGGCCCTCGAAGGGCCGCGCTGATTGAACGGACGCGGCATGTCGTCACGTCCCGTGCGGCGAGCTGGACCCGCGCGGTCGCGGGTCCGTTGGCCGCCGCCGCCGCCTCCGGCTGCCGGCGTCGTCGGCCGCTTCCGCGGGCCACCGGAGTCGCTCCGGTGGTCCGTTTTCCTTCCTGTCTGCGCCGTTGTTCCTCCTGGGTTCCGTTCTTCACTGCGGGATCAACAAATTGCCATTGCGTCACGTTTTGTCGTCACCCTCCAAATCCGCACAACCACGAAGAACGGCGGAGGGTTGTCGGGCCATGTTCGTTTGGCCCGCACCCTCCGCGTTAGATAAAAACAACGGGAGAAATAATTCCACACATGAAACAACAATTTTAATAAATTAAAATTGTTCATTTGAATCCGGTTCTTAAATTTTAAAGAAACATTCACGAGAATAAGGGCATTTCCAAAATAAAATCCCTACCTCGTTAAGTCGTCGCACGCGCGTTCTTCGCGGAAAGAGGGGATCGTCACGTCGTCAGAGTATCCGGTGTCGCGTCGTCGCGTCGTCGCGGAAGGGTGTCATGTCGACGAACTCCGAGGTTCAAGAACAAAAAGATTTAATTAATAATAATTAAATCCGTCTTGAGTTAAAATCCACAAAGGAATTTAAAGAATCGCAAACACTCACCTCGACGGATGATCGAAGGATTTTGTCGTGGAGGAAGGAACGTCGCCGAAGAACGTTGCGGGAGAGGAAACGTCGGCATCGTGGCACACGGCGTCGCGTCGTCGATTTCCGCGGGTTTGGCGTTCTTCATCGGAGGCTGGTGTTCTTCGCGTTCTTCGCGTTCTTCGTGTTCTTCGCGAAGAAGGGTGAAGGCACAAGAACTTCTGTCAAAAACCTTCCAAGGTGTAATCCTCCCAAAAGTCGTGTTGGTCTTATTTTATTATTACGCCAACAAACGAAAAAAGAGGTAAGTAACGAACCATCAATTCGTAAAATTAATTTAACGAAAGAAACTGCTCATTTAATTCACGAATAAAACCTCCCAATTAAATGGTGCGTTAAGAATTTAAGAAAACGCGTCAGTTGACTTTCATAATGATGGGTTTTCGCGGGTGCGTTATTTAGCGGAAAAGAAACGGCGGGGCTCATGCGGGCCCCACCTCACAAATATCCTACCAAGAGGGTAGGATATTTTTGGATAGTACCCTATCCGTTTCAACTCAGTTTAAGTGGCTTTCAAGTGGCTTAAGTGAAAATAAAATAAAGTTTGTCGTACAATTATTTTATTTCTTAACTTTAAGCCCGAAAATTAAAAACCACCACCGAGAAAACGCAACTCCGGAAGAGGCGTTTCTAAGCAAATATCGGCGTTGTGATTCCATCGGTGCCCTCGGAATTCGATTCCGGGCACCGGTTCAAAAGTTAGAAAAACCCGCTCATCCGCTCACTGAACGTACCCGAGCCAAACTTCGGAAAATGATTCCGGGCACACTGGGCCTCGGAATCAGGTGCCGTCAGAAACTGCGTTCTTGTAAAATTCCAAAGAAAATTAAGAAAAAACTTTCCTTGAAATTTACGGGTCTTTACAATAGCCCGTGCAGGGGTGAGTATAACGATACTCAGTAGGGACCCCGAGACCCTCAAGGTCTCACAAAATCCAACAAGGATAAACCACAAAGTAAGAGATCAACAGATAATCCCACTTAGGTATATGCACGTACTTATACCTAAGTTATCAAGTAATTCATCTCGATCATAAGGAAAACACAAAGTTACTGACTCAGCTCTCACAGGCATACAACTTATGTAGAGAGAGAGAGATGATCAGATGTAGCCACTGAATCATCTATTCTGTCGAACCCACACAGGATCCAGGAACATAAATCAGAACTGTCGAACCCACACAAGATCCAGGAACAGTAAACAGAGTTGTCGAACCCACAAAGGATCCAGGAACAGTCGTCAGTGCTGTCGAACCCACACAGGATCCAGGAACAGTCGTCAGTGCTGTCGAACCCACACAGGATCCAGGAACAGTCGTCAATGTTGTCGAACCCACACAGGATCTAGGAACAGTCGTCAGTGCACAACCAGCCACAGGGTTTGGCACAAAGAATGCTTGATTCCAGGAGGGTCCTCTACTCAAGACAAGTGTCTATACATCAACTGTCACAAAGTCCCAAGTTGATGTATCGAAAAGACCTGTATTGCCAAAAGGAACCCAACGCAACAGACGGCGCGCCAATCGGACACACGGTCTGAGAGTTATTGGCATTTTCGTTCTGAGGGCGCGGTTGGATTTACGTTCGATCCAACCCGGTTGTACCCCAACTGTGTCCAAAACTCGAGTGGGGTATACCAAAAAAATCTTATTCCTCTATGGTTTTTGTCACCGCAGACGGTTCGTCAATCGGACGACCGTAGCACAAGTTATGGGCGAAAGAGTGGAAACAGGTTAAACGGGTCCGGGTCCACTCCGGCCCAATCGGACCGACCCGGTCCGAGGGTCTGATTCAGTCCGCGAGTCCGACCCGGTCCGCGGGGGTGGCACATGGCGCCGGTCCGCATCACATGGGACCCGTCGCTGGGTCCCGCTCCTCCCGGCTGGACTGGCGGTTAGCCACCTCCCACGCGGTGCGGTTGCGCCGCGCCTCCTCCGGCGACCTGGTGGCTCGGGCCGCAGGCCGCCGCTGCACCGTCGCAGCCAGGGGTCGCGGCCCCTTTTTCTCCACCGCGTGGCGCGGTTACGTCGCGCCTTCTCCGGCAACCCGGCGGCTCGAGCTGTCAGTTTCCTCCGCGGCCGGGCTTGCACCGGCCGCCGCTGCACCGCTGCGGGCTACTCCTCCGGCAACGCGGTTGCGCCGCCGCCGCCACACGATGACGTTCGTTGGTTCCATCGGTCGGCGATCTTTCCGTGGGTCACCAGACGAGTTTCGGTGGCCCGATTCTCGTTTCGGAAGAAGCCGAACACTCCTCGGGACGTCACCTTCGATCCGCAATCATTGTTGACGAGAGTCGCTCATCCCGGTCTCATGCCACGTTTAGCGTCAAATTCCACAAAGAAGACGGAGGGGTCGGGCCGTGTTTGTTCGGCCCGCACCCTTCGCGTTAGGGTGATATCATGCGGCTTCGAATTATAATCCTCGACTGAAAATGAAGAACATGCAACAATTAACCAAGCATAAACCCCTACCTCAGATTCGTTGACGTCGAGAAAGAAGATGAAGAAGTTGAGGATGACATCGTCGACGTTCTTTAAGGATGGCGCTTCCTCCCTTGTTCCGGTTGAAAATCAAAGAAGAAGATGTACGTCGTTGGCGAATGAAGTGTTCTTCGTTCTTCGATGGTCGTTCTTCGTTGGGAGAATAAGTTTCTCCAAGTGTTATTCCAACCCCTCTCCCAACAAAGGAATGGCCAATATAAATTAAATTATGTTTTAATAATTTAATTTGAATTGTTCCATTAATTCAGGAGGTGTTGGCATATTAAATTAAAAAGGGGGTGACACCATTAAAGTCGGGATCTCAAGAGGTTTCTCCCCACTTAATGGAGAATTGAGAAGGTTTTAACCTCAGGTGGTCCCCACCACATTTAACAAGAAAAGGTGTTTAGACCTCGGGTGAGCCCCACCTCCATAACCTCTCATAGGAGGTTAAGGTGTGGTGGTCCCCACCCCCAACTCCCAACTTCCAAGTGAAGGTTCTAACCATCAAATAAAAATAAAGTTTACACAACCTTATTTTTATTTAATTCGTTTAAAACCCAAAAACTAACTTTTATTCTTGATCCACTATCGTCGAAGTGAAAGTCTCTCTAAGCGAATACCTGCGCTGCGAGTTCAACGGTGCCCTCAGATTTCAATTCCGAGCACCGGTTCAAAAGTTATAAAAACTTGATCATACGTTTACTGAACGTATCCGAACAAAACTTCAGAAATTGATTCCGGGCACACCGGGCCTCGGAATCACGCAACGTCAGTTTTCACGGACGCGTAAAATTCCTATGTATTTAAGAAAAAAATTCCAAGGAAATTCCTGGTCTTTACAACATCAAATCTAAGTACATGGTACATCACTCCACATAACAAGGGCAATAACACTAATGGTACTAGTAATGCGGAAACATGAGAATACTTATGAACTCATAGGAGAACCATAACATACTAATAAATGTGACTCATCTTGAAGGCATGCCCTACCCGATGACATCATAATGCCCAAACACCCGAATGTCCCCCTACCTAGCCTGACTGAGGGGCCCGATCCCATTGGAATAATAACGAAAATATTCACCTACTATGGGCCACTAGTAGTGTGCAATCTGACTAGTGTATCAATCATTCTTAGTAAACCTCTTTGTTATGCTAGGTTCTCATGATATTTTTTTCAAGAGGGTGTTCCATGACATCCAAACAACAAGACACACACACATACATATATATAACCAATCACACCACACAATCTGGAACCACCATGATCACCTCATGGTTAGTCCACTGCCTTAAAATAATTACCATACGAGGGAAGTCTCATACCCAGGACCCTCTCAACTCACGATCAACCAACTAGGAAGGAGACCCAACTCAAGAGGAGTTTTCCAAATAGCCATTTCAAAATGAAAAATAGGCCTTTAGCTCCACAACCTTTAACCATTTACCAAAAACACTTAGAAACAATTTCCAAAACATTACCAAGCATCATTTTTTTAATAATGTGACCAAACGGGGCTTTAGACCACGCTGTCACCAAAAAGTTCCCTAGCGCATTTTTAAAGCCGTGTACAAACACACAAAGCATACAAAAGTGTAAAATGGGCTTTAATTCTACTTACAATCCAACAATCTTTTACAAATTCCAAACATGTCATTTTTAGAAAACACATAGTGCACAACATGAGAAAAATGCACCACACATTGAAATATACATTTAAAATCATGCGCACCTCAACACATTTTCAAAGTAAGATTCTCACAATTCATATTATTTAATAAACCATTTAAAATTTTATAAAATAATTTTGAGATGTATACCACATATTTACACACAAAACCAACTCAAATACCCCTCTTTTGATCAAATGCACACTCGTGATATAACAAAACAAAATGTGCACCACTTACATAATTCAATAAATAATTTAAACCATTTATAACATCATTTTAGGAAACACCAATCACCATTTAAATTTAAAAATATATTTTTAACGGTTAAGAAGCATTTGGATACCACCATCTTATATATGCAAAACCAAAACATTGTTTCCAAAATACCGAATGAACCATAACTTCAAACATACCATTCTATTGAAAATATTTGGTATAAACCCACATAGGCAAAAACAAAGAATCATTTCAAAAACTATTATTAACATGTTAAAAAAATTATAAAAAAACCCATATTCAACTAACTAAGCGTATTAAAAAGCTGCGAATGATGTTTGCAAATTTATTGAAAAAACCCAATCATCAATGAATTGATTCTAAAAATTTTAATCTACAAGCAAGGTCCAACCGAACTAGTTAAGCCCTTGCATACAAAAACCCATCAAATTCATACCATGTATTCAAAAAAAAAACATGTTGCAAACTACCTCAATTCACATGAAACAATTATTCAAAAAATTAAACATCCTAATTAAACATAAATGAGGCTGTGTAAATCAATAAATTAATGAAATCTTGAATTTAATGGAAAGATGCAAGGGATCTAATCTCAAATTCTTTGCGCGACGACAACTCACACCCGGAAATGCTCTATGTGGGTTCTAAAACTCTAAACCTACGATGGAAAACCCGTAACCAACAAAAAACCCTAACCTAGTCGAAGGAAATACGAAGAGGAAGAGGGGTATACCATAGGGAGGGGGAAAACGCTGGAAAGGGAGAAGCGCGCCGATAGGGCTATTATGCACAGGGAGGCCGCCAGATTAGAGGTGTCGCACCAAGGGGGGGTTGTCGGACGCCGCGGGTCAGAGACGCTGCGCGCTGAATAGGAGATTAGGGAAGGCTAGGGTACTCGGTCGCGGGTGGCCAGAGGTCGCGGGTGGGAGGCGCTAGGTCGACTGGAGGTGCACCGTTGGGAGGCACGGGCTCGGCTGGAGGCACGTCAGTGGGAGGCAGAGGAGGGGTTGTGCGCAGGAGGTGGTGTAGAAGGGGGTCGCGAGCAGCATGGGTACAGGTGCACCGTGCACTGAGAGAGAGAGAGGGAGGGAAAAGTGGGGCTGCGTGGAAAACCCTAGACAAACCAAAAAAAAAGAAGAAAAACAAACTTAATAAAAATACTTCTAATAATAATAGTTTAGTAATAATACTAATAAAATTCTGGATGATAGTAATAATAATGGTAATAAAATAATGCTAAAATTAACATTCATTTTCTTTGAATAATAAAAATATTCATAACAATTTTAGTAATACTAATGATATAAATAATTTTAATAATAATAATAATAATAATAACAAACGCAACATTAATAAAAATAATGATGATGATTTTTTTAATAAAAATAATAATAATATCAGCAATAAAATCCAATGATAAGATTCTTATTTGCCTTATTTTAACTTTGTTGATTTGAATACTGCAACCGCGCAGGTACCCGGGATGACCGTAAGGAATCCGCTAACTGTTTGGTGCCCACGCACCAGCCTAAATAATAATAATAATAATAACAACAACAACAACAACAACAAAATATAGTTAAAATTATTTATAACAATTGTTTCATTCTTAATTATAATATTAATAACTTTTTTTAATTATGAAAATATTGATGAAGCTTTTAATAATAATAATCATCATCATCATCATTTCATTTTTAATAGAAATAATTTTAATAAAAATATTAATAATAGTAATAAGGATAAATAATAAAACAAATTTAATAATAATAATACAATTATCCGCAACAATAATAATTTTATTATTATGCTTAAAATTCTTGATTCCTTTTATTTTAAAACTCATTTTAACAGTGTTTCATTATTCTTTTAAATTCTTAATTTGTTTTGAACACCGGGCAGACCTCACTGTCTTCGAACCGTGCCTGTCCCGTGTGCCCGGTGCGGCTAAGCCCAAAACACTCATTTTCCTCAGTAAAGCGCAAAAATTAAAACAGGGACTTACCTGAACCTCGACCCGTGCTAAATCCAAGACAAAATAAAACTCGGGTGTTACATGTAGTGTTTAGACATAGATGTATTGTTTTTAAGACCCACATAATATTTACATTGCAATAATTTTTTTGATGTTCTTCTATACTTATCCTCAAATTTTATCTTACGGTAATGTTACCAAATCAATGTTTTTCTAAATCCAATTTCCAATGTTTTTACTAAACTTCCTTTGATACCAAAAGTAACACCCTGAACATAGTTGCCCAAAGTTCGTGCATTATTTTATTACATTGGCATGGTCACAATAAATCAAATCCTGAAGGATCGGTCAGTTTAGTAGCCTTGTAAAACCTAGATACAAACATAAGTTTTATATTATATCATGAAATGAAAAACAACATTGTATCTTATTTGAAAACACACATATCCCTTAGACTATCCTGGTAGGTCATTCATAATATACTTCTTCACATCCTGGGAAAAATGAAACATAAGAAAGGGGTGATCTCATATTCCTAGAAAGGATAAACAATATAGTGTAAGCTATCATAAATAAGCTTAAACTTTTAAGTTAAGGTATAAAACTAAAACACAATCCTTTTAAACACAGTATTCAACATAATATGGAAAAAATAAATCAAATAATGCCATTTAAATATTCACATGGATATTATACTAGTCAAATAATCACATGTAATATTAATTATTAATCTCATAACGAGAGAATGCATAATTCCAGACATCGTAACCATACAATCAAGGCCTCATGCCAAGACCATACATAAACAGGTAAAAACTCAAACTAGTTTATCTCATGAGACCTACTGATGCATCGAGAGGATATAAAGTTCCATGTTCATCACATCTAAGTCTAATGCATTCCTCATATGAAAATGGTGAAACATAACATAAACATTCGTACTAAAACTAGCATATGAAATTTTAATACTTTAATCGTAAACCATGAATGATATAAAAATATGAGATCCACAGTCAAACATAGAAGAAAACCATTAATATAATATGGAAGATTGTCTCATAATAAATCAACCTCAATTAAGCATAAAATCTAATAAAGGATGTTGACATAGATGAAAATAATCTAACAAAATCATTAAAAATATTTAAGAGAAATATCCATTTTTACATTGAAATCATTTAAAAGGCATGAAATTATAAAATAAAACTTTTCTTTTGAAAATAACCTTGTAATATTGTAAGGTAATCATCAAAATGTTAAGCCTTCATAATAGTGGAGAATAGCCACTCGCTTCGTATAAGTTAAAAAAACGGTATTTCCATAATTTTTCAAAAAAGTCATAAAGTACCTCATTTGGAAAACGATAGAAAGATTCCTTTCAAAACATTTCATAAAAATCAAAACTTGGGTAAAAATGACATTAATCAATTTTCCATAATATAAAAATATATATTTTTATGAAACATGGACATTGATGATAAAAATTCCCCAGTAGATACTTACATATAAACAATCTCGGATAACAATGAGATTATGAAATTAACCCTTACCTTGTACTTTCCTTTAGTAGAGGGTGAGTTAACCTCATTTATAAAGGTTAAAGTATTTTATTAAATTATATCATGACCGCATCCATATTTATGATATCATATATGATCCTCTTATATCATTTTGTTAGTAATATTTCGGTATTACTATTGTTTCGGGTGTTAATTACTTCATTTTCCTATGGATTTTTTGTTGGGTAAGTCATGTTTATTATGAATAGGATATATTTTATTCATATAAATAAAGATATTAATCCCATAATTATTATTTTTAATCATCATATAAATTTTATAATCATTCTTGAATGGTAAATATGGAGAATGAATCTCACCGCATCGGGAAGACAATAGGTTGTACGTACGCACGAGCGGCGGTATCATTCCCTTGATGGTTAAATGGTATGGAATTGGATGATATATTAATTAGATAGAATCATTACCATTTTAAATTAATTATTTATATCCATTATAATTATCTTTATACCCATCCAAATAAAGTTTTATTGAATAACAAATTACACCACGTCGTGGAGAGGGTAAATCATACGTACGCATGCATGGTGATATTGTTATTCGTAGGATTGATAAAAGGAGGAATATGGTTTTCCCATAATTATAATAACATCTCAGTATGTATATGATACTGGATTTATTAATTTAGTAGTCAAACAATATAGGAAGAGGAAATAGAATAAGAAAAGAACATTGAAAGAGTTGGTAAAACAATTACATCTTTTTCAGGTGTGACCGTTTGATTTGAACAAAAAGAATCATTAGGATGGATTTATGTGCAAATTATGGCCTTTAGGATGAATTGAGGTAATTTGGGAGGAGAATTGGGAAGTGTTTGGCCGAACCAAAGGCCTTTAGAGGTGTGAATAAAATAGAAGTAAAGGTTCCCTTTTATAAGAGAGGGGGACATTTTTGGAAACTCCAAATCTATTAATTTAATATAAATTGATTTTCGATTTTAAAATAGCTCTAAAATGATTTATTTATAGGTTAATATTATTATGGTTCAAAATATTATCAACCAATTATTTTTTCACATGATTAGGTCACAAAATTAACCTTATCTTTTGGCTTTAACCCTTAGTTAAACAGTTTAACTCTTAACGTGTCTACTTGTCTTTGTACACTATTGGGTTAATATAGTTACTATAAAATATCAAATGAAATCCAATTGGACCATTTTTTATATCTTTAACTCAATCCAAGTTATTGTTCTATGACTTATAATTTTATGACTTTTATATCATTTAATAAAATGGTATTTATTTCAAAATCTCATTTATGTCAATTTTGACACTATTTAATACATGTTTTTTTTAATTCATAAAAAGTTGACTCATTCAAAAAACACTACATTAACTGATATATAACATGTAAATTTCATCCAAAAAATTCATGGATGGCATCAAATATTTAAATTATATTTATTTTAATATTATTAATATCATTTAATTGATTCTTCCTTTAATAAATCAATTGTTGCATCATCATCGCGTCATCATTTAATTTAATTATTTATTTCCTAAAATTATAAATAAAATACCATTATGTAGATAAAAATTTTATATTTCTAATGAATATTTATAGTCCACCATATCACTTATATAACCTCATATTATAAATTACATAGTTATTAAAATTTGAATAAGTAATTTTTAACTCTTCTTTAAATAATACATTATAAATGTCCTAATCTAACACATGTTGCTTAAAAATGATCTTATTTTCGAACTAAGGATTATTTTGGTCGTAAAATAATTATCTAATAAAATTAGGACAAGTCTTAGGGTAATTTTATATTATTATAATATTATTTTTATCCTTAATTACTCTATGTACCTTTAATCGTGGTAAATAAAATTCCAAAGTTACTATTTACCAAAAATTATTTTGATCCTATTAGACCACATTTTTCATACCAATTACAACCATGTATGTATATTTTTATAAAATTCAATTCACAGAAGTGGTAAAATTATGTTTAATTCTAATCATGTAGATGTGGCTAGAAGGTGGGTAAAAAAGACGTTCAAAAGTTCAATAAATTTTTATATCTAATTATATCATAAAAAATATTCCAGTGACCTAGATTGGATTAATATATGTATTATTTATCTATTTTGAATTTAAAATAAATTTAAATTAAAATAACGATTTAAATGAAAAATTAGGTTTTTAACATCAATGTATTATTTTCACTATTCATCAAAATTTGAAACATTTCATAAAAATAAAAAAAAGTAACCCTAATCAAATTTCAGTATTCCTATTTTGAAAAAAAGAACTTATAAATTACATAATTTTGTTAATACAATTCATAACCTCTTTTTAAACGTCTAGTTTGATAGGTTATAATGTGCTCGAACTCGTTGTTGTGTGCAGTGCAATCTATTCAATTATTTAAAACGAAGCATATCGTGGAAGCTCAAGGTGTTATATGTGGTGTATGTATACATCCCATTGATGAATCATATCAAGAATATCTTTATATTCATGGTATTAAATTTATTATTTTATGATCATTAATTTGATGGTGCATATGGTTCGACTGTTTGCAAAGTGGTAAGGGATTCTCCCCGAACCTCCATTTTCTCTTTCGAGTTATGCTTTCTCTCTCCTCACCCCAATGTAATTTTTCAATATTTTTATATAATTCCTATTAATTATGTTTATATGGTCCAAACTCATGTATCCATATTAGTTCATCTTTCTTGGATGGGGAAATACATGTTTTATAAAGTTCTCTTTTCAATTCATCTCGATATGCAAGCCTGATTTAAGGGAACATTTCAATTTCACACCCATTTTCAAGTACACTACATAATTTGTTTTAATCCACAAATTTTTTTTCTAAAATCAATATTTTTATCATTAAAAACTATATTAGTTCACTTCTAATTTTATTCAAACAATTAATCCTTTGTCCAATTTTAAAGTCTCTTTAATATTTTCCCTTAAACCACACTAAAGAGGATCATTTATAAAGTTTCTCAAAAACCATATTTACATTATTTAACTTCATTTTTTACATCATTTATTCCTCAAACACAATTTCATTGTCCCTATATTTTCTTTTCTGGGATATTCATGTTTAAAATCTCATTTTATGAGAAAAATATTAATTTCCAAAAGAACACTTATTTCCAAAGTAAAAGGGTTTTTATCCCAAGAATTTATCATTAAATTTATTAAAGTATTTTCATATATGATTATGGTTCAAATATTTCAAATAGGTAAGTGTTAGGTACACAAGAGGTATAGATTCCCAGAGAGGGGGGTGAATCAAGGTATGGATAATATTTTCAAACTTCTTCCTGCCCCACTGGATCTTAACCTCTTTTTTAGAAGGGTAAATTTGAATGCTATTTAATGATAATTTTGATCATATCCTTTCCAATTTTATCTAATTATAATTCACTAAAAGTAAAGAAATAAATAAATCACAATGACATGGAGATTTTTACTTGGTTCACCTTCACTATGCTATATCTAAGGACCAAACAATGAAAATGTGTCGATTGTACCAAATTCACTAAGGCTCACTTCCAAAAAGGATGTTCGGGCTAGATCACTTCTATGCCCAGGCTCACTGCTTTAAAAAATTTAGGTTCATGTCACTGCTTTCCCAAGGGTCACTCTTTATGTCTTTTTTTCAGGCTCAATACCGGTGGAAATGATCACTGTCTTCATCATCCTTTGCTCATTGCTCTTGGAAGGGATCCAATCATAGTTTATTAACTTGTAGGTACCTTAATTTGCATGAAGTCATGTATCTTAAAATATATATAGATTCTCTTTTGAAGTAACATTTTCACCCATAGATTAAGTCCACTTTTCATCTTGGTTTTTGAAAATTACTTTCATAGATTCCTGAATCTTCCGTGAACTTCCCTGCTTCCTTCATGAACTGATTTGAACCATGTAGTATGAGTGCTTTGTGAACTACCTCTCCTTTGCATACTACCTTCTCTTCCATGGATCGTATCACTTCCATTGATTGCTTCTTTCTTTGCCGACCAACCCTTCTTCCATGGACCATGTTCTCCTCCGCAGACACGTTTTACTTCTGCGAACTGCCACCTCTTCTATGAAAAATCCCCCTTTCATGGAGACTTTTTCATTGTGAGATGAAGAACCCCTCAAATATCCTTTCTTAAAACATTACCATGAACCAACTCACCCTTCATGGAATCCTCCCTCGCAAACTCTTTTTCTTTGTGAATTACCTTACAAACTTCTTACGGAGATAACCGAATTTCTTCCCAGAGGAAAGATTTTTTCTAATGAAAATTGATCTCTAATTAATTAGCTAATTTTAATTTATTATATAGGAAAATAGATCTAAATTTTTTTCTAATTTTATTTCCCCAAAGTTTTGATGCGGTATAGCCATCACCGCATATTGTGGTCCACCCATGAACCATTCTTCCCTCTATGGTCCACGTAATGCACTTTATCCTTTACGATAAATGATCTCTTCCATGAATGAAACCCTTTTTGGCGTCTCGAGTCACTACCTCATTTTGATAAACGACTAGCCATCCTATGAACTTCCAGTATTCCATGAACCGCATGCCTTCAAGTGAACTAGTTTCATCCCACGAATCATTTACTTACACGGTCTTTGTACTACGCATCACGATCAGCAAAGCGCTGTTATGCATAAATCCTTACATTATAAAATTCCTTCACCATTATGTGTAACTCCTTTTTGGTCCATGAACTATGTTTCATGGTTCGTGTACTGTCCACTCCTATGTAGAAAATATTCCTTTGCCAAAAACAAATCCCATATTTTGAGGCCAAAAAATTAGGCAAACACTAGGAACCTGAGCTACTCTAAACACCTTCTTCGACAACATCATCCAAACTCATTCGCGGCCATTTGGAATTTTAAACAAACTCAATCACACCCAAAAACACTAAGAGGATTACTTGAGGTATTTTTTCCCCAATAATCTTTCCTTTGGGTTTGTTAACAACACTTTAAAAATTGATACCTCGTTAAAGCTTCTTCTATCTTTTTTCAGCACTCACTTCTTGCGATTATGATTGTGATCAAGGATTTAATCAACACATAATCTAAGCCCACATGATCCATTCTTTTCTTGATAAACAATAATATAATTCAATGTTCATCAATTAATCACTTAATTTCATTAAGAAAATTCTCTCTCACTTTTATCAAAACCTCAGATGTCGTGATATATAACATTTGATAAATCACTTCTAGAATCATCAGATTTAATACTCCCCCTATCATCTTCAACTCCCTTATCTCACTTCTACCCCTAATAGCTTCTACCCATGTATTGATTAATACATTTTCTCCCATTTTACAATTACAATTTCTACACCTTTATCAATGAACCTGAAGGCCAATCATTTGAGTTCTACAATAGGGTAAAGAACACATATCTGCACATTAGGAAAAAACACACCATACCTTGGGGAAAGGGTGTTCTAATATCCACACCTTTTCAAGTGTGTGGAGTCAACTAAACTCCCAGATCCATTTGATGCATCTCAATTTCTTTTCTGGGTAAGGTCTTCGTCAGAATGTTTGCAACCTGTAGTTCATGTAGGCACATAATCCAACTAAACAAGCCATTGCTCCACATTATCCTTGATAAAATGACATTTTATTTCAATGAGATTTATACTTGAGTGATTGAATAGATTTTTTCTATGATTTATAGCACTTGAATTATCATAATGGATTCTGATCGGAGATTTCACTTCTACTCCCATATCCTCAAGTTGTTGATTTATCCACAATAATTGTGTGCACACTTCAGTAGTAGAAATATATTCAGCTTCTATAGTGATCAATGAGATTCAATATCATATCTTTCTATGTGAAAAAAATACACAATCCTCAAAGATAAAATCCACCACCAGTGGTTGACTTTCTATCATCTGCTGATTTGGCCCAATCTGCATATGTATATCTCAATAAATCTTGATGAGTTTTTTTATTGCATATAAAAAAAAATCCATTAAGAATTTGATAAACCAAAGTATTCTTTTCACTACAAGAAAGTGACTTTCCTTGGGGATGCATTGATACCGCACAACTTTACATGTTTGAAAAACAATATCTGGTTTTTTTGTTGTTAAGTACAACATACTTCAATTGATCTACCTATATTATGTGACATTAACTGATTTTCCTTCATCATCCCAAGATAGTTTCATCTGGTTATCCACTAGAGTCTTCATATCCTTGGAAATATATATTATAACCCTCCTGAAAACATTTACACCCTACCTAGGATAAGAACAATTCTTTTTGTAGATTCTTCATTCTTATTTTTCGTACTGAAACTTTCTGATCACTGATTATGTTATGTCTGGAAATTTGTTCTCTTATCTTCTATCTTCATGATAATAATGATTTGAAAAATCCATTATCATCATCATTGTATTTTCCTAATATATTAAATTTCACCTTTGACTTTATTTATCATCATGGAATTAAAACATTAATTCTTTTATAACTTTTAAGATCCAAGTCATATTTTTCTTTTATAGCTACACACAGTTATAAGATGTTTAGAAAGTGAAATTACCACTTGGCACTAATTCATTGATAGATAATCTAGTCATACTGAGTAAGGACTCTTTGTAGGAAACACAATTTTAATCCAATAAATGTCAACTTTTTCCAGGTCACTCACTTCCAAAAATTATAGCAACATGAATTTCCCCAATTATTTAGACAAATATCTTTTCAGATGAGGTTGTATAACCTAGTGTGATTGTCACTATATCTCCCTAGAAATCTTTCTTGTTCCCCAATCATTATTATTTTTATGTAAAAATAACACTTGAATTGAGTCATGGTACCAATAGTTATATATTCAATGTAACGTGGAACCGCTGGATAATCCATGTATACCTTTGACAATTCTTTAGTTTCAAAGCACACTCTTCATCACACCATATCCCTTTTCCATAGCACACAAGCTTCAATTCAAATTTTAAAAATAGATTTTTTGTGTAACACCACTTGTTGAATCTGATATCACATGTTAATTTCCATTGTTTAGATTATTCTCTTTACATGTATCTCTATTAAACTTATGCAATTGTGCCCTATAATCACACACACCACATTGATTGATTCTCCCCTTAATCCTTTACAACATCCAATATATATTAGAAGAATTTAATTCATGGGGTATGGGTACCTCCAAAATCCTCAAGAATATGATTATGGTCGATCCTGATGGATCAACCCTTTGATATTTCCTTACAAAGTACTGTACTATTTTTGTGCTTGTTACAACTGCCTAGGAAACATAAACTATTCTACTCACATGACTAAACATATTTTACTCACATTATGAGTCATCTTATAATATTTGAATTTTGTACGCTTGGACTTTTTCAAAATTTCAAGTTTAAAACCATTTTTAAAATTTTCCCTCTTTGATTCTCCACTGATATTCCATTTTTTATGAATCCTTATTTAAGTAGGAATATTTTTACTAGTCATATTCTCTTTCTTCTTCCTCCATTTGAGGTCTCTTTCTGTTGCTTTCACTTCTTGCCATGTGGCATGACATGTGAATTTATCATGGCATTATGTATTCATTTTTCTTTCGTCAAATATTTGAGTTATTCCACCCTTTCTTTTTGGTGTTAAGCCTTCCACTGAATTTAAATTATTCTAAATTACAACTGTAGCATCTCTATATTTTTCCTTATAGGTACGTACACATTCATTCAAATAGAGTTGTTGTGAGTGCAATAGAGTAGGTTATTGAAAATCCTTTCGTTGAGTTCCTTGTGATTCCCTAAGGTTGTAAACCTATTTTCAACTCATTATATTTTCCACCAATATAGGATATTTTGTTATACACTATTATTGTTGGAGATATCCTTTTAGGTTCCTTTTCTTTCCCTTATTTCTTCCCACTACATTGTCTTTCCAAATGCCAATTATTAGAAAATATAGAACATCATACATTAAATGAATTCCTCATTTAATAATTTCTCAACTTAGATGTTGATGTAGCTAGAGTCCTTATAATAGCGAGCTTATGGGATTCTCATCACATACTCATGGGGTTTCTCAATCTTCCATAATAGTATAATTTCATGGATACTTTATTTTGAGAGACATTTCTTTTGGACTTCTCAAAAATATTTTCCATATTCTTAGATTTACAAATATTTCTATCTTCATAGAATGAAATATATACCAAATCCTAAAAACAAAAACTTGAAGTATGACCATACATCCCATAGAAATAGCACATGTTATCACCACTTCCTATAAAACCCTTTTTATGTCTATCACAAGTACCTACAAGATTTTTCTTATTTCTGGAACTATTCATAGATCTCTTCCTATCATGCATGAGAGGGGGTTCATCATATCCAATACAAGATTTTACCAAACTAGATGGAATTTGGGATGATAAAATCCTTTCATGTTTTTCTTTTGTAGTAGCATATTTTATTTTTATTTCATTATCACCTGCCAAAGGATAATTAAACAGTATGTCCAAAGCATCCTTAAAACTAGGCTTACCTTTGGAATTATATTTCTCCACTTCACTCTTCACTTATTCCAGATATTCCCATAATTATTGAATCTAATTTACCTTGATTTGAGTTGATCATTATGTTCTCTCTTGAGATTATTCCCACTACTTGTCTCATCTTTTAATTCTATGGATAGATTTTTCATTATGTAAGATTTATCTATTAACATAGAATTCATTTCAGAAACATCATCATTACAACATGAATTTTCCTGTTGTAGCCTCTAATTCTTCTGAAATAGTTCAGATAGCTATGTAGCAAGATCCTCATTTATAGATTTTAGATTTTGAATTTCATCTAAGTTAAAATTATTTCCCTTGTCAACAGCTTTGATTTTTTTCTATTGTTGTAGAAATATTTTATAGTTATTCATCTTGGGAATCATTCTTCTCCATCAGATCAGTAGCCACATTAATAAGAATTTTATTTAAACCTTTTAGCTTGTTGACCTCAATCTCCAGTTCTTGGATCCGGATATCTTAATATTCAATTTTTTCATCCAATTTATGATCCAATTCCATTGTTCAATGTAAAACTTCCACTTTTCGCTCTCTTGGAATTTCTTGATCATCAGTGGTTTCAAAATTACTTAGAATGTCAAGATTTTCACTCATTTTTACATTTTCATAGAGTGAGTCTATCTTTTCATTGTATGATTCATCCAAACCTTTCTTTAGTACCCTATTTGTTTCCTTAAACTGAATCACACTTTTTCCATAGACACTTCCACCCTAAGGAATACCACCTTTCTTCTGCATCTTATTTATAGTTATTCGACATGCCATGGCCCACCAAAATATGATTAGACTAAATCATTAAATTATATAATTAACTGAATTATGTAAGAACAAAGAAATATCATAAAATAATTGTTTGCTCTGATACCAATTGTTATGTCAAAATGGGGCCTAGATTCCCTGAGATGGGGGTGAATCAAGGTATGGATATTCTTTTCAAACATCATCATGCCCCATTGGATCTTAACCTATTTATTACAGGGGTCACTTCTTATGCTCTTTAATGTTAATTTTGATAATATCCTTTCCAATTTAATCTAATGATAATTCATTGAAATTATCGAAATAAAGCAATTATAAGGACACTGAGATTTTAACATGGTTCACCCTCATTGGGCTACATATAAGAAGAATACAACAACAATGTGCCTATTGTACTAAATTCACTAAGGCATGCTACCAATAATGATGTTCAGGCTAGATCACTCCTATGCCCAAGCTCACCGCCTTTACAAAATTTAAGGACACCACACTACTTTCCCAAGAGTCATTCCCCATGTCTCTTTCTCTAGCTCACTACTAGGGGAATGGATCACAGTCTTACTCTTCCTTTTCTCACTAATCTTAGAAGGGATCCACTAACAGTTTATGTATTTTTAGGTCTCTTTATTTCCATGAAAGAACGCATCCTCAACCATAGATAGATTCTCTGTTGAAGTCTCGTTTCACCCATAGATGAAGTCCAATTTTCCACTTGGTTTGTGAAAATTATTTTTTTGGATTCCTGAATCCCCCACGAACATCCTTGCTTTCTTCATGAACTAATATGCACCATGTAGCGTGTGTGATTTGAAAATTACCTCTTCTCTGTGGCCTTCCTTCACTTCCACAGATTGTCTCCCTTCTGTGGTTTCTTCTTACTTCGCGGACCAACCCTTCATTTGTAGGCTATTTTCTCCTCCACAGGCATGTTCAACTTCCACAAACCATCTTCATTTCATGGAGACATTTACTTTTCAAGCTGAAGATCCCCACACATATCCTTTTGTGAACCTATCCCATGAACCAACTCACCCTTCGCAGAATCCTCCTTCGTGACCTCTTCTCCTTCACAGACTCCCTCACGAACATATTTTGGACTTAGCCAAATTTCTTCCCATAGAAATATTTTTTTCTAATGAAAACTACTCTCTAAATAATGATCTGATTAACATTCATTATATAGGAAAATAGATCTGAAAATCACGCTAATCCAATTTATCTAAAGTTTCTATGCAGTACAATGTTCACTGTGTATTGTTCTCCTCTTGCATACCATTCTTCCCTCCACAATCCATGTAACAGAATTTATACTTTGCACCGACCGATCTCTTCTATGAACAAAACCCTTTGTAGCTTCTTGAATCAACATCTCCTATCTTTAAATAAAGAGCCATCCTACAAAATTCCAGCTTTATGTGAACTGCATGCCTTCCTGCAATCCATTTTCATCTTGTGAACTATTTCCTTACGTGATCTGCATACCATGGTTCATGGTCTGCATAGCTCTACTATGTAAAAAATCCTTACTTTTCTGAATTCCTTTATCATTCTACGTACCTCCTTTGTGGTTCCTGAACAGTGTTCCATGGTCTGCGTACTGTTCACTCATACATGGAAAATCCTCCTTTTCCAAAAAGAAAATCCCGATTTTGAGGCCCAAAAATTTGGCAAACACTGGGAAACTGAGCCACCTTAAACATTTTCTTTGGAAATAGAATCCAAAATCATTCTCAGTCATCTGTTATTTTTCAAAAAACACAATCACACCCAAAAACACTGAGATGACGTCTTGAGGGATTTTCCCAACAGTAAGGGACACCTTGATTTAATGATATCATTTTAAATCAGTTATTCAATGTATGAGGAATGCATTGGACTAAGTAAGTGATGGGTGGGGTCCGTTATAGCCCCTCGATGCAACGGTAGGTCTCATGTGACAAACTAGATTGGGTTGTTACACATTTATGGTGTCTTTGACAAGGCCTTGACAGTATGTTTCTGATGTCCAACATTATGAATTCCATCATTATGAAACTAGTAATTGATAATCCATGTGATTATTAAACTAGTAGAATATCTATAGTTTAATTTTGTTTTCATGTGATTATTTCTTATATTATTTAATCATATTTCATTCCTTCCATATTATGATCATGAATATGTTTTAATAGATTTTTTTTAGTTATTCATCATGTCTTATTGTTTATGATAGCTTCTGTTGTATTGTTTAACCGTACGGAGCATCTAAGATCACCCATTTCTTTAGTTTCATTTTTCCACAGGATGAGAATATGTATATTATGAAAGACTTGCAGGGATAATCTAGGAGATTATATGTGTTTTCAATGGTTTTTTTTGTTTTTTTCCATTCAAGTTGTAATTCAAAACTTATTTTTGTATCCAATATTCGAAAGCTACTAAACTGTTTAGTCCTTTGGGATTTGAGTCTTGTATCTATGTCAATGTAATAAAGTGGTGATCCGACTTCTAGCTACTAGGGTCGGGGTCTTATAGGGGGTCTCATTTTTTTCTTTTGGAATATTATTATTTTCAATATTAAATTTCACACACCTCCCTCGTTCGATATCACAATCACTACTTAGAAACCAATACCTGATGCCCACATGGAACGTACATGAAATTACATCTTCATCCTTCAGTGACTCGAGCATTTATCCTTCAACTAACTTCTCTCCTCGTGATGTCCTATGCCCACAATCATTTCCCTCTCCCCATGATCTCATTTGAAAACGATCATACATTAAAGATTTGGATAAATAGTAGTAAATGGTATTATCAACATTTGGAAATTAATTTCTTACTTCCAATTTTTTTAACGAGCAGGCAGACATAGAAAAGTTTTTTGGGCCCTTGTAGTGCCCGACCCACACATCCAGATCCTCATTTTTTTTGGCTTGGACATCACAATTTAACGTCCAAGATTTTTTTATATTATGTAAATATATATAATATTATTATTAAATATTAAGATAAATATATTTCCATAAATATTTGATGAAGATAATTGTAATATATAAATATATATATTTAGTATATTTATTAATATTTTTATATATTAATATTATATCTTATATATATATATATAAGAAAATATTAAAATAGAGATGGGGGGTTTAGCCTACAGTTCTCTTCATGGGTGCGCCTTCTTCAATAGTATACAGGGAAAGTTTGGCTCAATGGTCACTCGACAACACATGGCTCATAGTGGGAATGAGTCGGTGACCATCTCTGATGAGTGTTGTGGCAGTTGTTGTTCTGACTTCTCGTACCTCAACAAACGGTCGATCGGTGACTAACTTCTTGTTTGAGCACACACTGAGTCGAGGTTCACCCCTATAGTTCAGCTTCCTAGTCCAACATCTATAGAGCTCTTCAATGTGGAGGTGGGTATTGCTTCCACAAGTGGTCGGTGAAGTTTAAAATGTGGTAGCACGAGAGCTTTGGTCTAGATATAACAATGAATAATCATAAGAATATGGTTTATTTATACCTGTCATGGTGAATCTGGTAAGGTGAACATCAAACTTTGTGAATCTGGAGCATCTCGATGACACGAGTTTTTTTATTTAAATGGGGTTTTGAAAAAGAGAAATTATAGAAAAGGGTAGGGTTTCAATTATTTTTAAAAATGAGTTCAGAGATGCGTGAACCCCGTTCACGCCTCTTTGATGCGGAGATATGCATAAATGGGGTTCTGCATCCTTCGTAGACGTGATAAAAGATTCGTGAACCCAATTCACACATCTTCCCTTGCCAGGAAGAGTGAATGAGGTTCACGCATCCTTTATGAACATTATGAAGGATGCATGAACCCCGTTCACGCATCCAACAGAAAGATTTAATTTTTTAGTTTTTTTTGTATTTTTTATTTTTTTTATTTTGTTTTGTTTTGTTTATATAGATAAATATATATAAATATATATAAATATATATACATATAAAGAAAACAAAATATTTCAGCAGAATTTATCTGCTATTTAATATCCAGTAGTACTGTCATTACAACTGTCAGGATTCTAACAGAAACCCTCACCCAATGCTCTTTTTTATAAGAGGGCTTTCCTTGGAAATCATTCTGCATTTCTGATGTGGAATTCAGGTACTCCCTTTCTTGCGCAGAACATTCTGCATTTCCAATGTGGGATTCTATTTCAAGTACATGACTTTAAAAGACTATAAAATACAAACTATAATACCAATATAAATGAAACATAAAACATGAATTAAACATATAAGAAATAGTTGAAAGGGAGAAGAATTTCATAAAAAATGTTGATGAAAAATAATTTATAAGCTTTCAGAACCACCAACATGAAACTTAAAAATGTTTACGTGGCTTTAAAAGCCTATAAAATACAAAATATAAAACCAATATAAATGAAAATTAAAATATGGATTAAACATATAAGAAATAGTTAATAATTAATTAGTTAATTAGAAATAAAATTGTCAATTAGTTAATAATTAATATAATTATTAATTATTAATTACCAATATACAATAATTAATTAGTTAATTAGTAATATAATTATATAATAATTAATTAGTTAATCACTAATATAATTATTAATTAATAATTACTTAGTTAATTAGTAATATAATTATTAATTATAATTATTAATTATAATTATTAATTATTAATTATTAATTATTAATTAGTTAATTAGTAATATAATTATTAATTATAATTATTAATTATTAATTATATAATAATTAATCAGTTAATTAGTAATATATTTATTAATTATAATTATTCATTATTTATTATATAATAATTAATTTGTTAATTTGTAATATAATTATTAAATATAAAATAAACAAATTATTAATTAGTAATATAATTAGTAATTATAATTATACATTATAATTATTAATTATTAATTATATAAAAATTAAAAAGTTAATTTGTAATATAATTATTAATTATATAATAATTAATTAGTTAAGTAGTAATAAAATTATTAATTATAATTAGTAATATGATTATTAATTATAATTAGTAATTATTAATTATATAACAATTAATCAGTTAATTTGTAATATAATTATTAATTATAATTATTAATTACTAATATACAATAATTAATTAGTTAATTAGTACTAAAATTATAAACTAATTAAGTAGTTAATTCGTAATATAAGTATTAATTATACAATAATTAATTAATAATATAATTATTAACTATAATGATTATATTATTTTTATTAATTATTAATTATATTTATCAATTATTAATTATATACTAATTAATTAGTTAATAAGTAATATATTTTTTAATTATATTTATTAATATAATTACTAATTATAATTAGTAATTAGTAATTATATAATAGTTAATTATTTAATTAGAAATATAATTATTAATTATAATTATTCATTATATTTTTCTAATTTTTAATTTTTAATTATTAATTATATATAATAATTAATTAATTAATTAGTTTTATAATTATTAAATATATAATAAATAATTAGTTAATAAGTAATATAATTATTAATTATAATTAGTAATATTATTATTAATTATAATTAGTATTATAATTATTAATTATAATTATTTATTATTAATTATAAAATAATTAATTAGTTTATTACCAATATAATTATTAATTTTTAAAAATTAATTATATAATAATTAATTAGTTAATTAGTAATATAATTATTAATTATATAATTAATAATTACAATTATAATTAAAAATTATATTACTAATTAACTAATTAATTATTTTATAATTAATAATTATATTACAAATTAACTAATTAATTATTAATAATCAATAACTAATAACTATAATGAATAATTATAATTATTTGTTATATTACTAATTTACTAATTAACTAGTGAATTATTATATAATTAATAATTATATTACTAATTAAATACTTAATTAGTATATAATTAATAATTATATTACTTATTAACTAATTAATTATTATATAATTAATAATTATATTACTAATTAACTAATTAATTATTATATAATTAATAATTATATTAGTTATTTATTATTATATAATTAATAATTATATTACTAATTAATTATTATATAATTAATATTGATATTACTAATTAAATAATAATTATATAATTAATAATTATATTACTAATTAACTAATTAATTATTAACTATTTCTTATATGTTTAAATCATGTTTTAATTTTCATTTATATTGGTCTTTTAGTTTTTATTTTATAGGCTTTCAAATCCATGTACTTTAAATGTTTTTAAGTTTCAAGTTGGTGGATTTCAAAGCTTATAAATTATTTTTCATCAACATTTTTTACGAAATTATTTTTATTTTTAACTATTTATTATATGTTTAATCCATATTTTATGTTTCATTCATATTGGTCTCATGGTTTTTATTTTATAGTCTTTCAAAGCCATGTAATTGAAACATTTTTAAGTTTCAAGTTGGTGGTTTTGAAAGCTTATAAATTATTATTCATCAACCATTTTTACGAAATCTTTTTTATTTTCAACTATTTCTTATATGTTTAATTCATGTTTTAAGTTTCATTTATATTGGTCTTATAGTTTGTATTTTATAGTCTTTCAAAGACACATACTTGAAACAAAATCCCACACCAGAAATACAGAATGTTCTACACAGGAAAGGGAGAACCTGAATCCCACATCGGAAATGCGGAATGATTTTCTGGGTTTTCTCTATTATAAAAGGGGGCTCTGTGTGAGGGTTTCTGTCAAAATCCAGACTGTTGTAATGATAGTACTGTTGGATATTAAATAGCAGAAAAAATTTTCTGAAATTTTTTGCTTTGTTTTTATATATATATATATATCTATTATATATTAAAAAAAAAAAAAACAAAAATATTTTTTAAAAAAAAATAGTTAAAAAATAACAGTTTCTGTAGGATGCGTGAACCTCGTTCACACGTCCTTCATCAACTTCGTGAAGGATGCGTGAACGTGGTTCACACAACTTTCAGCACACCTATGATGTGTGAACCCCGTTAACGCATCATCTCGGGATCAGTGATGAGTGAATGAGGTTCACACATCTCCAGACCCATTTTTTAAAATAATTGTAACCCTATCCCCTTTGGATGTTTTTTTATCAAAAAACTCATTTATAAAAAAAAACCCTCGATGGAACTCAGGTGTTCCATAGCTCATACATAGGTCATCCTTCCCAGTGACCAGTGGGAACAACATCTGGGATTTCCGTTGGAGTCCGGTTCGCATCGAGATTGGGAAGAGGAGGTGAAGTGGTTGATGTCACCATTTGGAGTTCACTGTAGGATAACAGTGGGGTGAGGTAAGGTGGGGAAGCTATGGTGATTTGTGGTTGGGAGAGGAGGAATGTGTGGTAAGGTAGCTCACGATCTGTAGACGACCCTGATATGGGTGCTGCTACAATACTGCATAGTAAGGTGATTTGGGGTTAGTAGACTGACCATGGTGTAGTTGGTGTACTGACAAAAACATGTAGTTTTCTTGCAGATAAATAAAAAATAAAAAAATAGTTAATTATTTACCGAATATAAAATATATAAAAAATGTAAGCACATTAATAAGTAATTATTTACAAAAAATAAAAAATTAATACATTATTTATAATAAAATATAACCATTAAAAATTTTTTCATTAAAAAACAATTGAAAATAAAATAAATAAAATAAAGAAAGAAAATAATAATTTGATTACAAAAAAACAATTAAACCACTAGTAAATTATTTAATTTTAAAAAAATAATCTATTGATTTGACACTTAAATTAAACAAAAACATAAAATAAAAAAATTATTATTTTGCATTAAAAAAAAATATAAATTAAAGAATTTCATGAAAAAAAATTATTATTATAACTGATTTATATAAAATGACATAATTAATAAAAGAATTAAAATAATTAAATAACTGATAAAAAAATATATAAAAAAATTTATATTGGAGAAACATAAATTATTACAAGCAATTCATTTAATTACAAATAAATTACAACATAACTAAAATAAAAAAATAAATTGAGATTAAAACATTAAAACTGAGTGTAAATAATTAAATGACAGATTATCATCAATTAAAACTAATTCAAAAAAAAACTGACAAAAAAATACAACTTATTATAATGAATGATGTGGGAAACATTAAAAAAATAAGAGGCACATCAAATTACTTTTAGATACTAATCCAAACATGGAGATAATCACTGGATTACTGTGAAGAATAATATTAATTACGTGAGTTTAAGTAAGAATATGTTATTAGACGTTGGTGGAGAGAATGTGGCATGTGTAAAAGGTTATATAGATTTTAGTTTTTATTTTGATAGAGGTAATATGAAATCTCAATCTAGTTTTTCTATTTTACGTATTTGGTGGACCTATGTAATTACTTGACCCCAGTAACCCGAAGTCGGTGCCTTACATTATTATATTGGCATAGATATAATGAATCAAATCCTAAAGGAACAATTAGTTCAAGAGTTTTGAAGAACTACATAAATATAAGGTACCCATTTAAAATTGAAATTTGAAAATAGAATATAATACCTAAAAAAACAAATGAATTGCCTTATTGAAATCTCCTTGAATGATATCTTCTTTATATCCTGGGGAAAGGAAAAAAATAAAGATGAACTCAAATGCTCATTAAGGGTTACGTACAATGAAAGCTATCATGAATCAATAAATAATAATTAATATGGAATGCTAAATAATTGAAAAAAAATGTGATTTAAATAACATGACTGCATGAATAGATAAAGTATAATCAATATGGAATGATAAATAACCGAGCACACATGCAATTTAATAAACAATCTAATAATGAAATGTATCTAGAGATTACACCATTATAAAAATATCATGGAAAATAATAACTGAATTCTGAATGAAGAGAATTCTTAATTATTGGATGTCATGTTTCCCAGGTATATGATACCTCTTTCATCAAGATCTATCCTCAATACTCTTTAAAAATGAAGGGTAGAAACCCATTTAACTAATGTTCGTGAATCGAGTTATCCCAAGAGACTACTAATGCAACTAGGGGTTATCTATAACCAGGCCCCACATGTGTCTTGCATGTCTAAATCATTCCTCATATATTCGATAATCGATTTAATTTATAAAAAATGTACATTATGACCAAATATCTATATTGAGTAAAAAATAAATATTTATCAATTTTTCTCTAGATAAAAAAATAACATTCTATGTTGAACACCATGCATTGAAATGATATATGGTTTAAAAAATTAACATTTCCATGATAATTAATATGAATATTCAAGATAAATTTTATGTACATTGATCAAAAGAAAATGAAAATTTCCAGGGAAAGTTATTTAATATGAAAATAAATAAAGTTAATGTTAATACTATCCTTGATCAAAATAATCATAAACCTTTGAGAGGAAGAATAAGGATGATATCAATTTAACATATCCTTCATAAACCAGATATAAAATAAATGGTTGTTGTCATTTTTGAATATAAATACAATAAAAATATCTTTAACAATATTCCTATTGAAAATATCCTTTTCATTTTGAAAATAACTTTTTAAAACATAGACAAATTTTAAAATACTTTTTTTGAAAATCACCTTTAACTAATAATAATTTACATAATATTATGGAAAAAATCATAAAAAATATACTTTTAAACATTCAAATAAAGCTTCAATGAAATGTCAGTCACGATGGAAGGTAATTTTGTACATGATGTATAATTTAAAAAGAACATTCCTTTTGAATTAAAAAAACATTAGAAAAGTACATTGTTTTGAAAATTAAAGGAATGTTCCTTTTAAAATATTTTGTAGAAAGTAAAACACGGGTAAAAATTTGTTTAATGTACGATTTTTTAAATGGTTAATTTTTTTTGAAACCATTTTTATAAAACATGGTCTTTGATAAAAAATAATTTATGATCAAAGAGAGAAATAAAGTCATATTTTCTTAAAAAAATTTCTCAATAATTTTAAGTACCAAAGAGTGAAAAAATTGTACTATTAGTTAAAAATATAATGAATAAATAGTGTAGGAGAAAATGAAATGGGTTTATCAGACAGTGGTCAAATAATTTCTAAAAATAGAAATACAAGTATAAATGATCTTGATTAAAATTAGATTGGGAAATAAACCCTTAAAATGATCATAACATTGATGTGGGAATTAATCAAGGAATCAATTATGTGTATCAACTATAAATTGACATAAAACAAGTGGAAATAAAACATAAGATAATAAGAAGTAATTATATACATAATCATATAATATCAATGACAATGAATAAGTAATATAAACCATTGAGAGGAAATTAAGTTATGAATTTTTTTAAAACATGGTAATTTTCAATTCAAGTCAATTAGGATGAAATAAATAAAATTGAAACATAAAATACAATCAATTATTAATTAATCATGATATAACATATCAAAGGGGCAGTATATATACCATATAAAAGAAATTAGGTGCATAACATTACAATATGTCTTAATGAAATGATATTGGGATGAAATCCCTTACCTCACACTTCTTTTTAGTTGAAAGTTATTTAACATATTTTATAGTGGTTTTAAACATGTTATTAACATATAAAATAAACATTTTAATATTTATAATATAATATATGATCTTCATAAGGAATATTATTATCCATTCTTTAGTGATCCATCATTATTTTCATTATTTCGAGTGTTCAATTCCTTGTTTTCTCAATCATTGTTTTTCATAGTTCTTTTGGTCATTGTGCATATTATATAGTTTAATCATCATAAGAATAATATTCATGAAATAATTACCATATTTGTAACACCCCACAATTTTAAAAATAAATTGAAAGGAATAAAAAAATTATTAGATACTTATAACTAGCCTTTAAACATAATTTTTCTACTTCTATGATTTGAATTTCAAAAAACGACCATCTATAGTTGTGATTAGTAAGTTATTTAGAGTCTGATAGAACCAAATTGTTTTTTGGTGAATAATAACATACCCTTTTGAATAATAATATCAATAGTAGTATGACCCATATAAATATTAAATCAAATTATTATTTTATTTTCTTATGTTTATAAGATAATGAGATCTGGATTAATTTTTCATGTTGATATAAAATCAATTATTTTTTTAAAGTTGTTTTTTCGAATAAAGTATTATTTTATTTAAAAATTAAATTAGTATTATTTATAAATTATTTTTAAAAAATGGAGTTCATTTTTATATTCTACATGTCGAAAAATGGTCAGGGTGAATTTTTTGGTTTTTTTCTGAGATTCTTGAATTTTTGATGAAAAGTAAAATACGGTAAAATACCATATATACAAATTATCAGTTAAATACACTATTTGTGACATTATTACTAATTTAGTCCCACTTGTTTCGACCTCACATTCTCTCTTTACTATTTTGATCATAGGAATGAAGATTATTCATAGTTTTGGACAAAAATATTAAAATAATGATTAAAATAATGTAAAATCCCTCCTATCCTCCACTATGAATAACACCCTCATTATCCTCTTATTCTCACACATCTCAAGCCTTGAAAATTGTCTATGTTCTACCAAATCCACTCCCCAAGGCTGTTACCCATGACTAAGAACTTTTTGTCTCACCAAAAGTCCAAAACCAAAGGCCTTAAGGAGGATCTCAAGGAGAAGAGATCAAGAGGTAAGAATCCTCTTCCTTTTTCATGTGTTTTCTTTTCAATTACTTTATTTTATTATACTCTCTTCCCCTCCCCTTATCCAGTAGGTATTAAATCTCCAAAATCTTATATATTCTTTATTTTATCATTCTCGTGTAAAAAATTAATCATCTTTCTTTCTCTCCTCTTCCTCTTATTCTAAAAAAATAAAAACATCATTCTTAATGCGTCGTTTACCAAAATTGTGGATGATGTGCTTTCAATTTCAATTAATTTCATAAAATCTGATCATAAAACCATTTTAATGGTTGAAACCTAATTTAAATTGTATTATGTAACCTATTTTATGTTTTTTAATTAACTTCTATTCATTACATTAAATTATATAATGAAACAAGTTTATGATTATCGAGGAACCACAAAAAATGATCTAAATAGATATCATTAATGTTATATCTAATGATTCATCATCATATGTGAAAAAAAATTATTTATGGTATCATTATATATTATGGAAATACATGAATAAAGTTTTATTCCACTTCTAGAATTTTTTTTCCATACGATAAGAAAATCAAATACAAACCGACCATGGAAATCATGTAATGAATGCACCTGAAACAATGGAAGGAACAAAATAATAATAACTAAAGGGTGAAATAATGTTATAAAATGATCACATAAGGTGTTTTAAACATGAAAATGTTTCTATAAAATACTAATAACACTCTTTTAACCATTATATATGAGTTTTAAACAAGTTTTAAGTAAGACAAACCTGAGGTAAGGGAATTCTTAATGGAATTTCTATTCTTTGGGTTAGCCATCTACCTTCATTAATTATGTGGTTTTAAGATCATTTATGTGATTATTGTTTGTTTATATTATGTTTTATTATGTGTATTTAGAGTTTATACACATATTCCTTTCATTCTATTTATTTTCATATCAATTATATCTTATTTGTAAGGGACTTTTCTTATAAAATCCTCTTTTAAACATCTAGTTTTACAACATTCAAAAGAAATGTTTTATGCAATTATTCATGTTGGATGATTATGTTCTGGCTCTTGGGAATTATTTATTATGAAGGGTGAGACCAATATCTCCCTCTAATGAATTGGGTATATGTAATTTGGAGGTTGGACGTATGGTTACTCCAAGTGTAACTGCAATGGTTACACAATAAAGTAGCTGTGAGGGTTACATTGTAAGGTAGCAATGAGGGTTACAAATTATAAGGCAACTGATAGAGTTACAATATCATGTATGTAATTCCCAAAGATACCGTTGTGGTTCTATTTAAGTTCTATATGTTTTGTAAAAATCTCATGGAAATATCAAGTTTCACAAAGTAAGTTTATATTGGTGATAAGTATGTATTTTTGGAAATGATTTCATACATTCAAGTATTCCTAGACTAATTTTTTCTTTCCTTATTTTTATATCCCATACTGAGCTATTTGTGATCATCCCATGTTTTTAAATGATTTTTCATAGGTTATAAGGATATGTAAGACAAATAAGGAATCCTAGTTAAATGTTATGAGGATTTGTCGAAGAAAACAAGTTTTATTTGAAAAAATTTATATTTATGAAGAAATGGAAGCTGTTTTTTGGGTATCTGCATTGTATAAATGTGTAATGTTATGTATGTGTTATATCCCAATTCTCTAAAACTATAAACATGAAAGGATCCTCAATATTAATGGAATTGAGTTCATTACTAAAATTCAATATTATGTAATGTAATAAGTTTGTGTCCTTATAATATTTATACATATATTACAATTTTAAGATCATTTATGAAATATGGTTTTGAGAATGAAGTATGTTATGATCATGGAGATGGTAGGTCATAATATGCATGATTAACGTTTCAATTTTTCAATGATCATCATGAAAAATAGGTAATTGATATTTTATAATTAAATAATGATAATAATATAATTAATACTATTTTAATTTTTTAAATATACTTAGATATATCATCCATGTGGTGTGGTGATGAAAATAGAGTCACATCATTTCATGAAGGCAGTAATCCACACGTACACGAATGACATTATAATCTTTCATTGAGTGAAAAGGTAAGAAAAAATTGATATATATTATCTTTTATGAATGATAAATATGCAATTAATATCATAATTATGTAATTTATGTCACACATAGTCATTAACATTGTCTTTATCACATTCCATGTAGAGCAATAGTAAAAACAACTCACATAACATTGTATGGCAGTAGTCTACCATAAAAACAAGAGACATTATCGTATAATTACAGAATGGAAAGTAAAAAAGGTATATATGATATAATGAATGAAAGAATAATTTTGTAATAAATTTCATATATATACTTTATATCCATCATCATACCTAACCAAGAAATTTGGTAATGAAAAAATGAATTACATCAGTTCGTGAGATAGTAGTGTCATGACCCATCCCCTAGGGCTTGTGTCGTGACTACGCCAAGCCCTCCTTCTATAGGATAGGGGTTGGTGACTTTCACATAAAAGACATATCCCTAAAAGGGGAAGGCATTGCCTTTAAACCTGTAAAAACTCACAACCCAAGAACACAATAAGAAGCAACCACAAAGTAAAACTGTAGTAGTAAAAGTGTGTACTGAAAGCAAAGGGGGCCGGAATACAAGCCCAACTGAAAAGTTACAACTAAAACTGAAAACATAAAATAGATCCTGTGATCGTTCACCAAGGATCCTACCTGAAGGGTAGGTACAACTTGTCTCCACTACTCTCCATGTCGACTGTCACTATCATCCACTATCAGGTCCTAGCTCCTTGAGTCCTAGTCAAGGCTGCCCGTCATTTTCATAAGACACAACAAGGTGAGGGTGAAGCTCGTGCAGGGGTGAGTATAACAATACCCAATAGGGACCCCAAGACCCCCGAAGGTCTCTCGGAATTCCATATAAGAATAACATAAATGTGATCTCAATCAAAAAGAACAGATCAATAGACACAACTCAAACCAGGTATAAATTAAGTACAGTAGTACAAATGATTAGTCGCAAGGTTGGACCATCTTACTCTATCAAGAGGAAATGCTACTGACCCTCACAGGATCGATAGGTACTAACCCCCACAAGACCCACATAAGATTTATAGGTACTGATTCACAAAGAATTGCTGGGTGTTTATTCACACAGAATCGATGGGTCCTGATTCACACAGAATCATTGGGTGCTTTTTCACATAGAATCGCTGGGTGATGATTCACATAGAATCAATGGGTGCTGAGTCACAAAGAATTTCTCTTCATTTTTAATGTCTCAGCCAGTCACATGATTCCTGCTCATAGTACGGTTGTTTCTGGAAGACACCACTCCTCAAGCCATCATCCGTATTTCAATAGGAACGAAGTCCCACGTAGAAGTTACTCAATGATCTGTCACATCATAAGGGTTCCAACACAACATATGGCGCATCAACCAGACGTCGGGTTTTTAAGTTATTAGCACTTTAGTGCTGAGGGCCCGGTTACCTTCAAAGTCGATCCAACCCGACCATACTCCAACATTCTCCAAAACTCTCATGGATTGTCTCAAAAGGACCGTCTCACTAAAAGGATCCCAGTGTCATAGATGGTTTGTCAAATGGATGTCTAGTTCGCAAGATACAGTCATTTAAGCGTATCTGGGCCCGAGAGGGGTCCGACTCGGCCCGAACTGGCCTGGACTGGCCCAGTTGGCTTGGTTCGCGGCGGGCTCGGCCCACTAGGCCACGGACTGGCCCGACCCGCTGGTTGGGTGCGGCCCGCCGGGCAGTCCAGACCACTGGCTGGAATGACCCACACGGGGGTCCCGCGGTCTGCCTCCCAAACGGATCAAATGATCTTTCTATTTATTAAAGGGCAGCACGAGGTGGCACTCCCTCATCACTCGTAGCACTTGCAGGGAGCTGGTCTTGGCCTTTGTTGTGGCTTTGTAGTCGCGGCTCGTTCATCGCAGTGCATGACGACGCGCCACCTCCCGCCTCTGCGGTCGGCCGAGTGTTGGCTGCCCCTTCGGGTTTGATGTAGCGCCGCCTTCACTACAGGCACCAGTCACTAGGGTCGTCACGCCGGTAGAGCTTCTGTGGGCCATCAGTTGAGTTTTGGTGGTCCGTTCTTCCTTCCAGATGCGCCTACGGTCCTCCCGGGATAACGCCGTCGTTGTGCACCTCTTGGTTTCAAGGTTCTATCAAGTTGGAACAACTCACCTCCATATAATGTAATGAAAAATATAGCGGTGGAGGGTCTGGGCCCTGTTTGTTTGGCCCACGCCCTCTGTTTTAGCATTATAACAAGTTGGAGTAATTTATACATCACATTAAAATAATGATAAACCCCTTTGAAAATACCCTGCAATGACCACCCTCAAATTCAAGAATGAGAAAAAGAATTGTGGGAATTTTTGGAATTAAAATATAACCCCTACCTCAAGATTCTTTGGAGATGTCGCGGTGGTGGAAGAAGATTCTACTTTCAATGAAGCCTTCAACGTTCTTCGATCCCGGTTCGTTTCCGCCCGAGCTTCAGTCTCCATCAGTGGAAGGTGTTGCATCACTCCACCAGAGGTTCCTCACTTGATGAAGTTGTGCAAAAAACTCTACCCCAAGCCCCATTTAAATAGAGGGGGAAAGGGTGAGTAACACACTGAGGAATTAATGAGGTTTATTAATTGACGTAAATAATATGCCACATTAGTTACACGATGAGTAGTTACACAACCAAAGTGTAACTGGGAATTTAATATCCCATATTAAATATATTACTACCTATACAGTCCCCGCCACCACCACTCAACAAGTGGAGGAAAGAAAAAAAAAGAATAAAATAAAAACCTCTATGTTATTTTATTATTTCTTTAAAAGTCACAAAAACTAACTTTTTCACCCGACCAACTGCGGTCGAAGTTAAGCCTCCCATAAATGAATCCCAACACTGTGGATTCAATGGTGCCCTCAGATTTTTAATCTGAGCACCAGTTCAAAAGATAGAAAATGCCACCAGCGCGTTTACTGAATGTACTATAAAAAAGATCAAAAATCCATTCTGGGCACACCGAACCTCAGAATCACGCACCGTTAATTTTAGCAGACTCGTAATAATCCCAAATAATTTTAAAAAAAATTACATGGAATTTTTGGGTAATTACATTCTACCCACCTTAGGGATTTTCATCTCTAAAATATACAACAAAACTAGGGGAACGAATGGGGGTACTGAGCACGTATCAGAGCCTCCTTCTCCCATGTGCTCTCCTAGAGATTCTCATGCTTCCAACGAACTCGTACTAGAGAAATCATCCACCCACAAAGGGACCGCTCCTGTTGATCCTCTATCTCCACCGGGAACTCCACAAACGTCTCCCCATCTTTGATGTACAACTCTCCCCAGTCGATAAGGTGTGATGGATCATACATGTATCTACTCATCTACGACACGTGGAAAACATTATGCACCCAGTGCATCTATTGTGGAAGAGTTAGACAGTACGCCACCTCGCCTACTCTGCTAAGAATCTGGAAAGTTCTGATGAACCTCGAAGATAGATTGCCGCCCCGGCCAAAACTTCGTAATCCTTGTTGAGCTGAAACCCATAGGAAGAAATGGTCTCCCTCCTCAAACTCCAAGGGTTTTCATCTCCTGTTAGCATAATACTTTTGCTGGTTCTGTACATTCTTCATCTACTCTTGGATGATCTGCACCTTCTCTGTGGTTTTCTACACCAACTCTGGACCCATAAGTGTTGACTCCCCTAGGTCTGTCCAACAAAGAGGTGATCTTCATGGTCATCCATACAAGGCCTAAAATAGATCCATGCTAATGGTGGAGTGATAACTATTTTTTTAAGAAACCTTCACTAGGGTAGCTAGTACTCCCAACTGTGGAAAAAATCAAGGACACAAACACGAAGCATGTCCTCGACGAGTGTTTGTATATTCCGCTCTATCTGACTATCTGTCAAAGGATGGAAGGCGGTGCTCAAGCGTTGTTGAGTCTCAAACACCTCCAACAATCCCTTCCACAAACAAGATGTAAAATGTGCATCGTGATCTGAGACAATGGACGATGGCACCCTGTGTAGCCTTACAATCTCCTGTACATAGAAAATTCCCAAGCACTCTACTGATCCCTACTCTTGGATGGGTAGGAAGTGAGCCAACATGGTGAGTCGGTCAATGATCAACCAGATAAAATCGTGGTCCCTGGACATACGTGGTATCACTATCATGAATTCTGTGGAGATACCATCCCACTTCCACTCCGGTACCTCACATACCTGTGCTAAGCCTGTTGGTACCTGATGCTTGACCTTCACTTGCTGACAAGTGAGGCATTAGGATACAAACTATGCCACTGCTTTCTTTATCCCAAGCCACCAGTACTGATACCGGAGGTCTTGGTACATCTTTGACA
The DNA here is from genome assembly GCA_963277665.1 of Viscum album. Classification (NCBI taxonomy): domain Eukaryota; kingdom Viridiplantae; phylum Streptophyta; class Magnoliopsida; order Santalales; family Viscaceae; genus Viscum; species Viscum album. Next base: position 1,106,322,384 of record OY728128.1, on the reverse strand, counting down.
CTCCAGGATATACCGCTAAATGGGATGTATGAAACTCCTTGAACACCTCCTCCCGTAGTGTCATAGGTACCATGGTGCATCCTCTAAAGAGAACTACGTGCTCCCACCTTTAGAAAATCCCTTTGGAGCCTATCCTACGGATATTTGAGCATGTTGGGACTTATAGTCAACGTTCTCAAGCTGTGCCTCCCGAAATCACTGAAGAAGTGGGGGAGTTATAGTTATGGATTGGAGGTAAGTTGCTCCATCTCTATCCACGAAGGATATCTTCAATGCGGCTAGCTGCTTTGTCTCCTCACTCAGTAGCTATAGACTAGACCTCCTACTAAGTGCGTCTACTAATAATTTTCCCTTCCCATGAGTATAGGCTATCTCAAAGTCATAGTCTTGGAGGAACTCTATCCATATTCGTTATCTCAGGTTAAATTCCTATTGTGAGAAAAAATACCTGAGAATCTTGTGATTAGAGTAAATAGTAAATCATTCACCCATCAAGTAGTGCCGCCACATCTTCAGTACAAAGACCACTACTGATAACTCTAGGTCATGGGTATAATATTTTTACTCGTGTTGTCTCAAATTACATGATCCATATATGATCACCTCTCACTCATGCATTAGGACACAACCTAGTCTAGTCCCTGATGTGTTGCAGTAGACTACATACCAAATGCCATCTTCTGGTAGCCTCAAGATGGGGGCACTCGTCAATATCTGCCTTAGCTCCTAAAAAATCTTCCAGCACTTCTCCAGCCATAAGTAAGGATTCACCTTATTCATCAAGGCTGAAAAGTGTGCCTCTACCCTAGAGAAGTTAGGTACAAATCTTCGGTAGTACCTAGCCAATCCCAGGAAAGTCCACACCTCGGTCACACTTATGGGTGGATCTCAAGCAAGCACTGCCTCTATCTTCACCAGATCTACTATGACTCCAGCCTCTGAGATAACATTCCATAGTAAGTGGAATTCCCATATCCATAATTAGAACTTTGAGAGCTTTCCATAAAGCTGGTGCTCTTAGAGTGTATCCAGAGCTATCTGCAGGTCCGTGACAAGTAGATCGTTGTACATACGAATGATGATTTTGTAACCCTAATGGAAGTGGATGTGGTTGTAGGTCCTGACCTTAACATAAAAAAATATCATTATATGGATGATATTGAGGTTATTATATCATCATGTTTTAAAATTAATTGAATTAGCTAGAGGAATAAATTAAATATAAATGTTCGTTGAAGAACATTACCTCTTCTTCAGGTATCTTTATTAGTTATGCATCAAAACCTTTTTAGTTTGAATTTGTGACAAAAATAATGTTTCTAAGATGAGAGGAGGTAAGTTTAGAAGTTATTTGGATAGGTTTTTTTTAACCAAAATGGTTTTAAGGTGTGAAGATGTGAGAATAGGGGTTGACTTTATAGATGAGGTGAGTGGCACACCTATAATTGTTTGAAATGAATGAATTCTACCCATGTTTTTATCATGTCACTATGATCCAATAATGGACCATTATATAGAATATAAGGTTTAAGGTATAAATATGTCCATAAAAAAGTTTTTATACAAGTTTTTCGGTAATTTCAACCCTTATCTTTTTAGTTTAACCCTCTGGTAAATTTATTTTAACCTTAACTGTGGTAATTAATATTTATTTTTTTTACTATTATTTTTAGTAAAAAATTATGTTTACCTTATTTGATAATATAAATTATTTTGATTCAAAATATATAATCCTCTTTTAAAAATTCAATTTAAATAATTTCAAAATGTTAATTTAAAATTAATCCTGAAGACGCGATAAAAAGAGGATTTTTAAGGATAAAATGATCAAAAGTTTATAATGTTTTTATAAAATCATTTTACATGAAAATTATTCTAATGAACTAAATTGGGTTAATTTATATAAAGTTTAACTAATTTAACTTTAATAAAAATTCAAAATATAATTTAAAATTATAAATTATTTAAAAAAAAGTATTTTTCAATTAAAATACTTTATTTTTCACTATTTATTGAAAAATTTAACATTTCAGATAAATAAAATAAAATCACCCTAAGATAATTTTTATATGATGATAAAAAATGAAGTTTATTTTTTGAAATAAAATTTTTAGAAGTGGAAAAATTTAATTTTATTTTATCCGCAGAGAGAGTGACTAAACCTCTTTTTATAAAAATATAGGTTTTTAGAAAAAAATTCTTTGAAATGATTCTTATTTTATTTCTAATATAATAGATAACCATAATATTTATATTTTAGTTAGTGTTATTGAAACCAAACAAAATAACTTCTAGATTATATTTTCCATTTATAAAAAATATTTTAATAGATTATTTTCATTTAAACTTTATATTGTGTACATCACAAGCTATCAATTGAATTAAATTTATTCTAAAAGAAATATGTTGTAATTTATTTGGATGTTACATTATCTCCTCCTTCAAAAATTTAGTTCTCAAAATTTTATGGAAATTACTTTCTAATTAGATGATGGTAGTTCTCCTTTATAACATCCTCTGGTTCCCACGTCCCCCCCTCCATATTTTAATTTCTTCAATTTACATTTACTAGACAATTCATCTAATTCCTCATTAATTTCTCTCTGGTATCTGGAATATGGATTGTTTTTTAACTGTAAGATAAATTTTCTTCCAATTCAATTTTATCAAAGGTGATCACATGTGTTTTTTCTAGAATAGACTACCTTTACAATGATATATAAAATACATAATTTACTTTTTATATACATGGTGTAATTTTCAAATGATAAGAAAAAAATCCAATTATTTGATGTATTTCATAGGGTAAGTTGTACATAAGGCCCATTTTCCCTTTTTTACCGAACCTTATAACACTCTTCCATGTATTTACATACAATAAAACATGATCTTACACTTAGAATTCCAAATAATTCCTCTGATTATAGGATAACCTCTTTTTTCCTACATTGAGTTGCTTTATTATGAGCCTGAATAGCCTTTACCTTTATTGTTATCTCTTCAACAAGTTCTAGGCATACAATTTTCCTTTCACCAACTTCATTCCATCATGTTGGTGTATGAGAACTCTTTCTATATAATGCTTCATATAATGACATTTGAATACCTTAATGGAATCATTGTTTACTGTAAAACTATACCAAAGGTAAATAATGATCTCACATACCTTGAAAGGAATGTGAGAATGACCTCAAAATGTGTTGTATTGTATGAATTTTACTTTCAGGATATCCCTCAGTTTGAGGATGTTATGAAATGCTCAAGTAAAGTTCATTATCAAGTGCCTTCTAAACACTCTTCCAGAATTTCGAGGAAAACATTTATTAATATCAGACACAATTAAAAGAGGTACGCCATGAATTTTTTAATCATCATTAATATTTACCCTTGTGAGGATCAAAAGAGGTAAATCCAATCTAATTGAGAGGAAAAGTGTAGGTTTCATTATACAATCAATGATAACCCATATAGCATAGTTATTTTTAAGATAATTTTTTTATTCTAGTGAAAAATACTATATAAATATCATTCCATTTCAACACAATAATTGGACAAAGTTGCATGACTCCTCTAGGATGCTGTCTCACTGCTTTCACTTATTGACAAACCAAACATCTTGACACATAACAAAAAATTTCCCACTTCATGTTTTGATACAAGGAATGTTCCCTCAAATATTATACGTATTTTTTATTCAAGGGTGTATATATAAATTTTATTTATGAGAATCATCCAAAAATTACCTTTTTAGCTCTGGTATGGATGAAACACATTATCATTTTCCAAATTTCATAACACCATATTAACAAAAAAAGTATTCTAATGTCTCATTATCCAAAGAATTATTTTTATCTAAATTTTCTCATCATTAGATTGAGAACTCTTTATTTTTTATAATAAATATGGTTTTATAATCATTTAAAAAAGAGTGATGTCTCCCCTTCCCATAACCAGCTTTACTAGATCCATGAACATACGATCCCTCTCAATCCTCATTTGGATCAAAATTTCAATATATTTTCTACTCAATGCATCTTCTAACATATATTATTTCCCTAGGGTGTAATGTATTTATTATTCATAATCCTTGAGTAGCTTAATCCATCACCTTTGTGTCATATTGAGAAATTTCCATGAAATGAGGTAATTTATGATTTTATGAGCTATGTGTATCTCACATATTTCACCATTGATATAATGACTTTTTATCTTCAAAGAAAAGATTACAACTACCAACTCAATATCATGGGTTGGATAGTTGTGTTCCAGAGTATTCAATTGATTTTATTCATATTCAATAACTTTAACATTATGCATCTAGAAATAATGAATTCTCTTATTCAATGCATCAATATATATCACAAACCCATCAGTTTCAGATAGTAGATTCAAAATCACATAATTCAACAATATCCTATGTAGTTCATCAAAAACATTCTTCACTTTCCTTTTTCCAAACCAACATAACCTATTTATATATATGATTTGATAACATCTTATCCAATTGGGAAAAATTATAAACACATCACGAATAGTAACCTTCAAAACCAATGAAACTATATACCTCAGTTATGTTCATTGGTATAATCCACTCTCTGCCTTCCTTTTTCCCCATAGGGTCAACTGAGATTCTATCCTTAGAGAAAATATGGCCAAGAAATGAAACTGATTGATGCCAGAAATCACACCTTTTAAATTTACCATACAACACTATGCTTCTAAGAGTATAAAAAATGATCCAAAATTGATTCTCATGGTTATCATAACATTTATAATACACCTAAACATCATTAATGTATACCACACAAAATCATCAAGATATTCCTTGAAAACTATATTCATTAGATTTATAAAAATCGAGTGTACAATAGTCAGTCGAAATGGCATTGTTGTAAACAAAATATTTCTATACCACGTTAAAAATGCTATATTTATAATTTATTAATTATTTACATTAAATTAATGATACCCAAAATTAATATCTATTTTAAAAAATATTTTTATTTGATAAGTTGTTTGAATAATTCATCAATGCGTGGTAGATGATACTCGTTCTTTATAGTAATAAAATTGATTTCCCTATAATCAATTCATAGAGTCACGGATCCAAATTTTTTTATAATAAACATAAAAATATATCCCCATGAAAAAACACTATCATAAATAAATACCTTGTCACACAAATCCTCTAGTTGTTTCATAAAATCCACTAATTACATAGTTTCTATTCTCTATGGTGTCATTGATATTGGTCTTTCATTAGGGATTAAATCAATGGAAAATATAACTTCATGTTTAGGGGAATATCCACATAATTCCTTAAGAAATACATCATTGTATTCTTGTAAAATATGTGCATCCATCCTTTAATAAAAACTACTACGACCCACCTCTGTAATTTAGAGCCGGTGCCTTACATTATTAAATTGGAATACATACAAATAATCAAATCCCATAGGTCTGATCTATTTTGTATTATTGGAGAACCAAATAAAAACCTTTTAAATTTTTTAAAATGGGTATAAAAAAACATGATACATAATAAATACAAATAAACCTAAACATTGAAAACTCATTCAAAGATCTCTTCTTTATATCCTAGGGAAAGGAAACAAAATAAGGGTGATCTCAATTGCTCAGTAACAGTTACGTACAGTGGAACCTATCTTTAATCCATAAAGAATAATCAATATGGAATAGTATATATCTAAAAAAACACTCCATTTAATTAATTATACATCATTAATAGATAATAAATAATCAATATATCAAGGAAAATAACTAAACAAACTCATAATTTAATCAATAATCTGAGAATGAACTGTATGTAAAGATAATATCATTACGAAAATATCATGTATTATAATAACTAAATTATAAATGAAGGAAATTCTTATGATGGTCCTAGAAGGCTTCATTAAATTCTCTATCATAATAAAATTTTAAATTTATATTATCTATAACCACAATAACTACAAAGACATAGTAATTTGGATGTACGAGGTCGACCCCATAGATAGTGGGGAATGCGTTAGAAGACTTTTGACCAAAGGTCTGGTTGTACTAATTAAATTTTATTTTAGTAATCTAATGATAAAAATTAAATAATTATAATGATGGAATAATAATTTAAAATTAATAAGATAGATACTTTAGGGTCATTTTTAGGGTATAGTTGATGGATAATCCTAAATCTAACTTAGGATAGACCTATGACATAGGGTGAAAAGTAGGGAAAAATAAAACAATTGATCTTGGTTCATCCAATTGGATAAACATATGATAGGAAATACTATTTGGTTGAGAGTAATTGAAATCTTAAGCATACAAATCTTGGATTCTAGGAATTATAAATTATAGGTTAATGGCCATAGCCTGATCTTCCCTAACTTGGTTAATGTTGTTCAATTTGAAACTATGATGGCCAAGGATAGTGAAAAATAATTACATTGAAAATTATTTTAAACCTATTTAATAGACATAGGGTTACCCAATTTCAATTTTATATATTCACTAGGTTCAACCCCCACTAATATCGACCCCTAACCCATAAGAGGATTAAGTGAACATTATTTTATTGAGAGAAAGGAGTGAAACAAATGGCATGATTCATAAACCAAATAAATGATTCAAAATATAATGATGAATAAAATGTCTTCCATATGTAATAGAATATACGAGAGTTAATGAGAATGGGAATGAATAAAAGAGATATATTAGATTTAAAAAATAAATCATTGAACCTAATATTAAAGAAAGTGAATGAAAATAAAAAACCGTAAAGAAAACCTATCTACAATGAACGATGGGTCGAAATCCTATGGTGTAATCCCGATGGTCATGGCACAAGTTTGGAATGGAATGCCTCAATATCTTATTAGAAACATTTATTTATAACCCTCTATGTTTTCTTAGGGTTTCCCATTGTAAATAATTTCATCAACTAGAAGTTCCTAGATAAAAAATCTAAGCCCCATCGAATAGATTTGTCAAAATATAGGTTTTTTTAGTGTATAAGAATTTTACATTTCATCTAATATTTTTACAATATGTAATGTGAAAGGGCAAAATTCAAACTATTTTCCTCACTTAACATTATATACTTCCTACACACCTTGAGTTATATATATTTTTTACATGATACATGATGTTCAACATGTATGTGCAGTGTTATAAACCTCGTTTCTGATTGGTTCTACAATTCTAATCCCTATAAGTGTATCATATGCATCCTACAACATGAAAAGATATCTATGGGTGGATTGCTTGATCCATTTTATTAATTTTTAACATGTAATCATACTTATTTATTTTGTCACACTGTGGTGATTTGAGCCACGACATGAAGTACCTTTTTTGTTCCTTAATTTCCCTATTTTCCATCATATTCTCCAAATTTCGGTCTTATATAAAAAATAAAATACATCAATTTCGTCTATGGAACTCAACTTTAAACAATTAACATGAAATAAATTCAAATATAGAAACCAATCAATATATAAATATATATATATAACAGAATTATCATCTTAATTATTAGATATCATGTTTTCTAGGAACATGATACCGCTACCATCAATATCTATCCTTAATATATTCTAAAACTAATGATTAAAAAACTATTTAACTATGTATAGATAATAGATTCTTCCCATGAGATAGCCTATGCATGAAGGGGATATCTATAACCAGACCCCACCCATGTCTTTCACGTCCACAGAATTCCTCATATATAGAATAATCAATTTAATTCATAAATAATGTTCCTTATCATCAAATATCAGTATTGAGTAAATAATAAAGATTTGTAAATATTTACATAGATAAACAAATGATGTTCATTGCAGAACACTCTAGGTAGAAATGATATATTTTTTTAAAAATAAAAATATCCATAATAAATTATATGAATATATAGGGGAAATTTTATTTCCAATGATCAATGAAAAGTGAACATTTCAAGTGAAGTTATTAACAAAAAAATGAATCAAGGAAGTGAATTTCAATATTATCATTGATCAAAATAATCATAAACCATCCAATGTAAGAATAATTATGTTATCAATATAACATATCCCCAGTGGATTATATGTAAAATAAAGGGTTTTTTTCATTGAAAAATAAAAATACCATTAAAATATATTTAAAAAAATTATTATGGAAAATATCATTTTCATTTTTAAAAATAACTTTTTAAAACATAAAACATTTTTAAAATACTTTACTTTGAAAAAAAATTAAAATTTTTTTTCCTAAAATATTAGTAAAACAAATTCTTTAAAAATATCATTGTAAACATTCAATAGAAGTTTCAATGAAATTTCATTCATGACTGATGATAATTCCTTACAGGGATTATATTTTAAAAAGGATTTTCCTTTTTTATTTCAAAATGGTTAAAAAAGTTACTTTTTTGGAAAATGAAAAGAATATTACTTTCAAATCATTTTGTAAAAATTAAAACATGGGTAAAATATATCTATAATGAATCAATTTTAAAAGGATAGTACATTTTTTGAAATTTTTATAGAAAAAATGGTCTTTTTAAAAAAGGATTTCTAATTGAAGAGATAAATACAATTATATTTTCGTAAAAACTTTTTCTTAATAATTTTAAGTACCAAAGATTGGGAAAATGGTATTATGAGTTAAAAATATAATGAATTAAAAAAAGTGGAGAAAAATAAAATGGATATGTTAGACATTGATAAAATAATTTCCTTTAATGGAAATATAATTATAAACAATCTCGATTAATATAAGATTTGGAAATAAACCCTTATGATGATTATAAAATTGATGTGAAAATTAATATATGAATAAATTATTTGTATACAATATAAATCCAAAAAAAATTATATAAAACATAAGAAAATAAAATTTCACTATAAACATAATCATAGAATATAAATGACAACAAAAAAGTAATATAAACCAATCAATGGAAATTGAGTTCTGAAATTATTTACCACTTTGTAATTTGCATGTCGAGTCCCCTTAGAGGAAATAATTAATTTTAAAGATAAAATAACATGAATTATTTATAAATTGTTATATAATATGTCAAATGGGAAGTATATACACCATATAAAAAAATTGGGTGAATAACATTAAAATAGGCTTCAATGAAATGAAATTAACACGAAACCTCTTACCTCACACTTCATTTTAGATGATAATTATTTAACCTCATGTATAATGGATTTAAAATTGTTATAAACATGTAATATAACTATATTAATATTTTTAATATTATATATTATTCTCTTTTAGCATGTTATCTCTCACTCGTTAATAATCCTTCATTATTTTCATTTTTTTGAGTATAAATTATGTAGTTTTCTCATTCCTGATATGCCATGAACATTTGGGTTCCTTTGTATATTATATAGTTTCATCATCTCTAGAATAATTTTAATTAAATAATTATCATATTTATATGTGTATTATACTTTTAAGACTAATCATGTAAATGATTTTGACAAATGATGTATGTTATGATTAAGGAGACGGTAGGCCGTATGTACACATGTGTAATGATTACATTTTACAATAATCATTATAGAAAGGAAGAATGTAATATATTATCTTTAAATAACTATCGTTATATAATAAATACCATTTTATTTATTTAAGTATACTTATATATATCATCCAAGTGGTGTGGTTATGAAAAGAGAGTGACATCATTTCATGAAGATAGTATCCAACCCATACACGAATGACATTATCATTTTTCATTGTGTAAAAAGGTAAGAAATAAAATGATATATATTATCTATTTAGAATGATAAATATTTCACTTATATAATAAATATTTCATTTATATCACATATAATAATAAATTTTATCCTTACCCCCTTCCATGTAATGAGTTAGTGAAAAGAAATCACATCGCTTCAGGAGGCTGTATTCCACCGTACACGTGAGAAATGCTGTCAAATCACCTACAGATTAGAAATTAAAAGGTATATATAATATAATTATTAAATAGTTATAATTATGTTATATATATCATAAAAATACTTTATATCCATCATCGTACCCAACTGTGAATGGTGAAAATGGAAAAAATGAATGACAATGGTTTGCGAGGTGGTAGTCTACCACACACACAAATATTGATTTTGTAATCCATTTGATGGAAGTGGAGGTAGTATTAGGTCATAAACATAAAACTTAAAAATCTATTTATATTAAAGATACTGAGGATATTATATCATAATGTTTTAAAACTAATGAATGAGTTTGAGGAAGAAATAAAATAAAAATACTCAATGAAGAATGTTACCTCTTCTTTGAGTATCTTCCTTAGGTTTTCACCAACGTCTTCCATGTTTAGATTTTTTCCCAAAATAAGGATTTTATGAAGATATTATCTAAGTTGGGATGTAATTTATGATGTTATTAACTAATCCATAATGGTTTTAATTTGTGAATAAGAGAGTATATTGGGTGGATTTTTATATGTGAGGTGAGTGTAATGCTTTTAATTTTTTGAAAACAATGAACTATACCGATGTTATCTTCATTTCAATAGGCTAAAATAATGGAAATTTTCCAATACTATAAAGTATTAGGTATAAATATTTCCATCCATAGATTTTTTTCAATTTTTTAATCTAGTTTAACCCTTATAATTTTAGTTTAACCACTTGGTAAATCCATTTTTACCTTAATCGTGGTAATTATTATTTTTTCTTTTCAATATTCATTTTTGTTAAAAAATAATATCACCTAATTAGATAATATAAATTATTATGAATAAAAATATGGAGTTCATTTATTGTGTTCACATTTACAGTATTAAAAAAAAATTATTATAATTATTCCCATAGACATGACAAGAAAGTGAATTTTTAAGAGAAAATGTTCAGAAGTTTATAAAGTTTTTATGAAAAAATTCAATATGAAAATTATTCCAATGAAATAAATTACACTAATTGATATAAAATTTTACTAAATTTACTTTAAAACAAATTCAAAATATAATTTTATTTTATAAATTATCTAAATGAGAAATAAATTTTCAATTAAAATTCACTATTTTAAACTATTCATCGAAAATTGAATCATTTTAGAAAAATACCAAAAATTAACCCAAGGATAATTTTGATATTATTATTTCCAATAATAATTTTATTTTTTAAAAATAAATTTTATATAAGTTTTAAAAAAATAAATTTATGTTATGTGCACGAAGCGTGACTAAACCTCTATTTAAAATAATAATTTTTTTATAAAACACTTCTTTTACATTCAAATAATTATTATTTAATTTATAAAAAATAGATAACCATAATATTTTTATTTTAATTAGTACTATTAATACCTTACAAATTAATGGCTAGTTTATAATGGCAATGTTTAAATAATATTTTAATATATTATTTTCATTTAAACTCAGTGTTGCATGTATCACAAGATAAAAAAATAAAATTTATTCTTAATGAAATAAGTTGTAAAATCTTGGGGTGTTACAATATTACATTTTGAAGAGTTTTAATAAAGACATCATACCACATGGAAGAATAGGGGTAGAATAAATCATTACATCATATTCTATAAATACAGTTGTTTGAATCAAAAATTTCATTTCATAACTTTGATTTTTTCCTTGTATTAAAAGAGAAATTGAGCATTAATATGACAAAAATTGACATAATCTTGATGTTAAGGAACCAAGATCTCTTAAAAAGTTCCAAAAAATCCTTCAAAACTACAAAAATATTTGAGATAACATTGAGTGTGGTGATGATAAGATCTTTTATGTGGATATAGATGATAATTGAGTAGATCCATTGAGGAAACCAATATTAAAGAAGAAGCATGAATATCATTTAGTGTATCTTACTATACATTCATTTAGAGATTGATGTAATAGTTTCATAATGTATCATGTAATTTTATAAAGTAATTTTCATTTTTCATTCATTGATGTGTGCTATAGTATTCTCTAAATGATTAGTCAAATGATAATATCCCCTAAATGTATAACATTGAGTTATCTCCAATCAATGATAAAGAAAAAGTATTCTGGTTACTAGTGATATGTTATGATTAAGATAAATAAAATATCTTACTTATTAAAAAGGATTGAATATGAAATATGATGAATAGATTCATGTGACAATAAGTAGGGACTTATTACATTGATTGACTCATAAAAGTATATCTCATGGAATTCGATATAGTCATTGTTATAATTTGGGGTGTATTCTTATACCGAATCACTATTTCATATGTTTATAGTGATACAAAGCATAAAAAAATATAAAACATGATAACTTACTTATTGAAGTCAGTAAGACAAAGAATATCCGAGGGTGGTTGGGTATGTTTCTAATCATGTCATCATTCAGATAACAACCAAGATAGGAATTTTCAATTTGTATTATGCGTTATGACATATAACCCTTGATTTAATTAGTATTATAAAATTAATGACCATTCATAATTGAGTCACAAATGATGTGATAAAAAGTTAGGATGATTTAGTTATAATGTGATAATAAGTTGGATAAATGATATGTGATTTATTCATCTACCAGTTCAGTCTATTTTAGAGAATCAATAAAATATGAGATGAACTATGGTAGATTTACATTTTTGAATATATGCAAGTCACTTTATGTGAAGGAAAAATGGATTAGATAGATAAAGATATAATTTATAAGAGTCATATTTTTTGGACATATTCATATAGAGATATGAGTATGTTTGATAGATATTACACCTGACCCCTTATTAGCTTGAGTATCCCTGATGATTTACTAGAGTATTTTATTTCCATACATATATGAAATAAAAATTGAATATTTTTTTAATGTTACTAAGTCCAATATGGTCACATAGATAGACATTTTGATAATGATTATGTTTTTTTTCAAAATTATAATGGATTTATAAAGTGTATCTAAAAGAGTTTAGATGGATTCACAAAGCTTTTTAATGTTTAAAACAAATCTATACTGATATTTTATCACATTTGTGAGATTGATAAGTGTTACTTAAATGTTATTTTTTTAGTTTCTATCCTTTGATATATATATATATATATATATATATATATGATACATATTATAGGATACAACATGTTTGTATTATAATATATTACATGATACTATATATTTTCTATATGATAGACATGTGAAATCATTAGCATGTAGTGTACATATTTTATGTGTATGTGATATATGTAAAATACAAGTATGTGATGAATCTATAATATATTAACATGATGCATGAGTAATACATTAATATTATGCATGTATAATACATGCATATAATACATGTATACTTGGTCTATTTCATGTGTTTTCTCCTATTCATGGCATTTCTACCATATCAATCCCATAATATCATTATAACCTCACTCCCATGTATTATTATTTAGATTTAATAGGTATAATTTCATACACACATTGTTTCCCTTTAGTTTTTATAAATATATAACATTCATTTAAGAATTTCAATGAATCCCATCTATAGGAAGTAACATATGATGTTACTACAGATGCTTCACATTCATCATAAATCACAGAATAAGCTATAAAAGAGAATGAGTTTTCTCACTAGAATGATTGGGGTGTAGGGTTGTTTGTGTTTGATGGTGCAGATGATAATAAGTTTTGTATAAATATTATAGAATCCATATTTTTCCAAAAACATAGTTTATCACTGGGTGATGGTGCTAAGGCCCATTATGTGTTTTATGATTCACATCATATGATTGGGGATCACTATGGATGGTGGATTACATGAATAAGGTAACCGTTTTCATTACACATGTGATAACCATTAATCCTTACTCCATTGAATAAGATGAAAAATCCACTAAATATGAGATTTAGGCTTTCACTAATATCCATTAATTTTATATATTGATTTTTTAATAGTATTATTGGATATGTTTAAAATTTATTCCACTGCATATTATCATATATAATCTCCTATTAACATTAATTACAATATATGAAGTCTAAGTTATTGCATGTTTTAATAGAAATATCCTTCTCTATGATTATTAATTATTTACTAATATTTTGTTCCTACTTTAGTGAGTAGTATTTTTATATTTAATGTATTATATTTAAAATAACATACATTTCTACATTTTGAAATAAAAAAAATCATTTTTTTATAGATCCCCTCCTTAATAATTCTTTGGACACAAGGTGTTGGGTGGAATAAAAAAGTTTGATATTGATATTATTTTTATTAAAATATAAATATAAATTAACAACTATTATAAAAAACAAAATATATTTTTATTAACATTTATCTCTCTATGTTTCTCAAGGTTTTGAAAAATTGTATCATGGGATATAAATTATTTCTATTCTTTGATTGGGGAAATTTAAATTAAATAAACTTTCAAACATAACATGTATAGATAAATCATACATCTAACTCATAAATTAATGGGATAGAATTCTAAAATTATTTGTACATTGAGATATGGAAAATTCCCCGCCCCCACTATTGGTAATCCTCCTTGGCTGATATTGAATATGAGGATTACCATCGAATCCTACCTCTAACAGGCCTTGAGTTTGGGACTAGAACCAATTGTTTGAAATAAATAAAAATGGAATGAATTAGTTTGAATGTATTGGGAAATAGTTAGATATAATATCAATCAATAAACAATAAACATAATAAAAAGATAATAAAAAGAGTATATGATTTTTGTTTCATCAAATGGAAGAACAACTAAAAATATAAGTAATCTCTCCCATATAATGTCAACAAACAATGATAGGTCCTAAAAATATACATGAGCTTATAACACCCATATAAATCAATAACCAGCTCATGCATACCTAAAACATAGTTTTTATATATATAGGTTACAATATACATATACATAGTTGGATCCTCCCCAAAATCTTTTTTGAAAATTTGAAATAAGTGTACTAAAGATCAGTGAATAAAAACATTCAACCAAATCATTACATATATATGAAGAACTACATACCCACCTCCCCATGGATCACTAACCAAATACCTCTTAGAAATAAGTAATATATTATAAAAATAATTATATATATATGGTACACTATATCAACTTCACAACTAATATAGTCACCCTCACCCCCAATGTCTTATGTCTTGGTGCTCTTATCCCCTCCATATTGAACCATAGATGGTGATGTTTCATTTGTTGTGGATAATTTTTATGTTTTATTATTGTTGTGTTTATCTTTATATTTTCTTGAAATGTGGTGAAGATATCATATTAAAATCTGAAATAGTTGTAAAGATGTTATTGTGTAACCAATGTGTACAATGTTGATATATGTTCTCTTTATTATTGACATATACATAGAATGAAAGATGTGTAACATGAAGATATAAATAACTCATCCCCATTTTTATGAACATGAAAGAAACTGTGAATAACCCTTGGAAAATATGTTTAAGTGAATAATATGGGTTAGAGTCACTTTGATGAAGCTCAAATGTCATCTCAAGAAAGATTAAAAATTCATTGATCGTAATACATTATGTTCCATCATAATACTTTTCTGAAGAATGAGAAAAATGAAAATGTCTTTGAATTTAAAACTTATATATAAATCCTTCAATTATCATAAGGCTTTGATATGATTCATGATAATGTAAAAGGCATGATATTAAGTATTTTCCTTCTAAATGTTTGAATTTGAGTGATGGTACTAAACATATGAATTTATTGTAATTATTTTATTGATCATAATATATTATTATAATGTAAAAATAAATAAAAAATTTATAAAATTTATAATTTTACTATGATCATAATTCTTAATCATCATATATATATTCATTATAAGTCATTATGTTCTATCATAAGACATTTGTAATGATCATATGACTTCAACTATTTGGAATTTTGATGTTCATGCTATGTTAAAAATAATGTTTCCATATTTAATTATGTGAAGTAATAATTGAATTAGGTTATTTAAGTATGATTATATTCATGAATAAAATACCATTATCCAACACATGATCATGATTCAAGAAGATATGATGATATAACTAACCAAGGTAGAAGAAACCGAGGTTCAAAGAGTTCCATAAAGTATGATATTGGAGACACATCCCCAGGCCTAAATAAAAATATTAAAGTGAACCATAGAGGATGGTAATGAACTAAAATCCATATATTTTGTAGGATTTTTAAAATTAAGAGGATGGTCATGATAATTTTAATTCATCTTATAGGTAAAAAAGTATTTAGTGAGTTTTATAGGATGAGGCTTAATGATTCATATTGAACCATGAATAATCAAATAGAATTCCATACCTATTTTGGAGAAAAAATCACATGATAGTTATTGAATATAAAAAATAAGAAATAAGAAAGTTCTATGTGGTTATAATTATGTGAATATAATCTGATACACTTATATATCCAAAAAGAAGAATAATGAACTCTGATAATATCCACATGAGATTATTTTACAATGAAGAGTAAGAATATCATCATCTAGAGTCTATATGGAGGCTCATATCCTCATTTATGCTCATTATTTAACAAAAGATATTTTGTTTGATTGAAATGTGATTAGAACTAATTGGGTAAATTAGTTTCATGAGTTTATGTTCATAATCATGCTCATGGTTCGTTTGATAATAAAAAGTAGATTGTATGCATGGGATAAAAACCATGTGTCACCAGGCATATAGTCATCCACTAAGAGGTGAACCATGTTAAAAATTATAATGTCAATATTATTTATAAATTGGTAAGTATATGGAGAAAATGTGTTTTTAATCAAATAAAGTGATGAGATTTAAAATTACTATACGCACTAATTCATACCCTCTTATTGTGTGTTAACCTTTGTTTGATCCAACACTCCATAAGTTACCTTTTACCCCATGAAACCATATCAAAACCCAAACATCATCACATTCCACACCACATGTGCACAACATATTCACATACCATCAAATTCATAAGAAAATGTAGTTTTAAATATGTCACAACACATATTTATAGTGTTATCCATCAATCCATTATAGCCTACAATTGTAAGCCTATTGTAACAACAAACACTATAGCTAAAATGCATATATGTGATATATGCCCAAGCCACTACAACACAAACATATAAGTATAGAACAAGTGATATCCATAATATCCCATATAGGTAAGTACCGTATACCATGATCTATTATATCTAGGATATTTATACATATAATCTATGTCTGGAAGAGAGGCAAGTGAAGGAGAGTAGTCATCCATTCAAAAAATAAACAACCACGATGCTGGGAAAAACCTAGAAACTATTTCTAATATAGTCATCAGATACTCCAACCGACTTAGGTAGAAGTGTGTAATAAATAATATAAAATAAAATATATCACACGTAACCACACTAGAGGAAACTACTTAGAGTTACACTCAAACTTGTAGCTATTGTCCCACATGACATCTCAACTGCCAATGTTATATGTAAAACTCATGATCTCTTAAAGCAAGACATTAAAGGAAAAAATTAATCAATTTTATTGATTAATTTGTCTATTTCCATCCATTTCATAAAAACCCATTATAATTTATGATTCCAATAATACTCTATTAATTTATCAACTACTATTTACTTGAATTTTTCTTATCATAATTTCTATTTTAAACCTTCCCATTAATTTATTAGGATAATGGATTTTAAATTAATATTTAAATTCCATATATTTTTACATAAATTCAAATATTATATTACTACCTAATCCATAGTTACTATTAATTCAATGATTATTTACTTCAATACCATATCCCTTGAATTCATTTATATTATTATTTTTTGGATCTTATCTATCATATTTTCTCCATTATATTGAGTGTAAATCCTACCATTTGATTGAATTTTATAAATGTGATGATACTTAGAATTCCATGGAATTTTGTAGGTGTAAATTTGTGTTCATCCTTATCTTCACTTCTAAATTAGAAAGTTTACAAATGGTTGTTTGGAGGGGCATGAAAGAGTGGTATCAGAGTTTATTTTTGGGAGATATGATGGATTCTGGGGATAAGAAGAAGTAGATATTTCATGGGTTGGTAGGGGAATTGTATTAGTTTGACATATTATGTGATGTAATCAAGAGTTACCATGACACCCTAAATATTTATGAAATAGTGTTTTGAATAAATTAATTTCTTTGATAGATTTTGTTGCACACAACACCATGCTTTAATGAAGCACAATGTACTATTTATATCATAACATAAAAATCACCATTATAACCTAGCTATTAATATTTTTGAATGAATATGAATATAATTTTTTTAAATATTTAGTTTAATGGTTTTATATAATGAATTTTTTTTATTGAAATGTAATTAAGTTTTAGTAATGTCTTTATATGCTTCGAAAATACCTTTTCTAAAAAAAATGATTTTTATTTCTTTTGTGAACAAATAATAAAATTAAAATTTAAAAATTTTATAAAATTTATTAGAAAAAAATATATTTTTTTGGAATCTAACTTTCAATAATATATTAGGGTGAAATTTTTAGAAACATATGAATATAATAATCTTTTGGTGAATGGTGAAAAATATTAATTTTTATTAAAAAAATACCTTTTTAATTTAATGTTTTTACAATGTTAAAACTTTATTAATATGATTTTAAAATTAAAATTAGTTCAATTATATATCTATTAATCAAATTTAAGTCATTTTAATTTATAACATATTTAATTTTGAAATATATTATTTTAAACATCTGAAAATTTTCTTTTTTGAAAACCACTTTTTCATCACATCTGAAGGACAAATTATAGTTAAAACTTATATTCTTCTATGAATATAATTTGGAAAAATTAAATACATATTTTAATAGTAATTAATAATAAATAATAATGTGAACATAATTTTTTGTTAAGATTAATTGTAAAAATAGTTAAAATTTATTACCATGGTTCAGGTTAATACTAGTTTATAGGGGGATTCAACTAAAAAGATAAGGGTAATATTTCTATAAAAACTTTTCTAAATCCTATTGGACGAAAATATTTCAATATTATCATTAAAAATTTAGAATCTATAGTCATTTTTAATATGTTTTCACATGAATCTTTTTATCATTTTGGATTATTTTTAGAAATTCTCATTAGTTTCCAAGTTGGTTCATTTTCCCATTTATAATAGGACCTATCCTATCCTCTAATCTCAAAATTCCATGATACTTTTGGTTAAGACAATAAAAGATAAAATACATTACTTAATTCCATCCCCATTTCCTAGATTCCTTATTGTGATTAGTAACCCATACTATTAAGGCTTTATGTATCAACCTAAAGAGGATATCTGAAGAAGAGGTAAAATTATTAAACATGTGTTTTTTTATTTATTCTTATACCACATTAAAATATTATTCAAGTATGATAGTATGTTGACACCACTATCTCATATATAATAATTTATTATTATGTTATTTTCATGACCTATATCTATCTCATCTTTCATCAAATGGAAAACAAAACCATCGATCATGTGTACAATATACCTCCACCTCAGGAACTGATGTTATTTGTTTTCCATCACCACCTATCAAGGATGTATATAATGACAGATTTAATATTCTTTATATCATATTTATGATATTATTTTAATTTTTTAATTATATTATAAAATACACCTTTTTAATTTCTGTTCAATGGGAATACGATAATGTTACTCGTGTGTATGCTAGATTACCCCTTGCGAAGTGATGTGATTCATTTTTCACTTACAGGTTACATGGAAGGTTATAAGGGTAAATTTAATAAATATATGTGATATATATGTAATAAAAATTATTCTGAAAATATAATTTATTATTCACCTTCCTTTCTTTTAATTTTTCTAAAAAATTGAAATAAACTTTGTGTGTATAAATGGCCTACCATCACCTTGAAAGGTGTAATTCAATTTCTATATCTATCATTAATGTATTAATCTAAATAAATATATAATTAATATAGATGATATTTATATCATTTTTAAAACACATTATAATGGATCCATGATGAAAATTAATGTACGGAAGATACCAAACCAAAACATACATGAAAAATGAAGTTGTTATTACCCAAAACATGATTTTAACAAGGAATTGTTAATAAAATGGGGACAAGAGGTCATAATTAAATCATATATGGTATGATAAA
Organism: Viscum album; assembly: GCA_963277665.1. Classification (NCBI taxonomy): domain Eukaryota; kingdom Viridiplantae; phylum Streptophyta; class Magnoliopsida; order Santalales; family Viscaceae; genus Viscum; species Viscum album. Next base: position 1,106,302,233 of record OY728128.1, on the reverse strand, counting down.
TATGAGCATGGTTATGAAATGTATTTATAATAGACTTATATTTATTATTCACTTGGTTCAAATGTGTACGAAGGAAGTAGAGAAATAATGTAAGGGATTTCTAGTCTCTCTATTATTTATGGGAGACATATACCACATTCATCACTACATTATTTTATTTGGTTTATATATTTACCATATTACATGATATATGTTTAATAAAATAATTTTTATTATATTTAAATGTCAATATATTTTATTATTTATTAGGGATTTTGATTCAAAATATTAACAAATTAGGTAATGGATTTTTGTCTCAATTTCTCTTCTTTAGGTCATATATTATGTTATGTACCTAACATTTACTATAATGTGTATATATAACCCATTTTACATATAATATAAATAAATATTTTCTTGTTATATTTTATGTTTCATTTAATGTTATACTTTCATGGATATTATGATTCTATGTTACCAATGTGGTAAGAGTTTCATGATATAATCTCATCATTTATAGTGTTTTTTTATGTTTATATATATGATGAGGAAATATTATGATCCATATCTCAATAAAATCATGAATTTTGTTCTAATCTAGTTATTTCATGATAATACATGTTTTTTCTTCATTTTCCTCTCATTACGTACTCAAGATTTTAAATGAATGTTTTTATGAAAAAATATACTTTATTTCCCTCTTTGTTCATAAACCCCTTTTCTTCCACAGACATGTTATATAAAAAATTTTAAAATATATTTTCATACACTTCAGTGAATATTTAAATAAAATTTTACCATTTTTTAAATTTTTATAAAAAAAAATTAAAATAACTCTTCATGATGTTTTCCAAATAATTCCTGTTTGGATTTTACTGAAATTTTTAAATGATTATTTTTTTTACATGTATGAAATGAACAATATTTCCCACTATCATGACCACTCATTGTATTAAAGATTAATTTATAATATTTAAATATTATTTTAAAATAAATGAATTTTTAAAATGTTTTATGTTTTAAAAAGTTATTTTAAATCTTGAATGGCTATTTTCCTCAGGAAATGTTTTAAATGATCTTTAAATCATCCTTTATAAAATTCAATGGTTATTTTTAATGAAAAATATTTTGAAAATTTTCTAGTGTTAAAAAGTAATTTTCAAATTTGAAAGGATATTTTCCAAAATAAATATTCCTTGGGATATTTCAAAATATTTTTCTGTTTATGATGACATCATTTACTATTATTTAATATTTAATGGGGATATTATCCAAGGATATGATTCATATTATGTCTCTATATGGTTTATATTTATGATGAAAAGTTGTTTATGAAACACATTTGTCTTCCATGGGTTTAACCATGATAATATCCTTATGAAATCCACTTCTTTTTTTCATAGCTTATTCTGTAATGAAATGCTGAAATGGTTATCAAACATTATTCTTTTTCACATGCTATGCTATTGTGAAATTTTTATGAAACCCATTTATTTTCATTGGTTATGATATAATTAATGTTTTATGATATTATGGAACACATATGTATGATTTCCAGTATGTGATGGGTTATAACTATATCACCCTCTAACTCATTTTCTAAACATTGATATCTCATTAGATCATTAAGACTGGAATTGGGATTGAACTCAGTTCAGTAAGGGACATTATCTGTAATGATAGTATTACAAGTGAACCTTCACTAATATGATGGTTTAAGGAGTAAACTGATTCCACTATGATAGTTTTTGAAATTACACTTGATGAATAATGAAATGATATTATATTCTTACGTGTGTACCACAAATCTATGCCATATAAAAATGTTATGTTCTCATGGATCATGTCCATTGATTCATTTATGATTCATGTCTTATAAACTATCAACATTTATTCCATGACTCATGTTTATGATACTTGATATATAGGATATAGTTTTAAAATTTTTATCTCATGTACCCATACCCTTATAATCATTTTATTATTATGTGATAATTGATATCTCACTTTCTTACCCTTAGTGAGCTTATAGTCTTACCCTTTATTATGTTCCCCTTCCCTAGGTTATGAAGAAAGGTTTTAAGTAGGTTATTTTTAAGAAGAATACTATGTGGGAAGATATTTATGGGTTATTTTGAAGATATTTTAAAAAATAAGATGACGATGAGTCTAGTCTCCATAGAAAATAAACCTTTACAGTCATTGGGTAAGTTTTTGTGACATGTATTGAATATTCATATAAAAAGATGTATTGCCTATGCATGTAAATGAAGGATCATTATAGATGGCATCAAAGGAATGGTTTAGTTAGCCATTAGAATATGGTATGAGAAATATTTATTGAGTTACATAAGGATATATCTAAGGATAATTCCAAGGATAAGTCAATGTGTAAGAAAATTTCCTAGAATTTTGGTAAAGGATTGAGCTAGTGGTTTCCTTGAAATTACATCCTGGTCTAGATACTACAAGTAGTTATGGTTCAGAAAATATTATACTTAGGGGTACTAACTCTAAAAAGGGTGCATTGAACTAGAATTGATCTTTACCTATGAAATTGGTCCTTGCTACACACTATGTTTTACATTTGTAGGGTATATGTTTTATAAAATCAAAAAATATTATGAACTATAATGAAGGATTGGAATGATGATAACCATGAATGACCTAGTTTAAACCTAATGTTTCATAGATTGAAAATAATTTTTCATTATTTATAAATCATATAATTTAATTTTCATGGTAATGTAGTTTTAAACCGATTAATGTTACTAAAACTATGTTTTTTTTGGATTTATTCAATGTCTAAACCTGAAGGTACTGTGTTAATGATGAGTGAGAAAGACAATGAAATGATTTTTCTCCTTAGAAACCAAAAGTTATGGGATTTGGAATGAAAATATCATTACTATTCTCACACACCTTTCTGAATATATGAATCATGATGGATATCCAAATGATTAGAGGAGGGAAAAAATGTTTTGTTGAGTCCTTCATAGTGAATATTCCACCTTATTTTAGTGGTTCAACTAATCCACTAGTTGATGAAAAATGCATCAGTACCAATGAAAATATATTTTTGATTCACTAGTGTTTCAATCATGGAAAATTCATTTTTATATCTATCATTTTAATGTGTAAATAGATAAATGGTCTACTCTTATTGAGAATATGAGTCAACAAGATGAAATTGACTACATTTAATGGCATGATTTTAAGATCATATTTTTTAAATAATTACTTTCCTCATATCCCTCACATGAAAATAGAGAGGTAATTCCTTGAGTTAAATCATATGGATTATGAATCCATTGGGACATATTAGGCATATTTTAAATGACTTTTTAGGGATTATTTTTGTTCTATCCTCCAACCTAAATGTAAGATTTCTTGATTATTTAGTGGATTTAAAAAATGTCTCCAAATAGTCTTGGACATAAGGGACTTAATTATCTTTAAATAAATCATTTTTATGCTATCAAGGTTGAAATAGAGATTTTAGTTACCCATAAATCATACGGTGTTGACAATAAAAGAATAATGGAATTGAAAGGAAACTAAAGAAACAATAGAGAAATAAAATGATATTTACTTCATGATCATAATGTGGAAGGAAACAAGGGGGAAATTATATTAAGGGGAATGGTAAATATTTTAAGTGTGTGAAGAAAGGTCATTGATAAATTGATTTTGAATGTGATGGGATGCATTCAGATTGTGATAAACATAGAGAGAAGGCTCTATAGAATGCACTGCCTTCACTATAATAATTCAAGTGAAATGAATTTGGGAATTATGAAAATAAATGCCCTAATACAATGGAAAATGAGGATAGTACCCCCCAAGACTTCTAAATACAATGTAAAAATGGAAATCCTATGAAATCACAAAAGTTGAAGAGAATCATGATAATTAGGGCACACTTATCCTTTACTCTAGAGTTGGGAATTTCATGTTAGTGTTTGTATGAACAAGACCTATGAAAATATTTTTATTCATAATTTAATTAAATTTGAATTGATTCTGAGAATTTATTGTCTCCACAAATATGGTTTATATAATAATAAAATCAAATTTCATATTCTATCAGTGCAATGATGAACCCGAGACCCTAATGGAAATTATTATGTTTAGGATAAGATCTTATTTATAGAATAAAGGTTTAACTATATTTTAGAAGAATATATGTCTCCATGTAATATTATATTATGAGTTTTGGATAATGTAATGGGTTTATGAGTTTAAGGTTGATCATAACTTCAAAGCCATAGACACCCCTTTTTAGGTTTAATGTGATGGGAGTTTATCAATAATAAGGATATTTTGGGATACATTTATAGAAATATAACCCTTTGGATTTTTGTATGCTATATTGAAAATTTTATTTTAGGAGGAATTCCATTTATAGACATATAATTAAAGGTATTGGCAACCTTTATACTTTATGTTATCTTTGATGTTGTGGTAATTATGAGTAATTGAAATTTTTATGTGTTTTATGAATTATTTTAAATTAGTTTTGGAGAAAAGGATAACTTACAGTTTGGGTGAAAACCTATCACATTTGGAAAGGCCATGTGGATTGAATCCCCAACTGAAGGATGATAAGGGTATATAACCTAAAAAAATCATATAGAAATGAGTAATTTTTATGGGAATATATAAGATATATATTCCATAGAATTCATCTTAATACATGCTATGTTAGTATGTGAAGTCTAAGAGACAAATTTCTAACTATATGCTACAAAAATTATCCATAAAATAATGGAAATGGGAAAACATCACAACAAATTTTGTTATTGGACTCCCAAAAACAACAAAAGGGAATAATGGTATATGGGTTGTAGTCAATCACTATATAAAGTAAATACACTTCATTAATATCATATACTATTTCCCTCTATATCATATTTCTATAATATTGATTAACGATGTTTTAATGTTATATAGAGTATCACATTAAATTGTATCTAATCAGGGTTTATGGTTTACATCAATGTTATGAAGAATTATTCCATAAGATCTTGATATATAGTTGAGTTTTAGCATTGTGTATCATCCTTAGATAGATGTCTGGTCTTAGATAAAAATTTTAACCATAGAGGATAAAAAAATATTATTTATGGATTTCAAAGTGGGTTGGGATCAACAACTTTCTCAATTTGAGTTTTCATACAAAAATAGATTTCAATCAATTATTTAGATTCCTCTTTATGAAGCCTCATGTGGAAATAAGTCTATATATCCATCATACTAGGATGAAGTTAGAGAAATAAATCTATTGATACCTAATATAGTTTATGAAATGTTATATAAGGTTAGATATATTCAGTATCACATAAGGGCATCAAAAAGTTAGTAGAAAAGTTATGCTGATAATCAATTGTGATATCTGGAATTTAATATTGGTGAAAAGGTTTTTCTATGAAATTATCTATGGAATAATGTTATGAGATTCAGGAAGAAATGTAATATTATCCCTAGGTATATTAATCTATTTTAAATTATGTATCATATCATGATATTAGCTTATCAATTGGATCTGCCACAAAACCTCTCTCAAGTCTATGATATTGTTTAGGTATCTCTCCTGAGGAAGTTCATACAAAATCCTTCAATTGTATTGGAATAAATATTTTTATCAATGGAGAATCATCTATATTATGTGTAATAGCCAGTAGAGATTTTGGTTCATAGAGAGAAATTTCTATGATATAATACCACTAACATGTTCAAAGTTTATGATGAAACCACAAGTTTGAGGAAGCTACATGGGAATATAAGGATGTGAGGAGGTATAAGTATCCCTATTTTTATGTATTAGATGGTAAAATTAGAATGGAAAAATTCATTTAAAGGGGTAGAATATAACACCCCAAGTTTGAATGATTTTTTTCAAATAATTTAATTTCATTGATAGCATACATTACATGCAACAATGAGTTTTAATAAACCACATTATACTATTTATATTATTTATTAAGCATAAATGTTATAACTTAGCTATTAAACGTATCAATATTAATAGGAATAAACACATTTTAAATATAATTTGTAATTTTTTCATATAAAGAAACCATATTGATAAATAAGTACTTAATTTTTAATAGATTCTTTATATTATTTGAAAATACATTTTATAAAAAAATTATTTTTATTACCTTTTTAAAAAAATATTAAAATTTATTTTTGATACTTTTAGAAATTTTATTTAAAAAATTACTTCATTTTTTGTAATAAAAATTTAAAAATTATCTTCTGGGAAATTTTTAGGAATTATATAAAAAGTTAAATTTTCATGTGAATATTTAAAAATAATAGTTTTTATTAAAAAAAATCATTTTCATTTAAAATATTTACAAAGTTCAATATTTTTGAATATGGTTATAAAAGTGAAATGTATTCAATTAAACATGTATTATTCCAATTTAGGTCATTTGAATCGATTATGTATTTAATTTTATCAATATGACCACTCAATGTTTTCAAACTTCTATTATAATATTCAAAGGTTAATTTCAAATAAAGTAATTTTTAAAATGATTTATAAATTAAGCGGTTTTTTTCAGAGTTGAAAGTATATTTTCTTCATGAAATATTTTAAATAATATTTAATGATTATTTATATATTTTCATGATTATTTTCAATGAAATGTATTTTGAAAATATATTCCATTTTGAAAAGTGATTTTCAAATTTGAAATGACACTTCCCCCATGACCTGAAAATTAATTTTTTTATTAAAACACTTTTGTAGAAAAGTGTGAAACCACACAAGTACAATCTAATCTGAAGGTTAGCCAACACAAAAGGATATCACAAAGTCATTGAAAACAAGACTAAGATTGTTAGAACTGCATACCCAATATAATCCCCATTGAAGTGCTTCAACCTTCATGCTCGGGTCATACCGGATTAAGTCTTCAAAGCGGGTAGTTATCTTGTCCCAAGTCTGGATATATTCCTCCACATTGATCTTTCTTGCATTCAAACCCCATACCAAAATAAAATCTTGGTGGTTGATCCAGTCCCTTTGCTCCTTACTAACATCCATTTTAACCTCTATTTCAATAATTCTTTCAACCTCCTCCCTTGAGGCATTAATTTTGATAACGTTTTCATGAATTTCTTCATTAGAATCAAGAATTAAGTCAAGATATTGAGTCTTCTCTCCTTCCTTCTTTCCTGCCGCATCACCCTCCCCTTGATTGTGGATGTCTTCATGCTTAGCTTTAAGCTTTCCACTTCTTAGGCTATAACATTCCAGATTTTAAGGTTTTGGTTTACTTTCCTTTTACTTTTCCTTACTAGTAGATCTTGTTTGCATCGGCTTAGGCAGTTGGGAGTAGTCCTTCCTCCCTTTAGATCCCTTCCCTTTAGACACAACGTAGCTCCCCGCGTCATGGTGCCCCTTCTGACCCTTCTTCTTCCTTGGGATATGAAGACCTCTAATTCTCGCTCCCTCCTAACTGGTAATAGAAAATTTTCTACAGACCTCAGCTTCATTCTCCCCCTCAGAGAGAATATGAACACTCGAGGGATATTTCACTGCCAAATGTGCGCCCACATCTGGAGAAGTCCCCAGGGCCCAAACTAGGAAGTCGGCCTTCATACCTCCACTAGATAGCTGGTCTATTTCCTGGTCCTGAATTGGACCTTCCTCCATCAAACCTTCAAAATGGTTAACAAGACTAATGTTTGCTTGGTCATTTTTCAGTTTGGACATGGTCACTATATTTACTCCATCCCCTATAACTTTTGTCTTCTTGGTACCTGTAGAGACTCCCTTACTTGCTGCATCAGCCACACTAACATGATTAGGGGCGTGACCATACAAACTGAATCATAATTCTATCCCGAAGATCCTCTCTTTTGAGGGACTGAAATATTCTGGTTTGGTGTGACCCAATATGGGGGCCTTGGCAGTGGAGGTACTAAGCCTCCATTCTTCATGGTGTCAGCAAATTAAAGAGAAACCAAAGGAACAAACGGGTGATCCTCTTCCAGAACCGGTCCTGCTTGATGTTTGACACCCAAATAACGCTTCAAGGATTTAAAGATATCCGAGACCCTCGGTTCTTTAGGTCCTGTTACTTCCTTAGACCCTTGATTGACGACTGAGAGAACCGAAGGAGATACAAACCCATTTTGTTGAACATCATTCACCACCCCAGGGTGTATCGAGTGACTCTTCCGATAAGTAGTGGATAAATTCCCCAATCGATGACATGAAGAGCATAATTCTGTCCAAGATTCAAAAACCACATGTTTTTTTCACTGGAATTCCTCCCTGACGGTGATCCAGATACAATTGACAGGAGGTTTGGAAGTATCCACCTCAACACAAATGCGTGGGGAGATGGGATGACACACAAACTCGGTTCTACTGTCCAAACATAGGAATTGGCCAATCATATTACCAAGAATACATATTACAGTAGGATTTTGGAAGGGGAGGGGGAGTTCAGGAAGACTAACCAACAAATCCGTAGACAGATTGTCACATTTCATGTAGAAATCACAGGACCAGCGAGAAAGGTAGAAGCACGATCTATTGCAAACGTGAAGAGCTCTGGACCATGCCAGGATTAGGTCCTCCTCTGATGAGAAACAAATCATCATGTACCGCTTGTTAAGCATCCCCACAACTACTCTGTCTTGAAAACTCCAGGAATCAAATACGAATATGAAAAATCATCAACCGAAGGATGACGAGGCCTGAAGCATGCCAACAGGGTTAGATTTAAGCAAGCCGAGGCTTCATTGAATTCTGAGGGAGATAATGAAAGGTTAGAGTGACTACCATGAAGATCTGGGACTTTAGGGCTGAGGTCGATGGCTGGGAAGGAGGGAAGAAAATCAGAATTTGAGAAGGGTGAGAAAGAAGGTATGAAGGCTACAGAGAATGAAGGGAGTCCCTCCACCTCGAGTGGGGGGGGGGGACTGGGGTTGTGACCATCGCCGCATAGGTCATCCCTACTCGAGCGCCGAGATAACGATGCTCACTTGTCCTCTAGGATCTTCCCCCATGAAATATTCCACATTATATTTCATCATCATTTACCATATCAGATGAAATCATTTTATGTTACATATGATTTACTGGGGATATTATCCAAGTATTCAATTATTATTCTTTCATGTAATGGTTTATGTTTATGAAAAAAATATGTTTATGAAACTCATTTATAATCCATGGGTTATACTATGATAAAATTACTATTAAGCACTGTTCCTTTTCCATGGTTTATGATATGATGAAATGATGAAATGATTATCAAAGCTGTTACTTTTCTATAGGTTATGCTATGATGAAATATATATGAATTCAATTTATTTTTATGGGTCCTGATATAATAAAGCTTTTATGATATTGTAACACACATATGTATTATTTTCATTATGTGATGGGTTATACCTATATCTCTCTCCAATACATTTGTTTCGGTGCGGATGTGCGTCGGGTTACGCTGTTCCGCCAGGACGCGTTCGCGCGTGCACCCGTCGACCCGAGGGGATGGGCGTGCGGCTTATGGTCCCGCAGTCCCGCTTTCCAAGGGCGGGCGGCATCCGTCCCTTATTCAGGGGCGTCTGCTCCTTGATCGAAACCGGGATGATGGGATGTCGGCTCCTCCTTCCGTGGACGTCTCCTCGGAACTCGTCGCCTAATCCGGGTCTCCCTCATAGATTTAAGAATGTTCGTGAATCTCGTTCCCGGCGCCATATCTTCATGGACACCGGTTAATTACGCTGCTTCCACCCGGACGCTCCAAGGAGTCTGGTCGGGGCAGCAACCTGCGGTGAGGAGACCGGGTGGCTCTGGGTGTTGGGGGCGTGTCTTGACACTGCGACTCTGCATGTCTGCCTTCCGTCCCTAATAGGGCTTCTCGAAGGCATGATGGCCTGAGGCATCCCGCACTGGGTGCGGGGAACTGTGTTATCTGAGGTTTTCCTCAGCTTCCCATGTTTAACACGGGGTATGCCGCGAGTTTAACGTCCAGCGGGGACGGCATCAGACTGATCAACACGAGGAGTGGATCAGATGACAGAACCCCTTGCGGGGAACCTCCGACGCTGGGGCCAGCACATGGGCGGCTTCCCGAGTGAATGGAGTGGAATGAAATGGCATGACCCCACCGGGATGTGGCGGCCCGGGCAAGGATCAGGGTGGATGATGGAGTGAAGAGCTTGGACCCCATAGGGGCTTCCTACGTACCACGCGGTAGCGCGGATCAAAGTCAGCGTAGTTCAGATATACAGTTTAACGTCATGCTGGACGTCGGCAAGCTGACTCACGAAGAGATCGAGGCCGCCGGATGGAGGATTGAACCGAACCACCTCGCACAGAGGGGGATGGAATGGCCGGGTGAATCACAGTTTCACGTCATGCTGGACGTTGGCAAGCCGACTCACAAGGAGATCGAGGCGGTGGGGAAGCACAATGGAGATACACACGTGCAGTCCCCCACAGAGCGGATTCATAGGTGAATTGACGCAAGTGTGAACCCAGGAGGGGTCCACTGATGGACGAACCGACGTAAATACGACCGGGACGACCAGGTGGCGGGCTTGAACCTCGGAGAGGCTTCCTACGTACCCTGTTTAGAAGACAGGGATCAAAGTCCACGTAGTTCGTTCTGTTTGTAACACTCTACCCCCGTGGGCGAAGGCCACTCCAATCCCGACATCCCTGCAGAGACGAGTGGGTGGGGGCCACATCCAAACCGGGAGGACCCTGCGTGCGGAGCACGAGATCGGGTGATGCGGACGGTTTAACGTCTTCCCGGACGAAGTACAGTTTAACGTCGTGTGTTGAGGACGAAGCAGACGGTTTAACGTCTTGCCGGACGAAGTACGGTTTAACGTCGTGTGTTGAGGACGAAGATGCTTGGCAGTTTAACGTCTTGCAGCGCGGACGAAGTGCAGTTTAACGTCGTGCGGGACGTATGCAGTTTAACGTCGTGCAGGACGTATTACAGTTTAACGTCGTGCAGGACGAATAGCGTACAGTTTAACGTCTTGTAGCTGGGACGAAGTACAGTTTAACGTCGTGCAGGACGTATTACAGTTTAACGTCGTGCAGGACGAATAGCGTACAGTTTAACGTCTTGTAGCTGGGACGAAGTACAGTTTAACGTCGTGCAAGACGTTGAAGCCGCCGATAGGTCCGTGTCACTTCGCGCAGGCCTAGGGGGGACCGCACGGGAAGACGACGCACGGTGCAGGCACCCGGGATGAAGATCATCGGGCGCCACGCAGGCGGGTACCCAAAGGGGGTCAAAGGGGGCGACCCTGGCGGTTTGCGCGCAAAAGAGGAGCTTTGCGCGCAATACCGCGGGTCGGCGCGCAAAAGGACGGGCTGGCGCGCAATTGGGCCAATGCTTTTGCGCGCGGAAGGTAGATATTGCGCGCACTGGGCTTCGGATAGCGCACGGGGGCAACGGCTCATTCTTTAATGAATGACCACTTTGAAAATGGGGGGTGCGCGCAATCGGGTTGGATTGCGCACACCCGGGGGGCAATTGCGCGCAAGAAGCTTCTTTTGCGCGCGAAGGCCTTTGGGTTAAGATTTGTTTCAAAGGAAAGGAGCCAAGGGGTTTGCGCGCGAAGGCGGACCCCAAGGCTTTATTGCGCGAAAGAGAAGAGGTTACCTGAAGATCGGCATTGCGCGCGGAGGGGGTTGGATTGCGCGAACGAGCGACGCTTCGGATTCCGGCCCCCTTCAAAACGTTGGGGGTCGCCTTATATTTATAGGCAACCCCGGGCGCGGAATCCAGTTCGCGGGCGCGGAATTCTCGTCGCGGGCGCGGAATCGGGCCCGGCGCGCAAGCGGAGCCGCGCGGGCCACTGGCGCGCAAAATTGCGCGCCGGCCCGGCGCATTGCGCGCATCCCGGGAGGTTTGCCCGCGGCTCATCGACATTGCGCGCGGGTCTCCAAAATTCCGCGCAAGGCCTCCGGGCTCTCCGAAACATGCTTCCGACTCCAAATATGACCTCGCTTTCCGCATCCGGAGCTCTGTTTGGGAACAACGGACTTTTCCGGCGTCTACAAAAGCCCCCCCCTCGGAATCTGATCGGCGAGAGGTCGCAACGATCGGGTTCCGAGGGAGACGCCGGAATGCTGAAGTCCTGGGCGGCGCGGGACTGTGGCGCGCAAAAAAGGGCGTCGGGCGCGAAATTCGCCGCTGCGGTCGCGCAAAGCGCTTTCCGCGCAGCGCGGACCCCGGCCTCGCCTTTAAATAGATGGCCTGGGTCCCCCACACCGTACACTGGCCTTCCGCGCGATAAGCCTCTGAGCTCTCGTGCGCGAAATTGCCTTTTCCGGCGCGGAATTCGCCCGCTCGTCACGCAAACCTGTCTGGAATTCGGCCTGCTTTTGCACGAACACTCGGGGTTTTACGCGACGGACTTCCCGATTGCGCGCCGTCCACTAGGATTGCGCGCCAACTCTCAAACTTCTCTACCAGCCTCGTCAGATTCCGCACGCTTCATCCCTTTACCCGCACGACTCCCGGAGCTTCTGAGATGGCCGCGCATCAAGGAAATGAGGGGGATGCCGCCACTCGCAGAGCTGAGATGGCGATGAACGAGGAGGTCTACGGAGCCAAGGAGATTGTTTCCAACAATCAATCCTTGTTCGACTTGCTGACGCCAGCCCAGAAGAAATATCCACTGTCGGACAACCTGCCGCTCTGGAACTTCGGCATCCTAGATGAGGTTCCGGTGCCAGGGTTCGAGGTTGATGCGCCATGGACCTGGGTGACTCGGGAGGACGAGCTTCCCCGCTATAACATCACCAACAATGGGCATCCTTCCAGGGAGACCAGACACTTGGATGTCTATGTCCTGAACCCGAGGACGCGAACCATCGTCGGAAGTGAGCCTACTGCGGAGAACTCTCCAGCCCTCTACTCGAGCATATATCGCCAGAGTGTCACCGACGACACCAAGGGCTGGCTGAAGGACTGGGACTTGCGGTCTGGGGGAAATTTCACCAGTGAGTGGTCCTGGGAGTTCTGGGTACGCCACACTTGCGATCACTTCGCGGAGGAGCTGCGGTACATCGGCCTGTTTGAGGCGGTGTGGACGTCGCAGTTCCACTTCTACCAGCAGTCCGAGCTCAGGCCGGAGCTGTTCACCCGCTGGTCCCCGGATACCAACACCTTCCATCTTCACCATGGGGAGGTCGGCATCGGTCTCTGGGACATCCACTGCATCGGAGGTATCCCACTGGAGGGTTACCAATACGATGAGTTCCTGCCTCCGAAGAACATCTGGGAAGACAGGTCGCGGACTCCCATTCTGACCTGGCATCTGCTTGAACTGGCTACGCAGCGGCTCGGGATCAAGGACTTCCAGAAGGACATAGCCTACAAGGAGTGGTTCGGCCAGTTCTTGGAGCATGACCCGGCGGTCAAGATGCCAGGCAGGGGGAAGCGGTGCCCGACCGCGGCTCAGAGGAGCCGGAACGGGTCGTACTGGCGGGTCCTGGAGACGGGCGACTACCGCTCATGGGGGTACCGCGTCATCGAGGCCCGGGACCCAAATGTCCGGTACGCGGCGTTCCTGGCCGCCTTTCTGAGTGGGTGGCTCCTGCCAGTGCGGGACGCGAGAATGGGCGTTCGCCCAGCGACACTGGCGATGGCGGGCGCTATGGCTGCCAACAAAAGATACAACCTCAGGGTCCCGGTACTGGCGAAGCTGTATGCCATCCTGGGACGCATATCGCGAGGGGGGTCGCCACGAAGGATCTGTGGGCCCTTCCAATTCTTCCACGGCTGGGTGGCTGCTCACCTCGGTGGGTACACGTTTCCAAACGCCATCATTCCTCCGGGCAACGGCCTGCGACCCTCCCTGCTGACCATCACGGGGGTCGCTCCGATGACCCTAAGCGAGGAGGGCGTGAGGATTCGGATTGGCAATCATGCCAATTTCAACTTCAGCCCGTTCCCCACTCCCATTGGCCAAATGATCGACAACGGGCAGGGTCCGCTGGAGCAGCACGAGTACTTCCTGAACATGCGGGGCGGGGTGCTCGTGGCTCGGATCGACGGGAAGGTGATCTGTGAGCCTTACGTGCCAACCCGGTTCGCCAGGCAGTTCGGGTGCCTTCAACGGATGCCGAAGAGGGTATTCACTGCTGTCCGGGAGGAGACGAACCCTGGCGTCCTTCGTCAGATGTGGCTGATGTTCGCCGCCTTTGGCTCTGGCGACGTCATCACTCTCCCTCCTACCGGGGTTGACGCAGGCTTGGCAACCGAGTACGCCGAACACTGGGCCATCGCGTACCCCGAGGGGCTTCTACGGAAGCCAGTTCGGCGGCTCGAGGTCACCCGTGCGGAGACCGGGCGTCAAGGAAGGAGGCGAGGCGCCGCCACACGGGGGAGAACGAAGGCGCGCCAAGCATCGGAGCCGGCGCGAGCAGGGACTTCGGCGGCGGGTACATCGCAGGCTGCCGCTACGACCTCGGCGCCCAGAGAGGGGGTGCGTGCGGTGGTCGAAGAGCGGCCCGGGAAGCAGGTAAGGCGTCTGCTCGAACCCTCCCACGATGCAGTCTTCCCGGTGCTGTGGTCGGCCTGGATGACCCTGCGGCAGTCACTGGGGACCGACGTCATCTGGCGAAAGATACTCAGAGAAGTAATCTATCTGCCAGAGGTCGGGCGCCTCCAGATCGCCGACAGGGTGGACTTCAACCGGCAGTATGCGTATCTGACGGCCATGGAAGAGTACGCGCGCCAACGTGGTCAGCGCGCGGAGCCATCCCTTCTGGTGAAGGTGATGCTCGGTCTAGAACCCGCTCCAGAACAGATGCCGCCAGGAGAAGATGACAGTAACGACTCCGAGGAAGAGGAGGAGACGGGGGAGGATGAAGGCTCCGAGGGAAGGTCCCATCGGGGGAGCCCGTGGGAGAGCGGCGAGGTGGCCGGCTCTGACAATGTTGATGTCACTGAGCTCCTCGAGGTCCGCTTCTATCCCTACTCAACCTGCTTCATCCATTCTCTTATGCAGCTTCTAACCCATTTCTCCACCTTTCTCAGGAGCACACGGATGTTGGTCAGGCGTCCTCAGCGGGAGTAGGAGAGGCGCCAGCAGGACAAGGCGGGGGCCAGACACCCATCATTGAACTGACAAGCGCTGAGGGGTCCCCTGCTGCAATTGTTCCTACGGCGACCGGGATAGCGGAAGATGACGCCTTGAATCCCCGTAAGTCTCCTTACTTTACTGCTGGTGCTTGCCGTTGACGATCCGTGACTAACCACGGCATGCCCTGCGCAGTGATCTCAACACTGGAGGCTCGTCGGGTTGCCGAACTCGGGCCATCCATGAGTGGACCGGTGGAAGACATGCCGCCTGCTCCGGAACAGACTCCCCACACCGAGCCGGCCCCACCAACTGCTGATCAGGGGGCTGCGGACGTCGGCGGTGCTGCCATCGGAGAGAGATCGGGGGCTGACGAGGGTGTCAGCGCCGCTGGGGCGAGAGAAGAAGGTCGCCCAGATGTTGGGGAACCTATCCCCCATGAGGACATCCCAGGGGCGGACCCTGTAGCAGACCTGCTGGCTGCCTTCCCTGCCTACCGGCCTGCCGACCCCGAGGAGATGGATGACTCGGACGTGGAGGCGGTCGAGGAGAGCCGGATAGTGCGCCGAAGGGGGTGGAAGTGCATCCAGCGCTTCCTCAAGCGAGACCCATCGGAGTGGCTGGGGCGCATGGGGTCACTCCAAACCTGGCTGCGCTTCCTGTGTGCCGGGGGAGCGGATGCTCAACGCCTCCATCTGACGGTCCGTGATTTCATGGCCGAAAAGATGCGCGAGAGCCGCCGGCTCGCCGACGTCGCACAATGTCGGGACATGTCGGAGAACACGCGGGCGCTCCTCGCGGCAGAGCAGGAAGTCCGGCGTCTCGAAGGGCAGGCGGCAGAGAAGGAGGCCTTCGTCGCAGCGTGCACTGAGCTTGTGGAGCAACTAACGGCCCAGCTGATCGACGCCCAGGTACAGCTGACGGAGGCGGGCCAACAGATGGTCACAATTCAAGTCGAGCGGGAGCATGCACAGGCCAGAATCGACGAACTGCGTGTTGCGACTGCCGACGAAGAGAGGGCACGCAGAGAGCGAGAAGCAGCCCTGGAGGCCGCCAGCCAAAGGGTAGCGGCGTTAGAAAGGCTTATCCAGCACGCTAATCCCTAGGGGCTTTGTTTTGCCATTCCCAAAACACTTGCTTCCGCTACTCAATATTTCGATCCATTTGTATGAATCACCATATTTATCTGCATCTTTTGGCTTAACATGCTCAACCACAAATTGTCTTGCGGGAGCGTTAACCAAGCTTCAGGCACCCATAATTGGGCCTGGATTTCTAGAGAAAAGAGGGAGGTCATTCCTAGGAAAGGAGACCTCAAGCCTAATCAATGTATCATCCCCCCAACTTGTTCCGACACACGAGCGGGACAACGCTAGGGGCGTTGAGATTTTATCCGAACATAGAGAAATGAGAAAGGGTGAATCGCGTGTCCTGAATCCAGAAATCCACAACGGTTGGCCTTCCAGGAAATGCCCAAGACGGCAAGCGGACAATGGATCAATCGACCATACTACTGCGATAGACGGACCGAAGGTCATCATCCATATTGCAGGAGGCGGATCACATGTCAAAAAACATCAATGCCGCTTTGGGGGTTCCTTCAGGCACAAGGGTGGAAATCCAGATCAACAGGTCATGCGAAGCGTGGGGCGAAGTGACGATTTGTTCGGATAGAATCCAACGCTCTCAAAATTGCTCCACCGTGGGGAAAGCGTATTAGGCGGATGCACTAATCTGGCCGTGAATCACCCCAATTCTCAGACAGAACCTATTTGACGAGGAAACTGTCGCTTCCCATCATTGCGATGGGGCATCCCGAGCTGAATCGGGGAGAATATCACAACTGCACCGCTCTACCCGAAGTCAGGCCAGACGACCGACGACGAGGAGGGGCGGGACTTAGCGATCCCTGAGGCTGGACCCGAGTCGGAATGCCCGGGCGTTCCTACGTACTCCATCAGGATGGAGATCAAGCCACACGTAGTTCTGAGAGTGCAGTTTAACGTCATGCAGGACGTAGAATCCCATTTGGGGAGATCTTAGTTTAGGGTCGTAGAGCTCGGACCATAAGGGGAGATCTTAGTTTAAGGTCTTAGAGCTCGGACCATAAGGGGAGATCTTAGTTTAAGGTCTTAGAGCTCGGACCATAAGGGGAGATCTTAGTTTAAGGTCTTAGAGCTCGGACCATAAGGGGAGATCTTAGTTTAAGGTCTTAGAGCTCGGACCATAGGGCTAGATCTTAGTTTAAGGTCTTAGAGCTCGGACCATAGGGCTAGATCTTAGTTTAAGGTCTTAGAGCTCGGACCATAAGGCTAGATCTTAGTTTAAGGTCTTAGAGCTCGGACCATAAGGGGAGATCTTAGTTTAAGGTCTTAGAGCTCGGACCATAAGGACCTCAAAGTACGCCGCATCATGGTCCTATCCCCTGGATATGCGAAGATGCACTGAGGGATAGTGTCAATAGTGTCGAGATTTCGCCTGGTCAGAAGGGGAGGTGGAAAATGTAATGTGAATCACGCGGCCATTCACTCAAGGACTGGGGGAACCGGCGTAACGACATGGGAGTACTGCCGACCGTGGCGGAAAAGCAGCATCAATATCGCACTAACCGTTGATGGAATGAGGCAGAAAACGAGCATCGACCGCTCAATCGCAGGATTCATATCGATTTGCTGCCCGAGGCCATTGGGGGCACCAGCCCGAGTCAGTGGGAGAGCACTGAGGCATTGTGTCCAAACCGTTCACGGGGGCTCCACCCAGGGCGTAGGCGATGGGTCCGAATGAAAGGGAGCATGAAGCCTGAAAATGGAAAGAACCTGACCAAGCTGAACCTGACCCTCCTGGAAATAAACCAGAGTACTCTTGACACCAGTGGACCACTGTAAGGGGTCGAGGGACACGCCTTGAGGGTGGCCTGAAGGCGGCGGATTCCCCAGAGAAGGGGGGAATCTTTAAGAGGTGGGGGGGCTGGACCCGGAGTTTCAAACATCCGGGCGTTCCTACGTATCCCATAAGGATGGGAATCAAGCCACACGTAGTTCTTGAAGCGCGGCGCAACACAATCGGGCACCAGCGCGGGGAAGGGTGCGGGTCTGACCCTCACACACAGAAGAAGCGGTATTTGATATTTCTTGTTTGTCCTTAAAGATGGATGGTTTTTCTTTGTGCAGCGACATGCCTGTGATTAAGGAATCACTGGAATCGCTACAACAATCAAGCCATGAAAGGCATTTATGAATGGCGTGGTTATTAACCAGCGCCCCAACGTGAGTGTCCCCTGAGGAGAACATCACGATGCAGTGCCGTTTCTCGTCGGGCGGCCAAGACGATCACAGTTTACGGTCGTGTGGTAGGACCAGACAACACAGTTTAAGGTCGTGTGGTTCGGACCATGGAGGAATCCGCGTATTGCGATATGGCGGACTCAGCGGAGGTGGGAACATACCCAGCCCTGCGGTCACGCACGATTCCAGGAGAAGGATCCTGGGATAGGGGCCTGCGTATGTCCATCACCCGAGGGGCAGAGATGCTAGCCTCCAGATATACTGGGCCCAGAACGCGATTGTTCGAGCGACTCCTTCCTCCTTATGGGGACGAGGGTCCAGCTACACATGGACCTTAGGGAGGACATCAGCGTATATCCTTGGTGCTCAGATCGTGGGAGCCTCAACAGACACCATTACCCTGGTTGGCCTACCTAACGTGTAAAGGTGTACTGAAGGTCAGTATGAAGAGAGTGTCGATATTCCACTACAACGCACAAAGGCGGAGTGTGATGAGGACCGTGCAACCAATGTTCGGATCCTAAAAGAGCCGACATGGCGATCAAGGATGTCGCTGACCATATTCGCAACACAACATCCGATCGCGTCAGCCTAGAACGGGGCAAGCAAATGAGCATCAACTGCTCAATCGCAGGATTCATATCGATTTGCGGCCCAGGACCCGCCGGTAAATTGACCCGGAGCGGTAGGAGAGCACTGAGGCATCGTACCCAAACCGCTAACGAGGATCCCTTTGAGTGAAGGCTCAAACAAGAGGAAGCGCGCGGCCCAACAAGCAACACAGGACTTGCCGGGATTGCATCCGACACTACGGGTCATAGACCAAAGTACCCAAAACATGTTAACAGATCACCGTAAAGGGTCGGAGGACTCACCCTGAGAGCAACCAAAAGACATCAGATCCCCGTGATCAACCAAGAGACGGGGCTGGACCTGAAACACAAGCGTCCAGGCGGTCCTACGTATCCCATAAGGATGGGAATCAAGCCGTACGTAGTTCTTGAGAGGCAGTTTAACGTCATGCAGGACGATGATGGGTGTGAGGTAGTCCCACACACGGGGGAGGCGTATGGCGCGGCCAACAGACCAACATGAACGAGGACATAATCCCCCACTCACGCCACACGCCTCGCACAAAAAGGAGGGGAACTGGGGCCAGAGGCCCAACGCAGGATAGAGATTCCCGAGAAATGGGGCTGGGCCTGAAACATGAATGTCCAGGCGGTCTAACATATCCCATAAGGATGGGAATCAAGCCGCACGTAGTTCTTGAGAGGCAGTTTAACGTCATGTAGGACGAAAAGAGAAAAAAGAGGGGGGAGCAGAAGGCATCCCCGAACGTGGGGGGCGTACAGCGTGGCGAGCAAACCGTCGTGAATGAGGGCGTAGCCCCGCATCCGCACCATACGCCACATACCCAGGGGCAACTGGGCCAAGGGCCCGAGGTGGGATGGAAATTCCCGAAGGATGGGGCTGGGCCTGAAACATGAATGTTCAGGCGGTCCTACGTATCCCATAAGGATGGGAATCAAGCCGCATGTAGTTCTCGAGGGGCAGTTTAACGTCATGCAGGGCGAATGATGAACAGTTTAACGTCTTGTAGCTCGGACGTAGTATAGTTTAACGTCATGTTGGACGAATGCCAAACAGTTTAACGTCTTGTAGCTTGGACGAGGTACAGTTTAACGTCATGTTGGACGAAACACTTGGCAGTTTAACGTCTTGCAGCGCGGACGATATGCTAGGAAGTTTAACGTCGTGCAGCTTGGACGTAGTGCAGTTTAGCGTCATGCGGGACGTATGCAGTTTAACATCGTGCAGGACGTGGTACACTCAGACAAAGTACTGCTTGAGGAACCTAGCGTTGGTGGGAGGAGTGACACGCTCACCATCCATAGTCGCTAGGGAGTACGCGCCATTGGGATAAACTTTGTGGACGACAAGAGGTCCCTCCCACTTGGGCTCCAACTTGGGTGGCTTCCTGCCGGGGATCATTGGCGCTCTTAGGGCTAGCACTAGGTCACCCTGCAGGAAGGAGCGGAGGCGAACCTTCTTATTGAAAGCTCGAGCCATTCTGCTCTGATGCCTCTCCAAGTTGTGCAAGGCGCGAAGTCTATTCTCATCCAGTGCTTCCAACTCGACTAGACGGGCTTCAGCAGCTCTGTCCGGCGCTTGCTAGTCGTAGACCGCAGTGCGCAAGGACGGTAACTGGATCTCGATGGGCAGGACGGCCTCAGCTCCATACACCAGGGAATAAGGGGTCATCTGGGTGGAATTGCGAGTCGTCGTCCGGTAAGCCCAGAGGGCGTTGGGGAGCTTGTCCGGCCAACTCTTCTTGTTCTGACCAACCATCTTTTGCAGAATGTTAGAGAGGGTTTTGTTAAACGCCTCGATCTGTCCATTCGCCTGCGCATGATAGCGAGATGTATGGTTCGAGCGAATGTTATACTTGGCGTACAACTTCTTCAACTCGGCTGCTCGGAAATTGGTTCCGTTATCCGTGAGGATAGCGTGAGGCACCCCAAATCGATAAATGATGTTGGAGGTCACGAAGTCAGCGATCGAACAGGATTTGACCTCTCTGAGCGGAATCGCCTCTGCCCATTTGGAGAAGAAGTCCGTGGCGGTCAGAATGAACCGGCACTGGCGAGCCATCGCCGGCGGGTAGGGTCCCACGACGTCCATCCCCCAGACTGCAAAGGGCCAAGAATACCTGGTGGTATGGAGAGGCTCTGGCGGCCGATGCACAAAGTTCGCATGAACCTGGCACGCATGGCACCTCCTGGCATACTCGATGCAGTCATGGATCATGGAGGGCCAGAAGTATCCCAACCTCCGAATCTGGTGGGACAGCTTTGGCCCAGTCTCATGGGCACCGCATGAACCAGCATGAACCTCTTGCATGACTCGTGGGATCTCAACTCCCTGAAGGCAACAGAGGAGAACACCATCAAATCCGCGTCTATAGAGGATCTGCTCCAGGCCGGGACTGCTCTGGAGGACAAACTGCGATGCGCGGCGTCGAACCCGCTCGCGCTCGGCTCGATCCAATGGGAGAATGCCATGTTGGAGGTACTCAACCAAAGGCGCCCTCCAATCAGGGTTTGATTCGACTGCCATATCTGGGGTACTCGGGGCTCCGGGCACAGGGGCAACCGCGGTGAGATTACTTACCGACGGGCCGCGATCTCCCTCCGGGATAACGGGACCGATGAGCCTGCGGTGCATCACGCGGATGATCAGGTTATCCTGTTCAGGCTCTGCAAGTGACGCAGCAAGGCTGGCCAAAGCATCTGCTCGACCGTTCTGCGACCGGGGAATATGGACAATTTCTGGCCGAGAAGGGAACCGGGCCATCAGAAGGAGGGTGCACTCCAGCAATGGCACAAGTTCCGGCTTCCTGACAACATAGTCGCCATTGATCTGCTTAACAACCAGCTCGGAGTCCCCTTTCACACACAGATGGGGCACGTCGATCTCGAGAGCTAACTCAAGGCCAGTGATGAGGGCATGGTATTCCGCCTCATTGTTGGTACAGCCATCTGACAACAGGAAAGAGTATGGCAGCACGGCTTGCTCCGGGGTGATGAAGACGATACCCAAGCCCACTCTGTTGAGCTTAGGATTATCGAGCCTTCTACCGGTGGAGCTTCGGGAGGCACCGTCAAAGTGCATCTGCCAGCATGGACCGACTCGATCGACCGAGAGAATAGCCTCATCAGGAAAGCCTAGATCCAGCGGCTGATCCGCGGAGGTTGGGTGAGCAGCCAGAAAGTCTGCCAATGCTTGCCCTTTGATGGCCTTCTGAGACACATACCTGATGTCGAACTGCTGGAGAATCACATCCCACCGCGCTAGACGGCCAGTCAACATAGGCCGGCTCAGGATATATTTCAACGGGTCTACCCGAGAAACCAACTGTACCTCATGGTGCTGCAAGTAGTGCCGTAATTTCTGTACGGCAAATACGAGCGCCAGGTAGCTCTTCTCAATGGGGGAATACCTAACTTCCACATCGAGGAGCATGCGACTGAGGTAATAGAGGCTATTCTCTGTTCCCTCGCTGTTCTTCTGGGCGAGAAGGGCGCCAAGGGACCGTTCCAGGGCGGTCACATAGAGGACCAGCGGCTTCCCGGATACAGGCGGCATCAGAACCGGAGGTTGCAGCAGGTACTGCTTGATTTCCTCGAAAGCGGTCTGACACTCTTTATCCCATACATAGGTGGCACCTTTCTTCATGAGCCGAGAAAAGGGCTTACACTTTCCGGCCAGATTCGCGATGAATCGGCGTATATAGGCTAAGTGGCCTTGGAACCCTTGCAGTTCCCGGATGTTACCTGGGGGAGGCATCTGGATAATCGCCCTGATCTTCTCTGGGTCGATCTCAATACCCCGGTATCTTACCACAAATCCAAGGAACTTTCCGGAGGTGACCCCGAAGGCACACTTCAACGGGTTCATCTTCAGGCAACGAGACCGGAGGAAGCCGAACACTTTCTCAAGATCCTTGAGATGGTCCTGACGCTGGCGCGATTTGACTACCAAGTCGTTGACGTAGCATTCCACCAGTGTACCGAGGATTGGCTTGAATATGCGGTGCATCGCCCGTTGATAGGTGGCACCTGCATTATTCAGGCCGAAGAGCATGACCCGGTAACAAAAGGTACCTTGGGGGGCCCTGAAGGCAGTGAACTCCTCATCCTCATGGGCCATCCGGATTTGGTTGTATTCGGAGTATCCATCCATGAAGGAGAGGGCTTGGAACCCTGCCGTGGCGTCAATCAACAGCTCTGTCACTGGAAGGGGAAAATCATCCTTCGGACAGTGGCGGTTGAGATCGCGGAAGTCGATGCAGACTCTGATCTGCCCGTTCTTCTTCCTGACCGGCACAATGTTGGCCAGCCATTTGGGGTACTGAACTTCCCTCACGAAGTTGGCTTTGATAAGCTTGTCAACTTCGGCCTCAACCATGGCACCGTGAAATGGGTGCATCTTCCTGGGAGGATGCTTGAACCCGCGATGGTTCGCTGGGAGACCAAGGCGGTGGACGGCTACCTGAGGATCTAGCCCCGGCATCTCGTCATAGCCCCAAGCGAACACATCACGGTGCTGCCTGAGAAAGTCCACGTACTGCTGCCGCTCCTCATAGGGCATGGCGGCACTAACCAATGTGGGTCTTGGATCTGCTTCGGTTCCAAGGTTCACTTGTACTAACTCATCGACCGTGGCAGAGACGCCCTCCTCAAAGGCTGGGGGTGCATCTTCCACGTCCTCTCCACTCGGGGAGGGATCGTCCACGGGAGAGACTGCGTTGGAAACTGCATTGGGGCTACCAGATCCTACTGGGCCGCTGGTGCTGGCATGGGCGGTCGCGGTCATCTCATCAGGAGACTCACAAACCGTCGAGACCATGGCTACGTCCAACCGTTGAATCGGGAGGACGTAAGCGTCATCCAAACTTGCCCAGGGATCACTTGCAACAGCGACAGGCTCGACCTCACCTGCCAGGATCTGCTTATCCTTGCTCTTGTAATAGTTCGCGTCCAGATAGCGGGCTTCACATGAGGCAAAAGGAGAGGCATCTCCTTGAAGCACGCCTACTCGACCGTTAAGGGAGTATTTGAGGCATTGGTGGTATGATGAGGGAACCGCCACATGAAGGTGGAGCCATGTCCTGCCCATCAATGCGTTATATGCAGTGTCTTGAGAGACTACCATGAATTCGGTGTTGGCAACCAAGTCACCGAACTGGGTCTTCAAACGTATCTTGCCGACCGGGGTTTGCTCGGTGCGGTCGTACCCCTGGATCCTGAGGTCGGAGGGGATCAAGTCATCCTCAGACAACCCCAATCTCCGGAGCGTCCGAGTTGGAATCAGGTTAATCCCAGACCCCGTGTCGACAAGACAGCGCCGGACTTCAAGGCCATTGAACTGGCCGGTAACATACAACGGACGAATGTGCCCCTGTATAGGAGGGTCTTCATCCTTACCAGAGAACGAGATAACTGCCTGACATTCGGCGTCCTCGATCATTTCGGCGTGAAAGGCCTCTGCAGCCGCAACCTCTGTCTCAAACTGGAGGGGGCTCTTCAGGGCTTCAGCGAGTGCCTCACGCATCTCAGATGACATGCGCAGATCCTCAAGGATGGAGAGTCTCGCTGGGATGTCGGCCAAGTGCTTCAGGACATCATACTTTTTGGCCAAGCGCGAGCCCCTGGTTGCAGGAGGTTGCTCTGCGGTTGGAGGCATGACGGGCCTTGCCGGTTGGACCGGCGGCCGACTGGTGCTTGGCGCATCTCGTTGTTCATTGGTTGAAGCCCGAGAAATGGTCACCGTACTGGGGTCAGGAGGCCGGGATGGACTCGTGGCAGGACGGAGCTGATCGCGACGCGGCTGAGGCGGTTCTGCCTGGTCTCACACCACAAACAGTGGCGGAGGCGAATCCGTCATCCCCGGATGGGGGGCCTGCGCACGCTGAGCTCGATCTTGAGCCAAAGCCTAGTCTCAGTGGCGTGCACGGCCTGGCTGGAGGTACCAACTGCTGTGCCCCGGCGACTCCTGTTGTTGAGGCTCCTCCGACGGTGGCGACGACCGGGGACACTAGGGAGGTCCACCTGGTGTTCTTGGTGTTCTTCAACGTCGGGAACCGAAAAGGGATTTACCAGCTCGACGGTATTAACCGAAGCGTACCCAATACTATCATCGGACGAATCATTCACCACGGGGCGGATCCGAGGAGGGATCCCCATCTCCGGGGGCATGAAATCGCCGAGAGTGTGGGATAGTGGCGGAACTGGCGGGGCGCGCTCTTCCTTCTTGCGCCACCGCCGTTTGCTCTTCTTGAAAGAGGCAGGCTGGGACGACGATGCCGAAGCAGCACCCGCAGATTCTGAGGGCTCAGGCTGATTCAAGCGCGCACGGATGATTCCATGGGCGTGAATGATCGTCTTGCGGGCCATCCAATTTTTATACTTCTGGGACCCGCGGTCGGAGACCAGCTGCCATTCGTCCTCATCGCCGCTATCGTCATCTGATCCCACGAACACGCCCGCCACTTGTGCTGGAGCTGGGCCCAACCTAATTACATTGTTGTTAATCTGGTCTTGGAGCCAATCCTTAAACACATAGCACCGCTGGATGGTGTGTCCCAGGGCCCGATGGTAGGGGCAGTAGCGGGGGTTATCCGTGAGATGTGCCTCCTCTGGCCTCCAACACTCAGGCAGTCGCACAATCCTCTGCTCCAGGGCGCTCCGGAAATAACCGGGGACCTGATCCTCGTGAAATGAGTACGTCAGGTATCGCGGGCCCCTGGGAGCGTGGTCTTGACGAGGGGCTGGAGGGGCCTGCCGAGGAGGTGGACCCTGATTATCTCGCCTGGGTTGTGGCGGTACATTACGCGGAGGGGCCAGCCGGTTCTGAGGCTGCCGCTGCTGGGCCGGGAGCTGAGCCCGTGGAGGCGGATTCCTGTGAGGCTGTGGAGCTGGTCTCGCCGGCAGCAGCTCCAATGGCCTGGGGGCCTCTATCTGGGCCAGAGCAGCGGGCTCAGCCCTGCTGGCTCTCCTTGCAGGAATCATAAGAGGCAGCGGGTGTGCCTGGCTGGCCTGTTGCAGGGCTTCCTCAAGACGTTGAGCTTTGTCTGAGAAGTCCCTGAACCCTCCGGGGTAATTCTGAGTGATCAAGGAAGGGACCAGCTCGGTCTTGACGTTCCCGATGCACATTGTCAGCAACTGCTCCTGAGTCAATGGCATGTCAAGGGAATACGTGAGACCCTTCCATCGGGCGACGAAGTCCGCGACTCGCTCATCAGGCCTCTGCTTGCACTTGAAGAGGTCTGCGATACTCATATTCCGGGTCGTGGAACTGAACTGGTAGAGGAATTGTCTACGAAGGTCTTCCCAGCTAGTTATTGACCCGACTGGGAGCTGGCTGTACCAGACAAATGCTGGCCCTTCCAGTGTCTGGACAAAGCAGCGAAGCTTAGCGGCCTCTTGCTGTGCCGGAGTCCCCAACATAGGCCCGCACCTCGAGTTGAAATGGGCCAAATGTTGTGGCGGATCTCCAGTCCCGTTGAAGGGGGCAAAAGTGGGATTCCCGAATCCCGGAGGCGCTGGCATGTCATCCACCCATGCTGGGTATGGCTTGCCGTCCGGTGGGATTGCCACTTGCCGAGTCTCCAAGGCTTCCAAGCGGGAAATGAGTGCCGCCATCGGATCGTCCGGACATGGGTTCCAGTCCTGGCGAGGATCTCTAACCACGAGCGCATTGCATGGCCCTTCAATCGGGTCGTCGACCGGGTCGTCGAACTCGGCAGCTCGTGGGATGGCGGGCGGAGCGGCCCTTGGGGCAGCGGGAGGAATCCGAGCGGGGTCTCTCAGGTAGTCACGCCACTCGGGAGGGTGTGGTGAAACATACCGCGCCCTATTGCCATAGGCGATGGCCTCTCTCCTGTCGGCAAACACGGTATAATCACGGTTGCCCGGGAGAGCCTCATCGAGGGGTGGTTGTTCCTGTCCCTGCTGTCCTGGCCTAGGATCACCGTAGTCAGGCCGCTGCTCTGCAGCGCGCTCGGCGAGGAGCTGGTCAACCAGCTTCTTCTGCTCGGCGAGCTGTTGACGTAGCATAGCCTTCTCGGGATCCTCATCTGCCCTCTGCGTGGAGGCAGATGGGTCGGCGGGCTTTATAGCCTCGCCGTGCTCTTTACCTTTGCTGACGTTTCGGCTCAACGTCAGTGCTTCAGTGGGTGCAGGGAGTCCCAGGAGGTTCCTCTGATGACGAGTAACTCTCACCGATGGATCCAACGATGGCTTGTCTTCAGGGGGAGAGCCCCCGTCGAGAAGTTCCAAACCGTTCCCCTCTCCCGACAGGTCAGCCATATTGACCGTTTCCGTCCCTGGGGATGTACCCTCAGGGCCACCCAGTGAATCGGGCTGTCGGCGAATCGCACTGAAGCATAGGGCAGCGTACTGCCCCCATCCATGGATATACACGTGGGGAGTGGCTTCCTCGATAACCTTGCGGAGTACTTGAAAACACTCAACGCATCGTTGTTGGAGGGCCTCGTGGTGCCCAAATGACCCGGGGTGCCGAACCGCGGGGAGCGTGGCTAGGTCAATTTGACGGCACTGCTCACCAATATCCTCCAGGTGCACTTGAATCCTGGGATATGGCATTTGTAAGCGGTGAAGACGGGAGTGAGTCTCCCGGAGAGTTCGGCGGAAGCATTCGAACTCATCCGGGGTGAGCGATTCGGGTGCATCAAAGTCCGGTCCTGCGACTGGCCAAAACTTCTCAGGGAAGTGGCCCTCTGCAAGGACGGTCCAGAAGCTCCACGACTCAAACTCGGGACTCAGGTCTCCTTGGTCCTCTTCAACGACTGGGAATGGACGGGGAACCGGCAGTGGTGCCGAGGCGGGCCGCCGGGCCGACGGGCTGGCCGGCAGTGAATACGGCGAGCAGGCCGATTGGCCTCCATATCCTGGGCCACCCTCTGAGGGTGGCGGTGCCCTGGCTACCACATCACAATAGGACGGGCCGGCGATCGAACATCCTGCCGTAGCGTCGGTGCTCGCCGAGGGTGCACTAGATCTTGGTTCGACCGTCGGTCCCCAGAAAAGGTCTCCGACTTCTCCGATCGAGGCAGAAGGCGCTTCCGGAGGGGTCGGTACCAACCGCAAGTTTGATCCTTGGGGGTCTACCAGGCCCTCGCTACTCTGGATATACCTTCGGAGAGAGGCGGGGATCGTGTCGATCTCGCTCTCGGGAAGTACGAGGCTGACGTGCCGCATCCCTACCCCTGCCCCTGACTGGCGGGGTTGGGGGGAGGGCTCTGTCGCCGAATCATACTCCGCCTCTGTATCAGAGAAACAAACCGGTCGGATCTCTGTCCGGAATTCCGTAACATTCTTCCCTCGGCGTCAACGCCTCGCCCTCCTGCCCCTGGGTGGTTCTTCGGGGCACGACTGATCTCTATCCTGGCGTCCTCCGGCCGCACTGGTGCTAGGGCCAAGAGGACTGGAAACCAAGGTGTGAAGAGCACCGGGACAGATATCAAAGGGGACGCGGGAAGAAATGATTCCGGGCGGGCCTCCGGGCCGAGATCGGAAGGTGGGATGACCCATGCCTCTTGGATCGGCCACACGGAGTAGCCCCTGTTGGCGAATAGCGCTACCACGAGGTGGTCCGCGGTGGCTATTGCCTGTGCCAGCAACCGGGAGAGTCAACCCAACCTGCCTTTGGGGCGGTCGGGGCCTCGATCCGGGTCGGGCATAGAAGTGCCCTCGCTCAGGATGCGCAGGGGCCTGGTGACTGGAGCCAGCAGTGGCTTGAGCCAACGCGGCCGCTGTTTCTAGGGCCCCAAGGTGGGCATCCTCTTCCGCTCGTGCCCGACGTTGGCGTCGAGACAGACGAGTCGGGATGAGCGGCGCGGGCAGGTGGAGAGCCTGTTCCTCGACTTGAGGGGCCTGGCGGCGGTGTCGCCGTGGCCTGGCGGGAGCCCTTATCGTGGATCCCTGGAGCGGATATCGGATAGGGTAGTCCCGGGCATCCTCCACCTCATCCGCATAGGGGAAGGAGTTGTCGGAGCGCTCCGGGGATAAGCTCCCACAACGGTTGGACGTCGAGGTAGGCAGCGGTGCCTCCCTGCGCGGCCCTCGGGGGCGGCGTTGGCGGCGAGGTGCAGCTCCCTCGAGGTCTAGGCGAGCCATATCCCTGGTGGGGATGACTCCCTCTTCCTCATATCTCCGCACCAAGCTGTTGATCACCCTTCTTCGGATGACCTCCGAGGGGGAGAGAGGGCGTGGTTGTCCCACAATTGCGGCTGCTGGGACAACTGTGGAACGGGCGGGACCGCGCGGAGTAGCCGCGTCGGTGTTTCCCCTACCCCTGCGCCAGTGGGCGGGCGGCGATCGGGCACTGGATTGGGCGACCTGATTTCTGAAAGCAGGGAGAAGAACCCATTAACACTGACAGGAAAAGGAATCGACAACCAACCATTAGTGCCACGACGCCTTCCGTGGGGGGGACCCAGGCCCTCGACGTCGTGAGACGGAGTGCCCGATTTCCCTTCCCCAGCCCCTGGCGGGTAAAACTGAATGCTCGGTCGAGCAGCATGCTGGTCTTCCAACACCTCTGAAAGCCATCGGTCTTCGTATCGAGGAGAAGAGATTCACGTCGGGTTCACCATTTTTCTGTTTCGGTGCGGATGTGCGTCGGGTTACGCTGTTCCGCCAGGACACGTTCGCGCGTGCACCCGTCGACCCGAGGGGATGGGCGCGCGGCTTATGGTCCCGCAGTCCCGCTTTCCAAGGGCGGGCGGCATCCGTCCCTTATTCAGGGGTGTCTGCTCCTTGATCGAAACCGGGATGATGGGATGTCGTCTCCTCCTTCCGTGGACGTCTCCTCGGAACTCGTCGCCTAATCCGGGTCTCCCTCATAGATTTAAGAATGTTCATGAATCTCGTTCCCGGCGCCATATCTTCATGGACACCGGTTAATTACGCTGCTTCCACCCGGACGCTCCAAGGAGTCTGGTCGGGGCAGCAACCTGCGGTGAGGAGACCGGGTGGCTCTGGGTGTTGGGGGCGTGTCTTGACCTTGCGACTCTGCATGTCTGCCTTCCGTCCCTAATAGGGCTTCTCGAAGGCGTGATGGCCTGAGGCATCCCGCACTGGGTGCGGGGAACTGTGTTATCTGAGGTTTTCCTCAGCTTCCCATGTTTAACACGGGGTATGCCGCGAGTTTAACGTCCAGCGGGGACGGCATCGGACTGATCAACACGAGGAGTGGATCAGATGACAGAACCCCTTGCGGGGAACCTCCGACGCTGGGGCCAGCACATGGGCGGCTTCCCGAGTGAATGGAGTGGAATGAAATGGCATGACCCCACCGGGATGTGGCGGCCCGGGCAAGGATCAGGGTGGATGATGGAGTGAAGAGCTTGGACCCCATAGGGGCTTCCTACGTACCGCGCGGTAGCGCGGATCAAAGTCAGCGTAGTTCGGATATACAGTTTAACGTCATGCTGGACGTCGGCAAGCCGACTCACGAAGAGATCGAGGCCGCCAGATGGAGGATTGAACCGAACCACCTCGCACAGAGGGGGATGGAACGGCCGGGTGAATCACAGTTTCACGTCATGCTGGACGTTGGCAAGCCGAATCACAAGGAGATCGAGGCGGTGGGGAAGCACAATGGAGATACACACGTGCAGTCCCCCACAGAGCGGATTCATAGGTGAATCGACGCAAGTGTAAACCCAGGAGGGGTCCACTGATGGACGAACCGACGTAAATACGACCGGGACGACCAGGTGGCGGGCTTGAACCTCGGAGAGGCTTCCTATGTACCCTGTTTAGAAGACAGGGATCAAAGTCCACGTAGTTCGTTCTGTTTGTAACACTCTACCCCCGTGGGCGAAGGCCACTCCAATCCCGACATCCCTGTAGAGACGAGCGGGTGGGGGCCACATCCAAACCGGGAGGACCCTGCGTGCGGAGCACGAGATCGGGTGATGCGGACGGTTTAACGTCTTTCCGGACGAAGTACAGTTTAACGTCGTGTGTTGAGGACGAAGCGGACGGTTTAACGTCTTGCCGGATGAAGTACAGTTTAACGTCGTGTGTTGAGGACGAAGATGCTTGGCAGTTTAACGTCTTGCAGCGCGGACGAAGTGCAGTTTAACGTCGTGCGGGACGTATGCAGTTTAACGTCGTGCAGGACGTATTACAGTTTAACGTCGTGCAGGACGAATAGCGTACAGTTTAACGTCTTGTAGCTGGGGCGAAGTACAGTTTAACGTCGTGCAGGACGTATTACAGTTTAACATCGTGCAGGACGAATAGCGTACAGTTTAACGTCTTGTAGCTGGGACGAAGTACAGTTTAACGTCGTGCAGGACGTTGAAGCCGCCGATAGGTCCGTGTCACTTCGCGCAGGCCTAGGGGGGACCGCACGGGAAGACGACGCACGGTGCGGGCACCCGGGATGAAGATCATCGGGCGCCACGCAGGCGGGTACCCAAAGGGGGTCAAAGGGGGCGACCCTGGCGGTTTGCGCGCAAAAGAGGAGCTTTGCGCGCAATACCGCGGGTCGGCGCGCAAAAGGACGGGCTGGCGCGCAATTGGGCCAGCGCTTTTGCACGCGGAAGGTAGATATTGCGCGCACCGGGCTTCGGATAGCGCACGGGGGCAACGGCTCATTCTTTAATGAATGGCCACTTTGAAAATGGGGGGTGCGCGCAATCGGGTTGGATTGCGCGCACCCGGGGGGCAATTGCGCGCAAGAAGCTTCTTTTGCGCGCGAAGGCCTTTGGGTTAAGATTTGTTTCAAAGGAAAGGAGCCAAGGGGTTTGAGTGCGAAGGCGGACCCCAAGACTTTATTGCGCGAAAGAGAAGAGGTTACCTGAAGATCGGCATTGCGCGCGGAGGGGGTTGGATTGCGCGAACGAGCGACGCTTCGGATTCCGGCCCCCTTCAAAACGTCGGGGGTCGCCTTATATTTATAGGCAACCCCGGGCGCGGAATCTAGTTCGCGGGTGCGGAATTCTCGTCGTGGGCGCGGAATCGGGCCCGACGCGCAAGCGGAGCCGCGCGGGCCACTGGCGCGCAAAATTGCGCGCCGGCCCGGCGCATTGCGCGCATCCCGGGAGGTTTGCGCGCGGCTCATCGACTTTGCGCGCGGGTCTCCAAAATTCCGCGCAAGGCCTCCGGGCTCTCCGAAACATGCTTCCGACTCCAAATATGACCTCGCTTTCCGCATCCGGAGCTCCGTTTGGGAACAACGGACTTTTCTGGCGTCTACAACATTAGGTAATGATTTTTATCTCGTGAGATAAAAAGGACTAGAAGGGGGAGTGAACACATCTCATTAAGGGACACATTCCACTATGATAGTCATGGGAGTGAACCATGAGTAATAATATGGTTTGGGAAGTAAAACCATTTCACTATGATAGTTTTGGAATTTATCCTTGACTACTAAGGAAATGATTTTCTATTCTTATGTGTATTCCATAAATAAATATCACATGATAATTTTATTTTCTCATAGATCATGTTCTTAGAATCCATTATGATTCATGTTTTATTAACTACTATGATTTATACATTTACTCATGTTGATGATATATTATATTTAGGGTCCAGTTTTCAAATGTTATCATCACGTTATCATACCCATATGCTCATGTTATTCTTATGTGATAATTTATATCTCCATTTTTTATACTTGATGAGCATCAGATGTCACCCTTTCTAATGTTTCCTTTCCCAAAGCTATGGAGATTTTTTTATGGTATGTATAAGAATAATAATATATGGGAAGATATTTATGGTAGATGTTGAAGATCATTCATGAAATAAGTTTATTGTGTATTTATTCTCCAAATATAGTAAACTGTTATGGTACTCATGCTCTTTTTTATGACAAGCATTGAATATTAATTTAAAAAGATGATATATATATATATATATATATATATATCATGGGTCATTATAGATACTAGATTGGACATGGTATTTTAGATCCATTTTTTGTAATATGTAAGGAACTTTAGTTTACTGAATGTTTTTAGAAATGTTATGTAACATGTGGGGTAGAAACCTGTAAAATGATCATGCATTATGATATCTTATACCTATTTCGAATTTTTTAAACAATGGTAATTATGGTTAATATTAATTAGTTAACCATTAATGTTCTATATTATGGGTTGAGAAGTTCCAAACAAGTCTCTCTTTTTATGTTAATGATCTTGTCTAAAATCCCCATAATGTTCATACAGATGATATTGAGAATGATGTTCTTGAATAATTTTATATATTTATGATTGATGAGAATGATTCTTGTAGGATTTTACTTCAAGATTTTTAGTTATAGAAACTATATAAGTATCAGGGATCCATTTTTGGTCCATAGATAGATGATTGGTTGGAGTAGGTGGAGGATTCCTTTAATTAAATTCGTTCTTGGAGAGAGAACATGATTCCTATAGATTTCAACATACTATATAGAGAAAATAAATAATGTTCATTCTTATTTTTCAAGTATTGTGAGTATTCAGATAGGTCTTGAGTGAAGTTTCATGATCTATTCTAGGATGAGTTTCCTTCATTGACCATTATGGAATCTAGTCAATATAATATTTTTATTATTTTACATGAGAGATCTAGTTTGTGGTAGTTCATTTTTTGTATATAAACATTGGACATTATTCTTTATAACTTTTTCCTAAATAGGAGGAAAGGGTTATTGATTTTAAATAGGAATTTTATCAAAAAAATATAGTTATATATCATAAAATTCATGTTTTTGCCATATCTCAAGGTGCTGTAAATGTAAATTATTATTGAGGTGGATCTCGATTAGATCAGATAATATATAGAGGGAAATATCTAAGGATATTCATGGAGTAGAGATATTTATAGAGTACCTTATAAATCTATTCAACAGATGTTTATGTCTGTAGGGAGTCGATTTCATCCTTTTACTTATTGTTTCTTTAGAGTTGGTAGTTCTTGGACCCATGAATGTAGATAAAATGTGGTATGTTTTTTCTTATGATTTCATGAACATTATCTGATTGAGAACAAAACCTTTATCTGTAGTTAGTGTAGAGTCTATGAAACTCATCATGCTCAATTGTTGAAGTAGAATCCTCCAAATAAGTAATAAAATAGTTTTTCTTATTTTGATTATTATAGAGGAGAAGTGGAAGGTAGAGGACAACCCCACGATTCCCCTCTTCATTAGTATGATGAGTGTGGCCTTTTTTTTAGTCTCCCTTAGGTTTAGAGAGTCCATAATGTTGGAAATTATTAGTTTTATAGTCAGTAGTTTCTAGTGGTGGGAGATCAATACATTCTAAAGGTATTATCTTCTTATATTCCAAATGGGTGTGTATATTGTTGATTAAGAGATATGGACTACATTATTTATACAACAACCCTGATATTTATTACACCCTTAAACATAATTTATTACATAAAACCTTAACTTGATACAACATATAATATCAAGAGGTCTTGTGTATTTGGGGATTAGGAACATTACATAATGACTTAAAACATAAAACACAACATCTTTATTGAAAACTTCCTTTACATGACCACTACATTCCCTCGTACTTAGCATTTCATGGGATAACCTGAGGACATGCATAAGAAAAGGGTAAGATATAAAGCCCAATAAGGGAGTAAACAATTCAAAACATTAATAATAAAATACATGTTAGGAAATAGGCATGTCAATGGAGCATTATAGAAACATGAACATAGAGCTATGATATAGCATGATTATCATAACATGGAAATGTGGAAACAACATTTAACATGATATTAGCATGATCCAAGGATAATTGTACATGAATCATGAGTAAACCCTAATTTCACTTGAATTATAATGAGTAAACCCTCATTTAACTCGACGTATCATGATATATATCTTTACCCAATGCATTGGAGCGTTTTCAGGGTACACCCTTCTTAATCATTTCTTTTAATGCATAAATGTTCCATGTGGATCATATAACATGGATTAATTAATAAACATAATTTATTCCATGATAAAGGAATTTGGAATTCATACATGAGACTCTATAATCAATAAGTAATGGTGCATAAAGGTGAATACCCTTGATAGAGAAATGAGCATGGTATTCACTACACAATGACTTTGGCTTAAAAAATCGCGGTGCAATTTTGGCAGCATAATGGCGTGACATAAGAATTCATAAAAATGGTTGATGAGAGATAAAGTGATATATAATCACATGTACATGAAATGGATAGTAAGTTTGGAATATGTATACATGTACCAGCATAAGTAATGGAATTTAGATTCATAATACAAAATAATTACTTGAATGTAAATGAGGAGAGAGAAATCCCTTACAGAATTTCGGCATGGTAACGGGTGTACATGGGAGTAATTAATTACATATAAAGGGGTATCTCATCATTAAAACATAATTAGGTAAGTATAAGAGAGGTTTGAAATCATACCTCCACATTTTCAATGGAAAATAGAAAGGCATATCAAAATAAAGAAACATGGACAAAAATGAGTGAGGAAGAAATCCCTTACTTGGAAGTGTGATCCCAAAGGCTTCAGAGAGGCTTAAGAGAGGATTATTTGGAGCTTGGGGAACCTTGGGAGGATTCTAGAGAGATTAGGTCAAGGGTTTGTCGAGATCTAAAGGCTTTGAGTGAAGAGGAAGTGCGATCTTGGGTGGGTTTATATAGAAAAGGAGAGGGAATTCTTTATTATTTAGGTTTTGGACACCACACATTAAACTAATCAAAACCACCAACCATCCCATGGTTTTTCACCATGGTTTTTTCCAAAGGGGATTGGAAAAAATTATTTTATAAGGCCAATAGCCTAACT
Source organism: Viscum album (assembly GCA_963277665.1). NCBI lineage: Eukaryota > Viridiplantae > Streptophyta > Magnoliopsida > Santalales > Viscaceae > Viscum > Viscum album. Next base: position 1,106,266,504 of record OY728128.1, on the reverse strand, counting down.
TATTAAAATATTATGCTTGATTATGTGGAGGTGAGTCACACTCTCAAGGAAACCATTTTTAAAAGATAAAATGTTTTATAAGTCTTGGAGGGTCAACTAAGGCTTTGTAAAATAAATAAAATAAACCTAAAATCATATTATATTAATTTTAAAACATATATTGTCCTAAAATATCATTTATAATATTTTATTACATCACTATTGGGTCATTATGATGTCATTAAACACCTTATATAATTAAACGATATTTAATTTTTACCCAAAAATTTGGCTGTCTTAGAAAATTATGAAAAATCCACTATTGGAAAATTTTGACATCCTGATTCCAAAAATAATATTAATTTTATCTAAATAAATTTCTAAATATGTAAAATTTTACTTTTAAAATAAAAACTGACATTTATAAAAAATTCAGGGGTTTTGACAAAAACAGCTTTCAAGTCTTAATAAAAATTAGAATTTTATACATAAAAATTGTACAATAATTTATATTTAATAAAAAGTAATTTAGTAATAATATTTTATTAAAATAATATTTAATTAAAAAATCCATTAATTCATCAAAATAGATATCTTAATTTAATATTACCTAAAAATACTATTTGTGCTTTAAAAACTATTTACAAAGTAACAATAATAAAATGAATGTATATTCTATATAAAAAAATAATGAACTTAATCATAGTGCTTGGGCCTTGTTACATAACCCCTTATAACACCCACATATGACATAAGGGTAAGGTGTGCGATGGTGACAGACTCTTGGGGTGGCTCGAACAACATTACTCGGGTGGTAATCACTACTAACTTCCACTTCTCCTATATGTGGTTCCGTTTGAGCTTAACGTGTTGAAGCTCATCTTGGGATTAGTCAAGAGAGAAGCCTTGTTACACCAAATCCTTTCCAAGATACAAAAATGGGCCTTGTACAGAGAAATTCTACTAGATGAGGCTATCACTTCCTTTTTCTGAGTAAATTGGGCTTGTTAAACCCCTATATTTATACTGATCATGTAAACACTATTCAACAGCTATATTATAAATGGTAATAATTTTTAATGGTATTTTGAAATCAAAAAACATAAGACCAAGGAAGTGCATAACCATTTTACATAATAAGACATTTAATTAGATCAAAGGGAATTTTCATTAATAAAATTTTGGGTCATTACAATCTTCACCCCTTAAGAAATTCCACCCTCAAAATTTCATTTTTACCACATTAAAAAAGATGAGGGTCACTCTGATTCATCACATCCTCTGATTCCCATGTTTCTTCTTCAAACATGTGGTTTCACCACAACACCTTGACGAAGGGCATTGTCTTATTTCGTATAACTTTTTCCTTATGATCTAAGATCTTCACTGACTTCTCTTCATAGGAGAGGTCATTATACAATGGTACCACCTATGTATTGAGTACATGTGATGGGTCGGGTATGTACTTTCTCGAGAGTGATACATGTAATACATCATGTACTCGAGATAGGTTCGGTGGGAGTGCTAGTTGATAGGCCACTGCTCCAATGAAATTAAGGATCTCAAAAGGGTTGATGTACCTTGGACTAAGCTTTCCCTTCTTCCCAAATATCATAACACTCTTCCATGGTGATATGTAGAGAAATACCATGTCTCTGACATCAAACTCTAGGTATCGTCGATGATTATTAGCATAGCTCTTTTGTCGACTCTAAGTAGCTTTAATGTGCTGCTAGATGATCTTAACCTTATCCACTATTTCTTCAACCATTTCTGGACCTAAGAGTTTTTCTCCCCAACTTCATCCCAACATGCCGGTGTTCTTCACCTCTTCTCATACAGGGATTTATATGGATCCATTTGGATGCTTGAGTGGAAACAACTGTTGTAAAAGAACTCAACTAGAGTAATATGTTGATCTGATCCTCCTTTGAAGTCCATTGAGCATGATCTCAACATGTACTCAAGTGTTTGGATAGTCCACTCAGATTTTCCATCATTTTGAGGATGATAAGTCATACCGAAGTTTATCTCAATATCGAGAGCATGTGGAAGACTCTTCCAAAACATAAAGGCGAATCTTGGATCTCGATCAGATAAAATCAATAGTGGTACACCATGATGCCTTACCACATCTCTAATGTATATCCGTGCCATTTGATCCAATGAAAAATCCTCACAAATTGTAATGAAGTGTGCAGTCTTTGTATGATGATCCACAACATCCCAGATAGAATTGTTTCCTTTAGATATCTTTGTAAGTCCTATAACAAAGTCCACAGTGATTTTCTCCTATTTCCATGTTGGTATGGGTAATGGTTGCATCATATCCTTTAACTTCTTCCTCTCAGCCTTCACTTTATGACATACCAGACACTTTGAGGTATACTCAACAATCTCCTTCTTCATGTTATCCCCCAATAATTCTCTAGAAGATCTTGATACATCTTTTTATTTCCTAGGTGAATAAAGAAATTCAAACTATGTGCATCATCCAAAAGTTATTTCATCAGCTTCGAACATGATGGAACACATAGTCTTTTCCCAAATCTCACAATTCCTTCTTTATTGACATTGAACTCTGAGGATTTCCCTTTTTTGATAGTTTCCACCTTTTTTTGAATTCCCACATCATCCTTTTGAGAATCCTTTAACCTTTTAAAAAGATACGGTTGAGCAATCATTTGTGAAAGGATTGATGATGTTCTCTTATTTATGATTCCCATGTCCATCTTCATCAAATATAAGAAGATTGTATATTTTTAAATTCTCATAAATGATAGAATTGCTGGGTCCTTTCTACTTAGAGCTTCTTCCACCTTGTTTGCTTTCCCTGGGTAGTAATGGATTGAGAAATCACAGTCTTTTATCAGATCTAACCATCTTCATTGGTGCATATTCAAATCTCTCTCTGTGAATATATACTTGAGGATTTTTTGATCTATATACATTTCACACTTCTCCCCAAATAGATAATTCCTCCAAATTTTTAAATTAAAGATCACTACTGCCAATTCCATATTATGTGTTGGATAGTTTTTCTCATGAACATTTAATTACCTTGAATCATAAGGAATGACTTTTTCATTTTTCATCAACACACATCCTATACCCTTCTTTAAAGCATCACTAAATACCACAAAAGTTCTCCACTTGTGGGTAATGTGAGCACAAGCATAGTGATAAGCCTTTTTTTTCAACTCCATGTAGCTTTCTTCGCATTCATTACTCTGAGAAAACTTTAATCCCTTATGAGTTAGATTATAAGAGGGTCTGAAAATCTTGAGAATTTTCTCACAAATTGACGATAATATCCAGATAAACCCAGGAAGCTGCAGATATCCATTACCGATGTTGGCCTCAACCATCCCTCAATTTCAACTATCTTGGAGGGATCCATAGATATCCCATTGCTTGTGATGATGTGACCTAAGAATGAGACCTCATTCAACCAGAACTCACACTTGTTGTACTTTACATAGAGCTTATCCTTTTTCAAGGTCTCTAGTATAGTTCATAAAAGCTCCTCATGATCCTCTTTGGTTTTGGAGTATATTAGAATATCGTCTATAAATACTACCACAATTTTTTTTGAGGTAATCTATAAAGACTCTATTCATTAAATACATGAATATTTTTGGAGCATTAGTGAGTCTTAAAGGAATTACTATGAATTCATAGTGCTCGTACCTTGTACAAAAATAGTCTTGGGGATATCCTCCTTCTTCACCCTTACTTAGTAATATCCCGATCACAAATCTACCTTGGAGAAGTATTGTTCTCCACATAGCTGATCAAAAAAAGTCATCAATTTGGGGTAGAGGATACTTGTACTTTATCATGATTTTGTTGAGCTCACGATAATCATTACAAATGCGCATTGACCTATCCTTCTTCTTGATGAAGAGGATTGGTGCACCCTATGGTGAAGCACTTAGGTGTATAAGATCAATTGAGAATTCAACATCTCTTCTTGGAGGAAGACCAAGCAATTCCTCAGGAAAAACATCAGCAAATTCCCTCACAATAGGCACGTCTTCAAAGATGGTTACTTCCTTAGACTCAATCATCTGAGCTAGATACTCATGATCATAAGTCAGTAATATCTATGCTTGAGATAATGGTGATAAAGAATATTCATCCTCCTCTTTGCACTTATACAAAATTGGGGGTCGATTCTCCATATAGAGAGTGATTTCCCTCTCACGGAAATTTATGTTGGATCTATATAAGGAAATCCAATACATGCCATGAATTTCATCAAATTATACCAGAGGGAGTATGACGAGGTTCTCCAGGAAGTTCAATCCCCAAATTATGATATGGGAGGAGTTATATTCATGGGTTGCAATGGTTTCCCCATTTTCTATTTTCACCGACATCTTTACTTCCATGATTTTCGGTGGTGTTGGGATTGTTCTACTAAACTTTCGGGATATAAAATAATGTGTAGAACCAGAATCAAAAAGTAAATTCACTATTCTTGAATTAATAACTAGTGTACCTATCACCACTTCATTGTCAGGGTTGACTTCAGTGGTAGTAATGAAAAAATCTCGCCCTTGCTTCCTTGGAGGTTGTTGGTTGCCTCCAAAAACCCTTGTCTTAAGAAACTAGTTTGTAAAGTTCTCTAGTTCTTTACAGTTGAAGCAATGGACAATGTGTTGATGGTTAAATGGAGTGTTCCTCTCCTCTATCACAACCATTAGTTTTTCTTGTCGGTAGTTAATGTCCAGGTGCCCTTCTCTTCTACACCTAAAGAATTTCCTCGTCCCCTTCAGGAAATTTATGGGGTGCTTCTTTCTACACCTTTGGAAAGTGGGGTTCTAGATTTTCTTAGCACCATTGGATTTATCCATCAGACTTCCAGAATTAAATTCCACCATACACTTCTTATCCCCATGATACCCATGAGATTCATCGATCTTCATTTCAACTTTGAGGGATCATTTTACAATTTCCTCATAGCTCTCGAAGTCATAGATCACTAGGTAAATCCATAGGCTATGTTTTATCCCACCAAAGAAGTGTTCAACCTTGTATTAGGGGGTAAAGACAAAGCCGGAGGCATATCATGAAATCCTTAGAAAGTTTTCCTTGTATGCTCTGACAGATTCCACATCATTTTTCTTAAGGGCAAGGAAGTCCCTTTCCATATTAATTCAGAGGGTGCATGAAAAATATGTATTGAAAAAAATCTTCCTAAAATCCTTCTATTTAAACGCCTTGATATCCTCCTCATTCTTTGTATTTTTTTTATCAATTTCCACCTTTGATCAGCTTCACCCTCCATACGATAAGTATCCAGAAGAACCTTCTCTTGTTCATAACATTGAAGGATGGAGAAGATCTTTTCAATGGAGTTGATCCATTGTTCGGCGATTGAGGGATTGGATGATCCATTAAAAGTTAGAGGCCTTTGTCCCATGAAGTTTTAGATTGTAACTTGTTCTTTCTTAGGGGGGTTGAAAATTCCTCTTGACCCATTTTTCTGTTCAAAATTTTTGTTATCTGAGAGAGTATTGTGAAAAAATTCCCGATTCTCACTCCCATCAAATTGGGAATTCCATTAGAACAATTATCATATAGATATTGGCATCGGTTGTTAGCCCAAGTCCTCCTATTACCGTCCATTCGATGGAATAAAAGGAGCGTTAGGGGTAACATATAAATGGGAATCCAAATAAAAATATGATAAATTATAAATTACTTTTATTTCCTTAAATTAAAAATTTATAAGCTTCAATCTATGTTAGCTATGATCTACTTCCCAACATATATTCTTAGGGGAATTTTTTTATTCTCTTAATAATGTTTCAAACTAAGTTTATGAATTTACCAAAGACTATCCCCTGAGAGTTTCGTAACCAAGAGTGTAACAAGGCCCGTTTTCGTGCACCGGTTCCCATTCGATTCTAGCTCAAAGCGGTTTTTTCAGGTTTTACCCCTAGATACATCTCTGCCAAATCCTCCTCCACGTGCTCATATCCAGATAGGGATGTATTTTCTTGATATACCACTTACTCAATAATTTCCAAAATTTAGGGATGTTTTATTATACTTAGTCTTATCTCTATGGATTTCACTAGGATTTTATAATCCTAATCCAAAAAATAACTAAACATATCCTTTGATACCAACTATAACAAACCTACTATTTATTACACACATAAACATAATTTATTACACAAAAACTTCTCTTGATACAAAATAAAAGATCGAGGGGTCTAGTGTCTTTGTGGCTTAGTAATATTACATGATGACTTAAAACATGAAACATGGCATCTTTATTGAAAACTTCCTTTACATGACCACTACATTCCCTCATACTTATTATTGAATGAGATAACATGAGGACATGCATAAGAAAAGGGTGAGATATAAATCCCTGTAAGAGAGTAAAAAAGGCATTACATGAATAATATAATACATTTTAGGCAATAGGCATATCAATGGATCATAAGAGAAACATGAACACAAAGGCATGATATATCATGATTATCATAACATGGAAATGTGGAAACAACATTTAACATGATATTAGCATGATCCAAGGATCATTGCTCATGGATCATGACTAAAAACTCATTTAACATGAATTATAATTAATAAACCCCATTGAACTTGACGTATCATGATAATAATTTTTACCTAATGCATTGGATCACTATTAGGGTGCACCCTCTTAATCATTTCATTTCATGCATAAATGTTCCATGTGGATCATATAACATGGATTCATTAATAAAAATCATTTATTACATGACAAATGAATGTGTAATTAATAAATGAGAATATATAATCAATAAGTAAAGGTTCATAAAGGTTAATAACCTTGATAGAGAAAGGGGCATGATATTTTTTACACGATGACTTTATCTTAGAAAATCATGGTACAATTTCAGCAGCATAATGACATGACATGAGAATTCCTAAAAATGGTTAATGAGAGATAAAGGGATGTCTCATAATATGTAAATAAAATATATATTAAGGGGGTAATATATATACATGTCCCAACATAAGTAATGGAATTTAGATTCATAATACAAAATAATTGCTTGAATGTAAACGAGGAGAGAGAAATCCCTTATGGAATTTCGGCATAGTAACGGGTGTACATGGGAGGAATTAATAAGAGAGAAAGGGGTATCTAATAATTAAAACATAAGTAGGTAAGTATAGGGGAGGTAAAAAATCATACCAAAACATTTTAAATTGAAAATAAAAGGGCATATCAATATAAAGAAACTTGGACAAAAATGAGAGAGGAAGAAATCCCTTACTTTGAAGTGTGATCCCAAAGGATTGAGAGAGGCTTGAAAGAGGCTTATTGGAAGCTTGGGTAACATGGTGAGTATTCTAGAGGGAGGAGGGTAGGGGTTCGTTGAGCTCCAAATCTTTTTAGTGAAGAGGAAGTGGGAGCTTGGGTGGGTTTATATTGGAAAGGAGAGTGAATTATTTATTATTTATGTTTTGGACACTACACATTAAACTAATCAAAACCACAAACCATACCATGTTTTTTCCCATGGTTTTTTTAAAAGGGGAGTTTAAATAATTATTTTATAAATCCAATGGCCGAAATTATTAAAATATTATACTTTCTTATGTGGAGGTGAGTCACACACTCAAGGAAACCATTTTAAAAAGATAAAATGTTTTATAAGTCTTGGAGGGTCCACTAAGGCTTTATAAAATAAATAAAATTAACCTAAAATAAAATTTTTTAATGGTAAAACATATATTGGATAAAAATCGCATTTATAGTATTTTATTACGTCACTATTGGGTCATTATGATGTCATAAAACACATTATATAATTAAACGGTATTTAATATTTACCCAAAAATTTGACTACCTTAGAAAATTATGAAAAATTCATCGTTGGATAATTTTAACATCCTAATTAAAAAAAATATTCATTTTATCTAAATAATTTTCTAAATATGTGAAATTTTACTTTTAAAATAAAAATTGACATTTATTGAAAATTCATGGATTTTGATGAAAATAGCTTTCAAGTCATAATAAAAACTACAATTTTATACATAAAAATCATATGATCATTTATATTAGATAAAAATAAATTTAGTAATAATATTTTATTAAAATTTTATTTAATTCAATAATCCATTAATTCATCAAAATAGATTTCTTAATTGAATATTAACAAAAAATACTATTTGTGCTTTAAAAACTATTTACAAAGTAACAATAATAAAATGAATGTATATTCTCTATACAAAAAATAATGCACATAATATTAGTTCTAGGGTCATGTTACATAGCCCTTTATAACACCCACATATTACCTAAGGGTAAGGTGTGTGATGGTGATAGACTCTTGGGGTGGCTCGGACAACGTTGCTTGGGTGGTAATCTCTACTAACTTCCACTTCTCCCTTAAGAGGTTTCGTTCGAGCTTAACCTGTTGAATCTCGGCTTGGGCTTGGTCAAGCAAAAAGCCCAGTGAATCCACATCCTTTCCAAGATCAAAAAATGGACCTCATACAGAGAAATTATACTTTATGAGGCCATCAATTCCTTTGTCTACGTAAATTGGGTTTGTTAAATCCCTATATTTATACCAATCATGTGATCACTGTTCAACGACTATATCAGCAATGATAACAATTATTAATTATATGTTGAAATCAAAAAAACCCAATACCAAGGAAGTTCTTAATCATTTTACATAATAATATATTTAATTAGATCAAGGGGAATTTTCATTAATAAATGTTTGGGTCATTACAATTTCACGCACCCCCATCAATTTTATGGGAATTTAGGTGTGAAGGACTTCTATTCCATTCATGTTGACTATACCAATTTGTGGTTGTGCTATAATGAATTATATTAATAGATATAGCGAGCTAATTTTATGGAAACATCACTTTTTAAGAGATTTTAAATGTTTAAAGATATGTCTACATGACATCATCAATAGAATGGAATATTTATATTCAGTATAGGATATTAGGTATTTTTTTAGGAAGTGAGTTGAATTATATGATACTAAGGGATATATCATTATATTTTTACATGAGATAGACCCTTGAGAGGTAAATAGGCATGATATATCTATATTTTCCATGATGATGGAGATGATGTTGAGTTTAGGGGAGGATCATATGGTGTTGTTTCCTAGGGTTATAGAATAGAATTCTAATGTATTTTCTAAAATGTTTGTGTGCAACCACATTGATGTGATTTTGAGTTTGGGATAGAGGTAAAATATGGGTTTTTCTATATTGATTACCCCATATAGAATTTTACCCTGGTATTTGTGAGAGATATGTACTCAGATTGATAATCTTCTGCAAGTGTGGATTACTTGGCTCAGTTTGTTACTTTGGGATGATATGATTTTATTTGAATATAAGGATTAAAGTGCACAACACATTTTTAATTATTATCATTTATCTAATGAAGTTAAAGTGAATAAAATTTATTCTATTTGGTAGATTGATGACATATTCATTTAATTGAAAGGTTCCAGTTAGTCCTCAAAGATTGATTGGTAGTCATGATATCGTCATATAAAAGAGAATGATGAGGATATTCTAAAGACTTTATTCATATATTTTTATGATAACTATGAGCTACCAATGATTTATTTTTTTATTATGAATTCTATATCTATTTTCATGGGACTGATGAATTATGTGGTCCATGAGTTACATTATTAGTCTTTGGTGGTGTTCATCAATTACATATTTATGTATTCAAATTTAGGTAGGGAGTATGAAAAGCATTTGTTTGATGTTTTAGAACTTCATCAGTGTCATGAACTATTTGGGAAGATATCAAAGTGTTATTTTTGGGATCATGAGGTTAATTTAATGGGAATTATTATTGTTTGGTATGTAGTTTTTATGGATCCTTCGAAGATAAAAGTGGTTAATTCTTAGATATCCTTGAATAATGTTGTGGAGGTTCAGAGTTTTCATGGTCTTACCAGTTATTATTGGTGTATTATTCCGGAAATATCTTATATTACAACCCCTTTTATAGTATTTAACTTGATGGATCAATATTTTGTATGGACTGATCAGTTCTATTAAGATTTTGAGTCTTTTAATGAGAAGATGGCCAGTGCTCATGTTCTTTATCTATCAGAGGAAGGTGTCGTGTTTAAGGTTTAATATAACACTAAGAATATTGGATTGGGTAGTGTTCTGAAGCTATATAATTATATTATTTCTAATGGGTCTCATTAGTGATGACCTCATTAGAATAACTATTCTACCCATGATCTTGATCATGCTAAAATTTTGGTTTATGTGAATTTGTAATAGAATTATCTCACTGGTGAGGGATTTTTGATCTTCAAATACCACAAGAGTTTGAGGTACATCTTCTCCCATCATGATTTGAATTCATAGAAGTGATATTGGATATATTTATATAAGTATCATAACATATTTATTTCTTATAAACTTAGGAATTATAATGATATGGTAGATGAATTATTCCAAAGATTCATGGTTATGTTCTGATTTATTTTGGATGTTCTTAGAGGGTGGTGGAATAACTTCCTATGTTTCACATTTTTATAGAGGATATTAATTGTAACATAAGTATTTTAAAATTATTATCTTGTAAAATTTAGTGAAATATGTGGAGGAGTCCCATCTTGGAGATTCTGAGGTAGAGGTCTGCTATGATCATGTTGTTTGTGGATATTTCTCTAAGAAATGTTTCAAGGATTACAAATATTAGGTTTTATTCTAGATTTGGATCATTGTTCCTTAGGTGTAGCATGATGAAAATATCTAAGAGTTAAATATTTTACCTTGGTGGTACATCATGATATTTATAAGAAGTAAATTTCTCCAAGTGTTCATGTATTTTTAGTTTAGTATGAAGAGATTGGTTGCAGAGTTTGTGTCTTTGTGCCTAGTTTTCTAGAAGGTGAAGGCTGAGCAATGTGTTACAGGTGAGTTGCTTCATCTGCTCAATGGCCCCCCTTGGATGTTAGAGGGAATATCTATGGACTTAATAACTATATTTCCTTATGTATAGGGTAGATGTGGTTCAATATGGTTGATTTTGGACCTCTTTATAACGTTATATCCCTTCTCGGTGATTAAGGAGTAAAGCACAATAAATGATTTATTGTCTCTATATTTTGAGGTGTTGTTGAGGAATCATGGGGTTATAAATATTATTATCTCCAATTGAGATACTCATTTTCATCTCCCTAGTCTTGATAGGTCTATAAACTAATTTTCGATACCATTAGTAAATTATAATCACTTTTCATTTACATATGGATGGTTAGATAAAATATACTATATAGTATTTGGAGGACATGTTATGGTCATTCATTCTTGAATTTCAAGAATCATGGGTGATGTAATTTTGGAAAAGTTTTCTAATAATAATATTAGCCACTCTACCATTGGTATGGACCTATTCTAAGAGATGTATCATCGACCTTACCGATATCCATTATAATGGACCGAGGATAGATAGTCTGTTATTATAAAATAAGAACTGGTGAGGAGAATAAATGAGAAGGTGAAATTTATATAGAAATAGATGATTGTGGATCAATTTATTCTGAAGGCCTATTATAATCATAGGAGGAGACCTATAGAGTTTATTGTTGGAGACCGTGAGTTTTTGGAGGTATATCTTCATTATAGGCAGTGGATGTTTGGTGATGGGACTAAGAATTATCCATGTTTTGACATACCCTTTAATTTGTTTGATTATATACATTATGTATTCCATGTATCAATGATTATATGGTATCTTCATGATGATTACCATGTCATCTATCAAGATTATTTGGATGTAGAAGAGGGTGTGCCCATTGAGGAATAAACTATTTATATTTTGGACTATCAAAAGAAGGTGTTGTTTGATCATGTTATTCCTTTGGTTCATGTATTTTTGAGACTTGGTTACCTGAGATAGAGTACATGGGAGTATGATTCATAGAGGTTCCATCAATATCTCATGTTTTTCAATGTTTGATTCATTTTTGAGAATAATATGATTGGATTGTAATTAATATATGATATAATGGATGATTATATGATTATGTGATATTTATTTATGGAAGGTTGTATTTGATTCCTCTATATGTGATCATTAAGAGGTATCTAATATGGTGGTTCTCCTTAGACATTTCCTTTAATTTATTCCCTCCCTAGTTCATTTTATGTTCTTGTGGACTAGATTTTTTTAGAGTTATATAATATAAGGGATTTATCTTTATTGAACCATTCATTTGTGTTTTCAGTTGATTGGCGGTGTTATAGAAAGTATTTAGGAGTGGTAGTGGAGTTTGATCTAGAATTACAACTAGGAGATTATTTTTTGATGTTGAGGTATTTCATAATAAAAGATATTCTTCTTTATAGCGTATTATTGGAGGTTACCTTATAGGATATTAGGTATAGACAACATGGTGATTCTCCCTTTTAGAATATCCTTACAAAATAAAACATTTAGTTATGCTGTGGAGTCTAGGGGGTCGGGTTTTTATCCATATTGATTTTAGGGTTCCTACTTTATATCATGTAGGGTCTTAGTGTGTAGTTTTTTAGGTTAGGTATTTTGTCTTTACCAGTTTCGGGATCACATTATCCTGTAGTCTATATTGAATCACACCATACACCCATGATTTTAGGATTTAATTTTAGTGAGTTTTAGAATGGTGCGATATGGGGGGTATATCATTATTTCCAAATATGTTATTAACTCACACCCATTATAGTATAGCCTAGTATATTGTGCTATGATTTTAATGGGAAGCTTGATTATTATTGGGTGGAAAGGGTTATTTCACTGTGGACATTTGTTTCATCTAGCCTATATATATTCAGAAATCATATTGATTTTCAATGATTTATTCCACCTCCATTGAAACCTAGGTGACTTAGGGACCCATATAAGATATATTCTAGCCTAATTTCTTCTCTATAACCTCAGTCCTCTAAAGATCAATCTAGAGTGATCCAAGTTGTTTTGACCATCTGTTAGTTCTTAAGTATATCCCAATAATTCTTGCTATGTTATGATTGTTTTTTATTTCTTTAATTCTTAGGTTTCTTATAGTTTTTTCATATTGGGTTCCTGTAATGATAATTTTCATAGGATCATGAGTTCCACATGTGAAAGGTGAATTTATATCATCTTCCATTCTTCCATTCTCATTCAAAAAATTTTGAAATTTTTTTATTGATGAATAATATTTTTGAATAATCCTTATTTTATTTTCAAGTTTGGGAGTAACATGATTAATATTCTTTGGGAAGTTCTAGAATCATCCTAATGAACATAATAATCTAGAAAATTTAAGGAATAATAAAATATAAAATGGTCTATTGTGATCCTTTGTTGTTTTCATATGTTGGTGATTCCTTTTAATATTTTCTATATATTGTAAAACTAATTGTTATGATTCTTATTCTTCCATTGAATAGATGATATGCTTGAAAGTAGTTAAAATGATTAAATATGTTATGTTAAATTGAATTATTAATGGGTCATGTAAAATTCATTACCATTTTTCATTGATAATATATGAATATGGATGTCATCTGTAATGCATGGTGAAAGTTGATGTATTATAATTGAAATTTTCTATTTTTGTAGTCCCTTGTTGATGAAACCAATTCTTTAATGGAGGGTTAATTCAAGAAAATAATGGGTAAAATCATCAATTAAATGTAATGTGTTTGGATTTTTTCTATGACAGTGTTGAAATTCTGACTTAATTTCATTTCATTTTGGCATTTGGTGATGGTGTTTGTTTCCCATAGAGTTTTTAACAATGAAAATACATTTTATATTATTTTTTCAATTTTTTTATATAGGTAGGTAGATCCCTTTCAATGAAGAATAGGCCGAGAGATGGGATCTCCTACTTACTAGATGGTTATTCTCGGGTTATTGGATGGTTTTTTGGCATAAATAGAGAGATAATATTTTTTGTTTTTCATGATGATTATTTATATAATGGATAATTACTATTTAGTTCATTGATGCAATTGGAATATTCACTAAATGTAAATATTTCTTGTGGTTTATTTGGATGAGTCTTAGAATACATGGAATTATCCAATGATAATGAAATATAAATGATCCCATGGGATGGGTATTGATTTTAAAAATGTTATAATTATGATAAAGTATGTATTGGGTTGGAATAAATTCTTTGAATATATGGAATGAAATATGGAATGTAAATTTTAATTTAAAATGATTTAAAAATATTAATTAATGGGAATGAATTGTATAAGAATTACAATGGGGAAAATTAAAGTAAATAGTAATTGATTAATTATGATATGATACATAGAATCAGAATTTATGATGGTGTTTTTGAATTGAATGGTAATGGTAAAATTAATCATTTAAATTGATAAATACTCATCATTGATGCATGTTTTCCTCTATGATATCTTGCATTTTAGCAATACCATATGAAGCTGGGATGTGATATGGGACGATAACTAAATGTTTGAGTATATGGCTTGGTAATTTCCCCCAGTGTGGATGTTTATTATATATTTTATTTTATGATATTTATTATGATCCAATACTTTCATCCATAGGGGTAGATTACACCAACATTGGCCATGGGTTTTGAGTGTTTTCATAGCATCAAGGTAGTTTTGGATTTGTATGGATGGCTAATCTCTGTCCCATATTTATCTTTGGGATATAGATTATGTATAGGAATATTTGGGCTGTAATGGCTTCCATTATAGGGTAAATATATACATTGGATGTGATGTCATTTGTTTTTTTTACATATATGTGTGGGATAAAATGGATTGGGGTATAACACACACATTTATTCTAGATATACTAACTATGGTAACTATAGGCATAAATAAATGTGATATAATCTCTTGAGGTGTAACATATGATTGATTAGTTATGGAACCTTTTATAATCAATTTTGTTATAGATGTGATGGTAAATGGTCATGTTGGATATATTAGGTGAATCATGTGATGAGTATGTGGTTGTGATATGATCGAATAAGGTTCATGATAATTTGTTGAGGGAATGATAGAACTTGAAAAAAATTTGTTGGGTTAAGGGAAACTATTTCAGTAGGAAAGTAGATGGGAATTACCTTCTATATATACATGATTTTGATATTATGTTATGAATTAACATGTGTGAGTTGGTGAGTGAGCCTTAGTGATGTTGGGATGTAGTTTATCTATTTCAGGTAATGAAATGGTTTCATATTTTTATTCATAGAGATTTAGTATGTTTAGGGTGAATTTTAATGTGTAGTTTCATAGAGGATCCTAATGACTATACTTATTTTTTCATATGAATATTTTTTCAGGTATGAAGGAGCTGGTTGGTGATCAAGAAATTTTTTACTATCTCTTAGAGTTGTTTAGGAGATACTAGTGTTTATTTATTTCCTAAGAGATTTTCTAGGTATTTCCACATGATTTTTAATTGTATTACATTTTATTTCTGTATAGGGAAAGATATATATTTATTATATGTGGGAGTTTATTAGTGCATCTAACCTCTCATTTTTGTAAGATTGAGTGTAATTCCTCCCATTTGTAAGAATTTTTTACCCTTGATTCTAATAGAAACCACATGGACTATTGGATGTGGGATTCAAGGGTGATCCTCACATTTACTACAATCCAAATAAGGGTACCAATAGATCGAGGGTTCTGAAAAAAAATATATCCAAAATTGTGTGGAAGCATTCTATTTATAATTATGGTAATGTTTTTATTATGAATATATAAATGTGGACATAATTTATTTTGAAACCAAATAGTGTGAAATAATTAAAAAATAATGAAAATTTAAAATAGATCTAGAAACCATTGTCTACTAACCCATGATGTAATTTATCTCAAAATTTTGTAGTTACATATAAAATATCCTACATTACACTATTTTATCTCAACATAATAATAATATGTGTTTATGTGTTTACATACTATGATCATAGTCCATGTTTGTGTCTATATCTTAATTATTATTTATAAATTAATTAACAAAGATAAATGGGAAGGTAGTGGGGGAAAAGTTGGTGGAAAATGGGGTGGTTCAAGAGAGGAATTAGAATGTCCTGAAGGGTAGTGGAGATTGGAGGAAATTCATAGATTTTGTGGGTGGAAGGATTCAGGTAGTGGGGATCATCTATCCAATATATTCAAGTTTGAAATGTGTTTGTTAGAGATTCCAGAATCACTCCACTTTACCAATATGTTACTCTAAGTCACCAATGATATATATTTTCACATCATGACCAACCCATGGTGATGTCATCAACATCATTATCATTACACTATTCTTAATGTGAATTATTTACATGGTTTCTTTATAGATTTTTTTAAAAAAAGGACACTAATTGTAAATGTAATATTAATTATAAGCATCAAACCAACAAAATTTAAGTAGAAAATTAGGAACAAAGAACACAATGACGAAAGACACTAACTTTTATTCCTAATTATAAAATGAATTCAACAATATTTCTATTACACCACACATTCAATTTTTTTTACCGTTTATATAAGGGTTTAAAAAACCATGTTTGATATATTATGCCAAAATTAATTAATGGGTGAGTTGATTAATTTATGTTTTACAATTGTTTTATATTAATTTATTTATGTATTTATTCAGTTTTTTAATATTTTATTGGTGGTATTTTTTATAAATATATTGATAGTGAAAGTTTAATATTTTTTTGAAATATATTTTTCATTTAAATTTTTGATATTTTTATCATATAATGACTATGAACATAATAACATATTGAAATATATTATTTCAATTATTTTAATGATTGATTGAATTTTTTAAATGATTTTTATTAAATTCATTAGAGTGTATATTTTTTTTGGTAGGGATAAAAATATGAAATAAATTATTAATAACATATAAATTCATCTATATAAATTTATAAAAAACAATTTTTTTTTCATTTCACTAAAAAAATCCACTCCAATTATATAATAAAAATGATTTCTTCTGTTTTCAAAAAATTGTTTCATTGAATAATTTTTTTATGCATATCTTAATGATTCATATAAATATGAATAATATATTCTTGTGATTCAATATACATAAAAAATATCATAATAATGATTTTATTAGTTACCATTAAAATAATCAAGTATTAATATTAAAATAGTTTTTATTCATGAAATTTAAATAGAAATTATTATATTTGTATTGGAAATATAAACGTGACTATTATTTTTTCTGGAAAATTAATATTTTGGTTGATATAATTAGACATGATTGAATTTATGTAATAATAAACTCATATTATAATATAATTATATAAATAAAAATATATATTGTAATTAAATAGAGTATATTAATAAACCACAATAGGGTTTGGACATTAAATTTCATCTATATCAAATATTTCGAAAAAGGATTCTCCTCATTGAAATATTATGATACATATTGACATTTCCAAAAAAGTAACATAAATGTTGTTTTTAAAAATATTATATTTTTCAACTATCAAATATAATCTCACTATAGATGTAATGTGGAATATATGATATTTAAAAAACATCACATAAAAACTTATATAAGTATTGAAAATAAAATATTTATGTCATATTTTTTCCAACCAATGTTTTCAACCAATGCAGTCACCCTATGATGATAACCTAATATTGATGATTTTTAAAGGTTGTTAGATTTATATATTTTTAAACATGGAGAAGTGAGTATATTGGATGTATTTCCAATTATAGATAAGTTGATATTGATTGGAACAAAAAAAATTGGTCGATTTTAAATTATATGTGGATATTAGAGTATAATATGTCGTATATTAAACTATCATGGTTTTTTTTGAATATTATATATGATATTTGTTTATACTAGTGTTTCATGGAGATTATTAAAGATGTATGGTGATATTGTGATGGTATATAAAATGGTTAATATTAATTCTATCATTTTTATTTATTATTTGTAGTGGGTAAAGTGACTGAAGATGTTTTTAAGAATTTTAATGAAATATGAATTTGCTTTCATAAATATTGAAATGGAACAGTCTCTTTTCATATATGAGTGATAATATTTTTTAAATAATGTTTATGGATTATTTTTAAATTGAATTATAGATTCATAAAATAACAATGAATCATATAATGGTGAATATATGGAAATGAGTTAGTATATGTTAGACAAAAATTTTGTTTAAGCAACATAGGTTAAGATGTTGAGTAAGAGTTATTTCATAATTAAGACCTCAAATTTCAAATACAAGTGCGTTTTTTGAGTCATAAAGGTGAATATATGTATACCATAGTAAAATTTTCATTTGGATATTAATTTTTTTGGGGTGTAGAGTGATATTAAACTATGTTATTCAATACTTCTATATGTGTGATTAGAAGTCTTATAAAAATTACTGAATTGTATATAAGTGTTATTTTTTAAAAATAATGTTAATTTATTTTTATATATTTGGAATAATATTCAATTACATAATAAATGAATAAATCCACTGGTGATTTAAATAAAATTTTGGATTAGATTTATGGTATTTCAAAAGAGTTTTTTTTCAAAAATAAGAAGTCTTAAGATATGATATCTATGAAATGATTTAATATGTAAAATCTATTCTAATTTTAATAGAGATTTATTCTGCTTATCTTCAAAAATATTTGATATGAAAATAAATTTATTTTTTAAATAAAGGATTAAACTAAGAGAAATAAATAAATACACAAACACGCACATGGTAAGAGCATATAAAAACATTATGAATAAAATACCATTAACATATTTGGGAAAAAGAGGCTCTATATAGGGAGTGATCTTATGTATAATGATTTAATTTTCATATATTGTATCGAAGTTATTAAATTTTCTAGGTTCTTGGATTAATTAGAAAATGTAAATGTCGTTTTGTTTTGATTGGTATTGTGGAATCATTGATAGAAGGTGAATCTCAATTTTTTTTAATATGTTTCTCATTTAAGAGATTTAGTTTATTGGTTCCTCTGTGAGATACAAAGTGTCAATGAATTTTTAGTATAAATGGTTTTGTCGCTTCTAAGAAAGATAATATAAAAGTGAAACCATTATGGGAACACTTTTTTAAAGGTTATATATAAATAGAATCTCCAGATTTCATTTTATAAGTCCCTCTAAAAGGACACCCCCAATGTTTAAAGGATATGTATATATAAAGAATAAGAATAGGTGGGAGTAATTTTATTTGATATATGAAAAATCATACCATTGTATAGTAGGATATTCTATAGGATATATGGAAACACATTATGAAATACCTCAGAAAAACATGGAGATACGCTCTATGGGATGGTTGAAGTGTTCACAACTCCATAAGAATTAGACATAGTGAAAAGTGTTCTATATATGATTAAATTATTTTTTTATGAAGGATCACCAAAATAAATGTGAATATATATTAGTGATAGTTTGGTGAATAACATCACAATAGTTATTATATGTTGAAACTATGTAAGGTATTTGAATGTGAAGAAAGGCATCTCTTGATAAACAAATTAGTTTCACCATGCAAATTTCATGAGGAATAAATCCATTAATCATGATTGAATGAGTCTAGATATGATTCACCTTGATTTTTTATTCAATATTTTATATGAAAAATATTGTAATATATTTTAAAAGATCTCAACATGATTCATAGGGAACATTGAAGGAGATCCTACTTTGATTTTGTGTATTTGAATTTAACTTGATGATTTTGGGACCATGGAACTATCATGTAACACTATATTAATTTTTAAGTCTATCATGTCAAAATTTTAACATCTATTACACAATATTATGAATTCATGGTTTGTTATAGAATTTAAATATTTTTTGATGACTTCCGTGGCTATGATTTTAATTATAATGTTCGAATTTATCATTTTGGATGATTTTGGAGATATGTTAACCATTAAAGGGTTAATAATTTAATAGTAACATTTTCCATGATTTAATTAATTAATTATATGAGACTAATGGTTAGATAACAGATTTAATAATTATAAATAACATTAATATATTTAGTTATAGAAAAAGGAAGAGCTACAATGAGAGAATTCCATTACTGATCACAATTTTAAAAACAAAATAGAATCACAATGAAAACACCCATGATAGTTTAGTGTGTATTTTTATTATGATTATTATGAGAAAACATCATGTAATGTAATTATAATAACTCTTCCTTGATGTAATGTTTTAATAGTGAGAAAGAGAGAAATACCCTAGGACTAGTAGTGAAGCTTTTCAAAATTTGTAAGTCACGTATAATGTATAATGAAAAACTACGGTATGTCGAAAAATCATCTTCCAAAAATCTTTATACAATACCTCATATGTTAAATGTAAAAAATTAATATTTTAGAAAATAAAAATATATTAGATTGAATATAATATACACAATATAGAACTTAGATGAACCACAAAATATTATTATTCAAATATGACCATTAGAACCTAGCCAATGAGTTGGAAGGTATAAATAACATTAATTAATTTATAATATATATATATATTTCCTATGTAGATTAAATTTATTGAAAAATTATTAATAAAAATTAAATCACTCTTTAGTAAATTAATTTTAATCTTTAATAATATGTTTTATTCAAAAATTGTTTTATTGTTTTATTGAGAAAATATTATCATTAAATTAATAAAAAATTTAGATAATTTAATTTATAAAATGATTTTTTTAAATCAGAATATAATCATTAAATTATGTTAAAATTTGGGGATTTTTTAGAAAATAATGATTTTTAGTGAATAGTGAAAAATACTATTTTTTTTAAATATAATCATTTCATTTCAATGAATTAAGTAATTTTAATGTGAAATTTTGATTTTAATTTGAATAAAAGTAACATAAGTATTATTTAATGAAATTTAAGAGAAATAATTATTTTTAAATCATTTTTATACTATATTTTATTAGAATTTAATTTTTTGGGTTTAAAAACAAACTTTTCGGAAAACTATTTTAAAAGGAATAATGCTACTGCAATATTTTTAATTAAAATATCACATAATAAAGTTTTATTTAAAATTAATTTATAAATTATAAATCTTTAAATATGAATTGAAATTCATATAATGATGATTTTAATTGTTATATTTAATTTAAAATCATCTTATTCTTGAAAAATACATTTCGTGAAAACATATTTTTCACCGCGTCAGCGGGTTTAATTTTAAATCAAACAATCTAAATTTTGTGAATTTAATTTTATAAAATGGATTCCTTATTTAGAATAAAATAATTTATATTATATAATAATAAGAAATTAATTTATTATCCTAAAGAATAGTGAATAATGTAAGAAAATTTTATATCGGTTAAGGTTAAAATAGGTTTACAGTGGGTTATACTAAAACAAAAAGATCTAAAATGACCTAAATGATTTTCTAAAATATATTTTATTGACATATATATATATATTATATCATCTAAGGATCAATAATTTTCCATTTTGGAGCCTTTAGTAATGTGTATAATGGGCGAATGTCTTTTTATTATAAAAAATTATAAGTGTGTCCTCTCCCAAGTTATAAATGGCCACCCCCTTTCCTCTACACAACACAACTTTAAAACCTTTTTTTGGCCTATAATTGACCAAATATATTCCTTAAATCCCAAACATTAATATATAGGTTTTTCATTTATTATAAATATAATATAAGAAGGCTTTAGGTAAGATAATAAACAGGTGGTCTGAAGAAGTATTGTTCTTATCTGATCATCTTTGTTTTCTTTTTTCATCCACGTCTATAAAATCCCATTAAAAAATTATGATATAATAAAATAAGTACATACCATATAAATTGATGATATTATGATAATTCAATTTCCCAAATCCATCTCCTCAACCAGCGAATGGGAAATGAAACCATCATTCATGTGTACGGAGGACTACCACCTAATGAAGAGATGTAATCTATTCTCCATCATCAACTCTCACATATATTTATAAGAATGAGATTATTATATATATTATAACAATTTAATATTTATAATTTCTAAAAATATAAAATATAATTTAATTTTTACCTTTCCTCTCACAGATAAATTATGATTTCATTAATGCGTACGTGTGGACTACCGCCTCAATGAAGCGAAGTACTATAACAACTCGGGTTTTATAGAAGAACTGTAGAAGTGGTGAATTTATAAAACCTATGAATATGTAGCAGTGGTGAGAACTATAGCATGAATTTTAGAAGTGGAATAACTATAACATGTACTATAATAGGATTATTCACCGGTATGCCTTTAGGTCAAATTATTGTCTTTTAGGGCCATGTATTGGGATTTTATGCCTAATGAGCCTATGGGTCATGTAATGGGATTCTTGGAGACTAGTAATTTAGGCTATTTACTATAAAAATAAGGCTTTATTGGTGGAATATCCTCATGGGAGGTATGGAATGCCTTTCTGTCCTGTGTGTGAGATGTGCCTGTGTTTAAATGTAATTGTACCCCTAAGAACATATTATATATTATTAGGCAGGATTATTATAAATATTTCATGATAATTATTCTATATATTATCGATGAATTTACACTTTGTAAATAGTCAACCTACCTATGTCATTTTTGATGTATAAGCTGAATAACATCAAAATGTACGAAGTGAACTTCAGTGATTAACTAATTATGTATAGTATAGTAAAAGATAAAATAAAAGGAATAAAAAAAATAATATGAAAGTTATAAAGAATTTAATTAATAAAAATAATTTTATTATTGAGTAGGATTAGGAACATACAATAATCTATGGACTAAAGTTAGAAACACTTTTACTCAAAACCTCATTTTTAATGTTTTAAAGATTTATTTTAAAAATCGTTCTTTTCCATGTCCATGTTATACTAAATTTTTAATGAAAATTTTTATTTATTATTAAATGAATTTTAATGGTAAATTTTGACCATATTTAACTTCATTTACATTTTTTAAATGGAATATTTTTAATGTTTTTATGTATGAGACTTTCTTTAAAAAAACATATTTTAAACATTTATTTTTAAACTCCTTTTTCTCTATTCACATATTTTTTTTTTAAAAAATTATATAATTATTTAAATGGAAGTAGAATATTTAAAAAGTAAATTGAATATATATTTTGAGTTGATTTAAATGGTTTTTAGAAAGGAATCATTTTTTGGAATGTTTGACTTTCTTTACAAAAGTCAAAAGGATTGTTCAATTTTAACATAGACAACAACAATAAATTTTCCCACCACTTTAAACCATTATTTGTATTTTTTATTATGTTAAAATAATACCTATTTTATTAATGAAAACCACTATATCCATTTTGAAGAATTTGTTCTATTGAAATTCGGGTTTTAAAATAAAATGGTATTTTGATATCTAAAATAGTTTTTCAAACTGGTTTAAAAGTGTTTTTCAAGGTTTTTTGATCAAAATATGATAGATTTACTTGATTTATTATTGTTTTAGTTATTTTAAATGGTTTATATGATGGTTTGAGCCCAATTATAGCTCAAGGGTTAGCCTGATATAACTTCTAGTATGAGAAATCTACCATAGTAGTCTGATGCATAGGGTCATGATTATGTTCTCTAGAGAATTTTATTAGAAGTTGACCATATGGTTATTCAAATATATAAGTGTTATGTAATTATTATGTGAAGATTTTATCCCTAGGAACCAACATGACTTTTTTATTTTTTTCTAATGAGTTTTCATGGAAATAATTTAATTTAAAAATGTAATATAATGATATTTTTAATGTAAAAATGACGACCTTTTGGGTAAGATGGTCTATTTTGAATAATATATTTTTCACAGAATTTCATGTTTTTCACTAGACTAAGAGATTTCTTATTTTAATTTCCCTTAATGATAATTTTTTCTCAACCATTTTTTTAATATTTTTTTCATGGGTTTTATGAATGGGTAAAGTAATAGAATAAGTTATGATGAAATTCATGATCATTTTTCATGAAAATAAAAAATGATTTATTTTTAATGTCTTAGAATATAGGAAAAATAGATAATGATCAAAAGTGTATAATTTTTAATATATGATATTTTTATCTATGAGTTATGAACCAATTCTATAATACTATAAACCAAAAAATATCCTCAAATATATGAAAAATGAAATATTGACTAAAAATTGAAGAACACGTAATGCTAAATTCTGGGTCCTTATATTAATTACGTAAAATACATAGTGTTTATGTATATACATTTCATTCATGGATAATTTTTTTATTTGATTATTTATTAAATTTTTATAATTTTCATCCCAAATTTAGAACAATATTAACGTAGTGATGGTGAAAAGGAAAATTGAAAACCCAATTTACTCACCGTCATAGGGTGTGTTGTGATGTTGTTGTTTCCATAAGTGGTATACAACATGAGGATTATTCTTGATGAATCTATTAGAATATTTTATGTTTAATGGAAAAATATTAATGAAAAATTGTTCCTTTATATACAATTTGTAACTATTAGATTTAGATAAACATGACGAAATTAAAACCACATGCCTTTAAAGACTATCTCTAATATTTATTTATTCATTTATATACATGTAAGTGGTTATATAAAGTTTTCTATAAGACCCTGAAATTATAATATACAAATTTGTATTTGATAGCATGTATGGAATGCATCACCAAGTGCGTAAGGGAATATAATATCTCGACACTCTACTATATATTTATTATTTTAAATAAATCCAATAGATGATATAGTTTATAATGAACACAACCCTGAGTTATCTTGAATTACATGGAATATCAAAATTCCTTAATATCTTCTGTTACACACATGAACAACCTTCCTCAATAGGTTTCATTACACACAAGAATGAGTTTCACCAAAAAACAATGTATTATTAAAATATTAATATTTAATATAATATGATATAAACTAGCAATTAAATTAATAGTTATGAATAGTAAAATTTATCTTATAAAATTTATGGTCTAAACCAATATAAAATGAATTCATTGGTTACTAATTAAGAAGAAACAAAAATAAGAAAGAATTGGATATAAAAAGAAATATTTTTATTTTTATACTTCCAAAGGAGTTTTATCATAATAAAAATAATTAATTATAATTATTTAATAATTTTAATGATATATAAATGTTATATA
Source organism: Viscum album (assembly GCA_963277665.1). Lineage (NCBI taxonomy): Eukaryota > Viridiplantae > Streptophyta > Magnoliopsida > Santalales > Viscaceae > Viscum > Viscum album. The sequence continues at coordinate 1,106,241,369 of OY728128.1, read as the reverse complement.
TTTAATAAAATAATTTTTATATTCATACAATAGTATTGATATGTGTAATATAAGAACAAATACTATTTTACACATAAAACCTTTATTTTTATAAAGGCAATTTAACAGCCTTTTAATGGTGAACCCATATTAAATCTGAATTTTGACACTTAAATTGATTTAAAATTTCAATATAAAAATTATATTTTAATTATAAAAATAATAATTAGGTTATGGTGAATTTTCTAATTTTTTTTGGAAACATGCCATTTTTTAATGAATAGTTTAAAATACAAAATTTTAGTACAAAACCAATTTTTCATTTAATTTATTTATAATAATAAATTATAATTTTAATATGAATTAATGATTAATTTGATCTTAATTTTAACAATTAATCCAATTTAGGTCATTTGGATAAATTTCACTTTGAAATTGAATGAAAAAACTTTTCAAACTTTAGAACGTTTTTACTTTAAAAACCCCGCATTGTCGTCCCACCTACAAGATGAATTTTAAATTAATTTCTTCCAATTATATGTTTTTTATTTTAAAAAAATTATTTTATATATGTAATAATAATTATTTAAAATTTATAATAATACAAAATTTTTTTTTACAAAAAATATTAGTGAATGTAATTAAACTTAATTACAAACATTAAAGTAAAATTAAGCTTAATAAGGGACTAAACCTTTAACTTAAAGTCCCAAATTAACAATAAACTAGTACAACACCCATTGTATGGACATATATCGTCCATTAACATTAAAATCTTGATTTTGGTTTGGTTTTTTAATATTTTTTTAGGTAAAAACATGGGTACACCTAACTTCTTTTCAAAAATACCTAGTGAGTCCTTTTCCTCCCATATAAAAAGGCCACCACCACTCACCATTACTCACACCTCTAAAACCACTTATGTTCATACAAGATATACCAAAATAGATTAAAAAAATCCCTACCCACTCCATTGAATCATTAATTTGTGTATAAATACTTCAAAGGAATACACCAAAAGGAGTTACTAGATTTTAATGCAATGTTTTCCAACAATCACTTTTCATTTATTTACTTCTCTACTCCACCAATTATTATTCTTCTATGTTAATATAATAAAAAAGTATCGAAAATATACTATGATGTTTTTTATTATGGTTTCTACCTACACTAACACAAACTTCCATCTAATGTGTAACAAACATACTGTTTCTATGTACTGAGAACTATCACCTGATGAAACGATGATTATTCAATTTTCCTATACCAACATTAATGGTTGGACATTATGATTGAAAATATATTCATATAAATTATATATGTTTTTTATTATATATTTATACTTATTTATTCATTTTATAACACCTAAATTTAATAATTTCCATTTTTTGTTTGTATGATATCATCGTTTGAGAAATTATGGACTCCACCCCCTCAAAGCGATGTGATTCGTTCACACTAAATATGAATCATATTAAGGATAATTATAATAAACATATATTAATTAAATTAACTAAATGGGGTAATATAATTATAATATACATGTATATACATCTCATTTATTTTTCATTCTTTTAAAATATGATTATGAAATGAAGGTAGCGTTCATGCGTATGTACGAGCTACCGTCTCCATGAATGGTGCATTTCATTTCTTATCTCCAAACATTATAGATTATTATAGATACATATATAATGGATATATATGATATTAAAATAATTTTTTAAATTATATATATTATGAAACTAAAATATATTTAACAAGAACAACAAATATCAAGTTAAAACATACTTGAAAAATAAGGAAATTGACACCCGAAATAGTTAAATAATGAAAGAGCGTTAACAAATGAGTAATAAGATTTTATAAGAGGATCATATATGATATAATAAATATTAACATGGTTATTTTATAAGTTTTAAACTTGTTTTAACCCCATATACATGTGGTTAGAGTACGTTCACCCAAAAGGAAACACGAGGTAAGGGATTTCCAACTCACTTTTTACATATGTGAGATAAATGTCATATTAACCAATTACATATATTATGTGGTGTAACTACTACCCATTTTTATATATTATATCATGAATTATTTTATATTCATGGTATTTAAGTGTTTCATTATATTATTATCACTTTTGGGTCTTCCAATTCTTAGATAATGGATTTTCCTCTCAATTTACATTACTTTGAGACTTAATTGTTGTTATGCACATAGTTTAATTTATATAGTTTATATATTTTAATAAACATGTTATATCATGAATATATTTATTATAATGAAATTATACGTTTCTTTTAATGTTATTAATTCATGTGGAATATGATTTATAATGTTTCAAGGGGGGTACAGGACACTTTGGGATGTTTAAAGATTATTTTCCTCAAGCCTAATACTAATGATATTTCAAGGGAATTTATATTTGAGAAAATTATATAAAAATTCTTCAATAAACCATTCAATTATTTCTTGGTGATTCATGAACCATTTAAATTATTAGTATAATGTTTCCACTCCTTGGTACTCCAAATTTTTTAGAATATTTTTTTAATAAAACCCGAATTTATTTATTTATTTAGTCAAAGAACCTATTTTATTCTAAAAACCATGTTTTATAAAAAAAATTTGAAAAATTATTTTAAAATGATTTGGTAACTACATTTTTACCCCTTTTTTCTTTTACTAATGTCTTCAAAGGTATATTCTTATTACATTCCTAGTAAGGAATTTTTCAATCCTTCTTACCGTGAAAATGGAATGTTCTTTTACCTCATACGAAAAGTATAGATATTTTCGTCATCATTTAATTGAATTTTACTTTTCATGTTTAAAAGGTTAATTTTTAAAGAAAACATTTTCAATAGTGATTTTCAAAGAAAAGGTTTTTTGAAAGGTCTTCCATAATAAAATGATATTTTTCTCAAAAATGTTTTTAAAATATCTTTTTATTTTATTTATATTTATCTACAACAAAAAATGATTATTTTTACTCCACATGGGATTTGTTGTATTGATACCATCCTTATTTTTCCTCAATATGGTTTATTATTGATTTGAAAAATGATACTATTCATGTTCACTTCCATGATTCATTTGTTAGTCCTCTTGAAATATACAATCTCCTATGACCATCGAATAATGAATTCCCCCTGATTATCCATTTCATTTTTCATGGATATTACTATTCATTAAACTATATAACATTTTACCTATGGTGTCTACTTTGACAATTATTTTATTATTTGGGGAAATATTGATAATCTCATATTCTATATCCAATATTGATATTTGATAAGGCATGTTATTTTAGTTATTCTATATAAGGAATGATTTGGATAGGTAATGATGGGAGGCACTCAAATTTTATATAGCACCTTGATGCATCGATAGGTTCTCATGAGACAAATAAGTTGCACAAATTAAATAGGTTTCTATCCATATTTTTAGCCCTATTGTGAATGGTCTTGAAGGTATAGGCTTTTATGTGCCTCAAACATGATGTCTATTAAGAAATCGTTTCTCTCATTTAGTTTCTATTATAATTCATCCATGAGATTTTGTGACAACATATCTATGGATAAATTTCATTTTTAGTTCATTGATTAAATGATATTTTTTTTAGTATCTTACCTTTCCATATTTTTTTTTCATATCTAGTTATTTGGAAGTAATGTGTTTCCAGTTATTACCATTCTATATTGTTTAGGAACTTCCTTATCAGTTTTTTGATTACATGGTATGTGTGTTCAGTTATTTACCATGCCATAATTTGTAAAGACCTAGAATTTCCATGTTTTTTTTAATAAATGGGAATTTTACGAGTCTGTGAAATCTGACGGCGCATGATTCCGAGGCCCGGAGTGCTTGGATTGATCTGTCGAAGTTTTGTTAAGCTTATGTTAATGCGATTAAGCAGTTTTCCTAAAAAAGTGGAATAACTCTTAAACGGTTACTCAGATGAGAAATCAGAGGGCACCCTTGCACTCAGGATGGTGTGTTTACCCTAGGCATGACTTAAGATTAGTTGGCTCAGGCCTCCTGTGAGAAAACCCAAAAATGGAATAATCATAAATAAAATAATTAAATAAAATATTTTATTTTTCAAATACTTATAACTCAAAAACGGTAACTTGGATTAAAAATTTCAGACCACCGCTGAACTCGTGAGGGTTTTCTTTCTTTAACCAGATACTAACTTTGGCCGGTGTGGGCCACCAGGTAAAGTTAGTTTTTGGCCGCAAATTAAATAATTAAGTGACAATTATTTTATTATAAAATTCATAACTTCTAAATGGTAACTTGGATTTAAAATATGAGAGTACCGTTGGGTTCATTGGGGAGTGTTTCAACTAGGCAGAGCCTAACCTCGACCGACACGGGTTGAGGGTGACTGATAATAATTTTTTGAACTTTTTTTCGGGTACGTTCAATAAAAGTGTGGGTGGAATTTTGTAACTTTTGAACCGGTGCTCAGAATTGAAATCCGAGGGCACCATTGAGCTCATAGCACCAGTATTCGCTTAAAGAGACTTTTACCTCGATGGTATATGGTCGAGGGTGAAAGTTAGTTTTTGGGTTTTTCGTGAAAGAATAAAAAAATAAAATAAAAGTGTGTGACACTTTATTTTTATTTGCAACACCCATGTGGGTGTTGAAAGGTGGGTTCCATAAGAACTAAACCTCCTTGTGGAAGTTGGGAAGTGGGGACCACCAGACCTTAACCTCCCATGAGAGGTTATGGTGGTGGGGACCACCAGACCCTATGTCATGACCCCCTCCCCACAAAGTGTACCCATCCTGGGCCAGCAATGTGAGAAAAGAGATAATGATCCCTGAGTCCCGCCTCCAGTAGGCCCCAGGTTGGAGACTAGCACTGAGGGTATAATAAACACACAAATGAGAGGCATTACCATCTAAGAGAACACATGTGAAAGAGAGAGGTAAGATAGACACCAAGAAACTCCAACTCAGAACTAAAATATAAAAGAAAACCCAAGTGAACATATGTAATGTCATGAAAAATTATTAAAACTAGAAGGGGAAAACCAAAAGTACCCAAAAGAAAGTAAAACAATAGCAACCACAAGCCGAAACAGCTCCTGCAACCACAAGATAGTTGTAACCAGCCAGATCTCCAAACTGCTCCAAGTGACCTAAAAAATAGTTTATATATACATAGGGAGAGTATAACAATATACTCAGTAGGATCCTCCCCGAAGAATCTCGTACAAAAGTAAAGAAAGCATGATAAAGCACAGTGAACAACAAGTGAAACTAACTCGTCACCTAAACAGGTACACTAAGTTCCCAGCCTCACCATGGCTACTCTCACCAAGTAATGCATACAAGAATATATCATATAATAAAGAATATCAAGGGTACCCCACGAATACTTCCCCACTGGTTTTCTACTTTTCCCCAATGTCATACGTCCTAAGCATCTCTCTCGAAAAAGGCTTTCCTGCAGACACCTGGGCGAAGAACCACAATATGCACCTCATGCAACAAAACCACCATGTCCACACACAAAAGTAACCAGGTAGATTTCAGGAGCCACCACAACTCGCATAATGTGTATCATACGTTGGGTATTATACCTCAAGCCATTACATCCCATACACCAAGTAAGGATCCTCGAGTATCACAACCTATACACGTTACACCTATAGTAGTCCATATAAAAATATATCCAGAATATATGTGTGTGAATAACCAAAAGCCATTACAACCCTCTACACACATATATGGGGAAAACTAACCAATGTTCCTGCCAGCAAAAGTAACTACCAAGAGAATAGAGTGGGGACAAAGGGGGTAGTCATCCATCCATACTCCCACCAAAATGTTGGGGAAAACACACCCCTAGGGCTCAGAATCCCCAGGGTGTCAGTTGCCCTTACTAAAAGGGTGGAGTAGCGTATAGAAACACAAAAAGTACAGGATATACTATATCTCACAACCACACAATGGGCATAACCTAGTCTTAGACACAACTGTAGCTAACATCTCTCAGACTCCGGGATGATACTTCTAAGACTAGGTATCTTATAAACACACAAATTTTTAAAGAGATTTATTAGATTACTTCATTCCCTTTTTATCAGTTCCACTTTACATTAATTAATTCTTTAAACATTAATTAACCATGAACAATTACACATTAAATTTCATTAGCATCACACCCAAAGTCCACTGTTCCTTCAAAATTACAACATTATCATTATGTTCTAGTAAACTCCAACCCCATGGGTTAATACCATTTATTTAATTATTCATTAAAAAATTACTTTCCCACATTTCTCAAGCATTCTATAAAAACATTCTATGCAACTAAACACAAGGGGGATCAACACCATTAGTATATGTACTACCCTTCGAGTCTTTTCCACTTATAGAAAGAGAATATACCCATCCTCCCTTGAGAATCTAAACACAGAAACACGTGGCATACCCCACATGTTTTCGCCTCTTTCAGAAGAAGGGTAAGTAAGACCAGCTGCCTTGAGCAGTGGGGAAAAGTAAAGTAAATAAAAAACCAATCAAAATTATAAAGCATCCAACAATCACATACATCCCATTCCATCATCACTGGTGTCCTCCCCAACACCCACATGCATAAACCGATGCATCTCGCCACTCTAGGCATCATCTTCTACCACAACCAAAAGGCCTCCAGGCCCCCACATATCACAACACCCACCCAGGATCACATCCGAACACAAACAGCAGGAAAACAAACATCATAACAATTGGGATCTTGGCCCTTTTACAAACAAGAGGATAAATCAGAACCCATCAAGGAATTATCAAATAAATAATTCATTTTTAATTAATCGATTTGTTATAAGTAGGTTCTACATTCCGGAAACCTAAATAGTAAGCTATCATAAATAAATTAAACATGATTATTGCACCATTTTGATTAACATAAAAATTACAAAAAGAAGAACCAGATTAATTTACATGCCTCTTTATCTTTATACAATCAATTATCAATTAATTCTGGTTTACATTCTTTACCAATTTCTGTCAAGAACAAACAACTATACAAAGTAAGAATAGATATCACACTATCTAGCAAAACAAGAGGCAATAACATACGATCAATATCGATTTATTTATCTGGTTAAAATATTTATTTTGTCAATTCCATTGTCATCCAGTGGTATTAAACATGCTAACAATATAGTTTCACATAAAAGAAAAGATAAGCAATGAATCCCCTACCTCAAATAGTTCTTGAAGTTGTTCGTCCACACAACGGGTCACGATCCTCCTCTCGCGATAACTGCATCCACCCGAGGATACCACGGTATGACCGCACCAACCAAAACCCAAGAAAAGTCTATTAGAAGTATGGAGATTTCATGACATAATATGGAAAGGATAAATAGGAGAAGATGAACCCCAAAAGAACGATGATAACACATACCTTATATCGAAAATTGATCGATACTACTTGGTTGCATCAAAACAGAGCGGAACCAATCTGAGGAGGAAAGTTTGACTGTGAAACAACTATGAGAAGGAATGGGATGTTCGAGCATCTCACACCTGAGAACAAGGAGAAATAAATAGGGAGGAAGATATCCCTTCCCTTTAGAAGATTTAACGGGGCGATGTTTTAAGATACGCTTAATTTACCATTAAAAGTGGATCACATTAAACCAAATAGTTTGACCAAGTAAAAACATCCCAAGCCATAAGAATAATTAATATAGGACTTATGGCTTTTGAAACCGCCTTAGAGTCCTTAAAACGAGGCTTTAAATGCATTTTACATCAAAGGAAAATGCTGAAGGGATGAAACTGTAGAAAGCTAAAAATACTGTTCACGAACTCAAAATTTGGTAAATGAAAAACACTGTTCATGAACCTCACCATTAGAACCTCACTGATAGAACACTGTTCATGAACCTCACCGATAGAACACTATTCATGAACTTCACCATTAGAACACTGTTCATGAACCTCACCGTTAGAACCTCACCGATAGAACACTGTCCATGAACCTCACCGATAGTGCACTGTTCATGAACCTCACCGTTAGAACACTATTCATGAACCTCACCATTAGAATACTATTCATGAACCTCACCATTAGAACCTCACCGATAGAACACTGTTCATGAACCTCACCGTTAGAACACTGTTCATGAAACTCACTATTAGAACCTCACCGATAGAACACTATTCATGAACCTCACCGTTAGAACACTGTTCATGAACCTCACCATTAGAACCTCACCGATATAACACTATTCATGAACCTCAACAATAGAACATTGTTCATGAACCTCATCGATAGAACACTTTTCATGAACCTCACCGTTAGAACACTGTTCATGAATCTCACCGTTAGAACATCACCGATAGAACATTGTTCATGAACCTCACCAATAGAACACTATTCATGAACCTCACCGTTAGATCACTGTTCATGAACCTCACCGTTAGAACCTCACTAATAGAACACTGTTCATGAACCTCACCATTAGAACACTGTTCACTGAATTGAAAATTTGGAAAATGAAAGAGAGGTTACTGTTAGAGGTTACCGATAGAACTATTCACTGATGGAACTGTTCATAGAATTGGAAATTTGGCAATGGAAAGAGAGGTTACCGTTAGACCTCACCGTTGGCACTGTTCACAACTATCTGGAACTGTTCACTGAGGGTCATCAATGCTACTATTCACTAAAAGGAAAATTGGCAAAGTGTTGGGGATAAGTCACCTTGACCTCCCGGAACACCTCAAACACCACATTTTCACAAAGTAATGGACCGGAGAGGTCCAAGACATTACATTAGATACCTCTCAAAACATTCTCATCCTTGAGAATTCAAAACCCACCTAAAGAAAAAGAAATGGGGTCTGAATAACCACCCATCGAGATACCTCTCAAAAGAGAGAAAGCCATAAAATCAACAAAAGAAATTCATAATAAAAACATGAAAGGTCTAACAATAAAGAGGACATCATTACATGAAAAGAGTTAAACATCAAACAACTCTGGGTACTGAGAACATATCTGTGACTCACGTTCCCAGGTACTCTCCTCCCCGCCACTATGTCGCCACAAGACACGAACCAAGGGAATAGAATGCCCGCGCAACACATTCTCATTGCGGTCTTGGATCTCCATAGGTCGCTCCTCAAAGGTCGCATCATCATCAACATCGATCTCTCCCCAATTGAGGATGTGAGAGTCATCATGAAGATAACGAAGGTGCTGTGATACATGGAAAACATCATGTATCTGACTCATCTGTGGGAGAAGTGCTACTCGATATGCCACATCTCCATCATGATCTAACACCTCGAAAGGCCCAACAAACCGGGGAGAAATCTTACTCCCACGAACAAACCTTCGATGCCCATGAAGAACGGCAAGGCCGGCCATACAAGGCTTCAAACGGTGCCTTACCTATGGTGGAGTGAAAACTATTATTTTAAGCGAACAACACCAAGGGTAAGTGCCTCATCCATGAACCTCCAAAATCAAGAACACAAGAGAAAAACATATCTTCAAGATTCTGGATGGTTTTCTCTGTTTGACCATCCGTTTGAGGATGAAAAGTAGTGAAAAGGCATAAATGAGAACCAAAAGCATGTTGGAGACCTCTCCACACCCTGGAGGTAAAACGAGTATCTCGATCAGAAATGATCGTCCTTGGGACTCCATGAAGTCTCACCACCTTCTCTAGATATTACCTTGACAAAAATTCCACTGAGCTTGACTCCTTGATCGCTATGAAGTGGGACGATTTTTTTAAATGATCTACTACCACCCAAAGAGCATCATGTCCTCCCGGAGCTCGAGGTAAACCAGTAAAAAATTCCATTGAGATGTCCTGCCACTTCCACTGAGGAATCTCTAAGGGATGGATTAGACCACCCGGGACACGATGTTCGGCCTTCACCTTCTGGCAGACCAAACATCGAGACACAAACTCTACAACAGCATGCTTCAGCCCATGCCACCAAAATTGACTCTTCAAGGCTCGGTACATCTTTTTTTCATTCTAGGATGCAACGCTAAAGGAGAAATATGGAACTCTCTGAGAACCGTCTCACGCATCATCAAGGGAACAAAAATCCTTCCATGATACAACACTCAATGTTGTTCATCCTCAGTCCAAATATTAAGGGCCTCACCACAAACAACTCGGTCTCTCCAGACCTCCACCTCTAGATCCCCCAACTGGGAATCTTCCACCTTCTGCATCAGGGATAATTGTACCATCATCTAAAAAAGACAACCTCTACCCCCAACTTCTCCGATATCAATATGTAATGCTGACAATTCTTCCATTACTCTCCAGGAATCATCGGATTCACGCACAGCATCACTGCGTGACTTTCGACTCAGCGCATCAGCTACAAAATTCCCTTTTCAAGGTGTATACAATATTTCAAAGTTGTATTCTTGTAAGAACTCCATCCACTGATGCTATTGTAAGTTCAAGTCATGTTGGGATAAAACATACCTCAAAATCTTATGATCGGTGAAAACCACAAAGCGCTCACCAATGAGGTAATGTCTCCACAACTTCAGAGAAAACATCACGACTTCCAACTCAAGATTGTGGGTGGCATAGTTACGTTCATGGGGATGCAACTACTAAGACCCATAAGAAACAACTGACCACTAATGCATTAGAACACAACCTAACCCTAGATGTGAAGCGTCGTAGAAAACATCAAACTGAACTCCCTCAGCTAGAAGATAAAGAACTGAAGCACTTACTAACTTCTCATTTAGATAATAAAAAAGCTGCCTGACACTGATCAGTCCATATAAATGCCTAATCCTTACTGGTCAAAGATGTCAGAGGAGTTGCAACTCATGAGAAATTGGCTATGAACCTCCTGTAGTAGCCTGCGAGACCGAGGAAACTTCACACCTCTAACACTGTCTTGGGGGCTTCCCAAGACACAACTACTTGTATCTTCGATGGATCCAAAACTAATCCCTATTGGGACACAACATGCCCCAAGAAATGGACTTCTCGATCCCAAAACTCACACTTTGACAAGTTCCCAAATAGCTGATGTTTACAAAGAACTCCCAAAACGGCTTGTAGATGGTCTGCATGCTCCTCCTCAGATGTGGAGTATACAAGGATGTCATCGATGAAAACTACCACGAACTGGTCCAAGAACTCATGGAACACAACATTCATAAATCCCATGAATACACCTGTAGAATTAATCATGCCAAATGGAATTAAAACGAACTCATAATGCCCATAACGACAACAGAAAGCAGTGTTCAGAATATCCTCATCCTTTACACGCATATGATGATATCCTGAATGCAAGTCAATCTTTGAGAACCAAATTGCACCCTTCAGTTGATCGAATAAATCATCAATCCGCAAAAGCGGATAGTGATTATTTATTGTCACTTTTTTCAAGTGATGATAATTGATACACAACCGCAGACTTCCATCGGCCTTCTTCACGAACAATACTGGTGCACCCCACGGTGACACACTTGGCCGAACAAAAATGCACTGTAACATACCATCAAGCTTTATACGTAGCTCTCATAACTCAGAAGGGGCCATCCTCTATGGAGACATAAATACAGGAGATGCTCCTGGCTATAGCTCAATCCAAACTCGATCTCTCATCGAGGGGGTAATGCTACAACCTCTTCTGGAAAGACATCAGGGTACTCCTCTATGACCCTAGGAAATGCCAACTACTGAACCTCTGATGAACTCAACATCATCTCATCCATCATGGATGATAAGAATGGAACACGCCTATGACCCATCTGAGGATATCGCTCACTAACAAACACCACTGGCTCTCCATCCGCACCAATGAAGATAACCTTCTTCCTGAAGCAATCCACGATAGCCTGTACCAAATACAACCAATCCATGCCGAGGATGAAATAATATGGTTGTATTCATAAACATAGGAAGTCTCCCAAAGAGTGGTGTTTCCCCAACAATATCTCGCAATCTCTACATACTTCAAACAAGTCAGATCGACCTCCAACTGGCGTAGTCAATGCTAAGGGCATTGGAAGCCTCTCTACCTCAAGTCCCAAAGCATGGACAAGGGTATGTGATATGAAGGAGTGTGTCGCTCCTGAATCAAACAAGGCATACACCAAGGTAGAAAACAAGAAAAGGGTACCTCGAACGACGTCTGTCTCACTTGGAGCTAGCAATGATAAAGCATGAAGCTGACCACAACCTCCTCCACAGCCTCTCTGACCCTGATGATGATCACCACCACGGCCACACTCTGCTCTATGAGGACGGGGAGCATCATGGGGCTGTTCTCTGCCTGCCCCATCTACCCTCTACTGATCTAAAGTTGGTGCAACCTGCTGCTACTGCTGCCTCGGCTGGAACTGCCTCAACGGAGGAACCTGAAGCATAGCACCTAGGGTGCGATGACTGCTCTGAAAGTCTGGGCACTCCCACTGCTAATTACCATTATCACCATAATAAAAACAAGCACATGATCCCTTAGCATAGGCCTAATAGTTGATACCTCTGGAGAAATGAGATGTGAAGGGCTGGGACCTACCCCCGATTGAACAGAAACTCTTCTGCCCTGAAAACTGGGAACCCCAGGCCACAACTGTAATTCGTGAGGAATCATGACAATTCCCCTCTCATGATGATCTGGTTCTGGCCAAATCCATCTCGACAACCTCTGCCCTCTCCAACACCTCAAGATATGTCTTCAGCATAAATGGGGTGAACTGGCGCTGGATCTCTAGATGCAAAGCCTCCTCGAAATGCCTCTCCCTAGTCTCCTCATCTGGAAACAGGTCCGAAGCATATCGTAAAAGGTTCCTAAAACGGATCCCAAACTCTCGCACACTGAAGCTCCCCTATCGAAGGGCAAGAAGATCCTGGTGACTAGACACCTTCACGGTCGAAGAAAGAAACTCAACTCTAAACATGTCTCAAAAATCCTCCCATGAGATCAATGACTCCTCGCGATCCACGAGGAACAAGAACCACCACTTCCTCGCTGCTCCACGCATCATATTCTCAACCAAGGACACATAGTGCTCCTTCTGAGCATAGATCGAACTGAAGCTGATCTCGAACTCCTTTAACCAGTCTTCTGTGACTACATCTGAAACAGAGCCCTTGTACTTCTGTAGACTCTGGCATTGAAACTCTCGGAGTGTCTTCCTCCAAGTTTCATCGTCGTCAACCTCTACCCTGCAGTGATCTGTTGCAATATCATGCTGAACATTTTCTGTGCAAACCTGACAAGGACATCGACCTGGATCCATACCTATAAAATAACAAACGATTAGAGTTCCTAAACCTGGAATATAGAAGACTCAACATTAATTAATTAATTATTTTCTTTCATTGATTTTAAGTTAACCTATCCTAAAGTCTACCCATTCAAACACAGGCACAAAGAAGAATGATGCATGATCCTTTCCTAGGTCTCTACCCTGCAACTAGTATCATCTTGCTTAGTAGCCATTGTAATCTTAAAGGTCCGTACATCAGATCATAGGGGGACCTAAACTCCTATGTCTTAGCCGTTCTCCTGTGTTTACATCACTTTCTAAACATGAATTACACCATTTCCCTACCAACCCATGCAACCTCACTTGTACCTAACACCAATCTCCATCCTATCCCTCAACCTGAACTTTGATACCACTCTGTCGTGATGCCCTCCCCACAAAGTGTACCCCTGCTGGGCCGGCAATGTGAGAAGGGAGATAATGACCCCCGAGTCTCGCCTCCAGTAGGCCCTGGGTTGGTGACTAGCACCAAGGGTATAATAAACACACAAATCGGAGGTATTACCCTCTAAGAGAACACATGCGAAAGAGAGAGATAAGATAGACACCAACCAACTCCAACCCAGAAATGAAATATAAAAGAAAACCCAAGTGAACATATGTAATGTCATGAAAATTTACTACAACTGGAACGGGAAAATTGCAAGTACCCAAAAGAAAGTAAAACAATAGCAACCACAAGCCCGAACAGCTCCTACAACCACAAGCTAGTAGTAACCAGCCTGATCTCCAACCTGCTCCAAGTGACCTGAAAAACAGTTTATATATACATAGGGTGAGTATAACAATATACTCAATAGGATCCTCCTCGAAGCCTCTCATGCATAAGTAAATAAAGCATGATAAATCATAGTGAACAACAAGTGAAACTAACTCGTCACCTAAACAAGTATACTAAGTTCCCAGCCTCACCATGGACACTCTCACCAAGTAACATATACAAGAATATATCATAAAATAATGAATATAAAGAGTACCCCCATACTACTTTTTCACTGGTTTGCGGCTTTTCCCCAACGTCGTACGTCCTAAGCATCTCTCTCCAAAAAGGCTTGCCCGCAGACACCTGGGTGAAGCACCACAATATGCACCTCGTGAAACAAAACCACCACATCCACACACCAAAGTAACAAGGTAGTTTTCGGGAGCCACCAGAGCTCTCATAACATGTATCATACATCAGGCATTATACCTCAAGCCATTAAAACCTGTACACCGAGTAAGGATCCTCAAGCATTATATCCTGTACACGTTACACCTATAGTAGTCCATAGAAAACTATATCCATAATATATGTGTATGAATAACCACAAGCCATTACAGCCCTCTACACACATATATGGACAAAACTAACCAATGTTCCTGCGAGCACAAGTAACTACCAAGAGAAGAGAGCAGGGCCAAAGGGGGTAGTCATCCATCCATCCTCCCACCAGAATGTTGGGGAAAACACCCACCCGGGGCTTAGAATCCCTGGGGTGTCAGTTTCCCTAACTGATAGGGTGGATTAGTGTATATAAACACAAAAAGTACAGGATATACTATATCTCAAAACCACATTATGGTTAAAACCTAGTCTTAGACAGAACTGCAGCTGGCGTCTCTCAGACTCCGGGATGCTACTTCTAAGACGAGGTATCCTATAAGCACACAACCATTTAAAGAGATTTATTATATTACTTCATTCCCTTTTTATCAGTTCCACTTTACTTTAATCAATTCTTTAAACATTAATTAACCATGAAAAATTACACATTAAATTTCATTAGCTTCACACCCAAAGTCCACTATTCCTTCAAAATTACAACCTCATCATTATGTTCCAGCAAAATACAACCCCATGGGTTAACACCATTTTTTCAATTATTCATTACAGAATTACTTTCCCACATTCCCAGGAATTCTAGAAAAACATTATATGCTACTAAACACAAGGGGGCTCAACATGGTGAGTAGATGTACTACCCATCGAGTCTTTTCCGCTTATAGAAAGAGCATATACCCATCTTCCCCTGAGAATCTAATCATGGAAAGCACGTGCCATACCCTGTGTGTCTTCGCCTCTTTCGCAATAAGGGTAAGTAAGACCAGCTACCTTGAGCAGTGGGGAAAAGTAAAGCTGATAAACAAACAATAAAAATCATCAAGCATCCAACAATCACATCCATCCCATTCCATCATCCCAGGTGTCATCCTCGACACCCAAATTCATAAACCGATGCATCTCGCCACTCTAGGGGTCATCTGCTGCCACAACCAAAAGGTCCCCATGCCCTCACATATCACAACACCCATCCCGGATCACATCCCACCACAAACAACAGTAAAAAAACATCTTAACAATTGGGTTCTTGTCCCTTTTACAAACAAGAGGATAACTCAGAACCCATCAAGGAATTATCAAACAAATAATTCGTTTTGAATTAACTGATTTATTATACGTAGGTTCCACATTCGGGAAACCTAAACAGTAAGCTATCATAATTAAATTAAACATTCTTACTGCACCATTTTGATTAATATAAAAATTACAACAAGAAGAACCAGATTCATTTACATGCCTCTTTATCTTTATCCAAACAATTATCAATTAATTCTGGTTTACGTTATTTATCAATTTCTGTCAAGAACGAACAACTATACGAAGCAAGAATAAATATCACACTATCTAGCAAAACAAGAGGTAATAACATACGATTGATATCAATTTATTTACCGATTAAAATATTTATTATGTCAATTCTATTGTCATTCAGTGGGATTCAACATGATAACAATACAGTTGCACATAAAAGAAAAGAGAAGAAATGAATCCCCTACCTCAAACAGTTCTTGACGTTCTTTATCCACACAATGGGTCAGGATCCTCCTCTCACAGCAACTGCATTAACCTGAGGATGCCATGATATGAATGCACCAACCAAAACCCAAGAAAACTCTATCAGAAGTATGGATATTTCATGATATTATATGGAAATGATAAACAAGAGAAGATAAACCCCCAAAGAATGATGATAACACATACCTTATATCGAAAATTGATCTATACTTCTTGGTTGCATCAAAACAGAGCAGAACCAATCCGAGGAGGAAAGTTTGACTGTGCAAATACTATGAGAAGGAATGGGATGTTCGAGCATCTCACACACAAGAACAAGGAGAAAGAAATAGGGAGGAATATATCCATTCCCTTTAGAAGATTTAACAGGGCGACAGTTTAAGATACACTTAATTTCTCATTAAAAGAGGATCACATTAAACCACACTGTTTGACCAAGTAAAAACATCCCGAGCCATAGGAATAATTAATATAGGAGTTATGGCCTTCGAATTGGCCTTAGAGTCCTTAAAATGAGTCTTTAAATGCATTTTACGTCAAAGGAAAACTCTAAAGGGATGAAACTGTATGAAGATGGAAACACTGTTCACGAACTCAAAATTTGGCAAAGGAAAAACACTGTTCATGAACCTCACCATTAGAACCTCACCGATAGAACACTGTTCATGAACCTCACCGATAGAACACTTTTCATGAACCTCACCGTTAGAACACTGTTCATGAACCTCACCGATAGAACACTGTTCATAAACCTCACCATTAGAACACTATTCATGAACCTCACCATTAGAACACTGTTCATGAACCTCACCATTAGAACTTCACTGATATAACACTATTCATGAACCTCACCGATAGAACACTGTTCATGAACTTCACCGTTAGAACACTGTTCATAAACCTCACTGTTAGAACCTCACTGATAGAACACTATTCATGAACCTTACTGATAGAACACTGTTCATGAACCTCACCGTTAGAACACTATTCATGAACCTCACTATTAGAACCTCACCGATAGAACATTGTTCATGAAACTTACCGATAGAACACTGTTCATGAACCTCACCGTTAGAACACTGTTCATGAACCTCACTGTTAGAACACTATTCATGAACCTCACCGATAGAACACTGTTCATGAACCTCACCGTTAGAACCTCCCTGATAGAACATTGTTCATGAACCTCACTGTTAGAACACTGTTCATAGAATTGGAAATTTGGGAAAGGAAAGAGAGGTTACCGTTAGAGGTTACCGATAGAACTGTTCACTGATGGAACTGTTCACAGAATTAGAAATTTGGAAATGGAAAAAGAGGTTACCGTTAGACCTCACCATTGGCACTGTTCACAACTGTCTACTGTTGGAACTGTTCACTGAGGGTCACCGATGCTACTGTTCACCAAAAGGGAAAATTGGCAAAGTGTTGGGGATAAGTCACCTTGACCTCCCGGAACACCTCAAACACCACATTTTCACAAATTAATGGACCGTAGAAATCCAAGCCATTACACCCTAACATCCCATGAGAGGTTATGGTGGTGGGGACCACCCAGGTCCTAAACCACCTAACTCCCCTCTTAATGAGGGAGAAACCTCTCAACTCCCTCATTAATGTGGAGGAACCTCTTTAGCTTCCTCCACATTAATTATGCCAATGCACCACCATTATTTGCGCCAACGTAAATTAGTTGGCTTGACCCCCTTTTTAAATTAAGTAACAGAATCGTTGGAATTTTGGAAGGTTCCTAATAAATGAACCGTCATAAATTACATGATCATTACATAACTTTCCCCCTCTCCTATATATATGGAGCTTGGGAGGAGGTTTTGGGATGACTTCACCAAGTGACGAAGCGCTGGTAAAGTGATGTGACACCCAACACTTGGAGGATTATGCTCTCTAATGAAGAATACTCCACCGACGAAGAATGGCGATGAGGAACACCTTTGACTATGAAGAACGACTTCGACTTCGAATTTCTTCCTCGGAACTTCCTCCGATGTAGGATTTGTTCGTCTACAACGAATCAACATCCGCCTTCTCGCGCTAACGTCAACCAACAACGAACAAGGTAGGGGATTATTGCGATTGATTTATATACCCATGTTCTTACCTTATATAACAAGGAACACGAATCAAATTTCTAACTAGTTGATCCATATATATTTCATTTTTTGGGTTTTGGGAATAATCATTGTGGAAGGGATTGATGTTCTTCATTCTTATTCTATGTTGAGCCGCTTTCTATCACTCTAAACACAGAGGGTGTGGGAAAAACTAACATGGCCGGACCCCTCCACCATTATTCTTTTGTGTGTTTCTTGAAATGGAGGAAGGAAACAAAGGCAACGACGCTCCACCACCTGCGGCCATCGCCGCCCGCGGCCTCCGCTCCTCGCGGCGCTTCGCCACCCCCAGGATTGCTGGGTCTATACGTAGTCTCCATCGCTCCGCGCCGCTGCTGAACCGCCGCTGTGCCAAGCCGCCAAGCCAAAATGCGACCCCAGGCCGAGCCGCCTTCACCTACTCATGATGCCCTGGCCGAACCGGCCTCCCACACACCTTGAGGCGCCCCGACCGAACCAACCTCCCGGCCCTGGCAGCGCCACCCGGGCCCCCGGGCTGAGCTGCTACGAGTCGCGCCCCCACGACCCTATGAGTAGAACCAACCCCGTGACCTGGCCCGAGCCGCCCTCACGGTACCCTCCGGGCCGAGCCTCCCCCGCAGCTCCCTCTGGGCCGAACTTCCCCCACGAAACCAACCCGTGGCCGGTCCGCGCCCTCTTGCCGACCCACAGCCAGTCCGTTCCCTCACGGTCGGTCCGCACCCTCACGGACCTCCGAGTCCCCTCGCGGCCTACTGGGATGGGCCCAGTAGGTCGGACCATACCCAACTGGTCAGGCTAGGTTGAATTGAACCAGGTTGGTCCGACCGGGTCGGACCGGACCCGGGCCTACTACGACCCATTTATGCTCCTTCAGCCTTATCATTGGCACTGGACGTCCGTTTGACAAACTGTCAGCGGCCTTGGTAATCCAAGAGCATGAAAGGCCCTTTGATTATACCCCACTGGAGTTTGGGGTATAGTTGAGATATGGTCAGGTTGGATCGTTCACGAATCCAACCGGGCTACTGGGACAAAAAGGCTAATAACTCACAGACCGAGCGTCTGATTGATGCGCTGTCTGTTGAGTTGAGACCCCTATGACATGGAGGACCTTTGAGACACTTATTCATTGGACTTAGTGACATTTTGAGTATCGTCCAGTAGCTCGTGGAGTGGATCCTTCCTACGACGAGCGAGTAGAGTGCGGAGACCTAGTAGCTGGCTGAGACCTGACGACTGTTGACCGTTTGACTCGGAGTGACTATACTAGCCTAGTGGGGAGCACCTGGGTGTGGAGGCAGACTCACAATGGAGGAGCATGATTGGTGACATGGTAGAACCACGATACTCCACAGGAGGAGTACCTCAGAAGGCTACGAGGGGGAGCACCTATGTGTGGCAGAAGATCTGCGGTGGGGAGTGCCTCTCTGTGACATAGCAGACCCAAGGTACTCGACAGGAGGAGTACCTCAGCAGTTTAAGGTTAGTGGGAAGCATGCTTGGTGTCGTGGTAGGCCAACTGTACTCGATTGAGCAGGAGTTCTCCACCAGCCGAGGTTTCAATAATGTGATTGGGATGTTACTTGATACTACCCCGAAAATAAAATCCTGGTTGAGCTAAGTTAGTACTTTTGTGTTTTCCTCATGATTGAGATGGATTACCTAATAAATTAGGTATATGTATGGGCATATACATAATTAAGGTTATCTATTGATTTCATACTTTGTGGTTTATCCTTGGTGGAATTTTGTGAGACCTTGAGGGTCTCGGGGTCCCTACTGAGTATCGTTATACTCACCCTTGCACGGGCTATGCCCCAACCTTGTTGTGTTGGATACAGACGACAGATATCACTGACTGAGGCTGAGAGTACCAGGACTGGACGGTACCGGGAGGTGGACCATATGGAAAGTCGGTACACGGAGGAGACGAAAGGACGTGGAGTGCTGAGGAGGCGATCTGTACCTACCCTTCAGGTAGGAACCTCAGAGGAAGATCCAGTAGCTACCTTACTTTTTTATCAGTTGTATTGTATTCTATTTGAACTTTTACTTTCTAGTTGGGCTTGTATTCCACCCCATTTTTACTTACTGTACTCACTTGTTAACTATACAGTTGACTTTCTTCCGTATCATGATGTGTGTTTGGTTTCATGAGATAACAGGTTATAAAGGAAATGCCTTCCCAGCTTTAGGGAATATGCCTTTGGTTCTAGTCGCTAGCCCTTAGCCTATAGAAGGAGGGCTTGAGGTAGTCTGGTCATGACCCTTGGGGGACGGGTTGTGACAAATTGGTATCAGAGGAGTCAGTTATACCACAGAACTTAGGACTCTGATATTTTCTGTGAAGTAATAGTGTTAAGTGTAGTGAGTGTGGTTTTCAGTTCGTGGAGTCCAGTGTTGGTGCAGCGGCCGACGTATCCATACACTAAGACCCTAACTACTGATTTCTGACTCAGTGCACGAAAACAATAATTGTGTGTGTGGTTTCTTTGTGATTTATTAAGTTATCTCACCAGGTATAATATTTTGACTATGTCACATCTATTTATTTTAGGATGCCTCTATGCAGATAGCCAGTTAGAGTTCTGAGATTTGTACGCACTGACAGCCCACCGAGCGACGAGGCTCTGATGCTGGGCCCACTTATTATGTTGGCATATTAGGGTGGTGTAACAGCAACATCACCTCCCATTGGACAGTAGATACCACAAGCCACACTAGCGGATGGTGCACGCTAACAGAGCATGTTGCGCGAGTTCCAACAGCAGATGCCTCTAAGGTTTCGAGGCGAGATAGATTCCCACATAGCTGAGGGCTGGCTGGAGGCAATTGCTAGAGTTTCTCTTCTAGTTGAGACAACAGTAGAGCAGATGATGATATTAGCTACTAGTCTTTTTCAGTGAGTGACCATGAGGATGGTCCGATTAGTGATGAGGCTTCAGTACGTGGACTGTTGCCCGATATAGTACCTTCGGGTAGTGTGCCAGCTATATCACTACCCTTTGGTCAAAAGTTACAACCTGCGGTACTGGTAGAGGACACATGTAGGCTTATTGCCTTACACGTGTTTCAACATTAGATAACCCTTAGGTTCCAAGGCAAGCCTGAATCATAGGTGGCTGGTGACTGGATCGAGGAGGTGGCTGAGAGTTCTTTAGAACTTCTACAACTTTGGCAGGATGATATGTCGGTAGAAGAGTATTCATCGAGGTGTACTGATCTTTCCTGGTACTCGATGAATACATTATGATCAATGCTTCAGGGCTCAAACTTCCGAGCGAGGCGTGTTTAAAGGACATCTGAGCCAGCACTATTCCTCTATGAATTCCTACTTATGTTAGGGTGTTAGATAGAAAATTTTTGGTTAAATGTTCTTTGGCTAAGAGGATACAGCCAGTGAATGTTAGCAGTGAGAAAACAGGGAACTGGAACCAGTCTTAGGGACTTGGGCATGTAAAAAGTTTTGGGAAGAAGAAGTGTTAGAGATAGTTGAGTCTACAGGGTAGTAGATGTAGAAGTAGATCTAGGAGAGCAGTATGAGGTGGTGTACTTTTTGACATGTTACAACCACCCCCCCTTTTTTTGTGGACCCCGCCAGGATCAGGGAGCTAGAGGACAGGGGAAGAGAGCAGTTGCATGCAGTCAAGGAATGAAACCCAGGGGCTCTAGGAATGATTCGAGGTATAGTCTATGTCTACTACTAGCTGTCGTAACAATAGAAATATATACCAATCATTCCTTCCTTCCACGAATGTTGTCTAGGACCTAGAGTTTCTGGTTAAACCATTGACTTGACCCTCACGTATGGAGATACCTTCGGGAGGATGCTCGATAATCACACTTACTCTGGCGGTGTGATCTGACCCTTGATGTGATAGTTTTGGTTGGAACATCTTGGTGGCAGCGTTGAGGCCTTACAACGTTAGTTTGGGTTTGGACTTGACATCCACAGTTCACACTCAGATTGACTGTATTAGGAAAAGAGGTTGTGGTTTATCTATAATGTTGGGATGGGGTTTTCCTTGGTCAAAAAAAAGGAAACCTAGGAAGCAAAGGATAAACTCATGCATAAAAGGGTGAAGCCAATCACTCGTGAGTTGGCCAACCTCACCCTCATGGTAGCATAAGTTGACTTTGAGATAGTATATACTTATGGGAAGGGGAACGTGGTAGCAGACGCACTTCGCAGGAGGTCTGGCCTGCATCTGGTGAGTGAGGTGACAGAGCAGATAGCCACTTTTTAGATATCCTTTGTGGATCGAGAAGGAGAATATTTTCTTCAGTCTCTTATAGTCACTCCCACACTCCTTTAGTGAGTTAGGGAGGTGAAGCACGTAAACGCTGACTGCGATACATGACGTGCTCAGATATCCACTGGACATACACTTGATGAATTTTTTGAATGTGGGGATCACATCATTCTCTTCAAGGGATGAACCATGGTTCCGGTTTTACTTCAGGAGGACGTGTTGAGGAAGTTCCACACATCCCCTCTAGCAGTACATCCAGGAGTGAAGAAGATGTACCAGGAACTCCAATGACAGCACTGGTGGCCGTGAATGAAGAAAACAGTTGTAGAGTTAGTCTCTCCGTTCTTCACTTGTCAGCAAGTGAAGGAGGAGCATCAGGTACCAGAAGGCATGGTTCAGCTTTTAGAGGTTCCAGAGTGGATGTGGGATGGGATATCCATGGACTTCTTGTCAGGAATTCCATGTATATCCAGGGGTCATGACTCGATTTGGGTGATCATCGATCTACTCACCAAGTCGGTCCACTTCCTACCGATCAAAGAACATGGTTTAGTAGAGATCTTGGTACACCTCTATGTGCAGGAGATTGTACGGTTACATGGAGTACCCTTGATGATCGTTTCCGATCGTGATGCACGTTTTACTTTTCGACTATGGAAGGGGTTGCAGGAGGCTTTCAGGACACAGCTTCATTTGAGCACCGCCTTCCATCCTCATACGGATGGACAGACTGAGTGGACCATTCATACCCTTGAGGACATGCTACATGCTTGTTTCCTCGACTCTGGTCGTAGCTGGGGGGATCACTTACCTTTGGTGTATTTTTCACACAACAACAGCTATCACTCCACCATAAAGATGAAAACTTTTGAGGCGTTTTATGAGAAACCTTACAAATCACATTTGTGATGGACTGACCCAAGGGAGTTAGCACTCATGGGACTAGAGATGGTACAGGCTACCACAGAGAATGTGAAGATCATCGAGGGACAGATGAAGACTGCACAGAGCAGGCATAAGTTATATGCCGACAGGAGACAGAGACCTCTGGAGTTTGAGGATGGAGACCACGTCTTCCTACAGGTCTCACCCAGATGAGGTGTAAGGATATTTGGCAGAGGCAGAAAGTTATCTCTGAGATTCATCGGACCTTTTTAGGTCCTCAGTAGAGTTGGAGAGGTGGACTACCGCTTAACTCTTCCACATCAGTTGCATCGGGGGCATGACGTCTTCCATTTATCCCAGCTGAAGAGATACATGCATGACCCTTCTCACCTCATCGACTACTGAGAGCTGGACGTCGATGATGGGGTGGCTTTTACAGAGGTTCCAGTTGATATTGAGGATCGACAGGAGCAGGTCCTTCATGGATGGTCGATACCTCTGGTGCGCGTTTGTTGGTAGCATGGGAACCTCTAGGAGAGCACATGGGAACGGGAGGCTCAGATGGGTGCTCAGTACCCCCACTTGTTTACCTAGGTGATTTGTGGCTTATAGGGATGTAGATCCCTGAGGTGGGGAGAATTTAAAGATCTTGAATATCCATGATTTTTTTAATAAATGGAAATTTTACGAGTCCGCAAAATCTGACGACAGGCGATTCTGAGGCCCGGAGTCCCTGGAATGATCCGTCGAAGTTTTGTTAAGCTTAAGTTAACGCGCATAAGAAGTTTTCCTGAAAAAGTGGAATAAATATTAAATGGTTACTCAGATCAGAAATCCAAGGGCACTGGTAGGATGGCGGGTTTACCTTAGGCGTGACTTAAGATTAGTCGGCGGGGGCCTCTTGTGAGAAAACCCAAAAATGGGATAATCGTAAATAAAATAATTAAATAAATTATTTTATTTTTCAGATGCTTATAACTCACAAAAAATAACTAGGATTAAAAATATGAGACCACCGATGAACTTATGAGGGTATGATTTCTTTTAGTAGATACTAACTGTGGCCGGCGCGGACCACCAGAAAAAGATAGTATTTGGACACAAATAAAATAATTAAGTGAAAATTATTTTATTATAAAGTTCATAACTTCTAAACGGTAACTCGTATTGAAAATCCAAGAGTACCATTGGGTTAGTTGGGGCGTGTTTCACCTAGGCAGAGCCTAACCTCAACCGGCGCGGGTTGAAGGTGACTGATAATAATTTTACGAACATTTTTTCGGGTACGTTCAGTAAACGCGTGAGCGGTGTTTTGTAACTTTTGAATCGGTTCTCAGAATTAAAATCTGAGGGCACCGTTGAACTCACAACACCAGTATTCACTTAAATAGACTTTCACCTCGACATCTGATGGTCGAGGGTGAAAGTTAGTTTTTGGGTTTTTCGTGAAAGAATAAAAATAAAAATAAAAGTGTGTGACACTTTATTTTTATTTGCAACACCCATGTGGGTGTTAGGAGGTGGGGTCCACCAGAACCAAACCTCCTTGTGGAAGTTTGGATGTGGGTACCACCATACCTTAACCTCCCATCAAAGGTAATGGTGGTGGGGACCACCAGACCCTAACCTCCCATGAGAGGTTATGGTGGTGGGGACCCCCTGGGGCCTAAACCTCCCAACTCCCCTCTTAATGAGGGAGAAACCACTCAACCCCCTTATTAATGTGGAGGAGCCTCTTGAGCTTCCTCCACATTAATTATGCCAATGCACCACCATTATTTGCACCAACGTAAATTAATTGGCTTGACCCCCTTTTTAAATTAAGTAACAGCGACGTTGGAATTTAGGAAGGTTCCTAATAAATGAACCTTCATAAATTCCACAATCATTACATACCTTTACCCCTCTCCTATATATATGAAGCTTTGGAGGAGGTTTTGGGATGACTTCACCAAGAAACGAAGCACTGGTAAAGTGACGCGATTCCCAACACTAGGAGGATTACGCTCTCCAATGAAGAATGATCCACCGGAAAAGAACACCAATGAGGAATGCCTTTGACTATGAAGAATGACCTTGAATTTGACTTTCTTCCTTAGAACTTTTTCTGACATATGACGTGTTCATCTACAACGAATCGACGTCCGCCTTCTCACACTAACGTCAACCAACAATGAACAAGGTAGAGGATTATTGTGATTGATTTATATACCCATGTTCTTCCATTCTAGAACAAGGAATATAGATCAACTTTCTAACTAGTTGATCCGAATATGTTTCCTTTTGCGGGTTTTGGGAATAATCATTATGGAAGGGTTTGTTTTCTTCATTCTTATTATATGTTGAGCCGCTTTCTATCACTCTAAATGCAGAGGGTGTGGGCCAAACTAACATAGCCCGACCCCTCCGCTATTCTTCTTCGGTGTGTTCTTCGAAATGGAGGAAGGCGGCAAAGGAAACGACGCTCCGCCACATCTGCCCACTACCACCCGCGGCCTCCATGCCCCGCGGTGCTCCGCCGACCCCGGCCTCTGCGCCCCACGGCGCTTCTCCAACCCCGACCTCGCCACATCACCTCACGGTACCTGCGGCCTCCGCTGCTCTGTGCCGCCGCCAAACTGCCCCCGTGCCGAGCCGCCGAGCTAAGACGTTTCCGCAGGCCGAGCCGCCTTTGACTCCTTGCGGTGCCCAAGCCAAACTGGCCTCCCGCACCCCTCGATCCACCCTGACCGAACCGGCCTCCCGGCTCCAACCACGCCACCCTTTCCCCCAGGCCGAGGTGCCCCGAGCCGTGCCCCCATGGCCCTCCGAGCCAAACCGGCCCCACGCCTCGGGCCGAGTAGCCCCCGCGGCACCCTCCGGGCCAAACCGCCCCCGCAGTGCCGACCCGCGTCCAGTACGTGCCCTCACGCCGAACCTCGGCCGGTCCGCGCCCTCGCATCGACCCATGACCAGTTCGCGCCCTCGCGCCAACCCTCGGCCGGTCTGTGCCCTCGCGCCGACCAGCAGCTGGTCCGTGCCCTCGCACTGACCCATGGTCGGTTCGCCCCCTTATAGCTCTCTACAGCCCCTCGTGACCTGCTGGGCTGGGACCAACAGGCCGGGCCAGTCCGATTGGGTCGGACCGGACCCGGGCCCACTGTGACCCATTTATGCTCCTTCGACCTTATCACTGGCACCGGACATCCATTTGATGAATCGTTAGTGGACCTGGTAATCTTGGAGCATGACAGTCTCTTTGAGGATACCCCACTGAAGTTTGGTGTATTGTTGAGATACGGTCAAGTTGGATTGTGCACGAATCCAACCAAGCCCCTGAGACTAAAATGCTAATAACTCACAGGCCGGGCGTCCGATTGAGGCACTGTCTATTGAGTTGAGACCCCTATGACATGGAAGACCTTTGAGATAATTATTCATGGGAATTCATGACAGTTGGAGTATCGACCATTAGCTCGTGGAGCGGATCCTTCCAAAGATGAGCGAGCAAAGTGTAGAGACCTAGTAGCTGGCTGAGACTTGACGACTGCTGACCGTTTGAGTCGAAGTGACTACAATAGCCTAGCGGGGAGCGCCTGGGTGTGGCGGCAGACCCACAATGGAGGAGCGCGCTTGGTGACACGGAAGAACCATGGTAATCGACAGGAGGAGTACCTCAGCAGACTATGAGGGGGAGCACCTGGGTGTGGCTGCAGAACTGCAGTGGGGAGAACCTTTGTATGATAGAGCAGACCCACGGTACTCGATAGGAGGAGTACCTCAGTAGTCCAAGGTTAGTGGGAAGCATGCTTGGTGTCGCGACAGACCCACTGTACTCGATTGAGCAGGAGTTCTCCAGCAGTTGAGGTTTCAATAATGTGACTGGGGATGTTACTTGATACTACCCCTAAAATAAAATCCTGGTTGAGCTGAGTCAGTACTTTTGTGTTTTCCTCATGATTGAGATGGATTACTTAATAACTTAGGTATATTTAAGGGCATATAACTAAGTAATGTTATATGTTGATTTAAAACTTTATGGTTTATCCTTGGTGGATTTTTGTGAGACCTTGAGGGTCTGAGGGTCCATACTGAGTATCGTTATACTCACCCCTGCACGGGCTGTGCCGACACCTTGTTGTGTTGGATACAGACGACGCACAGTGTTGACTGAGGCTGAGAGTATCAGGACTGGATGGTACCAGGAGGTGGACCATACGGAGAGTCGGTACAACGAGGAGACGAACAAACGTGGAGTGATGAGGAGGCGATCCGTACCTACCCTTAAGGTAGGAACCTCAATGGATGATTCTTTAGCCGTCTTCGTTTTTATTCAGTTGTATTTTATTCTAGTTGTACTTGTACTTTCTAGTTGGGCCTGTATTCCAACCCCTTTTTACTTACTATACTCACTTGATTACTATACAATTGACTTGCTTCTGTATCTTCCTGTGTGTTTGGTTGCGTGAGATTATAGGTTATAAAGGCAATGCCTTCCCAGTTTTAGGGAATACGCCTTTGGTGCTTGTCGTCAGCCCTTAGCCTATAGAAGGTAGGCTTGGGGTAGTCACAACACGGGCCCTTGGGGACGGGTCGTGACAAATTGGTATCAGAGGAGTCAGTTCTATAGCAAAACATAGGACTCTGAAATTTTCTGTGAAGCAGTAGTGTTAAGTGTAGTGAGTGTGTTTTTTAGTTCAGGGAGTCGAGTGTTGGTGCGACAGCCGACGTATCCATACACCAGGACCCTAACTAATGATTTCCCACCCAGTTTACAAAAGCACTGATTACGTGTGTGTTTTCTTTGTGATCTCTTAAGTAAACTCACTAGGTCAGCTCACCAGTTATAATCTTTTGACCGTGTCACATATTTTTCTTTCGGGATGCCTCCACGCAGATAGCTAGTTAGAGTTCTGAGAGTTGTATGCACTGACATCCCACCAAGTGACGAGGCTCCGGTGTAGGGCCCTCTTACTATGTTGGCACCTTTGGGTAGTGTACCATCAACACCACCACCCGTTGGACAGAAAATACCACTAGCCACACTGGCGGACGGTGCACACTGACTGAGCATGTTACATGAGTTCCATTAGCAGAGGCCTCTGAGGTTTCGAGGCGAGATAGATTCCCACGTAGGTGAGGGCTGGATGGAGGTGATTGCTAGATTTTCTCGTCTAGTTGAGACACCAGTGGAGCAGACGGTGATCTTAGCTACTAGTCTTTTTCAGTGAGTGACCATGAGGATGGTACCCATAGTGATGAGGCTTCGATACGTGGACAGTTGCCTGAGATAGTACATTCTGGTAGTGTTCCAACTATATCACTACCCGTTGGTTAGTAGTTATAACCGGCGGTACCGGTAGAGGACACATATAGGATTAGTGCCTTACAGGTGTTTCAGCATCATATACCCCTCAGGTTACAAGGTAAGACTGACTCACAGGTGGATGAGGACTGGCTTGAGGAGGTGGCTGAGAGTTCTCTAGAACTTCTACAGCTTTGGCAGGACAACATGTCGGCAGGTGAGTATTCATCGAGGCGTACCGATCTTTCCTGGTACTCGATGAATACAGTATGATCAGTGCTTCATGGATCGAAATTCTGAGCGAGGTGTGTTTAATGGACATCCGAGCCAACACTATTCCTCTATGAATTCCTACTCATGTTAGGGTTCTAGAGAGAACCTTTGTGGTTAAATGTTCTTTGACTGAGCGGATACAGCTAGTTAATGCTAGAGTTTCTGGTTAAACTGTTGACTTGACCCTCACTTCTGGAGATACCTTTGGGAGGAGGCTCGATAATCACACATATGCCAGTGGTGTGATCTGAACCTTGAGGTGAGAGTTTCGGTTAGAGCCTCTTTGTGGTAGCATTGAGGTCTTACGACGTTAGTTTGTGTTTGGACTTGACATCCACAGTTCACACTCAGATTGACTATATTAGCCAAAGAAGTTGGGGTTTATCTACAATATTGGGATACAGTTTTCCTTGGTTGGAGAAAAAGGAAACCCAGGAAGCACATGATAAACTCATGCACAGGTGGGTACAACCAATCACCCGTGAGTTAGCCAACCTCACCCTCATGGCAGAAAAAGTTGACTTTGAGATAGTCTATACTCCTGGGAAGGGGAACATGGTAGAAGACACACTCAGCAGAAGGTATGGCCTGCATCTGCTGAGTGAGGCAACAGAGTAGCTATCCTCTTTGCAGATATCCTTTGTGGATCGAGAAGGAGTAGCTTTTCTTTAGTCTCTTACAGTCACTCCCCCACTCCTTTATCGAGTCAGGGAGGCGCAGCACGAAGACGCTAACTGCGAGACACGACATGCTCATATATCCATAGGACAGACACCTAATGGATTTTTTGAAGGTGGGGAGCACGACATTATCTTCAGGGGACATACCATGGTACCAGTGTCACTTCAGGAGGAAGTGTTGAGGGAGTTCCCCACATCCCCTATAGCAGTACATCCAGGAGTGGCGAAGATGTACCAGGACCTCTGACAACAACAATGGTGGCCGAAAATAAAGAAAATAGTGGCAGATTTTGTCTCTCAATTCCTGACTTGTCTGCAAGTAAAAGTGGAGAATCAGGTACCAGAAGGTATGGTTCAACCTTTAGAGGTCCTAAAGTTGAAGTGGTGTGGGATATCCATGGACTTAATGTCAGGACTTCCACATACATCCATGGGTCATGACTCGATTTGGGTGATCGTCGACCGAATCACCAAGTCATCCCAATTCCTACCGATAAAAGAATAGGGTTCAGTAGAGAGCTTGGGATGCCTCTATGTGCAGGAGATTGTGCGGTTACATGGAGTAACCTCGATGATAATTTCCGATCATGATGCATGTTTTACTTCCCAGCTATGGAAGGGGTTTCATGAGGCTTTTGGGATGCAGCTTTATTTGAGCACCACCTTCCATCCTCATATGGATGGTCAGACTGAGTGGACCATTAAGACCCTCGAGGACATGCTGCGTGCTTTTGTCCTGGACTTCGGTCATATCTGGGGGGATCACTTACCTTTGGTGGAGTTTTCACACAACAACAACTATCACTCCACCATAGGGATGTCACCTTTTGAGGTGTTGTATGAGAGACCTTGAAGATCACATTTGTGCTGGACTGACCCAGGGGAGTCGACACTCGTGGGACCAGAGATGGTATGGGATACCACAGAGAAAGTGCAGATCATCCAGGAGAAGATGAAGACTGGATAGAGCAGGCAGAATTCATATGCCGACAGGAGACGGAGACCTCTGGAGTTTGAGGATGGAGACCACGTCTTCCTACGGGTCTCACCCCGATGAGGTCTACAGAGATTTGGCCAAGGTGGAAAGTTATCTTTGCGATTCATCGGTCCTTTTCCGGTCATCAGTAGAGTTAGCGAGGTGTCTTACCACTTAGCTCTTCCACCTCAGTTTCACCAGGTGCATGACGTCTTCCATGTATCCCAACTGAGTATATACGTGCATGAACCTTCTCACATTATCGACCACGGAGAGCTGGATGTCGATGATGGGGCGGATTTTATGGAGGTTCCAGTAGAGATTGAATATCGACAGGATCGGGTCCTTTGTGGATGGTTGATACCTCTGGTCCGCGTTCGTTGGCAACACGGGAACCTCTAGGAGGGCACATGGGAGAAGGAGGCTTAGATGCGTGTTCAATACCCCCACTTGTTTACCTTGGTGAGTTGTGACTTATAGGGATGTAGATCCTTGAGGTGGGGAGAATTTAAAGACCCAGAACATCTATGAATGTTTTTTAATAAATGGGAATTTTATGAGTCCGTAAAATCTGACGGCGTGCTATTCTGAGGCCCGAAGTGCTCGAAATGATCTGTTGATGTTTTGTTAAGCTTAAGTTAATGTGCATAAGAATTTTTCCTGAAAAAATGAAATAAATCTTAAATGGTAACTCAGATCATAAATCTGAGGGCACTGTTGCGCTCAGGATGGCGGGTTTACCCTAGGAAAGAATTAAGATAAGTCGGCGCGGGCCTCCTGTGAGAAAACCCAAAAATGGCATAATCCTAAATAAAATAATAAAATAAATTATTTTATTTTTCAAATGCTTATAACTCACAAAAGGTAACTCGGATTAAAAATCTGAGACCACCGCTGAAATCATGAGAGTACGCTTTCTTTAAGAAGATACTAACTTTGGTCGGCGCGGGCCACCGGAGAAATTTATTTTTTGGCAGCAAATAAAATAATTAAGTGAGAATTATTTTATTGTAAAATTCATAACTTCTAAATGGTAACTCATATTGAAAATATGAGAGTACCATTGGGTTGGTTGGGGTGTGCTTCATCTAGGGAGATCCTAAACTTGACCGACACCAATTGAGGGTGACTGATAATAATTTTCCAAACTTTTTTTCGGGTACGTTCAGTAAACGCGAGAGCGGTGTTTTGTAAGTTTTGAACCGGTGCTTGGAATTGAAATCTGAGGGAACCACTGAACTCGTAGTGCCAATATTCACTTAAAGAGACTTTCACCTTGATGGCAGATAGTCGAGGATGAAAGTTAGTTTTTGGGTTTTTCGTGAAAGAATAAAAATAAAAATAAAAGTGTGTGATGCTTTATTTTTTTTGCAACACCCATGTGGGTGTTGGGAGGTGGGGTCCACCGGAACTAAACATCCTTGTGGAAGTTGGGAAGTGGGGACCACCAGACCTTAACCTCCCATGAGAGGTTATGTGGGTGGGGACCACCATATCCTAACCTCCCATGAGAGGTTATGGTGGTGGGGACCACCCAAGGCCTAAACCACCCAACTCCCCTCTTAACGAAGGAGAAACCTCTCAAATCCCTCATTAATGTGAGGAGACTCTTGAGCTTCCTCCACATTAATTATGCCAACGCACCACCATTATTTACACCAACGTTAATTAATTGGCTTGACACCCTTTTTAAATTAAGTAACAACATCGTTGGAATTTAGGAAGGTTCCTAATAAATGAACCTTCATAAATTTCACGATTGTTACATACCTTTATCCCTCTCCTATATATATAGATCTTGGGAGGAGGTTTTGGGACGGCTTCACCAAGAGATGAAGCGCTGGTAAAGTGACATGACACCCAACACTTGGAGGATTATGATCTCCAATGAAGAGTGCTCCACCGATGAAGAATGCTGATGAGGAACGCCTTCGACTATGATGAACATCCTTCACTTCGACTTTCTTCCTCAGAACTTCCTCCGATGTAGGACGTGTTCGTCTACAACGAATTGACGACCGCCTTCTCGTGATAATGTCAACCAACAACGAATAAGGTATGAGATTATTGTGATTGATTTATATACCCATGTTATTCCCTTATAGAACAAGGAACATGGATCAACTTTCTAACTAGTTGATCTACATATGTTTCCTTTTGCGGGTTTTTGGAATAATCATTGCAGAAGGGTTTGATGTTCTTTATTCTTATTCTATGTTGATCCATTTTCTATCACTGTAAACATGGATGGTGCAGGACAAAATAACATGTCCCGACCGCTCCGACGTTCTTCTTTGGTGTGTTCTTCAAAATGTAGGAAGGAGACAAAGGCAACGGCACTCTGCCACCCGTGACCACAGCCACACGTGGCCTCCGCGCACCACGGTGCTCCGCCACGCACGACCTCGCTGCGTCGCCACACGGCACCCACAGCCTCCGCTGCTCCGTGCCGCTGCTGAACCACTGCCGTACAAGCCACCGAGCCAAGATGCCACCATGGGCCAAGCCGCCTTTGCCTCCTCGTGGTGACTCGACCAAACCAGCCTCCTGCGCCCCTCAAGCCGCCCCAGGCCAAGCCGCCCCTGCGGAGCCCTCTGGACCGAACCACCCCCACGGCACCGAACCTTAGACGGTCCGTGCCCTCGCGCCAACCCGTGGCGTGTCCATGCCCTCATGCTGACCCGCGGCCGGTTCGCGCCCTCGCAATCGATCCGCGCCCTCACGGCCAGTCCGCGCCCTCACGGCTCTCTACGGCCCCTCGCGGCCTACTGAGCTGGGCCCAGCAGGCCGGGGTGAACCCAACGGACTGGCCCGCCCAACGGGCCAGGCCAGACCCAATGGGCCCGGTCGGGTCGACCCGAACCGGGTTGGTCTGATCGGGTCGGACCAGACCCGGGCCCACTATGACCCATTTACGCTCATTCAGCCTTATCATTGGCACTGGATGTCCGTTTGATGAACCGTCACTGACCCTGGTAACCTTGAAGCATAAAGTTTCCTTTTAGTACACCCCACTGGAGTTTGGGTTATAGTTGAGATACGGTCAGGTTGGATCGTGCACGAATCCAACCGGGCCCCTGGGACTAAAAGGATAATAACTCAGAGGCCGAACGTCCGATTGACGCACAGTCTGTTGCGTTGAGACCCCTATGATGTGGCAGACCTTTGAGATACTTCTTCGTGGCACTTTATGACAATTGGAGTATCGACCAGCAGCTCGTGGAGTAGATCCTTCTAGTGAAAAGAGAGCAGAGTGTAGAGACCTAGTAGCTGGCTGAGACCTGATGACTGCTGACCGTTTGACTCGGAGTAACTCTACTCGTGGAATGGGGAGCGCCTGGGTGTGGAGTCAGACCCAAGATGTAGGAGTGCGCTTGGTGATGATGCAGACCCAAAATACTCGACAGGAGGAGTACCTCAGAAGGCTATGAGGGGGAGCTCCTGGGTGTAGTGTCAGACTCTCAGTGGGGAGCACCTCTATGTGACGCATCAGACCAACAGTACTCGACAGGAAGAGTACCTCAGCAGTCCAAATTTAGTGGGAAGCTCGTTTGGTGTCACAGAAGGCCCACTGTACTTGATTGAGCCAGAGTTCTCCAGCAGCAGAGGTTTCGATAATGTGACTGGTGATGTTACTTGATACTACCCCTAAAATAAAATCCTGGTTAAGCTAAGTCAGTACTTTTGTGTTTTCCTCATGATTGAGATGTATTACTTAATAACTTAGGTATATGTATGGGCATATACCTAAGTAAGGTTATCAATTGATTTCATACTTTGCAGTTTATCCTTGGTGAATTTGTTTGAGACCTTAAGGGTATCAGGGTCCCTACTGAGTATCGTTATAATCAACCCTGCATGGGCTATGCCCGCACCTTGTTGTGTTGGATGCAGATGATGAAAAATGCTGACTGAGGTTGAGAGTACTAGGACTGGACGGTACCAGGAGGTGTATCATAATGCGAGTCGGTACACAGAGGAGATGGACGAACATGGAGTGCTGAGGAGGAGATCTGTACCTACCCTTCAGGTAGGAACCTCGGAGGACGATCCAGTAGCTGTCTTCCTTTTTCTTCATTTGCATTGTATTCCAGTTGTACTTGTACTTTTCAATTGGGCTTGTATTCCGAACCCTTTTTACTTACCGTACTCACTTTTTTACTATACAGTTGACTTTCTTCCATATCTTACTGTGTGTTTGGTTGCATGATATTATAGGTTATAAAGGCAATGCCTTTCTAGTTTTATAGATTATGCCTTTGGTGCTAGTCACTATCCCCTAGCCTATAGAAGGAAGGCTTGTGGTAGTCACGACACGGTCCCCGGTGGAGGGGTCATGACATAATTATTTATCTCATTGATTAATTATGGATTTTCTATATTTTTACATTAATGATCATTTAAGCTCACTTTATGATGTTTTTCCCAGGAATCTAAGAATCATACTATGAAAGGTATGTAGGGATTTACTAGAAGGGTGAGAGTTACCCACAATGTTATTTATTTATTGAGAGGGAAAAAAGTTGTGTTGTAATTAGTATTTTCATTTATAATAAAAGACTCATTTTTGTATATGGTTTACCAAGACTACTAAACTATTTGGTAACTCAGGATTTGATTCCTTGAAATCATGACAATGTAATTGATAGTAGACACTGACTGTGGGCTATCTGGGGTTGGGTCACTATAATTGGTATCAAAGGAAGTTTAGTAGAAACCTTGAGAACTAGATTTTGTAAAATGTAGGTTAGAGAACATAACCATATGCTTTAAATTGAGGATAAGTATAGAATAACATTCTATAATATTGGAAAGGTAGATATTATGTGGTTATTCCTAGAAATATATCCATATCTATATGATACAAGTGGACATTATTCTGGAACATATGTACCTAGGAGTTATAACTCTGAAAAGGGGTTCTGAGCCTGACTTGGGGTAACTTGGTACACAACAACGGGTGTTACTACACACTTGTTTTGACAGTCCTTGGATATATTCTTATGATAATTAACCATTTCATTACAAACCATTATGAAGTATTTTTAAAATGAATAAACTAGGTAAAATCTGAGGTGTTTTAGATTACAGAAAAGGTGTCATGATTTAGAAGTTGTATGAATGATGTAATGGATAAAACCTAGACTAAGGAAGCAACTATGTGTAAATAAATGGATTAAGTATTTGTGTATTAGAGTTTTATAAAAAACATTTGATAAATGTCTATTTAGTAATTTACCTAATTTAAAGGATGTCCATTAGAATTGTTTTAAAAATTATATTAATATGGTTTTAAAAAAGTATAACCTATAAGACGGGTGAAAACCAATTGAATCCATAAATTCCACGATACATGAAACAAGTACCAAATGATGATAAGTGTTTCACACTAACCACTGAGCTATATAATGTCCTGGTTAAATTTTCACTATTTTTTGTTAATTTTTTTGAAAAATAAATGTTAATGATGAACCAGTAGTATCATTTTTTTGGATTAGATATTACTCTATTAACCATATTCATTTTTAAAGATAGTGAAAGGAAAATAGTTATACTTTTCTCTCTTTTATAACACTTATTATCCTTTAATGTTTTATTTTAGTGCTATACGCATCAAAATTAATTTTTGAATGAATTGGAAAATTGATCAATTTACAACCAAATGTTGAAGTTTTATTTATATAAATGTATCAAGTATGTATAAATGGGAAATAAATTAATTCCTAAAAAATAGTTAAAGTATATTTAAACAATAATGTTTCCCTAATACATTATTTTTTATTAAACCATTGGGCTTCTAAATCATCATAGATTTATAGATTTTTGGCCCTCAACTTTCTATTGATCATTAACTTGTTTGTGATTGAAAACCTAGATAAAACCTTATAAATATTTATGCTTTTCCTCAAAGTCTGTATTTTCAATTTATAGTAATGTTCTCCTAATTAGAGACCTATTTACATAGTAGTCCATGTGAACTTTATACTTCACATTCTATATTTTCTAGAGGATGATTTACAAACCTTTATCATGTTGTGAGACATCAACATAAGAAAAAACAAACAATATATCACCAATATCTAGTTCAAATATCAAGGACAAAATTTATATAAGGTGAGGAGAATATAACACCTTGAACTTCTAAAGTATTTTTTTATTCATTACTGTGTATACCACACATCACCAAGCATGTAAGGGAATCTAATATCCCAAGACTCTACTATATATTTACTATTTTAAATAAATTCAATACATGATATAGCTTGTAATGAACACAACACCTATTTAGCTTGTGTTACATGTTAGAGCAACCTTCCTCAGTATCTTGTGTTACATGCAAGAACGACCTTCCTCTATAGATTGTGTTACACGCAAGAATGAGTTTCACCTAA
Organism: Viscum album; assembly: GCA_963277665.1. Classification (NCBI taxonomy): domain Eukaryota; kingdom Viridiplantae; phylum Streptophyta; class Magnoliopsida; order Santalales; family Viscaceae; genus Viscum; species Viscum album. The sequence continues at coordinate 1,106,204,379 of OY728128.1, read as the reverse complement.
TGAAAATGTATTATTAAAACATTATTATTTAATATAAAATAGTATAATCTAGCCATTAAATTATTAGTTATGAATTTTAATAACTAACTTATAAAAATTATGGTTTACACAAATATTAAATAAATTTATATGTTACCAATAAATCAAAAACTAAAATAAGAACCAATTGGATATAAAAATAAAAATTATTATTATTACGCTTACAAAGGAGTTTTATCTTAAAAAACATAATTAATTACAATTAGTTAATTATTTTAAGGAAATATATATGTTATATATTCAATTAAATATGTTTTATATTAATTCATTAGGTTTAATATGAATAAGATAAGAGCAAAATCTATTTTACACATAAAAACCAATATTTTTTTAAAGGTAGTTTTACTACCTTTTAATAGAGAACCCGTTTTAAATATGAATTTTGACACTTTAATTGATTTAATATGTCCATATAAACTTCATCATTGAAATAAAAACATTATAATTAAGTTAGGGATAATGTTTTCTATTTTTTTGGAAACATATCAATTTATTAATGAATAGTTAAAAATGTTGAATTTTATTTCAAAACCTATTTTTAATATTATTTATTTATAAAGATAAATTATAATTTTAATTGTTTTTAATGTTTTATTAGATATTTATTTGAAATATTAATCCAATTTAGTTCATTAGGATCAATTTCACTTTGAAATTGAATGAAATACTTATCAAACTTGTGGATGTTTTTACTTTAAAAACATGTATTGATGTCCCACCTACGAGATGAATTTTAAATTTATTTTTCTAGATACTATGATTGGAATTTAGAAAAATTGATTAAATATTTGGAACCAGAATAATTTATAATTTCTAATAAGACGAATTTTTTTGACCAAAATTATTTGTGAAATCAATTAAAATTAATTATAATTATTAAGGTGAAATTAATCTTGATAAAGGACTAAAACTTTAACTTAGGGTCCCAAATGAATTATAAACTTGTCCAAAACCCATTATTAGGAAATAATTAAGCCATAAAACTTACATTATTTATTTTGGTATGTTTTTGAATAATTTTTTAGGTAAAAAAGTTGGTACATCAAACATCATTTAAAAAATACCAAGTGAGTCCTTTTCCACCCTTATAAAAGGCCACCACCTCTCCTCATTCCTTACACCACTCGAACCACTTAGGTTCAGCTAATATCTACACAAATAGATTCCAAAAATCCCTCACTTCTCTATTTAATCCCCCCTTTGTGCATAAATCCTTACAATGAAGCCCTTTGGTATAAATCAAAAGGAGTTACCGGATTTTAAGGTAATTCATTCCAACGACCATTTTTCTTTCATTTACTTATCCACTCCTCCAATTATTCTCATTAAATGTTAATAATATAAAAAAATATTTTAAATATACTATGATTTTTTTAATAATGGTTTGAACTAAACTAGCACACACTTCTATCTAATGGGTAACGAATATACTGTTTCTATGTACATCGAACTACCTCGTCACAAAATGATGATTGTTCATTTTTCCTTCACCAACTTTCATGGTTGGAAATTATAATAGAAAATATGTTTATATATGTTATATATGATATTTATTATGTATTTAAACTTTTTAAATTCTTTTATAAAACATACATTTAAAAAATTAAATTTTATAATAATACGATAAGATTGTTTTGAGAATGTGTGGACTACCACCCCCTCGAATGTTGCGATTCATTCACACTAAACATGGATCATATTATTGATAGTTTTAATAAAAATATATTAATTATATTACATAAATAGGGTAATGAAATTATAATATACATGTATATACATATCATTTATTTCTCATTCTTTTAAAATATGAAAATGAAATATAGGTAGTGTTCATGCATGCATACAGACTACCATCTCCAAGAACGGTGCATTTAATTTCTTATATAAAAAAATTATAGATTATTATAAATACATATATAATAAAAATATATGATATTAAAATCATTTTTTTACATTATAGCGACAATGAAACCATGATATATTTAATAAGGACAACAGATAACATGTTAAAACATACTCAACAAACTAGGAAATTAACATCTGAAATAGTTTAGTAGTGAAAGTGTTTTAACAAATGGGTAATAAGATATTATAATAGGATAATATATGATATAATAAATATTAATATGGTTCTTTTATATGTTAGTAACATTTTTAAACCCCTTATATAGAAGGATAAATGAAATTCACCTGAAATGAAACACATCATAAGGGATTTCCATCTCACTTTTTATATCGGTGAGGTAAATGTTATATTAAACACTTACTTATTTTGTGTGGTGTAAGTAATTCCCATTTTTATATATTATGTCATGAATTATTTTATAATTATTGTATTTATATGAATCATTTTATTATCATCAATTTTGGGTCTTTAGATTCATATGTATGGGTTTTTCGTCTCAATTTACATTCTAGTGACACTTAATTGTTGTTATGAATATAGTTTCATTTATACGGTGTATATATTTCCATTGTCTTATTATATCATGAATCCCTTTATTCTCATGATATTATACATTTTTTTAATATTATTAATTGGTGATTCTTATGATTTAAAATATTTCAATGTGGTATGGGAAAATTTGAGACGTTTAAAGATTATTTTCCTCAAGACTAATACTAATGAATATTCAATGAAATTTAAATTTGAGGAAATTATATAATTATAGTTCAATAAAACCATCCATTATTATCTTTTTATTAATGAAAATTTTCAGGTATTAGTAAATTTTTTTCACTCTTTGGTTCTCAAAATTTTTTAGAAAAAGTTTTTAAGAACGACCCTCTTTATTTCTCTCTTTAGTCGAAAAACAGTTTTCTTCTAAAAACCATGTTTTATTAAAATGTTTTCAAAAATGATTTTAAAATTAATTTTTAAAGAAATTTTTACCGTTATTTTATTATACCAATGTATTAAATGGATTCTTCTTGTCACTTTCCCAACAATTAATTTTTTAATCCTTTTTACCATGAAAAACAAATGTTCTTTTACCTCGTATGAAAAATACGAATTTACTCACTTTAATTTCATTGAATTCTCATTTTCATGTTTAAAAGGTTAATTTTTAAAGAAAACATTATCAAAATTTATTTTCAATGAAAAAGTTTTTCAAAAAGTTTTTCATAATGAAAATATTTTTTTTTCAAGAATGTTTTTCATATATATTTTTTAGTATTTATATTCATCAACAACAACAACCCCTTATTTTTACTTCACTTTAGATTTTTTGTATTTTTTCATCCTTATTCTTTGTCTGGATGGTTTATAAATGATTTGGAAAAGGATGATATTAATTTTCATTTACATGATTCATTTTTTATTACTTTCAAAATATTCAATCTCCTGTGATCATTGAACATTGATTTTCCCCTAATTATCCATTTTATTTTTCATAGATATTACTGTTGCCTAAATTGTATACCAGTTTACATACAATGTATACTTTGACATTTATTTTATTATTTTTGGAAATATTTCTAATATCATATTCTTTATTTAATACTGATATTTAATATGGAATATTATATTGGTTATTTGATATGATGAATGATTTGGACATGAGATGACAGGAGGAGCCCACAATTTATATATCTCCTTGATGAATCGATAATTTCTCATGAGAAAAAAATATATAAGATAAATATGTTTATATCCATAGTTTTAAATATATTGTTAAAGGTTTTGATGGTATAGGTCTTCATGTGCCTCAGAAATGATGTCCATTAAGAAATTATTGCCCTCATTTAGTTTTAGTTATTATTCATCCATGAATTTTTTGCGTCGACATATCTATGGATACATTTTATTTTTAGTTCATTGATTAAATGGAACATGTTTTAGTTCCTTACCTTTCCATATTTATTTTTTCTTATCTAGTTATTTGAATGACATGTGTTCCTATTTATTTCCTTTCCATGTGGTTTATGCACTTCCTTCTCAGTTTTTTGATTACATGGTATGTGCGTTGAGTTATTTTCCATGACATAATTATTACTCTCATTGATTCATTATTTAGTACAACATATTTTTTCTTTACTGAGAATTTGAGCTCCCCCTTATAATTTTTTTCCTTGGAATACAAGAAGCCTAATATGAAAGATATTCAAGTATTTACTTGATGGATTAGAGTTAACTTGAAGTTATTTATTTATTTTAAAGAAAAAAATGTTATGTTGTAATTAGTGTATTGATTTATAATACAATAATATTTTATATCCCCGATTAACCAAGATGACTAAACTATTAAGTCCTTCAGGATTTGATTCCTTGTAATCATTCTAATGTAATTGATAGCAGATAGTAGCACCAGGCTATCTGGGGTTGGGTCGCTAAATTTTCTATGATATACATTTTACAAAATAATCAATGTTAATTATAAGGTTAAAAATGATTTATTAGAATACTTTCCTAATTAAATTAATATTAATATAATGAATTGTGTATCCTTGAAATAAATTTGAAAAAATAGAAGTTAAACAGGGTTAAGAGGGAATAATTACAAGTTTTATACGACAAGTTTCATGATCTAAATATGATTCCAAATAAATATTATAATATTTTTCAATACTCACACTAAAGTTTTATGAGTGATTTATGGAATTTGTATTGAAATAAAGGATATGATGAGTTTAAATATTATTATTATATAGTTGAAACCATTATAAAATCAAACTATATCTATTTTTGAAGAATTAAATCTAGAAAAAATACTACATCAGTAATTTCAAAGAAATATGGTTTCCAATGAAATGATAGTGAATACCTAGATTATTTAAAATTATCCATCAATGGGTATTGAATTTATTTCATGGGAGAAGCTTGATATTCAAGAAATGAGGATTTATAATAATATATAAGTTATTAATTCTTATCATTAGAATAGATAATGTTATTGAATTTAAAACGAAGGTTTGAATTAATGTTAGAATTGGATGTATTCAATTGTATAAGGGTCTAGAATATTTTTGAAAGATGATTGAGGATGAATTTTGGAGTTAATGAAGGAAAAACTCAAAAAAAGAGGTAAAATTCACCATAAACAATCATGTGTGGAAATTCATCTAGAAAAAGGTTTCAATGGAAAATATTTATGAGTAAAAATAAAGTTTATATGAGTCATGCTTTGAATAAAATGAAGCCAAATTTATCTTATATATGTAGAGGCTTCTTCTTGGCATTCAAAAGACCCAGGATCAAATCCGGGCAGGGACAAAATCCTAGGGGTACTGTAGCAGCACTGTAGCATTGCACTATAGTAGTACTGTAGCAGTGGTGGAAATGTAGCAGCGGGGGAACTGTAGCAGTGGGGGCACTTTAGTGGTGGAGGCACTATAGTAGGCATGGTAACAATGGTGGTACTGTAGCAGTGTGGGTACTGTAGTAGTACTATTCACTGAGCGGTCCTTTGGGCCAAAAATGGGATTTCAAGCCTTGTATTCAGGCCACTTTACCTTGGGCCTTTGGGCTATGTAATGGGTCTCCCACTACCCACATAAAAGAGGTCTTTGCTTTAAATAATAAATCGAGGATTCAGCCATAAAATTTTAAAAAAATCATGCTCTATTTAAAGATATTATTAAATTATTGATGAAATTTAGTGATAATAAAAAAATTAATTGATGACATTAATGACAGAATTAGGGATTGGTAAAATGATTAAAATAATATTATGAATAAGTGCTCTTCTAAATAAAGAATCATAAAGTAGAAGATAGATCAATAGATTCATGGATGAATATGATGTTTTGAATATTATTATATGAGGATTTGAAGGAATATGAGTAATGAATTTTTAAGAGTGTGGAGAAAATAATTAATTATCAATTGAAAAATTATATGGGAAAATGAGTACTTGGTTATGAAGTAATAAAATACAAAATAAGAGAGTTATTACAAAAGTTTAAGGGAATCATAACATAGATGGTAATCTATAACTCCAATAAGGTTACCAAAAACTAAGTCACTGATTAGAGGCTAGATATATATGGATAAATAGTGAAACAATATTCTGTCTTATGAAGTCAGTTTTTTTGGATACCTTGGTGAACATATGACTCATTTTTTTGTTGGAAAATATAAATGAGAGGATATTCAATAAATGATTATAACATATAATTCACCTTAATAAAGATTTTTTTGTGTTATTTTTTTAATTATTCTAGATTTAGTCAAGAGACATTTAATTCTAGGAAATATAATAGTTAAAATTAATCCTATATAAGTAAAATAATAATATATACAAGTGAAAAAATTGTGATTTTATAGGTAATTATATTCTCATAATTATAAGAAGATGATTAAGACTTTATTTATAATTTTATAGAGAATAAGTATAGTCCAACTTATGTCTCATTTCAACCAATAATTTTATAGAATGAAAAGAAGAAGAGGGGGAGGGGGATTCTAGATGAGAATGTTTTCAATGTAACAATGAATTGAAAAAAAATTAATCCTTAATAGTTGGTGTTAATCCCAAATGACTGAGAAAATGAACCTCTTGAAGAATGTGATAGTTTGGATTGAATGGATGACTATAATTGAAAATTATAGATCCTTGGTAGTCCAAGGAAGTTATGAAAACAAATATAGGTAGATATTATTTGAAAAAAAATGAAGTCCCCAATGTGGATGTTCTATGAAAAAATTCTATTGAGTATTATCCACCTTTAGGGCGTGATATATGATGTTACATTCAATTGGGAGGGCTTACTTGACAAAGGAAAAGATAAAAATCCCTGTTTTTTTAGGAAAATTAAAAATATGATTTAGTTTAGTTAATATATATTTTATATTATTATATTTTAAATAAATTAATTTGAGTTTTATTTCATTAATAATTTTCTTAATATGATAAATAATTATTTTAATTATTTTTTTGTATTTAATATAAATGAAAAATCATTGATTTTTTTTGTAGTTAAGAAGTTGATTCTTACATGGTTGGGTGCATATATATTATTAACGTGTGTTTTGAAACACTCAGGTAATGATATCCGAGCATTGGAGTCATTATATATGAATCATTCCATCCCTAGTGAGATATGTGTGATTAAATATGGAGCACCTAAAATAAATGGAGTTCACCCGGTTCTACATAATTATAATCAAGCATCAGGAAATGTAGAAAAAAATTATTATCTATTAATGGATGTAAGTTATGATTTAACTCAGTTGAGAAAGATTTGACTATTTTCCAGATAGTAGGAATGAAACATGAATAATTTGAAAAAGAATATTTAGTTTCTATTATTAGATTTAATTTTCATGCCCATAATCTACGAATAAAATCTTTCAGACATGTTAATGTGTGTGATAATAAACTATGCAACCCAACCCATTTAAGCTTAATATATACTTACCTTTGAATAAATGAAAATTATTTGTCTCTAAATATAAATATGACGTGGCATAGAGAAACTACTACTATATATGGATAACATAACATGACTATTGATGTCTCTGCCAATGTATGCTACTCTATAATTCATCTAGTAAGGTTCAAATTTCTAAACCCCTTTGAATAATCATTCATGGGTTCCATAAATTAGTTTAAAACCAACAAGAAGGATCAGAAATGAAATAAAATCTCCTGATGAATCATATGAACATGGTTAATCAATGAAAAAAATGTTATTCCCAAATGTAATAGTCTTATTATATTGGTTTGTCCACATAAATAAAATAATCGAAGAATATCAATGTTTTATATATCAATCTCATCCAGGGATCATAGGGAGATCAGAAATCCCATAGAAGTGACGTAATTCAAGTGGGTGGTTTTTGAAGTAATCTGTGCGTTAAAATTATCTCATTGAGTTATCCATGGGTAGGTCAACTAAGTTGTGGTATATGTTCTAAGTTTTTCATTCTATTATGAGAAAGTAAAATAGAACCACTATCCAAGATGGCATCAAATCATAATTTTATCGTTACTTTTTGTTATCTCTAATTATTTCATCGTATTCTTTAATGGTCGGGGTGAGGGGATTCTACTATTCCAACTCAAAAATTATTATATATTTATATATAATTTTATTTTATAATATTAGGAAGTTATGAGAGAATGTATTATGTAGATAATGATTTCATTATTATTATAAATTTTATATTATATCTTCTCTCATTATTAGTTCACACACACATCCCCCACGATTCACCTAATTACTTATGGTTGAAGAGAATGAAGATGATTATGGCTTGTTTAGGGTTTCCTAAACAATTTTTGATTGTTGGGTTAGTGGGTATAGAGTTCATTTCATGACTCTTACAAATCCACAATTATAAGGGTAAGGAGTGATTAGTTTGAGGTAATCATATGTATATTAAGTTGAGTAAGAGTGTTATTTTTATTCCTTGAATAATTATGATTATTTAGTTTGGTAAGAACATCCAAAGACCAAAAATACCTTTATCCTCTTCATTTTATTAATTCTCTAATAGTTTTTCACACACCACATACACTGTCTCTTTTTTAAATTAATTATTTATAAAATTAAATAAACAGATGAAATAAAAAATGTGAATAACATGGAAGAGTAACCCATCCTTTCTAAAATGAACACTAGACAAATTCTTAAACTTAATTGTAAGACTTCTACAAATTATTTTTTGATCACAAGGCTGATGATAGACCTGCATCATTAGAACCATTTATTAGGAGAATCAATCCCTAATTAAATTTCCTTTCATAACTTATGCATTCTCTTTATATAATATATTTTTTACTTTTTTCACATTTTTTCCAAATATACTTTATTTTATTCAAGTGTGACAAAATTAATATTACCAATTACTAAATAATGGAAAATCATTATACTTCGATGTTTGAAAGGGTTAATGATATCATTTTTTATGGTTAAATAAATGATTAATAACAATGTTATAGATCAATATATCAACTATACTGAGATGTACTATAATTTTTTTTAAGAAATTAAATTATATAACCTTAAGGAAATATTATATTAATTCACTTTCAATTATCAAAGGATAAGATGACTAAAATTAGAGGAAAATCTGGAAGTAGTGGATGAAGAAGAACCTGAATTAAATCTTATAATTTTTATCACTATGAATGTAAAAGACTATCGTGAATAAGAAATCCCACCATTGTACACTCTTTCAGATTCTTGACTAGTGGACCTATATTTTGTAGAGGAATTGAAAAGATAATTATTTTTATAGGGATACTTTTCAATTTTTACCCACTCCATGTATATTTCATTGGAATCAAATTTAAAACTAATTTCATGTATTCTTAAATTATAGATTTAGCTAAAAAAGACATTCCGCGAATAAAGAAGAAGATGATACCACACTGGGTGTGTTATATTTTGATGAAAATATTGAATAAACATTTCTTGTAATAACCTTTAATAGTTTAATATATGAAGAGAATTAATAAAAAGATACACATTTATACTCAACAGGAAATTGATTTAAATTTGATCTCATTTCACACATATTATAAATCATCTATTTTAGACTCTAAAATCCATTATTTTTAAATTATTTACGCTGATAAAATGCTGAATTCCCTAGAAAACATTAAATTATCCATATGATATGACCACCATTAAATACTTAAAACCTCAAAATACTTATATAATATCATAATGTGGTGGTGATGAAACTCATTCAATAAAGAATAAGACCACTATAATGATACTAATGATGTTAAGAGAAATGATAAATAATGTTGTTACCGATCCTCTTAATAAATCTATATTCCCTTACTAGATGAAGATAAACTCAAAATTATTCAACTGTGGATAATAAAATCACACCACTTCTTGAGGTGGGGGGATATATGATTTTTCCCCACACACTAATCATTTTTCTACTTTATGTTTGGTTAAATAAAGCATTCATTTATATTTTTTTTATTTTTGAAATTTATAAGGTGGATAATGGTTTTATAGATCATTTATATTATTTGAAAAAAAATTAATGATGAGGAATCAAAATAATAAAATCTTATCATTCCTCACTGTGTATCTATGATACCCCCATTTATTTGTATGATAATAATTATCATTAGAATTATGTAAATAATTAATGGAATTTTCATGAATAAATTTTTAAGGAGAAAACATTTTTGTTTAGTTCGTGCGTGTTTTCCCCTACTCCTTTTTTCCACTAACAAGGTGTGTTTTGAGATTCCCCAACTTCAGTGAATCTAGTACTTGATTTCTCTAGGAAAAAAAATCATTTTTAACTACATTTAATTATTTTATTAATAAATTTTAACATTTAATGCTATTTGGATAATATTTAATTGGATAACTATTTAATAAACATAAACTATATCTATTAACTTTAATGTGGGCGAATCAATATTTGAAAAAAGTATCATTAAATTATCTATAAAAAGTAATAAGATTTGTTTTAATTTTTTTTACATGAAAAATAACCAGACTAATGTTTCTCAAAGCATACTGAATTATAGTGAATGTGAGGGAAACGAATCCATAGAAAATAGTTGCACTAGTTTGTGTTCCAATTTTCTAAAACCTACTTCCATGCCTCGGTCAACAAAAATAGACATGGGGTGCATATTTTTTGAATTCAAATGTTCTAGATTAGCCCTACTAAATTAATAAGTTTAATTAAAAATGGATTAATTAGACAAAATAAATTTGACTATATTATTGGATACAAATAGGGAAGAAATAGAATGTGTATGATGAACTTGAATGAACTCTAAAAAATATTATTTTTTTAAATAATTTCATATTAATGAATGATTTTTTTGTAAAATTTTGAATTTTGATAATAATACTAATGATGATGAATGTGAATGGTTCATTAATGTTAAAATTGATATCAAATTAAATCATAAATAAATTGTAGTTAATGAAATAAAGTTGAAAATGAGATGAAAAATAATTCATATTGGATAATATTTTTAGAGTAACTCCCTAATGACCCTGAATATATTTAGTGCCGAGTGTGATAAATGAAATTATTTTTTTTAAAAAAATATTAAAATTAGTTTAATTAATATATATTTTTCACAACCATTGGGATAAAATATTGGTTTTCATGCCAGTTAAGAGTTTCATGGATTTCAATTGAAGGGGATTGAGGTTTTGGAGTAGTAACTAGTTAAAAAAGATTAGGATGTAGAAGAATGAAAATTTGGACATTAGAAAATAGTCCACACCATGAATAGGTTATATATTAATTTTTTTTAAAGTCATAGATTTTAAATATTTTTCTTTTATAGAGTTGTAATGTCATTATCCTTTTTAAATATTAGAGTTTTCAGGTATTATGATACAATAAATATGTCACAATGCATATGTGTCTTGGATTTATTACACTCACTCTTGAGATTTAGAGGAACCTAGGCCATAGAAGTCATGAACACTATATAAAGAGGTGTGTAATATGTTTCAGGTAGAATATTTATGATATATTACTTGGTTAAATATTTTATTTTTATATTTCAAAATGTTTTATAGATATAATTAATATAAAGGAGGTTCATACAATTTTTAGTAGGTTTGGTAGTTTAGATACCTCTATGAAATGGAAGGTTCTGGCACCAAAATAAATGTAATGAAAATGAGAGATCATTGGATCATACTATAACTTAGTAGGTGCACCATTGAGTATTAGTTTTAAAAATAAGTAAATAAATTTAAAAGTTATAGATCTGGTTGTTAAAGGATTTTATTTCCACGATGTATTCTTCCACACCAGAAATGATATTGAAGAAAAAATTAAATAATTATGAACTGACTAATCATTTAAAAAGAGCTATATTGCACTGTGATTTTTTTATCTATATATTTTTAATATGAGATATGATATAGTAGTTATATGTTGGTTTTTGTGGTTATTTAGGAAAAAAATAATAACTAATCTATATTCAATGGTGAATATTTGATTGTATATGATCAAAGGATCGAATTTGAATTAATAAAAGTTTTAGTTTTTTTAATGTTCTGATTTAAAATTTTAAATTCAAACAATCTCTTGATTTTTTATAGTTTTTTTAAATAAAAAGGTACCACACATAAGAAGAAATAATATAATATCATGCATATACAAATTTAAAGGAGAAGTGTGGATTAATGGAATATTATATTGAATATTATAATTGAATATGTCAAGTGAAGATGTACTAAATTACATTGAATACTATATATGAATATTTATCTACTTTCCGTATCAATGAATATTTAGAATTGGAGTAAAATAATTTATGAGGGAAACCCATTATTGAGTAATGTAATATCATTAATTAAATTTCTTGTACATTTGATCAATGAGTTGATATAATCAATGAAACCTTCTTGACTCTAGTAGATGGAATAGAGAAAGATGTTTTAGACCATGGGTTAGTAAATAGATATTACAAAATATCATAATCTGATACTAGTGAAGTAGTGGATAATTGGAATATCAACACAATATTGATATATTCTCCTTAGATGTATCCTTTTATAGGCTAACCAAGTAAAATTGTCTATACATGCTCATTACTATTTATGAATTTTATTGTGATCATAAATAGATTCAAAATTAATTTTATAATAAATAAAATAAAATATCTGATTATTCTAAGGAGAGGAAGAATGTTTAATGACAAAAAATTCATACTCTAAAGGGTTTATAATGGGACAACAATGTAAAATAAGTTGTTTCAGAGCCACTAGTTATTTTATTAATATGTTGAGAGTATTTTGATGTTATTGTAAATATTGTGAATGGAAATAGAGTACCATTATTTGATGTAATAAGTATTAGATTTAGATTAATATGATTATATAACATTTTAGATATATTTTATTAATTGCATATTCTACTATTGTACATAGTATATAAGTGACACCATTTGAATATCAATTATGTATTTTGATAAGAACTTGAAAATTTTGATACAAAGGATCAAAATACCTTATCAAGAGCAATATAATATAAAATAAATATGCAGGTGATGGATTTTCCAATATTTGGAGGAGTTGGTGTAAACTGTCTTAAATATATGATGGTTATATAAAAGTAAAATAATAAAAAGTTTAGGAATTAAAAAAACATGTTTTATGATTTCTAAATTAATTCCATTGAATATATGGATGGTTTATTTAACCATAATATAGAATTTATTAGTGTTATTCAAGATATTTATCATTAGATTAAAGATTCTGATATTAGGGAAAATATTATCTGAAGGTTTCAAAAAATTTATTTTACAAATGTGTTTTTGTAGATGATATTAACCTTGTAGAGTTTTCTCATGATGCCCCCATATAAATATGGTCCCATATGAGATATAGGTGAATCTAAAGAGCTATTTAGTGAATTCATCTAAATAAACATCCTTCAGAGTTGTGGAAAAAATAGAGGCTTATGATGTTCAAAATAAAAATGTTATAAGTGTTGATTTATTATCAATTTTGAAAATAATATTAAAGAATTTTTGAATGAATATTTGAATATTAGTTACATTTCACTTATTTTAATTGTGGATAAGTTATACCCAATGTTTCTATATTTATAATTAGTTATGGTCAGGAGGATTGTGAGTTCAAAATAAAAGTTGAAGTTTCCAACTTGATGGAATTTCAATTCTATAAATTCACAAAACAATAAATTTATGAGATATTTATTAATAGACAAATAATAAGAGGATGTGTAGGATGGAACTTATTAGGATGGAAATTATCTAAGATATCGAATATTTGATGATGTTATTTGTTGAAAAATCATTGACTAAACTATATGAGTATAATCATCTTGATGGTTTAGTATATCAAAAATTGGAATTGGTGGGGTATCTTACAGAGTTTAATCTAAAAATAATAAAGAATATAGAAATTGGAAAACATTTAAATGAAATATTTAGATGTATTGTGGAACTAAAATATAAAGTTGATTATCTTAAGAGGTTTGTGAAGGAATGTGATGAAAAACATGTAAATTATAATGCCATTGTGAAATACAAATCAATGATCTAAAAATAGTCAAATATCATTATTTATATTAATGTTTATATTCTAGATAATGTTATGAATATAAATTTACTTAAGTAGGATTTTCTAACCTTAAGTAGGAATACTCAATAAAATATCAATACAAATGGTTTGAAGAATAATATTCTATTTGTAAAATCATCAGGAAATGTTTTTAATGAAAAATAAAATCAGGGCTAAGAAACTTTAATGAAATTACGAGTTATCAAAGAACTAGTGAAATAGGTAAAACTAGACATGGTTTTTAGAGTGAAACATCAATGGGAATGTCTATAAATGTGAGGTTCATAGGTATATATAAGAAGAGATGCATTTCTCAACTATTGTGAACTTATCAACAACAAATTAATTATAAAAAAACTAGAGATATGTGGACTGGTTAAAACAACTGGTTACTTCCATTAATTAAGAGTTAGTTTTTTTTGGAATTTTTGGACACACCATATCTTATTTCATTTAATCTGAATTCTATCACATAGGAGAATCCATTGTAATTTGATAAATAATAGTTGTATTACACTATTTATATTAGTGTATAAGTTTTTTGTGGTTACTATATTAATTTTTCAATCATTGGGCATAAATTAGTACACATAATGTAAATATGAAGTATAATTTCTTATAAAAGTTAAAGGAAAATATATATAATACAATTTAATTCAATTCATTTTAAGAATCAGTTTGATTCTATTTAAGAAGAATAATTCAATCTAATTTCCTATATTGATGAAAATTAAACGTGACTAACAAAATTCTCTTGTTATTTGAGAATTTATTTGATTGAAATAAGTTGATGGGAAAATACTATTTTTTTGAAACTTCCATAAATGAATCACATAATAGTATCTCTCAGATAAGAAATAGAGGTTTTTTATATATAACATGTAATATGAATTTGATGATGAATAAAATTGATAGAGTTAATAAAATATTATTCTTCATAAGTAATGGTTCATTGATGATTAATGTATTTTTCAGAACTAAAATATATAATAATGAATTGATGAATTTTAATTTACAATATATTGATGAACTTCATCACATTTTAGTTAGTTTAAGTTATCTTTGTGGATTAGTATTGAAAGGTTAAGTCATTAAAAAGGGATGATAAAACAATGGATTATTTTTGAAATTATCTGATGATATTTTTGTGAAAGAATGAAAATATATATAGTACATAGGAATGAAACTATTTTTCTTCTAATAGTGAATAAAGAAAAAATATTAGGAAATTAGAGTCTAGAAAATGTTAATCAATGAATTATGGAGTATGTAAGTGACCTATTGATTGTATTTTTGACTTATAATGTAGTTATGAGAATATTTCATTATCTGTTAGATAAATAAGTGAAGTTCTATGGAGGTTATTCCATTATATATTTGAATATAATAATTAATAAGTATATGATTCTACTTAGAACATAAGTTTGTACATAATTAAGGATAAACCACTATTTGTGATGATTATAATGTTGTTAAATACAATATTTTGAGACTTGTATGGATGGATGTAGAGAATCTGCCTACAACATTATAGATGTGAGTTGGAGTAGCTATGTATTCAGTAAAAAAAATTCTATTATGAAGTGGAGTTTGACCACACTAAATGTAGAAAAACTATGTGGTAAAAGGGATTTGTATATAATAATCATATAAAAATGATACTCATCATTATAAGGATGAAGTGGTAGTGCATAAACATCATTTTTAACTTTGTAACCAAAAAATGGTTCTGTGTATGAATGATTTATATATGTGAATAAATGATCTTTTACTACAAAAACATCATGTAATTTAGACGTTTTGATAGAAATATAGAATCATGAAACATCATAAGGATATATTTTTGAGTATTAATATTGAATAATATTATGAATTTTTTTTGTTAAAGGAAATTAAATTAGGATATATTGATGATCTTTTATCTATATATCAAAAATCATAGTCACACATAGATCATGATCCATGTTGGGTTTTAAGAAGAATTAGATAAGGAACGTGAAAAAGTCAAAGGAATCACATGTCGAAGATTAATAAATTTTTTGTGATAGATACATAGGAATATGAATATGGAGATTCCATAATGGAAGATGTAGTATAAATGAAATGAAAAAAATGCTTGAGACTACACCATAGTATATATTAATCATGGTTAGTTTTCGAAGCATGTTGGATTTACTGTAGATTTAATGAAAAAGGATAAATAATATAGATATGGAATCCATGTCCTAATTATGGGAATTTATAGAAAAACATTGTCTATGAGAAATAAATATTTAGAAAAAAGTGTGGAGGTGATAGTGGAAACTCTCTTAAGAGATGAAAATATTTATAAGGGGGAGTTTTGGTTAACAGTACAATTAATATAAAGATGTAAATAAATTTTCTTTCAATTGAAAATATTAATATGTTTTTTGAGATCAATGTATGATCTGTGTTTTCGTGATAAATATTTTATAAAACCATCTATATGAGAATAGTTATAATTTTATCACATGCGTTGTTATTTATGTAATTTCATGATATCCTAGTGAATATTGTCTTGATTTCAACACTATGGTCTTCTAAATAGACTAAAATATTTTAACTAAAGGATCTTTACTATGTTATGTACTGAGCTATCCTTCTCCCCAAACTGAATTAGGATGAAATTTGGATTTAATGAGTGAGATAAATTTATTATAGAATACCTTGTTATTTACAATAATAAGGTATAAATGAGTGAGTTAAAACCCCTACAAGACCTTCAAATATGATTTTAAATATAGGTGAGAATATAAAAGGTGACACATATTAACTTTACAAGAGTTTTATAGTATTTACATGAAATCTATATGGGATAATGAATTTCTCATGCATGATGGTATTAATTTTCAATACGGTTGTTGTTTTAAACTGGAAATACCTATTTGAGAAATATTTTATGTAATTATAATTTTATTACCTAAAATATAGAAGACGAAAGGATTAAATTTTGTGAAATGAAATAATTTATAGGACATGTTCTAGTAACACCACCTATTTATGATGATTGGGATCTTATTATTTATAGGAATTAACAGAATGAATTTATGGATATAAAGACACTATCAATATAAGTTTAGAAGTTAATTTTGATTAGTTCATTATTCAACATCATATTGAAACTAATATATTGATGATTAAGTAGTCTACACCACAAACAGAGAAACTATGTGGAAAAGTAGAGTATGTGTAAACCTTATTTCTTGACGGAGACTGATAAATGTGATAATGAAGTAAAGTTGGGTTAAAATATTTTGAAATTTTTAATAATGAAATGATTCTATATAATAATGAATTCTGTTAATATATTGTTGGTCATATAATATAAAAAACATCATGTACATGGAGAAATTTTGTGGCAAATGAAAATTGAAGATACTTTATAATGATGAGTTTTTAGTATAATTAATGGGAGAAATTCATAGAAATATTCTTATAAAATGGAAATAAATCAAATGATGTTGAATTAATATGCCTCATGAATCAAATAATATAATCAATATGAATTAATGATTGATAATTAGATAAATGAAATGTTCGTTGAGGAAGGAGATGGAATTAAATGAATCCCATGATGTGGTTTAGTATAGTCTTGAATATAGTGAAACTGGAAGATAGAGATGGTCATTCCATAATAGAATCCATGGTATAAATGATATTGGAAATCATAAGAAGTTACACCATAGTGGTCACTATGGGAGGTTTTCGAAGAATGTTGAATGAAATTAGCTTTAAAGTTGGAAGAAAAAACGATACACTAATGGACACCCCATCATAGTGAAGGGAGTTTATGAAAAAAAATTACCTTTGTGAAATAGAGAGTTAAAACTTGATGTAGAGGTGGTTGTGGAAAATAACATAAGAGATAATGGTTGGGAATATAAACAAAGAGGACTAAGTTGTGCTCTATTCTTGAAGACCATTTTTTGAATCCATCCTCCCTAGATGTAATTCAAGTTCTAGAATAGATAACTACATGCTATGAAACATAGTGTGTTGCTGTATTATTCACACTGATATAGAATAATTAAACGGTACATATTTTTTTTTTAATAATATAGGATGGATATATTCAAATATTATGTGAGAGAATATGAAGTCTTAATAATATTTAATTGGGAGACCATGACTTGAATATAAATTAGAATTCAAAATTAGAAAGTCTACAACTATAATAGAAAATTTACTTAATTATTTATCAAAATAACATTCAATTTTCTTGCATATATATTTTGGGATAGAAGAATTTAAATTGAAAATAACTTGATATAGGAGATAAAAAAAACTTATGTGTGTCGAAGAAGATCCCAAAATATTCAAGATAAAAAATTTAAGTTGATGAATAGAAAAAACAAGGAGTATGTGATACAAAAACATCATAGGGATAATATCAAGAAGGGTAACTATCAAATTTCTATGTCCATTTGATTCAATCAATGCATCAAGACTCTCTAGAGATATAAGATACTCTACCATTTTAAACATTAGTGAGTCTGAGTTGAAGAATAATAAAGTGTTTCATGTAGTTTTGAAAATTATTATTTCATGGTGGATACCTGTTATAATTTTTATGGGGGTAAATTCAAGAACTCCATTCCATTGTTTCAAGATAAAGAAAATATAGTGTGATATTAGAGCACTTAGTTGAACACCATTCATGTATAGTACAAGTCTAGGAAATTTTCCAATGTCCACTCAGGGTTATGGGTGATACCAACTAGACAATTGAGTACCAATTTCTACATACATGAAATTAGTTAAAATTATAAGAAGAACAATTTTTTTAGTACGCAATGTTAAACATGGAAATAATTAAATTTTCATCCTTATAGTTAAAACATGAAAAAAAACATGTCTTGTTATTTTTATCTATTCCTACATTGCATACTATTGTGATAGAATATGTCACATAATTTTATACATTAGTATTAACATAGATAATTTTTCAAGTAATAAAATTTTATAGTTCAATGATAAATTAAAACCTTGTAAAATTTGGTACACTAATTCACCACTCTAAGTGTCTATATATAAAAAAATGGGCTCTATAAGATTGTTTCAAAATTCAGTGCTATATAGGATATTTAAAATTTGGTGTGAGATCAATAAAATGTTTTTAAATCTTGTATGTGAGTAAATATAGTATGAAATATGTATCCACTAAAAAAGTATATAGAATATTGTTTTCTGAATCTAGTATAATCTATTGTGTGTGGCCTAAATGGTCAAGATGGAACATATGGTGATAGATATTTCATCTTATGTCTAAATGATTATATAAGGATGGTATGTGCCATATCTACATAATCAAAGATAAAAGTGAGTGATTGAATAAGTTTTTTATGAAGAGTAGAAAATGAAATAGGAGTAATTATTATGATCATGAGATCACAAAATGGAATGGAGAATAAATCAATTGAAGTTTAATACTAACTTTAAAATCATGGAACTGAATATTATGTTTCTTTAGTGAGAACTATCCAACATAATGGGATTGACTGAATAAGAAACCACTAGGTAATAAACACATAAAAGACAATGCTGATAGATAGTGGAATATTAATTTACTACTAAAAAGAATCCTTTCATCATGATATATATGTAATATCCCATATTTTTTTAGGTGCGTACCTCAATGAGTTTTGTGATAAAGATATATTTTTTGGTTTTCCATTGTCATTAATCATTGGAATCTGATTTTTTCAGAGAGAGAGCGTTTTTTGGTGAAATGAACTAAAATTTTGGGATGTATGTTTATTTGAATAAACGGTGTTTTAGTATTAATGTGTTAAATGGGAATATGAGGGTGTCCAATTAGTTTGTAAGTCATTAGATTTTTGTGAGGTATATTCATTGAAGCAGGGATGAAAAATTTTTGATGGAAAACTACACATCGTGTACATGTTACAAGAAATGTAATTGCAGCAAGACAAAAGTCATGAACTGGTTCATGACACAATGTGGTTACACATGATGAACTAAATTCAGATTTCATAAATGTGAATTATGATAAATATTAATCAAATACATTAGTTTTTTAGTGTAACATTAAAATGGGGAAATTCATGATGTGAAAGGATTAGATGAAAATTATTCCTCAGAACAACTGGTTTTAATTGTGATGTGTTCTTATGTTTGTCATTATATTTGGTAAAGCCTCTCCTATCTCAATCCTTGGGTGAAATCCAGGTTATTTTTTAGTCTCTTCATCCCTTTTGAATTTTCCATTTTCACATTCAATCCTAGGTGAGTTTTTTTTATATAGGTCTCCCTCCTCTATCATGTATTTCCTTATCATTGTGGTTTAAATGTTTTGACCATTATATTGTTTTGGGTTTTTGATCTTGACCTGGGTAGATCTAGGTTCTTCTGGTGATATTATTCACCTTTATCTTTGTATACATTTTCCATTGGTAGCATTTCATTAATTTTCAGTTAAAGGTAGTGTGTCAAAACTTAACCCTATAGTGGGATTAATTGTGAAGTATATATAATATTGTGGCCGATGTGACATGTGCTCTAATTAATTTATCAATTGATTATTTGTAAATCATGGATTGGAAAATTGGTTGGATCCCTATGGATTCAATTGTTGATGTGGCTAGGATTATAACTACCATTGGGTGATTGAACCCTTGAATATATATATATATATATATGATTTGGAAAATGGATTAAAGTGTGTTTAGAATGACATGAGATTTATGTGTTTTCATAATAAAGAATCACCATGGAAATGGTTTGAATTTAAATTATTTAAGTCCAACTATATAAATGAAATTTTAATTGAAAGATAAATGGTAATTTTCATAATTAACCATTGAGTCTTATGATGTGATATTTTTATATTTTTCTTGTTATCAATTTCTGTTTTATCATGATGTAATGCTTATATTGAGCGGGCTATGCTGAGTCCCATTATATATTACTTATATTGAGTGAGATCTACCTAGACCCATGCTATAATTCATATACTGATTGGGAATTGCCTAGTCCCATTCTATAAATCTTATATCGAGTAAGCTCTGCATAGTTTCATGATATAATTATTATATTGAGTGGGATCTACACAGTCCCATGCTATAAATCTTATGTTGTGAAAGCTCTACCAATTCCCATGCTGTAATGGATATATTTTGCAGGATCATCCCAATCCCATGATGAAATGATTAAACATAGGGATATTACCTATTGTTTTATTATTACAGGATATATGGTTGTTGGATAGAATGGTTTTCCTACATGCTCAGATATATTCTGGAATGGTGATGAAATAGGTTGATTGCTATATTGTATTAATTGATCAAATAATACACTAGTTATATAACAACCCTTCTCTTTATTACAAATTAATTCATGGTTTATTACATAAGAGTACAATTAATCCAACCTAGAATATTAAGAAGTTTAGTTTCTTTTTGAATTAGGTACATTACATAATGAATTAAAACAAGGAATACATCATTTGTAATGAAGACCTACATAACATGTTAATAATATTCCTTCGCACTTAAAACTGTAAGGGATAACATAGGGACATACATAATAAAGGGGTGAGGTATAATTCTTTATAAGGGAATAAACATTGTATAACAGATGAGAAGTAAATCATGTTACAAAATATGCATATTAATGGGAAATAATGGATTGAGAATCATAAACATGAATAATAAGGCATGATATGTCCTGATAATCATAACATAATAAATGTGGAAACATCTAAAAACGCTACATCATAAACATAGGTCAAGAAAAATGGAAATACATCATGATGGAAAAAGTCTCGTAAAGAAATAACAACTATTTCCTTTCCCAACATGACATAGCATGAGACTACACATTAACCAATGCATTGGGGAGCTATATAATCTCGGGCACACACATCACATTCATTTAATTTTCATTCTAGGTGTGCCACATAGAGCATACAACATGGATTCATTCATCATCATATTTTATTCCACTATCAAGGAGTGTGAAATATATACATGTAAATCACATTTCAAAGAATTATAAGTGTATAAAGGTGAATAACCTTGATAGGAAATAGGTATTGTACTCACTACATAATTGTTTTGGCATTGAAAATCATGGTGAAACTTTAGCCGCATAATGACATCGCATAAAAACACATAAAATGGGTTTATGGGAGTGAAAGGGGTATCTCGTTATTTTGAAATAAATTGCAATTAAATGGGATATGGAATAAAATATCACATCATAAGGAAATTGAGATAAAAGGCCTATGGTAAAGAAGATACTTGAATAAAAAGGAGAAAGGGAAACATCCTTTACCTGAGTATGTGACTCAAAATGCTTGGTAGAAGCTTCTTGAGAGCTTGGGGGAACCTTTAGAAGGTTTAAGAGAGGTGAGGGTAGAGTAATCACATGATCGAGTGATCATGAGCGAAGAGAAATGCAACCTTCTGTGGGTTTATATAGGAAATGAGTAGATATTTCATTATAATTTTTTCAAACATAGGTTTTGGACTATATATAATAAAAAAACAAAACCACAAACATTCCCATTGTTTTTATCACTGTTTATTACAAATCAAAGTGGTTTTCATTATTTTATAAGGCCAAGTTCCAAAATTAATAAAATAATTCCCTTCTTTATGTGTAGTTGAGTCACAATCTTAATGAAATTATTTTGAAACCTTATAATATATTAACGATTTGGGAGGATTCATTATAGATTTATTAAATTAATCAAATAAACTTAAAATATAATTAATTTAAATAGAAAAAATAGAACTGGTTTTGGATATATTTTATATTATTTATTATGATATGGCCATAAAATTGATGCTTTTTTTCCACATCTTATGATTATATTTTTAATCATTAATTTAATTATTTATGAGTTTTTGATAAATAATTGTATTTTTTTAATTTTATAATTAAATTAATTAATTAATTATTTTTTTATATAACGTTTTATATTCTAGCCTTTAAATTCATTAATTTAGTTTCAATTTTTTTCTATGTTTTATTTCTTTAATTACTATTCAAATTTTAATTTTACTTTAAATAATAATTTTTTGATTGTTTGTTTTTAATAATAAAACTGTATATTATTTTAATTAATTTTATTTATAATTTAATAAATTACTTAATGTCCTAATTTGGAAATAATTTCCTTAATCTAATTTTTGTTTCAAATTAGTTAACTACTCTGATTTTTAATTTTAATTGTTTTTTAATTCGAATTTTTTTTTGGAAATTAATGATTTCTATTTTTATTTTAAATTAATTATTTTTCTAAGTTTTTATTAATTTTAGTATTAAATTATATTAAAACATAAATAACTTAATTATTATTGATTTTATTTTGTTTTGATTTAATTTAGGTTCATTGGTTATATTTAACTTGTTGTGCAGGATACCAGATGCTTGCCAATTTTGTAATTTGCTATTTTTTTTCTTTATTACACACCATTGGGTTACCCAAAAATGAATAATAATTTATCAAAATCCCACAATAGTGAGTCCCACTCACAATTGACTTTCATTCTGCTAGCCCTTATCCTTTTTTATAGAGTCACCATTTTGTAAATCCACCATTGCATCTAGAATGGTGACTCATCGTTCCTCCTTCAACGATGACTTGGAGTCACCGTTTTGCACCTTGACACCATTCTCCTATATCAACCACCTCCAGGGCTACCTCGACTCACCGTTCCCCTACTCAGTCACTGTTCCCTTCCACTTGGACTCTCCGTCATTGTGGGAGGTTTTCGAAGAGTAATGAATGAAATTAGCCTTAAATTAGGAAGAAAAAATGATACAATAATGGACACCCACCATAGTGAAGGGATATTATGAAAAAAAATTACCAATGTGAAATATAGAGTTAGAACATGATGTGGATGTGGTTGTGGAAAATCACATAAGAGATAATGGTTTGGAATCTAATTGAAGAAGACCAATTTGTGGTTTATTCCAGATGACCATTTTCAGAATTCCTCGTACCTAGAAGTTATTCTTGTTCTAGAATAGATAACTCCATGTTATAGAACATAGTGTATTGATTTATAATTTATACTGATATAGAATAATTAAATGGTAAATATATTTTTGAATAATATAGGATTGATATATTCAAACATTATGTGAGAGAAACTGAAGTCTTAATAATATTTAATTGGGATACCATGACTTGAATATAAATTAAAATTCCAAAATTAGAAATCCTAAAACTATAATAGAAATTTTAATTAATTTTTTATCAAAATTACATTCAATTTTTTGGCATATATATTTTTGGGATAGAGGAATTTAAATTGAAAAGAACTCGATATCAGAGAGAAGGAAAAAACTGAGGTGTATCGAAGAAGATCCCAAAACAATCAAGATACAAAATGTATCTTGATGAATAGAAAAAACAAGGAGTATGTGATAAAAAAACATCATGGGGAGAATATCAAGAAGGGTAACAGTCTAATTTTTATGTCCATTTGATTCACTCAATACATCAAGACTCTCTATAGATATAAGAGACACTGCCATTATAAAACTTAGTGAGTCTGAGTTGAAGAATAATAAAAAGTTTCATGTAGTTTGGCAAATTAATATTTCATGGTGGATAACTGTTATAATTTTTTGGGGGTCAATTCAAGAATTCCATTCCATTAGATCAAGATAAATAAAATATAGTGTGATGTTATAGCACTCAGTTGAATACCATTCCTGTATAGTACAAGTCTAGGAAATTTTCTAATGTTCACTTAGGGACATGGATGATACCAACTATACAATTTAGTACCAATTTCTACAAACATGAAATTAGTTAAAATTATAGGGAGAATAATTTTTTTAGTACACAATGTTAAACATGAAATGAATTATATTTCCATCCTTAGAGTCTAATCATGAAAAAAAGCATGTGTTGTTATTTTTATCTATTCCTACATTACATAATTTTGTGATGGAATATATCACATAATTTTATACATTAATATTAATATATATAATTTTTCAAGTAACAAGATTTTATAGTTCAATGATAAAATAAAACCTAGTAAATTTTTTTACACTAATTCACCACACTATGTTTCCATATATGAAAAACTGGGCTCTATAAGATTGTTTCAAAATTCAGTGCTATATAGGATATTCCAAATTTGGTGTGAGTTCAAGAATATATTTTTAATTCTTTTATTTGAGTAAATATAGTATGGAATATGTATCCACTAAATAAGTGTAGAGAATATTGTTTGTAAAATTTAGTTTAATCTAATGTTTGTGGCCTAAATGGTCAAGATGGAACATATGGTGATAGATATTTCATCTTATGTATAAATGATTATATCAGGATGGTATGTGCCATATCTACCTAATCAATGATAAAAGTGAGGGATTGAATAAGTTTTATATGAAGAGTATTAAATGAAATAGCAGTAATTATTAAGATCATGAGATCACATAATGGAATATAGAATAAATCATTTGAAGTTTAATAATAACTTGAAATGTCACAACCCATCCCCCGGGGCCCGTGCCATGTCTACCCCAAGCCCGCCTTCCATAAGCCAGGGGCTAGCGACTAGCACTGAAAGGCGTATTCTATAAAATCGGGAAGGAATTACCTTTATAACCTGTAAACACACGCAACCAAGCACACATAAAGATATGAACACAAGTCAACAAATTAGAAAAAAGAGTGTTTAAAGTAAAAAGGGACCAGAATACAATCCCAACTATAAAGGTACAAGTATAACTGAAAAACAATACAACTGATGAAAAAGGAAATCAGCTACTGGGTCATCGTCCGAGGTTCCTACCTGAAGGGTAGGTACATATTGCCTCCTCATCACTCCACGTCCGCCGATCTCCTTTGTGTACCAACATGCCGTATGGTCCACCTCTGAGCACCGTCCAGTCCTGGTACCCTCTTCCTCGAAGAGCACTGTCCGTCATCTCCACCAAACACAACAAGGTGCGGGAATAACCCATGTAGGGGTGAGTATAACGATACTTAGTAGGGAACCCGAGACCCTCAAGGTCTCACAAAATCCACAAAGGATAAATTAAAAATCATGAAATCAACTGAAAACCTTACTTAGGTATATGCCGATACATATACCTAAGTTATCAAGTATGCCCATCTCAATCCTGAGGAAAACACTGGGTCCAACCCAAATTCCAAGGCTTAACTATTCTACAAAAAAAGGAATACCACAAAGGTATTACCACAAAAAAAGTACCACATAGGTACGAACTCAGCTCACACCAGGTATAACTTAAGTACAGTAGTAGAGATGACTAGATGTAACTACTGAATCTTCTTACTCTGTAAAGAAGGTGACCCACACAGGATTTTTTGGAGATGACCCACACAGGATCGCTAGGAGTTGACCCACATAGGATCTCTAGGTGCTAACCCCTACAGGATCACTAGGAGTTGACCCATACAAGATCGCTAGGAGCTGACCCACACAGGATCGCTAGGAGCTGACCCACACGGGATCGCTAGGAGCTGACCCACATAGGATCTCTAGAAGGTGACCCACATAGGATTTCTAGGAGCTGACTCACATAGGATCGCTAAGAGGTGACCCACACAGGATCGGTAGGAGCTGACCCACATAGGATCGCTAGGTGCTGACACACACATGATCACTATTCATTCTTCTCGTCATAGCCATATATTGGGTTCCCGCACTAAGCCTGCTCGTCTCTAGGAGAATCCACTCCACAAGTCACTGGTTGATGCTCCAACTACTACGAAGTCCCATGAGGAATTATCCCAAAGGACTTCCATGTCATAGGGGTCTCAATGCAATAGACGACGCGTCATTCGGACACCCGGTCTGTGAATTATTAGCCTTTTTGTCCCGAGGGCCCGGTTAGATTCGTGCTTGATCCAACCCGACCATTCCCCAAATTTATCCAAAACTCTAGTGGGGTATACCAAAGGGGACGTCTCACTACAAGGTTTCTGGCGCCGCTGATAGTTCATCAAACGGACATCCGGTGCCAAAGTTATGGACCAAGTAAAGTATAGGATTAAATCTAGTCCTGGTCTGGTCAGACTCAGTCGGACCGACTCGGTCTGACTTGGTCGGACTGACCCAGCCTGACCCACTGGGTCCGGCCCGGCCTGCTGGGTGGACCGACTCACTCGGTCCATCCCGGTAGGCCGCGAGGACTGCAAGGCTACGGGGGTGCCATGAGGGCATGGGGCGGCTCGACCGTGGGGGTTCCACAAGGGCTTGATGTCGTGGGGCGGCTCGGTCGGAGCAGCTCAGCCACACGAGTGCCACGAGGGCGCGGTATGGCTCGACCACGGGGGGTACTGTGAGGGCGCTCGGCCGGGGGGTGGCTTGACAGGAGCAAATTGGCCAAGAGGGTGGAGACCGCGGGGCGGCTCGGCCGGGGAAGATCGGTCGGGGTGGCTTGGCCTGGAGGGCGGAGGACGTGGGGCAGCTCGGTCAGGAGAGCGGAGGCTGCAGGGTAGCTCGGTTGGGAGGGTGGAGGCCGTGGGGCCGCTCCGCTGGGGCAGCTCGGCCGGGAGGGTCGAGACCGCGGGGCGGCTCGGCCGGGGTGGCGCGACGAGGCCGTGAGGCAGTGATGGCCATGGACGGAAGAGCGCTGTGGGGCACGGAGGCCGTGGGGCAGAGGGGCACCATGCCTTCGTCGGTAGTTCTCGGGTTCCATCAGTTCCAACCGCCAGCACCAGTCACCGTCACCGGTCACCGTCACCAAAGTCACCTTCTTTCATCATGAAGGATACACCATTTAAGAAGAACGAAAAAGGGGTCAGGCCATGTTTGTTTGGCCCACACCCTCCGCGTTAGAGTGGTATCATGTGGCTCAACAAGAAAAATAATATCAAGAACGGGTAAGGGAAAAAAATAATTCACACACCCTCCCTAAAACTCTCATCAATCACTATTCCCAATCCCGCAAAAGAATTAGATGGGGAGAATATGGGAAGTGATAATCTTATAGAAGTAAACCCCTAACTTGTTCGTTTGATTCGTTGAATATTGCCTGCAGGGAAGGATACAATGTCATTGGGAATAGATGAACGTTGGTGATGTCGACATTTCCTCAAACGTCGGTTCGTTGATGTTGAATACATTCCTCATCAACGAATGTCCCGTGGAAGAAGTCGGAGTTGAAGTCGGCGTTCTTCCTTGGAGAGCTTTCTCCCAAGGCTCCTTCCTCCCAATTCCACAAAAAATGACAAGTATCCAACATAATATATTATGTTGTCTATTTAGTTCGTTGGAATAAATTCAAAAAGGCTTAATTAATTAACTAGGTTGGCATAATAAATGATGGGGGAGTTGAAGAGGCTCCCCCACATTTAATAAGAAGTTTGAAGGTTTGTCCCATTAATGGGGAGTTCAAGGGGGTTTATACTTGGGTGGTCCCCACCACCATAACCTCTCAAGGGAGGTTTAGTACAGGTGGTCCCCACCTGTGAAACATCCACATGGGAGTTTCAAAATAAAATAAAATAAAATGTTACACAAATTTTATTTTATTTTATTCTTTCATGAAAAACCCAAAAATCAAATTTCACCCTCGACCAACTGCCATCGAGGTGAAACTCTCCTTAAGAGAATACCAGTGCTACGAGTTCAACAATTTCTTCAGATTTCAATTCCGATTACTCATTAAAAAGTTAGAAACACCCACTCACACATTTACTAAACGTACCTGGAAAAAAGTTCAGAAATTCATTCTGGGCACTCTGGGCCTCAGAATCACGTGTCGTCAATTTTTGCGAACTCATAAAATTTCCATTTAATAAAAAAAATTTACATAGAAATTTCAGGTCTGTATATTCTTCCAACCTTAGGGCTTTACGCCCTCGTAAGCCACAACTCAAACTATGGGAAAAAGTTGGGGTACTGAGCACGCATCTGAGCCTTCTACTCCCATGTGCTCTTTTGGAGGTTCCCATGCAGCCAATAAATGCACACCAGAGGTATCAAACATCCATGAAGGACCCACTCCTATCGATCCTCAATCTCAACTAGAAGCTCCGTAAAAGTCACACCATTATCGATGTCCAGCTCGCCGTGGTCGATGACGTGGGAAAGGTCATGCACGTATCTCCTCAACTGGGATATGTGGAAGACGTCTTACACCCGGTGCAACTGAGGTGGAAGAGCTAAGCGGTAATCCACCTCTCCAATTCTGCTAAGTATCTGAAAAGGTCTGATGAACCTCAGAGATAACTTTCTGCCTCGGCCAAATCTCCGCAAACCTCATTGAGGTGAGACCAATAAAAATACGTGGTCACCATCCTTGAAATCCAGAGGTCTCTATCTCCCATCAGCATATGAATGCTGCCTTCTCTGTGCAGTCTTCATCTGCTCCTGGATGATATGAATCTTCTCTATGGTAGCCTGTACCATCTCTAGTCCCACTAGTGCTGACTCCCCTGGGTCAGTCTAGCACAAAGGTGATCTGCAAGGTCGCCTGTACAATGACTCAAAAGGTTCCATCCCAATGGTGGAGTGATAGCTGTTGTTGTATGCAAACTCCAACAAAGGCTAGTGACCCTCCCAGCTGTGACCGTAGTCGAGGACACAAGCACACAACATGTCCTCGCGGGTTTGAATGATCCGCTCAGTCTGGCCATCCGTCTGAGGATGGGAGGCAGTTGTCAAATGAAACTGCATCCTGAAATCCTCCTGCAACCCCTTTCATATACGAGAAGTAAAATGAGTATCACTATCAGAGAAAATCATCGAGGGAACTCCATTTAGCCACAAAATCTCCTGCACATAGAGGCATCCCAAGCTCTCTACTAAACCCTACTCTCTGATCAGTAGGAAGTGGGATGACTTGGTGAGTCGTTCGATGATCACCCATATCGAATCATGAAATCTAGACGTATGTGGAAGTGCTGTCACGAATTCCATGGATATCCCATCACACTTCCACTCTAGGACCTCTAAAGGATAAACCAAGCCTGCTGGTAGCTGATGCTCCGTCTTCACTTGCTGACAAGTGAGGCACCGAGAGACAAACTCTACTACTACTTTCTTCATTCTCGGCCACCAGTGATGTCATCAGAGATCCTGGTACATCTTCACCACTCATGGATGTACCACTAAATGGGATGTGTTGAACTCCCTTAACACTTCCTCTTGGAGTGACACTGGTACTATGGTACATCCTATGAAGAGGATGACATGCTCCCCACCATCAGAAAATCCATCAGGTGCCTATCCTGTGGATATCTGAGCACGTTGAGTCTCACAGTTAGTGTTCCCACGTTGTGCCCCCCTAAATCGCTGAAGAAGTGGGAGGGTGACTGTTAGAGATTGAAGAAAAGATGCTCCATCTCTATCCACAATGGATATTTTCAATATGGCCAGCTGCTCTGTTGCCTCACCTAGCAGCTATATACCAGATCTTCTGCTGGGTCCATCTGCTACAACGTTTCCCTTCCCAGAAGTATAGACTATCTCGAACTCATAGTCCTAGAGAAACTCAAGCCAACATTGCTGTCTCAGGTTCAGGTCCATATGAGATAAGATATACCTAATACTCTTGTGATCAGAGTACATTTTAAAACTTTCTCCCATCAGATAGTGCCACCACATCTTCAAGGAAAAGACCACTACTGCTAACTCTAGGTTATGGGTAGCGTAGTTATGCTCATACTACCACAGCGGTCATAAACCATATGCAATCACTAATCGATCCTACATCAGGACACATCCAAGTCTGGTCCCTGATGCGTCGCAGTAGACTACGTACCCCACACCTTCCTCTGGAATCCTCAAGATGGGGGCACTAGTCAGCCTCTGCCTCAGCTCCTGAAAACTCTACTGGCAGCTCTCCGACCACATGAAGGGTTTTCACTTCTTCGTTAACACTGATAGAGGTTTTGAAACTCTAGAGAAATCTGGAACAAACCTCCGGTAGTATCCAGCCAAACCTAGGAAACTTCGTACCTCTGTTATACTCCTGGGTGGATCCCAAGCAAGTTTCGCCACAATATTCACTGGATCTACTGCAACTCCAGCCTCTAATATGACATGTCCTAGAAAGTGAACCCCTCAGATCCAAAACTGGAACTTCAAGAGCTTACCATAAATATGGTTCTCTCTGAGTGTTTCCAGTACTACCTGCAAATGATAGGCATGCTCCTCCTTAGTATCCGAGTATATCAGAATGTTGTCGATGAAGACTACTAAAAAGAGATCAAGGTATAGCTGAAAGATCCTATTCATGAGTCCCATGAACACTGCTGGATTGTTGGTTACACCAAATGACATAACCAAGAACTCATAATGGCCATACCAACATCTGAAATCCATCTTCTTCACATCCTCATCCCGTACTCTTAGTTAGTGATAGCCTGATCTGAGGTCTATCTTCGAGAACCATTATGCTCCCTTTAGCTGATCAAATAGATTGTCAATCCTCGGAAGTGGGTACTTGTTCTTCACAGTCACCTGATTTAGGCGCTGATAGTCAACAAAAAGCCTTAATCTCTCATCTTCCTTCTTGGCGAACAAAATCAGGGTTTCCCAATGTGAAACACTAGCCCAAATGAATCTCTTGCCCTACAAGTCCTCTAGCTATAACCACAGCTCATGAAGCTCCGTGGGAGCCATCCGATATGCTGGTGTGGATATCGGTGCCATATCGGGGTACAATTCAATGTAAAAGTCCACCTCTCTATGAGGAGGTAGACCCGAAACATTATCAGAGAAGACATCTGCGTACTGGTCTACCACTACAGGATAACTCAGACTCTCTACATCAACTTCTCTGAGGGTAAGGTTAGCCAAATGACGAGTGATCGGCTGCACTCTCCTCCGGGTAAGTCCATCCAGTGCTACAAAGTCTCCCTTATTTCCAGTGAAGGTAAACCTAGTCCCTTCTGTGCGGACACACCACACTTTTCATCTAATACAGTCAATATAAGCATGGAATGTGGATAACCAGTCCATACCCAAGATGACGTCGTAAGGGCTCGACGCCGCTACTAAGAGATCCCAGACGAATCTCTCACCTCCTAGAGTAATCTCGCACTACCAACACCAGTGTGTAATCATTGAATCCGATCCCGTAGGTGTCTCTAGACGTAAGGATCAAGCCAATAGCTCCGTCGGAATCTCCGAGCTCCGAACGAGGGAAGTGGAAATAAAAGAATGACTGACACCTGTGTCTATAAGTACTACAAACAAGGTGGAGTAGACACAGATCATACCTCGTATCATCTCCAGAGCACCGTGATCGTAGGCCTCAGTTGCCTGGAGCTGAGCTCACCCCAATCCTCCTGCTCCCTGTGGTCGGGGTGTACCACCTGGTGGTGTTGGCGGTAACATATCGAATCGTCACCCACCGTCAGCTACATGACCAGCTCCTCTACCACGTCTGCCTGATCCCTATGGACCTCCTCGGTCAATCCTCTGTCTCTGCCTGGGTGGTCCTTCGACCGTATGCTGATCATTCTTATGGAGGTTCAGACAGTCACGAGCTACGTGACCCTGCCCACCGCATGCGTAACACTACTCACTCCTGGAATGCCTGTCTCTACCTCAGGTGCCTCGCACAACCGACCCTGAATCATACGGTTGTCCACCTATAGGTCTGGTCCTTTTGGACCTCTGTGACATCTGTCTGCTGCCATCTGTAGAAGAATACGCTACGTGATGACTGGTGGTGGGTCTCACTGCTGGTGATTGCTTAGCAAATAATCTCTCCACTAAGAGGGCTCTATCTAACACCGCTGCCTATGTTGAGATGCTGACTGAGATCATCAAAGCCCTAATCTCCCTTCTGAGTCCCTGATCAAAGGTCCGGGCCCTGAAGAATGGGTCCCGCACCATATTAGTGGAGTATCGTGATAGGTCGGTGAACCTCGCTGAATACTGAGCAACAGTCATGCTGCCCTGCTGTAGATGAAGTAGCTCATGAATGCACACTGTGCGATGAGTCTCTGGGATAAAATCTGCCTAAAATAGGCTCTTGAAGTTTTCCTAGAGAAGTGTCACCTCATCGTGAGCCTGAAGCACCAAGCTCCACCATCTGCCTACTGCTGCTTATAGAAGGCTGGCGAGAAGGATCACACTGAAATTGGATGGTGTCCCTACCAGTAAGAAGACTCTCACTATAGCCTCCAACCAATCATCAAATAACCGTGGGTCCTTCTCTCCCATGAATCTGCGTGGCCTCTAGTGCTGGAACTCATGAAATGTGCTTAATTGGTGTGCACTTTTGCTAGTGGGGCCGGTGGCATCGGTGGCCCAACAGGTAATGGTACCACTAGTGTCTCCACTAGTACCTCTACTGAAAAAGGGCCCTACACCAAGGCCTCATCACATAGTGGGATGTCATTGCATACTATTCTTGGAACCCTAGCTGGATGTCTGGGTGGAGGCATACTAAAAAGAAACAGGTGCGCCACGGTTAATAATTTA
Organism: Viscum album; assembly: GCA_963277665.1. Taxonomy (NCBI): domain Eukaryota; kingdom Viridiplantae; phylum Streptophyta; class Magnoliopsida; order Santalales; family Viscaceae; genus Viscum; species Viscum album. The sequence goes on along the minus strand of OY728128.1, from coordinate 1,106,170,924 downwards.
TACCTGGTTAGCTGAATCAAAGAGATCACAAAGAAAACTCTTCAAAACACACACGCAATCAGTGTTTCCATACACTGAGTCAGAAATCAGAAGTTAGGGTCCTGGTGTATGGATACGTCGGTCGCCGCACCAACATTGGATTGCCTAAAATGATAACCACACTCACTAAACTTAACACTATTAACGTTAAAATAAAGAATAGAGTCCGATGTTCTATGGTAGAACCTCCATCTACTACCAATTTGTCATGACCCGTCCCCCGGGGCCCATGCCATGACTAGCCCAAGCCTGTCTTCCATAGGCCAGGGGCTGGCGACTAGCACCGAAAGGCATATTCCATAAAACTAGGAAGGCATTACCTTTATAACCTATAAACAAATGCAACCAAGCACATAGAAAGACACCAACAAAAGTCAACTATATAGAAAAAATAGTGTTGAAAGTAAAAAAGGGCCAGAATATAAGCCCAATATTAAAGGTACAAGTACAACTAAAAAACAATACAACTGATGAAAAAGGAAAGAAGCTACTGGGTCATCCTCCGAGGTTCCTACCTGAAGGTTAGGTACAGATCGAATCCTCAAAACTCCATGTCTGCCTATCTCCTCTGCGTACCGACATGCCGTATGGTCCACCTCCGAGCACCGTCCAGTCCTGATACCCTCTTCCTCGATCAGCGTTATCCATCGTCTGTACCAAACACAACAAGGTGCAGGCATATCCCGTGCATGGGTGAGTGTAACGATGCTCAGTAGGGATCCTGAGACCCTCAAGGTCTCAAAAAATACACAAAGGATAAATTAAAAATCATGAAATCAACTGAAAACCCTACTTAGGTATATGAACATACATATTCCAAAGTTATCAAGTATGCCCATCTCAATCATGAGAAAAACACTAGGTCTAACCCAAAAGCCAAGGCTCAACTGTTCCACAAAAGAAGGAATACCACAAAGTTATTACCATAAAGGAAAGTACCACACAAGTACAAACTCATCTCACACCAGGTATAACATAAGTACAATAGTAGAGAGGATTAGATGTAACTACTGAATCATATTACTCTGTAAAGAAGATGACCCACACAGGATCGCTAGGAGAAGACCCACATAGGATCTCTAGGAGCTGACCCACACAGGATCACTGGTGCTGACCCACACAGGATCGCTAGGATATGACCCACACATGATCACTAGGAGCTGACCCACATAGGATCGCTAGGAGATGACCCACATATGGTCGCTTGGAGATGACCCACAAAGGATCGATAGGAGCTGCCCACACATGATCGCTAGGAGCCGACCTACACATGATCTCTAGAAGCTGACCCACACAGAATCGCTAGTAAATGAACCACATAGGATCTCTAGGAGCTTACCCACACAGTATCTCTAGGAGCTGACCCACACAGGATCTCTAGGAGCTGACCCACATAGGATCGCTAGGTGCTGACGCACACATGATCACTATTCATTCTTCTCGTCACAGCCAGTTACTGGGTTCCCACAATAAGCCTGCTCGTATATAGGAGGGTCTGCTCCACAAGTCACTAGTCGATACTCCAACTGCTACAAAGTCCCATGAAGAAGTATCCCAAAGAACCATTATGTCATATGGGTCTCAATGCAATAGACGGCGCACCATTCGGACGCCCAATCTGTGAGTTATTATCTTTTTTGTCCCGAGGGCCCGGTTGGATTCTTGCTCAATCCAACCCGAACATTCCCCAAATTTATCCAAAACTTTAGTGGGGTATACCAAAGGGACTTTCTGTCTCCAAGGTTTCTGGAGCCACTGACGGTTCGTCAAACAGACGTCCGGTGCCAAAGTTATGGCCCAAGTAAAGTATAGGGTCATTTCTGGTCCGGGTCCGGTCTGACTCGGTCGGACTGACCCGACCTGACCTAGCTTGGTTCGACCTAGTTCAGGTCGACCCGGCCTGCTGGGTCCATCTTGGCAGTCCGCGAGGGCCTCGAGGGCGCGGGGGTGCCGCAAGGGCGCAGGGCGGCTCAACTACGGGGGTGCCGCTAGGGTGCAAGGTCATGGGGCAGCTCGGCCGGAGCGGCTCGGCCGCGAGGGTGCTGTAAGGGCATGGGAAGACTCATCCGTGGGGGGTGCCGTGAGGGAATGAGGCCGCCAGGGCATCTCAGCCGAGAGGGCGGAGGCCACAGGGCAGCTCCACTGGGGGGATCGACCGGGAGGGCGGAGGCTGCAGGGCGGCTCGGCCAGGAGGGCGGAGGCCGCGGGGCGGCTTGGCCAGGGAAGCTCGTCCGGGAGGGAGGAGGCCGTGAGGTAGCTCGGTCGGAAGGGAAGAGGCCACGGGGTGGCTCGGCTTGGGCGGCGCGAGGAGGTCGTGTGGCTGCGATGGCCGCTTACGGCAGAGCACTTCATGGCGCGGAGGCCGCGGGGTGGCGGGGTGTCCTACCTTCGTCGGCGGTTCTCAAGTTCCACCGGTGCCAACCACCGGCACCGGTCACCGTCACTAAATTTTCCTTCTTTCATCGCGAAGCATACACCATTTAAGAAGAATTTCAGAGGGGTCGGGCCATGTTTGTTTGGCCCGCACCCTCCGTGTTAGAGTGGTAGCAAGCAACTCAACAAGAACAAGAATATTAAGAAAGGGTAAATAAAAAAAATAATTCAAACACCCTCCCTAAAATTCCCAATCCCGCAAAAGAATTAGAAGGGGAGAACATTGGAAGTGATAATCATATAGAAGTAAACCCCAACCTCATTAGTTTTATTCGTTGAAGATTTCCCATGGAGAAGGAGACGATGCTGTTGGGAATAGACAGACATTGGTGACGTCGGCATTTCCTCGAATGTTGGTTCGTTGACATTGAGGACGTTCCTCTTCAACGAATGTTTTGTTGAAGAAGTCAGAGTCGAAGTCGGCGTTCTTCATTAGAGAGCATTCTCCCAAGGCTCCTTCCTCCCCATTCCACCAAAAATTCAAAGTATCCAGCATAATATATTATGTTGAATATTTAGTTCGTTATCATAAATTCAAGAAGCTTAATTAATTAACTAGGTTGGCATAATAAATGTTGGAGGAGTTGAAGAGGCACCCCTATATTTAATAGGAAGTTTGAGGGTTTCTCCCATTAAAGGGGAGTTCAAGGGGGTTTATACTTGGGTGGTATCCACCACCATAACCTCTCAGGGGAGGTTTAGTTCAGGTGGTCCCCACCTGTGAAACATCCAAATGGAAGTTTCAAAATAAAATAAAATAAAATGTTACACAAATTTTATTTTATTTTATTCTTTCACGAAAAACATAAAAATTAACTTTCACCCTCGACTAACTACTGTCGAGGTGAAGTTCTCCTTAAGTGAATAATGGCCTTGCGAGTTCAACAGTGTCCTCAGATTTCAATTCCGAGCACTAGTTCAAAAGTTAGAAAAACCTGCTCGCACATTTACTGAACGTACCTGAAAAAAAGTTCAGAAATTCATTCCGTGCACTCCGGGCTTCAGAATCGTGCACCATCAATTTTTACGGACTCATAAAATTCCCATTTAATAAAAAAAAATTACATGGAAATTACAGGTCTTTACATGAAAATCACGGAACTGAATATTATGTTTCTTTAGTGAGAACCGTATAATATAATGGGATTGGGTAAATAAAAAACCACTAGGTAATAAAAATAAAAAATACAATACTGATAGGTATTGGAGTATTAATTTACTACTAAAAAGAATCTATTTATTAGGATATCAATGTAAGATCCCATATGTTTTTAGGTACGTACCTCAATGAGTTTTGTGATAAAGATATTCTTTTTGGTTTTCCATTTTCTTTAATCCTTGGAATCAGAGTCTTGTTTTGAGTTATAGATCATTTTTTGGTGAAATGATCTAAACTTTACGAATGTATGTTTATTTGAATTAATTGTGTTTTAGTATTAATTTCTTAAATGGGAATATGGGGGTGTCCAATTAGTTTGGAAGTATTCATATTTTTATAGGTACATTCCTTGAATAATGGATGAAAAATTTTTGGTGGAAAACTACACATCATGAACATGTTACAAGAAATGTAATTGTAACGAGACAAATTCCATGAACTGGTTCATGAAATGATCTGGTTACACATGATGAACGAAATTCAGATTGTTTAAATGTCAATTTAGATAAATATTAACCAAAGGCAATGGTTTTTTCAGTGTAACATTAAAATGGGGAAACACATGATGTGAAAGGATTAGATGGAAATTATTCCTCAAGAGAAGTGGTTTTAAATGTGATGCATGCTTATGTTTTCCATTATATTTGGTAAAGCCTCTCCTATCTCAATTATAGGGTAAAATTTAGGTTTTTTTTAGTCTCTTCATCCCTTCTAAATGTTCCATTTTCACATTCGATCCCGGGTGAGTTTCTTTGTATAGGTCTCCCTCCTCTATCACATATTTCCTTATCAATGTGGTTTAAATGTTTTGACCATGATATTTTTTTGGGTTTTTGATATTGATATGGGTTGATCTAGGTTCTTCTAGTGATATCATGCACCTTAATATTTTTTATACATTTTCCATTAGAAGAATTTCATTAATTTCCAATTAAAGGTAGTGGGTCAAAACTTAACCCCCTGGTGGGATTAATTGTGAAGTGTATATAATATTGTGATTGTGATGATATGAAATGTTCTCTAATTAATTTATCCAATGATTAATTATAAATCATGGGTTGGGAAATTGGTTTGATCTCTATGGATTCAATTATTGATGTAGTCAGGATTATAGCTACCATTGGGTTATTGAACACTTGAATATATATATATATATATATATATGATTTGGAAATTGATTAAAGTGTGTTTATAATGACATGAGATTTAGGTGTTTTCATAATATATAATCACCATGGAAATGGTTGGAATTTAAATTAATTAAGTCCAACTATATAAATGAAATTGTAACTGAAAGATTAATGATAATTTTCATAATTAACTATTGAGTCTTATGATGTCGTATTTTGATATTGTACATATTATCAATTTATGTTTTATTATGATGTATGATTACATTGAGTGGGATGTGCCGAGTCCCATACTATATTGCTTATATTGAGTGGGATCTACCTAGAACCATGCTATAATGCATATATTGACTGGGCACTGCCCATTCCCATTCTATAATTTTTATATTGAGAAAGATCTACCTAGTTTCATGATGAAATTCTTATATTGAATGGGCTCTACCCAGTCCCATGATATAAATCTTATATTGAGTAGGCTCTACCAATTCCCACGCTGTAATACATATATTTTGCAGGATCTTCCCAAACCCATGCTAAAATTATTAAACATAGGGATATTACCTATTGTTTTATTATTCTAGGATATATGGTTGCTGGTTAGAATGGTTTTACTACATGCTACGAGATATTACATAATGATTTTAAAATAGGTTGATTGTTATATTGTATTAATTGACCAAATAATACACCAGTTATATAACAGCCCTTCTCTTTATTACACATTAATTCATGATTTATTACATAAGAGTACAAATAATTCAACCCTAAATATCATGAATCCCAATGTCTTTTAGAATTAGGTACATTCCATAACAAATTAAAATAAGGAATACATCATTTGTAATGAAAAACTCCATAAGATGTTAATAATATTCCTTCACACTTAAAACTGCATGGGTTAACCTGGAGACATACATAAGAAAGGGGTGAGGTATAATGCTTAGTAAGGGAATAAACATTGTATAACACATTAGAAGTAAACCATGTTATAAAATAGGCATATTAATGGGAAATAATTAATTTAGAATCATAAACATGAATAATAAGTCATGATATGTCCTGATAATCATAACATAAGAAATTTGGAAACATCTAAAAACACCACATCATAAACATAGGTCGAGAAAAATGGAAATACTTCATGATAAAAAAGTCCAATAAAGAAAGAAGGTCCACTCCCTTTACCAATATGAAATATCATGAGACTAAACATTAACCAATTCATTGGGGCACTACATAATTCTAGGCACACACATCACTTTGATTTCATTATCATTCTTAAGTGTGCCACATAGATCATATAACATGGATTCATTCATCATCATATTTTATTCCACTATCAAGGTGTGTAGAATATATACATGTAATTCACATTTCATAGAATTATAAGTTTATAAAGGTGAATACCCTTGATAGGAAATGTGCATGGTACTCACTACACAAGTGTTTTGGTATTGAAAATCATGGTGAAACTTTGGCAGCAAAACGACATCACCTAAAAACTCATAAAATTGGTTGATGAGAGTGAAATGGGTATCTCTTCATTTTGAAATCAATTTCAATTTATGTGGGATATGGAATAAAATATATCATCATAAGGAAATGGATATTAAAGACCTAAGGTAAAGAAGATACTTGAATAAAAAGGAGAAAGGAAACATCCCTTACCTGAGTTTGTGACTCAAAATTCATGGTAAGAGCTTCATGAGAGATTGGGGGAACCTTCGGAAGGTTCAAGTGAGGGGAGGGTAGAGTAATAACTTGATCGAATGATATTTAGAGAAGAGAAATGGGAAATTTTGTGGGTTTATATAGGAAATGAGTGGATATTTCATTATTATTTTTCAAACATTGGTTTTAGACTATATATCATAAAATAACCAAAACCACAATACTTCAATTAGTTTTTCTCATAGTTTATTACAAATAGGAGTGGTTTTAATTATTTTATAAGGCCAAGTTCTGAAATTAATAAAATAATTCCCATCATTATGTGTAGTTGAGTCATAATCTTAAGGAAATTATTTTGAAACCATATAATATATTGACGGTTTGGGAGGATTCATTAGGGATTTATAAAATCAATCAAATAAAATTAAAATATAATTAATTTAAATAGAAAAAATAGAATTGGTTTTTGATATATTTTATAGTATTTATTATGAGGTGGCCATAAAATTGATGATTTTTTCCACATCTTATAATTATATTTTTAATCATTCATTTAATTATTTATGAGTTTTTGATAAATATGTGTACTTTTTTATTTTTTTAATTAAATTAATTAATTAATTATTTTTTATATATAAGCTTTTATATTATAGATTTTAAATTCATTAATTTAGTTTCAATTATTTTTCTATGTTTTATTTCTTTAATTACTATTCAGATTATAATTTTACTTTAAATAATTATTTTTTGATTATTTGTCTTTAATAATAAAACAATATATTCTTTTAATTAATTTTGTTATAATTTAATAAATTCATTAATTTCCTAATTTGGAACTAATTTCTGTAATCTAATTTTTGTTTCACATTAGTTAACTACTCTGATTTTTAATTATAGCTGTTTTTTAATTTGAACTTTTTTTTGGAAATTAATGATTTATTTTTTTTAAATTAATTCTTTTTTAAGTTTTTATTAATATTAGTATTAAATTATGTTAACAAATAAATAATTGAATTATTATTGATTTTATTTTTTTTTTCATTTAATTCAGGTTCATTGGTTATATTTAACTTGTTGTGCAGGATACCAAATGCTTGCCAATTTTGTACTTTGCTATTTTTTTCTTTATTACTCACCATTGGGTTTCCCAAAAATTACTTATAATTTATCAAAATCTCACAACGATGAGTCCCACTCACAATTAACTTTCATTATGCTGTCCCTTATCCTTTTTTTATAGAGTCACCATTTTGTAAAGCCACTATTGCATCTGGAATGGAGACTCATCATTCCTCCTTCAACAGTGACTTGGAGTCACCGTTTTGCACCTTGCCACCATTATCATGTATCAGCCACCTCCATGGCTACCTCGACTCACCGATCCTCTACTCATTTTTTGTTCCCTTCCACTTTCACTCCACATCACTCTCCATCTCACAGTTTCACACCGTACCTTTACTCTTTTAATGGTGACTCAACCAGTCACAATTGTGCCACTTCTTTCCCAAATCACCATCGCTCCCACTCCACTCCCACTGTTACTTTGTTATGTGAGTCACCATATTTGTAACTCACCATCAAATCCAAAACCTAATACCAAAACCCCTCCACTGAATCAAACCAAAACCGCGACACTCCTCCTATTAATGAAAACACAATGAAGCATATGTATAATATTTTTCAAAAAAAAAAACGATTCCACCCAAGTTCTAATTAGAAAATGAAAAAAAAAACATCAACCAGATATAGATATAAAACATTCCGAACCCACCACCATTTTAGGCTTGAAAATATAAGGACCTTCCACCCCCACTTCTTAAAGAATATTATTCACTACGGAGAGAGAGTTCGAGGTTGCACTTCTGGGCATCGTGGTGGAAACTCATGCACATTGTAGTAATTTACAGATCTAAAAAACCAAAAAAATGAATCTTCCATCATCTAAGCTGATACTGAGTAGGATTAATCCCTACCATCCACATATTTGAGGATAACCTACTATTGGAATTTATGATTTAAAATTTAAATAATGAATAGAGATAAATTTATTAATGGAGGGATTTTCTCAACATTAATGGAGGATTTTCTCCCAACATTAATGAAGAGTTATTCCCAATATTAATTGATGTAATATTGATGGAATAATGAATGTTTAACGCATTAATGGAGATATGGACATGATGCCAATATAAGAGGATGTGACTATATGTTTTGGAAGGTGGGATGGTAAAGATGTAGCCGCCAAGAGAGAAATGAGGAAGGGGTTTCCACGTTTGCAGTAACCGGTACAAAGCAAAGATAGTGAGAATGAAATAGAGGTGATGACGCTGATGATGATGTCATGTCAACGATGACGAATAAAATCATGTGCATGAAGATGATGGCATGCAATGATAGAGAGATAATTTTCAATGACGGCGTGCAAAGAGATTCATTAAGGTGTCATGTATCAAAAGTCCTCTTGGTTATGGAGATCAAGCTGCGTGTCTCAGTTGCGATGATCAGCGGTACAAAAAAAATGGTACGTTCATGGGTGTTGGTGTTGCATTGTAAAAATTCCTCCGGGTATGGTGTGAAAATTCCTTCAGGTGTGGTGTGAAAATCCTTCAGGTGATTATGTGTAAAGTTCCTTCAGGTGATAAAATGACTTCGGGTGATAAAAGGGATTCTCCTATTGTGTGTTTTCTACAATGACTACTTCTGCTACGGCGCCGAGCTCTGTGCCCCAACAGTGGTATCAGATGGATTGGTTGAAGTGCTCGGTTACAGAACACGATGGAAATCATATGGTGGAGGATCTTATCAAGTACTTGGATGTTATCGGAAAATGATGGCGGTATCAGCGGTGTTGCTGGAATATCAAAAGTCTTCTAGGCTGCTGGTGTCATGCGGCGTGTACCGTTCATTTGGTGAAATTCAGAGCTTGGTGGAGTTAGCGATCAAATTGACCCATATGGTGGAGATTAATGTAAATTATTTGAATTTTAAACAAAGGTGGATATTGTTGGAATTTATGATTTAAAATTTAAATAATGAAGAGGGAGAAATTTATTAATGGAGGGATTTTCTCAACATTAAGGGAGGATTTTCTCCCAACATTAATAAAGATTTATTCCCAATATTAATTGATGGATTATTGTTGAATAATGAATTTTGAACACATTAATGGAGATATGGACATAATGTCTATATAAGAGGATGCAGTTGCATGTTTTAGAAGATGGGATGGCAAAGATGTAGCCACTAAGAGAGAAACGAGGAAGGCATTGCCACGTTTGTGGTAACCGGTATGAAGCGAAGATGGTGAGAATGAAGCATAGGTGATGACGTCAACGATGATGTCGTGTCAACTATGGCGAATGAAAGAATGTGCACAAAGATGATGGCGTGCGATGATGGAGAGAGAATTGTCGACGATGGCATACAAAGAGATTCATGAAGGTGTCATGTATCGAAAGTCCTCTTGGTTGCGAAGATCAAGTGGTGTGTCCCGGTTGTGATGACCGACGGTACAAAAAAAATGGTACGTTCATGGGTGTTAGTGTTTTGTTGTAAAAATTCCTTCAGGTGTGGTGTGAAAATGACTTCAAGTGTGGTGTAAATATTCTTCAGGTGAGTATGTGTAAAATTCCTTCGGGTGTTAAAATGCCTTCGGGTGATAAAAGGCCTTCTCCTCTTGTGTGTTTTCTGCAACGACTACTTCTGCTGCGGTGCCGAGATCCGTGCCCCAACACCTACCACTGTGTGGAAGGGAGATCCACCACTAAAGTGTGAAACCCTCAAGAGGAGCAAAACCGTTGCCGTCGTCTGCTAATGAGAAGCCCCAACTACCATTCGTGAAGTAGGGATGCATCACAATTGTAGCCTCTCAAGGAAGTTCTACCCCCTTCGGTGTTGGACAAGGATTAGTGGGGGGGGGGATGAAAAATAAAATTAAAAAATAAATATTACAAAAAAATAAAACTAATTTAATTTAAATTAATAATATAATTACTGTAAATATAATCAATAAATAAAGTAAAATAATTAATCCAAATAAATAAATAATAATATAATTTAAATAATAATAATAAATTTATATATAATAACTAAATATTAATATATTAATTATTAAAAATAAATAATATAATCAATTAAATATATATTTAATAAAAATATTAATAACATAATATAATTATATTAATAATATATAAAAATAATAAATAAATATATTATTTTAATAAATTTAAATAAATAATTAACTTAATAAAATTTAATAATTTAAAATTAAAAATAATTATTTATTAAGATGATTTTATAACATTAAATAAATTATTATTTTATAGAATGTTTTTAATAAATTAAAATAAAATAAATAAAATATGTATTAAAATATGTATTAATAATTTTAAAAAATATTAGTAAATATTATTTTAATATTAATACAATAATAAAAAATAATTATATAAGTAATTAGTTATTAATTTTTTTTATTTTTAAAAAAATATATTAATATCACTCTATTTTCTTTTGCAGATACATACAAGAGGTAAAATCTCATCTGAGTTTACATCTAGATTCATTCTAACTAGCGATTTGTAGTTAGAGGGGTTCTATTTACCTGACAAGCATAACATCAAGAAAAGACAGGTGTTGAGAGATACAGTGAAGGACAATTTTATGTCAATGAAAAATGATGCTGATAAATAGAGCACGACAATAGACTTATAAATGTGGGAAGGTATTAGAAGTGGTGGAAGGCCATTAAATTCAATAAACATTCGATACTTCACTTTCACATGATACCTAAAGAGTAGAGATGATTCTAGCAGACTTCCAAGAGATCCATCAGGACTCAACTAGAGACCTGTAGACCTTATAGAGGAAGAAGTAGAGTAGTAGTAGACTAGTGGAGGGGGGGGGGGTTCTTTTATTCCCATTTTCATTCTCAATTTATTTAACTTGTAATTGAATGTTTCAATTTTAATTCATTAACATTATCTTTAGATAGACTTTTTGTTTTGGGGATCTTTCTTTTTCTACTCGTAATCATTAATTTTATTTTTCACCCCTTTAATTTTAATGTTCTCAGAATTGTTCACCAAGATGAATTCTGAAATCATTCAATTGTTTCATACCACTTGCATTCAAATTTCAATTCTAAAATCATTCAGTGAGTTTGATCATGGATTCATTTTTTTCTAACACTTCTTTTTTCAATAGAAAACATCAGAATAGATGGTGACCTTTTTCTGTAGTCCTTATCAATTTAATTTTTGAAAGAATATTTCTTGGAGTGGTTAACTCCAAGATTATTCAATCTATATGATTAATCTCTTGTCAAGGGAGATAAATCAGTCATTTTTAGTGGTTATATTTGAAGACATTATTGTTAAAATGAATTTTCTTTAAACCACTAGTAGATATTTTTATTGGGTGAATCTCTTTACAGTTCAACATTCAACATTTTTTCCTCCTTATAGTTCATTTTTTCTTATTTCCTCCTATTTCATCATATCTTTTGAACAAAAATATTAAAAAATAATTTTTTATCATTACTTCTTACAAAACAATACCCAAAAGAAAAAGTAGAAAAGATTAAAAAAAATTCACCCACTATTGACAATAATTGGCTTGTTTAGAAATTTGGTCACTCTAGCTAACTATTTATCCTTACCTATAGTCCGACCCTTCACTACTATAATAGTGTTGGTTAAAAATTTAATTTTGAGGTACATTAGTAGGTTAAAATTTTAATTTGTAGGGTCGTGGCGACCTCCGAATCATATCAAAATTTGGAGTCATTACCGTAGAAGGATTCAGGAAACCAAATTTATAAAAAAACATTAAAAAATCACATATAAAAAAATCTAAAACAATTGAAAAATATGCTTAAAAAATCTTTAATTTAATTATATTTTGCCTACTATTACTTTTTTTGTTTTTACTAAATTACATCAGTTAGTACTATTGAGATGTTGTTTGTGCTAAAATTCATATATTATTTCTAATTACATGAACACTAGGTCTTCTGCTATTAGGCTAGATCCATAGAACCTTGATATTGAAAAACATCTTACTTATCTTAAAGGAAAATAATCGGAAATGGATAATTTAGATAATAGAGTCCATGAACCTAACAATTTGAAAAACCATAAACCTAAAATCTTAGATGAAATATATGGGCCTATGATGATGGAGTTATAGCTCCCTCATGCATCAATAAACACATCTTCCATTATGTTAACTCATAGAGATTGAAATTATAAACTAAAATAGTCCCACATTTCAATATTTACTTCTTTCAATAGACTCTCTAATGAGGGATCATTATCCTTTTTTAGTGATTTTAGTAATATAGTTCAACAACTACCACTTTTAGGACTCAAAAAAATGATCTTAGAATGAGAGTGATTCCCTTTTTTCCTTAAAGTGAATGCTATGAATTTTTTATTTAGTCCAGATAAGAATATTTTGGAGAACTGGGACTGTGTTTACAACTCTTTCATAATAAAATTTAACCTCAAATACATAAAGAATAATTGTTATCATAAAAACATGTTTTTACCATAATTATAGAGAATCCTTTCATAAGGCTTGGGAAAGATTTAGGGATCTTCTTAGGCAGTATCCCCATCATCTACTCTCATCCCATTTTCATGGATATTTTTATGAAGGCATTTACTCATATGGTCAAACACTTATTGATCAACCAACTGGGGGAAATTATAATGAAAAGACTGACGAAGAGTAATGATTTTTTTAACAACCTTGCTTTAAGCTCTCAACATAAAAAATCATCAAAGAAAAGTGTGAATATAAATATTAACACTAGTTCATGAGCACATACTCAAGCTTAACTTTCTAAAATAACTAATCAACCTAATACCTTAATGAACCTGAATTATAAATAATCTTTGAAGAAATTGGATTATCAAAATACAAACCAATCACTTAGGGAACAATGTTCCAAATGTTGGCTGATTGGTCACACTAATTTTTTTCCAAAAGCTTGTCTTTCCATCCCTACAACAAGAAAATTAAAATTTTCTTAATTATTGTCCTAGGATTCCTATTATAGATGGAACATTTTAAAAAAATTACAACCAAGGCTATTGGAACCATCCCAACTTGTCCTAGAAGGAACAAGGAATAATTAAGTAAACCACATACCCTGCCTACCAAAACTAATCTAGGAAATATTTTCAAAACCAATAAAGGGTAGAATCTTCTAATTCACAAGGAAATTAAAAGGGATAAGTTTCATCAAAATTGGATCGTATTTTAAATATAGTGGACTCTTAAGATGAAAAATTCAGGAATAAATTGAATAAACAAAAACCCAATATGAATATGATAAAAATTAAAATGATTCTTGAATGTAAATCATGGAAACTCTACTTGTAAAACATTCTTGAGACTTGACTTACAGCGACAACGGTAGGATGTAAACTATAACTGAACTAAACCCTAGTGATAATTTTAGGGCTGTTGTCACTAGAAGTGGCCTAAACACTAAAAATGAAACTGTAAAAGACTCTAAAAATTACCAAATTAAAAAATTGTTTGAATCTAGAAACAAAAATATAATTTATATACAGAATATGGAAATCAAGAAAAATGTTTTAAAAATGAACTAAATCTTGATTTTTTATTTGAAAATCAATATTAAATTATCTCTAAAAAAATTTGAAAAAAAGATTGAAGAAATTTAGGATATTCCTATCGTTGATAGAAATTTTTTCCCACCTATACCGTTCCCTGAAAAATTAAAACCAAAAAGAGATACAAAGGATGAACTTATTTAGTTCTGTGGGATTTTAACCAAGCTCCAAGTGAACATACCTTCCATTAGAGACTTGATTCAAATTCCATCAGACTTTAAATCACTTAAAAAATTGTTTAAAAAAATCCACTTGAGATGTTTTCCACCTACACCCTCATTGAGGTGTGCGGTGCTGTACTCCAAAAGAAAATCCCACCAATTCTTAAAGACCTTGGTAGTTTTGTCATACCACAAAACTTAGGAAATTATAGTCAAATAAAATTCTTTTCTGACTTATGTTCTTGCATCAACCTACTTCCATACTTACTATTCCGACAGTTGAGACTGGGTGATCTTCAACCCACCATTGGCATCCTATAGTTGGCTAATCATTCTTTCACTCATCCTGTAGAGAGGATATATGAACTTATGGTATGTGTTGGAAAACTATTTCTACCTTCTAAAATCTTAGTTCTAGATATTTAGTGTGACCAGGAGGTTCCCATCATTCTGGGTAGGCCCTTCTTGGCCACTGGTGGAGTTTTCATGGTCAAATTATTTTTAAAATTGGAGGGAAACAAGAGGAGTTTGATGTCTTTAAAAATATCAAGGTACCAACATTTTCTAAACACTATTCTATAATAGAATTTTTTGAAGCCTGTAATTCATTTGAAAATCTAGAAGAGTCTTACAATCGATATTTTTCTGAAGAAATAAAATTGGATGATCAAAATGACTGTTCATATTCTGATCAATCCCCTCAAACCAAAAATTGGGAACATTTTCTAGAACTGGACAACCGCCCAGTTCCTACTGCTCCTAGAAATATCCTAGTTGTTTCTAAACTTAATTATATCATAAGTGAACATGAGGTTTATTATGGTGTTGATAATCATTCTAAAGAATTTAATAAAGTAGAGTGAGATCTGATTGAAAAAATTTATTCATCTACTTTATTGAATTCCAAAAATTATGAACTAGACTACTTTGAGAGTGAGCTGTCCACATTGGAAAGTAGTACTATGAATCCTAAAATTTATTTAAAAATTAAAAATCCTTCATCTTTCCACACAACTTATAAGATATATATTGACTAACTTTGACCTCTTAGGCTTAAGATCCATCCTTCGTGTGTATTAACACCCACTATTGAGTTAAAACCACCTCATTATCATTTGAAATAATCATATTTAGGAGATAATTTTATACTTATTATTATTATTTTTTCTAATATTAATTATAGTCAAGTGGAAAGATTTTTAAATGTTCTTTAAAAAATAAAATCTTTCATAGGATAGACCATAATGGATATTAAGGTAAATAACCCTTAATTTTGTATGCATAAAATCCCTATGGATCCAGATCACAAGCCTATAGTAGAATGTCAAGAAAAAAATCCCAACATGAAAGAGGTTCTTAGAGGGGAATTAATCAAAGTATAGGACATTGGAATAATATATCATATCTCTGATAGTACTTGGGTCAGTCTGGTCCAAGTAGTTCCTATAAAAATAGGTTTCACTATTTTTATTAATTAGAAGAATAAAGAAATTAATGTTAGGAAAGCCACAAAATGGATTGTCCATGTATACTATAAGAAGATCAATTTAGTCACTAGGAATGACCATTTTCCAATTTCCTTCCATTATCAAATTCATTATAGGCTTGCTAGGAATGAATTTTTCTATTTTTTGGATGGGTATTCTGGTTACAAAAAGATTCTAGTTTCTATATAGGATCATGAGAAAAATACTTTTACATGCCCCTTTGGGACATTTTACTACTGATGAATGCCCTTTGGGTTGTGTGGAACTCTTTCTAACTTTCAGAGATGCATAATCTCTATCTTCTTTGATATTTTTTTAAAAGGTTGGGGCCGAAGCCTCATTTATTTTTAAAGAAAAGAAAATACCTTTTTTAACTAGGTAGGGGAGACCCATTACATAGCCCAAAGGCCCAGTGGGCATTTAGTCCATTACATGGCATGTAGGCCCAAATTTTTAGCCCAAAGCACATTCTGTGAATAGTACTGCTACAGTACCCTCGCTGCTACAGTACTACACAGTACCCGCCGCCGCTACAGTACTTTGCCACTGCTACAGTGCCCTACCACCGCTACAATGTTTCCGTTGCTACAGTTCCACAACTGCTAAAGTATGCTACAGTACTTCTATAGTACCCTGCACCCCATGGGTTTTGAACCCCCATTTTTCATGTAGAATTACGAGGTTCTTACCACTAAGCCAATCCCCAACTACTATCTTCTATGATATGATTGAGATGATTATAATGGTTTCCATGGATGATTACCTCATTGTGGGTAGCACATTTGATACTTGTTTATTAAATCTAGATTTGGTGTTGAGTGGTTCTTAGAGACAAAAATTTTTTAATTGGGGAAAATGTCACTTCATGGTCACTGAAGGGATTATGATGGGACATAAAGTGCCCAAGAGGGGGTTAGAAATAGAAACTATCAAAATTGAAGTAATTCAACAAATGAAACCTTCAGAAAATGTTAATAGTGTTAAGAGTTTCCTACAACATTCGGGTTTTTACAAAAGGTTTATAATTTTTTTTCCAAAATCATAAAGCCCTTGTGTTCCCTTTTAGTCAAGGATTCCCTATTCATCTTTAATGAAAATTTTCTGGATTATTTTAATCTGCTTAAGGAAAAACTCACTAAATCACCTCTAATAATTGCACTTTATTGGAAACATCCTTTTTAATTAATGTGTGATGATAATGTTATGGTTATTGGAGATATCTTAGGATAGAGGAGGGATACGAAGCTACACATTGTTTATTATGCTATCAAGTTCCTAGATGAGGCTTAAGGGAATTATACCATGATTGAAAAGGAGTTATTTTCAGTGTTCATTTCATTATATAAATTCAAGCAATATGTTCTAGGTTCTAAATTCATCATATTCACTAACCATTCTTCCTTAATGAACATACTGTCTAAGAAGGAAGCTAATCCCAATATCATTAGGTGGAACTTGTTGTTACAATAATTTTATTTGGATATCAATGATATTAAAGGACCTAAAAAAATAATTATAGATCTTAATTATAGGAATCCAAATACTCATTGTGAAGACCCAGGTGAGATAAATTCTTTCATTCTTGATGAAAAATATCTTACTGTCTTAATAATGTAGTCTTCAAGGTTTGTAAATTTTTCCAATTTTCTGGTAGCTGGTGTCTTTCCTATGGATTTATCCAAAAAACAAAGGAAGAAATTCATTTTTGAACATAAGTATTAATTTTAGGATGAACATTTTATATTTATGTTGTGTGTTAAAGGAATTATCTGAGGGTGTGTGCCAAAAGAAGAGATGATACATATTCTAGAAAGTTGTCACACCTCACCTTGGGGAGGATATCATAATGGGGGTATGAATAGCTCAAAAATTCCATCAATTTGAATTTTATTGGCCAACCATATTCAAGGATACTAGGATTATTTTTGTTTGATGTGATAGATATCAAAGACTAGACAACATTGGGAAGAAGTATGAATTACTCAAAAAATATATATTAGAAGTTGAAATTTTTAATTATTCTAGTTTATATTTCATGGCTACATTTCCATCAACTCATGGGAATGAATATATTATTTTATCTATAGATTATGTTTCTAAGTGGGTTGAGGTAGTATCTCTTCCCAAAAATCAGGCCAACAATTTAATTAAGTTTTTTATAAAGAATATGTTTTCAATATTTGAAGTGTTAATGTCTTTTATAACTAATAATGGAAGACAATATTAAAACTACAAGTTTAAGTCTTTAATGGAGTAATATGGTTTTTTTCATAAAACATGTACTTCCTACAATCAATATTCAAGTGCATAGGAAGAAATTTTTAACAGGGAACAGAAATAGTTCTTAGAGAAAACTGTCTAACACTATAGGAAGGACTGATCTCTTATGTTAGATAAATATTTATGGGTATATACAATAGCTTTTAAAACCCCAATCATCATGTCTCCATATAGGATGTAATTTTTGTAAATACTATCATATTTTTGTGGAGTTATAACATAAGTCATATTGGGAATTTAATGCCTTAAATTTTGATTTTAAGAGTGTTGGAGAAAGGATATTTCTTGAGTTGAGTGAATATGATGAGATTATGAGAGAGTATTATGAAAATTCTAGGATATACAAAGAGAGGTCAAAAAAATTTCATGATTATATCATTTAAAATAGATATTTTATACCTAAATAGAAGGTCCTTCTATTTAATTCATGACTTAATATATTTCATTATATGTTTAAATCTAAGTAGTATGGACCTTTCACAGTTGTTAGTGTACATAAAAATGGGGTTGTTGAGATTGTAGGAGAGGAAACAAGCCCATGCTTATTAATGGTAAAAGAGTTAAATTTTATTTTTAAGGAAAAAAGAAGGGTTTGGCTACCTTCACTGTGCTGGAAAATTTATTTTGAATAAATTCTCACTAAAGACTTAAAATTTAGCGCTTCAATGGAGTAAACCCATGGTTCATGCTTTTTCTTTACTGTACTTGTTTTTTTAATAAAATACTGATTACTACATTCCATGTCATCTCTGTTTTTACTAGATATGTGTCTTGCCCTTTATAATTATTTTTCTCAGATTACAAAATATGATGTGGTTGGGGACATAAAAGAGTGGAATTCCCTTAATGAATCATAAATGGACAAAATTATTTAAGGAAGTTCTTTAGTTTATAATTTATGTTTTCATTACTCCGCTATAATATTACTTTAAAAACATTATTTCAAGTTACAATGTATCTATTTTAATGGGGATTCATTGAATCACTATTCCACTTGAGTCACCATTCCACTGATGGCGGTGAGCCATCTCAACAGTGACTCACTAGTGTGTTATTGTTGGAAATTCAGTGATTACTATTGGAAATTTATCTACTTATTTATCTTAGATGTAAATTTTATTGCTTTAGTATATTGTTACTTGAAAATAAGTTTCAATATTAGAAATTAATTTTTAGGGGGAGGAGGGTTAATGTAGGATGGCTATTTATTTTTTATTGAATTTTTATTTGTTTTTGGGTGTTTAATATTAATTTTTAATCTATATTGAATTTTTTTTGAATAAAAATTTATAATTTTATGACCCCCTCTTAATTATGTTAAATATATTTCAAAAGAATTTTCTTGAATATAATTAAAAATATATTTTCACTGGCTTAATGAAAATGTAAGTGAACTTTTTTTAGTATAATTTTTTTACTATTGAAAATATGTTTAAACTGTACTGATACCCTTAAACATGTCGTTAATCTTATTAATTGAGAATATGTTTTAAAAATATACACCATTAAATTCAACTATGGGGAAATATTTGAGTTTTAAGTGTGAGGGAGAAGGGGTTAACATTTCTTAAGATAATATGTGCCTCAATGGAAACTCATCAAATCCCAATGCTTCATTAATTATTTTTTGTAAAAAATGGTCAAACATTTTCCAAATTGGTACACAATTTTAGTCTCTTTAGGCTTTACAATATAATCTAAATGAGTCTTTCCTATGAATAATAATTTTTTGGTATTTAACAGTTTCCTTGAATCTAAAACCGGTGAGGATAAATGATTGTTAAGTGAATATCCTTAGTGATTTTATGAATGTTCTATTTATGAACTATTTTTGTGAGAGATATAGGATACCTTCTTGTGGATATATGATCATAAATTTTGGAAATGGAAGTTTGAACATAATACTAGGGGAATCACTTTTTAATTATTAAAAAATGCAATCACCTAATTGAGCTAGATTAAATGGTTTTCATATAAATATTTTCAAACTGGAGTAAAATGGGAATTTGGGAACCCATGGTGAACCTCTTAGACTCTAGGAGTTGGGTGCGTTTCTGCAATCTAAATCCATTTTCAATTTGAATAAGTTCCATGCACAGTTCTTTTCAGAAGAAACATGTCTCGTAAAAATCAAAATAAAGTGACTAGGGTTAAAAATGATTTCATTAAGGTTAGGGGAATAGTGAACACTAGATGAAGAAGGGGAAAATAAATTTATATGGAATCATTTAGGTTTTATCAATAAGATGATTCAAAAAAATATTATTTTAATTTCATATTTTGGAACCTAGGAGAAAGTTAAAGTATAAAGAAACATTTGTTAGGTTCTGAATTCCACTTATTCTTAACATGTTGCCACTCCTGTATTTAGAACATAGTTAGTGTTTTAAGTAATTCTTTAAGAAAATTCATATATGAGATAAGAAATTATCATTGGTGAATGATTTTTTTATCTTTAAATTATGCAGTAAGTATTTATAGTTAGGAAATATTTCATTGATAAAATTCATTTCTAAAGCCAAAAACTCATTTTTTGGTCCCCTGATTTGAAACTACTAAACATGATTCAATTTGAGCTTTTGGATAAAAACAAATTTATGTTTCAAAAGGACTAAAGTGTGAAATTGAGTGAGAATAGTCAATTCTTATGTGTGGGGGAATTTTATGGGACCTTAAAATTGATGATATTTTCCACATCTTTTATCTATATTTTTAACCATTTATTTAATTATATATTGGTTTTTGATAAATATTTGAACTTTTGTAATTTTATAATTAAATTCATTAAATAATAATTTTTTATATATAATCTTGTATTTTTAAACCTTTAAATAATTAATCTAGTTTTAATTATTTTTCCTATGTTTTATTTCTTAAATTATTATTTTGATTTTAATTTTAATTTAAATAATAATTCCTTGATTTTTTGTTTTTAATAATAATACACTCTATATTTTTAATTAATTGTATGATAATTTAATAAATTATTTAATTTATTAATTTGGAACTAATTTTATTAATCTATTTTTTTATAATTAATTAAATTCTCCAATTTTTAATAATATTTGTTTTTTTTAAATTTAAACATCAGTTTTTTTTTGAAATTATTGATTTCTATTTTTTTCCAATTAATTAATTTTTCTATGTTTTTATTAATTTTAGTCATAAAATAGATTAAAAATTAAATAATTGAATTATTATTGATTTTATTTTGTTTTGATTTAATTCATGTTTATTGGTTATATTTAACTTGTTGTGTAGGAAACCCACTACTTGTCAATTTTGTACATTTCCTATTTTTTTCTTTTATACTCACCATTAAGTTGCCCAACGGTGACTCATACATTACCAAAATCCCACAACGGTGGGTCTCACTCACCATTACCTTTCATTCCGGTGACCCTTTTCCTTTTTTTAGGGAGTCACTATTCTTTATAGCCACAGTTTCACCTAGAATAGTGACTCATTTTTCCTCGTTCAATAATGATTTGGAGTCACCGTTATGCATCATTCCACTATTACTATTTTCTTTTTCAATGGTGACTCAACGAGTCACCATTCCCCTGTATCAGCATCTTCTAGGGCTATCTCGACTCATTGCTCCCCTGCTCAATCACCATTACTTTACATTAGGAATCACCACCACTCTTCATCTTATTGTTTCAAAAAACACCTCTCTTCTTTCAATGGTGAATCAACGAGTCTCCATTGTGACACTTCTACCCTTACTCACTGTCATCCCCGCTCCACTCCCACCGTTACTTTGTTCCACAATTCACCATCAATGTAACTCATCGCCAAGGACAAAACACAACATCAACCCCCCACTAAATGAAACCAAAGCCGTGACACTCCTCCTACAACAAAAAACACAGATAAGCATTTGAAAAATATTTTTCCAGAAAAAATTCATTTCAAAAAATATTTTATTAAAAAATCTATAGAAAAGAATCAACTGGATACAAATATGATGCTTTCCAAACCCACCATCATTGCAGATCTAGAATTCAAAGGACCTTCTACTGCCACTTCTTAAAGAAGATCATTCGACGATGAGAGAAAGGTCGAGGTTGCGCTGCTAGCCATCATGGTGGAAACTCACACACACTATAGTCATTTCCAGATATGAGAAACTAGAAAATTGAAACCATCACCAACCAAACTGATGATAAGGATGAGTAATCACCACCATCCATAGATCTAAGGATAGCCCACATCCATGAGGAAGGGTGATCCACCTCGAAACTGTGGAACCCTCTGGAGGAGCACAACCACTGACGTTGTTCACTGAGGGGATATCGCAGCTGCCATTCATAAAGAAGAGAGGAACCACCACCGTAACTTCTCAAGGAAGATGTACCCTCACCCGCTTCGGTGTTGGATAAGGATTAGTGGTGGTCAGGGAAGAAAAATTAAGTTAAAAAATAAATATAACAAAAATAAAATAAAACTAAAATAATTTAAATAAATAAAATAATTATTATAAATAAAATTAATAAATAAAATAAAATAATTAATTTAACTAAGTAATTAATTATCTAATTTGAAACATAATAATAATAAATTAAAATATAACAACTAATTGTTAATAATATTCATTATTAAAATTAAATAATATAATTAATCAAATAAATATTTAATAACAATATTAATTACCTAATCTAATTATATTACTAATTTATAAACCTAATAAAAAAATAAATTATTTTAGTAATTTTAAATAAATAAATTAACATAATAACATTTAATAATTTTAAAATAATAATAATTATATTTGATAATGATTTTGAAACATTAAATAAATAAATAATTAATAAATTTTTTAAATAGAATAAAACAAAATAAAATAAACAATCAATTAAAATATTTATTGATAATTTAAATAAAAAATATTATTAAATAACTATTTAACATTAATTTAATAATAATAATTAATTATAAAAGTAATTAGGTATTATTTTTTGATACTTTTTATAACTATTTTAATCTCAATCTATTTTATTTTGAAGATACATATAGGAGCTAAAATCTCATACGAGTTTACGTCTAAATTCATTCTAACTAGCTGATACCCGTTTGTTAGAGGGGTTTTGTTTGCTTGATAAGGATACCCATTGGAAAAGACACGTTTTCGGTGATATAGTGAAAGAATAGTTAAATTCAGTGATGAATATTGGTGATCAACAGGACATGACAACTGGCTTTTAAATGGGGGAAGGCAAAAACAGTGGAAAAAGGACATTAAATTCACAACTCATTCAACACTTCACTATCTCACAATACTCATAGAGAATATATGGTTCCTGGAGTCTTCAAAGATATCCATCATGACTCAACTGGAGACCTATAGACAACGTGGATCAAGAAGTGGAGTAACAAAACACTAGGAAAGTGGGGTTCTTTTCTTCCCCTTTTCACTCTCAATTTCTTTAACTTTTAATCGAATTTTTCAATTTCAATTCATAAACATGATGTTTGGGTAGAAATTTATTCTAGGGGAATTTATTTTTATACAAGTAATCATTAATTTCCTTTTTCAAACCTTTATTTTTAATGTTTTTATAATTGATTGGTGAGATCAATTCTAAAATCATTCAATTGATTCGTACCACTTGCATTAAAATTTCAATTCCATGATCATTTAGTGAGTTTGATTATGGATGAATTTTTTTCTAATGATTCTTTTTCAAAATAAAACATCTAAACCAATGGTGAGTTCATTTATATAGTCCTTATCATTTTTCTTTTCAAATGAATCTTTCTAAAGTGCATATATTTTCTATAACCATAATATATAATAAGATATTTAATTAAATTATTAGGTGGATTTTATTTATAACAGTTCATGTTGTTACAAATTTATCCCATTTATAAATTTTTTCAATTGAAATTTTCAATTCCTACAATAAAATAAATGATGATAACATTGTTTAATTACTTCCTCCATTTCCCATGTTTCTTCTTCAATCTTGTGGTATCTCTACATCACCTTGACCAGGTGCATTATCTTATTTTATAGAACTTTGTCTCTATAATAAAATATCTTGACCAGATTCTCTTCATATGAGAGATCATCTATAACGGTACCACATTATTACTACAAACATGTGATGGTTTTGGTATTTACTTTATCAATAGGGATACAAGGAATACGTAATATAATTTAGACAGGTTATGTGGGAGTGTTATTAGATAGGCAACCTCTCTGATGCAATCATGGAAATAAAATAGACTGATTTATCTTTGACTAAACACTCCCTTCTTCTCAAATCTCATCACATTATTCAATGAAGATATGATGGCTAATACCATGTCTCCAACATAAATCTAATGGTCTTGTCGATGATTGTTAGTATATCCCTTCGGTCGAATCTGAGCATCCTTGATGTGATACTTAATGATCTTAACCTTTTCCACCATTTCCTTAATCATTTCGAGACATACCAGTTTTTGTTCCCCATCTTCATCCCAGCATGAAGGAGTTCTTCACCTCTTCCCATAATGAGCTTCATTGGGATCTATTTAGATGTTTGAGTAGAAAATTTGGTTGTAATGGAACTCAAATAGAGGAAGATATTGATCCTATCCTCTTTTGTTGTTAATTAAGAATACTCTCAACATGTCCTCAAGTGTCTGGATTGTACACTTTTATTGACCATCAGTTTGGGGATGATATGCCATGCTGAAGTTCATCTCAGTTCTTAGAGAATGTTAGATACTTTTTCTAGAACTTGAAGGTGAATCTTTAATCTTAATTGGATACAATCAATATTGGTACTCCATACAGTGTCACCACTTCTCTGATGTATACCAATGCAAGTTGATATAGTGAGAGTTACTCATTAATCATAATGATGTTTTTCATTTTTGTAATGAGATTTACCACAACCTATATAGCAATATTCCCTCTATATAACTTTGGAATACCATTGAAAAATTATAGGGTGATGTTTTCCCATTTCCATTTTAATATAGGTAATGGCTCTATCATCCCCTTGGATTTTTTCCTTTCCACTTTAACTTGCTGACATACAAGACAAGTGTATGGAGAAGGTTGAGCTATGTGAATCATCCAAAAACCCATTTAACATAGGATTTAATGGTACCCATAGTTTTGAACCAAATCCCACAACCCATTTTTCATTAACATTGAACTCATAGAATTCCCTTTTTCTTATAGTTTCCACTTTCTTCTGAATTCCAATATCAGTTCTCTGAGAATCCTTTCTCTTTTCCATAAGGTATGGTTGAGAAATCCTTTGTGAAAGTATTGATGATATTAATTCCTTTATGATTCCCATGTCCATACTTTTTAAATCTAGTAAGACCATATCCCTCTTAGTTATCATCAATGATTGAAGTGTTGGATCCTTTTTACTTAGGGTTTCTCCCACTTTATTATTTTTTCTAGTATGGTAGTGAATTGAGTTGTAAAAATCCTCAATCATCTCTAACTATCTTCAATGCTGAATATCCAGTTATTTCTATGTCAATATATACATGAGGTTTTTCTGATCTGTATATATTTCATACATCCTCTCAAATAGATAATGTCACTATATTTTAAATGATAAGATCGCTACAACCAGCTCTAGATCATGTGATGGGTAGTTTTATTCATAAACTTTCAACTGCCTTGAAGCATAAGCTATGACATTTTCATTATGCTTTAACACACATACTAACCCCTCATTCAAATCATTGCCGAATACTACTAAAATATCTCCACTTATGGGTAGTATAAGCATAGGGGAAGAGATAATCCTCCTTTTAAACATTTTTAATATCTCTTAATATCCATCATTCAAGGAAAACTTTACTCCCTTCCGAGTTAGCTTTGTTAGAGGGTTTTACAATCATGAGTAATTTCTCACAAATCGACGATAATAACCTCATAATCCAAGGAAACTACAGATATCTATTACAGATGTTGGGCTCAACCATCCTTCTATAGATTATTTATTTTAAGGGTCCACATATATCCCATTTATTATGATGATGTTCCCAATGAATGAGAACTCCATAAACCAAAAATAACATTTGATGTACTTGGAATAACACTTCTCATTTTGAAAGGTCTTCAGTACATTTCTCAGATTCTCACCATACACCTCCATGGTTTTAGTTAATATTAGAATATCATCTATAGAGACTACCAAAAATTTGTCAAAGTAATATCAAAAGTTTATATTAATCAATTCTATGATGATTTATAGATAATTAGTGAGTCTCAATGGAATTAATATGAACTCTTAGTTCCCATACCTTATATGAATAGTATTCTGGGTGATATCCTACTTCTTCCACCTAACATGGTAATATCTCAACCATAGATCCACCTTGGAGAAGTAATTTTGACCATATAGATGATTGAACATGTAAAAAATACATGGAATAGTATACTTGTTTTTTATTGTTATCTTGTTGAGCTCATGATAATCAATGAAAAGTCACATTGAACTATCATTCTTCTTGATTAAGAGGACAGGTGGAACCCAAGGTGAAGCACTTGGGAGTATGAAACCACTATCCATATTCTCATATAGTTGTTTCTTCTTATTCTCATGTTCAACAAATTCCATTCTATAAGGAGTATTGAATAATGGTAACGCGTCAGGTATAATCTCAATTGAAAATTAAACCTCTCGACTAGGAGGAGGGCCATACAATTCCTTGGGAAACACATCATCATATTCTCTCATAGTGGTAATGTATTCAAGGATGATTATTTCCTTAGAATAAATCATTTGATCTAGATACATTATCTCGTTGGGTAATAATATCCATTCATGAGATATTAGCACTAAATAAGATTCATCCTCTATGAACTGTTATAGAATCAAAGGACGATTCACAATATGGAGAGTGATTTCCTTCACACAATAATTTATATTGGGTCTATATTGGGAAAGAAAATACATGCATATAATTGCATCAAAATTTTAAAAATGGAGTTTTATAAGGTTCTATTGGATGTTCATACCCAAAATTATTATATAGGGGGATTTATATACCTAGGGATCAATAATTTCTCTATTTTCTATTTTCAATGATAGCTCTATTTCCAAGATTTGTGGTGGTGTTTGAGTAGTTCTCTTAAATATTTGTGATATTAAGGAATGTGTAAAGCTAGAATAAAAAATTTAATTCTTTATTCTTGAATGAATAACTTGTGTACCTATCACTACATCATTTTTTTGATCCAATTCAGTGGTAGTGATGAAAAAAGATCACCCATGTAGCCCTGAAGTTGTTGGTTGTCTCCAAAAACCATTGTCTTTTTAAGTTAGTTTGGAAAGTTATATGGTTCCTTACAGATGGAGAAATGAAAAATATGTTGATGTTTGACTGGAGTATTCCATTCCTCTTTCTCATTAGCAGGTTTCACCTATCAGAAATCATTAGCTTGGTTTCCTTTCTTTCTATGCCTAAAACATTTCCTCTTCCCCCTTATGAAAACTTTCTAACAATCCTGACCCAAGTATCCTAGAGTTGATGGTCATTTTATTAAAATGGAATAGATAAAAGATACCACTCCACTAAGGAATGATCAATTTAGTAGTCCTGATATACAATATACATACATTTTAACCCATACAAAATTGGGAAAAGAAAATGAAATATAGCAAAAGAAAATAATATAATTCCTTGAAAACTCATCAAATGATATCTTCCTCACAACTTAGGAAGAAAAAAAAAGAAAAGGGTGATATCAAATGCTCACTAAGGGTTAGGTACACTAGAAGAAAACTTTAATCAAAATGTATAATCCAAATAGAAATGTAAATAACTGATAAAAAATGGAAATCAATAATATGAGAATGAAAATTCATCCATAGATTTTGTCATAGTAAAAATTCACTAGAGAATAATAACTAAATTAAATTTTTTGAAAATTCTTAATTACTAGATTTCATGTACCATTCACATGAAACATTATACAATTAATACAGTTTAAGTTTGTGGGTATACACCCATATGATTCTTCTTGGAAACAAACACGAAGGGTTTTTTTGTTAACTGATTTTATCTCATGAGACTACTGATGCCTAGAGGGGATATCTATAATAGGGCCCACCCATAGGGCTTTCATTAACTGGTCCCCAAACCATTGGGATTGCATTAACCAATCTCAAACCTGTATCATACAATTCCATTGAATTATTCATATATTGATTTAATAGATAATGATCCATATCCTCAAATATAAGTACAAAATAAAACATACAAATTTATTAATACTTCCCCAGATAATAATATAACTAACAAGTGTAATATAGAGAATGGTATCAAGATAGTACATACCCAATAAAAATAATCATAAACCTTTTAATGAAATATAATAGATTGTAAAATAATATATCAAGCATAAGATTAAATAGAGGGCGTTTAAATAGATGAAAATAATCTAATAAAATCATTGAGAAATTCTTAATAGGAATACCCTTTTTTAATTTATAAAGAGAGTTATTTTGAAAATACTTTCATTTTCCATAAATTCAGATTATAAACATTTGTATCCAAAAAAAGAAAATATCTGGAAAATTATGTTATTTTTGAGGAATGCTAAAAGAATATTTGTACTAAAATTTGGCAATTGAAGTGAAAACATGTAAAAGGAGTGTTTAAGAAACTATAAAAATGATTCACTTTAATGAAGTTTAAGTAAAAAAAATATTAACACTACTAGAAAATAGAGCTATATAAATGGACCTATAGCCACTATTTCATATGTCCGTGGCAATAGCTTAGTTTATACCCACAGTTCTATTAAAACTATGGCTATATCATAATTTATAACCACAGATTATAATAATCTATAGCTATGTTTTTTGACTATCTATCGGGCTCCTCCTCCCTAGTCTGTGATGATCTCCTCTCCTCCCCCGATCCACAAACTCATCCTCCCCACTATCCGGGATGCTCTCCGTGATGCTCTCCTCCCCCGATTCACGAGCTCCTCCTCCCCACTATCTGTGACTCCTCAAACCCTCAACCTGGACCTACTCTTCACATGCTCCTCCCCGACGTCACTACTACACTTCCTAGCCATTGGTGTTTCATGGTAGCCTTCCCACCCTCACGCTAGACTTTATCCTCCCACCCTCGACCCTCTCCCCCGGTGAATACTCCTTCTCCATATCCGTTCCTCCTTCATCGCCATTTTTCCAGAGACCGAATGGTCATAGATTCTATCTTGTAATTTGATTGGACTTTTCATTTTTTCCTTGCCCGCATGCTTGGTTTCTCATGAATATGTGAAATTTGTAGGAAATTTGAAAGGGATTTCAATGATGAGCTTTAGAGTTTAGGAGAAATTTTGAACAGGAGTTCCCAGGATGAGCCAAATCATCTTGCTTAATTGGTTCTGGGAATTGATAACGGGTTTTGAAATTTATTTGATTTCTCTTATTTCCTTGAATTTTTCAAATGTTTCCCCATCCAGAATGTTGATGGGATTTTATGTTTTACAATTTTTTTCCTTTCCAACCCACACTATTCTTACACATTCTTATCACAAATGAATTTCTATTCTGGTTTCCATATAAGGTTCAACTTTTTCTCTATTTTTCTTACCCACATTCATGATAGTAGTAATCAAGGATCTTTTGGTAGTGAAGGATCTTAGGAAATGTAAGAGTGATTCAGTGGGAATGTAAGAGTGATTCAATGAATTTTTAATTCTATTGATTGATTTTTTATTTTTTTTTCTCATGACTGAGTTGATGATCTGTTTAAACTTTTTGTTATTTTTTGTGTTTCCTATTGATTTTATGTAGTTTCATGATGTTAAAAAGTTATTTGAATAGGTCTTAGGATGGACTTACTAATAAACATCAGTAAGAGAAACATTCAGTTTATTATAATATATTTTAGATTGTAGTGGGTGATGTCAATGCTTTAAGACATTAATCCATTACTTTTACCATATAGGATCTAGTAGAGGACAATCGAGGGGTTGGAACTAGAGATTATTATCTAGAGTGCCATCGGAAAAAAACACCATCTTTCTGAGGGTTGAATGATACTCAATAGGTAATGGATTGATAGAAAGATATTGAGTTTATTTTTAAGTACCTGGAAATTTGTAATTCAATATATGTGAAATGTGATTCCTTCATTCCTGAATGATCTATTATGAAGTGGTGAGATTTAATGATTACATAAAGGAAACATAATGGAATTGAGTCGATTAACTTCATAGGCCTACTTAGAGGGATTTTCTATCCAGTGAATGTGGTTATGATAAAGTCTATATAGATTATAAACCTTCAACAAGGTGATAGAATGATGAATCAATATGAGAAACACTTTACCAAACATGTTTTTGTTTTCTAATAAAAAGTGAAAAATGTATGTTGAAGGACCAACTATTCAACATGATTATTCAATATGATTTTTTATCTCAAGATTTTATGATGAACATCAAATATTATGAGAACATGGTGGATAAATCATTAATTTCTAAGCTTGACCTAGATAGTATGTCATAGGTGATGCGATTTCATCCAACTCATAGTTGCAGTACTATTGGTTCTATCAAAGGATAGAGAAAACATGATGATTCTGATGGTGGATTACAATTTTAGGAATCATTTAGAACTCCAATAGGGTGAAGAATAGGCCCTTTAATTTTCATTCAATATGTAATGCATATAAATTTAGAGCATGTTTATATAGTGGCACTTATGATCTGTGGACCATGTCATTTCTTAGACTATATGCATTTTTTATGTCATGTACTTATTTTCCCATGTATTTACTTGAGAATATCAGTGCCTAAATTTAATGAATTTCAATATGATTCTCATTAAAATATAGTTTATATCTGCTAACATCTTGGATGAATATTCTTAACATAGTGGAAGACTCTCCAGACACAGCTAATCGGGGTCACTTGAGTGTGAGATGTACAATCACTATATCTCCCTCTTTAGCTAAAACAATATTTGATACTGATGAAATTCATTCATTCATATAGACTCATATTTTCAATTTTTAAAACCTTCCATTGGAGATTATGTATCCTGTGATGGATATTTATACACCCCGTAGAATGAAAATGGATATGGTTCTATTATTCCCATCATGCATCTTTTCTTTCTCATTGATATAGCCCACTAAGGTGATTCTATTATTTGAAATGAATCCTATATATTCCATTCATTGTATGGATTAATTTTTTTTTCATAAATTGTGGATTTACTGATAATTTTGGTGGGTATCCTTCACTATGCATGAGGGGAGTGTTATGTCATTCAGGGAGAGTGGGACTTGATGTCTAAAATAGGCATACAACCTTTTCTAGAGCTATATAGTGTGATACTTCTATCTTATTTTGATCTATAATGAAAATAAATAATAATTGAGCTTCCTCCTATAGTTGTTATGTATCCTGATGTGTTTCCATCTAACGTTTATGACTATCCACTTTTAAGAGAGTTAGACTCATCTATTAAATAAGTGATAGGTATGTAGACTATTTATATTTCATCTTATCATAAGTCAAAGATTGAGGTTCAATCTGCTACCTTCCATTAACAAGGAAATGGGTGTTATAGACACGTAACCTTTATTTAGTCTCTTTTGATAAGGCCAAGTTATATACTTAGTAAAATTTCTATTTTAAATTTCACATTTCTCTTTTAATAACCATTTGGAAGCACTCAAATTAGGTGGTTCAAGTGGTGAGCATACATAGTACATTCCATTATTAAATTATTAGTAATAAAAAGAAACTTATTATAAGAAGACTCACCTTTAGAATGTTCAAGAAATGGCATACTTGGAAGGTGGCTCAAATGTGCCAGAACACTAAAAACCCAGTTATGGGATAACCGTCGACAAGAGGAGGATTGATTTGTGTGTGTAACCACTAATAACTAATCACATATTTGGATATTTCATGACCATATGATTCTAATAAGTATAATAATGGCATATAAATTTAAGAAATGATTCCCAATGAAACTGGTGGGCCCCATACAAATATTCCAAAAACAACAAACTTTAGGTATGAGTTATAGAACACCCACCTTAGGGTGGTACGATCATTCTCCTCTGGTATCAACCCTTTATTTTCCTTGAATCAGAGTAGATCTAGGAAATTTTGAAAAAACACTCACATGGCAATATCTAGGTCGAGAGTGAAAGAGAAGAAGAACTGATAAAGAAAACTTGAGTACATATGGTTCTATATCCAATGTGATAAATGAAATCTCAATAAGATGTCATAAAATTGAGATCTCTTGATCCATAGTTTTGGCCTTAAAAAAGCTCCAAATGGGTGAAAATGGAAGAAAATACAATTGGTTATTGGATTAGGAGGAATGGGGGATTAATAGAACATTAAGATAATTTTAGACATTTTACATATGTTTTCAGCCTGCGCATGATTTGTCTGTATGGTTTGTCAAACTGTGCACAAATCGTGTGAAATGGTTCTGCCTGAAAAGTCTTCCTTCACACGGATTGATCAAACTGTGAACCATCCATGAACGATTACATAGGAAAAGGGGCATTCACATAGTTGGGATGCACCTCCGTGTTCTATCCGTGTGAGGTTCCACTTTCTAAAAAAACACATACCACACAGTTTGAAAAATCATGCATAAATACCACATGGTTTACTCTAAACCATGAACAGAGTCTGTTTTCTCCAAAATGATGGGTTCTGGGCTCCGAACAAGCTCCATACACCCTCGGAAACTTAACTAAATCATTAGGCATCCATTTTAGGTCCAAAGTAAATATTTAGAATGTAAATTAAAGAATCCATACCTGAGTGAAAACCAGTTTCTTACAGTCTTCCCACCATAAAAGAACTCTCCCCTAAGTTCTTCTTCCAAATGTAAGGAAACACTATCTGAGAAAAACCTTGGCCACTGAGCACGTACATTAGATTCTGTAATGCCTCGACCTCAGAATCTAGGAGATGGTGTATTATTTTAATACATGGGCGTGATTACAAGGAATCAAGTCCCAAAGGACCGATCAATTTAGTATTATTGGAAACAATATACATACATAAGTTCAACATTACAACTTGAAAAGAAAAACAACACTAATTTATTCCATTAGAAACATAAAATCTTCCAAGATTATTCCTGCAAGTCACTCATAACTAACTTCTTCATATAATGGGAAAATAAAACATAAGAAATGGGTGATCTCAAATGCTCAGTAAGAGTAAGAAATACAGTAGAATATAACATAAACATTAGGCATGGTAAATAATTGAAAACACATGCCTTTATAAAAAGTAAACATGAACACTTTATGGTAGGAATATGAGATGAGTAAATAATTCCATAATAAAACATATTCATGGGTATTATACTAGTTGAATAACCACATGAAATATCAATAGATAATCTTATAAAGATGGAATGCATAATGCCAGACATCATAACCACATAGTCAAGGCCTCGTGCCAAGACTAAAAATAAGATTTTGTCAAGGCCTTGTGTCAAGACACAAGTTTGTCTCATGAGACCTACTGATGCATCAAGGGGATATAGTGGGATCCACCCATCACGTACTAAGTCCAATGCAATCCTCATATGAAAAGGTTTGAACATAACAGAAACATTCGTATTAAAACTAGCTTACAAAATGTCAACACTTTATCCATAAACCATGAATGGTATAAAAATAACACATACATAGTCAAACATATCACAAAACCTTTAATACAATATGGAATATTTGTATCATAATAAATCAACCTCAATCAAGGATAAAATACACTGAAGGATATTGATATAGATGAAAATAATAATCAAAACTATTTGAGAGAAATATCCCCCTTTTTCTTGAAAACATTTTAAAGTCTCACAATTTAACAAGAAGCCATTTAAAATTGATTTTTGAATCAAAGTGTACCATACCACTTTGAAACTTTTAAAAGGAATTTTAATTTTAAAACATTAATGTCCATATAAATAAATCCGTAAAACCATTTTTAAAACATGGACATTAATGAGAAAGATTTATAAGAATAAATCTTTAAAACATTTAAAATGATATTTTAGTTAGAGTTGCTAACCAAAAGAGAGAAACTTTAATACAAATAATTGAGGTAATAAAAACATTATAATATCATGAGAATAAATGGAATCATGATATACTATGTCAAAGTACATTATATATACTATATAAAAGTGAATAGGCATATAACAACAAAGAAGTCTCAATGGAATGTAAATTGAGATGAAATACCTTATAAAGACCGTATCCTTAGGTTATAGATAAATCAATGACATAATTATGTGTGAAAAATATAAATACACTAAATATGATTGGATATTCAGTGTAAATAAATCAGAGTATAGTCACACATATTCTTGTAAAAACAACACCAATGACTTGGATGTTTAACTCAATTAATGGAAATTGAGTTAAGATTACTCTTATCAAGTTCATATCAATAACTTCAGAAATTATCAGTGGAGTGATTATGCGTATAAAAAGTATATCCTAGAAATGGGAGTGTAAATTACTAAATATGTAAATAAATAGTGATTTCACACATAATCTTGGAGTAAAATATTCAATGAAGTTTGTGTAAAATCGAATGAGTTGAAATTGAAACTTGAATTTCCCTTACCGATTTGGTAACTTACGAAACATACACCCCATAAAAGATGGATCATAAAATTATGATGTAAATACCCATAAATTAAATTATATTACAAAATTAATTCAATCATGGGAATTACATACACCACACAAAAGGTAATAGTGGAAAATTATGCACAAATCTCAAGGGAATAAAAGTGAGATGAAAACCCCATTATCACGTTGTAATCAATCGAGTCTTAAGACCAAAAGTTAATAACCACCAAATGAATAACAAAATACCATGAATATAAATTGAATAATAATAATATACATCAAATTGAAGTACACAATACACCATATGAAATAAATAAGTGGTGAACAATGAAAATCTAATGGAATTAAAATTAAGATAAGAAACCCCTTACCACAAGTCCGACTTGTCTTGTATGTTCCTTGTTCTTCCTGAATAATAAACATAAGTTAATTGATACTTGAATAAGAAAATTTTTCAAGTTTATTATTCCTTTTATATCACTTATTACCTTGCTAAAACAATTAGTTAATTATTTGAGTTCATATTGGATATATTATCGATGTTCGGAACTTGATTAAAAAATAAACTTGTTATAATTACAATTTTTCCAAGTGGTCAAAAGTCCATTATCTCCAGAATGATATACATAATTTAGATATCATAAATATATTATATATCTAGTATATATATTTATTTATTACAGTACATAACATTTGTAGATAAGAAATGAAATGCACCATTCATGGAGACGGTAAGCCATACGTACACATGAACAGTACTTTCATTTCAATTTTCTATTTTTAATGGAATTAAAACATAATGATACATAGTTATATTATAATTCCAGTATAATATCATATATAATAACATTAACTCCATCCTTTATACTTCCCACACAAGGCATTAACAAATCATATCACTTTGAGGGGGCGGTAGTCTGCACTTCCTCAAATGAAATTATCGTGTTTTACCCATAATGGAAACCATAAATAAATGCTATAAATGAAAAATACAGAATCATAAAGAAAAAATAAACATAATATATATCATATATAAAAATAGTTCCATCTTAATAGAAACCATGATAGGTGGTAGGAGATAATTGAACAATCATCGTTTCGTGATGCGTTAGTTTTCCATCCACATAAACAATATGTTCTTTACCCATTAGATGGAGGTTTGTGTAAGTGTAGTTAAAACCATTCTCATAACAACATTATAGTATATTGAGTATATGGGTGTTGTTATAAATTAAAATAATAAAAATATTTTAGGGGTTGGAGAAGTAAAATAAAAGAAAAGAAGTTAAGAGAAACTATTACCTTTAATTTGAGTAACTCCCTTTGGTTTGAACCAAACAGACTTCTTGAAGTGTCTTCTGCCTAATGTAAGAATTCTAGGTGGAAGAGAGGGATATTGAGAGATTATTTGGATAGGGTTTGAATGAGCCAAGTTGCTTGAGAGGAGTGAGGAATGGGTAAAATGTGGTGTCATTTTATAAGGGAGAGGAGGGGCTCTTTAGGAATGTTTGAAAATGTTATTTTATTATAAACTTATCTTCGGTTTCAAAAGGTCCAAAACTCATTAAATATGAAGATAAGATGAATCATGTTATAAATAAAATCATCCAATAAGAATTGTATAGGTTTTGGATATTTTTTAAAATTAATAATCTTATTTATTTAAATCATTTATTAATGAGGTAAATACTGCATCATTATTGTGTCATAAATAATTTAATTTAATTTATGTCTGCAAATTATTAAAAAGATACCATAATGTAGGAAGTATTTTTAGATTTCCAATGATTATTTATAGTCAAAAATACAACTTATATAATCCAATGTGAAAATTGATATACTAAAAGATATTTGTTAAAGTCATTTTTGTCTTTACTTTAAGTTAATTAAAATAAAGTTTCATTATAATTCTTAAGTGGATCCATGGTGTCCCAAAATCGACTGAAGGATTCCCATGGTCAGACATGAATCATCCAATAAGGTTAGGATATGTGTTAAGGTAATTTTGTATTATTATAATATTCTTTTTACCTTGAATTACCCTATTTACCTTTAACCGCGGTAAATAAAAGTCAAAAGTTAATATTCACCAAAAATTTATTCTTGTCTTATTGAACCAAATTGTACTTACTAATAACAACCATGTATATCCGATTTTTGAAATTAAATTCACAGAAGATGTAAAATTTTATTTAAATGAAAAAGTCTGTTTTTTAACTACTACTAAGTGGTTTTACTATTCATCAAAAATTGAAGTTTTTCAGAAAAATACCAAAAATTAATCCTAAGATACATTTGATATTACAAATTCAAAAATGATGTCTATTTTACCAAATTAAAAATATTTAAGTTTCATTAATTAATTTAAAATTAATTTCTATTGTCAAAATAAATAGCGTATTTTTAAGAAACAATAACTATCAAAAGATTGACACTTTTTTATGTATAATTTCAAAGTGAAATTAATTACAATGACCAAGATTGGATTAAATGGTAAAAATATATCTAATTATACTTCCAAACCATTCAAATTTATAATTGAACACTATAAATTTTTCAGATTAAAAAATTTGTTTTCAATTAAAATTTAGTATTTTTCACCATTCACCAAAATATGAAAATTATCAGAAAACACCAAAAATCTATAGAAACTAAATTTTTATGTCCCGACTCTAAATAAGAAGTTTATTTTTTCAAATTAAATATATTAGATTGTCAGATATCGGATTTAATAAAAGTTCACCATTAAAAGGCGGTAAAATTGCATTTTTTGAAAAATACTTCCTTTATCTGAAAAAATGAATTTGTTCTTATATTATGTCTAAGAAACACATAATATGGATTTTAAAATTATATGGAATATATATCAATTTCAAAATTCAGTTAATACTATTCATAACTCCTTTTGAAAAGCTAGTTTGGTAAGTCGGCGTGTGCTCGAACTCGGTGTTGTGTGAGGTGCAAGTTATTGAATTACTTTAAAAAGATAACGTACTATAAAACCTTGGGGTGTTACATTCTCCCCTCCTTCAATAAATTGTGACCTAAAAATTTAAGCTCAGGTTTGAAAATTTGGGTTTTGAAATTTCAAAATATCTTAGTTGAAATCCCACATCGAAATTGGATTAATGAGGCCTCTTTTTTAAAATAAAAAAAGGTAAGTATGAAGGTTTCTGAAAATAACACATACTAGGGTTCCATGTAGGAAAAAATGGATGTGGAAGATAAAACTAATCATACAGGTCTAATGAAGAGTGATCGAGATTGTTATTATGATAAATTTAACAATATGAAAGCCATAAACTTGTGATGAGTTGAAAGGTCTTTGATTACCCAGTAGGAAAAGTAAATGAACAATGTTTTTGTTTTAAGTTCCTTTTCATAATGCTGATGAATTTATTTATGATATTTACTAAGAGTATAAGGAGATATACTTACTTTACAAGTAGAGCTTCATCAATTAATAAATTTCTAACACAAACTCTTCTTTTTTCGAAATTATGAGTATTCAAGATGACTAGGTTACACCTGAAGCGCTAGAATCAACTTATAGAGAATCACATAATCCACAAAGGATGAACTATATATTTCCCTTGTCATTAAAAATTTAACAATACCAAAATGGTTAGCACATGATCAGATGATCCCCACAAAGGACAATCCTTTATAGAAAGAAATACTACTCTTAATCTCCAAAATTTAAACAAAAAATATAAAAATTTCAACAAATACCCTTCAATGAACAATTGTACTTAAAATCCTTCAATATAATTAGAAATAAGATTGAAACCCAAAACTCAAAATAATTTGATTATGTAGTCTTCCATGTTAAATTGTATCTCCAAATAACATCGACTACTCTTAAAGTCACATACTTAAAAGTAATTAACCTAATCAAATATTCTCTATGACATGTTAATAATTTCCCTAAATGACCCAAATTTCTATAAATCCACAATAAAAAAATATAAAAATATCCACCATTACTCCTCAAATGAAATCAAAAGTATTCTATTTTCCTTCGGCATATAGTGTTCCCAACAGAGCGAACGTCTTCCAAAATAACATTTATCACTTAATCACAAAATCATTTTTCTATACAAAGGACATCCATTTGATAATACATAAGGTCCCAAATCAACATAATATAATCATTTAACTAAAAATAATTATTCACACAAATCGGTGACTTCACGTAGTCCAGTGGTAGGCAATAAATCCCAATTGAACTCTGGTTGTGGGTTCGATTCCCACAGCTTTGTCCAACGTGATGGGTTATCACATAGTTTGGGTGTTTTCATTTTTCAAAAAAACTATATGTTACAACATTACCAAAATGAGATAAATTCTTCAAAATAACCATAACATAATTTAACCACAAATGTTATCTCATACCTCGCATTTCATCCCAAAATTAAATAACTTGTAATTGCCTCAAACTCAATGATCATATAAAACCAAATGGTTAATTATAGACATATCCATAAGAGAAAAGATAATTCTTCCTCAAATATCATTTTCACATGACAAACTGCAGGGTTACAAATACAAGAGAAAAGTCTTACAATGTATTCCTATCAACAAAGAGTACTAATACTTTTAAACATTTTTCCATCCATTTATTTCCAAATAGCTTCTTCCTTGACAAAGAGGATATCCTATAGAATAGGTAATTCAATAGGGTAATGTCCAGGTCCCCTACAATTAGAGAAAATGACTATAAATGGATTCTTGGGACCATTTTTATTTTCTTCAATAATACTCTTTATTTTTCCTTGGAAATTATTTACTTTATGTCCTTATTTCACACAAGTAAATCATTTATTTGTTCCATTGAGACACTTTCCTGGGTCTCTCCTTCTACATTTCCTGTATGATGGAAATTGAGGTTTATTTTCTCCATGGTCTCCACTATTGGAGCTCTTATCATTCATCACCTTTCTCTTCTTTTTTGAGTCCATGAGTTTGTTAATATATATGTTGTTGATCATATTTTTGGAAAACTGATTCAGCATGAACATGATATCTTTTACACCTATCAATATTCCATTTTGTTTCTCATTTCCACCATCGTTCACACCTTGTATGTCATGCTCAAAGTTACTATGAATTCTTTGGAATCCAGCCATTGATTAAAAATAGAAAGAATTGTGTGAGTAATAATAGTTATAAAATCATTTAGAGAATATCATGACACCTTATTTTTAATTTAAAACACCTTAGGATTAACCAAGGTCATTTATTATCATCTTATATTAAAATACTTCAAATCAGTTTGTAAATAAAATGTAAATTATCCTAAGAATATCCCATGGGAGTGTCGTAACCAAGAGTGCAGCAAGGCCCATTGTCGTGTACTAGGATACCCCGGGTCAAGCCCAAAACTCCTTGTCGGAGCTTTCACTCCTAGGTACATCTATGCCAAATCCGCCTATACCTACTTGTATCCATATATAAAAGGATGTATTTCTTGGAAAATAACCAAAATCTCTACATTACCAGAATTCTAGGAAGTTCTTCTGTACTAATTCTCAAAGTTTATATTAGGGTAATGTGCTCTAATCAGAGTTTATCTAAATCTAGTTTCCAAGGTTTGTACTAAACTTCCTCTGATACCAATTGTAACGCCCCGACCAAGACAATGCATTATTTTATTACATTGTCATGATTATAAGGAATCAAGTCGCAAAGGACTGGTCAATTTAGTAGTCTTTGAAATAAGATACATACATAAGTTCAACATTACAACTTGAACGGAAAGACAACAATAATTTATTCCATTAGAAACATCAAAGCCTACAAGATTTTTCTTGAAAGTCACTCAAAATAACTTCTTCATATCCTAGGAAAATGAAACCTAAGAAATGGGTGAGCTCAAATGCTCAGTAAGAGTAAACAAAACAACAAAATATAACATAAACATTAGGCATGGTGGATAATTTAAAACACATGACTTTACAAAAAGTAAACATGAACACTTTATGGTAGGAATATGACCTGAGTAAATAATTCCATAATAAAACATATTCATGGGTATTCTACCAGTAGAATAACCACATGAAATATCAATATCTAATCTCATAATTATGGAATTCATAATACCGGACATCATAACCACATAGTCAAGGCCTCGTGCCAAGACTAAAAATAAGATTTTGTCAAGGCCTTGTGCCAAGACACTAGTTTATCTCATGAGACCTACCGATGCATCGAGGAGCTATAGCGGGATCCACACATCACCTACTAATTCCAATGCATTACTCATATGAAAAGGTTTAAACATAACATAAAAATGCATATTATAACTATCATAATAAATGTTAATACTTTATCCATAAACCATGAATGGTATAAAAATAACACATCCATAGTCAAACATATCACAAAACCTTCAATAAAATTAGGAATATTTGTATCCTAATAAATCAACCTCAATCAAGGATAAAATACACTGAAGCATATTAAAAAATATTAAAATAATAATCAAAACTATTTGAGTGAAATACCCCCTTTTTCTTGAAAACATTTAAAAGTATTACTATTTTACAAGAATCCTTTTAAAATTGATTTTTGAATCAAAGTGTACCATACCAATTTGAAAATTTTAAAATTAATTTTAATTTTAAAACATTAATGTCCATATAAATAAATTCTTAAAACCATTTTTAAATCATGGAAATTAATGAGAAATATTTAGAAGAATAAATCTTTAAAACATTTAAAATGATATTTTAGTTAGAGTTCCTAACCGAAATAGAGACACTTGAATAAAAATAATTGAGGTAATTAAAACTTTATAATATCATGAGAATAAATTTATTCATGATATACTATGTCAAAGTACATTATATACACTATATAAAAGTGAATTGGCATATAAAAACAATGAAGTCTCAATGGAATGTAAATTGAGATGAAGTCCCTTATAAAGACCGTATCTTTAGGTTAATTATAAATCAATGACATAATTATGTGTGAAAAAAATTGATACAATCAATATTATTGGATATTTAGTGTAAATAAATTGAGAATATTCACACATATTCTTGTAAAAACAACACCAATGACTTGGATGTTTAACTAAATGAATGGAAATTGAGTTAAGATTACTCTTATCATGTTCATATCAATGACTTGAGAAATTATCAGTGGAGTGATTATGTGTATTAAAAGTATATCCACATAAAGGGGAGTATAAATTTCTAAATAAGTAAATAAATAGTTATTTCACACATAATCATGGAGTAAAATAATCAATGAAGTTTGCGTAAAACCAAAAGAGTAGAAATTGAAACTTGAAATTCCCTCACCGATTTGGTAACTTATGAAACATACATCCCATGAAAGAAGGATCATATAGTGATGATGTAAATACCTATTAATTAAATTATATTACAAAAAGAGTACAATCATGTTCAGTACATACACCACAAAAAAGATAATAGTGGAAAATATAGCATGAATCTCATGAGAATAAAAGTGAGATGAAAACCCATTACCATGTTGTAATCAATCGAGTCATAAGACCAAAAGTTAATAACCACAAAATGAATAACAAAATACCATGAATATAAATTTAATAATGATAATATACCTCAAATGTTAGTACACAATACACCACATGCAATAAATAAGTATTGAACAATGAAAATCTCACGGAATTAAAAGTGAGATAAGAAACCCCTTACCTCAAGTCCGACTTGTATTGTATGTTCCTTGTTCTTCTTGAATAATAAAATTATGTAAATTAATACTTTATTAATAAAATTTTTCACATTTATTATTACTTTTACATCACTTATTACATTTCTAAAATAATTAGTTAATTATATGAGTTCACATTGGATATTTTATCGATGTTTGGAACTTGAGTAAAAAATG
Source organism: Viscum album (assembly GCA_963277665.1). Taxonomy (NCBI): domain Eukaryota; kingdom Viridiplantae; phylum Streptophyta; class Magnoliopsida; order Santalales; family Viscaceae; genus Viscum; species Viscum album. Next base: position 1,106,128,423 of record OY728128.1, on the reverse strand, counting down.
AACTTGTTATAATTACAATTTTTCCATGTGGTCAAAATTTCAGTATCTCTAGAATGATATATATGATTTAGATATCATATATATATATATATATAGTATATATCTAGTATATATATGTATTTATAATAGTACATAACATTTGGAGATAAGAAATGAAATGCACCGTTCATGGAGACGGTAAGCCGTACATACGCATGAATGCTACTTTCATTTCTATTTTGTATTTTAATGGAATTAAAACATAATTATACATAGGAATATTATAATTCCCGGTATAATATAATATATAATATCATTAACTACATCCTTTATATGTCCCACATAAGGCATTAATGAGTCATATCACTTTGAGGGGGCGGTAGTCCGCACTTCCTGAAATGAAATTATCACATTTTACCCATAATAGAAACCATAAAGGAATGATATAAATTGAAAATACAGAAGTATAAAAAAACATAAAAATAATATATATCATATATAAATATAGTTCCATATTAATGGCCACCATGAGAGGTGGTAGGAGATAATTGAACAATCATCATTTCGTGAGGAGTTAGTTTTCTATCCACAGAAACAATATGTTCTTTACCCATTAGAAGAAGGTGTGTGTAAGTGTAGTTAGAAACATTATCATAAAAACATCCTAGTATATTTAGGATACTGGTGTTGTTATAAAATAAAGGAATAAAAATAGTTTAGGTGTTGGAGAAGTAAAATAAAATAAAAAAAGTTAAGATAAACCGTTACCTTTAATTTGGGTAACTCCCTTTGGTTTAAACCAAAAAGACTTCTTGAAGTGACTTCTTCCTAAGGTAAGGATTATAGGTGGAACATAAAGACATTTAGAGCTTATTTAGGTAGGGTTTGGATGATCCAAGGGGCTTGAGAGGTGTGAGTAATGGGTTAAAAGTGTTGTCCTTTTATAAGGGAGAGGTGGGGCTCTTTAGAAAAGTTTGAAAATGTTATTTTATTATTAACTTATCTTCGGTTCAAAAGGTACAAAAATCATTAAAGTAAAATATAAGATGACTCATGTTATAAATAGAATCATCAAATAAGAGTTGGATAGGTTATTCATATTGTTTTAATATTAATAATCTTATTTATTTAAATCATTTATTAATGAGGTAAATACTGCATCATTATTGTGTCATAAATAATTTAATTTATATGATGTATAAATTTTTTTAAAAAAATACCATAATGTAGGAAATATTTTTATATTTCCAATGATTATTTATAGTCTAAAATATGACTTATATAATCCCATGTAAAAATTTATATACGAAAAGATATTTGTTAATGTCATTTTTGTCTTTACTTTACGTTAATTAAGATAAAGTGTCATTATCATTCTTAAGTGGCTCAATGGGGTCCCAAAATAGACCCAATGATGTCCAGGGTAGGCCATGACTCATCCAATAAGGTTAGGGAAAGTGTTAAGGTAATTGTTTATTATTTTAATATTCTTTTTACCTTGAATTACCCTATTTACCTTTAACTGCTGAAAATAAAAGTCAAAAGTTACGATTCACCAAAAAATATTTTCATCTTATTGAACCAAATTTTAATTACTAATAACAACCATGTATGTCAGATTTTTGAAATTAAATTCAAAAAATTGGTAAAATTTCATTTAAATGAAAAAGTTAGTTTTTTAACTACTACTAAGTGGTTTTACTATTCATCAAAAATTGATTTTTTTTCAGAAAAATACAAAAAATCAGCCTAAGATATATTTGATATTTGGAATTAAAAAATTATGTCTATTTTAACAAATTAAAAACATAGAAGTTGCATTAATTAATTTAAAATTAATTTCCTTTGTCAAAACAAATATCATGTTTTTAAGATACAATAACAATCAAAAGATTGACACTTGTTTATATATAATTTCAATGTGAAATTAATTAAAATGACCAAAATTGTATTAAATGGTAAAAATATAATCTAATTATACTTCCAAACCATTCAAATGTGTAATTTAACACTATAAGTTATTATAATTAAATAAGTTTTTTTTCAATTAAAATTTAGTATTTTTCACTATTCACCCAAATATGAAAGTTATCAGAAAAACACCAGAAATTTATTAAAAGAAAATTTTTATGTCCCAATTCTAAATAAGAAGTTTATTTTGTCAAATTGAATATATAAAAGTGTCAAATATTGGATTAAAAAAAGTTCACCATTAAAAGGCGGTAACATTTAATTTTTTGAAAAATACTTCTGTTATCTGAAAAAAATGAATTTGTTCTTATATTATGTCTAATAAACACATAATATGAATGTTAAAATTATATGGAATATATATAAACTTAAAAATTCAGTTTATACTATTCATAACTTCTTTTGAACAACTAGTTTGGTAAGTCTTCGTGCACTTGAACTCAGTGTTGTGTGAGGTGCAAGCTATTAAATTACTTTAAAGAGATAACGTACTATGAAAGCTTGGGGTGTTACAGATTCCCCCTCCCAAGTCTCATCTTGTACTTGGCCAGGTTTCCATAGCACCCATATGAGAGGGACAAACTTTCCTTGAAGAGCCTTCGGGCTTCGGTCAACAATGTGTACTGGATATTCCACAAATGTGGCATCGACATCTAACTCAAATTCCTCTAGATAAAAGGTATGAGATGGGTCAACATGATATTGGAGAAGCTGTGAGACATGAAAGATGTTGTTCCTAGCAGGGTACCTCTGAGGTAGTAGCAACCGATAAGCTACCGGCCTAACTCTTTCTAAAATCTTGAACAACCCGATGTAATGAGGTGATAACTTTTCCAGATTTTTTAACCATCAATGCCCTATCTTAGGCGATACCTAAAGAAACACAAGACCCCAACCTCAAACTCAAGATACCATTGATGGGAATCAGCATAAGAGTTCTATCTAAACTGAACAGTAGTCATATGCTTCCTGATCAGTTGGACCTGTTCTGAAGTCTCCTGAACAAGATGAGGTCCTAATAGGGCTACCTCACCTGCCTCTAGCTAGCACAAGGGTGAACGACCTGGCCTACCATATAAGGACTCAAAATTAGGCATGTGAATCTTCACTTGAAAACTGTCATTATAAGTGAACTCGATGAGAGGGAAATGCTTCTCCCAAGAACCACCAAAATCAAGGCTGCATGCTTGGAGCATTTCATCCAAAACCTGTATTGTCTGTTCCAATTATGCATTAGACTGAGGGTGAAATTCCATGCTTAGAATCACCTGAGTTCCTATATATTTCTAAAAGCCTTCCCAGAACTGTGAAGTGAAATTAGAATCCCTATATGAAATGATAGTATGTGGAACTTCGTATAGTCGTATAATCTCACAGACATACATTCTTCCTATATCTTCAATTGAGAAAGTCTCCCGAATAGAAATTAAGTGGGATGATTTTTTTAGTTGGCCAATGACTACCTATATAGTATCGCTACCCCTCGATGAACTAGGTAAGACGACTACAAAATCCGTAGCAACATATTCCCACTTCCATTCCAGGACTGGAAGTGGCTTTAAGAAGCATGTAGGTCTTTGGTGCTCCGCCTTCACTTGCTGACAGGTGGAATACCTAGTGATGAAGGCTTCAATATGACGTTTTATCCCATGTCACCAATAATTGTGTAACATATCACGATACATCTTCAAGATGTTTGGATGAACTTCCCACTTGGAAGTGTGGGACTCTTTCATCAAATCCTCACTCACATCTACAGGAACCCAAATACGTCTACATAGACGAAGAACATCATCTCTTTCCATAGAACAGTCTGGAGGTGGGTTATCCCCTGATATACTCTCACAAAGAACCAAACCTTTAGGATCTTAAAACTTCATAATCTTCAAATTCTCATGAAGATAAGAGGTAACTACTAAGGCTGAGAGGTAAGACTACTTGTGGCTGTTGTGAAACTCTAGATGGTGTTCAGAAAAGATGGCCATTGGCATCCTTTCATCACTATATTCTTGTAAGTCCTACATTTGAGTTTTCCAACTCAGTGTATCTGTAACCAAATTTCCCTTCCCAAGTATATAGGTAATATCAAAATCAAAGGATTGTAGATATTAATCCCATTTTCACCGTTAGAGGTTCAAGTCACGCTGAGGAAAGATATACACGAGGATCTTGTGATTTGTATACACCACAAAGTGCTCACGCAAGAGATAATGTCTCCAACAATGTATGTCATGGACAAATGATTCTAGTTCGAGGTCATACGTTGGGTAATTTCTCTCTTGAGTCCTCAACTACTAAGATCCGTATGCAATGACTTTGTCTTCCTGCATCAACACTGCTCCTAGGACAACGATTGATGCATCAAAGAAGACGATATAACCATTACCAGGTTCTAGAAGAATTATAATAGGTGTCATGACAAGACTCCCTTTCATATCCTAAAATGATTTCTCACATGATTTTGACCATAGAAACCTAACACCCTTATTTTTAAGTTTATTAAGAGGTGAAGTAAGACATGATATGTCCTGTATGAAATGACTATAATATCTAGTGATCCCTAAGGAACTCCTAATATCAAACATATTCTTAGGATGATACTAGGAGACTAAAGCACTTAACTTTTTAAGGTCAACACATACTCATAATTCTGAAAAAATATGGCCTAAGAAGTAGACCTTTTCGATCCATAAGTCGTATTTAGTAATCTTGGAATAAATATGATGCTCTCTCAATGTACTCAGAATGATCTAAAGATGTTTGGAATGGTCGTTATGAGTGTGTGAATACACTAATATGTCATCCACAAAGACCATGACAAAATAGTACATGTTGGGATGGAAAATTCTATTCATCAAAGCCATGAAAAGGAATGCACATTCATAATACCGAATGACCTAACCAAATACTCATATAGACCATAACTGCTATAGAAAGTGGTACGAGGTATGTCTAAGGGTCTGAATCGCACTTGATGATAACCCGATCTCAGGTTGATCTTAGAGAACACCTTTGTTCCTCAATGCTGGTCAAAGAGATCATCTATTCGAGGAAGTGGAAACAAGTTATTGACCGTAATCTTGTCCAACCTTCTATAATCCATTCATAAATGGAAAGTTGCTTCCACCTTCTTAGTGAAAATAATGGGTGAACCCCCAGATGATGCATTGGTCCATATAAAGACTTTGGCCTCTAAGTACTCTATTAGATTCTTGAGTTCCTGAAGCTTGGTAGGTTTTATCCTCTATGGAAGAATTGACACTGGATCTGCTCCTAGATCAAGATCAATTTTAAACTCTACCTCTATCTTAGGAGGTAATCCAAAAAAGTCTTTTAGAAAGACTTCCCTAAAATGATCAAATACTAGAGGGAAATTAGTTTGAAGAAAACCCTGATCCTCCATGAAAATATTTTCAATCTGGGCAGTCACTCAACCTATCCCAGGATACTTCGGTCCCGCTCTCCTAGCCTAGACATCTCACTCACCTTTAAAAAGATAACTGCTACTTTATAGTGATGTAAAAGAAACCATATGGTGGTAGTAGTTCACAAAATCATGTTGATGAACTAAATAGTCCATCCCAAGAATTAAATCGAAGCCCATAATCTTGAGAACAAAGTGATTACACAAGAAAGGGTAACTTCCAACCTCAATAGGGAAGTCCCTGCATTAGCGTATGCCCTCCATCCATATTCCCAAAGGTGTATCAACGGTCATTACACCATAATGATATTGTATCTCTATTCTAAGAGTTTCTATAATGGATAAAAAAATGAAATAGATTTAAGCACCTATATCATACAAAGAAGAGATAACAGTATAGGCTACTAGAATAGTACCGTGTACTGTAGATGGTCCCACAACCTGATCCTCAAGTATTGGATATAAGGCATGTAACTGACCTGATCCACGACCCTATGCAACAGATTGATTACCAAGATCATCAATGGTCTTTTGGTGCTGTTGGTGATCAGGGATCAGACTACCACATCCACGAACTCCTCCTCAGCCAGACCTACTGGTGCTACTTTAACTCCCCGCCTGATGTAGTGCAAAAGAACTCGCTCCTGAAGGTGGAGCTAAATCTGATCCTTTTCCACTTGAAGTTGGTGGAAGGATCTTGAAAAATCACTGTATATGACCCATATGACCACAATCCTGACACTCCATAGGGTCTCTATCACATAGGGGATTCATATTCCATGGTTTTCAACACAGATGACACACTACAGAGCTATCAAACTGGATACTCTATTTTCCACTTCCCTGACGATAAACCTCAAATGAACATTTCTTGCCACCAGAATAACAACTGGCCTAACATGACACTGATCCTTTAAACCTGGTACTCTTTCGTTCCCTCCGGTTACACTCAGTGATAAGGTCCTGATTGAATATTTTTGAAAAGGTAGGAAGGCGAAACACATTCACCTGATTTCAGATGGAGTATTGGATCCCATCCTCAAATCGTCCATCACACAAAATCTCATCACCGGCTATAAGTGGTGAAAAGTGCTGTAAATCAGTGAAACATCATTAATATTCCATAACTAACATAGAACCATACTCAAGATGCCTAAAATCTCTAGCTTTGTCATCTCTCAGTGATTGAGGAAAGAATTGATCATAGAAAGCAGTTTGGAAGTTAACCCATAACATGCCCGAATGAAGACCATCCTAGGTAATGACATCCCATAAAGACTTGGAAAAATCCCAAAGCATGTATATATAAATCTTGTATCTCTACCCTGAAGTTGTTTCCAAATTCTCAAATATAGACAGCATGGCCTCTAGCCAAGACTTAGAAGCCTGAGATCCTCCATGCCTTGAAAAAGTAGGAGGATACTGCTACTGGAACTCATAGGTCAGATCAACCAACATAGGTGTAAACTGTGGATCCCCAATCTTGACTGAATCATACATAAGAAACTACCATGGACTTGGGCATCAGTTCCCTAATTAGGTACAGTAGGCACTGCCTCAAGTGGAACTCCTGTAAGTAAGACTTGCGGCGCATGGCCCACCCTGTGTGGAGCATGGTCGTCACCATCTTCCAGGTCAACGACGCGAGGACGTCGTGGCAGAAATGGTATAAAAATGTTATGAACACACATTATAACAAGAATATAAGAAAAATATAGAAATAATAGAAGAAACTGATTGTAAGAAAACTCACCACCCAAGGACTACTACCCAAACTACCCACTTAGATGATTGAGTATCAGTAAGTTATTAAGTATAATTTTCATTTCATTTTGCAGTTAATTTCTATGTTCACTACTTTATCTTTCATAAACATGACAAGTTAAGATAAGGATGTGAAACCAATTAATTTTATCTTTCAGGATTCACTTTATAATGGATAGTCATTCCAGATGAATCAGTACCCATACACCTATCACCAGAAACGACACCCATTTAATTATAGCATAATGGCTTGACTTAGTAAATTACTCATCTCAACCCATAAGGTCCCATAACCCCTATGTAGATGGATTTGAACCTCCCACTGATACCACTTTGTGACAACCTGGACCTAGATGCCACATAACGGGTGCCCCGTGCCCGATGGGACACATGGCCTCAAGCCCATTTTTCCAAATGCCAGAGACTTCCGACTAGTAGCGAGGTCCTAGGGTGTGTCCATGGGAAGAATATTCACTCATTAGTAGAGTGTATCACAATAGAAGAAATATAATGGAATAGTAAACAATAAATTCAATATAAATAAATAGCAGAAGCAAACTGATGTAATAGATAAACAAGAATAATAATAACTGTATAAACTGAAAGAGTGATGATGTAATGTCATGTCACTAGAAAACTAGAAATTATGGATAAAAGACAATAGGAACAATATTCTCCACTAGGTAAAAGAAAACAAGTCTACTCCAAGCATCCTAAGACTCTACTCAGTCATCTGCTATTAAGCTCTATCCTATTAGCACATAATCAAGTATTGGAAGCTGCATGCTTCCATTTGTCAATACCCGTAACCCTGTAATCTACTCCTGGTACCAAATGTCACCTGGAGAGGGTGTGAGATAAATCTTAGTGGGCCACCACCAATGATGTCTATAAAAATTTTTCCATGTAATTTAATATAGCAGTGTGTATTCATGCATATATAATGTAAAGAAAGCAGTATAATTTAACTATATAACCAAGTACTTGCTTCATCCCTCAACGGGTGTCTGAACATGGAAATAGTTCATTAATTAATCAATTTCCATTTAATACTAAAGGTTCATGTGAGACATATCCAACACTGACATCGCCTCGTGATTGTATAAGTAATGTAGGTCTCAAGACATAACAAGGAAACCAGACAATGATATCTAGTGAGGGAGTTCCAGGGTAAAAACTGAGGTAATGTAAACTCACAGAAAGCTAACTCATTAGAATCTGAGTCTATCCAACTGGTAAGAGTGTATTCCAAGGAGAGTAATCTAATTAATTCCTTAATAAGGTGCCAATCGAGTCCAAGGTGATCGACCAAGGTAAAATAAGGCTAAGCAAAGACATGGCCCTGTTGGCTTTCACCATGGATCCTCATAGTTAATGCTGGATCCAATGAGTATCCTAGGTGTCCTGTAATAGAGAATGGGACACTACATTAGTATACTAGGAATATAAGGAATAGAAAATAACCAAAGTCTTGGTGGTTATCAACCTAAGCAAACCCTATCCTTGAATCAGAATGGGGTTTCTGAGACCCAAGGTATTCTTCTCTCAGAATCTAAGGTGATCTTGAGTTAGTCCATTCCTATTTTTTATTTTAATCATGTAGGAATTCATTTGGTTCAAGTATTTACTTCCATTAGTGTGGATAGGTCATGTAGAGTTGAAACCATTTATTCATTGGTCCAAGCCCTGTCTTCCATTAGTGTGGATATGCCAAGTAGCACTACAACCATTTAATCAAGTCTTAGTTATCCATTAAGTCATATTAAACTGTTGAGGTTCACTCCACTACCTTCCATCAACATGGAAAGGGGTGCTACATACATGTAACCTTAATTCAGACTCTTTTGATAAGGCCAAGTTATATACTTAGTATACCTTCCATTTTACATTTCACATTTCTCTTTTAATAACCATTTGGAAGCACATACCATAGGCGAGTCAAGTGGTGACAATACATGGTACATTCCACTATGAAATTATCAATAATAACAATCCATTTATGATAATAAGACTCACCTTTATAATGTTCATGAAACGACACACATGAACTATGGATCAAATGTGTTGGAACACTAAAAACCTAATTATGGCATAACCTTTGACATGAGGTGGATTGTGTTGTGGGTGTAATCACTAACATATAATCAAATATTTTCCAATATAATGACCATATAATTCTAACAAGTACAATCATGGCATGTAAATTTAATAAACGGTTCCCAATGAAACTAGTGGGCCCTACACAAACATTCCAAAAACAATGAAGTTTAGGGATGAGTTATAGACCACCCACCTTAGGGTTGTATGATCCTTCTCCTTCGGTATCATCCCTTGATTTTCCTTTGATCAGAGTATATCTAAGAAAAGGTGAAAAATTATCACATGGAAATATCTAGGTCCAAAGTGAAATAGAAGAAGAATGGATAAAGAGAAATCAAGTACATACCGTTGTACATCCAACATGATGAACATAAGCTCAATCGGATGCTGAACGAAGGATATCTCTTGATCCCTAGATTTGGCCATAAAAAATATATAAATGGGTGAAAATGGAGTAAAATCCCACTGATTCATATATTAAGAGTAAGGGGGAGGAATAGATGATAAATAAGTGCATTTTGGACATTTTACACAGGTTTTTAGCCTACAAACGGTTTTTCCTCATGATTTTTCAAACCGTGCGCAATCCATGCGAGATGGTTCGGCCCGAAAAGACTTCATTCGCATGGTTTGATCAAATTTTGCGTCATCCATGCATGGTTACCTCAAAAAAATGGTCATTCAAATAGTTTGGTTGCATGACCATGCACCAACCTTTCGAGGTGACACTATCTGAAAAAATACCTACCACATGGTTTGACAAATCATGTGTAAATCCATCATGGTTTACTGTAAACTGTGTGCAGAGTCTATTTTCTCCAAAAAGATGGGTTTTAGGATTTGAACAAGCCTTGTACACCCTTGTAACATTAACTATATCATTACAAATCTATATTAGGTCCAAAGTAAAGATTTAGAATGAAAATTAATGGTGCCAAACCTGAGTGAAAAACCAGGTTCTTACACAAATGACCAAATATGATATGATTTTGCATACCAGCCCACTCCATCTCATAATTCCTTGACCCTAAAAACTATCCATATTGTGTTTGAGTCTGAGTCTGGGTGGGTTCCACTTAACCCATCTTCCTTTCCCAAGGTTGGGTCCATTAGTAGGTAGGGACATCACTAACATCCCTCCATGGAGAATAACACTAAGATCTTCAATCAAGGAAAGAAAGTGAACCTTATGAAATTTATATGACCTACGACTACCTTCTCATTATTTGTGTATCATATCCCAAATGAACCAGCAAACCAAATCACAGGGCATATAATGAAATTTTCATACCCATGGTCGGTTCTCATTTCCTTGGAACCACTATGATAATAAGTCTAATTCCCTGACATGTGGCCCCTGCACTCTCATTGTATGGTTTGGATCGATGCAATGAAGGAGTGGGTGCAGAAAGAGCCGGATGCAGAATCAGAGTAGATTCACTTGTCCATGTATTCAGAAAGAGTAATACTATCAAAAAATTTCCTTTTATCTTCATCAAGAGTTGTAGAGGTGAAATCTGAGTGAATCCAGGATTGATTTAAAGGGATCTGTAGAATAGGACATCCTAGAAAATGGAGTTTACAACCTACCATGTTTTATTTCCAATATTGAATGTCACCTCCACCAAACAACCATCTGGACTTTTCATCGAGCATGATCAGAAAGTCATGCATGCATTTGGAAAGAGGTGAGAGGCTTCAAGAAATATTCCACCAGTTTCTCCAGTCACCCCCGTACTAGTCGCAGGTGAATCATCCCCACATATACTTACTTTCAATGATTTCCCAGGAGAGTTTATCATTCATGCCCTGTATTATTTCTATCACGTTGCAGAGATTCATACCACCTTCCTCAAGAGGTATGGACATCCGGTGGTACGAATCCCAACATAATTTTCCCTCTTGTCTATTATCCCATTTCAATGAGTTCCAAAATTTCTCAATTTGAGAGATGATCTCCTTGGGAGGGATGATAGTTGTGAAAGTGTGCATTGGAATGGATGTTAAAATTCTATTGTCCAGTTCGATCCTACCCCCAAACAAGTGAAACTTGTTCTTCCAGTTGAAGGTGAGAGCTGTGATTATATTGGTTATGTTATCAAACTCCACCTTCTTGATTTTTCCTTTACAAATTGGGACACCAAGTTAGTCCATTGAGATGCATTTCATTGATAATACCAACCTTTACTAGATGTTCTGGGCATGTCATCTTGAGAAAGATCATAGAATATTAACATTTATTTTCAGGTGGTTCACACATTTCCCACTCTAACTCATATAAATCTTCATAATTTTATTGATGATTTTGATCGATATCAACCTACCATTGATGAAGATTGAAATGAAATTTGCAGACATGAGATGAGACAAAATTCTAGATCCATATTTGTTCCTATACCAGAGAATATGGATGATGGATGTCTCACTATTGATGTTCCATGAGAAAAAATCTTAGGAAAGAATGAACAAGTGGGGAGATATTGGGTCCCCCTATCGTAGGACACAAATCAATTTAAATAAATTGGACCATCTGCCCATGAGCGCGACAAAGGGATGTGAAGCATCTAAAAATAAGATCCTTGGACCAATCAATAAACCCAAAGTGTTTCAAGGATTTCAAAATGAAGAACTATCCCATACTATCATATTATTTTTCCATGTCATGTTTTATCATGATGTTAGACTCATTTTACTTCTTATTGAGGTCAACTACCATGTCCTACTAAATCCCAATAGCCCCTTGGAAATTTTGGCCCTTCATGAAGCCATGTTGTTCATTGAATATAATATATGGAAGGAGGTGGATGAGTCTTTTGTTGTTAAAACACACCAAGATCATGTACGATAAGTTTCAAAGGGAAATAGGTCTATACTGATCTAGAGATGTAGGTTCTTTCACCTTGGGAAAAAGCACCTTCTTGGAAGCACCAATAGCTCTGGGGAGGTACATGATTGCATGTTTCCTTTTTTTGGTGGTATCCTAGGATGGTTTTCCCAGTGTACATGGATATGGAATGATTGTAATAATGAATTAATAAATTTTAAGCCTATTGGGTTGGTTTATGATGGAATACAAATTATTATAAGATATTAATATTGAAAAACCAAGTCCTCAGTTTAGATTGATTCCAGGAGGGAATGGAATTTACTCTGATGTTTAATGAAATGTAATTTACTTTGTATTAACACTAATGGTTCATTATTGGATAAATAATTAATCAGTGTATAATTAATTTCATAATTAAATAAGTAACTAATGTATGTATTTTATATGATTTTTTACTTATAGGATATCTGGTCTATGTAGTGGCAATCGGGAGTCTGAGCAATATTAACTACAGTTATGGAAAATACTAGGTTATTCCTGTAGTGTGGTTGTGAGATATATTATATCATGTATATTATGTGATTTTATATGCTACCCCACCCATTTCAGTTAGGTAATTTTAAACCCAATGGACTCTAGTTGGTTGTTTTCCTTAATATCTCAGTTGGAGGACATATGTATGTCTACCTTCTTTGGCCCCACTCATTCTCTTGGTAGTTACTTGTACTGGTATGCATGATAGATAGTTTCCCCATATATGTTTGTAGAGGGATGTGATGTCTTGTAGTTATTTCACATAGATATATCACTAGATATAGTATCCAAAGGATTATTAAAGTTATGATGTGTATAGGCTGTGATGTCTTGATCTAATGACATGGTGTATGGGCTATAATGGGATGAGGTGAGATAAACAAGGTTTTGATATATGACATGTAGTATTTTATGGATTATAGATACTAATTGGATACTATATGTGGATATGTAATGGTGTGGTTATGGGGTTAATGAGGTGCATGTGGTGGTGATTTTTCTAGGTATTTAATGATGAATTATATACATAGAGTGATTCTCAAGACATGCAACATTGGGGTAGTGCGACAAACCAGTGAGGAAGCGAGAGCAGTGGTCCCTTGATGTTTTATTATTATATTATAGAATATATTGTATGCATCACATGGTGAGAGTTATCCACGGTTTGTTTGGGAAGTTAGTATACCTATTTTGGTAATAAGTTAGTTTCACTATTGTTCACTGTGCTTTAACATTCATTCTTTATCATTTGTACAAGAGGCTTCATGGAAAATCATAATGAGTATACTATTATGCCACCTTATATATAATAACTATTCTTTATGTCATCTGGAGAAGGTTGGTGACCATGCAGGATATTACTAGCTCAGGGTTTAGCATGATCTTTTTGGGATTTGTGGTTACTATCAGCTATACTGATTTTGGGTACTTATAGTTTTCCTTTAATTTCATAGTAATATATGATGTTGTATGTTTTCACTTGTGTTTTATTTACATATATATTTCTTATAAGGATTTTGTTTCTATATCATTATTATACATCTCTTCCGCATGTTTCTCTTAAATGGTAATACCTCCCATTTTCATGTTTAGTATACCATCGGTGCAAGTCGCCAACATGGGGCATACCGGAGGTGGGACTCAGGAAGTCACTACCTCTCTACCATAATTGTTTTATCTTTGTGGGGAGTGGGTCATGACACAGTACTATCAATGGTTATGGTTGAGGGATAGGATGAAGTTTGGAGTTAGGGACATGTGAGGTTTCATGGGTTAGTGGGACAATAATGTCAGTTAAGATTAATAAGTGATGTAAATATGGTATACCATCTAGGACATGGGTTTTTAGGGACCTTGTGATCTGATTTTTAGACTATTATGTTAACTGAGCCTACTAAATGATGATATACATGTGGCTGGGTAGAGAAAAAAGAAAGTATCATGTATCATTATTCTTTGTTCCTGTGTATGAAATGAGTATACCTCAAGATAAATTAAAACCATAACAAAATACTTTAAATAATTAGTTAATTAATGTTAAATATTCTATATTCTTGGTTTCTAGGATCTAACTATATTTTTTGAAGGCATGGCTTTAGGTCAACATCCTCATTAGGTTCGCACTGAATATGTGAAGCTTGATTTGGAAACAAATTTCCACCAAGTAGAGGTCAATGATGAATACAATTGTTGGAGGACACTCATAGAGTTTTAGTACCAGTTTCTATAGAAGTACGAGGGAGATGTTTCATATAACGTCATAGAAGACTGGTTAGAGGATGTTGATATAGCTTTCAGTTTGATCCATGCCTGATAGCAGTACTAGGATTAATTGTCTTTGAATATGCATCAAGGAGTAGTGAGGCAGCGATGTTTCTTGTTCCTCGTGGATTGTGAGGAGTCGACAGTCTTGTGGGAGAAGTTATGAGACTATTTTAGAGAAGAGATTATTTCTTCATCCATGAAGGTATTCAATCAATAGGTGTTTCTGACCATTCTAAATTGGAGCTCCAGTGTGTGAATGTTCGAGATCCATTTCTTGACCCCTCTCTGATATACCTCACACCTGTTTCCAGATGAGGAGAGAAAGGTAAGAAATTTAGATGATGATTTCCATCTAGATATCTAGTGCTAGGTAACCCTATTTATATTCAATAATTATCTCAAGTTTTTGGAATGAGAAGAATTTATTGAGAGTAAACTATCTAAAATTGAGTCATAATGAGAGTGGAATCATTTAGAGTCCTCGCAAAGAAGAGTTGTGGTTGGGGGTTCCCAATTTTTAGAAAAATGAGTTTTGGGTTAGACAGTGGTAGGTCCAAACCCTAATCATATTGTTTCTCATGGATTAGAATCTCTTAGACCTATACCAAAGGATAAGATATGTTTTTCTTCTTATGAAGGTTAATTTCATCAGCAATGTGAGTGCCTAAACTTTCTCAGTCATCAGCATGTGCCAAGTGTTCTATATTTGGTTCCACTTTTGAGACAATTTTAGCTGAGGAACCAATTTTATGGTGGTTAAATTTTGGATCATAAGGGATGATATGGGGTATAAATATACTATCCTAGAGATACTTCTCATCATCATAGACCAGAGCATGGCCATGTAGGTGGTCTTTGGCTGGGGTAGAGAGACCATAGAGCAGGTTGGGGTTAGTTGTATGCATTATCTTTTCCTGCATCGGGTGAGCTAGATGATGTACGAGGTACCCTATGATTATTTTCTACATGGGTACATGATTTTATTGATAAAATAATATTGAAGTACTTTATACCGCATTCTCTCATCTATACATTAGTACCTCAGGTAGGGAGGCTTCCAAATCTCTTGGAGTTGACTACACTAGTTGAAGATCGATCAAAATTGTGTGAAGTATAAAAAGACTATGAGATAGTGATCAGGAAGAACCGATCTAGGGGAGATTTCCTATATTTGAGAATACATCCAAAGAAAATAATCCTTTGCATGGATTGGTTTTGTTTGGTGCATTCTATCATGGATTTCTTCATGAGGAAGGTTATGTTCTATGATGCTGATAGATATGCAGTAGTGTTTGATGGAGAGAGAGACCCTCAGTTGGGTTAGAGGCATGATCCATAGTTGTATTAATTAGTAGGTGAGATGATTCTAATCTCATCAAATGATTAAAAATCAGTGTTTCTCGGGCTTTTGGAAGTTTACCCACATGAATTTTTAGAGGAGGTGGTAGCATTACCCCTTTGGTGGGAGATAGAGTTTACGATTGAGCTACATCCAGGTCTATCTCCCATCTTGATGTCTCTATATAATATGTATCTTTATGATATATGATAAATATGAGTACATATCAATGATATGTTTCATTGTGGTTTTGTTGGGCCATGTTTTTCACCTTGGGGTGAACCATTTTTGTTTATGAATATGGATGATGAAAATTTGCATCTTTGTATCGATTATTATCACTTGAACCATGTGATAGTGAAGAACCAGTATCCTTTTACATGTATTGATGATTTATTGGAACAAATGAAGGAAAATTGTTACTTCTCAATGATCGATCTATGTTCTAGATATCATTAGATGTGGTTGAAGGATGAGGATATTTAGATGATTTCATTCTATTGTCATCACATGCATAATGATTTCATTGTGATGCCATTAGGCATAAAAAATCCTCATGATGTGTTCACGGGGTTGATGAACATAGTGTTTAGATAGTTCCTATACATGATCGTAGTGGTTTTCATCAATGAAATCCTTGTGTACACTACATCCAAGGAGGTGAATAGGGATCATCTTCATGCTATTTTTGGTGTTCTTCTCTATGAGCATCTGTCTATGATGATGTTGAATTACGAGTTTTGGGTGTGTGATGTCTATTTTTTAGGGAATGTGGTATCCAAGAAGGGAGTAGTTGTGGATCCTTCTGAGATAGATAATTTTGTTTAATGAGTATCCTCTAATAATGTGGTAGATTTTTGGGGTTTTCTTGGTCTTGCAGGCTATTACAGTAGGTTTGTAGAATATTTCTCTATGGATACAACTCCTTTTATAGCATGAATTGGAAGGATCATGTGTTCTTGTGGACCGACTAGTATCAGGAAAATTTTGATTACCTGAAGAAGAAGAAGTTGGATTTTTCCATAGTCCATTGTTTTTCAGCATAGGGAGTTTAGTTTGAGGATTTGTGTGACAATTTGTGTCTTGGCATAGGCTATGTTCTAATGCATCGTATATTAGTTATTTCTTATGGTTTTGGGTAGTTACATTCACATGATCATATCTATGGAACCCACGATCTTGAGTAGGTAGTAGTGGTGTTCTCATTGAATTTTTGGATACATTACCTCATTAGTGAACGTTTTGTGATTTTTACTTACCATAAGATATTAACGTATGTATTCTCATAGTGTGACATGAACTTGATCCAGTGTTGGCTGATGGAATTCTGGAAGGATTATGAATTTGAGATTTTTTATACGCTAAGAAAGGGTAATGTTGTAGATGATGCATCTAGTAAGATGTCACATAGTGATGTCATGCATGAATATGTAAATTCATAGAGTTTGAAGGAAGAACTACCTATGATACATCTTGATATGGGAGAGGTTGGAGGTAGAGGTTTTCTTTTCCATATGACAGTGCATTCATATTTGGTAAAATAGGTAGAGGAGTCTCATCTAGGGGATTATGAGGTGGAGGTCTAGAGAGATCAAGTTGTCTTTTTCAATAACCTTGATGGTTGGTCTGAGGATAGACATCACCGAGTATTGTTTCAAGAAAGGATTTCCAATCCTTTAGAGATGGGTGAGATGGTTCTTATAAAGATTCATAGTTCTCCATTGGTGGTACATCCCAGTATGAAAAATATGTACTTATCCTTGAGAGGTCAGTTTTGGTGTCCTAGGATTAAGCATGTTGTTTCAGAGTTTTTTTCTCGATGTTTTTTCTTCCAGAAGGTTAATGTCGAACATCATGTTCCTAGTGGTTTACTCTAGCCATTAGATATCCCCCAGTGGATGTGGCATGACATATCAATAGACATTGTTAACTATTTTATATATGATCAAAAATGTAACTCCCCGACCCTAGTTACCTAGAGTCAGTGCATTGTTAAAAAACATTGGCATGATCACAAGAGATCATGTTTCGAAAGACTGATTAGTTTAGTAGCCTTGGATGCACTATATACATACATAAGTTTTACATTACAACATGAAATGAAAAAACAACAACATTGTGACCCCTTTGAACACACTCATATCCCTTAGCCTATTCTTGTAGGTTAATCATAATACACTTTTCACATATTGGGAAAAATAATACATAAGATAGGGGTGATCTCATATGCTTAGTAAGGATAAAAATATAGTGGGAACTTTCATAAATAAATATGAAAATTTAAGCAAAATTATAAGAATAAAACAAAAGACATTTAAACTTAAACTTCAGCATAATCCAAAAAAGATAAATAAAATAATTCCATTTACTTATTCACATGGATATTCTACTAGTTGAATAATCACATGTAATATCAATAGATAATTTTATAATGATGGAATGCATAATGGCAGACATCATAACCACATAGTCAAGGCCTCCTTCCAAGACTACAAATAAGATTTTGTCAAGGCCTTATTCCAAGACACTAGTTTCTCTCATGAGACCGACTAATTCATCAAGGAGCTATAGCGAGGTCCACCCGTCACTTACAAAGTCCAATTCATTCCTCATATTAAAATTTTGAAATATAACATAAACATTCGTATTAAAACTAGCATACAAAATGTTAATACTTTAACCATAAACAATGAATGGTATAAAAATAACACATCCATGGTCAAATATATCACAAAACCTTCAATGAAATATAGAAGATTGTACCATAATAAATCAACATTAAACAAGTGTAAATTCCATCAAAGGATGTTGACATAGATGAATTGATACTATTTGAGAGAAATATCTCCTTCTATTTTGAAATCATTATAAATCTCAAAATTATAAAATAAAACATTTATTTTGAAAAATATTTTTATAATCTTGTAAGGGAATCTTCGATGGTTTTATAACGACGAAAAATAGCCGGAGCCACCGTATAAGTTAAAAAACATTCTTACCTTAATTCATCGAAAAGGTTATAAAGTACCTTATTTGAAAAAAGATAGAAAGATTCCTTTCAATTTTTTTTACAAAAAGTAAAAAATGGTATAATTAAATTTAACCCATATTATAGGAAATATTAAAAATGTTTTGAAATACATTTTTAAGAAACACGGATGTGGATGATAAAGAAGTCGCATTAGATACTTATGTGTAAACAATCTCAGGTAAATAAAGAGATCATAAAATTAACCCTTACCTTGTACTTTTCTTTAGTCGATGGTACATTTAAATTATATATAATAGTAAAATCATAGTTATTAAACTATAAAATAACCATATACATAAATATGATGAAATATATGAATTTCTTAATATTGTTTTGTTAATGATATTTCAGTAGTATCATCGTTTCGGGTGTTAACTGATTTATTTTCCTTTAGAAGTATTGTTACGTAAGTCATGTTTGTAATGAATAGAATTTATTTGATTAATATACATAATTATATTAAGTTCTTAAATATTATTTTAAATCATAAAATGAAAATTATTCGTGAATGGTTACGATGGGGAATAAATCTCATCGCGTTCATGGAGACGGTAATCCGTACGTACGCATGAGCGATAATATCACTCTATTGATGGTGAAATCATATGTAATTGGATGGTATATCTTATATAAAGAATAATTAACATGTTATATTTATTATTTACATAAATTATACTAATTATTATACCCATACAAATAATTAAGTGTTGAATAACTAACTACACCATGACGTGGAGACGGTAAGCCGTACGTACGAACGTATGGTGAATTTGTATTTCATAGGATGGATAGAATAATTAATATGGTTGTACCATATTTTTAATAAAATAATAGTATATATAAGGTAATGGATTTATTATTTTGTTATGGAAAAAATGAAGAAAGATAAAGTGGAAGATGAAAAAAACCTTGAAAAATGTGATGAAATTATTACCTCCTCTTCAGGTGCTTCCTTTTGAGTTGATCAAAAGGGATCCTCAGGTCAGATTTATGATCAAATTAAGGCCTATAGGATGAAATTAGGGTAGTTTGAAGGATATTTGAGAAGGTTTTGTCTGAGAAAAATTTCTTTTGAGGTGTGAGTTTGAGATAAGGGGAAGTACCTTTTTATAAGAGAGGTGAGATTCACTTTAGGAAAAGCTTTAAATATTAATTTATTATACAATCATATTAGGTTTATAATGGATTAAAAAGAATTTATTTCGTGGATAAGGTGAAGATGGGTCGAAATATCCTCAACCAATATGTTTTAGACAAGTTTATGTCACCATATTGACCTTATATTTTAGATTTAACTCTTAGTTAAATAGTTTAACTTCTACCATGTCTACTTGTATTATTATAATAAATAGTTAATAAACATACTATAAAAGACAACATAACCCCTAGTGGTTCATTATTGATATATATAACTTTATATAAGTCATTTTTATGAAACTTATATTGTTAGGAGTATTATATCATTTAATAATATATATATATATATTTAAACTCATTTATGTCAATTTTGACACTATTTGGTATTTTGTTTTTGTGAAAGTAATGAAAAGATTATCACTTAAAAAAATTATTTAATCAACCCTAAAATGTAATATTCACATATAAAATTAGTTTGTGTCATAAAAAATTTCAAATTATATTTAATATTTATAATATCATTTATTTGATTCTTTAATTAACAAGGAAAATACTGCATCATTATTATGTCATAGATAAATATATGCCTAGAAATTATTAATTAAATATTATGATGTAGGAAATATTTTTATCTCTCTAATTAATATTTATAGTTGAATAGATCAATTATATAACCCCATATAAAAATTTTTTTATTAAAAGATACACGCCTTTGTTATTTTTGTCTTTACTTTAGATTATTTAATATAAAATGTCATTATCACTCCCTAGTGGCTCCATGGGGTCCCAAAATCGACACAAGGATTCCGATGTTTAGGAATGTATCAACAAATAGGGTTAGGACATGTGTTAGGGTAATTTAATATTTTTATAATATTATTTTTACCCTTATTTACCAGATTTACCTTTTAACCATGGCAAATAAAATATTTACCGAAGTAAATTTTCATAATGCCCCAAAATAAAAGTTACCTATTTACAAATTTGTACCTCTTGATTCCAAATATGGAATCCATTTTTCCAAATTTAAAACAAAAAAGTTGCATAAATTATTTTAAAATTAATTTATGTGGTCGAAACCAAAAAGCGGGGTTTTAAGAAATAAAAACTATGAAAAGATTGAAATGTGTTTATATACAATTTAAAAGTGAAATTACATCCAATAAACTAAATTATATTAAATTATAAAAATATAATATAATGATACTTTTAAACCACTCAAATTTACAATTTAACACTATAAATTATTTCGATTAAAGAAGTTGTTTTTAATTTAAATTTAGTGTTTTTTTCTATTCATCAAAATATGAAAGTTATCAGAAAAGTACAAAAAATTCACCCTATGCTAATTTTGATATCACGAATCCAAAAATTTAAGTTCAAATTGAAAAATAAAATTTATAAAATTTCAAAAAGTGGGTATTACTATTCATAACTTCTTTTAAAATGACTATTTTGATGGGTCATGGTGTGCTTGAACTCAATGTTGCGTACATCACACACTATTGTATTATTCAAAGAGAAGCATACCATGGATGCTCGAGGTGTTAAATTCTTCCCTCATTAAATAAATTGTGTCCTTATAATTTTAAATTGTTCTTTGAAAATAAAAGGCTAATAAAATAGAAAATACCTTTGTGGAAAACATACATTGGAAATAGGGTTAACACAATTTAGTCTTAATAAGAGGGAAATGGAAATGAAAAAGTCACCACTAAATTAGGATTTGTAATCAGAGAACATTGGTGGAAATTATAATTAGAGGAAAATGTAAATATTTATAGGGAGTTATTGTGGTCATCAATCGAAAACAAGTGAATGGAAAATTGAGGGCCTCAAATCCATAAATCTATGATGATTTAAAATATCACTAATTCAACAAAACATAAGGTATTGGGATACTTTTTTTGGTTTTAATATCCTTTTCCTAATGTTTAAGAATTAATTTCTACATAGAATAAGAAAGAAAGAATACATGATAAGTAGAATTCCATCCTACCAAAAACTCATCTTTCACTCTAATAGATAATATGACTCAAAAATATTCTATTTATCCTAATCATATAGGGTTACAAAAAAATGAATTTATAATTCATCTATCAGACCATTTTAAAAAAACTAAATTATACAAAACAGTACATCACGTTGACTAGTGGTAGGTGATGCACCCTTGTTTCCCTTTAGTTGTGAGTTCAAGTCTCGCGGCTTTGCCAGACACGATAGGTTGTTGCCTGACCTCTAGGTTGTCATTTTTATAACAATCCAGAAATAATCTTAAGAAATATTTTACCTTTATACAATAGTATCCAATATCTAACTTAATACATTCTAACCTTTATAGTTATCCAAAATACTTCTATCCAAACTCTATCTAAAAGGTCTCTAAATTACAAAATCAATTTTCTGATTCCCCAAACAACATAAAGTTCCTCTTATTGTTACATACTGAAAATATGATTACCGTCATCATATTAAAGCCTTAATGAAAACAAAAATTACTTTAGTCCAATCCTTATATATATCACATTCTTCTTATAACCAGAATATGATCCATGAATCCAAAAACACAAATACATTAATTATTCCACTTCAACTGTAGTAATAACATAATCTTGTCCTTTATCCCATGGCCTTTTCTGAGGTATGTTTCCCCGACGCTTAGGAAATTTATTTTTATAATTCACCATTTTTCTTCAATTTTATCATTCAACATTGAAAACCTCTTTCTATCCCTTGAAATCACGAGCTTGGTGGCCTTTTTCTCCACACATGTAACAAACTTCCATTACTTTTAGGCATGTATTGGGGTGTTTCTTCCCACAATTTTCACATAATGGAAAATCATTATTTCACTCTTTTCCTTTATCTGCCTCTTACTCCACCATTATATTCTTCTCTTGCTTTACTTCAATGTCATAAGACTTACATAATTTCTTTTATGTATTGATAGCACATGAAACTATATCTTTGTACAATGAGAATGACTGTGAGAATAATGCTTGACGGAGAAATGGATTTAACCCATCAAATAATCAATCAATCTTACTTATTGGGTTATATATATAATATGTAGCATGAATTTCTACCCTTGTAAAATTATCCTCATACTTTGTGACATTATCATCCTCATTTTTCCGTGGACTCAAAAATTGTCTTTCCATATCCGCTCGACGATCATGAGGAATGTATTTTTCTATAAAGAGATATTTGAACTCCCTCAATTTTATATTTTATACTTAGTCATCCTATTGTGTGTTTTTAATTAATGACCACAATTGATTTTCATCTCCTGTGTGGCGATAAACTGCCATGACAAATCTTTCTCTTTCGCTACTCCCCAAAGCATGAAATATTTTTTCTAAGGAACTTATCCATTGCTCAGTTACAAATGGATTTTTAGTCCCATTTAATGTTGGTGGTTATTGCCTCATGAAGTGGTCTAACATTGAACCTCCATGTTGTGGATCAGGGTGCTCTATACTGGTAAGGTTATTATTCATAACCTTAGTGATTTGTCCCAGTATGGTCATAATCTATTTGGACCCAGTTGCATCACCAGCTATACTATAATTATCTTGAGTAGGAGGAAAATCCCTACAAGGATTATGTGAGTTGATACGGTTTCTATTCCTTCCACTAGGAACCATTTATAAACAATTTAATACACTAGATTAATTTATGAATCACAATACATAATTCCAAACTAGTAAAATTCCTAACATAAATTGACCAGTTTATGCATATAATCCATAATCAGAATAAATTTTTTATTTTAGGAAGTATTTACCCATAAATAATTCATAATGGTTTGTAAATAAAATGTTAATTATCTTAAGAATATCTCCTAGGAGTGTTGTAACCAAGAGTGAAGCAAGGCCTATTTCCATGTACCAGGATACCCTGGGTCAAGTCCAAAACTCCTTATCAGAGTTTTCACTCCTAGGTACATCTGTTCAGAGCCGCCTCTACCTGATCATATCCAGAAATGAATGTATTGCTTGGAAAACTCACAAAATATTTACATTAACAAAATTTTAGGAAGTTATTCTATACTAATCCTCAAAGTCTATCTTAGGGTAGTGTTCTCTAAATAGGGTTTTTCTAAATCTAGCTTCCAAGGTTTATACTAAACTTCCTCTAATACCAACTGTAATACCCCAACCTTAGTTACCCATATTCGGTACATTATTACATAACATTTTCAGGATCACAATAGTTCAAACCTCAAAAGACCGATTAGTTTAGTAGCCTTAGAAGTATTAGATACATACAAAAGTTTTACATTATAACATGAAATGGAAAAAAACAACATTGTGTCCCCATTGAACATGCTCATATCCCTTAGCATATTCCTACAAGTTAATCATAATATACTTCTTCCCATCCTGGATAAAATAAAACATAAGAAATGTGTGAGCTCAGATTCTTATTAAGGATAACAATATAGCAGAAACTTTCAAAAATAATCATAAACATTTAAGGCAATTCATAAGAATAAAACAAAAGCCTTTAAAACTTAAACTGTAGAATAATATGAAAAAGATAAATCAAATAATTCCATTTACTTATTCACATGTATATTATACTAGTCAAATAATCACATGTAATATCAATATCTAATTTCATAATTATGGAATGCCTAATGCCGGACATCATAACCACATAGTCAAGGCCTCATGACAAGACTAAAAATAATATTTTTTTCAAGAACTTGTGCCAAGACACTAGTTTTTCTCATGAGACCTACCGATGCATCGAGTAGCTATAGGGGGATCCACCCGCCATTTACTAAGTCTAATGCATTCCTCATATGAAAAGGTTGAAACATAACATAAACATTCGTATTAAAACTAGCATAAGAAATGTTAATACTTTAACCATAAACCATGAATGGTATAAAAATAACACATACACAGTCAAACATATCACAAAAACTTCAATGAAATATAGAAGATTGTATCCTAATAAATCAACTTCAAACAAGTTTAAAATCCATCAAAGGATGTTGACATAGATGAAATCAAAACAATTTGAGAGAAATATCTCTTTCTATTTTGAAATCATTTAAAAGTAACATAATTATAAAAGAAAACATTTATTTTGAAAATATTCTTATAAGCTTATAAGGGAATCTTTTAAGGTGTTATAATGATGAAAAATAGCCACACTCTCCGTATAAGTTAAAAAATATTCTTACCTTAATTCGCCAAAAAGGTCATAAAATACCTTGTTTGGAAAATGACAGAATGATTACTTTCAAAACAATTTATAAAAAGTAAAAAAATGGTTTAAATGACTTCAAACCATATTATAGGAAATATTAAAATTTTATTGAAATTCATTTTTAGTAAACACAAATGTGGATGATAAAGAAATCCTAGTAGATACTTGCATATAAACAACCTCGGATAAATAAAGAGATTACCAAATTAATGATTACCTTGTACCTTTCCATGGTCAAGATTAAGTTAAAATACTATATAATAGTTAAATAATTTTTATTAAACTATAAAATAACCATATACATAAATATGATATCCTATATTATCTTCTACTATTGTTTTGTTAATGATATTTTAGTAGTATCATACTTTTTGGAGTTAACTGATTTGTTTTCCTTTATATGTTTTGTTATGTAAGTCATGTTTGTTATGGATAGGATGTATTTAATTCATATACATAATTATATTAAGTTCTTAAACATTATTTTAAATCATAAAATGAAAATTATTCTTGAATGGTTACGATGAGGAATGAATCTCATCGCGTTCGTGGAGACGGTAATCCGTATGTATGCATGAGCGACAATATAACTCTATTGATGGTGAAATAATATGTAATTAGATGGTATATCATATATAAATAATAATTAAGAAGTTAAATTTATTATTTACATCAATTATAATCATTATTATATCCATCTAAATAATGAAGCGATGAATAACAAACTACACCAAGACGTGGAGACGGTAAGCCGTATGTACGCACGTATGGTGACTTTGTCATTCATAGGATGGATAGAATAATGAATATGGTTGTAACATATTTATAATAAAATATAATTATGTATAAGGTATTGGAGTTATTATTTTGGTATAGAAACAACGAAGAAAGAGAATGGAAGAGGAAAAGAATTTTAAAAGAGGTGAAGAAATTATTACCTCTTCTTCGGGTGCTTCCTTTTGATTTGATCAAAAGGGATCCATAGGTTGGATTTTTGATCAATGTAAGGCCTATAAGTTTATGTTATTGTATTTGAGAGGATATTTTATCAGGGGTTGGCTGAGTCAAATGGCTTTGGAGGTGTGATTTTTAGTGAAGTGGAAGTTCCTTTTTATAAGAGAGGTGAGGGTCACTTTAGGAAAAGCTTGAAATAATAATTTATTATAAAATCATATTCAGTTTATAATGGATCCAAAAGGATTTATTTCGTGGATAAAATGGGGATGATTATAAATCTCCTCAACCAACTAGTTTTGGAAAATTTTATGTCACCACATTTACCTTATCCTTTAGATTTAACTCTTTGTAAAATAGTTTAACTTTTACCATGTATTCTTGTATTATTAAAATAAATGGTAAATAAAATTACTATAAAAAGCCAAGAAAACCCCTAGTGGTTCATTATTGACATATATAACCTTATCTAAGTCCTTTGGACGACCCTTACATTTTTAGGAATGTTATATCATTTAATAATATAGTATTTTTTTAAAAAACTCATTTATGTGAATTTTGAAACTATTTGGTATTTTGTTTTTGTGAAAGTCGTAACAATTTTATCACTTAAAACTAAATTTATTTAATAAATCCTAAAATTTCATATTAACCTAATTTTTTTGGATGGAATCAAAACTTTCAAATTATATTTATTTAATTATTTATAATATCATTTATTTAATTATTTCATTAATAAGGAAAATATTGCATCATTATTGTGTCATAAATAAATAAATGTCTAAATATTATAAATAAAATATCATGATTTAGGAAATATTTTTATCTTTCTAATGAATATTTATAGTCGAATTGATCAATTATATTACCCCATATAAAAATTTTTTTACTAAAAGATACATGCTTTTGTTATTTTTGTCTTTACTTTAGATTATTTAATATAAAATACCATTATCACTCCCAAGTGGCACCATGGGGTCCCAAAATATACCCAATGATGCCCATGGTCTTACATATATCATACAATAGGGTTAAGACACGTGTTGGGGTAATTTAATATTATTATTATATTATTTTTTACCATTATTTACTAAATTTACCTTTTAACCATGGTAAATAAAATATTTACCGAAGTAATTATCCATAATGTATAAAAATAAAAGTTAAATTTTTACACAATTTGGACCTTCCGATTTAAAATATGGAATCCATTTTTCCAAATTCAAATTACAGAAGTTTCAGAAGTTAATTTAAAATTAATTCCCGTTGTCGAAACCAAAAAGTGGGTTTTTTAGAAGTAAAAACTATCAAAATATTGACATGTGTTTATGTACAATTTAAATGTAAAATTACATCCAAAGAACTAAATTATATTAAATGATAAAAATATAATTTAATTATAATTTTAAACCACTAAAATTTATTATTTAACACTAATAATTATTTCGATTAAAAAAGTTTTTTTATTAAAATTTAGTGTTTTTCCCTATTCATCAAAATATGAAAGTTATTAGAAAAGTACCAAAAATTCACCCTAAGCTAATTTTGATATTCCGAATAAAAAAATGAAGTCCAAAATTGAAAAATAAAATTTATAAAATTTCAAAAAGTGGGTATTACTATTCATAACTGCTTTCAAAATGGCTTGTTTGATAGTTCGTGGTGTGCGTGAACTCAGGGTTGCATACATCACATGCTATTGTATTATTCAAAGAGAAGAGTACCATGGATTATTGGGGTGTAAAAAAGGAGTCTATGATTATATATGGGTGATAGTGTATTTTTTGATAAAATCTTCGCACATTATAACAAATATAGAGTCGATCATAGTGAAGGATTTTTCGGGGAAGCATCTGAAGGAGGTGGTGTGAATCCTTGGAGTCCCGGGGATAATAATCTCTAATCAGTATCCTTGTTTTACCTAAAGGGTGTGCTTATTTATACCATATGTTTTTGGTTCACATATATTCCTTATCAATACTTTTTATCTGTAGACAGATGATCAAATAGAGTAGACCATCTCTAATCTTGAAGATATGTTGTGCTCTTGTGTCATGGATTTTAGAGTTCCATGGGTGAGCCACATTCCTTTGGTTGATTTTTCATATAATAACAGTTTCCACTTCACCATTGGCATGTCATATTTTGAGCATTAGTACATCATAAAATTATATTCTCCATTGTGCATGATTGGGGTTATATAGAAAGCAATTCTATGGCCAGAACTAGTATAGAATATGACAGAGACGGTTCATGAAATTCATGAGAGAATGAAGGAAGCACCTGATTTCTTTAAATCCTATGCGAATCATAAGAGGATACATATGTAGTTAAAAATATGAGATCACATGTTCCTAAATGAGACTCCTCATCATGGGTACTGAAGTTTTGGTCATGTGAGTAAGCTTTATCCCTAGTCTGTTGGGCCATTCGAGTAGTTGTCTTGAGTTTTATCTATATCATATATAACTTCCCCCCATATATATGAGCTAGATACATGATGTTTTTCACATGTTGTAGCTCCATATTTATCTTCATGATGACTCTAATGTAATCTCAGGGGGTGAGATTGAGGTTATTGATGATGACACTGTCAAAGAGAAACCTATAGAGATCCATGACACCAGGTAGAGGGTATTGTGTGTGCATTCTATTCCCTTGGTTTGTGTATTGTGGAAGAATAGTGGAATAGAGGAGAGTAGTTGGGAACATGAGTCACAGATGCATTCTCACTACCCTAACATGTTTTTTGTTTATATATCTTATTGTACTATTTTTCTCTTGTAGATGTTGATATTTTTTGGTTTATGAGATTGTATTCTCTAGTTTCTTATTTTGGAGTTACTCTCATTTGAGAGGTATCTCCCATGGGAGAGTGTTTAGGTGATGGTTTTGGGTTTTGCATGGTTTTGATCTCATTTCCTATATGTGAGGTGGTTTAGCTTCTAATATGGATAGATATTTGAATAGTATCTTTCAATGTGGATATTTGGATGACCTCCTTTCATTTTACCTATGTTTTGGTTTTGGATTCTTGGGAATGATATTTTTTTGAAAGGTATCTAATGTTAGGGAAAATATCCATGTGGTACTACCCTTTTATATTTCTCAAGTATAGTGTATATTAGAAGAGGTTTAAATGTTTTCTGGAAGGGTTTGGATGAAAAATGATGGAATAAGGGAGATTACACGCCGTGTAATCCTTACACGCCATGTAAGTGAGGTTAATTACTTATAAATGGTTAGTTAATGATGTATAATTTATCAATGTTAAATTATAGAAAAGAGATTTGTTTTTTGGTGAAAATTTAACATTGAGGATTACATGACATGAAAGTGGATTATATGTTGTGTAAATTCATGATGTTGTACATATTTAAATGTTTCAGCAGATGAGGTTTCTCCAAATACTATGGATTCTCTTGTTCATAGCAACCATAGGAATTCCCCTTTTTAATTTTGAGATTCCTTCTTTAGGGATCCATTATTGGATTTCGTCATCGATCAGTGGTGATCTTTCATGATATGAGGTGCATTCCATCTTTATTTAATAGAGGTTTCTCACTGTTTGACCCCATTTCCTCTCGTATCTTCTCTATATTCTATAAAATTTGATCACCCATGTTTCTAATGGGGTTATCTTGATTTTTTTTGGTGAGAATTTTCCGTGGTGTCCCCAGATGGATGTTGTTCTTGTGAGAGAGGTTTTTTAGAGATCTATTGTGTTGGTCTATTCTCATGCGAAGACCGTTGACAACCTTTGACGTAGGTGATTTTTATCTTCTCTTTTATTTACATGAAATCATAAACTGATCATTATTTAACCCTTTGTATGAAAATGAAATTAATATAATAATTATTGAACTAGATTAATGTAACCGGTTATGATCAAATGTTTTTGATGTTGTTTATTTTTACCTTGATAATGGCTTATATATTGTTTTTATATATATTTTGATATCTATAATATACTTGTTATCTTGTTCTTATTCTTTGAGTAGCATGTTGAAATTGGTAAAGAATGTAAATCCAAAATTAATTGATAATTAATTGACTTAAGAATAAAGGGGAATGTTTAATGTATAATTTTGTTGATTTAATTTTATGATAATGGAATTGATACAATACACATGTTTAATTGTATTGATATTCAATATTTTTAATTGGAATTGATAAATAATGTGAAGAATATTAGTTATTATAGATAATAATTGATGCATGTTAAATTAGAATGGTACTTATCTAGGTTTGTTGAAATCGATATAAATGCTAAGAGATGTTTTGTCTTTGATATCTTGTTATAGCTTAATACCTTATGTTACTTGTAGTTGGAAACTATTAATAAATGAATCTAGTAATTCAAGATGGGTTAAGAAATGGATGTGTGATAAAGATAATTTCTTGTGTTGGTGATTCATTTCCCCATTTTATTTAGAAGTTTGAGTTCCTCATTTTGGAGATGTGAGAGACCGTTTTCATGAGAAGGATGGATGCCTAATTTTGAAGGCCTTATTGCCCTATTTCTTTCTTGTTTCTTCCTACAAAATTAGGATCTGATCTATATGCGATACTAATGTATGTGCCTAGTATGGAAGATCTTAGAGGCCTGTTGTGACATGGGGAAGGGAGGCCTAGATGTAATGAGTTCCAAATATGGATGATCATGGGATGTATGATGTGATGTCTAGGCATGCAGGCCATGGGTTATGTGGAAGTAGATGATGCATGAGATGGTAAGATAAATCAGTATGTGCATTTAGGTGTTGAGGATGGAACTGAAGGTGATGGAATGAGGTAAATCTAGGATTAGCCATTGATGATATGATGAGATATAGTATTCTCACTTTTGAATATGGTTAATGACTGTTGTCTAAGTTGGCTATTTTATCTATGTTCATTTCCTGACTACTGGAGGAAGCTAAAGGTTCTTTATTGCATGTTTCCTTTTTTGGGGGTAGCTTGGGATAGTTTTCCTAGAGTACCTATATATATTAAATAATGCTATTAATGAATTAAAAAAATCTTACCCCATTGGTTTGGTTGATTATGGAATGTAAATTCTTAAAAGACACTAATCTCGATAAAATAGTTCCTTGGTTTGGACTAATTCTCAGAGGGCAAGGAATTTACTATGATTTGAAATGATATA
This sequence comes from Viscum album, assembly GCA_963277665.1. NCBI lineage: Eukaryota > Viridiplantae > Streptophyta > Magnoliopsida > Santalales > Viscaceae > Viscum > Viscum album. The sequence goes on along the minus strand of OY728128.1, from coordinate 1,106,097,227 downwards.
TATGGTAATGTGGATTAATGTTTATGGTAAATTAATTTATAATCAATTAATTAGAAAAAAGTGAATTTATTAATGAAATATGTAATTAATGTAGTTATTTTAAATACTTATGTACTTATTAGATATATGATCTTAGAAATGGATGCTGAGAGTATATGAGAAATTAGATACATTATAGTATAAGACTAGATTATTCCCATAGTTTGGTTGTGAGATATATTATATAATGTATATTTTCTGTGATTTCATACACTACCCCGCCCAAGTATGTTTGGAAAACTGGCACCCAGTGGACTCTATTAGGGTGTTTTCCCCAACATCCCAGTAGTATTATGGATGGATGAATACCCCCTCGGGACCTTCTGTAACACCCCAATCTTCCATGGTACACTTCTCTTTGAATAATATAATATCATGCGTTGTACGCAACTCCGAGTTCTAACACACCATGTCCAATAAAACTAGCCATTATGAATAATAACACCCACTTCTTGGAAAATTAATAAATTATAATTTTTAAAATGTAATTCATTTTTGGATTGGGAATTTCAAAATTATCTTAGGGTGAATTTTTGGTATTTTTCTCAAAACTCTCTATTTTTGATGAATAGTGAAAAACACTTCGTTATTCGTTAAAACCGACTTTTTTATTTAAATAATAATTTATTTTATTTAAATTTACTTTAAGTCAAAATAGATACATAATACCTATATTATTTCAATTTTATTCGTTGGAGTCATTTTATAATAAGATTAGATGTATAAAATTTTATTGAACTTTTGAACGTATTTTACCCACCTTCTAGGCACGTTAGCAAATTTGCATAAAAGGTAATTTTGACACTTCTGTGAATTGAATTTCAAAAATCTAAGATACACAGTTGAGATCAGTAAGTAAAATTTGGTTCAATAGGATAAGAATATTTTTTGGTGAATAGTAACTATTGGATTTTATTTACCACGGTTAAAAGTAAATCGGGTAATTAAAGGTAAAAATGATATTATAATTACCCTAAAACATATCCTAATTCTACTAGATAAGTGTTTTTAGACCAAAATAAACCATATTAATAAAATATGATCCTCTTTGATCCACTTGGATTAGATTAGGACATTTATTATTATTTTATTTAAAGAGCAGTTAAAATTGTTAAATTCAAATTTTCATAACTAATTTTTTTTAATATTGGTTATACATAAGATAAATGAGACTAAAAATATTCATTAGAAATAAAAATATACTTCATACACAATTTAATTTAATTTATAATTTTTATACATTAAATAATTAAGTTTATTTATGACACAATGATGATGTAGTAATTACCTTATTAATGAAAGATTAAAATAATTGAAATTTTAAATATCTAAATAAATATAAATTGATACTTATGATGCATTAAACTAATTTTCTAGGTTAACATGACATGATAGGATTGATTTAATTTATTTGGATCAAAGTAATCAAGTTTTTTTGACTTTCACAAAAAACAAATACTAAATAGTGTCAAAATTGACACAAATGAGTTTTTTTAAAAAAAACTGTATTATTAATTAATATAATATTCCTAAAAATATAAGGTTCTGACAAAGGAATTAGATAAGGTTATATATTTCAATAATTAACCACTTTGGGTTCTCTTGGATTTTTATAGTTTGTTTATTAACCATTTATTATAATAATACAAGTATACATGGTAAAAGTTAAACTATTTAACTACTAGTTAAATATAAATGATAAGGTTAATATAGTGACCTAAAGCTATCTATAACTTATTAGTTGAAAGGTTTTAGACCCATACCCACCTTATCCTCGAAATAATTTTTTTTGGATCCATTATAAACTGAATATGATTGTATAATAAAATAATATTTCAATATTTTCCTAAAGTGACCCTCTCCTCTCTTGTAAAAGGGTACTTCCCCTTCTCTTAATTTCACACCATCAAAGCCATTTTTCTTGGCCAAACTCTTCTCAAATATCCTCCCAACTACTCTCAATTAAATCTAGAGTCCTTAATTTGATCAAAATCTAACCTATGGATCCCTTTTGATCAAATTAAAATGAAGCACCTGAAGAAGAGGTAATAATTTCATCACCCCTTTCAAACTTCATTTCTCCTTCCACTTCCTCTTTCTTTGTTGTTTCCATAACAAAATAATAACTCCAGTAAATTATATATACTATTATGTTATTATAAATATGGAACATCCATATTCATTATTCTATCCATCCTATGAATGATGAAGTCACCATATGTGCGTACGTACAGCTAACCATCTCCACGTCGTGGTGTAGTTTGTTATTCAACACTTCATTATTTGGATGGGTATAATAATGATGATAATTTATGTAAATAATAAATATAACATGTTAATGATTCTTTATATATGATATACCATCTAATTACATATTATTCCACCATCACTATAATGGTATTGTCGCTCGTGTGTATGTACATATCAACGTCTCCACGAACGCGATGAGATTCATTCCCCATCATAACTATTCAAGAATAATTTTCATTTTTTGATTAAAAATAATTTCTAAGAATATAATATCAATTTTGATATAAATAAAATAAATCATATCCATAAAAAATATGACTTACAAAACAAATAATATAAAGGAATACAAATCAGTTAACACTTGAAACAATGATACTACTGAAATATTATTAACAAAGCAACATTAGAAAACCATATATGATATCATATTTATGTATGTGGTTCTTTTGAAATTTTATAAAAATGATTTAAATATTATACAGGAGGTTAACATACACTCATCCTAGGGAATTTACAGGGTAAGGGTTAATTTTTCAATCTTTTTACTTATCAGAGGTTGTTTATATGTAAGTATATATTGGGACTTCTTTATCATCCACATCCGTGTTTAGTAAAAATTTATTTCCAAATTTTTTTACAATTTCCTATAATATGGGTGAAATTCATTTATAACCTTGTTTTACCTTCTATAAAATGTTTTAAAATTATATTTTCATCATTTTCCAAACAAGTTACTTTATGACCTTTTCATCAAATTAAGGTAAGAATGTCTTTTTTTAACTTATACGATGGGTGTGTCAATTTTCCACCGTTATAACATCTCCGAAGCTTTGCATATAATCTTATAATAATATTTTAAAAATAAATGTTTTCTTTTATAATTATATAAATTTTAAATTATTTCAAAATATAAATAGATATTTCTCTCAAATAGTTTTGATTTCATCTATGTCAACATCCTTTGATGGATTTTACACTTGTTTAAAGTTGATTTATTATGATAAAAATCTTCCATAATGTATTGATGTTTTTGTGATATGTTTGACTATGGATGTGTTATTTTTATACCATTTATGGTTTATGGTTAAAGTAATAACATTTTATATGTTTGTTTTAATATGAATGTTTATGTTATGTTTCAACTTTTTCTTATGAGGAATGAATTGGACATAGTAAGTGATGGGTGGAGCCCGCTATAGCTTCTCGATGCATCGGTATGTCTCATGAGACAAAGTAGTGTCTTGGAACAAGGCCTTAAAAAAATCTTATTTGTAGTCTTGGAAAGAGGCCTTGACTATGTGGTTAGGATGTCCAACATTATGCATTCCATCATTATGAAATTAGCAATTGATATTACATGTGATTATTCAACTAGTAGAATAACAATGTGAATAAGTAAATGGAATTATTTGACTTATATTTTCCATATTATATTGATGTTTAAGTTTAAAAGGCTTGTGTTTTATTCTTATACATTGCCTTAAATGTCTATTCTTATTTATGAAAGTTTCCACTATACTGTTATCCTTACAGAGCATCTGATCTCACCCCTTTCTTATGTTTTATTTTTCCCAGGATGTGAAGAAGTATGTTACGATTAAAATGCAGGAATAAGCTAATAGATATGAGTGTGTTCTAAGGGTATACAATGATGGTTTTTTTCTTTATTTCATGATGTAATGTTAAACTTATGTGTGTATCTAGTACTTCAAGGTTACTAAACTAATCGGTCTTTCGATACTTGATCTCTTGTGTTCATTCCAATGTTATGAAATAATTCACCGACTCTAGGTATCTAGGGTTAGGGCATTACAATTGGTTCATAGGAAGTTTAGTACAAACCTTGGAAACTAGATTCAGAAAAACTATGATTAGAGAAAAATATCCTAAGATAAACTTTTGAGGATTAGTATGGAAGAACTTCCTTGAATTTTGGTAATGTAGAGATTTTGTGAGTTTTCAAGAAATACAGCCTTGTCTATATATGAGTACGTAGAGGCAGCTTTGGCACATATGTGCCTAGGAGTGGAAACTCCGAAAAAGAGTTTCGGTCTTGACTCAGGGTATCCTAGTACATGACAATGGGCCTTACTTCACTCTTGGTTACGAAACTCTTGGGGAATATGATTATGATAATTCGCATTTTCTTTACAAACCATTATGAAGGATTTATGAGTAAATTATTCCTCAAATAAAACATTTTTTATGATAATGGATTATATGTATAAATTGTTCAATTTATGTTAAGTATTTTACTAGTTTAGAATTATGTATTTCAATTCATAAACTAATCTAGTGTATGCCATTGTTTAGAAATGGCACATAGTGAAATGAATGGAAACTGTATCAACACACATTGTCCATGTATGTATTTCCTTGTTTCTTAAGATAATTATTGTCGATATTGTGATGAAACTGGTTTTGAACAACTTATAACCATACTGGGACAACTCACTCAGGTTATGAATAATAATCTTACCCGTATGGAGCACCCTGATCCACAACGCGAAGGATCAATGTTACACCACTTCACGAGGAAACAACCACCAATATTCAATGGGACTAAAAATCCATTTGTAACTGAGAAATGGATAAGTTCCTTAGAGAGAATAGTTCATGCTTTGGGGTGTATCAAAAGGGAAAAATTTGTCATGGAAGTTTATCACCACACATGAGATGCAGATCAATAGTTTTCATTAATTCAAAACAAAAAGTAGGATGAAGAAGTATTAAATATGGAATAGAGGGAGTTTAAAGATATTTATTTAGAAAAATACTTTCCTCGTGACCATCGCGCGGATATAGAAAGAAAATTTATGAGTTTGGGGAAAAATTATTATGAGAATGTTGCAAAGTATGAGGCTAAATTTACAAAGTTATCAAGGCATGCAGCAGATTATATATGTAACCCATGGAGTAATATTGATCAATTTCTTGATGGGTTAAAACCATTTCTCTATCAAACATTATTCTCACAATCCTTCTTGACATACGAAGATATAGTCTCATGTGCTATCAAGACCGAAAAGGAATTCTCTAAGTCTTACGACTTTAAAGCAAAGAAATAAAAGAAGAGATTTTGTAAACACTCTGGAAATAGAAATAAAGGGATGAAGGGAAAACTTGAATTTCCATCCTGTAGTAAATGTGGGAAGAAACATCCCAGTACTTGCCTGAAGGAAATGAGAGTTTTTACAAGTGTGGTGAAAAAGGCCATGAAGCTCGTGATTTACAGGGGAAAAAAGGCTATCAATGTTAAATGATACAATTTTAGAGAAATGGGGAATTATGCAAATGAATTTATTAAGTGCCAAGGAAACTTACCTCAGAAAAGGACAAGGGAGAAAGGTAAAGTTTATGCAATTACTACTACTGATGTTGAAGCTCTAAATGACATGGTGGAAGGTAATTTAATGGTTTCCTCCAATTTAGTAAATGATTTATTTGATTCTAGATCATCTTATTGTTTCATAACTTCCCAGTTTTTTAATAAAATTAGATATTTACAATTTAATTTATCAAGGGAGTTGTTAGTCAAAACTCATAACGTAAATATCATTGCAACAATGTTTTATGAATCGGTTCCCATTAGGGAATATAAACATGCTTTATCTGCTGATATCATCATCGTACCCATGATTTATTTTGATATAATCCTCGATATGAGTTGGCTTTCAGAACATGATGTGAAATTTTATTCTAAGAAGAAGGTGGATACAATTTTCGATGATGAAAAAGAGTACATTATCTTTAGATTAAAAATGTCACCATCTAATTCTTATCTAGATCCACCCTTAGTATATCTACTAAATTTAATTATTAGGGTGAAAGATAATAAAATAATTGTGGGTGAGGAAAGGAATGTTCAAATAGAGGATGTACCTATTGTGCAAGAATACGTTGATGTGTTTCTAAAGGATTTACTTAGATATCCTCTATAATGAGAAATTTTGTTTTCCATTGATTTAATTCTTGGTTCAAGGCCCATATTGAGGACCCCTTATTGAATAACAACTGTGGAATTATTGGAAGTAAATAAACAACTAGTGTAATTAAGTAATAAAGTATTTATTCTCCCTAGTATTTCTCTATGAGGATCCCATGTTCTTTTTGTTAAGAAGAAAGATGGATCTATGAGGTTGTGCATTGACTATAGGGAGATCAATGCTATAACAATAAAGAACAATTATCCCCTACCACACATTGGTGATTTATTTTAACAACTTCATGGAGCACAATAGTTTTTAAAGATTGACCTTCGATCTGGATACCATCGGTTGTGCGTGAAAAAAAAGACATTCCAAAGACAGAATTTCAAACCAAGTATAGGCATTATGAGTTTACAGTAATGGATTTTGGGCTGACTAATGTACCCTCCATTTTCATGGATCTAATGAATTGATTTTCAAGGAATTTATTGATGACTTTATTGTGGTGTTTATTGAATATATCTTGGTATAATCCAAAAGCTACGAAGATCACGAAAATAACTTGCACACTATTCTAAATACTCTTAGAAGAAATGAATTATATGGGAAGTTTAGCAAGTGTGAATTCTGGCTTTAGGAGATTTCTTTTCTTGGCCATATTGTCTCTAAGGATGTAATCTATGTTGATCCTTCTATGAAAATAGAAATACAAGAATGTCCATGTAATGGCCCGGACCTCTCAGATCCATTACTTTGTGAAAATGTGGTGTTTGAGGTGTTCAGGGAGGTCAAGGTGAATTATCCCCAACACTTTTCCAATTATCCCTTTCAGTGAACAGTAGCATTGGTGACCCTCGGTGAACCGTTCCAATGGTAGACAGTTGTGAATAGTGTTCTAATGGTGAGGTTCATGAATAGTGTTCTATCGGCGAGGTTCGTGAATAGTGTTCTATTGGTGAGGTTCTAATGGTGAGGTTCATGAATAGTGTTCTAGTGGTGAGTTTCATGAACAATGTTCTAATGGTGAGGTTCATGAACATTGTTCTATCAGTGAGGTTCATGAACAATGTTCTATTGGCTAGGTTCTAGTGGTGAGGTTCATGAACAGTGTTTTTCCTTTTCCAAATTTTGAGTTCGTGAACAGTGTTTCCAACTTCCTACAGTTTCACCCCATTTGCATTTTCCTTTGACGTAAAATGAATTTAAAGCCTCATTTTAAGGACTCTAAGGCTGATTAAAAGTCCATAACTCCTATATTAATTATTCCTATGGCTCGGGATGTTTTTAATTTGTCAAAATGCGTTGTTTAATGCAATTTTCTTTTAATGGGAAATTAAGCGTATCTTAAACTGTTGACCCATTAAATATTTTAAAGGGAAGAGATTTATTCCTCCATATTTCTTTCTCCTTGTTCTTGGGTGTGAGATGCTTGAAAATCCCATTCCTTCTCATAGTAGTTGCACAGTCAAACTTTCCTCCTCGGATTGGTTCTGGTCTTTTTTAATGCAACCAAAAAGTATCGACCAATCTTCGATATAAGGTATGTGTTATCATTGTTCTTTTGGGGTTCATCCTCTTCTGTTTATCCTTTCCATAATTATAGCATGAAATCTCCATATTTCTAATAGAGTTTTCTTGGGTTTTTGTTGGTGCGGTCGTACCGTGTCATCCTCGGGTGGATGCAGTTGTTGCGAGAGGAGGATCGTGACCCGTTGTGTGGATAAAGAACATCAAGAACTGTTTGAGGTGGGGGATTCATTGCTTCTCTTTTCTTTTATATGAAACTTTATTGTTAGCATGTTTAATCTCAATGGATTATAATGGAATTGACATAATAAATATTTTAACTGGATAAATAAATTGATATCGGTTGTATGTTATAGCCTCTTGTTTTGATAGATAGTGTGATATCTAGGCTTGCTTCATATAGCTATTCGTTATTGATAGAAATTGGTAAAGAATGTAATCTAGAATTAATTGATAATTCTTTGGCTAAAGATAAAGAGGCATGTAAATGAATCTGGTTCTTGTTGTTGTAATTTTGATGTTAATCAAAATGGTGCAGTAGGCATGTTTAATTTATTTATGATAGCTTACTGTTTAGGTTTCCCGAATGTGGAACCTGTGTATAATAAATCGGTTAATTAAAAATGGATTATTTGTTTGATAATTCCTTGATGGGTTCTGAGTTATCCTCTTGTTTGTAAAAGGTCTAAGAGCCCAAATATTAAAATGTTAGTTTTCCTACTGCTTGTGTTGTGATGTGATCCAGGATGGGTGTTGTGATATGTGGGGGCATGGAGGCCTTTTGGTTGTGGAAATAGATGACGCCTAGAGTGGAAAGATGCATTGATTTATGCATTTGGGTGTTAGGGAGGACACTGGGGATGATGGAATGGGATGGATGTGATTGTTGGATGCTTGCTGATTTTGTTTAGTTGTTTATCTGCTTTACTTTTCCCCACTTCTCAAGGCAGATGGTCTTACTTTGTAAAGACCCGTAAATTTCAAGGAAATTTTTTTTTCTTAATTTTCTTTGGAATTTTACAAGAGCGCATTTTCTGACGGCACCTGATTCCGAGGCCCGGTGTGCCCAGAATCATTTTCCGAAGTTTGGCTCGGGTACGTTCAGTGAACGGACGAGCGGGTTTTTCTAAAATTTGAACCGGTGCCCAGAATCAAATTCTGAGGGCTCCGATGAAATCGCAGCGCCGGTATTCGCTTAGAAACGCCTCTTCCAGAGTTGCGTTTGCTCGGGTGTGGTTTTTAATTTTCGGGCTTAAAGTTAAGAAATAAAATAATTTTGCGACACCTTTATTTTATTTCACTTAAGCCACTTGGAAGCCACTTGAATCCACTTAAAGGCAGCTTGAACTGAGTTAAAGTGGATAGGATGCTATCCAGAAATATCCTACCCCCCTTGGTAGGATATTTGTGAGGTGGGGCCCGCACGAGCCCCGCCGTTTCTTTCCGCTAAGAAACGCACCCGCGAAAACCCGTCTTAATGAAAGTCAACTGACGCATTTCTTAAAATCTTAACAGACCATTTAATTGGGCGGTTTATTTCGTGAATTAAATGGGTTGTTTCTTTCGTTGAATTAATTCAACGAATTGATGGATTGTTTCTTAACCAGTTTTCAAATTCATTGGCGTAATAATAAAATAAGGGCAACGCTCGACCTCTGGTTACTTGCGCTTTGAGAAGATTTGAGAGGATCCTTGTTTCTTCTTCTCCCTTGCGAAGAATGCGAAGAACGTGAAGAACGCGAAGAACGCCGAACCCGGAAATCGACGACGCTTCCGTCCGAGACGTTCCTCCCCGCTCCGATCTCCGATCACCAACCCTTTGAGGTGAGTGATTTCGGATTTCCTCACAAGGTTCTTTCCTTTTAGTTTTAAACACAGATTTAATTATTGATAATTTAAATCTGTTGTTCTTGGTCCGTTGAGCTCGTCGACTCAACGCCCGATTCTGCGATGACGCGACTCCTCCCCGCGACGACGCGACGATCCCTCTCTTCCACGACGAGCTTTTCCGCGAAGAACGCCCGCGCGCGACGATCAGCGAGCTAGGGATTTTTTTTATGGGAATTACCCTTTTTTTATTTTTCCCGTTTATGAAACAATTTTATTTCTTCAAGAATTGTTTCGGATATGCGTTCATGTGTAGAAATTATTTTTTCCTCCCGTTGTTTATCTCTAACGCGGAGGGTGCGGGCCAACGAACACGACCCGACGACCCTCCGCCGTTCTTCGTTTTGTGCGGATTTGACGGGCGACGACGGAACGTGCCGCAACAGATGTTTGACGACCCCGCAGTAAAGAACGGAACCCGGGAGGAACAACGGCGCAGACAGGAAGGAAAACGGGCCACCGGAGCGACTCCGGCGACCCGCGGAAGCCGGTGGCGGCGCGGGGCGCCGGCGCGGCGGTGCCGGTGGCCGGAGGCGGCGGCACCCCGCGGGTGTCCAGCGCGACACCCCGCGGGTGCCGCGGGTGTCCAGGGCGGCACCCCGCGGGTGTCCAGGGCGGCACCCCGCCGGTGTCGCGGGGTTGTCACGCGGCGCGTCCGGCTGTCTGGCCGACACCCCGCGGGTGCCGCGGGGGTGTCACGCGTGGCGGCGGCTTTCCCCCGCGTCGGCCGCTCGGCCGAGCCGAGCCGGACCAGCCCTGTCCGGGTCGGGCCGGGCCAACCGGGTCGGACCCGACCCGGTTCGGGCCAACCAGGGGGGGGGGGTCGGGCCGAGTTGGCCCGGGCCCGGACCCCCCGTCTTCGGACGACTTTCATTTAAACGCCCGTAACTTGAGCTACGGGCCTCCAAACGACTCGCCGTCAGTGGCAACACAATCCTTGGAGCGAGTCGGTCGTTTCAGTTTATCACACTCAAAGTTTCGGAATATTTTGGGTTTGGCCGGGTTGGTTCGTACACGAAACCAACCGGGCCCTCGGAGCGGAAATGCTCATATCTTGAGCTACGAATGTCCGATTCATGTGCCGTCAGCTTTGTTGAATTCCTCTAAGTGAGACGGATCTTTTGGCTTACTCCGCCCGAGGTTTGGACGCAGGTGGAGTACGGTCGGGTTGGTTTTGCCTCAAAAACCAACCGAGACCCTGGGACGAAAAAGCCAATAACTCTCAGTCCGGGCGTCCGATTGACGCGCCGTCTGCGACGTTGAGTTCCTATTGACGATACGGAACTTTTGGATACATCAACTTCGGACTTTGTCTCAGTTGATGTATCAGCCTCTCGGCTCGTGGAGCGGACCCTCCCGAACGAGCTTGCTGTGTGCGGGAACCCTAGTGCTGGCTGCGACTGCTACTTCGACAGCGACGACTGTGCAGAGATCCTCCGGGGACTCCGACGACGACCGTGCAGAGATCCTCAGTGGACTGCGGCGACGACCGTGCAGAGATCCTCAGTGGACTACGGCGACGACTGTGCAGAGATCCTCAGTGGACTGCGACGACTACTGCACTCAGCGATCCTACGTGGATCAGTGCTACCGATCCTGTGTGGGTCAGCGCTCAGCGGTTCTGTGTGAGCCAGCGCCAACAGGTCCTGCGTGGGCCCGATCCTGTGTGGGTCCGATCCTGTGTGGGTCACTGCGGGGTTAGTACCTATCGATCCTTCGTGGGTCTGACGATTTAGATGGTTCAGTGATCATCTTTATCGTTATCCGAAGAAGTATACCTGTGTGAGCTGAATCTTGTGTTTCTCTCCTTAGTGGATTGTGTTGAGCTATCCTGTGTGGGTTTACTGTTTACTCTCCTTTGTGGTTTGTGTTGAGTTATCCTGTGTGGGTATACGTTTTGCTTTCCTTTGTGGACTGGGTTGTGCTTGGGCTCGGGCGTTGGAGCCGAACAGGAATTGATTACTTAGGTATATGTATGGGCATATACCTAAGACGTGTCAGATATTACTTCGTGATTGTATCTTTCCTTTGTGGATTATCCTTTGTGGATTTTGGGAGACCTTCGGGGGTCTCGGGGTCCCTACTGAGTAGCTTATACTCACCCCTGCACGGGCTTTGCCCGCACTACATTGTGTTGGTTGCAGACGACGGACAATGCTGACCGTGGTGGAGGCATGCGGAGCAGGACAGTACCTGGAGGTGGACCACTGGGCGGGACGTACTCGGAGCGGTCAGGTGGACCCGAGGAGTAGTGGAGGCTATCTGTACCCACCCTTCAGGTGGGACTTCCAGAGGACGGCTCGACGCTCCAGTTTTCCCTTTTCAGTTGCTGTTTTTCCTTTCAGTTGTACTTTACAGTTGGGCTTGTATTTCCGGCCCCTTTTACTTTCAACACAGCTTGTACAGTTTTTACTTAGTGTTTACTTTTCCGCTTGCTTACTCTGTGGTGCTTGTTTACTTTCCAAAGGCAATGCCTTCCCTTTTTGTTGGGATTTACGCCTTGGTGCTAGTCGTCAGCCCCTGGCCTATGGATGGCGGGCTTGGGGTAGTCACAGCACGGGCCCCGAGGACGGGTCGTGAAAAATTGGTATCAGAGCTGGTCGGTTCTACCGCAGACTCTGATCTTTATTCTATGTGAAGCAATAGTGTTTAGCGTATTGAGTGTGGTTATCAGTCCAGGGAGTCCAGTGTTGGTGCGGCGGACTACGTATCCATACACCAGGACCCTGACTTCTGATTTCCGACTTAATGCACGAAAACATTGATTGCATGTGTGTTTCATGTTTTCTTTGTGATTACTTGTGTCAGCTCACCAGGTATACTGTTCTGACCATGGTGCACTTGTTTCCTTTTCAGGATGGCACGGCGACAGCATCCAGCTAGGGTTCCTAGAGTAGTGCGCGATGACAGCCCGCCGAGTGATGAGGCCTCGGTACAGGGCCCGTTGACAGCAGAGGCACCGGCGGTACCTTTACCAGCCGAGCCCCCGATGCTTCCAGCACTGGCAGCTGACGATGCACGACGCCTCGGAGCTCTGCACGAGTTCTAGCGCCAGTGACCACCCAGGTTCCGTGGGAAGTCGGACCCCCAGGCAGCTGAGGACTGGCTGGAGGCGGTCATCCGAGTTTTCATGCTAGTGAGGACACCAGCAGACCTCGTGGTGATCCTCGCGGCGAGCCTACTGCATGCAGCAGCAGGACGATGGTGGAGCCTGATGCTCCAGGTACACGATGAGGCCACCCTCATCTGGACGGACTTCGAGGGTATCTTCCGCTCAGAGTTCGTCCCGGCCACCCTCCGTGCGGTGCGCATTCAGGAGCTTCTTCAGCTACAGCAGGGCAGCTTGACAGTCGCTCAGTACGCGGCGATGTTCACCGAACTTTCTCGGTACTCGACAGACATGGTACGGGACCCCTTCTTCCGGGCCCGGACCTTCGAGCAGGGTTTGAGACACGAGATCAGGGCATCAATGATCTCCCTCAGCATCCCGACCCAGGCAGGAGTACTGGAGCGAGCCCTCCTGATCGAGAGCTTCCTGGCTGAGTCCATAGCGAGACCTACCGTAGGGCGGCAGATAGCAGAGTCTTCGGCAGCTGGTAGCCGGCGGATGACTCAGGGTTCCAGGCGGACCAGACCTTCCGACAGGTGACCTCGGGACACTGGCTCAGCAGTGCAGGGTACCCAGCCCGGAGCCAGTCTTCCGAGAGGCAGGTAGTGCTACGAGTGCGGCGGGCGGGGCCACATGGCTCGTGACTGCCCGACCCGTCGTACCGAGGGACAACAGACGGTGGAGGGACCACCCAGGCAGAGGCTGAGGGTCGACTGTGGTGGTCCGCAGGGAGGAGGCAGACGAGGCAGAGGAGCTGGCCGAGCAGCAGGTGGTGGGCGGCGCTTTGAGGCTCTGCCACCACCACCACCAGGAGGCCCGCCCCGACCACAGGGAGCTGGCGGGCAGAGACAGGCTCAGCTCTAGGCAGTGGAGGCCTACGACCACGGTGCACCAGAGATGATTCGAGGTATGATCTGTGTCTATTCCACCCTTGCTGCAGTTCTGATAGACACAAGAGCGAGTCACTCATTCATAGCCACTGCCCTTGTTCGGAGCTCAGAGATTCCGACAGAGCCGTTGGCTCGATCCTTACGGCTAGAGACTCCTACGGGAGCAGACTCGACGATTACGCACTGGTGCCGGCAGTGTGAGCTTACTCTAGGAGGCAAGAGCTTTGGCTGGGATCTTCTTGTAGCGGCGTCGAGGCCTTACGACGTCATCTTGGGTATGGATTGTCTATCTATGGTCCATGCTCAGATTGACTGCATTAGGCGCAAGGTGCGATGTGTGCGCATGGACGGGAGCAGGTTCACCTTCACCGGCGAGAAGGGAGCCTTAGAAGCACAGGATGGACTCACACAGAGGAGAGGTTAGCCCATCACTCATCAGTTGGCTAGCCTCATCCTGGGAGCAGTTGACGTGCGGAGTCCTAGTTTTCCTACAGTGGTGGATCAGTACACGGACGTCTTTCCCGACGACGTTCCAGGACTACCTCCTCGCAGAGAGGTAGACTTTTATATTGACATGTACACTAGGACAACCCCGATATCCACCCCAGCATATCGGATGGCCCCCGCTGAGCTTCGAGAGCTGCGGGTACAGTTGGAGGACTTGCAGGGCAAAGGGTTCATCTGACCCAGTGTTTCACCCTGGGCTTCCCCGATTTTGTTCGCCAAGAAGGCGGACGGGAGCTTGCGACTGTGTGTCGATTATCGTTTCCTGAACCAGGTGACAGTGAGGAACAAGTATCCGCTACCCAGGATTGATGACCTCTTCGACCAGCTCTAGGGAGCACGGTGGTTCTCGAAGATAGACCTCAGGTCAGGCTATCATCAGCTCAGAGTTCGAGATGAGGATGTGCAGAAGACGACCTTCAGGTGTCGATATGGCCACTATGAGTTCTTGGTTATGCCTTTCGGCGTGACCAACGCTCCAGCAGTGTTCATGAGCCTCATGAACAGGATCTTCCAGCCATACCTCGATCGATTTGTCGTAGTCTTCATCGACGACATTTTGGTGTACTCGACAACGGAGGAGGAGCACGCCTACCACCTGCGTGTTGTACTAGAAACACTCCGAGAGCACCAGCTTTATGGCAAGCTCTCGAAGTGTCAGTTCTGGATACGTGAGGTCCACTTCTTGGGGACGTCATTTCTGAGGCGGGAGTTGCAGTGGATCCCGCGAAGATTGAGGCAGTGCTAGCTTGGGAGCCACCCAAGAGCGTGACAGAGGTGTGGAGTTTCTTGGGCCTAGCCGGATACTATCGGAGATTTGTGTCAGACTTCTCCAGAGTTGCGGCCCCACTATCAGTGTTGACGAAGAAGGGGAAACCCTTCGTGTGGTCAGACAGATGTCAGCAGAGCTTCCAGGAGCTGAGGCAGAGGTTGACCAGCGCACCTATCTTGAGGTTTCCTGAGGAGGGAGTTGAATACGTGGTCTACTGCGATGCATCAGGGACCGGAATCGGGTGTGTCCTGATGCAGGAGAGGGACGTGATTGCCTACGGATCACGTCAGTTGAGGCCTCATGAGCAGAACTACGCTACCCATGACTTGGAGTTGGCAGCAGTGGTCTTCTCCCTGAAGACATGGCGGAACTATCTGATGGGCGAGCGCTTCACAGTCTTTTCTGACCACCAGAGTCTCAGGTACATATTCTCTCAGAAGGACCTGAACCTGAGACAGCGGCGATGGCTCGAGTTCCTCCAGGACTATGACTTTGAGATAGTCTATACTCCTGGGAAGGGGAACGTGGTGGCTGATGCCCTCAGCAGGAGGACGGGCATCCAGCTACTTGAGGAGGTGACAGAGCAGCTAGCCGCTTTGCAAATATCCTTCGTGGATAGAGACAGAGCAGCCTTCCTTCAGTCTCTCACAGTCTCTCCTCCACTTCTTCAGCGGGTCAGAGAGGCACAGCGTGGGGACGCTGACTGTGAGACACGGTGTGCACAGATATCCTCGGGACATGCACCTGATGGTTTCTCCCTTGGAGCAGAGCACGATGTCCTTTTCAGAGGTCGTACCTTGGTACCAGTCGCTTTACGAGAGGAGGTGCTGAGAGAGTTTCACACTTCTACTTTGGCGGTACATCCTAGAGTGGCGATGATGTACCAGGATCTCAGGCGACAGCACTGGTGGCCGGGCATGAAGAAGGTTGTGGAAGAGTTCGTTTCATGGTGCCTCACCTGCCAGCAGGTGAAGGCAGAGCATCAGGTACCAGCAGGTTTGGTACAGCCCTTGGAGGTCCCGGAGTGGAAGTGGGATGGGATATCTATGGAGTTCGTGACTGGACTTCCACGCACTTCCAGAGGTCACGATTCCATTTGGGTGATTGTTGACCGACTCACCAAGTCGGCACACTTCTTACCCATCCGAGAGCAGGGCTCAGTGGAGAGCTTGGGGCGTCTCTACGTTCAGGAGATTGTATGACTTCACGGTGTGCCATCGACTATCGTCTCCGATCGGGACACTCGTTTTACTTCCCGGCTTTGGAAGGGGTTGCAGGAGGCGTTCGGGACGCGGCTGCGTCTGAGCACCGCCATTCACCCTCAGACAGATGGTTCAGACGGAGAGGACCATTCAGACTCTCCCGGACATGCTCTGCGCATGTGTCCTCAACTTTGGTCGCAGCTGGGAGGACCACCTACCCTTGGTGGAGTTCGCGTACAACAACAGCTACCACTCCACCATCGGGATGGCACCCTACGAGGCGTTGTACGGCAGGCCTTGCAGATCTCCTTTGTGTTGGACAGACCCTGGGGAGTCAGCACTTGTGGGACCAGAGATGGTCCAGGCCACGACAGAGAAGGTCCAGGTCATCCAGGAGCGGATGAGGACAGCTCAGAGCCGGCAGAAGTCATATGATGACAGGAGGTGGAGGCCACTAGAGTTCGAGGATGGCGACCACGTCTTCTTGCGGGTCTCACCTCGACGTGGTTTTGAGGAGATTTGGCCGAGGCGGCAAGTTGTCTCCACGCTTCATCGGACCCTTCCAGGTCCTCAGCAGGGTTGACGAGGTGGCTTATCGCCTGGCTCTGCCACCTCAGTTGCACCGGGTGCACGACGTCTTCCACGTATCCCAGCTGAGGAGATACGTGCACGACCCGACGCACATCATTGATTATGGGGAGCTAGATGTGGATGATGGGGCGACTTTTGTAGAGGTCCTTGTGGAGATAGAGGATCGACAGGAGCGGGTCCTACGTGGGCAATCGATCCCTCTTGTGCACATTAGATGGCAGCACGGGAACCTCCAGGATAGCACTTGGGAGCGGGAGGCTCAGATGCGTGCTCAGTACCCACATTTGTTTCCCTAGTTTTTGATGTATCTTTACGGGGACGTAAAGTCCTGAGGTGGGAGTAATGTAAAGACCCGTAAATTTAAAGGAAATTTTTTTTTCTTAATTTTCTTTGGAATTTTACAAGAGCGCAGTTTCTGACAGCACCTGATTCCGAGGTCCGGTGTGCCCGGAATCATTTTCCGAAGTTTGGCTCGGGTACGTTCAGTGAACGGACGAGCGGGTTTTTCTAACTTTTGAACCGGTGCTCGGAATCGAATTCTAAGGGCTCCGATGAAATTGCAGCGCCGGTATTCACTTAGAAACGCCTCTTCCGGAGTTGCTTTTGCTCGGGTGTGGTTTTTAATTTTCGGGCTTAAAGTTAAGAAATAAAATAATTTTGCGACAACTTTATTTTATTTCACTTAAGCCACTTGGAAGCCACTTGAAGCCCCTTAAAGGCGGCTTGAACTGAGTTGAAGCGGATAGGATGCTATCCAGAAATATCCTACCCCCCTTGGTAGGATATTTGTGAGGTGGGGCCCGCACGAGCCCCGCCGTTTCTTTCCGCTAAGAAACGCACCCACGAAAACCCGTTTTAATGAAAGTCAACTGACGCGTTTCTTAAAATCTTAACAGACCATTTAATTGGGCGGTTTATTTCATGAATTAAATGGGTTGTTTCTTTCGTTGAATTAATTCAACGAATTGATGGATCGTTTCTTAACCAGTTTTCAAATTCGTTGGCGTAATAATAAAATAAGGCCAACGCTCGACCTCTGGTTACTTGCGCTTTGAGAAGATTTGAGAGGATCCTTGTTTCTTCTTGTCCCTTGCAAAGAACGCGAAGAACGCGAAGAACTCAAAGAACGCCGAACCCGGAAATCGACGACGCTTCTGTCCGAGATGTTCCTCCCCGCTCCGATCTCCGATCACCGACCGTTTGTGGTGAGTGATTTCAAATTTCCTCACAAGGTTCTTTCCTTTTGGTTTTAAACACAGATTTAATTATTGATAATTTAAATCTATTGTTCTTGGTCCGTTGAGCTCGTCGACTCAACTCCCGATTCCGCGACGACGCGACGCCTCCCCGCGACGACGCGACGATCCCTCTCTTCCGCGACGAGCTTTTCCGCGAAGAACGCCCGCGCGCGACGATCAGCGAGGTAGGGATTTTTTTTATGGGAATTACCCTTTTTTTATTATTCCCGTTTATGAAACAATTTTATTTCTTCAAGAATTGTTTCAGATATGCGTTCATGTGTTGAACTTATTTTTTCCTCCCGTTGTTTATCTCTAACGCGGAGGGTGTGGGCCAACGAACACGGCCCGACGACCCTCCGCCGTTCTTCGTTTTGTGCAGATTTGACGGGCGACGACGGAATGTGCCGCAATGGATGTTTGACGATCCCGCAATAAAGAACGGAACCCGGGAGGAACAACGGCGTAGACGGGAAGGAAAACGGGCCACCGGAGCGACTCCGGCGACCCGCGGAAGCCGGTGGCGGCGGCACCCCGCGGGTGTCCAGTGCGACACCCCGCGGGTGCCGCGGGGTTGTCATGCGGCACCCCGCAGGTGTCCAGCGCGGCACCCCGCGGGTGTCCAGGGCGGCGCCCCGTGGGTGTCGCGGGGTTGTCACGCGGCGCGTCCGGCTGTCTGGCCGACACCCCGCGGGTGCCGCGGGGGTGTCACGCGTGGCGGCGGCTTTCCCCCGCATCGGCCGCTCGGCCGCTCGACCGAGCCGAGCCGGACCGGCCCTGTCCGGGCCGGGCCGGGCCAACCGGGTCGGACCCGACCCGGTTCGGGCCAACCAGGGGGGTCGGGTCGGGTCGGCCCAGGCCCGGACCCCCCGTCTTCGGATGACTTTCGTTCAAACGACCGTAACTTGAGCTACGGGCCTCCAAACGACTCGCCGTCAGCGGCAACACAATCCTTGGAGCGAGTCGGTTGTTTCGGTTTATCGCACTCAAAGTTTCGGAATATTTTGGGTTCGGCCGGGTCGGTTCGTACATGAACCCAACCGGGCCCTCGAAGCGGAAACGCTCATATCTTGAGCTACGGACGTCCGATTGACGTGCCGTCAGCTTTGTTGAATTCCTCTAAGTGAGACGGATCTTTTGGCTTACTCCGCCCGAGGTTTGGACGTAGGTGGAGTACGGTCGGGTTGGTTTTGCCTTAAAAACCAACCGGGCCCCTGGGACGAAAAAGCCAATAACTCTCAGACCGGGCGTCCGATTGACGCGCCGTCTGCGACGTTGAGTTCCTGTTGACGATACGGAACTTTTGGATACATCAACTTCGGACATTGTGTCAGTTGATGTATCAGCCTCTCGGCTCGTGGAGCGGACCCTCCCGAACGAGCTTGCTGTGTGCGGGAACCCTAGTGCTGGCTGCGACTGCTACTTCGACAACGACGACTGTGCAGAGATCCTCCGGGGACTCCGACGACGACCGTGCAGAGATCCTCAGTGGACTGCGGCGATGACCGTGCAGAGATCCTCAGTGGACTGCGGCAACGACTGTGCAGAGATCCTCAGTGGACTGCGACGACTACTGCACTCAGCGATCCTACGTGGATCAGTGCTACCGATCCTGTGTGGGTCAGCGCTCAGCGGTTCTGTGTGAGCCAGCGCCTATAGGTCCTGCGTGGGCCCGATCCTGTGTGGGTCCGATCCTGTGTAGGTCACTGCGGGGTTAGTACCTATCGATCCTTCGTGGGTCCGACGATTTAGATGGTTCAGTGATCATCTTTATCGTCATCCGAAGAAGTATACCTGTGTGAGCTGAATCTTGTGTTTCTCTCCTTAGTGGATTGTGTTGAGCTATCCTATGTGGGTTTACTGTTTACTCTCCGTTGTGGTTTGTGTTGAGTTATCCTGTGTGGGTATACGTTTTTCTTTCCTGTGTGGACTGGGTTGTGCTTGGGCTCGGGCGTTGGAGCCGAACGAGAATTGATGACTTAGGTATATGTATGGGCATATACCTAAGCTGTGTCAGATATTACTTCGTGATTGTATCTTTACTTTTTGGATTATCCTTTGTGGATTTCGGGAGACCTTCGGGGGTCTCGGGGTCCCTACTGAGTAGCTTATACTCACCCCTGCACGGGCTTTGCCCGCACTACGTTGTGTTGGTTGCAGACGACGGACAGCGCTGACCGTGGTGGAGGCGTGCGGAGCAGGACAATACCTGGAGGTGGACCACTGGGCGGGACGTACTCGGAGCGGTCAGGTGGACCCGAGGAGCAGTGGAGGCTATCTGTACCCACCCTTCAGGTGGGACTTCCAGAGGACGGATCGACGCTGCAGTTTTCCCTTTTCAGTTGCTGTTTTTCCTTTCAGTTGTACTTTACAGTTGGTCTTGTATTTCCGGCCCCTTTTACTTTCAGCACAGCTTGTACAGTTTTTACTTAGTGTTTACTTTTCCGCTTGTTTACTCTGTGGTTCTTGTTTAATTTCCAAAGGCAATTCCTTCCCATTTTGTTGGGATTTACTCCTTGGTGCTAGTCGCCAGCCCCTGGCCTATGGAAGGCGGGCTTGGGGTAGTCACAGCACGGGCCCCGAGGACGGGTCGTGACATACTTACCCTTCTTCAGAAAGAGGCGAAGACACGTGGGGTATGCCACATGATTTTCGTGTTTAGCTTCTCAAGGGAGGATGAGTATATTCTCTTTCTATAAGAAGAAAAGACTCGATGGGTAGTACATCTACTCACCGTGTTGAGACCCCTTGTGTTTAGTAGCATAGAATGTTTTTCTAGAATACCTGGAAATGTGGGAATGTAATTCTATAATGAATAATTGATTAAATGGTGTTAACCTATGGGGTTGGAGTTTGCTGGAACGTAATGATGAGGTTGTGATTTTGAAGGAACAGTGGACTTTGGGTGTGATGCTAATGAAATTTAATGTGTAATTGTTCATGGTTAATTAATGTTTAAAGGATTAATTAACGTAAAGTGGAATTGATAAAAATGGAATGAAGTAATCTAATAAGGATCTTTAAATGGTTGTGTGCTTATAGGATACCTAGTCTTAGAAGTAACAGCCCAGAGTATGAGAGACGTTAGCCGCAGTTGTATCTAAGTCTAGGTTATGCCTATAGTGTGGTTGTGAGATATAGTATATCCTGTACTTTTTGTGTTTCTATATGCTACTCCACCCTGTCAGTAAGGGGAACTGACACCCCGGGGATTCGGAGCCCTGGGGGGGGGGGGGTGTTTTCCCCAACATTCTGGCGGGAGGATGGATGGATGACTGCTCCCTTTGGCCCCGATCTCTTCTCTTGGTAGTTACTTGTGCTGGTAGGAACATTGGTTAGTTTTACCCATATATGTTTGTAGTGGGATGTAATGACTTGTGGTTATTCACACACATATATTCTGGATATATTTTTCTATGGACTACTATAGGTGTAACGTGTATAGGCTGTGATGCTTGAGGATCCTTACTCAGTGTATGGGTTGTAATGGCTTGAGGTATAATACCCGACATATGATACACATTATACGAGCTATGGTGGCTCCCAAAATCTACCTGGTTACTTTGGTATGTGGGCGTTGTGGTTTTGTTTCATGAGGTGCATACTGTGGTGCTTCGCCCAGGTGTCTGCGAGAAAGCCTTTTTGGAGAGAGATTCTTAGGACGTACAACATTGGGGAAAAGCAGCAAACTAGTGGGGAAGTAGTAGTGGGGTACCCTTGTTATTCTTTATTATATGATATATTGTTGTAAGTGTTACTTTGTGAGAGTAGCCATGGTGAGGTTGGGAACTTAGTATACCCGTTTAACTGATGAGTTAGTTTCACTTGTTGTTCACTGTGCTTTATCTTGCTTTCTTTACTTTTGCAAGAGAGGCTTCGGGGAGGATCCTACTGAGTATACTGCTATAATCACCCTATGTATATATAAACTTTTTTTTAGGTCACTTGGAGTAGGTTGGAGATCAGGTTGGTTACTACTAGCTTGTGGTTGCAGGAGATGTTCGGGCTTGTGGTTGCTGCTGTTTTACATTCTTTTGTGTACTTTCAGTTTTCCCCTTCCAGTTGTAGTAATTTTTCATGACATTACAAATGTTCACTTTGGTTTTCTTTTATATTTCCACTCTGAGTTGGAGTTGGTTGGTGTCTATCTTATCTCTCTCTTCTGCATGTGTTCTCTTAGAGGGTAATACCTCCCATTTTTGTGTTCACTCTACCCTCGGTGATAGTCGCCAACCTGGGGCATACTGGAGGTGGGACTCAGGGGTCATTATCTCCCTTCTCACATTGCCTGCCCAGGAGGGGTACACTTTGTGGGGAGGGGGTTGTGACAGAGTGGTATCAGAGGGAAGGTTGAGGGATAGAATGGAGATTGGTGTTAGGAACAAGTAAGGTTGCATGGGTTGGTAGGGAAACGATGTAATTCATATTTAACATGTGATGTAAAAACAGGAGACTGGCTAAGACATAGGCGTTTAGGGCCCCCTATGATTTGATGTATGGACCTTTAAGTTTACAATGGCTACTAAACATGGTGATACTAGTTGCAGGGTAGAGACCTAGGATAGGATCATGTATCATTATTCTTTGTGCCTGTGTTTTAATGGGTAGACCTTGGGATAGGTTAAACTAAAATTAATGAAAGAAAACAATTAATTAATTGACACTGAGTCTTACATATTATAGGTTTAGGAACTCAAATAGTTTGTTATCTTATAGGTATGGATCCAGGTCGATGTCCTCATCAGGTTTGCGCATAAAATGTCTAGCAGGCTGTTCCAGTAGATCACCACAGGGTAGAGGTGACGATGACGACACTTGGAGGAAGACACTCCAAGAGTTTCAGCGCCAAAGTCTGCAGAAGTACAAGGGCTCCGTTTCAGATACAGTCATGGAAGACTGGTTATAGGAGGTTGAGTTCAGCTTCAGTTCGATCCGTGCTTAGAAGAAGCATTGTGTGTCCTTGGTTGTGACGATTCTACGTAGAGCAGCGAGGTAGTGGTGGTACTTGTTCCGTAGGGATCACTATAAGTCAACGATCTCATGGGAGGAGTTTCGAGACAAGTTTAGAGTCGAGTTTCTTTCTTCGACCGCGAAGTCATCTAGTTTCCAGGAGTTTCTTACCCTTCGATAGGGGAGATCCAGTGTGTGAGAGTTTGAGATCCATTTTAGGAACCTTTTACGATATGCTTCGGACCTGTTTCCAGATGAGGAGGCCAGGGCGAGGCATTTCGAGGGGGCTTTGCATCCAGATATCTAGTTCCAGGTCACCCCATTTATGATTAAGACATATCTTGAGGTGCTGGAGAGGGAATAGGCTGTCTAGAGGACTTTGACCAGGACCAGATCATCACGAGAGGGGAATCATCATGATTCCTCATGAAGTAGAGTTGTGGCCTGGGGTTCCCAGTTTTCAGGGCAGAAGAGTTTCGGTTCAGCCGAGGGTTGGCCCCAACCCTTCACATCTCATTTCTCCAGAGGCAGAAACTCTCAGGCCTATGCCAATGGATCGGGCACTTGTTTTTCTTATGGTGGTCATGGTCATCAGCAGCGGGAGTGCCCAACCTTTCAGAGCAGTCATCGTGCACCAGATGCTACACTCCAGGTTTTTCCATTGAGGCAGTTCTAGCCGAGGCAGCATCTATAGTAGGTTGCACCATCTTTAGATTAGTAGAGGGTAGATGGGGTAGGCAGAGGATATCCCAATGATGCTCCCCATCCTTAGAGATCAGAGCGCGACTGTGGTGGTGTTCATCATCAGGTTCAGAGAGGCCATGGAGGAGGTCATAGTCAACTTCATGCTCTAGCGTTTCAAGCTCTAGGTGAGCCATGCGTCATTTGAGGTACCCTTTTATTGTTTTCTACCTTGGTGTATTCCTTGTTTAATTTAGGAGAGACACACTCCTTCATATCACCTACCCCTGTCCATGCTTTGGGACTTGAGGTAGAGAGGCTTCTGGTGCCCTTGGCATTGACTACGCCAGTTGGAGGTCATGCTGACTTGTTTGAAGTATGTATAGACTGTGAGGTAGTGTTGGGGAAACACCGCTATTGGGGATATTTCCTATGTTTACAAATACAACCATATGATGTCATCCTCAGCATGGATTGGTTGTATTTGGTGTAGGCTATCATGGATTTCTTTAGGAAGAAGGTCATTTTCATTGGTGTAGATAGAGATCCAGTGGTGTTTGTTGGTGAGGGAGATCCTCAGATGGGTCATAGGTGCGTTCCATCCTTATCATCCATGATTGATGAGATGATGTTGAGTTTATCAGAGTTTCAGCCGTTGGTGTTTCCTAGTGTCATAGAGGAGTACCCTGATGTCTTTCCAGAAGAGGTTGTAACATTACCCCCTCAACGAGAGATCGAGTTTGGGATCGAGCTACAGCCAGAAGAGTCTCCTACCTCTATGTCTCTATATAGGATGACCCCTTCTGAGTTATGAGAGATATATATACATCTTGATGGTTTGTTACAGTTTGGTTTTTTTGGGCTAAGTGTGTCACTGTGGGGTGCACCCGTTTTGTTTGTGAAGAAGGCCGATGACAGTCTGCGGTTGTGTGTTGATTATTGTCGCTTAAACAAAGTGAAAATAAAGAATCGCTACCCTCTTTCGCCGATTGATGATTTATTTGATCAGCTGAAGGGTGCAAGTTGGTTCTCAAAGATCGACTTGCGGTCAAGATATCATCAGATGCATGTAAATGATGAGGATATTACGAAGACTGCTTTTCGTTGTCGTCATGGGCATTATGAGTTCATTGTAATGCCATTTGGAGTGAGGAATTCTCTAGCTGTATTCATCAGATTGATGAATTCTATGTTCTGTGAGTTCCTAGACAATTTTTTGGTAGTTTTCATCAATGAAATCCTTGTGTACTCCACATCCGAGGAGGAGCATGCAGAGCATCTACAAGCTATTTTGGTAGTTCTTCGTCAACATCAGCTATTTGGGAAATTGTCGAACTGTGAGTTTTGGGCTCGAGAAGTCCATTTCTTTGGGAATTTTGTGTCCCAATAGGGAGTAATCATTCTCCCCATTTTGTTGGGCCTTTCGAGGTGTTAGCTCATGTTAGAGATGTGGCGTATCGAGTAGCACTTCCCCCACATATGAGTCATATACATGATGTTTTCCATGTATCACAAATCCTTCATTATCTTCATGATAACCCTCACATCATAAATTGGGGAGAGATCGATGTTGATGATGATGTGATCTTTGAGGAGCGACCTGTGGAGATCCAAGACCGCAAGGAGAATGTGTTGCGTGAGAGTTTTATTCCCTTGGTTTGTGTCCAGTGGAGACATGGTGGCATGAAGGAGAGTACCTGGGAATGTGAGTCATAGATATGTGCTCAGTACCCAGATTTGTTTGATGTTTAACTCTTTTCATGTAACAATGTCTACTTTGTGGTTAGACCTTTCATGTTTTTATTATGAATTTCTTTTTTTGCTTTTGTGGCTTGCCATCTTTTGAGAGGTATCTCGATGGGTGGTTGTTCGAACCCATTTATTTTTCTTTAGGTGGGTTTTGAATTCTCGAGGATGAGAACGTTTTGAGAGGTATCTGATGTAATGACCCGGACCTATCCGGTCCATTACTTTGTGAAAATGTGGTGTTTGAGGTGTTCTGGGAGGTCAAGGTGACTTATCCCCAAAACTTTGACAATTTTCCCTTTTGGTGAACGGTAGCATCGGTGACCCTCGGTGAATAGTTCCAACGGTAGAAAGTTGTGAACAATGTTCTAACGGTGAGGTTCATGAACAATGTTCTATTGTTGAGGTTCATGAATAGTGTTATATCAGTGAGGTTCTGACTGTGAGGTTAATGAACAGTGTTCTAACGGTGAGGTTCATGAATAGTGTTCTAACGATGAGGTTCATGAACAGTGTTCTATCGGGGAGATTCATAAACAGTGTTCTATTGGTGAGGTTCTAATGGCGAGGTTCATGAACAATGTTTTTCCTTTGGCAAATTTTGAGTTTGTGAACAGTGTTTCCATCTTCCTATAGTTTCACCCATTTAGCATTTTCCTTTGATGTAAAATGCATTTAAAGCCTTGTTTTAAGGACTCTAAGGCCTATTCAAAGGCCGTAACTCCTATATTAATTATTCCTATGGATCGGGCTATTTTTACTTGGTAAAACCACATGGTTTAATGAGATCCACTTTTAATGGGAGATTAAGCATATTTTAAACCATCGCCCCGTTAAATCTTCTAAAGGGAAGGGATATCTTCTTCCCTATTTCTTTATCCTTATTATCGAGTGTGAGATTCTTGAACATCCAATTCCTTCTCATAGTAGTTGCTTAGTCAAACTTTCCTCCTTGGATTGGTTCTGCTATGTTTTGATGCAACCAAGCAGTATCGATCAATCTTTGATATAAGGTATGCGTTATTGCCGTTCTTTTGGGTTTTATCTTCTCCTATTTATCCTTTACATATAATATAATGAAATCTATATACTTCTAATATAGTTTTCTTGGGTTTTGGTTGGTGCAGTCATGCCGTGGCATCCTTAGGTGGATCCAGTTGTCGCAAGAGGAGGATCGTGACCCGTTGTGTGGATAAAGAACATGAAGAACTGTTTGAGGTAGGGGATTCATTGCTTCTCTTTTCTTTTACATGAAACTGTATTGTTAGCATGTTTAATCCCAATGTATGAAAATGGAATTGACATAATAAATATTTTAACCAGATAAATAAATTGACATCGATCATGTGTTATTGCGTCTTGTTTTTCTAGATAGTGTGATATCTATACTTCCTTCGTATAGCTATTTGATCTTGACAGAAATTGGTAAAGAACGTAAACCAGAATTAATTGATAATTGTTTGGAAAAAGATAAAGATGCATGTAAATTAATCTGGTTCTTCTTGTTGTAATTTTGATGTTAATCAAAATGGTTCAGTAAGCATGTTTAATTTATTTATGATAGATTACTGTTTAGGTTTCCCGAATATGGAACCTACGTATAATAAATCAGTTAATTAAAAACAGATTATTTGTTTGATAATTCCTTGATGGGTTCTGAGTTACCCTCTTGTTTGTAAAAGGTCCAAGAGCCCAATTGTTAAAATGTTTGTTTTCCTACTGCTTGTGTTGTGATATGATCCTGGATGGGTGTTGGGATATGTGGGGGCATGGACGCCTTTTGGTTGTGGCAGCAGATGATGCTTAGAGTGGCGAGATGCATCGGTTTATATAATTGGGTGTTGGGGAGGACACCAGGGATGATGGAATGGGATGGATGTGATTGTTTGATGCTTGATAATTTTGTTTGGTTGTTTATCTACTTTACTTTTACCCACTACTCAAGGCAGCTGGTCTTACTTACCCTTCTTCTGAAAGAGGTGAAGACACACGGGGTATTCCACGTGCTTTCTGTTTTTTATCTTCTTAAGGGAGGATTGGTATATGCTCTTGATATAAGAGGCAAAGACTCTATGGGAAGTACATCTACTCACCGTGTTGATCCCCCTTGTGTTTAGTAGCATAGAATGTTTTTCTAGAATTCTTGGGAATGTGGGAAAGTAATTATGTAATGAATAATTGAATAAATGGTGTTAACCCTTGGGGTTGGAGTTTGCTGGAACATAATGATGAGGTTGTAATTTTGATGGAACAGTGGACTTTGGGTGTGATGATAAATAAATTTAATGTGGAATTGTTCATGGTTAATTAATGTTTAAAGAATTAATTAACTTAAAGTGGAACTAATAAAAAGGGAATGAAGTAATCTAATAAATCTCTTTAAATGGTTGTGTGCTTATAGGATACCTAGTCTTAGAAGTAGCAGCCCGGAGTCTGAGACATGTTAGCCACAGTTGTTTCTAAGACTAGGTTATTCATATAGTGTGGTTGTGAGATATAGTATATCCTGTACTTTTTGTGTTTCTATATGCTACTCCACCCTGTCAGTAAGGGAAACTGACACCCTAGGTATTCCAAGCCCTGGGGGGGGGTGTTTTCCCCAACATTCCAGTGGAAGGATATATGGTTGGATACCCCCTTTGTCCCTACTCAAATATCTTGGTAGTTACTTGTGCTCGAAGGCACGTTGGTTAGTTTTCCCATATATGTGTGTAGAGGGATGTAATGGATTGTGGTTATTCACACACATATATTCTGGAAATAGTTTTCTATAGACTAATATAGGTGTAACGTGTATAGGTTGTGATGCTTGAGGATCCTTACTCAGTGTATGGGTTGTAATGGCTTGAGGTATAATACCCGATGTATGATACACATTATGCAAGTTGTGGTGGATTCTGAAAACTACCTGGTTACATTGGTGAGTGGATGTGGTGGTTTTGTTGCACGAGGTGTATACTATGGTGCTTCTCCTAGGTTTCTTCGGGAAATCCTTTTTGGAGAGAGATTCTTAGGACGTACGATGTTGGGGTAAAGCGGAAAACCAGTGGGAAAGTAGTAGCGAGGTACCCTTGATATTCTTTATTATATGATATATTCTTGTATGCGTTACTTGGTGAGAGTATCCATAGTGAGGCTGGGAACTTAGTATACCTATTTAGGTGATGAGTTAGTTTCACTTGTTGTTCACTGTGCTTTATCATTCTTTCTTTACTTTGGCACGAGAGGCTTCAGGGAGGATCCTACTAAGTATACTGCTATACTCACCCTATGTATATATAAACTGTTTTTCAGGTCAGTTGGAGCAGGTTTGAGATCTGGCTGGTTACTATGAGCTTGTGGTTGTAGGAGCTGTTCGCACTTGTGGTTGCTACTATTTTACTTTCTTTTGGGTACTTGCGGTTTTCCCCTTCCATTTGTAGTACTTTTTCATGACATTACAAATGTTCACTTGGGTTTTCTTTTATATTTCAGTTCTAAGTTGGAGTTGGTTGGTGTCTATCTTATCTCTCTCTTTCGCATGTGTTCTCTTAGAGGGTAATGCCTCCCATTTGTGTGTTTACTATACCCTTGGTGCTAGTCTCCAACCAGAGGCCTACTGGAGGCGGGACTTGGGAGTCATTATCTCCCTTCTCACATTACCGACCCAGGAGGGGTACACTTTTTGGGGAGGGGGTCGTGAAAGGCCAGCACCGACGAGTATAACTGAGGTACATATTTTTATTGGTTTAGCTGGTTATTATTAGTGTTTCGTCCAGAATTTTGCCCGATTGGATAACTCATTAACCAAACTCACACGTAAAGGGGTTAAATTTGTTTGAAAAAAAGAGTGTAAAGAATGTTTTGAATAACTGAAGAGAAGATTAGTCAATGATCTGATCTTGACTCTACCATCGGGGAATGATGGATTTGTTATTTATAGTGATGCTTCGAAGAAATGACCTAGTTGTGTCCTTATGCATAATGATAGAGTTATTGCCTATGCATCACGAAGGCTAAAAATTCATGAACAAAACTATACCACTCATGATCTTGAGTTAGCAGTTGTAATATTTTCTTTGAAGATATAGAGAAACTATATCTATGGTGAAAAATGTGATATATATACTGATCAAAAGATTTTGAAGTATATTTTCTCACAAAAAGAACTCAACATGAGAAAATGGAGATGGATCGAACTACTCAAGGGTTATTATTGCACTATACACTACCACCCGAGGAAGGAAAATAAGGTGGAAATTTTTTTTGTAGAAAGGATCATGGAGTTTTGAACAAGATGAGAGTTGAAAGGGATACTATTTTCATAGATCTATTAAAGATAGATATGGGAATAATCATGGAAGGTGAGACATCAATAATTTATCAAATGGTTGCCAAACCATATTTACTAGAATGGAAAAAAAGTCCCCAGACTGATGATGAGGAGTTTCAAAATAAAATTAAAGCCATGAATGATGGGAGATTGATCGGCTTTATATATGAAGATGAAATTTTGAAATTTGGGAAGATATTTTGAGTTCCCGATATACCTGATCTAAAAAGGGAATTGTTGGATGATGATCATAGCTCCAATTTCTCTATACAACCTGGTATCACTAAGATGTATAAAATATTTGAAGGAACATTTTTGGTGGGACAACGTGAAGAGGAAGATTTTTGATTATGTGTTAATATGTATGGTTTTTCAATAGGTGAAGGCTGGGAGACAATATCCTAGTGGAGTCATGCATCCTCTTCCAATACCTAAGTAGAAATGGGATGATATTATGATGGAATTTTCCATGGGGATAGCAAATAATTCTAGAAGGAATGATGCAATATGGGTCATTATTGATCGTCTTACCAAGTCCACACATTTTATTGCTATAAGAGAAGATTTAACACATGAACATTTAGAAATACTATATATTAATGAATTTTAAAGACTTCATGGAGTACCCCTATCGATTGTTCCTGATCGTGATCCCCATTTTACATCATGATTCTAGAAAAATATTCAGAAGGTCCTAGATACTGAACTTCATTCGAGCACTGCCTACCACCCTCAAACTGATGGAAAATCAGAACGAACTATTCAAACATTAGAAGAAATGTTGATATCTTGTTCACTATACTTTCAAGGTATATGGGATCAGTATTTACCTATGGTAGAATTTTACTATAACAATAGCTTCCATTCAAGTGTTCAGATGGCACCATATAAACCGTTATATGGAAAGAGATGTCACACACCAACTTATTCAGACGATGTTGGTGAAAGAAAACTCGTAGGCCCAGAACTTGTTGAGGAAAAAATGGAAAAGGTGAAGATTATCCAAACCCATATCAAAGCAGATCAAAGTAGGCAAAATATCTATGCCAGTAACGAAAGGAAGGATTTGGAATTTAAATTTGGATATCATGTTTTCTTGAAGGTATCTCCATGGAAGGGTGTTATACATTTCATTAATAAGGGTAAATTATGTCTTAGGTAAATCAGACCTTTCGATATTCTAGAACGAATTGGAGTTATAGCTTTCCGTTTGGAAATGCTTCTAAGTCTCTCTAATGTTCATGACGTGTTTAACATATCATTGTTGAGAAAATACATGCCTAACCCAATGCATGTACTCACCTATAAAGAAATATAACTAGAAACCAATCTATCTTATTGTGAAAAGACTATCAAGATTATTGATACAAGAGAACAAGTTTTGAGAAATCAGATGACTTGTCTGGTAAAAGTTCTATGTAGAAACCATAAGATGGAAGAGACAATGTGAGGACCGGAGGTACTTATGATGAAGAACTACCTGAATCATTTTAGGTAGTAGTATTATAGAAATTTTAGGATGAAATTATTTTAAGGAGGGAAGAATGTAACATCCCAAGCTTCCAAGGTACACTTCTCTTTGAATAACACAATAGCTTATATTGTATGCAACTTCGAGTTCTAGCACACCACGGCCAATCAAACTAGCCGCTATAAATAGTAATACCCACTTTTTGAAATTTTTTAAATTTTATTTTTTAAAATGGATTTCATTTTTTGATTTGGAATATCAAAATTATCTTAGGATGAATTTTTGGTATTTTTTTGGAAACATTCAATTTTTGATGAATAGTGAAAACACTCCGTTATTGTTTAAAACTGCCTTTTTATTTAAATAATTATTTATTTTATTTAAATTTGTTTTAAGTAAAAATTTATACATAATAACTATATTAGTTCAATTTAATTTATTGGAGTCATTTTGTAATAATATTAGATGTATAAAATTTTATTGAACTTTTTAACGTCTTCTACCCACCTTATAGGCACGTTAAAAAATTTCCATAAAATGTAAATTTACCACTTATGTGAATTGAATTTAAAAAATACGAGAGGCATAGTTGACATGAGTAAGTAAAATGAGGTTCAATAGGATAAAAATAAGTTTTTTGTGAATAATAACTTTTGGATTTTATTTACTATGGTTAAAAGTAAATATGGTAATTAAAAATAAAAATGATATTATAATTACCCTAAAACATGTATTAATTATATTGGATAAGTGTTTTTTGACCAAAATAATCCTTATTAATAAAATATTATCCTCTTTGATCAACTTGGATTAGATTATGACATTTATTATTATTTTATTTAAAGACGAGTTAAAAGTGTTAAATTCAAATTTTTATAGATAAACCATTTTTAATATAGGGTTATACATAAGATAAATTTGACTAAGAATATTCATTATAAAGATAAAAATATTTTCTACATAATGGTATTTTATTTATCAATTTTAGACATTAAATAATTAAATTAATTTATGACACAATGATGATGTAATAATTACCTTATTAATGAAAGATTAAAATAATTGATATTATTAATATCCGAATAAATTTTAGTTGAGAATTTTGATTCATTAAAATAATTTTATAGGTTAAAATTACATTTTAGTATTGATTTAATTTATTTGGTTTGAAGTAATCACGCTTTTCTGAATTTCACAAAAAACAAATACTAAATAGTATCAAAATTGACACAAATGATTTTTTAAAACAAATAATATATTATTAATTAATATAATATTACTAAAAATATTAGGTTCAGAAAAAATAATTATATAAGGTTATATATTTCAATAATTAACCACTTGGGGTTATTTTGGCTTTTTATAGTTTGTTTCATAACCATTTATTATAATAATACAAAAAATACATGGTAAAAGTTAAACTATTTAACTAAGAGTTAAATCTAAAATATAAGATTAATATCGAGACCTAAACCTATTTAAAACCTATTGGTTGAGATATTTTCTACCTATAGCCACCTTATCATCGAAATAAATATTTTTTGATCCATTATAAACCGAATATGATGGTATAATAAAATAATATTTCAATCTTTTCCTAAAGCGACCCTCACCTCTCTTATAAATGGGTACTTCCTCTTCCATTAATTTCACACTTCCAAAGTCATTTGGATTGTCCAACCTAGGCTAAAATATCCTCTCAACTACCCTCACTTCAATCTAGAGTCCTTAATTTGATCAGAATCCAACCTAAGGAGCCATTTTGATCAAATAAAAAGGAAGCACCCGGAGAAGAGGTACTAATTTAATCACCTCTCTCAAAGTTCTTTTCTTCTTCCACTTCCTATTTATTTGTTGTTTCCATACCAAAATAATAAATCCACTACCTTATAAATATTTTGAGGTTATTATAAATATGGTACAACCATATTAATTATTCTATCCATCATATGAATGATGAAGTCACCATACATGTGTAAGTATGACTTACCGTCTCCATGTCGTGGTGTTGTTTGTTATTCAACACTTCATTATTTGAATGTATATAATAATGAGTATAATTGATTTAAATAATAAATATAACATTTTAATGATTCTTTATATATGATATAACATAAATTACATACGATTCAACCATCAATAGGATGATATTGTCGATCACCCGTATGCACGGATTACCGTCTCCACGAACATGATGAGATTCATTCCCCATCATAAATATTCAAGAAAAATTTTTAGTTTATGATTAAAAATAATTTTTAGGAGCTTAATATAATTATGGATATGAATCAAATACATCTTATCCATAACAGACCTGACTTACATAACAAAACATATAAAGGAATACGAATCAGTTAACACCCGAAACAATGATACCACTAAAATATTATTAAAAAAGAAATACTGGAAGATCATATATGATATCATATTTATTTATGTGGTTCTTGTATAATTTAATAAAAATTATTTAACTATAATACAAGAGTTTAACTTACCCTTGACCAAGGAAAAGTACAGGGTAAGGGGTAATTTTACAATCTCTTTACTTATCTGAGGTTGTTTATATGTAAGTATCTTCTGGGACTTCTTTATCATCCACATATATTTTTTTTAAAAATGTATTTCAAATTTTTTTTACTATTTCCTAGAATATGGACTAAAGTCATTTATACCCTTTTTTACCTTCTATAAAATGTTTTGAAAGGAATCCTTCCGTCGTTTTCCAAACAATGTACTTTATGACCTTTTAGATAAATTAAGGTAAAAATGTCTTTTTTTAACTAATATGGAGGTTGAGACTATTTTCCGATGTTAAAATATCTTCTAAGATTTCCTTATAAGATTATAAGAATATTTTCAAAATAATTTTTTTCTTTTATATTTATGTTACTTTTAAATTTTTTCAAAATAGAAAGAGATATTTCTCTCAAATTGTTTTGATTTCATCTATGTCAACATACTTTGATGGATTTTACACTTTTTTGAAGTTGATTTATTATGATAAAAATCTTCATATTGTATTTATGGTTTTGTGATATGTTTGACTATGCATGTTTTATTTTTATACCATTAATGGTTTATGGTTAAAGTAACAATATTTTGTGTTCCAGTTTTAATATGAATGTTTATGTTTTGTTTCAACCTTTTCATATGAGGAATACATTGGACTTAGTAAGTGATAGGTGGAGATCTCTATAGATCCTCGATGAATCGGTAGGTCTCATGATACAAACTAGTGTCTTGGCACAAGGCCTTGAAAAAAATCTTATTTGTAATCTTGGAATGAATCCTTGACTATGTTGTTATGATGTATGACATTATGCATTCCATCATTATGAAATTAGCTATTGATATTACATGTGATTATTCGACTAGTATAATATCCTTGTGAATAAGTAAATGGAATTATTTTAATTATCTTTTCCATATTATAATGATGTTTAAGTTTAAAAGGCTTGTGTTTTATTCTTATACATTTCCTTAAATGTTTATGCTTATTTATGGAAGTTTCCGCTATATTGTTATCCTTACTGAGCATCTGAGCTCACCCATTTCTTATGTTTTATTTTTTCCAGGATGCAAAAAATTATATTTCAATTAACCTACAATAATAGGATAAGGGATATGAGTGTGTTCAAAGGTGGAATAATGATATTTTTTTTATTTATTTCATGATGTAATGTAAAACTTACGTGTGTATCTAGTACTTCAAGGCTACTAAACTAATCGGTCATTCAAGACTTGATCTTTTGGGATAATGCCAATGTTATGTAATCATGCACCGACTCTGGGTAACTAGGGTCGAGGTGTTACACCTTTTCTATTCTCTTGGTAGTTAATTGTGATGGTCTACACAAAAGTTAGTTTCCCAATATATATGTGTAGAGGGATTTGATGGATTTTGGTTCTTTTACACACATGTATCACTAGATATTGAATCCAAAGGATTATTATTGGTATGATGTGTATAGTTTGTGATGGATTGAGGTACTTACATGGTGTATGGGATATAATGGATTTAGGTGGAATACCTGATGTTTGATATACATCATGAAGACTATGGTGGATTTTGGGAACAACTTGGTTACTATATGTGGATATGGGATGGTGTGGTTATGTGATTCACAAGGTTCATGTGGTGGTACCTTTCCCAGGTGTTTTTAGTATGGATTACCTTTGGAGAGAGATGCTCAAGATGTGAAAAGTTGGGGAAGAGTAGAAAACCAGTGTGGAAGTTGGAGTAGTGTACCATTGATGTTTTATTATTATATTATATACTTTTTTATGTGCTACTTTTTGAGAGTTATCCATTTTGAGTATGGGAACATAGTTTACCTATTTAGGTGACGAGTTATTTTTAATGTTGTTCACTATGTTTTCGCATTAATTCATTAACTTTTTCATGAGAGGGTTAGGGATGATCCTATTTAGTATACTGTTATGATCAACATATCTATATAAATTATTTTTCAGGTCATCTAGAGCATGTTGGTGATCAAGGTAGATATTATTAGCTTAGGTTTTAGTGATATATTTTTGGGATTCATGGCCCACGGTGTCTTTACTATTTATGGGTACTTGTTGTTTTTCTTTCATTTGTTTAGTAATGTTTGAAATTTCATGTTTTCACTTGGGTATATATATATATATATATATATGTCTGAGTAGGTGTTGGTTTCTATATCCTACTTATATCTCTCTTCCGCAAATTTCTCTTATAGGGTAATGCATCCCATTCTCATGTTTACTATACCCTCACAACTAGTAACCAACCAGGGACCTACTGGAGGTGGGACTCAGGCAGCCACTATAGAATCCCGCCTTTTTATCACATAAATTTTCATTACATTCTATAAAACCGAGGATCTTTAAGGTTTAGTGTCTTGGAAACTAGGAAATTAATACATGAAACAAAAGAAACATTCTTCTTAAAAACATGAAAGTATTCTCCTTATTTTCATCCTAGGTTCATTACTGAATCTCAACCTGGGGACATACATCCAAATAAAGGGTGAGCAGAAGGCCCAGTAAGGGAAACAAGAGAAACATTTAACATGTGAACTTGAGATACATCAACTATGTCATGAAAAAGAACTTTAAGGCATGAGAAAGAAATCATGTGGAATATCATAATAAAAATAACATTTTTCATAACTTTAAGATGTGGCTACATCATTTAACATAGAAAATCATGAACATATCACCAAGGTCCATCCCCAAGGTGTCATTTGAAAATTACCAAGGTTATTCACCAAGATATCGTGAAAATTGTAATCTCTAGTGGTTACATCATTACACAATGCATTGGAGCGCTATCAGGGCGCACCCTAAATATAACTTTATTATAATTTTATCCACATATATCATCATTAAACATTTCATAAATAACCCATATAGCATAAAATAAATGGTTTTCATTTCATAATCATAACGTTTTAAAAACTGCTTTAAAGACGTGATCTTTACATCACTTTAAACCCACAGAAAGGGAAAACGGGTTTCATGTATGTAAATACCAGAATTTAAAATAGATAATTTTGATATATATGTGAATACCCCTTGATAAATAAGAGCTTTGAGTATTCACTTAATAACATAAAATAATTTTGAGAAAAAGAGAGAGGCATCTTGAGATGAAAATTCTGCAGCATAACGGCTACGTTACAGGGTTTTAGAAAACGTTGAAAAGAGAGGGGAAAAGGGTCACCCACTCATAAATGATCTATAAAAATAGTATAACGACAGAATATAAAGTATATGAGTCATGGTAATGAAATTTTAAGGACATACCATTTGAAATGAAAAACATGGAAGTAAGACAAAAATAAGATTTCTCTTATAAAAATTCAGCAGCCTAACGGCGTCACTTAAACATCAGTAAAAAGGAATTGACAAGATCAAATAGGGTCTCTCATAATATGATCATAAAAGATAACTATGATAGATATAGAGATAATACCCCAAAATAATAAAAAGGAACTTGAAAGACTTGACATGAAAGTAGAACTTGAAAAATGAGAAGGGTGAAAGAATCCCTTAAAAATTCGGCAGCCTAACGGTGCCACTTAAACATCCTTAAAACGAATTGATGAGAGAAATAGGGGGTATCTCATCATATGAACATGAAAAGGGAAGCAATATGAATATATAATAACATCCTCCAGCATAAGAACATAGAGGATAAAAGAAATGACATAAAAGAGATTACTTGAAAAGAAAGAGAGAGGTCGGATCCCTTACCTTAAAATGTAACTCTTAAAATTCAAAGGTTTGGACCTTGAGGGCTTGGGGGAACCTTGGGAAGACTACTTGGGAGGTAAGGAGACCAGAACTTCGTTGAGGATGGTTTTGGAGTCGAATGGATGAGAGGAGGGCTTGGTATTTATAGGGAATGTGAGGGGACAAGGCATTAATGGCCAAGGGACACCTCATTAGTGGTTTTGGAAAAACCATTAGCTTGCCCATGGTATTTGCCCATGGTATTGGACACTTGGGACACCTCATACCTTATATTACTATTCAAAAGTCGACCATATATATTACATAATTAATACATCATTTAATGATGTCATTAAACACCCGTAACTTAAAAACTGTATTTTCACTATTCATAAAAAATTCAACTTTCTCAGAAAAATACCAAAATTTCACCTTAACCAAATATCGATGCTCTGATTTCAAAAATGAACTCCATTTTATGAAAATAATTTTCTAAATATTTTTAATTTAATTTTTAAATAAATACACTATTCACCGAAAATTCATTTTTTTTCAGAAAAATCCCCAAAAATTACCTTAACATAATATCGATCCTCTGAGTTCAAAAATGAAATCCATTTTATAAAAATAATTTTCTAAATATTTTTAATTTAATTTTTAATTAAAAAACACTATTCACCTGAAAAAACTAATACTTGAATAATAATTTATGAAACCATTATTTAACCATTTTATTGAATCACATTACTTAATCAAGGTGCCTAGATTATATTAATACTTTCTTTAAGTGAGATTAATAATCCATTTGGACACATTACTAATCCTAATCATAAAATCACTATTCATAATTTACCATTAATCAAAATTTATGTTGATCTTATTAGACTCCAAATTTCATACTGAACATAATTGTAGAAGACCATTGTTCGAAAATCATTACACATTTTTAATTATTTAAGGTTTATATAAACATTTTTAAAAAATCCTTTTTCTAAAATTCATCAAAAATATGCATACTATATTTATCCGGTCATTTGAAAATTCATAAACTTCATCATAAGAAGAAATTGAAATTTTTATTTAAAACAAAGGATTACACAAGGCAGTTACGATCTCCTTACATAGCCTCTTATCACACCAGCATAGGACCTAAGTGTAAGGTGTGCTAAGGTTAGAGAATCCGAGGGAGGCTCAACCAACATCGCACGAGTAGTAATTTCTATCAGTTTGAATTTCTCGCGAAGGCGATTCTGTTCTAGCTTCACACGATGAAGTTTGGCTTGGGTTTGGTCCAGAGCAAAGCCCAGTGGTGCTACCTCTTTCCCAAGTTCGGTTAGATGGGCTTAGATTGGTCCAAGACAACTGGGTGAGGCCATCAAATCTTATTTCTATATTAATCAACCAAGATTACTTGTATTTAGAGACAATAATCAAAACGTTTAGTTTCCATCGGTCATATTGACCAATGGTCATATAACAGTCAAAATCCAATGGTCTTATTTTAATTATATTCATTTTGTCAAATGAAACAGTTTTGTTGAGTATAAAAATAAAATAAAACACAAAATTAGGAAACAAAATTTATTCAAAATTTCGGGTCGTTACAATCTTCCCCCCTTAAGAAATTGCGTCCTCGCAATTTTTAAAATTGGGTTTTGAAATTTTATTGAAAGTACCACATCGGAAAAGGAGTTAGTAAAACTATTACTTTAAAAGAAAGAAAGGGAAGTACAAAGGTCACCCGAGTTAACCCACACTAGGATTCCTTATAAGAAAACATGGACATGGAGGAGAAAACAAAGGGTCAAGTTCTGAGGGAGAGTGATAGAAAACATGATTAGGAGAAAGCTAACCACGAGTAAATCCCAAAATTATGATGTGTGTAAATGGTCTTTGATTACCTAGTAGGAAACGTAAACCAACAACATTTTTGTTTTATGTTCCTTTTAATAATTTTGAGGAATTCATTTACTACATAGAATAAAAACATAAGAAAATATACCTACCTTCAAGTAGAGTTTAATCCTTTAATAAGCCTCTACTAAAACTAATATTTTCTCCAAATGATGAGAATTAAAAAACACTTGGTCTCATAAAAAGCACAAGAGTCATCTTCTAGAGAATCACATAATCCACAAAAGATTATCTATCTATTTCTTCTATCTTTAAACATTATCCCAAAAACCGAAAGGGTAAGATAAAACAACTCTTCCAAAATAAAGAACCCCAGAGGAAGGGAAACTACTTCAAATATTCAAAGTTCTATGGTACTACCCAAAGTTCATCATAGACCATTCTGTAAATAACTGTCCTTAAAAATCCTCAAAATAAACCAAACTAATATTGAAACCCAAATACAAGAAGGATTTGATAACATAGTCTTCCAAGGTATACTTTATCATTCATCTCCAAAGAACATCAACCACTCCTAACATCTTATAACAAAAGTAACTAACATAAACATATTTACCCCAAGATAGGTTAATCATTTCCATAAGTAACCTAAATTACTATAATTCCACATTAAATTCATCGATTCTTCAAAATATAAGTCAACCTTACTCCTCAATGAAAATACCGTAGTAATCTATTTACCTAGATCATATAGGGTCCCCAAAATAGTGAACGTCTTCCAAAATAATAATCATCTTTTAATCTACTAATCATCTCTGTCATATTAATATGGAAATCATCCCATTTCCTATCACATTGGTTGTTGGGACATGTTCTTCCATTTCCCACCATTAACTAAGAAGAGAAAGTATAATTAGGGGCTTAAATACTTAGCCAATAATCATGAAAAGGAACTTAAAGTATATAAGGATAAATTGTAGAAGAAAAGTATACCATAACTTGTGATCCCCTAGGTTTTAAACTAGGTTATCCATGATCATATATTCTTATGTGAATCTTTATTTTATTTTATCTTTGTTCCTTTAATAATGGTTCATACTATGCTTATGAATTTACCAAAGCATATCCCCCAAGAGTGTCGTAACCAAGAGTGAAGCAAGACCTGTTGTCGTGTACCAGTTCCCATTTGAGTATAGCTCAAAGCGGTGTTTTTGGGTTTTACCCCTAAGTACATCTGTGCCAGAGCCACCTCTACCTGCTCGTATCCAGACAAGGATGTATTTGCTTGGCAACCCCTTACTCAATACTCACCAAAATACAAGGAAGATTTCATATATTTAAACTTTTCTATAGGGTTATTACTAAAGTTTCCATATCATAATTTCCACAAATAACTAAACCATCCTTTGATACCAACTATAGCATCCCGCCTTTTTATCACATAACGTTTCATTACATTCTTCAAAACCGAGGATCTTTAAGGTTTAGTGTCTTGGAAACCAGGAACTTAATACATGAAACAAAAAAAACATTCTTATTAAAAACTTTAAAGGCTTATCCTTATGTTCATCCTAGGTTCATTACTGCATCTCAACCTGGGTACATACATCAAAAGAAAGGTGAGAAGAAGGCCCAGTAAGGGAAACAGGAGAAACATTTAACATGTGAACTTGAGATACATCAATTATGTCACGAAACAGAACTTTAAGGCATGAGAAAGAAATCATGTGGCATATCATAATAAAAATAAATTTTTTTCATAACTTTAAGATGTGGCTACATCATTTAACATAGAAAATCATGAACATATCACCAAGTTCCATCCCCAAGGTGTCATTTGAAAATTACCAAGGTTATTCACCAAGATATTGTGAAAATTGTAATCTCTAGTGGTTACATCATTACCCAATGTATTGGAGCGCTATCAGGACGCACCCTTAAATATGCTGTTATTATAATGTGATCCACATATATCATCATAAAACATTTCATAAATAACTCATATAGCATAAAATAAATGGGTTTCATTTCATAATCATAACGTTTTAAAAACTGCTTTAAAGACGTGATCTTTACGTCACTTTAAACCCACGGAAAGGGAAAGCGGGTTTCATGTATGTAAATACCAGAATTTAAAATAAAGAATTTTGATATATATGTGAATACCCCTGTAGAAATAAGAGCTTTGAGTATTCACTTAATAACATAGAATAATTTTGAGAAAAAGAGAGAGGCATCTTGAGACGAAAATTCTGCAGCATAACGACTACGTTACAGGGTTTTAGAAAATGTTGAAAAGAGAGGGGACATGGGTCACACACTCATAAATGATCTATAAAAATAGTATAGGTACAGAATATAAAGTATATGAATCATGGTAATGAAATTTTAAGGACATACCATATGAAATGAAAAACATGGAAGTAAGACAAAAATAAGATTTCTCTTATAAAAATTCGGCAGCCTTACGACGTCACTTAAACTTCAGTAAAAATGAATTGACGAGATCAAATAGGGTATCTCATCATATGATCATAAAATATTAGTATGATAGATATAGATATCATACCCCAACATAATAAAAAGTAACTTGAAATACTTGACATGAAAGTAGAACTTGAAAAATGAGAAGGGTGAAAGAATCCCTTAAAAATTCAGCAGCCTAACGGTGCCACTTAAACATTCTTAAAAAGAATTGACGAGAGAAAGAGGGGGTATATCATCATTTGAACATGAAAATGGAATTAAAATTAATATATAATAACATACTCCAACATAAGAACATGGAGCATAAAAGAAATGACATAAAAGAGATTACTTGAAAAGAAAGAGAGAGGTCAGATCCCTTACCTTAAAATGTAACTCTTAAAACTCAAAGGTTTGGACCTTGAGGGCTTGGGGGAACCTTGGGATGAATCCTTGGGAGGTAAAGATACCAGAACTTCGTTTAGGATGGTTTTGGAGACTAATGGATGAGAGGAGGGCTTGGTATTTATAGGGAAAGTGAGGGGACAAGGCATTAATGGCCAAGGGACACCTCATTAGTGGTTTTGGCAAAACTATGGGCTTGCCCATGGTATTTTCCCATGGTATTGGATACTTGGGACACCTCATAACTCATATTACTATTCATAAGTCTACCATATAGGTTAAATACTTAATACATCATTTAATGATGTCATTAAACACCCGTAACTTAAAA
Source organism: Viscum album (assembly GCA_963277665.1). NCBI lineage: Eukaryota > Viridiplantae > Streptophyta > Magnoliopsida > Santalales > Viscaceae > Viscum > Viscum album. Next base: position 1,106,054,854 of record OY728128.1, on the reverse strand, counting down.
ACTGTATTTTCACTATTCATCAAAATTTCAACTTTCTCAGAAAAATCCCAAAATTTCACCTTAACCAAATATTGATGCTCTGATTTCAAAAATGAACTCCATTTTATAAAAATAATTTTCTAAATATTTTTAATTTAATTTATAAATAAATACACTATTCACCAAAAATTCATTTTTTTCAGAAAAATCCCCAAAAATTACATTAACATAATATCGATGCTGTGAGTTCAAAAATGAAATCCATTTTATAAAAATAATTTTGTTAATATTTTTAATTTAATTTTTAATTAAAAAACACTATTCACATGAAAAAACTAATACTTGAATAATAATTTATGAAACTATTATTTTACCATTTTAATGAATCACATTACTTAATCAAGGTGCCTAGATTATTTTAATACTTTTTTTAAGTGAGCTTACTAATACATTTGGACACATTACTAATCCTAATCATAAAATCACTATTCATAATTTACCATTCATCAAAATTTAAGTTAATCTTATTGGACTCCAAATTTCATACTGAACATAATTGTAGAAGACCACTTTTTGAAAATCATTACACATTTTTAATTATTTAAGGTTTACATAAACATTTTTAAAATATCCTTTTTCTAAAATTCATCAAAAATATGCATACTATATTTATCCGGTCATTTGAAAATTCATAAACTTCATCATAAGAAGAAATCAAAATTTTTATTTAAAACAAAGGATTACACAAGGCAGTTATGGTCTCCTTACATAGCCCCTTATCACACCAGCATAGGACCTAAGTGTAAGGTGTGCTAAGGTGAGAGAATCCGAGGGAGGCTCGGCCAACATCGCACGAGTAGTAATTTCTATCAGTTTGAACTTCTTGTGAAGGAGATTCCGTTTTAGCTTCACACAATGAAGTTCGGCTTGGGTTTGGTCCAGAGCAAAGCCCAATGGTGCTACCTCTTTCCCAAGTTCTGTTATATGGGCTTCGATCAGTCCAAGACTACTGGGTGAGGCCATCGAATCTTCTTTCTATATTAATCAACCAAGATTACTTGTATTTAGAGACAATAATCGAAATGTTTAGTTTCCGTCATATTGACCAATGGTCATATAACAGTCAAAATACAATGGTCTTATTTTAATTATACTCATTTTATCAAATGAAATAGTTTTGTTGAATATAAAAATAAAATAAAACACAAAATTAGGAAACAAAATTTATTCAAAATTTCGGGTCGTTACAGCCACCACCTCTATCTCTTCAATTTGGTATCTTTTTGAAGAGGGGTCCAGACAGTTTCATCCTATTCCCATTATTTTGTAGAATGGGATGATGTCACTATGGATTTTATGATATAATTATATAGGGAAACTCATAATAAAGATGTTGTATGGGTGTTCATTCATCAACTGATGATGGTATCCCAATTCTTTACAATCATAGAGACCATCAATATTGATGAGATGTATAGTATGTATAAGCATGAGATTGTTCAGTTTCATGGGGTTCCAAGGAGTATCATTTCAAATAGAGATCCTTGTTTCACATCATGCATCTAGTAGGTTATTTGGAAGGATTTAATATCACATGTTCTTTACATAACATCATATCATATTCATACTTATGGTCAATCTAGGTAAATTATTTAGGTTATAGAGTATATTGTATAAGACTATGTTTTGTATTTTAGTGGTTTATGGAAACATCACATAGAACTCATGTAGTTTTCATATAACAACATCTTCTATGAAATGACTATATTGGAACTATTCAAGGATTTTTGTGACAGATATTTCTATTCATATTGTTTTTGGTTAGAGTCATGTGAGTCAGTAGTTGTTGGGCCTAGTCTCATGATGAAGATTTATTAGTAGGTTCAGCTGATCTGGAGGAAATTAGTGGCTGCAAAGAGAGGGAAAAAATCATACGATGACTATCAGAGATTAATTATGGAGTTTGGGGTTATTCATCATGTTTATATTACCATGTCACCTAGTTTTGGGAAAACCATATTAGAAAATAGGGAAATCTTGCACTATGGTTTTTCGGGCAATTTGAGATTGTGGATTGTGTCAGACCTATGGCATAACTGTTAGCACATCCATAGTGGTATAGTTCCATAGATAATGAGATTCACATATCCCTTCTTCAGAGATATTATCCTAACCCTTATCATGAGGTAAAGTTATAGGAAATTCAGCATTGAGCTGATGAATCCTTTGAGGAGAATCCAATATGGATTGTGAACTCTAGTGAAATGTATCTCCATGGTTGGATTATACCTTTAGTTCATGTGCAGTGGAAGCATGGGTGGGTTCAGGTGGAGATTTAGGAGAGGGAGTCTGATATGTGAGAATATTAGAAATATTTGTTTTCTAAGACCCCATAGTTATTCTTGGTGTAGCTCAAAGATGATCTGTTATATAGTGTGGAGGTTGTAAGATCCCATATTTTTTTAAGGTCTGTCCCTCTATGAGTTTTTCATAAAATTTATTACCTTGGGGTTTTCTTTTCCTTTAATCCTTTGTTGTTGAGTCTTGTTTGGAGATAGAGATATTTTTTTGGTAAAATTTTCCAAAGTTGAGGGATTTATGTTTTTTTAATTAATAGAGTCTGGGTATATATGTTTTTAATGGGATTAAAATGGTTTCCCATGAGTTTGGAAGGATTCATTGGTGGCTTGGTATCTTTTATAGAAGTTGGGTTGAAAACTATTTTCTGGACATCTATGTTCCATGTACATGTTGCATGATATGTAACTAAATCTATATACATGTATTTAAATGGAACATAAAGTAATGTGGTTGAATTTTATGAACCTAATTCACATCGGGTAAATGTTGATTGGGAAAAATATTAACCCGAGGTGACGGGTTTTTCAACGTAACATAAAAACTACTATATACACGATGTGAAAGGATGGTGCACCATGTATTACTCAGACCCAGTAGTTTTAATTGTGTTGTTCACTTATGTTTCTCATTATTTTCACTTTATACTCTTCTATATCAATCCTAGGAAGAACTATTGGTGATTTTGGAGTCTCTTTGTCCCTTCGGGATGTTCAGTTTTCACATAAGATCCCTGGTGAGTTTATTTTATTAGGTTTTTCCCTTATCTCTACTATTTACATATCATTTCAGTGTAAATATTATGACCACATGTTATTTTTGGGTTTTGATCTTGATATCGGTTGATTTAGGTTCTTCATGAGATATTCTATTCCTTTTCCTTGTACAAATATTCCATTTGAAAATTTGTATTAATCACCGGTTAAAGGTGTGGGGTGTAAACCTAACCTTTCAGTCTTCTTAATTATGAAGTATATGAAATATTTTTATTGGGATGATTTTATGTGTTCTCTAATTAATTTATTTGTTTACTAGTGGTAAATAGTGGATTGGAAAATTTTTGGGATCCATTCGGATCCAATTGTTTATGTGGCCTCATAATTGGCTACCCTTGGGTGAGATAAACCTTGAATATATATATATATATATAATAGTTGGATAAAGTATTAAAGTGTGTTTACAATGATGTGATATTCAAGTGTTTACTTGATATATAATCATCATGGAAGTGTATTTTTTTTATTGAAATGGTCGGCTTGAAAATGAAAAAAGACAAACTTTGTAAATGAACGTTTAGTTGGGAGACAAAGGAAATTTTTCATAATTAACCATTGAGGCCTATTATGTGATATTGAGATATCCATGATGATATGAATTTTTGTGTTATCATGATGTAATTATTATATTGAGTAGGATCTTCCCAGTCCCATGCTGGAATGCTTATACTGAACATGCTCTTCCGAGTCCCATGTGGTAATTCTTATATTGAGTGGGATTTTCCCGAGTCCAATTTAATAATTCTTATATTGAGTTGGATATGTCCAACCCCATGTTTAAATTATTATATTTAATAGGATCTACCTAATCCCACATTATAATTCTTATATTGAGAGGGCTCTACACATTTCCATACTGAAATGATTATACATAGGGCTCTACCCAGTTTTTTATTATGACAAGATATATAGTCCGTTGTTGGCATGGTTACACTATATTCTCATAGATATTCCATCATGGTTCTAAAAAAGTTTGTTTGTTATATTGTATTGTTTGAATAATTAATACACATGTTATCACTTTATAGCATACACTTATTATCAGACTAGTTTTGTTTAGAAATAAGGGCTTTGACCCAATTAGTTTTTCTCAAACCCTATTCGAGCTTCCATTTTGGTACATGAGTAGATTATAAGGATTTTGATTTAGATAAGGGTAAGGGGCCTTGTTGGGATTTAGATTCATTATGTGTGGGATGGAGTTTGTAGGTTGGTCTGACATGGGGTTCAGAACTATGGCCTTTTCCTATTATTATTATTAGTTGATTATTTTTTGTGTTTTCTTTAGTTTTTCATATATATACATTTCATTATTTCATTACATGATTAATCTTTTTTGGTTTAATGGTTCCTAATTTTAATTTTTTATTTTTATGATATAGTGTTTCCTCTATCTCTCTAGTACTCTGATATTTTTTGTTACTTGTTTTTTGAAATCTATTATACTCTATAATATGGGGTATGGTCTCCCCATTACACATATCACAACCCTATTGATAGTCGGCAGCTTCTGGAACATTGGGAAGAACTCTCAAGGTATAATAAATAACCTTATATGGTGACTTTAGAGAGTTCCCAATTGGGGAATGTTATAATATATAATAAAAATAGTGTATTAATCTATCATGGAATAGAGATGACTCCATACAAAATGTGTGATAGAAGTAAACATTTTTCGAATCATTACAGGGTGTTTGGTAAAAAATTCTTCATATGAAATATAGAAATAAATCAAGGAAACATTGTTGATGTAGATGTTAAAGGTATTTTCCTAGGGTAATAATTTATGTGTTAAACCTATAATCATTTGACAAAATGGATCAATGGGAATGTTAATATCACTGATGTGAAAGATGTTGAAAAATAATATAATGTGATATTTAGAATTTAAATGTTTGAAAATTAATTTTATGAATATTAATTGGTAATTATAGACTTAAGATAATATTAAAATATACATAATGATGATTATTAAAATATCATATCATTAAAATAAAAATTTATTGATCTGAGATAGCATATAACTCTATTAAGAAAGAAGAAGGTTCAAGTTGATTTGATAAAAATTATAGTAAATAAATTTTCTATAAATTTGACTATAAAGATGAAGAGAATGAAGAAAAATATTATATTATCTTAGATATACACCAATTAATTTATATAATAAAAAAATGTGGAATATTGGTTCAATTACATGAATGATGAATTAGATCAAATAGATAGAAATCAGATGCATAAGCTTCTGGATAGACCAAAGGTTCATAATGTGTTCAGTATAAAATGGGAATTCAAGAATAATTTGAATAAATATGGTAGATTTATCTAGATTAAATAAATTTTAGTTTGTAAAAGATATTTTCTAGTTAATGTCATTGATTTAAAAGAAACATTTACACTATTTTCAAGAATAGAGTCTCTTAGTTTTTTCCTAGAAGTGGTTGTCCGATGAAAGTTTACATCATTTAAAATGGATGTGGAAACATCATTCTTGAACGATTTTCTAAATTATAAATTGTATATAGTGAATCAAGTAGGATTTTATATTGGAAATGATTATTCAAAATTGTATGGATTTAATAAGGATTTGTGTGACCCAAAGAAATAAAATCATAATTGGTATATGTGGTTGGATTCTTTTTTAAGAAAAATGTTGTTCATGATTTTATTTGTTGATAAAAACATTTATGGGATGATTAAAGAAGAATATATATTTATGTTAATGCTGTATATAGTTGACATCTTATTTAAAGGAAAAAATTGGAATTTAGTTTATTAATTCCCTCGATTAATTAGTTACTAATCTTAGATTGCATTGATTTTCAAATTAGCCTATTTTTAGGTGGTGAAAATACATAAAACATAAGGTATTTTAAGCATATCATAGTTCAAGTATGCAAAACTAAGTACCAAATAAATTAAAAATGGATTATTTCAAGACTATTTCAACTATAGTAATAGTTTGAAGAAAACTACGAATGAATATAGACACTTAGGGAGTAGAGTTAAATCTATATAGAATAATTATTAAGAGTTTTCTCTACCAAACCATGTATATGATAGATTGTTTTGTGAAAAATGATTGGAATCACGATTTCAGAGTTTTATAAGAGGAAACATCTCATATGATTGAGAAGAATAATGAGTTGTGTTCAACTAATATTATGGATTGATGCTTGAATATTAAAAAAACATTAATTTGATGGATTTTTCCGATGCTAAATGGGTCAGTGACATTTAGGATAAGTAAACTACATGTTGTAATGATTTTTTACATTAGTATATATATAGTAGGTCATATTATTGAGAAATGAGACTGTTTTTTAAATTAAAAAGGAGGTAAAATATATATCTTTCACTAAATTCTATATAAATCTTTTATGGTTAAAGAATGTAATAGAACAACCCAGGTTAACCCATATTGTCACCAAGAGTGGCCATCCAAAAGGTCCAAAGTATATTCTCGATCACCACAAAATGCTGACATGCACCGATATATCATATAAAGAAACATGGGAACAATTCCACCCTTTAGAAGAAATATTATAAGACAAAACCAATCATAGTATAGAAACAAATATCAACAATACATCATATATCACACAACCAAACCAAAGTGAAATATCCCAAAATGTGATAAAAAATCTAAACAATCAATTAAAGGAAATAATATTGAATCCAAAAGAAACCCAAGGGTCCATATCCTCATGGTCAGATGTCACCATAATCCCAACCCACTAGAAAAGGGATATAAACACCATGTGTAAAAAGTTGGGTATTTTCCCTAAAGCTAAAAAAATTCCACTAAAAACATATATAATGTTTTTCCACATTAATATAATAGTTTTTGTATAAAATAGATTATGAAATATTTAAAATTAAACCACTTTCCATATAAAAATATTATTTGGATTCCTTTTTGAAAACATTCTATATTCAATAATGAATACAATATGACCTAAAATGTACCCACGGTGTATAAGTAGATGGAATTAATTTTTTTCCAAGAATAAATATCCATATCAAGGTCAAGTGGGAAAATAAGAATAAAAATATACATGAACATAATGTATCTACAAATTATTAATGTAAATCTAGTACACAAGGGGGTTCACAACTAAGACAAACCAGAGACACTAGATGAAAAAATGAATCCTAATTTCATGGAACCTTAATCTCATATAAAGGATACAGACTTGAAATTATAGGATCTTGTGCATATACCATAGTGATAGATAACTCTACAAGGGATCATATATGTCTATATTTTACCTATACCCCATTATTATCCCAATAAGTTATACATTCAAATTATATTTGAGGGATAAAAGGTCATGTTTTATAAAAAATCTCCAAGGAAAATCAATTCTAAATACATTACCACATATTATGAAAGTAAATTCACTAGTTTTCCACACCAATTCTTCACTTGAAAATAAAAATTCATTTAAAAACCCTATTTGATTCCGTTTATGAAGCACACCATGTCCATAAATCAGGTTTTCAATGAAATCCACTCTCGATACACTTTCCATTACCACCAACGATTGAAATAAATTTCAATATTCCATTTCATAATGAACAAATTGATATAATAAAATGATCTCTAAGATTTAAAAAGTGTAATTCATAGGTTAGAGACACTATTTCTGATAGAAATGGTACTTATTTGGGAAACAGAATGGTTTTAAGGAGACTGGTCAATACATCCCTTTTATATTGTGAAGGAGATTCCATAGTTAAGTCATACATGTTGGGATCACCATTTTTTTGTTTCCCTATGAATGTGTGTTCTTGTTAGGAATCACTATTTTTGAATAGTTTCCAACGAGTTTGTTTTTGGAACTAGAAACACCAAATAGTTTTGTATCCATAGGGACTTTCTTTACAAATGCAAGCACTAGATAGGGTTTTTGACCCATGATTCTTAAGAACTCACATTGGTTGAGAGGATGAGAGGTCGATTTCGTCCCACAATTGGGGGGGGGGGGGGTGGGATGTTTTTCTACTCCCTGAATTTCTATTGGTTTAATATATTTTTATGAATCCTTCATTAATTAACATATATGGCATATGTTTCCCTTTAAATTAGAAATCATTTATTAACATGTATAGAATTCAGAATCATCTGTATGTATCCAAGGTTCTTTATCAATAAAGACATTTCTATGTATTTGAGGTTCTTCATCAATGGTATCCTCTTATATACTAATTAGATATTATGTGTTCATCATTATGGAAATTATGGTTTTCTATCCACATAGTAGGGAACTCTAGAGTTTATTTTAATCCCAGAAGATGAAGGTCACTATGGAATTTATCGTCGTATAGGGAGACAAAAGAGCTTTTGATGTTGGGATTGAACCCATATATGGGATTCCAACTTATCCTAGTTAAAGGAATCAAAAACCATGTAGTTTGGTGATACTTAATGCGACATAACCTTCATTTTAATATCATGTGGTAAGAATCTATCCATATAGTTTAACATCAGGTGGGAAGGATGTCTAGGTGGAAGGTGCCTAGTCAATGTTTGGTGTAGTAATTATGCCAAAGAAGCCCAGGGAACCTGAGTGAGATGTGGATTCTATGGTTGAATTAAGAACTTCTTGGAATACTCCATGTATAGAATATGTTTGATTTGGGGTGTTAGCATTGGACCTCATGGTGGCTTCCTACGTATCCTGTTTAAAAGGGAATCAAAGCCCACATAGTTTGGTAAGTCTCATAGGAGAGTATGGCCTTTTAGAGGAATATTTTGAGGATTATTCCAAAATAGTATTCTCTATAAAAGGGACCATGAGTGAATTATTATATCATTATTATTTGGGGTTTATGATTGAGGATAACTTTTTAGAAGAATGGGCCATGTGCTCGGGCCTTATATAGATATCCTATGTATTTGATTTATTTATAGAAATCAGAGTTCTCATAGTTCAATCTTTCAGGTGGATCATGTGGTTCTTGTGATCATCACTAACCACTAAGACAATATGATTCATGCTTAGTGTGAGAAACAAGAGGAAGTTAAAGATTAAACAAACCAAAAATATTTCCTCCTTTTCTAGTGAAAGATGTCGGGGGTATGATGGAAGAGGTCGGGGGTACGACACTTCCCTCTCTTCACATTACATTGGATGTGAGTCCAAGGAAATGAAGGAATAATGGAAGCATAGATAGAGATTAGAAACCCTACAACTTCCTATGTTAAAGGATAGGGTATTACTCTAAGTTGGATTCGCTTTGAGTGGATCCACAATAGGATGAGGATCTCATTCCATGTTTAAGGGAAACTCAAGTGTGATGCTTACCCTACCTATTGGGAACTGGAGGCTCGAAGTGATAGGGACTAGAAGGGAAATACATAGTCCTATCCCCAGAATCTCAGACTGGGAACTCCACAACACTTTCCTTGGGGTAGGGGTCCATGTTATCATAGATATATAAATCTACTGATTCCCCAAGGATCCTGATCCTCTGGTAAGAAAAGTGTTGGAAAAATTTCACCATATAAATACAAATCCAAATGAGATATACGTTGATGTGCCTTTACCTAAGGTTTTTTAGATCAGGAGGTATAGGTGGAGGTTTCAACATGGTTCCTTTTACACAAGGAAGCCAAAGGAGCATAGTACTTACCATGTGTGGCTTGGAATAGGGCCCAATGGATGGCTCATGTAGACTGGAAGGTGAGGTGAACCAAGGAGGATCACACAAGAGGTTCTCTGTGAAAGTGGGATTTAGAGAATTGTTGGAACCTTAGGTGATCAAAAACCTCAACTACACTTGGGAGAGGCATTGCTTGAGTCTTCAAGGATATCCACAGGTGTTCCTAGAAGTGATTATAATAAGTTCCTATTTGAGGATAGTTTAGTTGTGCTAGTATTCTTAAATCAATGGGTTTTGAGAAAGAATTGTGCAATTGTTATTTATTTTTAACAATATATGGACTATTTTCTCACGATTCCCTTTTAATTATCTCTTCTTTAGGCATTAGAAAACTACCTAAATGTTTTTATAGGGATTGAATGAACTACTAGGGTGATTATAGTAGCAATAATCCTTTGGGAAAAAAATCATTCTTACAATTAAAGACCACATGGGAATATTATAAAAAAATATGGGACCCTAGGTGAAGGTTTCTTTTCACGCAAGTGTGCCACGCGTAGGCCTTGCATACTGAATGAACTTTTTGGTAACTTGGGAGAACTGATATTTTGATAATTTATGATTCATGGATTCATTCATCTACTTTCTCTTTTTTATAAGGTATTTCCCTATGTATCCTTTTCATCCATGTTATATATTGGATTGTCCACATCCCCCCTTAGGATTGGATCTGATCATATGAAGGAGGGTCTAATCCTAAGGAAAATATATTAAAATGATAGATGAATCATGAAGGCTTCCACGCTAGGATGTTCTCTCAGGTCTTCCGTACAAGATACTTAGAAAGGTAGGATTCTTCGTCTATATATTGGGCCTTCATTTTTCTGAAAAAATGCTCGTGGATCAGAATTTTCAGCTCTCCCTTCTAAATTATTCCATTCAGACATTGTTAGTGATTTCCATGTTGAAGGATTTGTTCACTCATATACATTATGTGTTTGGTTGGGCAATGGATAGGCTTGTTCAAGTGTCTTGAGCGAGACACATGGGTGAAACATGTGTGCGAGACACTTGATATAAATAAATAATTTTCCAAATTTTATAAATTCTGTGAGTTTTTTATATATGAACCTACGCTGAAATGATAATTCTATTTTATTGTAGGTTCAATGGATTCATAGAAGATTTTAATTGCTTATGAACTAGCTATTAAACGGATTGAGGATATTATGAAAACTGTAGAGAATGATTATTATGACATTTGTGATACCACCCTTCTTGATCTGACAGGGTTTCTTAAGAAGTATCACCATTATTTTCCAAAGAGTTCTTATCTACCACTTTACAATCATGGCCATCTATGAGAATTCCTAACACCGACTCCAAAGAATAAGCTCTTGGCTTCTTTGTTTATTGACCATAAAAACTTCTCATCTGCCAACATTTCATGTGAGGGTAAAAAATTTATGATGGAAAAACATCAAAATAATATTTTATGCATCATAGTCTGTCTGGAATAGATCTGAAACCACACAATGTTGAACTAAATCTACACTTTTATTCATCCATTTTTCATGATTCATAGAAATATCAATCAAAGGTATGGAACAAGGGTTGACACATTCACCTATGACGGGGTGTTAGGACCGTATGGATATGGGTATACAAGGTACTCCAAACCATTTTTATAATTTTAAAAGGATCTATAAGGAAAAAAAATTTACGAGGTTGTGTAGGTAAGGAATAACTATCTATATAGAAATGATGATTTTGTTCTGTAGCTGCTAAGCCGGTGGATTCCCCATAAGAATTATTTTCATTTAAATCATGGATAAGTTGGTGTTAGTTTGTGGGATATTAACAAGATCTATGGGGCTCCAATCCTTCGTAATATGTATGATGAGTTAATCCCTACAAAGGCATCAAAGAAAGATACTAACAGGACACCAATTTTAGCATGTGAGATACTAAAAATATCTGACAATATTAAAAAGGTATACCCCCATATAAAATGAGATTTTCATCCGGAGGCATTGATGAACAAAATTTTGATAACAAAGGGGGAATCCCCCACCAAAAAGGGTCCAATGAGCTACCATAAGGACATAATGAAAAGTTAACCTAGTAATATTTGGCTGACATTGGAAGAAGGATAAATTTACCAGTTGGGATATGAAATAAACCCCAAAATTCTAGCTAAGACATGTATTATGGGATTTTTGTCCAAGTGTTTTAGCATCTATTTTCTACATGTCCATGATTCTAATGGCTGAATAAGGCCAAGAAAATTCCATGTAGTGGCCACGATATCATAGAAAATGTTAGTGGGGTTGAAAACCACTTTTTTGTATAAAACCCATAGAATACTATGGAACGTTCATAGAGAAAAGAGCCCTTTCTAAATCACAGGATCACTTAAGGTGTTGTGGGGGATAGATCAATGTTCATTTTAGGACTTATGCTACGCAGAGTGGGATCCAGGTCCTTGTGAGTCCATTCTGACCATATGTCGAGGCTTTATCTGGTATTTTTCCCATATCCTTGAAACCTTATGAAATAAAGACATGTATATGTTTATTCAATGAGTTCTAAATCATTCCCTAAGGGAATCCTTCTACGTGGAGGTTTTTGGAAAACCGGAAAACCAACATTGAGTTGAGGTCATACATTCTATCCTTTAGGGATGGTGTGACAGTGATAAAGATTGATGGTGAAATTATATGTGGGGAATATGCTTCTAAACCATTTTCACACCAGTTTAAGTGTCTGCAGAAAATAACCATATCCCATACGGTGCACATTATATTAGAAAAAAATATTATGGTGGATCCAAAACTATGAATTCATATAGCCATGGAGTTGATGATGTTGGTGATTAACCAACCTCTAGCGAATGTGACAAGACAATTAGATTCCTAGTATGCTGAAGCGTGGATTTTTATCAAACCCTAAAGGGGTGATGAACAAGTTTGTTCCTCAAGATGCTGTAAATAGGTGGATCACAAATGATCCATCTCATTTGGATGGTGTTTCATGTAATTTATAGGATTCATTTTCTGAGTCAGAGAGTGAGGATGATGACGTTCCCATATCATCGACACAAAACAATGTAAGATATAATCTACCCAACAAAATCAAGAGGTCTACAAAAAAATTATAAATTGAATTTGCACCTTGGAAGTCCAGTTGCAACCACTAAGAAAAGAATTGGGTTCTAATTTCTCATATGTTATCTGTACTGGAATGAGTAAAAAATCCCATGAAATCTAAGGTTGCATGATCATCCTCATAGCAGGCCAGAATGTATTTAGAATAAATTCAACCAGAGGTAGTCCAATCGTGGTAGGATTGGCCTTCTAATTTTGAAATTGTATGTGTGTTCCTATGTGCAGGGTTACACATTTTGGGGATAGGAGATCTCTGGGCCCTACCTAGTATTTGGTTTGAGGATGATCCTACTGAAGGGGAAACTGATATATGGGAGCTAGGGATGCTCATCTATTAAACTGATAATCTAGTCACTACCACACAGAGAGTGAATCATATAATAGAACATGGAGCTACTGAAGGGATCAATGATTCATTTTTGCAGGATAGCATGACCTTGTAAATTCAAAATATGTTCGTTCACTTCTTATCATACTCTTTTATTCTATTCCATTATATTTCAGCTAAGGAATTATTGATAAGGATGAATACCAAATTATTTGTCATGGGATAAAGGAAAATCAATTGAGGTTCCATCACCATAGTATATCCCTGGTGGTACTCTGATCAGTGTTATTGGGTCACCACAAAGAATCATGAGAGGAATCTACAGGATAAAAGGCCATGAAAGATGATATGGAGGGGGAATTCCCACCTATAATACCTATTTTTGACGAGGATGATACTAGACCTCCTTTGAAGAAGAAAAATAAGTAGGGACACCAAAGGGTGAAATCCTTGGCTAAATGATTTTTCAACATTGTTAAGTCTTCCCGACATCATTAATTTTACCATCATTTAGAGAATGTGTTTAAAATTATTTGGATTGTAGGAACTCCTTTTGTTTATTCCCAAATAGAGGTTAAAAATGAGCCCCAAAGAATAGATGATGGCACTTAGGACTTAGCGTAGGTTCCCGTGAAAGACATGTCTCCCTTTAATAAAGAAATAATAAGGGTTGAGGGTGCACCATCTACTCCTATCACTATCCCTGCTAATCTGGACAGGGAGGTAGAATCTGGTAATGTTTGAGGCGGTTCATGAGATTATATATATATCATTGATTGACTTACATTTCAATAAAAAAATTTCTGGTTCATCTAAAGTACTAGAAAATACTGTGATGACTAATGATGACCCTGTGGTTGTCACCAGGGAGTTTTTTTTGGGGTCTTTAGTCATCATAGGGGGGTCACGAACCAAATTCTCTTTGTTTTCCCATGAGTGAGATTAACATGGGGCATGGGATGTGAATAGAATCCATGATAAATCTTGTAATATCTTTTGATAATGTAATGCAACATGGTAATATTCCTACCACTTAAGAATAATTCAGGGAATTATATAAAGAATCAAATGGATGTGAGTTTTTATTTTTTATCCAATCGATCTTATTATGCATGATTCCCTAATCATGTCTAGTTGGAATGTGTAGCTCCATCCATGAAAGATGATACATCGATGGTGAATGAAGAGTATATTGAAATCACTCTATATCCCACTATTGAGGGTGATCCATCTCAGGTGGACCCTAAAATGGGAAGTCTTCTTGAGGTCCATCTGGAAGATCTTGGGAAAACCCAAGGGAGTATACCTCGCCAAGAGGTGTTAGTCCAAACTGTTGAGGTTGGGAATGATAGGGAGGATTCCTCCTAGGATTCTAATCTATTATTGGGTAAGGGTCACTAAATATTGTGATTTTTCCCAAGTCTTTTGATTCATTTGGGGCTAAAAATGATTCTAATTCATCATTTAAGATTTTTTGATTCCATGTCTAGGTCTGAGGGTGAAGCTTCCGCATCAGCTCGACCAGCATCAGAAGGGAAGGAAGCCACTATTTTGGAGGGAGTAGAACATGACACTTCTTTTAGTAAACTAACGTAGGATTACATTTGCCCTTATGATAGTGACTCTGAATTAGATCTGGAGTTCCAAAACACTCTCTACATTGCACATCACAAGTCTTAGTGTGATATATGGATTATAATCTCTGAGATACCACTTGAGGATCCTCTTTTGTGAATCCAATGGCTTTCAGTTTTGTTTGGATTTTAAGGATTCAATGGGTTTGATTACCATGTAATCAATGTTGCAGTAAAGGAGTTTATTTATATTCTAGAGCAAGATCATAAGCTTCGAAAATATTTCATAATGGTCAAACTACTCCCCAACATTGAGGATTTCACAATGTGTGATCCCAAGCAAAGGCCATTCATAACACAAAACTAGCAGAAATCAAGCAACAGATCAAAGAGAATACTATTCAAGTGTTGTTCCTTTAATAGTAATTAACTTTTTCTCAAGGGTAACTCTAACAACTCCATTGTTCATTAGAAGAACCCCAAAAAGAATGGGCTATGTCCATTGTGACGACCATGGATTTGCTTCATTAGGAAGATGAGACTGAAGTTGGTTGACTAAGTAAACTTCAACTTGATGTTGATGTGGCTCAAGAGGTAGTTCAATAGACTAAGAGTTATGTTGAAGGACTCTTGTAATTTATGACAGAGTGACACCATTTGGTGAATCTTTATATGGGAGATTTTTTTCATATAAATGAAAATAATTTTGTTACTTATCATCCACATATCCATCCCTACATTTTTATTATAATCATAACATATAATTTTATTTTCATAGAATGAAATATTCAAACTAGTAAAAAAAATTACAATGATAGGGATTGGGGGAACTCTAATCTTTTTTATCTAGTACAAGAGGGCTAGTGGGCATAGTTTGACTGTTGATAGGGTCTTATGAACCACCCTAGAATGTTTACATATTTTGTTTCATCATGCTAATTCATTCATAATATAAATAATGATGAGAAATAGTAGGTGGGACTTTTATTTTTCTTAGAAATCCCTTTTTGGGTTTTACCTAACATTTTTTCCCTTTTAACTTTTCATTTCTCGATTTTTTCCTAAACCATACAGTGTCCCAGTTTAGCGAGTGAAGACTCATTTTTTTTCTAGAGTTCCTTTTGTGGGTTTCAAAACCTGTGATTACTATATATTTTTTGTGGGTAGTTTAAAGTGTTTCATTTTGGACTAATAAAGATATAGTTTTAGGTCAAACAGCTTTGACAACAAATTTTAAGATGATAACCCAAACTAGGTTTGATATCTGGGAAGGTCCCAATATTCCTCAGACACTCCCAAGGGAAATATAGAGTCATTATTTTTATCGATTCATAATAAAAAATTTGAAATATGTTAATTGGGGAGGTCTTTCCTAAATACGAAGATACCTCTAGTTGGAAAACCCATTATGGGGGCTATTTTATGCAAGGCCTACTAGGGAAAATACTACATAGTAAATTAATTGTATTCTTAGGCTGAAAGACCTGTTATGTGTATGAATTATGCAAGGACAAATTGTGAATGTAAAATATAGTTAGGTAAAGGAGTAACCAAGAATTATGAAATTATATTGATGATAGAAAAATTATGTTTAAGATTTGGATGTCTCAAGACCACAGTGGGTGGCTTTGCCAAGGAAAGATGCCTATGAATAAAGTGATCATCTATATCCACATAAGACATGAATGGGAAACCACTCAAATTTGAATATGGTGTGTCAAGGATGGAATATTTTTTCAAATAAACAATGTTAGGGGAGAATTATTCTTTATGATAAAGGATGAAGTTATTGTGTAGTTTAATGTCATTTGACTAAGACATTAACCATGTAGTTTAACATCTTATGGTAAAGACCTTATGTTGTGCAGTTTAAAATCATGTTGTAGGGAAATTATGCTATGAAGTGAAATTTCATTCTCTATAGACATTATACTATTAATTTTAATATCATGTTGAAAGGACATTATGTTGTGCAGTTTAAAGTCTTACTCTAAAGACATTATGCTATGCCTTTTAAAGTCATGCTTCAAAGACATTATAAGGGATTTAGTTTGAGGACTTTAACTTTTACCAAAGCTTTCATGCCATCCCTATTCTTGATAATTTTTCTATAAATGTGTTATTGTATTAAAGTATATAGGGAGAGAGTTTTAATCGGTGACATGGGAATTTTCAGATCTGTAGAGTGATATGGGAAAAAGGATAATGACATTAGAGGAGGTCTCTCCCAAACACGAAGTTACCAATACTTGTTAAACATGTTATGGGGGATGATTCCTAGAAGTATAGATGAAGAATGTACTATATAGTCAACAGTTGTATCCTTTGGATGACATACTCTTTATGTGTAAAAATTTATGCAAGTCCAACAAGGGTGAGTAATACATAGTTAGGAAAATGAGATCTTAAGAATTTTGACATTCTATCTCTATAAGACGATGAAGGTTTGTGGAGATTTTTATTTCCCCATGCATAGAGATTGGTTTGTAGAGAAATGTGAATAAATATAGATGGGGTATTTCACGTAATAAATTTCACAGAATCAAGGTAATAGGCTCTTAATGAAGGTCTGGAACAAACACAAGAAGAATGTTTCTTGTAGTTTTAGGTTATACGACATGGAAAAAATTACTATGGAAAATAAGAATGATATGTGGTTGAATGGAATAAGGTTATTACAATATGATTTGAACATATTAATGGGGAAAATATAAACCACATTCTTTGAGACTTTCATGTTATGAGAAAGGAAATGGGAAAAATATTCAAAGGATGACCACTGATTTTAAATCACAGGTTTCTGTATACTGTCATCAATGCTTAAAGGGACGGATGAGGCTTCTCCCATGGGAGATGCTGCCACTATTTGAAAAACCCATTATGGGGCATATTTTATGAAATTACAATTAGGGAATGTTAAACATAGAAAAATAGTGGCATTATTTGGCTAACAGACCTGTTATCTGAGCGACTTATGCAAGGCCAATTAGGGAACATACTACATAGTCCGGAAAATGAGCACTCAGGCAGTATATATTCTTCCACCAAAACCCAAGTAAATAATATGATGATTTGAAAGTATTCCAGATTGAGAGTATGACACGTGAAATTTGTATTTTTTAATGCATAAAGGAAGTGTGTGTACCGATATTGGCTATGAGTTTGGAGTCCCTTCCAAAGATCTTACTCATATGTAGAAGGGGGACATCTATTTTTTCCTTTGTGGGATCACTAAGGAGAGGACCCAAAATAAAATCTCATTGATAGATTTTATAATGTATATGGGAGAGGGGGAACTTTTTTAACCACATGGCCAGGACTAGGATCTACATCTTAGTCATTACTACGTATCCCAATATGATGAGAATCAAGCCATAAATTGTTATCCAACTACCATGGAGTTTAATGTCACATGGCAAGGACATTAGACATGCAGTTTAATATCTTGCTGTAAGGAAAAAGGGGACTCAATGTGGAGAGAAACAGAATAATGTGGCTGAAAAAGGGCATAATGCCCAAGTGTACCTATGTATCTTTTCATAGAAAAAAATAAAACCAAACATAATTCTAATAGATACAAGTTCACGCATAAAATGAGAACATGTATTGGATCTCCTCATGTAGATCTGGCTTATACATGGGAGTGTAATGGCTATTTTATTTTTTGATGTGGCAGGGCACAAGATTGAAGATCTAGACATCACTACGTATCTCATAGGGGTGAGAATCAAGACACATGTAGTTCTTGAAGGACTATGTAGTTTATTTTCCTGAGGTGAGTATGTGTGTGATTCTAACATGAAAAAGGAATATTTTGGCTGGAAAATTGAATAAAACCTAGGATTTACTATGTATATTTCAAGGTAAAGAATCAAGCCACATGAAGTTCTTAAGAAGAATGTGCAGTTTTTTGTCATGGGATGAAAAAACTGACCATTCTATTTAAAGTCATGAAACTATGAAATTAATTACCATAATGGGAATTGAAAAACCATTTTCATGTAGAGAACCCCTTTACCAAATTACTAATCCCACGTGAGCTATGATTGATGTGAGAAATAAGTAGTGGTAAAAGATTCTTCTACAACACAAAGGTAACACAAATGAAGTATAGGGTAATTATGATTATATGGTGGTAGATCCTAGGTGCGAGACAAAAGATTCACTAAGTATCTTTCTGGGTGAAGAATCAAGAAAAACATAGTTCTTGAAAAATGTTCCCCATATTAATTTATCATTGATGTAGGGAAAAAGATTTTTTTTATGATTTCTAGATTGATTATCGGGCCTAAATCATGATGTCTAGGTATCACCAAGCATCTCATTGTAATGAGAATCAAAACATAAGTCTCAGAATGGTTCTCTATGAAAATATTATTCATGCATGGGGAAAAGGAAGGTTGTTTTTGAAAAAATCACGATTGTTCCTAGTATTAGAGATCCTTGTATCACTACATATCTCATTGGTATGAGACTGAAGACACTCATAGTTCTTGAAATGTTCCATGTGTATGTTTGATTCAAACACATATGGAGTAAAGGGGGTTTTTTTATTATGGTTGGACCTGGGATAAGAGATTTTGGCATCACTATCTATCTCATTGGGATGATAATCAAGACACACATAGTTCATGGACTTCCATGCAGTTTGATGTCATGTGGTATGGATGAAGATGAAACGACATGAAAAGACTGAAATATTATGTTTTTCCATGGTATAGGACTCAGGTATCAATTCATATCTTACTGAAGAAAGAATAAATCCACATGTAATTCTTTAAGAAATGTTACTTGTGAAGGTTGGACTTATACACACACAGAGTGAAGTGTATTTTTCTTATTGTGGTCATAAATGGACCCAATATTGGAGATATGGGAGTCAATATATATTCTATGGGAATAAGAATCAATCCATACGTAGTTATTGAGGAGGTTCCATACCCCAAATGGGTTTTTATGTGGGGAAATGGGCTTTAATATTCTCCAAAATAATGGTTGGGACCAATACACCTGATGGTATGAGAATAAATCCATATGTTCTAGAAGAGTTACTAGTATAGATTTGGTTTATAAACAAGGAAAGGGGAATTTTTTTCTTTATCGTCTCATATGAGCTTGAGATTATAGATTTGGATGCCACTATGTACCTCATTGGAATGAGAATCTATCCCCACATAGTCCTTGATAGTATTTCACCATGGAGGTCTGATATAATGTAACACCCCGAGCTTCCATGATACGCTTCTCATTCAATAATGCAATAGCTTGCATTGTACGCAACTTCGAGTTCTAAAACACCGCGATTAATCAAAGTAGCCGTTATGAATAGTAATAACCACTTTTTAAAATTATTGAAATTTTATATTTCAAATTGGACTTCATTTTTGGATTCGGAATATCGAAATTAGCCTATGTTGAATTTTTGGTATTTTTCTGAGAACTTCTAATTTTTATGAATAGTGAAAAATACTTTAAAACAACTTTTTTAATCAAAATAATTTATTGTGATAAATTATACTATTTAGTGGTTTTAAGGTATAATTAGAATATATTTTTACCATTTTATCCAATGGTGGTCATTAGAATTAATTTAACATTGAAATTGGGCATAAACAATTGCCAATCTTTTGATATAAATTGTTTCTTAAAAACACGCTATTTGTCGTAACAGAGGGAATTAATTATAAAATTAATTAATGCAACTTATATGTTTGGAATTTTGTAAAATAGACATCATTTTTGAATTCGGAATATCAATTATAGCTTAGGGTGAAATTTTGGCATTGTTCTGAAAAACTTCAATTTTTGATGAATAGTGAAACCACTAAGTG
This sequence comes from Viscum album, assembly GCA_963277665.1. NCBI lineage: Eukaryota > Viridiplantae > Streptophyta > Magnoliopsida > Santalales > Viscaceae > Viscum > Viscum album. The sequence continues at coordinate 1,106,034,235 of OY728128.1, read as the reverse complement.
GTAGTTAAATAACTGATTTTTCGTTTAAATGAAATATTACCACTTCTGTGATTTGATTTTCAAAAATCTGACATACATGGTTGTCATTAAGAAGTAAAATGTGGTTCAATGAGATTAAAATAATTTTTTGGTGAATAGTAACTTTTAAGTTCTTAATCGCGATTAGAGGTAATTAGTGTAGTTTAAGGTACAAATAATGTTATAATAATATGAGATGAGCATGACACTTGTCCTACTCCTATTGGATGATTCCTGGCCGACCAAGACAACCCATGGGTCAACTTGGGGACCCCATGGAGCCACTTTAGTTAGAAAATGACATAAATACCTTTTATTTAATGTTAAAGTAAAAAATGACACAAACATAAAATGCTTTACTAAAACAATTTTTACGTGGGGTTACACTAGTATCGTGAAATAATGTAACATTTCAATCTTTCCAAAAGTGCCCCTCCTCTCCACTTATAAAAGGCCCCCACCTCTCCCACCACATTTACACTTTCAAGCCATTTGGCTCGTCCAACCTCTGCACAAATACTCTCCCAACATCCCTCTCTTACTCATAGAAGCCTCACTTTGGGCAGAACTCTTCCCAAGGAAGCCTTTGGCTCAAATCAAAAAGAGTTACCCAATTTTGAGGTAATGTCTTCTCTAATGTTGTTTTGTTTTATTTTTCTTCTCCAACCCCATAAACTCTTTTTATTCAATTATTTTGTAACAACACCAGTATCCTCAATATACTAGGATGTTGTTATAATAAGGATTAGAGCTACAATTACACACACCTACATCTAATGGTTAAAGAACATACGGTTTCTGTGGATGGCGAATTTCTGCCTCACGAAACGATGATTGTTCAACACTCATATAACGCCTTCAAAGGTGGCCATTAAGATGTCACTATTTTTATATATGATATATAATATGTTTATGTTTTACTTATGCTTCTGTATTTCTCATTTATGACATACTTTATGATTTCCATTATGGGTAAAACGTGATAATTTCATTTTAGGAAGTGCGGACTACCGCCCCCTCAAAGTGATTTGAATCGTTAATGCCATATGTGGGATGTATAAAGGATGGAGTAAATGGTATTATACACTATATTATACTGGAATTATATTATACATTTATATCATTATGATTTCATTCCATTAAATATGAAATTGAAATGAAAGTAGCGTTCATGCGTACGTACGGCTTACCGTCTCCATGAACGGTGCATTTCATTTCTTACCTCTAAATGTTACGTAATATTATAAATGAATGTATATACTGTATATATATGGTATATATGATATCTACATCATTAATATAATTCTGGATATAATGGATATTTCACCACATGAACAACTTATAATTATAAGAAGTTTATTGTTGACTCAAGTACCAAAGATCGACAAAACGACCGTTATTAACTTAAATAATTACATAATGTTCATATCATAGTAATAAGTGATATAAAAAGGATAATGAAATTGAAAATGGTTCTTAATAAGGTAGATATTAACTCTAGTTTATTATTCAGGAGGTTAAAGAACAGTTGAGTCAAGTCAGACACGAGGTAAGGGAACTTCTTAACCCAATTTCCATTCTTTGGGTTAATCTCCTACTTTCAAATTATGTCATGATATGATTATGTCTTATCATGTATTTATACTTTATTTATGTGAGATTATAGTGAATACACATGGGAAATCTATTTTGTTTACAAAATGATCTTTGTAAGGGAATTTCTTAACCCAATTTCCAATCTCTGGGTTAATCTCCTACTTTCAAATTATGTCATGATGTTATTATGTCCTATTTCGTATTTTTACTTTCTTTATGTGTACCTATAGTGAATACACATAATAGATCTATTTTATTTTAAAAATGATCTTTTTAAGGACTTCGTCTCAATCTCCTTTCATTGAGGCATATTTGGTTTTATACACAACTTTCTTTTATACGATGTATAAACCCCTTTGACTTTTACGTTTATTCAAAAGGAATCTTTTTTTATACGAAGCGTTTTACTAAACGACAAAAAGGGAATGTTTTTCTTTCCGTACTTATGCGGCGACAACGACTTCTCCGCCTCCGTGACCATTATTTGAGTTTCGGCTTCCTCTACAAGCCATCATTTTTTTAATGAAAAATAAATACAAAGTTTTAACTTTCTTTTATTTTGGTATTGAAAATGGTTTTGAAAGTGTTTTTATTATATCAATGTGTTGTATTGAAATCTTTTGATTGAAATGTGGAAATGTTATGTTTCATTTATGCATGTTTTATGTGATACGATTATGTTATGGTTTATGATATGTTTAAACCTATTCATATGAGGAATGCATTGGACTTAATAAGTGACGGGTGGAGCCTGCTATAGCTCCTCGATGCATCGACAGGTCTCATGAGACAAACTAGTGTCTTGGCACGAGGCCTTGACAAAATCTTATTTGTGGTCTTGGCACGAGGCCTTGACTACATGGTTATGATAGTCTGGCATTATGCATTCCATCATTATGAAAATGGTTATTGATATTGCATGTGATTATTCGACCAGTAGAATACCCATGTGAGGAAGTGAATGGCATTATCTAATTTTACTTTTGCCATATTATGTTGATGTTCAAGTTTAAAAGGCTTTTGTTTTAGTTATACATTGCCTTAAATTTTTATGTTTATTTATGAAAGCTTCCGCAATATTGTTATCCTTACTGAGCATCTGAGCTCACCCCTTTCAGTGTTTTAATATTTTCCAGGATGTGAAGAAGTATTTTATGAATGACCTGTAGGGGTAGTCAGAAAGGGATATGATTGTGGACTATGAAGACCATGTTATTGTAGTTTGTTTACTTTTTTGATGTAATGAAAGACTTATGAATGTATCTAGTGTTTCCAAGGCTACTAAACTAATCTGTCTTTCGAGACTTGATCTTTTGTGATCATGCCAATGTTACGAACTAATGCACTGACTCTGGGTAGCTGGGGTCGGGGCGTTACATATAAAAATAGGTAAAAATGATTCTCAAGTATTACATGGAAGTGGCAATGATGTGAATTATGTTTATTTATGGAAGCTACTCATCTTTTAAGGGACCACAAGGAATGTCAACTATTGGTATATTGGAAGATTTCATAAGATGAAATAAAAGAGACATTAACTGTATATTTTAATTTCATGTGATGAGGAAAAATGGTGTTTTTTAGTTTCAGGTAATACAACTAAGACCTCATTTCATGTAATTTATCATCACGTGACAAAGAAAAATATTCTATGTAGTATAACATCACGAATCATGGACGTATATGATGCTATGAAGTATAAAGTTCTACAGGTAAGATGAACTCTTTTTTATTACAAAATGTACTTATCTAAGAACCTTGTATTGGATGTAGCTGTAGTGAGTTATCTATTAATTGATATTAAGTAATAAGCTCAATTAGAGAGTAACTTATGTATTGATTAAAGTCCTTCCCAATTTAGAGCAAGATTTATAGGTTTATTTTCTGGTATCATTGGATTATTAAGGGCTAAAACCAACTCTCCTTAAATGAATGAATGAAGGAAGAAATTCTTATTAAAGGCATGTGGTATTAAATTCAGATATACTACCAAGTGATAAAAGGTATTCAATTTATTTTCAACCAGTCACTCCACCTCATCTAGTCATTTATAATATTTCTCATTTATGTATATCTAATCCAAAATGGAAATTCAATGTGATGGAAGTCAAACTTCAATAGGCAGGACTGTATATGTTTCATACACTAGTGATTATAAAGTCACTCATGTAGCAGTACGAGTCATAGTCTGGTATGAACATAAGGCATGAAATAGTTTATCAGGCCAATACTTGTTATCTTTATCCACCATTTTCTAGAGTATGTTTTCCAGGTTCATTTTTAAAAGACTCTATATGTCCATTGGCATCTTTATGATTGTGGGATGAATGGGTGGACTTGATATTATAATCATGATATAGCTTCTCAACTTTATAGAATAGAAATTGGCGCCATTTTCCATAAATATGGAATGGGGGACACAAAATATGGCAATGTTATTGGTTTTAATGAAGCTAACACTGATTTTGGCCCTAACATCATTGAGAGCTATTACCTCATCCCATTTAGAGAAGAAATCGGTCGCAGTATAGAGGTACTTTAACTACTTACCCATAGCTAGAGGATAAGCCCCCAATACATCCATTACCCATGTAGAAAATGGTTAGGATAATTTGTTATATGTTACAACTCCAAGGGTTGATGGATGAAATTATCATGCACTTGGTAAGGATGACAATTTTTAGTGAATTCCATGAAATCCTGCATCATCAAAGGCCATAAGTATGAAAGATTTAAATTTTGATCAAAAATACTATTACCATAATGGTGGGCACCACAAGATCCTACATGTACTTCTTCCATGACAGTTTCATTCTATTCCCCATAAATGCATCTGAGGAGTATTCCATCAATGCCTTGTTTATAAAGGATCTTCCAAATATTTGGGCCATCATAAAAAGTGAAATTAATCACTCATCACCAAATTTTATCTTTCCTAGTTCTATCCAATATAAGTACTCCACCATGGATGTATTCAAGGATGGGGGTCATCTATTCTATAGTAGAACTATATGGATTAGGTATGTAACTAATTTCATTGGTCTCTTGTGCTCTAATTTTAACAATAGGATAAACCACATAGTGTTCAGAAATGATGATGATTATTTCATCCTGGTTTGGATCTTTTAGGGGTATGGCTTCATTTTCCAATACAGAATCATCGGTGTTTTGTGATCATGGTACATATGAAAATTTTACTTCTAAGGGAGATTCTTCCATTAGCTGTTAGACATAATCACATAGGGGGATTATCTCTTTATTTCTAATTGCATAATACTCATTGATCTGATTTATTATCAACTCAGAATCAACTTTTACCTCCATGTGGTTCACAGATACATGGAGTTCCAATTCCAGGCCTGTAATGAGAGATCGATATTCTACCTTATTTTTGTTGCCACCTTTGAAAAATAGGAAGGAGTATGGAAATAATACCTTCTTTGGAGAGATAAGAACAATTCCAAACCAATATTTGTTGAGCTAAGAGTCTTCCATTATCTTCCTCATTGGACTCCTAGAATCACCATCAAAATACATTTCCCATGTTTGGGGGATATAATAAATATGGAAGATTTATTTATAAGGATGTTCAGTATTTAATGATATTTCTTTTGTAAATGGTTTCTCAGCAAGGAATTCTAACAAGGCCTGGCCTTTCACTACTTTATAAGGAATAAACTGTATATCAAACATCTATAGAATAACTGCTCATCGTTTTAGACATCTTATCAGCATAGGGTGATTGCAAATAAATTTGGCTGAGTTATTGAAAGAAACCAAGTATACCATTTGATGTTGCAGATAGTGCCTCAGCTTCTAAACCAGGATATTAACACCATAAAACTCTTCTCAATAGCTAAATATCATGTATCTATGTCAATCATGGATTAACTGAGATAATAATGGTAGTTTTCATTCTCAGTATCATTATTTTTTATAAGGAAGTCACCTATTGATCATTCCAAGCCTATCACATAAAGAATAAGTGATTTTCCTTCATAATGAGTCATTAACACTAATGAGATGAAGTTGTATTTATTGAGGGTGTCAAATTCTTCTTTATTTTCATTAGTTTATTGATATATGACTCCCTTATTCATCAATTTAGTGAAGGCTCAACACTTCCCTATAAGGTTGGCTATGAAGCATCGTGTGTAGGCTAAGTTTCCTTGATGTCTTCTATTCTCTTTAAGGTTTTCTAGATGTGATAGGACAATGATATCTTTATCCTTCTCAGGATCAACTTCGATGCTATAACGACTTACAATGAAGCCAATAATTTTTCATGAGGTTTCAAAGAAATGACATTTCTAGGGGGTTATCTTTAGATTATTCTATCAAAGGTTATTGAATATGGTCTCTAGATTAGTCAGGTAGTTAGAAAAATTCCATGATTTGACTACTAAATCATCAACATAGAATTTGACAGACTCCCCCAGAATGGGTTTGAAGATGTGGTGCATTGGACATTGGTATGTGTAACCAGAAGTCTTCAAGACAAAGGGAATTACCTAATAGAAAAATACACCTTGAGGGACTCTGATGGATTTGGAATCGTCATCTTCTAGGGCCATCTAGATTTAGTTATACCAAGAGTAGCCATCCATGAATGAGAGATATGGGTAGACAACTATTTCATCAATCAAGAGTTCTATGATTTGAAATAGGATATCATCTTTAGGAAAATTCATGTTGAGATATATGAAATCAATGAAAAATATGATTTACCCATTCTTCATTTTCATTATGAAAATATTGTATAGCTATTTCGGATATTTTACCTCACGTATGATGTCATCCCTGATAAAATTTTATTCTTCAACCTCAATTTTGGAGGCATGAGTCTGGTGTGTTCTTATTTCTACCTGATTGTATCCTTGATTCTCTTATGGAAATACCAAATGATGGGTGGACACTTCAGGGTAAAGGATTATAATTTCTTTGTAATTCCATGAAAAAAACCCAATGTAGTTTCAAACAGGAAGTATAAATTTATTTTTCATCAAGATTAATGGCTGGTCTAATTAGAGTGGACAATGGTTATTACTATATACTGATTTTTTTTCTCGGAGTTCACCCACAGTGGTAGAGACACCTTCCTCAAATGCTGGAGGTGGATCCCTGAGATCTTCCTCTTATTCCTTTTCCTAATGTTTTAATTCTTCTGCCTCTTCTTAGAGGGTAGGTGATGAAGAAGGAATCTCAGATCTAGGAGAGGAGTTGATATTTGGAAATCTAGAAGAGGAGGAAACTGTTTGTAGCCCAAATGACGATGGATGGTGTTCTTGAAGCTATAAATGGGAAAATGAAGGTGTGAGAATCAACATCCTTGTCTTTTTTCCATTAGTGTGACAACTTCATCCATCATAGTTGATGAAACATAGACTTTCTAAGGCTCGAGGGATGAAATGTAGACATTTTCATCCAAACTTTCATCAATTATTAGGGATTTAAAAACGTATCCTATACCATTAGGTTCAGTTTCTACAACTAACATTATGGAATCCACTGAACATGTGTTTGGATTTAGGTTCACCCTTTCAATTTGATTAATGGGAAGCATGTAATATGCACTGAGCTTTGTGAAAGGGTTAGTTGGGATCTTCTCTAAACCATTTGGGGAATTTATTCAAGTAAAATCATCCCCCATTGACCATTTATCCCTTTGTGATAGAACTATGCTACAATTTACTATGATTCACAAGATTTGAACATGGCCTTGTCACCATGCAATGTACCAATTTGACTATTGACATTATATTTGAGACATTGGTTGAATGAATAAGGAATGGGCACATGCTGATGTAGCCAATGTATTTTTAGAGAAACATTGAAAGCTGTGTCCTTCTAGACAACCATGAAATCTAAATCATACACGAGATACTCAAACTGAGTTTTGAGTGTAATCTCACCAAGTAGTTCTTTCTTATTCTTGTCATATACTTGTAGCATCATTGTGGAGGGATAGAAGTGGAATTCCATGAAACCCAGCTAGAAAAGTGTCTGGATTGGAATGATATTGACCCTTGATCCATTTTCAATGTTGGATAATCATACATCAGTGTCATTAATCCTTCTAAAAGGTAAAGATGTTTGACATGTACTTATATGAAAACATCCTCATCATGGTCTATGAATGATACAATTGCATGGAATTCTGCATGATATTTCTCTATATGGTAAACCTACATATTATAAAACTCAACATCAAACTCTTAAGGAATTAAAAAGACTCAAAAAGTGATTCTTAAATATATTTTAATAGACCCAGGGCATCCAAGAATGATATCTTTCCTGGTACATGGCATAGTTTCTTCAAAACATCATACTTTCGATCTATAGGTATGTGCTTCCTTGCAGAGAGATGCTCTTTTTTAGGTACCCTGGGATCTTATGTTCCTAATGTGGATGGACTATCCCTTAGGGAAGAATCTAGAAGTGCTTCTATTTTCGGTGGATTAGTCCAGCTAGGTCTGCTTACCTACTGAAGAGTTGGTGGAATATCCTCTGACCGGTCATCCACGATGATCATGTCTTGGAATAAACAGTCATGTCTGGGGGAGTTCCCTTGTTCTTTCTAAGATCACTATAGGGATCTCCCATGATTTTCAACTACATAAACTATTCGAGCAGGGGTGTGGTTAGAGTAGTGATTCCTTGAATGATCACATATTCCCCTGTATCTTTGACCTCAAAGAGATTTTCCTTCAGTTCCCTAATCAATTATAGGTAAATTTGGTTCATAATCAATCGTTTCACTTGAGCAGGTATATTTTAAATGAATTACTTTAATATAACCATAGATAAACTCCTATTCTGATGAAGATTTTTCCTAACAAGTTGACTCTTGTTGTGCCTTTTGGTGGGGTGGTGCCTGTGCTTTCGAGATGGTCGACATGATGTCTGCTGAGGTCAAGGAAAACATTGGAATTGACATGAGCTCATATTATTCTGTTTGATATTTATCCTTTCCGATAGGTCACTTCTTTGAGGATTGGCCTTTAGAGAGATGGTATTTTTATGAAGCTAGATTTGTGGTTGAGGAAGCATAATAAGGAATAGACTACTGTTTCAACTATTTTCATACAGTTCCATGAGTTCGTTTGATTGATTTCCTTACCACACTGTCACTGAATTTCTACGCACTCATACTTTTAACTTCATTACCCTCACCTTGATCCTCTATATTGGTAGTAGAAATACATGCTACCTGAGATATAGAATTTTTCAGTTTCACTTTCCTAGAATCCACATAATTATGTAGGAGTTATTTGTAAACAATACACTCCTAGATGGGGCGCCCCGGTATTTGATGGAAGGGGAAATAGTTTGGGATATCTTCATCTAATTTTTTTAGGCCTCTTAGGAATTGGAAACTAGAATATGTTTTTTAAAAATCTGATATAAATTATAAGTGGAATTGGTCATTTTGAATAGAGTAGACCTTTCTTTTCAATTTCTCAAATATTTTCCACCTCTGATCTCTTTGATCATCCTGATGAGGCAACTGTTTTTGCTGATTCTCGGGATGTGGAGCCTTATGGTATGATGAGGGCTTCGAAGTAGGATTTGGTACATAGTCCTAAATAAGTATAACTATAGAGGACACTAATTTTCATATTATTTATACCTGAGATTATTTAATTACTTAGGAGTTTGATTTGGTCTTTGTAATGAAATTCTTCACATGTTGAGTAATTGAGGTAAGGTCCCAAAACTCACCCATGTATTTCACTAGGATTAATGATGTTCAGAACTCATTATAGAGATTTTATGCACATATAAGCTACAAATTTTATTGGGGGAGTGGTAGGTTTAAATAACATATCAATAATTTCATCGGGGAAATAAAATACGAGACTATTTCATTCTCATGTTTCATTAAGTTCTTGAGATCGAAGATTATTATTTTATGCAGAGTTGAGGTGAATCAAAAGAGAAAATTCTGATAGAGATCTTCCCATCCAGTGGTTGATTGAGACTTTTAACTTGGGTACCATAAAAGGTAATCCCTTGTAGAGATTTCCCAAAGAATATGAGCTTCACTACCTCCTATTGATTAGAGGAGCCCATCATATGATCAAAATGATAGCTGAAATACGCCAAATGCTTCTCAAGATCTTCCGAGCCATTAAATAATGGAAATATGGGATTCCCAATGTTTGGAGAGGGAGGAGTCGGGTCTACTCATTCCGAGTAATCCTTATTTTCTAGTTGTACTGGTGCTCTCCTATCTTCCATATATTCCAATAAATCCATTAATTACTTAATAGTATTCATAAGAATTTGGAAAAAAATCTAGCTAAGTCAGGACCTGAACAGGTGCGGTAGCTGGAGCCTGAATGGGTGTATCAACCGGTAAGACCACTGGTAGTGAAAATATATGAATTTTTCATGGGTAACCTATTGGGACATAACTGTAAGTATGTGACTGACCCTATTCTCATTATTTCCACAACATAGGTAAATAGTGATCTGCCTCATTTGTTGTGAGAAACCCTCTTTATTGAGATGCGCTAACCAGAATTTCATGTTGAGGATTTTTTTGTAAAGCATATCAGACAAGAGGAGGGCCTCAAAGTAACTTTGAATTGATTTTTCTCAACTATTTCATATCTTCTTCTTTTTGAGAAAATATTTCCCCTAAAGAAATATATTTAACCTCTCTATAGGGAAGGTGATATATAGTTTAACATTTACCTTTTTCCATGTTCGGTGCCTTTCGAGGAGGTATAGGTGGATTGTTCGGGGGGGGGGATGACCAAATTATAGGAAAGCCTTTGGTTTTGGGTACAAACACCACCCTAATTCATTTTTATGAGGACCACCTCATGAACATGAACATTCTCTATTAAATCCAATGAACTGGACTCTTGTTCTAATCAATTTCTAGTAACATCATTTAGGAAGTTTACCAAAGCGTAATGCATTGTGGGTATTATGTTGGTATCTTCATGAAATCACCTTCTTCTGTGTCCTCCACGAGACATTTTACACCTATTTTTTGGTTCATCATGAACTATTTTTTGGATATTAACCTAAAGGGAATCGTTTGATAGTTCATTTGTGTGTATTCCAAGTGAAGGTATTGAATCATAGGATGTCATGAACTGAGAGGACTCATTTCGCAAATTCTTCCCTAATCAGGAGAAAATTGATTCTCATTGAGGAGGGGATTATTGGAGTGAAAAACCCCCCCAGCCCTATGGGATAGGGTTTATCCTAAACTTCTATGGCTGATATTACCACTGTTTCTCTTCTAATTTTATGGATTTTGGGTTGAACGTGGGATGGGTGCATTATCCATCAGTCACAAAAATCACCTTTCTCAGAATACTATAGTGCTATGTCAAACATTTTCACAATATTATGGTTAAAATCCTCTGAACAGGAGGCCTGGTCTATGTTCTCAGACACTTGATGTAAATTCATTTCAACAACTCATTCCCTTAGGGCCTTACGTTAATGATATTTGGTCGATGCCTATTATTGATGAGCATATCATCTATCATAAACATAATACATATGTTTTAGTGATACTAGGGTAATGAAATTGCATGATACAACCCTTGGTGGGATTTACTAGATGGGGAGTGACGTGAAATGCAATACTCGTTATGTGCCTCATCCTATAAAATGAACACCAGATGGGTTATTTGAGATTATTCAGTGCACCCTCAATAATGTATTGAGGAATACAAATTGAAGGGATACTTTTTTTCTCAATCACTGGATTTCAGGAATCTAAGAGATTCACCAATTCAATTTGAAACTATAACCCTTATATTACTTTTATATGAATTTGATACTCATCTTAATTTAATGCTTTTTCTTTTTGGTGGAGAAGTGTTTTCCATATGTTTAGGTGGATTTCATGTATACAATCTTCTACCCACATATCTGGAATGTTGTATTGAGGAGTGGATAAGGGCTAAAAAATGACAACAATTTCATCTTTAGCTAGTTATTTCCTCATCTTTGACATATCCTCTTTGTTTTTATACAGAGTCTCCTTTACCTGATCAGACCAATGTTAGTGTTTTCAAGTGATTTTATTAGAATCAACAAGATCATTAGAGAGTTACTCTATTCCACTAGAAGGTATGTGGGCCAAGGGTGGTTTAGAGAATTAATTCCATCTTGGTCTAACTTCTAGCTAATAAATGATTACATTTTCTAGGGATAAGGAATCTGACATGAATGGCCTTGGGTTTGAAATTGCCTCACGATAAGAGGGATTTCTCGCCACTACATTTCCCATTGAATAATTCACTTGACAGTGTGAATTTCTACTGTGGATAGAAAATTCATAATGAAGGGAATCATGGAGAGGACCACCATGGTGGATTACATCAATAGGTAAATCCTCTTTCTCATTGGTTTTATATCCACACGGAGGGTTTTCATGGCTCTCATCAAGAGATAGGCTCTCAAGATTGATCAGATTGTCATGAAGTAATACTTAATGATGATGTTTCAGATAAGGACCTTAAAATTAATACTACTACTCCTGTTATTTAGTAACTGAAGTGTATGATCTATAGCTTCTACATATAAATGTCTGAGGGCTTTAAGAAATCCAGTATTAAGCAGAGCCATATCAGAAATTATCTCTTGATCCTCCAAATGTGATTGATAAGACTTATTTTTGGACATCTTCTTATAAGCAGTTGGGGATACCTTATGGGTGAAGTGGTTTTTATGGGTAGTTGTATCTTCCTAAAATAGTTAATCCATTAGAATAGGAATATTATCAACATTTAGATTAGGTGTACGTTCCTGACCCAGTTGTATGTATGATATGGGGGATTTTTCCCCATGACCCGCTTGGACAGAAGAAAAGGTATGTATATACTCTGGGCTGACATGATGTTGAGACACCCCACCTATGGGGATAGAGTTATGTGTATGTACCTTAGGTACTACTATCTCCACCATTATAATTTTCATGAATGTTTCAAGGACATGGACATGAATTTTCATCCGCCATTTCACCATTTCCAAGGTATGTTTGCTAACATCAACGACTAGAATAAGAGTTTACTTCCATTCCATATCTAGAGTAGGTATAAATACCTACTAATATTCTACATTTCCTAACAATAGCTACTAGAAGTACTCATGTGAAGGGGAAGAGTTTTGAGTCTTCCACCTTCTTTTCATTGGGACATTATGACTGAATTCTCCGGATGCTGCCAGACGAGGCTACTAATAGTTTTGATGGATGATGGAAGGTTTGTGTGCCTACTCACTATTTTCTTTCAATCATAGTTTGAAAATATCTTTGAGTGATACTAGAAACATCTATTGGTAGGCTTGGTGGTGCAGGAAGGTTCATGTTCCTGCAATTAGGTTTCCATCGTATTTAGTTGGAGGGCTTCTTTGAAGTCCACTAGACGAGTCTACTGGATTGAATAATGAAGGTAGATGGGTGTATGTTCCCATTCAGTGTTTTCTACCAACTAGGTTGGTGGGATTATTTGGAGGGGGGAAATGTGTGAAACTGGTCCCTATTGTCTGGTTGTCTTCTCCAGCGATGGGCCTTGTGTGCCTGAGTTTGAAGAACTTGAGCATGATTGTCTAAGGTGGTACCCTCATAAAGTTGAGGGTTCATTGCCTTACAAAATTAGAGTAATATATTGTAGTAAGGAACCCTTGATAAGGAATCATGTGTCATTAGGACAAGGCATTATGTGGCCTCCTGATCAACCTTTATAAAATAAAAGACAGACTGGTTGTTTCATTTAAGGGATAAGCTCTCAAAATGGTTGAAGATGGATGGTAATGTTGTTAGCTTCAGGACCACTGGTCGTTACTAAATGGATGATCTAGGGTGATTATTAATATGGAGGGCCTATTAGATATCCTACAGAGTCATGATAGTATTGTGCTGATATTACTCTCAAACCAGTGCATTTGAGACCCAAGATTGAAGAAGTTGAGTCAGTGATGTTATCCTTCAGGTGAAAAAAGATCCCGCCTGAGTAGTAACTGAGACATTTGTTTTGAAATTTGAAAGGATCCATTGGATTAAAGGGATTTCGGAATAATATTGTCAAAATATATAATAGACTTAAGAAAGAAAACCCTATTAAAGCAGCATCATTTTGGATAAACACATATGTGATTGATTTCCTTATCTACCAATCTTTTATTGAAAGGGGCCAAATAGATGGGTAACACCATCATCTTGGTTAAGGATTCCTTTCAGGTTCACCATTTTTTGTTTGTGATAGAAATGAGACTTCATTGGGAAACAGAATAGTCTAACATAAACTGGTCAATACATCCCATTTATGTTTTTAAGGATATTCCATAGTTAAGTCATTCACATTGGGTTCACTATTTTTTGTTTCCCGTGGAATGTGTGAGCTAGATAGGAATCACTATTTATGAATAGTTTCGAATAGGTTTTTTTGTGGAACTAGGAAAATCCAATGGTTTTGTATCTATATAGACCAACTGTCCAAAGGCATGCACTAATTAGGGATTTTGACATGTGATGCTTAAGAGCTCACAGTGGTTGAGAGGATGGGAGGTCGGGCTCATCATACCCTTTTGGGGGGAATTATTTCCTACACCTGGTCTCTCTTATCGATTTATGATATGTACATGAATGCTTCATTAATTAGCATGTATAACATAGGATTCCCCAGAAATTAGAAAAAATTATTAATATGTATTTAATTCATAATCATCTGTATGTATTCTAGGTTCTTCATCAATATATATATATATATATATATATCTATATGTATATGAGGTTCTCCATCAATGGTTCCTCATATATACTACTAGGGATTCTTTGGTTGTAATTACTATGATGCTATTTTTCTAGTCACATAGTGGGGAATTCTAGAGTTTATTATCATCCCTGGAGGTGAAGGTCACTCTAGAATTTATAATCGTCCAGGGAGACATGAATTATTTTGATTTTCGGATCCACCCCATTGATGAGACTCCTATGTATCCATGTGAAAGAAATTAGAACCCATGTATTTCAGTGCTGCTTAATGCTACACATCATTCATTTTAAGGTCATATGGTAAGGACCTAACTATATTGTTTAACGACATGTCAAATGGATGTCTAGGTGGAAGGTTCCTGGTCAATGTTTGGTGTAAGAAAAATTCTAGAGAAACCCATGGAACCCAAGAAAGTTGTGGATTCTCTTGTTGAATTAAACTCGACCAGTAATGTGGCCCAAATAGAATAGGGTTGACTTGGGGTGTTGGTTTTTTCCCTCATGGACGATTTCTAAAAATCCCATTTAGAGGAGAATCAATGGCAACATAGTTCAGTATGTATCACCGGGGAGTATGGACCTTTGTGAGGAATAAGTTAGGGATTATTCTTAAAGATGATTCCCTATAAATGGGAGGATGAGTGATGTATTATCTCATGATGATCTGGGGTTTATTATTTGGGATAACATCTGAGAAGAAAACCTCTTGATCTCGAGCCATAGATTAGTGTCATATGTATCCATGTTAGTGTAGGAATTAGAGTTCTCATAGTTCAATAATTCAGGTTGATTGTTCGGGTGTTGTGATCATCCCAAACCTCTAATCCCACATAAGTCATGATTAGTGTAAGATACTATAGGAAGTGATATATTCAACAAACCACACACTTTTCTTCATTCACTGGTGGAAGATGCTATGGGTATGACACTTTCCTATGTTCATTTTAAATTGGAAATGAGTCCAAGGTAAGGAAGGAATGATGGATAAAGAGGTAGGGAAAATCAAGACTACAACCACCAACATGAATGGCTAGGGGATTACTCCATGAGGGATTCCCTTGGAGTGGTTCTATAGTGGTAGGAGAATCTCATACCACATTCAAAGGAAACGCATGTGCATTCCTTACCCTACCTATAGGGAACTGGAGGCTTTGGGTCTCAGAGATGAGAAGGGATATACATAGTCATATCCCTAAAATCTGATATTGGAAAATCTTAAAAACTATCCCCTAGGTAATGGTCTGTGTGACCATAGATATACAAATATATTGATGCCTCAAAGATCCTAACCCTCTCGTAGGACATGTGTGCGAACCCTTTCATCATAGAAATAAAAATACAAATGGGAAACATAGTGAGGTGCCTTTCCCTATGGTTTTAGAGATTAGGTGGTCTAGGTGGTGGTTTTAAAATGGTCTCTTTCAGAAAAGGGAGCCACCGAAAGAGAGGCCCCTCCATGAGTGGCTTGGAAGAGGGCCTAATAGAAGGCTCACATAAGATGGAAGTTGAGGCGAACCAAGGATGATTATGCAAGGGGTTCTCTACACAAGTAGGCTTGGGATAGTTGGTGGAACCTTAGTTGAAGAACAACCTTGATGACTACACATGAGAGATGCATTTCTTCAGTCTTCAAGGGTCTACAAAGGTATTCCCAAAAGTGATTAGCACAAGTTCCCATTTGAGGAAGGGCGAATCACACTAGTCTTCTTAAATCAATGGTTTGGGAAAATGAATCCCGCAATCTTTAATTGTTTTTAACATTGTATGGACTTTAGTCACACTATTACTCTTTAATTATATCTTCTTTAAGAATTAGAAAACTACTTAAAAGGTTTCATAGGGATTGAGAAAATTAATTGGGAGATTAGAGCAACAATATGCCTTTAGGAAAAAAGTAGTTCATATAAATGAAGACACTATGAGACTATTTATAGGAAAATATGGGACATTGGGAAAATGTTTCTTTTTTGTGTAAGTGTGCTGTGCATAGGCCTTGCACATAGTGTCTTTCATGATGATGGTGCTTTGGGATACCTTGGGAGAACTGGTCTTTTAGGGCATTGAGATTCTCATATTTATTCATCTACATTATCCTCCTTTTTCTAAGTTATTTCCCTTTATTTACTTTTCATCCATTTGATAAAATAGAGTGTCAATAGACACCTAGCTCAATAACATGGAAATGTAATTTCATTATTAACTAACAATGAGAGATGAAAAGATCAGATCCAAGAAAACCTAGATCCATGAAAAATTAATTAAATTATCTAATTCTATTCAATATCCAATGATCAAGTCTCAGTCGACATAAAAAACATATAGAAAAAGAGAATAATATACATTGTAAAGTATCCCAAATACCAGATTACACCCAAAGAAGAACCAAGCATACAACCAAAATAATGATTCACCATATAGATGAGGGATAGATCCAAAATCATGACCATGGATCCTCAAAACCATTGAAATCCATATTAGTGACATAGGGTTATGATTAGGTAAGATATTTATTTATTTATTTATAAAAGTCACATTATCCCTTAAAAATCTATATTCCCAACAACATCAAAGACTAGCCATTGGGCCACTCCAGCTAGCCATTGGTTGCAGGTTGAAATCAGGAACCAACAAGCCTTCCACTGGTTAGATAATGGAAGACCACTAATGGAATGGTGGGTATATTTAGAGTTCCTACACATCCAAGACCTCCAATGGATATCCATGTAACGACCCAAAATTTTGAATAAATTTTGTTTCCTAATTTTGTGTGTTATTTTATTTCATACTCAACAAAATTTTTTCATATAATAAAATGATTATAATTAAAATGAGACTGTTGGGTTTTGACTATTATATGACCGTTAGTCATTATGAACTTTGGAAACTAAATGTTGCAATTATTGTCTCTAAATACAAGTGATCTTGGTTAATTAATATAGAAATTAGATTTGATGACCTCATCCAGTAGTATCGGTCCAATCGAAGCCCATTTAATAGAACTTGGGAAGGAGGTTGCACCACTGGGCTTTGCTCTGGACCAATCCCAAGCCGAACATCATTGCGTGAAGCTACAACGGAATCGCCTTCGCGATAAGTTCAAACTGATAGAAATTACTACTTGTGCGATGTTGGATGAGCTGCCCTCAGATTCTCTCACCTTAGCACACCTTACACTTAGGTCCCATACTGGGGTTATAAGGGGATATGTAAGGAGACCGTAACTTCCTTGTGTAATCCTTTGATTTAAATAAAAAATTTGATTTCTTCTTATGATGAACTTTGTGAATTTTCAAATATCCGGATAAATATAGTATGCATATTTTTGATGAATTATAGAAAAAGGATATTTGAAAATATTTATGTAAATCTTAAATAATTATTTATGTGTAATGATTTTCAAAAAATGGCATTCTACAATTATGTTCAGTAAAAAACTTAGAGTCTAATAAGATCAACATGATTTTTGATGAATAGTAAATTATGAATAGTGATTTTACGCTTAGGATTATTAATGTGACCCAATTGATTAGTAATATCACTTAAAGAAATTATTAATATAATCTAGGAACCTTGATTAAGTAATCTGATTCAATAAAATAGGTAAATAACTGTTTCAGAAATTATTAGTCAAGTATCAGTTTTTCTCAAGTGTATAGTGTTTTTTAAATTGAAAATTAAATTAAAAATATTTAGAAAATTATTTTTATAAAATGAAGTTCATTTTTTAAATCAGATCATCGATATTTGGTTAAGGTGAAATTTTGGGATTTTTCTGAGAAAGTTGAATTTTCGGTGAATAGTGAAAATACAGTTTTTAAGTTACGGGTGTTTAATGACACAATTAAATGATTTATTAAGTATGTAATCAATATGGTCAACTTATGAATAGTAAGATAAGTTATGAGGTTTCAGAAGTGTCCAATACCATGGGAAAATACCATGGTAAAGCCCATGGTTTTTCCAATACCACCAATGAGGTGTCCCTTGGCCATTATTGCCTTGTCCCCTCACTTCCCCTATAAATACCAAGCCATTATCTCATCCTTTCGATTCCAAAATCCTCTTCAACGAAGTTCTGATCTTCTTACCTCCCAAGGAGTCCTCCCAAGGTGCCCTCAAGCCTCCCAAGATCCCAAACATCATGATTTTGAAGTTACTCTTCAAGGTAAGGGATCCTACCTCTCTCTTTATTTCCAAGTAGTATATTTTATGTCATATCTTTCATGATCCATGTTATTATGTTGGAGGATGTTATTTTATATTAATCCTACCATCCTTTTAATTTTCATTTGATGAGAGACCCCCTCTTTCTCTCATTAATTCATTTTGAGAATGTTTACGTGGTGCTGTTAGGCTGCCAAATTTTTAAGGGATTCTTTCACCATTCTCATTTTCAAGATCTATTTTCATGTCAAGTATTTCATGTTACTTTTTGTTATATTGGGGTATTATATCTATATCTATCATAATGATATTTTATTTTCATATGATGGGAGACCCTATTTGATCTCGTCAATTCATTTTTTTGAAGTTTTAAGTGACGCCGTTAGGCTGCTGAATTTTCATAAGAGAAATCTTATTTTTTTCTTCCTTCCATGTTTTTCATTTCATATGGAATGTATTTAAAATTTCATTAAAATGTTCTTATATCCTTTATATTCTGTCTCCCTACTATGTTATGGATCATTTATGAGTGGGTGACCCATGTCCCCTATCTTTTCAATGTTTTCTAAAACCCTGTAACATAGCCGTTATGCTGGAGAATTTTCGTCTCAAAATGTCTCTCTCTTTTTCTCAAATTCTTTTATTTTATTAAGTAAATACTAAAATATATTTTTTCTATAGGGGTATTCACATATATATCAAAATGTTCTATTTTAATTCTGGTATTTACATACACAAACCCCACTTTCCTTTTTCGTGGGTTAAAATGACATAAAGATCATGTCTTAAAAGCAGTTTTTAAAACGTTATGATTATGAAATGAAACCGATTTCTATTATGCTATATGTGATATTTATGAAATGTTTTATGATGATATATGTGTCTCACATGATAATAAAGACAAATTTACGGGTGTTCCCTAATAGCGCTCCAATGCATTGGGTAAAGACTTAATCTCTAGAGATGACTATTTTTAACGATACCTTGGTGAATAACCTTGGTAATTTTTAATGACACCTTTTGGATGGACCTTGGTGAAATAGAAATTATTGTCTTTGTTAAATGTTGTTTCCACATATTTAAGTTATGAAATACTTTATTTTTAATTATGATATGCCTCATGATTTCTTTCTCATGCCTTAATTTTCTTTTTCATGACTTTATTGATGTATCTCAAGCTCACATGTTAAATGATTCCCTTGTTTCCCTTACTGCACCTTCTTCTCACCCTTTCTTTTGATGTATGGCCCCAGGCTATGAGATGCAGTAATGAACCTAGGATGAACATAAGGAGAATCATTTCAAGTGTTTAATAATAATGTTTTATGTTTTTATGTTTTAAGTTCCTGGTTTCCAAGACACTAAACCGTAAAGATCCTTGGTTTTGTAAAATGTAATGAAAAAATATGTTATAAAAATGTGGGATGCTATAGTTGGTATCAAAGGAAGGTTTAGTTATTTTTGGAAATTAGGATATGAAAAATTTAGGAAGAACCCTATAGAAAAGTTTAGATATAGGAAATCTTCCTGGTATTTTGGTGAGTATTGAGTAAGTGGTTTATCAAGCAAATACATCCCTGTCTGGATACGAGCAGGTAGAGGTGGCTCTAGCACAGATGTACATAGGGGTAAAACCTGAAAACACTGCTTGAGATAGACTCGAACGGGAACTGGTACATGACAACAGGCCTTGCTTCACTCTTGGTTACGACACTCCCTGGGGATATGCTTTGGTAAATTCCTAATCTTAGTATGAACCATTATTAAAGGAACAAAGATAAAACAAAATAAAGATTCACATAAGAATATATGATCATGGATAACCTAGATTAGAACCCAGGGGATCACAAGTTAGGATATAATTTTCTTCTACAAGTTTGTCCTTCTATGCTTAAAGTTTACTTTTCATGATTATTGGAAAAGTATTTAAGCCCCTAATTATACTTTTTTTTCTTAGTTAATGTCGAGAAATAGAAAAACATGTCCCAACATCCAATGTGATAGGAAATGTGACGATTTCCCTATTAATGTGACAGAGATGACGAGAGATCAAGTTGAACATATTGTAATTATTCCAAACCAGCTATCGAAAATCACAATTAATAATTGGTACCTAGTTGAATGCCCAAATGCATCAAGGAAGAAGAAGACGACGTCTCAAGGATGTTCATCTGATAAAGTTGATAAGGGAAAGAATACCCAATTTCCTTTGTGAAAAAAGTGTGGAAAGGGGAAACAAGGATAATGTCACAAAGGAATCGGGAGATGTTTTAAGTGTGGGGTGATAGGGCATAATGTAGCAAATTTCTTTAAAAAAATGGATAATGTGATGAATAGAGATAAGGTTTGATCTAATGTACATTATACTTTCCGATGTCATAAATGTGGAGAAGTTGGACATCATCCAAGGCAATGCTCTCTTGGAAGGGATGAGAAGCATGATGAACATCAAAAATCTTCAAGGACAAGGGAACAATGCAAGTCCTATGCTGAGATAGATCATGATGACTAAAGTACATGAAACTTCTACGCAATAATTGTCTATGTCATGTTGTATTTTAGTTCATGCCCTATGATCATATATTTAATGTTTTCTAACAACCTCGAGTCACTACCTAAGATGGTTTTATATCATTAAGAAAAACATCTATTGTTATGTACCAAATGTTGATGTTGTGAAGTTGTTCTTCTTGAAAAAAAAAACGATGATTAGGGGATTAAAAGATGATTATTATTTTGGAAGATGTTCACATTTTTGGGAAACCTATATGATAGAGGTAAATAGATTACTACGGTATTTTCTTAGAGGAGTAAAGGTTGACTTATATTTTTAAAAATCGATTAATTTAAGGTGAACTTATAGTAATTTAGGTTACTTATGGAAATGATTAACCTATCTTGGGGAAAATATGTTTAGGTTAGTTACTTTTGTTATAAGATGTTAGGAGTGGTTGATGTTGTTTGGAGATGATTGATAAAGTTTATCTTGAAATACTATGTTATCAAATCCTTCTTATATTTGGGTTTCAATCTTAGTTTGGTTTATTTTGAGGAATTTTAAGGACAGTTATTTATGGAATGGTCTATGATGAAATTTTGGTAGTACCGTGGAACTTTGAAGATTTAATGTAGTTTCCCTTCCTATGGGGTTCTTTCTTTTTGAAGATTTGTTTTATCTTACCCTTTCTGTTTTTGGGATAAATGTTTAAAGATAGATAGTTATTATTTTATGGATTACGTGATTCTATAGAAGATGATTCTTGTGATTTGATGTGACCAAGTAGTTTTGAATGCTCATTTTTTTGAGAAAATATTAGTATTGGTGAAACTTATTAAGGGATGAAACTCTAATTGAAGGTAAATATATTTCCCTGTGTTCTTATTCTATAAAGTAAATGAATTCCTCAAAATTATTAAAAGGAACGTAAAACAAAAACATTTTTGGTTTAAGTTTCATACTGGTTAATCAAAGACCTATAAACCCATCATAAGTTTGTGATTTTCTAGTGGTTATCTTCCTCTTAGAAATGTTATCTATCACTCTCCCTCAGAACTTGAACCTTTATTTTCTCCTCCATATCCATGTTTTCCAACATGGAATCCTAGTATGGGTTAAATTGGGTGACCTTTGAACTTCCTTTTCTTTATTTTAAATTAATAGTGTTACTGACTCTTTTTCCCGATGTGGGAATTTCAATGAAATTTCCAAGCCCAATTTTAAAAATTGTGAGGACGCAATTTTTCAAGGGGGGAAGATTTTAACAACCTGAAATTTTGAATAAATATTATTTCCTAATTTTGTGTGTTATTTTATTTCATACTCAACAAAAATTTTTCATTTAATAAAATGAGTATAATTAAAATGAGACTGTTGGGTTTTGACAATTATATGACCGTTAGTCAATATGACCTTTGGAAACTAAATGTTGCAATTATTGTCTCTAAATACAAGTGATCTTGGTTAATTAATATAGAAAGAAGATTCGATGGCCTCATCTAGTAGTCTCGGGCCAATCAAAGCCTATCTAACAGAACTTGGGAAGGAGGTATCACCACTGGGCTTTGCTCTGGACCAAACCTAAGCCGAATTTCATCGTGTGAAGATATAATGGAATCGCCTTTGCGAGAAGTTCAAACTGATAGAAATTACTACTTATGCAATGTTGGTCGAGCCACACTCAAATTCTCTCACCTTAGCACACCTTACACTTAGGTCCTATGATGGGGTTATAAGGGGATATGTAAGGATACCATAACTGCCTTGTGTAATCCTTTGATTTAAATAAAAATTGTGATTTCTTCTTATGATGAAGTTTGTGAATTTTCAAATGTCCGGATAAATATAGTATGCATATTTTTGAAGAATTATAGAAAAAGGATATTTGAAAATATTTATGTAAACCTTAAATAATTATTTATGTGTAATTATTTTAAAAAAATGGTCTTCTACAATTATGTTTAGTAAGAAATGTAGAGTCTAATAAGATCAACTTGATTTTTGATGAATAGTAAATTATGAATAGTGAGTTTATGATTAGGATTAGTAATGTGACCAAATGGATTAGTAATCTCACTTAAAGGAATTATTAATATAATCTAGGCATCTTGATTAAGTAATGTGATTCAATAAAATAGGTAAATAACTGTTTCAGAAATTATTAGTCAAGTATCTATTTTTTTGGGTGAATAGTGTTTTTTTAATTGAAAATTAAATTAAAAATATTTAGAAAATTATTTTTATAAAATGGATTTCATTTTTGAAATCATAACATCGATAATTGGTTAGGGTGAAATTTTAGGATTTTTCTGAGAAAGTTGAATTTTCGGTGAATAGTGAAAATACAGTTTTTAAGTTATGGGTGTTTAATGACATAATTAAATGATTTATTAAGTATTTAACCAATATAGTCGACTTATTAATAGTAATATAAGGAATAAGGTGTCCCAAGTGGCCAATACCATGAGCAAATACCATGGGCAAGCCCATGGTTTTTCCAATACCACCAATGAGGTGTCCCTTGGCCATTAATGCCTTGTCCCCTCACTTCCCCTATAAATACCAAGACATTCTCTAATCCTTTCGATTCCAAAATCCTCCTGAACAAATTTATGGTCTTATTACCTCCCAAGGAGTCCTCCCAAGGTTCCCTCAAGCATCCCAAGGTCCCAAACATCATGATTTTGAAGTTACACTTCAAGGTTAGGGATCCTACCTCTCTCTTTCTTTCCAAGTACTCTATTTTATGTCATATCTTTTATGCTTCATGTTCTTATGTTGGAGGATGTTATTTTATATTAATACTACTGTAATTTTAATGTTAATATGATGATAGACCCTCTATTTCTCTCATCAATTAATTTTGAGAATGTTTAAGTGGCGCCGTTAGGCTACTGAATTTTTAAGGGATTCTTTCACCCTTATCAATTTCAAGATCTATTTTCATGTCAAGTCTTTCATGTTCCTTTTTATTATATTGGGGTATGATATATATATCTATCATACTGATATTTTATGTTTATATGATGAGAGACCCTATTTTATATCTTCATTTCATTTTTTTGAAGTTTTAAGTGACGCCGTTAGGTTGCCGAATTTTCATAAGAGAAATCTTATTTTTTCTTCCTTCCATGTTTTTAATTTCATATGGTATTTCTTTAAAATTTCATTACCATGTTATTATGTCCTTTATATTATGTCCCCCTACGTTGTTATGGATCATTTATTAGTGGGTGACCCATGTACCCTCTCTTTTCGATTTTTTCTAAAACCCTGTAACATAGCTGTTATGCTGTAGAATTTTCGTCTCAAAATGTCTCTCTCTTTGTCTCAAATTATTTTATTTTATTAAGTAAATACTCAAAGATATTTTTTCTACAGGGGTATTCAAATATATATAAAATTTTTTTATTTTAATTATGGTATTTACATACACGAAACTTGCTTTCCTTTTTTGTGGGTTTAAAATGACATAAAGATCATGTCTTAAAAGCAGTTTCTAAAACGTTATGATTATGATATAAAACCCATTTCTTTTATGATATATGGGTTATTTATGAAATGTTTGATGATGATATATGTGGATCACATGATAATAAATAAAAATTTAAGGGTGCGCCCTAATAGTGCTCCAATGCATTGGGTAAAGACTAAATCTATAGATATGACCATTTTTAACGATACCTTGGTGAATAACCTTGGTAATTTTTAATGACACCTTGGGGATGGACCTTGGTGAAACAGAAATGATTGTCTATGTTAAATGTTGTAGCCGCATCTTTAAGTTATGAAATACGTTATTTTTAATTATCATATGCCTCATGATTTCTTTCTCATGCCTTAAAGTTCTTTTTCATGACTTTATTGATATATCTCAAGCTCACATGTTAAATGTTTCCCTTGTTTCCCTTACTGGGCCTTATGCTCACCCTTTCTTTTGATGTATGTCCCCAGGCTATGAGATGCAGTAATGAACCTAGGATGAACATAAGGATAAGCCTTTCAAGTGTTTAAGAAAAATGATTTATGTTTTCATGTTTTAAGTTCCTGGTTTCCAAGGCACTAAACCGTAAAGACCCTCGGTTTTGTCAAATGTAATAAAAAGATATGTTATAAAAATGTGGGATTCTATAATCCATTGGAACCAAAATAAAATCAGGTGTTCGAAAAACCAACACCAAAAGGATGATTCCCTCTAGAAGTTATCTGTTGGACTGCTAATGACACCATCCACGCAAAACCGTTCTCCCAAATTACATAAGATTTTTTTTAAAAAAAATTATAATACATTATAATAATTAAATATAATTTCCTATCCTATCAATCTAGAATATTAATAGGTCCTTAAAACACTAATGTATTGGGTTTAATCTCAACATTCTTCCACTCAATCAGGTGGGATAAATTCAGTTGATTATTCTTCAGATTGGTGATATTTAATTAATTATGGATAAAACACAAAATAGATGGTAATTCTAATAGACAAGACACCTCCTAGAGTTTCTCAAAAATCTCAAATGGGATAACATAATAAAATGCTAACTTTCCATACATCACCAATCATTTTTATACCATCCAAGGTGAAACGATGAGAAAAAACTTACCACATGAATCAAAGTCCAAAAGACATTGTCTTAGATCAATATTGTATTTTTTGTGACTCTAAGCTACCAACAACCTCTTCTTGATCAATTACATGATATCCATCATCTCTAGAATGCCGACCAGTCTAACTAGATACCATTGTCTAAAATATTCCCTACAATCAGGCGATATGCATGGATTATTAAAAAAAAATCCTAAATTGGAACCATCTAGATCAAAGGATAATAACTATTGTTATAGGAAAAGTATACTAATTGATGATGTTTATAACATAATACACTAATGTCAATCACACACGCCTGAATCAGGTCTTACAGAAACTGGATGTCTTGATTATTCTATCCATCCTTATTAGGATGATATACCATTCTTAACTTTAACTTATATCCCATCATTATTTGTAATCCACTCCAGAAAAAAGGATATAAAGTGAAGATATTTATTAGAGATTCTATTGAATAGAATTCCATAAAATCTAATATTTTCCCACAAATACAACTTACCAAGGTCCTCTACCTTTATCAAATACATTATAGGTAGGAATTGAAATGATTTTATGAGTTGAGAAATAATCACCCATATAAAATCATTATCACTATGTTTCTAAGGTATCCCAATCATGAAGTCCATGCCTATCTCATCAAATTTCCATAATAGAATGAGTAATGTTTTCTGACAAAAAATATTCGATAGATGTTCTGGCTTAATTCTCTAACATGAAAGGCTCTGAGACAAAAAAAAATCAATAATTGATAATCTCATTCCCAAAAACATAATGACATATCAAGCCATAGTTAATTTTGGTATCTCCAAAGTGCACAAACAAAATAAATCTTTTTTCCATTATCCATCAACACCATCCTTATGTCAATTGGAATAACTATCATTACCTCAAAGAACAATACTCTATCAAGAGACTGTGACCACTCACCCAAATTCTCCCCAAAATAATTATTTATATAAAATCATGGAAACATCAAATCCTTAGACTATCTATGTCAAATATTTTGATCCATAATTGGTCAAGCCTCAAAACAATATTAGAATACATGTCCATCATCTATCTCTTAAACTATGTGAACTTCCACAAATAAGCTCATCAAACACAACTCTCCTATTAGTTCCCTTAATTCTTGATTCAATAATTTTCTTCCCAACTCTTCCATTACAAAATTCTAGATTTAGGGAATTTATAAATATATATATTATAGGTATAATGGTATTCCAACCAATGTATTTTTATAATATTCTAATCCATAAAAGTGAAGATATACATAAAACTCTAATTATAAGAAAACACTATAAATATCTCATTGAAGAGGTAATGACACCATGTCGTATGCTCATGCATCACTACCTCTTCCTTAACTTCATGACTGGGTGATTTCTTATCACAAGGGAATAGGATATGAGAACCACACGATATAGCATATCTTCTATTCATCTTAATATAACCCAAACCCATAGCTATGGAGTTACATCAATCATAATAACCAACACCTAGTATAGAAAGAATCAATAATAGAGATGCTGTTAATATCAATTTTATATAATCAAAATATTTATAGTAATAATCTCTATAAACTGGCATTACACCCTTATATATCAACTCTATCATAGAGGATGCATGCTTGGGGATGTATCACTTAATTATAATATAGTAACCTGTTAATACCAAGGATATATAAATCTCAAACACATTTCTATGAATCTCTTAAGATATAAATACATGAATCATTTGATGATCTACTGAAACACCATTCAAATAAATCATATGGTCCAAAAATTTCACTTTTCAAATCTATAAAAGAAAATTAAATATTTTCTTATTCACAATATGAACTCTCAATATTCCATGGTTGATATTAATATTATCAACATGATCCCACTATGATTTAGAATAAATAATAATATGTTCCATAATGAATAAAAAAATGAATCGATGAATTAATGGAATTATATTAATTAAATCCATAAATACCACAAGGTAATTAGTAAACTCAACTCGTATAACTAGATACAAATAATAACCATACCCACTCTTATTAAAGGTAATATAAATATCATCCTCTAAGATTATCAATTGATGGTACCTCAATCAGAGATCAAATTTTGAAAACCACCAAGATCCCTTGAGCTAAAAAATGGTTATCATTCCATGGAAAGAGATATTGATTCTTCATTATCACCAAGATGATTTTTTAGAAATAATCACAAATTTAGGAACACCCATATCACTTATTTGAAATTAAAAATAGAGATTCTCAAGGTGAAATGATAGGTTGAACACTTCCCTTATGAATAATTTTATTATTATATACCATTAATTCAATGGTTTCATTAGGTTTTATTTAGTAAGATGGTAAAGAAATGGGTTTCATCCCAGAATATAAGTCCATAGAAAACTAAGCTTCCGTTTAACGGGGTAACCATGATAAATCATATAGAAATCATCATGAAACTCTCTCAACATTTATCGGAGAGGAACACAAAGAAATGGATAAACAACATTAATAAATATTTATGAAAACTATAAAGATAGAAACATATCAATTGGATCAACAAGACCAACTATTCCCGATGTAGGTTCCCACTCACCCTATAATACATGTGTGGCACCATTTTAAGAACATAACTAAACCTATTGATGATAAAAAAGAGAATGATTTATATAATAATAATATGATATGTTCCAATGATATGATCAAATATGTCCAGATCTGGAAATAAAATGTCCCATACAGTTTTGTGGTATTTGGAAATTAACCAACAGTTTTTACAGTTATATCAAAAATATGTCTCATTTATCAAATGAGTGGAATGGGTCATTAGAAAAATAATAATCTCTAAATTCAAGATGAATATAAAAATAAGTATGAATGAGAAAATGGAATTTGTTTCACCAGAATAAATAAAATCCATAACCATTAATGATAAAATAAACACGTACTTATCACAGTTTCCAATCCAACTTCTAACTCCAGTATCTCATACATGGATTCA
The DNA here is from genome assembly GCA_963277665.1 of Viscum album. NCBI lineage: Eukaryota > Viridiplantae > Streptophyta > Magnoliopsida > Santalales > Viscaceae > Viscum > Viscum album. The sequence goes on along the minus strand of OY728128.1, from coordinate 1,106,005,607 downwards.
TACAGATGTGCAACCACATACTTCCACTTTATATACACTTGAGTATCACACTTCTCATGAGTATGAGATCCCATCCATTTTGTAATGATAGATCGAAATGTATAACCCTTGTTGAAGGTGGACCTAACTCTACATCCAAGGGATTACCTCTCACAAAACACTAAATATTAAAGGACATCAAACATGTTGTAAACACCATGGGTGCTTCCTTATATTCTGGTTTGTGGTGTCCCTTTTTCGATGAAAGGTAATAGACCACCTCAATCTACCATTTTTCATGTTATACACTCCAACCACCACCTCAACCCTATAAAATATTGTTCCTTTTATAAAAAGAAAAATAACTTCGGATATCACTAACTTTCATAGATGATTTAAAGATTCCAATGTTCCTTTTCATGTCCACATGATCCATAGATTCCCTTCCCATAGCCTCCATCAAGGTGTGTAATAACATAAGAATTATCATAAATTGAATATTAGGACTAAAAAAAATCTATAAACATCACACACTAAGGTATCATTTAAAAATAATCTTGAGGAATAATAATTAAAAATTAGTAAAATGAGTAGCATACTCCACTATAGAATTATCTCATAGATATAATGTAATGAACTCTTAACCCTTTTCCACTCTCAGTATCTCAAGATCGAACTGCTGATTGAATTATTTCATAAAGGCAATCTAGGTGAGTTATTAATGAACATTTTCTTGAAAAAATGAATCCCCAACACTTAATTCCCAGTCCTTCAAGTATATAATTCATAAATAAGACATTGGTGTGGTCAAACATTTTCAAGAAGTGGAATTTCCTCTCCATCCTATCAATTCATTATTATGCTTATTGTGGACGCCTATCACTATGAAAGATCACATTATCCTTCTTAATACACTATAATACATTATCAAAATTCTATTATAATTCAATATTGGTGACATATCCCATTGAATAGATCATTCAGAATATTTTTTCCAACAAAAACCATGGCAACCCGAGTATTTTCCATGGTTTATGCTCCGAAGCTTCAACTCTAGTATTCTAGATTAAAGATCGAAAATATATAAACCATGAGGATGAAAATAAATTAAAATTAAATTTTATTCCTTTATTATAATCTAAATTTACTAAACTAAATACAAGGGGATAAAATTATAAAAAATAGTAAGTTTAAAAATTTGTACTTCGAATGGAAGCTCGATGTTCTTCGTGTATGTGAGATACCTAAGAGCACTCCCAAACTACCTATCAAGTTTTGAATGTCCTATCTATAGTATATAAAGAACTCTTAGAAATAATAGGGTGAGACACAATCATGAGCATTGGTTATATGTAAACTAATCATCAAATACCAATTTTTAAGAAACCAACCCAAGTCACAACATATTTTCTCTAGATTTGGCATGCCAAAATGCATAATTTGAATGCCCAATAACCATAGGAAAGTGAAAATCTATAGGGTATAAAATATTTAAATGTGGGAATGATTTTAGCCACTAACAGACGCATGATAAGATAAAATTAATCATTGTACCACAATAAATATCATTAATACATCATATATAAAATAACCAAACCAAAGGTAAAAACCAACAATGAGAAGACAAGGTCTAAATGATCAATTAAAAGAAAAATAATCGAACATGAAATAATCCATGGGTCTATCTCCTCGTGGCCACATGTCACCACACTCCAAACTAACCAGAAAGGTTACATGATCTAGTAGAGTTACATTCTATATCATCTCTTCCATCTAATAGGAACCTACTAAACAAAGGATATAAACACCCAAAGGAAAAATTTGGATGTGAGAACTAAATCTTAGTATGATACCAAAAATAATCTATTTAATTTCAATCCATAGGAATTTAATAGTTCTTGTACAAAAATATATTTCAAATATATTTCAAAATAAATCACTTTCTATATAAAAACATGGTTTGGTTTCCTTTTAAAAACATTTCATATTCCCTATGAAAAAGAACATGACATAATAAATATCCAGGATCCATAAGCAGATGAAATGATTAGTTTTTAATCATAAATACTCATATCATATTCATGTGAAAAAATAAGAATATCAATATAAACAAACATAATATAACCAAAAATCACCAAAGAAAATATATGAATTGAGGGTTTAAAAAACCAATACAAAATCGAGGGACTACCCAGAATAAGTGAATCATTAGTTCTCAAAACATCAATCTCATGGAAAATCTACCCACTAGAAACTATGAATCATGAACATCCCCACTAGTGATAGCTAACTACACTTATTCTTTCATATATTTTTCCAATAACCTAATTTCTTCTCCATTAGTGATTCATCCACATTAAATTTATGGAAAACTGTGTAATGTATTTTATCATGAGCATAAATCATGTTTTCAATGAATTTTTTTTTTGAAAAACATTATATTTATACCAAATATTGAAACCAATTTCAATATATAATTTCATAAATCATAACTATTGAAATAATACATGAATACTATGATCACAACATGATTTACCATTAGATACAGACACATCCCACATGAATAAAGAAAATAGGATTTCCTTTTAACTGGTGATGAGACTGAAAGAGATCAGATCCTATAGAACCTATATATTAGGAAAAGGATGTCAATTTTACATGTAAATGATAGATAATGTGATATATTCTAAATTGACATCAATAACATATTGGAGAAGAGAATAAAATTTGTTGTAGGGATCCTACTTACGAGATTACAAAATAGTGAGAACCAAGATTTAAACCATTATAAAGATTCACCAATGGGATAAGGTAGAGAGAGAAAATCATCACTAAGGAGCCTATAAAAAATATATATTTGGGTTACGATGGTTATAGTAGGGGAGATAAGTAATTATTTCAGTCTAAAAAGAGACTATAACACTTATTAATCTACATTCCCAATTGGGTCAATGGTATCAACTAAGACACAATAGTGGGAAGCGGTGAATGTAGAAGGAATGTGACAACATTCCTTATACCAGAGAGCTATTGGATTCCCATGTCTTTCTAGTTGATAAATCCAGAGATTCTGTACCATAATTCCCTCTATGGGCGGTCCAGTGGCACCTACAAACATTTAGATATTCTTCTAGTTTGCACCGTCTAGTTTATGTCCTCATTCAACCAATTACTACTGAAAAAAATTCTCAAAATTTATGTATGGCCCAAAATACAAAATGAAATAAGGATATTCATACTCAATTTCTCTTATCAGGGTGTGAAAAGAAAGTAGGAGGAGGAAATCTATGATGTATTTCAACATCCTATATTTATTCAGTATGGAATAAAGTATTGTTGGGTTGACTAAGAGTTATGATTAATTAACTCACATGAATAATATCATGAAATTATATAATTTTATAGAATATGTGATACAAAAAAACATTATGGAAGTGAAATTAGATTATTCTAAAAATAATTTTTTTGATATATTAACTAACCGATTAGAAACAAATGTGTTTGAGAGACATATATTAAACATTTGGATTCATCCAATCTATTAAATATATGGTTTTATAGATTCTCCTCACTATATTTATTGTAACTCTATATTTTTTATTGTTTGTGTTTTTTGGAATTTATTTCTGTTTGAAGAATGAATACAGAGGGAGATTTTATACAAGCGTATTTCCATAAAAATTGAATTTCAATAGATGTTTTTTGGATGTAATTTCTATATATGATTACATAAATAACATACTACATTGATTTTATACCCAATCCACTTTAGATATTTATCGAATACTCTTTTATACGATTTAGAAGAGTGGAAAAACTAATTTATATTTACTTTTAATGGTGGATAAATGGGAATGGGATATTATGAGATGAAAACATATCTCATGATAGATCATAGTCTATAGGGATTGTAAATAGTTAAATTTAATTAATGTAGGGTATTGAAAACAACATCTAATGTTAGAGAATAAATAAACTATTTGTATAAAATGATGAATTTTTTGTCAATTAAGAGTTTATTGGATGTTATTCGAAGGAGTTTTAGGTATGTGGAGTTGAAACTGAATGAATAATTTTAAGAATAAGTAGAATCAAAATAATGGCACTAGGACATGTACTCAACCATGACAAGGTTATTAAATGAAAATTGGAAATTTCCTATAATTTACATATGCTTCATTTCATTTTTCACAAGGTTATTTTCCATTTAAATTTATTAGAGTTTCTATGTTATATGCTTTAATATTTATGATTTCACAATAAATGAAGCCATGATTTTTTTTCACTCACATTTTATATTTAGAGGAACATGTTTCATAAATGTCATGACCATTATACAAATTGTTCTACAAGATGTTTCAATGATAATATAAAGAATATCATTATTTGTAATATTTTTTATATTTTAAAATTTTATACTAAACCATATATGGACACATCATAAAGGTTTTACAAACATGTTTTAATGGTTATATAAGTTTAGAGACCTATAAAATGTGAAATTTTCATATACTGTAATTAAGTTGAAGAAAATAGGGACCATATTGAAATTCTTTTAGGAATAATGGTGGATGAGTTTTTGATAAATTAATCAAATATAAAAATTTTAGATCAGATTGGTTAAAGTATCTTTCAACGTGATGTATTATTATAACCCACAATATATCTAGTATTTTAAATTAGTTACTTTAAAAATGACTGATCATATTGAGAAGAGGTTTATTTCATATAGATTTATGTTATCTTTAAATTTTGATTAGGATAGATGGTGTGGTTATTATATGGTGGTTGTTTGGGAAAATAATAACTCCATATTCATATATAGTAGTTTAAATTTATGGGAGGGTGATTGAAGTGAAGGATTTTAATTAATTAAAGTTAGAATTATGGTGTAGTTTTTATTTCAACTTTTAAAATGAATAATTCTTTAAATTTATTATAGTTTTCTCATGATTAGTTAAAAGGGCCTCACAAAAAGGATGAAAGTGTAGAATATCATGTATATCTACATTTAGAGAAGTAGTGTGGATTAGTGGTATATTATATTGAATATATAGTTTGATGAAGTCATGAAAATATTTATTGAATTATATTTTTTATCATAATTGATGATTTTTTTTCATATTTGTGAAGATATAAAATTGATAGACAATGATTCATAGAGAACACCAATTTTCAGATAGTTTCATATCACTGACTAAATTATTTTCCATTAAACATGCAATACAATAAATATATATTACCCTATTTAATGTATTGATTAGAAGAGATGAATAATTCATCGAACTTAGAATACTAGTGAAATATTAATAAAACCTATAATCACATATTATTTCAGTAGTAGATAGTTGTTATATGACCAAAATATTAAAATTTTCCCCTTAGATGATTCCTCTTATAAGAAATATAAGTTAAATACTACATACATGCTCTTTAATATTTTTGTATTTTGATTTTCTTAGAAAACATATTCAAAGGGTAATTTATAATGTGTAGACAAGATTTTATTAATCTAAAGAATATAAGAAATAATGCAGACAACATAATTCACCCATATCTTATTTTTTACAATAAGACCATGTGGTAAAAAATATTTTAAATTAAAATATTCAGAATAAATAAATTTTTTATTCAATAATTAATGTTATAAATATGAAAATGAAAAAGTCCTTAAATTTAATGGGTTTTATTTTAATTTTTTGAATTTATTTTGAATGGAAACACATTAAAATTTTGTTTTTAATCTATTTTATAGAAAATAATGTGATTCTTACATGACTTAAGGATTGTTTCTGATTAACATGGCTTGGGAAGATCATGACTAAGGAGAACATGGAATGTGAGTCAATACATATCAATCACCCCCTCCTTAAAGAGATATATAAATTAATTTTTTTTCCTCATCAGATCAAAGGTTCTCTATAGGATACATATAAAAATCATCTGGCCCTATGAAATATTAATGAAGCAAACATCCTTTAAGGGATCTCAGGAATGGATTAAATCAATTACTCAAGAAAAGAGTATGAATAACCAGACTAGTATTTGACTCATGGAGGTTGAAAAATGTCAAACACACACTAATTTGAGATTAAATTAATGTTACTACCTCTAAGAATTATATCCTTCATGCATGTAATTATGTGTGAAAAAAGAGGAATAAGACCTAAATAATATTAATATAACCTTCCATTTGGGTAAATGAAATTCATTGGCTACAATATATGAAAAAACTATGAAATGGGGATACTGATTCTACATAAGTATAACAACATACCACTAGGGATGTATTCAATAGTCTATGATATGATTTTATTTAACCTACATGGATCAGATCGTTACATCACATTGAATTATCAAACATGGGTTACCTTGGAATTTTTAGAAATCCCACGGATGATTAATACAAACATTAAAATCCCTTAATGATTCGATAAAAACATGGCATACATAAATATTCCTTAAAAATAATAAATAATATTCTATGTATATTTATTTATCCAAAATAATTAATGAAGAAACACACTCTCCATTTTGTAGATATCTATCTCAACCAATGATTTTTGGCTGACTGTAAATACATTAAAAGATATGAAAATATAAATATGGGTTCTGGAAGTTATCTATGTGCACATATAATCCCCCTAAGATATAATTATCGTGATCATTAGAGATATTTTATAAGTTTTAGAATTTTCTTCTCCCATTTAAAATGGGAATGAACCCAATATACAACTGTTAGAAGAATCATATTTTTATTATTGTGTTAAAATCTCTAGTAATGGAATCACAAGCCTTTCTAAATGGGTTGAGGAGATTACTCAGCCCTAGAAACTTAATTATAATAGTTTGGTAATTTAATTATTTTTCACACATCCTAATGTATTGTGACAATTTATGATTTTGAGATTCTTTTCATTATTCTCATATATTTTATACATTTTATTCTATCTTTTATAGTTTTCACACATAAATCCCCCTATGTTGATATCATTTCTTATAGTGTAATATTTTAGGAAGGATTGAGGCACATTTTACGGTTAAATAACATTTTGTGATTTTTCAGGGGTGGGTAGGGGGTGAGTTCAGTGGTTACTTCATCACTCTGCCAAAACCGAAATTATTTGTATAGAGAGGGAGTTTTTTGAGGTTTTTATGTAATTAATTAGTTGAGAAAGAGAGTGATTATTTATTCTTAGATGATTTATGTTTTTGTATCATTATAGAAACATATATGGAATATTCATAGATTTTTCCTATTAATTTTCATAATTCAGAAAAAAATCACAAATTTTCACATGATATATCTTTTTATATTCACTCTATAAAATGTAGAATAAATAATAATATTAATATAATAAATGTTAATAAAAATTATTAATAACTCCAACTTAGTATAGTTAAGGCTAGTGATCCTCCCTAGAAACATTTCATGGTTTTTAAAAAGTATATGTTTATCGAGAGTCCGATGATATCCTTAATTCAAAAGTATAAAAATTTATTGACAATGGCTTGGTGAATAAATATAAAATTATATTAAGTGAAAACATATAGATTATATGTTTCCTTATTATATTAATAAGAGAAAAACTTTTGGAATGGAAATTATGTACATGCTCCTCAATATAGTGAAATGTGATGAGTGTATTAACAAAAATAAAGTGGGAAATCATTACTGACCAAAGAAGAAGGGAGAATTGAATTTTTATAGAATGATTTAAAATAATCTGTGTGTCCCCAAAAATCAGAAAAGTACCCATGGTGATATGTAATTTAAATTATTCATGGTCATTTTATTATAATCAATTTCACATGATTATAAAGATAAATAGGAAAGTCATATAATGCATCAAGAAGATCCACAAGAGATCTGAAAATCAATCCATGTAAAAAATATAGAGTTTACGATTAGGAAATGGAACAACATATCAATTTATTATGGTATAAAATTAGTTATATTAGTAATAAATCAATCATGGAGATTCATTATAATAGGCATTGTAAGAAAAAAGTTCAATAAAATGTCAAACCAGATGGTTAATAATAAGAAAGAACACTTTTCAATCAATATTGGTATCTACAAACATTATTAGAAGGAATGTGATTAGGTGTTTGTATACACCAAAATCTTCATATGAGATAAAGCATCATAAGGGATGTGGAATGAAAGATAACCAACATTGAAACACTTAAGAGTGTTTAGTAGTAAATTTTTTATCCAAAAAGATCAATGAAATTTTGGAGAGTGTGAAGATGTAGTAGAAGAATAGTTCTTCATAGGATACTCTACCATGATTAAGGATATAATTCTTCGAAAATATATAAAATAAGATTGTAGATATCCATAATGTCAAATTAATCAAATAAAAGTTGGGAATGAAAGTAAAATTTTAAATTTATTTTAATATTATGATAAGGAATATGAGTTTAACTCAAATTTTTGAGGGACTAAAAGCCTAACATGTGAAGGGGTTTTTTTAATTTGGGTCTTCTAATTAATAAGTTTTTATTTTATATAATAATATACTAAAAAAATTAATATATGAGCTAACATCTATGTGATAAACACAATTGATAAAAAAACTACTTTGAAATCTAAAAGGAAGGGGAATAGAGAGAAACAACACAATTTTATATAGTTTAATTAACCTAATTTAATGAATATATGATGGATGATTAATGTGTCTAGTACATTAATGAGAAGTTATAGAAAATAGGGAAGCTATATACATGAGATATTATTAAGAGAGTGGTGGATTATAGTATCATTGGAACCAAATGGGTGTTCAAGAAAATTATTTGATGAGACAAAAAATCTAGTTTAATGAATGGAATGAATAGTGTGAAAATTATAACCACAAGTTAAAAAGGTCTTGAATTAGAATACAAAATCACACTATTATATATACATGAGTGAATATTATCATTAATACTATTATAATTTAATTAGGACTAAAATTTTATCCAATATAATCAAGAAATCATTTTTAATGGGGTAAATGAGGATGAAGTATATATTAAGAAATCAACGGGTTTTCAAATTTCAAATGATGAATCAAAGAATTTTATATAGAAAATGTGTTCAATAGCCTCAAACAATATTCTTAGTTTTGGTATTACATATTGGATACTTAATTTAAGAGGATTGATTTAAGGAGATGTTGTATTGATAATAATTTTCTTGTAAAATCAAACAAGGAATATTAGTTCATAATGATTTTTTATATTAATGAATTCATATTTAGTTTCAAAAAACTAAAATCAAGGGATTAATTTTCGTAGTTTTTATCATGATGTTTTATATGTCTATCATCAGAGAGATATCATATTTCCTTGTGATATAATTTAATTAGAAATATATATATATGTTTTTCTCAACAAAAATATGAGTTGGGGGAATAATTATAGAGATATAATGGTTGATTATACTCTTTATCAAATAATGATTAAGAGTCATCAATACCTAGAAACAATGATGTTGTACATGTTTTATATATATTCTTAGTGAATCTATTTTTGAGTAAGGGAAAAGTAGAACCCCTCACCAGTATGAAGAGAATCAAAAGTTGAATTCAAGGAACACTTGATTATATTTAGGTTTATTATATTGGGAATGAACAAAGATTATATACCTATTCAAATATGAATTGGGTGGGATTTTTTTTGGAATGAAAATAATTTAGGAGATGAGAATTTAATATCCAGATAATTTTCATTAGATGGATTAGAAAAACATCATGATATAATGAATCTTATCATATCTTAAGCTTAAATCTTCTCAGCCAAATATGAATGTACCCATCTATTGTGGACAAAACACCAACTATATAGACTCATTAAAATAAAAATTTTCTTATGGTAATTTTTTGTAACTACAAGAGTGAAATTGAACTGAAAAAGAATCAAATAAAATATTAACACGCAAAACATATTTATACTTTTATCATTTTATTGAAAAGAAGATAGAGAAATGTGGGATAATACTGAAAAATTTGTTAAAAAATCCAAAAGTGGTAGATAATTTCTAATAACATTTTACTACATGGTATTGTAAAATTATCAATGAAACCTTAAGGTTTAATCACCATAACCACTTTTTGGAGGAGAATGAAATTTACTTTCACTCTCTATTTTTAATCTATAATTTAATTTTTAATTTTATGTAAGAATTTAATATTTATTTTTATTATTAATTTTAGAGGAATTAAAAATAAATTATATTAAAATCTCAATGATATGAAAACGTGGCTTCAATTTCGGAATTATAATTACAAAGAGAGAGTAACATTAGGTCTACCTTTGAGAAAGAGAATTTGGTATGGATAAAACCGGGATATATAAACTATAGGTATAAGATTATATAACTTTATTATGGATGGTTATAGATGGATGGAAATTGAGTAATATAGGATCCTGGTAGATTGAACCATGCTGATTAGAGAGTGAATTTTTTTGAAGGAATATAAATTTCTTCTTTATATCATATTTTAAAATGCGAGAAATTATCACATATACATAATGTAAAATAAGAAATTATAAAATTCCATTGGGTTATATGGATAATGAATTTAACTAAATATTTTTTTTATTGAAAATTAACCTAAATATAGAAAATTATGGAACTAATTTTGTTACTGATTTTTATTGGATCGATAGGAAAATATTAAAATTAATGTTTTTGAATTAACCTTATGTCTTTATTGATATTGATTGAAGATAAAAGTTTTAAAAGTGTTGTGTTTGTTTAAAAAATTATGAATGTTGATTAATGTGATATATATAATATTAGAGAAGTGTGATAGAAATGTCAGTGGAGTTGGATTAGTCTCTAATGTGAAAGAGTCTATCATGGACCAACAACTATGGTTACACCATGAAGGAAGGATACATGAAAATAAAAGATATATAGGTATTGGGGGGTTATGATTAGGAGAACACAACCAAATATTGGATGATATACTCATGAAAATAATAAATCCACATAGGAGTAAGCTGATTTTGTTAATGGTCAATCATGTCATATTATAGTGGGATCCACCACAAGGGAGGTGGTTATGTTTCAATAATGTCCATGTGGAAAGCATTGTGCTATGTTTTCTAGGCTAGTCATTATTTTAAATCCATAATAAAAATTATCCATGTAGTAATGAGTGCTATGTATGGTCAAGGATTTTGATTACGGGAGTAATCATGATGAAATTAATTTCTATGAGAAGTCATTAATGGACTATTTTATGAATATTGGTCTATTTACAATACATGTGGGATTCCACACTACAATTGTACATGAGTATGAATTAAAAAATTAGGGATTAATCCATAAATAAATTGGTTACATTATGGGGGAGGGGATTTTGGAAGTGATCCAAAAATCATTACTAAATTAAAAATAATCAGTATCCCCTTGAATATTTTAGTCACACATCATCTGGAATGATATTTGAGGAGATTTGCGAGGATAATTCCATGATTCTCAAGGAATTTTAGATTATATCTTACCCCAAATTTTAGAATCTTGATATGATATGAAAATAATAAAGCATTGGATCTATAAAACCATAACTTTTCAAATTTGAATTCCATAATTCCATAATGATGTTTATCTAAAAATAATATTTAGAATTCCGGTATTTTATAAAATAAAAAAAATTATCAAATTTTGTAGGATTATCATTGAATTTTATTGTTTTAATTTTAGGTTTATGGATGGTTTTGGGGAATAACTTATTATTGAAAATCAAAAATTTGTGCCGATTAATTTTGATGTTTAAATCAATAGTATGGTTGAAAATTAGGGGTAAGAGAAGAAGAAAATTAGTTTTTATGAAAATTTAAATATCTAAAAAATGAATGAGAAACTTATTACTATGATAATATTACATTTTCTATGTAAATTTGATATGGAAAATTAAATAACAATGAATAAATCTAAACTTGATTAGTGTTTATCATTGTGAAGATTCTAATGATTATCCATTATATCATGTAGTTATTGTAACTCTCATACAATGAGTTGAGAGAATAGGAATAAAGTGTGAGAGTCTATAGGATCAGTGGTGTTCGATGCCTAAAATTTTAATTTGAATAAAATATATTATAAATTCTCATGTTACATCAACACATTTTCTGTGTATAAATCATAGAGTATCCCTTAGTGGTGAACCATTTAAAATTTTATATAATGATTCATTTAATGTTCATGCTGGGATATATTGGTTATTTTGATTTTTTGGGATATTTTTGAAATATTCTCACTAACATAAGAATAGTATATATCATGAGTTGAGTTAAAAGAAAATTTATATCCTAATTTACCCACTTAGGGTATGTTGGGTGGCTATAACATTATACAATATAAGAATGTAATTTTTATGTGTTTATATTGATACATATATTTTTATATTAAAGGAATGTGAAGTAATTTTGAAGTTAATTTAGACTAAAACACTTTATATATAGTTGATAATATATAAATTATGAAGAAGATGATTTAAGGATTATTGTAAAATAACCTAAACATGAATGTTATATTATTTTCCTTTTGATGATATGAATGTTAATTCAGATTTCATTTTATAATTATATATGAAATTTTTTACTCCATATTTTAATATTGATAAGTCATTATTTTTTATAAATTGTTGAAGACCCTTATTAATGTATTGAGTGGAATGATTGGATTAATAAATGTTCATTTTGTAGTAGGGAGTGATCCATAAACCATTATATATGAAGTTATAATTTATAAGAAGTGATCGTTTTTGAATCATTTCTTTAAGAATACTATGATTATTAATAGGGATAAACCTGTTCATTTTTGATTACACACTCAAAGGATGTGTCCCATTATGGTGAACCATGTAAAATATCTATATCATTGTACTTTCCCTTCATTATATGATTAATATTTATATTCCCATGATATTTTTTATGGATTAAATTCATATTACTTCTAATATGAGAATAATAATTAACTAAAAGGAGTAATTGAATATTGATGTTTTAATTTCAATACACAATGATTCACTCCCCTTATAGTGTTTAAGGTTACCATGTAAAACCAAGGATCAAAAATGTTTCATTAATACCTAATGTGTTTCTTTTTTATTAGTTAATATACCTTTTCTATTTTGAAATAAAATGTTCTATATAGTATTTATTTTTTTAGAATTTATATCATTGGTATTATAGATGTTATTTTTTAATAAGGAATAAATGATTTTATTTCATATTCTGAGTAAAATAATAAAATTTCACATATGAATATATTAATTTGAGTTTCATTGAGAAAAATAATTTTGATTACCTATGGAAGATGTAAAATAAAATTGAAAATTTATTTTTTAGGAGGATCATAATAGACAGAACAATATTAAATGTATATAAATTGATCATAAATTGTGATCCATGTATTTGGGTGAAATTAAAGTTGGATACCATCGACTTAAGAAGATTCATATAAAGTATTTAATTATTAACCACATTATAATTATTTTGTTAAATTAAATACAATAATGGATATATTATATCATCAAAAAATTATTATATCTTAAAATGAAAAATAAACATGCATAAGACATTAAATATAATGAATATCTATACAGACGATCTCAGTGAATCAAATGGTGTATGATGATTCCCTTCTGAAATCAGATTCATATTTTTTGAGAGAAATATATAGATATGAAATTAAAAATATTCATTCAATACTGGCGATATATAATTGGTATATAAATGAAGTGGTGGCGACATAAATATTCCACCATAATGGATAAACATACCGTAGATGGATTTCAGAAAATGTATTTTATAAGTAAAGTTTCTCATGAATTATGATATGAGATAAACAATGGGATGGAATTCAATGATCACATTTTTTCTCTAAAGAGATAACTAAAAGAAAATATAAAATAATGAAATAAAATCATGCTCTGAATTAAAAATATAGGAAAAAATTGAAATTGAAGTGTATAATTATTTGAATTCTATAGAAAAGACAAAATATTAAAGAGAAGGTATTTCCTCTAATAAATATTCTCACATTTATAATTTAAGAAGTGGGGATTAAAAATGTAATAATTAAGAATATTTTTTATATGAATATTTTTCCTTGAAAATTGGAAAGGAAAATTCAAAGGAATGAATTATAAAAATTCTATAATGGTTGAGTTGAAGACAAATTTTTTCTTATTAATGAATGTAATGGCCTAGAATTTTATAAATGGAATTTCCCATATGATTATTTAATTGTATAATCTTTTCTAATGAAACACTATATAAATAACATGTAATAAATAACAAAAAAAAACATTTTATTATATTTAATTCAATATTAAATTTATTGAATAAATATATACATAATAACTGAAAATAATATAACCAGATAAAAAATTTTAATGTAAGATATCTATAACTTGTAAAATATAGATATTCAAGTTCTATATGAATAATAACACCCTTGAAAACCACTATATAAATAAATCAATGTATTTGTAGTACAACACTCATCATGAAAATTAAAATATATGTTACTTGATATATTTTTTTTTAATATTCAATGAATTAAATATGTGGTATTTATATAATGTAGGGATCCCATATTACCATTAAAATCTAATATTCAAAATTGTAATATAACTATTTGAATAAAAATTCTACCAATGGAATAGTTATCAGAATGTTAGGAATTGAAATGTAACTATTAGAATTTTTTCATGACCTATGGGAGGGAAAAATGACATTTTTTATATTAGAAAAAGAATTCATGAAATATTTATATCAGGACACAAGTATATAAATGGTTTAAAAATGATAAAATAAGTGTTTTGATTTTTTTGAAAAATATAACTGTTTTCTTTCCATTTATATAACAAATATAATGATTTAAATGATTTTTTATTTTCATAAAATGATTTTATAAATTAAAATATTGTTTTATTTTAACGATAATATAATTTTATCCAACCACAGTAAAATTTTCAAGGGTTAGAAAATTGATAATTTTATTAATATTTTTGTTTTTAAATAAAATAAGGATATTAATTACAAATTAAATTTCTCATATTAAGAAAATTATCTTCATAAAAATGATTTATTCCTTGAATCTATAAACTAATAAATGAAAATTTTTAATTTTTAGTATTTTTCTAAAATAGTTGAATTTTTACTAAATATAGAAATACGAAAAAAGACTGTATTTAATATTAAAAATATCAATTAAATGATTTATTACATATGGTAAGATGTAGGAAACAATTAGTTTGAATTTAAATGCACCATTTACTATTTATGGGCAGAAGATTCATCAGTGTTGGAATAGTATATCCAAAAATAATAATACAATGAATATGATATAAAAATATTGACATATCCTCCCCATACAAATACAGCCCCTCACCACTAATTCTATACACACATTATAACATCATTACCCTAATGGATCACTCCCAAATTCTATCCCCATATATCCATATTTTCCACATAATACCTATTATAATCAAATTCCATTCCATGGTTCCTTGAGGTGCAGTATAAAAGGAGATAACCAAATGAAGATGTAAAATCTCAACTAAACCACATTTGATTTTATTCTTCATCTACCACCCCAATATGATTTAAATCCACCTTAAAATATTAAAATATATTTCCAAAATATATTGATATGTTATTACTATGTTTTATCATCCATCTTCTTACCTCCTATTAATTAATTTCAAAATGAAAATGTTTTTTCACAATATTGTTTGTTCGCTGCCTCTACAAACAACATACTTATTTTTATTTCTCCACCATCAAGGATAATTAAAGAGATAATATTTTTTTAAATATTATTAAAAAAATAATATTATAAATTATTTAATGATTTTTAATAAAAAAATAATTCATGTAAATAAAATGAATTTAGTTTTGGATGGTCGATAAAACCAACTAAATGAACTAACCATATAATTATTAAATTTATAATAAATTATTCATACCTATGAAAAAACACATATTAACATTTGAGAAAATTTTAATTTATATAAGGACATGAATATAATTTAATTTCACTTCTGTTGATTTAGTCCCATTTTAAAATGACATCAATAATATTTCACAAGTGATCTCACATTGGGACCATAAAACATAGACCCTTAAAACAATTAAATTAAAAATTATATATAAATGAAATGGTTATAATTGATTATAAAATATTATATTAAATAAAATATATTTAGCTGTAAATGTATCTTTATTATAAAATTAGGGAATATGATTTAATTATTCATGACATTATGTACAAGTGCAGAACAATTTTGGGCCTAAGGTAAGGGATCTCTCCGAACCGCCCAATTTTTTGTTATATTCATTCTCTCAATTTTACCATCTATCTCTATCTAGTCCTATTAATTAATTCATATAAACAATATATATATATATATATATTCTCTAAATATATACCTATTTTAATTTTATCACAAACCAAACCGGGGTGGCTTCTAACCCAACACCGAACCCGACCCCTGGAAAGGCCTGAAGAGCGTTCCCAATCTCCACAAACTGGAAAAAGTAACTAGGTATTAAAGATGCACTTTTCAGAATGATTACACCGAATATAAAAATCTAAAAACAACCAATGAGAATAAGACATCATCACATAAGTGATAAACATATCCAAAAAAATTTATATATCAAATTTTAAGTTCAATGTATTTTATCTTTAACTAAAACAAAAATACTACCAAGAAATGGGAAACAAATAAACCACAACTCCAAATCCTTATAGAAATTATAGTTCCATCACCCTCCAACAACCACCACCAGCACCTTCCTGAATTGGAATACTAGAAAAAAGATCCACCATCACCAACAAAAAACATCTTTTCTTTACCTTTCTCATTCATAACTAGGTCTACATACACTCAATGGTGTATATAAGTTGTTATCCAAACCCCAGTTTGTTTCACCCCAAAAAAATTATTCCACGCTATAACATTATAGGATGAGTCACTAGGAAAAATTATTGATAACATTGGAAGTATTTCGGAGAAAAAATTTCAAGGAAAAAATTTCAAAGAAAAACAATCACAAAAGAAGCTTAAATTGAAATTAAAATGTGTATAAGGTTCACCATATATCGACATTAAGCCCCACATCACAAAATAATCACAACATAAGAGATCACCATAGGGAATCCCTATAATAACTAACATGATTTTGATGTTAGGAACCTCATACCATACTGATATGACCCTCCAACCAAAACCCATAATGTCCTCATCCATGAGCCACTAGGGAGGAATATATCCCACGGTCTTGTGGTCTCCAATAATAAACCAAAAACAACAACATTATCATGCATGAGCCACTAGAGGGGAAAAAATCCTATGGTCTAGTGGTCTCCAATCATGTCACATGTTTAGTTAGTGTTGTACCATCAATCATACTAGAAAAATTCTGGCCTCATCCCTAACAAATGAACTTGCATACATGTTCTAGTTCACCAACCTAGATACCTGGGATTCCATTTGTAATCAATTTCCATTTCACATGACACATAAATCATCAATTTTCTAAACACATTAAAAGAATCTTTAACACACATGAAATTCCATTTCATTCACAAGCACATTCAACCAATAATCAAATATCACATGGAAACTCCCATTATCCACAATCAAAACCATTTTCAAGTTGACATACACACAAAATCCATTTGGGAACACATTTCAACCCACATTATAAATTTATAAAATCCATTTGGAAATAAAATAAGAATCTCACACATTAAATCCAACCATTCCCATTGGAAATTCCCCTTTAAAATCTAATCACACACCAAATCGATTTTGAAAACATTTTTCACATCACTTGCATAATTCATAGCACACATTTATGGAACATAAAAAATAATCTCACATGAATCAAAAACCATTTAATTTTAGAAAACCAACTTACATAAAATATGTACCTCATATGTTTTTTAAAACATTATTCATATCTTTAACACATTCCATTTAACACTTTTATGAAGCATAATAAAGATGCACACATGAAATAAAATCAAATTCTTTTTAAAAAACCATCACCCAAACACATAAAAATTTAAAATCACTTTGAAAGTAATTTTTTCACCACAAAAATAATCCATATAACACATTTATGAAACCATTAAATCATGCTAAAGTCATATAATTCTTTAAAATCATGTAACTAGCTACTTTAATATTGGAAACTTCTAGAAACCCGTGGAAAACCACAACCTCACCACAAGTGCCCCCTATAATGTCAAGATCAACCCATAAACATCAATATTTCACCAAAAAATTGAGATCGAACCATTATTAGTTGAAACAAAACATTGTAAATGAAGAACCCATATAAGGAGGGAGAGAATCCCTAGAAGAAGGAATAATTCAAGAGAAAATAAATTTATTTGAGGTTTTGTTGAATAAAATGGGCAAAACTACACTAATATTGGAGTTTAATGGGTCCAATAATGAGTGGAGTGAAGGAATATACTAGTTCTAAAAACATCATATGGATTGGATTTAGGGATATATAGTGTAAAAAATAGAGGGAAAAGAGTAAATACTATTTTTTTGAGCTAGACAGGTCGCATAGTTTTCCACTGCATGCAAAAATTGTGAATCCCAATATATCTTAAAGGAACATGTTAACATTTTTTATATGAGAATAGCACATAGCCGTGGGTAAATCTGTGTGCCCTAGATAGTTTCATTGTCCTAGGTGCATATTTTTCCCTAGGATCGATCAGGGTTTCCCCTAAACATACAACATCCATGTTTCACAACTATTGTGCCTAGAAACTTCATTTTTCTCCAAAAAATACTAGGGAATCCAAGGAATAAAAGAAAGACTAAAAAAACAATGGAATACCTAAAAATAAAATAATAGATGTAAAAATTATCCCCACCATGAAAACATTCCTACCCTAAATAGTAATTCCAAAAACTAATCAGAGAACAAAAATGGGTACCTCTCTTCATCCCAAGACTTCTTCTCCCATTTATCATGATCATCACAACCATTATTCTAAATAACCCTAACCAATGGTTTTTTACTTCCCATGAATAACATTCTCATTTGAATCAAAAAACCATATTGTTCACTCAAACACAAAAAAAATCAGATTCCATCTCATACTCTTCCCAGTTCAACACATAGGATGGTTCTGGATTGTACTTTATCATGTAAGAGACATTAAACACATCATGAATTGATGTAAACTGTGAGGGAAAATATAACAGGTATGCCACCTTACAAATCCGATCAGTGATCTCAAAAGGCCTAACATACCTCTTAATTAGCTTCCCTTTCTTACCAAGATGATGGTGACCCTATCAAGGTGCCATTTTTAGAAAGAATGAGTCACCCACATCATACTCCAATGATCGATGCCTCTAATAAAAGTATTAATTGGGGTGACTCTATGACATCAACATGAACTACATGGTCGCATGAATTTATCTAATGTTTCGTACACATGTCTTGGTCCCATTAACAAGGTCGCACCTACCACATCCCACCATAGAGGGGGATGAAATGACCAACCATAAAGTACATCAAAAGGATCCATTCAAATCAATGATTGTTAATTGTTATTATATTTAAAATCAACCAACCCCAAATGGCTATCCCATCATAACCCAAAATCTAAAAAACATTCTTAGATCATGTCATCCAATTTTTGATTTTCCACTTCATCTAACAATCCATTTGAGAGTGGTATGCAATAATCAACATGGACTTTAACCCCATTTCTTTATGAAGACCTTCCCAAAACTGATGGGTAATGAAAGGCATCCATACTAAAATGATTTTTGATGGCACATAATGAATCCTAAATATCTTCTGAACATACAAATGACCTAACTCATTCACTTTAGAAAAATCCCTGATTAGAATGATGTGTGCTAATTTGGTTAAATAGTAAATAGTTAACCAAATAGAATTCCATACCTATGGTGTACGAGGTAATCCCATAATAACTTCCATGGAAATATCATCCCACTTCCATGTTGGAATAGGTAGTGTCTGAAGAAAACTGCAGGGAATTTGGCGCACTAATTTAACCTATTGTGATGTATAACACGACAATACAAAGTAAGATACATCCCAACTTATTCCTAATATCTATAAATTCTAACCAAAATTATAAATAATCATGGTGGTACCACCATGAACGACCCTTAAGACTAGTTTTATATTGAATCAACTCTTTATCAACTACAAATTGCACCACCAAGTCATCCTTGAAATACAAAACACCTTTAGGAGATAATAACCATTCATAAAGAACCTCCCCACCATTTTAGAACAGAATATAATGCTAGCACATCACATCGCTCAACTAATATTTTTGAATCAGTTATAGAAAAGAATTTTTCAGATAAACAATAGACAAGAACACAACTCCACTTTTCTCATTGACCTCAATATTCAATTTTGAAAAAATACACATCAATGTGCACTCATCATTGTTATCTTTCAACTCTTTCACTATAAATTTCCTATCTAAAGAATCTTCAGCTAAATTTCATTTTCCCTGGGTGTAGATAATACAAAATTCAAATACCAAAAGGTAATTGACCCAATGATACTGCCTCAAATTGATTTTTTTGGGGGAATATCTAGGCTATGTTCTTATGATCACAATAGACCCCAAAATTCTTCATAGAGAGATAATGATTCCGTGGCATTAAGGCTTGAATTACTGCTACAAACTCCAAGTCATGAATTGTGTAATTATTTTATTTTAGTTAGAGTTTGCAATAACCATATGCCACCACATTCTCATATTTCATCAACACACACCCAAAACACATACATGAAGAATCACAGTAGACCAAATATCCCATTGAAGAATCTGGAAAGATAAAAAATAGGGGTTGTGTTCAACCGATGCTTATACTCCTCAAATTATGCTTCAGACTAAGTTCTCCAATCAAACTTCACCACATTCCGAGTGAGCGACATCATGTAAAAATCATATAGAGAAAAATATATAACATGACACCTATAATGACCTTCTAGTCCCAAAAAGATCATGATCTCAAATACATTCATCAGTTACTCTAATGAAATCACAACACTGATCTTCTGAGGGTCCATAGTAAACCCTTGTTTGGAGATAAAATGACCCAAAAACATCACCTCCATGATCTATAAGGTTCACTTAGAAAACATTTCATATAGACGATGATTCCAAATAGTTCTTAGAACAATCCTTAACTGTTGATCATACTCCTCCTCAGTATCAGAATAGACCATGATATCTTCTAAAAATACCATGATAATTTAATTGAGATACTTATGGAATACCCTATTAACAAGATCCATAAATATAGATAGAGCATTTATCAACACGAATGGCATGACCAAATACTCAAATGGTCATACCTACTTCAGAAAACCATTCTCAAAACATCTACCTCTCTAACCCTGACTTGGTGACACTCAGAATACAAATCAATCTTTGAGAACTACCATTCCCCATTAAGTTGATTGAAAAGGCCTTCAATAAAGTAAAAATGGAATTTTTTCTTCATTTTCAACTCATTTAACATCCAGTAAATGATAAAAAAACAAGGGAGATCTAGAAACATTTTTTTCAAATAGATTAAGGGTAGCCATAGGGGAGACACTTGAGTAGATGAATCCTATAGATTCAAAATCATCCAGTTGTACTGTTAATTACATAAACTCGGTGGGGGGCTATATGGTACGATGAAAGATACATCAGATGTGTTACGGATTCCAAAACAATGGTGAACTCTACATCATAATTTTGGGAAAACCCTAACAAACCCCCTAGAAATACATTAGGAAACTCATCCACCATAAGATGAAATTCAGATTTCAGACCACTATCACTATCCCAGAAAATGAGCAATGAGATATGACAAATGATATTTTCCAATTCCTTAAGTGGAGGTCCAACACGTCTAGCCGAGGATCCCATTTTCCTTGAATGTTTTTTTACTATAATCAAGTTTCAAAAATCTTACTCGCTTCCAATAATAGTCAATGTGTGCCTAAAAATGCACTATCCAATCCATACAAAGAATCCCATAAATGTAGTCTATTTCTCAAACCATGAAATCCCATTCTTCCTCGACCCCTAACACAATGAGTACACAATATAGAAATGTAAAAACCTTCTCTCACAACTTATAAGTTGCATTACTAACTCTATCAAATAATAAATAAGCTCATTTGACCACTTTAATGCAATCATGAGTTGGGAAGAATTAAAAGAATCAGATCCACCTGTATCAAATAGAAAAACAACTAATTAATATTAACTAAAAATGGTACCTTAAAATATTTCTAGCCCTGTATCCGATTTTGTTGGAACTCAATCAACAACAAGAACATGCCTTAAATCTACCTAATCCTGAGAATGACCACTGACCTATGGTTTTTCCCTAAACTGATTCTATATAAAAAGGTGATCCATCCCCCCTACCACAACATCCGAACCAAGAACCCACTATCTGGGATAGTTCTACCCCATACTGACATCCGATTGAAAGCTAGAGATACTACACCAATCAGATATCGATACACAACATTGAAAATCACTTTAGGTGCCCCATACATCCTCACAAATGGAATTTCATTGGTGGATATCAACACAGATTGCTTGTTCCCTGCCTTCCCTCACTCATGGAAGAAGTCTGACCCACCATCTAAATCTATAGATAAATCCAACCAGGAATGATGGCCTGAACTACAACCTCCCTTATTCTCATACTCTTCCCAATTCCTCTTCATCTTAGACAATCTACGACTAACCTAGCTTGCTGCTAGCACTATTCTAGAAAAACTAGACTTCCCTCTCTAATCGATCTCTACCATCAAATCACAACTAACCACCTTAGCATAAGTTTTCAACTTAAACATTAAGACTTGGGATCAGATATCAAGTCGCAACCCCATCTAAAACATTTGAGCCTTCAATATCTCATTTGAAACAACCTACGGTGCAATCTAAACCAACTCTACAAAGTTATTAGTGTACTCCATCACGATTTTGTTTCCCAAGAGAAGATCCACAAAATCGTAGGACATGGTGATGGACAACATCTCAGGGAAATACTAATTTTTGAAGATGACCTTGAAATCCTTCCAACACATCAACTTGTGCTTCCCAAATTGAACCATTGAGTCCTACCACTTCCAACTAGGACCTTCCAACATGAACAAATCACAATTTACCTTGGATACCTAAGGAGTATCTTGAAACTAAAACAAACTTTCTATTTTCTCAACACAATACTCATCTTTATAGGGATATGTGATAACCGAGATAGAAGGAGTATTGTTCTTGAGGAACACCTGGTCATTTTCCTTTCAATGACCAGGTTCGGATTCTCTACCCTGAGCATTATCAGAGCCCTCTCCCTATCCCAAAGCATGGATATCCCAAACCATGACTTCCACTAGCCTCTGATCAAATCATGAGAGAAAAATCTCCCTGGCCACTTTATATGGCTGCCTAGGATGTCTCCTTGGAGGAATTCTCTACAACAAGAAATGATCACAACGAAAATACATCAATAGAGCCATCAATGCAATATTTTAAAAAAATTTATCATTAAAAAATTTCCCAAACACCTCTATAAATGAAAAAAACATATCCAACATAATAAAAAACCAAACCACTTCACCCATGCCTAGTGCCCACTCATAGTCTATAGCCTTTACATCTTTCTTTGAGGAGAAGTCAAACCAAATTCTGAACAACCCATGGTGACTCAATATCTATCACGAGGTGTGTTAGACATACACCCCACTCACAACCAGAACCTTAAGCCTCTAAGATCCTAGCTATGGTAAATCTATACTCATTCTAAATAATGTGAACCAATTAAAAGAGTGAATCATCCTATAATACCATTTTTTGATTAACCAATCTAGAGTTCCATCTAACATGACACCTGACCCGGCCCCTGGTAAGACCGAAGTATAAGGACCCAACCTTAAACATTACATAATATTGAATTAAATAAATAATTCACACTGAGAATCTTTTCAGGTTTAGAGTTTTAGAGAATAAATACTTAACTATTACATCTCAAAAGATTACAAGGTAGAAACTTCTACACAATTTCCATTTTTTTTCATTAAAAAAAACTCTTGAAAAAAGAGTCATGTCTAGTTCCATGTTTTAGATAGCAATACTTTTCCTTGATTCCATCCTTGACCCTATTCATCTTTATGTCCCGTGAAAACATTTCAAAACTTGGGATGAGCATAAAAAGCTCAGTAAGGGTTATAAAACAATGAAAGAAAACATTTGTTCATTAATACATAAAAAACATAAACTCTTTTACTTACCTCATAATAACATAAGACTTTTGAATAACACATATAAATCATAAATCATAAAGTTAACTTGTGGCATCCATATCATACTTACATTGTAGCTATCACAACTACATAGGGAGTTACTTTGGAATACCCATCACAGTATATTCCCTAAATCTCTTAGGAGAAAAATTCACATTTACCTATATCATGTTACCCAATGAGTTAGAGATCTATCTCGGGCTCACCCACCCTAGGTTTCTCACGGAACCACCCATATACATAAATAATTCCCAAGAACCATAACATGATCATAACATATAACATAAGCATAAAGGAAAGATAACATTTCCACATTGCAATAACAAAATATCATTTCAAAATATTGAAATAATAAATCCATTCTCAAAATAATTTTCAGTACCAAAATACTTAAAAAGAGTATATGGTATTTATTTTTCATTTTAAAGAACATTACGACTTGTTAAGGAAGCCAAAGATCAAATAATACTCACGGCGGCAGAAAGGTCGTTGTCACCGCTAACGTTTAAAAAAAATCCCTCTTTGTCCTTTAGTAAAACTATTCGTATAAAAAGATTCCCTTTGAATGAAATTAATATTCAAATGTGTTTATAAAGAGTATAAAAGAAAATCATTTATTAAAGAAAAATATGCCTCAATGAAAGGAGATTGGGATGAAGTCCCTTACCTCATGTCCGACTTGACTCGATCGTTATTTAATATCCCGAATAATAAACTAAAGTTAATTTATACTTGATTAATAACCCTTTTCAAGTTTATTATTCCTTTTATATCACTTTTTACCATGATATAAACATTATTTAACCATTTATGTTAATAACGTTCATTTAGTTGATATTTGGTACTTGAGTCAATAATGAACACCTTATATTTACATGTTGTCCATGTGGTCAATAGTCCATTATATCTAGAATGTTATTCATTATTTTGATATCATATATTTCATATATATCGAGTACATACATGTATTTATAATGGTACATAACATTTAGAGGTAAGAAATGAAATGCACCGTTCATGGAGACGGTAAGCCATACGTACGTATGAATGCTACTTTCATTTCTATTTCTTATTTTTATAGAATTAAAGCATAATGATGCATAGGTATATTATAATTACAGTATAATATCATATATAATATCATTAAATCCATCCTTTATACATCCCACATAAGGCATTAACGAGTCACATCACTTTGAGGGGGCGGTGGTCCGCACTTCCTCAAATGAGATTATGGTATTTACCCACTATGGAAACCATAAAGGCGTGCTATAAATGGAAAATACCGAAGCATAAAGAAAAAATAAACATAATATATATCATATATAAATATAGTTCCATCATAATGGCCACCATGAGAGGCGGTTCGAGATAATCGAACTATCATCGTTTCGTGAGGTGTTAGTTTACCATCTACAGAAACATTATGTTCTTCATCCATTTGACGGAGGTGTGTGTATGTGTAGTTCAAATAAATCTCATAAAAATATACTTGTATATTGAGGATACTGGTGTTGTTACAAAGGAAAGGAATAAAAATGAGTTTAGGGGTTGGAGAAGTAAAATAAAAGAAAACAATTTAAGAGAAACGATTACCTTTAATTTGGGTAACTTACTTTGGTTTGAACCAAAAGGACTTATTGAAGTTCCTTATGCCTAAGGTAAGACTTCTTGAGGGAGGAGAGGGATGTACGGAGATTAATTGGGCAGAGGTTGGATGAGAAAAATGGCTTGATAGGTGTGAGAAATTGGTTAGAAGTGGTCTCCTTTTATAAGGGGGAGGAGGGGCTTTTTAGGAAAGTGTGATAATATTATTTTATTATATAATGATATTCGGTTTCTAATAGTCCAAAAATAATTAAATAAGAATATAAGATGAATAATATTCTAAATAAAATCATCCAATAATAATTTGACATGTTTGAATAATATTTTAATCATTATAATCTTATTAATTTAAATCATTTATTGATGAGGTAAATACTGCATCATTATTGTGTCATGAATAATTTAATTTATTCAATGTATAAAAATTATAAAAAAATTACCATGATATAGGAAATATTTTTACCTTTCCAATTAATATTTATAGTCTAAGACTTATATAACACCATATAAAAATTAATTACTAAAAGACTTTTGTTAATGTCAATTTTGTCTTTACATTAAATTAATTAAACTAAATTGTCATTATCACTCCCATGTGGCTCAAAGGGGTCCCAAAATCGACCCAAAGATGCCCATGGTTGTAAATGAATCAACCAATAAGGTTTGGACAAATTTTAAGGTAATTTTAAATTATTATAATATTCTTTTTACCTGGAATCACCCTATTTACCTTTAACCGTAGTAAATAAAAGTCAAAAGTTACTATTCACCAAAAAATATTTTCATCTTATTGAAACAAATTTTACTTCTTGATAACGACAATGTATGTTGTATTTTCGAAATTCAATTCACAGAAGTGGTAAAATTTCATTTAAATGAAAAAGTCAGTTTTTTTAACTACCACTAAGTGGTTTCATTATTCATCAAAAATTGAAGTTTTTCAGAAAAATACCAAAAATTCAGCCTAAGATATATTTGATATTCTGAATTCAAAAATGATGTCTATTTTCCAAATTAAAAACATATAAGTGGTATAAATTAATTTTAAAATTAATTCCTGTTATCAAAACAAATAGAGTGTTTTTAAGAAACAATAACTATCAAAAGATTGTTTCTTATTTATGTCCAATTTCAAAGTGAAATTATTTCCAATGACCAACATTGGATTAAATGGTAAAAATATATTTTAATTTCACTTTAAAACCAATTAAAAATCTATTCTAACCATATAAATAAATTTTATTAAAAGGCACTTTTGAATTAAATACAATATTTTTCACTATTCATTAAAATGATCTTTATCAGATTAATCCCAAAAATATACACAAAGAAAATTTAGATGTCCCCATTATAAAGAAAGATTTTATTTGGTCAATTATAATGTATTAAAGTGACCAAAACTATATTTAAATAGGGTTCTCCATTAAAAGGTGGTAAATCGGCCTTTTAATGTAAATTATGCTTAAAATTAGATTTATTCATATTTTAAGCCTCTAACATTTATTGGATGAATGTAAATACATTTAAAAAACATGTATAATAAAATTGTAGTTAGTTTTGTTCATTCTATCCAATAAAAAGGCTAGGAGTTAACTACCATTTAGAATAATAATATTATATTATTAGTGTGCAATGTAAGATTTCAAAGAAACCCGTTGTTGCGTATTGAGTACACTATCGAACATACAAACCATTTTAAATTAAAATTAATATTTAATTCAAAAATATGATTTTTTTTCTTTATTTACCTGGGATGTTACATCCTTCCCCCCTTTCGTAAATTGCGTCCTCTGCAATTTTTATTCACTTATCAAAATAAGTGGGGGTATTTTCCCTAATAGCATTATCATATTCCCATGTTGCCTCTTCAATCATGTGGGTTTCCCACAAAACATTTACCTGGTGAATTACCTTATTCTGCAACACATGCTCTCTATGGTCAAGAATCTGGACTGGTTTTTCTTCATAAGAGAGATTCTCTTCCAACTGAACTACCTCTAGGCTCAAAACACGAGATGGATCTGGCATATACTTTCTGAACATTGAAACATGAAAAAAATTGTGTACCTGGGATAAACATGGAGGTAAAGTCACTCTATACGCAACTGATCCAAATTTCTCTAGAATTTCTCAAGGTCTAATGAACCTCAGACTCAACTTTCCCTTCTTACCAAAATGCATCACACTTTTCCATGGAGATACCTTGAGAAAGACATGATCACCTACCTCAAAAGAAAGTTCCTTCCTCCGGTTATCTGCATAACTTTTCTCTCTACTTTGAGATATTCCCATGTTCTTCTGAATCAACTGAACATTATCTGCCATCTCTTCTACCAATTCTGTTCCCATCAGCTTCCTTTCACCTACTTCATCCCAAAAAGATAGAGTTCGACACCGTTTTCCATATAATTCCTCAAATGGAGCCATATGTATGCTGGAATGAAAACAATTATTATAAGAAAATTCAACCAAAGAAATATGTTGGTCCCAACATCCCTGGTAATTCAGTGAACAAGCATGTAGCATATCCTCCAAGGTCTGAATTGTTCATTCTGACTACCCATCTGATTGAGGATGAAAAGCTGTACTAAAATTTAATTCAGTTCCCAATGAATTCTGAAAGCCTTTCTAAAAGTTAGAAGTAAAACTGGGATCTCGATCAGATACAATGGAGAGGGGAACACCATGGAACATGACTATCTATTTAACATACAACCGAGCAAGTTTATCTAGAGGCAAAGTTTCTTGAATAGGAAGGAAATGAGCTGATTTAGTCAATCGATCAACTGTAACCCAGATTGCATTATTACCTCGAGATGTCTTTGGTATTCCCACAATGAAATCTATTGATATATTTTCCCATTTCCACTCTGGCACTGGTAGAGGCTGAATCATCACTTTCAGTAACTACCACTCTGCTTTAACCTAATGAAAAGTCAAAAACTTCATAGTAAAATCAACAATATCTCTTTTCATTCCATCCCACCAGTAATACTTTCGAAGATCTCTGTACATCATAGTACAACCCAAATGAACTGAAAACGGAGAACTATGAGCTTCACATAACAACTCATTCTTCAACTGTGAATCACCAGGCACATATAATCTCTTCCCAAACCTCAATACACAATCATTATCAATGTTAAAATCAGGCAACTTACCCTTCTAAAATAACTCTACCTTTTTCTGCAACTCACTGTCTTTATTCTACGCTTGTTTAATTCTGTCTGATTGAGATGATATCACTGACACCTGATCCAAAACAGAAGAATTTCCTACACTAACAACTTCTATGCCAAAGTTCATCAAATAAAAAACCAAAGGATATTGTTCCAAACGTAGCACGTTTAATGATATATTACTTTTTTGACTTAAAGCATCAGCCACTTTAATTGCCTTTCTCGGATGGTAATGGATCGTGCAATCATAATCCTTGATTAATTCCAACCATATCCTCTGTATCATGTTCAAATTCTTTCTGAGTGAATATATACTTAAAGATTTTGTGATCAATAAATATTTCACACTTTACTCCATACAAATGATGCCTCTAAATTTTTAAATAAAAAACAACAGCACCTAATTCCAAATCATGTGTAGGGTAATTTAACTCGTGAGGTTTCAACTGACGTGAAGCATAAAAAATTACCTGATCATTCTGCATTATAAAACAACCCAGTTCTTTCAACTAAGCATCACTGTAGATAACAAAATCTCTATTTCTGGAAGGTAGTTCCAAAATTGGAGCATTCACCAATCATCTTTTCAATTCCTGAAAAAAATCATTGCATTATTTTGTTCAGATGAACTTAACACCTTTTCGAGTTAACTAAGTCATTGGACTAGATAACCATGAAATTTTTTCATCAATCCTCTGCGAATAATCTGCCAAACCAAGAAAAATATGAATCTCGGTTATATTTGTGGGTCTTGTCCATTTTTCAACAACTTTTATTTTAGCAGGATCAATAGTTATGCCATTTTTTGAAACAATGTGACCAAGGAAATAAATTTTCTGTAACCAAAACTCACAATTTCTGAATATCTCATAAATTTTATTTTATTTTAATGTTTTCAAGACAATACTTAAATGAATCTCATGTTCCTCCTTACTTTTGGAATAAAGAAAAATATCATCAATGAACACAACCACAAACTTATCCAAGAACTCATGAAAAATTATATTCATAAGATCCATGAATACAGAAGGTGGATTGGTTAACCCAAAAGGCATAACTACAAATTCCTAATGGAAATATCTAGTATGAAATGCAGTCTTCAGAATATTTGATTCCTTTACTTTCAAATGATGGTACCCCAACCTCAAGTCAATCTTCGAAAAATACTGAGCTCCCTAGAGCTGATCAAACAAATCATCGATATGAGACAAATGATACTTATTCTTAACAGTGATGTTATTAAATGCTCTATAATCAATGAAAAGTGTCATTGAACTATATTTCTTTTTAACAAAGAATACACGAGCACTCCATGGTGATGTGCTAGGTCAAATGAAACCTTTATCTAATAACTCATGCAATTGCTTCATTAACTCTAAAATTTCAATTTGAGCCATTTGATAAGGGGGTTTTGAAATTGTCGTAGCATTAGGAACTAATTAAAAAGTAAATTCAACTTCTCAATTAGGTATAATACCAGGAAACTCATCAGGAAAGACATCAAGGTACTCATTTACCACTGGCACATCATTAATATGAATAGTTCTTTTGTTTTCAACAACATGTGCAAGGTAACATTCATTTCCATGTTTTACTAGTTTCTCAGCTTCCTGATATGTTATTAACAACAAGGGTTCATTTTTTTATACAAATTGAAAATAATTCTGGAAAGAAACCTCCTTAGCTCTACATTCAATATTAGCATGATAAATAGAAATCCAATTCATTCCCAAAATAACATCAAACTCTACTAGAGGAAAAACAATAAGGTTTGCAGGTAGATTCATTCCACACACAAGGACATGAATGTTCTTATGTTTTCTTTTTTGTCTTTACATTTCCTCCAGGTGTTTTTACCGTAAGTTATGTATTCATATCTTGAGATGGAATTCCCAATTTACTAGAAAACTTCTCAGAAATGGAAGAGTGTGTAGACCCTAAATCAAACAACACATTGACATAATCTAAACAAACAAACAACGTACCTGACACAACTTTATTTGATGGTCCAACATCTACTCAAGTAGTTGCAAAGGATTTCACCACCCCTTTCTGCTTGTAGTCTGGTATATTTCCTTCAGTTGAGTTCTTTGTTGGACACTCATTTTCATAATGACCCATTTCATTGCACTTAAAACATTTTACTGACTCTAAATCATATTTTGTCTTACCATTACCTTGATCTTTTTCATTACAATTACGAGACTTATGTCCCATTTTACCACATCAGTAGCACTTACCAAAATTCAAAAGACATTCCCCAACATGATTTTTACCACAATTTTCACAAACTGTAAACTTTATTTTCTTACCATCAGACTTTTTTGAAGAGTTCTTCCCTTTCGCCTGCCACCTTGACCTCTTATTCTGTTGTTTATCAAAGAACACCTGATCATCAGCAAACTCCATTTACACCTTCTCTGCACAACAAAAAAGTTTTTCATAACTTTTGAACTCACGAGAAGCTAAAGCCCTTTGATATTTTGTCTTTAATCCCGAGTAAAAACGGTTGATTTAACTATCAAGATCTCGTATGAAATTTGGAGCATACCTTGCTAGTCGAGTGAATTTTTCTTCATAAGCAGCCACTGAGTCATCATCCTGCCTCAATTCCAAGAATTGTTTTTCCATATTAAGACTAACCACCTTAGGAAAATATTTCTCAAGAAACATACCTTTGAATTCATCCCAATCGAGAGCATCAATCTCCTCACTATCCCTGATATTTTTCACCATCGACAACCACTGATCAGATTCACCTTCAAAACGGTAAACAACAAGAATAAAATTTTGATGTTCTAAACAACCCATGACATCAAAAATATTCCCCAGTGCTTTAATACAACCTTCATCTAGCACCGGATCAGATGATCCTCTGAATGATGGGGGATGTTGCCTCATGAAATACTCCACTACTAACATCTTCCTCTGTGGTTGTTCTGGCTGATCTCATACATGGATACCACCACCATTTATAGCCTTAATCAACTATTCCATTACTGCAACAAACTTTTCAGTTCCGATTTTGACCATCTAAGGTTACTGATTTGGAAGGATATCTTCCTCCTGATGCTGTCCCAACATAGCAGCCATGTTTCCTCTGCGCAAAACCATTCTGAACATAGAAATATCTTAGGCGAAGCAACATGGTAATATGTAAATGTGATATGATTTCAATATTAGCATAAATTACATTATGTATATTAATTTAACAATACACTAACTCCTAATGTTATCTAAACCGACCTCTAATACCAACTATAAGGACCCGACCTTAAACATTACTTAATATTCAATTAAATGAATAATTCACACTGAGGATCATTTCAGGTTTAGAGTTTTAGAGAATTAGTAATTAAATATTACATCTCAAAAGATTACAAGGTATACACTTCTACACAATTTCCATTTTTTTCATAAAATAAAAACTCTCAAAAAAAGGGTCATGTCTAGTTCCATGTTTTAGACATCATGACTTTTCCTTGATTCCATCCTTGACACTATTCATCTTTAAGTCATGTAAAAACATTTCAAAACATGGGATGAGCATAAAAATCTTAGTAATTGTTATAAACCAATGAAACAAAAAAATTTCATTAATATATCCAAAACATAAACTATTTTACTTACCTCATAATAACAAAATATTTATGAATAACACATAGAAATCATAAATCATAAAGGTAACTTGTGGAATCCATATTATACTTACATTGCAGCTATCACAGCTACATAGGGAGTTACTTTAGAATACCCATCATAGTATATTCCCTAAATCTCTTAGGAGAAACATTCACGTTTACCTCCATCACGTTACCCAATGCATTGGAGAGATATCTCGGGATCACCCGCCCTAGGTTTATTATGGAACCACCCATATACATAGATAATTCCCAAGAACCATAACATGATAATAACACATAACGTAAGCATAAAGGAAATATAACATTTCCACATTGCAATAACAAAATATCATTTCAAGATATTGAAATAATAAATCCATTCTCAAAATCATTTTCAATACCAAAATATGTAAAATGAGTATATGGTATTTATTTTTCCTTTTAAAAAACATTACAACTTGTTAAGGAAGCCAAAGATCAAATAATACTTGCAGCGACGGAAAGGTCGATGTCAGTGCTAATGTTTAAAAAAAAATTCCTCTTTGTCATTTAGTAAAACTATTCATATAAAAATATTCCCTTTGAATGAAATGAAAATTAAATGGTGTTTATACGGCATATAAAATAAAATATTGTATTAAAACAAAATATGCCGCAATGAAAGGAGATTGAGACGAATTCCCTTACCTGGTGTCCGAATTGACTCGATCGTTCTTTAATCTCATGAATAATAAACTAAAGGTAATTTCTACTTCCTTAAGAACATTTTTCAAGTTTATTATTCCTTTTATATCACTTATTACCATGTTATAAACATTATATAACCATTTAAGTTAATAACTTTCGTTTTGTCGATATTTGGTACTTGAGTCAATAATGATCACCTTATATTTACAAGTTGTACATGTGGTCAATAGTCCATTATATCAAGAATGTTATTAATTATTTAGATATCATATATATCATATATATCCAGTATATACATGTATTTATAATATTACATAACCTTTGGAGGTAAGAAATGAAATGCACCGTTCATGGTGATGGTAAGCTGTTCGTACGCATGAACACTAATTTCATTTCTATTTCTTATTTTTATGGAATTAAAGAACAATGATGTATATTTATATTATAATTACAGTATAATATCATATATAATATCATTAACTCCATCCTTTACACATCCAACATAAGTCATTAACGAGTCACATCACTTTGAGGGGGCAGTAGTCCGCACTTCCTCAAATGAGATTATCGTATTTACCCACTATGGAAACCATAATGGAATGCTAAAAATGGATAATAAATAATCATAAATAAAACATAAACATAATATATATCATATATAAATATATTTCCATCATAATGGCCACCATGAGAGGCAGTAGGAGATTATCGAACAATCATCATTTCGTGAGGCGTTAGTTTGTCATCCCCAGAAACATTATGTTATTCATCCATTTGATGGAGGTGTGTGTATGTGTAGTTTTAATCCTTCTCATAAAAACATCTTAGTATATTTATGATACTGGTTTTGTTACAAAATAAATGAATAAAAAAGAGTTTAGGGTTTTAAGAAGTAAAATAAAAGAAAACAATTTAAGAGAAACCGTTACCTTTAATTTGGGTAACTTCCTTTGGTTTGAACCAAAAGGAATTGTTGAAGTGCCATATGCCTAAGGTAAGGCTTCTTAGGGGAGGATAGGGATTTAGGGATCTTAATTGTGTAGATTTTGGATGAGACAAATGTCTTGAGAGGTGTGAGTAATTGGTTAGAAGTGGTCTCCTTTTATAAGGGGGAGGAGGGGCTCTTTAGGAAAGTGTGATAATATTATTTTATTATATGATGCTATTCGGTTTATAATGATCCAAAAATAATTAAATATTAAGATAATATGACTCATATTAGAAATAAAATCATCCAATCAGAATTAGAAATTTTTTGGATAATATTTTAATCATTATAATATTATTTATTTTAATCATTTATTGATGAGGTAAATACTGCATCATTATTGTGTCATGAATAATTTAATTTATTCGATGTACAAAAATTATAAGAAAAACTAAAATGATCTAGGAAATATTTTTATCTTTACAATGAATATTTATAGTCTAAAACAGGACTTATATAAAACCATATAAAAATTAATTACTAAAAGATTTTTGTTAATGTCAATTTTGTCTTTACATTAAATTAATTAATCTAAATTGTCATTATCACTCCCAAGTAGCTCAAAGGGGTCCCAAAATAAAACCAAAGATGCACATGGTAGTAAATGACCCAAACAATATGTTTTGGACAAGTTTTAATGTAATTTTGAATTATTATAATATTCTTTTTTACTTGGAATCACCCTATTTACCTTTAACCGTGGTAAATAAAAGTCAAAAGTTACTATTCACCAAAAATTATTTTCATATTATTGAAACACATTTTACTTCTTTATAACAACCATATATGTCAGAATTTATAAATTAAATTCACATAAGCGGTAAAATTTCATTTAAATGGAAAAGTCAGTTTTTTTAACTACGACTAAGTGGTTTCACTATTCATAAAAAATTGATGTTTTTAAGAAAAATACCCAAAATTCAGCCTATGATATATTTGATATTCCGAATTCAAAAATGATTTCTATTTTTAAAAATTCAAAACATATAAGTGTCATTAATTAATTTTTAAATTAATTCCCGTTATCAAAACAAATAGCGTGTTTTTAAGAAACAATAACTATCAGAAGATTGATACTTGTTTATGTCTAATTTCAAAGTGAAATTATTTCCAATGATGAACATTGGATCAAATGTTTCAAATATATTTTAATTTCACTTTAAAACCAATTAAAAAGATAATCTAACCATATAAATAAATTAGATTAAAAGGCACTTTTGAATTAAATACAATATTCTTCACTATTCATTAAAAATGATCTTTATCGGAAAAATCCCCAAAATCTACAAAAAGTAAATTTTGATGTCCCCATTCTATAGAAAGATTTTATTCAGTCAATTAGAATTTATTAAAGTGACCAAAACTATATTTAATGAGGTTTCACTATTAAAAGGTGGTAAATCGGCCTTTTAATGTAAATTATACTTAAAATTAGATTTATTCACATTTTAAGCCTCTAACATTTATTGGATGAATGTAAATACATTTAACAAACATGTATAATCATATTGTAGTTCGTTTTGTTCATTCTATCCAATAAAACAGCTAGGAGTTAACTACCATTAAATTTAATAGTATTATATTATTAGTGTGCAACATAAGATTTCAAAGAAACCCGTTGTTTCCTATCGGGTACGCTATCGAACATAGCAACCCTTTTAAAGTAAAATTAATATTTAATTCCAAAATATGAGAATATATGATTCTTTATTTACCTGGTATGTTACACGAAGAGTGTTCCTGATCTCAACAGGATAGAAAATAGTACATCGGTATCAACAACTCACCTTAGGGAACGATTTCACCTAAGATAAACATCCATAAACAACCAACAAGAATGAAAAATCAGCACTTAACATATAACCATAAGCATGAAGGGATACAAATTTTTTTAGATTAAACATTTTCCAACTTTAAACAAATAAAAATACCATAATTGAAAGGGAAACAACTAAACCTCAACTCAAAAACATCTAAGCAAAAAGAAAGCCATCTCCCTAAATACATCACCACCAACACCTTCATGAAGTAGATCACTAAAAAACAGATCCTCCATCACCAGCATTGTAACACCCAAAAATTATAAATTATAAATATGTATTTGATAGAGTGTATGAAATGAATCACCAATCCCTTAAGTAAATATAATATCCCAAGACTCTACTATATATTTTATATTTTAAATAAATTCAATATATAACTTATAATGAATGAAACACCGAGTTATCTTGTATCACACATAAGAGAGATCTTCCTTGATATCTTGTGTTAACAAAATATCGACCTTCCTCGATAACTTGTGTTACACACAAGAATGAGTTTCACCAAATAACAATATATTATTATAATATTATTATTTAATATAATATGATATAACCTAGTCGTTATGTTATAGGTTATGAATAGTATTAACTAACTGATGAAAATTTATGGTTTATATAAATATTAAACAAATTAATTGGATAAAAACTAATGAGAAATAAAAATTAGAACCAAATGGATATAAAATTATATATTATTATTTATATGCTTACAAATGAGTTTTGTCTTCATAATCATATTTAATTAAAATTATATAATTATTTTAATAAAATTAAAATTTTATATATTCAATAAAATTATTTTTATATTCATCCATTAGGTTTGATATTCATAAGATATGAACAAACTATATGTTACACAAAAAAAATATATTTTTATAAAGGCAATTTTACCACTTTTTGATGGGAACCCTTTCTAAATATGAATTTTAAACCTTAATTGATTTAATATTTCAAAATAAAAATAATATTTGAAATATATACATAAGAATTAGGTCAGGGTGAATTTCTTATATTTTTTTAAAACTTATCAGTTTTTAATAAATCGTTAAAAATATTGTATTTTAGTTTGAAACCAATTTTTCATCTAATTTATTTATACGGATAAATTTTACTTTTAGTTTTTTTTAATGTTTAATTATAATTTTTTTATAAATTATTACAAATAATGTCATTGGAATAAATTTCACTTTGAAATTCATTATACAAACATAGAAATCTTTTGGATATTTTAACATTAAAAACTTGCATAGTCATCCCACCAACAGGATAAATTTTAAAATAATTTCTACCACTTCAATTATAAAAATTTGGAAAAAAAGATACCCTATTTTGAATAATAATTATTTATAATTTATAATAAGTCCAAATTTGTTTTCTAGAGAAAATATTAGTGAAATTAATTAAAACTATTAATAATTATTAATTTAAAATTACGTTTAATAGAGGACTAAACATCTATCTTAAGAGACCAAATGACCTAGAACTTGTAAAAAACCAATTGGATGGAAATAATTAATTCATTAAAATTCCATTAATGAGTTTGGTTGATTTTTTAATACTTTTTTTATTTAGAAATGTGGGTACACCAAACTTCATTTAAAAAATACCAACTGAGTCCTTTTCCTCCCTTACAAAAGGCCACAAACTCTCCCTATTTATCACACCTCTCA
This sequence comes from Viscum album, assembly GCA_963277665.1. Taxonomy (NCBI): domain Eukaryota; kingdom Viridiplantae; phylum Streptophyta; class Magnoliopsida; order Santalales; family Viscaceae; genus Viscum; species Viscum album. The sequence goes on along the minus strand of OY728128.1, from coordinate 1,105,967,693 downwards.
AACCACTTAGGTTCAGCCACAATATTACCAAATAGCTTCCCGAAACCATCCCATATACTTTGAAACCACATTTGTTTAGAAATAATTCCAAGGAATCCCTTTGGTATACACCAAATGGGGTTACCCGATTTTAAGGCAATACTTTCCAACGATCACTTATTTTTCATTTACATGTCCACCACATAAAATATTCTTATTCAATGTTCATATTATAAAAAACATATCCTAAATATACAAGGATGTTTTTTTATTAAGGTTTATACCAACACTAACACACACTTCCATCTACTGGGTAATGAATATACTATTTTTGTGTATGAACAACTACCACCTCACAAAACCATGATTGTTCATTTTTCCTTTACCAAATTTTATTGTTCAGAATTATGATGGACAATATATTTATATATGTTATATATGTTATATATTATGTATTTTTACTTATTTAATACTTTTATAACTCATACATTTAATACTTTCCATTTCACATTAATATGATAACATCACTTGAGGAAGTGTGACTACCGCCCCCTCTTAGTGACGTGATTCGATCACATGATAAATGGAATGTATAAATGATGGTTTTAATTAAACATACGAGACATAAAAAAATATACTTGATATTATGAAAAAAATTAAATTTCTATAAATATAATATATATATATATACTGATATCATTTTCTTTATTACCCATTCACACACTAAAAAGTGATAACTTCAGTCATGGATATATAGAATACCGCATCCTCGACATGATGTGATACCTTTTAAATCATAATAATTATATATATAAGTATATATGATTAAAAAACATGGTATTTAACATATAATTATCATTCTGTAAAGATATATTATTACTTACCTTCACTCTAGAATGATCATTGAAACATGGGAACGGTACTCATGCGTACTTACGACCTACCTTCTCTATGATTGTAAAGTTGATTCATTTTTCACAACTATATTTAATGATAAGTTTTAAAATAATATTTGATGCATTAATATTATAATTATTTCATGATTATTATTCTTGAGATAATATATAATAACCTCTTTGACCATAGTTGACATACCAATGCCGTTTTGACACATAAACAGAATTTGGTCCAAACAACCGACATAAATGTAATTATTTAAGTAGCTTTATAAAAAATAGTAATAATTTAAATAATAGTAATGATAAATATGAAAAATTATCCCAATAAATTAAATAATTTACATAATTTTATTATACATAGTGTTAATGGATGTTAATATGAAAGGAAACACAAGGTAATGGATTTCTATATCACTTTTTACATCCATGAGATAGATGTCATATTCACCACTTACTTCATTTATATTTCATAACTAATACCCATATTGATATATTATATTAGGAATTATTTTATCATCATGGTATTTAGATGTTTCATATGAAAATTATCCCTTTTGGGTCTTTCGATTCACATGTATGATATTTTCATCTCAATTTACATTTCATTGAGACTTAATTTTTGTTATGCACCTAGATTCTTTTATAGGGTTTAAATACTTCTTTTGACATGTTATATCACAAATCCCATTATTCAAATGTTATTATATGTTTCATTTAATATTATTTCATCATGAGTATTATGATTTAGGATGTTTCAAAGAGGAATGGGACACAATGTGATGTTTAAATATTATTTTCCTAACGACTAAAACTAATGATCTTTCAATTGAATTTTCATCAGAGGAAATTATATAACAATTTTTCAATAAAAACATTCATCATTATATAGTTATTTAGGACCATTTTCAATTATTGGTACTTTTATTCCACTTTGGGGTTTTCAATTTTTTTTATAAAGTAGTATTAAGAAAACCCAACTATATTTATCTCTTTAGTAAATGGACCAATTTTATTCAAAAAATTATGCTCTATTAAAATGTTTTCAATAATGATTTTAAACAAAATTTTAAATTAATTTTTAACCTCTTTGTCTTTTACCAGTGTTTTTGAAGGAATATTCTTATCACTTTCTCGACAGGAAACTTTTCAAACCATTTTATCAGGAAAAAGAAATGTTCTTGAACCTTTTACGGAAAGTATAGATTTACTCATTATAATGTATTTGAAGCTTGATTTTTATATTTAAATGTAACAATTTTAAAAAAAATACCCTCAAAATTGATTTTCATAGAAAATTGTTTCAAAAGGTTTTTCATAATAAAAGTATATTTTCCTCAAAATAGTTTTTAAATAATTTTTTTAAAGTATTTATATTCATATTCGACAAAAACACCTTATTTTACACCACTTGGGATATATTTTATTGATACCAAAATTATTATTCAACTGTATGGTTTATGATTTATTTTTCCAAAGATAATATTATCTTCCATGATTCATCTATTATTCCCCTTGAAATATTCAATTTATTATGATCATTTAACATTGAATTTACCTAATTATACATGTAATTTATCATACATATGATCATTTTCTAAACCATATAAAAATATTCATATGGTGTTTATTTAGAAAGTTATGTGATTATCCGTAGAAGTATTGATAAATCTGTATTCTACCATCAATAAGGTTAGTTGATAAGGCACATAGTTAAATCGATTATTCGATAGATGAGGAATGTTTTGGACTAGTACGACACAAGTGAGGATCATTTATAGATATCACATTATTGCATTAGTAGTCTCATGGGATGAGTAATTTGGCTAGATTCCTTAGATGGGTTTTACCCTATATGTTCTAAACTATCTTGTGAATGCTCATGACGGTAATGGTACTATGTATCTAGGAAACATTTTGTCCAATAACGGATCATTTTCCTTATTTAGTTTCCATTACAATTCATCCATGAGATCTTTCATCAACATTTTTATGGATAAATTTTATTTTTAGTTCATTTATTTGATGGAATTTGTTTGAAATTCATATATTTCCATATTGAATTTTTCATTATATAGTAATTTAAATTGACTGTGTAATGATTTACTTACCTTTCCATGTTAATTTGTTCTCATTGATTCAGTATTGATTCCTCTATATTTTTTCCTTACTGGGAATTTGATCTCACCCTTATTATGTCTTTTTCCCTAGTAAACCAAGAAGCATTCTATGAGAGATATGCGAGTATTTACTAGATAAATTAGAGTTATCCTCGAAGTTTTTTATTTATAAAAAAGGAAAAAAGTTATAATTAGTGTATTAATATTTAATACAAGACTCATTTATATATCTGGTTTAACAAGACTAAAAAAATGATCGGTCCTTTGGGACATGATTCCTTATAATCATGCAAATGTAATTGATAACAAACACATGCCCCAAACATTCTAGGATCAGGTCACTATAATTGGTATTAAAGAAAGTTTCATAGAAACCTTGGGATCTAGATTTAGAAAAATATATATTAGATATTATAACCCTAAGGTATATTTTGAGGATAAGTATAGATTAAAACCCTATAATTTTGGTAAAGTATAGATTACATGGGTCTTTATAAAAATACATCCCTGTTTGGATACTACAAGTGGGCGTGGCTCTGGAATAGATGTATAAAGGACTAATAACTCCAAAAAGGTGTTCCAAGCTAGACTCAGGCTAACCTGGTACATGACTATGTGCCTTACTATGCACCTGGTTTGAAACTCCCTGGGGATATTCTTAGGATAATCCACTTTTTTACTTTACAATCCATTATAAATAATTTCAATAGATAATGAAAATAGATATCCTAGTTTAAACATAAGCTGTATTATATTTAAGATTAGGTTTCATGATTTAGAAATCCAACAAATGATATTATGGTTAAAACATAGACTAATGAAGGAAACTTTTTGATGAAGTATTTTTTGTATTCAATTATTAAATTTTATAAGTATTTTACCAGTGGTATTTTGGCTTTAAGAATCATGAAACTTCTTAGGAATATTCATGATTTTAGATGATTATGTTTTAGTAGAAATGTTTAGTTTATTAATAATGCCATTAAATTTATATAGACATAATTTTAAAAGTGTTAATAATCTTTAGGGATCATTTCATTAGTAATTAAATCTTACTAATAGTCAAATTAGATTATAATACATAATAAAAAAATGGTTCTATTGAAAACCTTATTTAAGATTCTATTTAATGACTAAATTATAAGGATGACCATTATATTTATTTTTTAAATTATATTAATATGGTTTTGGAATACGAATTAATATATTCCAAGTGTAACCAATCAAATTCAGTAAAGTTGGGTTTCTTGTACCCATGACCGAAGGACGATAAGGGTTTCATGCCAACCACTAGCCCATTAAATGTCCTGGTTAATTTTCATTTTTTTTCTGTTAGTCAATTTGATGAATAAATGTTAATTTTGGACCATTAGTATAAATTTGGAATATTAGAGATTAATATATTAACCATATTAGTTTTTAAAGACAGTTTAAGACAAATAGTTTGACTTGCCACTATTTTATAGCCCTTACAATCCTTAAAAATAATCTTTTAATGACTCATGAGTCAATTTTTTTTGGATGATTTATAATTTGATTGAAGAAAATACAAAATTTTGTATTGTTCATATGAAATTAAAACCTATCAAAGAAGAATATATCGTTATATTCATGGTCAATAAAACAATTACCCAAAATTAAGAAAATTACTTTGAGATAAAATGTTGTTCTAATACCTTAATTTCTATTGAACAAATGGTCTTCTAAATCATCTATGAATTATGAATTTGAGGCCCTACATATTTTATTGATCATCGACATGTTTGTGAACGATGAAATCATTAAATACCAATAAATATTTACACTTTTCCACCATGTATGTATATCTACTTTCCATTAATGTTATCCTATATAGAGACCTAGTTATATGTTATTGAATGCGACACTTATACTTCCCAGTCTCACTTTTTCTGGAGAATGGTTTATGAACCCTTCTTACAATGTGGGACTTCAACATATGAAACATCAATCTGACACCATGTTCATGTTCAAATTGTGAGGAAACAATTTAATTAATGTGTGTTGAATGTAACATCCTGAAATTCTAAATTACAAATTCGTATTTGTTAGCGTGTATGAAACGCATCACCAAGTGTGTAAGGAAATACAATATCCTGATACTACTCTATATTTAATATTTTAAATAAATTCAATACATAGATTATAATGAGTGTAACACATAGTTAGATTCATTAAATGAAAGATAGACCTTCCATGATATATTTTGTTATTTATAAGAGCAGACTTCCTCGATAACTTTTGTTACACGTAATAATGAGTTTCTCCAAATAACAATGTATTGTATAAATATTTTTATTTAATATAAAGTGATATATACAGACCATTATTTTAGAGGATATTAATAGTATTTAATTTTTTTTTGAAAATTTATGGTTTATATAAATATAATATGAATTCATTGACTATCAATTAATGAGAAACAAAAATAAGAATTAAATGGATATAAAAAGAAATATTTTTATTTATATGATTCCAAAGGTGTTCTATCTTAGTATGAAATTTAATTACAATTTTTGAATTATTTTAATGAAATATATAATTTATATATTAAATCCAATGTTTTTTATATTCATACATTAGGTGTGATATGCATATGAAAAGAAAAAACCCAATTTTACACAGAAAACCTATATTTTTATAAAATTAATTTTACCACCTTTTAACGGTGAACCCGTTTTAAATATGAATTGTGATACATTAATTTATTTAATATTTGAAAATAAAAATAATATTTAAATAATAACACAATAATTAGGTTAGGGTTAATATTTGATATTGTTTGGAAACATATCATTGTTATGAATAGTTAAAAATACTGAATTTTAGTTCAAAACCACTGTTACATCTAATTTATTTATAAGGTTAAATTATACATTTATTTTTTTAAAGATTAATTATATAATATTTTTCTAAATTAATAAAATTTATTTAATTTTAATCAATTTTACTTTGAAATTTATTTTTAAAACAAAGGAAACTTTTGGATGTTTTTACTTTAAAAACCAGCATTGTCATCGTGCCTACAGGATGAATTTTAAATTAATTTTTGCCAAATATATTATTGGAATATGAAAAAATGGATTCCATATTTGTAATAAGAATAATTTATAATTTATAATAATAAACTCTTTCTTTTTTACAAAAAATATTTCCGAAATTAATTACAATTAATTACAATTATTAAGGTAAGATTAAGCCTAATAAAGGAACAAATCATTAACATAAGGGTATAAATAAAATATCAACTTATCCAACACCCATTTTATTGAAATAATTTGGCCATTAATCTACCATTATTGATTTACGTTTTTTTTAATACATTTTTAGGAAAAAAAGGGGGTACACCTAACTTGTTTTTAAAAATACCAAGTGAGTCCTTTTCCTCCCTCATAAAAGGCCACCAAGTCTTCCCATTTCTCACACCTCTCAAACCCCTTAAGATCAGTCAATATTTTTCAAAATAGATTCCCAAAATCCCTATCATAGACCTTTAATTCTCCCATTTTTAATAAATCCTTCCAAGGAATCCCATGGGTATACCCCATTATGAGTTACTAGATTTTAAGGTAATACCTTCCATCTATCAAATTTCTTTAATTTACTTCTCCACCACCTAAAACCATATTATTATTTGTTGAAATAATAAAAAATAATCCTAAATATACTTAGATACTTTTTTATGAAGGGTTATACCTTCATTAACACACACTTCCATCTAATGGGTAACGAACATACTATTTCTGTGTAGTGCAAACTACTGCCTCACAAAACGACGGTTGTTCAATTTTCCATTATCAACATCCATGGTTGGAAATTATGATGGAAACACTTTTTATATATTTAATATATGATATTTATTTTGTTTTTATACTTATTTAATCTATTTATAAGAAATAAACATAATTTTTTCCTTTTTGTGTTAATAGGATTACATCGTTTTAGGAAGGGTGGACCGCCACCCCCTCAAAGCAATGTGATTCGATCCCATGATACATGGAATGTATAAATATTTGTTATAATTAAACATATGAGACATACAAAAAATTTATATGATATTTATTACATAATTTTATTTTGGGAAATAATATATATATATATATATATATATATATCATTTTATTTATTACCCATTAACACACTAAAAGGTGATAACGTCAGTCATGGACGTGTGGACTACCAAATCCTCTACAAAATCTGATTCATTTTACATAATAAGAATTCCATATATAAGTATATATGATTAAATAACAAGGTATTTATTATATATTGATCATTCTGAAATGATATAGTGTTTCTCACCTTTGTTCCATAACAATCATTGAAAAATGGGAATGCTACTCATGCGTAAGTACGACCTACCATCGCAATGATTGTAACATTGATTCATTTTTCATAACCATATTTAATGATTTATATTAAAAGTGTAAGTGATGTATAAATAATATAATTATTTCATGATTATTAGTCTGTATATAATATTTAATGACCTATTTGACCATAGTTGACCTACTAAAGTTATTTTGACACATAAATTGAGTTTGGTAAAAACAACTGACATAAACACAATTGTTTAAGTAGTTTAAAAAAAATAGTTATAAGTGGAATAAGAGAAATGATAAAAATAAAAAAATTCCCCTAAAACTGTATAATTAACATAAGATTATTGTACAATATTCTAAAGGGTTTCCACTTGGATGAAAACACAAGGTAAGGGATTTCCATCTCACTTTTTACATCTATGAGATAAATATATTATTCACCACATAATTATTTTTTGTGGTGTACCTACTACCAATTTTGATATATTATATAATGAATTATTTTATATTTTTAGTTTTTAGATGTTCTATTTAATGATTATCACTTTTGGGTCATTTGATTCATATGTAACGGATATTCGTCTCAATTTACATTCCATTGGGGCGTAATTATAGTTATACACCTAGTTTCATTTATATTGTGTTTATAATGTATTTTAAATATTATATCATGAATCAATTTATTCCCATAATATTATAATTTTCATTTTATATTATTACTTCATGAGTATTATTTTTTAAATTCTTTTAAAATGGTATGAGACATTTTGGGAAGTTTATTGACTTTTTTCCCTCAATACTAATACTAATGATCTTTCAATGGAATTTACATTAGAGGGAATTATATAATCATTATTCAATAAAAACTTTCATCATTATCTAGTTATCAATGAGAATTTTAAATCAATGGTACCATTTTTCAAATATTTGTTAGTTAAAATTCGTTAGAATGTTCTTTTAGAAAAACTGACATTATATATTTCTTTAGTCAGAGAGCCTATTTTCGTCAAAAAACCATGTTTTATTAAAAATATTTAAAAAATGAGTTGCTAAAGAAATTTTTACCAATTTTGTTCTTTTACCAATTTTTTCAAATGAATCTTCTTATTTCTTTCTTGGAAATGCACTATTCAAAATTTTTTGTTGTGAAAAAGGAATGTTATTTTTCCTCGTATGGAAAGTATGGATTTACTCATCATCATGTATTTGAATCAACCATTTCATGTTTTAAAGGATATTTTAAAATGAAAATATTTTCAAAGTTATATTCAAATAAATGGTTTTCAAAAAGTTTTTTCATAATGAAAAGATATTTTCCTAAAGAACATTTTCAAATATCTTTTAATAGTAGTTCTATTCATCAAAGACAAAAACAAATTATTTCACCTCACTTGGGATATATTATATTAATACCATCCTTATTATTACTATGTATGGTTTATTATTGATTTGGACATGTATAGTATTCACTTCATTGATTCATCAATTATTCCCCTGGAAATATTCAATTTCCTATGATCATTTAACATTGAATTTTCCTAATTATTCATATCATTTTTCATGGACATTTTCATTTCCAGAATCGTATAAAATTTTTCATATTGTGTTTATTTTTAATGTTATTTGATTATCTTGGAATGTATTGACAAATCCATATTCTTAATTCAATATGATTATTTGACAAATCCCATTATTAAATTTATTATTCGCTAAATATGTAATGTTTTGGATTTGTATAACATGGGTGGGGCCCAGTTATAGATTTCCCATCAAGATATTAGTAGTCTAATGGGATGAGTCATTTGGAAAGATTCCATATATGGGTTTTTACCCTATATATTGTAAACCATCTTATGAAAGGTCTTGAAGGTAAATGTACCATGTACCTAGGAAACATGGAATCCAATAATTAATAATTCCCTTCATTTAGTTTCAGTTATTATTCATCCATGATATATTGTATTGATATATCTATGGATACATTTAATTTTTAGTTCATTGATTAAATGGAAAGTGTTTCAGTTACATACCTTTAAATATTGATTTTTCCTTATCTATTTATTTCAATGACATCTGTAATAAATTATTTATATTTCTATGTTAATTAATTATCATTGATTCATTATTTCTTCTCCTATATTTTTCTCTTATTGAGAATTTTTAGATAACCCTTACTATGTTTCTTTCCACAAGAATTGAATGAGCATACTATAAATGATATGTATGGATTTACTAGATGGATTAGAGTTATCCTTGATGTTTTCTCATTTAGAAAGAAGTAAAAAATTATGATGTAATTAGATTATTCATTTATAACACAAGATTAATTTATGTTTCTGGTTTACCAAGTCTATAAATATGATCGGTTATTTGAGGCTTGATTCCTTGTAATTATCCCAATGTAATTGATAGCTGAAACATGATATGAGATTTCTAGGGTTAGGTTGCTACAACCACAAAACATGTTGTCTTTACCTACGTCATACATAACAATATCTACATACACCCATGGGTGTATATAGGGTGTGAGTCAAAGACCAGTTGGATGACACCCAAAAAAATGATTACACTCTATTACATTAGAGGATGAATCAACATAAACATTTTTATAAGAACATTAGAATCATTTTTGAGGAAACATTTTAAGGAAAAATTTTTTATGAAAAACTTTCTCAAAAAAATCCTTCATTGAAATTAAAATGTACACAAGTTTTACTGTATACCAATTGTTAGCACCACATCATCAAAGTATCACACCACCATAGAGAACCATGTGTAATCCTTATAGGAACTAGCACTAGTGGGACCCCAGGAACCTCATACTTCAATAATAAGATCCTCCATCAAAAATCCATTGTATCCTCATGCATTATCCACTAAAGGGGAACACATCCTAAGGTCTACCAGTGTCCAATAATAAGCCAAAACCCACAACATACTAATTAAAAAACCTCTAGAGGGTAACACATCCAAATTCCCAATGGTCTATGATCATATTACATGTTTAGTTAGTGTTGTAGTGTCAATCCTTGTAGAAGAAACCATGCCTCAGACCTACCAATCCAACTAGTTTATTATTTCTTATTCAACCACCTAGATATTAGGGATTCCCCTTTTTCTCAATTTCCATTTCACATGTCACAAAAATAATCACTTTCACATACACATTCCATGAATAATGAAAACACATGAAAATCCATTTCATACACATATATGTTAATCCAATGATCAAATATCACATGGAAACAAAAATTTTACATAATAGAAACCACTCTCATGTTCATATGCACAGAAAATCCATTTTGAAACACATTTCAATGCACATTAAAAATTCATAAAACCCATTTGGAAACACAATAAGAAGAACAAATATTAAGTCTAAGAATTTCCATAGGCAAAGGCCCTTTAAAATATACACACGCACTAAATCCATTTTAGAATCATTCTTTACATCACTTGAAGAATTTATAGAACACATGTAAGGAACATAATAGTGAATATCACATGAAAAACCAATTTACTTTAAAAAACAACATTAATAACATATGTACATAAAAACCATTTTAAAACATGTTTCACACCTTTAAAATGTTCCACTAAACACTTTTATGAAGCACTACAAAGAGAAACACAAGAAATATAATCAAATTATTTTTAGAAAACTATCTTACAATAGATACAAATTTAAAATAAATTTGAAACCCCATTTCTCACCACACACATAATCCATAGAAAACATTTATCAAACCATAAATGCATACCAAACTCATATAATAATGTAAATGCATGGAACCACATACCTCAATCATGGGAAATTCTTGAAACCAATGGAAAACCATAACATCACAAAAATAGAACCCCATAAGGGAAAGATCAAGCTATAAACATCATGATTTCCCAAATAACATGAGGTTTCACCCTTATTAGGTCAAAAATTACAATGGTGAAGAATACTCCAATGATGGAGGGAGAGAAACCCAATGAGGAATAAATAGAGAGATAAAAAGTCTTACTTGATGATTTCTTAGAGAACCAAGGCTAATAAAAACCAAGGATTATAGTTTATGGGGTCCGAGATGAATTTAAGGAAGATACTATGGCAAAAAATCTAGTGTAGATAAGATTAGGGTTTGTTAAGGTTAAAATCTAAGAGGGAAAAGGTATATATCCCAGAATTTTCTGACCTATATAGGATGCACAGTTAGCCCAAATAGATTTTCAAACCATGTGGTAACCATGAATCCATCACTATCCAAGAGGTATGAGGCCACATGTTTCTAGGGGAATGGAGCATGTTCATGCATCCTGAAATGTTATCCTATGCTAGGATCATGGTTTTCCCTTAGCTGGTGCACGATTTTCCCTAACCATGCACCAACCCTGGCCCACCTGCTAACGAGTCCCGAAACTCCTATTTTCTTATAAAAATATCTAGTAAACCAAGGAATAAATGAAAGACCAAATATATGCTAATAAATACCTCAAAACAAAATTATAGATGTTACATATTCACTTTTATTTATGGTTATATAAATTTTAAAAGTTATTATTATTAATTTCATTTGATAAGAAAACCCGATTAAAGAGAATTTCCCTATTTCATACCACTTTTCATGTACCATTCTATACTAAATTTTCAAACATATAAATTTTCTAAAATTAATCATTATATTTTATAACACCATTTTTAGTTAATTTCTATTATTATGAAAATTAATATTCTCATTCCCCTGTTTAAATAATCATTATCATTTTCCTTAGAGACTTTCTTATGTGGTATGTTTCCAAAGATAACAATCCATTTTTTCATATATTCACATGACATGGAAATGATTTTTCATGATATATGATTATTTTCTACCTACTAACAACCAAGAAAGTTCTAATACCTTATTTTATATAATCCATTATGATATACCGTATTTTTATTCTATTAGACATGAATATGTAACTCATTATTATTATGGTTAATTATTAGGTATATTCCTTACATTTTTTCCATTTTAGAACATATAATATTGTACACGATATGATGGTTTTTCCATGTTTGTTCTCCAATGCATTGGAATCTGTTTATTTTTTATGAGATGATATGTATGGGATTAGGGAGTAAACTTAATCCATAATGATCAGCTGACCACCATGTTATGTTATCATGAAATAGATAATTAACTTATTATTATTTCATGTTTTCAATTATTTCCAGATTCCAATGTTTCCAAGCTCTTATGATTCAATTTTCTTAATGACATGATTCAATTTGATTAATCAAGATCCTTACCATTTATGGTATCAAGTTATGCCATTTGACTCATATGGTATGCTACTTTATTTTGGTTATTACCTAAATAGGATTTTTAGCTCACCACTTTTTTTGTTTTCCCCATGTTATCTAAATAATTGTTATGATCTCAAAGGTATTTAAGATTTTTTATAGATTCTTTTTATTTTAGTCTCATTTTGCTATATCAAGAACCCAGTCTCCCAAAGATAGTAGATATCTCAATACTTGGCTTGTTCTAGTAGGATATCTATTTGAAAAATCATGTCATAATCTATGTAAGACACATGGGTAGCTATATTTTGTATTAGATAATGGTCTAGTTATTTTGGGGGATTAGGACTAGAAAATTATTGAGGCAACCCTTGGGATAATTTAATGTATAAAAAAGTATCTAAAAATTATTTTGATGTATAGAGTTATTGGTTTCCATAAAATTAAATCCCTGTCAAGATACTAGATGTGGATATCTCTACATAATAGACATACCTATGGGTAATAACCAAAAAATGGAAATTTGGTACTATATTAACCTTTACCGAGTGCATGAAAAAGAGGCCATTCTACGCACCTAGCTTGACACTCCTATGGGATATTATTTTGAAAATTCACAAAACCTTTAGGAACCATTATGATGGACATTAATATATTTAAAAAAACAAGTATATTGTAACACCCCAAGCTTTCACAGTACGTTTCCCTTTGAATAATACAATAGATTGTGTTGTACGTAACTTGGAGTTCAAACACACCACAACCAATCAAAATAGACTTTTTGAATAGTAATACCCAATTTTTAATTTTTTTAAAATTTTATCTTTTAGAATGGACTTCATTTTTGGATTCAGAATATTGAAATTAGCTTAGGGTGAATTTTTGGTATTTGTTTGAAAACATTCAATTTTTGATGAATAGTGAAAAACACTGAGTTATTGTTTAAAACCACTTTTTTATTTAAATAATTTTTTATTTTAATTAAATTTATTTTATGTAAAAATAGATACATAATACCTATATAATTTCAATGTAATTTATTTGTGTCATTTTATAATGATTATATATATATATATATATATATATATATATATAAATTTTATTGAACTTTTTACCAACTTTTTCCCACCTCCTAGGAGAATTTGTAAATTGTCATAAAACTTAATTTTATCGCTTATGTGAGTTGAATTTTAAAAATATGAGAGACATTATTAACATCAGTAAGTAAAATGTGGTTCAATAAGATGAATTTTTTGGTGAATAGTAACTTTTTACTTTTATTTATCACGGTTAAAATTAAATAGGGTAATTAAGGGTAAAAATGATATCATAATTATCCTAAAACATGTCATAATTCTATTGTAAAAGTATAATTCGACCAAAAATAACCTTATGAATAATATATAATCCCTTTCGGTCCACTTGGATTAGATTAGGACATTTATTATTATTTTATTTAAAGAAGACTTAAAAGAGTTAAAATCAAATTTTAATAACTAAACAATTTTTAATATAGGGTTATACAAAAGATAAATTCAACTATAAATATTAATTATAAAGATAAAAATATTTCCCACATAATGGTATTTTATTTATAATTTTTAGACTTTAAATAATTAAATTTATTTATGAGGCAATGATGATGCAGTAATTACCTTATTAATCAAAGATTAAAATAATTGATATTATAAATATCTAAGTCAATCTAATTTGAGACTTTTTATGAATTTCACTAATTATCTAGGTTACTATGACATTTTAGGGTTGATTAAATGAATTTTTTTGTAAGTAATAATGCTGTTATGAATTTAACAAAAACAAAATACCAAATAGTGTCAAAATTGAAATAAAAGAGTTTATAAAATAAATATTATATTATTAATTGATATTCTATTCTTAAAAATATAAGGTTCAACCAAAAGGCTTAAATAATATTATATATGTAATTAATGAACCACTTGAAGTTCGTTTAAAAGTTTATAGTAAGCTTATTACCCATATAATATAAAAATAAAAAGAGACATGGTAAATGTTAAACAATTTAACTAAGAGTTAAATCTAAACGATAAGGTTAATATAGTGACCCAAACCTGTCAATAACCTATTTTCTTAGTGGTTTTAGACCAATTTTTACCTTATCCTTGATTTAAATCATTTTGGAGCTATTATAAATCTAAAATTATTTTATTATAAAATAATATTTCAATCTTTTCCTAAGGTTCCCCTCACCCCTCTTATAAAAGGGCATTTCCACTTCTCTGAAATTCACACTTTCAAAGACATTTTTCTCGGCCAAAACCTTCCCAAATATCCTCTCAACTATCATAAATTAATTCAAGAGGCCCTCTTTTAGTCTGAAGGCCCACCTAAGGAGCCCTTTTGATCAAATAAAAAGGATGAACCTGAAGAAGAAGTAAATAAATCATCACCTCTTTCATGTTTTTTCTTCTTCCACTTCCTATTTCTTTGTTGATTCCATTATAAAATAATAACTCCAGTATATTATATATACTATGATGTTCTTATAAAAATGGTACGACCATATTCATTATTCTATCCATCCTATAAATGACAAAGTCCCCATACGTGCGTACATACGGATTACTGTCTCCACGTCGTCGTGTAGTTTGTTATTCAAACACTTCATCATTTGGATGGGTATAATAATGAGTATAAATGATGTAAATAATAAATATAACATGATAATTATTCTTTATATATGATATAACATCCAATTATATACAATTTTAATATCAAAATAATGATATTTTCCCTCGTTCAAATGTACAGATTATCGTCTCCATGAACACAATGAGATTCATTCCCATCGTATCCATTCAAGAATAATTTTAATTTGAACATTAAAAATAATTTTTAAAGACTTAATATAATTATGAATATGAATAAGATACATCCAATCCATAACAAACATTACTTATGTAACAAATCATATAAAGGAAAACAAATCAATTAACACCCGAAACGATGATACTACTAAAATATCATTAACAAATAAATATTAGAAGATCATATATGATATCATATTTATGTATATAGTTATTGTATAATTTAATAACAATTATTTAACTATTATACATAAGTTTAACCTGCCCTCGACCAAATAAAATACAAGGTATGGGTTAATTTCACAATCTCTGTATTATTCGAGGTTGTTTTTAAGTAAGTATCTACTGGGACCTCTTTATCATCCACATCTGTGTTTTCTTAAAAATGTATTTCAAAACATTTTTACTATTTACTATAAAATGGGTTAAAGTCATTTATACCCTTATTTGACCTTATATGTTTTGAAAAGAATCTTTCTATCATTTCCAAACATGGTACATTATGACTTTTTTGACCAAATTAAGGTAAGAATGTATTTTTTTAACTTATACGGTGGGTGCAACTATTTTCCTTCGTTATGACTTCTTCAAAGATTACCATACAAGTTTATAGAAATAGTGTCAAAATAAATGTTTTCTTTTTACAATTATATGACTTTTAAATGATTTCAAAATAGAAAGATATATTTCTATCAAATTTTTTTGATTTCATCTATGTCAACATCCTTTGATGGATTTTAAACTTGTTTGAAGTTGATTTATTATGATACAAATCTTCAATATTTTATTAATGGTTTTGTGATATATTTGACTGTGGATGTTTTATTATTATACCATTCATGGTTTATGGATAACGTATTGATATTTTATTTGCTAGTTTTAATATGAATGTTTATGTTATGTTTAAACCTTTTCATATGAGTAATGCATTGGACTTAGTAAGTGATGGGTGGAGACCACTATAGCTCTTAGATGCATCGGTAGTTCTCATTAGACAAACTCGTGTCTTGGCACAAGTCCTTGAAAAAATATTATTTTTAGTCTTGGAATAAGGTTTTCACTATGTGGTTACGAAGTCTGGCATTATGCATTCCATCATTATGAAAGTGGCTATTGATATTGAATGTGATTACTTGACTATTAGAATATCCATGTGAATAAGTAAATGTAATTATTTTAATTTTCCTTTTCCATATTATTCTGAATTTCAAGTTTGAAAGGCTTTTGTTTTAGGCTTATACATTTCCTTAAGTGTTTATGCTTATTTATGAAAGGTTTCTCTATATTTTTATCCTTACTGTGCAGTTGAGATCACCCCTTTATATGTTTTATTTTTACCAGGATGCGAATAAGTATATTATAACTAACCTGCAGGTATAGTCTATGGGATATGAGTGTGTCCTATAGAGACTATGTTGTTGTAGTTTTTCATTTTATAATGTAATGTAAAACTTATGAATGTATCTAGTACTTCCAAGGCTACGAAACTGCTTTGTCATTCGGGACATGAATCCTTGTATCATGCCAATGTTATGTAATAATGCACCGAATCTGGGTAAGTAGGCTTGGGGTGTTACATTTTGTATCAGAGGATGTTTAGTACAAACCTTGTAAGCTAGATTTAGAAAAACTCTGATTAGAGAACATTACCTTAAGATATACTTTGAGGATTAGTATAGAAGAACTTCCTAGAATTTTGGTATTGTAGGGACTTTGTGAGTTTTCCAAGAAATATATCCCGGTCTAGATGCGAACAGGTTGAGGCGGCTCAGACACAGATGTACCTAGGGGTAAAACCTGAAAACATCGCTTTGAACTAGACTCGAATGGGAACTGGTGCATGACAACAAGCCTTACTGTGCTCTTGGTCACGACACTCCCGGGGGATATGTTTAGGATAATTATCATTTTATTTAAGAACCATTATAAAGGGTTTATGAGTATATTCCTCCCCAAAGAAAATATTTTTATTATTATGAATTATATCCATAAACTGTTCAATTTATGTTAAGTGTTTTACATGTTTAAAATTATGTATTGCAATTCATAAACTAATCTAGTGTATTCCATTGTTTAGAAATGGCACCTAGTAGAAAGAATGGAAACCGTATCAATGAATGTAATCCATATAGGGATTTCCATCATAATCAAGATAATTATAGTGGATCTGGTGAAGTAACTGGTGCGGACTAGCTTATCCCCATATTGGGACAACTCACTCAGGTTATGAATAATAACTTTACCCATATGGAGCACCCTGATCCACAACGTGGAGGATCAATGTTAGACCAATTCCTGAGGAAACAACCACCAACATTCAATGGGAATAAAAATCCATTTTTAGCCGAGCAATGGATAAGTTCCTTAGAGAAAATATTTCACACTTTGAGGAGTAGTGAAAGGGAAAAAGTTGTCATGGTAGTTTATCACCTCACGGGAGATCCAGATCAATGGTAGTCACTAATTCAAAACACAAAGAAAGATGATGAAGTATCAAATATGAAATGGAAGTATTTTAAAGTTATTTTCTTAGAAAAATATTTTCCTCTTGACCATCGAGCAGATATGGAAAGGAAATTTTTGAGTTTGAGACAAAAGGATGATGAGAATGTCGCTAAATATGAGGCTAACATTATAAGGTTATCAAGGCATGTTGTAGATTATATACATAACCCAAAAAGTATGATTGATCATTTATTTGATGGTTTAAAACCATTTATCCATCGATCATTAGTATCATAATCCTTCTCGTCGTACAAAGATATTGTCTCATGTGCTATCAAGATAGAAAATGGATTATCTAAGTCTTATGACTTTAAAGAAAAGCAAGAGAAGAAGAGATCTTCTAAACACTCTGGAAATGTAAATAAAGGGAATAAAGGAAAAGCTGAATATCCACACTATAATAAATTTGGGAAGAAACACCCTGATACTTGCCTAATAGGAATGAGAGTCTATTACAAGTGTGGTAAAAAATGCCACCATGCTTGTGATTACAAGGGGAAGAAAGAGGATGTCAATTTTGAATGCTAAAATTGTAGAGAAAGGAGGCATATTGTAAATGAATGTCCTAAGTGCCAAGAAAACTTAACTCAGAAAAGGCCAAGGGATTAAGGCTAAGCTTATGCTATCACTACTACTGAGGTTGAAGCTCCGAAAGATGTGTTGGCAAGTAATTTAATGGTTTCCTGATGTTTAGAAAATTATTTATTTGATTCTAGATCATTTCATTGTTTCATATCTTCCCATTTTTCTAAGAAAATTAGATATTTTCAATTTGACATAATAAGGGAGTTGCTAGTAAAAACACCTAAGGAAAGTATCATTGTAACAATGTTTTGTGAATCAATTCCCATTAGGGCTTATAAATGTTCTTTATCTACTGATATCATCGTAATACTCATGATTTAATTTGATATAATACTTGGTATGGATTGGATTTCAGTCCCTGATGTGAAAATTTATTGTAAGAAGAAGGAGGTTACAATTCTTGATGTTGATAAGGAGTACCTTATCTTTAGAGAAAAAATGTCACCACCTAATTCTTATCTAGATCCACCCACAATAGCTCAACTAAATTCAATTATTGGGGAGGAAGAGAATGAAATAACTGTGTGTGAGGGAACTAATGTTCAAATAGAGGACATACCTATTGTGCAAGAATGTGTTGATGTCTTTCTAGAAGATTTACCTGGACATCCTCCAGAATGAGAAATTGAGTTTCCATTGATTTAATTCCTGGTTAAAGGCCCATATCGAAGACCCCTTATAGAATGGCCACTTTAGAATTATTGGAACTAAAGAAACAACTAGAGAAATTAAGTAATAAGTGATTTTACCCCTATTGTTTTTTTATGGAGAGACCCTATTCTTTTTGTTAAGAAGAAAGAAGGATCTATGGGCCTGTGCATTGAATATAGGGAGATCAATGCTATAACAATAAAGAATAAGTATCCCCTACCTCACATTGATGACTTATTCGACCAACTCCACGGAGCTCAATATTTTTAAAAGATTTAACTTCGATCTGGATATCATTAGTTGTATGTGAATAAGGAATACATTTAGAAAACAGTATTTTGAACCAGGTACAGGCATTATGGGTTTATAGTAATTCCTTTTGGGTTGACTAATGCACCCTCTGTCTTCATGGATCTAATGAATATAGTTTTCAAGGAAAATATTGATGAATTTTTAGTGGTATTTATAGATGATATCTTGGTATACTCCAAAAGATACTAAGATCATGAAAATCACCTGTGCATCATTCTAAATATTCTAAGAAGAAATGAATTATATGGGAAATTTATCAAGTGTGAATTCTCGCTTCAAGAGACTTCTTTTCTTGGCCATATTGTCTCTAAGGATGAAATCTCTATTGATCATTAAAAGACCAAGGCAATCAAATAATGGACCGCACCGACAAGTATAACTGAGGTACACAATTTTATTGGTTTAGTAAGTTATTATCGACGTTTCATCTATAATTTTTCCCAGTTGTCTAACCCATTAACCAAGATCACATGTAAAGGGGTTAAATTTGTTTGGGAAAAAGAGTGTGAAGAATGTTTTGAAGAACTGAAGAGAGGATTAGTAATTGATCTTATCTTGACTATACCATCAGGGAATGATGGGTTTGTTATGTATAGTGATGCTTCAAACAAAGGAATTGGTTGTGTCCTTATGCAGAATGGTAGAGTTATTTCTTATGCATCACGGCAGCGAAAAATTCACGAACAAAACTATCATACTCATGATCTTGAGTTAGCAACTATAATCTTTGCTTTGAAGATATGGAGAAATTATCGCTATGGTGAAAAATGTGAGATATATACCGATAAAAAGAGTTTGTAGTATATTTTCTCACAGAAAGAAATCAACATGAAGCTAAGGAGATGGATTGAACTACTCAAGGATTATGATTGTACAATACACTACCACCCGGGGAAGGCAAGTAAGGTAGAAGATGCTTTGATCAGAAATAATCAAGGAGTTTTGAACAAGATGAGAGTTGAAAGGGATCGTATTTTCACAGATCTAGTGAAAATGGATATGGGAATAATTCTGGAAGGTGAAACATCAATACTTTTTCAAATGGTTTCCAAACCATCTTTACTAGAATGGATAAAAAATTCTCAGGCTAATGATTCGGAGTTTCAAATGAAAATTAATGCTCCGAACAATGAGGGATTGATCGACTTCATATATGAAGATGAGATTTTGAAATTTGGGAGAAGACTTTGTGTTCCCGATATACCTGATCTGAAAAAGGAATTTTTAGATGATGCTCATAGCTCCAATTTCTCTATACACCCTAGTAGCAACAAGATGTATAGAGATTTTAAGGAGCATTTTTGGTGGGACAACATGAAGAGGCATATTGTTGATTCTTTGTCAAGATGTATGGTTTGTTAACAAGTGAAAGCTGGAAGGCAACGACCTGTAGGAGTCATGCAACCTTTTCCCATACCTGAGGGGAAATGGGATAATATTATGATAGACTTTTTCATGGGGCTACCAAAGACTCCTAGAAGGAATGATGCAATATGGGTCATTGTTGATCATTTTACCAAGTCATCACATTTTCTTGATATAAGAGATGATTTAATACTTGAATGTATGGAAAGAATATATATTAATGAAGTTGAAAGACTTCATGGAGTAACCCTATCGATTGTTTCTAATCGTGATCCCCGTTTTACATCAAGATTCTAGAAAAGTCTTCTGAAGGCCATGGATACTGAACTTCATTTGAGCACTACCTATCACCCTCAAACTGATGGAAAATCAGAACAGACTATTCAAACCATAGAAGACATGTTGAGATCTTTATCACTTGACTTTCAAGGTACGTGGGATCAATATTTACCTCTGATAGAATTTTCTTATAACAATAGCTTCAATTCAAGTATTCAGATGCACTATATGAAGCATTATATGATAAGAGATGTCGTACACCAACTTGTTGGGATGATGTTGGTGAAAGAAAACTTGTAAGCCCAGAACTTGTTGAGGAAACAATGGAAAATGTGAAGATTATCCCAACCCAAATCAAAGCAGCCCAAAGTAGGCAAAATAGCTATGTCGATAACCAAAGGAAGGATTTGAAATTTCAAGTAGGAGACCATGTTTTCTTGAAGATATCTCCATGGAAGGGTGTTTTACGTTTCAGTAAGAAGGGTAAATTGAGTCCTAGGTACATTAGACCTTTCAAAATTTTAGAACAAATTGGAATTGTAGCTTATCATTTGGAAATGCCTCCAAGGCTCTCTAAATTTCATGATCTGTTCCACATATCACTATTGAGAAAATACATGCCTGACCCACTGCATGTACTCACCTATGAAGAAATTGAACTCGAACCTGATCTATCTTATTGTGAAGAGCCTATCAAAATACTTGATACCAGAGAACAAGTGCTAAGAAATCAGACGACTCGTCTGGTAAAATCTTTATGGAGAAATCATAATATGGAAGAGGCAACATGGGAACCTGAGGAAATTATGACGAAGAACCACCTGAATATTTTTGTGCAGTAATATTCTAGAAATTTTGAGGATAAAATTATTTTAATTAGGGGAGAATGTAACACCCCAAGCTTCCACTATACTTTTTCCTTTGAATAATACAATAGCTTGTGATGTACGCAACTTCGAGTTCAAACACACCACAACCAATCAAACTAGCTGTTATGAATAGTAAAACCCACTTTTTGAAATTTTATAAATTTTATATTTCAAAATGGACTTCATTTTTGGATTTCTAATATCAAAATTAGCTTAGGGTGAATTTTTGGTATTTTTCTAAACACTTTCAATTTTTGATGAATAGTGAAAATCAATGAGTTATTGTTTAAAACCAATTTTTTTATTTAAATAAATATTTATTTTATTTAAATTTATTTTAGGTCAAAATAGATACATAATACCTATATAATTTAAATTTAATTCATTGGAGTCATTTTATAATAAGTTTAGATATATAAAAATTTTATTGAACTATTTATCATCTTTTACCCACCTTCTAGGAGCATTTGAAAATTTGCATAAAACAAGATTTTACCTCTTCTGTAAATTGAATATTAAAAATAAAAGCGACATGGTTGACATTAGTATGTAAAATATGGTTCAATAAGAAGAAAATAATTTTTGGTGAATAGTATCTTTTTACTTTTATTTAGCACGGTTAAAAGTAAATAGGGTAATTAAGGGTGAAAATGATATCATAATTACCCTAACACATGTCAAAAATCTATTAGATAAGTATAATTAGACCAAAAACAACCTTAGGAATAAAATATGATCCCCTTTGGTCCACTTGGATTAGATTAGGACATTTATTATTATTTTATTTAAAGAACTATTAAAAGAGTTAAAATCAAAGTTTAATAACTAAACCACTTTTAATATAAGGTTATACATAAGATAAATTCGACTAAAAAAATTCACTATAATGATAAAAAGAAATAATATATAATGGTATTTTATTTATAATATTTAGACATTAAATAATTAAATTTATTTATGACACAATGATGATGTAGTAATTACATTATTAATGAAGATTAAAATAACTGTTATTATAAATATCCAGATAAATATAATTTTAGACTTTTTAATGAATTCCAATAATTTTTTTAGGTTAATATGACATTTTATGGTCGATTAAATGAATTTTGTTCGAAGTAATAATGTTGTTATGAATTTAACAAAAACAAAATACCAAATAGTGTCCAAATTGACATAAAAGAGTTTTTAAAACATATATTATATTATTAATTGACATTCTATTCCTAAAAATATAAGGTTTGGTAAAAGGGATTAAATAATATTATATATGTCATTAATTAACCACTTGAGGTTCATTTAGAAGTTTATAGTATGTTTATTAAACGTATAATATAAAAATAAAATCAGACATGGTAAATGTCAAACTATTTAACTAAGAGTTAAATTTAAAAGATAAGGTTAATATAGTGACCCAAACCTATATAAAACCTATTGGTTGAGTGTTTTTTGACCCATCCCCACCTTATCATTGAAATAAATTATTTTTGAGCCATTATAAACGGAAAATTATTTTATTATTTCAATCTTTTCCTAAGGTGCCCCACACCCCTCTTATAAAAGGGAACCTCCCCTTCTCTGAAATTCACACTTTCAAAGACAATTTTCTCGGAAAAACCCTATCAAATTATCCTCTAAACTATCCTACATTAATCCTAGAGGCCTTACTTTGGTCATAAATCCATCCTAAGTAGACCTTTGGATCAAATCAAAAGGAAGAACCTGAAGAAGAGGTAAATATTTCATCACCTCTTTCAAGTTCTTTTCTTCTTCTACTTCCTCTTTATTTGTTGTTTCAATTATAAAATAATAAATCGAGTATCTTATATATACTTTTATGTTATTATAAAAATGGTACAACTATATTAATTATTCTATCCATCCTATAAATGAAAAAGTCACCATACGTGCGTACGTACGGATTACCGTCTCCACGTCGTGGTGTAGTTTGTTATTCAAACATTTCATCTTTTTGATGGGTATAATAATGAATATAAATGATGTATATAATAAATATAATAATAAAATGATTCTTTATATATTATATTCAATCCAATTATATACCATTTTAATATCAAAAGAATGATGTTGTCGCTCGTGCGTACGTACAGATTACCATCTCCCCGAACGTGATGAG
Organism: Viscum album; assembly: GCA_963277665.1. Classification (NCBI taxonomy): domain Eukaryota; kingdom Viridiplantae; phylum Streptophyta; class Magnoliopsida; order Santalales; family Viscaceae; genus Viscum; species Viscum album. The sequence continues at coordinate 1,105,943,534 of OY728128.1, read as the reverse complement.
ATTCATTCCCCATCGTATCCATTCAAGACTAATTTTCATTTTATTATTAAAAATAATGTTTAAAGCGTTAATATCATTCTGAATTTGAATAATATACATCCTATCTATAACAAAAATTACTTACATAGGAAATCAAATAAAGGAAAACGAATCAGTTAACACCTGAAATGATGATACTACTGAAATATCATTAACAAAGCAATGTTAGAATATCATATATGATATCAAATTTATGAATATAGTTATTGTATAATTCAATAACAATGATTTAAATATTATACAGGAGGTTAAAGTACCCTCGACCAAGGGAAAGTACAAGGCAAGGGTTAATTTTACAATCTCTTTATTATCTGAGGTTGTTTTTACGTAAGTATCTAATGTGACCTCATTATCATCCAAATCTGTGTTTTCTTAGAAATATATTTCAATTTTTTTACTATTTACTAGAAAATGGGTTAAAGTCATTTATAGCCTTATTTTACCTTATATGTTTTTAAAATATTCTTTCCATTGTTTTCCAAACAGGGTACTTTATGACCTTTTCAACAAAATTAAGGTAAGAATGACTTTTTTTAACTTATATGGAGGGTGAGGCTATTTTCCACCATTATAACATCGTCGAAGATTCCCAGACAAGCTTATAGGAATATTTTCAAAATAAATGTTTTCTTCTACAATTATATTACTTTTAAATGATTTCAAAATATAAATAGATATTTCTCTCAAATTTTTTTGATTTCATCTATGTCAACATCCTTTGATGGATTTTAAACTTGTTTGTTATTGATTTATTATGATACAAATCTTTCATATTGTATTAAAGGTTTTGTGATATATTATAATGTAGTTGTGTTATTTTTATACCATTCATGGTTTATGGATAAAGTATTTACAATTCGTATACTAATTTTAATACGAATGTTTATGTTGTGTTTAAACCTTTTTATATAAGGAATGAATTGGACTTAATAAGTGACAGGTGGAGCCTGCTATAGCTCCTTGATGCATCAGTAGGTCTTATGGTACAAACTAGAATCTTTTCATAAGGCCTTGATAAAATCTTATTTGTAGTCATGACCTAAGGCCTTTACTATGTGGTTATGAATTTTGGCATTATGGATTCCATCTTTATGAAAGTGGATACTGTTATTGCATGTGATTATTCGACTAGTAGAATATCCTTGTGAACAAGTAAATGGAATTATTTGATTTTATATTTTACATATTAAACTTAATATCATGTTTAAAAGGATTTTATTTTAGTCTTATACATTTCCTTATATGTTTATGCTTATTTATGAAAGTTTCCGCTATATTGTTATCCTTACTGAGCATCTGAGCTCGCCCCTTTCTATATTTTATTTTTCCCAGGATGCGACGAAGTATATTATAACTGACCTTCAGGGATAGTCTAAGGGATTTGAGTGTGGCCTATAGAGACTATTTTGTTTTAGTTTTTTATTTTATAATGTAATGTTAAACTTATTAATGTATCTAGTACTTCCAAGGAAAGTAAACTGATCGGTCTTTCAGGACATGATTCCTTGTATCATGCCAATGTTATGTAACAATGCACCGAATATGGGATATTAGGGTCAGGGTGTTACATATATTATCATGGGTGTTAAATATTGAAACCTAGAGACTCATAAGTAAGGATATATACGCCATTTATATGATATTCCTTATATATTAATTTTTTTACTTTTTATATGTTTATTAGTTTGTCTATTATCATCCATATTTTATTTTATATAGAAAATTACTAGAAATATAATGATGTAGTTTAATGTTTAGTAATTATCTCATCATGACCATTAAATGTTCAATATGATTACAGTTCTACACACTCTTTCATATTATGCATGTTTAGTATAACTATTCAAACACCACACCAAAACATGGGGTAATGTTATCTGTGAGAACAAAAAGTTGAAATTATTACATATCAATTATATAATTATTAATAAGTGAATGTTTTTGGGATGAACCTCCCAAAAAATATTTTCATACATTCATTAGTAGAAATTAGGGCTATATTAGGCAGCTATTTCAAGTCCTTATAGAAATCTAACAACAAATGTCGAGAGGCGAAGATCAAACTTCAGTTCCTGAGTTATCGTCCAATTTGTCCAAGTGTAAGGGGGATAATTAATCTCCTTTTGAATATTATTCTTTATCATAGATATTATTACTCAATGAGAAATCATAGCTAGATCAAATGATTTATAAAAATGTGAGAATCATGTTCGAATAAATTCCCATTGTGAAGGACTAAATTGGTGTATTCTATAAAGAGTTTTATAGTCTTCCTCTTGACCGAGTGGTTGATTTCTCAATTTAATTATACATGTATCTAAGTAATAATCTAAGACACCTTTTAAAATATCATGCATTTAGTTTTAAGAACTAAATAAATAGTCAAATAATGTATATTGAAAATAATTATATATGATCGAGTGCTTCAACAGTGGGTGAGATAGTACACTTTGTCCATAGGAAAAGTGGTTCAATTATTCTTTTCAATTATTATCATTAATTGAAAAAAATCATGGTAAAAAATATGTATACCATACAAAAGATAATTTACTTGTTCAATAACCTACTTAATTCCTTGTACTTTTCTAAGTTGAAACTTTAGTTATAGTATCATCAATTAATGGTGAGAAGGAAGATATTCCCATGATAGACGTTCAAGAGTATTATAGACACTATTAGTTTATAGTTATTACCATAAGAATAATTAATTCTCTAAAAATATTCACGGACACAATTAATAGGTTTTTTAGATATTTCCTCGAAAAAATTGTTGAATTATTTATAGATGAAATTCTAATACACTGCAAAACCAATGTGGAGTTTGATGAGTAATTGAATACTATGATAATGAATTTGTAAAAGGGGGAATGTATACAAAAAGTATAATAAATTAAACTTTTGGAAAGTTGATGTTTAATTATTGGGGAATGTTGTCACAAAAAAAGGATTTTTATAGACACTTAAATAAAAAAGAGATTTTGTGGAATGGAAATAAACATTATATTTTAATGGATATTCATAGTTTCCTTAGAGTACCTATGTATTATAAAATAATTCTAAGAAACTTCATTAAATTATCAAACTCACTAGACAATATGACATTAAAGGGAGTAAAATTTTCTTGGCTAATTGATAAAAAGATAGTTTCAATGATATAGACACTTATCAATACACTAGTACTCAAACTACCCTAAAGTGGGTTACTTATTGTGGTATATAGAGTTAATTTAAATAATTTATTATTCTATGTACTATTGTAATAGAATAAACTGATATAATAATTAAAAAGGATGTTTTATGTTCCTTAGAATAACAACCAAACACATGATTTGGAGTTGGTAGTTGTGATCTCCACATTGAAGATTTGTTTAAATTACCTATATGGGGATAAGTGTTAAATATATACAGATCATAAGAGTATTGAGAATATATTCACTAAGAAGGATCTTAGTGTACATAAACAAAGACATTTAGAGTTGATCTGGGATTATGAATGTTCAATCAACTACCATCATAGGAAGAAAAATAAAGTGGAAGATTATCTATGTAGAAAGGTTCTTATTACATTATCCATGACTAAAAATGAGAAGGATGAAATATTATTAGAATTTAAATAGAATTAAATCAATTGAAAAAGGAAAGTTACTCCATCATAACTTTTTCAAATGATTACTCTACCATCTATTCTAGTGAAGTTAAAGCGTGGTAAAAGGGGTGATGTGAATATGAAAACGATAATTGAAGCTATAAGAAAATATAAATACATATAATTCAATAGTTACGAATATGGAGTTATAAGATTTGGGTCATGACTATGGATACCATAAAATCCTAAGATAATTATGGATCAGTTTATTGATGAACATATATAAACTTTTTAAATCAGCTTAAGCATCATGATGATGTATATAGATATCCACTAGACCTAAAAGTGAGGAAATATGATAAAATAGATCACAAAATATACATCAATGTGAATAATAGGTAATAGAGTGAAGGATGAAATGAAAAACTCTAATGATATGATGAAACCATTACCCATGCATACAAGGGAATGAGAAAAAATTACAATATAACTTTTTATTATTTTTCTCAAGACAACCAAATGAAAAAATTATATTTGTGTTTTGGTGGTTCTTCTGAAAAATACATCTCATTTAATTTTTTATTGAGTGGAATTATCACTCAATAAAATATAAAGTATATTACTAAGATAAGTGATGAAGCTACATGGAACACTAATATCAATTGTATCTAACTAGGATATAAGATTTATTATGATGTTCTGGAAAGGTATCCAACATTATCTAAAACCTAAGATAAACATCAGTATGTATTATCAACCATAAATAGATGGATAGTCTATTTGGACTATGAAAACACTTGAGGACATGTTTATATCGTGATTGATATAGTTTAAATAAGGATATGATCAATATCTCACTCTAGTCGAGCTGTTATACAATAACAGTTTTCTCTGAACCATCTGATGCCTCCATATGAAGCCCATTATTATAAGATATATATAACCCCAAAATGTTGAAATGATGTTTCTAAATTCTAGATGATATGACCAAATATGGTTGATGAAATGGTAGAATAGGTTGTTTCACCCCCGAGGGGGATGCATGTGTACATGTGGGGAAAAATGAAAATAATGGTCTGAAAGGTGACAAGCATTTGTACATTATTATGGAAACAATCATGTAGCCATTTTTGTTTCAACCCAATTTGTTTCATAACCATAAAAAATAGGATTGGATTTTCCCTGTAGGGACTGGGTAGTTTATACCTTATGTATTGCGAAGGAGGTTTTACAGTCAAATGGTCCCAACGGGCAATTGCATGGGGTCAATACTTATGAAATCGGTCCTCTTAGGATATTACATCCTCAGATGGTCGCCAACGGGTTTACTCATGGAGCCTGAAACACCTAATGAACCTAGTATCCATGATTCATGGACCCAGTTTCCAATGGCAGGCACTCATTGGATGATGATTTAGCCAATGACACATAAGGACTTCATTGGTGAAGAGGATGGGAATTCGGGCTCACCGCACCCCTTTGGGGGGGATTATTTCATATTCACGGAATCTATTATAGATTTAAGTTGTGTTTATATGTTCATGAATCCTTGGTTCATTTCTAAAGAGTGTGTCCACGAGCTACCCCTAGTTTTCAATATCTTCCTAGGAAAAAATGGATTTGATTCTACGGAGAAAATACTAACATAATCCATGCAATAAGATGATATAGAGATTATCATCCACTAGGGGGGATAGAAGGTGACTTGATGTTGGGATCAGAACCATAAAATGGGATTCTTATGTATCCTAATGAGAGGAATTAGAACCCACTTAGTTATGGAATCTTTGGGATTATGCATGAGAGCTTCCCATTTGAGGGGACATGGTTGGGTGGAACCTTTGGGAAGGGAACCCCTTTTGAGCTCAGGACTTCAAGAAGGTGTCCTATGTATCTTGGTGTGACGAGGAATCCGAGTTCTCATATTTCAAGATTTTTTGGTTGTGTAGATGTTGTAATCATCACAAATAACTAAGACCACATGAGCCATGCTATGTGTGAGAAACAAGAGGATGTGAGAGATCCAACCAACCACACACCTCATCTCTAGTTGATGTGAGAGGGTGGGACTATGGTGGATGAGGTCGAGGTGACTATGGAAGAATGCCCAAAGCAATGAACCCTTCAATGTGGGATGAGATTAGAGGTCATGCGGCCTGGAACTCTTAAGATATTGGACTTAACATAGTTGGAGTGCCCCAATAATGTGTTCTGGGAAAAGGGAGAAATTTATCCACTCTTCAAATGGAGGAACGAACATGATTCCTTCAACTGATTTCCATTCCTCACTAAATGGAAAATCAAGTGATCCCCATTAATCCCTAGACCCGGGAGGTTCATGTCAGCATCCCAAGGTTGGACTCCGGGTCACCCTTGGAATGTAGACTTATTGAAAATACTAGATTCCAAACCATTGTAGGGAGTGCCTTCATGACTCTTCTTTCCAGGGGTATATAGACTCAAAGGGGCGCACTGATGTGCATAGAGATCTAATCATTCAGGTCTGATGGCCTTGAAGGAGGCTTTGGCCTGATCTATGGGGAATTGTTCATAGAGGGGCTATGGAGGACTATACGTTAATGGAGTGGCGATATTGAAGCCATAGAAAAAATACCTATAGATTACCCATTCCACGTACTATTTTATTATGCGGGATGGGGGGAGCTCAGCATACCATAGTGGTATGCGTGTAGAAGGTCGTCCATGTACCAAAGAATTATGCATGCTTGGGAATGGACCACCATGCACCACAGTGGTACCTGGTCTTGAATGTGGTCCACCATGCCGCTTTGGGTTCCATCTATATACTGATGCAGTACGCATTGTAGGGGTAAATCCTCAAAGTGATAGACTATTTAGAACACCATATCGAAGGATGTCCTTGAGGACTATCATTCAGGGGGAGTTCATCCACAAGGAATTTTTTGTTTATGATTTCACCAATTAGGTTCGCTATTCTCACATTATAATTAAGTTCCTTCATTCTATGGTCTATAGATGGTTATACCAATGGAAACGTGGTTTTCAATTTGGGTTTTAGTGATGATTCGAGACTGAAGTCGGAATCCTCTATAATTTCATACTTCCATCCTTTAGGGTCTCCTCCATGCATTCATCATCGGTCCTTTGTAAATTCCTTCGGGGATACTTTTATAGGGAATTGGGGAAGTCATATCTATGGGCATGATAAACCATTTGCGGAAGCCCATGAAGAGATATCTCGATCCGCGGAAGACTCGGTCAACCAGGGTTTGAAAAGGCTACGGTTCGTAAGTCATGGTCTATAGAACCTTCCAAATATTCGTCATTTGAAAACTGCTGAGTTCATGATATAGTATGTGGATAGACTTTACATAATTTATTCAGTCAATGATATAGTTTTTGGCTTCCCAAGTTTGTCGGTCATCACCCCATGGGCTAGTGCCTTACGGGTCGTTCCACATACTGGTGGTTCGCGGTTCATGCATTCCTCAAACGCTTCCTGGTAATGGTACGTGGGTCTCATAAAACTCTTTTAGAAATTCAATTCCTTCAATTTTCTTCTACTGTTTGTATCTCTATTTGAGTCTAGTCGCTTTACTAGACTTGTAATAATTCTTTCTTCCTTATGCAAAGTGATAGAGGTAGTATTTTCTTCCATTGGCGTAGCTTTTAGGACCCTACAAATGCCCCCATAAAAATGGGGTATGTTCAGAATGAAGAGGGGACTATTTCGATATAAAATTAGTCCTCAACTGAAGGTGTTTGCAATAGAATATATAGGTCCATTAAGAGAGAACCACCCCAATATATAGGGGCCCATGTCATTTTTCATTTACTATTTCTCATGGAGAAAAGTGCTCTCAACTTTCACTACAATTTCTCTATCTTCACGTACTTGTGAAATATGTGTTCATAAACCACTTCGTATGTGCTGTGAAACAAACTTCTAACCATTTCTTCTTCCCGAGAACTAGATGTTGGATTTCATAAACTGTTTTGTGGCATTTGAAACTAAAATCCGGACCTTCGCATAGGAGAACACTATGTGGTTTTCATATCCCGAACACTAAGCATGAACTGGTGAACCAAAATTTATGCCTTAATAATCAAAAAATAATGTTTTAAAAAAAAACTTTGAATATGGACTTGGTGTGGAATTGTTTCACAGTTTATTATTTTTTCAAACCCTTCTGTTTGTTGGCCAATGCTCTGCAGGCCAGTCCTCATGGGACTTTCACATACAGTGGTTGTATGTCGTATAATGATTCTGCGTACCACAAAAGTATGAATGTATTATCTCCAAGTATCATATAGAACACATGGATTACTTCCATTTATCAATAAAAACATGAGAAATGGATTCCACATACTATTTTGTGGAGTAGTACGTGGAGTCTCATGTGGACACTCCTTTAATACCTTTAAGGCCTTTCTCCATCAATTTTTTATTGGACTAAATTATTGTGGGATTTTGGATATTTTTGTGCAGGGTACAATGAATCTTTCAGAAGAATTAATGAAATCGACCAAGATGAGGGAAACCATGGTGGTTGATAGTGAGGACCATCTTCAATACTACATTGTTCCTCATGATAGTTTCTTAAAATATCGCCTCACGCCAGAGCTCGTAACATACCCATTATTTTTCCAGTTTCCACTTTACGAATTTGATCTTCATGATGACATTCCTATTCCAATGGTTGACCCTAATACTCCTTTAATTCTCCTAGAAGTACTACAAGGTCATGATCGGGAAATTATTTCCCCAACTGGAGAAGTCACAACTAATATGAGTTAGAAAGATGTGTTTATATTAGAAGGCTCAGTGTGGACTCTGGGAGATCATAGGTGTCAAAAAACTACCTCAAGACTTGTCACTTGACAGTACCCATCTATTATAAACATTTACTAAGAAAATCATAATGGTTGGTGTAGCACCAATGGGGACCTGTGAGCTAGAAGATGATTCTATGATGAATGGGCCTGGGAATTCTGGGAACATCAAACCTATTTTGAGTCCCCTGACCAATCAGAGGTGGTGAACTTATATCAGGAAACCTGTGTTTCCCAGTTTGTAGCCTTCTCCCCAGTAAAAATCCTTCTTAAGCTAATGATCTAGTAGTGTTAAAGTACCAACACCTTCATTTTTTGCATGGGGAAGTGGGAATCAACTTATGGGAAATTCACCATCTCGGAGGGCTCCCCATCCATGGAGAGATATATGAAGAGTTCCTCCTAAAAGACACTACTTGGGATAATAATGACTGTGTTTCACCATTTAAAAAGAGCCTATTAGTTATAGTATAAGAATTACTTGATCATCCCCTCCAAGATTTCTCTCTTATCCCTCTAGAGGCGTGAATATGGTCATTTTCAACAGGTTAATGGGCCTATAATGAGAGCTCACCACAGTCGAACTCATCTATCCTTCTAGTCTCGACATATTGTATGGTAATATTGCATTACCCTCGAAGAAGGACGATATAACACCTGGGGATATGAGATTCAATTGGACATGCCACCTTCACTTATATTGGCAGGTTTCTTCTCCATGTTTTTATTGGATGGATCTTCCCATTCTATGATTTATAGACTGTGGTCCGGGAAGACACATTGATGATGGAGGTTTTTCTAGTAGAGGGTCAACCAATTAACTTGGCTACTCTTACTATAGCAAGACATTATGAGCTACTGGGACACATACAAGAAGGTATTCATCCACATCATCTTAGTGGACCGTTTCAATTCCTATATGGGTGGATGGAATAACACTTCCCTTGCTATGAATATCAACACACTACGAGGGTTCCCCTCTTTGAATTTCAACCTTATATTCTCAACATTTCCGTTGTTCATCCCAGGACATTAAGCATTAGTGATGTAGTTGGGCTACTTAATAACGCTTCATACTTCCCATTTTCACCTCACCCTACCCCTTATGGGTCTTTAAGAGGTGAAAAGAGTGGTTCTTTAAGAGAAAAATCATGCATTATTTAACTTCGAGATGAGGTGGTCATTGCATGCATAGATCAAGTGGCCATTTGTTAGCCATACCTCCCTTACTGGTTTTCTAGGCAATTTGGGTGCCTTCAACAAACTTTGATTCTTCCTACTATTGAGTTAAGGGGAGAATATCATCTCGTAATTATTTTACAGTTATTGATTATGATGATGTGGGAAGGTGCCACTATGAATGTTATCATCCCCAATACGATGAGATCCACTTTTCTGTCACTCGAATATGCCCAATTGTGGGAGGGCTGTTACCCTGACGGGGTGCTGAGAAGACCAACTCGATGGGTCTAGAAGCCTATAACCATTCTTTTCCCTATCTGGACCGCAATGACCATGCCATACATTTCGTCTCATGTGAATAGTGTGATGACTACGTCTTCTATCCCTATTCCTTCTGTGGCCATGATAGCTACACCATATGTTCTTGCCCCTGTGGTGAGAAGACACTCGATCCGCCATCAGATCTGTTTGGAAGGGGATAATTAGTGTGGGCTATCTTAGTGGGCAGTGATTCATACTACTCCTCTCATGTGGATATTTCTAATGAACCAAATGAGGCTGGTCCCATTTGAGTATCACCAGACACACTTTATGTCATTGAAAGTCCTTCGCATCCTACTCTAGCGATCGAACCATCTGAGGGTAAGGAGATCCCCCTATATTGGGTAACCTAGATTAAGTCCCTTCCCACTCCTATAATGACACTTCCTACCTATAGAACCATTGAGGTGGGGGAGAATCGAGGCCCTGGTGTTGTGGGGAGGCACCCGGAATTGTGAAGATAGTAATGGCATCAATTATGTGCCCTTGCCGTGAAAACACCACTAGCTAGCTTTACTGACGAGACTGAAAACTTCAGTTGGTTATTCAACAAACTGAGTTCTCATGGCTTTGATTTTCAGTATCCAAATCTCCTTATCCAACAGATTGTCATAGCCTAAGAGGACCTCACTTGTTGTGAGAAAAAACATGCCAAATTAAATTCTTCCCATCATCAAGTGACAACCTTCCAAGATGTTACCGAGGAACTTGATCCCCTAACGGGCGAGAAGTCCAAGGCTCATTATTTGGTGATCACCCAAAAGGAAGAGTTGTGAGGGTGAGAGGCTCACATAACAAGGATGTAGGTGCAACTAGCCTATTCAGCTGCTAATTACGAAGCTATCTAGAAGAAAGGGAGGGAACTTAAATCTATTATGGAATGTGTGTGCCCAAATGGTCAAGGATGAAGTAGATGAGAGAGATTACATAGAAAAAACTCATGAAAGATTGCGGTATTCACATTCCATTTTTTTGGAAATTGTGAGCCATGCCTTATTTTAACTTTTACCAAATCATGATGTGTACTCATTTTCCATTTGATACTATGGAGAGACTCCAAACAGGGGATGTTCTTAAATTTTTTATTGAACTCAATGAAACTAATTTCCCTTGAAATGTTTTTTCTATTCCTCTTCCAATAATTTTAATTGATCACAATCAATAATATAAACATTATTTTGACCAGGTATTAATTTTGAACCGTGATTTGAAACCAGTGAAATGAAATAATCAAATTAGACTCTAGTTTTTTGTTGAATCGTGAGACACATAAATTGTTGTTCGACCATTGCTAAGGTTTGTGGAAAACCTCACAAACATTTGGGTCTTTTTCATTATCACCCTAATTTTTTCCTAAGCCTGCTTCACACATGCTTAGTGGGTATAACATTATGTTTTCTTAGGCTGCCCTTTACAAGTTTTCAGCCTAATGAGCTTTATATATCTTTTGATAGCTCAATATTTTCTTACTAAACCATACATAGTATAGGTTTGATGAACTAATACTTGACTTTATCCAAAGGTACCCTTTGCAGATGTTCACTCCAGAGAGTATGGAATCTTTTTCACTGGTAGTTCACAGTTCTGCCAATCAAAATTATTACTGATGTTTTATGTTGAATCGCTTTGACCAAATGTGAAAGGGGCAGGGGCCCAAATTTTGGACTCTTCAGCTAGGAATGTACTAATATCTTTCAGACATGAATGATAGATTTTTCATGACCCTAAATTTCTATGTTTTGGACATGTATGGGGCTCGGGATCCATGTTAAGGAAACAAAGGTAAGAGATGACTCTCATGAGGAAGAAGTTTCCTTTGATTGATGGCTGTTTTGTAGGCACCATATGTAGAGCCATCAGGGCATGATGTGCATAGTCAAACATGGGTGTTCGTGGAAAACTGGCCTTCCATCTCTGATGGCTTTGGAGGATTTAAAACAATTTGACATTGTTTTAATGTTGGGATACACAAAGGGTGGCTGGTCTGAGTGATGATATCTGAAAGTATTAGAGACATTCATATCATATTTGAGTGGGAAACTGTTCCCACACAATTATTACTTGCGTAAGGAAGAGTCAGTGAATGGTCGATTCAGTTAGAAATCTTTTTCATGTCTAGTAATTTGAAAAGGGGAGGATATGTAAGCAGTTTTTGAGATGGGTTTTCCAAATATGGGGGTGATACTGGACATGAATGACATATAAGCATATGTATATCAAAAAAGACTCTCTAGAGGACGAATTTTCCTATGATTGACAGTCATCTTGTAGGAATCATATGAAAAGCCACCAAGGCATTATGTGCATAGTTAAACAAAGGTGTCTACAGAACACTAGCCTTCCATATCTAATGTATATAAAGGATTATAGATATTGGGACCTTACTGAACATGAAATATGACCTTTGACACAGGGTGCTCTTGAGAATGAAAAGGTACATTTCATTTAGCTGAACTTATTCAGGGAATACAGGAAATAAGTGGGGGAATTTTTCCTCTTATATGCGGATCAACTTCACCCATATGGGTGGGGTGTCCTTATTTTATAGAATCCTCAAGAGAAACCAAAGGTGAATTGGGGCAACATGTTCTAATATATCTAGAACGTGGGTAGAATGAGGAATATTAATCATGGATTTGAGGGCCCTTGAGTTAAGAGGGGTGTTACGAGGCTTGGAATCCATTAGGCGCACTGAGGTAGGAGATGAGTCTCCCTAGAACAAATTTTCCTTTGATCGATGGTCATATTTTTGGCATCATATGCAGATCCACCGAAGCATAATGTGCATAATCAAACAATGGTGTCCACAGGACACACGCCTTCCATATCTGATGGCCATGGATGATTATTGGGATTCAAGTTCACCTAGATCATAGAGTTTTAGGTATTCCAGGATTGTATCCAGGTACATTAGAGACATTCAGTTTGTGATTCACTCATGGAATCAGGTATCCCTTACATAGATCAGACTCATATGCAGGGTGAGGAATTCATCCTATATTTGGGGTACCCTATATTTTAATGTCTAACGATTATAACAAGGGGTTACTTATGAGGAAGGAAACCATGACATGCCTTTTAGGGTCATGTTACTAGGACCAAATTCTAGGACTGATTTTCCATGATGTCTTGGAGGATCTCTTTATGAGATCCCTAAGGTCATGTGAGCTATTCTCGGTGTGAGAAACAATGGATTACGAGTATTCCATATCACCACTTATGAATAGAAAAATCAACAAAATGGAGCACTTTAGCCTTAAACCAATTCTATGTAGTTTTACATCCAATAACAAGGACGATTCTGGACTTACAATTTAATGTCATGTGGTGAGGAAAGTATGTTGCGTAGTTTAGACTCATGTAGTGAGGAAGTTATGTTGTCAGAAAGACCGCTAATATCTTTGAGTTAATCATGGCTAGGATATTATGGAACTCCTTATACATGAGTGATGATAGAAGGTGTAAACCATAGTCCCCAGGGAAAACATGGATAGGAAGGAATGACATGGGGATTAAAATTCATTAGGCGTACCGAGGTAGGAGAGGACTCTTCTAAGGATGGATTTTCCTTTGATTGATGGCCTTCTTGTAGGCATCATATGTAGACCCATTAGGGCATGATGTGCATAGTCAAACAAAGGTGTCTATAGGACACTGACCTTCCATCTCTGATGGCCACGAATGTTTATGGGGACCTAATATTTCCTAGAGTATGGTGTTTGAAAAACAAGAAAGATGTGTCTGGGAATGTAAGAAATACCCAGACCGTGACTAGCTATGAACTACTAGAAGCTTCCACCCATATCTAACTCATATGCATAGAGGGAATCATGATATTTTGACTTCTTATGAGTCGAGGAATGTGTGGGATCTTGTAACATTGAGAATCAGGCCACACATGACTTCAAAGTAATCTTATAGTTTTATGTCATGCAGTTAGGTCCTTTCATGGACTCCCCATACAAGTCTGGCTTACATAGAGAGGAAAGGGGATTTTTTGTGGTTGGGCTGGGATGCCATATCTGGGGGTCACTACTTATCCTTCAAGGGTATTAATAAAGCCATATATAGTTCTGAACATTCCCTACAATGGTTTAATCCATGTTTAGGGACATGATATGTCATTTTTGTTGGTGGTTGGGCTGAGATTCCAAATTCGAGCATCACTACATATCATGAAAGGGAAGAAATCAAGCCATAGATAGTTCTGAATGTTCCCGGTACAGATCTGGCTCAGACATAGGAGTAGGGGAATTTTGGTTTCATCTAATATGAATTTCGGGTCTACCTTATTTCTCTATGGTATTTTTACATAAGGGAATCCTTACCACCGATCCTAAGCTCATGTGAGTTATACTCGATGTGAGGAATAAGGAGGGAAAAGGGTTTCCCTCATAAATATGGGAGATAGAGGATATGTGATAGAAAAAATATTTTCAGTTAATTTATATTGAATATCATTGTTTTAATCCCAAAAACTTGTTCCTCTAGGATTAATTGTTTCATTTTTATGATATTGGTGTTATTTTTAGCTGAATAGTAAAAATTGGCCATTTTGGATTTTTAATAGTTTTAAATTATTTCTTTAGTTTGGCGATAACATTAACTACACTTATCCAAATTGAAAAATTCTTTCTTTTATAGATTATACACATCTGGGGATTAATTTACAATTTTAAAACTAAAAGCTGAATCGGCCATATGGAAGCTCAAAAGAATCTCACAAATGGGAGAAAGATAAATATTTACAGTTCTACCTAGTTTTGGTGTGGGTTCCATAAATCATCCATTGTGGGCCCATATGTTTTGAAATTCAGTGGCTAGACGTAAAATTAGTGTTTGAGAATCTTTTATTAAGGAAGGACCGCGTGAATTGGCCGTTTATGGGGTCATTAAATCACACTAAACCGGAGGATTTCGTTTTGGAGAGTATGATTGGACAGAATAAATTCTCAGAGTAAAACAGCCATAACTCTCGGAATAAATGTCCAAATCCCCTGATCTTTTAAGGGGACACGGAAAAGAGAATTATGAACAACATTGAAGAAGGGATAAATGCGTGAAGATGTCATTTAATGGGCCTAAAACGCATCAACATCCGGGTTACAAATTCTGGCTATAAAAGGAGGAGAGCACCACCCTCTCAAAGCATCCCTTTCTTCATCCCATTCCTTCTGGGACACCAAGAAGAAGATCTTTTCAGATTTGTTTTTTATTTCTTTTTTTTCATAATTTTATAATTTATTCTTCTTACCCATTCATCTCTATTACCCTTACCATGGTGGGGTAACCATTTGGAGTGATTGGGGAAGGATTGGTTTTCTACATTGTAATACTTGAGTTCTTGGACGTAATTGAATAAATTTATTTCTTCTTCAAAGTTGTTTTCAATTTCTTATAGCTGATTTTATTATCAAGTTCGATCGTTCTTGAATATTAATTCTGCTATTGATTTTTACCTTGGTAAAATAATCAATATCTCCCTCCACTAATTTCTGGTTTATATACGATGGAATAAACCAGGAATTAGTGGTGAAGTATTCGACGATCGTCAGTACGTGTACAAGATGTAGTGAATGTTCTTGATTGTTTGGGATAAACAAAATCCGATCGGGTATTGTCCATTTCAATTAAGGATATTCAATACAACTATTTATACATGGAAGGAGAGTTGACCAAACCGAGATCTTGGTAAGGTTTTCTCTCACAACAATAATTTCACCAAGTGAGAGGAAACGATTGTGGAAACTCACTTTAATCAACAAAGAAGAAGAGGTTTTAATTAAATTTAACAAGGATAGAATTACAATTAGGAAACTAACCCCAACCTAATCACCCCTTTTAATTTAATAGTTTTTTTCAATCATTTTAATTTCAAATTTCCTTTCAAAAGCACAACATTTTTACCCCCGTTTTAAAGTGACAACCCATTTTGTGTGCACTACTCTTTGGGAGACTTCCTAGGTCAATCAAATTACTACATTTTAACTTAGTAAATAATTGTTTTTCCATGCCCTACGACAGGTGTGCGTCAATATGATAGAGGAATTTTTTTGGTTTAGGCTAAGATCGAGGGTCGAGGAATCTCTACGTATCCCACTTATTGAATGAGAATCAATCTATACTTTTTTCTCAGAGGAATTGTGCAGTTTATCATCATGTGATTAGCACAATTTATGTTATGAGGTTTAATGTATTGCAACTGGGATTCTATGTTGTGAAAATTTTAGTCATGTAGTAAGAACAATAGCATCCAAGTTTAATGTCATGTTTTAGGGACTAATACCATAAAGTTTAACATTATCTGGTCTGGACGATAACTAATAGTTTAGGGTTATAGAGTTTGGAACTTAAATGGGCATTATAGTCACATGAAGTAAATCTTCAAAAAACCTTGCATTTTTTAGAGTCGTGATGACCTTTCCATCAACTGATATCAAGGAATATTCTCCATTAGAATAGAACCTATGTATGAAATATGGTACCTCCCACTTTGGTTCATGATTTGGGGGATTCTTACTGAGTATCATCAAGGTTCCGAGGACCAAAACCATCTCTCCTTCAAGGAATGATTGAAGTCAAACTTTTTTGTTGAAGGATCATGTGATCCGATTTTGGTAGACTTAAAAATGGTGCAAAGTGTGCATCCATTACTCATCTAGCTACACAAACTCATCAAACTATCTATGGGATTTCTCATCCATGGATAGTTGATTTCAAATGGATGCACTGAGTGTTGGTACGTAAATTTCGATAGGAAAAACCACCTCTCACCGTATGCTAGTGCGTACGGAGTTGCCTATTTGGCTATGCGGGTTGTGGTTTGGTAAGCCCATAAAGCATAAATGAGCTTGTTTCACCAAAATTTATTTTCTTTATCTATCATCATTTAGATTATGTTATAAATAATCCTATTTAAATCCTTTGTTTTTACATTGGTCGCTGCATGGTAGCGGGATGAATGGTTGGCTTTGATTCCATACTCCTGGTACAACTTTTCTAACTCAGTAGAGCAGAATTTGGTGCCATATTTTATCAATATTGTGTGAGGGAAACCAAATCTAGTAATGATGTTGGACTTTAAAAAGCTATCATTTATTTTCTACTCAACTTCTTTAAGGGGTATGGATTCAGCCCATTTGGAAAAGAAGTTGTTTGTTGTGAGAATGAACTTTAATTGTCTAGCTGTAGTGATGGGATATGGTACCATAACATCCATCCACCTAGTAGAAAATGGCCAGGAGTAATTTGTTGTGTGAAGTGTCTCTAGGGATCTGTGAATAAAATTGGCATGAACTTGGTAGTAATGAAACTTCTTAGAGAATATGGAAGAATCCTATATCATAGTGGGCCAATAGTATCCAAGCCTTAAAATTTGATGAGAGAGATTGGTTGCCTATTGGTTCACTCTACAAGCTCCGACGTTCACTTATTTCTTGATGACATCCATCTCTTCTCCATCAATGCATCTGAGAAGGACTCTACTAAGGGATTGTTTATAGAGAGCCTTTTTATGGTTTACCCCATTGTACTAGAAAATTTTTACTGCCTATCACCAGATCTGTTCTCTTCTCCCTATCTAGTGGGAGTTCCCCACTCCGAAGGTAATTTGTAATGGGAATCATCTAGTCGGTGGTGTGACCATAGGGCTCAGAAACAAAGATAATATCATCAATTTCTTCATTATTATTCTAAATAAATCTTAATACCATCTGAAAAAGGGAAATGATAATAACTATTTCATCCTGATCAGGATCAGACATGGCTATGGATACATTTTCCAATGCATCATCTTGAGAATTTTGTGACTGGGGGACATAGGTCAATGTTGGTTCTGATGGGAATTCTGCCATCAGTTCTCGAACATTGTTCATTAAGGGTGCCAATACTTTTTTCTTAATGGAATAGTCACCATTGACCTGCTCGATGATGAACTCTTAATACCCATTTATCTTCAGGTGTTTGGATCATGCATGAAATGCCAGCTCTAGGCCCACAATGAGGGCCTCGTATGTTTCTTCATTATTTGTATGTCCCATCAAAAGTAAGAAGGTGTAAGGAAAGACATATTTTTAGGGGATAAAAGTATAACTCCCAACCCCACTTTTTTGAGCTTGGGATCCTTTATCATTTTCCCTATCGGGCTTTTCGAATCACCATATATGTACATTTCCCATGAATGGGGGTACTCTTGGATAGGGAACACTTCTTCATCTGGAAATTTGGCATCCAATGGGGTTGTTTCTTCCATGGGGTGATCTGTCAAGAAGACTTCTAACACATGACCTTTGACAGCCTTCTTGGGTACGTACCATATGTGAAAATATTATAGGATTACTTCCCATCGTGATAGGTGTCTAGTTAGCATGAGATTATTGAAGATATATTTGAGAGGATTGTAGTGGGATACTAGGTAAACCTCATGGTGCTATAGGTAATTCAAAGAGTTATGAACTGTGAAGATTAATTCTAAGTATTTTTTTTTCGATTCTTGAATATCAAGTCTTCACACCAATCATTTTTTGGTAGAGATAATAGAGGCTACTCTCGCTGCCAGCATCATTCTTCTGGGTGAGGAAGGCACCGAATGATCGTTCCAAGGTGGTTACGTACAAAATGAGTGGTCTAGCCTCAATTGGAGGCATCATAACTGGTGGGATTAGGAGATATCTTTTGGGATTTTCGAATGCTTCCTTGAAATCGTTATCCCACTCATACACAACCCCTTTCTTCATTAACTTGGTGAAATGTAAACATTTTCCTGCAAAGTTGGATATGAAGCGCTAGAGTAGGCCAGGTGCCCCTAGAGACCTCTCAACTCGGTGAGGTTGCATGGTGTGGGCATTCCAAGGACGGATTTTGTCTTCTTAGGCTTGACTTCTATGTGGTGATGGTGTAAGAAGAAGCCATGAAATTTCTTAGAGGTGACACAGAATGTACACTTTAGGGGATTCATCATTAAATTGGGTTGTCATGGTTTTTATAGACAGTTTCGGGATCAGACATGTGGTTTGAGAATTGTCATGATTTAACCACCAGATTTTCGATGTAGTACTCGATGAATTTTCCTAGAAAGGGATTGAAAATTTGGTGCATGGTTCACTGGTATGAAGCGCCAACATTTTTTAGATCAAAATCCATCACCTTATAACAGAACAATCTTTGAGGAGACCTAAAAGTAGTGGCTTATTCATCTCCTTAGGTAATTAGGATATGGTTGTATCCATAATATTCATCCATGAAAGAGATGGACTCATATATGGTGGTTGCATCGATTAACAATTTTGTGATCGGGACCGAAAAATCATATTTGTAGAGGGGCCAATAATGCGCCCTAAATTCGATGCAGATTCTAATATGTCTGTTCTTATTTTTGACAGGGACTATGTTGGATAGCTATATTGGATATTGGAATTCCTGTATGAAGTTTTCTTTGATCAACTTTTCAAATTCAGCCTCTATTTTGGTGGCATGCATCAGGTGGGTCCTTTTGGCTTCCTGCTTACAGCCCACATGATCTTCTGGAAGACCATCATGATGAGTGGATACCTTAAGATAGAGGCCTAGAATTTTTGTGTTGTTCTAGGAAAATACGTCTCAATTATTTTTCAGGAAGAAGGTATATACCTCTTTCTCCTTTATAGGCATAACCACACTAATCAGAGTGGGCCGTAGGGTTGTCTTCGGTCCCTATGTTTATCTTTCTATGTTCATCGATTGTGGTGGAAACAACTTATTTGAATGTAGGAGTGTCACCTTTCAGGTCATCATCATTATCATCATATTCTTCATCATATTCTTCCACTTATGACGGAGAGAGGATTTTCGAGATTAATTCTCCTATGTTGGGAGATAAATCATTTTATGCCTTAATATGTAAGGCTTCAATAGATTGGGGTTCCAGAGGATGGTTCAAAAGCATCTTTGTTAGGGGTTTTTTCTGACAACATAAGATTTATTCCACTCATCCGTATCTTTGGGCTTGGCGGCCATAACAGAAATAATGTAGATAATTGTGTTTGTATTTAAGATTGAACTAATGCATTCAACTTGGTTGATGGGTAATACATACTCTTCCACAAGCTATTGGAAGAGGTCAACATGAGCCATTTCCAATCCATTTAGAGAAGTTATCTAGTAAATATTTTCAACCAAATACTTATTCTCTTTCAGTTCATAGAACCCTACATCGATGTAATGAGACTCATTGGATTTGAATGAGGATTTATCAGTGCGCAATGTCCTATTTTTTCCATTAGCACAATATTTGATGCACTGATGGTATGATGATGGAATTGTAGCATGCTGATATAGACAGGGACTCCCTAATAAGACATTGAAGGTCATACTTTGCTGAACTACGAGGAACTCACAGTTAGACATGAGGTCTCCAAGACAAGTTTTAATCTTGATTCGTCACAGTGGCTTCTGCTCTCTTTTGTCAAATCCCAGTATAGTCGTGGTGAAGGGTGTTAAAATATCCTCATCATAGCCCAACAGACGAAGTGTTCACAGTGGGAGGTGATGACTCCAGATCCATTGTTGATGAAAATATTCTGGACATCAATGACATTTATCATTCCAGGCATATATAAGAGTTTGATGTGCCCTTTCATGATAGTGTCTTCATCACTGTCTATGAAGGAGATGAAGGCGTGAAATTATTCGAGAATGGTCTTCATCCAATAGACTTCATCCACTGCTAATCTGTCCTTGAATTCCTGGGGACTTAGTAAGGCATTGATGAGTGCCTCACTGAGGTCTACGGACATACTCAAAACATCCAGGATGGATAGATTTTTCAATACTAAAGTAAGATTCTTTAGAATATCATATTTATGCTCTAAAGGTCATTGCTTCCTGGACCAGGTATACTCTTTCATAGACACATTAGGGACTTGATATTTGGACGTATATGGTCCGACCTCTGTGAAAAGAGTTGGTGGGGATGTGGTACTTTTTGGGTTTTGCTGATCCAATCCGCCTGTATGCCTTGAGAGATTTGATATTTGTTCTTCCTCCAATGGATATTCTATGATGACTGGGATCAGATTTCTTCTAGAGGGGTGGATGAATATTCTAGTCTTTGTTGTGTCTACAGGAGGGTCCTTCCATGAGTTTCCACAATGTCAATAGTTTGAGTTAAGGCATGGCCTAGAATTTGAATCCTACCTTGATTATGCCTTCTAAGACACCATCAACCTCTTCAACCTCTTCCTCCGGATCTCCGGTTGGGTGTGGGAAATTCATTCTCGTGGTTATAATATTCATATGAGAATGGTTCCATCAAGTGGATGAAATTAACATAGTCGAAGACTAGTTCCTGATCTGAAAATTTTTCTATCTGACTATCTCCTTATGATGGTTCCATTTGGTGTGGAAGTGCTCGTTGTACCATTTGGTGGGGTGGTTCCCATTATACAGTTTAGCAGGGCGACGCCTGTTGTACTATTTCACGAGGTGGTTCCCATTGTACCAATTTGTGGGGTGGTGCCCGCTCTACCAAGTCTACTGGAATGAAGTCCTAAAGTGTCATGACTGGCTTCATCTTTGGTATCATCCCATCTTCTTGCTCCTAATTTTGGCCCTTCTGACCCTTAAAAGACTATGAGGCTGAGGAAGAGGGTGGTATTAAATCAGAAGCTTTTGGGGACATGGTAGGTTGTTTCAACTATGCCTAGAGGATACCATGAACTCAGTTGATGGTTTTTTGGGTCATACAATTGAATTTTTTTTCCTCATTTTTACTGGATACTATTTTTCATTCCTCTTCCTCTTTTGGGTCTGAGGTGGAAACATATGACACTTGTACTGGCATCAGAGCCAAATCAAATTTTCCGGAATCCACCATATTTTTAGGAGATCTTTGAAGATGATGAATTTCTGGATGTTGTTTCCAAATATCCGGTTATAAAGAAAATAATTTGGAACTTTGTTGAGAACCGCTTCATCGTCTCTCTTTGGCACTAGTAGCCGGAGTAAGTTACAATTCATGGTGCCTATGAAGTAGCTGCAGAACTGGTCATCTCAGAATTATTAGAATTTATTTCTTCATTCCTCAAACTAATTTATTTTAGCACAAATTATATCATCTTACTGAGGTTGGGATGACTGTTGGAATCCATGTGGTCCCACACGGTTCAGTGGCGGCCTCGCCACTAGAGATGCTGCTGGGGGTGGCTTAAGCCTGACACACGCCGCTTCAGCATTTCATTCTCTTTTTTTATAGGGATGATGGGGCCACTCAGGACTTGATATTGGTATACTACAAGCAGTCCTCTATCCTTTTGGAAATTGTATATAAATCTTGGAACCCACTTGTGTACTTCAATGGGATTAGCGATGTTTGCAAATCATCATGACGATTATCGATACACGTAGTGATCATCTCATTATGGGGGAGTGGCTGGTTCAGGGAATAAGTCAGGCCTTTCTATTTGGAAATTATGTTTGTGACTCTTTAATTCTCTAGCTGCTTGCGGTTCATAAGTTCACTGATAGTTGTCTTAGGAAATGTTGAACTTAACGGGAAGAGAAACTATCTCCAGAGGTTCTCCCAACCCATGATTAAGTTAGATGGAAATCTAGTATACCATAAGATGGACAAACCCTGTAGGGTTCACACAAAGAATCTGAGTTTTACTGCTTCTTGTAGCTCTGAGTGCCCATCATGGGGTCATAGTAATAAGAATAATGAATTAGACGCTGTTATGGGTCTCCTAAGACATTGAACACTGGGAATACAGGTTTTCCAAAGTTCGGCAGTGGCAGAACATTTCTCTCCTAATTAGGTTAGGGTTTTCACTCTGGTTATATCAGAGCATGATTCCCCTCCATTGATTCTAGTCAACATGTTAGTTTCTCAATGGTTTTCAAGATCCCTTGATTCATATCTTACTGAACATGAGTATGGGTGGGTGTAATAGTGGCCAAGGTAGGACGTGCTGGTTCTACTGGAACTTGGGGTGGATACCCAGTCAGGGGTATCCTTTGTGGGTTCACCTTAATATACTTCGGCTACCTTCCCAGTGGGGGGAATTCTTGATGTCCTTCTAGGGAAATATTTTGGTAGGTTGATGGTCCCAGTGCTAGGTTGTACATGCCATTGAGATAGACTTCATTCACCAGGTTGAGAGTCTATGGGATTGGGGGTTCCCTTCAACCACTATGAGGATTCTCCCCTCCCTATCTCGGTGTCTAGGGTTTCCCTTAGGACTCGTTTCCCCTTCCCCCTCTAGCTAGACTCATTCTCAATGTCATCTTCCTCTGGATCGTCTCATCACAGGAATGTCTTGGTAACGGTGTGGCATGGTGGGGTTCCGATTTGTTTCAGCATTGTATCTAGATTCATTCCTAGAAATGATGTGACTTGGCAGAGCACCAACTTCTCAGGTCGGTTCAGTGGGGCTCGCATTTTGGAAACGCCGGCTCAGTGCATGGCTTAGATCGGCATGGATCAGACCTTGCGATGATGATATGTTCCAAATTGGATTCGACCTCCAGTTGTCTGGTGTAGCCAGGTTCCATTTCTAGAATGATTATGGTGTGGGTCGACGACATATTTGGAGTGGCTCGGAGGGGGGAGGTCCTTGATTTTGGTGTTCAGACATCGTTGGGTCCGGCTTCCTACAGGTTTGTTGTTGATGATATTGTATTTTTCTGGTTGCAAAGATTTGGTGGATATTCTTATGTGAGTTGATTGCATTAAGATGAAGGTGTGATGAGAAGGTTTGTTCGTGTTTTGTGTTGAATGTGCTGATTTGGTGGTTGAATTCATGAATTGCTTGGATGTTTTTCTCCTTGCAATGAGTGCTTTACCTACAACATGTGGTTTTGGTGGATGATTTCTGTTGTTGAGTTTGGTGAAGTGATTATTTATGGGGTGTGTTGGTTCTTATGGTGTGATTTTATTCATGGATGGAGTCTTTCGATTAAGGATAGATTTTTGGTGGCATGCAGTTTAATGTTTGAGAGTCAACACAACTATATTCACTTACAATAATGGATTCAGATGAGGTTTTGGGCATATGTTTTCTCTTGGTCATTGCTTTTGTATTTTTATGTTTTAGAGGGTATGTCTTTTCCATCAGTTCCATGCTCGTGCAGTCATGCACGAGACTGATTTCGATGAAGTGATGAGTTGGAGAAACTGATTTAATGTTTATGATGCTGGGTGGAGCTATTTTGTGTGTTGTTTGTTATTAATCTTCTGTACCATAGTGCTTTAAATTTTTATTTGTATTTTAAGTCATGTATGGTTTCTCACTTTTTCCTTAAAAGTGTTTGAATAAAAAAAAAGTAATTTTTAGTCAGTCAGAGAGTATATGGAAAGGGCACCTCTTCTGGGAATACATGTTGACATTCTGTAGGGAGAACAAATCTATAAAGATATCTCCCTTAACATATCTTGGTATTAATTAACCAAATCTCTTTTATTTCTTCATCTTGCTTGGAGAATATTTCCTCGAGAGTAAGGGACACATTCTCAAGGGGAGGAGGAGTTGGGTCATAGAAAACATAGGCTTTATTCTTCTCCTTGTTGGTGATTCACGAGGGAGGTAATGATGAAATAACTCAGGGGAAGCTAAATTTAGGATATATCTCTGGTTTTGGGTATACATACCATGAGGATCGGTGTGAGATTCCTTTGGGAGGGAACCATCTTCTCTTGAGTCTTCTCCCTTTGTATCATTTGTGGTGAGATCTTTGGGGTTGAAATTTACCACGTTCACTGATGCATTCCACATTGGGGGTGGTGTACCTTGTTCTAAATGGTAAGAAGGCTTTCTATATCCTTTTTTTAACTCTCTCCACCCATTTTTCAATATTATTTGGGTTTCTTGGTGAAGCTTGACCCAAAAGAGACCCGATCTGACATCATAATGTACCATCATCTCAGAGGGTACAAACCAAGATATGGGGTGGAATGAGTGACTTCTTTTCTCATCGTTCTTCCAATATGGGGGAAGACATATGTCCACTATGTGAGAACTTGGGGTAAAAATTCCCCTATCCCTATGGGATGGGGTTTCTCCCATTCTCCCTTTGTTGTGCTATAGACAATATTTGTTAGTCTTATAGAAGAATTTTGAGTTATAAATGCACCTATCCTTGTGGGATAGGGTTGTTCATGTATTGTGGTGATATTTTCTTCCATTTCCACCATTTTAATTTCACACACTCCCTCATGGATGTGATCCAAGTATGGAGTTGAACCTACATGGGATTTATGAGAATTTGTAAACATGAACACTTCTTGTTGGTTGCATTCCCTTAGGTGGGAATCCTGGTGGATGTTCCTGGTTGCCTGGCTCAGAAGGTTTTTGATGCCATGATCTCTTCGGTCCTAATGCTTTTAAGACTTACTCTAGGCCATTTTTTAGTATTCCAAATTTATTTAGTAGGGATTTCATTTGATTACATCCTTTTGGTGATGATTTTGCAAGATGTAATTTCCAATGAGGTTTTCTAGACAGGATGTGGGATGAAGTATAGAGCTTTATATTTTCCCCAACCTTGAATATGAACTCCAATGGGGGCATCACCAATGAGGCAAAAAAACTTGTGGAGTGCATAGAGGCAAGCCAATTAATTGTTTTTCTTTGGCCTTTCATATCATGGATACCATCCAGATGGGAGGCCTCCCAGGTCGATTAGATGGCGAAGCTCCCCAAATATGTTGACATGGTCTTCATACCCTTCATTGTGCAAGAACATTTATTTTTGCTTGTGAAGAGTCATCCACATATTTAGGTCAATGTTAGGAATACATTCCTTAGAAAACTCTCTTGGTATGTTTAAGTATGACGTGGCCGTAGGCCAATACATCACTGGTATGTAATCATTAGCTAGCTGTCTTCTCACGAGCAACATATCCTTCCATTGTTCTTCTTAGGACTCCTCTACTTAATACGCGAATAGCGTGGGGGTGGATCAAGAGATGAGCATGGACCCAGACCATCTTCTGGTTTAGAAAGCATACCACTCGTCATAGATAGAGTGCCTTATATTTCCGAATTCATATTTTCAAGTGCCTTATCATAGGTGGGATTTATCAAATTTTTTTGTGAAGGAGATAAACTTCTTTTCAATATGAAATTTGATTCCAGGTAGGACCTTCGTAATTGGTGCCATAATGGTGAGGGCTACCATTTAAACATGATGCCTGATCACTGGAAAAGTCCTTATGAAATATACCCTGGTGAGGACTATCAGGGAAGGCTACAGCAAGGGGAGGACCATTGTGACTCTTGATTTCACTAAGGGGAGGACCTTCTATATGACTACTATGATGGAAAGAACAACCAGCACAGCTTGATACCTAGCTCCCGGGAGAATTTCTGCAGTGTACTCTTGAGGAGGGCCTTCAGTATGTACTATAATAAGGGGATGACCTTATCATTTATTTATGTTACTATAGGAAGGGATCTCAAAAAAACTTCCATTGTGGGGAGTCCATTCACAATGAAGGTCATCTGGTGAGGATTACCATCATGACTTGACGTATGACTACAAGGAGAAGCATATCTGCAGTGTATGCCCTGGGGAGAACCATCAGGGGGGATGAACATAAGGGGACAACCTTCTTACTATCTGATATTCAGTTAAATGGGAGGGATACAGTGACACACATCAGGAGATAGGATCTCGTGATCAATCATTCCTAGCCCACGGAGTAGGACCCCATGGGTGCTCTGGGGAGGACCTTCAGAGCTGCGAGTATCAACATTGCAGGGAGGACCATTACAAATACTATTGGAAATTCTATAATTTGGTAATGAAATAATAGGGTCTTGATCCTTTATTGATATATGTTCAAGGGAATCAATATCCCAGCTTCCATTATAGTAGGATCATGTAAGTGATCTTCATTTTTTGGTTTTTGTGGGCACGTTATATTTTTGGCTGCTCTCTTGCGGTTAACAGGGGACACATACTGTTGGTAATAACCTTCATATATGGGTCCCTATCTTCCTGGTCCCGTGATGCTACCGGAATACACCAATGGTCATCTTGAGTTTTGGTAGGGATGTATGCCAACCCTGGAGGGGCCACCACATTTGAAGAACATACCCCAGTTGGAACATTTATTTGTTCCCAATCTAGTTGTCCGTGTATCACAAGATATTGTCATTGACCCTCTAGGACTAGACTAGGGATGCATAACTATTCTAGATTGACTAAACCATTTTTCAAGTAAGTCATTCCATTCATGGAAACTGGGAAATGGGCCTGGTTTCTTACCTTTTCCACAAATGCATTGATATCATGGCATGTTTGGAGGACATGGTATGCAATCGACGTCCAATCTTCCATGATTGCAAGGATATGCTCAGATATATCTTTGGATGTAATGGGTATGAAGGCCCATTCCAATGTTAGAGCATGAGTTTTATCTTGATCTGATCCCCCATGTGTTGACAGTAGATACTAGCAGATCTCTTGTATTGGGACAGAGGATCAAGTATGACACTGGTTGCCTTCATTGGTTGCCACAGTATTTGACTGGTTGGCTTTGTATTCACAAGAGGGGATTTCCATCTGCTTTCTTGTCACTGTATTTGTCATGCGGGATTTTTATGCATCCATCGGAATTTGAATCTGATCATATTTTCTTACTATCATGTTTAGATGTTGGGATTGATATGTATCAGAAGGTATTTTTTCCTGTGTGTAGCTGGATTCCACCCTATTATGATGATGTTCTTCTTGTGCATTGTCCTATATCTACATCTGCATGTAGTTTTCCTTTCTATCTACATGGTGGAAACAAAGTGAACTAATAAGAACATGCACGTGGTCGTATTGTGCCACTCTATTTCTCTGGTAGGATTGATAAGAAAGGCTAGAGTTGTATGTTTTCCTGTTGAATGCCACCGAATTTTTACAGCGCAGTTGCTCCTTATGAACTAGGGTGATATCATATTCTTGATTCTACATTTGACTCCCTTGGTAGGAATCCTAAGTGGACCAATTTTTCTGGGCTTTAGAAGGTGCCCTTGGGATAAGGTCCTCTTCAGTGTGAGGAGACTTGGTCGAACACTGTCAGTGGCGATGCTCTCTAGTAAGGTCCCATTAGTTGGACCCCTATGCAATTAATATGATGTTTTTAGCTTCAAATTTATCTACCTACCTATGATAAAGGAGGAACTCGTTGTCATGTTTCGGGGAAGGGCTCCCAAAATGGTTTCATATGACCACTGGGGATGCCATGTGTTGGGGAGTCGATCGCAGCTGAGGAGGTAGCTGGCGAGCCCTCACAGACTAGAGGGATTTTCTCATGGCCTCCACTATGGGTAGAGTACCATTTCAGTTTTACTCTTTGATCAGTGTGTTGGATACCCAGTGTTGAAGATGTTGGGAAGGTGAGGCAGTCCTACTCTTCATCAGGGCCCCGACCGCCTACAGGATCACTGAGGCTCGGGTCTTCATTGGTCATTGGGATTTCATTTGGATCACAGGTTTCCTTATGGAAAATTTCAATATATATATATATATATATATGGAATATAAAAAATAGAAAACCCCTTCAATGTATCATTCTCTTGAATATATGCATATTTGATAATTCAGATTTTCTTCCTCCCCCACTCTTTGTGTTGTTGGGAGGAAAAGGGGCTTGAGTGGGGTAAGAACACCACCTTAATTAAGGATTCACATCGATTTCACCATTTTTTTCACCTCTGAGGGAGATTCAGTTGCACATGTGGGAAAAAATGCAATGAATGGTCTGACGAGTGTCAAGAAATTGTATGTTATTATAGAAACTTTCAAGTCGAGATATTTGTTTCAACCCGATTCACATTGTCATCATTTAAAGGATGATTGGATTGACCCTATGGGGACTTGGTATTTTATACCTACTGTATTGTGAAGGAGCTGCTATAGTCAAATTATTCCAACAAGTTATTCCAGGGGGTCAAGTACTTATTAAATTATCCCTCATAGGATTTAACTTCCTTAGATTGACTCCAATGGGTTCATTCATGGAGATAGAAACACCCAACAGCCCTCGTATCCATGATTCATGGAACTAATTTCCAAAAGAAGGTCTCATTGGATAACGATTTGGACAACTACACTTAAGGACTCCATTGGCCGAGAGGATGGGAAGTCAGGCTCACCGCACCCCTTGGGGGGGATTATTGCCTATTCTGGGACTCTCAGATATATTTATGACGTGTTAATATGTTCTTGAATCCTTGGTTCATTCCCAAAGGGTGTGTCCATGGGCTACCCCTAGTTCGCATGATCGTTATAGGCATACATGGATTTGATGCTACAGAGGAAATGCTAACTTAATCTTTGCAACAAGGTGCTATGAAGTTTATCTTTCTTTAGGGGGATTAATAGCGAATTGATGTTGAGATCAACCCCATAATATGGGCTTCCTATATATCCTTGGTAGATGAATCAGATCCCACATATTTTTGGAAACTTGGGGATTACACATGGGAGCTTCCCATTTTGAGAGGACATGTTTGTGTCGACCCTTTTGGAAGGGAACCCCTTTTGAGATCGGGCCATGAAGAAAGCATCATACGTATCTTGTTTTGAATAGGAATCAAATTTCTCCTAGTTCAAGATTTGGTTTGGCTGTGTGGATGTGGTAATTGTCACAAATCTCTAAGTCCACGTGATCCAATATTTGTTTGAGAAACAACAGGATGTATGATATCAAACTAACCACACACCTCCTCTCCTGTTGATAGAAGAGGGTGGGCATATGGCAGAAGAGGTTGGGGCGAATGTGGAATAGGGTGTGAAGAAATGAACCCTTTAATGTGGGATGATATTATAGGTCATGTGTCTCTTCCCTAGAAAGATTAGGTACTTAACTTATTGGGAGTTCCCCAATAATGCGTTTTAGGAAAGGGGAGGAATTCCACCTCTTGTCAGATGGAGGAGAAAATATGATTCCTTCAACTGATCACCATTCCTCATTGAATGGAAATTCAAGTGATGACCCTTAATACTTAGAATGGGGAGGTTTTGGTCAACTTTCCAAGGTTGGGCTCCAAGTTACCATGAGAATATAGATATACAGACATCACTGGAGTCCAAAATGATGTGGGGAGAGCCTTTGTGACTCATTTTATGATGGGTTTGTAGACTCAAAGGGGTGTGATAATGCACCCAATGATTTGATCATATGGGTCTGGTGGCTTTGAAGGAGGCTTTGGACTAATACCGGGGGGAAATATTCGTAGAGGGCTATGGAGGACTGGACAATAAAAGAGGGGTGATATTAGAGCAGGAAGCAAGAATACCCGAAGACACACCATTCCACCTAATGTTTTCTTATGTGGGATGGGTGGATATCTGCATACCATAGTGGTATGTGGGTAGAGGGGTCGTCCTCATATCGAAGAAGTACACAGGCTTGGGCATGGACCACAACACACCACAGGGGTACGCAGTCCTAAATGCGGTTGGCCATGCTGCTTCGGGTTCCATCTGCATACTGATACAGTACATGATTTTGGGTTAAATCCACATAGTGATACACTATGAGGAACACCATATCAAAGGAGGGCCCTGAGGACTATTGTTCACGGGGAGTTCATCCGAGATGAATATGTTGTTCAAGATTTTACCAATTATGTTCATGATTCTCCCATTAATATTATGTTCCTTCATTCTATGGTTCACGGCTGGTTATACCTGTGAAAATATGGTTTGCAATTTGGGCTTTGCTGACGATTCAAGACTGATGCTGGAATCCTCTCTTAGTTATTACTTCCAACATCTGGGGACTCCAATGTTCTTTCTTCATCTTTCCATTCTCAATTCCTTATGTACTTATTTTATAGAGAATTTGGGCAATCGTATCTATGGGCATGCAAGACCATTTTGTGGAATCCCATGAAGAGACATTTCAATCTGCAAAAGACTCAGTGAATCGGGGTTTTCAGAGGTTGTGGTTTGCAATTCATGGTTCACAGAACCTTGTTAATTTTCTTCATCCATGAACTATTGAGTTCGCGAGACAATATGAAGATGGACTTCTCATATTTGATTCATCCTGCAATTCAGTTCGTGGCTTCTTGGGTTCGCCGACCATCACCCCATGGGCTGGCGCCTCATGGGTCATTCCACATATTGGTGGATCACAGTTCAGGCAGTCTGTGGAACCTTCCCTATAATGGTACACAGGTCTCTTAAAACTCATTTATAAACTCAATTAATTCTTGTTTCTACAGAATTTTTAAACTCAATTTGAGTTCATTTACGTTACTAGACTTGTAGGAATGCTTCCTTCCATCTGCAAACTGATTCTGGGAGTATTTTATTTCCATGGATAAGTTTTCATGACTCTATATAGATCAAAACCATTCAGTAGAACAATATGTAATCTACAAGTTGATATAAGATCTTTACTAAAAATCATTAATGACATACATAGTTTGATGTTGGATATAAGGTGTTTCTCTATATATATCCATGGAATAGGGTCATGATATTTGAGAATAATGGAAATCTGTATCCTAGGCCCATTGAACCCATTATGAGTCTTGATCTCATTGGACCTATGAATTATTCACTATAAATACCACTAACCATGTCTCATGTACATATCGTGTTCCATGTTTCCCTCTTGAGAAGGTAAATACCAGATCCCTCACATGTACTCAATCCATAGGTTATATATTTTGAGAATGAAATTATTATAAAGGGAAGTTGGTTAAAGTATTGAACCATAGATAAGTTTTTTATGACATAATAAAACTCACCTAGTAAAAGTATTATGGAAGAATCATAAGTACTAGGCGGTGACCTGTGATCTAGAGTAAGTAATGAAACAAATGTACCCTCAAATATTTTGAACATTGAATGTAAAATAATATTTTGATGAAATGTTTTCTTATAGAGGAGTAATTTAATGGACCATAATGTTATCCATGGAATTTTTATTCTAATTATACAATAGTGTTATACTTTTTAATGTATTATAATTTATAGAACATGAAACACCTAATGAAAACTAACATCTTTTTATTTTATTGAATTGGAAATCACATTTATAGAAAAAATATATTCATAATAATTTGAAATATTAAAATGGAATAAAATTTTAAAAATAAGATAACTCTAACATAAAAATTTGGTTCTTCTCTATCCCCTAGAATGATCACACTGATGAAAAACACTATAAAAATGAAATAAATATTAGTAATTCAATATTAATGAAGAAATTAAAAGACATATTTCCTTATAATAAAATTTAATCAAATGAATAATGAATGATATATGAGTTATTTATTGAAAGTAGGAAACTTATATAACTATTATAAATATGACTGCTGTAATATTAATCTGACCATATGAATAATAATCCAATCATTATGAATAAAAAGTTTATCATTAGAATATTTTTCTCACATATGGGAGTGTAAATTAATATTATCTATCTTATAATATAAAAAAACTATATTATTTATATCATGATACATGTTAATAAATGTTCTAGCAATGATAAAATAATTGTGTGTATTATTGTAAAATATAATTTTTTCATTTTTATTTTTATAAAAAATATATTTAAACGAAAAACTATTTTAATTAAATGGATTTATAAATGATTATTATTTATTATTATAATGATAATGTAATTATATGAGAATTTTAGTACTTTTTCAACGTGCTATAAAATTGATCATAATATTATGTATTAAATAAATATATATTTTAATTAAAAATTTAAATTCAATAATATGGAAAATTATTTTCATAAAAAAATTTGTTTCAACAATCTATTCATGAAAAACAATTATGGTGATTTGTTTTTGTTTTTTTAAATGGTTGAATTTTGTATGAATATTTAAATATGGAGAACACTATGTTTTACATTATAGGAAGAATACATGATTTATCACATAAGGGATCATTCAAAAACCCATTATCTCGATCTCATGTACACAATTTACATTATATGGTAACAATATTCATCCCCATAGTTATTCTTGAGAAAAATAAAATGCTAGTGAATATAATATTCCAAAACTCCACTCTACTCCCATTATAAATACACCCCTCACCAACCATTATCCTAACACTTTATAACATTATTAAATTACCAAATATCTACCAAATTCTATCTAAGTATATCCTAGATGTCTTTATAAGTCCTTTTCATAATAAATTCCAATTTTGGGAGCCTGAATGGGTATCATTAGAGGACACAACCAACAGAAGAGGTAAATTCTCAACAAAACCACTTTAAATTGTATTATACTTATAGCACCATAATATATTTACCAACCACATAGACCTAGTAATATTTTTATCCAAATTAAACTAATATTTTATTATTAAAGTGTAATATGAATCTTCTACAGTCCCTTCAATATTTTTTAAAACAAAAAATTGTTTTTCACAATATGGTCACCTCACTACCTCCATAAACATCACAATTCTTTTCTATCCACCAAAATCAATAATGATTTTAAAGATAATATTATTTTTTAATATTATGATAATACATATATTATAACATATTTCATGATCTAGAATATATCGAAAATTATTTATTGGATAAAAATTAATTTAGTTCACGTTGGTCGGTAAAACAAGCTAAGTGAACTAATTATATAAAGATAATGTTTATAATGAATGAATCATACCAATGTTAGAAAAAATATAGATATTTCTAGACATTTAAATTTCTATGAGTAAATGAATATAATTTCATTTATCTTATAGTGATGTAGTCCCATTTTAAAGGAAATTCAATAATTATGCCCAAGTGAATTGGCAATGGAATGATGAAATAAATGCCCTCAGAAAAAAAATTTTATAATATATATAATTGACATGGTTTTGAATGAACATAGTATTAAAAGATTAAATTTAACATAAATATAAAATGTTCTAAATTAAATAATAAATTAATCTAATTTTATTATTTAGTATGTTAAGTGGATGTGAATAGTCATTTAGGACCTATATTAAGGGATCACTCTTAATAATTCAATTTTCTTTGGGATATGATATCACTCTATTTACTTGAAATTCTCACTCAATTATTTTAAAAAAATTTGAATTTGGTATATATTTATTAAAAATATATACCATGTTTAATTAAATTTCATTGATGGGTGTATAAATGTTTTAGTGGTTTCCTTCTCAATTTCATATTATAAGTCGATCCAATTAAAGGGAATTTATAAGTATCTTACACATTTCAAGTTCCACTATATAAAATGATTTAAACCATTCATAGTCTCTTTAATTTATCATTATATTATAGAAAACCCTTTTTGGTCATTCATTATTATATGTAAATTAATATTCTCTTTCCCATATTTAAATAACCTTTACACTTTTCCCTAAAACCCCATTTATGTATAACATTTCCATAGATACCTATCCACATTTTTTTTCATATTTTCACTTCACATGGAATGAATTATTTATTATATATGATTATTATTAACGAAAATGTATATGAAATTTGTAATCCAGTATTTCATAGAATCTATAATGATATTCCATTTGGTTTTTCTAAAAATATTTATTAGTTAACTGATTTCATTGATGATTTATTATAGGGTTTATTTCTTAAATTTGAGTTCCATTTGTGTAACACATAAGAATATACATGATATAATGGGTCTTGTCAAATAGTGGTCCATTACATTAGGTAATTTTAATACCTCGTGATGTAATATGAATGGTATTAGGGAGTAAAACTAATAGATAATGGGTCTTGTTTCACCATATTAAGTTGTCTTGGTAGTGAGCCTTGACTTATGATTATGCCATTATTTATGATTTTCCCCTTTCCAATGTTTTCATGATCATATTATTCCATTCTATTCATGACATTATTTCATATGATTATTCATGAAACATTCCTTTTATGATTTTAAATTATGAAATTTCCCTCATATGATTTTCTCCTTTATCATGCTCATTCCCTTACTATGATTTTTAGCTCACCCCATTTGTTTATGCAAATCATAAATTATACTATGCAGTTTTTGGAGATCAAAGGTATTTCTATGATCATTATAGAGATTTAAATATATTTTTTAATTTTATTTTTTACATACAATAAACCCATTCTCTCAAAGAAACTAGGATTCTAGACCCTTGATATATTTTTATCAGATATTTATATTAAAAATCATTTAATAATATGTGTTAGAGTATTGGGATGATATAGTAAAGAATTTAATAAATAATACATCACCTAGAAAAATTTAACTAATTAATTAAAAATATATATGAGATTTCTTGAATATATATGATACTTTATGTGTTAAAGATGTGAATTTTAAAAATTCATGACAGATATATAGGAATTTCAGTTGATATGGTAGGGTTATGGATAATATATAAGAATTTCAATAGATAAGGAAGAATATGGGATGATATAGAAGATGTTTATTCACACATAAGATATTTTAAAGAACTAAAAATAAATAAAAAAGGAAATATTTTCCCCCTGTAAACATAATTATTATAATATCCAGTATATATATGTTTGTAAATTTGATAATGGAAATGGAGCGTTGTAATACTTAAGATAAGTTTGTATATATGTATGATGTCTGATGAAAATTTAGAAAAGTTAAAAAAAATTATTCATACTTGAGAAGTGTTTTTTTAAATATTAGGATTTGTATCTCACATTTTATTATGTAAGAGGTTATTCATCTTTAGAAAGTTCCATCACTAAGAAAAATATGTTATATTTTTTGAGATGGATAAATTTTATATGGTTGTTCAGGTAATTAAATTAGAAATTGTTGATTTTCTGCATTCGTAGAATAAATTTATCAAATAGAGTTTGTGATTAAAGTAAATGAAAAATATGCTTCGAACCATAAATGAAATATTATTTCATATCCATGAAATACTTAAAATTTTTTGAAAAAATTTCCATAATTATGATAATAAATGAATATTGTGGTTCATTCTATTGTATAAAAAATATATATTGTCTAATATCATGAATTATTACGTCATATCACAAAATGAAAAATTTTTTATGGATAAATATTTTAAATAACTAAAAATCATATTCCTACCCTATTACATTGAATATATTTAGAATAAGTAAGAAGAAGAAAAACTACTAGAGAAGAATTTCATAATAGTGAAATGGTAGTTTCTATGAATTTGGAATTTTGAAATGAAAAATATTAAGATGGAAAATTAGTGCCCCTCAAAGAGATAATATTTGTTTTTTTGTTAAAATATTTTATATTCAACTCTATTAAATCAATAGAATATATACAAATATTTTTTAAATGAGATAATGGAAGATGAATCATTGGATACTTTGTATAATGAATATAATAGATGAGTAGGAAGAATACAAAAAACAAAGACCACTAAATGAACTTATTATCTAGTTGAAGAAAATAAATTTGTTTAAAAATATTTTTTGTCATTGTATATATAAATTAGAACCTTACTCAATCATAGAAAATATTAATAACACGATTTCAAGGATATATTCAACTCATTTTTATTCAACGTGATAAAATTTTAGAATTTATATCCCATGTGATTCTAGATTTTGTCAATGATTTTACTTCTCATTTTGAGAGGTATCCTTGTTAAATATTTTGTTCCTAATGTGACCATGACATGATATTTGCGATAATTCACAATATAACTCACTATAATGGTCTTATAAGGTCATATCTTAATGAAACATAAAAAATAAATTAAATTACAGAATAATTACACTCTTATAGATTTTCAAATGATCTTGAGGGTTTTTTTCATTTTTTTTAGATGAATTTTGCCTTTAATTTTTTTTATGATTTATGATTTAAGGGGAAGAGATATTATATGTAATAACATTTTTCACTTAATTTTTATTGTAAATATATACTACCTCAATCTTGTAAAGATGAATAGGACTCCCACTTTTTATTGAAAAAATTATAATATGTATAATCATCAAATTATTCCATATTTATAATAAATTACATTTATATTTTAAAGGATACTACCATTGGATTGAATCCTTTTTTATGATAATTTTTTTTCTAAAATTTTACTCAAAATACATTGAAAATGATAGATATTTTTAGAATTTCATTGATTCATCCATTTCAAAGAAAAAATCTCATAAGGTTAAAGAAATTAAGACATAATAGGTAATATGGGATAAACATGAAAATATCATTGAATGAAACAACGTGTTAAAGAAATACATAAAATAGGCTCTGATGTTAGAATATAATGATAAAAAATGAAGGAATAAAAAATTTTAGATGATTTATTCAGAACAGATATTATAATTTTTAAACATAGTAAGAGTTTTTTGGAAAAAATATTTGTGATATAATAGAATTACTAAAAATATTACATGTTCATGTATATATATTTTGTGAACAATTATTTACACTATAATATCATGATAATAGTACAATTTTTTAGAACATTTACACTTCATTATTGTAGAATATAAGAAAGAGGGAAGATTTTTCTTAAAAAATATGAGTATAGATGAAAATAAAATATCATTTAAAGTGTAAAAATAAGATAAGTGTCAGAATCAAGCATTTATTAAATAAGAGTAATTTTATTAAGAATATGATTATTAAGTGAAGTTAAAAAACTCATGTCAGTCATATTTATATTTATTGTAACTAGAAATAAAATTTTAAGATAAATATTCAATTGAAGTGTTTCAAGTGTGGATCCATTATAAATTTCATAGAAAAACGTCTAATGTATGCAGAGGAAGAAGTTACTGAATAAGGTGATGATAGGCTAAGGAGATCCACTATGAATAAAGAATTTTTTTTATTAAATCCACTATCTCCAAAAAAAAAGGGAAATGTGATAATTTCCACTAATAAAATTAGAGGAATTTCATATCAAAATATTAATGATGATGATAGAAGAGATGATGAAACGTTAGTTGGTACTTCCAGTGATATTAATAAAAAACATTATTGCTAATGTGGATTGGTAATTTTTCACCATAAATGAATATATTAATGTTTGGACTCATAAATATCCAAAAGAAAATTTTACTGTAATGTAAGATCTCAGTGAATTTCATTCAACAATATTAGTGTTAGCTAACGAGAGCTAAAATATAGCGAAGGATAGTCAATCATAAAGTCGAAAAGAATCTATTCATGATGAGGAATAGTCAATATTAGTGAAATAGACTAATGAATTAAATATTATTTTCTATAAATAAATGGAATTAAAATTTATTTCATAATATAATTGTAAAATTAGGTTAAAGGATCTTGAGAAATTATAAATAAATTTTACCGATATTGAAAAGGAGTTTTTGAAATACAATCCATGTTTCAAAATTTTATTGATGAAGATAGTAAATATTTAAATTAGAAAACTATGAAAGATATTAAATATTCAAAAAATAATTAGATTTAGGTTTATCTGAAAATATCAAACTTACAGGGTGAAATAATATCTTGTAAGTATTGGGGGAATGTATAATTTTAGGAAAAAGGAAAAGAAAAACAAGTTTTTGGGAAAAAAGTCATTCTCAAAAAAGAGTCATTTCTTATAATAATGAATTGAAATTAAAAATTGCTTTTAATTTTTATTTTAAAATAGATATAAATAATCTTATATAAGATAAGAAGTTATAGGGAGTATAAAATAATTTTTTTATAAGAAAAATATCCAAAATGGAATACAAAAATGAAGAAGAAAAATACTAGTCAACATCTAGAAAATTATCTATTTTCAGATGTAAATATGAATTTAATGGATAATTTTGGTACTATAGAGGTTTTGGTTATAGGTAAAGTAGTATTGAGTCTAATTATGAATATTTTCAAGTTTTTATAAGGTTTAGAATATGGAATTTTTGGATGAATAATCCAAATCAATGATAATTTTTCAAAATAAAAGATGCAAATTTTGTACTAAATGTTGAGAATAAATATTAACAATAAGAATATGTTTGAAGAAGATGTGACTGGATGGGTCTCTATACTAGTGATTATCTCTCACATCTACCTTCCTATGTTAGAATGTATTAAAGTACAAAAAAGTTAACTAAGAGGAAGATAAAAGTTAATAAAATTGATTATGTTTCTGATGTGGTAATTATATATTTAAATGGGACATCAATGGGTTTTATATAGTCAATTTTATACATGTATTATTGGATATATATTTCCCACAAATGATAAAGAATGGCAAATATAAGGATAAGTGACCTTTGGTAATGATGGGTTAGTCAAAATTAATGTAGTTAGATATCTATAGATTGAAAAGGGTAAGTTGAAGACCATGAACATTTTTATGTTAATGGGATAGAACATAATAGTTTATATTTATCTATGATATGTGATGAATTTGATATTTTTGTTTTTGAGTGAAATGGGATTTGGGATATGAGATTAAAAGACTCATTTTTTGACAAATAGACACTAATAAAAGGGAAACATTTTCAGGGTTGGGGATGATAATAATTCATAATAACTAATCTTGAAATATGAAAATCAATTGTGGCGTTAAAGGACTTTCCATATTGGAAAGAAGAATATGAGAATTCATAAATAATGATACATTTTATGTGACATGTCTATCATAAATAGAGAGAGAGAAACATCGTGTTCACTCTATTTTAAATGGGGAATATTGTTAATTCTATATAAAATAAAGTTATGATTCATACAGCTTATCCATTTCAAATTATCTATTCATGAATTTATAGGCCTATGTGGAAGAAATATTTAAATTTCTATAATCATTTTATTTCAATAATTAATGAATTTAATCATATTACATTTATAATGTTTATTAATTATAATTAAATGTTTTGAAAACGGTTTAATAGTTTTATAAGGAGTCCGAAAAAAAAGAGTGTGGCTTCTCCTAAAAAAAATCCCAATATAAAATTTTGAAGAATATAGTACATGGAAATTTGAAGATTATCTTGAGAATATTGGTATATTTAATTAACCCAGTTTACCATACACTATAAAACAAATGAGTGTTATTTAATGTAGAAGATTTTTTTGATATGGATCATTATATGCTAACCAAGAATGATACTTACCAGTGTTTCTAGAGACAATAAATTATTATAATAGTTCAAGTATAATACCCTTGTCAGTGTATACTGTAACATCCCAAGTAAGTAATGAATAATAGATATTTTTATCTATGTCTATTAATGAATTAGATAGTGTTTTAGAGGCTTAAAATAAAAATAAATCCAATCTTAAGCATGAAATACACTAATATTTTTAAAAGATTGTTTTACTGCCTTTTGATGGCAAAACATTTTTGAATCTATCTTTTGACAATTTTATAAACTATGTTTGTCAAAATAAACTTATTCTTTATGATTGGGACATCAAAATTTACTTTGTGTGAATTTTTGGTATTTTTCTGACAATGTTCATTTTTTTAATGAATAGTGAAAAATACTGCATTTTACATCAAAACTGGTATTTAATATAATTTATTTATATGATTAGATTATCTTTTGAATTGGTTTTGAAGTGAAATTAGAATATATTTTTACCATTTAATCCAATGGTGGTCATTGGAATCAATTTCACTTTTAAATTGGACTTAAACTGGTGTCAATCTTTTGATACTTATTGTTTCATAAAAACACGCTATTTACTCTGACAGCGGGAATTAATTATTAAATTAATTAATGTGAATTATATGTTTTTAATTTTGTAAAATAGACTTTATTTTTTAATTCAGAATATCAAATATAGCTTAGGGTGATGTTTTGGTATTTTTCTGAAAAACTCCAATTTTTGATGAATAGTGAAACCACTAAGTGGTAATCAAGAAAACTGATTTTTCAGTTAAATGAAAGTTTACCACTAATGTGTATTGAATTTTGAAAATCCGACATACATGGTTGTCATTAGTTTGTAAAATGTGGTTCAATGGGATGAAAATAATTTTTTTGGTGAATAGTAAATTTTTTTCATTAATCGCGATTAGAGGTAATTAGTGTAGTTTAAGGTAAAAATAATGCTTTAATAAAATGAGATGAGTTTGACACATGTCCTAACCCTATTGGTTGTGTCATGGACGACCCAGAAAACCCATGGGTCGATTTAGGGGACCCCATAGAGCCACTTGGGGGAGATAATGACTTTAATGCCTTTTTTTAAATAAAGGTGAAAATGACACTAACATAAATTGTTTTACTAAAAAGAAAATTAGAAGGGGTTATACTAATCATAATTTTGTCTATAAATATTCATTAGAAAGATAAAAATATTTCCTACACCATAGTATTTTTTTATAATTTTTAGACATTAAATAAATTAAATTATCTATGACATCATGATGATGCAGCGATGACCTCATTATTTAACGATTAAAATAAAATGGAAAGATAATGTAATATCTAAGACCTACACTTGTCCAAAAACTATTTTATGGGAATATTTCGAAGCCTTATCATCTTAGATTCGAAATATATCAATATGGGACCTTATAAATTCGAAACACTTTGGAAAATAAAATAATAGTTTCATGATTTCCAAAAGTGCCCCTCCTCTCCTCTTATAAAAGGCCCCCACCTCTACCTCATTTCAATCACTCCTCAAGCCTTTGTCTCAGCCAACCCCTGACCATTTACTCTCTCCACATCCCTCTCCTCATCCTAGAGGATTTCCATTGGGCAGAATCCTTTCAAAGGAATCCTTTAGGCTCAAATCAAAAGGAGTTACACTTTTAAAGGTAATTCATTCTCTCATGTTCATTTGTTTTATTTTGCTTCTCCAACCCCCTAAACTCTTTTTATTTACTTCTTTTGTAACAAAAAAAGTATATTAAATATACTAGGATTTTGTTATAAGATTTATTCGAGCTACACTCTCATAAAACTACATCAAATGGTTAAAGAACATACGGTTTCCGTGGATGGCGAAATTCTGCCTCCCGAAACGATGATTGTTCAATACTCATTTAACACCTTCAAAGGTGGACATTATGATGTCACTATTTTTATATATGATATATAATATGTTTATTATTTCCTTAAGCTTCTGTATTTTTCATTTATGACATACCACTATTGTTTCCATTATGGGTAAACACGATATCTTCATTTTACGAAATGCGGACTACCGCCCCCTGAAAGTGATTTGATTCGTTAATACCATATGTGGGATGTGTAAAGGATAAAGTTAATGATATTATATATTTTATTATACTGGAATTATAATATACTCTTATATCATTATGATTCCACTCCAGAAAATACGAAATAGAAATGGAAGTAGCGTTCATGCGTACGTACGGCTTACCGTCTCCATGAACGGTGCATTTCATTTCTTACCTCTAAATGATTATGTAATATTATAAATGCACGTATATACTGAATATATATGATATATATGATATATACATCATGATTAGAATTCTGTATATAATGGATACATGAACAACTTGTAATTATAAAGGGATTATTTTTGACCCAAGTACCAATGATCGTTAAAAAGACCATTATTAACTTAAATAATTACATAGTGTTCATGACATGGAAATAAGTGATATAAAAGGAATAATGAACTTGAAAAAGGTTCTTAAGCAAGTAGAGATTAACTCATGTTTATTATTCAGGAGATTAAAGAACGGTCGGGTCAAGTCGGATACGAGGTATGGGACTTCGTCTCAATCTCCTTTCATTGAGGCATATTTTGTTTTATACACAACCTTCTTTTATACAGTGTATAAACCCCTTTTTACTTTTACGTTTATCCAAAAGGAATCTTTTTTATACGAAGCGTTTTACTAAATGACAAAAGGGAATGTTTTTGTCGTACGTATGCGGTGACAACGACTTCTCCGCCGCCGTGATCGTTATTTGAGTTTCGGCTTCCTCTACAAGCCATACCTTCTTTTTAAAAGAAAAATAAATACCGTGTTTTACTTTTCTTTTATTTTGGTATTGAAAATGGTTTTCATGATGTTTTTATATCAATGTGTTGTATTGATATCTTGTTATTGAAAGGTGGAAATGTTATGTTTCCTTTATGCATGTTTTATGTGATATGATTATGTTGAGGTTCTTGGGAATTATTATGAAGACGGGTGGTTCCATGATAAAATAAGGGCGGGTGAGCCTGATATAGCTCTCCAATGCATTGGGTAACACGAAGGAGTGAAAATTTAAGGTTTCTCTGAAGAGATTTAGGGAATATACTGTGATTGGTATTCCAAACGTAACCAAGAGGGTTACTCCCTACGTAAGAATGTTATGAATGCCTCAAGTTACCTTTATGTATTATGATTTCTATGATTTGTTCATGATTTTATGAGGTATGTTAAAGTGCCTGTGTTTTATGGGTAAAGTATGCTTTCATTCTTATGTATATATGAATTCATGTTTCCATTCCTTGTTTTTTTTATGTAACCCATACTGATCTTTTTATGCTCATCCCAAGTTTTTTTGAAATGTTTTTCACAGGTCACGGGAAAGGTACATGATAAGATGATAGTGTCAAGGAAGTGTCAAGAAAGAATCCATGTTTTATTTTCAATATGTTTCTGTTGATGGGAAAAAGAATACTATCTTTTATTGTAACCACTTTGTTTAAATGTGGGTTGTAATGCATGTTTTAAGATCTAATTCTCTAAAACTCTAAACCTGAAAAGATCCTCAACGTGTAATCTTGTGATAACTCAAGATTAAGTAAGTTTTAAGGCTGGGGCCTTATAGTTGGTATCAAAGGTCGGTTTAGATAACTTTAGGAGTTAGAATTCTATTAAATGATTATCCAAAAATATTTTTTTGAAATGATATAGCATTTAATGATTACCATGTTTCTTCATCTAAGACATGTTTGTTCAGAATGGTT
This sequence comes from Viscum album, assembly GCA_963277665.1. NCBI lineage: Eukaryota > Viridiplantae > Streptophyta > Magnoliopsida > Santalales > Viscaceae > Viscum > Viscum album. Next base: position 1,105,899,791 of record OY728128.1, on the reverse strand, counting down.
TTCCACAGAGGAAACAGGGAAGCAGTGCTAGGAAGGAATACAGAAGGAAATAACCTTCTGAATCAGCATCCTGAGATGGTCGGAATTGGAACTGAACAGTTTGTTGCAGTAATGGCACAGTTGACTCAGGCTATAAATGGCGGTGGTATCCATGCATGAGATCAGCTAGATCAACCGCAGAGGAACATGTCAGTGGTGGAACATTTCATGAGGCAACATCCCCCATCATTCAGAGGATCATCTGACCCTGTTCTAGATGAAGGGTGGATTAAAGCACTAGAGAAGATTTTCGATGTCATGGGGTGTTCAGACAATCAAAAGGTTAGTCTTGCTATTTATCGTTTGGAGGGTGAGGCAGATCAGTGGTGGTCGATGGTTAAAAATATTAGGGACACTGATGAGATTGATGCTCTTGACTGGGATGAATTCAATGGTATGTTTCTTGAGAAGTATTTTCCTAAGGCTGTTTGACTTAGGATGGAAAAGCAATTCTTGGAATTGAGGCAAGAGGAAGAATCAGTGGCTACCTATGAAGAAAGGTTCACTCGATTGGCAAGGTATTATCCAAATTTTATCCGAGACCTTGATAGTAAAATCAATCGTTTTTACTCAAGATTAAAGCCAAAATATTGAAGGGAATTAGCTTCTCGTGAGTTTAAAAGTTATGAAAAGCTTGTTCGATGTTCTGAGAAGGTGGAAATGGAGTTTGCCGATGACCAAGTGTTCTATAACAACCAGTAGAAGAAGAGACCGAGGTGGTAGGAGAAAGGTAAGAATTTTTCAAAAAAGTCTGATGGTAAGAAAACTAAGTTTCCAGTTTGTGATAAGTGTGGAAAAAGGCATGCTAGGGAATGTCTTCTGAATTCTGGAAAGTGCTACCGTTATGGTAAGATGGGACATAAGGCTTTTGATTGCACTGAAAAGGATCAAGGTGAGGGTAAGACCAAATTTGATTTATAGTTACTGAAATGTTATAAGTGCAATGAGATGGGTCACTATGCAAATGAGTGTTCGACAAAGAGCTTGAGTGATGGGAAGCAGTTAGACTACAAGCAGAAAGGGGTGGTGAAATCTTTTGCAACTACTTCGGCAGACGTCGGGCCATCAAATGAAGTTGTATCAGCTCCAGGGAGCTCAGTATTTTTGAAAGATTGACTTGAGGTCGGGGTACCATCAGTTGAAAGTAAAAGAAGCAGACGTTCTGAAGACCGCGTTCCGTACAAGATCTGGCCATTATGAATTTGTAGTAATGCCTTTTGGGCTAACCAATGCACCTGCTGTATTCATGGACCTAATGAATAGAATTTTCCATGAGTTCCTGGATAAGTTTGTGGTGGTTTTCATTGATGATATATTGGTGTTCTCAAAAAGTAAAGAGGAGCATGAAAGACATTTAAGGGTTATCTTGAAAACCTTAAAAGAAAAGAAATTGTATGGGAAATTCAGAAAGTGTGAGTTTTGGTTGCAACAAATTTCTTTCCTTGGTCACATTGTTTCAAAAGATGGCATAACCATTGATCCTGCAAAAACAAAAGTTGTGGAAGACTGACCAAGACCCACAAATGTAACTGAGATTCGTAGTTTCCTTGGTTTGGCAGGATATTACCGAAGGTTTGTTAGAAATTTTTCACGGTTATCTAGTCCAATGACTAAGCTAACTCGAAAGGGTGTTAAGTTTATCTGGACAAAAGAATGTGATGATTGTATTCAGGAATTGAAAAAGAAATTTGGTGAATCCTCCAGTTTTGGCACTACCTTCCAGGAATGGTGAGTTTGTTATATACAGTGATGCTTCACTGAAAGGACTTGGTTGTGTCCTAATGCAGAATGATCAGGTAATTGCTTATGCTTCACGACAGTTGAAAACTCATGAGGTAAGTTACCCTACACATGATCTGGAATTAGCTGCTGTTGTTTTCACTTTAAAAATTTGGAGGCATCATTTGTATGGAGTAAAGTGTGAAATATATACCGATCACAAAAGTTTAAAGTATATATTCACTCAGAAAGAATTAAACATGAGACAGAGGAGATGGCTAGAATTAATCCAGGATTATGATTGTACAATTCATTACCATCTGGGAAAATCAAATAAAGTGGCTGATGCTTTGAGTCGAAAAAGTAATGCTTTATTAGCAATGTTGCGTTTGGAAAGTGATCCTTTGGTTATGGATTTGATGAACTTTGGCATAGAAGTTGTTGGTGCAGGAAGTTCTTCTGTTTTGTTTCAGGTATCAGTGAGATCATCTCTATCAGATAGAATCAAGAAAGCACAGATGCAAGACAGTGAGTTGCAGAAAAAGGTAGAGCTGGTTCAGAAAGGTAAGTTGCCTGAATTCAACATTGATAATGATTGCGTTTTGAGATTTGGGAAGAGATTGTGTGTGCCTTGTGATTAACATTTGAAGAGAGAGTTGTTATGTGAGGCTCATAGTTCTCCATTTTCAGTTCATCCGTGTAGTACTAAGATGTATAGAGATCTGAGGGAGTATTACTGGTGGGATGGAATGAAAAGAGATATTTCTGATTTTACTGTGAAGTGTTTGACATGTCAACAGGTTAAAGCAGAGCGACAGTTACTGAAAGGGATGCTTCAGCCGTTACCAGTGCCAAAGTGGAAATGAGAGAATATATCCATGGACTTTGTTGTGGGATTACCGAAGACATCTCGATGTAATAATGCAATCTGGGTTATTGTTGATCGCTTGACCAAATCTGCTCATTTCCTTGCTATACGAGATACTTTTTCCCTAGATCAACATTCCCATTTGTATCTTAAAGAGATAGTCAGGTTACATGGAGTTCCTCTCTCCATTGTATCTGATCGTGATCCCAGGTTCACTTCTAACTTTTGGAAAGGCCTTTAGAAGTCGTTGGGTACTAAATTAAATTTTAGTACAGCTTTTCATCCTCAATCAGATGGGCAGTCGGAACGAACAATTCAGACCTTGGAGGATATGCTACGAGCTTGTTCTATGGATTATCAGGGAAGTTGGGACCAACATCTTTCTTTGGTTGAATTTTCATATAATAACAGTTTTCATTCCAGTATACAGATGGCTCCATTTGAGGCATTATATGGCAAACGGTGTCGAACTACAGCTTTTTGGGATGAAGTAGGGGAAAGGAAGCTGATGGGACCAGAGTTGGTAGAAGAGATTTCAGAAAAAGTTCAGCTGATTTAGAAGCACATGAGAACAGCTCAGAGCAGGCAGAAGAGTTATGTGGATAACCGGAAGAAGGATCTATCTTTTGAGGTAGGTGATCATGTTTTTCTCTAGGTTTCTCCTTGGAAAAGTGTGATGAGATTTGGTAAGAAAGGAAAGCTGAGTCCATGGTTTATTGGACCATATGAAATTCTGGAGAGAGTTGGATTAGTTGCTTACCGAGTGGCTTTACCTCCGAGTTTATCTCAGGTACACAATGTTTTTCACGTTTCGATGTTGAGAAAGTACATGCCAGATCCATCTCATGTTTTGAGTCCAGAGGTAGTTCAGCTGGAAGAGAACCTATCTTATGAGGAACAACCGGTCCAGATTCTTGACCATAGGGAGCAAGTGTTACGGAATAAGGTGATTAAGCAGGTAAAGGTTTTGTGGAAAAACCACATGATGTAAGAGGCAACATGGGAATCTGAAAATGCAATGAGGGATAAGTACCCCCATTTATTTGATAAGTAAATAAATTGCGGGGATGAAATTTTATAAATGGGGGATGGATATAACATCCCAAGTAAGTAATGAATAATAGATATTTTTATCTATGTCTATTAATGAATTAGATAGTGTTTTAGAGGCTTAAAATGAAAATAAATCCAATCTTAAGCATGGAATACACTAATATTTTTAAAAGATTGTTTTACTGCCTTTTGATGGCAAACCATTTTTGAATCTATCTTTTGAAAATTTTATAAACTATGTTTGTCAAAATAAACTTATTCTTTATGATTGGGACATCAAAATTTACTTTGTGTGAATTTTTGGTATTTTTCTGACAATGTTCACTTTTTTAATGAATAGTGAAAAATACTGCATTTTACATCAAAACTGCTTTTTAATCTAATTTATTTATATGATTAGATTATCTTTTGAATTGGTTTTGAAGTGAAATTAGAATATATTTTTACCATTTAATCCAATGGTGGTCATTGGAATCAATTTCACTTTGAAATTGGACTTAAACTGGTGTCAATCTTTTGATACTTATTGTTTCATAAAAACACGCTATTTGCTATGATAGTGGGAATTAATTATTAAATTAATTAATGTGACTTATATGTTTTGAATTTTGTAAAATAGACTTCATTTTTGAATTCAGAATATCAAATATAGCTTAGGGTGAAGTTTTGGTATTTTTCTGAAAAACTCCAATTTTTGATGAATAGTGAAACCACTAAGTGGTAATCAAGCAAACTGATTTTTCAGTTAAATGAAATTTTACCACTAATGTGTATTGAATTTTGAAAATCCAACATATATGGTTGTCATTAGTATGTAAAATGTGGTTCAATGGGTTGAAAATAATTTTTTGGTGAATAGTAACTTTTTTTTCATTAATCGAGATTAGAGGTAATTAGTGTAGTTTAAGGTAAAAATAATGCTTTAATAAAATGAGATGAGCTTGACACATGTCCTAACCCTATTTTTTGTGTCATGTCCGACCAAGACAACCCATGGGTCGATTTAGGGGACCCCATGGAGCCACTTGGGTGAGATAATGACTTTAATGCCTTTTTTTTAAATAAAGGTGAAAATGACACTAACATAAATTGTTTTACTAAAACAATTTTTAGAAGGGGTTATACTAATAATATTTTTGTATATAAATATTAATTAGAAAGCTAAAACGATTTCCTACATCATAGTATTTTTTTATAATTTTTAGACATTAAATAAATTAAATTATTTATGACATCATGATGATGCAGTGATGACCTCATTATTTAACGATTAAAATAAAATGGAAAGATAATGTAATATCTAAGACCTAAACTTGTCCAAAAACTATTGAATGGGAATATTTCTAAGCCTTATCATCTTATCTACGAAATATATCAATGTGGGACCTTATAAATTCGAAACACTTTTGACAATAAAATAATAGTTTCATGATTTCCAAAAGTGCCCCTCCTCTCCTCTTATAAAAGGCCCCCACCTCTACCTCATTTAAAACACTCCTCAAGCCTTTGGCTCGGCCAACCCATGCCCATTTACTCTCTCCACATCCCTCTCCTAATCCTAGAGGGTTCCCTTTGGGCATAATACTTTCAAAGGAAGCCTTTAGGCTCAAATAAAAAGGAGTTACACTTTTAAAGGTAATTCATTCTCTCATGTTCATTTGTTTTATTTTGCTTCTCCAACCCCCTAAACTCTTTTTATTTACTTCTTTTGTAACAACAACAATATTTTTCAATATACTAGGATGTTTTTATAAGATTTATTTGAGATACACTCTCACACAACTACATCAAATGGTTAAATAACATACGGTTAACGTGGATGGCGAAATTCTGCCTCCCAAAACGATGATTGTTCAATACTCATTTAACACCTTCAAAGGTGGCCATTATGATGTCACTATTTTTATATATGATATATAATATGTTTATTCTTTCCTTAATCTTCTGTATTTTTCATTTATGGCATACCACTATTGTTTCCATTATGGGTAAACACGATATCTTCATTTTAGGAAGTGCGGACTACCGCCCCTGAAAGTTATTTGATTCGTTAATACCATATGTGGGATGGGTAAAGGATAAAGTTAATGATATTATATATGTTATTATACTGGAATTATAATATAATCTTATATCATTATGATTCCACTCCATAAAATATGAAATAGAAATGGAAGTAGCGTTAATGCGTACGTACGGATTACCGTCTCCATGAACGGTGCATTTCATTTCTTACCTCTAAATGATTATGTAATATTATAAATTCACGTATATACTGAATATATACGATATATATGATATATGCATCATGATTATAATTCTGTATATAATGGATACAAGAAAAACATGTAATTATAAAGGGTTTATTTTTGACCCAAGTACCAATGATCATTAAAATGACCGTTGTTAACTTAAATAATTACATAGTGTTCATGACATGGAAATAAGTGATATAAAAGGAATAATGAAATTGAAAAAGGTTCTTAAGAAAGTAGAGATTAACTCAAGTTTATTATTCGGGAGATTAAAGAACGGTCGGGTCAAGTCGGATACGAGGTATGGGACTTCGTCTCAATCTCCTTTCATTGAGGCATATTTTGTTTTATACACAACCTTCTTTTATACAGTGTATAAACCCCTTTTGAATTTTATGTTTATCCAAAAGGAATCTTTTTTATACGAAGCGTTTTACTAAATGACAAAAGGGAATGTTTTTGTCGTACGTATGTGGCGACAACGACTTCTCCGCCGCCGTGACCGTTATTTGAGTTTCGGCTTCCTCTACAAGCCATACCTTCTTTTTAAAAGAAAAATAAGAACCATGTTTTAATTTTCTTTTATTTTGGTATTGAAAATGGTTTTCATGATGCTTTTATATCAATGTGTTGTATTGATATCTTGTGATTGAAAGGTGGAAATTTTATGTTTCCTTTATGCATGTTTTATGTGATATGATTATGTTGAGGTTCTTGGGAATTATTATGAAGACGGGTGGTTCCGTGATAAACTAAGGGCGGGTGAGCCCGATATAGCTCTCCAATGCATTGGGTAACGTGAAGGAGTGAAACGTTAAGGTTTATCCGAAGTGATTTAGGGAATATACTGTGATTGGTATTCCAAACGTAACCAAGAGGGTTACTCCCTACGTAAGAATGTTATGAATGCCTCAAGTTACCTTTATGTCTTATGATTTCTATGATTTGTTCATGATTTTATGAGGTATGTTAAAGTGTCTATGTTTTATGGGTAAAGTATGATTTCATTCTTATGTATATATGAATTCATGTTTCCTTTCCTTGTTTTTTTATGTAACCCATACTGAGCTTTTTATGCTCATCCCAAGTTTTTTTGAAATGTTTTTCACAGGTCACGGGAAAGGTACATGATAAGATGATAGTGTAAAGGAAGTTTCAGGAAGGAATCCATGTTTTATTTTCAATATGTTTCCGTTGATGGGAAAAAGAATACTATCTTTTATTGTAACCACTTTGTTTAAATGTGGGTTGTAATGCATGTTTTAAGATCTAATTCTCTAAAACTCTAAACCTGAAAAGATCCTCAACGTGTAATCTTGTGATAACTCAAGATTAAGTAAGTTTTAAGGTTGGGGCCTTATATATACAATATTCAGAAATGTCACCATATGATATCTTTAATCATAATTCCCCATTTGGAATGTATTTATGGGTTTTTGGAAGCACATGTGTTATCAAATTTAATGTTTAACATATTGGGATGTTATAATAATATGTATATAATGGTATCATTCATATTAACCACTAAATAGTAGAGTATTACGCTATTTTAATAAGTTAATAATGGATTATTTTTTATAATATCTATAAAAAAGGTGTACTAACATTATATTAAATAAATCACACATCAATAAAGAGTTCCTGATGTGATAAAGATGAACCATTTTTGTCAATTAGTTTGAAGATACTAAAATAAGGCAAGTTTAGGATAACTAAATAATGAGGATGATGATTTAGAAATTTATAAGGGATATAAGAAATATCAATCATGTTATTCAAGGTAAAAAATTCTAGTTGTGATAATAAATATTATTCTATAAGAATATTGAAGACAACAATATAAACCTTGCTATTTTTCATGTTGAACTGGAATATATAAAAAATGAATTGAAAAAGAAAGAGTGGGATGATACCATGAATGAATAATTAAATAATATTTAGAATAATGAAACATGGGAATTAGAACCCCATAATGACAAAAAAATGTTATATGAATAGACTAGTTGTTTGAAAATAACTTTAACGGAAATGGGTAAGTTCTAAGAAACATGGAAAAGATTGTGTGAAATTAGTACTCACATGTTGAATGAATTGTTTTTTATTTTATTTTTATACAGTTTTCATGTACAAACACAATTTTGGTGTCTTATACAATTATATGAAAACTAAAATACATGATATACATAAAGGATTTCTGTAACAACCCATGCACTTATAACATACTTTTGTTTCTTTTTGGAATTAAATAGTGAAATTCAATATAAATGTATTATTAAATAAGTATTATTTATAGAAATTAATAAATCTATATAAATAGTATAGTAACATCACATATTAAAGTATGAAAAAAAAATTATGTATCTTATAAGTCAAAAGATAATATATTTATATTAGGTAATATGTAATTAAATGTTTTGAAATGGATAAATTAAGGGTTGGTATTTTTGGGGCAAATAAATTTTTTATTTATAGATTCATATATAATATAATGATTTCAAATAAAATGTAACTTCATAAAATAGATACTTAATTTAATATTTTGTTTTATTGTGAATGTAATATAATTTTATGATACCTTAATTAATTTATCAAAGTTTCATGAAATCTGTAATAAATTTTAAATAAGATTCTTTTTGAATAAATGATGATTTTAATAAAAAATTTAAATTTCTCTTATTTAGAAATTAATTTCCATAAAATTAAGTTAATCTTTTAGTTCTAAAGATCGAAAAATGGTTTCAGTGTGTTATTTGGAGTTTTTTAAAATAGTTAAACTTTTGGGAATAGTGAAGTGCAGTAAATTACGGTATTTAAACAATACATGAAATATTGAGTCATAGATTTTGTATGGATGATTTAATCCCATAATATCATATAATACTTATCCCTTGACCATATTTTATCGTGGGAATAAAAAATATTCATAGTCTTGAGAAAAAATTATAAACTAATGAATCAAATAATAAAAACCCCTCTCCTCCAATATAAATACCACCCTCACCACCTCTTATCACCACACCTAAAATCCTTTTATATTATTTAATTTAATCCCAGTTCCCTTCCCAATCCTCTTTCTCACGTCCAAGACTTTCTTTTCTCACAAAAAGGCTAAATTAATGTTTCTTAAGGAGGTTCTCAATGATAATAATTCAATAGATAAAATCCACTTTTATTTTTCTTTTCGATTTATTTTATTTTCTTATTCTCTCCTCAACTACCCTCATTAAAGTGACATGATAACTACGATATCTTACATATATAGAAATTTAATTGTTTTAATGTAATAACCTTCATTAAAACTCTCTTCTTCTCTTCTTATTCTAAAAAATGAAAACATCATTCATGATGTGTCGATTTACTGTCATTAAGGATGACGTGCTTTCATTTTCATTTACCACTTTCTTGGATGGTCATAAAACCATTATCATTGTAGAAAAAGATTTTATTATAAATATTATTATTAATATAATGTTTTAGAACCAATATATGAACATTATATTAAACAAAATGATATAAGTTCTTGATTTTCATAAAAACTACAAAAATAAATTAAATCATTTTCTTTAAGGATTAATCTAATGATTCATCCTCATATTAGAAAAAATTGATATATGGTATCATTTAGAATTATATAACCATATTAATACCCTTTCCTTCCACTTATATAGTTTTCCTTCCATTCGACAAAAAAATCCTTAATGAACCATCCAAGGAAACCATGAAATAAATGCACTTAAAACAATAAAAATAATGAAATATTATCAATAAATGGGTTGAAATATATAATGAAAAGATCCTATAAGTTATTATATATATGAAAAATGTTCATTAATAAATTAATAACACTCTTTAAACCATTATACATGTAGTTTTTACACATTTTATTGAATTCAAACCCAAGGTAAGGTAATTTTCATTAAAATCATCATTTAATTTATTTATTTTTCAGAATTTAAAAGGGTGTTTTCATGAAAAATATAGAATGGGAATATTTTATAAATTTCATGATGCCTTGTTATTGTGAGGTCTTATATATAATATTCCTAATTTTTTTTCTATGACATATTTTTCTTTTGTACATGCACAATATTCCTTTCAATTAATTGATTTTTCTCAAGGATTGATATTTTACGATGCAAGTCTTCTTGTTTTATGATTATATTCTATTTCTTGATAATTATTTATTATTATGGGTGGGATCAATATCTCCCTCCAATTTAGTGGGTATATTTATGTTGTAATTTGACCATAACCATTAATCTAAATGTAATTGCGATGGTTACACCATAAGGTAGCTGTGAGTGTTACATCATAAGGTAGCAATGAGGGTTACATTATTAGGTAACACTGAGGGTTACAAATCTTATGGTAGCCTTGAGGGTTAAAATATAAAGTAATTAATGACTCATGTGATCTAAATGGTTTATTTATTTTTTCTAGGTTTTATGGAAATATCATGTTTTCACAAGTTAAGTGTATGACACTTTATGGTTGAAAAATATAACTTTGGAAAGTTATTTCACATGTTTATATATATTCATGGAATAGTAGTTACTTTCCATATTTTGATGTCCGTTACATAGTTTTTTTTAATCATCCCATTTTTTATATTATTTTTTCATGAGTTTTAAGGATGATTAAGAGAAAATAATAAGCTACGACAAATGATTTGAATATTTTTCGTGAAAATATATCTTTCTTTATAACTGAAATTTATATTATAGAATAAATGAATACTATTTTAGAAGTACCCACATTATATTTTTGTGGGTCGATATATACGAATTATTTCCTAATTTTCTAAAACACTAAACAAAAATGCTGTTTCAGAATGTAATAAAGTGAATTCTAAAAAAATTTACTAGATTATGTAATAATTATGGATGATTCCTTATAGTAGGTATGTGATCATAGTTTAAATGACATATGGTGTTAGGAATATGTTAATATGAATCCATAAATGATTTTTAACTTATGGTTAATTTTAAATGATATATCAATCAAACAATACTATGTTTCTTCATTTAAGATATTTCTATTCAGAATGGTTTTTTGTAAAAGAAATAGGGAAGCATAGGTAGGAAGGCACTAAAAGAATGATAGCCTTTGGAATTTTTAGCTCAAATGGAGGGAATTATAACATATAAATTTTTGGGAGTAATGGATCAGTTGAATCAGGCTATAAATATTGGTTTCATCCATTCTAGAGAAAAGACAGAGCTGTCATGAAGAAACACGAAAATATTGAAACATTTTATGAGCCAACACCCTCCTGTTTATACTGGATCTTTTAAGCCAGTGGTGGATTAATAGTATATTAAATCCCATGAAAATATATTGGATTTCATGGTGTATTTAGATAATAAAAAGTTTAGTCTTTCTACTTAACATTTTGAAGGTGAACCTGGCCAATAGTGGTCAATCGTTAATAAAATTAGGGATTGAGAGGAGATTGATTCCTTGGAATGAGAGGATTATACGAATATGTTCATTGAAAAATATTTTCCTAAGGTGGTCTGAAAAATTATAGAAAATAAATTACTTGAATTGAAACATAAGTAAGAATAATCAGTGGATTTTTATAAGGAAAACTTCACTTGTTTGGAAAGGTGTGCTCTAAATCATATTTTATATCATGATAGTAAGATCAATCATTTTTATTTAATATTGAAGTCACGATATTGAATGTATTTGGCCTCCATTAAATTCAAATTTTATTTGAAATTTCTACAATGTGTTTAGAGGTTAGAACTGGGGTTTTATGATAATCATGTTTACTTTAAAAAAAAGAAGAATATAAGGTCCGAATGATAGGAAATGGGTAAAAATCAATCAAATAAATATGATGGTAAGAAAATATAGTTTCATTTTATGAAATATGTAGTAAAAATAACCATGGGGAACACCATAACAAATTCAAGAAGTGTTGCTGATGTGTTATGTTTGGAAATATGGCCAGATATTGTAATGAAATTGATCTTATGTTTAATTCTCAGAAGAAAATTGTAAAGTGTTTCAAATGTGGTTAGATAGGGAATTATGAACGTACCTTCTTAGAGAAATATCTAAATGATGGAAAGCATCCATATTATAAGAATAATTTTAATGTTAAATCCTATATTACTATGTCAACACATGTTAGGCCATCCAATGAAGTGGTATTAGGTATATTTTTTCTTTACTCATGTTTTTCTAATTTCTTTTTTGATATAGGGTCTACACATTCCTTTATTTCTATGAAATTTTCAAGTAAATTGGAAATTTCACCTTAGGAAATGAAATTATAACATATGGTTAAAATAACAGGTGAAAATATAAAATCCAAAAATCATTATAAGAATATTCCTATTATTTTCTATGGAATACAATTACCTATATACCATTTTATTTCTCCCTTAGTATAGTTTCATATTATTTTGGGTTTGGATTGGATTTAGGTTTATCATGATAAGATTGATTGTAGAGGTAAATAAGTTGTTTTTTATAAAGTGTTTAGTTTATATATAATAATGAACCCATACCATTGATAACATATCATAAAGCTTAGAATATATTAAAATATGGAAATAAAAAATACCTTTCACATATTTTTGAAAACAAGGGAACTGTTCAAATTAATTATATTTCCATGGTAAATGAATAACTTGATGTTTTTTCTAATGAGTTTTTGGGTGTTATAGATGACCAGGAAGTTTAATTTACTATTTAATTAGTTCAGGATGTGATGAAAATTCGAAAACTACCTTATTGAATAGATCACATTGGACTTTTTGAATTGAAAAACATGTTATAGGAGTTTCCTAATAAATGTTTCATTCATCCTATCACTTCACCATGGGGAGATATGATTTTTTCATTATAAAAATGATAGTTTTATGAGACTTTTCATTGATTATATATCTTTGAATAACATTTATATTTAGAACATGTTTCCATTTTCTCATATTGATGAATTGATTCATCAGCACTATGAAGATCAATATTTTTCCAATATTTTCTTGATATCTAGGTACCCCCAACTAATGGTGATGGAGGATGAAATTATGAAAAAAACATATTGAATTAGATTTGGGCATTGTGATTTTGTTGTTATTACCTTTGGTTTAGAAAATTCCCATTTGTTATTTATGGATCTTATAAATAGAATCTTTGGTGAATATGTGGATAAGTTTGTTGTTGTTTTTATTAATGATATTTTTGATTATTTAAAACCTTAAGTCTAACATGAAAAAATATAAGTTTTATTCTATAAATAGTTAACGAAAAGAAGTTATATGTGAAATATAGAAAATAAGATTTATAGATGCAACTGATTTATTTTCATGGAAACATTTTTAAATGAGGATGGAATAATAGTTCATCATACCATAATATAAGACTTTTATGAATGTACAAGACCTAAAAATGGTAATAAGATTTGAATATTTCCCAGAATACCAGGATATTAATGGAAGTTTGTTAAAAAAAAATTGCATGGTTATACATCTCATTGATTTTGTTAACATGAAAAGGGGTTAAATTTATTTGGACATGAGAATGTGATGTTTTTTTAGGAAATTAAAAGATGATTGGTGAACGATACAGATTTGGATCTACCTTTTATAAATGGATTGTTTTTCATCTATAGCGATGATTCATTAAAGGGACTTGGTTGTGTTATGATGCAGAATGATCAGGTAATTTCTTATTCTTTATGAAAAATAAATCCTCATGAGTTAAATTATCCCACACTTGATTTGGAATTATCAATTTTTTTTCACTTTTAAATTATAATGACATAATTTATATGTATCCAAATGTGAAATATATATAGTACACAATAGTTTGAAGTATATATTCACTTAGAAGGAATTGAGCTTGGGGCAGATAATATGGACTGAACTGATAAAGGATTATGATTATACGATCAATTACCATCCTTGAAAAGAAAAAAATAGAAAGATGAGTTGATTAAAAAATATCATGTTATATTTACTGCATTACATATGAAACATGACCCCTTGATTAATTATTTGATGAATTTTGTATTGTATATTGTTGGTGTAAGAAATTCATCTTTTTTATTTTATGTGTCAGTGAAGTCATCTCTATCATACCAAATTTGGAAATCATAGTAACAAGATAATGAGTTATAGAAAATGAATAATAGATTATAAAGTATAAGATTTTAGAATGTAACATTGAGAAAGATTGTGTTTTGAGATTTGGGAAGAGATAATGTCTTCTCTATGATTCCCGGCTAAAGAAATAATTGTTAACTAAAACTCATTGTTCTACATTATCATTTCATCCTGGATGTCATGACCCATCCCTCAGGGCCCATTCCGTGACATCCACAAATCCACCTCTGATAGTCTAGGGGCTGGCGACTACCACTGAGTAGGAATATCTCACAAATGGGAGTCACTTTCCTAAGATTCTATATACACGCACAAAACTCCAAACCACATGGTTTGGAGAGTAAACAAAAAGTAAAAAAGGATGCATGCATACCAGTAGAACCCAACACGAGTGTCTGATAGAGAACAAAGAAGTAATGTGAAACTAGGCCATAAAAAAGCCCACTAAAATGAAGATATATGTAATGTCTCACATGAAAACAAGGGCAATAAAGATACTATATGAATCTTTCGGATACACCTTGGCACATCTGATATCACAAGCTCCCTTCCAGTCCAAATCCAGGTCCTTCCTTGCCTAGGACTCAACCAAAGCACCGGTCATCGACACAAGACATGACACGTGCATGAGAATCCAGGGTCGGGTTGAGTAAAACAATACTCTGTAGGGGACCCTGAAAACAACAAAGTAAAATACCAAAAAGGAAACACATCCAAGAAGGTACAGTTAGCTCAAAACATGTATATTTCAACAACACATATAATAAGAACATCCCAGTATACTCTTAAAGGATTACAAGATGCAACATCCCATCCCCAACCAACTATATGGTTCCCCTCATATCACACTCAATTCCAGGTGGTCCCACTCCTTGAGCTATCTAAAAACAAGAACGTATAAAAAGTCTACAAAAAGTATCCCATAGAACATCCAGTATCGATACGCCATGATGTTTCCTTGAGACATATGGTCTTACTGAGACAAGGGGTCTTGATATCCCAGTCAATCCTTGGCCAAAGGATTCTTCTCAAGGAATGCTAGTTCTGGGAGAACTCTCTCCTTGAGCTATGAAGTCATCAGAGACTCTCATAAGAGGTCCCGCTTCATTGGGCTCTCCCAAAGAGAACAATCTGAGAACTACCCAAAGCACACTGATCAGGTCATGTCACGGTGGAATGAAAGATCTTGATACACAGATAGGTGGTCCTATACCCAAGGATCATTGGGGGACATCCCAGCCCAATTGGAAACATCATTCTAGATAGGGGATGAGTACGCATGTAAATGTTGGTCACACCCATGATGTAAACACTATCTAATGTACCATGAAGAAAATTGAGGACCGACCGGGACTCTCAGTGAGGTACATGATCCCCATAGATCTACTAGGGCCCTAAGACCCACAAATTCATTTCTGCCTGCTGGGCCACTTGGATCTGCTCCTCACTTAGTCCTGATGGGTTACCAAGATCCACTCTGATGCAACTCACTTCAAAAAATGGTCCATTTTCTAGGATAAGAATGTGATACTGCATCTTAGCTTCATAGAGATGTCCAATGGTATCTTCTCAAACTCTATTGTCACCCCCAATGACAGGATTGTTATCCTGTATAAATCCTTTATAAGAAAGATAAAAAGAACACCACCAGCCCCTTCAAGTCCATCTAAAACCCTAATAATTCATCTCAAAAGGAATGCTTCATCTCAAGTGTCTGAATGACTTAGATGGATCATCAAATGGACTTACGATTTGGAATATACGACCCTTTTAGTGAAAAGGGGGCTAGAAGCGTCTGGATCCATTCCGACCCGGTCAGACCGACCCGCCGCGGCCTGCTGGGTCTGACTCGACCCAATTGGATGACCTCACCCATTGGGCTCTTCCTAGACCGACTGGGCCTGGACCGGTCCAATGTGCCACCCTAGGCCACTGGAGTGGCCCAGCCCGATGCTGACTCGCCTATCCGACATGACCCACTAGTAGGGCCCGGTTTGTCCGCACAAGACGCGGAAACCCATTGGGACCCCTTCGTGTCACATGGATAACTCAATCAGATGGTTCTCCACTCACATGCAGCTTTAGATACCGGTCTATCTCACCCCACAATGGAAGATTCCACGACCTTCTCACGCTCAGGTTGTTGCATAGATGCGGCTACCACTGCTATCACAACGGCCCACCAAAGCGCACTACCTCTACCGCATAGGCACACGTTTACCTCCTGCATGCCGGTGGAATTTTTTGTGGCCCACTGGACTCACTTTGATTTTCTGATTTTTGATCCAAAAGTGGTTTCAGAAGCCTCAGGCAGTGCACTTCAAAACCAGGGGTTCAAATCCTCATTGTGATCAACCACGATGCAATGTCGTTCAAGTAACAATATCTTCCACACTGCCTTGATACGTTCTCCACTGTAGTCATCACACCTCCATCATGTCGTGTCTATTCTTGATCAAATATTTAAGATCGTTTCTCCTATAAATGGTTGCAGAATGATAGATCATTTATCAACCGATGAAGAATGTGAAAAGCATGGTGGGGAAAAGAACAATAAGAAACCAAAGGATCCAACTCAACAATTTTTTCTATTCATCCTCGATAAAATCTATTAAAACGATCATAAAAATGATGCACAAACTAGAAATAAATCAAACGATAATCAATCCCCGATAAAACCTATAAGGTGAAACCCATCCTGTAATAATACGCACTATCCATGAATCAATCCATTTGTTGATCGATTAAAATTTGTCATAGGAATTAAAATATGGAAAAAGATGGAATTTAAATAACAACCCCTATTTAATGTTGGATCTCTTGCAGATGTAGATTGAATTCACATCACCATGTCAATCCCTGTTCCACCGATGTTCATCGATTCATTGATACTTGATCGAATCCCTACCTTTGATACTTTGTCGCTGGTGAGAGAGCCTCCTCATACTTTCCTTAGGAAAACCCTAGGGTTGCATAAAATTCTATATAATTATGAATTCTAACACTAGACCATGCCCCCAACTAATGGAAGAAACACATTAATGCATTAACATGTTTCAGATTTACTTTATGGCTATGAATCAACAACACTATGCTGCTATATTTATGAAAGAGGATTAAGTTACTCTGTCATTGCGTCGCCACAAAAGAAAATTTTAAAAAGAAATAAAATAAACTTCTTTAGGATTATTTTATTCTCCTTTAAAAGGTCCAAAAATTATCTTTTACCCTCGACCCACACCGGTCAAGGTTAGGCTCTGCCTAATAGAAACACATCCTCATGAGCTCAATAGTATTTTATGATTTCAAATCCGAATTACCATTTATGAGTAAAAAATATTTCAAAAATAAAATAATTTTAATTAATTATTTTATTTATAGTTATTCCATTTCTAGGTTTTCTCACATGAGACCCACTCTGAAAAAAATAAGTTGTTCCTAGGGTAAAAACACTACTCTGAAAGCAATGGTTCCCTCATATTTCTGATCTGGGAAATTTTTTGAGTGTTATTCCAATTTTCACAGAAATTTACACATGATCACTATTTAAAAACATGACATTTTTTACAGATCATTCCTTGCCTTCCGGCTAAATCACACCCCTTCTCAGTGTCTGGTCTTTTAATTTTAACAAAAATTTTCTAAAAATAGAACCAAAAAAATATGAGTCATTACATTCTTCCCACCTTAAAGATTTACATCCTCAAAATCAAAAAAATGTTTAATTGAACAAAAGGTGAGAGAGCTGAGCACGAATCTAAGCCTCCTGCTCCCATGTTCTCCTCTTAATATCTATGTGGTTACTCCAGACATCCACAAAGGGAGAAGATCATCCATGAAGGATCCTTGAACTTCTTTGGGAATTTAACACAAAAAACTCCAACATCAATGTCCAGATCACCCCAAATTACAATGTGAAAAGGGTTTTTGAACAAATATCCTCCATTGAGACATGTGGAAGATGATGTGTACCTGGTCCCACAATAGGTTAGGTCCAAGTAGTATGCTACCTTTATAACTCTACGCAGCACCTGAATAAAAGACTATTAACCTTGGATACAACTTTCTCTCTGAAACAATCTCTGTAACCCACATCGAGGTGAGCTCCAAAGGAAGGAATAGTCTTCTTCCTTGAACTCCAAAGGTCTCTTCCATCTAAAATACCAAAACATCTGACAGCCCTGTGCATACTTCATCTACTCTGAGATGACATGAAAAACCTTAGCATATGCCTTATACAATCCTTTTCACAACTAGGATTTAAAGCACACATTACGATCTGAAACAATCATCGATGAAACTTTATTTAGTCAAACTATCTCCAACTCATAGGGGTATCCCAAGCCCTCTACCAAAATTTATTCCTTGGGTAGTTAAAAAGTGGTCTGACTCGATGAGTTGGTCTATGATCACCCCAATGGTATCGTGTCTCCAAAAC
Source organism: Viscum album (assembly GCA_963277665.1). NCBI lineage: Eukaryota > Viridiplantae > Streptophyta > Magnoliopsida > Santalales > Viscaceae > Viscum > Viscum album. Next base: position 1,105,881,299 of record OY728128.1, on the reverse strand, counting down.
ATATGTGGTAAACCCGTCGTAAGGTCCATCTATATCCCTTAAAACGTTTTTCTGGGTACCTATAAAAAGAAATGGAACAACCCACGAAACTGATTAAAAAACACTCAACTTTTAACTCGATAGGTGAGCTAGCTTCAACCTATTTCCACCATCCATGGTATTTACCTTGATACCCACTTTCATACCGCAATGCATCTCGCTACTTTAGGAATCCATTACTAAGACTAAGGATCTATCGAAAAGAACGACGTTCTACCCACCTTTTAGATTCCAATCAGGAATATTCACTATGAGAAACTAAGCACGTAATGACTCGCAAATGGTATCACTATTTTGTGCCACCCAACTCATTTAAGAGTGGATGGGTAAAAACACACCACTAGAGATAAACTCCTCTATATCTATCCACAAAGGATAACCGCTACGAGTCCAACCACTCAAATGCCTTGTTCTATAATTGCTTATTAGATTGCTTCCAAGAGCATCTGCTTCCACATTCCTCTTCTAAGGATTATAGATAAACTATATTTCAAAGTCTTATAGGAAATCTACACATCTCCTATATCCAAGCCTCGATTCTTCTAAGAGAATACAAAAATGATAATCTTTAGTTTGAAGTGGATGATTTATCACTCCCCCATCAGGTAGTGTTTCTACATATTCAATGTGAAGACCCCCACTGCTAAATAAGTATTAGGAGTCACATAGTTCATCTCATAAAACTATATCTCAAACCTTACTAGATTCACTACAACTCCAGCCTTTGAGAGGATTTTTCCTAGAAATATAAGGCCTATCAAATCCAAGACTGACACTTCAAGAGCATTCTATGTAGTTCATCCTCTCAAAGTTGGTGAAGGACCATTCTCAAGTGTGTTGTGTGCTCCTCCTCATAAACTGAGTACACAATGATGTCATCAACGAAGATCACCTAGGGTTTTCCATAGTGAAACAATGTGTCTTAATAAGCCCTTGATTTTTAAGTTCCACATATGCACCACTATCTCATAAATCCCATCTAGATCCATCAAATTTAATGATGTAAATATCGATTCCACCCTGGGGTGTAGAACAACGCAGAAGTATAGCTCTTGGAAGAGAGGTAATCTTAGAACATATTATAGGAAGATGAACTTATACTCTACCATCACTATGAAACATGAGCATAACAACACCAACTATATTGAGGGTTTGACAAGCCAACTAAAAAAATGTGGCGGCACCCTCCTCTACCTGAGTCCATCAAGAGCTGCAAGAATTTCCCCATTACGGATAAAAGGAAATATAGTTCCATCACTAAGGATGAACTATATCCTTTGTCTAAAACAATCAATATTATCATGAACTATGGATTTATTTCATACCAATAATGACATCGTAATGTCTCGAAACCATTACCAAGATATCCCAACAAAAACTCTTCCTTCCAAGATTCAGGTCACACTATTGTCACTAGTGTGTGGTCATTGGGTCTCCTCTAATATAAGTCTCTAAACATGGGGATCAATTCAATGGTTTAATCAAATACTTAAGGTACCAAACAAGAAAAGATGCAGGAAATAAAATCACTATTACAAGTGTCTATCAATACTGAAGAGAAAGTAGAAAGACATAGATCACACCTGGAATCATCCTAGGAGTCCTGGGTTCATAATCCTTGATATCCTACAATGATATTCTCCCTTGACATCCAGCTCCCAGTGTCTATTATGGATCACCTAGATGTGGTGGTGGTAACACGTCAAAATGTCGGACACCTCATACTGCTTCCCCAATACTCTTTCCACATCCTCTACCAAAACGATATGTCTTCTCTCTCTATTTGATCTTCCTTAGTGGTTTATAAACCACCTATCAGACTGCATCGTGAATGGTGGGAAAATATCAAGTGAGACGCCCCTTATATGACAAGCTTAGAAAATCCTTTTCTTCTAGTGAACTAGCACATCCCCATTACTTCTAATGAACCATATAGTTCTATGGCTTATGTTGCTCACCTTCTATTGGTAGGTCGTACCAACCCTGCTTCTTAGGCGATTGCTACTTATGAATACAATGAAACTTGTTCAAACCCTATGCTTCATAATATAGCACAAAAATAGCCATACCTGATTCAGTTTGGCAAGCTGCATCCACCTGAACCACTAGAGGTGGATCAACTAAATTATCATTAAGAGAAACTATCACCAACTGAACATCCTAAAGAAAAACTTCTCTTTGACAGGCTCCCATCATGGAGGCCTCATTGAGCATCTAGACAAACTCTTGATCCTACTATGGTAACCTCACTGGCTGGCATCATGAACACATCCAAAGGATAACAAGATGTATCACGATTAAAAGAGTATACCCAGTGATTTTACTTGCGAAGGAAATGGAAAAAACCAAACATTTTTATATGATGCAAGTATGTTTTTCCCTATAACTGGTGTTTTCATGTACCAAGTCAGAAAAAAGTTTCCCAGAGTCTAGGTGTATGGATACATTGGCTTCCACACCAACACTAGAGTCCCTAGATTGAATGTCAAACTCTAAAGACATAAAATTATTTCCCCAAAGCATTCTAACAGACTCTCAATCCTAAGGTAGAATGGAACACCTCTAATACCACTATCTTAAGATCCATCCCCCAAGGACTATACCGTGACAACCCCAAGGCAGGCTTTGATAGACCAGGGGATAGAGACTAATGCTGAGTAGGCATATCCCACAAATGGGAGGCAGTTTCTTAAGATCCGTTACGCATGGGCCCAAATATAAGAAATTGAGGATAGAGAGTAGAAACAAAATTTAAGAGAATGCATTTATACCACTATAACCCAACGATAACATATGACAGAGAACAAATTAGTAAATTGAAACTGAGCGAAAATATAGGCCTACTAAAAGAAAGATAGCTAAAATGTCTGACTTTCAAACAAGGGAACTGAAGCTACTGTAGAAAGCTACTAGAAACACCTAATCTCTTCTGATCTCACAAGGCCCTGTCTAGTCCTGGTCCTGATTCTTCTCTTCCTAGGACTCCACCAAAGCATCAGTCATCTTCACAAGTCACGGCATGTGTGAGAAAATCCCCAGAAGGGGTGAGTAAAATAATACTTGGTAGGGGACCCCGAAAACCACACACTAATTTACCAAAATGGAAACACCACCAAGAAGGTACAACCATCTCAACACAGGTATATGTTAACAACACATATAACATGAACATCTAGGTATACTCATAAAGGATTCTAAGATGCAATTTCACATACACTACTATCAATATGGTTCTGCTCGTAGCACACTCAATTTTGAGAGGTCACACTCCTTGATCTATCCAAAAGAAAGAATGTAGAACAAGTCTACCAAAAGTATCTAAGGGAACATCCAATATCAATACTACACGAATTTTCCTTGAGACTTCTAGTCTCACTGAGACATGGAGTATTGATATCACAGTGAATCCTTGGTCAAGGGATTCTTCTCAAGGCACTCTCGTTCTAGGAGAAATCACTCCTTAAGATATGAAGTCATCAGAGACACTCACAAGAGGTGCCACTTCGTTATGACCCACCCAAAGAGAACACACTGAGAACTACCTAAAGCACACAAATCATATGATTTCATGAAGGAAAGATCTTGATACACAGATAAGAGGTCCTACACCAATGGATCAATGTCAGGCATCCTAGCCCTACTAGAGTTGTCATCCTAGATATGGGATGTATTCCCATGTAATATTACAACACCCATTCCACAAACCCTATATAAGGTACAACTAAGAGAAGTGAGGACATACTGAGCCTCTTGGTGTAATACATGCTCCACATAAATCTGCTGGGGCATTATGAACCGTAGAGTCATTTCAGCCTACAGGGTAACCAAGATCCACTTGTCACGTAGGCCTGCTGGGTCACCAAAGTCCACTCTGATCCAACTCACATCAGAACATGGTCCATCCTCTATGATAAGAATGAGATCCTGTATCGTACCTTCATAGATAAGTCTAAAGGTATCATCTCAAAATCTAATTCCACATGCTCTTTTTGGTCCAAATAAAACCCTACTAATCCATCTCAAAAGGATCTCCTCATCACAAGGGTTCCAATTACATTGACGTCTTGTTAAAAAGACATATATTTTGATGGATATGGTCATTTTAGTGAATAGGGGGCTGGTGGGGTTCAGGTATAGACTGAACTGACCTGGCACGGCCCAAGGTCCCTTGACCTGTATGACAACCCTGCTTTTTATTACAACTTAAACATGATTCATTACATAAAACTTCACTTGATACAACAAAGAAGATCGAGAGGTTTAGTTTCATAGGGGTTTAGTATCATTACATAAAAACTTAAAAAACATGAAATACAACATCTTTATTGAAAACATCCTTTACATGACCACTACATTCCCTCGTACTTAGCATTGCATGGGATAACCTGAGGACATGCATAAGAAAATGGTGAGCTATAAAGCCCAGTAAGAGAGTACACATGGAATAACATGAGGAGTACAATACATGTTAGACAATAGGCATATCAATTGAGCATAAAAGAAACATGAACATAAAGGAATGATAAATCATGATAATCATAACATGGAAATGTGGCAACAACACTTAACATGGAATTAGCATGAGCCAAGGCTCATTGCACATAAAGCATGAGTAAACCCTAATTGCACATGAAGCACGAGTAAACCCTCATTTCACGTGAATTAGCATGAGTCAACAATCATTGCACATGGCGTATCATGATACTATACTTTACCCAATTCATTGGAGCGCTATAAGGGCTCACCGTTCTTAAACATTTCATTTCATGCATAAGTGTGCCACATGGATCATAAAACATGGATTCATAAAACATAATCATTTATTACACGATAAAGGAATGTGGAATTAATACATGAAACATTACAGTCAATAAGTAAATGTGCATAAAGGTGAATACCCTTGATGGAGAAATGGGCATGGTATTCACTACATAATGACATTGGCTTAGAAAATCGGTGTGATTTCTGCAGCGTAACGGCGTGACATAAGAATTCATAAAAAAGGTTGATGAGAGAGAAAGGGGTTCCTCGTCATATTTACATGTAATGGACAGTAAGGAGGTTATATAGATACATGTACCAACAATTGTAATAGAATTTAGTTTCATGATACAAAAGTATTGCTTGAATGTAAAAGAAGAGAGAGAAGTTCCTTTCAGAATTTCGGTATAGTAATGGGTGTACATGGGTGGAATTTAATGAGAGAGAAAGGGGTCTCCCATCATTAAAACAATAAGAGGGAATTATGGGGGAGGTGAGAAACCATACCCCAACATTCATAATTTAAATTAAAAGGGAAAAACAACTTAAAGGAAATTGACAAAAATGAGAAAGGAAGAAAAAACCCTTACTTGGAAGTGTGCTTCCAAAGGATAGAGAGAGGCTTGTGACAGGATTATTGGGGGCTTGGGGAACCTTGGATGAATTCTATAGAGAGTAGGGCAGAGGTTGGACTAACTCCAAGGTATTTTAGTGAAGAGGAAGTGGGAGCTTGGGTGGGTTTATATAGGAAATGTGAGGGAATTCTTTATTAATTAGGTTTGGGTCCCCTTACATTAAATTAATCCAAACCACAAACCAACCCATGGTTTTGGACCATGGTTTTTAGAAAAGGGAAGAGGAAAACAATATTTTAGAAGGGCCAAGTCCTAAATTCTTAAAATAATAAGGTTTCTTATGTGGAGGTGAGTCACACTCCCATGGAAATTAATTTAAAAAGGCAAAGTGTTGAATATGTCTTGAGGGGTCCATTAATGCTTTGAAATGTAAGTCAAACAAACCCAAAATCACATTATTTTAATGATAAAACATATATTGGCCTAACATAAGGATTATGGTATTTTATTACATCACCATTGGGTCATTATGATGTCATAAAACACATTATATATTTAAACGATAATTAATTATTACCCAAAAATTTGACTATCTCAGAAAATTATGAAAAATTCACCGTTGGATAATTTTGACATCCTTATTCCAGAAATGAAATTTATTTTATCTAAAAAAATTTCTAGATATGTTAATTTTCACCTTTAAAATAAAAACCAACATTTATCGAAAATTCACGAGTTTTGATAGAAATGGCTTTCAAACCTTAATAAAAATTATAATTGCATTCATAAAATTATAAGATCATTTATATTTAATAAAAATTAATTTAATAATAATAATAATATTTTATTAGAATATTATTTAATTACAAAATCCCTTAATTTAATAAAATAGATTTCTTAATTATGTAATAAATAAAAACACCATTTGTACTTTAAAAACTATTTACAATGTATCAGAAATGACGAGAAATTATATTCATTATTATATACAAAAATAATGTACATGAACATAGTACTAATTATTTGTTACATAACCGCTTAAAATAGCCACATAAGACCTAATGGTAAGGTGTGCGATGCTGACAGACTCTTGGGATGGCTCAGATAACATCGCTCGAGTGGTAATCTCTATCAACTTCCACTTTTCCCATAGACGGTCTCGTTCGAGCTTGACATGGTGAAGCTCAGATTGGGCTTGGTCAAGGGAGAATCCGAAGGATGCCACCTCTTTTCCGAGCTCTGACAAATGGGCTTCGTATGGAGCAATTCTACTGGATGAGGCCATCGCTTCTTTTGTCTGAGTAAATTGGATTTGTTAAGGTCCTATACTAATCATGTGGTCACTGTTCAACGACTATATTAACAACGGTCAAAATTCTTAACATAAAACCAATGAAGTTGATATATTATAAAAACATTTTTCATAAAGAGACATTTAACTGGATCAAGAGGTATTTTCCATTAATGAAACTTTGGGTCGTTACAATATTCCCCCCTTAAGAAATTTCTCCCTTGAAATTTTCCTTTTCCCACACTAAAAAAATGTGGGCAACTCAACTTCATCATATCCTCCGATTCCCAAGTCGCTTCTTAAAACTTGTGGTTTCTCCACAACACCATGACGAGTGGCATTGTCTTATTTTGTAGAACTTTTTCTCTACGATCTATGATCTTCACTGGTTTCTCCTCATAAGAAAGATAATCTTCCAATTGTACCACCTCGGAAGAGAGTACATGTGAAGGGTCCGGTATGTACTTCCTTAAGATGGATACATGAAAGAAAACATGTACTTTGGCCACAGTAGGTGGAAGTGCTAGTCGATAGGCCACATCCCCAACACGATCAAGAACCTCCAAGGGGCCGATGTACCTTGGACTTAACTTCCATTTCTTTCCAAACCTCATGACCTTTTTCCACAGAGATATGCGTAGAAACACCATGTCTCCAACTTTAAACTCAAGGTCTCATCGACGATTATCTTCATAACTCTTCTGTCGACTCTGGGCTACCTTGATATGCTGCTGAATGGTTTTCACCTTCTCCACCATTTCTTCCACCATTTCTGGTCCAAGCAGCTTACGTTCACCGACCTCATCCCAACATGTCGGTGTTCTGCACCTTTTCCCATATAGGGCTTCATATGGTGCCATATGGATGCTCGAGTGGAAACTGTTATTATAAGAGAACTCAACCAGAAGATAATGTTGATCCCATCCTCCTTTAAGGTCCATTGAGCACGCTCTCAAAATATCCTCAAGTGTTTGGATAGTCTGCTCATATTGGCCATCAGTTTGAGGATGATAGGCCATAAAGAAGTTCAGTTCAGTATTTAGAGCATGTTGAAGACTCTTCCAAAACATAGAGGTGAATCTTGGATATCGGTCAGACACAATAGATAGTGGTACTCCTTGCAACCTTACCACTTCCCTGATATATATCCGTGCGGGTTGATATAATGAAAAATCCTCCCGAATAGCAATGAAGTGTGAAGTCTTTGTAAGACGATCCACAAAAACCCAGATTGCATTATTGCCTTTGGATGTCCTCGGAAGTCCGGTGACAAAGTCCATGGTGATGTTCTCCCATTTCCATTCTGGTATGGGCAATGGTTGCATCATACACTTAGACTTCTGCCTCTCTGCCTTCACTTTCTGACACACCAGACACTTTGATGTATATTTGGCGATCTCCTTCTTCATATTATCCCACCAAAAGTTTTCTCAGAGATCTAGATACATCTTTGTTCTCCCTAGGTGAATAGAGAAATTTTAACTATGTGCATCATCTAAAAGTTCCTTCTTCAGCTCCAGACTTGATGGAACACATAGTCTTTTCACAAACCACACAATTCATTCTTCACTAACATTAAACTCCAAGGATTTCCCCTTTTTTATAGCTTCCACTTTTTCTTGAATTCCCACATCATCCTTTTGAGCATCCTTTAACCTTTCTAAATGAGATGGTTGAGCAATAATTTGTGAAAGGATTGATGATTTTCCCTTCTTTATGATTCCCACATCCATCTTCATCAAGTCTAAGAAGATTGGATCCTTCTCAATTCTCATCATTGATAGAATCGCTGGATCCTTTCTACTTAGGGCATCTGCCACCTTGTTCGCTTTCCCCGGGTGGTAATGTATTGAACAGTAATAATCCATGATGAGCTCTATCCATCTTCTCTGGCGCATATTATGCTCTTTCTGTGTGAATATATATTTAAGACTCTTGTGGTCAGTATATATCTCACATTTCTCTCCATAGAGATAATGCCGCCAGATTTTCCAAGCAAAGATCACCGCCGCCAACTCCAGATCATGCGTTGGATAGTTTCGCTCATGGATTTTCAACTGCCTTGAGGCATAGGATATCACTTTATCATTCTGCATCAGCACAAAGCCTAATCCCTTCTTTGAGGTATCACTGAATACCACAAAATGTTCCCCACTTGTGGGTAAAGTGGGCACAGGCACAGTGATAAGCCTCCTTTTCAACTCCTTGAAGCTTTCTTCGTATTCATCACTCCAAGCAAACTTTACTCCCTTTCGAGTTAGCTTGGTAAGAGGGTTGGAAAATCGTGAGAAATTCCTCACAAATCGTCGATAATATCCAGCTAACCCCAAGAAGCTACGGATATCCGTTACTGATTTTGGCCTCAGCCATCTCTCAATTGCATCTGTTTTGGAGGGTTCCATAGATATCCCATTGCTTGTGATGATATGGCCCAATAATGAGACCTCCTTCTACCAGAACTCACACTTGATGTACTTTTCATAGAGCTTCTCCTTGCGCAAAGTCTCTAGTACAGTTTTTAAATGCTCCTCATGATCCTCCTTGGTTTTGGAGTATATTAGTATATTATCTATAATGACTACCACAAATTTTTCAAGGTAGTCTCTAAAGACTCTATTCATCAATTCCATGAATATTTCTGGAGCATTGGTGAGTCCGAAATGCATTACTATGAATTCATAGTGCCCGTACCTTGTACGAAAAGCAGTCTTGGGGACATCTTCCTTCTTCACCCTTACTTGATAATATCCCGACCGCAAGTCCACCTTGGAGAAGTATTGTTCTCCACGTAGCTGATCAAACAAGTCATCGATTCTTGGGGGAGGATAATTGTTCTTTATCATGATTTTGTTAAGGTCACGATAATCGATTAAAAGCCGCATTGACCCATCCTTCTTTTTGACGAAGAGGAATGGTGCACCCCATGTTGAAGCATTTGGGCGTATAAACCTTTTATCCAGATTCTCCTGTAGTTGTCTCTTCAGATCTTCAAGCTCAATAATAGCCATTCTATATGGAGTCTTGGATATTGGTAGAGCCCCAGGTATATGTTCAATTGAGAACTCAAAATTTCTTCTTATAGGAAGACCAGGCAGTTCCTCGAGAAACACTTCAGCGAATTACTTCACAATAGGAATTTATTCAAGGATGGTTTCTTCCATGGTCTCAATCATCTGAGCCAAATATGCATGCTCATAAGGCAGTAATATCCATGCTTGAGATGATGGAGCTAAAGGAGATTCATCTTCCTCCTGACACTTGTAAAGAATCAGGGATCGATTCTCCATATGGAGTGTGATTTCCCTCTCCCGACAGTTTATGTTGGCTCTATATAAGGAAATCCAATCCATGCCAATAATTGCATCAAATTCCACTAGAGGGAGTATGACGAGGTTAGCTGGGAAATTCAATCCACAGATTATAACAGGGGAGGACTTATATTCTTGGGATGCAATGATTTCCCCATTTTCCGTAGTCACCGACATCTTTACTTCCATGATTTGTGGTGGTGCTGGGATTGTTATACTAAACATTCGAGATATAAAAGAATGCGTAGAACCTAAATCAAAAAGTACGTTTGCTATTCTTGAATTAACAACTAGTGTACCTATCACCACTTCATTGTTGGGGTTCACTTCGGTAGAAGTGATGGAAAAAGCTCTTCCTTGCTATCTTGGAGGTTGTTGGTTGCCTCCGATAACCCTTGGATTAGGACAATGATTTGAAAAATGACCCGGTTCTTTGCATTTTTAGCATTGAACAACGCGTTGAGGTTCGAACGAAGCATTCCTCTCCTCTGTCGCAGCCGTTGGTCCTTCTTGACAAAATTTAATAGCTAGGTTCCCTTCTCTTCCACACCTGAAGCATTTTCTCATCCCATTAAAGCAATTTCCAGGGTGCTTCTTCCCACACTTTTGGAAAGTGGGGTGCTGGATCTTCTTAGCACCGTTGGATTTATCCATCGGACCAATAGCATTGAATTCCAACTTACGCTTCTTGTCCCCATGATACCCCTATGATTCCCCGATCTCCATTTCGACCTTGAGGGAACATCGGACAATTTCCTCATAGCTGTCGATGTCACGGATCGTTAATGCTTTCCGCAAGCTGGGCTTCATCCCACCAAAGAAGCCGTCGACCTTGCATTCAGGGGTAACGACAAAGCCGGAAGCGTATCGTGCAAGCCTTGTGAAGTTTTCCTTGTACACTCTAACAAATTCTTCATCTTTTTTCTTGGGGGAAAGGAAGTCCCTTTCCATCTTAAGCCGGAGGGTGCGCGGAAAATATTTATCAAAAAACATCTTCTGGAAATCCTTCCATTCCAACACCTCGATCTCCTCCTCAGGCTTCGTATTTTTGATCAATGTCTACCATTGATCAGATTCACCCTCCATATGATAAGACTCTAGGAGAACCTTCTCTTGTTCAGAACATTGGAGGATGGAGAATATCTTTTCAATGGAGTTGATCCACTATTCAGCGATCGTGGGATCAGATGATCCACTAAAAGTAGGAGGCCTTTGTCTCATGAAGCTCTCGATAGCGACTTGTTCTTTCTTAGGGGGGGGGGGGGGGTTGAACGTTCCTATTGACCCGTGTTTCTATTCAAAACTTGAGTTAGCTAAGAGAGAAGCGTGACAATGTTCGCGATTCCCGCTCCCATTGGATTGGGAATCTCATTAATACAGTCATCACACTGATCTTCACAACGGTTGTTAGCCCGAGTCCTCCTATTATCGGCCATTGGCTGGAATAAAAGGAAAGTTAGGGGTAACACATAAAGGGTAATCCAAAGACAAAAGTTGATGACTTATAAATAAACTTTCATTCCTTAACTCATGAGTCTATAGGCTTCAATCTTGGATTTTCATGATCTACTTTCTAACATATATTCGTAGGGGAATTTTTTTTAATTCCCTTAATAAGGGTTCATACTAAGATTGCAAATTTATCAAAACATATCCCGTGGGAGTGTCGTAACCAAGAGTGCAGCAAGGCCCGTTTTCGTGCACCAGTTCCCATTTGAGTCTAGCTCAAAGTGGTGTTTTCGGGTTTTACTCCTAGGATACATCTGTGCCAGAGCCGCCTCTACCTGCTCGTATCCAGACATGGATGTATTTGTTTGATAAACCACTTACATAGTATTTACCAAAACATAGAAATGTTTTTATTATACTTATTATTGTATCTAAGTCTTTACTAGGGTTTCCTAATCCCAAAAATAACTAAACCTATCCTCTGATACCAACTATGACAACCCTGATTTTTATTACAACTTAAAAATGATTCATTACATAAAACTTCACTTGATATAACAAATAATATCGAGAGTTTTAGTGTCTTTGGGGCTTAGTATCATTACCTAAAAACTTAAAACATGAAATAGAACATCTTTATTCAAAACTTCCTTCACATGACCACTACATTCCCTCGTACTTAGCATTGCATGGGATAACCTGAGGACATGAATAAGAAAAGGGTGAGCTATAAAGCCCAGTAAGGGAGTACACATGGAATAAAATGAGGAGTACAATACATGTTAGAAAATAGGCATATCAATAGAGCATAAAAGAAACATGAACATAAAGGCATGATAAAGCATGATAATCATAACATGGAAATGTGGCAACAACACTTAACATGGAATTAGCATGAGCCAAGGCTCATTGCACATAAAGCATGACTAAACCCTCATTGCACATGAAGAACGAGTAAACCCTCGTTGCACTTGAATTAGCATGAGTCAACACTTATTGCACATGGAGTATCATGATACTATACTTTACCCAATGCATTGGAGCACTATAAGGGCCACCCTTCTTAAACATTTCATTTCATGCATAAGTGTTCCACATGGATCATAAAACATGGATTCATAAAACATAATCATTTATTACACGATAAGGGAAAGTGGAATTCATACATGAAACTTTAAAATCAATAAGTAAATGTGAATAAAGGTGAATACCCTTGATGGAGAAATGGGCATGGTATTCACTACACAATGACATTGGCTTAGAAAATCGGTGCGATTTCGACAGCATAATGGCGTGACATAAGAATTCATAAAAAAGGTTGATGAGAGAGAAAGGGGATCCTCATCATATTTACATGTAATGGACGGTAAGGAGGTTATATAGATACATGTCCCAACAATTGTAATGGAATTTAGTTTCATGATACAAAATTATTGCTTGAATGTAAAAGAAGAGAGAGAAGTTCCTTTCGGAATTTTGGCATAGTAACGGGTGTACATGGGAGGCATTTAATGAGAGAGAAATGTTGAGTCAATAAGGTTTTCCTTATGAATTTTCCATTCCTTATTTTTTTGAAAATCACAAACACCTTATCTTTAAGGAAAATTTCTTTTATAAGGAAAGTATTTTTTAAGGAAAATTGCTTTTATAAGGAAAATCGCTTTTATAAGGAAAATAACTTTTACGAGTAAAATTATTCTTATCATATTTTCATTACCTATATCCACATTTTTCTTAAGTATAAGAATTGGATTCATTTCTATATTCTCGGAATCGTTTGAAACTTTGATATGAAGCATTCTGTTTTAGGCTTCGAATTCTAGATGAGAACTGTAATGAAGTTCCACTCCGAATTCTGGATACGAACTCTAATAATGTTCCACTCCGAATTCTGGATACGAACTCTCATGAATATCGACACCAAAATCTAATGACAAATCCTTATTACGAATTCTCATTACGAATTCTGATGACAAATTGGCATTCCGAATTCTCATTCCGAATTCACCTATTAAACAGAATCTGATCATCTTTGCTTTATACACTCCGAATTTATTTAGACTCTGAATGTTATTTTTGGTTAGACTCCGAACTTTCTTTTGGATTACTCTTTTATAATTTTTCTAATCTTTAATATTTTTGTTTACACTCCGAACCTTTACTCTAAACCATCACTCTGAACTTTTGAGTTAGACTTAAAACGATGTCGTACTTTCTGTTACACTTGTTTTGTTATAAAACGATGTCATCTATTCCGTTATAAACCTACTGTTGGTTAAGTGACACGTATACAGGTCCCTCCGATTTTTAAGGAAGATATGGACATTGGAAAGGAGGTCGACTGAGCCTATTAATAGGATCTCATTTGAAAGAGCTCAAAATACAATGAAGTTGATCGATCTAGAGACCACACACTACTAAGGTGATTTCTAGAGAGAGAAATAATTTCATGCTTTGTGCATACTGAACCGCTCGTTCAGTTTTTGCTTCATGCGACTCCGAATGTTAGTGATTACATTCAAGGACTTCTGAGGATAGGAAGACAGAGGTGCCGACTTCTTTAATGTTCGAGGGCTTCCTTGCTGAGGAAGACAGAGGTTCCAACTACCTTGATGTTGAGGCCTTGTGGGGATAGCAAGACAGAGATTCCGATCTTCGTATCGAGGGCTTATCCTAGTGTGGGTAAGATAGAATTGCTTAAAAGTATAAATCAAGAGACCTTTATCCAAGGTTGTTGGATACCCTTCTCTTTGGGTTAAAAGAGTTATTTTTTGTTATTGATAGTTTTACTACCTGTTTTTTTCTGCTGCATATTGTATTGTAAGGAAATTATAACTTTCTTATACTTCCCTACTTGTACTCTGTTTCATTTAGATTATATACGCTTTAAGGTAAAATCTTATATTTTAATCTTTAGTTAAGTTTCAATTTCCAGATCCATATTTCCGGAACCTACTTTCGGAATCTCTTTCTAGTTTTAAGCAAGTACATAGAACTTGAAGTTTATAACTTCATTCCTTATTCTGATTTTTCAATTGGTGTTAGAGGTGTTTCGAATTTTCTTAGTTTAACATTGTTAAACTTAGAACTTCCCTTTTCTAAGGAAAACATAGTTATTCGTAATCAAATTTAAAGGTTCCAAAGGAAAATTTTAAAGTGTAAAATTCACCCCCCCCTCTTGTATATTGAGAATCTACATCATTATTTCGATCCTAAAATTGGTATCAAAGGAGGTCTCTGAAATACTTATACTCACGTTTAAGTTTTTCTTTTTCTTTTTCCTTTATTCTTCATACTTTCTTAGAAAGTTCTTTGTCATTCCGAACTTGTCATTCCAAACTTTTTCATTCCAAAATTTGTCATTACGAATTGTCATTCCGAACATTGTGATTACGAACTTTTTCTACTAACAAGTTTGTGTATCCAAGGTTATTTTATGTATGGCAGGAATCAATGTTGGCTCCATTGATAATATAAATCCTACAAGACCACCAATCTTTGATGGTAATGACTATGAGTACTGGAGAGATCAAATGAAGACATTTGTTATTAATACTGGAGTGGACAACTTTGTTATGCTTACTGAAGATTATAAAATTCCTGATAAGGAAGTTAGAACTTTCACTAACCAGGAAAAGCAAGAGTATCAACTCAATTATAAGGTACGCAATACCTTAATCTGTTCAATGACGAGAAATATATATAGCCAAATTTCTTCTTGTGAAGCACCTAATTGTATCTGGAAGAAGTTAGAGGTTACACAATTTGGAACTTCTAAAGTGATTGAGACTAGGAGAGCTATTATTAGAGATGAATACCATGGCTTTAATTTTCCTTATGGTGAACCAATTTGTAATGTTCAACAGAGATTCATGACTATAGTCAATAGTTTACAGTCTATGGGAGAGAAAGGGTTAGATGATGAAGCACTTGTGGATAAGATAATTGATATTATGCCCAATGAGTGGGAATCAACGAGAGCAGCTATAGATGAGAATAGGAAGGTCACTCAAATTTCCCTTGATGAGCTATTTGAAACTCTTCTCCAACATGAAACTAGAATGAAGAGAGATGCTGACAACATCAGGAAGAAAAATGGAAATGGTACGGTTGCTTTTACAACAACATCAAATCAAATGAAAGCTAAGACTCCAGAGAGGGTAACCAGATCCAAGTCTAAGAAAGTTATTTTCCAATCCAAATCTAGTGAGAGTGAAGTCTCTGAAAATGAGTTAGCAAATCTTGCTCGAAGGATGAACAAGATAGCTGGCCAAAGAAATTTCCAATCTAAGTATAAGAAAAAGGAAATGAAAGATATGAAAGATGGATAAGTCACATGTTATGAATGCAAGAGAGCCGGACATATTAGACCACATTGCCCTTTGCTCAAAAAGAATGAAAGGAATGAAAGGAATTCAGACAGGAACAGAAAGAAGTATTATAAAGGCAAAGCTAAGAAAGTCTTGAATGCTAATGACACATGGAGTGCCAGTGGTGGTGACTCTTCAGATGAATCATCTGATTATCAATCTTCAGGAAAGAAGAATCTTTGTCTTGTACCCAGACTACCTATTGAAAATCATTGTTTTATGGATAAGGTAAGAAATTCTGAATCATTGACCAACGTATATTTAAATTATAATGATAGTGAGTATTATAACTCCTCAGATGAATAATCCTCTTCTGATGAAGAAAATACTTTACCTACTTATGAAGAAGTTTCTAGGATTGCTGAACTTCTTGAAATTGAGAAATCCGAACTCAATAAGAAACTTGATAAGGCAAACTCTTGGAATAATATTTTTACGAAAGAAATATCAGATATTTTTAAAGATCTTGATAGAAAAAATGATGATTTTGAAAGTATTTCAAAAAATCTTGAGGAAGTATGTTCTGAGAAGAACAAACTTTCTAAAGAGTTAGAGAAAGTAATTTCTAAGAAAAATGTTTTCGAGCCTATCTCTAGTTCTAAAACTATTGATTTTGAGGATAAAAACTTGGTTATAAAACTCAAGTCCGAAATTTTTTCCTTAAAGAAGTGTTTATCAAGCTTTACCCATGGTAAGGAAAATTTTGATAAAATGTATTCCCAAATACAACCTTTAATAAATAAATCCGGATTTGGTTATAGCAATGAAAAACCAATTTTTAGTAACAATTATTTTGTTCCTCAAAGTGCCCCATTTTGTACCATGTGTCAATGTGGTGATCACTGGGAAAATAATTGTTCCTTAGACAAAACCCAATATCTAGGATTTCACAAAGCTTTTTCCTCTAAGAAGATGTGGGTACCCAAAATTTTGTTATCTAGAAATCTCGGATCCAAACATGTTTGGATTCTGAAAGCCTAATTCTATTCTTGATTTCAGGAAAATAAAGAGAGTACCAGCAACAACACATGGTACATGGATAGTGGATGTTCCCAGCACATGACTGGTAACAAAATATATTTTGAAAAGATTATCAAATTGAAAGGAGGAAAGGTAACTTTAGGAGATAATGCTAAGGGAGAAATTGTTGGTATTGGTAATATTGTTCTTCTTGGTAAAACATTGATTTCAAATGTACTTTTTGTTAAGGGTCTTAAGCACAACCTCATTAGCATAAGTCAGTTATGTGATGAAGGATACCTTGTGAATTTTAGGATTGATAAGAGCTTATTTCACAATTCCAAGGAAGAATTTATTCTCTCAGCCAATAGGCTAGAGAATTTTTACACCTTAAATTTAGAATACCTCAGGTGCCAAGATTTACCTTTCCTAAGTGCAATGGAAGATCATTCCTGGTTATGGCACAAAAGACTAGGTCACTGTAACCTTCAGAACTTATGAAAACTCTCTAAGAAGAAACTAGTTAAGGATATACCAGAGCTTAGATTTGATTCTTTTAATGTTTTTGATCCTTGTCAATATGGAAAGCAACATAAATCTAGTTTTAAATCAATCGGTGAAGTCTCAACAACTGATGCATTACAGTTAGTTCACGTGGATCTTTTTGGTCCAACACAAACTGAAAGTATTGGAGGCAAATACTATGTGTTTGTTCTAGTTGATGATTACACTAGATTTACTTGGGTTTATTTTCTAGTAAATAAGTCTGAAGCTTTTTATTATTTCAAAAGTTTTAGAGCTCAAGTTAAAAATGAGAAAAAACTTCCATTGAAAACTATCATAGTGATCATGAAGGAGAATTTCAAAATTCTAATTTTGAAACTTTTTGTTGTAGAAAAGGTATTACTCACAATTTTTCAGCACCTAGAACTCCTTAGCAGAATGGTGTAGTTGAGAGAAGAAATAGAATTCTTCAAGAGATAACTAGAACCATGTTGAGTGAATATTCTATAGCTAGACATTTCTGGGATGAAGCTGTAAGTACTGCTTGCTATACTATAAATCTAGTTTTGATTAGACCTTTTCTTAATAAAACTCCTTATGAGTTATGGAATGGTAGAAAACCAAGACTATCCTACTTCAAGGTTTTTGGTTGCAAAGTATTCATTTTGAATACTAAAGATAACCTACATAAATTCACACCAAAATATGATGAAGGAATTTTCTTAGGGTATTCCACAACTTCTAAGGCTTATAAAGGTTTTAATAAAAATACTTGTACTGTTGAAGAAATAGTGCATGTAAAATTTGATGAGTCTGGTCCTTTTGTTTTTAAACTATCCCAACCTACATCCTCAGATGTGTTTTCAAAAACTGATTGTCAACCTTTGATAGAAGATCCTTCTGATAAGGAAAATGTTCAAGAATACACTTTTGAAACATTTACCCCAGAAGATTTTCTACCCAATTTTGATGAACAGGCTTTTCAAAACCCAAATCAGGTGTTTCTTAAAAATAATCCTAGTGATAGTATCACTGGTGATGTAAATCAACCTGTAAGAACTAGAAGTTCCTTAAGAAATGAAATAGAACATCTAGCATTTCATTCCCAATTAGACCAAAAAAGCACTGATGAAGCTTTAGGTGATGATGATTGGATCAAAGCTATGCAAGATGAACTAAATGAATTTGAAAGGGAAAAAGTCTGGATATTGGTTGAAATACCTAAGGAAACATCTGTTATTGGAGTGAAGTGGGTCTTCATGAATAAATGTGATGAAAATGGAGTCATAGTAAGAAGTAAAGCTAGACTTGTTGCTAAAGGCTATAATCAGCAAGAGGGAATATACTATGAAGAAACCTATGCTCCAATAGCTCAACTTGAATCTATCCGTATTCTACTTTACTTTGCAGCATTCTTTAATTTTAAACTTTTTCAAATGGATGTGAAATGTTCTTTTCTTAACGGTTATGTTCAAGAGGAAGTTTTTGTTAAACAACCTCCTGGCTTTGAAGATAAAAAACATCTTGATCATGTTTTTAGACTTACAAAAGCTCTATATGGTCTTAAACAAGCCCCATGAGCATGGTATGATAGACTCACTGGTATTTTGCTTCAAAATAACTATGTTAAGGGAAATGCAGATCCAACCCTTTTTATAAAGAAAGATAAGAAAAATGTTTTGATTGTTCAAATTTATGTTGATGACATCATATTTGGTTCAACTCAGCAATCCTGAACCGACTCTTTTGCAAGTCTAATGAAATCTGAGTTTGAAATGAGTATGATGGGTGAGTTAACTTTTTTTCTTGGCTTTCAAATTTCTCAAAAACCAGAAGGAATCTACATATCTCAACATAAGTATATTAAAGATCTTCTCAAAAAGTATGGTTATGACAACAATAAAAGTATAAGTACTCCTATTGGTAACTCAAACTCTTTAGATCTTGATGAAGCTGGGAAACCAGTAGATCAAACATCTTTTAGAGGTATGATAGGAAGTTTACTTTACTTAACAGCTAGTCGACCAGACATAATTTTCTCTGTATGCTTATGTACAAGATATCAATCCAATCCTAAGGAATCCCACTTAAAGGCAGTAAAAATAATTTTTCTCTACCTTAAGGGAACCATGGATCTAGGATTATTTTATACTTCTGGAAATGATTTTGTTCTAAAAATATTTTCTGATGCTTACTTTGGTGGATGTAGAATGGATAGAAAAATTACATCCGGAACATGTCATTTCTTAGGAGATTCACTTGTTTCTTGGTCTTTCAAAAAGCAACATTCTGTAGCACTTTCCACTGATGAAGCCGAATATGTTGCAGCTGGAAGTTGTTGTGCTCAAGTGTTGTGGATGAAACACACACTCACAAACTATGGTTTGAGTTTTACTAAAACTCAAATTTTGTGTGATAACACAAGTTCCACTGCCCTAAGTAAGAACCCTACACATCACTCACGTGAAAAACACATAGATATTAGGCATCACTTTCTAAGGGATCACACACTAAAAGGAGATATTATTCTTCAGTTTATCGGAATGCAAGATCAACTTGCTGATATTTTCACAAAATCTTTGCCTTATAAAAGATTTGAATACATTAAATAGAAGTTAGGAATGATAACCGTAAGGTAATCTTTTTTAATTAACTTTTTGTTGAAAGAGTCTCCTTACAGTAATAGACTCCTTTTCATAGGGGGAGTATATTTGATTGTTAGAGTAACTAAATTTTTTCAAAGTTAGTTTTTCAAACTTTTGAGAATTAAATTTCCAGAATGGGAATTTCCAGAACTGAAATTTTCCCGAATGGATATTTTCGTATAGAAAACTTCTGGAATGGAATTTTTTGTCTTGAAAACTACTGGAATGGAAATTTCGTACTGGTGTTTCCATAACGATATTTTCGTACAGAGAATTTCATAATGAGATTTTTGTATTCAAACTTTTGTAATGAAATTTTCATGTTGAAAATCTTGTAATGAATTTTCATTTTCTTTATTGAGTTTTTCGTAGAGAATTTTGCGAACAATGTCTTTTCGTAGTAAAGATTGTTCGTAGTCAATTTTTTTTCTTCAAGACGAATATTACCCATTACGAATAATCCTCTTCAGCCAATCTGAAAGGTATTATTTCCTTACTCAAGTTTTCGTAATCATACTTTACTAGATGCTGTTTTATTATATCCTGTTTTCGGATTATAGTTTTCTTAAATATTTGTTTTAATAAAAACCTAAAAAGATCGGATTCAAGTTTTCTTGAACATTGGTTTTCAACCTTCAGATCTGATCTCATTTTTTTTAAAACCGTTCGATCAACCGAGGAAGATGAACCGTTATATCATTTCCTATTTAAAGGGGACCACAAATGGTCGTCCCACATCGGGTTTTCAAGCTCCAGCGTCCCGAAGCTCTGCCTCTCTGATTTAAGGCTGTTCCGATCTTCATCAATCTCTGTTCCGAACTTCTCAGAAGTCTTCAGATCCGAATGTCTGTGGAAGTAGCTTCTCAAGACATGTAAACCTCTAAGCCCATTTCTCAATAGTTAGTATATAGAGAAAGGTTGGTTCATCCTAATTTTCTCAACAAGTATGATTCTATTATATCCAAGAACATAAAGCTTAACAAATGGGAATATGTTGTTGTGTCTAAGCCCGAGAATCATGATGAAGTATATTTGGAGTTTCTTTTAGAGTTCTATGAGACAGTTTCCTTCTTTAAGGAAGATGGTATGGAGAAATTGTCGTTTAAGTCTTATGGGAAGACTTATAAGCTTTCTTATGCCAAGGAAGCCAGCTTGGTAGGGCTGAACAATGAAGGTGAAGCCGAGTTCATCACTCATGTTTTTCCGGATTCAAAAGGAAGTTTCGACAAGGAAAAGTATTTGGAGACTCTCGGACTATCAGATGAGAAGGCTTCGAAGATTCCTAGTCTATCTACAAATTTTCGGATTCAAGAATTATGGGTACAAGGATTAATTGTACCAAGAAAGGGTGATAAAGACAGTTTGAAGAAGAGTGAGATATTTATCTCAGATTTTTTTGATAAATCTAAGGAAGTTTAATCTAATGAAACACATTCTTATTACCATTGAGAATATTAAGAAAGGGAATCTGAGAGCTCAGATCATAATGTATCCAGCAATCTTCTCGAAGTTAATAGTTCGGTGCCTTGAGTCTTTCAAGGAGGCTTGCATGTCTAAGACAAGAGTTTGAAAAATTATGTTGGTGAGTGATGGTACCCTCAAAAGGATGAATGTTTCCTTCGACAAGAAGACTGGTGAGTTATTTGATTTACCAGTTCAAGAAAAAGCGGTTCTGAAAGATGGTGAACATGAATCTTCTAAGCCAGTGAAGAAGAGAAAGTTGAAAGAAGTTGAAGTTGAAACAGGGAATCCCAAATCTAAGGAAGTTCATTCCGCACCTCCAAAACCAAAGAAGAAGAAATCTTACCCTGATGAGGTAGTTTCTAAGTGGAGGGAAATCAAAGAGAAAAGAGTGCAAGGGGAGCCTCAGTTTGGCTTAGATCCGGTGGAGGCTAAGGCCTTGAAGGAAAAAACAGCAGATGAATTAGAAAAACAAGTGAAACAAAAGAAGATTAAGAAGAAGATGTCTGAAGCTGAGCTATCTCAGACTTTGTTGAAGTTTAATGAGATGGTCTCCGCAAACATTCCCGTTTCGAGATCTTTTTCTTTGGAATCTCTACTTGAGACTCCAGGAAGAAACTATGTCACTCCGAAAGAGACAGTTCCTAAGCATTTAGAGGAAGAAGCAGTTGCTGAAGGTAGTGGTGAGACTGGAGATCTATTGAAGTAAGTAGACGATTATAAGGGGTCACCTTCGGAACATTTGTTGCTCTGAAATTCAGAAGCTGAGTCCTCTAAGTTAGTTACTCCACGAAAGGATGAGGAGAAATGAGAACAAGAAGTATCTTATCATGTAGAGGAAGAACAACTTCTACATGATATTTCTCAAATGCAGAATGTAGAGGATGGTGCTCAAAAAGTTATTGATGATGAAGAAAATATTGTTCAAGTGTCTGGTAGTGATCAGAAAACTCTGGAACAACAATCCTTTCCAAAAAAGGACAAGGGAAAGCAACTTGTTGTTGATACCCTGAGCTCAGTGGCTGTAAAGATAAGGGAAGTTGTTGATTCTTCTAAAAAGAAGGATGATCAATTTGAAGAATAAAATTCTCCAAACAATGTCTTGGATTCGGAATCATCTTCGTTGGGGCATGACATTGTTGTTCAGTCTTTAAAAAAGTTGGTGGGTTCTATTCTGACCTTCTAAAGTATTGATTCAAGATGCCAGATGCTCCAACATACTTTGAATCAGAAAACAGACTCTGTATCCATGGTTATGGAAAAATGTGTTGAGATAGAGGATCAGTTCAAAACTTTTTTTGTCGGCTATGAATCCCACAAAAGGTCTTATAAGAAAATGACTATTTGGTCGAGGAAAACTATAAAAGAGATGAAGCTCCTGGATGATTTTCAAGATAATGTTAAAGATGCATTTGAGACAGAAGACATGAAGCTAAATGCTATTACTTCTTCCTTTGAAGAAAAGTTGACAACTGAGAAGAATTCCCGGATTCAAGAAGACAGAGATCTGAATGGGAAACTGAATCCTGTTGCTCAAAACTGGAGGAATGAAAGGGATCATTGGATTGAGATTGAAGAGAAGATATTAAAGCAAGAACAAGTTTTGAAAGCTCAAGAAGAAAAGATTGAATCTCAAAGTGCAAGAATAGTTGTGTTAGAGAAGCAAGCCGAGGAAGACCATAAAGACTTGAAGAAGATAATGACTATTCTCAAGGGTCTCATGGCGAAGGAAAAAGATCCAAAATAGAAAAATATGATCTTTTTTTGTATCTTAGCCTCTTTGTTTTTAATCTTTCAAACTTAATGAAAATATTGCTTGCCTGTATCTTTTGATGTTGTAACTGATTTTTCAGGTAATTTGTTATATTTTCCATTCCCTCAAATTATTATTGAAAATCACAAAGGGGGAGAAGGAAAAAGAACCCTAACAAAGGGGGAAAATTAAAAAGAACCTTAACAGAGGGGGAGAAAGAAAAAGAACTATAATAGAGTTTATCTAAGGGGGAGTTTTTCATTAAAGAAGGCATTCTTATTCATAATACCATTCTGGAAATCTAGAATACGACCTTAGAGTTTCAAAGCCTAAGGGGTAGTTAGTCGTATTCATCAACATCCATAAGCAAAGGGAGATAAGCTTTAATGTTTTTTTCCCTTAGTCTTTCTTTTTTCGTAAGGATGTTTGTGCTTTCCAAAAAGGGGGAGATTGTTGAGCCAATAAGGTTTTCCTTATGACTTTTCCATTCCTTCTTGTTTTGAAGATCACAAACACTTTATCTTTAAGGAAAATTTCTTTTATAAGGAAAATTTATTTTATAAGGAAAATTGCTTTTATAAGGAAAATTGCTTTTATAAGGAAAATTGCTTTTATAAGGAAAATTGCTTTTATAAGGAAAATTGATTTTATAAGGAAAATCGATTTTATAAGGAAAATCGCTTTTATAAGGAAAATTATTCTTATCATATTTTCATTATCTATATCCATATTTTTCTTAAGTATAAGAATCAGATTCATTTCTATATTCTCAGAATCGTTTAAAACTTTGATATGAAGCATTCTGTTTTAGGCTCTGAATTCTGGATGAGAACTGTAATGAAGTTCCACTCTGAATTCTGGATATGAAGTATAATAAAGTTCCACTCCGAATTCTGGATATGAACTCTCATGAAGATCGACATCAAAATCTAATGAAAAATCCTGATTACAAATTCTCATTACGAATTCTGATGACGAATTGTCATTCCGAATTGTCATTCCGAATTCACCTATTAAACAGAATCTGATCATCTTTCCTTTATACACTCCGAATTTATTTAGACTCCGAATATTATTTTTGGTTAGACTCTAAAATTTCTTTTTTTCATACTCTTTTATAATTTTTCTACTCTTTAATATTTTTGTTTACACTCCGAACATTCACTACGAACCTTCACTCAGAACTTTTGAGTTAGACTTAAAACGATGTCGTGCTTTCTGTTACACTTTTTTTGTTATAAAAAGATTTCGTCTATTATGTTATAAACTAACCATTGGTTAAGTGACATGTGTAGAGGTACCTACGATTTTTAAGGAAGATATGGTCATTGGAAAACAGGTCGACCGAGCCTATAAATAGGAGTTCATTTGAAAGAGCCCAAAATACAATGAAGTTGATCGATCTACAGACCACACGCGATTAAGGTGATTTCTAGAGAGAGAAAGATTTTCATGCTTTGTGCATACTGAACCGCTCGTTTTGTTTTTTCTTCGTGCGACTCCGAATGTTGGTGATTACATTCGAGGAATTCCGAGGATAGGAAGACAGAGGTACCGACTACCTTAAAGTTCGAGGGCTTCCTTGCTGAGGAAGACAGAGGTTCCAACTACCTTGAAGTTGAGGGCTTGCGGGGATAACAAGACAAAGATTCGAATCTTCGTATCGAGGGTTTATCCTGGTGTGGGTAAGACAGACTTGTTTGAAAGTATAAATCAAGATACCTTTATCCAAGGTTGTTGGATACCCTTCTCTTTGGGTTAAAAGAGTTATTGTTTGTTATTTGTAGTTTTAAAACCTGTTTGTTTCCGATACATATTGTATTGTAAGGAAAGTATAACTTTCTTATACTTCCCTACTTGTAACCTGTTTCATTTAGATTTTATATTCTTTATGGTAGAATCTCATATTGTAATCTTTAGTTAAGTTTCAATTTCCAGATCCATATTTCCGGAACCTACTTTCGGAATCTCTTTCTAGTTTTAAGCAAGTACATAGAACTTTAAGTTTACAACTTCATTCCTTATTCCGATTTTTTAATTGGTGTTAGAGGTGTTTTGAATTTTCTTAGTTTAACTTTGTTAAACTTAGAACTTTCCTTGTATAAGGAAAACATAGTTATTCTTAATCAACTTTAAAGGTTCTGAAGGAAAATTTTAAAGTATACAATTCACCCCCCCTCTTGTATATTGAGCATCTACATCATTATTTCGATCCTAAAAGAAAGGGGTCTCCCATCATTCAAAAAATAAGAGGGAAGTATGGGGGAGGTGAGAAACCATACCCCAACATTCATAATTGAAATTAAAAGGAAAAAACAACTTAAAGAAAATCGACAAAAATGAGAAAGGAAGAAAAACCCTTAATTGGAAGTGTGCTTCCAAAGGCTAGAGAGAGGCTTGTGAGAGGCTTATTGGGGGCTTGGGGAACCTTGGGATGATTCTAGAGATAGTAGGTCAGATGTTGGATGAACTCCAAGGGATTTTAGTGAGGAGGAAGTGGGAGCTTGGGTGGGTTTATATAGGAAAGTTGAGGGAATTCTTTATTATTTAGGTTTGGGTCCCCTTACATTAAATTAATTCAAACCACAAACCATCCCATGGTTTTTGCCCATGGTTTTTGGAAAAGGGAAGAGGAAAAAAATATTTTATAAGGCCCATGTCTGAACTTCTTAAAATTATAAGGTTACTTATGTGGAGGTGAGTCACACTCCCATGGAAATTAATTTAAAATGGAAAAGTGTTGAATATGTCTTGAGGGGTCCATTAATGCTTTGAAAAGTAAGTCAAACAAACCCAAAATCACATTATTTTAATGATTAAAAAATATATTGGCCGAACATAAGGATTATGGTATTTTATTACATCACCATTGGGTCATTATGATGTCATAAAACACATTATATATTTAAACGGTATTTAATTTTTACCCAAAAATTTGACTATCTCAGAAAATTATGAAAAAATAACCCTTGGATAATTTCAACGTCCAGATTCCAAGAATGACATTTATTTTATCTAAAAATATTTCTAAATATGTTAATTTTTACATTTAAAATAAAAACCAACATTTATCGAAAATTCACGGGTTTTGACAGAAACGACTTTCAAACCTTAATAAAAATTATAATTGCATTCATAAAATTATAAGATCTTTTATATTTAATAAAAATTAATTTAATAATATTATTATTATTTTATTAAAATATTATTTAATTCAAAAATCCCTTAATTTAATAAAATAGATTTCGTAATTAAGTAATAACTAAAAACACCATTTGTACTTTAAAAACTATTTACAATGTATCAAAAATGACTAGAAATTATATTCATTATTATATACAAAAATAATGTACATGAACATAGTACTACTTATTTGTTACATAACCCCTTAAAACAGCCACATAAGACCTAAGGGTAAGGTGCGAGATGGTGACAGACTCTTGGGGTGGCTCAGATAGCATCGCTCGAGTGGTAATCTCTATCAACTTCCACTTTTCCCATAGACGGTCCCGTTCGAACTTGACATGGTGAAGCTCAGCTTGGGATTGGTCAAGGGCGAAGCCCAAGGATGCCACCTCTTTTCCGAGCTCCGACAAATGGGCTTCGTATGGAGCAATTCTTCTGGATGAGTCTATCGCTTCTTTTGTTTGAGTAAATTGGATTTGTTAAGGTCCTATACTAATCATGTGGTCACTGTTTAACGACTATATTAACAACGGTCAAAATTCCTAACATAAAACCAATGAAGTTGACATCTTATAAAAACATTTTTCATAAAGAGAAATTTAACTAGATCAAGAGGGATTTTACATTAATGAAACTTTGGGTCATTACAACCTGACTAGGCCTATTGGGTCTGACCTGACTCGGCCGCTGGGCCTGGCGTGGACCGGCTAGGCTAGACCCAACCCACTTGTCTGACCCCAACCACTGGAGCATGCCGGTCTATCTTCCCTGAATGAAAAAACCCACTATGTCCCATCTGTGTCATGCGGCAAGATCTATCAGCCACTTTTCCGCTTGACCACAACATAAGCCATGGGTCCAGTTCACCCTACCGCAGTCGAAACCGCATCCTTCTCCTACTCAGGAAGATGTGTAGACACGACTATGACCGCTGCAGCACACCTCCTCCACTACACTGACAGGTGGTCCAGGTTTCTGACGGTGCCAGTTTTCTAGTGGCATCTTCCACATCCCATCAAACTCACTCAGGTGGTCTGATTTTCAATCTAAAATACGTTATGGAAACATGGTGCTACACTCATCATCTCCAAGGGATCAAATCCTTATTGCGATCCAATATATTAAAATGTCATTCGAGTGATGACATCTTTTGCACTGCCTCAATCTGTTCGCTGCTATCATCTTCACACCTTTGTCGTGCAATTTTCGTTCTAGATCCGAGACATCAGATCACTGCGCTATGAAACGATTGTGCAATGATCGATCGTTCATCAACCTACGATGAACCAGATGAATGGGGCAGATAAAACCACAATAAGCAACCCAAGGATTCAACATCAACTATTTTTTCATTCCATACTCAATATAATCCATTATAATGAAAATGAAAATGGTGAAAAAATTAGAAATCAATCAAATAATCATTAATCCCCAATAAAACCTATAAGGTGACACCCACCTTATAATAATACACCTGATTAGTGAATTGATCTTCTTGTTGATTGATTCACATTCATCGTAGGAATTCAAAGATGAGTAAATGATGTAATTTTAAAGACAACCCCTAAATCAAGTTGGATCACATAAAGATGCATATTGAAGTTGTGTCACCACGTCGATCCTTATTCCGCCAGTGTTTGTTGATTCATCGCCACTTGATCGAATCCCGACTTCTAATCCAATGTCAACGGTGAGAGAGGTTCCTCCTCCTGGCCTTTTACGAAACTACTGGGTTCTAAATAAATTCTTCAGCATTATGAATTGTAATTCTAGAACTTGTCCCCGACTAATAGAGGAAACATGTTAACGCATTTACATGTTTCAATGTTTTTGTTTCTCATTGAAACAACATCATCACAGTGCTTCATTTATGAAAGGAGGATAGGTTGCTTCACCACTAAATCCTAGAATCATCACACTACAAAACATTAAAAGGAAATAAAATAAACTTGTTTTAAGTTTATTTTTTTATTCTTTAAAATGTCCACAAATGAACTATTACCCTCAACCCGATTTGGTTGAGGTCAGGATTTGCCTAAGGAAATCACATCTTCAAGAGCTCAACGGTA
Organism: Viscum album; assembly: GCA_963277665.1. Lineage (NCBI taxonomy): Eukaryota > Viridiplantae > Streptophyta > Magnoliopsida > Santalales > Viscaceae > Viscum > Viscum album. The sequence continues at coordinate 1,105,852,928 of OY728128.1, read as the reverse complement.
ATCTCAGATTTTTTATCTGAGTTACCGTTTATGAGTTAGAAGGATTTGAAAAATAAAATAATTATATTTAATTATTATATTTACAGTTTTTACATTTTCATGTTTTCTCATTGGATATCCGCACAGACTAAAATTAAGTCACGTCTTGGGTAAACACACTAATCTAAATGAAATCGTTCCCTCATATTTTGGATCTGGGAACCCATATAGAAGTTATTCCACTTTGCTCAGAAAAACTGCTCAAATGCACTAATTAAAAACATAAAATGTTGTTGACAGATCATTCCGGGCACTCTAGGCCACATAATCACATTTCGTCTCAGTGCTTGGTCTCATAATTTTCCAATGAATTTTCAAAAAATAGAACTATGAAAATATGAGTCGTTACAATAGAATTACTAATATGTATAGATAAATTCAAGATTATTTTTGGTGGGATGGAATGAAAATTGATATTACTAATTTTACAATGAAATGTTTTATTTTTCAACAGGTTAATGTAAATAAAAAATTTCCAAAGGGGTTACATCCACCTTTTCCAATGCCAAAGTGAAAATAGAAAAATATATCCTTTGAATTCACGGTGGGACTACCAAATAATTACCAAGGTAAAAATGTGATTTGGGTTATTATTGATTGAATGACTAAATATGAACATTTTATTTCTATTCAAGATAATATGTATTTAGGTTAACTTTCTTGACTATACCTCAATGAGATCGTTAGGTTACATGGTGTTTTTCTCCCCATTGTATCTAACCATGATCTCATGTTCACTTCTAACTTTTGTAAATGTCTTCAAGAAGTCATTAGGAATTGAAATAAATTTCAGCACTACTTTTCATGCTCAATCTGATGGACAATGAGAGTGAACAATTCATACATCATAGGACATGCTTTGAAAATTTTAAATATATTTATAGAGAAGTTGCGATCTACATATTTTTTAAGTTATGTTTTCTCAAAATTAAATATTTTTTACAATATACTGGTGACACCTTTTGATGAATTATATGGAAACAAGGGTCAAAATCCATAATATTAAGATGAATTCGGGGGAAGTAAGTTGATGGGACTAGACGTAGTAGAAGATTTTTTTTAAAAAGTGAATATTTTCCAGCAACATATGAGGATATCTTCGAGCAGACAGAAAAGTTATATAGATAATTAGAGGAAATGAATTTCTTTTGGGGTAGGAGATCATGTTTTTCTTAATATGTATCCTTAGAAAAGTGTTATGAATTTTTTTAAGAATGTAAAGCTAAGTAAATTGTTTATTATACCTTTTGAAATCATGGAGTTTGTTGGACTAGTTTCCTACCGAGTTGCCTTGCCTTTGAGTTTATCTATGGTACACAATGTTTTTCATGTTTATATGTTATGAAAGTATGTCCCAAATTTTTCTCATTTTTTCGAACCATAAGTAGTTCATCAAAAAGAAAACATTTCTTATAAATATATACCTATTAATATTATTGATCATAAATGGAAATTGTTGTGGAATAAGGCCATTCACATGGTTAATGTTGTTGGGAGAAACAACATGGTTTAGGATGAATCATGGGAATGTGGAAATTATGTTAGGTAAATGTGTCCTCATGTGTTTAATAAGTGAATTAAAATTTTGAGTATGTAATTTCAAGAAGGTGGGGAAAATGTAACAACCCAGGTACTTAGAAAACATTTGTTCCATTCTGGAATTAAATAGTTAAATTAATTTTAAATTTATAATGAAATAATTTGTATTTATAAAAGTTATGGAATCTATAAGAATATAATAGTAACCTCACATTAAAGTTCATAAATAAAATTTATTTATCTTATAAGTAAAAATAGTATATATTTATATCATGAAATAAGTAAATAATTGTTTTGAAGATGATATATTGAGTGTTGGTCTTTTTGTGTCACAATTTTTTTCTTAAAACAATTATAAATAATATAATGATTTAAAAGCAAATTTATATTCATAAAATAGATTCATAAATTATTATTTTGTTTTCTTATGATTATAATATAATTTTATGAGACCTTAATTAATTTTCCAATGTTTCATAAAATAAGTTGTAATTTTTAATTTGGTATTTTCAAATAAACGATGATTTTAATTTAAAATTAATTTTCTCATAGTTAGAAATTTATTTTAAAAAAATGGAGTTAATTTTCTATTTCTACTAATTTTAAAATTTATTTGTTAAATTTATGGGATCTTTATAAAATAGTTGAATTTTTGGTGAATAGTAAAATACATTAATTTATAGTATTTAATAAATACTTGAATGATTGATTCATAGATGATGTATGGATGTTGTAATCCCATAATATCGAACTGTATTCCTCACTTTACTTTATTTAGTCTTTTTAATCAAATATATTAATTATATTGACACAAAATAATAAAATATTGAATAAAATAATCAAAATACACCCATCTTCTCCATTTTAAATAGTACCCCTCACCACCTCCTATCCTCGCACCTAAAATCCTTTTAGATTGTTGAATTTACTCCTAATTACCTTGGCACTCCTTTTACCTATAACCAAACCCAACTGTTATCACTAAAATTCCAAATCCATGTTCCCTAAAGAGGTTCTCAAGAAGAAGAATTCCAGAGGTAAAATCCTCTTTCATTTTCTTTTGTTTTCTTTTCAATTTATTTTTCTTTATTATTCTCAACTAAAATCCCTTATCCAAGTGAAATGATATCTCAAATATTATACATATACTCAATTTTTATTGTGTTAATGTAATATCAATCATCAATCCTCTTCTTTTCTCCACATATTCTAAAAAATGAAAACATCATTCATGTTGTGTCGATTTAACGTCATCAATGATGATGTGTTTTTATTTTCCAATACTAAATTCATGGAAGCTCATAAAACCATTATTATGGTTAAATAAGAATTTATTTTACATATTATAAGTTATATAATACTCTATAACCAATATATAAACATGATATTGAATAAAATGATATATATTCCTTATGGTTGTAAAACCCACCAAAATAAATTAAATAATCTTCCTTAATGTTTTATCTAATGAATCATCCTCAAATTAGAAAAAAATGATAAATTTTACCACTTAAAATCCTGAAAACGTATTAATACAATTTCATTCTACTTCTGACTTTTTTTTTGTATTTCGACTAAAAAATCCCTATTAAACCAACCATGGAAGCCATGAAATAAACACACCCAAAATAATACCAATAACATAATATTATTAATAAATGGAAGGAATGATATTATAAAAATATCATTTAATTTATTTTAAATATGAATATAGTTATTTAATAAATTAATAACACTTATTATACCATTATAGAAGAGGTTTGAACATATTTAAAAAAGGTCAAACCCAAGGTAAGCGACTTTCCTTTAAAAATTCTCTTTTAATTTATTTTTTTTTGGAAAAAAATCAAATGGAATGATTTTTTAAAAGATACAAAATGATAATATTTTCTTGATTTCATGATAGCTTATTTTTTTGTGGTCTTATATACATGATTTGATAATTATTTTCTAATAAATTTTCTTACTTTTTTTGTCTGAAATATTCCTTTCAATGAATCGATTTTTCTCATATAATGATTTTTAAGATCCAATTATTATTGTTTTATGATTATTTTCTAGTTAATTGATATTGTTTATGATGAAGGGTGGTACCTATATATCCCTCTAATGAATTGGTTATGTTTATGTTTGATGTTTACCCTAACACTTATTCCATGTATACCTATGATGGTTACACCATAATGTTGCCATGAGGGTTAAATCTTGAAGTAGCCATGAGGGACACTTGTTATCTGTGGTGGATAAAAAATAATATAGTCACAAGGGTTACATTACAAGGTAGTCATGAGGGTTATACGTCACATTGTAGTTTTTAGGGTCACAATCATATGTATGTAATTCCCCATGTTACCTAAATGGTTTATTTATGTTTTCTAAGTTTTATTGAAATATATTTTCTTCACAAGGTAGCTATATGATACTTATGGGTGAGAAGTATGTATTTTTAAAAATTATTTCAGATGATTATATATACTAATAAACTGATTAATTATTTCCTTCTTTTTAGGTCCCTTGCTGAGATTTTTGTGCTCATACCAAGTTTTAATATTTTTTTCTCATGGTTTATGGATCTGTTAGAGAAAAGAAGAATACAAGATGAATGTTGTGAATAATTTTTATGAATATATTTAATGTTTTATTGAGAAAATTTATATTATAGAATAAATGGATACCATTTTAGTAGTAACCACTTTGTATTCTTTTTTGTTGATATATATAAATTATGTCCTAATTCTCTAAAACTCGAAATAGAAAAGATATTTGGTAATGTAAGAATTTGAATTGTAAAATAATTTACTAGATTATGTAATGTTTAAAACATATACCTTTTAATTTCAAGTCAAATTCCATTAATGGAGAGTAGGAAGGGAAGTTTTACATTGAGAACATAGTGTTCCCAAACCATGTGAATGAGAATGTTATTTTTTCTAGTAAAAGAAGGCCCTGAATGAGTTAAAAGTACTCCAATATCCTTGTTTTATAATTTATATATAGTGATGATCTAATAAATTATCACCCATTATTATGTGATTTATGAAAAGATAAAACCATTAATATATCTTAAGGATCATGAATGCCTATTGTCTTTGGAAGGCTATGTTAATAACACATTAATATTAGGCTAAAAATTTTTTTTGTTTTATTTTACATTACTAGATCCTAAATCCTTTAAAGTTGTAGAAATTCATAGAATAACATGGGGGAATGCATATGAAAAAAAAGTGATCTAAAATACACATAATTAAATACACATTGTAATGCAACATAACATGTGATTAAAAAATATATCATGATTTCATTAAGAGAAGGGTTATGAATAATTTCATAAAATCTTAATATATGAACATGGTGTCATAAAGTTGTAATTGAAAAAGAACTATGAATGCATCATATTAAATGAAATAAACATGAGTCATGGCTGACTTCCTAAAAAATATCACATAGTGGAAAAGTCCCATAATGGATTAGGTTTACTCTCTAATTATATACAAGATATCTCATTAGACTATAACATTAACAAGCACATTGGGGTGCTATCTAGGAACACCCATAATTTTATCTTCATGATATATGTGTGACACATAAAAGAAAACAATGAAAATGAATAACATAGTAATTAAAAATTTAAAAAAATGGTTTTCATAATGTTTCTTCATATCATAATTGTAGTAAATGTCTAAAATATGGCCACTAAGAAATGATCATAAGGCTTGTATTACCCTATTAGGTAAGGAGGAATGAAATAGGTAACTATGTGAGATTCATATTTATTTTATTTCAGAGAAACCTGTAACATCAATGGAACATTTCATTAGTGCAAAGATTTAAAAAATTGATGAGGAAAATAACCTTTTCATTTTGAGTAACATGAAAGAATGATATCGTATATGGAAAAGTGTTTTGAAATATCCCATTTCACATTTGTCAAGGACAATATATTTTCTGTTTTTAATACAGTTATTTAAGATTTAAAATATTATAAAATATTATAGATTTATTTTATAAAACAACCATTGAAACATAAAAAAAAATCTTGAAAACATTGAGTTCTCATAATGGTATAAGAGTTCCATTCCTGACAAAATACATTTAAAAGAAAAATATAACATTCAAATTTTGGTAACCAAAGTACAAAATTACATTTTTTGGAAAATTATGTGATAATTAAATTTTTTATAAAAATAAAATTAAAGGTAAAAATGAAAATAAATATAAATAGTAAAAAAATTATTTTTTAGAAAACATTGATTTAGATGAAAATAATTTTGGGATCGAAGATAGAAATGAATTTATATTTTCTTAAAAAACTATCTATTATTTTATGCAAAAAATATAGGATAATGGTTCTATTACAATAAAAAATAATTAATAAAAATTGGATACTAAAATGGAATGGTTTTATTTTTAAATAGTTAAATAATTTCTTCCCATGAAAACACTTACACAAACAATATTGATTAAAATGAGATTGAAACATAAACCCTTAATGCTTCCAAAAATTTGCAATCATAGTTTAACATGAATGAAGAAGATAATTATAGATTTAAATATCATGTATTAGGAAGGATTCATGACTAATAATATACTTGTTCAATATATAAACTAATCAAATGAAATTTAGTTTATAAAAGAACATATGTCTCAAAGAAGCATGTTTGATATGAAACCCTTACAAAGTTCATATAATTAAAGTGGGAGTTAATAAATGATGTTTTTATGTGTAAAAAATTTAAATACACACAAAGAAAAAAGTAAATAAAACTGTAATGTATTATTGGGTCATTTCACACATAATATTATCATAATATAATCAATATGGTAGATATATAACCAAATGAATGAAAATTTAGTCAAGAAACCCCAAACATCATGCTTCACTTTAGTTGAGCATTCATTATACTCATATATATTGGTTTTAAATATCTTATTAACTTATAATATAAGAATATTAATATTTATAATATCATATATGATATTTCTATAACATCTTGTTACCCTTTCGTTAATAATAATTCCTTATCACTGTTGTTTCATGTTTTAATTACTTTCAATTCTTTTGCATGTTTTTTTTCATAAAAGCACTGAATCGTGAAAATATGATATAGTTACATCATCCATAGAATGATATTAATGTTATAAATATTTTTTTTTTCATTATATGATTATTTTAAAAAATTATTAAATTTTGAATATGAAAAATGAACCGCATTGCTTCATTGAGACGGTAGGCAGTACGCGTACATAAGAGACGTTATAATTATAATAAAGAGTGAATGGGTGAGTAATTTAATGGTATATAAACTTTTTATGAAAAATATATTTTCTTATATATATAATATATTAAATAAATTTATCATTTATTACCTTCCATGTAATGTGTATGGGGAAACGAATCACATCACTCCATGAGGCGGTAGTCCTCCATAAACACAAGCAACATTATAGTATTCTATACATAATGTAATGTAAGAAGGTATATATGATATTATAAATAAATAATTACAACTATATCATAGATGTAATATATAAATATTCGATATAACATTATATCCACCAATGATAAGTCATAATGGGAAAAATGTTATGCCTCTTGTGAGGTGGTAGTCTACCATACACACAATCAACGACATCGTTTCCCAATTGGGAGAGGATGAGATGGGTTTTGGTCATGATGAAAAACAAAAAATATGTGATTAAATATAATATATTATAGATATTATATAATAATTTTTTTATTATTTTATTAACTATAGTTAATAAAAAATTATATTAAAACCTCAGTTAAGGATGTTACATCTTCTTTAGATAACTTCTTTTGGTTTTCAACAAAAAGAAATTCTATGTTGGATTTTTAATCATGAAATGTATTATAGGATGCATAATGGGTATTATTTATAATATTAGTGAATTTATTGTCTAAAATAATGGGTTTTATAAGTGTGGAGTGGAGTAGAGAGTAGATGGAATTTATAAGTGGGGGAGAGGACATACATGGAATTTTTGAAATGAAATAATTTCACACACATTTTTATCATGAAAAGGATAAAAAAATATAAAATTTAGAACCTCATGAGATATAATCTATAATTACAACCATTACATTGGAATTATATAAGTTTTGGGTACTTTTTAACCCTTTTTGTTTAAGTATAACCCCAAGGTAAACCCACTTTTACCATAAACATGATAAATAATTTTTAATGTTTTCACTATTCATTATAGTCAATAATTATTTAGACCATTTTAGATAGTATAAAATATATTTATAATAAATATGGAATACATATTACCAAATTCAACCCATATAAGTTGAGTAATTTTATTAAAAACTAAACCATCTCTCATTTCGAAATAAGAGTTTTCAAAAGAAAAACATACCAATGTTTAACAAAAAATTATATCAGAAATAAACATGAAATTGAATCCTATGAAATAATTTTGATATATAAATATTTTATTTAATTCATTTTAAATTTATATCCAAATTACTATAAAATGAGTATGTAAATTCTTTATACAAAAATTTAGTATTAAATAAATATCAGTACTTTCTACTATTCATAAAAAAATGACACTTTTCAAAAAAATCCCAAAAATTAACTTAAGAAAATAATTACATTATGATTGAAAAATTGAATTAAATTTTTAGACTTTTTTTAAAATTAAGAAAAATTTATATTTAAATTATGTGTGCAATTTGTGACTAAAAACTCTTTTTGAAAGATACATTTGTTTTTCAAAATATTTATTTTTTCTATTAAATAATTTTTATTTTATTTCCATTAAATATATATTAAATGAATTTATTTCTAACTTAATTTCTAGGTTATAATAACCCCATTTAAATAATAATTTAATAATGTATCGTGTTTCTTTTGAACCCGGTGTTGCATGCATCACAAGATATATAGGTGATTGAATTTTTTTAAAAGTAATATATCTTACAATATCAAAGTGTTATATTCTATTATATTCAGGATCTTTAATTTCATATATGCTATCCAATATAATTCTCTACTTTTAAAATATATAGATGTGACATTTTACCCTCATAAATAAATTGTGTCCTCACTATTTAATCTTGATCTCGGTAATCATGGTTTTTAAATATGAAAATAAATTTTTTATAAGACTACATAATTTTTTTTAGTAAAAATTCCTCTTAAAAGTATAGAAATGAAAATATGATGTTCATTTAGAATAAACAAAATCTAGGGTTCCATGTTAGAGAGCATTAATGGGAAAACATGTGAGAGAAATATATACATAATTTAGAATAAATCCACAACAATTTTTTTTGTTTTCATTGATGAAAATAAAAAAAATGTTCTTGAGGAAACTAACCTTTTCTCTTTATATAAACTCAAAGGATTACATCTTATATGAAAATTCATTTTGAAATATCACTTTGAATATTTCAGGAGGAAAATATGCTTTCCAAATTGAAATAAATTATATAAAATATTAAACCTCCCAAAACATTACAGAAAATATATTTTTTAAAATTACTATTGAATCATAAAAATAAATTATTTAAAATAATTGAGTGGTCATGACGGTAGGATAGTATTGTTCATGACAAATATTTTAAAAAATAAAAACATCCCATTCAAATTTTGGTACGAAAAGACAAAAACTACATTGATTAGAAAATGATCAGAATATTCCTTTTAATTTTTTTAACAAAATTGAATATAAAATAAAATGAAATAATAATATTAAAACATTTTTGAGTAAATTTCAAATAAAATGATTTGTATTAAAAAAAGTTTTTTGAGTGAAGAGTGAAATGATGATAGATTTTATTAATAAAATATTCTCAATCCCTTTACATACCATGTGTGAGTAATCCAAATCAATTTGGAAATAGTTTTATAATAATAGTTTCACTGTTTATTCTTATACAAATTCCAACTTTATGAGATCATAAATCTTACATGAATTGATGATTTATAAATATTTATGTTTTAATAATTTCATTTTCTAGGACTTTTTTGTTATGATCCATAAAAATTAAATCGGTGATGATAATATTTTAGGGATTTATAATGAACATACATTGGTTTAGAAATTAATGAGTTTAGTATTACTATTATAACTAATGGAAAAAAATAAAATAATTATTTTATTTATTATATCCTATATTATCATTATTTTTTATGTTATTATCATTAAATAAATTCTTTTTTTACCATTCTTTATATAGGTGGTTACACAGAACCAAACATAAAAGTATCATAAGTATTGGATGTGTATAGTAATGAAAAGTATATATATTTGAATAATATAAATTTTAAATAATTATAATTATATTAGCTACATATATTTAATTTCTTTAATTAGTTATTAAAATATTTTAATACATAATGAAGAGTCTAGATGTAAAATGAGATAAATTACGTCACATAGGAGGTAGTATTTACAAAAACATGAATGCAATTTTCCGTATTCTTATCAGATCACTAAAAATATAGCTAACTATTTTTACCATATCAAAAAATATATTATATAATAAATCAATTTTTTAATTATATTTTAACAAGAATTTTTTTTCAAATGTAAGATTTAAAATAATAGAAATTATGGAAATATTAGTCCTTGAATTGAGAGTTTGAATTTCCCTTTTGTTGAATCCTTGGAAATGGAGTTTATAAAATTAATTATTATGACTAGAAGCTAAATGAAGTGGAAAAGGTGTATAAATTAAAAAATGGTATATTTTAAAGGGAAATTTTATATTTAGAGTAGTCCATAAGGTGTGGTAGAAAAAACCTTTTATATGTTGTGATATTTCCATTCTCAAAATTATTTCATATTAAAATAATATGACATATTTCACATCCCAAGAAGAATATAAAAATGGAAATAATGGATTTATAACAAGGTTTTTTCAATGGAAAAATCTATCACTAAATTAAAAAAATGTTTTTAACATGTTTTTCCTTTAACATATTTGGTTAACCCATGTTACCCAGTTGGATTTTACGGTGGTAACTAATTTTTACCTAAAAAATTAATAATTGATTCCAAAAAATAAAATGGAACATATAATATAATAAAGAGATTATAAAAAGATCAATTTTTTATTATATTATCTTTATAAAAAGTTTATGATTTAATTTTTTTAAAAAAATAATTTCTTTATGTATTAAAAAAACTATTTTAGAAAATAGTGTAACATAGGTTGAAAAATTTTACACATAGAATTGTAAATAATAATAAGTAATTTTAAATTTTAATATATCTTTCATAAAATAAATATTTTATCTTTAAAAGGGGTTCATATTTACCCAATACATATTTATATACTAATAAGGTCATAAAATTCAATGTGTTTAGTTAAACCTTATTTCCCACTATCCACAAAAAGAACAATATTTTCAGAAAAATACAAAAAATTCATCCTAAAACTAAATTTTTATTATAATTAAATATATAATGTTAATTTTTTTAAATTAATTTCTAAAAATTAAATAATAGAAAACAAAAAATGCAGTGAAAATTGATTTTATATAAAAATAACATTTTTAAAATGTTAACTATTCTTAAATTTATTTCCAATCAATTAGACATTAGTTTATTTTTAATAAATTATTCAAATAAGTGAAATATATTATCATTAATTTATTTAATTTCTTTACATAAACAATACAAATGGACAAATGAATAAATTTATTTTATGAACATATTTCTCTCATAAGATATATCAATTCATTAATAGGAAATAAATTCTTTTTTTCTTACATGTGGTCAATAAAGTACAATTAAAATTGTTACATGATTATATCATCCTTATTTATAGTTAAATATCCACTGAATATCTTCATGTAAGATCCAAACATAAGGTATTTTCTAGTTGTCGTTGGGGGTGGTGACTCTAATAACATCAATCTCATGGAAATTTTCATGAAAATAAATATCTTTCATATATATATTTTTTTCATACTATAATTTTTGGAGTTTTTCAATGAATATTTCAAGGTAAAACTCTAGGTAAGGTACCCTATTGTCAATCATGGACAACTGAGCTTCATATGGGAAACCACTACTACCTGAGGCCATTTCTATCCTTTTAATTCATTGATTTCATTATTTTGTTACTTCATTTTATACCCACAAAATAAAATAATTTATTATCACAATATATTATTAATAAATGAATATAATGTATCACTATTTAATTTTATTTATTCATTATATGTGGAACAATCTGCCAATTAAATCATTTATTTTGAGAAAAATATATATTCCAAAATCATGGGGTATTACAATCACTCCTATAAATAAATTGTTTACTAATAATTTTAACTATCACCCATTAAATTTTTTTCTCAATTTCCAAATGTTATAAATGGATAATGTTCAATTTTCCTAGAGATATATCCAACCATAATTATTAAGAAAATTTTATTTGTGGAATAATAGGTTGGTTCCTACTATCATGTTTTTCTATATCCATTTGAGTTAAGAGTTTAATTTTTTTAAATAAAAAATACATATTAGATAATTTTATTTTAAATGTTCTCATAATTATCCTTGCATATATAGACTCTCATACCATTCCATGAAAATTAATTTCTTTATTCCATCAAATAATTATCACTCATAGTAGAGAGAATAAATTCATATCCAAAAATAAAAAAAATATTTGAAGGTAGTATAATAGTACATTCATGAATCATAATCCCAAAATCATTGATCATGTTTTATATACCATATATAAAATAATAACATGACCTAGTGTTTTTATTTTAATGGGTAATAATTAATGGAAAATTAAATGACATAAGCCATCCAAAAATATAGATGGATTAATAATCATTAATTGACCAATTTAGTTATCACTATTAGATTTAACATTAGTCACTATATTGAATTTTAATTATTTCCAGGTTCATGAAGGTATAATGTGTCAATTTTTATCTTAATCCCTATGATTAGTGCATTGGTTTCAATATTTCCTAAATTTATTACATATAAAAAAATGATATTCTATTTTATACTTAGTCGGAACATTATTTTTCCCATCATGTTAATTGAACTCATCAATTTATAATGGTGTCTTTCTACTCGACACCAACCATTACAATGGATAAAACATATTCATATTCCTTTTTGATAATCCCTTCAGTTCCTATTCTCACATTTTTTATGTGAAGGAAATTGAATATCATTTCCTTTATAATTTTTCTCTCATAAACATCCATTTTAATCTATCTTTATCAAATTTATGGTGTTTTTAACTCATTTGTGATAATTTTTTGAATCATAATAATGGATATCTAGTTTGGAAACTTTAGCCTCAAAATTTCATACTCATTTCCACCACCATATTAATGTATTATTCTATCAGTCATAAATAATACATTATTCAATAAAATTTTCAATAGTTTATGATTTATCATAGTTTATATCATAATTCCATATTATAAAGAATCCTTCATAATTTATTTTAATGGGAAATTTATTAACACATTATATCCCCCTAGGAATGTATTTCCTTATGTGAAGTATCAACTAAACTCATCTTATGCTTGAGTGAAGATAGAGTTGATACTCGACCACACCTTTTGAGAATGATTACAAATAAGATCTTATAATACAAAACCATATCCACATTCCAGTATCTAGAAATGAATTCAATTTATAGGATGATCACACAATATATTCTTTACCAAAATGTTGTGATGATATCCTCTACATGTACATATCTATTAATTATGTCTCAAGGGTTTTAATAAATTTTCTATCGTCCATATTCCTAAATAATTAAACAAATCATCCAAAACTATTATATCTTTATTTGATACAACTGTAATCACCCGATATGAAAAAATATTTATGCGAATTTTTTTTAATAAGATAGAATTAAAACATCATAAATATTCCCACAGACCCAAGAATAAAAGGTCTAGTTTATTTTGTGCCTATGTAAATAATAATCTTATTATACAACATTTATGAAAATTCCTCTATAATTGAGAAACCGTAGATTTCATTTTAGACTTACCATATGCAATAATCATCATTATATCCTAGGGAATTGAAAAATAAAAAAATGAGTCTTCTCAAATTATCTATAAGGGAAGAACATATCAATAAGTCAAGAATTTGTTTTACAAGCATATGATAAAAAATGAGAAGGGGAAAATTTAATATTTAAAAATAACATGAAATAATAATTTTTTTACCTTAATCATGATATATATAAATGATGCCTCAAAATAAAAAACTTATTCTCCTAGAAAATAGTGCAGAATCATGAGATAATATACATAATATAGGGAGAACAATCATTGTCATATATTAAGGAAATTAAATATTCCCATAGAAAATAACACAAAAATGAACTTTGGAACAAACCTAAGAACATTATATAATCATATTTTTGGATTTCTAAGAAGTCCCACCCTTTATATTGTGATTTTAATATAAAAAGAATAACCCATTATGGTGGCCCGGTATAAAAATACACAAATATTACCATAATTTAGGGTATAATTACATCTTTTGAAAAATAATATCATAATTCCATGATTGAAATGATTAGTTTCCTAGAGAGTAGAAACATTAAAATCTTATTTATATAATATTTTGAAACATTCCCCCATAATAATTCTCATGTGGATCCTCTTATAGACATATAATATAAAATAATCATCTTAAAACCCTTGGGAAATAAAACATAATAAAGTTTAAGCTCAAATTATTAGTTAGATAAATATACCAATTAGTAATAATTGTCAAGTCTTACATATGATGGAAAATACCATTAAGTGAGGAATATCATTTAATCATATCTTGAGATCATATGTGATAATAATAAATCATGATTGATCATTAATGATCATATAATGGGAATAAAATAAACAATAAATGTCATCAAAACATGTATTATGAAAATATAATGAGCATTAAATCAATACCTAAAAAAACAAAATTTAGAACATGGAACATAATAATAATTTGGCATATTTTTGATAATAATGAAAATATTATATAATATGTGGCACAAACATCAGAAAAATAAAATAATTATATGAAATTAGTCTAAGTCTTCCCTTTATTTTTTATAAACAAATCCATTTATCTACACTATTTTTGTTTTTAAAATTAATACTATCTTGCCCACATATTAATGTATAACAAGATATAAAACTATAACTAATGAATTTGAAGGTGAAATATGACCCCAAACATCATCATCCATACATATGAGTTCCATATAATATCAAATAATTATTCTAATAATTAATATCTCATGTGAATGAAATTGGGTTCCATAATATCCCAAATTAATTAACATATAAAAACATGGTCATTTGATTCCAAAATAGATTCACCCTAAAACAGATTATATCAGTTGATTTATTATCCATTATATTATTGGATAATATTCCACTAACAACGAATAATAAATCATAAAATGGATTCTTTATAAAAATGTTTCTTAATATAATCATAAAAATATGTAATTTTCAAGTTACATTTCAAATAAACTTTTTAAAAAAATAAAGGGAAAACATTTTTAATAATTTCTATAGAATAAAATTTCAATAAAAAGATATTGAAATGAAATAACAACCCATGGTAATGTATAAGGGATGAAATTTGATCATTGGAAGGAAAACCCATTGAAATATGTCAAAACAACCTTATTTAAAAATCTACATTGTTAAAATGATATAAAAATCTATATTTTAATATAAATTTTAATATATTATTCATTGGAGAAAAGACTTATTGAATTTATAATATATAAAGGATAACATTGGGGGAATAATATTTGTTTATATAGAGAAAAAATCCTTTAAAATAGATAAAATTTCTTTTAACAGAATATCCTTTCCACAAAACAATACATTTTTAAAGGATGAGTACTATGGTGTGAATCATTATTCTCCCATAAAATTATAGTGTAAATAGAAAATAACATTATCATAGGTTATATATAATCATACTCCAAAATGTTTTAGACAATAAGAAGGTATTATGAACCAAAGGAGGGATTTAGGTCATGTAAACCACTTACCATTACTCATTCTTAGTCAGTAGCTCTCTATCCTCCAATATCAAAAAAATAACTTTCATAATAGCTCATTTAAGAAACATATTTATTTATATATAATTTTATAAAATTCTTTTATAAATTTTCAATACATTTTTATTACTTATTAAATATATATTTTCATAATTAAGTGTCATAAAAATTGATCATTTTAAAATAGTTTTCCAAAGGTGATGTTGTTATTCATTATTACCACAATGTTAATCATCTATAGTTAATAATATATATTGTAAAATGTGTTTTAAAATAAATTTTTAATTTTTAATTTAATATTTTAATTGTTTTGGTAACAATGTGTGAATACCAAATCGAAGAAAAAATCATTTTGGTGAGTTTAACTAATAAGAGGTGATACATTAATATTAATATTAGTTATTTATATAAATTACTTTGAATAATTTTTAAATATTTTGTAAATTATTATAACATTTTTTTACCAATATATGACACCTCTTAATCATCCATGATGTAAACATTACAACATCACTTATGTAGGTTGTGAAAATAAAAAACATGTGAGTGTGTTATAATGACAAAATAAGTAAGAGAATGCTATTAAATAGTCTTGATATTAATATTAAAGAATATCTTTCATATAATAAGTATGATAAATAATTATTATAATTATTCTTATAAGCATCCAATATATATGGTTATGATAAATGAAATTCATTTTTTTGTTGAGGCGGTGGTCTGTATATTCACCTAACCAATGCTTTTTTATTTTGTAGTAGACGGAAAGGATTGAATAATTTTTTCTAATTAATATAATGAAATTTAATTATAAAAAATTTATTTATTTCATTATATTGATAATTATATAAATTAATTTATGAAGGTGTAAAATAAATCAGAACACTAAGAGAAGGAAATAATCATGTAGGATGTTTAAATTTTATCTTAGAAAACTGCTTGTAAGTAAAGGCCTTAAGAATAAAATAAGTAGAGAAGAATAATATATAACTATGAGAGGGTTTTATTAGGCGATAAATGGTAGTTTTTATGGAATAATTCAATAGTTACATGTAAGTTTTAATTGGTGTAAGCATTAGCCTTTTATGAGAAAAGAAAATGGAATTTTTGGAAACACACATCCTTTTTAATAATTACAAGACACTAATAAATGCTCAATGGATAAATTTTGAACAAATAGGCTGTTCTTGAGAAAATAAGGTCAAAATAATCCCATAAATTAATTTTAATACAAGGTAATTTTTATTTAAGTAATTTATTTACTATTATCCTTTTACACAAATTCTGTTTTCCCTTGTTAACTAATTTTTAACCTTAGTAATTAACATTATTGGAAAATAATTAATATTTGATCCATAAAAAATAAAACTTCTATTTTAAAATTTAAAAATCATCTTAACAAATAATATTTTTTATAGTGTGAAGAGTTAATTTCAAAATAAACAGAAATATTCCCATAAGAAGAGTTTTTATTAAAAGAAAAGTTTTTAATCATTAAACTTATACATAAAATATAGTTATCTTAGAAATTGTTTTTAATGAAATAAAAAAATTTATTATATAAAAAATAAATTAAAGAGGATTAATATTTAATAGAAAAACAAATTTCACATTCTGAATAGTTAATTTGATGAAGAAATAAAAAACAATTTTTAAGAAACAATTTAATTTAGTTTTAATGGTTTTTTCATTGGATTATAAGTTAAAATAATATTTTAAAAGGAATAATATTTTATCATAAAGGAATGATTTATTATATAAACATTTTTTAATCTGATACAAAGAAAATACATAATGATAAAACTATACAAATAATATTATTTTCAAAAACCAAAATTTTCAAATAAATGTGAAATATTTTAGGAAAAAATCAAAAAATAATAGTAGGTAAATTTTTATTGTTGGAATTAAAAAATGAATACCATTGTAAAGATTTTAAATTCAATTTTAAATTTATATTTTAAATAAAATAAATAATAGAATGAAATTTATTTTATTGAAAGTACCATTTTCAATATTAAATCATATTAATTATTTACCTTGTAAATATTAAATGGTTTTCCATAATAGTAATTATAATATATTTTTAATAAATTTATGTGAAAAATTTGTGGTTTTTTATTTATTTGTAGAGATTAATAAATATTATCAAATATAAATTGTTTTTACAATGTCTAGAAATTCAGGTCGATACATTCGACCCCAATAAAATAATTTCATTCTTAAAATTTAATTACATAGATGAAAAAATGATAAGATAATTTTATATCATAACATCATAAAATTACATAGTTGATTCCTTAATATTATTATCCATCTACAAAACATTTACCAAGTGACTGGTCTTTTTTTGAGGAATGTTATATTTTATACCAAGAATTTCAAATTATTTTTCCTCATATGAGATATCATTTTACAATTTCATGGATTCTAAATTCAGTACATTTGGTGGCACTGGTATGTATTTCTTCAAAGTAGTGTGTTTAATACCTCATGTACATGGAAGAGGTAAAGAGGTACTTTTATGTGATAAGATATTTCCCCAACTCCATCAAGTATCTATAAGTTATTGTTGTATGTAGGGCTCAACGTTCATTTCATCTCAAATCAGATAACACACTTCCATGGAGATATATGGATGAATACATATTAAATAACACAATACTATAGAAATCATCATCAACTATCTATATAACTCTTCATTCAACATTTTTATACTTTTATATACCACTTAATAGATTTATCCTTTTCTATTATTTCATGGGAATGGTTGGGACCTATCAGCTTTCTCTATCCCATTTTATCTAAATATGTGGGATCCTTAAATATATTCCTGTACAGAACCATATATGGTTCCATCTTAATTATATAATTGAAATATTTATTTTATGATATATCTACCAATAAATTTTGTTGATCCTAAAATATTTAGATTTCCTACAAATATGACTTCAACATATCCGTTATAATTTGGATGGTCCTCTTAATATGACCATCTATTTGAGGGTGATAAGAAGGTATATAACTAAAATCTATCTTTAATTTATTATAAATAATTTTATTTAATAACATGGTAAAAAATGGATCCTGATTATGTACAATTGAAAAAGCACCCAATGTAGTCCTACCACTTCAATTATTTAAATAAAAAATAGTTTTTAAATAGAAATATGTTTCATAATAGCGATAAAATGCACCAAAATTGTAATGAAATAAAAAAATAAAAAAATATCCCTTAGATGTTTTGGTGAGTAACAAAAAAAAATCCAAGTAATTTTTTTCCTATTTCCATACTACTATAGATAATATTTTAGAGATACCCTTAATCTTTTTCCTCCATCGTTTATATGGTGACATTGAAAGCATCGAGATGCTTATTCTGTGATTTCCCACATAATTTTATCCAACCAATTTATTTAGATAATTATACTTTTTCATAATTATTTTTAGCATATATATGTATGATACAAGAGAATATTCTAAATATTATTCTTCAGTTATAGTTTTTATTAGATACATATCAAACTTCTTAAATTTATAGGTATATCTTGTCAAGGATAAACATCATACTACCCACTAAATTTTTCTATAATTGTATATCATATTTGTAGTCTTCATTGATCTAATCAAAACGTATAAATGATAGATAAATTTTAAAGATATTATTTTTATCCTTACCTTATGGTTTCAATATTTATTAGTTCTAAATCTAAGAGAATTTAATCCTTTTAAGTCATCATCAAGGATAAGATAAAATAATGATTCTTTCTCATGGAATTTGGTACCTTGTTTTACATCCCGTGGTGGTACTGTATTGAGAATTAATATTCTTTAATTCGTTATAAGCATCTATTTTGGATTATGATCAACTCTTTTGTATAAATATATAATTTAGGTTCTTATGGTTAGTATAAACATCACACTTCCCACATAGAGATTATGTGATCAAATTTTTATGCAAAGAAGTATACTTCTAGAACAAAATCATGATCATTCTATTCCTTCTAATGATTAATTAATTTTAATGATGAACAAGAAATTACATTCTCATTATAAAGATAAAAAATACAAAACACATCAAAGATGAATCTCTATAAACCATAAATAATTCACCACTCTATGGTAGTTAAAGAACATGCGCAATGTCTAATATCTTCTTAATCATCCTAAATATTTCCACCCATTCCATTTTCTAGAATAATTTCTCTCCCACCCATTCATCAGGGTTATTAGATTTTATAATCATGATAAGTATCTTAATAAATTTTGCCAGTATCTATGTAATCCCAAAAAACATAGGATCTCAGTTATAGAGCTTTTTATTGTCTACTTTTAACTACATCTATCCTAGATGTGTCCATAGATATACCCTTAATGATTATAAAATAACTTAATAAGGAAAATAATTCCAACCAAAATTTACACATTATAGACATGGAATGAAATTTCTCTTTTCATAAGGTCCTTAAAAAACGTCAAATTCACTTTAGGTTCTTCTGATACCTTATAATATATGAAAATGTCTTCATTAAATACTACCATAATTTATAAAGGTAATCTATAAAGACTATATTAATCATATCCATTAATATATAATGATAATTTCTAAGCCTAAATTTAATCATTTTAATTTCATAGATTCCATACCTAATAATCAAATCTATATTGAATACATATTTTCTCCCTAACCTCAATTTATGATATATAGATAGATGTAAAATCATTGAAAAATATTGAGCTTTATACATTTGATCAAATAGATCATAAATAAAGGGTGGAGGTTATTTTTTATTCATTATAGTATTTTTATGATTTGGATCATCCATGAAGACTTGTATTGCTCCAATATTCCTCTTAATTGAAAGCAGCAGTGCACCCATAGAAGAAGAACTCAAGCGTACAAAGCCCTTATCCCTATTCTCACATAGTTTCTTCTTTAATAAATCCAACTAAATGGGGACCATTCAATAAGGATTCATTGATATTAGTGTTTCCCCATGTATAAGTTCTATTGAAAAATCAAAATTCCAATTTGTACAAATACTAATTGATTTATGAAATTAAATTAACAAACACAAATTAAAAATGAATATATTCTATTTACATTTATCCCAAACAATATGAGATATATACCCACATCGAATAATAACCATGATTCATGCATTAGATTTAATTTTCTTTGGTATTTCAAATTTATCCTTCCATTGATAAAAAATAATATTTGGGTTTGAAAGATCATGTATTACCTCCCTTACTTTGTAATTGATATTGGATTTATATAATCAAAGACAATACATACCCAAAATCATCTCAAATTCAAATAAAACTTTATTTTCATTGGGTAAATTCTTAAAGATATCATCATGATATTTCTAACTCTATATTATAAGATAACTATGAAATAATCATCCTGATCCACTTTAGAAAATTAAAAATCACAAGCTCTTCCATTCAGTAGTATTTATTTATTTGAATAGCATATTGACTCGAATAATTCCCAAGTTTTACCCATATAAAAAAAATAATTCCTTGAAAATTAATTTCCATATTCCCTTCATTTCCAAAATTATATATATTTCTCCCTTCCTTTGAGAAATTATCATTTATTCTTGATTCATCATTCTTAACATAATGAAAATTAAATTGTCTTTCCTCTATTATCATTTTAACCTAAATATCTATAAAAATAAATATTCCTATTATTTTAAATGTTATAAAAATAAAAAAAAATTGGTTCTCAATAATATACTATGATATATTATTATGCACAATCACTAGGTTTCACATTTTAAATCCTAGATATTTTGGTTTCACATAAGGAAAATGATTAAATTCTTAGTCACATTAAATTCTAACAATTTTTCTTCTTCTGACATCTACTATAACAAATAAAATATTTTTTAGGGTCATACCTTTGTAAATGTAATAAAGGGAAACTATTAATTTGGAACAAATAACCTATAAAACAGTGAACATGTCTTATCATATAAACCTATGTGATTCAATCTAATTTATCCTTTGTAATTTATTTTTTATGTTATATTACATAAACATGTTCAAATATCCTATCATGGATAAAAAATATAATTTAAATTAACCAATGACTATCCCATTGTAGTGTTAATAAAGGTTTGAAGTATAAGGACCATTCATTATGCATTTGTGTGACAATTATGTTAATGATCAACATAACATTTATTGGGGTGATTAACCCTGGGTGTGTCTATCCCATAGTCACATATATTTTCTTGAATACATGTTGGGATTTATTTCTAGGGAAACAACATATTCTATATATTATAAAAACAGAAGGATGTTATCCAATAAATAGACTCATTCCTTGAGTTCTCACTAAATTCCTCTAAAATAATCCAAAAACTAACTAAACCTTACCTTTTATGCCAATTATAGTTACCAGAGATTAAATTACATAGAAAATAAACTAATTTAATTATTTAATTCCTACATTTCTAAAATAGTCATTAAATCAAAAGAATAAAGTATTAGTGTCTTAAATACTACCTACATAATCATCATATTTTAAAAAACTTGTGAAACATTCATTGTAGTTATTCTCCTCTAGAACCTCTTTTTGACATCTTATATAACATAAAAACTTATATAACCTGTGGAAAGGAAACATAAAAATTGGTGGGATAAAATTATTAATAAGGGTAAAATATCAACTATTCATAATTGTTAGATATTAAATATGATTAATACATGATAAGGGATAAATAATGTAAATGATGATCATGAAATCGTAAGTGAAAATATAAAACGTGATTAATAAGTAACGTTCATGTTATATGAACATAATAAAAAATAAATTTCATCACAATATGAAATAGAAACATGTAACGAGCATGAAATCAATACATACGAAAGATAAAATTAATTTGAACAAGTAATTTCATAAACACTTGTCATAGTTGGAAAATAAGGCATATATTAGGGAAGTAGTGTCACAAATATAAGAATAAAAAAACATTGTCAACAAATCCTAGTATTTACACCATTTATGTTTTGTTATAAAATCATTGTATGTATACAATTTAGTTTTTTAAATAAACAAAAATATGTTATGATATAAATATCTCATGAGATGTGAAACTATATCCAATTCATTGAATGGAGATTTTTGACCCCACACATTATCATATATATATATGAGTTGCACTTAAAATAAAATCATTCATCTTATAATAAATAACCCACAAAAAGAAAAATGGGTTTCATAACATTCCAAATGGTATTACATAAAAAAACATTGATCATTTTATACCAAAACATGATCACCAAAATAGTTTATAGATATAATATTTTATAAAACATTACTTTATTAGAGAAAAATCCTTTTAAAATGAAAGATAAATCACCAAAAGGATTTTTTCTAAAAAAATAAATTCTTAATATTACTTTAAAAAGATTTTATTGTCGAGTCAGTTTCCAAAAACCATTATTTTTTAAAATAATGAGAAAATATATTAATTTTTTAAATAAAAATCAAATAAAGAAACCTTGAATTGAAATAAGTCAATATTAAAAATGATATGTATAATAGATAAATATATTACCATTGAAAGAGAAATCCATTGAAATGATTGAATATTAATTTACTGAAAAACAATAAAATTTAAAAGGATATAAGAAATTTTGGTATAAAATAATTGGAAAAATAAGTTTTATTGAAAATAAACACAATTTTTTCCACCAAGAAAAGGATATAGTTATTGGGATGTAAAAAATGTGGATGTGGAGTAAAAATCCATAAAAATAGATGGTAATTATTCATTAAAAAATTCATTTCCACAAAAAAATATTAATTAGTGAAGAAAAACATGGTGTGAAATATGATTTTCCCTGAAAATAAGGATTAAATACAATATAAAATTTTCATAGGTTAGATAATCTTACATGAAACGGTTATAGACTGAGAGAAGAGATTTTGACCCAAGGGTTGGATTTGAGTCATAAAAATCACTAACTATTACTACCACTTACCTTTAATATTATGACTCC
The DNA here is from genome assembly GCA_963277665.1 of Viscum album. Taxonomy (NCBI): domain Eukaryota; kingdom Viridiplantae; phylum Streptophyta; class Magnoliopsida; order Santalales; family Viscaceae; genus Viscum; species Viscum album. The sequence goes on along the minus strand of OY728128.1, from coordinate 1,105,829,284 downwards.
AAAATTATTTTTTAATTCATAAATAAATTATTACTAATTTTTTTACCATAATATAAAATTTATTAGTCGCCCATGAGGTAAACATTAAAACATTACCCACATAGGTGGTAAAAATTATCTAAACACCATTTCTTTATAATGACTGAAAAAGTATGTGAACATCATTACATAATATTAATATAACATTTACTGAATCATAAATATGTCATAATTAAAATGTATAGTCATTAAAATCGATTATTTAACTATCCATGTTTGGTGGTTATGACTAATGACATCCATTACTCATGGAGGTGGTAGTCCAAACATACAAATTATTAATAATAACAATTCTTAGTGAATGAGTGGGATAATTATATATTAAAAATATTAATTGAATAATTTAATTTATGAAAAATATATATATCCTATTTATTCATCAAATACAGCCTTTTAACTATCCAGGAGATATGATTATGGAAAAACAACCATAACACAAGTTAGAGGCAATAGTTCAAAAATTAGCATGATCAAAGTTTTTTGGTTTTCATAGTGGTTATAAAGTATTGAATTTCTGTTCTATAATTTTTTTAAAAAAATTATATATAAAAAATATAATGATTTTATTATAAAAAAATTTCATAAATTATTTTCTAAATGATTAGAGTAGATGAAAAATCTAAGAGAAGGAATACTCATGGTGGAAGATTGAGTTATATTTTTGAAAGCTCTATGGAAGTGAAGGAATTAAGAAACAAAAATTTGAATAGAATCTTATATACGTGGTTTAGGGTTATATTATGGGAAATAATTTACTAATTTTTGGAGGAATTTGTAGGTTATGTGTATCTTTGAGAGGGTGTAAGTGGTGGCCTTTTATATGAGAATAAAATGGAAAATTTGGAAACACACATCATGTATGAATAATTTCATGATACTATAAGTGTAAAATACTTTTAAAGAAAATATAATTTTCCAACTAACTAGTATTAAAAAACATATATAGTTTGTTATAAAATACATTTATATTAACCACATTTATTGACTAGATGTTTATAAAATAACTAATAAACTATATTAACCACATTTATCAAATAACTATATTAATATAAACATTTATAGAATATAAAATATATTTATATAAATGTTTTTAATATAAATGTTTTTATAGAAACTATATTTATCAAAAATTATACGTGTAATTTCATAGAAACTATATTTTTCTAAAAAAGTGTATTTTTCGATTGAAAATCTACCATTAAAAAATCTAAAAAATTAATACAAAGTAAATTATGATTCTAAGAATGAATAAATTATTTTTATTTTATAATATATATAATCTAAAATATTTAAATTTATATTTTACAAGAAAATACACAATAAAATGTAAATATATTTTATTAAAAATAAACTTTTCATGATTACCTAGAATAAAGTTTTTACCTTCTAAATATTTAATGGATTTCAATATTAGTGTTTATTATATATTTATTAAATATTATCTATTTATATGTTATGTTTTTTTTATTATTATGTGTAACCTATAACACATTTTATTGAGTAAAACACTAGTTTCACAGAGTCTAGAATTTTGGGTCGTTACACCCAATAATTTGTGAACATATCCATTATGGACCACAATACATTATATAATGAAATATATATCATTAACATATTCATTAGATGGTGATATTGGACACATCATTTCATCATACATGCATATTTAACCCACATAAAATTAATTATAATCATTTCATAATTATTCCATGAAAATAAAATGGGTTTCATATCCATTTAAAATGGAATCACAAACCATGATATGAAAAGTTGATTGGTTAATAAAAGGCATTTAATCAACCACAATTATTTTTTAAATAAACCATATATAATGTTATTGATTTTAAATTAATCTATAGTAGTTAGATCATAAAAATGTAATATTAATGTGAAATAATGAAAAAGATATTTTAGAAAACATTTATCAGAAATTTAATATAGAGATGAAAATCTAAATCATTTTAAAAAATAAATTTCAAGAAGGTTAAATGAAAACCTTTTTAAAAAACACTTTAAAATAAATCTAAATAATGGAGTTTTAATATTTTAATAATTATTTTAAAAAGAAATTTTATAGTGGTAGAATGAAATACAAACGTTAATGAGAACTCATTTTTAATTTTTTAAAAATAATTAATTAAATCACACAAAGTAAATATAATGATAATTCACTAAATTTAAAATAAATAAATTGAAATTTATATATTACTAGTAATAAATCATATTTTGAAATCAAAACAAGAATAGTATAACATAAATGGAAAGAATAAATAACCATATGGAAGAAGGGAGATCATATGAAAATAATGAGAGTCATTCTTAACATTATCATTTTTATCAAAAAATAATATAATAAAAATCACTTCAAAAAAAGAATACATGAATTATTAAATCATCATAAATCATAAAAAGACCATATTGTAATAACCATATTCAATAAGGATTCATTTTAACTCTAGAAAACAACTTGAGTAATGAATTCCCCTTATAGCCTTAACACCTTTCAAATTGATTAACATTTAAAAAAGGTACATGATATGACTATTCACACAACATTAATTATATAAATATTGTAAAATAATTTCATTATAAAGTAATCTCAAAATATCAAAGATATCGTGGTGAAAAATTGAAACGTGTCTTAAGAAATTTATTCTGAGTCAAAAAACCGCATACCCTAATTTTTTTCAATCGCAAAAGCTCTTCAATCCCATGTATAAAAAATAGGTATCTTAACAACCTATTTATAAACGTTATACACATATATAACCACTTAAAACATTATTTACAATTATTTTCTATATGTATAATATTCAGTTACTATATACTTTCAACATTGGGTGTGACTATTCTTTATTTTTTGGAACATGTTTTATAATAATGATGCAGATCTTCATTATACTAAATATTTTCACCATAATAAAATAAAATAATATAGTATAATATATTATTTATAATTCTTTGTAACATATTAATTTTTTTATATGGGATTTTTTACAATCCTTAAAGATGAAATCAGTAATGATCACTTTTCAATGATTTTTGACAAATGGACATTGGTATTTAAATTAGTTGGTTTAATATTGATTTTACCATTCTAGATTAAAAATAAAATAATTTACTTATTATATCATGTATTACTAATAATTTAGTTCTCATATTCATCCAAAATATTATTTTTACCTGTGTCTAAATAGGTGGTAAGAACCACCCACACATGGGAATACAATAATTAAATTATGAGTATAGTTGTGGAAAGATTTTATTGTAGAATAATATTGTTATCAAAGAAGAATAATTATCTTAATTATATATTTTTAATTTGGTTAAGAGTACTTTAATATATTCTAATATATAAGAAAGAATGAAGATGAAAATTGAGATTCATTACTTTGAGGAGGCTATTATCCAAAACAAAACATTAATAATATTTTCATTTTCAATAATGGAAAATTAAAAATGTGATTAATATAAATTATATCATTATATAGGAATGAGAAAATTATGTCCAGAAAATTAAGCTATAAATGAAATGAAATTTGGGAATGATTAATACAAATATTGATAAATAATGGTTTTTATATGTGGAATCCTTTTAAATGAAGGGATTACGAGATCTACATGTGACCATAAATGTAAATGGTCCGACCTATCCATCCCATTAATTTGTGAAAATCTAGTGTTAGAAGTGTTCTTGGAAGTCACAGGGGCTTGTTTAACGAGTTATCCAAAAATCCAGTTTTTTAATGGTAGATCATCTAATGGTAGGTCGCCAAACGATGAATCACTAAATGGCAGGTCACTTAATGGTGACTCTCCAAATAGTGACTCTCCGAATGGTGACACACACAATGGAGACTCACAGAATGGTGGATCACAGAATGGATACTCACCGAATGGTAGGTCACCAAACGGTGACTCACCAAACGGTGACTCACAGAACGATGACACACCGAATGGTGACTCGCTGAATGGTGAAACGCCGAACAGTGACTCACAGAATGGTGAATCATCAAATGGTGACTCTCTGAATAGTGAATCATCAAATGGTGTCTCACAGAATAGGGACTGGACAATTGGTGACTCACTGAATAGCGACTCACTAAATGGTGACTCACCGAATAGTGATTCTTCGAACAATGACTCAATGAATTGTAGGTCCTCTGATGGTTACTCACTAAATGGTGACTTGTTGAATGGTGAATCACTGAAGAATGACACACCATATAGTTAGTCACCAAATGGTGACTCCGAGAACAATGTCTCAGTGAACAATGACTTTCTGAATGGTGAATCACCAAATGGTGACTCACTGAATGATGACTCGCCACCCGTAGCTACCAACTCCTGTGTTTTCTTCTATTTTTTCCCCTATATATATTTTTATCGATAAATGATGAACCCAAAAATGTTTAAATGTTTCTTCCACTATCTATGAGGGAACTATTATATCTTAAATATCATTAATAGGCCATATTTCATGGTCAAACAATTATCTAAAATTTATGTGCATTGAAATCTTATCCCAGATTTTTATGATCTGGCATTTTCCTCATCCAATATCTTTTCTTCCTTGAACCATTCTGTCTTCTCTTGGTGAGCCCAGAATATTTCTTACCGAGGTGTCGTTCACCTGTGTTGTACTATCTGGTTCAGGTTTTCCTTAGAGTCTCATAATCACGTGACTGTTTGTTTTGGTGTAAGAATTTATCACTGGTCACCTATTATTCTAAGTAATAATTCCTTAGTCACTCTTTTATTTTTGTATCATTCTAGGTGGGAATACTCATGTGTCCTCTTGAACATAGTTGGAACCAATTATAAAGGGTGTTAGGATATAATATTCCTTTTACCTTAGTCTTAAATAGGGGGGACAAGTTGATGATGTCGATCAATTGTTTCATGTGTTTTCCTAGATTTTCTTATTACGGTTTGATCTTACTACATGCCTTCTACAAATCGTGTTCATTGGTGGTATTTGTTTGAACGCCAAAAATAGATTGTGAAAAAGTTTGGTTTGTAAATATTAATTTGATTAATCACATATACCTGATAAAATGAAAAGGATTCACCTTGATCAACCTTGATTTATGATCACCTATATTTATCAAAGTGGAATTAAAGAACCCTTGTTGGATAAATATGAATACATATTGCCAATTGGTTTGGTTGTGTGATATGTTTTATTTGGTTTTGTGCCTTGTGAAGATTGTATGGTGCTGATGTTGGTATCATAATTGTATTTACATGGGTAGACAGAGGGGTTTGCTCTATGAGTTAGGTGTGGGATGTGTGTACATTGGGGCTTCTGTTTTTGTAGTTGTTGTTGTGGGATTTATGTATGAGGTGGGTTGAAGGTGTGATGGGATCTAAAGTTGAGAGATTTATTGATTGTGTAATGGATGAACTTTTAGTGTAGTGGGACTATATCTAGGTTGTATTATGGTTGTGGAACTATGTTGTGTAGCGGGACTACAAACTAGTGGTGCTGTTAAATGTGTTGGGTTTGGATGTGGTTGGTAGTTTCTAGATTATTTTTTAAGGAAACAAGTGAAATTCTTAATAAAAAATGATAAGTTGTTAAATGAAATGGTTGGTTTTATGTTTTGGGTGTGTCTATTTATGTGGTTGGGCATGTAGGGGTAGCAGCAAGGGTTGTTTTGTATGGTATGGTTGTTGTTTGGAAAATCATAGGTTGGACTGATTGTTTTTTTACCAATATGTATAAATTTTAGTTTGTTGTGATTTCTATATGCACTGCACCCATGTTGAGAACTATGTTCCAAACACCGCTTTTTTTATGGAGGATGGTTTATTTACCTACATCTCGGTGGGAGGATGGACGGCTGGTTATTTTTTACACTAATCCCCCTTCTAGGAATTTATCTCCCAAGTCTCTTTAGGAATGCTGTAATTTCATGAGGTTTGTTACAAAATCTATGGTATTAGTTGTTTCAGAGGGGATTTGTTTTTTAGGTGTCTTCGGGATAAGGGCCAGGTGTTTTCAAGATAAGTGAGTTGTGGTCGTGGCCTAGGTGTTTGTGGGAAAGATGTGATGAAGTTTGTGGCCCGTGTGTGTAGGAGAAGGATGTGATAGTAGGGCCTATGGAAGAGTGGTAGAGGAAGGATTTTCATCATTATGAATAAGTAATTAAACAATGGGAAGTGGTTTGAGGTACCCTATCACAAATATGCTTATATTATTACTTTACTTGACTTGTGTTATTTGGAGAGTGTGACCTGGTGGGACTGGGGGGTTTGTATTCTTTGTTAGATACTTTGGAGGTTCTGTTGTTTCCTCATTAGGGAATTTTCACGTTCTACCACTTTTTCATGACTAAATTCGGGTTTCCATCTAAGTATACACGTATTCTCACCCTACATATATAAAAATATTTTCAGGTTTCCAGGAGGACTTGGAGGACCGTGCTGGACCTTACTAGCTAGCATGTTAGTATAGTTGTTGTGTTTATACAAAGAATATTTTTGGTACTTAACATTGGAGTTTTTTATACTCTATAAAAGTATTTTTTAAACATGAATTGGGTGATTTTAAAATTTATCTTCTTCTAAATTTTTTTTGTAGTTTTTTGGGATTTTACATCTTATCACCAAATTTGGTTTCCCTTAAAAAAGGGTAATGTCTCTGATCTTGTGTGAATATTTACCTACCCTTGGCATAAGTCACCACCCCGGGGTCTATTTGAGGCAGGACTTGGGGGGTTGTTATCTCTCCTCAATATTGAGTAAGGAAGGTATTGGAATCACTCTATCCCTTCCCTCATCTTGAGGATGGTAGTTTTGGACAAAATGGTATCAGAGGGGGGAAATGTTGGGGGATAGGATGGAGTTCTGTGTTAGGAATAGTGAGGATTTCATGGTCTAGTTAAAAAAAATGTTTTATGATCTTTATTCATAACATATGCCCGGGATGACTGGCTAGGACATGGGATTTTAGGGACCTTGAGATCTCAAGCAAGGAATCAGAGATTACTGGACGACCAAGTGAGGATACACCATTTTTGGGTGTAGAGACCCTTTGAAAGGTGCATGAATCATGATAAATTTTGTTCTTGTGAGTCTTGGGAATTCAAGGAAAACATAAATAAATAATGAGTTAAAATGAATCCTAAATAAATTTTGTACTACTCAGGATTAGGAGTTCCATGTTTACCTTTCAGCTATGGATCTCGTTCATCGTCCATGAGTGGCTCGAGTAGTAGAGGCTCATCACTCTGACCCAATCAACCAACAGAGGGTTGAACTATTGGGGGTAGGATGATCATTGTAAGAAAACTAATTGTGCTTTATAGTGGAAGGATCTAGGAATGTACAAAGGTAGTATTTATGATACCGAGATGGAGAGTTTTCTTGACGAGCTGCTGATCACTTTCAATTTGATCTAGTCTCTGATGGAATATTGGGTTCCATTTGCAGTTATTCAGATGTGTGGCGATGTGAGTAAGTGGTGGATGCTCTTCCTGGGGGATAATAAAGATAATGATGTTCTGTTGTTTTATTTTGAGAATTATTTCTAGGCGGAATTCCATTCCTTGACCTTGAAGGCTAATAAGCGACATGAGATACCCTCCCTCCAGTAGGGGAGTATGTCGTTATGGGAGTTTGGGATCAAGTTCAAGCATCTCCTTTGCTTTTCTCCAGATTCCTTTCCAGATGAGGAGTCTTAGGAGATACTCTTAGAGGATGCACTATGTCATTCTCTCTAGCATTTCGTTACTCCCTTCACCTTTCTGATATACCTATAAGAACTAAATAAGGATGATGTAGTTGAGAGGATGCACTAATGAGAAGGATTACCTCAATAGGGGAACTAGCAGGGTTCTATGAAGAGTAAGTCTATTAGCGAAACGTGTCAGTGCTAGGGCCCTGACGGTTTTGACCAGTGGGGAGTTGACCTCAACAGTTTTAGTTTCGACATTCTGGTCTTCATGATTTTCCACTAGGATTGGAACTGAGGTGTTTCTCTTATGTAGTTCACGTTCACCTTTAGATTTAGTTCCTAGTTTGAGCTCAGTACGGTGGGGGTTGGAAGGCTCAACTCTCCCCTCATCGATAGTTACTGACCAGGCCATTTCAGTAGTACATATAGTAGGCTCCTTCTTCACTGAGGAGAGATGGGGTAGGTGGAGGCTGACCTGTGGGTGCACTTTGGGGACCTTGACCCGGGCATGGTATAGGGGTAGCAGATAACAGAGGGTTATAGGAGTTAGGAATGGATAGTTTCATGTTGTAGATGTATTAGTTCTAGCAGGGCCTAAGATCATCCAAGGTACAATTAGTTTTTTCAGTACTCTTTCTTGTGCCTTATTTGATTTGGGAGGTTTACACTTCTTTATTGCACCCATTCTGGCCCATTTCTTAGGACAAGAAATAGAGATACTTTCTTCTCCCCTAGTTTTTTTGTATACAAGTCGGAGGTCAGAACATCTTGGTTGATGTTTACTGAGGATATAGAATGATGTTGGAGCCACATCAGTCTTGTGAGGATCTCTTTCTACTACAAATATAGTCATACAATTTCATCCTTGTAATCAGCTGGCTATTTTTAGTGTATACATTTATTGAAATCCATTGGAGGAGGTTTGTGTTTTGAAATAGAGAAGACTATCATGTTGTTTTTTTGGTGAGTTGAGTTGTTAGATGGGCAGCCGTCAGGTATATGGTTTAATTTATATGTTGTCTGAGATGTATGTAAACTCATTGAATGCTTGGATTGTGGGGGTTCACAATGTTTTTATGGATTCTTAGGATTTCTTCCTTTATGAGGTAGTGACTCAAACCCACACCCCCCTTGACGTGACATTGAGTTTGGAAAAAAACATGGTGCTCGTTCGATTTTTATGGATCATTATCAGATGGCACATTATGAGTATTGAGAGTTGCTGATATATATTTAGGATGTGATGAAGAAGGAATTCATCAGACCTAATGTGTCACCGTTGGGGTGATTCGGTCTTGTTTTCGAAGAAGGCAGATGGTGGTCTGAGGTTCTGTATAGACTTCTGGAGACTGAATAAGGAAATAATCAAGAAATGTTACACTCTCTTGAGGTTAGATGATATTTTCAACTAGTTGAGGGGATCATATTTGGTCTATAAGATCGATCTATAGTTAGGGTATCACTTGTTAATAGTGAAGGAGGGTGATATCCTAGGGACTACTTTCAATTGTTGGAATTGGAACTTCAAGTTCATGGTCATGCCATTTGGTGTTACAGACACACCCACTATATTCATGGGGATCATGAACTTTGTCTTACATGAGTTCAAAGACCAGTTCATCTTGACATTCATCAAAAAAATCATGATCTACTCAAAGTCAGATTAGGATCGTGTCGGTCATCTTAGGACTGTCTTGGAGGTCCTTCAATTCCACCATCTCTATGGGAATTTTTCTATGTTTATGTTCTAGACATGTGATGTGCAATCATTTGGACATGTGTTATCTTATTAAGGGATACCAATGGATCTGTTGAAGGTCGAGGATATTGTTTCTTGGGAATAACCCAAGAATGTTGTGAATTTTCATACCTTTATTTTCTTGGTAAGATATTACCTAATATTTATACCCAACAACTCCCAATTTTTAGCCCCATTGATAGCTTGAACTAGGAATGACCAGGCGTTTATGTAGAGAGGGAATTTTTAGGAAGATATTAGCTATCTGAAGGAGAATTTCGTCAGTTCTTGAGTACTCATGTTTCAATAGGAAAGGGTGATATTCATGGTTTTCTATGATGCTTTTGGTCTAGGTTTGGGATACGTGCTAATGTAACAAGGATGAGTGATCTCTTATGGGTCTAGAAAGTTGTGTCCCCCATGAATGCAACTATACCACCCATGATATAGAGCTTGTATCGGTCGTGTTTGCACTAAATATGTGGGGACACTACCTCATTGAGAATAACTTTGTTTTTTTCATGAATCACAAGAGCTTGATATACATATTTTCCGAGATTGACCTAAACTTGCGATCGTGGAAGTGTATCAAGTTTCTCCAAGACTATCACATCAAGATCTGTTACACCTCCAGAAAGGGGAACATTGTGGATGATGACTTGATCAGAATTTAATAGATAGATGATTTTGAAGAATCTAGAGATGCTTGGAGGGTGATAGAGAAGTTGGATTCTTTTGTCCTAGGTGTAGGGATGGATAATGGTAGAGGCTATTTGTTTTAGATGACAATGCAATCTTCTAGGATGCGGCAGGTGGAGGAGTCTCAGTGGGGAGACATAGAGGCTGAGGTGATGTGCAATTACATTGACCAGGGTAATACTCTGAAGGGATAGTCTGAGGATTTTCATAATCAGATTCTGTTCAATGGGAAGATATTTTTCTAAGTGGTGATACATGATGGAGTTCTCTTTGAGTTCCATAGCTCACCCCTAGTGGTACACCTACGAGTTCCCAATATGTGCCTAAGATTGAGGGAAACTGTTTTCTTGCCCAGGTTGAAGTGGGAAGTAGTGGAGTTTGTGGAAAAGTACCTGGTCTGTCAGTAGGTGAAGGCTGAGCACTGTGATCTTGGTTGTTTTTCACATCCCTTAGATTTCCATAATTGGATGTTGGAGGACATCTTGACGGATATCATCATAGGTATACCCAAAGATCAGGGAGGCTATGATGCTATATGGGTAATGGTGGATTGACTGACAAAATTAGGTCACTTCTTAGAGATCAAGGAGTGAGCACAATAGATACCTTGGCAAGGAGCTATATGTGGATGAGGTGGTGTGACTACATGGGGTTACAAGAACCATCATCATAGATCAGGTTTCTTGGTTTACCTCACATGTCTGGAGGGGATTAGATTTTTTTTGGAACTCAGTTATTCCATAACACCACTTTCCACCCTCAAACGATTGGGTAGATAGAGTAGACTATATAGACGTTGGAGGATATGCTAAGGGCTTGTTTTCTGGACTTTGGAGGGTCATTGGTATGAAAATTTCCCCTGGTAGAGTTCTCTTACAACAATAACAATCAATATTCCATTATCATGGTTCCATTCAAATCTTTTTAAGGTAGGCAGTGTCATTCGCCCTTATATTGGAAGGAGGTTGGAGAGACAATATTTTTTGGTCCCGAGGTAGTGTGGAGCATGACAGAGAGGGTTCATCTTGTGCATGAGATGATGAAGACATCACATGAATGAAAAATGTCATATTTTAATCATAGGAGGAGGCCATTGGAGTTTGAGGTTGGAGACCACATATTCTTGAATGTTTCCCCTCGACATGGGCAGTATAGGTTCTGTAGGGGGATAAATCTCTCTCCCATGTTTATATGACCTTTTGAGGTGTTGAGATGAGTTGGTGAGGTGTCATATTAGTTATAATTTCTACCGTGTTTGGAGAGGATCCATGACATCTTCCACGTATCCCAACTTCATCAGAATCTACATGATGAATCCCACATCATGGACTTGGGAGAGTTGGTTATAAAGGATGATGCGATGTTCATGGATCACCCAGTAGATATCTAGGATCATTAGGAGAGGGTGATTCATGGATGTACCATTCTTTTAATTTGTGTGTTGTATAGGCATCTAGGCCTAGATGAGATTACATGGGATTGAGAGGCGGAGATGTGTTCCCATTACCTGATGAGATTTTGAGTTTTTTTCTAGTTCATTTCTTTATGATGTAATACATGAACCTTGTTTTATATAAGATTAGTTTTTTCCCTATTTTCTAATGTGTGGAAAATGTCCTAACATGTAGAGAGGGGAGGAATTGATCCCTAATCAAGATGCATTAATGCAGATGTGATTAAACATATGCATGTGAGTTAGTGCCTCCCAAAAAGGATAATATCTTGACATCATGGAAGGAATTCCATAATCCATGTGGTATGACAAAGTGTCCTTTGGTGTTTATGTGATTTTTTGAGTAAGTAGATGTCAGGATAGGTGTTCTTTATTGTCAAAGTTTCACTTTGGCATTAGAAAAGAACAAGGTGGTATATCCTTGACAGGTATCTTGTGGGGTAGTTATTTAGACCCCTCTTTTTCATGGGATTGGTCATAAATTCTTAGGGTAGAGAATAGTTTTAGAGGTATATAATGTAATGGTAAATACCTCTTTGGTCCATTCCTTTGTGAAAATCCAGTGTTAGAGCTATTTATGGAGATCACAGTGGCTTGTATCATGAGTTTTAAAAAAATACAGTGTTCCAATAGTATCTCATCTGATGGTAGGTCACTGAATGGTGAGTCATCGTATAGTAGGACTCTGAATGGTGACTCACCAAATGATGACTCCACGAACAGAGACTCACCGAATGGTGGCTCATTGATGAGTGACTGACCAAATAGCGACTTGCCGAATGGTGACTCGCCAAATGGTAGGTCACCGAATGGTAACTCACAAAATGATGACTTACTAAATAGTGACTCACTAAACCATAACTCACCAAATGGTGACTCACCACCTGTTGTTCCCATCTCTTAAGGTATCTACTAGTTTCTCCCCTCTTAGGTCATGTTATCATTATATGAGGAACCCATCAATTCTTAACCATTTCTTCCACCATCTGTGAGGGAATTATTGTATCTTATATGTCATGAGACAACCATGTCATGTGGTTAATCCATGATCCAAAATTTATTTACATTGAAATTTTCTTGTTGATTTTTTTGGATATAGCCTTTTCTTCAGATGATCTCCTCTTTTCCTAGAATCCTATGGTTTTTTCTGGGTGATCCTTAAACCTTTATTCTAGAGGATTCATACCAATGTGCTATACCATCCTATTTAGTTTTTCCTTGGATTCTCCCACTCTTATGACCCTATGTTTTGGTGAAATAATGGATTTTCAGTATCTTATTATTTCAGTTAAGGATTTACTAGTCTCTCCTTTTTTGTGTATCATGTGGGGCGAGAATACTCGTGTCACCTATTGATCACAGTTGGAAAAAATTATTAAGGGTGCTGATACATAATCTACTTGTTACCTTAGTCTTAATTGGGGGATGAGATGTTGATGTTGTTGATAGATTGTTTCATGTATTATCCTTGATTTTCCTGTTATGGTTTGCTCTAGATGCATACCTTATGAAAATCATACCCATTTTTGTCTTTGTTTGAGCACCCACATTATCTTGTGAATAAAAATTCAATGTAAATATTAATATGATTAATCATGTATAACCAGTTAAATGAAAAGGATTCCCCAAGATTAAAATTGTTTTGTGATCACCATTGTTTATCAAAGTGGAATTAAAAAACCCTTGTTGGATAAATCTGAATACACATGGATTACTGGTGTGGATGTGTTCTAGGGTTTATTGGGTTTTGTGCCTTGTGTGGTCTGTATGGTGATGTTGTTGGTAGAATGGTTCTATGTACATGGGTGGATAGATGGGATGGATCCAGGAGTAGGGTGGGGATATGTGTGATGTGGGGTTGCAGTGTTGGTAGTGGTTGATATGGGATTTGTGTATGAGGTTGTGTAAGAGGTGTGATGGGATATCAGGTTGAGAGATTGATTGATCGCAGAATAGATAAACTTGTAGGGCAGTGGGACTGCATCTATTTTGTGTTATGGTTTTGGAATAGTGATCTGAAGTGGGACTGCAAACTAGTAGTGCTGCTGAATGTGTTGGGTATGGTTGTGGTTGGTAGATGTCTGATTAGTGTTGGAATGAAATAAGTGGTATTCTTAATAAATAATTATAAGTGATTAAATAAAGGGGTGATTTTATGTTTTGGGTGTGGTTGTGCATGTAGGGGAATCAATAAGGGTTATTTTGTGAGGGTTGGTTAATGTTTTTAAACTCATATGTTTGGCTGAGTATTTGATTACATATATATATAAACTGCAGTTCCTATTGATTTCTATACGCACCCAACTCGTGTTGAGAACTACATGATAAACACCACATTTTTTATAGGGGAGGGTGTCTTCCCAAAATCCCAGTGGGAGGATGGATGGTTGTTTGTTAGCTCCCCTAATCCCTCTTCTAAGAATTCATAACCCATGAATCTTTAGGTAGGCTTGAATGTATTAGGGATTTCTACCAGATATATGGAACTGGTTTTGTGAGAGGTGGTTTGCTTCCCAGGTGTCTGGCATGAGGACCACGTTTTTTTGGGTGAGATGAGTTGTGTTTGTGGCCCAGGTTTCTGTGGGAAGAATTTAATGTGGTTTGAGCGCGAGGTGTGTGCGGGAAGGTTGTGATAGTGGGGTTTGTAGAAGATTGGAAGTGCCAAAATGTTCCTCATTTGGGATGAATAGTTAACTAGTGGGAAGTGGTGTGGGGTAACCTATCATTGAAGTTCTTATATTATTACTTTAATTGACTTCTATTATTTGGTGAGTTTTCCTTAGAGATGCTAAGGTGGTTAGTATTCCTTGTTATGTGCTTTTATGGTTCTTATGTTTTCTCAATGGGCCATTAGTATGTTATACCACTTGTTATTGTGTGACTTAGGTTTTCCTACTAGGTATGCATGTATTCTCAACTTATATACATAATTTTTTTTTCATGTTTCTAAGATAATATTGAAGACTCTGCTGGACCTTAATAGCTCAGGCTCCAGGATAGTTGTTGTGTTACTACTTATACTTTTTTTGGTACTTAATAATGAAGTTTTTGTAGGACCCCGGGACACCCTGAGAGGGGAGGGGTGAATCAGGGTGACAAATTTTTCTTTTAAAGACAAGGATCTTGTTCCCATGTTGGTAGAAACCAGTTAATCCTGTATGAAGAATATGATCAGCAATGAAACATTCACATGCAAAGAGATGACAGAGAAATTTTTATTTGGTTCACCACAAAGGGCTACGTCCAAGGAGCATACACTGAAAAGTTGTCGGTCATACTGAATTCCACTAATCTTCACTAGTTTTGGATTAAAAATGTTTGGGAACAATCACACTATCCCAGGCTCACTGCCTTTTCAAAGGTTGAGGGATAGCTCACTACTTCCCTCAGGTCACTCCCATTGACTCCTCCTGGCTCACTGCCTTTGGTGAAGTTCCACTCAGTTTATAGATGTGAAGGTCTCTTCATCATTGCAAAATAATGAATCCTCTATTGAATGTAGATGCTATGTTGACGTCCAACTTTAACTCGTGTACTAATCCCCATTTGCAATGAAGGTATTAGGAAATCTTCTAGTTTTCGTGTAGCTTCAAAAAGGATCGGCGTACAACAACCTCACCTGGCGCGCTTCCCCAAGACCGGCACAAAGGTTTCATGAATGGAGCACAAGTCACTTGAGCAGTACAAAATCGGCGCGCAGGTGACACCAACTCACTTGCACGACACTTCCTCCTTCAACTCCAAACTTGTGCGGCTCTGCACCTTTACCTCCCAAACCACCTTGGTCGCGCAGCCAACAACCGGCGCACAACCTCTACTTGCACGACCCAACAAACACTTGCACGACACAACCACATGCGCGACGAGAGCTCGAAAAATATCTAAGTCTTGAATTTCATTACAAATGAGGAGGGGGGTCCTCTATTTATAGGCAAACTGGACCCCCTGCACGGTGGCACGCAAGTGTCCTCACGGCGCGCAAGTCACGGCGCACAGCTCCAACCGCCTTGCCTCTATCGCGCAACTCACTTGCGCGAACACACCAATACTTGCACGACCTAATTTCCTTTTCCATATTTTGAAGTTCTGATCATGAAGAACAACCGGCGCACAAGTTTCCAATCCTCCTACGCATCAGTGCACAACCCTCTTCACGACGCGCAAGTCACTTGCACGACCAGCCCCAAACTTGCGCGGACCTTATCCCTTTTCCATTTTCCATGTTCTAATCGTGAAAAACATACTTTGCGCACATTTCCTATCCTTAAAGTACACAGTGCACAAGTCTCTTTTTCAAAAACACATTTCTCCATTTGTCGATTTTCAGGCCCAAAATTTTGGAAAACACTGGGAAACGGTGCCACCTTCAATACTGTTGTCTGCTTGAACTGTATGATCTCTTTGCTGGTACACATTCTGAACATCCACTGAGGATTGACAACAAACACAAACCATACTAAAAATCATGCATATAATACCATGGTTCCAACAGTTTTCTGGTATTGTGTAATTGTTTTGTTTAAACATTCCTTGGGAGTTTTTCAGTTTTCTATTCTTATAAAATGATTGGTGTTTTTTTGGGATTTACAATCTTATCTCTAGATCTTTTTTCTCTTAAATGAAAAAAGGGTAATGTATCCCATCTTGTGAGCATGTTTACCTGCGTGTGGTGCTAGACGCCACCCCAAGGCTTATTGGAGTAGGGAATATGGGTTCATTATCTCTCATTCATATTGAGGAAGGAAGGTATTGGCATCTTTCTATCATTTCCCTCATCACGAAGAATGTGTTTTGTGAAAATAAACTAATAGAAGTGTAAAATGGTGAAAGGGGAAAGAAAAAAGGGAAGAGCATCAAGAGGAAACCAAAAATGTAGAGTGTTCTTGATGGTGTTGTGGAATGTTAATTTTTTAAATTACAATAATGTAATTATTATATATATTTGATTCACTATAAAAAGAGAACATGTTGCTTATGTCTTCAAGACTCCAAAATGGACAATAATGGAGTGGGGATAAGGTTTGTGTAACAAACAATGATTTTGGAATATTTATTCTAAATTAATACTATGTTTGAAAACATGTTCCACATAAACAAAACTAAAATGATCCATGAAATATAAAATGATTATTATTAAGAAAATTTAATCATAATAAAACATATTGAAAATAAAAATAAAATTATTAACTATAAATTCAATCAAAATAGGATTAATAAAATTTAATGTTTCAAAATGGAATATTACATTAAATTTAGTCTATCATTATATATAATATATTAATATAAAAAATTAATTTTTAATTTTTCAAACATTATTTTGAAAAAATTAACAAAAACATTTATTTTGTCTTTTCAAAATAATAATATGGTGACTTTTTAGTATTTTTATAAAGAAATCAATTTCGACGTGAATAGTAGAAAATACCACTTTTGGATAATACCATTAATTTTATGAGGAAATGACTAAAATGAGTTTTAAGACTTTTTTATAAAATATATATATATATTTAGTGTAAAAAATCATCTAACTATATATTAAATCCATGTTTGATTTTTTGTAAAAAAGTATTATTTAACATAAAAATCTATATTTATTTTATTATATTAGAAAATTGTTTCATCACTTATAAAAACTAAATAAAAAATTGATCTCATATTTCATGTCAATTTTATTAATATTTAATTTATTTTATTTTATTTTTGGGCATCAATGACTAATTAATTAGATTAAAAATACTAACCACTAAAATTTTGAAAGGTTTATTTTTCAACGAAAGGTTTCTATATTATATAATTTATATCTAATAAAATAAATAAATTAGTTCTAAAAAGGATTATAATATATTTTTCAATCCTATATATAAATATATTCACCCTAATTCAATGTATAATTGATTCAAAATAAGATTCTGAATAGAAAATGGTAAAAATAATTTTTTTGTAATAATGAATTTTTTAAATATTAAATTATTAAATTTAAAGATTTATATTATGTTACATAGAAATAGAATTATATTATATGTGTATTGAATTTCAGTTCATAAAATAATATTTAATAAATAAAATTTATCCAATATATATTTTTTAAATATAAATATCTTGGTTAAAACTAGTTACTATGGTAAAAATCAAAATGGTAAAATGTTAAATATTAGTAGAAAAGGGTAGGAAATGTGTTTAAAACATGTGTGAAAATGATAAAAATTGAATATATTTACATTATATAACCCCACATATCATTTTTTATCGTATAGTAGTAATTTAACATTGAATAGTGTAAAACCACCATTGAAAAATAGATTAGTATTTATGAAATTGTAATTTTCTTCACAAATAATAGGAGGCCAATCCATGAGTTTTCTACATCTTTTCTATAACATTAGTTATAGAAAAAACATTCTTTATTATCTCATTATATTTATTACAACTTTATAGAATCCTTATACATAAAAAATTACTATTATATGGAATCTTAATGTGTTTCCAAAGGTACAAAATCCAAATGGAGTGATGTTATTCTCAACTGATCTCTTTTTTTTCTTCTTCTCCCACCTCAAACCTACTATAAACATAAAATAAGTAAAAAATCATTATTTCTAATTTTATTATGTGTTATTATACTAAGTGAATATCTATTTTATTGATCCTCATATCCAACCAAAAAATGAAACCGCTACTTGTGTCATGTCCGGATTACAACCTCCATGAGTGACATGATCCATTTTTTATAGGTACCTTATATATATTTTTCAAAGGGTGTATTTAAATAACAATTATGGAATATTTCAAATTCTTAAGATTATGAAAGTATAAACCAATTCCGACTTCTTTTAGTTTCTATATAAATGACAACGTAACCCATTCATATGTTTGAACTATTATCTCTATAAAAGTGACATTTTTTTTACCTTTCCATTTCTATCAAGGATAACTATGGAAACCTAATTTCTGGTGTTATTGTAAAAAATAATTAAATAATTATTTTTTAATTCTAATCGTAATATCTAACATATAATTATGATACCATCCCATTATTCATTTAAATTATTGAAATAAGATCATCACCAAACTCGTATTTATGAATTGTAAATAAATTACATCTAAAATAAAATTATAAAATGATAAATACTTAAAAACCATACATTCAAATACTTTTGATGATATAAAAATTATAAACATTTTGTTTATAAACAAGAATCAAATATACAATTAATATGATAATAAAAACTATATTATAAAAACTAAAAACCTCTAATGATGAAAATATGGTATAACTAACATTTTTTAATGTCATAAATTATAATAAATGATGTTTATAAAAATTTATATATGCCAATAAGGTTCATTAATAGTTCATTACTACAGTTTTTTTTGGTATATAGTAGGATGATGAAACATATAATTTTGTATATATAAGAATTTAATTTAATTAAATAATCCTACCAATTTAATAATTTATTGGTAAATATTGTAATTTATGGTTATTAAGTAATATTAATTGAATTAGTGAATTATATGATAAGTCATATTTATAATTATTTAAAGTCGTTTTCATATTTTTATTAAAAATACTATATGTGATGACTTTTTCTTTGATATTTTTTTAGAAATTCTAAACATAATTTTCTACATTAATTATTTAGGTCATGTCATTCAAATCAAATGTTTTTATAGAAAAAATAATCCATGAATTCAATACTAATATAGATTAAACAGATTGAACCATACTCTATCTTTTTAAACATGATTTATAAATATATTGGTGAATTAGGAAGGAAATTTTCTATATATTATAAGACTCAATTTAACAAGTTTAATCCACCTAGAGAAACATTTTGGTCAAAGTTATCATGGTGTAAAATTCATGTGAAGTCAATTTATGAAAATTAAATGAATATCTATGGCTAAAAATATTATAATCATTGATCCAAACCATAACTTATTAAAAAAATATATAATGAAGATTAATTTTTAATGGTGTACCTAAAAGACATCTGGGAACTACTTCATATAATAATATATTATAATATTCATCCATTAATATATATAAAAATGGGACGAAATTTGGTTCCTTGAATTTGGATTGTCTGTTTGGATAGAAATATTTTCATATCTCGTCCTGAAAAAACATTTTCAAAATACAACAAATAGAGTTGTGTTTTTGTGGGTGGACCTACATGATATATATCCATCCTTGTAGAATACAATGTGTCCTAATTCATTCATTTAATGGTCCAAAAATTCATATAAAATTAAAGGGAAAATTTAAAACATTATTTCCACATACAATGAAAATAAATATATAATTCTTATCCATTTTAATGTATCAAATTTATAGTTGTCCATTTCATGCCATAAGTGTGTTGTTTTTATGTAGTAATTTCAATTTAGATGTTTTATATATTTTAATTTGTCTTTACTCCTCCTTTTATATTCTATTTCATTTTTTATTATGTTTTTTGAACCATGGTTTTATATCTCCATCAAAATGGGGAAATAACATTGGTGCGAGTTATAAGGAAAGTAGTAGTGGATGCCTCAGTTTTTTTAGATAATTGTTTCTGTTTGTTATATTCTTAAAATTTATGTTTTATCTATAACTATATTTGTAAATATATCAACCTTATTTGTTTTAGATTTTTTTCATCTCCAAGTTAAAATATATTTCTCACATTCTTCATTATAATGTTACATCTGAAGTGTCAGTGTAGCATTGTTGTGATGATGTGAGAGAGATTTTCCAATAAAAATAGGATCAATGTGGGTTAATATATATATGAAGGTAGGTTCTATAGTGACATGCCTGATCTCTTATGTGAAATGAATATTGAGAGAGATATATATATATTAAATAATCATGAGAGCATCATCATTGACCCCTAAAAATGACAACATACTCTTAATAACATCATCATTTGTTTTGTTATGTATTTTACATAAAACATTATATATATATAGATCTATTTCACAAACTCCTCGTAATTATATTATTTTATTATTTAGTATTATATTTGATATTATATAGATAGTTTTAATAAATTAATTGCGTGTGTGAGTAGCTTCCATGTGATTCAACCATGGGTGTGAAATATATTTCATGGTAGGTAAATAAATATTTATTTATTGTGGATTTACAAGAAATACTGCACAATAATTTGTCACCCTTTTTATGAGTGGAACATTACTTTCCAACAATGTTTTCCTAAAAAAAGAAAAAATAATAATAAAATTCCGAATTTTTTCATAAAAATTAAAATTTGTTGATGATAAACCAACTTATTTTTTAGGTGAAATAATTGAATTTTTATAAAAATAATTAAGATGGATTTTAATGTCTTTATATAAGGGGGTTTTATTTAAATAGTTCATTATGTACCTCAAATATTACTTCTAGAAAACAATTTTAAGTGTCTTAAGGTGGAGGATATCAAATAATTATTTCAAAACATTCAGACTTTCCAATATGTGGTTGTTAGGAAAAAAATAATAAAATCCCACCTAATTTTTAAAATGACATCATAGAGGTGTAAATAAAACTACATAACCATTCTACCCAACATGATTATATGATCTTCTAAATGGAATTTCATGTGAAACTGATACAAAAAGTTGATCTATTTAAGGGATTTATATTAACAATAGATTCTTTTTTTATTGATTTTACATTTTCATCAAAACCTATTAACTAAAAAACATTCATCTATAGAAACAATTCATAAGTGTTACTTGGGTTGTGATGTTGAATAAAATTGATGTTCCCATACTGAGAGAGAGATCGTATGGGATTTCTTGAAAGATATTGAGTATCATGATACAATACATGAAAGTTATGATTTATACATTAAATCATCTTTCTTTAATTTTTTCATTTTTATGTTCACTTTGGCTTCCCCCATCAAGTAATTTTTCATAAAATAATAGTAATTTTTATCCTATATTTTGAAGTGGAAAATAAGTGATGGGATTTGTAAAAGATAAGGAATCATTCATTCTCTTTCCAACACTCTAGAACCTATACTACATTTCTAATGGGATGGACCAACAGTACACTGGTCATGGGTTTCTCTATTACCACCGTTAAGGAGTATACTTT
The DNA here is from genome assembly GCA_963277665.1 of Viscum album. Taxonomy (NCBI): domain Eukaryota; kingdom Viridiplantae; phylum Streptophyta; class Magnoliopsida; order Santalales; family Viscaceae; genus Viscum; species Viscum album. Next base: position 1,105,807,584 of record OY728128.1, on the reverse strand, counting down.
GGATGGAATATGATTTGGTTGTTAAAATCAAACAAACCACATCAAATATATAATTTTGGGTGATATAAAGAAAATACAACATGAGGATGTCAAAAATCAATAACCACAAAGGGTTCGAAACTAATTCTTATCACATTTTGTTCACTCCCATATTATCTATCATTTTATTTTATTTTCAATGAACAAAATTATTATATACTATTTAATTATTTAATTATAGGTCTAAAGTGTTTTCATATTCGATCTTAACATAATTCTTCCAATTGAAAATAATCTCTTTTTTATCTATCTTATTCTATTTGGATGTTTTTTACTCATTTGTTTAATTGTTATGAGTAAATAAAAGGGATGTTTTATCGTAACTGTGGGGTGGAGTGGTGGTGGATTTCATGCATCCTTTAAATAATTTGGTTTCATTCCATTTTCCTTGAACTTTTAATGTGTTATTATTTTAAATATTTGATGTATAATTATATATCATTAAATTAATTGAATACTTTGAAAAAATCCAACCATCCAAGTATTTTTACCACATTGTTATATTTCATAGTTTAAGGATTAATGTGATTTTTTAAATGAGTTTAGATTGTGGATTTTTTATCTGATTATTTAAGGGTGATTTATTTATTACGAAATTCATCTGAAGTAGTACAACAAAAAATGAATTTTTATCTAACTTGTGAGGTTTTTATAACTTTTTTAACTCTAAACTAAATTTACATCTTTCTGGAGACTCTGGTGTCATGTTTTTTGATCAAGATGTTTTGATTTAACCTTTAAAAGATTCATATATCATGAAATGTTTTCAATATGAGTAAAAAATTTTGTTTACTAGATAATTTTTTATGTTGAGGCCTATGTTTTAAAAAATTACTGGTTATCCCTTAGAGTTCGTAAATTTCCTTATGGATTTATTCCTCTTTACTAGATAAGTTTTCTTTAATTTTAATAACTCTTAATATGTTTCAAGGATATATCATGTTTTTTTGTTTTGGAAGGGCTTTTTTTGTAGGTTCTTTGAGATTTAATTCATTTTTGGGTGTGTGGAGTGTGTCTCATTATTTTTTGGAGTGGATAGAGAGAAATGTGTCTGAGCCGATATTAATTTTATTTCATTTTTATCAAACCATTTTAGAAAATGTAATAATTAAATTAATAAAGAAAAAATGGATATGATATTGAATTATTCATTGAGTTTACATGATTTTTCACTCTCTGTATTTACTAATAATATAATCTTACTTGAGGAAACCAATTATTAATAATAAAATTAAAAAATTAAAAAAGGATAATTTTAATGAAATATATCATTATATTAATTTTTAACTAATGTTTCGTGTGATTAAAAAATGATTATAGAGATTACATTTTTTAAGGTAATTGATTGAGGATCATCTTGTGTTTTCAGTTGAATGTTGTTTCTTGATATTTAATAGATCAAACTCCTATTTTTTGAAATTTGAATGTTTAGTTATAATTTCCTACCAACACTTATCCATATAAAAACACAAGTAAATTTCCACCAGATTGAATTATTTTTAGGTTATATTGTGTTGAGAGATAAGAATCAAATAAAAGAATAAATATAATTTTTTTTATTAAGAATGATAAAATATCCATTAAAAAATCATTAATTTATAGAGAAATAAATTTTTATGTATCTGTGTAAGACATTCCTATGTGGCGTAACATGTGAATGAATATAATTTTATGGTAATTTTCCAAATTAAAAAATTTTGATCCATGTGTGAGGCATCATATTTTATTTCAATGTTATAAATGAGTATTTTATTCATTTATTGTAATATACTCTCACTTTTTTCATATAATCCTTAAACATTGTTTATTTACATTTACAATGGATCTTTTTTAGAGGCAATTTGGGTAAAATTTGGAAAATTCATGAGGTTTTCTAGGTTATTGATAGTTGGCACATGTTTTTACCAATTCATGTGCCCAAAATGAAAATATTACAATCCTAGATAGATAGGGTTATCATGGTTGGTGCACATTTTGACTAATCATGCTCCCACATAGTAAAAACTGTGTGCCTTGGATAATAGGTCTAGTTTGAAGAGATGGTTGGGGTGCGTGGTTTGTCTAACCATGTATCACTCTATTTGAAACCACATGTGTGGGGTTAATTTATTTTAAACAATTAGTTTAAATTTGAGGACCCCTTGGATTAACCTCTGGTCAACACCTACTCAACCTAACTTGAATTCCATGGACAAGGCAGCTCTTAAGAAGTGGGTTTTTATCCTAAAACCCCTTATCTAGGAGGATCAAAGAATGGTTTATCATGTTTAATATTGACTGGTTAATTTAATCTTCTTTCATTATTTTTATTCCATTACCTCCTTTTATCATCATTATATTATATTAAAACATCATGGTTTTCATGGATCAAAACTTCAATTGATGGGATCCTGAAACTAGTTTGATTTCTTGATATCTAATTCCTTCTTTCTTAATTGGAATATCCCATAGTGGGTGTCGATTTTTGATTCATTTATTAAAGGTAGGCGGTTCCATATAATTTTTTCTACATCACTAAAACCTTTATTTTTATTGATTTGGTTTAAATACCATTCAATTTATTTATGAAAACCCAATTTGATATGAATTGGTATTATTTTTTGAGATGGAATGGATTAGGAGGGGAAACCCCCGATTCCAATGGACCTGGAATTTAGGGCATATTTTAAAATTTATGGAATTTATAAAATTATTTAAGATTTGATATGATAAAAATTTATTAAATTTAAATGATGTAATCTTAAAATAGTTTATTTGGAAACATCATGAAATGTTGAAAACCCCATGTTTTGGTTTTGAAATTGAATTGTCATGATGGAATTGAAAATTTGGCAATAGAATTATAATGGATGATTGATTTGAAATTAGTTTAATTTCCCATTATTTATTGATTGACTACACACATTATATCCTTGGTAGTTAGTGGTTTATTTGGGATTAGAATGAAATTATTTTTACCTATATCATTGTATTGATGTTGTAAACTCTATAAAAACACAAATTCAAAAGATCTTATCCCTGATAGGATATCAATGAGTCATATTCTTCCAGATCATGTTGGATGTGTGTACACATACATATACATGGTCACTAATATGAGAAGTGTGCTAATCCTATTACCATAAAGTAATGTAATTCCAGGAAGATGATCATGGTGCTTATTGTGAATGTTTTTATATATATTCAACTAATTATATAATTTTTTTACTCATGCCAAAATTTTTATATAAACTGTCTAATCTAAAATGCACATTTATGCCATTTTTGAAATGTTTTTTTATCATTTTAAAAAAATCATGTTTTATTTTAAATATGTAAATGATATATTATTCCACACCATATTATATATAAATTTAAATCATTATTTCGTTTATTATTATGGAATCAGTTATGGACCAATTTTTGAAACCCTGTAAGGATTTATATCTCACACACTACATTTTCCTTACAGTGTATGTAGATTTATTTCTTCCAAGTATGAGGAAAGTGAAAGCACCACATGGTGGTGGTTGATGTTCTCGATCCTTAAGGATTTGATATATTTTTCCTTTGTGATTTTTAAGTTTTACCTTTCTAGTTTTTGATTACTTTGATGAGGTACTATTTTTGGTTATGATTATGCCAATTTGGATTATTGTACTTTCTCATTTTGGAGTGCTGATCATACTGACATGTATCATTAATAGTATCATGTTCTAATGAAAAAATAGTTCCCACTTCGATATTATACTATTCCTAGTGATAGTCATTAACCCATGGGTATTGGAAACTCCCTTTGGCTATATCATGTTTGAATTGTGTATTAGGGTACTCAGGTATCTAAGACAGTTTGTGAAATGTTGGAATCAAATGTGGAGGTTAAGAATCTATCATTGATGTTAGTATGCTTAAGAATTTCTTATCATGACTTAGGAGTTAGTTGTGGGTGAGTTCCTAGAAAAATATCATTATAATGAGCCTTAAGCCACTAATGGTGGTTTGGTAAATCCATTGTGAGGAATAATTTCATCTAGTTATAGAATATTTTGATACTATTTGTTTGGGTAGGATGAATTCCAAATCTGGTTTTCTTATATAAGGTGATTGATTTTCCCATTTATCTTGTTTGAGTTCTTGATATGAGTAATCTTTTGATTTCTTCAACATTGTATTATGATATTTTGAAGAATCATTCCTATAATAAGATGAGTAAATGGTCCTTAAGAGGAAGATTCTAGTGAACCATAGTACTGGAATCCCCCCATGAACTAGAATCATGATGATATTATTGTGCATGGTATCCAAGATCTAGGATAGGAACCTTCACCCATTCCCATTCGGGCTTCATCAATGGATCCTAAGAGGGTGGAATCTCAAAGTCATATTCCTGAGTTTCTTTTCTAGTATCCATAATAATTACAAGGATCTACTGATCCAAAAGTGTATTATGATTTTTTAATAAATATAGAAATTCTTTTCTATTTCATGGAGACACCTATTTCAATTAAGTTGAAACATGATTTCATCAAACTAGAGGGACCTAGAAGAAGATAGTTGGACTTGACAGATACAAAACTGAAAAAAGATTTCTTAGAGTGAAAGAAATTTAGAGTTATTTTCAATGAAAATTTCTATCTAGAGTCAATGGTGCTGCCTAAGGTTATGAATTGTTTCAAGCAAGAACATGCTAATTGAAACATGAGGGAATAAGTGAACCACTTTTCCGAGATTTTTCATTTTTCACATGATATTCTTTCAAAGGATTTGATAAATACTCTATTGTATGAGATTGGTCTTTAAATTTATATTCATTCTTATGTTTCCTATATGAATATCACTTCTTATACTGATATTATGGATAGGGAAATAATGGTTGAGCTTGACTTGGCTAGTATGTCAAGTTTGATATGAGAACCATTTTATCTAATTTAAAGTTATGTGAGTTACCATAAAGTAAATATAAATTATATTAACTATCATAGTCTATCATTACTACATGGTTCGTCCATACATCATATAGTACCTTGAATACTCATGTTAACTTACTTCTAGTGTGAAAATCCTTGGTAATCGAAATGGGTTGGCACTAAGGCACCCAAGATCAGCAGTTCCTATAGATGTTTAGGTTACCTAACCAAATTCACTTATATCCTTTCTTCCCCATGTATTTGCATGGTCTAATTCGTATCTAAAATTACTACATTTCAAATAGATTCTTCATAAAGAATGGGGTTCTAGCCATAGTCATCCAAAATGATTCTTTTTAAGGAAGTGGAAGAGACTCTATAAGTAGAAGATATAGGATTAGTGATTGTGAGAGGTATTATCCCTATAGTAGTATCTTTAGTTACTCATTTATTTCATACTAGTGCATCTCACTTGTTTATATATATAAAAATATTGTTAAATTTCTATATCTTTGGAACTCTAATCTCCTGTAATGGATATTACTATTCCCTTCAAAACGAGGAGAGTGCATAGTCTCCATTTAACATCATCTTATTTCTCTCTATTAGAGATTGAGATTACCTATAATTTTATGATTCTCTACATGAATCCTATTAATTTCATCTTTTGTGTGGATGGGATAAATTATAATAAATCTATAATTGACTTCTATATTTGATGGTTCTTATTTACTGTTCCCAATGTGGTGTTATGTATCTATTCAAAAGAATGGGACCCAATGTTGAGTAGAGTCAGACCTTCATATCCTAAAATGGGGAAATTAATATCTTTTATCTCTTTTTATCTGGAGTTAGAGTCTTTTAGTAATGATCTAACTTAATTTTTCATCGAGTTTCATGAAATTTTTCATTTTAACTTCTTTAGCATTCTACTTGAAAGAGATATAGAGTTTTCTATTGATTTAGTACCTAGTAAACAACTAGTGTGTATTAATATTATCTAAATGGAACTAGTTTAAATATAATAGTTGAAAAACCAATTGGATTTTTTTAGAGAGAAAGGATTTATAAAGCCAATTGTGTCACCATGGGTGACACTTGTTCTTTTTTCTAGGAAATCTAATGGAACACTTAACCTATGTGTCAATTAACAGAATATTAACTAAGATAAGGTAAAAATAAATTATATTTTTTGAAAGATGAATGATATTTCTTACCAGAAGAATAGTGATATTGGTTCTCAAAGATTGATTTATGATTTGGTTATAACTAGTTTGGAATAAATGAGTCTTCCATTCCAAAAGAGAAAACCTGGATCATGTATAAACATTATGAGTATCCTGTAAAACCATATGATATAAAGGATTATCTTGAATTCATTATGGATATGATGAACAATATTCTCCATTAATAAATGTATAAATTCATGTTGGTATTTTTAGATGATATCCTGATTTACTCTCTTCTGGAGGAGGATCATGTGTGTCATCTAAGAGTAGTAATGGAATTGTTTAGAAATCATTGATTCTCTACCAATATATGAAAATTTTATTTTATTATTCCAGAAGTAATGTTCATGGGACACATGGTCATAAAACAAGGTGTCTTAGTTGATCATGTACAAGATAAATAATCTATGACATTAGAGAAACCCGAAAACATTTTGATGATTTGAAGCTTCTTGGGTCTAGTAGGGTATTATGGATTGTTTGTGAAGGATTTCTCAATGTTGACTTCTCTGATGACTACTATTACTCGTAAGGGGGTAAATATCATCAGGAATGAATTTTTTTAAGAATTATATTGGTTACTGAAATTGTATTTTTACTTCTAAACCAGTGTAGACTCTTCCAGAGGTCGAGTAAGGAGATGTGGGTTTTTGTGATTCATTAGGTTTGGGGTTGGGTTTTGTTCATATGTTGGGTGATCATGTCATTACCTATGGCTCTTAGAATCTTATCCCACCTAAGAAGAATTATCCAGAACATAACGAAGAAATCTTAGTCGTAATGCATATATATAAGAGTTGGTAGAATTTTATTTTATTAGAATGTTTTACAATGTATTAAGTCCAAAAACTCTCAGTTTAAATTTTCTCTCAAAATAATTTTAATATTTTCTATAGTCATTTAGTGGAGTACTTATTATATTTTGATTTCATCATCACATATACCCAAGGGAAATGGAATATCATTGTCGATGATTTTAGTAGGATACTTCTAACCAAGGAAGTGAAATAATTGTCAGAAGAGTGAAACATATTTTAACATTGAATCATAATGAAGTTTGGGAAACATGGGATGAGGTTGGCTTGGATAGTTTTTAGTTTACCTCAACTATTCTTGAAATAAGTTATTAGGAACAACATCTTGATGATGAGTTTTTTATCATTACGTATTCTCACTACATGGGGGATAACATTTTTGAGTGGGTGTTCTCCGAAGAGGGTATTATATTTTTAAAGAATTGGTTTATTGTGCTATTATAAATTATAAAACTTATGATGGGGTATTGATATAATTATTAGTGTGTTACTAACCAAATAACCACAAATATTTTTTATGATATTCATAGGGGATTATGGTGGCCAGGTATGAGACAAGACATTTATAATTTCATTGGTACTACTATACTTGCTAATAGGTCAAGGATGAGTATCCAATAACTTCAAGATTCCTTCACCCACATCAGGTGTCAACTTGGAAGTGGGATGATATTTATATGGAATTATTTTGTTTTTTTTTCATATATTAAAAGAATAAAGATTTAATTATGTGTTTTGATCATTCATATGACCAAGTCGTCTCACATTAGAACAATTTTTGGTACAATTAAAGTTGATGAGTTGGGAAATCTATATGTGAAAGATATTTATTTTTTGAGAAGACCTTGATCTATTATAAAAAATAATAGAGACCCCAATTTTTCCTCTCATTTTTTTAGAGTTCTTTAGGAGGTGTTGTGATATTTGGTTCATTTGAGTACGGAATACTAGGTACAGACAAAAGTCTAGATAGATAACACTATACAAATTCTGGGGGATATTCTATGTGATTTCATTTTCAAATTTGGGGGTGATTGTGCTAACCATTTTAGACGGGTTGACTTCACTTATAAAAATCAATTACTAGTATGTGATTAGAATGAACCTGTTAAGGCCTGGTATGGTAGTCAGTGTAAATATTTATTATTTTGGTTTTTCCCCTGTAACATGTGTTCGGGTTAGGAATCAAAAGTTTAAAATGGTTTCCATCAGATTTAGTTATGGAACCAGAAACACCCAATAGTTTGGTATCCAAAGGGACCTACTTTCCAAAGGTGGATGTTTGTTGGGTTTATTGACCGAAAATATTTAATAAATCACATTGGTTGAGAGGACGAGAGGTTGGGATCATCACACCCTTTTAGGTAAATTGTTTCTTACTCCAGTACTCTCTTATAGATTTACGATTTTTTTCATGAATCCTTATTAATTTACCAAGGATAATGTAGAATTAAATTGAAATTTTCAAACAATTATTAGCATGTGTGGAATTCAGAATCATCCGTATGTATTTAAGGTTCTTTATCAACAGAGATATCTGCATGTATTGTAGGTTCTCAATCAATGATATCCTATCTTATACGACATAGAGATTATTTACCCATTGTTATAATGATACTAGTTTTTAAGCTACTCGATGTGGCACTATGAAATTTATCATTATCTAGGGATATGGAAGTTTTTTTTTGATATTTTGATCATACAAATAAATGGGTTAACTTGGTTTTCTTTGTGAGAGGAATCAGAACCCTCATAGTTTGGTGCTGTGTATTGGGACCCATAATACCTTTACGGTTATGTGATAAGGACTGAACCATATAGTTTAATGTCATGTGGAAAGGACAATAAGAAGGAAGGTTCCTAGTCAATTTTTTGTGTGGGACTTCTTCCTAAGCATCCTAAGGAACTTTGAAAGGATATAAGTTTCAAAGTTGGATTAGACCCTACTGGGAATGTGGCCTAGGAAAAATAGGGTTGATTTTGGAGTGTTGGATTTGAACCATAGGGTGGTTTCCTATGTATCCCACATGGATGGGAATGAAAGACCACATAGTTCATTAAGTCTTGTAGGGTTTTATAGAACCTTTGAGAGAAATAGGTTGGTGATTACTCTTAAATAAGATTCCCACGTAATAGAATCCATGAGAAAAGTCATAACTCATGGAGATTCAAATAGGACTTAATCTACGACTTATTCTTAAGAAGGATTCCCAAATTATGAGAATTAGAGTTTGGTTCTTAAGGAGGATTTTCATTGTGATCAATACCTCTATGAATGCTTGATACGTATCCTCATTATGGTGGGAATAAGAGTTCTCACAGTTCAAGAGTTGAAGTAGATTGTGAGTATGTTGTGATCAACACAAATATCTAAGCCCATGTGATTCGTGCTCGGTCTGAGATACAAAATAATGTGAAAGATTCAACATACCACACACTTTATCCTCCTATAAGGGAAGAGGCCAGACCTATGGTGAAATAAGGTGAGGTGATGGTGGGAGAGAGAATGAAAAAATGAACCCTTCAATGTGAAATGAAATTGATGGTCATTGGGTTTGGCCTGAAATAATATGTTATTACTCTAGGAGGTATTCCCTCATATGGATCATAGGGGATAAGGGAGACTTTTCTATTGTTGAATGGAAAAGAAAGTGTGATCCTCACTCTCCCTATTAGGAACTAGAGGCTTTGGGTCTTAGGGAAGAGAAGTGGTGGACAAATTCATATTCCCAGAATTGAAGACTGGGAACATCCCAACATTGTCTCTAGGGTTAGGTTCAATGTGACGTTAGATATGAAGACTTGTAGACACCCCAAGGATACTTACTACCTTATAATACAATTGTGTTAAACCTATTAATTTAGAGATAAAAAACCAAATAGAAGACACACTGATGTATATTTTCCAAAGGTTTTATATGTTAGGAGATTTGGTGGAGGCTTCAACTTAGTTTCTTTCAGATCAGGGAACCAAAAAAAGAGATACCCTACCATAAATTTATTTTAAGATGGTTTACAAGGTGATATTTGTAGGTCATGGGCATAGCTATGTAGCATAGTTCTATTATATAGGTATGTCACATTGGTGTGACACGCAGGTAATAGGAATGACTGAAAATGCTTAACATAGGGAAGATAAGACAATACAATCATAAAAAAGGTCTAATAGGAAGAAAAAACTTGGGTGATATTTAAATCTAATCATATCGTTTCTTCTTTTGTTTCTTTATAAGAGCCCCATGTAGGTCCTTTTGGAATAGGACTCATGTAGGTAACTTCATATTGATAGAAGAAGGGTCCTTAATCAGATGTTTTGTGTTGCAAACTCTAAATGGTCTTCACTATTTCTTATCCCACCTAATTATCCCTTATATTGTGTTTTAGAGAGCCACTTGAGAAAATTTGGGGGACCTGGATGAAAGAGATTCACAATAGTATCATCAAGAGTTCTTCCAACATTTTCAATTTCCAAAAAATGAAGCATAAAGGGTCCTATGTATAGGCAAGGAGGTGGTTGGTTGAAAGGATATTGATAGCGTAGTTCATCAGTTTAGATCCACAATGTAGCTTATCTATGTAGGGGTGTGAATATTACACTACCGCGTAAGTCCCCAGTGGAGGTCCTTGGTGTAGGGGGATATACAATGGGATACACGGGTAGGACCTATGTTGGACACTTGATGTGTAGGTGGTACTAGTAGGTGTACCACGCAAGGTGGATGGTAAAACAACTTTGGAAAACATATTCTCCATAACACTAAGGTTATTCCCCAAAACCCCTAATCAAGATTAGTATCACACTTTGGCCCCTGTGATTTGGGATGGTGCCTTCAGTACCATCACTAACCCCCATGAAAAATGGATAGTAACAAAATGAAATTTTTGATCCCAATTGAGGACTTTTTGGGTTGCAGCACATGGAAATCCATTTTACTCCTTCGACATAAAACATATTTTTACTGGAATTTTTTATTTTCCATCCAATTAAAGTTAATATCTTCAATTCGGTGGATAAGTGCACGGAACACATTTCATGGTTTCTACAAAACCCCCTTATAATTAAATGCATTCAGAAGAAAAAAAATCTGGTTCTAGGGTAACTATAGGGAACATTAATGTAGTCCAACATCATTTTTTGTCTTTTGTGCTACATCATGTTTGATAGGATTCTCTAATTTCATTCTAATACATGGGACCTGGAGGTCATAGTTCGACTATTTATTGGTCCTTATGGACAATCCTACAATCATTGTGTATTTTATCTTTTTATTTCTTGATATTTCACAAACCATACAAATTTTAGGTGTAGAGAGACGAGACTGAACTTTTTTCCTGAGTTACCTTTGAAGGTTTTCTATCTGGTGAGTATCATTTCTCTTTTATTGGTAGTTTAAATTCATGCATGTTGGACTAATAGGGCTACTGTTTTAGGATGAACAGTTTGGACCTTGAATATTTAAACTACAACCGAAAGAAATCTGGTTGGCTTGGAGGGTCCCAATAAAATTTAGATATATCAAATGGGAATCTTGATTCATGATTATTATGGTCACCAAAATCCTAAACCTTTAAGTATAAGAATAGTGGTCTTTTATGAGAATCCAGTTGCCACTATTTGAAAGACATGTTATGGGGGTTGTGTTATATAGGATGAACTAGGGAATATATTGCATAATCAAATAGTGGAATCCATTGTATGAAAAACCTGTTAGGTAGAAGAATTTTATGTAAGGACAACTGGGGACATGAAGCATATTCAGGTAAAGGATCCCATAAGAATTATGAAATTCTATTGTTGAGAGACAAAGGGATTTAGGATTTATACGTATGAAGGCCATAGTGGATGGATTTTACAAGAAATGATACATGATAATAAAGGGTCCATTTGTGCCAACATAGGCTATGAATTAGAAACCACTCCCACACGAATTTAGTGTAATAAGGAGGTAACATTGTCAAAAGGGGGTTTTATGATATTTTTCTATGCAGTTTAGATTCATGCAGTAAGAAAATTATGTTGTGCTATTTTAAGTCATGTAGTAAGGATATTAAGGACATTTCTTTTTTTTTTATAGTATTCTATGAAGTTTCAAGTCATGTAGAAAGTAAATCAGAGGGATTTGCAGTTTCAAGTCATGCAACAATGACATTTGGGGGGACTTTAATTTATGGTTGTTTTCTTTGAACAATGATTTGATGGTTATCCAATTCTAGGTAATTTTTTTGGAAATTCATTACCATATTTAGGTATAGAAGGGTAGAATTGTAATCTATGATTTGGGGATATCTATATTTCAAAATTGATATGGGAAAAAGGATAATATAATTATAGGAATAACTTTCCAAGAATGAAGTTATCATTTCTTGACAAAACCTATTATAGGGGCTGTATAATGTAGGGCCAACTAGGGCATGTGCTGCATAGCCAAATAATGGAATCTTTTTGCTGAGATGCATGTTATGTAGGAGACTTATGATAATACACCTAGTGGTATGTACTGAATAATCAGGAAAAAGAGATATTGGGTATCAAATATTCTATATCTAAAAGGCTAAGGATTTTTATGGAGATTAAGATTTCCCAATTCACAGAGTTTTGGTTTCTGGGGAAAAGTCTCTAAACAAAGAAAGAGTATTTTCAATAATGATTTAAAAATGAAAAAGATGAATTGTTTCTCTATTGAGGTATGGACCAAAAATAAAAAATATAGTGCCATTAGTTTTAGGTCATACGACTATGACCATAATATCAATGAAACAATGGATGATATGTGGTCATGTGATCCAAGGTTATTTTAATATGCTTTGAAAACATGGAGAGGTAAAATGTGTAAAACATGGACTTAGAGGATTTTAGGTCGAGAGAAAGAATATGGGATTAATATACAATAGATGACCACTTTAAAATATGGGCTCATGTATATTGTCATCAAAGTTAGAAAGGGACAAAAGAGGCTTCTTCCAAGAACAAAGTTACCGTTGTTTGAAAAAACCCATTATGGGTGTTTTATTATGGAGGTCCAACTAGGGAATATGATAAATATCCAAATACTGACATCTTTTAGCTGACAGTACTACTATGTAGGCGACTCATGAAAGGACACCTTGAGGCACATACTGCACAATCAGGCAATAGAGTCCTCAGCTATCAGAAACACTGCCACCAGAAACCAAAGAAAGACTATGAATATATGAAATTATTAATGATTAAGAGTGTGAAACGTGAAAGGGATGATGTTCAAATACAACAAAAATATTTGAATTAATATTAGCCACGATTTTTGAGACCCTTACATGTATCTAACTCAAATGTATAATAGGAATATCTATTGTTTCCTTTGAAGGATCTCTAAAGAGATGACCTAAAATAAAGGGGTTCCACATGGATTTTTAATTTTATGCTAAAGATATGGAAATTTGTTTTATCCCATAGCTAGAACTAAGATCTAAGTCCTGTCTTTCAAAACGTATTTCTATAAGAATAGAATCAAGACATACATAGTAATTTGGATATCGTTCAGTTTAATGTCATGTGACAAGTTCAATAGGGGCTTTGATATAAATAGAATTTTAATCTCCTCAGGTATATCTAGATCGTACATGGGAGAGAAGAGGCTTTTTCACCTCATGTTGCAGCTAGGAATAGGATTAAAATTCTAGATGTCACTACATATCTTATATAAAATAGAATCAAGCCACTACCCATGCATTTTAACGTCACGCGGAGAGGATGAAGGTGAATAGACATAAAATAACTACATATCAGAAAAATGAGAATGAAAACTCAGGTAGTTTTTTTATTTTCGAGAAGATAATATAGATTATCATCATTTTATGAGAGCATATGTTATGTCATGGAAGGACTTACATCAAAGTCCATTGATAACCCAAATAAAAATTGAGATACCTTATTTATGTAGAGAGGCTCATTACCCAAATCGTATGCTCATATGAGTTGGGCTCAGTGTGAGAAATAAGTGTTGGTAAGAATGTCTATTTTGAAACAAAAATGTGTAACAAGTGAGTAATAAGGTTATATTAATTATATGGTGGATGAGAGAGGTTATAGGACTCAAGCGTCACTACGTATCTTGCTGAAGAAAGAATCGTGCCACATGTAGTTCTTGGAATTATTCCCCACATCAATCACATTTTGACGTGGGGAAGAGGGATTTTTATAATTTTCAGGTAGATGATTAGGCCTAAATTAGAATGTATAGGCATCACCATGCATCAAATTAAAATGAGAATAAACATACATGTCTTGGAAGAGATCCCTATGAAAATTTTGTTGGTGCATAGGTAAAAGAAAGATTGGTTTCTATCATGAAATTGTGGGTGGGCCTAATATTGGTGATCTAGGTGTCATTAAGTATCACATATAGATGAGAATAAAGGAACATATAGTTTTAATCATTCTCTATGTATGTTTCATTTATACACATAGTGAATAAAGGGGTTGTTTTCATGGATGGGGAAAAGATTGGAGATTTAGGAATCTCAATGCATCCCATTGAAATGAGAATCATGCCAATCATAGTTCTTGAAAATATTCATCCATGTATTGATCTTACTCATAAACACAAGGAATGAGGGATTTTTTATTTTTTTGTGGAAAGGCCCAAGATTGGATATCTAGGCATCTCCACATGTCCCATTGGAATGAGAATCAAGCCATACATAGTTCTTGAGAAGGGGTCTCTATGCATATCTGATTCAAACATAGGGAGAAATGGGACTCATTTTCCACTAAGTAGTTGCAATGATGTGAGTAATTATTGCACATGGAAGCTACATGTTTCAAAATAATCAAAAGTAATTCCTATTTGTTATATATTTTAGGATTTCTTAAATCCAAATGAAAGAGAGGTTAGTTGTATAGTTTAATGTCATGTTTCAAGGAAAAATGATGTCATGCAGTTTAACGTCATGCGAAAAGGACAAAGATGCTACAAATTTTAGCATTATGTAACATAGATTCATATGGTTGTTATACAGTTTAATGCATTGCATCTAGGATATTATTCATGTGTGACTACACAAAGTACTTATTTAAGAATCTTGCATTGGTTGGATTTGTAATAAGTTCTCCACTCATTGATATTAGGGAATAATCTCAGTTAGAGTAGACCTTATTTATGGAATACGGTCTTTTCCCCCTTTGGATCTAGCTTTGGAGGATTCTTTCCTAGTATCATCAGAGTCTTGAGGAATAATACCAAATATCCTTGAAGAAATTTGTGGAGGTAAACTTTTTATTAAATTCTCATGCTATTTTGTGCTAATAGACTTCCAAGTGATGCGAGGTATGCAATATTTTTTGTCTAACCATTCTAGCACATCAAATCACTTCTAGGAATTATCATATATAGAGAACTAATCATAGATGGAAACTGAGATTGAAGGTTGTTGAATTTTAAAAGCCGAACTACTTCTCTTCTGTATACCATCATATATGGAGTTTCACGTGTGGTAGTTTAAGTAATAGTTCGATAAGACCACAAGTCATGAAAGAGCTTATCAGGCCAAGAATTATTATCTTTATCCACCATATTTTAGAGTATATTTGATATGGTTATGTCGAAAGCCTCTATCTATCCATTGGCCACTGCATGGTAGTGAGATGAATGGTTGGATTTGATATTGTGCTCTTGATATAGCTATTTTAACTTAGCAGAAAATAAATCAGTGCCATTATCTCTCAGTATGGTTGAGGGACACAAAATCAGGTAATTATATTAGTTTTGAAAAGATAAAAATGATATTGGATATGAATTATATCAGATGTAATTATTCATCCCATTTGGAGAAGAAATCCTTAGCAGTAAGATTATATTTGAATTGTTTAGCTGTAGCTGGAGGATAAGGTCATAATATATCCATTCCCCATGTAAAAAAAGTCTAGGAATATTTAGCTATATGTAGAAACTCTGAGATTGATTAATGAAGTTAGAATGCACCTACCAGGGATGAAACTTCAAAGTGAAATATGTGAAATTTTGTGTCATCCAATGTCAAATGTATCAAATCCATCCGATTTGATCAGAAATCCTATGCCCAGACTTGTGAGCACCACAGGTTCATGCATATAATTATTTCCTAAAATCCATTGTTTTTTCCCATGAATGCATCTAAGAAAAATTCTATTTAAGTATCGTCTATAAAGGATCTTCTATTGATCTAAACATCATAGTGTAAAATTAACTGCTTGCCACTGGATCTGTTCTATTTTAATTCTATCCGGTGGAAGTACCCAACTTTTAAGATATTCCATGATGGGTGTCATCCATTATATGGTATGACTATATGTCTTAGAAATGGGACTGAAATTATTTATTTCCTATATTCTAATTAGAATAAAAGGTGAAACCTCTTGATGATATGCAATACTAATTATTGTTTCATCCCGATTTGGATTTACCAAGGTTGTGGATGCATTTTTCAACACATCAACTTGGGAATCTTGTGACTACGAGATGTAAGTAAATGTTGAATTTGAGAGAAATTATTCCATTAACCCTTAAACAAAATCACATAAAGGAATTAGTTATTCTTTTTTAATCATGTTATCACCATTGATATGTTTAATTACTAACTCTGAATCACCTTTCGCCTCAAGGTAATCCATTGAAATCCGGAGTGCTAATTCTAGGACTGCAATTAGAGCTTGATATTTAGCCTCAATTTTGGTACCACCATTTAATAAAATAGTAGAATATGATAATACTTACACTTTTGGGGAGAGAAGATCAATTCATAACCCAAATTTGTTGATTTTAGGGTCTTCCATTCTCTTCCTGGTTATGCTTCTCGAAGAACCATCAAAGTACATTTCCCATATCCAGGGTCTTTATTGAGTAGAGGAGATTTCATAATCGTGAAATTCAATATTCACTGATTTCTCTTCCATAGATTGGTTCTCAACAAGGAAATATTCTAAGAATTTATAATTTTATTTCTTTCCATGGTACAGACTGTATATCAAACTATTGCAGGATAACCGCCCACCATGCGAGAGATCCTATAAGCATAGGAAGAATGAGGATAAATTTGACCTGGTTGTTGTGAGATACAAAGTGGAACTTGTGATGTTTTAAACTTTGTCTCAACTTTTGTACTGAAAATATTAATTCTTGGCATCATTTTTCAATATCTGAATATCGAGTCTCTATGTCGATCATGATTCGACTGAGATAATAAATGCTATTTTTATTTCTCGCATCATTCTTTTATGAAAGGAAGACACCTGATGATCAATCCAATTCCATCACATAAATAATGAACCACATTCCTTTAAAAGTTGGCATCAATATCGGTGGTATCAAGAGGTATTTCTTTTGGATATCAAATTATTCTTGGTAGTTACTAGTCCATTGATATGTGACCTGTTTATTTATCAATTAGGTGAATGGAAAACACTTGCCTACCAAATTGGATACGAAGCACTAGATATTGGCCAAGGGACCTTAACATCCTATTAATTATTTCAAGTTTCCAGGATGTTACATGATAAGGATAGCCTGGGTCCTCTCATAGTTAATATTGATGCCACGATGGCATACAACAAAACTTAGAATGTTCCATGAGGTGTTCCTAGAAGAACATTTCAATGGGTTCATCTTCAAATTATGTTGTCGAAGATTGCTGAATATGGTATCCAGATCATCCAAGAGATCATAATGTTGTCTGTACATAACTAATATATCATACACATTGCATTTAATGAATTTTCCCAAGAAGGGTTCGAAAATGTGGTGCATTGCACGTTGATATGTTGCACCAGCATTCTTCAAGCCAAAGGGTACTACTATATAGAAAAATATGCCTTGAAGGGATTTAAAGGCTATATATTCCCTATCTTATGGGTCCATTCAAATTTGGTTACACCCATTATAGAAATATATGAATAAGAGTTCTTTTTAGAAAGATATTGCATCAATCAAATGTTCTATTATTGTAATTGGAAAGTATTATGTGGGAGAATACTGGTTAAGATCTTTGAAATCAATGAAATCATTGATCATATCATTATTCATTTACACTGGGACAGTGATGGCCACCCATTTGGGATATTACACCTCTTTAACAAAGTTAGCATTGATAATCTTGTCGACTTCATCCACAATTTTAGAGAGGTGAGGTTGGTGTGGTCTTCTTGCTACCTGCTTAAATCCATGATGCTCTTCTGACAATCTAAAATAATGGGTGGCCACATCAGTGTGAAGGTGTAAAGTTTCTATATAATTCCATGAAAATAAATCCATATGTTCCTTTTGAAATAATATATATATTTTTCTCTTCAAAATTTATGGTCGTACTAGTAAGAGTAGGTGTGGATCTTCCTATGTATGTAAATTTATTTCTCTGAGCTCATTTAAGATGGTGGCGTCACCTTCTTTGAATGCTGGAGGGGAACCCCTAACATCTTCCACTTCTTAATATTCCTCCCATGTTACTTCTATTGATTCTTCTTGAAGGGTAGGTGATGAAGCAAGACACTCAGGGCATGGGGAGGAATCAATATTTGGGCATCCTGAATAAGAGGAAACTATTTTTGACCCTACTAATTATAAAGGTCCTTTTAGGAGCATTGAAGTTAAAATGATGTGTTGGGAATCAACACCATTGTATTTCACTATTAATGGAACAACGTATTCTAACATAACAGTTGAATCAAATAATTTCTGATGTTCAGTGGTTGAAATAAAGTCATCTCAATTTACGTTCTCACTACTTCTTGATAAATAAAATCTCACCAATGTCGTCAGGCTCGATTTCCAAAACTAACATTATGGAATTCACTAGAAGAGTTCTTTGATTTGGGTCTACCCATTCAATTTGATTTATAGAAAACATGTAATATACAATGAGTTTATGTAATGGGTAAGCTTGGATTTTTTCCAGACCATTCAGTGCATTTATTCTTGCTATATATTTTTCCACAGACAAAGTTCCCTTTGTATGATAGAACTATGCCTTAATATACTGATATTCACATGTTTTGAATGGTGATTCGTCACCATGTAATGTCCCAATTTGAACATTTAAGCAATACTTTAGAAAATGGTGGAATGAAAGTGGATTGCTCGCATGCTGATGTAACCAAGGCATTCCAAACAGAATGTTGAAAGGTGTGTCCCATTAGACAACCATGAAATCCGAATTAGATACAAGATCCCCAAATAGAATTTTGAGTATTATCTCATCTACTGGTTGTTGTTAATTCTTTTCATAACCTTACAACCTCAATATATAGGGTGATATGTCAGATTCAGTGAGACCCAACTGACGTAGTGTACGAATGGGAATGAGGTTGACTCATAATCCCTTAATAATGATGGATCGCTAGATGTCTATATTGTTAACCTTTCTAGATAAGTACAAGGGCCTGATGTGTCCATTTATAAAATTATCAAAATATTTTTCCATGAAAGATATAACTGCATAAAATTCTTCTGGATTATTCTCTATATAGTAGGCTTTAGTAGTAGCAAACTCAGTTTCCAACTCATGAGGACCTAACAAATCCCTAATAAGTTCTTGTCGAAGGAATTTTGATAGATTCAAAGAATAAATGATTGATAAGTTTTCTGGTAAATGTAATAGTTCTTTCAAAATGTAATACTTATAGTCCAAATGCATTCATTTTCTAGCATGGAGATACAGTTTTGTAGATGCCTTGGATGTCGAAGCACCTAATGTTAATGAACCGTGTGTCAGGGAAGAAGCTCATAATAATTTTTACTTAAGTGTATTATTTTGACTAGGTATATCTACCTGCCGAGTAAGTGGTGGTATAGCCTCTAATATATCTTCCAATATGATCATGTTAGGGCCGATCCTATCACATGTTGAAGAATTCCTTTATTCAA
The DNA here is from genome assembly GCA_963277665.1 of Viscum album. NCBI lineage: Eukaryota > Viridiplantae > Streptophyta > Magnoliopsida > Santalales > Viscaceae > Viscum > Viscum album. Next base: position 1,105,787,743 of record OY728128.1, on the reverse strand, counting down.
ACTGAGACCGCTGAAGGGATCTCCCTTGAGTTTCTTCCACATAAATGGTTCAAGCAGGGGTGTAATTAAAATTGTGGATTCTATAATATCCATGTATCCCAATGTATCCTCGAACTTGACTTCTTCCCCACTTCCCCTAATCAAAGTACAATAATTTCATGTTCAGAACCAAAATCATCATTTTCATAGGGGTTTGTTAATCGGATAATGTTAACAAAACATAAAATAAATTCCTCATATGATTTTATTATGCTAGACATGTCAGTTCTTTTTGTACCATTTGGAGGGGCAGTGCCCATGATTTTGAGACAATTGGCATTAAATCTACCAAATCCAAGGAAAATTTTTCCCTATTCACAATCTCATCTTCTTTTGACTTCTAATTATCCTTCTGAACATGTTTCTTCTTTGAGAATTGTACATTGGAGGATTGATCTTTTGATAAAGATGGATTTGATGTAGTAGAAGTGGAGGGAGGCATAGTTGGAATTTTCAACCGTGTTTGTAGAATGTCATGAGTTCGATTGATCATTTTCCTGACCATACAATCTTCAAACTTATTCACATTTTTTCTCTTGACTTCCGGCTATCTTCCTTGTTCCTCTGGATTGGTATAGGTAAGTGATGATACTTGGGATGTTGAACATTTTAGTTTCACTTTTCTAGAGACCACCATATTTTATAAAAGATATTTGAAAAAAATAACTCCTGAATGGGGTGCCCTAACATTTTATGAAAGGAATAATAATTTCGGAGTTCTACATATCCTTCTTTTTTTAGTTTCATGGGCCTTTGAAGGTGGAATAAGTTGTTTTCAAAGTGTGAAATGAAGTAACCAATAAAATATTCATTCCAAAAAGAATATACCTTGAACATTAAATTCTTAAATTGTCCTCACCTTAGATATTTTTTATCATCTTGAAAAATTGGTAATTACTTCTGACGCTTTGGATTTGGATCCTTACGGTGTGATGAATGTTTCTAAGTAGAGGTAGGTACTTGTGCTTACTTGAGTGTAACATCAGTAGCCTGTGCTTTACCTATTATCCATCCCTTAGTTTATGGAATTACATGAGACTGATCTTTAGTTTCTGAAATATAATTCTCTACTTTTTGGGTGATTGAAGCATTGTATCTAAACCCTCTTTCATATTTCATAGGGTTTAATAGTGTGAATAAATCACCTTGAAGATTATCCACACATATGTGTAATAACTCCTCTTGAATGAGTGGTAGGTTTATGGATTATGTTATTCCATTCCATCATGTAATGAAATATCAGAATCATTCATTCTCTCTTTTCTGGAAGATCATAGGATCAAATAATACTATCTCCTATAGCATTGAGATGAATTAGAAAAGTAATTTCTGATGGAGGTCTTTTCATCTACTAGTTGATCAAGACTGCCAACATGTATACAAGACAATGGTGAGCCCTAGTAACGATTACCCAAAAACTCTATGATTTACTCCTTCGTGTTGTTGAGGGGTCCCCATTGTGGGATCACAATGAGAAATGAAATACATCAAGTGATGCTCCAAATCTCTTGAACCATTAATGATAGAAAATATGGTATTCACATAGTTTCGCGCAGAGGAATTAGATCTACCCAATTGGTGTAAGCCCTATTTTCAGATTATACTGGTGTGCACCATTCTTCAATAGCTTTCAATAGAGCTATTAATTCCTCAATTGTATTCATAAGAATATGGGGAATATCTGGATGGACTGGGACCTATACAGTTACATTATCTGGAGGCAAAACTAACATGACGACTAGAAAAACTACCGGTGGTGGTGGTGCTATTATTTTTCTTGGATATCTAATGGTGGAAAGTCTGTAAGGATGTTCATGACCCTGTTCTGGCTATGTACCCACTGGAGGGATTTCATTATCCACATCGGTAGTTCTAACAAAACCTCTTTTCTTAGGATCTCTTACTAGAAGCACTAGATGAGGATCTGCTTATGGAGCATGTATATTAGGAATGATGCTTTATCATAACTTGGAATTGAGTTTTCTTAACACTATCTTATCCTCCTATTGCTGGGAAAATCTTTCTCAAGTGAAATAGATTGAACTTCTCTAGTGTAAAAGTGGGACATGATATGACCTTTACCTTTCCCCTAAACAAGACTCATTTTCTGGAGGATCTTCTATAATGTCATTCATGACACCAAATTTTTGATAGGGCCATGAGGGCGGTCCTTTGAGGAAACCAAAGGAATCTTACAACTAAACGGATAATTATGGGATGTGAGAGGCAGGTGCATGCAAGAATGATGGTGTGCATGCAAGATTCCCCTCAGTGTGAAAACCCTTGTGCACCTAATGTGATTTCAATAGTCAACTTTCAAAGTGACCCGCCAAGAGCTCACCAAGGCACGAGCGAGCAAGAGCCCAGGTGGGAACACAAGATTTCTTGCAGCATGCAAAACCTTGTGCTCCCAATTAGATGTCAAGGGGAAACTCTTTCAGCCACCTTCTCAAACAAAACTATCCAAGGCATGGGTGCGAATGAAGAGAGTATGGTGTGAAAGTTTCCCCAAGGCGCGCAAACCCTTGTGCTCCCAATGCAACGTCAAACGATTGTTTTCTCGTAGTACCTCTTTCACGCTGCCTCCTAGAATTTTGGATATAAAAAGAAGCATACCCCCACCCTTCGTGGATGGATATAGAAGAGTAAGAGATGCTCTACTGTGTGAAAGACACTTCTTCTGTGACTGTGCGAAAACACTATGGCCTCAAGGTATTGGATCTTACATGATAGGTCCCCCAAGGGTCCTCTTTTGGGTGGTCCCACTTTGGCTTGATCCACATCCATTTACTTTTACCCTATGTACTTTGTGCCCAAAATATCCCTCTTCTGCACATCTTCCCCTACATCAGGCTTGTTTTTCACAGAACCTTCTGGTTTGCGTGCAACCATTCCATATTTCGCGCATCCTCTCATCTTGCATGTGGCCCTCTTTGTACACTCCATATGCCATACTTGTAGGATCGAAATAATGAAGTAGATTCTCAATATACAGGAGGAGGGGTGGATTTTATACTTTAGAAATTCCTTTGGAACCTTTAAAGTTAGTTATAATTAACTATGTTTTCCTTAAGAAAAGGAAAGGGCTAAGTTTAACAAAGTTAAACTTAAGAAAATTCACAACACCTCTAACACCAAATGAAAACTTGGAAAGAGATTCCGAAAGTAGGTTCCGAAAATATGGTTCCAGAAATTGAAACCTAACAAAAGATTACAATAAGAGATTCTACCTTAAAGCGTATAGAATCTAAATGAAACAGATTACAAGTAACAAAGTATAAGAAAGTTATACTTTCCTTATAATAGAAAATGCAGCGGAATTAAACAAGTAGTAAAACTACAAGTAACAAGATATAAGTCTTTTAACCCAAAGAGAAGGGTGTCCAACAACCTTGGATAAAGGTCCCTTGATTTATACTTTCACGAAAGTCTATCTTACCAACACTTGGGTAAGCCCTCGATACGAAGATCATAGTCTCTGTCTTGCTATCCCCGCAAGCCCTCAACTTCAAGGTAGTTGGCCACCTCTATCTTCCTCATCAAGGAAACCCTCAACTTCAAGGTGTTGGAATCCTCTGCCTTTCTATCCCCGGAAGTCCTCGAATGTAATCACCAACATTCGGAGTCGCACGAAGCTTTGAGAGTTAATAAGATCCTCTCTCTCTAGAAATCACTTCAACAACATGTATTCACAATGTTGAAGAAGTCATTCATCAGTCATCAGTTCATCATTGCGCTCTTTCAAATGAGCTCCTATTTATAGGCAAGGTCGGCCTCCTTTCCAACGGTCATATTTTCCTAAAAAATCGGAGGGACCTGTACACGTGTAACATAACCAACGGTTTTTTTATAACAGAATAGAAAACATTGTTTTATAACAAAACAATTGTAACAGAATATATGACATCGTTTTAAGTCTTAACTAAAAAGTTCGGTGAGAAGATTCGAAGTGAAAGTTCGGAGTGAAAAAAAATATTAAAGAGTAGACAAATTATAAAAGCGTAAGAAAAATGAAAGTTCGGAGTCTAACCAAAAATAATTTTCGGCGTCTAAATAAATTCGGAGTGTATGAAACAAAGATGATCAAATTCTATTTAATAGGTGAATTCGGAATGAGAATTCGAAATGAGAATTCGTCATCAGAATTCGTTGTGATAATTAATCATCAGAATTCGTAATGAGAATTTTTCATCAGAATTCTGAATGAGAATTCGTCATCTGAATTCGTAATGAGAATACGTCATTAGAATTCGTAATGGGAATTCGATGTCGAACTTGATAAGGATTCGTATACTGAATCTGGAGTAGAACTCAATTAGAGTTCGTATCCGGAATTCAGAATGAAACCTTATCACAGTTCTCATCTGGATTTTGGAGTGAAACTTTATTACAGTTCTTATCCAGAATTCAGATCCTAAAACAGAATACTTCATATAAAAGTTTCAAACAATTACGAGAATATATAAATGAATTCGAATCTTATACTTATGAAAAATATGGATGAAAATACGATAAGGATAATTTTTCTTACAAAAGTGATTTTCCTTATAAAAGCAATTTTCCTTATAAAAGAGATTTTCTTAAAGATAAGGTGTTTGTGATTTTCAAAACAAGAAGGAATGGAAAAGTCATAAGGAAAACCTTATTGACTCAACAATCTTCCCCTTTTTGGAAAGCAAAAACATCCTTACGAAAAATAAATTCTAAGAATAATGAAAAACATTATGGTTTATCTCCCTTTGCTTTAAGGATATTGATGAATACAACTAACTCCCCCTTAGGCGTTGAAACTCTAAGGATTGTATTCTAGATTTTCGAAATGACATTTCATTATGAATAAGAAAGTCTTCTTTAATTAAAAACTATCCCTTAGATAAACTCTTATTAGAGTTTGTTTTCTTTCTCACCCTTTGTTAAGATTCTTTTTCCCCTTTTATTAGGGTTCTTTTCCTTCTCCCCCTTTGTGATTTTCAAAAAGAATTCAAGGAAATGGAAAACATAAAAAAGTACCTGAAAAATTAGTAGCAACAACAAAAGAAATGAGCAAGCACAAATTTCATTAAGTTTGAATGCTCGGAAACAAAAAAATTTAGATACAACAAAAGATCAGATCTATCTATTTTGGATCTTTTTCCTTTGCCATGAGACCCTTAAGAATAGTCTTTATCTTCTTCAAGTCTTTATGGTCTTCCTCGGATTGATTCTCCAACACAGAAATTCTTTCACTTTGAGCTTCAATCTTTTCTTCCTGGGCTTTAAACTTTTCTTCCTGAGCTTTAAACTTTTCTTCCTGAGCCTTCAATTCTCTTCAAACTCAATCTGATGATCCCTTTCAAACTTCCAGTTTTGAGAAAAAGAATTTAGCTTCCCATTCATATCTCTAACTTCTTGAATCCGGAAGTTCTTTTCATCTGTCAACTTTTCTTCAAAGGATGAAGTAAGTTCATTTATCTTCCTGTCTTCTGTCTCAAAGGCATCCTTCACATTGTCTTGGAATTCATCAAAGAGCCTCATCTCTTCCACAGTCTTCATCGACCAACTAGTCATCCTCTTGCAAGATCTTTTGTGGGCTTCATAGCCGACAAATAAAGTTTTGAACTGAGCCTCTATCTCAACACACTTGTCCATAACCATAGATATAGAGTCTCTTTTCTGATTCAAAGCATGTTGGAGCATCTGGCATCTTGAATCAATACTTGAGAAAGTCGGAATAGTACATACCAACTTCTTTAAAGACTGAACAACAAAGTCATTCCCCAACGAAGATGACTCTGAATCCAAAACTTTTCTTGGAGAATCTTCTTCTTCAAAATGCTCAACCTTTTTCTTAGAAGAATCACCAAATTCCCTTCTATTTACTACCACTGAGCTCAGGGTATCAAGAACAAGTTGCTTTCCCTTGTCCTTTTTCGGAATGGATTCCTATTCCGGAGTTCTCTTTTCACTGTCAGATACTTGAACAACATTTTCTTCCTCATCAGCAAATTTCTGAGCACCAACCTCTACATTCTCCATTTGAGCAATATCATATAGAAGTTGTTCTTCCTCTGCATGATAATCTACTTCTACATCTCCTTTCTCCTCATCCATCGCTGGAGTGACTAAATTAGAAGACTCAGCTTCTGAGGTTCGGAGAAAAAAATGTTCCGAAGGTGTCCCCTTATAATAATCTACTTGCTTTAAAACATCTTCGGTTTCACCACATCCTTCAGCAATATCTTCTTCTTCTTCCACTTGCTCAATCTGCTCTACTTCCTCAACAGGCTTAGCTACTGCCTCTTCCGGAGCAACAAAGTTTATTCCTGGAGTCTCAGGTAGAGATTCCAGAGAAAAAGATCTCAGAATAGGAATGTTTGCTGAAACCATCTCATTGAACTTCAACAAAGCCTGAGCTACCTCTGCTTCAGACAACTTATTCTTAAGCTTCTTTTCTTTCACTTGTTTTTCTAGCTCATCCATAGTTTTTTCCTTCAAGTCCTTAGCCTCCACAGGATCCAAGACAAACTGAGGCTCCCCTTGCACTCTCTTCTGTTTTATCTCCCTCCATTTAGCAACTACCTCATCTAGGTAAGCTTTCTTCTTCTTTGGTTTTGGAGGTGTGGAATGAACTTCCATAGACTTGGGATTCTCTGCTTCAACTTCAACTTCTTTCAACTTTCTCTTCCTTACTGGATTAGAGGATTTCGGATCAGTAACCTTCGGAACCGTTTCTTCTTGAGCAGGTAAATCAATAAACTGACCAGTCTTCTTGTCAAAGGCTACATCCATCCTTTTGGGTGTACCATCACTCACCAGCATAATTTTGAAAACTCTGGGCTTAGACTTGCACGCCTCCTTGAAAGAATCAAGGCACTGAACTATCAACTTTGAGAGGATTGCTGGATACATTATGATTCGAGCTCTCAGATTCCCTTTCTTAACATTCTCAAGAGTAATGAGAATGTGCTTCATCAGGTTAAACTTCCTATGATTTATCATAAAATCTAAAATGTAGATCTCACTCTTCTTCAAACTATCTTTGTCACCCTTTATTGGTACTATAAGACCATTTACCCATAATTCTAGAATCTAGAAATTTGTAGACAGAGAAGCAATCTTCGAAGCCTTATAGTCTGACAGTCCGAGAGTCTCCAAAACCTTTTCCTTGTCAAAGATTCCCATTGAATCCGGCAACACATGAGATATGAATTCAGCTTCTCCTTCATTGTTCAGCACTACCAAGCTGGCTGCCTTGGCTTAAGAAAGTTTATAAGTCTTTCCATAAGACTGAAATGACAACTTCTCCTTTCCATCTTCCTTATAGAAGGAAACTGTCTCATAGAATTCTACAAGCAAATCCAAATAAACTTCATCTTGATTCCCGAGCTTTGACACCACAACATCTTCCCATCCGTTGAGCTTAATATTCTTGGATATGAGAGAATCATACTTGTTGAAGAAATCAGGATAAACCAACCTTTCTCTATAAACTAACCACTTCGATATCGGCTTAGAGGAAGACATGTCTTGAGAAGCTACTTCCACAGACATTCAGATCTGAAGACCTCTGAGAAGTTCGGAATGGAGAAAGATGAAGTTAGGAACGACCTTAAAACCGAGAGGCAGAGCTTCGAGACGCTGGAGCTTGAAAACCGATGTAGGAAAACCATTTGGGGTCCCCTTTGTATAGGCAACGAGAAAACGGTTCATCTTCCACTGTTGATCGAATGGTTGTGACAAGTTGAGATCAGATCTGACGGTCGAAAACCAATTCTCATGAAAACTTGAATCTGATCTTTTGAGGTTTTATTAAAACAAAGATTTAAGAAAATTATAATCCGAAAACAAAATATAAGAAAATGACAGCAAGTAAAGTATGACTACGAAAACTTGAGTAAGGAAATAATACCTTTTGGATTGGCTTAGGAGGATTATTCGTAATGGGTAATATAAAAATGACTACGAAAAATCGTTATTACGAAAAGACATAGTTCGCAAAACTCACTACGAAAAACAAACTCAGTACGAAAAACTCAGTACGAAAACTTCATTTCAAAAAAAATGAAAAACAAAAAGCTTATTATGAAAATATCCTATTCTGAAAATTTCAGTTCTAGAAATTTCCATTCCGGAATTTTAGTTCCGAAAAGTTTGAAAACAAACTTTGAAAATCTTAGTTACTCTAAAAATCAAATGTACTCCCCCTATGAAAAAGAGTTTATTGCTGTAAGGATATTTTTTTTAATAGAAAGTTAATTAAGAAAGATTACCTTACGATTATCATTCCTAAATTCTCTTTAATGTATTCAAATCTATCAGAAGGCAAGGATTTTGTGAAAATATCAGCAAGTTGATCCTGCGTTCTGATAAATTGAAGAATGATATCTCTTTTTTTGTGTGTGATCCCTAAGAAAGTGATGCCTAATATCTAAGTGTTTTGCACGAGAGTGATGTGCAGGGTTCTTACTAAGGGCAATGGCACTTGTGTTATCACAAAAAATTTGAGTTTTAGTAAAACTCAAGCCATAGTCTGTGAGTGTGTGTTGCATCCACAACACATCAGCACAACAACTTCCAGCTGCTACATATTCAGCTTCAGTAGTGGAGAGTTCTATAGAATGTTGCTTCTTGCAAGACCAAGAAACTAATGAATCTCCCAAGAAATGACAGGTTCCTGATGTACTTTTTCTATCCATTCTACATCCACCAAAGTCATCATCAGAAAAGATTTTTTGGATAAAATCATTTCCAGAAGTATAAAATAATCCTAGATCCATGGTTCCCTTAAGGTAGCGAAAAATTATTTTTACTACCTTTAAGTGAGATTCCTTAGGATTGGATTGATATCTTGCACATAAGCATATTTAAAACATTAAATCTGGTCGACTAGCTGTTAAGTATAGTAGACTTCCTATCATACCTCTAAAGGATGTTTGATCTACTGGTTTCCCAGCTTCATCAAGATCTAAAGAGTTTGAGGTACCAATAGGAGTACTTATACTCTTAGTGTTTTCATAACCATACTTTTTAAGAAGATCTTTAATATACTTATGTTGAGATATGTAGGTTCCTTCTTGTTTTCGAGAAATTTGAAAACCAATGAAAAAAGTTAACTCACCCATCATACTCATTTCAAACTTAGATTTCATTAGACTTGCAAAAGAGTCGGTCAAAGATTGCTGAGTTGAACCCAATATGATGTCATCAACATAAATTTGAACAATCAAAACATTTTTCTTATCTTTCTTTATAAAAAGGGTTGGATATGCATTTCCCTTAACATAGTTATTTTGAAGCATAAATCCAGTGAGTCTATCATACCATGCTCGTGGGGCTTGTTTAAGGCCATACAGAGCTTTGGTAAGTCTAAAAACATAATCAGGATGTTTTGTATCTTCAAAGCCAGGAGGTTGTTCAACAAAAACATCCTCTTGAACATAAACATTAAGAAAAGCACATTTCACATCCATTTGAAAAAGTTTAAAATTAAAGAATGCTGCAAAGGAAAGTAGAATATGGATAGATTCAAGTCTGGCTACTGGATCATAGGTTTCTTCATAGTCTATTCCCTCTTGCTGATTATAACCTTTAGCAACAACTCTAGCTTTATTTATTACTATGACTCCATTTTCATCACATTTATTTCTGAAAACCCATTTTACTCCAATAACAGAAGTCTCCTTAGGTATTTCAACCAAGGTCCAGACTTTATTCCTTTAGAATTCATTTAGTTCATCTTGCATGGCTTTGATCCAATCATCATCACCTAAAGCTTCGTCAGTGCTTTTAGGTTCAAATTGGGAAAGAAATTATAGATGTTCTACTTCATTTCTTAAGGAACTTATAGTCCTTACAAGTTGATTTACATCACCAATGATACTATCACTGGGATGATTCTTAAGAAACACCTAATTTGGGTTTTGAAAATCCTGTTCATCAACATTGGGTAGAAAGTCTTCCGGGGTAAATGTTTCAGAATTATCTTCTTGAACATTATCCTTATCAGAAGGTTCTTCTGTCGAAGGCTGACAATCAGTTTTTGAAAACACATCCAAGGATGTAGGCTGGGATGGTTTAAAAACAAAAGGATCAGACTCATCAAATTTTACATGTATTGTTTCTTCAACAGTACAAGTATTTTTATTAAAAACTCTAAAAGCCTTAGAAGTTGTGGAATAACTTAAGAAAATTCCTTCATCAGATTTCGGTGCGAATTTATGTAGGTTATCGGTAGTATTCAGAATGAATACTTTGCAACCAAAAACCTTGAAGTAGGATAGTCTTGGTTTTCTACCATTCCATAACTCATAAAGAATTTTATTAAGAAAAGGTCTAATCAAAACTCGATTTATAGTATAGAAAACAGTACTTACAGCTTCAGCCCAGAAATGTATAGCTATAGAACATTCACTCAATATGGTTCTAATTATCTCTTGAAGAATTATATTTCTTCTCTCAACTACACCATTTTGTTGAGGAGTTCTAGGTGCTGAAAAATTGTGAGTAATACCTTTTTTACTACAAAAAGTTTCAAAATCAGAATTTTGAAATTCTCCTCCATGATCATTATGAATAGTTTTCAATGGAATATTTTCCTCATTTTTAACTTGATCTTTAAAACTTTTGAAATAAGAAAAAGCTTCAGATTTCTTTTCTAGAAAATAAACCCAAGTAAATCAAGTGTAATCATCAACTAGAACAAACACATAATATTTTCCTCCAATACTTCCAGTTTGTGTTGGACTAAAAAGATCCATGTGCACTAACTGTATTGCATCAGTTGTTGAGACTTCACCGATTGATTTAAAACTCGATTTATATTTCTTTCCATATTGACAAGGATCACAAACTTTAGAAGAATCAAATCTAAGCTCCGGTAGATCCTTAACTAGTTTCTTCTTCGGGAGTTTACATAGGTTTCTAAGGTTACTGTGACCTAGTATTCTATGCCATAACCAGGAATGATCTTCCATTTCACTTAGACAAGGTAAATCTTGAATCTTGAGGTCTTCTAAGTTTAATGTGTAAACATTCTCATGCCTATTGGCTGAGAGAATAAATTCTTCCTTGTAATTGTGAACTAAGCACTTATCATTCCTAAAATTCACAAGGTAACCTTCATTACATAACTGACTTATGCTAATGAGGTTGTGCTTAAGACCCTTAATAAAAAGAACATTTGAAATCAAATTCTTACCTAAAAGAACAATATTACCAATACCAACAATCTCACCCTTAGCATTATCTCCGAAAGGTACCTTTCCTCCTTTAGTTTTGATAATCTTTTCAAAATAGATTTTGTTACCAGTCATGTGCCGGGAACATCCACTATCCATGTACCATGTATTGTTGCTGGTACTCTCTTTATTTTCCTGAAATCAAGAAGAGAATTAGACTTTCAGAATCCAAACTTTCTTGAATCCGAGATTTCCAGACAAAAAAATTTTAGGAACCCACATATTCTTTGCGAAATAATCTTTATGAAAACCTAAGGATTTAGTTTTGTTTAAGGAACAATTCTTTGCCCAATGACCACCAAATTGACACTTGGTACAAAATGGGGCACTTTGAGGAACAAAATAATTGTTACAAAAAATTGGTTTTGCATGGGTATAACCAAATCCAGATTTATTTCTTAAAGGTTGTATTTGGGAATACATTTTATAAAAATTTTCCTTACCATGGGTAAAGTTTGATAAACACTTCTTTAAGGAAAAAAATTCAGATTTGAGTTTTATAACCATGTTTTTATCCTCAAAATCATTAGATTTAGAACTAGAGCTAAGCTCAAAAACATTTTTCTTAGAAATTACTTTTTCTAATTCTTTAGAAAGTTTGTTCTTCTCAGAACTTACTTCATCCAAATTTTTTGAAATAATTTCAAAATCACCATTTTTCCTATCAAGATCTTTAGAAAGATCTGATATCTCTTTTGTAAGAATAGAATTCCTAGAGTTTTCCTTATCAAGTTTCTTATTGAGTTTGAAATTCTCAATTTCAAGAAGTTTAGCAAACCTAGAGACTGCTTCATAAGTAGGTAAAGTATTTTCTTCATCAGAAGAGGATTCTTCATCAGAAGAGTTATAATACTTACTATCATTATAATTTAAAGAAACATTGGTCAATGATTCAACATTTCGTACCTTATCCATAAAACAATGATTATCAATAGGTAATCTAGCTATAAGACTATGATTATTCTGTCTTGAAGATTCGCAATCAGAAGATTCATCTAAAGAATCACCACCACTGGCACTCCAGGTGTCACTAGCTTTCAGAACTTTATTAGCTTTGCCTTTATAATACTTATTTTTGTTCCTGTCTAAATGAATTTCTTTCCTTTCTTTATTTTTGAGCAAAGGGAAATCTGGTCTAATATGTCCAGATCTCTTGCATTCATGACAAGCAACTTCTCCATCTTTCTTATCATTCCTGTCCTTTTTCTTATACATGGATTGGAAATTTTTCTGGCCAGCTATCTTGTTCATCCTTCGAGCAGGATTTGCTAATTCATTTTCTGATATTTCACTCTCACTAGAATCTGATTGAACTACCATATTCTTAGACTTGGATCTGGTTACTCTCTCAGGAGTCTTATCTTTCATATTATTTGATTTTTTTGTAAAAGCAACAGTACCATTCCCATTTTTCTTTTTGATGTTGTTAGCATCGCTCTTCATTCTGGTTTCATGTTGGAGAAGACTTCCAAATAACTCATCAAGAGAAATTTGAGTGACCTTCCTATTCTCATCTATAACAGTTCTTTTGAATTCCCACTCATTGGGAATAATATCAATTATCTTATCCACAAGTGCTTCATCATCTAACCATTTTTCTCCCATCAACTGTAAGCTATTGACGATAGTCATTAACCTCTGTTGAACTTTACAAATTGGTTCACCATACGGAAAATTGAAGCCATGGTATTTAGCTCTAATCATAGCTCTCCTACTCTCAATCACTTTAGAAGTTCCAAAGTGTGTAACCTCTAACTTCATCCAGATACAATTAGCTGCTTCACAATATGAAATTCGGTTATATATATTTCTGTTCATTGAACAAAGTAGAGTATTGCGTACCTTATAGTTGAGTTGATACTCTTGCTTTTCCTGGTTAGTGAAAGTTATAACTTCCTTGTCAGGAATTTTATAATCTCCAATAATCATAACAAAATTCTCCACTCCAGTATTGATAACAAAAGTCTTCATTCGATCTCTACAGTACTCATAATCATTACCATAAAAGATTGGTGGTCTTGTAGGATTTAGATTATCAATGGAACCAACATGGACTCCTGCCATACTAGAACAACCTTTGGCACACAAACTTATTAGTAGAAAAAAAATTCTTAATAACAAAGTTAAGAATGAGAATGTTCGGAATGGGAAAGTTTGGAATGAGAAAGTGAGCAAGAAAAACTTATACGAGAGTACAAGTATTTCAGAGACCTCCTCTGATACCAATTGTAGGATCGAAATAATGATGTAGATACTCAATATACAAGAGGGGGGGGGGGTGAATTGTATACTTTAAAAATTCCTTTGGAACCTTTAAATCTAGTTACCATTAACTATGTTTTCCTTAGGCAAAGGAAAGGGCTATGTTTAATAAAGTTAAACTTAAGAAAATTCACAACACCTCTAACACCAAATGAAAACTTGGAAAGAGATTCTGAAAGTAGGTTCCGAAAATATGGTTCCGGAAATTGAAACATAACAGAAGATTACAATAAGAGATTCTACCTTAAAGCGTATAGAATCTAAATGAATCAGAGTACATGTAAGGAAGTATAAGAAAGTTATACTTTCCTTATAATACAAAATGCAGTGGAATCAAACAAGTAGTAAAACTACAAGTAACAAGATATAAGTCTTTTAACCCAAAGAGAAGGGTATCCAACAACCTTGGATAAAGGTCCCTTGATTTATACTTTCAAGCAATTCTGTCTTACCCACACTAGGGTAAGCCCTCGATACGAAGATCGGAGTCTCTGTCTTTCTATCCTCGCAAGCCCTCAACTTCAAGGTAGTTGGCAACCTCTGTCTTCCTCAGCAAGGAATCCCTCAACTTCAAGGTGTTGGAAACCTCTGTCTTCCTATCCCCAGAAGTCCTCGAATGTAATCACCAACATTCGGAGTCACACGAAGCTTTGAGAGTTAATAAGAGCCTCTCTCTCTAGAAATCACTTCAACAACATGTATGCACAATGTCGAAGAAGTCATTCATCAGTCATCTGTTCATCATAGAGATCTTTCAAATGAGCTCCTATTTATAGGCAAGGTCGGCCTCCTTTCCAACGGTTATATTTTCCTAAAAAATCGGAGGGTCCTGTACACATGTAACTTAACCAACAATTAGTTTATAACAGAATAGACGACATCGTTTTATAACAAAACAAGTGTAACAGAATGTACGACATCGTTTTAGTCTTAACAAAAAAGTTCGGAGTGAAGATTCGAAGTGAAAGTTCAGAGTGAAAAAATATATTAAACAGTAGACAAATTATAAAAGCATAAGCAAAATGAAAGTTCGGAGTCTAACCAAAAATAGTTTCCGGCGTCTAAATAAATTCGTAGTGTATAAAACAAAGATGATCAGATTCTTTTTAATAGGTGAATTCGAAATGAGAATTCAGAATGAGAATTCGTCATCAGAATTCATAGTGAGAATTCATCATCAGAATTCATAATGAGAATTCATCATCAGAATTATTAATTAGAATTCGTCATCAGAATTCGTAAAGAGAATTCGTCATTAGAATTCGTAATGATAATTCGATGTCAAACTTCATAAGGATTATTATCCTGAATCTAGAGTAGAACTTAATCAGAGTTCGTATCCAGAATTCAGAATGAAACTCTATCACAGTTCTCATCTGTATTTCGGAGTGAAACTTTATTACAGTTCTTATCCAAAATTCAGATCCTAAAATAGAATACTTCATATCAAAGATTCAAACAATTCTTAGAATATAAAAATGAATTCGAATCTTATAATTAAGAAAAATATGGATGAAAATATGATAAGGATAATTTTTCTTACAAAAGCGATTTTCCTTATAAAAGCAATTTTCCTTATAAAAGCAATTTTCTTAAAGATAAGGTGTTTGTGATTTTCAAAACAAGAAGGAATGGAAAAGTCATAAGGAAAACCTTATTGACTCGACAATACTTACCCTAAGGCACCATTTTTGCGCCCCTCTTACACACAACACACCTATCAAATGCACCTTTCTCCTATACAACCCTCTAGGTTTGTATGAAGTGATTTCAAGGTCCCTTGGGTGATGCTTTACACTGCGTTTCTTAGCTTTATGCTTCTTCTCATAGGCATGATAAAGACTATTTCTTCTTCACATAGCCACGCTAATATGGTCCCATTAATGGATCACTCCACAACACCCCATCTCTATGCCATTTATGTTTCCTTCCCTTCATCAAGGTTTAAATCATGCCGGTTATGTATGTCCTAGGGGTTTTGAGAGAACTCACCTCTTCTGAGATAGAGGATGTTAAATTGGAAAGCACCATCATCCCCAACACATGAAGTTAAATTGTGGCCTCACCCCATGAATCATATGTGGGGTACCCTATCTCAGAGATTATCTACCCCCACTCGTCTCTATGAGAGTCAGATCTTCCTCACATAGAATGAGATCCTCTCTACTGGAGCAGCACCAGTCTGCGGGGATGGGAAACCATCTTGGTGTAAGCCCCTAGCATTTCTTACAGTAGGCATCACCACTACTACTCCACTCTTCTTTAGTGAAAGAGACTAGAGGCGAGAGGGTCATAGGGACCTTTGTATATCATTGCTCTCCCTCTAGGCTTTGTATCCATTGAGAATCCATCCTGGAGTAAGTCCAAATTCTCATCTAATTGGGTTTCTAACCATGTGTAAGCTTCTATTTACACTCTGGGATACTAACCATAGGTGATCCCCACTCCACTTCCCACAGATGCACCTTTCATGGCGTGTTTTTTTAGGTCTTTTAAGACACTTGTTTCTCACACCGAGCATGACTCAAGTGGGCTTAGAGTATTCATCGACCATGACATCCACTCTGGGCTCCCCTAGAGAATATGCCCCAATCCCCTATTCCAAACTATGTGGAAATTGATCATTGTCACATAGGTAAGGTATGTAGGAAGCCTCCCAAAGGTTCCAGCCCAAAACCTACTTTTCCTCACCCATTCACATTGGTTTACCTTCATCTCTCATGATGTTAAACTGTATCCACCCATTCAATCTACGTGGACATTGATCCTTGTCTCCTTGTTAGGGTACATAGGAAACATCCTTGAGGATCAATCCCAACACCCATTGGTCCCAAACACTTCACAACAGTCTATCCCCATCCTCTATGAAATTAAATTGCATGCCCCTTTTTTCATTTCATAGGATGTTAAATTGTACCCATTCAAACTACGTGGGTTTGGATCCTGGTCTCCTAGGCACGGTACATAAGAAGCCTCTCTAAGGTCCCACACCAATAGACGGTAAGATATTATGTACCTTAATCAATAGTAAGCCATTGTTTACCCCATCCAGCGGTAAGCTATTGTGTACCCCATATAGTGGTAAGCCGTTGTGCCCCAATCAGTGGTAAGACATTGTCAACCCCAACCAGCAGTAAACCGTTGGAACCCCAATCAGTGGTAAGCCATTGTCAACCCAAAATAGCATTAAGTATTTGTAGTATGCAATCGATGATAGGACATTGTAGTTCCCTTTTTCGGGACCCACATCTCTGGTTTCCCCCCATGGAATCATACCAACCCAGGATGATAACCATGCATTAGCCCCAATATACCATCAATTTGTTGTCTTATATGAACAACCTGATTCTATAACCCCATCCTAAACTATGTGAACTTTGATTCCCCACCTCGAGGATACATAGGAATCAACCTTGAGGATCAAGCCCATCATTCATGTCTCATCCTGGTCTTTCTCTTGAGACTATGTGTTTTGTGAACGTCATGTACCAACCCACATGTTACACTTCCTCCAGGTCCCATCCATGCATCCATTCTCATGGGCAACCTCCTCATATGTCCCATCACCCCACTGAACTACACAAAATTTTATTCTGTTCCATAAGGATATGTAGGAAGTCTCATTGAGGCTCATTCGCAACATCACTATTGCCCTCGCATCAGCTCCATATCACACTCCATCCAATCTCAACCATCCATATCCACCCTGATTCTTACCTAGTCCGCCACATCCCAGTGAGATCATTTCACCCACTTTCTTGATGCCCCTAGTAGTAATCGGGTTACTAACCATGCATTAGACCTAGCATCAGTGATCCCACTAGGGGTTGCACCCATCTGATTCACTCCCATTAGTGTTTTGATCAGTCTGATCTATCTCATCAAGATGATAAACTTGTGGAATAACCTATGTTAAACAATGTAAGATAAGGAATACCTAATAGACATTCCTATGGCCTAAAATTCACCACATTCAACATGGGATGCCTTAGGATTCCAAGCCCTCAAGAATACCTTTCATAAGGGGATGAAACCTTGGCGCATTAGTGTTCCAATGTACAGATATGCGAGTGATGTCCAACGTGACTACTCCCCCGACTGAAGGTTGATGCCTTGACCAGACCCCTTGGAATGTATTGACTGATGTAGCATAATTAACCATCATCCATGAAGACATGGCACTGGGAATAGTTTCATGAAAAACATATTATGTCTATGAGCGACACCCGGACTAGGCAAAAAGTTCCTAGGAGGAATCCATGGATGGAGGAACGAATATCCCATAATTCCATTTTTATCAATGAGCAAATGAACTTGAATAAGAAATGGATTCCACCTGCCTTTGGAAAGCGTGAATGCAAGGCAACAGCTGCACCTCCTCTAACAGACAGATTCACGCCCATGAAAAAGCATCATAAAAAGCAATGGTGAACCTGACGTGAAATTATTCTCCTCAATATGGAGATTAGTTTCATTCAAGACATCAGTGGATTGATGTTTTACCAGATCTATTTATTTGGCTCCATGACCCGCTAAGAAAATAGTGGGACTGGCATAAAACTCACCATAAATTGGGGTAGTTGAATGTCAGACATCCTAGTTTGCGACGTTGTCAGCATGGATCCTTTTTACCAACCATAGAAGATGGAATAGAGTTGGGGAATTAGACATAACTTTCCATCTTTCAATAGTAATTATTAAATATCTCTACTTGGCAAGACCTAAGATGATTTGATAGGGAACCAATCACTGCCCCCACTGATATAGGGGCAGGGGAAACATCAATGAAAAAATATTTTGTGACCTTATCTGTCCCATGGAATCCTCTACTTCCATGGCTATTGGGTGCCCACGCCCCATATCCCCATCTAAAATTGTTTAGAGAAGGGTGAAAAATGACCTTGTTCGATGATACGAGGAAGAGGGGATTATCCAAACCTGGGATATGGACTAATAAGACTTATATGCTTATGAGCCTCATTGCCACCATTGCCCCAAGGGACATGCAGGTATCTAATACTCACCACTCAAACATATAATCATTTCAAGAGCCCCTCCTCAGAACCCTTTGATGACTCCCTCCCCTATGCCAATGAGGTGAGGGATGTCTTGGTCTACCGAGATGGAATCGCATCCCAGGGGCCAGTAAGGAGGAATCCCACTTGGCAGTGTCAATGCCACCACTCGCCCCCCCCCCTAGCTGAAGAAAATGTAAGTTATACACTTATACCATTGGCCCCAGTCCAGTTGACCTGACGCCAACATCAGGTGTAGGCTGAGGAAGACGTCCACTGAGGGGCATCAACATAAACGACTACTGTGGCCCATTCTACTGCTGACATATACCATGAGTCCCTTATTTTTGTTGCGCAAGGGAACTCGTACGCCCAAGCTAGATTGAGGCCCCAACCACCCCATGGGAAGTATGGGTCAACTATCCTAGTGACTGACATAGGTTGCGCTCGTTGTGGGCTAACCCATGGAAATTACACCAAGTACGAAGTTCCTCCCCATACCATTACCAATGAGACCACAGGTCCGTCCCACTCCCATGATCGAAATAGAGGTCCTCCCCATGCCACCTTCAATGCAAATGTAGGTCCTCCACACTGCATTGACGCCCTATACAGAAGCCTCTTCCACACCCACGACCACATGTATGGAGTCATTCCTCCAGTCACAGGTCACTTGTGTGAAGATGATACACATCTGGTTAATCGTCAGCATGGGGGTCTTCCCCATGTCTTTACAAAAATAGACAAAGTCCCTCCTCATCCTAGAAACCGTAGAATTGGAGGTTTTCCTAACTTCATCGAAACCCAACACGATGTTCCTACCCATGTTCAGGTTGACCAGTATGAGGACCCTCCTCACACTCACGCTACCAAAGGAAATAAGCATGGAGGCCCAACCCATTATCCTACTTGCTCCAGTGGATGTCCTACCCACTCCGGCTCTTCTCGTGGAGATTCCCTCTGTACGTCAGCCACTGGAAAAGGATGTCCTCCCCGTGTTCACTTTTACATTTTCCAGGTGCTCCTCAAACCCCTACTCACCCAGGAGGATGTCCTCTCCGCCCCAACATCAATTTGGCTGAAGGTCCACCTCAATCCAAAAATATACCCAATCCCGAAAATCCATCTTGGGGCAGGAGGGAAGTTCTCCGGTGACATAAAAATAGTGCTGAGAAGACTCAAACTGTATTTAACCTCATCTAATTCTTGAATTCTAAGACGGAATGTGATTTGGCGATTCAACCCTCACCTCGAGGCTCTATTTTGAGGGATGGGGTAGGAGGTCAATGTATCAGCCTCATCCTTACAGAATGTGAGGTCCATTGGATTCCAACATCCCTCTACATATACATCATGGAAGAGGAAGATTTTTCCCCTTTCAAGGGTCCGGCCATGAAATCATCCCTATCTTCAACATGGTCATTCTCTACCTCAACCAGATATCATGGAGAGTTATTCTAGGGAATATTAAAAGATGAATAACAAAATGGCCCACCATTAGTGACCACAGCCCCTGTGCCGGAAGCTATGGATTCCAGCCTGTCTTGTCAGGATGTAGTGGCTCATTCGTCGCATTCATTACAGGAGGGCCGATATGCAGAGGCTTGTCATCTCGTTCACCATATTCTCCACCAACCAGTCCACTGTCTCAGCATTCTTTTTATATGCCGCTACCGATCCCCTAGCCACCCCCAGTTGATGAGTGGGGAAACCAAGCGCTAGATCCTAATTCTGAGGCAAGGAGATTCTGGAACATTCTCATAGTGGATCATTTCCTTGAAATGTTCTAGCCAATTGTGACCACCAACTTCAGTGTGCCATAATCACTTACCTAGGAGGAAGTTGCGTGATTTTTCCAAACCCTATGGGCAATGCACTTCCATATCTTTTATTAGTGAGTGGATTATCCCAAGATTTGGCCACACTTTGAGGACATTGGCCAGCAATGTCGTAGGGTCGACTTGGATGCACACCCTATAGCCCAGCACCCTGAGTCTCCCCGTTGCTATCAGAACATCTAGCAATGATGCATTTGAAGCAATGACGTGCTCTGCAGAATTATCAAGGAGGCTTCTTCCCACGTTCTGGTCCAGAGTTGGAGGCAGTATGCTACCCTCCATTTCAGTTCTATCTGATGCCATCCTGTATTTCTAGGAGATACCACAGATATTCCCCCAGGTAGAGTTGCAGTTCACATGTCCAACCTACTAGGGGAGAGAACGAGCTAGAGCTCCTCATAGAGGAAATATCCCCTGAGGGAGTATCACACCTATTGGATCCATTGGGAAGGATCACTCTCCAACAGAGAAATTTAATGGGTCTTCCTGTACCTTCCAAGTCATTATCCCTCAAACAGAATCCTAATAAGGTAAAAGAGAACCTTGGAGCCACCAAACCCTCTGGCCCATCAGGCTCAGTGAATAAGATAGATGATGATCCCAAAAAGTCCGCATTGCATAAACAGCTCGTGGAGCAGAAAAAGATGGTTGATGACCTCCTTGTTGATTGGGTTGTGGAGAAACAACTGGACTATGTTGATCCTCAATTGGGGCAACAGGTTTAGGTACAATAGTCCCATTGTGAATTCCCTCCAGGTGACCTTGACCATCCTTACCATGTAGAGAGGATATAGGCCGGAACATATGGGAATAGGGGGAGGTATGTGTTTCCAAATCCACTTGAGTGACATGATAATCCCTAGGACCTAGCTCAATTTCCCTCGGCCACTCTGCAGGTTATCCCAGTAGCTAATCGACGAGTTTCTAGGCCTTCTAATCATGTTGAAGAACCTAAAAACGAACTGGTGGTCAGGTATCCTTTTCAAGACAGGAACCCCTACCTAGATGATCTAATGGTGGCACTCATTACTCATCTCAAGGCGTTGAAAACTCAATAGGTGGAAATACTACCTAATGGAAATCCATATCCGGTGTGGGTCAATGATATTATAGAACCCCTTGGTTTTGGAAACCCTATGTTCTTCACCATTAATGGGAAATCTGAAACACTGTAGCATCTTTCCCACTTCATCTAAATGTGTGGAACCATGCTAGGAACTCTGGTGTAATAAGAGGCTTCCAAAATCCAATGTTTCATAGAGACATTGGAAGGTCCTGTATTCTGATTGGTACAGCCAGCTGCCCATTAGGCCAGTCACCGGTTGGGAAAATCTCTGTAGATAGTTCCTTTACTAGTTTATCTCTATCACATAGAAGATGAGTATTTTAGACCTCTTCATGTGTAATCAGAGACTTGACGAGTGCATCATGAAATTTGTTTCCTAGTGGAAAGGTCTCACCTACTCCTTGGATATGTCATTGACTCAAGAAACAACTGCTAAAAATGTGTCTGGGAAATGTGAAGATAGAACTGGTCCCTCTTTCATTACTCATAATTACCCCATGGGATTCCTAGAGTTTTCGGATAAGGACCATCACCTAGAGGAAGCCTTACAGCATGCCAAGTAGGCACCTTCGTTGTCTCATGCAATTTTTGTGAGAAGATCCTTTAAGTATGAGCCCATTGCGATGGCACAAGTAGAGGCTCCCAGGCAACTGGGGTTATTACCAGTGGATCCTCCTCTACAATCTTGAAGAGGCCTGCCACCTTCGGTGTATCCTCCGGCCCAACAACACCCACCTCAAAATCAGCATGCACCCCGACGTAATGCGCCACCACCACCCAGGCGAGATAAATAGGCTCCACCTCCATGATAGGCTCTTCTAGCCCCTCGTTAGGGAAAATCTCCCAGAGCCCCTTCCCAGATAGAAGAAACTGAACCTAATCATTCAAAGAGGCTCAATTCCTCGGTTATTTCCAAAGTTCCTTGGAACATGGACTTCTACATTTTCCTGAATTAATGAGGCCAAAGAAAGAAGATCTCACCGATCACCCCAATTGCTACCTCTATCAGAGGATCCAAGGAAACACCCTCAAATAGTGCTATGTTTTTAAAGTCCGGATTTAAGACCATGTTGATAACAACATAGTGATATGAGGCCCAACTATAACATATGTGGCATGTGTCTTCGTGAAGCCAGACATCGGAAATGATGGAGAAGGTGAGTGGAATAAGGTTTTCATCCATGGATACAAGAAGTATGACGACTGGATGGCTCGTAAGGTAGTCACACATGCCCATGGTATTATTCATGCTCTTCTGAATCGACCTAAGCCTTCAGAAGATGTCACATCACCCACATTCAGAAATTTTGCATTAATGTCTGAGCCCTCCTTTTCCCAGAAGATTAGGCATCAAAAAACAACGGAAAACAATGTCCCCCACTGATATCACCATCATTCCATACTCTATACGATTTCATTCCCCCAGAAATGGAAATTACACACACAATCCATCCACTAGTGGAGGATTATTTAGGTGAAGATCATGGATATTCCTTGGATAACAACGTGGAGCTGGTAAACCCCTACACAATTTTTTGATGGTGAGGAGAACCAAAAGGATAATCCCAATGTTCCCATCCATTAATAGCATTGATGAAGTTTTGAATATATGGGTATTCTGAGTGCATCAGTCAGTACTTCTAGCTTGGTTGGGCATGCCACTGAAACCAATCAACAGGCCCAATGCAGAGCTCAGCACACACAACATTCTCATTGGTTTTCATCATGTCTGCCGACATTGTCGTTTGTGTTACTTGATCAAGTGGAGCCACTTTGACTACACTGTGATCAGCTATACTATGTTATGGAACAGCCTCATTCATCTTTCCCACAAATGGTATTTACTTCACAAGCTTTTACAAGTGAGTAATGGGACATTCCCATCACTAGTCATCCGCCGGGTCAGGCGGAAGGTCTAATCATCCCCCGCCCCAGAACGACCTCCTATAAGAAAAAGTTCACGGATGGCATGAAAGTATGATGTCCTTAATATTATTTCCATCATTCCTATGAGGATCTCTATCCTTGAGGCCCTTATAATGTCAGTGGATATGTTTGAATCCCTTGCCTAATCATTAAGAAGCCCCCTCTAATTTTAGACGGAGGTAGCAGTTGTAGAAGCCTTCCATGCTGAGGCAGTCTAGAGTTCTGAATGTCATGCCATTACCTCTTTCTCTATAGAAGATGAATGATCTACCATAAAAGGGCACATCCGATCACTTTACATCATCAACCACTATAATGGGGTGGAGGTTCATCGATGTCTTGTCAACAAAGACTCTAGAATCAACCTAATCCTGACCTGGACACTTTAAAAAATGGTGCTATATAAGGATGACCTAAATCCCTCTGACATGAAAATTTAAGGTTATAATAGAACATAACTGACACCAGTCATCAAGATTTTCCTGATGACCCAGTTCATTGGTCTTGTAACTAGCACCGAGTTCATGGTTGTCTCCTATTACACTTCCTACAATGTGTTGATGGGTAGGCCATGGCTTCACCTGCATGTAGCGGTCCCTTCATCATATCACCAGTGCCTTAAGTCTCCCATAATAGTCGAGTAAGAGTACTCCAAGGTGACATGTATCCCATTTCATATTGTGAACCCTTCTACTTGGATGTCGACTATTACAAGAGCAGGGACAAGAAGATTTAGGCTAACAAGTTTGAACATGCTATGGTTGTGACTGACCCCTAGATAGACCTGGATGATGCATATATATTTCTGATCCACCGATTGGAAGCTACGACACTAGATATTAGACAATGATTCATTGTTTCAGAAACAAGGGAGAAGTACATTCCCATGTCTATGAGACATTATAAGATCACCTCGTATTCCTCCACAAATTTGTCTCGGGTGATCCCAAAGCCCAAACCCCCATCAAGTATTAGGGCGTCCACCAAATGGAAATGGCAATACTCTACACTTTCTTATTCCTCCAAGCTAGGATAACCCAACTAAAGAAAATGAATTACTATTTCTTAGATATAATCAAGTGTCGCCCCTTAGGCTGAAGGCCAGATGGGATCAGACCGACAGCTTTAATTGCTATAGTTTTGAAAACACATGAGTCGCCTGAGAGAGTGTCTTCCTCCATTCAAGTTGGCACCAGTCACCCATTAGGGTCTATTGACTAAGAAGATATTACTCCCACTAAGGATCCTTCCTCCATAAGTGAAGAAGAGTATTTAGAGGATGATCCTACTTCTTTCAAAGAGGGTGTCTCCACCATGGTTGATCAATTGGTTCAGTGAACCTCGGTTGTGAGACATATCCAAAACCCAAATTGATCAGTGCCTATATGCCTTTTGAGGATAAAAAATAACATGTGGAATTCCTAAAGAAGCACCGTGATGTATTTTCCTTGAGTTATGATGAAATGGTATGAATAGATCCTCAGGTCACCGTGCACCACCTTGGACTTCTGGAAAATCACTACAGGTTCAAACAACCTCCCAGAAAGATGAACCCTTCTCATGGTGCCATGGTTAATGCCGAAATTGATAAGCTCATAAGATATGATTTCTTCAAGGAGGTCCAGTACCCCATATTTCCATCCAACATTGTACCCATCAGGAAATAGAATAGAAAAATTAGAATCTATATCAACTTCTGGGATCTCAACAGTCACTATCTGATGGATTATTTTTCCCTCCCAGTGATAGAACTATTGATTGATTCCACCACTGGGTTGTAGGCCCTCTCTTTCTTGGATGGGTATTCTAGGTATAATCAGATATAAATTTCCCCAAGGACAAAGAGTCTACAACATTTAGGACACCACAAGGTACATTCTGCTACCAGGTAATGCCCTTCGGTCAAAAAAATATAGAATCCACCTATCAGCGTGCCATGCACCGCATATTTAAGCCGATCCTTGGGAAATTGGTGGAATGCAACATGGATGATAAGGTGGTTAAGTCTCACTAGCATCAAGACCATATCAGAGATCATGATAAAGTTTTTGTATTCCTCCATTATCGCAACTTGAAGATGAACCCCTTGAAGTGTGCCTTCAGGGTCACACCAGGAATGTTTCTTAGATTTGTTGTCAGATATAGAGGCACTGAAATTGATCCAGATAAGATAAATGAAATTAGTCAGATGTCTCCTCTGAGAAACATTTGGGAACTTCGAGGCTTTCTAGGCCACATGTCCTACATACGCTTATTCATCGCAGATTTGGATGGAAATTATAAGACCTTTTCTCAGATTATAAAGAAAGGCACTATTTATAAGTGGGATGAAGAATGTCAATATACTTTTGATAAAATCAAGCAGTATCTTATCCAACCTAAGATATGGATGCCACCCATTTCTTGAAAGCCGTAGGTCCTTTATGTGACTACCCTGGAACGATCTCTCGGTGCCCTTATCTCCCAAAACAATAATGAAGAAATAGAGAATAGTCTCTACTATCTCAGCCACATGCTCCATGATACAGAGACCAGATAATCCCATATCAAGAAGAGATGACTTGTGTTAGTATTCACAATATAGAATTTTCAACATTACATGCATCACCTTGAGGTACATTTGGTGTCCCTGAGTGGATCCGTTGTAGTACATCCTGAACCGTCCCATGTTGACAGGCCATCTAGCTCAATGGGCAGTGATCCTACAGTAGTTTGACATCAGGTTTGTCCCTCCGAAGGCTTTCAAGGTGAAAGTATTAGAATACTTCCTTTCTACCCACCCATCCCCTGTGGACCAGTCTCTAGACCTTTATTTTCCTGATGAGGAAATCCTCTCCGTAGACCAATCCATTTTGTGTTTGAAAATGAAATTTGATGTCTCTTCCCGAAGCCCAACTAGAAGAAGGCTCAATAACCCCAAACTCAACAGAGTGGTCCTGGGTATTGTATTCATCACTCCAACACAAGATGTTTTTCTGAACACATACCTATTGTTAGAGGGCTATACCAACAATTTGGTAGAGTGCCAGGCTTTCATTACTAGCCTCAAGTTGACTCTCGATATTGACATTCCCCACTTACTTAAGGAAGGGGACTTTGAACTAGTCATAAAGAAGATCAATGGTGGCTATATTGTCAAAAAGCTATAGCTTGTACCACTATTGGAGCATGCCCTCTAGCGGATTGCATAGTTACCATCTCGGTCAGAAGTTACCCATGTCCCTTGATCCCGGAATGGTCGAGCTGACACCTTGACCAGCCTAGTTTCATATCTTGCAGATCTTGATCAGGATGATTTTATTATCCACATGGTACACCAGAGATTCTTCACCCCCGTCACTCCAGAAAACATCGATAGACTGTAGGTAATCAACCTTTCCGTCGACGCCTCCATGTTAGGACCTCCAGGTTCCCTTGATGCAGTGATAGAAGTGACTCTCTACTAGAGAACCTCCTTTTTCGAGTACCTCTAAAATGATAATCTCCCAGTAGATTGTTCTGTGCATGAGCGAATCCGACACCGCATGTTGCATTTTACACTCCAGAGAGGACCTAGTGTCGAGTAGATCATCAAAAAGCACAGTTTTGATGGGGTTATCCTCCATTACATTCAAGGAGTTTATATTTCTCAACTCATGTAGGAGGTTCATGCAGGTTTCTGTGGGGCTCATCAAACTAGGATGAAATTCTCTCACCAGATCTAGAGGTTGAGGTATTTTTTCCCTTCCATTATATGTGAATACATCGAGTTTTCCAAGAGGTTTCAGGCCTTCCAAATTCATGAAAACTTTTTCTCATCGGCCGCCAGATTCTCTCTACACTACCATGTACTCTTTCCCCTTTCTGGTCTGGTGACTCAATGTCGTGGGGCCATATCCACCAGCGACAACTCATTAATGAAGGTTCATCATGACCGCTACGGATTTATTTTCCAAGTGGACAAAGGTGATTCTACTCAAAGAGGTCATGTACTGTTCAATCATAAAATTTGTGATCTAAAACATACTCTACTGATTTGAAGTTCCTCACACCATTCTCACCGATAATGGCACCAACTTTTGAGTAGTCAAGTTGAAGAAATTGTACGCCAAGTTCAACATTTGTTCTAACCATAACTCCTGCTATCACACGCATGTAAATGGGTAGATCTAGGCATTCTAAAAAATCCTCTCTAAAATTCTACAGAAAATGGTTGGCTAGAACAAGAAGAGTCGGGCAGACAAACTCCCCAACGCCCTCGGGGCTTATCGGACAATGACTTTCAATTCCACAAAGGTGACCCCATATTCCTTGGTGTATGGACAAGAGTCCATCCTGCCCATAGAGATTCAATTGCCTTATTTATACAAAACTTTATATGATCATCAAGCACTAGATAAGGTAGGTGAATTCCATCTGGCTGAATTGGAAGTGATCGACGAGAATAGGATTCGTGCCCTACACAATCTAGAAAGGAATCAGAACAAGATATACATAGATTTCAACAAGAGAGTTCACCTCCGTTATTTCTTGCAATGTGACCTCATGTTGGCTCTAAGAAAACCAATGATACCTAGTATAAAACCACCCAATATGGATCCTAAATTGGAAGGGCCTTACATCATTCACAAGGTTTACCCCAATGTCACATACAACCTGGTCACCATGGATGACGAGTGTATAACTCTTCCCACCAATGCCAAATTCTTTAAGAAATATTTTTCTTGAGTAATATGTCCCTGAATGAACTTAAACTATTTTTTTCATCATGAAATTAAACTGATTTTTCCACCCACATGAT
Organism: Viscum album; assembly: GCA_963277665.1. Lineage (NCBI taxonomy): Eukaryota > Viridiplantae > Streptophyta > Magnoliopsida > Santalales > Viscaceae > Viscum > Viscum album. The sequence goes on along the minus strand of OY728128.1, from coordinate 1,105,759,601 downwards.
GATAAACTGCAAAATGGTTTGAGCTCTATGAACATAAACTAAGATCTATACAGTTCCGCACGACCTTAAACTACTTTTTCTGCTCTATGTGATGTTAAAATGTGTGATTCATCTAGACTGAAGGGTGTAAAAATATTCATCAATCATCCTCACCGCACAATGTTAAACTGCATGGCACATTCAAGAACTACGTATTGCTTGATTCCCATCCTCATGTGATATGTAAGAATGCTTAGACGCCTCGTCTTGAGTCCAACCCCCAGACTCTTCTCTTTGACTATCCCCCTTGGGCATAGTTTCCTCGAAGGATCTCACATGGTGTAGTGTAGGCCTCTTTGGCCCCACTCATATTAGGATTATGATAATCACACCCTGTGGCCCTCCTCGTTCTTTTATCCTCCCACATCCTCACCATACGATGTTAAACTACATGACCCTTTCTGAATTACGTATGGCTTGATTCTCATACTCCTGGGATACGTAGGAATGCCTGAATATTTGGTTCGTAGGACCAGCCCTATTTCATAGAATCCTCTTGATCTTCTTTCCCCTTGCTTAAATTCTTCCAGGAGAAGGGTATACAGTGTGGTATGGGTGTATGTCCTCATTCTCATTCGGTTCGTAACAACCACACCACATACCTCTTTCTCCTGAGATCTCTTCATCCCCTTGTTCTACACTCATGTTTTTAAGTCGGATACTCTTATGTTGGGCTCCTCAACCCTCTTTGGAAGTTCACCAATGTTTTCATAAGAACTCTTGTTTATGACTTAGAGTGTTGGATACCAAATTGATATGTTATCTCCCATCCTCATACTTAATGTTGCACTTTTTTTGGGAATTTATCATATTTCACTTTCAAAAGGACCCCCGAACAACATGGATGCTCAACCCCAGCGCCCCCTACCATCTTGGGCTGATGTCCTTGAGAATTTCAAATGTAAAATTAATACAAATCCTATATTGCATATATGGTTAGTGGTTGACACTCATTTCTTGTTCCCATTTCAGGTCACACGATATGTATGTTGTGTTTTTAATATGGTCAATAGATATCCTCCATCGTCACACCACCCCCATAAAGACTTAGAAATTGGTTGCATGATTCACATAATTTTTCACTCCATCAAGTGCAAGTGTAATTTCAATACTCTTGGTATTATCCCTCAGTGCACATTTTCACTTTAGGAGGACAAAGCCATGGTGAGGAGCAATTCGGGCCCCCACACCGATTTCCCCTTTGCATGTATTCCATGTGTTGAAAAGGCCTTATTCACCCTTATTTCCCACATTGAGCATATCCCATGCAAAATTAGGGATTTGGTCAAGGTTTTCACCCATTTGGAAGAGTCTCTTTTCTTTATGGTCCGAGCTCTATGACCTCAAACTATGATCTCTCTACATCCTAGCCGCAAGACGTAAAACTGCATGACATTTCTAGAACTACCTATGGCTTGATTCCCATTCTCATGGGATACGTTGGAACACCTAGAAGTTTTTTCTTGTGCACAACCCCATATTCCTTAACCTTTTATGTCCCCTTGACCTGAGATTTCCTCCCTGGAATCGTGCGCGGTGTGGTATGGGCTTATGTCCACATTCACATCGGGTATATTTCATCACACCATCCATATTCCATTTAAAACCTCATTTCTTCTATATCACTCCAAGACATATGACCTTAAACTATGCTTCCTGGTCCCACATTACTTTAAACTATTGCGTCTCTATTGCACGATGTTAAAATGAATTGTTAGGTCCTATCATATGACCCTAAACTATGACATCATCATCCTAGCCGCACGATAAAAAACAACACTACATTGTGATGTACTCACTCTACCAGACATCATGTTTGGTAATGGTTTCCCAACATTGCATTTGTCAATGCCCATATATGGCTTGATTCTTGCACTGACACCTAGGTTCTCCATCCTAGTTTTTTCGCTTCACAAACAAAACACACATCCATCCTAATGAATAAACAATATCTATCAAATGCCACTTCCTTTGGTGCGTGGGCCAGACCCGCAAGACAATATTGTCCCTATCATTGGTACCCTACCATGCCATTTCTAGAACAACATATGGCTTGATACCCATTATAATAGGGTATGTAAGAACACCCAAGAACGTTTCCTTGGGCCTAGCCTAACTTTTATTTTTGGTCCCTTGACTTAAAACATCCCTTGGGAGCACATGGTCTGATATGGACTCCTACCGTCCTCATTCACATTGGGATTTGCGATCACCACACCACGTGTCTCCCTCTATACATTCTATCTGTGGTCCAAGATCGATGACCTTTAAACTCATATCCAACCTCTGTTGTCACAGGAAACCAAACTACTGGACATTATTCATAACTAAGTATGGCTTGATTCCAAACTTCATGGGATACATAGGAATGCCCAGACATTCCATCTGTAGGTCCAGTCCTAGAAATATTAAATTCTGCCCCCCTTTGCAGCCCCATGGCCCGAACTCCTCTAGAAGTATGTGGTGTGGTGTGTAACTTTTGGGATCTCATTTGCATCAGGTTTTGCAACAACCGCACTATGTGCTTCCCTTGTCTCATCCCAGCTTGGTCTGAGTTCTATGACCCTAAACTAAGATCTCCCTATGATAACTACACATCAAGTTCGACTACTTCACCCACTTACAAGCATTTCATTAAATCATGTCACCTCTAAATAGTCCACTCTTTGACCCTAAGTCAGTAGCATGTGACCCCAGGACCCCAGTCCTTGGAAAGAGATTCAACTCCCTCAATCTGACATGTCTTTTTGACGAACTTGAATGCATTTTTGGAAAGAGGCCAATATGTGAAATTTTCACAGGAACATTTCCTCATTTCATGTCCAAGATTCATGAAAACTTTATTTGGATCCAAATAATCTTCCATGTCTGAAGGGACCACCTTTACTGCCAAGTATCATGCCAAATTAGCTCACCATCCTTCTTGGTCCAACGCCCCTGAAGACCTCAGACAACATTTGCGACAGGTCCCATGTTTCGAACATTTTCAGTGGTCAAACATCATTTGTCTATCCCCATTCCTAGCTAATGCGAAGCAAATACTATGTTTTGAACATGGTCTGCAGTTATCCTCTACCATCTTTCCACCATCACTGTGATCCAGATCTCAGTCATCATGATTCACCTCTTTCTACTTCCTTATGTTCAAGTGGAATTCCAACACATGGTTTTACACCTCCATGCATCTACGTGTGTTAATTAAGAGGGTCAATAATTATGGGATTTCATTCACCTATAATTCCACTTCCCCTAATGTGTGCCTCCCTTTAATAGGAAAATCTCATCACTACTCCTTGTTTCCCATATCGATCACGACTCAAGTTGGCTTAGTGGTTTTGGTAGCATGTGTACTAGTGTAGCTGAACCACCCATGTATCCCATCCTATATGGTATTAAGTTACAATTTGAAAACTATGTGAGGCTTGATTATCATCCTGATGGGATAGGTAGGAGAACCCGTCCTCTTTTCCTCTGTCCCATCCTAACTTTCACTTTCGGTCCCTTGGCCTAAAAAACTTCCTTTCAGGATACGTGGTATTTCATTCTCATTGTGTCCTCATTCATGTCGGGTTTATAGCTACTATTCCGCATAACCCCTTTTGGGATCTCCCACTTCATTGCTCATTCTGTCATATGATGTTAAGCTGTATGAGTCCATATGACCTCGACACATGACACTAAACTACGATTCTACCCTGAACAAGTTTAGGATGCCCCATGTTAATTATGGGATGTGTCAGCTTCCTCTCCAGAGATTATTCCCTATACTAGCATTGGTATCTGACCATAACATTATTTAAGAACTAATTTTTGCTTGATTACTATTCTTATAGGATATGTGGTGATGTTCATGCCTTTTACCTCGGGACCATCCCTAGGGTCATTTACCCTTTGAGCCCTTCAGCCCTAATCATGTGCACCATCCTCACCAAGAGATGTTTAAACTAAATGTTTATCATCTTTATTGGTATGAAGTAAAACTACCAAGAACTCCAGGTCCCTATAAGAAAGGTCATTTTTGGAAGTATGCTGATCCTTGGTCAGACCGAGGTGCCCACGTAATGGGTTTCCACTACGATGGCGTAATTTCAAGACTGTTGGAATCTAGTCGAACAACCCATCACTCCACCCTCCACACATTGTGTGTTCTATATTCAGACCCCATCCTATTTCACATATAAAAGAAACCCCTAATAGAATAGATTCTTGTCCTATGACTCACCTACTATCAGGGGGTAGCATTCTGGAAGACTAAAACATGACATTTTGACATAGTCCTTGTGTTTTAAACATGGTCAGTAGTCGGATCTCATTTTCCATCCCCATTTAAAGCTAACACAATATGGATACTATGTTTTGAACATGGTTAGTAGTAATCATAGTTTTCATGACACCCCCATAGTGTTCCAAATTTTGGGTATCGTGATTCACACTTTCCATTCCCCTATGTCTGGATTGATTATAATTCCTATGAGTTACTCGACTCATGCACTATAGCATATTGGAAAAAAGAGAAACTCGACTTCAATGAGAAATTCATTCTCTAGTCATGCCTCCCTCTTCCTTCCTAGAAGCCCAGATTGGTCGCTTACACCACAGATTCCCAAAGATTGGTTGGCACTCTCATGATCAGAAGAAGTAATGATGTGACCATCCCTTGTTTCTCAAATTGGGCACAACCCACATGATCTTAGAGACTTATTTCAAGTTACTCCATAGCTATGGTTGAGATGCGAAAATCATAATAAAAAATAAAGTATATAATAAGTTAATGCATGTATTTTAGGATAAGAAAACAAAGGGAGAAATATTCATGAGTTCATCCAAAATCGGGCCCTTAAAGATTAGTGTCTTTGATAGATTTCTCTATTGTTTCCACCTTCTCGATTATGGCCTCCAGGACTTCCTACCACTCCCTATGATCTCTATATTCATCACTAGCTGCAAAGCATAACTCATTAACCCTAGCCCATACTCAAGCTCATTCAGCTTGGATCTCAATCATTTGGCAACTCGCCTACACTACCTACTCCTGAGCATCCGCAAGCTGGGCCCTCAACTGTTCAATGATCTTTGAGCTGGTTACAATGAATGTCGTCCTTTATTTTTCCTGATCTTCAAGGTGTCAGACTTCTTGCTCACCGTTAAGGAATTACTGGGTATTCTCTGACTCCTTCTTCCACTGGGAAATGTTGGAGCATTATCTATTCTTTTGTATTTTCTCATCCATGTAGTCGTGGGGAATTATATTAAGATGATGAGAATCTACCCCTCCTACGTGTAGAGAAATAACTACCAAGTGTGAAGTGAGTCCATCCGGCTCAGCCATTTTACATGTTATTGGACGATAAAACGTTTGATGCACTTCCATGCCTTGCGCCGCATCATATGGCTCTCCTCAGCTTCATATGGGTCATAATAGTCTATATTTTTATGGTTTGAGGGTCTTTAGTCCAGAAAGATAGCCATGAGTTCAGTGAATGTGTCATATTTTAGAATCATTTATTCTTTATCAGCATCACCCTCTCCATCCAGAAGCTCTACCTTAGCAACATCATCACCCTTGACTGTAGGGTCCATCTCTACGAGCACTAGGGTGGGGTCATCTTGAATGATTGGCTCTGCAGGAGCTGGTGTGATCCCTAGCATGGTTCCTGCATATGTTCTTAAGTCAATGGAATTTCGAGCCTCCAACCATGAAATTAATGAAATGGGAATTGATATATTTTTCAGCTGGTCTTCCTGATAATAGATGAGATCCAACACGGGTAAAGACTTACAAGAGCCAAGTGTGATGGTATCCAATGCATGTGTCATGGAAGGATCCACCCCTACAGGATATCCCTCTTCACTTGTAAGCTCAGTCACTAAAACTGGTTCTTTATAAATGGCGTTAAGGATGGGGGGCTCAAAGGCTGCCATTTCATCCCTTTTTTCTGGCTCATCGCCACCTACTCCCACCATAGCTGATTCCCCACCTTGCTCTATTCCAGGGATAGGTTCTTGAGGGATTCCACTTGCCTCCATGGGCTTGCCTTCATCCCCAATGGGGAAGGATTCCTAGGTTCCATCATCCATGTGTTCCCAGACCAGATGAAATTTGGTTGATATTTTAGGATTGTGGAAAGGGAAAGTCCATTAGAGATAAGGGTTAAATCACCTCTAGCTGCTCAGCCAATTCTGCGTTGGAGACTGCAATTTTTCCGCTCTCACAAGGGTTTCAATGACAAGCGTGTGTTTCTAAAATTACTTCACCACTGGTACATTCATACTCTTAAAACTCTTCTTCCTCTTCTTCTCCATATTATTCTTATTTCTCTCCTCCCTCAGCTTCTTCCTCTTCCAACTTCTCCAAATATTCATCCTTAGATGGTAGCTTTTCCGAGTCATGTTCCTAGCCGACCATCACTTTCATTAGGAGATGTGACTCCTCATACCACCCCCACTGGCATGCGTACATATCCATGTCCATCGAGTATGCATTTAAGTGATTAAATTTCACCCTCTCTTACACCTAGATGTTCCCCTATGTATGGAAACTCAAGCCCAGTACGCACAAGTCTCTACCACAGCTCTTCAGTTGACATGGATTGTCACAACATACTCCAGGAAGACCAGAGGGACTGAAATATAGAATCTGCAATTGGATTTAGGAGGTGTCTGAGCTGCTTCCTTCGGAGTTCCCTAGTAGGCCCACGGGGCCACCCGTAGGACCTCCCCTCCTCATAAGGAAGATGCACGCTCTCACCATGCGGTGCTCCTACCAAGGAAGTTCCAGCCTACACTATGATAGCCATCTAGCCCATTATTCATCTCATCTCCCCCATATAACTTTGTTGACCTCTTTTTTTCTTTGGTCTCCACACATGTGACTTTTATTTGTCAGATTCATTTCCATAGAAATGCCTTGAGTTAGGTTTTTGTCCAATGATCAACATACTCTATTGACAGGCCAACATTTACATCAGTAGGGGGGTTGATTGATGACATAAACCAGACCTGAAATCATGAACATAAGCCATATTTGGTGAATAATGCAGCGATGTCTCTCTTCCTGAACATCTATATAAGCTTTCTTTGGAATCAGCTACATGCACCTGAACTGCCTGATGAACCTGGTTGGCATGTAGTGCTGGAAAAGATTTTCACTACTGGAAAATATCCCTATAACCACAGTTTTGGGAAAAACCATGGGTATAGGGGTAATATGGGAACCTATACCCAAGGTTTTGGGCAAAACTGTGGGCATAGTTTTTTTAAATACCTATTCCCATAGTTTTGGAAAACCATGGGGAAATAGATAGTTATACCCATGATTTTGGTAAAAACCGTGGGTATATAATTTTTTTCGAAGACCTACACCCATGGTTTTTTAAAACCATGGGTATAGGTTTCCTGCATTATGGTGGGAAAAAATAAATTCCGTGGGGCACAAAAATTATTTTGGGGGAAAAACAATCCACAAAGTTTTCCCTCGTATACCCCCGATTCTGATTTGTATATTTAGGTGGGTAAAAATATACAAACATATAAACTTCATAGGTTAGTTGGTTAGATGCTGGGTATTATTCTATGAAGTCATAGTTTCTAATCCCGTTGACTGGTATTTTTTCTAATATAGGTAGCAAAATTAATATATTAAAATATATGAATATATTTTAATATAAAACCAAACTGGCTCGGCTGGTTAGGCGTTGAGTACGTGAGGATAAAAACTAGGGTTTGAAAACTGCGACAATTTGTTTTCAAATAGGGATGTTCATAAATATATATAATGCAAAATTTAGATAAAAATACCAGTAAGTGGCGTAGTTTGATTGGTGAAGCTCTCTGAGTTCAAAATGTAGATCATAGGTTCAACACCTTCTACCTATTTTTTGTACAAAAATATATACCAACTGTTTTCAAACTGTGAGTAAAGGATTTTGATAGCGTGGAAATAAGGTATAAGGCTTTGACACGGTGGAAAAAAATCTATTCCCACGATTTGGAAACTGTGGGAATATTTTGGAAACCTATCCCAATGCCTCGGTTTCCCACGGTTCCCAAAACCTTGGGTATGGGCTATACCCACGGTTTTGGGGGCTATACCCATGGTTTTGAACCTTGGGTATAGGTCATTTTCCAGTAATTTTTGTCATCGATCGGGGTACTAGCACACCACCCCTGATGCTTTATAGGTATTCCTTATGATCTAATGGCCCAACCTGTCATCTATCATTTGAACAACTAGGGTCTGTAATGGGTGAAAGTAGAAATGGGTATGGATACTGATCTTGAGCTTGATCCCTTCTTCTCTGAGCGTCAACAGGTGGATTCCATTAATGTTTAGGAGGGATGGCTGCATACCATCACCTAGAGAGGGATTGGAGTTTGAGAATTCATATCCACCATAGTGGGATATGACCCAACAATGAAGGATCTGAAACGATATCCTCTTGGGCATACTTTCCCTCAAGATACACCCTATAATACTGTATAACCTGGCCAATACTGGTTTCCCCAGGTTAACCTTATTCTTTACTACCATGATTTTGGCCATCACTAGCATACCTGGGCACACACACCATCCTCATATCCCTCCCTAGAAACAACCACCCACTCAAAAATATAGCAAGTAACCTAGAAGATCATACATTTGGGTCCCGACTTTCATTAATTCTGAAGCACCATGATCGATTCTCTCCTACCTCCAGGACCGTCCAATATGATCCCACTATTACCCTCTGATATGTATTTAAGAATTTCTTCCCTCGAGCTAGAATCTTTATAGCCTGGTCATACACCAGGAACGACTGAACCATCCTAGATAAGGTATGTACTTCAGAACATATTTTATTTTCAGCTCCTCCTTTTCCAGCTCCAGCATATGACATGTCAGGATGGGGGGGCACGTCCTGTCCCCCTAGACATTCTCTGTTGGGTGGAACTCATCATATTGTTAACCCTCCAAGGGGATTCCTCCATAAAATTAATATCCCATAGACTGATACCTACCTCCCCATGGTGGAGGGGGAAGGTGTTGGTGTCGGGAGACCAACGACTGAACAGTTCTGGTAACAGGTCCTGCTGCCGGTAGAAGTGAAATTTGGATGTCCAAACTACTTCGAAGAGACCGATAGACCGTAAATCTGGTCCAAAATCCTAATATGATTGTCGTACCTAGTATTCTCATGCCCATTCACTTGTGATGTTACCTCTGGACCTAAAGTCCCACTCCTTCCAAAATTTCTTCTCATCAGTAATACTGCTTCAGAAGTTGCTTGTATAAAGAGCCGAAGATTCTTCGGGGACCTGGTCGCTTCCTGTGACAGTACTAACCTTAGGATTTAGGATGTTGATGGATATGTTATATGTTTCCCTGGAAGGATGGTTGTTTTTTGTAATGTTAAACTATGGGAGACTATCCTTGAGGGTCACCCATGATCGCGACATATCAGTTTTAAAGCCAGGCATCATCACCTCCTCTAAAATTTCAAAGTTCAATATCGACATGCTAACACCTGAAACGTAATATTTCTAAGCTTGGGTAAGCTTTTCGAAAAGAATTTTATTATTATACATGACCCTTTTTTCTTGAAGAATTTGGGGGATTGTAATCATATGAGTCCTCCTTTTATCCTCATTAGCCTCCCTCTCAGTCTCGGGTTATTGGGCAGCCATTTTGGAAAAATTATAGAACCCTAAGAGATGTGCGTGAAAGAATGAAGATTCAGCACGCCAAATTGCCGATTGTGCGCAAGGATGCATATCTGCGCAAAATAGGATGGTGGTGTGAATGTGACCAAGGCATGAACAAAACTCAGAGTCATCCCTGGAAACATGGGCGTAGATGGGAAACTTTTTTGTGCATGAGAGCCGAAGCCTGTCGTACAGAAAAGTCAATGTGGTGATATAAGGGGGCCCTTAGTGTATTTATAGCCATGGATCGAGTCTTGTGAACATGGAAGGTGCTTCCACTCACACACACCATTTTGGCATGCACTGACCAGAATGTTTTCTAGCATTCGGAATGACCCTCAGAATCCGACCTTCAGGTCCCCCTTCATCTCTGATTATGAGGGGGGAATTTGTTGACGCCGAATTTCAGATAGGGCCATGAGAGGGATCTTTTAAAAAAAAGGCATATTAAAACTAAAAGAATAATTCTGAGATGTGAGAGGTTGGTGCGTACAATAATTATAGTGTGTGCGGAAGATTCCCCTCGACACGCAAACCCTTGTGCAACCAATGCGACGTCAACTGTCGACTTCTGTGGCGACCCACTTTGATCTCCCCAAGGCACTGGCTTGTAAGAGCCCAGATGGGCACATAATATTTCCTATGGTGTTCAAACCCCTGTTCCCCCAATGAGACATAAAAGGGACCCTTTTTTGGCTAGCTCCTCAAAAAAAAGACCATCCAAGGAAAGGGCACGAAGGAAGAGAGTTCGGTGCACAATTTTTCCCTAGGCGCAAAAACCCTTGCACGCCAAATGCGATGTCAAATGGTTTTTTGGGCAAAGCACCTCTTGTATGCAGCCTCTGAGGATTTAGGCTATAAAAAGAAGCATACCCCACCCATCATGGATGGATTCTGAAGACAAAGTGATGTTTTTTTGTGATAAATACACCCCTTCCATGACCATGTAAAAAATAGTATGACCTCAAGTTATTAGATCTTGTGCGACATGTCCCCCAAGGTTCCTCCTTTGGGTGGGCCCTCTTGGGTTTGATCCTCTTCCATTTACTTTTACCCTATGTCATTTACATGTGAAATATCCCTCTTACGTGCAAGTTCCCCCTACTTTAGGACTATTTTGTGCACATCCATCCAGTTTGGGTGCAACCATCCCATCTTGCGCATAGGCTCTCATCTTGCATGAAAACCTCCTTGTGAAATCCATGTGCCGTCCTTACCCTAATACCCTATGTCTGAGAAAATATTATGAAAAACACACCTATCATGAACACCTTTCTCCTGTAAGACCCTCCATGTTTATACGAAGTGATTTCAAGGTCCCTTGGGTGGTGGTTTACATTGTGTTTGATAGCCTTATGCTTCTTCATATAGCCATGATAATGGGTATTGCTTCTTTGAAAAACCATGACATCATGGTCCCCTCAATGGATCATTCCAAAACACCTCCTTGTCATGGCATTGCTAGCGCCTTCCCATCACCAATGTTTAAAGTGTTCCAGTTATGTATGTCATAGGGTTGCGGAGTGAACTCACCTCATCCGAGCCGCATGACGTCAAACTGGCGAGCACCATCATCCCTAGAACATGAATTTAAACTGTAAACTCACACCATGTATCATATGTGGGGCTACCGATCTCAGAAATTCCCTATGCCCGCTCATCTCTACAGGAGTGGCATCTTCCTCACATGGAATTAGATCCCCTCTACTAGAGCGGTGCCTGTCCGTATGAAAGGGAAAACATTTTGGTGTAAGCCCCTAGCCTTTCTTGCAGGAGGTAGCACCCATGCTCATCTTTTCTTCTTTATTTCCCAAGACTAGAGGTGAGAGGGGCACATGGACCTTCATTATCCCATCCCTCTCCCTCTGTGATTTTATGCCATCGGGCCTCCATCCTAGAGTAAGTCCCAATCTCCATCTCCCTGGGCTGTTAACTACGCATAAGCCCATGTTTCCTCTTTAGGCCACTAAACACATGTAAGCCTCACTGCACATTAAATGGACACACCTTTCATGGCGTGATCCTCAGGTCTTTACTCCCTCTTGTTTCTCACACCAAGCATGACTCACGTCAGCTTAGAGTAATAATTGGCCATGACATGCTCTGTAGGACACCCTATTGTGTAAGCCACAATCCCTTATTCAAAACTACATGTAAATTGATCTTTTTCACCTATGCAAGGTATAGAGGAAGCGTCCGTCGGGTTCTAGCCTAACACCTACTGTCTTAACCTCTTCAAATTGGTTATCCTTTGTCCCGCAAGACGTTAAACTATATCCACCCATTCGAACTACATGGTCTTTGATCCTTGTCTCCTAAGTAGGGTACGTAGGAAGCCTCCCTAAGGTTCAAGCCCAACACCCATTGGTTATAACCACTTCACATTGGTCCATCATCATCCTCTAAGATGATAAACTACACACCCCATTTTCATCTCGTCGGATGTTAAACATTACCCATTCAAACTTCATGGGTTTAAACCTGTTCACCCTATAATGGTACATAGGAAGTCTCCCTAAGGTCCAAAACCAGTCGACGATAAGACGTTGTGTATGAAAATTGACGGTAAGCTATTGTGGACCCTATCCAGTGGTATGTCTTTGTGTACCCCATCCCGTGGTAATCCGTTGTGACCCAATCAATGGTAATATGTTGCCAACCCCAACCAGTCGTAAGCCATTAGAACCCCAATCAGTGGTGATCTATTTTCAACCCCAACCAACGTTAAGTCATTGGAGACCGCAATAGATGGTATGCCATTTTAGTCCCCTTTGGTGGGACCCACATCTCTGGTCATCCCCCATGGAGTCAGAACAACCTGGGCTACTAACCATGCATAAGCCCCAGTATATTTTTGGGTTATTGTCCTATGTGTACACCCTGATTCTATACCCCCATTCTCATATCTTTTAATTTTGATTCCCCACCTTGGGGATACTTAGGAAGCCCCCCTGAGGTACAATCCCATCACTCACATCTTATCCTAGTCTTTATCTCGATCCTATGTGTCTCGATAAAGTCTTGTCCCAACCTAGAGGTTCCACTTCCTCTGGGTCCCATCCTTGCGTCCTTTCTTAGAGGCCACGTCCTGAGCTGTCCAATCGCCCCGCCAAACTACGCGGACTTTGATTACCTTCCCTAGGGATATATAGGATGTCTCTTCGAGGCTCAATCCCACCATAACCATCAACCTCGAATCGGATCCATCTCAATCTCCCTCCAAACTCAACCGTCCATATCCATCCAAATTCATACTCAGACCGGCACATCCCAGTGAGATCATGTCACCCACTTTCTTGCTTCCCCTAGAAGTTATCAGGTAACTAACCTTGTGTTAGCCCCAACATTAGAGATCCCTCTAGGTGTTACACCCAACTCATCCACTACCGTCACTATTATGATCAGTCTGATCTCTCTCTTCTAGACCTTAAACTAGTGACATACCCTATGTTAAACATAGGGAGCTAAGGAAAACCTCAGAGACATGCCTATGGCAAAAATTTTACCGCATTTGACATGGGATTACTCAAGCTTCTATGTGATCGAGAAGCCCTATCCTAGGGGGAATAAACCTGGATACATTAGTGTTCCAACGTCTAGACATGCTCGGGCTATCCAACATGAATACTCCCCTGGCCGAAGGTGGCTACCCTGACCGAACCCTGTTGAATGTCCTAACAGAAGCAGTGTAATTAACCAGTGTCCAGGAAGACATGGTATTGGGATGAGTTTCACAAGAAAATGTTAAGTCTACGAGGGAGACCCGAAATAGGCAACGAGTTCTAAGGAGGAATCCACAAAAGGATGAACAGACATCCCATCATCCAGTATCAATCAAGGAGCAAACATCCCTGAATAAGCAATGGATGTTTCCCACCTTTGAAAAGCAATAATGTTGGGCTACAGCTGCGCGTCATCCAATAGATGGATGTTCACACCGAAAAAAGAATTATAAAAAGGCATTTATTATATTTATTGATGTATAATACATTGGCAACATTCTATTAGTATCTTTGTAAGATCACCTTTCTCTTCATCCTCCATGACAATTTTTTCTCATATTTTTTGGATTACCAGTGATAGTTTGATAGATATTAATCTGATGGGAATCCTTATATTGTTTAGTTATGTTTTCACTTTTTGGGTTCTTCCTTAATTGGGATAAAACTAAATTTTGTTGAGGAGGGGATAGTATTTATGAAAAAGCCCATATCCCTGTAGGTTGGGGTTGTTCCTGTTCTTCTTATTCAACCACTAGAACTCTATTGAATCTGATGTTTGGGTTAAGAAACCCTCCAACACTGCATTATGGGCTGTTTCCTGAACTATTGTGGTTTATATCAGTGTAATTTCTCTTTTTATTTTACAAATTCTCGTCAAAACATTGGGTGGGATCATTATATGAAACCCACTCAATTCTCTTACTATAGAAGAACATTGTGAAATTTTAGTTTTTTTCACAATCTAATGGATGTCATCCTCTAATAGGGAGGCTTGATTTATGTTATAACATGCTTAATGAAAAAGTATTTCGATAGCTTTCAATATTTTGGCCTGACTTTGGTGAAAACCGATCAACGACTATTCTTACTATGAATTTTTTCGGTCATGAACAAAATTGTTTATTGTATATTCCGTGGGGAAATAAAATTTCATGAGACCATATTCGCCAAACATTACTGATTTTGGAGTGTATTGAAATGCAATGATCCATGTGCCCTGCATCCTTAAATATTAATAACAGATTTGGTTTTTTTGATCAATTATTATAACCTATTTAATGCATTGAGTCATGAATGTTGAAGGGACTGTAGTTGCTTTTCAATTATTGGATATTGATAAACATGGAGATATACCAATTCAATTTTGAATTGAAACCTTTATATTACCTTGAAATGAATTTGACATTCATCATATGTTAATATATTGATTTTCAAAGTACGAAGAGTTTTCCATAGGTTGATACAAATATCAGGAATGCAATCTTTTATCACCATCTCTAGAATGTTGTATTAAGGGGTTTCCAAAAGCTAAAACATTACTGGTATTTCACCTTTAGGCATTTGTTTTATAATATTAAATATACCCTCTTTATATTTTTCTAGAAGTTCCTCAAATTTTTCCAATTATAGCTGACACTTCTAGATGGCTTCATTCATGCCCGATCCAGTGCCACCCAAAACATTGATGGCTACTGGTTCATCTTATTTCAGTGGTCACATGAATTTCATATGGATTGGGATGCTCCTACTATAGTGGTCTGGGTAATTTTCCTTTATTTACCCCTTCCATTTCAGAATCCCACTGTCATTCGAATGATGGGTAACCATGTTGGTATATACCTCTATTCACACAGTCGAAATGACTCTATTTTCCATCCTGTGAATCCACAGGTCTACATTGAATTAGATGTATCATGTTTACCCTATTAGTATATTTCAGTCACAATTGGCGAGAAATACCGATTGAAACAACACACAGTTTAGGAGAAATGGGTAGATTTATGATCAAATTTCAATCGGCCGGTCCATGCTTCGGAATTCTGTCACCAGGGTGCTCAATGGACTATTCAGAAGGTGGGTAGAGACAACATCAAGACTTAATTGGGTCATGTGGAAGACATAAAGAAAAAGTATTGGGATTTGGGGATGGAATGAAGTGACCGAGGTGACAATGTATATAGTGGGCGATCTGTGATGGATATGTAGTAGCTGTCCGGTCCTGGGGGATCCAGTTGGACAGGAACTTGTCGGTGACCATGGTACCTTTGGAACCTGGCTTAGGGGACCTATCAGTGATGGCATAAACCCTTATGCTCGATATGAAGGTCTCGAAGGTCTTCAAATAGTTCAGGAAACACTTGAAAATCCTTATCAGGCCGAGGAATGTGTTGGAAGGCCTTTCCAATAGAAATGGGATGGTTCCGTTGGAAAGGGTGGGGATGAACAATAATTCAACTCATTTTTGAGCTAAAAACTAGATGGAGGGGGTATCAATGGTACTGGAATGGAGTGGGGTGACGAGGTAAATGTTTTTGTGCCTCATTGCGATGAGGTTCTGTCCTCTGGTTGCCCAGAGAAGGGATGGCAGAGGCTCGATAGGGGTGTGCCACTCCTGGCTAAAGATGTGGGATGGGGAGGATCTAGATTGATGGCCCAAAATTCAATTTAGCCGAGTAACGGTTTTGTTGTCCTGGAAGAGGATACTGGGAACCTTGATCCAAATAAATCAGCGGATACTAATAAGTCCCATTTGAATAAGCTTAGTGGTGACGATTTTATACTTTCAGCAGGTGAGGATATAATCCCTAGGAGACATAAAAGTAATAGGAAGAGAATAAGTAGGAAAGATTATTCCTCTCTACCACCTCTGTTAGATACTTGATCTTCAAAAAAGATGAATTTCAAGAAGGCATAAATAGAGGAAATTGGTGTCCAGACCCTAGACATTGTGTTAAGTTCTGAAGAAGAAGTGGTGAAACAAGTATTTATTTTTAATATGAATAAAGAGTAGGCATCGAAAATGATGGGGAGGTCCATAAGGGTAACTCTAGAAGAGGAACAATACTCCTTGATTGAAAAGCATGACCTAATTCTGGTAGGAGGATTTAATAAAAGGGGGATCATCCTTGAGAAGTATATCCAATATTGGGATCAGATGGATAATAAAATTGAAAATTTGATGGAGGGTGAGATAAGAATTCAGGTTAATTCTATCTCATGGAAATTGTGTAGGGAATCGACCTCTGGTAATCTCAAATTACTTTTCAATAAACCTGTTTAATGTGGCAAAAACTATTGACCAGATTGGGAGGTATTCCAGATCAGGTGGGTTGCCCTTGGTTGTTGTTTCTTCTTTTAATGTGACACCTTGGGGACTTCCACCAGCACTCTACATGGGTCTGCTTTAGATGGGGTTCAAAGAATTTATCCTACACTAGTGCATGGCATCTGGACGTAGTCATATGAGAGGATATGGCTATGACATTGGTTCCTTGCCGATGATTTTTTCATGGGACTATCTGTCAGGTGGTCATGCATTACGATTGGTTGGTCACCGTGATATTGTAGCTGGGAAAGAGTAGAACCTATAGTTTTGTCTTGGGTTCTGTTTTGATTTTATCTGTTGTAATTCTGGTTTCTTTGGTTTCTCACTTTCTCTGCAAAAGTGTTTTAATAATAAAAAAAGTAATTTTCAGTTAGTTTATTATAGAAAGGGATAAAAATTCATTCTCCTCAGTCTTCAAGCCACATGGAGGGGTTTTTTGGATCACATCCAAAGATATGTTCTCTAGATTGACAAAATTATTTTGATGCAAGCCTTCATGATGAAGTGTCTGATGAGAGACATCAAAATTAGTGCTACTAGTCCCATATATGGTAATGATAGGGAAGGATCTTGAGTTATAACATATAAATGTCTCTGGGATTTAGGAACTCTAGCTTGAAGAGGAGATTGATCATAGATTGACTCATAGTTTTCCAACTATGTTGGGAGATATTACTTCTTAAATTATCTTTTACAAATAGTTGAGGCCACTTTCTAGGAGAATTTGTTATCAGGGGTAGGTGTATGTTCCTTCCTTGGAGTGGCCATCAAAATAGGCTGATTATCTTCAATTGTAAAGGGTGTATGTTCCTGATCTAATTGTATGTATAATAAGGGGGATTATCCTCCATAACCATCAAGGACTAGAGTAAACATATGTATATACTCTGAGATGGAATGATGATGAGTCATCCTAGGTTTGGGGATAGATTTATGTGTCTGTCCCTCAAGTAAATATTATATTTCCCTTATGGAATTTTGTTGGGATTCAAGGATATGTGCATTAATTTGTGTCTTCCCTTTCACCATTAACAAAATGTGTTTGGTAGCATTAGTGGAAGGAATTAGAATATATGTCCATTCTGTATCTGGAGTAGATATTTGTACCTGGTCCCGTCCTCCATTTCCTATCAATGGATACTGATAGTACTCATGTGTTTGGGTAGTGAGTTATGTCTGCTCAGTCTTCCCCATGTTTTTTGTTGAAGATTTCCAATTGAATTCTCTATGTGCTGCTAAATGAGACTCCTAACAGGCTTAGTATGTGAAGACAGGTGTATGTTCCTACTTACAATTTTTCACCACATTTTATTGATGGGATTCCTTAAAGGAATCTAAACAATTATGATGATTGGTTGATACATTGTAAGAAGGTGTATGTTCTTTCTCATGGTATTCCATAAGATCTGAATGACATGATTGGATGGGCACTACCAGATGTTTTTTCTAGATGGTGAAATTAAGGAATATTGGTGTATATTCCCATTCATTGTTTTCAACCAAGGTGGTTTGATGGACATATCCAAATAGGGAAAAGGTAGGAACCTGCTCCATGTTGATCAGTTGTTGTCCCCAATGGTTCATCTTGAGTTCCTGGGTCTGAGGGACCTCGGCCAAATAACTGAATATAACACACTCATCATTTTGAGGGTTTTCTACCATGCGACATTGGCGGTGGTCATTACTGGTAGGACCCCTCAGGATGAACCCCTGGGGCTTTGGGATGAGGACATGAATGACCTCTTGGTTTTCCTCACTAGAATAGAAGAGGGATTGATGATTTCGTTCTGGGAAAAAACTCATGAAATGGTTGAAGACGGTGGTTGGCACTATCTGATTCTGTACCACTAGTTAGGGTTGACCATACGGCTGAGGGTAATTATTGATTGGAAGGGATTTTCTGTTAGCCTCCATGGTCGAGATAGTACCATACTGATGGTACTCTCAGAATAATGTATTGGAGACCCAATGTTGAAGACTCTGAGTTGGTGATGATGTAATTCGAGTGTAAAATGACTTATCTTGAGCAGTAGAAGAGGCATTCATGGGTGAAAACATGAACGAAGACATTTGGACTGAATGGAGTCCCTGAAAAAATTTCCCAGATAAATGACAAATACAAACCGTGAACTCTATTAAAGCAATATTTTTTAGATAAACACATGAGTGAATGATTCCCTTGTCTCCTCCTCTTGTATCAAAAGATATGCCCATGACAGATGGGAAACACTATCATCTTGGTTAAGGATTCATGTTGGGTTCACCATTTTTTCCCCTAGAAGGTATGTTTGGGTTAGTATTCACTACTTTCAAAGGGTTTCTATCAGATTTATTTATGGAACCTAAAACACCCAATAGTTTTGTATCTAGTGAGAACTCATTTCCAAAGGGAGGCATCTGTTGGGATTATTGACCCAGGATACTTAAGAACTCACATTATTCAAGAGGATGTGGGGGGGTCAGTCTCATCATATACTTTTGGGGGGATTTTTCCTACTTTGAGACTCTCTTATATATTTAAGATATGTTCATGAATGCTATTTAATTTACAAATCATAATGTAGGTTCCCGTTGAAATTTGAAATCAATTATTAGAATCTGTGGAATTCAGAATCATCCATATCCATTCGGGGTTCTTCATAAACAGATATATACATATGTATTTAAGGATCTCCATCAATGGAATCTTATCATATACTACATAGAGATTCTTTATATGTCCTTATAATGATACCGGTTTTTAATCCACACTATGGGGCACTCTGGAATTTATCATATTCCATGGAGACAGAAGTTGGTTTTGACATTGGTATCATACCCATAAATGTGCTACCTACATATCCGTGTGAAAGGAATAATAACCCTCATAGTTCATTGTTGTTTAATGGGACACATCCTATCTTCTATTGTCATGTTATAAGGACCGAACCATACAGTTTAATTTAATGTGGTAAGAACATCTAGAAAGAAAGTTCCTAGTCAATGTTTGGTGTGGGATTTATGCCTTAGAAGCCCATGTATTGGGGAAAGGATATAGGTTTCTAAATTGGATTATACCCTTCTGAGGATATGGCCCAGGAAGAATAGGGCTGATTTTGTAGTGTTGGGTTTGATCCTCAGGGAGGTTTCCTACGTATCCAACCAAGATGAGAATCAATGCTCATGTAGTCCGGTAAGTCTCGTGGGGGTGTATGGAAGCTTTGAGATAAATAGTTTGGTACATACTCCTAAATAGAATTCCCTTATAATAGGATCCATGAGATGTTTATTAACTCACATAGATTTAATATGGACATAATTTGGGGCTTATTCTTAAGGAGGATTCCCAAATTAAGAGAATTAGAGTTGGACTCCTGAGGAGGATGTCCATTGAGCTTCTGCCCTTGGTGAAGGCTTCCTATGGATCCCTATTATGGTGGGAATCAGATTTATCATAGTTCAAGACATGAGGTTGATTGTGAGGATGTTTTATCATCACCTATCTCTAAGCCCACATGCGTTATTCTCAGTTTGAAAAATATGATTATGTTAAAGATTTAACAACCCAAATGTCTGATGGAAGATTCCAGGCCTACGGTGAAAGAAGTTGAGGCAACATTGGGAGAGAGCATGGAACAGTGAACCCTTCAAGGTGCAATGAAAGTAAAGGTCATTAGGTCATGTCCAAAATACTAGGGGCTTAATACATGAGGGTTGCCCTCAGATGGGTCCCATGAGTGGGGGGAGACTTTTCTTTTATTGAATGGAAAAGAACATGTGATCCTCACTCTCCCTATAGGGAACCGATGGCCTCGGGTTATAGAGATGAGAAGGGGAGGACAAATTTATATTCTCAGAATGCAATATTGGGAACATCCCTACATTGTCTCTAGGGTTAGGTTCAATGTGACTATATATATACATACCTATAGACACCCTAATGATCATGACTACCTTATAAGACAAATATTGGAAACCAATGATTGTAGAAAAAAACCCAAATGGAAGACACGCTGATGTGTCTTTTCCAAAGGTCTGATAAGTGAGGATGTTTTATTGGAGGCTCCATCATAGTTCCTTTTAGATAAGGAACCCATGGAAAGAGATAACTTGACATGAATGGATTTGAAGAGGGTTTACTATGTGATAGGAGTATGTCCAATGTGTAGCTATGCAACATAGGTCTATCGCATAGGTATGCTACATAGGTGTTCCACATAGGTCATTGGAATGAATGAAAAATGATTAAAATACATAATCTAAGATAATTAAATCATAAAAAAACTTCTACTGGGAAGAAAACACTTGTGTGGGATTTAAATCTAAGCACCCTAGGTCTTTTTCGGTGTCTTTGAAAGATCCCCACGTAGGTCCTTTGGGAATATGCCTAATTTATGTAGCTTTTTCTTGATAGTAGAAGGGTCCTTAATCATATTTTTTTATTTCAAACTCTAAAAGGACTTCAACCTTTCTTATCCCATATAATTATCTATTCTCTGTAATGTCTCATATTTTTCGTTTATTATTTTTAAATATTATATGGAATTATTACGAGACCGGGAATTGAGACGACACATCATTCTGAGGCCTAGTGAGACCAGAATGGTGGTTTGAAGTTTTTTTAAGTTAAGTGAGTCGACACATGTACGCGATTGTGGAAGTTTCCAAACTGATACTCGGATTAAAAACCCGATGGCATTGTTGCATTCGGGATAACAACTTTACCTAAGAATGGGTCTAACCTTGACCAGCGTAAGTCGAGGGAAAAAGTGAATTTCTAGATGTTTTTAGTAAAATAAAATAAAATTCTCAAAGTTTATTTTATTTTTTTTTGGAAATATTCGCTACAGCACAATGAAAGAGTAGATTTATCAATAATTAATGCCCTGACATAGTCACTCTGAAACATAAACGTTGACTCATTATTGCCGCAACATAACGACAACGACCCAATGTTACAAAAAACTGATACACGTTCCATCCTTTTAATGGTTTAATCTAATGTTTATCATTGGAAAAAGTTGGAGATAAACCCTAGAAAATCTGTGGAGCTTTGGAGAAAACTCTTGGTGACGAATGATGATGAATAAAAGCTATGAATCATTGCGCCAACGAAGTTTAAGGATCCCGGTGACGACGACAGCATGACCCCTTCATTAGTAATCGATCCCTTCTTGAGGTAGGGGTTGTTATTTGAATTCTTCTTCCCCGTTCTTGGTTTAAATGTCAAACGTGGACCAACCCACGAATAGTTTGATCTGTGGATTCATACATTCTTGTAGAAGGGTTTTGGAAAATGACAAGTAGACCCTATGCGGCATGGAAGAGGTGATTACGTGGGACTTGACATCTATCTAGGGGATACACGGACATGTGGTAAAGTACACGACTGTTTACTCCACCACACGGCCTGGCGAGGCCAATAACGTGGGTCCCCCCATGTACCAGTTACACGGGTTCCCCATGTGTCGGTTACATGGGTTGGCGTACACAGGTTAAAGCTGTGTACGGGCACATGACCACGTACAAGGAGCCAACCTGAGTTACTCAGACACAATGTCTGATATATACTACACACTGTGTACTAACCTCTCTACACCACAAGCCTTATGACATAGGTCATCGTACACATGCAATACCTGGGGTCAGAAGACACGACATGTGACATTTGTACAAGTTGTGTACTTTTAAATACATGGCTTGATCACCTTGTCCACCGTATCTTGTACATGTTTCGTTTGGGTTATTGCCCCTTTTTTCTCATTCCCATGAAGGTCAGGCATTGTTTCATTTTACAAGAGTATGATCCCTTTAGAAAAACATTCCGAGATAGAGTCTGGTATCCCTCCGAGAGGCCCGGAGTGAGATCCTCTATCCATTAGTGACCCTAGGTAGAGTCAGGTATCAACGTGAATATTCTCATAGGGCGCCGATCCTCTACCTAGCAGGTGAATCCAAATGGGTCGCAGTATCCGCCAAGGCCCTGGAAGTGATCCTCATCTGTGTATCGTGATATCTCCCCACTTAGGAGTGTGTTCTTGCAGAATGAGTGTATCTATCTCTCATGGGTTTTCCTGATGGATAATACTTCTCGAACGGACATCATCAGAGCTATCAGACTCAGGGAGTGACTTCTCCTGAATAAGTTCTTCATGAAATCTTGGAACTGAATCCCTAGTTGGGATATGCGGTTGTGTGAATTTCCTATAGACAACAGGTCTGGGTGTTGAGTATATCTAGATTTTTTTCCCTTTCAATATGTTCTATAGATATATACTGCGTGGAGATGACTATATCTTTAGGTCATGTATTGCTTTGTGGTTTTCAGGGTCCTCTAATGAGTATTGTTATACTCACCCCTGCATGGGCTTTGTTCGCACGTGTCGTGTCTTGTGCATATGAGAAACCTTTTGATAGAGTCCATGGCAGACCAAGATACGACCAAGATTTTGGAGTTACCTACTATTTGAGGTGTTAATATGGCTACAAGCAGTAGTCCTGGTACCTCTTTCTATTTACAGGTTGGACTTTATAGTTTTAAGACTCTTGTTTTTGGTAGGAACGTATTCTGTCCTAGTTTACTTTCAGTATTTTACCATCTGTTGTACTCTGTTGGTTGAATGTGGTTGTATGCATTCATTTTGTTCCTTAGAGTTTTTTAAATTTCAGCATTGTGGGATTTGATATGTGTACGTGTGTACAGGTACTTAGGAAATGCCTCCCATGTAAGTAATATGCCTACTCGGTGCTAGTCAGCATTAGTGGCCTATTGGAGGCGGGCTTGGGGGGTTGCGACACGAGCCCCATTGGGAGGAGTCATGAAAGAGTGGTATCATAGGTGGTCGATTCTACCTTATAACCAAGAGTCTATGAGATTGGTTTGGGGCAACCATATTAAGTGTTTCGAGCTCGGCTTTTAGGCCAGAAACTCTAGTTTTGGTGCGGAAGACCGACGTATCCATACAAAAGGACTCTAATAACCTGCCTTTTTGACTATGTACATGAAAACACAAGTTGTGATGAAATAAAACATTGGTACATGAATCATATAGAAATGGGTTGTGTTTTCCACATCCTTTGTTTCAGCTATCTAGATATACTCATTGACCATGGTACCACTTGTTTCCTTACAGTGTGCCTCTATGACACATACCCTCTAGGATTCAGCAGTGTGATCATGAGGATGACCTTCTCAGTGACGAGGCTTTGATACAATGACCAGTTCTCTAGGCTTTTCCACCAGGTGGTTCACCAGCTATACCAACACTAGTGGAGAAACCTGTGGTACTTGCCAAACAGATCGACGAGGGGTGCAGTCTTATCGTGATCCATGAGTTATAGAGATAGAGACCCCTCATGTTCTGAGGTGATCCCATCCCTCAGGCGGCTGACGACTGTCTTGAGGCTGTAAAAAGAGTTTCTTATCTAGTGGGGACACCAACAGACTAGATGGTGATCCTAGGAGCGAGCCTTCTTCAGTGATTGGCGGGACGATGGTGGAGTATGACCACATAGACTCCGGATGTGGATACTATTTCATGGATGAAATTTGAGAGACTCTTTTGGGAGGAGTTATCTATGGTTTTGCTGAGAGTAGTGCGCATCGATGCGATTCTTCATCTCTAGCAGGGCAGTTTGATGGTAGACGACTATTCATCAAGGTTCACCAACCTCGTCCGGTACTTGATGGATATGGTCAGGGATTAGTACTTCAGAGCTCAGACTTTCGAGCGAGGTCTGTAATAGGAAATCTGAGCTATTGAAGTGACTCTATGAATTTTGACATATGATGGAGGGCTCAATCTAGCCTTAGAGATCAATAGCTTCTTGGTAGAGTAGAGACAGCCGACAACAGTTAGTAGCAGGCAGATTGGTGCAGAGACCTCAGCAGGAGGGAGCCGACATCAGGCACAGGGAGCAGGATGTGGGAGATATCATAGGAGGGCCTAGGATAGAGGATCGATAGTTCAAGGATCTTAGGCTAGATCCATTCAACCTAGCAAGAAGCGATTTTATGTGTGCGACGATAGGGGACATCTTGCTAGAGATGGTCTGACCTATTGAGCTGCTGACAGGGAGGTGGTGGATGAACCACTAAGGTAGAGGCATAGAATGGATTAGACAGACCCGCCAGGCGTTACACGTGGTAGAGGAGCTTGGAGAGCTGCATGTGGTGGCAGACACTTCAATTTACTTCAACCACCACCACCATGAGGTCTGCACCAGGCTCAGGGAGCTTGGGGATAGGGGCAGGGACAGCTGTATGTGGTCAAGGCGTACGACCCAGGGACTCCAGGGATGATCTAAGGTATGATCTATATCTCCTAAACCTTATCTTGCATACTTATAGACATAGGTTCCAGTCTTTACTTCCTTGCCACATGTCTTGTGTGAAACCTTGAGATTCTGGTAGAGTCGTTGACTCGATCCTTATGCTTGGAGACACCTATGGGAGGAGACTCGATGATCACGCACCATTGAAAATAGTGTGATCTTACCCTTGGAGGTGAGAGTTTCAGTTGGAACCTCTTGGGGGTCGCTTTGAGGCATTACGACATCATTCTTGGTATGGATTATTTATCTTCGGTCTAAGCCCAGATTGACTGCTTTAGGTGAAGAGTGTGGTGTGTCCGCAGTGATGGGATGCGGTTTTCCTTTATTGGTGAAAAGGAGACCCATGCAGCATAGAATGGGCTCATGCATAAGAGGGTGCAGTTGATCACTCATGAATTGGATAGCCATACCCTCAGAGCAGTAGATGTTATAAGCTTCCAGTTCCCAGCAGTAGTGGTAGAGTACGAGGATGTCTTTCTTAAAGATGTCCCAGGACTACCTCCCCATCAGAAAATCGAATTCTACATCGACTTACACCCTGAGACTACACTGATTTCCTCACGATCATATCAGATGGATCCCGTAGAGATTCATGAACTAAGGGTGCAGTTCGATGATTTTTAGAGAAAGGGTTTTGTATTACCCAACATTTAACCCCGGCCAGCCACAACTTTGTTTTCCAAATCGGAAGACGAGAGTATGAGGCTATCCATGGATTCCTGACACCTGAACTATGTGATAGTGAAGAATAAGTATCCACTACCTAGGATTGATGACCTCTTTGACCAGCTGAGAGGGGAATAGTGGTTCTCGAAGGTTGGCCTTCGATCAGGTTGCCACCAGTTACGAATACGGGACGAGGATATACTGAAGACGACATTAAGATGTCGCTACAGTAAATATGAGTACTTGGTGATGCCTTTCGGTGTGAAAAACTCCCCTACAGTGTTCGTGGGACTGATTAATCGGATATTCCAGCCATACATTGACCGGTTCTTAGTGGTCTTCAATGAAGACATCCTTGGGTACTCAGCTTCAGAGGAGGAGCACACAAGACACTTGCGGATGGTTCTAGATGTACTCCAGAAGCACTGGATTTATTGGAATCTCTCAATGGGCTAGTTCTAGATTCAGGAGGTCCACTTTCTGGGACAAGTCATCTCAATAGATGGAGTATCTGTGGACCCATCCAAGGTGGAGGAAGTGTTAGCATGGGATCCACCTCGGAGCGTGATGGAGGTGCAAAGCTTCTTTAGGTTGGAATGATATTACCAGAGATTCATTCCTGATTTCTCCCAAATATCAGCACTGACGATGTCCCTGACCAGGAAGGGGAAACCATTCATATGGACGTAGAAGTTCCAGCAGGATTTCGTGTAGTTGAGACAGAGTTTGGCGAGCGACCTGATTCTGAGATTTCCGGAGGAGGGTGTCGAGTACATAGTTTTCTATGATGCATCAGGTACTGGGCTTGGCTGTGTCCTGATGCAGAGGCAGAAAGTGATTTCTTATGGTTGATGCCTACTTAGGATACATGAGAAGAACTATGTGACCCATGATCTCGAGTTGGCTGCGGTAGTCTTCGTTTTGAAGATGTGGTGACACTACCCTATGGGCGAGCGGTTTATTATCTACTTTGACCACAAAAGCATCAAGTACATATTCTTGCAGAAGGATATGAACCTGAGATATAGGAATTGTCTAGAGTTTCTCTAGGACTATGATTTCGAGATCATATATACTCTTGGGAAGGAGAACAAGGTGACGAATTCTCTTAGCAGAAGGTCAAGCTCACAGTTATTGAGTGAGGCGACTGAGAAGTTAGCCATGTTGTAGTTGTCCTTTGTGGATAGAGAGGATGCAGCTTACCTACAGTCGATGGTTTTCACCTCTACACTTATATAGTGAGTTAGGGAGGTGCAGCTCAGGGATGTTGACTGTGAGGATTTAGTGGTTAGTTATCCACAAGACATGCTCTTGATGGATATTCACAAGGTGGGGAGCACATAATTATTTTAAGAGGACACACTGTTTTACCAGTGGCATTGCGAGAAGAGGTACTGAGAGAGTTTCATACATATTCCTTGGTGGTACATCTTATAGAGGCAAAGATGTACCTGGATCACCAACGACAGTTATGGTGGTTAGGCATGAAGAAGGAAGTAGCAGAGTTCATTTCTCGATGCCTTACATGCCAACAGGTTAAGGATGAGCACCAGGTTTCAGCGGGATTATCTCACCCCTGTAAGTCCCAGAGTGGAAGTAGGATAGAATATCGATGGACTTCATGATAGGCTTACCTCAAATTTCCAAGGGGAATGATTCCATCTGGGTGATTACTGACCGACTCACCAAGTTGGCCAACTTCCTAGATATCAGGGAGAAGAGTTCTGTAGAGAGATTGGGATTCCTCTACATGCAAGAGATAGTTCAGCTTCATGGAGTTCCTTCAATGATAGTCTCATATCAAGATACCTATTTCACATTCTGGTTGTCGAAGGGATTGTAGGTGACTTTTGGGACTCAGCTACGCTTGAGCACGACATTCCATCCCCAAAACAATGGTCAGACGGAGGGAACCATTCTGGTTTTGGAGGATATGTTGCGAGCCTGAATATTGGACTTTGGGTGTATTTGGGAGGACCACCTACCACTGGTGGAATTTTCATACAACAATAGACACCACTCCACCATTGGTATGGCTCTGTTCAAGGAATTATATGTGAGACCCTTCAGGTCATCGCTTTGCTGGAACGAACCTGGAGAGTCAGCACTTATGTGTCCAGAGTTGGTGCGATCTACCACCGTGAAGGTGCAGATCATCAGGGAGTGGAAGAAGACTGAACAGAGTCAGCAGATGTCTTACACTGATAGAAAACATAGACCTCTGAAGTTTGAGGAGGGAGACTGTGTCTTTCTTCGGGTCTCACCTCGACGGGGGTTACAGTGATTTGGTCGAGGTGTTAATCTATATCCAAGGTTCCTCAGGACTTTCCAGATATAATGCAGAGTTGGCGAGGTGGAATACCTCCAAGATCTACCACCATAGTTGCATCGGGAAAATGATGTCTTCCACATGTCACATATGAGGAGGTACATGCATGACCCATTACACGTCATCGACTAGGGTGAGCTGGACATCGAGGGTGGGGTGACCTTTGCTGAGTACCTGATAGAGATCAAGAATCAGAAATAGAGGATCCTTTGTGGGAGATCAATTCCCTTGGTCTGCATTTGGTGGCAGCACAAAAATCTTAAAGAGAGAAAATGGGAGTGGGAGGCTCAGATCTGTGCCCAATTACCACATCTTTTTGAGTAGCCTTTGTTTTGGATTTTTGGGGACGCAAAGCCCCAAGGTAGGGAGAATGTAATGTATCTGATTTTATACATATTATTTTTAAATATTATATAGAATTATTAAAAGACCGAGCGTAGAAAAGGAACATCAATATGATGCCCAGTGTTCCCGGAATGGTGGTTTGAACTTTTTATAAGCTAAGTGAGTTGGCATATGTGTGTAGTTGTGGCATTTTCTGAACTGATGCCCAGATTAAAAATTAGAGGGCACCACTGTGCCTGAGACTACAACATTACCTAAGAAAGGTTCTAACCATGACCAGTTTAGGTTGAGGGAAAATTTTAATTTTCAGACATTTTTAGTAAAATAAAATAAAATTCTCAATGTTTATTTTATTTTATTTTGAAATTTTCGTTACAGTGCAAGGATCGGGAAACTGCTTCGTTAATTAATCCCATGCCATAATCACTTTGAAACAACAACATTGACTCCTTAATGCCATAATTTAATGACAAAAACAAAGTATAATAGAATGATAAAATGATTTCCCCCATTTTAATGGGTTAATCGATTGTTTATCATTGGAAGAAGGTGGAGATAAACTCTGACGAATCCGTGGAGTTTTGGAGAAAACTCTCGATAACAAATGATGATGTATCATGGTTGTGAATCAATATGCCAACTAAATTGAAGGATATCCGCGGTGACGGAAACGCGGCCCCTTCGTCAACGATCGATCCCATCTTGAGGTAGGGGTTGTTATTTCAATTCTTCTTCCCCGTTCATATATTAAAGGTCGAACGCAGACCAACCCACGAATAGGTTGATCCACAGATTCATACATTCTTTTAAGAGGGTTTTTATTGGGTTGATCTTGGGAATTAATTCATGTTAGTTTATTGTTTAGTTTTTATCTGTTTTATGGGATCATATCAACGCCGTGATAAATGAAAGTGGAGGTTCATTCCTCATTTTTCTTTTGGATTTACTTCCCTTTTTCTTTCCTCTTGTGTTCTTTGCGTTCTTCGTGGGGTGACAAAAAACTGATCGTTGCGCATATGTTTTTCAAATGAAATGATCCAAAATTTAGAGATCTGATATCATGACAACCCAGCAAAGGTGCGACATCAATGGTGGCATATGAATTGACATGGTTCAGAAGTTCTCATTCTTCGAGTGTTCTTCATGCGGGTGAATCAGAATTAGTATTTGAGGCCTATAAGAGGCCCAAAACGGTCGAAATCGGCTCCACAAGGTCGGGGTGACCAAAACCCTATAGTTTCCCGGTGATAAGGTCATCGGAATGAAGATTGGAGCATCACAGGAGGTGCATTAGCAAGAAGCGTCATTTCTGAAAATTTCTGCAATACACGACATGTATCCCGATGAACACGTCGTGTGGTATTGGTGGAAGTGGCTTGGGTTTTGGGTGTCAGACATGTATCACATGGAATGTGAACCCAGTCAAAAGGTGTGTTGGACCTTCCACAATGCTCGACGTGTATTTTGGGAAGTACACAAACACACGATGAACTACACGGCTTCAGAACATGGCATGTAGACCCTACACGGCATGGCAGAGGCGACTACACGGGACTAGGTGTGTATCCAGGGGATACATAGACACGAGGTGGAGTACACTACTATATAATCCACCTCACGGCCTGGAATGGCCGGTAATGCGAGTCACCCAGTGTGCTGGTTATATGGGTTGGTGTACATGGGTTAAAGCCATGTACGGGGACACGACCGTGTACACGGAGCCGAATCCAGTTACTCAGAAATGGCGTGTGATATATACTACACACCATGTACTGACTTTTATACATGAACAACCTTATGACATGAGCCATTCTACACGGGCAGAACCCGGCGTCAGAAGACACAGAGTGTGACATTTGTGCACGCCGTGTACTTTTCGGTACATGACTTGATCGCCTTGTCCACCATATTTTAGACATATTTCATTTGGGTTAGTGCATCCTTTCTTTAATTCCACCAAAGGTCATGGATCATTTCCCTTTATAGGAGTATGATCCCTTCAGTAGTCCGAGATAGAGTCGGGTATCCCTCCGAGAGGCCCGAAGAGACATCCTCTATCTATTCTTGACCCTTGGTAGAGTCAGGTATCGACGTGACTATTCCCACATGGTACTGATCCTCTACATAGTAGGTGAATCTAGATGAGTCTTGGTATCTGTCAAGGACCTAGTAGTGATCCTCATATGTGTATCATGATATTTCCCCACTCAAGAGTGTGTTCTCCTAGAATGAGTGTATATATCTCTCATGGATTTTACATACAGAAAATACTTCTCAGATGGATGTCATCATAGCTCTCAGATTCATGGAGTGAGTTTTCCCAGATGAGTGCTTCGTGAAATCTTCTAACTGAATCCCTAGTGGGGGTATGCGGTTGTGTGACTTGCGTCTAGACTACTGGTCTGGGTGTTGAGTATATCTGGATTGTGTTTCTCTTTCTATATGTTCTATGGACATATGCTGTGTAGAGATGAATGTACCTTTATGTCATGTATTGCATTTTGGTTTTCGAGGTCCTCAACTGAGTATTGTAATACTCACCCCTACACAATATTTTACCGGACATATTGTGTCTTGTGCAGACAAGAAGCCTTTTGACAGAGTCAAGGGCGGACCAGGAAAGGATCGAGCTTTCTAAGTTCCCTACCGGATGAGGTGTTCCTAAGCCTACAAGAAGAACTCCCAATACCTATTTGTGTATATAGTATATAATTTTTAGTTTTCAGACTCTTGTTTTTGGTGGGCTTGTTTTCTGGCCTAATTTACATTCAGTACTTAACCTTCTGTTGTACTCTATTGGTTGGATTTGGTTATATGCATTCATTTTGTTCCTTAGAGGTTTTTACATTTCAGCATTGTGGGATTGAAGATGTGTGTGTGTGTACAGGTACTTAAAAAATACCTCCTATGTAAGTAATATGCCTACTCGATGCTAGTCACCAGCCCCTCTTCTATTTGAGGTGGGCATGGGGAGTCGCGGTGCGGGCCCCACTGGGACGGGTCATGACATTCTCTCATGTTTTAGAGAGCTACCTAAGAAACCTTTGGGGTCCTATGGAAAAGTTATATTTAATGGGAGATCCAAGAGTTCTTCCAACATTTTTAGTTTTCCAAAAGGAGATCCCAATGGTCCTATTTATAGGAAAGGATTGGGGCTGGTCGAAAGGAGGTTGCCTGCCTAGTTTTTCGGTGTAGCTCTACAACGTAGATCTTCCACATAGGGGTGTGAACAATACAATACTACATAGGTCCCTAGTAGAGGTCCTAAGTATAGGGGGTAGCGCAGTATGCTACATTGGTAGGACGTACACTAGATGCTTGATGCGTAGGTGGTATTCATAGGCGTACTACATAAGAGGGCTGGTTGAACCACTATAGAAAAAATAATTCTCCATAACTCAGGGGATTCACCCTCGCACCCCTGCTCGGGATCAGTGTCGGGCTTTGGTCCTAGATCTTCGGGTTGGTTCTTTCACTCCCATCACTAACTCCCATGAAAATTGGAGAGTAGCACCATGATATTTTTGAGCCTAGTCGAGTAATTTTTTAGGGTTTTTTCACATATAAATAGAATCTAATCCTTTGGCCTAAAGGAATATTTTTACTCAAACAGAGCATTTTCTATCTATGTATGGTTTACATCTTCAATTATTTGGAAAATTGCATGGAACACATTTCATGGTGTCTGTAGTTAGTAAGAGATAGCAGAAACTACAATGTTTGGGACAAATATGGTCTTAGAGATGATAATAAAGATTCATTTGATTTAGCATAGAATGTTTATGGAAAAGATATGGTAATAATAATATGTTTATTTTCATTATTAAATGTTGGAGTTATTCATTGGTGACAAGGGGTTCTTGAGTGTTTCACCTTAGGCATGTCATCGATTCCTTGGGAGGTAAGGGAAGCACACTCCTCCTTTTATGGGATATTTTTATGATTTTAAAAATTTTAGTAAAGTGGCACACCATTTATCACTTCCTATAAAATTTTTTTTGATACCTAATGTGTTTCATGTATGTCATCTTTGGATGTATCTTTCTGACCCATCTCATGTATTCATTTAGGAGGATCTTGATTTTAAGCTTTATTTATCCATGACTGAGCATTCAGTCAGGATACTTGATTCTGGGACAAAATCACTTTATGTGATGAAGTTACCATTAGTTTGAGTGCTACAGAAGCATTGTTTTGATTCTAATGAGATGTGGTAGCATGAAGAGATGATGAGAGATTAGTGGAATCATTTCATTGATATGGAATCTTATTGGCATGCCTTTTTTGGAATGAATGTTATTATGGTGGGGGGGGGGTTATATCATCATGTTACATTAATTCAGGTATTCCATGACCTTTGTTTTTTCCCTATTGATTGGATATTTTTAAGTGGAGATTTGAGTGATATTGGTATAATTTTGTAGGTTTTCTTTGCCATGCACAACTTGTCTATGGTTTTCCCAAACTGCGACCCCCTCTAGTGGAAGTCATAAAACCATGTATAGTGATAGTTTACATTTTTTCAAATGGTTTGACAAACCATGATCCAACCTAGGAGAAACTATGAATCATAGACATTGAGTCCTGAGGGGGTTCATAGTTAGGGTGCAAGGTTTATCTAAATGAGTGTCCCTAACTAGTAGACTATGTCTGTGGGAATAATATATTCCAAAAAATTATTTTAAAATTCAAATACCCTTGGATAAACCCCTGGTCGACCCCTACTTGACCTAACTCGAATACCATGGCTTAGGGGGCTCTCAAAATGTAGTTTTGTCCCCACAAACCCATTTTTTGTGAAGATTGAGAATAGTTGATTAGGTTTAATCTCTTTTGGGTATGTGAATCATTTATAATTTGTTTTCATTTGGTCTCTTGTCTCTCAACCATGAAGGGTATTAAAACATTTTGTTTTTTATGGATCTAAACTCAATTTAATGGGATCATAATTCTAGGATTGATTTATTGATGTTCAAAGCATGTGTTCTTTATTGGATAATCCCAATACAAGTGTCAATTTTTAATTACATAATTAAAATTAGGTGGTTCCATTTGAGAGTTTACATATAATAAAATTATTTACTTCATTCATTTATTTGAAATAGGTTTCAAATGATTTAGGAAAAACGAATTTGATATTAAATTTAATTTTAATTTGAGATGGTATGAATTTTGGGGAAACACACAAATTTCAATGGACTTGGAATTTGGGGATTGATTTGAAATAAATGGAATTGATATAATTATTTGATAATTAATTTCATAAAAATTATTAAATTGAAATGATGTAATCATATTATTTGGTTTTGTGTTGAAAAGGCATGAAATCATGAAAATCCATGTTTTGGTTTTGAAATTGAATTGGTATATTGAAACAAAAAATTGGAAAATTGAAATATAAATAAGGATTGATTTACAATGAGTTTATTTTTCAATTATTTATTGATTTAGTAAGAACACATGATCTCAGGTAGTGAGTGGGTTATTTAGGACAAGAATTTGAGGATATTGGACCCTAGAATTTTATTGATGGTAAAAAATATATCAAAAAATTATTTGGACGATGTTATCCCCAATTGGATTTTGATGTGACCTATTCCACCTAATCCTGAGGGGAATGTGTAAACATATTTAGCCATGACCATTACCATGAGAAGTGTGAGAATCCTACAACCATACTCTAACATTTGACATGGAAGATGCCCATGGTTCATGTTTTTGATTATTTTGATATATATGAAATCAATTATAGAACTTGTTTTTACCCATTCCAAAATATTTATATAATATGTATTATATAAAATTCACATTTAGGCCATGTCTGAAATTTTTTCAATCCTTTGAAAAGAATCAATTTTTTATTTCAAATATGAATATGATATTTTATGAAATGCCCTATTTTATTTAAATTGAAATCTGGATTTAGTTTATTATTATGAAATATGATATGGAACACTTGGTGGGACCCTACTGAGAATTATAGTTCACACCCTTCCATTTCCTTCGATTATTGGATGATTTTCTTCTAATTCTGAGTGAAGGGAAAGCGCTACATGGAGGTAGTGGATGTTTTTGATCCTTTTAGATTGCAGTGTTGTTTTCTTGGGGATGATTGCGTATTATATTTTCAGTTTTTGAATACTTTGATGATTTACTATTTTTTGGTTATACCCATTGGGTTTCTGGTACTTTCTCCATCTAGTGTGTTGGGCATACTAACTTGTATCTTTTATCAGCCTCTATTCTTATAGAAAATTTATTCCCTATTTGATCAATTATTATTTCATGGTCTAGTATCAAACCCATTAGGATGTGTAATTCCCTCTGGGCTATGTTATTTCTGAATTGGGTATTAGGGTACCCGGTTATCTACTCAAGTTCATGTCATTTATACCATGATAATTTTTTTCCAAAGTATTTATGATATCCCAAGTGTAAAATTTTTATGTGTGGGGGAATTATAAATTTATTTTTTTCATATATTTCATTCTATAATTAATTTTTTTAATCGATCCAATTTAATATCTTATAGTTAATAATCCTATTTTGAGGTTATTACAATACTTTAGTTTGATTTTTTAATTTTATGTGAATTTCAAATTAAACTTTTTTAATTTTAATTAATATTTTTTTAATAAAAAACTATCTATGATTAATATGTTTAATTTTTTTTAAATATTATAAAAATAATTATACATGTTTTTCATTATGGTAATGTGAGTGGAATCTGATGTTTTTAGGGAGAAATAAATCCATGAATCAAATGCTGGCCAATATTCGACACCTTAACTCATGAACCACTTTTTTAACATATCATATTAATAAATTGGTTAGTTAGGGTGAAATATTTTTAGCTATGATAAGACACAATTTAATGAGTTTCATCCAACTGGAGAAACTTCTAGTTCATAGAATATCATTGTAAAAAACATGTGTGATATGAATGCACCAAAATTGAATTAATCTTCCATGAAAAAAAAATACTATAATCAATTTTTTAATTATAAATACATTATAAAATCTTTAATGAGGTTTAAATCTCAATTATGAAAGAAAAATAAATCATGAAAAAAGATCAAATAAGAACATATTAAAATAGTCAACCATTAACAAAACTATTTTTTTTAGATATTTGGTACATTGATTCTAGATTGTCTATATGGGAATAAATGAATTCTTTACTCAACCATCCAAAACATTTTCAATATGCTTCTAATCAAACTATGATTTTTTGAGATTATTAATAAGATATATGATACTAACTTTCTAACGAACCAAGATTGATGTATATGAACATTACATTTCTTTTAAAAAATACACAATACATTACGAAAATAGATGCCCCAAGATCATATTAGTTTAGTGTCTTTGGAAACTCGAAAAACATTATTCATGCTCAGTGAAAGATCTTCCACATATCCCATAAAGATCTTCCCTATATGTTTTCTAGTCTAAAACTATTTTTTATATCCTGAGAAAAATAAAGCATAAAAAATGGTGAGATAAAATGCTCAGTAAGGGTAAACACAAAGAACATACAACAAAACATAGAGATAAAAATGTAAAAAAATGAACATAGTGTTTACATATCAAAATCATGAGTCTTGAAATAAATCATGGTTGTACATGAGGAATATATCATAATGAAACAATAATCATAATAGAATTTTCATAAAACATATAATTATGAAAAAAAATAATAACATAAAATGATTTACATACTAGCGAATGCATTGCTACCAAGACCATCATAGTGTAAAAAGTCCATCTCTGAATTGGGATTACTTGCCATTCCAGCCATGTATTACTAGACCAAATTTACTTGTCATTATAGTCATGTCGATCTCATTAGATTTAAATCTTTTAGCAATGGATTGAATGAAAACATAGGTCCCACCCATCTCAAAATGAAATCATTTTGACATGTTCCAAAAAAACAAAAACCATTCATTATAGCATAACCCAAGGAACAAAAAAATGGGATTCTTAAACATCATTCCATCATAATCCATATAAAATAAATGGATTTTATAAAAATAATTCCATTATAAAAAAATAAAACCAAAATAATAATAGGGATAAAAACATAACCCTATTTCATTATAGATGGAAAATAATTTTGATAAAACACTAGAACATAATTCATAATGAAAATATCTTTTCTTCAAAAAAATTTTGTTTTCTCAAAATTTCATGCAATTTGAAAAATAAAATTATTTAAATAGAAATAAACATGAAATCTTATAAAGTGAATATTCATTAAAATAAATAGTTTTGAAAGCCTAAAAATTCATTCATGCGGTATAAGTTAAAAAACATTATCCTCATACATTTTTTAGAGAAGTCAAAAGGTAGATCATATGGTAAACGAAGGAAATATTCTTTCCAAACCATGTAGTAAAACAAAAAAATGGGTAAAAATGACTTTAAATATGCATATAATACTATTAAAAGATTTATAAAAACATTTTTAGAAAACATGGACATGTATGATAAATATACGCCAACAAATACTTATATACAAGCAACTATAGATAAAAATGAGATTGATAATTTATCCTTTACCTTAGGTCTGATATTATTTTTATATATCCGAAACTCTAGTATAGTGGGACTAAACATATTATTAACTTGTATAAGAACCATAATAATATTTATGATATCTTATATGATTCACTTATGACTTTTTATAACTTTTTCATTTATCAATTCATTGTTAAAGTAATTTTTTGGGTAATAATTGTTTTATTTATCGTACAAGTTTTGACTTGTTATTATCGATCTTATTACATAGATCATGATTTTCATAAATTTAAAATGTACAAAAAGATTGATATTTCATATATGTTTAGTATATAAGTACATATAATTGATAGATAAATGAAATGGAATACACTGTTTATGGAGACGTTAGGTCATACGTACGAATTAATGCAGTTTCCGTTTCCTTATCAAATTGAATAGATGAAAGTAAATGACATATATATGTATAAAAAAATAAATCTAGTAGAATCATTATGTAATATATTTGATATTTATTTATTATATATACACTATAATCATTTTTGAATGGTTAACGTGCATCGCGTCGTGGAGACAGTAAGTCGTACGTATGCACGAGTGGTGAAATCATTTAATTAAGGGTTAAATGGTGTGTAATTTTATTTTATATTAATTATAAATAATAAATATCATGTAATATTCATTATTTAAATCAATTATACTCATCATTATATATATAAAAATTAAGTATTGTTGAATAACAAATTATACCATGACGTGGAGACGGTAAGCTGTACACACACACACACACTAATATTCTTAATTATATTATGACAAAATGGAGGTATAACTTTGTCCCATAATTATAATAACATATAATAATATATAATATAATATATTTATAACATTATTATAGGAAGAAAATTATAAAATGATGTAGATGAAGAAAAGAATTTTGAATGAGGTGATAAAATAATTAAATATTTTTTGAGTATCTCCTTTTGATTTTCACAAAAAGTCTAACTAAGATGCCTTTCTACAAAAAAGTTTAGAATATAGGTGGATTTTATGGATTTTGTGAAATTATTTGAGTAGATTTTGGATGATAAAAAGGGCGTAAAATTTTTGAGTAAGTGGGTAGAGGTGGGACCCTTTTATAAGAGGGAGGAGGGACTCTTTAGAAAAGTCTTGAAATATTAATTTATTATAAAATGATTGTTGGTTTATAATGGTATCAAACTCATTTATTTATAAGATAAGATGATTATGGGTCTAAATAAGTCTAACCAACAGGTTTTAGAAATGTTTAGCTTACAAAATTAACCTTAACTTTTAGAATTAACCCTTAGTTAAAAAATTAACTCTTACCATGTCTTCATACATTTTCATAATATATGGTTACTATAGTTAATATAAAATGAAAACAGAACAAAAAGTGGACCATTAATGACATTTTGAACATTATATAAGTTAATTGGACAAATATTATACTTCTATAACTATTATATCATTTAATAAAATAGTATTTTCTTTAAAAACTCATATATGTAATTTTTGACACTATTGAGTAATTGATTTGTGTTAAAGACAAAAAAAACATGATCCATTAGAAAAAATGAATTAACTCAAATATAATATGTAAATAGAATCCAAATTTTTTTATGACATCAAAATATTCAAATTACATTTATTGTTAAATTTATAATATCATTTATTTGAATCTTTCAATAAAACAAAATCACTACATCATCATTGTGTCATAACTAAATTTATTTATTTAATGTCTAAAAATTATGAATAAAATACCTTGATTTAGGAAATAATTTTATATTTATAATTATTTGTTATAGTCAAATATATCAAAAGAACAACCCCACCTTAAAATTGATTTTTTAAAAGATACATGTTTATGTTATATTTCCCTTTTCTTAAAAGTAAAAATTATAAAATGTCATTTTAACACCCAAGTGGTTCTCAAAAGCCCAAAAATCTTGCTAAGGGTTGTTTTGGTTACATATGTCTCATAAAATAAGAACATGACACATTTTAGGGTAGTTTTATATTATTATAATATTAATTGGTACCCTTATTTACCTTATTTACCCTTTAACCATGGTAAATAAAATAATTTTTGAAGTTACTATTCATAAAGTCAAAAATTAAAGGGGACCTATTTACTTAATTTGTACCTTATTATTTAAAATATGGAATTCATTTTTCTAAATTATAGACACATAATTGATAAAAATTATTTTAAAATTGATTCCAATTGTCAGAACCTGAAAGTAGGTTTTTAAGATGTAAAAACTATCAAAAGATTTACTTGTTTTTAGGTTCAATTTAGTTGTGAAATTAATTAAAATGACAAAAATGTTAATAAATTATATAAAAAATACAATTAATCATTAATAAAAATTTAAAATTTAATCTAAC
Source organism: Viscum album (assembly GCA_963277665.1). NCBI lineage: Eukaryota > Viridiplantae > Streptophyta > Magnoliopsida > Santalales > Viscaceae > Viscum > Viscum album. The sequence continues at coordinate 1,105,720,465 of OY728128.1, read as the reverse complement.
AACAAAAATAAATTAGATGAAATGGAAGTTTTGAATTAAAATGCAATATTTTTCACTATTTAAAAAGATGAATTATATCAAAAAAATACCAAATATTTTATCAAACTAAATTTTTATGTAATGATTTTAGATAAGATGTTTTTTTTTCAAATATAATATATAAAAGTGTAAAACTATATTTAAAATAGATGCACCATCAAAAGGCATCAAAACATCATTTCTTGAAAAATAATTCTTTTATCAAAAAAATGAAATTTGTTTTTATATCATGTATAGAAAGTACATAATATTAATTTCAATGTTATATAAAATTAATAATATGGTTAGTAATATTAATAACTACTAGTTTATATCCCATTAAATATTTATATTTTAATAATATATCATTTTTTAGTGAAACTCAGTATTACATAACACACAATCTATCGGGGAAGGTCTCTCTCACGTATAACCCAAACCAAGGTAGTGTTAAATATATTGAAAGATTCATTTTGTTTTAAGTATATCATAATCTAAATATAGTTCTTTTAAACATTGAAAAAAATCTATACTTAGTGTTGTGTGTATCATACGCTAAATTGGTGTTGCGTGTAACGTTTGACAAGTCGGTTTTGTGTGAATGAAATGGTTGACTTAGTGTATTGCAATTTATAAATTAAAATTTTAATTTATTGGAAAAAAATAGTCCATAAAAACCTACGGTGTTATATTATACACTCCTTAAAATGAATCTTCACCTTGAAATTCATCAATGTTTTAAAGGGTTTAATACTTGAAAGTTTCATTCATGGATACCCACATTGTAAAAAATAATACTAAAACATAATTTTGTAAAGTAATGTTAGAAACATAATAGTTTCCCAAAGTAACTCATCACTGGGTTTCCACATAGGATAACATAAGCGGGAAGTGAAAATATTTATATGGAAGAATAATCTAACCCTCATGTTCTGATGGATAGTGATGAAGAACAAGTTTTGGAGAATGTTAATAACAAAAAACAAAAAATTTGGGATGATTGAAGGGACCATATGATTCATCAGATGATAAGGTACTAAGATATTTTTTTTAAATATCCTTTCCCTAATTTTGAGGCATTTTCTATGAGAATTAATACTAATTTGATTTTGGTACAATCTCACTATCACGAATTCCTTGAACAATTTCCATTTCATATCTTATTTAACAAAATGAAGTTAAATTTGTCATTATTTATGTGTTAGCAGTCCATGGGATAGAATGATAGTTCATTCCATCTGTCTCAACCAAATGGTTATCACAATTTATTAAATATGCATAAGTCCTCCTATAGTGGGATAATACATTAATATAACAAACATCAACTAGAATATAACATATACTATCCATAAATTGATAACATTACAATCTTTCCAAAAACTAAAAATATACATCATTGGAAAAAGGATAATTAAATAAAATTAACATTTATCACCCATATATCATAAGGTAGTTATTGGTTGTCACATTCCAAACATGTGAATACCTTAACCATGTATTCCATTAAAACACTATAATAACATGATTTACCATAGGATATTAGTGAAAACATGCATTCTGTAAAAATTAAATCTTTACACAAACCTAAAATACAAAAAAATATATATACTCAAACCATGATATCACATTGTCCTTATATCAGTCATGAGGTCATTAATACTATCAGAGTTCTCATTGTCTCATTATCCCTTCATTATGTGCATATCATGTGCTTTTCAAAAATATTTCAATCACTTTTCATGGTTACCGGTACCATATACATATGGAAAACCACAATGGACCAATAAATAGATTTTACAATATTCAATAATACTATAATTGAGATTCTAAAACACTATTTTTGAATCCTATTACATGAACACTTAATCATTCCACCACTTCTTTGTCATACTCAACATTGCCAATAGTGATCACTAGTGATCTGCCTTTCTCTTTTTCCTTAAAAGGTTGTTGATGTCGATAATCACCTATAACCATTGGATTAGGGAATTGGATAGCATAATGTCGCATTTCCTTGGACTTGTATCCCTGATTTGTGGGAGGTTCCACTCTTCATAGCTTTCAGTTTATTCCCATTACTTTATAGGTAAAATGATCGATCACATTCTTTCCCCTACTTAAGACATTTATCATCCTCCTTAAGACAATTTACCTCATGCGTCCATCCACACTTCTTGAATAATGAATATCTAATATTCTTTTATCCATAATTTTTATAGTTTCATTTAAATTCAATCCTTCTTTCCTTATCATAACCATGAGATAGATTAAAAACTGTAATATCCATTTTTTAAAGAAGAATATAGGGAAGTTACATATAAAAAATATGTTCTTGAACTCATCTGAATCTATGGAGTCAATTTTATCATGTTTATTTAAATTCTGGGCAAAGTTCCCCCACATATTCTCTTTACATTACAAGAAATAAGTTCCCGACATATATGTTTCATGTTATGAATAATAGAGTATGAAAAATATCTTTTATGTGGTATAAATCCATTTCTCTATAACTAGTGGATTGGTCGTTCCACTAAAATAAGGTGGATGTTTCCTTAAGAAAGATTCAAGAGAATGTTGTTCCAAACTTTGGTCATCTGGAAGCCTTGCAATATTTGTGGTCATAGAAACAATATTCTTTATTTCAAGATCTCATAACATTTAGTTGTTTAGGAGTACAATCATGGCATTACCCAGTGCATTGATCATTAACATGGTTCCTTCAGGTTGAAAAAACTATCTAAAACCCAAAAATAATAGTGAGAGACGGATAAATAATACAAGGAAAACAATATAATCAAGGGGGGTACATTAAATCTCTAACATCACAGGTTTAATCCCAGTTAATTCATGATGGTTAACAAAATTCAAGGACTATAACCTACAGTTAGACTTACCCTTAGAGACGTCCCTGGACTTACCTTATAAATATCTCTAGGGATCTCACTATTGTTTTCACATCCTAGTTTCCAAAGGTTGACTAATGCTTTTCTCTGATACCAATTGTAAAGGTCGAAGTTTGGTGTATATAGACATTACATTTCTTTTTCCAGAATACATAATACATTGCACAAACAGATTCCCAAAGACTATATTAGTTTAGTGTATTTGGAAACATGGAATGCATTCACCTATCAGGGTGAAATATATTAAAGATCCCATATAAAGATCATACCCATTATTTTTCCAATTTAAAACCTTTCTTTATATCACGTGGAAAAGAAAACATAAAAATGTGTGATCTAAAATTCCCATTAGGGGTGAACATGGAGAACATAAAACAAACCATGAATATAAAATCTTAAAAATATGATCATAAATGGTAAATATCAAAATATTGAGTTATGAAATAAATCATGGAAATACATAAGGCATATATCATAATGGATAATTCAAAATAATAGAATTTGAATAAAACATAGAATTTTGGAAGAACATAAGCATATAATATGAATTACATAATTGCCTAGGCATTGCTACCAAGACCATCATAGTGGACAAAGTCCATTACTAAACCGGGTTTACTTGTCATTCGAGCCTTGTATTACTGAAATAGATTTACCAAAAGTTATAGTAATGTTTATCTCATAAGATATAAATCATTACCCAATGCATTGAATCAATATATATGTACCACCCACCTCATAATGAAATCATTCTTACATGTTCCACAAAAACCAAAACCATTCATCATAACATAACCCAAGGAACAAGAAAATGGGTTTCTTAAACATCATTGCATCATAATCCATATATAATAAATAGATTTCATAAAAATAATTCCATTATAAAAAAAATAAAATCTATAAAATAATGAGGATAGAAACATAACCATATGTCATATTATATGGAAAATAGTTTTGATAAAACACTTGAACATTATTCAAGAGGAAAATAACCATTTTTCTCCAAAAATGTTTTCTTCTCTCTAAATGTAATGAAATTTGAAAAAAGATTTTAATTGAAAATATACATGAAATATAGTAAATAAATATACATGTAAATAAGGAGATATGAGATCATAAAAATATGTTCATGTCATATAAGTTAAAAAAACATTCCTCTCTTACTTTTTTTGAAGAAGTAAAAAAGATAACTTGTATGGTAAACAGAAGAATGATTCCTTCCAAACCATGTAGTAAAAGTAAAAAATGGGTTAAAATGACTATAAACATACATATAAGAATATTAAAAAATGTATGAAAACTTTTTTTAGAAAACATGGACAAGGATGATAAATATACCGTAGTAAATACTTACGTATAAACAACCTCAGATACAAATGAGATCGCAAAATTATCCCTTACCTTAGGTCTGATATTCTTCATATGTATTAGAAACTCGTGATTAGTGGGTTTAAACATGTTATTTATTTGTAACAGAACCATAATAATATTTATGATATCATATATGATTCACTTATGACTTTATATTAGCTATTCATTTTTCAAATCCAAGTTAAAGAAATGTTTTGGGTAATAATCGTTTTATTTATCATACATGTTTTGAATTTTTACTCTTTATCTTATTACATAGATAATGATTTATATAATTATATAATTTAAAACATTATTTATATGTAATATATATTCAGTATATAAATATATATAACATATAGATAAATGAAATGAAATACGCTGTTCATGGAGATGGTAGGACGTACGTACGCATGAACGCTATTTCTGTTTCCTTATTTAATTGAATAAAATCATGTAAATGACATATATATATAAACACATAAATCTAGTAGAATTATTATTCCATATGTTTCATTATTATTTATTATATATACTTTATAATCATTCTTGAGTGGTTGACGTGGAGAATGAATCTCATCCTGTCGTGGAGATGGTAGGCTGTACATACGCATGAGCAATGATATCATTCATTTAATGGTTATATATTGTTAAATTTGATGTTATATTAATTATAAAAAATAATTATCATGTTATATTAATTATTTTAATCCATTATACTCATCATTATACCCATCCAAATTATGTATTGTTGAATGACAAATTACACCGTAGTGTGGAGATGGTTAGCCGTACGTACGCACACATGGTGATTTTGTTATTTTTTAGATTTGATAGAAGGATGTATAAGGTTGAACCATAAATATAATAACATCTTATCATGTATAATATACTATAATTATTAATTTATAATGGGAGAAACGTTATAAGAGGAAGTAAAAGAATATAAATTTCTTGAAAGAGGTGATAAAACAATTAACTCTTTTTCGAGTATATCCTTTTGATTTGCAGAAAAGGTCACACTAGGATGGATTTATGCCCGTTTTTTGGCCTCTAAGAGGAATTAAGGGATGTTGGAAGATTATTTTAGATGATTCTTTATGATCCAATGGGTTTGAATGGTGTAAGTAAGTGGGTATCGGTGATGCCCTTTTATTAGTGGGAGGACGGTCACTTTAGCAATGTCTTGAAATATAAATTTATTATAAATTTATATTCGATTTATAATGGTTCCTAACTCATTTAGTTAGAATATAAGATAGGTATGCATCAATATAATCCCAAAAAATAGGCTTTATATATGTTTAGGTCACAAAATTAACCTTATCTTTTATCATTAATCCTTAGTTGAAAACATTAACTCTTACCAAGTCTTCTTGTATTTTTCATAATATATGGTTACTATAGTTACTATATTATGCCAATCAAACCAAATGCGGATAATTAATGAAATTTTTAACATTAAGTAAGTTTTTTTTCAAATATTATATTTTTACGACTATTATATCATTTAATAAAATAGTATTTTTTTTAAAACTCATTTGTGTCAATTTTGACACTTTTTAGTAATTGATTTTTGTTAAAGACATAACAAATTTATTCCTTCGAAAAAAGTCATTAACTCAAAGATAATATGTCAATAAAATACACAAAATTCTTAGATGACATATAAATATTCAAATTATATTTATTTTGATATTTATAATATCATTTATTTTTATCTTTCATTAATATGACAATCACTCCATAATTATTGTTTCATTAATAAATTTTTTTATTTAATGTCTAAAAATTAGAAGTAATATACCATGATGTAGGAAAAAATTATATTTCTAATGTAAAGACCCGTAAATTTTAAGGAAATTTGTTTTCTTAATTTTTTTGGAATTTTACGAGTACGTAGTTTCTGACAGTGCCTGATTCCGAGGCCCGGTGTGCCCGGAATCATTTTCAGAAGTTTATCTCGGGTATGTTCAGTGAACGAACGAGCGGGTTTTACTTAGTTTTGAAGGTGGAAGACCCATGGTGGGGAGCACTACTGTGTTTGGGTGGCAGACCCGCGGTACTCGACAGGAGGAGTACCTCTGCAGGCTATTAGGGGGGGTGCACTACTGTGTTTGGGTGGCAGACCCCGGTGGGGTGCACTACTGTGTTTGGGTGGATGACCCGCGGTACCTGATAGGAGGAGTGCCTCAGCAGTCTTAGGTTAGTGAGTAGTACCTTAGAGTCTTGACAAGATCACTGTACTCTCCAGAGACGGAGCTCTTCAGCAGTTACAGTTTCGATAATGAAAATACCGGTTTGAGCTGAGTCTATGACCTTTGTGTTTACCTCATGATTGAGATGGGTCACTTGATAACTTAGGTATATGTATGGGAATATACCTAGGTAGTGGTTATCCATTAATTTCATAACCTTTGTGTTTCCTCATGATTGAGATGGGTTACTTGATAACTTTGGAATAAGTATGGGCTTATACCTAAGTAAGGGTTATCTGTTGAGATCCTTCTTTGTGGATATCCTTGTTGGATTTAGTTAGACCTTGAGGGTCTCGGGGTCCCTAATGAGTTTCGTATACTCACCCCTGCACGGGCTATGCCCGAACCTCATTGTTTTGGTTGCAGACAACGGGCAGCGCTGACAGAGGCTGAGTGTTCGAGGACTGGACGGTAACCGGTGGTTGACTTCACGACGAGACGATACTCGGAGGAGGTTGATGGGTGAGAGCGTTGTGGAGGCTATCTGTACCTACCGTTCAGGTGGGATTCGTGGTGGACGATCTAGGAGCTGCGCTATCTGTACCTACCCTTCAGGTAGGATCCAAGGTGGACGACCCATGAGCTTCTTCTATTCTTCCACGTGTTTGTCTTTTCTGTTGTACTTCCTTTCAGTTGTAGCTGTACTTTTCATTTGGGTTTTTATTCTGACCCTTTTTACTTTTCAGCACATTCTTTTGTACTTAGTGTATTAATTCCGCTTGTACTCTGTGGTGTTTTGTTTACTTTTATAAAGGCAATGCCTTCCCAGTTATCGGTATTTATGCATTTGGTGATAGTCGCCAGCCCCTGGCCTATGGAAGGTGTTCTTGCGGTAGTCACAGAACGGGCCCCGGGGACGGGTTGTGAAAAATTGGTATCAGAGGTGTCAGTTCTACCACAGAACTTATAACTCTGATATTTTCTTTCTGTGAAGTAATAAAGTTAAGGGTACCCAGTGTGGTTTTCAGTTCAGGGAGTCCAGTGTTGGTGCGAGCGGCCGACGTATCCATACCCCAGGACCCTGACAACTGATTTAAGACTTTGTGAATGAAAATACTGATTACGTGTGTGTTTCCAAAGGTTTTCCCTTAAAACAGCTCAAACCAGGTCATCTCGCCCGGTATAAATCATTTGACCATGTCATGTATGTTTCTTTCAGGATGCCTTTCCGCAGACGATCAGCTAGAGCCCCGAGAGATGTACGTACTGACAGCTTTCCGAGCGATGAGGCTTTGGTATAGGGCCCTCTTGCAGTTGTGTCACCAGCGGAGGCACCAGCGGTATTACCATACATTGGGCCACTAATGCAACCATCCCTAGTAGTAGGCGATGCACGCCGCTTGAGCGCGCTGCACGTGTTCCAGTGCCAGAGGCCACCAGGTTCCGGGGAGAGACGGACCCATAGGCGGCTGAGGATTGGCTGGAGGCTGTGGTGGGAGTTTTCAGGATACTGGGTACACCAGCGGACTTCATGGTGATCTTTACTGCCAGCCTCCTTTAGGAAGCAGATGAGAGATGGTGGAGCCACTTCTTCCAGTTTTGCGATGGGATGACCTTCACATGGGGATAATTTGAGACCTTCTTCAGGGCAGAGTTTATACTTGTGGCTCTACACCCCGAGCGTGTTCAGGAGCTACTGCCATTGCCGCATGATTTTCCATCAGTAGCCGAGTCATCTGTAGGCAGTAGACAGATGATGCAGAGGTCCAGGAGGACAAGACCAGCAGATGGCGATCTCGGGTTTTAGGATCGGTGGTGCGGGGAACCCGGGGTGGGGTCAGAGCCAGGAATTCCAGAAACCGACAGTGTTACTCCTACTGTAGGAAGGGTCACATGGCACGTGACTGTGTGACTCCCCACACAGTTGATCCGTAGGCGTTGGAGGAGCCACTGAGACAGAAGCAACAGTGGGTTCTTGAGCAATAACCGAGCAGTGGACACTATAGTAGAGCTCCGGAAGCAGGTGGACATGAGTGGAACTAGTAGATTCCTTTTTGTTCTTGGAACTTCTAGTTCCATGTTGCTGTCGTATTTGTGTCTTTGTACTAGGAGCTGCAATAATAAAAAGACACTTATCTTTGTGATGTTTTCTTCCTTTATTTTTGTGTACTGAGAGGTCCCAATTAAAAAACTGTTAACTTGACCATCACTTTCGAGATTCCTACTAGAGGAGACCCAGTTACCTCACGCTAATGCCGACAGTGTGACTCGACCCTTAGAGGCGAGAGAGACAGTTAGATCTCTTGGTATTAATGTCGAGGCCTTATGACGTCGTCCATGGCATGAATTCATCATTCATGTCTGGATGGACTGTATTAGGCAAAGACTGTGGTTCATCTAGGGGATGAGACCAAATTTCTCTTATCGGAAAAGAAGAAATCATAGCAGCTCTTTTGGGACCAGAGATGGTCCAGGCCACGACATAGATGGTCTAGGTCATCCAGGAGTGGATGAGGACAGCTCAGAGCCGACAGTAGTCTTATGTGGATAGGAGACAGGACCACTGGAATTTGAGGATGGCGAACACGTTTTCTTACGGGTCTCACCTCAATGAGGTCTATGAATATGTGGCTGAGGTAGTAAGTAATATCCGAGGTTCAGCGAACCTTTTCAGGTTCTCATCAGGGTAGGCGAGGTGGCTTACCGTTTGACCCATCCACCTCAGTTGCACCAGGTGCACGACGAATTCCACGTATCTCAACTTGGAAGATTCGTGCTTGACCTGACGCATATCATCGACCATGGGGAGCTGGACATTGGCGATGGGGTGAGTTTTGCGAGGTTCCAGTAGGGGTTGAGGATCGACAGGAGTGGGTCCTACGACGATGGTCGATTCCTCTTGTGTGCTTTCGTTGGCAGCGCGGGAACCTCCAGGAGAGCACATGGGAGAGTAAGGCTCAGATGAATGCTCAGTATCACATTTGTATCCCTAGTTTCGTGTTCAAGCTTTACGGGGACTTAAATCCCTGAGGTGGGAGTAATGTAAAGACGCGTAAATTTCAAGGAATTTTTTTTTCTTAATTTATTTGGAATTTTACGAGTACGCAGTTTATGACGACGCCTGATTCCGAGGCCCGATGTGCCCGGAATCATTTTCCGAAGTTTAGCTCGGGTACGTTCAGTGAACGAACGAGCGGGTTTTAATAACTTCTGAACCAGTGCTCAGAATCAAAATTTGAGGGCACCGATGAACTCAAAACGCCAGTTTTTTCTTAAGAAGTCCCTTTCTGGAGTTGCATTTTCTCGGGAGGAGTTGTTAAAAAAATGCGAGGAATAAAAATATAATTGTTTTACAATTTTATTTTTATTTCTTGCTAAGTGGATTAAGTGTTGTGTCACAACACTTTTTCCCTCTTTTTGTGGTTTAACTCGTAGGAGTGGGAGTTGGAGTGGGACCTGTTGGGTTGCTCACTTCCCTTGGGAGAATAAAGGATAGGTGGGGCCCACATGAGCCCCACCCCTTCACTTTTTTCATAACTCCTCACCTCCCTCTTTTTTTTGTAAACTCATCTTAAATTGAGTAACGCACCCGCACCCCCACTTAATTCCAAGTCAACTCTCATTTTTGTTTGGTTTATTAAACGCCTCATTAATTGGTCAACACACGTTAATTAATTCATCGATTATTTTTGAATTTTGAAAGAGTTGACATGAAGAATAAAATAAGGGAAACCTTTTTTTATTTTGGGTTGTTTGTTGTTCGAGAAGATTTGGGAGAGTTTTTTCTCTAAGTCTTGAAGAACGTTCTTCCTCCTTAAAGAACGCAAAGAACGCACCGTCACCAATGAAGAACACCGGCCTCCGACGAAGGACGACGAAGAACGCCGGATCCTCGGAGATCGACGATGCAATGCTGTGTACTGCGACACCGATAGTTCTCTTCTCCGAGATGCTGACGACGCTTACAGAACCTTGTCCCGCAACGCCGTCTCCCACGATGATTATTTTTTAGGACGAACCATCGTTCGACAACACCTTGAGGTAGGGTTTGATTATTTTTTGTTCGTGAAATATCCTTTTTCGTTCTTCGTCTTCATTTTTGGTCTGCTTGTTATCATTGTAACGGGAGGAGGTCGGACCACCCGAACACGGACGACCCTCCTCCCCCATGTCGTTGATTATGTTGCGGCTCAAACGAAGGTGGCATAGTGCAATGACACTGCACAGAAACAAAGAGGAACACAGCGATGGAGCGCGGCGCCGTCACGCCATGCCGTTGAGGCTAAATGAAACCGTGGTCAGAGTCGGGGCCGTAGAGGTGATTCAAATCCTCCGCAGTTTGTTTATTTGACGTGCGGATCGACGGGCAACGACGAAGCGGGGCGCAATGGCGTTTGAATCCCTTCGTAGTGAATATCGGGTCCCGGGAGGACCATTGGAGAATATGGCAGGTGAAACGGACCACCAGAGTGCGTCCGGTGGTCCGCAGAAGGCGGCGGCGGCGTGCCGCCGGAGCAAACCACCGCGACTGAGCCACAACGGGGGAGGGAGAACCAGAACAGCTTCAGCCATTCCGAATTGGGCGGCGCGGCTGATACCATGTCGGTTCATCAACCGCGGGGGGTTGTAACCCCCCCCCCCCCCCCGCTCCATACTGGCCACGTGGACCGGCCGCACCGGGCCGTACCGGCCAGACCGGGCCGACCTAGGGGGGGTCTCGGGCCGGGTCGGACCGGGCCCGAACCCCCTATTTCCGTGCAGTTTTCGTTCAAACAACTATAACTTGGATACTGACCTTCGATCGACACACTGTCAGTTGCAATGAGATCCTTGGATCGAGACATTCATTTCGGTATATTACACTCATGGTTTTGGATAACATTGGGTATGGCCGGGTTGGTTTGAGCACCAAACCAACCGGGCCCTCGGAGCTGAAATGCTTATAACATGAGCTCCGGACATCTGATCGATGTGCTGTTAACATTGTTGGATTACTCTTGATGAGATGTAACTTTTGGCATACTTTTCCTGAGGTTTGGGCATAGTTGGATAGTGGCCGGGTTGGATTGAACCCGAAATCCAACCAGGCCCCTAGAACGGAAAGGTTGATAACTTTCAGACCGGATGTCCGTTTGACAAACCGTCAGTGGCGCTGGTTATCAAATTGAGAAACGGTCCCTATGAGTATACCCTATGATAGTTCGGGGTATAGTTTAGATATGTCTGGGTTGGTTCACACACGAAACTAACCGGGCCCCTGGGATGAAAAAGCTAATAACTCACAGACCGAGCGTCCGATTGACGCGCCGTCTATTGCGTTGAGACCCCTATGACGAGGTGATACTTTGAGATACTTCTTCGTGGGACTTTGTGATATTTGGAGTATCGAACTGTAGATCATGGATCGGACCCTCCCGGAGACGAGCGTACGGAGTACGGAGGCCATGTAGCTGGCTGAGAATTAAAGACTGCTTGTCTGACTCGAGTTGGAGTGACTTGTATAGCACAGTGGGGAGCACTACTGTGTTTGTGTGGCGGACCCATGGTGGGGAGCACTACTGTATTTGGGTGGTAGACTCGCAGTACTCAACAGGAGGAGTACCTTTGCAGGCTATTAGGGGGGTGCACAACTGTGTTTGGGTGGCAGACCCCGGCGGGGAGCACTACTGTGTTTGGGTGGCTGACCCGCGGTACTCGACAGGAGGAGTACCTCAGCAGTCTTAGGTTAGTGAGCAGTACCTCGGAGTCGTGACATGATCACTGTACTCTCCAGAGACGGAGCTCTTCAACAGTTACAATTTCAATAATGAAAATCCTGGTTTGAGATGATTCTATGACCTTTGTGTTTACCTCATGATTGAGATGGGTCTCTTGATAACATAGGTATGTGTATGGGCATATACCTTGGTAGTGGTTATACATTGATTTCATAACCTTTGTGTTTCCTCATGATTGGGATGGTTTACTTGATAACTTACGTATAAGTATGGGCTTATACCTAAGTAAGGGTTATCTTTTGAGATCCTTCTTTGTTGTTATCCTTGTTGGATTTAGTGAGAACTTGAGGGTCTCGGGATCCCAAATGAGTATCATATACTCACCCTTTCATGGGCTATGCCAGCACCTCATTGTGTTGGTTGCATACGACAGGAAGTGCTGACGGAGGCCGAGTGTTCGCGGACTGGACGATAGCCGGTGTTGGACTTCACGACGAGACAATACTCAGAAGAGGTTGACGGGTGAGAGCGTTGGGGAGGCTATCTATTCCAACCCTTCAGGTAGGATCCATGGTGGACGATCTACGAGATGTGCTATCTGTACCTACCCTTCAGGTAGGATCCGAGGTGGATGACCCAGGAGCTGCTTCTATTCTTCCAGCTGTTTGTCTTTTCTGTTGTACTTCCTTTCAGTTGTAGCTGTACATTTCAGTTGGGTTTGTATTCTGACCCTTTTTACTTTTCAGCACTTTCTTTTGTACTTAGTGTATTACTTCCGCTTTTACTTTATAGTGTTTTGTTTACTTTTATAAAGTCAATTCCTTCCCAGTTATCGGGATTTACGCCTTTGGTCCTAGTCGCCAGCCCCTGGCATATGGAAGGCGGGCTTGGGGTAGTCACGACACGGGCCCCGAGGACGGGTCGTGACATCGAATTAATATTTATATATAAAATATATCAATTATTTATCCCCGCCTTTAAATTGTTTCATTATAAGATACATGTTTATGTTATATTTTCCTTTTCTTTAAATTAAAAATTATAAAATGTCATTTTCACACCCAAGTGTTTCTCAAATGGCCACAATTTGGCATACAGTTTTTTGTTCACCTATAACTAATAAAATAATACTTGGACATATGTTTTTGTAGTTTTATATTATTATAATATTTTTTTTACCCTTATTTACTCGATTAACCCTTTAACTGTGGTAAATAAAAACACTTACTAAAGTTACTATTCATAATGTCAAAAAAATAAAAGAGAATAATTTAAATAATTTTTAAAATATGATTCAAAATATGGAATCAATTATTATAAATTCAAAACACATAACTGGAAGAAGATAATTTAAAATTAATTCCCATTTTCAAAACCAGAATGTGGGTTTTTAAGATGTAAAAACTATCAAAAGATTAACTTCTATTTATGTTCATTTTAAATGTGAAATTACTTCCAATCATGAAAGTTGTATTAAATGATAAAAACATAATCTAATTAAACTTGAAAACCAATTAACGAGATTCTCTAATGATATAAATTAATTTTATGAAAAGGTGGTTTTGAATTAAAATGTAGTATTTTTCACTATTCATTAAAATATGAATTTTGTCAGAAAAATACCGAAAATTCAACCAAAAAAAAATTTATTTATAGGTTATATGGAATATGTTTCATTTGTCAAATAATATATATATATATATATATGTTCAAAACTATATTTAAAATGGGTGTGCCATCAAAAGGTGGCAAAACTGCATTTTTTGAAAAATACAACTTTTATCTGAAAAATTGAGTTAGTTCTAATATATTGTCTAGAAAGAACATAAGACAATGTTAATGTTATATAAAATTAAATATGTGGTTAATAATAATCATAATGGATAGTTTATATCTCATTACATATAAATTTTTTAATAATATATCATTGTTTAGTGAAACTCAGTATTGCATACAACGTAAGCTATCGAGGAAGGTTGCTCTTGCATGTAACGCAAGGAAAGTCAGTGTTGCGTGTAGTGAATGATTACTTTGGTGTTATTTATAACATAATCCAAAACATAGTTCTTTTATACATTGATCAAAATTTGTACGCAGTGTTGCATGTATCGGAAGCCAACTCAGTGTTGCGTGTAACATACGACAAGTTGGTTTATTGTGAAAGGAATGCTTAATATAGTGCATTGAAAGATGTAAATGAAAATTTGAATTTATTCAAAAAAAAATGTCCATAAAAACTCAGGGTGTAAAATTATACCCCCTTTAAAATTAATTTCTGCCACAAAATTCTTCGAGGTTATAAAAGGATTGATACATGAACATTTCTTTCTTGGAAACCCATATTGTAAAAAGGAATGCTAAAACATCATTTAAAAAGGGAATTTTAGAAAAAATTATAGTTACCCAAAGTAACACTTCATTGGGTTTAGACATAGGAGAACATATTTGGGAAGTGAATTCATGGATATAGAAGAAAAAACTAACCATCATACTCTGAGGGATAGTGATAGAGAACAGGGTTTGAAGAAAGTTAATAACCAGAAACACATAAATATGTGTTGATTTAAGGGACCATTTGATTCATCAGATAAGAAGGTACTAAGATTACATTTTTTGTTTTTGAGATCCTTTCCCTAAAATTAAATAATTTTTCATGGGAAGAAATACTCTCCTTATTTTTTTATAATATCAACATTTTTCATGCCTTGAAGAATTTCCACGTAATTTCTTATTTAATAAAATCAAGATGAATTTTTCATTCTTGAATTGTTATAAGATCATATGATAGAAAGAGAGGCCATTACATCTGTCTCAAAAAAAATCTTAACAAAAGTTCTCAAATATGCATAAATCCACATATAGTGAGATAATACATTAATCTAAAAAACTTCAACCATAATAAACTGGTACAATCCATAAATGTATAACATTACAATCCTTCCAAAAGCTGAAAATATAAATCTTTATAAAGAGGTGAATTAAATAAATGTAACATTTATATCTCATATATCATGAGGTATTTATTGGATTTCACATTACAAACATGTGAATACCTTAATCATGTATTCAATTGGAACATTATAATAACATGAATTACAAAAGAATCCTAGGGAAAACATGCATTCTGTCAAAACTAACTCTTTCCACCCACCAAAAATACCAATAATTCTATATACCCAAACAATTATATCACATTGTCCTTATATCTATCATGAGGTCCATAATACTATCAAATATCTCATTGTCTCCTTATCAATTCACTATACGCATATAATGTGCCTTCCAAAAATATTTCAAAATCTTTTCCTGGTTACCAGTACTATATACTTATGTAAAACCACAATGGACCAATAAATAGATATTTGAACATTCCATAATACTATAAATGATATTATACAACACTATTTTAGAATCCCATTACATAAAAACTTAATCATTCTGCCACTTCGTTGTTATACTCAACATCACCAATAGTGATCACAAGTGATCTTCCATTTTCATTGGCCTTAAGAGGTTGTTGACATCGATAATCATCCATAACACTTTGATTGGGTAATTGGTTAGAATAATGCCCCATTTACTTGAACTTGTGTCCCTGATTTGTGGGAGGTGAAATCTTTGGAGCCTTCAATTTATTCCCATTACATCATCAATAAAATGCTTGATGGCCTTTTTTCCCATACTTAAAACATTTCTCAGTCCCCTTAAGACAATTTCTCCCATGTGTCATTCTATTGAGAATAAATGAGATCTTATTTTATTTTATCCATATTTTTTTATAGTTTTTGTATTGAATTATATCCTTCTTTTCTTATCATAACCATGTGAAAGATGGGAAACTACAATTTTTCTTCTTTTGTGAAGAATACAAGGTAGGTACATACTGAAAAATAAGTTCTTAAACTCATTCAAATATATATATAGTCAATTTTATCATGTCTCATCGTATTCTTATTAAATATCCATAATAGATTTTCTTTAGCTTTTAAACAATAAGTTCCCAACTTATCCTTTTAACATTCTGAACAACGGAGAATGAAAAACATCTTTTCAATGGTATAAATCAATTTCTCTAGAACAAGTGCATCGGTCATTCAACTAAATAAAGGTGAATGTTTACTTAAGAACGATTCAAGAGAATATTGTTCACAATTTGTTTAATTTGGAAGCCTATCAAGAATTGTGGTCACAAAAAAAGATACCTTATTCGAGCTACTATAAAATTTGGTTGTTTAGTAGGACAATCATTGCCTTTCCCAGTGCATTGATCATTAGCACGACTCCTTTGGGTTTCATCCATTGTCTAAAACAAAAAATGAATAGTGTGAGAGGTAAAACACCTACTTGGAAAACAACATAATCAAGGGGGTACTTTTAATCTCTAACATCTTATGTTTAATCCTAGTTTATTCATGATCATTACAGAAATTCTAGGACTGTAACCTATATTTATACTTACCCTTTGGGAAATCCCTAGACATACCTTAGAAATTTCTCTCGGGATCTCACTAATGTTTTCACATCCTAGATTCCAAAGGTTGGCTATACCTTTTCTCAAATACCAACTATAATGAACCAAGAATGAACTACATGTAAATTACATTTATTTTACGAAATACATAATACATTACACAAATAGATTCCTAAGGACCATATTAGTTCAGTATCTTTGGAAAATTGGAACACATTCTTCTAGCTTAGTGAGAGATCTTCAACATCTCCCATAAAGATCCTCCCCATTACTTTCCAATCTTAATATTTTATTTATATCATGGGGAAAATAAAACATAAAAAAGGTGAGCTCAAATTATTAGTAAGGGTAAACATGGATAACTTAAAACAAACCATAAACATACAATTTTTAAAACCTAAACATAAAGGTTAAATATCAAAATCTTGAGTCATGAAATAAATCGTAGAAGTATGTAAGGAATAGATCATAAAGGAACATTAAGTATAATAGAATTGGCATAAAATGTGGAATTGTGGAAAAACTAAGTACACAATATGATTTGTATAGTATCCGTGGTATTTCTACCAATACCATCATAGTGGACAATGTCCATTACTAAATCGAGTTTACATGTCGTTCGGGCCATGTATTTCTGAACCAGATTTACTTGTCATTCCAATCATGTCTATCTCACGAGATATAAATCTTTACCCAATTTATTAGAGGGAGATATAGGTCCCTCCGATCACATAATTAAATAATTCTTATATTTTCCACAAAAACATAACTCAATAATCATAGTATAACCCAATGAACAAAAATATGGGTTTCTTAAACATCATTCCATCTTAATCCATATAAAATAAATGGATTTCATAAAAATAATTCCATTATAAAAAAAATAAAATTAAATAAATAATAGGTATATAAACATAACCCAATGTCATCTTATATGGAAAATAATTTTGATAAAACAATTGAACTTAATTTATAGGGAAAATATCCCTTCTTCTTAAAAAACCTTTTCTTTTATCAAATTGTCATGAAATTTGAAGATAAAAGTATTTAATAAAAAAAATATTGAAATATAAAAAATTATTAATCATGTAAATATGGATTTATGAAAGAATAAATTTTTTAGGCCATATAAGTTAAAAAAACCTTCTCCTAAAACATTTGTTGGAGAAGTAAAAGGGAAGCCTGTATGGTAAACGAAAGAAATATTTCACCCAGAACATGTAGTAAAACTAAAAAATGGGAAAAAATTACTTTAAAAATACTTAGAAAAAATTAAAAATTTTCTGAAAACATTTTTTCAAAACAAGGACATGGATGATAAATATACCCAAATAAATACTTACATATAAACAACCTCGGATAAAAATGAGATTGCAAAATTATCCCCAACCTTAGGTCTGATATGAATCTTATGTAACCAAAAACCCTATACAGTGGGTTTAGAAATTTTATTAACTTATAACATAACCATAATAATATTTATTATATCATATATGATTCTCTTTAGACTTTATATTTCTCGTTCATTTATCAATTCCATTTTAAATCACCATTTTGTTTAATAATTGTTTTATTTATCATATATGTTTTGACATGTTATTATTGATATTTTAACACATATTGTGAATTAATTACTTATATAAGTTAAAAAATGATTTATATGTCATATATATTCAGTATATAATTATATAAAATACATATATAAATGAAATGTAATACACCATTCATGGGGACGGTAGGACGTACGTACGCAATAACACTATTACCGTTTCCTTATTGAATTGAATGGATGAAAAAAAATGAAATAGATATATATATACATAAATACAACATAATTATTATGTCATAAATTTAATTATTATATAGTATATATATTTTATAATCAATAATAAATGGTAAACATGGAGAATGAATCACATTGCGTCGCGGAGTCTGTAGGCCATATGTACGGAAGAGCAACAATATCATTCACTTAATAGTTAAATAGCATGGAATTGGATGGTATATTAATTATATATAATAATTATGATGATATATTCATTAATAAATCGATTATAATCAACATCATACCCATCCATATTAAGTATTGTTGAACAACAAATTACACCACATCGTGGAGGCAGTAAGCCGTACGTACGCACGCATGGTGATATTATTATTTATAGGATGGATAAAAGGAGTTAAATGGTTGTACCATAATTATAATAAAATATAAGAATGTATAAGAGACTATATTTATTACTTTAGTCTGGGAGAGACATTATAAGTGGAAGTATAAGAAGAAAACAATTTCGAATGGGGTGATAAAACAATTACCTCTTTTTCGAGTATCTCTTTTTGATTTGAACAAAATCCCTCACTAGGATGGGTTTATTCAAAAAATTTGGCTTCTATATATAAGTAAGGTATGTAGGGAGATTATTTTAGTAGTGTTTTATTGATAAAAAGGTATTGAAATGTGTGAGTAAGTGGGTATAGGTGGTGCCCTTTTAAAAGATGGTGGATGGAAACATTAGGAAAGTCTTAAAATAATGTTTTATTATAAATTTATTTCTAATTTAAAATGGTCATAAACTCATTAGTTTTGAATATAAGATGATTATGGGTCAAAATAAACCCAACCAAGAGGTTTTATATATGTACACGTCAAACAATTATCCCTAACTTTTAGCATTAACCAATAGTTAAAAATATTAACTCTTACCATGTCTTCTTGTATTTTCATAATATATGGTTACTATAGTTACTATAAAATGAAAAGAGAACCACAAGTAGAAAATTGATGAAATTTTTAACATTATCTGATTTAGTTTTCAGAATATTATTATTTTTAAATATTATATCATTCAATAAAATAGTATTTGTTTCAAAAACTTGTTTATGTCAATTTTGACACTATTTAGTAATTGATTTTTGTTAAATTCATAACAACTATATTACTTTGAAATAAAATCATTAACTCAAAGATAATATGTCAATAGAATCCATAAATTTTCTTTATGACATAAAAATATTCATATTACATTTATTTTAATATTTATAATATCATTTATTTGAATCTTTCATTAATAAGGTAATCATTATATCATCATTGTGTCATAAATAAATTTATTTATTTAATGTTTAAAAATTATAAATATAATTCAATTATGTAGGAATTTATTTTATATTTATAATTATTATTTATAGTCAAATATATCAATTATATAACCCCACCAAAAAATTGTTTTAGTAAAAGATACATGTTTATGTTCTCTTTCACTTTAATTTAAATAAAAAATTTTAAAATGTCATTTTCACCCCCCAAGTGCTTCTCAAATACCAAAAATTAGGCCTAAGGGTTTTTTGGTCACCTATGAATCATAAAATAAAATTAGGACATGTGTTAGGGTAGTTTTATATTATTATAATTTTTTTGTTACCCTTATTTACCTGATTTAACATTTAACCATGGTAAATGAAAATAATTACTGAAGTTACTAGCCATAATGTCAAAAAATAAAAGGGACCTATTTACATAATTTGAACCATTTGATTCCTAATATGAAATTTATTTTTCTAAATTCAAAACACATAATTGGAAGAAGTAAATTTAAAATTAATTCCCATTGTCAAAACTAGAAATAATATTATTAAAAAGTAAAAACTATTAAAACATTTACTTGAGTTTATGTTAAATTTAAATGTGAAATTAATTACAATGAAAAAAATTATATTAAATGATAAAAAAAATTCAATTACACTTTAAAACCAATTAATAATATAACCTAATGATATAAATAAATTAGAAGAAAATACACCATTGAATTAAAATTCAATATTTTTAACTATTCATTAGAATATGAATTGTATCAGAAAAATACCAAAAATTCAAGCAAACTAAATTTGAATAAGTATTTTTCTTAAGGTATCATTCTTATTTATTTATTATTGTTTTCATCTTCATGTTCATATTTAATCCTCTCCAACATTATTATAATGATTCACGCAAATGATCAGTGTAGCATTGTGGTGACTATTTGTGGGAAATTATACCACATGATGACTGTTAGTGTGGGTTAATTAATATTTCAATGGGTGTGAGTAGATTAAAGGGGGTTATATATTCATTTAATGAAATATTGAGATATATATTTTATAAAGAAAAATGATATCATCATCGTGAAATAATGAGAATGAAATCATATCCTCACTTACATCATTAATTGTCTTTTATTTTCAATTATTATTTATATCATATATATTTATATAATTTATATTAAATCCCCCTAATCATTCAATTATTTTACTATTTAGTATTATATTAGTTATTATATAAATAGTTAAATTTGAAAGTCAGTGGGTGCAAAAAACTTTATTGAATGATCAACCCTGGGTAGACACTAAATTAAATTATTTGTAAATAAGAATATATTGGATAAGGATTCACAAAAAAATCCACATATTAGTGGATAGAGTCTATTCGAATAATAAGGAATATATGTATGGGGTTTTTGTATCATTAATCATTCCATAGGCTATAACCACTTTTCATTTTATATAATCATACCTAACAGAGTTATTATACCCTATGATGGTGTTATATTTTATTTCCCCATTCCATTAATAGAAAATAACATGTCTCGCAAAATCAATCTTGACTGATAAATCTATTATTCCTTCAAAATGTTATCTTTTTAAGATTAATTCCCATATCTTTTAATTTTTCCCCATATAATTGTTTATACATCCAAATAATATTCCACTTTACCTAGTGAAAATATAAATTTGTTTTATCTACTATAATCCATATATTTCCAATTATTTATTTTATAATAATGGGTTTTTTATTATTTTAATAGTGTTATTTAATATAGTAATTTTAGAACATTTAAAGAGATTTTGTTCTTAATGTTCTTATATTACACCTTTTAACATCACATTTTTAAATATGTTATATTTATTTTCGTGGTTAGTATTTTGGAAATTATTTTAAAGGAATGTTTTATGATTTCACTTGTTCAACATATAAAGAAATATGTTTTGTAAAGTAGTACAAAAATAATTACTTTTTAATAATATATTATTAAATGATTTCTAAGAATAACTATTTTGTGATTTCTATTAAAATTTCAAAAGATTAGTCTCTATTGGATTAATGGTTTATAAATCACCCATGATGTCACCTTTTGAAGAATTCATATTTTGGTTATCATGGTTTTGGTATCAATCAACTATATTTGTTTTTGTAAAGATATTTTGTGGGATAATATTTGGAATGTTATTGAAACCCATTTAATTCCCATGGTTTTATTTTGATAGGATGAATACTTTTATTTTATATATAACTAATATGTATGGATAATGATTAGTGGGGTCATATATCACCCTCAAATAATAGGGTTAAATTTTTAAAACTCATTAGGTAATTATGTATAGAAATTCATTGATATGTTCGAAATCTAAAGGGTTCACATACATTAATTTTTTCACAATATAAATAGTAGAAATAAATTGATTTTTTAAAAATTTAATTAGTTTTTATACATGAGTTTATTCAAAACTGAAATGGTATGAATAAATGAGTTTTCTCATATTGTTTTTTGATGATTCTATTTGTGACACTTCTCTAAAAAGTGACTTATATATAAGAGATTATAAATTTTTATGATTTGAATTCTTATAATGATAGTCCACATTCATATATTATTATTTAATGATATTTTTTGTTTTTGTTATATGATTCTAATATATTATTTTAATGACATTTTTTAGTATTATGTTCTGATTCCATGATCCTTAACTCTCAGTCATGTTTAATTATTGTCAATTTAGAATACATGTTTTTTACTATATATTTCTTGATTATTTATGTGTAATATCTTGTTTATAATATATCCTTTATGACTAGTTTCCCTTATTGTGAATTTTCACTCACCCCTTTATTATGTTTTCATTAACTTGGATATTAGTATGAGTATTACTAGTGAAATTTTTAGATTGGAGTTCATATTTGATATGTCTTAAAAAAATTTGATGAGTATTCTAAAACAAATTTTTAGGCAGTTAATCATCTATGACACTAAAACATTAGTTCTCCATTTTGAGTAGCTATTTATGAGTGG
Organism: Viscum album; assembly: GCA_963277665.1. Classification (NCBI taxonomy): domain Eukaryota; kingdom Viridiplantae; phylum Streptophyta; class Magnoliopsida; order Santalales; family Viscaceae; genus Viscum; species Viscum album. Next base: position 1,105,697,704 of record OY728128.1, on the reverse strand, counting down.
AATCATTATTCATGTAAAATTATGAAATTAGTGTACTTATTTTTCTTCAGTAACCTATATTGGTAACAAAGGAGGGTTTAGTTTTTATTGGGAATAGTTTAGTGAAAAATATAAAAATCCAAGGGATATGTATTAAGGGTGAGTCTATGTATAGGATAACATCACGATGTTTTGGTAAAGTATAGATTGTGCAGTTTTTCTAAAAATGAAATCTATTTTCAGGATAATATAAGTTTATAAATTGTATAGAACAAACTTACATAGGGTTATTAATTATAAAAGGGGTATGTTGGGTATTAACTCAATCATCATGTGGTGCATGACTGAGAGGAAAAACTACACACAGAGTATTATATTCTTCGGGGGATATTCTTTTGTTATATAACATTATCTATACTAAATTATTTCAGATTTGTATATGTTTACATTTGATAGCCGAATAGAATTTGATCTTGTATAACATATACTAAAAACAAAGATATTTTATTTTTGGTATATATTACTTGATATGTGATTTTATAGATAAATGGTAAGTTGAATGTATATATTTTATATTTCAATGATTTTAATGTATATAATATTTTATGAAAGATCAACATAATTTTGGGTAATTATATTACTAGTATAGGGATAAGATATATATTATAACATAAGATTAAGAAACATGTATTGATAGAATAGTAATATATGTTTAACTGAATTCTAACATGGGTTTTTTTTGTGGAATTTGAATTTTGAATTTTATATTTTCCATGAGATTATTTATGATAATTCCCATACGACCATTTCTCATGTTAATCCATTTTTTGATATATTAACGGTTAAAGCCATAATCAAATTAGTTAACAATGGATTCCATGAAAAATTTAGATAATTTAAAAATAGGAAACATAATAGGATAAGATCATGAGTATAATGTAATATGATTATTCCAAACTTGATATCAAGTATTATGGTTGAAAGTGTGAAAATAGATGAGTTACCATACCCACCAAACAATATAATTATGGTTTCAAATTGTTTTTCCAAATATAAAGATTATGATGTAAATAGGATTAAATTTAATTTATGTTAATAATATGGGAAGAGGTACCTAATGGACTATATCAATGAAATGATATGATGTTTTAACAACCATAATAAATTTCATCGAGCATCAAATTATCAAGGAAAAAGGAAGAGTTCAGTTATCACTCTAAGAAAAAATAATGGAAAATCTATGGATTCACATGAAATTCGATGTTTTATACATGATTAATTTGGTGACAATGAAAACCAGTGAACAAATCTAGTGGATTAATAACAAAATCAACACTAAAACCCACCTAGACTCTGTTGAAAAGGAAAATCCTATGTAGAAACTAGACTTGAAGTAGATAATGATAATTAACTAGTAGTAGGTGTTCTTCACTCTATATTTATGAATTTCCTATATAGTGTATGTTTTCAAAAACTATTTAATATATAATTATAAATAAAAATATATTGTGGGATTATTATAATATATTGGGTGTATTATTCTCATTCAATGTTTATAAGATTACACATCACCCAATACTTATTAATACTTTCTTTAGATGAATATTATGTGATTTTGGTAATTCATTTTTTTGTATCCACATAGACAAAATATTAATAACCAAAATACGGAAATCAAATTTATATCAACCTATAGTCATCTATCAATGAAAATATGATCATGATATCTCTTGTAAAACATATTATACTTTAATTGTTATGATACCTAATCATTAGGGTTATTTAACTCAAACGGATATAAGAAATCCCAATAGTATTATAGAACTAATTAGAGGGAAAATGAATTATTTATTATATTTTTAGGGTTGATATATCTAGAGAAATTATAGCTCGAGTCATGAAGATATTTTAGATACCATTTGTGTCATGAACGCCTCTCCTAAAAGTGTACCCTCCTGTGCCTAAAAATGGGAAAAAAGTAATAGAGACACTTGAGTCCCGCCTCCTGTAGGCCCTAGGTTAGTGGCTAGTAATGATGGTATAGAAAACACACAAAAGGGAGTCATTACCCTCTATGATAACACATGAGAAAGAGAGATATAAGACAGACAAAAACAAACTCCTCCTCAGACTACAATATAAAATAAATTCCAAGTAGACATATTTAATTTCATGAAAGAACTACTACAACCAAAAGGGAAAAACTGTATGTACAAAAATTTAATGTAAAGATGGTAGGGACAATGAAACCCATACAACTCATGAAAACCACAGTCTAGTAGTAACCATCCTGATCTAAAACATGCTCAAACTGTCATGAAAAATAGTTTATATAACATATGGTGAGTATAGTTGTATTCTCAGTATGATCCTCCCTAGACGCTGTAATGGAAAAGTAAAAAAACTTACTAAAGCATAGTGGATAATAAGCCAAACTAACTCATAACCTAAACAAGTATACTATGTTCCTTGACTCACCATGGATACTCTCACCAAATATTTCTTCAAAGTGAAAATCTTATAATAAATAATGCTAGGGGGACCCTACTATCACTTCAACAATGGTTTGCTGATTTTCCCCAATGTTGCACTTCTTGAGCATCTCTCTACGAAAAGGTCAGAATAAAGACACCTGGGTGAATCAACACAACATTCACCTCATGCAACACACACCACCACATCCACATAATCGAAAGTAACCATGTAGTTTTCAGGATCCACCATAGCCCTCATAATGTGTTTCAAACATCAGGTTTTATACCTCAAGCCATTACAGGGCATACATCATGTAAGGATCTTCAAGCCATCAATGACTATTCACGTTATCCTTATAGTAGTTTTTAGGAAACTATATCCAGAATACATGTGTGTGAAATAACCACAATCCATTATAGACCTCTAAAAACATATATGGGGAAAACTAAATGCCATGCACACCAACCCATGTAACTAAAAATGGAAGACATCTAGACCAATGGGGGTAGTCAACCATCCATCTTACCTCCAACATGTAGGGAAAAATAACCCCATGGATTAGACTCCCTAGGATGTTAGTCCCCCTAACTAATAATGTGAATTAGTGTAAAGATAAAAAATGGTACAAGATATAAAATAGCTTACAACTACACTATTGGCATAACCTTGTATTAGACTCCACAACATCAAATGTATCTTGGACTCCCGACTGCCACTACTAAGACTAGACATCCTATAAACACATATACATTTAATGTTACATATTAAATTATCTTATCACTTTTTAAAAGTAAAAATTTCTATTAATTAATTATTTTCCATTAATTATCCACTATCAAACCACATATCATTACATTAGCATCACAACATAGTTCCATGCTGTCCATGCATAACCAAGCTGACTCCATGCCTTTATAGAACTAAAAACTCATATTTGCATTCTAGAAAGCTCCAAACCCATGAGATAAAAATTTATTAATTTATTAATGACACTAACACATTCTATATATTTGTGTATTCTAGGAAAATATTACTAGATAACAAACACATGGGGAAAAACATGATGAGTAGATGAACTAACTGTCGCGTATTTTCCACCTATAGTATGAGAATAGACCCATATAACCTCAATAATCTAAAGACTTAAAGCACATGACATTCCCCACACATCTTCACCTCTCTTGGATGGAGGGTAACCAGATCCATTTTCCTCAAGAAGTGGGGAAAGAAAAATAAATAAACAAGAAATAGATTCAACATGGATCCAACATTCACATCAGTGAGTAAGCCCAAATTCAACCCGTTCCATCATCCTTGTGTCCTCCCCAATAGCCACATGCATAAATCGATGCATATTTACACTCTAGGGATCAACTACTACAACAAAGTTGGGCCTCCATTCACCACATACCACAATAGGCCTCCAAGCCCAGCCATCCTAGGATCACATCACCACAGGGCCTCCCTACCCCTCATACGACAACATCCTTTTGGGCTCATCCATCGAAGGATTGTATCAAAAGATGTAGGATACAAAAAACATAGAAACTGGGATCTTGGACCTAAATAAGGCATCCATCCTTCACACACAACAAGCTCTCATGGCTGCAAAGCATAAAGCACATGACCTTTACAAGCAAGTGCGAAACTCCAGACCTATAAAGGCATTATCTTGTATGACACAATCTATTCATAATCCATATTGTATTAACTATTTCATTATCATAGTTTCCAACTATGGGAAACCTAAAAAATAGGATATCACACCTACAAAAAAATTAATTAAATAGTAATTTTAACCTACCTTTAATTCCTTTATCATCAAGCATCAACATGGTTCTTGTTCATTCACCCCTTCAATTAAACATGCATATCTACATCAATTTTATTATTATCAAATTGCAACAAAAAAACCAGATTCATCTAATCATGATTTTTAAAACCATTATCCAATTAATAATAAACTATTTTCAGCTTTAAATTCTTTATAAATTTCCATCAATAACAATATTCTAAACCATGTATGTCATAGATATAACGCTATCAATAAAATCAATAGGCAACCCGTTATCGTGGTATAAGAAGCAACATCACCATGTGATTAATACCAATTAATTAATCCAATTCAAGTAATTATTAGTTTAATTTCATTATTATACAAGGGGATAAATCATGATGAATCTATAATTTCACATAAACATATAGAGAAGAAATTAATACCCTAACTCAAAAGTTTTTCAACATTTTTCACTTGATAATAGAGCACATTACTAATCGCAATCACCTCTCTGGAAATAGCTGCATCCACCCGAGGATGCCAAACCATCAATATGCCATCCAAAAACCAAGAAAGATCCATTAGAAACATGGATATCAAGCGCCATCAAAAGAAAATTAGAAATGAGAGGAACCATAGTGAAGAAACCATAAAACAGACGTAGACCAGACCTCAGATCTAAGATAGATTGAAGAGAGAAAACCAAGATTAATTCCCATCGAAGGGATCTCCAAAACACCAAACATGTGGCTTTTGGGTTTCCCTGGATGAGGGAGATGAAATTGGAAGTTGTAGGGTTTAATGAACCCACACCACTGAAATGTTTTAAAAACAAACATAAGTGGGGGATTATACAACATTTTATCCCTTTTCACAAAGTTTAATGCCTCAATGTATATTTCTACTAAAAAACCATCCCTTTTGATTTTATTTCATTTTTCAAACCCTGAAATCTTACAAATAATGAATCATACTTTCTCATTGTGTTTGAGTACTTCAAAATGTAAAAGATTCATGCTCATATCTTTTACCAACCGAAATACTCCATAGTTACCCTGAGCCTCATAGGTCATCAAAAACATGCAAAGGGTTGATCTATATGGATCTAGGCCCTTACATTAGATTCCAGTAAAAACATTCTCATCCTTGTGAATACAAAACCAACCATAGAGGCAATAAAAAAAGGCTTTGTCCAAACATCCCCCCCATGAAATACTTCTCAAGGATATCACCACCATAGGATCTCAACTACATCATCAATGGAACATCATGGAACCAGACTACAACCCCAACCATATCATAAAAAATCTCCTGTGAGAGATACCTATCAAATGAGATCATTGGTCCCCAAAAAACAAGATGAAATCATCTCATAAAAAAAGGTCTACAAACACCAAAGAGACACCATTACAATGATATTTCTAAACACCAAACATCTCAAGGTATTGAGCATGTATATTCAACTTACATTCCCAGGTACCCTCCTCCACACCAACCTACTATAAAATGATACAAAAAATTGTATATAACACCCATGAAACACCTTCTTCTGGTTGTCCTCGACCGTCACAATATTCTCCTTGAAGGTTTCATCATCGTCAACATCAATATCTCCCCAATAGACAATGTGAGATTCATGATGAAGATAAAAATGAGATACAAAAAGTGAAAAACATCATTTATCCAGATCATCTATAGGGGAATTACTACCCGATTAGCCACATTACAACATGAGAAGACACCCCTAAAGGCCTCATAAATTTGAGAGAATTCTTACTCCCATGAAAAAACCTTCACTGACCACGATGGGGAGCCACCCTCAGAAACACATGATCTCCAAAAAAAACTATAGAGGTCTCATCCTATGATCGAAATCAGACTTTTGATGATATTGTTCTGCCTTCATCCTATAAGGAATCTTTTGAATAGTCTCTATCATATTCTATACCAGTTATGGCTCAAGAATTGATGACTCTTCGACCCTAGTCCAGAACAATAGAGAACAACAAGGTCAGCCATAAAAGGATTCATATAAATCCATACCAATGGGGAAATCATGAATATTTTTGTAATACTATTCTACAAAGGGAAGGTGACTCATCCAAAATCCTCCAAAATCCAAGATACAAGAGCACAACATTCTTCAAGAGATTGAATGGTCTATACCATTAAACCATCCGTCTGTAGATGAAAAAAAGTGCTAAGGGATAACTGAGAACCAAAAGAAAGATATAGTTCCCTATAGACCCTAGAGGTAAAATGAGGATATTAATCATAAATGATCATCCTTGAGAATCCATGGATTCTCACCACCTATTCTAGATACCACATTGATAAAACCTCCACTGATCATGACTCCTTGATGTCTATAATGTTTGATGATTTCGTCAAATGATCCACTAATACCCATATAATAATATAGCCACCCTAATCTCATGGTAAACTAGTATCAAATCCTGTTGAGATGTCCTCTCACTTCCTTTGAGGAACATCTAATGGATGGAGAAAAATGTTGGGAAGACAGTCCTCAACAATCACCTTCTGTAAGACCAAACATCAAGACACAAACTCTATAACTACACACATCACCCCATACTATCAAAACTGACCTCTCAATGCTCAATACATATTTTTCATGCTAGGATGTACCACTAAGGGTGAACTATGGATATCTCTGAAAACTATCTCACACATCACTAACGGAATGAAAAAACATTCCTAAAACCACACCCATTATTGTTCATTCTCAAAACATCTATTAGAGGCCTCACCACAACCAACTCAATTTCTCCATAACACTACCTCATGATCCCCCAACTGGGAATACTCCAACTAATGTACTACAGATGACTACACCATCAACTAAAAAAGAAAACATCTTCCCCGTCATCTCCCATACATATATACAATGCTGAAATATCTTCCATCACTCTCTAGTAATAACCTAATTCATGCAATTTATCACTTTGTGACTTATTTCTCAGTGTATCGGCAAAAAAAAACCCCCCTTTTGAGGTGCATAATAAATTTTGAAGTAGTAATCCTCTAAGAACTCCATCCATTGATGCTATCACATGTTTAATTAATGTTGGGAGAAGAAATACCTCAGGATTTTATGATTGGAGAAGACAACATAAAGCACACCAAAAAGGTAATGTTTCAATATATTTAGAGAAAATAAAATTAAAACCAAATAATTATCATGGGTGGCATAGTTATGTTAATGAGGATTCAACTATTGAGACCCATAAGATATGACCAATCTATGCTACATCAGAACATAGCCCAATCCCATACACAAAGTGTAATAGAAAACATCAAACTGAACTTTTTTTGGTGGAACATATTGAACTAGATCACTAATCAACATCTCTTTTAGATACTCAAAATATGCTTCAAACTGATCACTCCACACAAACTCCTAATCATTTTTGGTCATTTCTATCAAAGGATCCATAACCCAAGATATCGGCTACAAATTTGAACATGGGGAGAAGAATCTGTGATTATCCTGTGAAGCACGTTAAAGCTCTGGATGCATCATTGTTGGAGGGTCTTATGGCAGTCTGGTTACTCGGGGCGTTGGGCCATAGGGAGTGCGGCCAAATCGACCAAATGACATTGTTGGCCGATATCTTTGATGTGTGCTTGACTTTTGGGGTAGGACACTCATCGCTTCTGAAGGCAGAAATGAGTCACCCAAAGGGTCTTGAAAAAGCATCCAACCTCCTCTTGGGTGAGCGCTTTTGGTGCCCTAAATTTTGGTATTTCAACAGGACAGAACTTCTCAGGTAAATGGTCCACTGCGAAGATATCCCACAAGATCCTTGGTCCAGATTCAGGGTCTAGCCATTCATTGCCCCAGTCATCTACTGGAGGTGGCTAGGGAACTGGTAGTGGTACTTATGCAAACTGCAGAGATGGCAGGCCAGCCTGTGGAGAATACGGTGAGTGAGCCGACAAGCTACCACATCTTGGGATATCTTTCGAAGAGTGTAGTGACTTGGCCACCGCATTGTGGTAAGACAGGATGACAACCGTAGTTTCTGGTGCAGGGACGACAACTGCTGGTAATGGTTTACACTACTGGTCATCCACCATTGATCCCCAGAATAGCTCTCAGTGATCTCTAGTCATGGTAGAGTGTGATTCGGCTGATGATCGTGGCGATTGCATGGTTGGAACCTATGGGGTTTCCAAATGTTCGACTTCCAAGATGTACATGTGGAGGGAGGTGGGGATCTGATGGACCTCACATTCTGGAAGTATGAGTCTGATGCACCTTGTTCCTACCCCAACCCTTGACACAAAGGATCTAGGTGAGGGTTCCATCACTGAGTCGTATTCCGCCTCAAAATCTGATATGCAGTATGGTTTGATCTCGGTCTGAATCTTCTCAACATTATTTTTATGGCGGTGATGACCAGACCTCCTTCCCCAGGATGGTTGTTTTGGATAGGGTACATTTCCGGAACGAGGAGGTCTTTTGGCCTTACTAGTGCTGGGGTGGGGTGGAATTTCTCCTAAGTGAGCTGGGGTGTGAGGAGCAATTTGATAGATATCAAAGAGAACACGGGGAGGACCTCAGTGTCTACCTACTGACGTGCAGAGGGGACCTCCATGAGAAATGCTGGAGTGGGTAGGACCTCTATGATAGTTGATAAGAGCATGGGTAGGACCTCCATGCTTGCTTCCCATGGAAGTATCAGTGCGAGGAGGGTCCTCGTACTAGTCAAGCCGAACACGGGTAGGACCTTTGTGCTGGGTGGTGGTGAAGCGAAGCCGAACTTTACTCCTTTGATTGCTGAGGTGAGGAGGACCTTTGCCAGCTACTACAAGAACATGGGGAAGCCCCCCATACCAAATATTGACCGGATGGGTAACATATCAATACTGGAGATCTGTGGTAGGAGGAATGACACCATACCAAAAGTAATTAGCATGAGAGAGGCTTTCATACTAAGTGTCACTATAGTGGGGAGGATCCTCATTTAGATTTAAGGTAGCACCTGGCAGATGTTCATAATGAGCTTGGAAGTGGGGAGGACCCTTGTTCTTCAAGGTGGTGGTATGGGGGGGACCTCTGTACTGGGTGTCACTATAGCGGGTCAGTCCACGGTGGGGCTCCCTACACCGACGACCGAAAAAGTCAACCAAGCCTGCCTGTGGGTCAGTTGGGGCCCCGATCTAGGCTGGGTATATAAGTTCCCCTACTCAGTGTGCACAGGAGGCTGATGATACAGGTCGGCAGTGGCCCGTGCCACAATAGTTGCTGATGTCTACACCCCTTGGCAGGCGTCCTCCCCGCCCTATGCCCGACACTGGAGTCGGGTTAGCAAGACCAGGGTTGGTGGTGTAGGTACAGAGCTTACCTACTCTTCAGCCCATGGGACTGGGTGGTGGAATTGGCATGGGCTAGTGGGGGCCATCATTGTGGGCCCCTGGAATGGGATCCTGGTCAGGCTAGCCCAGACATCCCCTTCCTCATCGGTGTAGGGAAGGGATTTGTCGAGACATTTTGGGGAGAGGCTCCTAAAAGGATTGTACATTGGGGTGGGGAGTAGTGACTCCCTGTACGTCCCTTAAGGGAAGACGTTATGATGATGTAGAGATGCCTTTAAATCATTGTGGGTCATATCTCATGTTGAGATAATTCCCTCCTCCTCGTATCCGTGTACGAGATCGCTTATCACCCTTCGTTGTACAAATTCTGAAGGGGAGATGGGGCTTGGGTGCCCAATGGCTATGGTTGTGAAAGCAGTCATTGAAGTGATTGATCCATGTGAGATTTATACATAGGCATTGTCCTTGCCCCTGCGTCGGTGCGTAGGTGGTGATTGGGTTCCTAGTGTAGCATCTTGGTTCCTGGCATGCTGGGTGATTAAGTCATTAGTGCTGAAAGAAAGAAATTGATGTCATGTTCCCCAGCGCCATTCTGTCTTCCATGGCTGGTAAGAAGGATCCATGCAGACAACGTCATAGACCAGGATGTCCAACATTTTGACTACCCCACCTTCGGATGAGTTTCATGGCATGCCCACTAATTTCTTGGCAAGACCACACACAAGATAGCTGGATCCGGTGACAAGCTAATCCAGTGATGTCTCGAATGTTACTAATCACCACATTGAGGATAATAACATTACATCGGGTTAACCATTTCTATTTTAATGATTTTTCTGGGGCATGTGCATCCATCTATAGAGGATGCACAACTGTTACCCTGCATTCCTTCTTTTCAAAGGTGGTCGGCATCCGTCGATTATTCAGGGTCATTTTCTCCTTGATCGAAATGAGATGATGGGATGTCAGTTATTCCTTCTATGGATTCCTCCTCAGAACTCGTCACCTAGTTAGTGTCTCCCTTATATACCAAGATGTGGTTCATGATACTCTTAGCAGTTCCATTTCTTCATGGACGTTGGTTAATTACACTAATTCTGTCAGGACATTCCAAGGGGTTCAGTGATGGAAGCAACCTTCGGTCAGGGGAGTAGTCATGTTGGACATCAATGGTGTGTCTGGATGATGGGACACTAGCTGGTCTGGGTTTCTTCCCCTTATTATAGGGATTATTGAGGGTGCAGAAGCCTGAGGCATCCCGCGTCGAATGTAGGGAATTATATGTTGTAGGCATATATTTGGGGTTTTCCTTAGCTTCTCATATTTAACATAGGAAATGCCATGAGTTTAAAGACTAGAGGAGACAAATCAAACTGATCAAAACACTGACTAGAGTAGATCAGATGGGTGAAACCCCTGGAAGGAACACTGATGTCAGGGATAACATGTGGTTAGTTACCTGGTTACTGCTAGGAGTAGTGAAGAGAGGAATTGGCATGATCTCACTGGGATGTGGCATCCTGGGTATGAATCAAGATGGATAATGGATGGTTATGTGAAGTGAATGGATAATGGGATGGATTCAACTCGAGGGCGACAATGATGTTGGGCTTGGGCCTAGAAGAGACCTCTTACGTATCCCTGTGGTAGGGAATCAAATTATATGTAATTCAGGGTGGGGGTATAGAATCGGGCTGTGCATAGAAAAAAAGGCCATATGATATACTGGGGCTTACGCATGGTTAGCAGCCTGAAGTTGGATTTACGCTATTGGGACATACAAGCAATATAGATCCCAACAGAAGGGACAACATCGGATTATTTTTGGGTTTGGGCTGACAATAGATTACCGCTGACATGGAATCACAATGGCTTATCACCAGGTGAGGTCCACAATGGCTTACCGTTGGGTAGGGGATCACAATAGTTTACTGTTGCGTAGGGGATCACAACGGCTTACCGCTGGATGTGGTCACAACAGCTTGTCACTAGATGGGGTCTCAAAGGATTACCACTAGATGGGGTCAAAATGGCTTACCATTGGATGAGGTCATAATGGCTTATCTCTAGATGGGGTCACCATAGCTTACCACTGGATGGGGTCACATCGGCATACCGCTGGATGGGGTCACAATGGCTTACCATTGGATGGGGTCACCACGGCTTACCGCTGGATGGGGTTGAACCTTAGGTAGGCTTACTACGTACCTTTTCTAGGAGATAAGGATCAAATCCCAAGTATTTCGGGATGGTGGATGCAGTTTAACATCGTACAAGATGAAAATGGGGAATGCTGTTTAACATCATGCAAGACGAAGGTGGTCCGATGTGAAGGGGGTCGAAACCAAAAGTTTTTGGGATTCAACCTTAGAGAGGATTCCTACGTACCTTGACATGGAAAGGATCAAAGTACACATAGTTCATATTTGGGGGAACCAATGTGAAGTGGTTTGAAACCAATGATTGTTGGGCTTGAATCTCAATGAGGCTTCCTACATACCATGCCTTGGCAAGAATTAAAATCCATGTAGTTCAGAATGGTGGGAACCAACATGAAGGGGGTCAGAACCAATGATTGTTAGGCTTGAACCTCAGAAAGGATTCTTACATACCTTTCCATGGAGACAAGGGTCAAAGTCCACGTTGTTCATAATGGTGTTAGTGAACTGACGTGAAGTGGTCAGAGACAATGGATGGTTGGCTTGAACCTCAAGGAGGCTTCCAACATACCTCACCTTAGCAAGGATCAAAGTCCACGTAGTTTAGAAAGGCTGTGTGACTTATGCTCTAGGCAGACCAGAGGATTTACTTGTTGATTATTACTCTAAGCCCACACGAGTCATACTAGGTGTGAGAAACAAGAGGTAGCAAAGACCTGATGATCACGTCACGAAAGGTGCATCTGTGGGAAGTGGAGTGGGGATTAAACATGGTTAGCAACCCAAAGAGGAAACAGGGGCTTACACGTGGTTAGAAACCATGAGAGATAGATATTGGGACTTACTCCAGGGTGGAGGCTCAATGGAGACAAATCCCAAAGGGAGATAGATTTGGAACCGACGAATGTAGGGCTCTGGTGCCCATCCCCCCTATGGTCTTCGATCAGGAAGAATATAGAAGGAGAAGGGGTGATGCCTCTGACAAGAAAGGCTAGCTGATTAGAACAAGGTTGTTTCCCTTTCCCCATGAACAGATGCCACTCATATAAAGCGGATCTCATTCCATGTGAGGAATGATTTCACTCTTGCAGAGACTAGTGGTTGTGCATAATGTCCGAGGTGGGGGAACCCCACATACGACACATAGGGTGAGGTCACAGTTTAACTCCATGTGATGAGGACAATAGTTCTTCAAAATTTAATTTCCTATAGCTCAAACGAGGCAGGTTCACACCGTACCCCTTTGGACTTACATAACTAATAGTTCCCGCCCCTTGGGGAAGGGAAGTCATCAGTAATTCCATTGTGAGTGGGTGTTATGGAGTGATCCATTGAGGGGTCCACGTTACCCCGACTATGCGAATAAGAAATATCCATTAGCGTGCCTATGAGAAGAATCATGAGGTTAAGAAACACAAAGGGAAGTAATGCCCAATGTACATTGAAATATCTTTGTGCAATCTTAGAGGGGCACATGAGAAAAAGATTTGCGAAGCAAAGGGGTTCATAGGTAGAAGTCTCATGAAGCTCTGGTGCTCCATACAATGGAGGATTTTCAAGAAGGGGTATACTCCATGAAGTTGAGTTTCCTAGCCTATAAGTAGGACATAGGTTCATATGTAATGTGCTTTGCCAAGTGGAAAGGTATTCGTGGAGTAGGGCTTCAGGAAGCAAGGGTACCTTGCGAAGCATCTCACTGCGAAGAAATGTACTTTGCGAAGCAGAATGACCCTACCTTAACATGTGGGTCACATGTGCATGGAGGGTAATTTGCATAGCATAAGTGTTCTATGAATACCCGAGTCCCCTTGGGGATCCCTTTCTTTCATGAAGGCTGGTGGTCTCCATAAAGGGAATCCATCTATGAAGAGGGGCTGAATTCAAACCAAGGGAGAGGGACTTCGCGAAGCTAAAGTACCTTGAAGAGCTTATGGTTCGCAATGCAGAGACTGCTTGATGATGTGGGATATAAATAGGTGAAAGGTTGGAGGATACATCCTTTGGGATTGAGGGGAGACTAGTATTTATAGGCAAGAGGTGCCGCAAAGTAGAGCCTGCTCGGAATGAACGTCAAATGTGTTCGCAGAGTATCCCACCTCGTTGCTCCACAATGGGTTTGTGAACGTAAAATGGGTTCACAGTGCATCCCGCCTCATTGATCCGTGATGGGTTTGCAAACATCAAATGGGTTCGCAGAGCATCCCACGATGTTGCTCCATGGAAGATTTTCAATGGAGGATCTATGCACTGACCGTGGGGCAACGGGGGCTCCGTGAACAAGCTTTGCGAGGCTACTCATAATGCTTTCAATTTTTTTATGTTCTTCCAAAAAAATTTTCACTAACAACAACTCAATTTTTATATTTTGATAGTATTTCATTGATATATTGAGATATCACAATTTCTTTTTACCTCTCACCACTATTCAATTAATGTGAACCCCTTATATAGATCATCCGTGAAGATCTAGGCACTCTAACAACATAGATGGTAATGTTACTAATTTTTAAATCACCATCACCACTTATGATTCAAATTATTATTCAATATCAACAAATCAACATGTACATGACAAATCAACATGTATGTTATTCTCATGAAATTAATTTCATAATATCATGTGAAAACAAACCATTCACAACTATCCCTTATCATTAAATATAAGTGAGAGCTTAAAAATCCAACACAAAATATCAATACTGTAAAATTAAAATATAAAAATTTAATTTAAATCATGAAATATGGGAATATTAGTTTAGGAATTATCCTATTAAAATTTCATTAATTAAAAACCAAAAAATGATGTCCTCCTTTGAAAATAAATAAATTTGAAAGTACCTAATGTATATTAAAAAATCATTAATTATTGGATTACATAATTTTATAAGTTATATAGAAAATTGGCGACTGGTATATTTTTTAATGATTGATTATAGAAATTAAATTGTATACAATAATTCCAAAAAAGGAACTTTAATTGTAATTATGTTTTTCTCCTCATTCAATTTTTTTAGGAAACCCTTGAATCCAATTTAAAAAAATATATACTTAGAATTAGTTTTAATGATACCATTTTGTTTAAATTTTTTCCCATATAATATTCATTTTAATATTCAAATAAATGATTATCTAGTCAAGGATAAATAAATATAAAATATATAAACATTATCGAAGTATGTTTCCAATTAAAAATAAATTAATATTATTTTTTTCATCAATAAATGAATCTTCATGAAAAAATTATTTAAAGATTTTTTTTAATTTTTTTATGTAATTAGGATATTTGATTTCATATATTAAAAAATGTTTTTAAGAAGAAAGTTTAGTTTATAAGGTTTACTACTAAATGAGTGTTTAACTATTGGATCTAGGTATTTTTATGTAATTTAATCAAGAGAATACTTATGATAATGTAATATATAACAAAAATATCATTTTAATAAATTTTAATTAGTCTTTATAATTATAGGATGACTTTTTAGAAATGAAATAAATTTTACACTAAAAAAATTTGAGCTATGTCATAATCCATAATTTCTATAACCACAACCATGTAGGTAGTAAAGAAAAATATGACCCCAAATCCCACCTATAATTTGATACAGGATGGAGGGTAGCACCAACTCTACAAAACACATGTATATGAGGAATTACCCAAAAAAATATGAAAAAACACTTATCATAACTATCTAATTTTATAAAATAAAATAAAAAACATTAATATAAATTTATATTTTCTATAGGGTAATAATAATTATACAATTTTATTCAAATTCTCAAATAGTGTGTTAGATTTACAAAGAAACCTCTTCCATTAATATTTAAAATATTCACTATATAAAAGAATTTAAAATTTCAAATTATAAATATGTTTAAATATATTATTTTATGAAATTATAAGCATATGAAATTTATGAACTATATATTAATTTATCTAAAGAATATACCCCTATTATACGGTATAACACATGATTTTAAAAAATTATTCAAAATTTTTATTTCTCTGGTAAACTTTCAACCATTACAAAATAGAATCAAACATGGAAGTATTATCTTCTAAATAACATTATATTTGAGTGTATTATTTAACATTATTTTATAAAATTATTTGACTTTATTTACTGTTAACTTATAACACTGAAGACTCATACACTAGGATCCATCATTAATAACATATTCCGGAAAAATTATCTTTGACCCTAACTAAAGTGGCCCAAATATTACCATACCTTACCACACAATTGATATCTATAATTGATTCAGTTACGAAGTCATGTTATAATATTTTCTAACTTATATAATTAATACCATTAATATTTATTTTTTATAAAATTATGAGAAACCCTTAGTTTAGAAAAAAATATATTTTTGTAAAATGGAAATTTTTCCTATTGTACCAGGATTTTCATGATCCATATTACGACTTTAAGATCAGCCAAAAACATTTTCCTACCATGCAAACCTTCAAAAAATAATATTTTTTTATTAATCATTATTAAATTTGGAAATTAAAACATAGGTAGTATGAGCTCAAATGCTCTTTTAAGTTAGCGTACAATGAAAGCTATAATTGAGAAACAAAATATGATTCATGTGGGGGGAATAAATATTAATAATTTAATCACATATATCAATTATCATGAGAATAAATAAATCACCATGTATAACATAATTATGTAAATAAAGTCATGATAAACAAAAAATACCTTCTTAGTGACGAAATTCATAGTGTAAGACAGTTTAATCATACTATCAAGGCCTCATGTCAATAAGACATTCATAAAATAACGAACACATGCCAAAGAATATTTCAAAACATTATGACCTGTTACCATGATATCCTAAATAATTGGTCATATAAACACAAAATTCCCACACTATTGTTTCACAGGAGATCTACCGATGCATCGATCACCTATAAAATTTTAGGCTCCTCTTATCACTAAATATTTAAAAGGAATTCATCATATAAAAGGAATGATTGATGAATATAATAATAAAAATACCATAGTAATCAATAATTATCTTTATTAAAAAAACATGAACATTTATTGTTAATAATTTTCTAACAAATAAATGAAATAACTTTCTTAGTAAACACCCTTCAATATGTAAGGGGCTCACACTCGAAAGAGTAATTAATATATAAAAAAGTAAAAATGGAATTGATATATTGCATATCATTAATATAAAAGAGCATAGAAATGATAGAGAAAAATAAATTCAATAGAAAAGTGGAGAGTTACATTAACATAACCCATGTGAAAAAATGAGGGGTATGAACTAAAAATTTATATGGATGAAATGAGACCACTATTCATCATAATTTAAAGTAATACTCTATGGTAATATTAAAATAATATGAGTGAATTCATAAATAATTCATATATTAAATAAAAATTGACAAAGTAACAGGTTAGATAAAAAACATCCTTATGATGTTATCATTACCTATCTAGAGAATAAAGTAGGATGGGGTCATTAAAACATGTATACATCAAGTCATAACATATATGAAAAGATGTTAAAATATATGAAAAATGAATTTAAAAAATATTGGTTCCTTATCACTTTATTGATATCTTATATGAAGAGAAAATGATTTGGATAATTTGATATATCAAGTAAAATGTTTCATAAATAATCACGTGAAATGTCAAATGTATATCACCTAGGAGTGTCCAAATAAGTGTGATGTTAGGCCCATTCGTTATGCACTGAGTGTAGATCATGTTAACCCAATTAGTATGATTAAATAACCCAAGATATAATTCATCCATATCCATTATCCACTAATTTTTATCCATAAATTGAAGTTATGTGAATGAAATCACAAAAACATTACTTTACTAATATTATGGATGTTTTACAATATTTAGTTTTCTCTATAGGTTTTTTATAATTGTATTCCAGTCTCAATTTATAATAATAATTAATATTTAAAAGAAAATAAATTTAAGTATATTAAATATAATTTTGATTACAAAGTAATAGGTGTATTGAAATTCATTTATTTATTTATTTTAAATATTAATCTATATTTTTTAAATTAAATATTAATAGAATAATGTGAATTGGATTGTCATTGAAAAATTACTAATTCCCTGAAATGAATCCAAATAAATATTAATGGTCAATATTGTGGAAAAATTTTACTCTCTCTTAGTTTAAAAGAACACTATGTTATATAGTGTATTTCACAAGAATCTCCAAGCCAAAACAAACCAAGAAATATTTTTCTCAAAATATGGATATTACAACCTATTAATTAAATATGTGGGTTTAAATAGAAGTATGTGTTTTATGAAATATATATAATTTTATTTATCAATATAAAAATAATGACATATTATTAGTAAATAATCACTCCATTTTTAGTAATGTCATTTTATTTTTCAAAAGGATAAATTTTTCTCAAAAAATGTTTTTATTTATTTTTTTGAGAAATGATTATACTTGATTTTTTGAATTTTTGAATTTTTGAATTTTATTAAAATTAAATAATTTTTAAAATAAATAAAAAAAACTCTCCATTGGTGAAATTTGAATAATTTTTTTGAAATGATTTATTTTTCAATGAATATTGAAAAATATTCATTTTTATTGAAATTTATATTTTCATTGGAATTAATTATGTTGAAAAGAATTGTATTATTTCTAAATGGTAATTTTATCATATTGATAAAATTTAATCTCATTATTTTTATTCTTTTAATGAATTCAGTAATAGAATTTTGTAAAAAAATCCTTTGTATACTTAAATTTTTTTTACTGAATATATATATTTGTTTGTTTTTGTGATTAAATTTTAAATTAATTTATTACAATTTTGTATATTGATTTTAAAAATATTGATTGCATATTTTAAATCAATATATATAAATTTTTTATAATTCCCTTTTTGACTTTTGGTCCTTATGAATCGTAACCATAGTTAATAATTTTCTTCACGATAAGGGTTAATCGAGTAATTAATGATAAAAATAATACGGTAAGTTAAAAAAAACGACTCTAACACCTGAATTTATCCTATTTGATTAGTGTGTTTTAGATATATCCATACAATGATCTAAAATATGTAAAATTAATATTGTATTTCACTAATTTTACCTATATATTATTTTATGTAAAAAAACTAAAAAAATGTCATTCAATTTTCTTATTATCTGTAAATTTATGACATATAGATGGAAAGAGGATATGTTCTGTTAAAAAATTATTATTTAAATTTTAAATGATTATTTATCATATTAATTATTTTGTATTTTTATTCATAAATTAATTAATATAAATTAGTTGAAAACATCGATAAAGTATTTATTCACTTAATAGTAAAATAAAATAAATGATTTAAAACATTTTAAATATAATATATTATTAATAATTTTTTTTGTGGAAAACTTTTTTAGATAAATATAATATATTATATTTTTTTATTAGATTTGAAAACTACGGTTTTCCGGTTTAATTAATTTTCCAATTAAATTAATTGTTTCAAAAATGTAATTAATGCTATTTAACAATAAAAATAAGATATTAAATGCATTAAAATTCAAAAAAATATTTTAATCATCCTAGATATTGGTGTATGATTATTAATATTTTTTATATTGTATTTCTGTACCACATATCTTTTAATTGTAACTACATTATCCCCTAAAGGGTGAAAATATCATTTGCATAGTTATTGTCAAAAAGGGTTAACCTGGGCTAAAATAAAGCGATAAGCCTAAAACCTAGTCTAAAATTGTCAAAATAATATTTTATGATATGAGAAATAATAATAATTATCCTTTAATTTAATTAAATCATTTTGATCCATTTTCCTTGAAAATTAATTTAAATTAATTTAATATTTTATGCAATTACAAGAGTGCCCGTCACCTCGCTTATAAAAGGGAATATCCCCTCCATATTTAAATAAACATAAAAATCCATTGATATTAGACAAGATATTCCAAAATACCTTTCTAACATAACCTACCATGTTCAATAGGTATTGTTTTGGACAAAATACTAAACTTATAAGGTATAATGTGTTATGAAAAAGAAGTTGTCTTAAGAATATGTATAGTCTTTAACCAAATGTTTTCATTGTATTTCTTATTCTACCTCATTAAAATATTATTAAAAGAAGATATAATAATAGTAACACTATATCCCTAATAATTAGATGTAATAATATAAATTTAATCACTAATATCCGTATCATCTTCCATAAAATTGTAAATGAAATTACCATTCATGTGAAAGGACTACCGCCTCACAAAATGATAAATTTTTTTCTCATCACAGCATCCCATGGATGATTATAATAATATATTTTATAATTACAAATATATTGTTTATTATATTATAATTTTTATTTAATTTTAAATTATTATTTACATTTCTTTTGTTCAATCCATCAAAAATGGAATCAATATTCATGTTTACGTATAACCTATCAACCCCATGAATGGGGTAATTCATTTTTTATCTCTACCATATACAGATGAATATTAAAATATATATAGTATTATTATAATTTTTAACATTATGGATATAATGGAACTGTGATCAATATATATAGAATGATAATTATGATCTAGAACATGCATGAATAATAAAAAATTTATCACTATGAACAATGATTTTAAAAATGATTTATTAAATACAGGCGTTAATATGTTATTAGAAAATAATATATGGTATTATATATATGATTATGTTTATTGAGTACATTTGTAATAAATATATATTTATTATATTGGATATTCTTACTCATAAAACTAAGGAAAACACATAAGGTAATGGTTCTTTTTAAACTATATTTTTTCTTTATGTTTTGAAAATTACATCTCTGACATACTTTGTCACTCCCTATAATGTTCTAGATTACTAATAATTTTTATTATTATATCTCTTTCATATATAAATTTCTCATTTTAATTTTCTTTTTATGGTTTAATACATTGCATAATATTCTTTTTAAAATTACTCCTATAATATAAAACAAGATTAAGGGGAACTTCCCTTTTCTTTAATTCCATTATGTAAAATCCATTTAATGTTTTTATTCCCAAATCAACACCTTATTTTGAGACCTATTATTATTTAATCGGATATAAGCTTCCATAATATGTAATTCCTTAGTCAGTTTTTAATCATTATGAATTTTTTTGACAATCGCTTGAGCCAATATTATGAAAACCATTCCTTTCAATGGGAAATTCTATTGATTATTCCTTATGATTGATTTCATTTCATAGAACACATAATAATAATAATATTATTATGGTTTCACCCTTGTATAACTCCAATTAATTAGTTATATTTTCCCTCTAATGAAATTTTATGCATGGATTAGGGAGTAAACTGAATCCACTATGGGGATTTTTCCACCTTGTGAAGTTATCTTGGAATTTAGCCACGACTTATTCCTAGGTAATAATTTCTGTTACATGAAAATTTACTATGTTTCTGGGATCATATAATTCAATTTTTTTATTTCATTCTCCCTTATATTTATTAAAAATACTTATCTTTTATGATATCATGTTATGTTGTTGGAATGACCCGTTATTCTCCGTTATCATGTTTATTCCATTAAATGGTTTTTAGATCTCCCCTTTAATTTTCAATTTCCACAGATTATACTATAATGTTTTAGGAGAATAATGGTATTTAGGAGCTTATTATAGAGATTAAAATAAACAATTTATTATTTTTGGTTTCATGATGACATTTTATGAACCTAAAATTTCAACATCATTATTCCTCTCAGTCCAATGGTTATATTTTTTGGAATATTTCTCTCAAAATTTATCTAATAATATCTTTAAAAGTAATTTATCTCTATATTTGGTACCATAATATGGAATAGTTATTTTTTAGATTAGTAGTATAATAATTTTTTGAGAACCTAAGGGATTTGTCAATGTTATTTAATATATACTATATTTGTTTTGATTTATTGAGAGGGTTGTTTCTAGGAATCTACATATCTATCTCGATACTACATTTCAATGTGTCTATCAGAATTTTGTACATTGGGGGAATAACTATGATAAGGGTCTATTGTAAAACAAATTTATCATCACATATTTCGTGACAAAGAGTAATTTCTTCACACATAGTTTGAAAGTCCCATGGGATATGCTTTGGAAATTCAAAAAATCTTTAAAAACCATTATAATGGACTTCAAAAAATCATAGGTTAGAAATCATCATAGGAAAATTACCATGGATAACATATATTTAAACAATGGGGCTAATAAGGTAGTATATACTTATCGATTATAATTTATTCCTTGTACATTCATTGTTTCACTTTTTATATCTTTATTATTTAAGGTTCTCTCATCATATTTTTCATTTTTTTGTTATTGGTGGGAAATTGGGGGAACCATGCCAACAACATGTTGTATAGGATATGTGAGGATTTCCTTAATGACATGTCTAAACATATAGGTTTAAGGGAAAAGAAAATTAAGAAATTACAATATTAGATAACTCTTGTTGTGAATAATAACTTGAATCATGAATAATTCCCTCATTCTCCTATGAAAAATAATGTTTTGGTCAGGTTTTCACGAGAGAAAGGATTCCTACCTTTAGTATTTCTTCTGATCACCTCATCTTGGAATAATTTATTATGTCTATTGAGTATATATTTTATATCATAAAATCCTCATAGTAACAGAAATATGATCTTTCAATTTATCTCAAGGATGGGTAAGCTTATTAGTGGCTGATGATGATCAAGAACAGAAAGTACAAAGTGTATATTGATTTCTTGAGATGATAATAATTCAATAATTTTTTTTCTAAAAATAATTTCCCTTTACTCTCCACATTAAAATAAATTTTAATTTGGTCAGTTTTAAGCAACAGAAAGGTGAATCTACGAGGCATAAGTTTAAAATATCCCTAGGATAGAATTATACACCTATGCCATCCTCATAAACAATGAATGTATGGAAGACCACTTAATCAGTAGATTGAATCCATGTATATGAAAAAATTGGAAATTTGAGACTATGACTAATTTGATTATTTTTCCCTTATTAGATTATGACCAGGATGGACACTAGGATTTTCAATGGGATCAAAACCCTAGAGAATTTTTTTTATTAATAAGGATCAATATATAAATCTTATATTGGTAGGAAACCCCAACATCATTAATGTCAAAATTATATAAAGGAACATCCTATAAACTATCTAATGTTATCAAGGAGAATTTTAATGTGTTAAAAATATAGACATCGAGCTATTCAATACAAAAGGGATATGAAAAATTACACAAATTAAAAATATGAAAATAAGTTTCTCATAAACACTTTTCTTATGTTACAATATTTCAACTAAAAGGAACATGTAAATTATGGAAACCAATTCCCAAAGACAATGGTCATAGGAAACATTTGATTATAATAACCTCTAATACCTAAAGATAAAGGAATGAAATATACTATCACTACTATTGAGGTATATCTTGACAATTATGAGGTGATAAGTACACTAGTTATTAATTCAAGCATAGAAAAAATTATTTTGAATTTTAGATCTATTAATTATTTTATATATATCATGATTATAAGAACTATTCAAACACCACATCATTAAATAAGTGTTAATATGTATGTGAGAAAAAAAATGGAGCAATTGTTACGTCCCAAGAATTTAAATCTACACCAGTAAATGTTTTTGAACAAAATATTCTAGATAATATTAACTTACATCATTGAGTGTATTTTGATTCTATTTTGGGTATATATTGGTTATCTTTAAATAATTACATCATCCACTATTGGTAGAGGGTGGTCACACTTCACGTCCCATGTTGTTAATCAATTTTTCATAAATGAAGAGATGATAATGATTCTCATTTGGAATCTTATGATCATATGTTGATAATTTTTATTTATGAGCTAGTATGTCTATGTCAAATGACTATGGAAAAGGATAGAATCATGCTTGAAGATATACCAATTGCGTGGGACTATAATAATTTATTCTCTAATGATATTTTTCATATTACTCTTGATCGAGAGGTTATGTTATCTATAAAACATATACCAACAACTACACCGTTTCAAATACACCATACAAATTCCATAAAAAGTTCAAAAAACTATAGAAATAGCTACAAGAGAGTCTAGAAAGGGTTTTATACACTATAGTTCTTCACTATGGGGTTGTTCAAGTACTCTTCTTCACAAATAAGGATAGGTCAATGTTCGTCGGTTTTGTTTATCTTGAACAAAAAAATCATGGTCAATTAAAAGTATGACATACCACATATTGGTGAATTGATTGAACAAATACATAGATCCCAGTATAACTATAAGGTGGAAAATTATTTAGGATATCACTAATTAAATGTGATGAATGAATATATTAATAATACACCCCTTTTAACATTATTTGGACACTATATATTTATAATCTTTCTCTTCACACTCACTAATTGTCCTTCATTATTTATGGACTCAATGAATATAGTCATTATTGATTACCATGATATATTTTTGGTATTCTTCATATATGAAATTATGATATACACTAATATCATGGAGGATAATGTGATGTATTTCATTACAATACTAAAGGAGTTTCAATAGGAGAAGCATTATAAAATTTATAGTAAATGTGAGTAATGAATGAAGTAAGAATCAGTCATGGGGAAATTTATCACTATAAAAGGGATATAAATGGAAACTTATAAGACAAAAAAATAAAGAACTATCTCAGACCAACATCATTAATAGATAACAATATGTTTTCTTTGAATAACTGGATATTACTGAGGATTTGCATAAAAAATCTTGTGATTTTCAAACCCACTAACCAAGCTGACTCAGAAGGGAGAAAAGTTTTTCTAGACTAGTAAAAGTTAAGATAGATTTATGGAATTGAAAATAGCCATATCAATGTACTAGTACTCAGGCTACCCTCATGTGGGTAATTTTTTTTGGATTACCGTAATCCAATAAAGAATGGATTGGGTTTTGTACTAATGAAAAATTTAAAACTTTAGCCTATGTGAAAAAGAAGTTGATTGTTCCTAAGAATAATTATCCCACACATGTTCTATATTTGGATATAGTGTTCCCCACATTGATAATTTGAAAAAATATCTATACTGTGGGATGTGTGAAATATATATGGATCATAAGTGCCTCATATTTATATTCACAGAGAAAGAGCATAATATTTTCTAGTGATGAAAGATTTATTTCATCAAGGAATGTGAACTCTATATACAATTTTATCCCTAAAAAACAATGTTTTAGATGATATATGTATGAAGTATTTGTAATCCTTAGCATAGATAGTAATTGGGAAGGATCTAAAAATTATAAAATTGTAATGGATGGTAATAGAAATCGTAATGGAATGAAGATCATCATTCCTTTCTAAAATGATTTACCAATCATCCATTATGTATAAGATAAAGTATTCTTAGAAATATGAATGGATATTTATATTAGGGTAGATGCTATAAGAAATTATAAATCCTGGGAATTTTAAATTATTTTAGAATGAATTGTATGATTGGGGAAAGACTATGTTTAAAATAAAATATTGGGATAAATATGGTCTTGTTGATTTATAAACATAGATCAACCTTCTATTTCCATGCAGGGATCAAGATGGTGTATTTAAATCTATGAGGGAACTATTGGTGGGACAATATGAAAGAGATCATGAAATTCAATTTTTTTCATAATCTAGCATTTGAAGGTTGATACAAAAATGTGTATGGATATTAGAAAACCATTACCCATACCTACACGGATATGGGAAAATATCACTATAGAAATTCTCAAAATCCTTCAAAATACATTTAGAGTAAATAATGATATATGGGTTATGGTGGATCACATTATGAAGACTCATCACATCATTGGAATTTGAGAGGACATATCACTTGATTAACATAAAGTTATATAAATTAGAGAGTTGGTGACGTTGTAAAGAACACCACTATGAATTGTATCTAATCGAGATAAAATATTTACCTTTATGTTTTGGAAGATTCATCAACATTATCAACCACTAAGATAAAAATTGGTATGGAATATCACACCCAAATTGATGGACAATCAAAGTGGAAAATCAATACACTGAAAGACATATTGAGATCAAGCTACGTGAGCATCAATGGAGGATGTGACCAATATCTTCCTCTTATTGAGTTCTCATAAAATAATATTTTCCACAAAAGTATCCAAACTAATTCATATGAATCCTTTAATGGGAATAAATATCGAGAACCTTTGTTCTGAGATGAAGTTGTTGAATGCAAGATATCAGGACCTGAAATGGAGGAGGAAATAGTAAATATGCCAATGGACATTCAATAACCCATCATGGACACTAAAATTCAACATTAGTTCTTTGATGACTGTCATAAATGATACCTAGAGTTTCAGGTCATTAAGAAAAGGATTATATACATATTTTCATGGAATTGAGTCATGATATTTTGGATGAAGGGTAATGTACATCCTAGGTACATTTTCCCCTTTTATATTCTTCAACAAATTGGTGCTATTTCCTATGAAAAAGCCTTCCCACCAAACATCTTTTTTGTACACAATTAATCGAACATATCAATATTTAGGAAAAAGTTATCATATCCCCAACATGTACTTAATTTAGAGGTGGTACAACTGAAAAATGATCTCTCATATTGTAATGTCCTAGATTTCCATGTAAATTTTTTTAATTAAATGGAATTATTTCGAAACCAAGATCTGAGACAACACGAGATTTTGAGGCCCTGAGAGGCCAAAACATATTTTAGAACTTTTTAAATGTATGTTAAGAAATTATGAGAGTAGGTTTTTTTAACATTCGAACTCGTGCTGGGCTCAAAAATACATGGGCTCTGTTGAATGAAGAACACTGGTATTTTCCTAATAAGGGCCTAACCTTGACCGGAACAGGATAACAGAATAAACTAAATTTCACACTTTTTGTGAAAAAAATAAAATATGCATACATTAAATTCAATGTTTATATTATTCCAAATGTTTCCACTATGACACAACAACTAGTCTGTACTGCGGTGCAATGATGAGGTAACGATGAATCATTAATGAACTTTAGTAATGAGACTGTGTAGTGATGCACAACACATCTCCATCAATTAATTAATTAGGGATCCAATGTTGAAGAAAAACCCTATGAAATCATCTGATTTATGAGGAACCACCCTCTCTCTCTCCAACGATGAATGCCACTAATGAACTCCATGGAATCAAGGATCGAGGAATGTCAGTGTGATGGATTCAAGAGATGACGAACACTAATGGATCAAGGATCAATGAAGGTACAAATCATTATTTCACATCATTTATAGATCCTCTATCCAAGTAAGGGTTTACTGGTTTTAAATTTTCTCTTTTCTTATTCTAAAACAATGAACTTGGATCAACAGATGAACATGTTAATCCGTGGATTGTATGCTCTTGTGGGTGGGGGTTTACCTTGGGTTTTTGGATCTAGGATTGAATACTATCAAGATAGAACTATGATCTTAAGCCTCCCCTATTTTTAAAACTTCTAACGCAGAGGATGTGGGCTGACACAAATCGGGCCCAAGCCCGTCCGTTTTTACATTATTCATGGCCGAATCATCAAATTGGTTGTATGGTGTGTACGTGGCCATGGTGGCGAAATGATAGGCCTAAGGGAACATGATGGTTTCATTTCAGACCACCAGAGAATATATGATGTCTCGTGGAAGGTGCCGTTGGTGCGGTGGTGCTAGCGACTAGTCGTAGTGGTAGCCGCATGCAGGGGGTGGCGCCAACCAGTGTCGCGTGCATGGTGAAGTGACCATACCATGCCGACCGCGCTGCTAGAGGTGACACACATAGTGTTCACCATGGAATAGGAGGGCCGTGGACTGTCGGCTGTGGTGACTGGCTAGAAGCAGCATCAGCCTGGAACCATATAGGAGGAGCAGAATGCTCTCTGTGAGTCGCATGTTGACAAGGGTGGGGGGCTGACTGGCTAGTTTCTAATTACCAAGCCGTCTGACTGAACCTTTCCAGTGGACCGGGAAGCCCATGCAGCTGGCCTAAATTTCAAAATAGGTCTGCTTTAGTAGACTGGGCCAACAGGACAAACCCATGTCTCATGGCGGCCCTGTCTAAGAAAAGAGACTAGCCCATCAGTGTGGGTTGGGCCAGATAAATTCCTTTCACTGGGTGACCAAGCGGACTAGACCCATGTCCAACACCGATAGGGTCTAGTGAGGCCCAATGGGCCAGAAAGATAGGATTGGGTTATGCGAGACTCCGGTTCTGGTTGGTCGGGTCGGACCGAACCTGTTGGACCGGGTCCAGATGCAACTTTACCCTGTTTACAAAAAGAGACGTATCTCTGAGACCGTGCATCAAATTGGCACACCATCTATGTTGTTTGGAGCCACGTGACGAGGAGGTCCTTATGAAATCCTATATGTAATCTTTCATGTATGTTTACCCAGTTAGGCATCATGACTCAGCTACCCAGCAAGACTCTGTGACTCATCTATCAGCGAGACTGTGTGATGTTGCTACATAGTGAGACTACATTACTCAGCTATCAATGAGAGTTCGTGACTTAGCTAACCATCAAGACTCCATGACTCAGCTATTATCAAGACTTTATGACTCAAAAACCCAATGAGACTATCTAACTTAGCTATCATTAAGACTATGTGACCCAGCTACCCAGCCAGACTTCGTGACTCAGCTATCAGTGAGGCTCCCTGACTCAACAATCCAGCGAGGCATCCTAACTCAACTACTTAATAGGTATATGAGACCTATCTATCCAAGATGACTAATTTAGGATTATTTCCTTTGTAGAAATTAGTGTTTACTATTTTCAAGAATTTGTTTTTCAATCAATACTTTACATTATACCTATGTCAATCTGACTCTAGTGACTCTAATCCTTATGCATTATTTTGTGATTTCCTTTGTGGATTTCTGTGAGACCCAAGTTGATTTTTGTGTCCCTACTGAGTATTGTTATGATCACCCCTGCACGGTCTTCACCCATATCTGTTGTGTCTTGTGCAGACGACGCACAACTTTGACTGGGATCTTGGAGAGTTAGGGCTAAGTGGTGCTCAGAGGTGGATCTATAGATGCAGTATGCTTCAAAGATATCCAACAATGATCTATACATACCCTTCAGGTAGGATCCTTGGTGGATGACCTCTAGAGCTTCGACATCCTTTTACTGTACTTTTTTTATTTGGGTTTGTATTCTAGCCCATCCTTCCTTTTAGTAACTCTTTTACTTGTGGGGTTAGTTCATCGTGTTTCACAATTGTTGTTGGTATCCCAGTTTTAGCTTTACATTCCATAGTATGCTCTATGTGTGTGTACATGTTTAAATTCAATTCCTTCTATTTTGGGATATGAATTTTTGGGTCTATTCTCCAGCCCCTGGCCTATAGAAGGCGGGCTTGGGGTAGTCATGGTAGGGGCCCCGAGGGACGAGTCATGACACATGTTAGGAGTAGTTAGTGAAGATCCGAGAACATATAGATAAAGCTACATGAAACAAGAAAACTCATGTAGTCAAAGTACTCTTGTGTAACTATAGGTTTGAGGAGGTGATACGGGAACTTGAGGAAGCCACGAAGAAGAATTAATCTCACATATTTTCACTATATTATTAATTATAAAAGTTTCATAGAAAATAATTATTGGGGTAGAATATAATAAAATTTTATTTTAGTATAACAAATTTTTTGGATGGTGTATATGACTTGAAACACTTAGCATAAATGAACACTGATATATTATTATTTAAATATGACCATAAAAAACTAGTAGATAAATTGGTGGGTATAAATTGGATTAAAAATTTCATGAAATATATATAAATTTCCTACTCAATATAAATGTATTGATTAATTATTGGTAAGTAATCATTCAATATTTAGAAAATATTTTTTGTTCTAGGGAAAAATCAATTTTCATAAAAAATGGTTTTTATTGCATTTTGTGATAAAATATAATAATTAAATTTCAGAAAATTAGGAAATATTATTTGATATAGTAGATATAAATTTAGAAGTCATTATATCAATATTATTTTATGTGTAAATTTTGATATTTTTCTAAAATGTAGGATTTTTTGATGAATATTGGAAAATAATTTTTTTTTATTTGAAACTATAATTTATTTAAATTATTTACAAAAAAATTATATTTTAGATTAGATTTAAAATTTTTTTAGTATCATTTCATTAAATATAGTACAATTTTAATCTCCAGAATCAATTTTATACTTTAATTTGGTATAAAATATTTTTATTCTTAAAAAGGATTTATTTCAATAAAATATATTTTCCCTTTTGATTTGAGTTTTAATAATAAATTAATATCTTCTAATTCTAGAAAATGAGTCAAGAAAATTGGATTTCAAAAATTGATCAGGAATTCCAATTTTTTTAAATATATCCCTTTTATTTTTAATCATTATGAATAATGACTATACTAAATAATTTACACCATGATAATAGTAAATCATGTAATTATAGTTTAAAATATTATTGTATAGACAATAAAATGACCCTAACTCTTTATTTCAACCTATTGGGTGAGTGGAGGTCATCTATGATGATCAATGATTTGAAAATATGGAAATATAGTTCCATATTTCATTGATTTTGGCATTAATATTTTTCTATATAAATAAAAGTAAATTTTTTTAATGCCCATTGTTTTTTATCAATAAAATTTTCTGGTATGAATAATTAGATTCTATTTCCCATTATAAAAGGTTTATTTTAGATATATATTTTTTTATTTGGTAAATTTATTTCTAATTTTTTTAGTTATGAAATAATTATATGAAATTCTTATATAACACTAACATAGTATTTTTTCAATTACTAGAAAAAATAATAATTTAAAAAATATCAAAATTTAATAATGTTAATGAATTATTACATCCCAAATAATTTATAGAAAAAAATTGATATAATAGAAGTTTTATTGTATTTTATTTGAATTCCATTGTTTTAATTTTTGTTTGAAAGTCAAATTAAATTAATAGTTCCAAAAATGACATTAATTTAATTTTATAATAAATAATATTTTGCTAAATGCTTTATAATTTCTACAAAACCATTCGTATACCAGTTGATTGGTATAATAATTGATTTAAAACTATACTCTTCCTTTCCTAGAATTATATTATTTTTATCCATTTTATTAGAAACATTTTTATATTATTTTTATATTTTATGTAATTCCATGAGTTCCCCACCCCTTACCTATAAAAGGGAAGCTCCTATTCTCTTTTCATGAAACATCAGAATCCTTTTAGTTAATACAGGATCTGTCCAAACACATTAAAACAATTACTTCCCAAATTCAAGATTTATTTATTTTTGGGATGCATACCAACCATATAGGGGTTAAGCGGTAATGAAAACGATGTTACCTAAAAAACATTTATAGTCATTAATCGAATGTTTTAGTTTTTTTCTTCTTCTACCTCAAAAAATATTCTTAAACCATGATATAATAATAACACTAGTATTTTTTATATAATTATATGTTATTATTTAAATTACAACAACTATATTCATCTTATATACCATCAAATAGAAAGTTAATTTTACATTCATGTGTACAGTGGACTACCACCTTGTGAACTGATATAAAATTTTCCATCACTACCTCTCACAACATGAAATAATTATGGATTTAATAAATATATATTTTAATTATGATATTATTATGCTTCTATAATTTTTAATTATTATATTTCTTTATATCATTCCATCCAGTGAAAATAGAAGTAGCGTTAATGCATGTGTATGGCCTATTATCTTCATGTATAGTGTAATCAATTTTTATCTCTACCTTTTATAGATGACAATAAATTTATATATTTAAAATATTTAATATTAATATCACTGTTAAAATTATATAGATGATATAACAATGATAAATTTATATCTATCAAGACTTGTGAACCAATAAATTAATGGAAAATGATGTAATTATCACCTAAAATAGTGATATTTCAAAATAGTTATTAATAAAAGAGTCTTAAGATGTCATAATAACGCCATATATTTTATGATATATATGATTTTTGTTATGTAGTACATTTATAATAAATATCTATTTATTATAAGGGGTTTCTAATGCGTATAAAGAATTGTAGGATATAAGGTAAGAGATTTGTTTTAACCACCGTTTTTCTTTGGGTTTTGACCATTATATATTTAACTAATTTAAACATTATATTTGATGCCCAAGGGTTTTTACAAACAATATATATATATATATATGATATTACGTATATACATATCATATTATCTATTCCTTTTATGATGTAATATATTCTATAAGTTCATTTATCTAATTCCTTCTATAAAATAAAACCCGATTAAGGGGAATATTTCAGTACTTTAATCCTATTATGTATATATAATATTAGGGTTTTATTATCAAATGTGTAATTTTTGTGAAACCTATTTTTCCTTATGAAAATATAAACATATATAATAATAATTCATTCTACTCTTTTGAATATTAAAAAAAATTTATTATGGTTATGAAATGAGAAAATATATTAAAACCCAATACATTCCATGTGTAATTTAGATTAATATTCATTATGACTTATTTCATTGTGTAGAAAATATAATAATGAACATGTTATTATTGGTTCAACCAGCTAGATCTCCTATGCATTGGCAATTTTTTGTCTCTCAAGATTTTATGTATGGGATTATGGATTAAACCTAATCCAATTTGTGTCTCTATCTACCATGTGATATTTTCTTGGAAGTTAGCCATGAATTATTCTTATGTGATGTTTTTTCTAGTTTTAAAATATCATATTTTTCCACGATATTATCATTCAATGTTATTTGTGTTATTCTCACTTGTGATTATTCACGATCCTTATATTTTATCATACAATCTTATTTCATTTTACTCACAAGTTATTCTTTGTTATCATTTTTTTAGATACTAGGATTTTTAGATCACCCCTTCATTTTTATACTTCTATATATTATATTATTCAGTTTTATGAGCTCAAAAGGATTTAAGAGATCATCGTGGAGATTAAAACATTGTCATTTTATATTATTTCCATGTTAAAGTATTATGTACCATTCCTTCCAATGATAATATGACTCTTGATTATTTTTTTGTGTTTAATTTAATATTTATATTAAAGATAATATAACAATATGTTTAAAGGGAATGGGTTTTTATAAATTATGTGTTGGAGTGGTAAATGTTAAAAAAATATTTTACGGGTTTCTAAAAGAATTTTAAATTTTACCTATACAGAAACTGTAATGAATATTTCTTTTAAACATGTGTAAAGAAAGAGAAATATTAGTGAAACATACCTTATTAATTTGTACTATATAGGTATAAACCTTATGAAAGAAAATTAAATAATATTCACAATCAGAAAAAAGAGTTTTTGAATAAAATTAATTATTTAAATGAAAATTACCAATGAAAAAAACCGCTTATGGATTTTGTAACATTTGTATATAATCAACATGGAAGAGGGAAAATGAATTAGAACATTATATACCATGAATAAATAGAATAATAATATATTAAAGATCAAAGATATTTTATATACACAATATAAACTAAAATAGATGAAACAAATGTGTCTCAATGAAGGAACATATGAGATAAGAAACCTTAAAAAAGATTAAATATACTAATCCAAATATAATAAAATGAGAAAAATAAAAAAGGATAAATTAAAAGGAATAATTAACAATTTTTTATATAATAAATAAATTTTTGAGTATGTACATATTTTCAATGAAAAGATTATTCATATCTGGAAATTTTTCTAAAGAAAGTGAAATTGAGACTATAAAACACTTTACCCATACATCTGCAGAGTTGAATGTTCTCTATAATTCTTGTATATTAAAGCTAAATTATATATATATTGAATAAACCTATTTATAATTATAGCACTTGATATCATTTACTTATAATTTTGGATTACACATTTATTATTAATTTCTTATGAAACCATTCATGTTTCAGTTCAAGGGTTCTAGTCCATGCAACATTTCAACGGTTTAATTACACACATTTAAATAAGCCTGTTTTTAGTAATATATTTATTTATTAAATACACTTTTATAACATCCATTCATGGATTATAAAGGAAAATTAAATATGTTGTTTGTGGAGGAACTAATTTCCATGTAGTATGGAGAAAAATTTGAATTTTCCAAATGGATAGAAATGAAATAAATTAGACAATGTTTATCATTCCAGACACAATTTTTTTTTAAATTTCATATTTTTGATTGAATAAAATTTTAAACCCATATATTAGAGTTGATGATGAGAAATGAAAGATTTCGTTAATTGAGCTGGTAATCTATATGTAAAAAAATGAAATTTTCATTTTAGAAAATTATTTTTGAAATTTAATAATGTATATTCCATAAAAATAACAATAACTCAATTATAATTATTATATTTATTTCATTATATTAATATTGTTGTAGAATTCTTGGGGGAGGTGGAAGAAGAAAATAAACACAAAAGAACTTTCTTTATATTAATAAAATTTTCTTGGATATCCTATATTTAATAACCCATTATGTCTAATTAGATTTGTTTTTTGGGGAGCAATTATCCTATCAGATATTTTAATATTTGTTTGGATGTGATTTGGGTTGATTTTTTTAGTTATGGTGTTAAATTTGTGAGGAGATGTGAGGGATGAATGCCCCTTTCTATACTATTTGGGTTGTAATTTTGATAATATTAATCACATTAAAATAAAATGAACACCTTTTCAATGTAAAGTGGAACAAAACTAGGCCAATTTAGAATATACAATATAGAGTGTTTAAAAAGACTCATGAAATCAAATTTTGGTATGTTTTATGTACATTTGATGCATTATCCCATTTTTTTACCCCAATTTAGCTCTTTTACCCTTCACCGTTGTCATAAAACTATAACAAGGGAAGCTATCATAATTCTTTAATATTTTTTTTTTTCAATTTTCATTTTTTCCAAATATGATTTTTTTCTCATAAGATACAATCTCTATTTTTGGAATAAGTTAATTTTAATAACTGTACACAAAATTCATAAATGTCTTTTATTAATTAATTATTTTTGAAAGAAAAAAATGATTTTATTTGTATTAATTATGTAGTAAAACCCATTAGTCCATTTTAAATTTTTTATTATATTATTATTATGTTTAATGAATATCATTTATCATTACTCTTTAATAATATTTATCATGATTGAAATACATTACAAATTTAGAAATTGATTTATGAAAATATATCAATTTTGACAATCAAATGATTTTATTTTCATTTATAAAAAATTGATAATCAATTTATGAAATCTTGATCATATTATGGATGTATAATTTTTTTATATAAACTAAATACTCTAAATAAAACATATATAAATAATATTGACTAGGAATTGTTAAGATATAAATATATATTAAATAATTATATTATAGATTTTATGAATTTAGTTACTAATAATTAATAAAAAATTTAAACAAAATTTTATTGATATTGACTCCTCAAAAGTATAAAGAATAATTAATTCATTGAAAAATTTTCTCTATAATTTATGATATTTTACTAGGTAAAATAGACCCCATTTAATTTCCCAAAACAATTACATTTACAATTATGTTTTATTTTAGTATCGTATAATGTATTATTATTTAAATTGTAGTCATAGATTTTTTCGTTATTTTAGGGTTTCATATATCACACGATATCATATATATTCGTTTTATGTAAAATATAATACATAATAAAATACCAGGAAGATACATAAACAACCCATTAAATACATTGAGTCCTCTAGATTTTAGTAATTCTAAAAAAATAAATGCATCTTGAAAAAGTTAAAATATGATATTTCTATTTTATCATGGTAAGTAATTTCTATGTTACCACTATGAAAATTTTTGTTTAATAGTTTCTAAAAGAATATATGTACCATTATAAGACTCATAATTTTAATTTTTTTTCTAAAAACATACATTGATGTCTAAATGATGAGACTTGATATATTTATAATCAATTTTAATGATGAAATTTTTGACTATTAGGATATAAAATTACTAAAATATAATTTTTATATAACATTATATTATAGAAGAAATTTTTTTCACTTTGGTAATGTGTTTTCAAAATTTTCTATCTCAATTCCATCTCAAATTCTATGATGAATTTTTTAACCATGAAGCATGAAAATAAAATATTAATTAATGATGAGATCTATAAATGTAAAGTATGTTATTCAATTTTTAATGGCCATTTAGAAAAACCAAAATAGTTTTCACATGATAAGATACTACAAGCTATGTATAATCCATAAAATGAATAAATAATAACTTAATTTCAAAAACCCTAAATATTACACAAAATGTTCAGAAAAATCATTCCAAAAATATGTAACACTAAATCTCTTCAAAATAATTCTTCCAATAATTAAAAATAAATTTTTAGAAAAAATTGATTACATGTTATTCAAAAATATTCATAACCTCAATATTTAAACAACATTAATAACATAAAAATTACGTCATGAAAATAAATTTATCTTATTCATATATTCCAATAAATAAACTAATATTTTTGAAAAAATAAAATATTTATGATATAAAACAAAAAATTTATATATTCTTATAAAAATTTCCCTATTTTTATTCTTCTATTAATATAGATCACTATGTCCTAAATTCAAAACGTGTACAAAGTTTTCAAATTCATCATAACACTACATTGCTTCCAAAATTATGAAAAATTTATATCTATATTTAGCTTAACATCAAATGATGTATTAAAAATTAATGATATTTATACAATTTAGTTTATGTCATTAAAATATAATAACAACATTCCCAAATAAAATTCGCCCTGATCATATATCAAACCAATGGGTTACTTATAGTTTAATAACATATTAAAAACCAATAAAAGTTTCCAAAAATATCATCATTCATAAAAAATTCCAATAATATAATAATAAAATTATTATATATGACTGTAATATTAAGATCTACCTTAAGCATATTAACCCATGATGATATTTATAACACATAAACTATCATCAACCAATAAAAACCTAATTTATAATGTTATCTAAGACATTATAGGATATAGATTATAAAATGGATTTTATAGGAGTCTAAAAATAATTATTAGATGAAGAGGATGTGGTTAAAATCATTTAACATAGATATATAATGAAATTAAATATGAAACTATGCAAAATACAGAAATGAAGAACATTGTAAAACATATTGTACGTTGATGAGAATATGAGGCCTTTTGTCTTCATCGGTTATGATGATAAATATCTCCACTACATTAGTCAAATGTTATCCTCTCTCCTGAAGTATCTATGGTGCAATCTAAATCATCCAACATATTGATGGGAATCACCATTTATCCATTGTATGCTAGTATCTCTATAGAAAAGGTGGAAGATAAAGTGAGATTTGGGGAACAAGGAGGTTATTAAAAGTAACAATCATTCACACACATATACAAAATTGATATCACATGACAGTATACTATTGGCTATTTGAGACACTCATCAACATCTTTCATTCACTCATGCACTGAAATTCATCTTTCAAAATCCATTGTTGATCCATGTATCACAAACACAAATATATATTTTAGTTACAATCTCCTCATAAGAATTATTTCATTTCTTAAAACTTATGTGGAGGACTATATTGAATGAAAACCATTCCCATTCAATCACATATCTATCTATACATAACAATACACCATATTTTGAATGAAAATTACATTTTTTATGAAATATAAATATGATATGAAATATATCATATTAAAATATGAATTTAGGGTAGATATTAGTTAATTATCCACATATATAAAAGAAAACAAATTTTTTTATCATTTAAAATTAAATTATAAAAAATATAATAAATTTTGAAATCATATCTATAGATCCTTTTAGATATCTTATAAAACACTTTTAGAATGCATTCAATAGATTCACCCAGCATCACTAAATATGTAATGCCTTGTGAAGAACCATACAAACCAAATTTGGACTAACTATAAAATAATCATACTATAGCTGTATGATTTGAATTCAAAACCCATTTATTTTAGCATAATGTTTGATCCCATGATCCTTTATAGTTTTGAAAATAATAAAAGAATATCCATATACATTGATGTAACCAAATAGTGTCTTATAGAAAATAATCAATGCTACTTTATATATAAAAGGATATAGTATGATATCCATCCAAAACATATACCATTAAGAATATATCCACTGATATACATCATATGAAGAAGTTAATTAATTTGTTTTCTCATTTTCCAAGACAACTAGTCCCCATTGGTCAAGGAACATGTAAATCTCATATCTCAACCTCTATTATCCTCAATTAAATAAATGAAAACTCATTTGATCGACAAATACATTACATAGATCATTCATTCAAATGGAAAGTCACATCAAATTTTCCTTATATAGGAATTCATATATATTCCACTACACACTCCCACTGTCTATCTAAATTGATGTCAAATAGTTCATACTCATTATATGATAGGAAAAGAATCATTATGTTTATGATCCAACTGATGACATGATTAACAACATACCAAACCACCCTCAAATTAGCAATGTCAATATTTAGTCATTAATTTTTAGGGTATCAAAGTATGATGGTTCTCATTATAGTTATCTCACTAGCCTCAGTTAACAAAGACTCAAATATGATCCATGAACCCCATAGTATACTAATGATACATTTATAACACTACCTATGTTATATAAAGTAGTTCAAATTGTTTATAAAAATAATTTTATTATTTGATTTTTTCTATATGATAATATTATATTTCTCTATATAAAAATCCTACCAATTGTAGCCTTAATATCTCAACATAGTCTATAATACTCTTTGATGAACAGTTTTTAGAGAAAAACTGAAATTTGTACATTGGAAAGTCATTCATCATTACACTTCTTGAAAATTATTTATGTACACACAATTTTTAGTCACTATTATTGAATGTTAAAATAGAGGTTTCCTTTAACATGAGGTATATTATAATTCTTAAACTCTTTAATAATATTTAACATGCCCAATAAAAAAAATTTATCATAAGAGAAATTGTAAATTATGAGATCAGCTTAAAATTTACTAAACATTATGGGATTGGTTAACACATTAAATAATATGAAATCTATTTCATACCTCTATTTAACCATCTGACCAAAATCCCCACTAATGATTCTAATGAGAAAAATCTATGGTGAATTAAATTTTGGGAAATTTTGAGGCTAAGGAAACATATCCCTAATTAGTATTCATCTTAAAAATATTCAAACTATATAAAATAAAAAACAAGAACAGTTAAGATTCCAACTAATGTATTTAAATTAGAACCATTTTTATGTTCATAATCATCATCCTTTGAACCTTATTTAATCTATATTTTTCATTTTATAAATGCATCACTTCATATAATTGTATATTAGACCTCCTATGCACTTATAATATAAACTAAAAAATACTTTAATATGCTAACAAATGTTACTGTTTAAATGTCTCTTTAATGTTATACCTTAAAATCCTGTATGTTATCAGGCGTAATGAAATTATTTATTTTGAATGTTTTAGTATTTTAAGAAAAATAATTCAATTTTAGAAATATAGAAAATGACACTTTACATTCTTCTTTGTTATCCTTCCAAATTTTAGTTTATTAAGAGGAATTAAAATTAAAATAAGATTGTTTTAATCCTTTTGAACACATTGAATTCTAAATATACCCTCATTGGCCTCATAGATTTTATACCCTTTTTAGAATATTTTTCATTGATTCAAAAAAACATTATGCTTATGAAATATGAACTATTTTATTTTGATAGAAACATTTTCAAAGTGAACAATTATGTCCATATCATATATGGTGTTTTATGTGTTTGAAAAAATATCTTTAAAAACTATACATTAATTAAATAATCAATTAATTGGAGGAGATAAAAAATACTATCATTTTTTTAAAAAATAATTGGATAAACAATTTATCTGTTTTTTCATCTATGGACATGTTATAAATTTTTATTAATCCTTAGCCATGTGTATAGAATCAATCACATCAGGATATTTATTACAATAATGTATTGTTAATTTTTTTTATCACATATGAGAAATGAAATGAGGATACATATTTTTACTTAATTCATTTGAACTTGATAAAATCCTTTTAAATTAAATCTCTTATTTTAAAAATATTTAACTCACATCAGGAATATAGACTAAAACCTAAATCAATTATTCCATTTATTTTGAACTCTTCTATATTTCATGAACTTTGTGAAATATAATTTCATTGTCACATTCCATTTAAAAGTGAAGAATAAATATCTTTAACATCCATACCTGACATGTACCTTCCATGGAATTTCAAAAATTCCTTCTATAATATATTGGATAATCATGTAATGGTTTTATTAATAGTCATTTTTGAATAATTCAACAATATTTTCAGGTTTTGGATTTTACATTTATCCATTTGTATTATAAACATATACCTCATATATGGAAATCATTTGTCTAGTCAAGTGATCATAAACTCATTGATAATATCAGGTAAACGTTTCCCAAATTCATTTATTTTGTTAGAAAAAATTATCTGAACAGAAATATGATCAATTTTATAACCAGAACAAACTATTTTTAGTCTCTTTAAATAATTATATGAATTTAAACCCAATACATGTATTAAGAATATTATTCTATTTATTTTATAAAACACCAAACTAATTTAATTTTAGAAATTAATGTTTTACATATCTTCTGAAGATCTAAATGAGATAAAAATATAAATCTTAGTTTAAATTTCTATACTATTGAATGATTAAAGTTATCATTGTAGGAACTCCTTTTCTCAATTACTTGAAGTCCAACCTGAATTTATTATCATTAAAATTTTAACATATTCCATCATTTCAATATATTTACAATTTTTTTAAAACATAATGTTGATACCATATATCTATTCAAAAAGTAGATTTTCTCCCTAACCAATATTGTTTTAAAGAATACTTTTATCTCATTATTCTAGTGACATATTCAATTTTATTGAATATCCTTTTACATACCCAATCATAAAAATTAAATGTGACTAAAATTATGTATTTAATATTCATATAATTCCTTGAAAACCTTAGATGAATAAAATTATGATCCCAAATCACCTAGATTGTCTTTTATAATAATTTTAACACTAGGTGAATCTAGAATAAACTATAACAAATCCAAAAAATTTCCAGAAAAACATTTTTTAAATCATAAATCTCACATAAAACTATTTATTAAGTTATAATTCTTAGTAATTACATACATTAATCATCACTTTATCATGAATCTATCAAAATGATTATCTAAATGATGACTATGATGATCATATTACCTATAATAGAAGGGTTTATCATATAAGTGTCATTTTTTTAATAACTAATTAAGAAATTTTATTAAATGGGTATTCCTAAAAAATGATGACCCCCTGTTAAAATCCATCATATCCATTAATATGAAATGATCTATAGTTAGATAATATCATGGTCACATTATAATTTCATCAATTATATAGATATTTAGGTAGGGAATTATCGCAAAAAAATAGTTAAGTATCTTAGTTAGTTGATTGTACAAATATTTGAATAATTCACAATATGGGTAAACTGAGATCTATTGGCCCAATAACCTAATCCTATTAGGGTATTATTACTAGTGTAACCCAAATCAAACAACAAATATTAGACTCACAAGGGATAATCTTAGGGACCCATCATTAGAATGACCTGTCAGGCAGGGTAATAAAAAATCACTTCTCACATTTATTCCTTCTAAAAAATGATGTAGGGCCACCAAAATTTAGCATGACATACCCATTTGTATGCTTAATTTCATGACATGTGATTATTTGGAATAAATCTAAAACAAAGTATTTTAGATATATTTTATAATCACCATTCTATCTTCTGTTATTATATTTTATTTATACATTATTATAGTGATATTATTTTGGAATCATATTCCCTCTACCAAATCAAGATATTTAAACCAATTTATATGTAGTTATATATACAAACTTGATGTTTGTGTTACTATCGTAAAAGTAGAAGTCAAATATATTCATACATATCCAAACTAATCAAATTAATAAGATATACGAACACTTCATTTAAAGCAAAAGAGTTATATTAGATTGAATATATATATGTGTATAGCCAATGAAGAATATAGCTAACCTAACCCACTACCCTAGACATGGCATAATATTCGAGGACTGACCCTAGGTAATACTAACTAAAGGTACACTAATCAAGAGGGAATGCAATTCACCATAACTCTTAAAACACATATGAAAAAACATTATTAAATAACTAAATTTATGATGATACTATTAATAACAAACAAATGTCAAGGTAGATGAAAAAATAAATTCATTATAATACCTATTATATAGTGAAATTATATCTTCTATATTTATTTTAAAATTTTAATATATAGAATACACAACATTCACCTTCCCTAAAAAATTTACTAAACAATAATATTGAAGAAGAAAACCTTTTAAAAAAGGATAATTAAAATATTTAACCATCTAATAACCTTTAATGAAATATTCATAAATAAAATAATTCTATAAAACCATCTTTAATTTTATCTTTAACATTATGAAAATTCCATAATATTGAAAATAAAAATTTGATAGTCATCCCAATATTAACTATTACACATTAATCATTACATGGAATTTCCTATTTAAATACAGGATATTGTATGAATTATAAACAATTTACAATATCATTTATATTATGTAAACATTTAACCAAATTTAAAAATCATTCACTAAATAATTATTTAATCCCTGATCTTATAAATGA
Organism: Viscum album; assembly: GCA_963277665.1. Taxonomy (NCBI): domain Eukaryota; kingdom Viridiplantae; phylum Streptophyta; class Magnoliopsida; order Santalales; family Viscaceae; genus Viscum; species Viscum album. Next base: position 1,105,654,997 of record OY728128.1, on the reverse strand, counting down.
TAAAAAATTATGTTAATTAAATAATATTCAAATTAGGAACCTTTTTTTGAAAAAATCAGAATAATTATGTATGATTAACTCACATTCTAAATATATACATTTTTATATTTTGGTATTATTAAATAATTTATAACCATTTAATAAATTATAACTTCTGATTTCAAAATAAACAATTTTAATTCAATATAATAGTACCTCCCATATAATTTTATTAAAATGTTTTTAAAAATTATCATTTAATAATTGGGAATAATATTTTTCATAAAATTGTATCAATTAATTATAAATACATTATAAATTATTATGTAACATATAAATTAAATAAATATTAAATATTCCAAAAATTCATATTTTAATGATTTATAATAACTTTAACAAACAACAAAACCATTTTATATTTTAAAATCAATTTTTTTTAAAATCCAGTTTACCATTACACAGAATCCAAATTATTCATAATGGTATACACCTTATACCCTTAAATAAGAACCCTACATATGGTAATCTAATTTCAGAGGCCTTGAGTATATGTAACCTATTAGTTAACTTTACATAACCAATCTACATAAAGGTAATTCTATCTCTACCATTATGTAGCCATGTTTCAGGTAAGGGTATGTAGTTTGTTACATTGGCATAGTCCATTAAAAAATAAATCATCCATTTTTCATGTGATGACCCTTACACTGAACAATATACACATGGGTAAGGTGATATTAACCTCACATGATCTTCTTTGTATAAGGAAAATTCCATGTTTACCCATACACATCTTGTCTATATATGGGTAAGGACATGTTAACTTCAAATTTCACAAAAAATTAAAGGTAATCCATTTATGAAACCAAATTTATAAAAATGTAAAATAGTCTTGTATTTTTAATTTATTCATTATTTAAATTAAATTTACCATAAATAATAATCATGGATTATCTCTAATACATTTAAAGGTCTTATTAGATTCTAATAAAAATAATTAGATGAGGGATAAGTGGTCAAACAATTTTTTGAAGATATCCCTTACAATAAAATATGAAATAATGATTTTTTTAAATAAAGAACAAAATAAAACATACCATAACAAAAAATCTTATTCATTTAGTCTTAATCTAGTATACTTCATGAAGATCACCATTAGAGAATCTAAATGACATCCACTCTCTCAAGGTTTCCCTTTGCTAATCTTAGTAATCCATCATCTGGATCATATTTACCATTCCCATAATATGATTATAACTTTAATGAAAATTAGATTGATGAAGATAGCATTGGGGTTCAAGGGGTTTACCCAAAGAAACTATCATTCACACACATATACACTACTTATATAATATGAAATTATTGTGTAGGATGTAAAATAAAATCCGTAATAGCTTTCATTCACTCATAAAATGAATCATATGAGTTAAATTCATTGGATGATTCATCTATCACATATAAGATTGTATATTCTCCAAACAATATCATTTTATGTAATTGTTCATTATAGATTATATATTTGAATGACTGTGCTAAATGAAAATCATTATCATTATATCATATATAAAACTGTATTTAACGATTCACCCTACTTTATATATAAATCATAATATTTTTGAAATGTAATGTAGCTAATAAATATATCATATAAAAATATCAATTTATAGAATATATCCTTAACTATAATACCCTAAACATATACCCCCAATCTATTACTAAAAACATTTTCCTATATAACTGGATTTGAAATAAACTGAGGCAATCATAATTTAGTCATCTGTATATATAATATCAATAAAAAAAATTAAGTCACTTAAATACACAATACCTAGTATCCCATCACATAAATACTAATGAGCTTTTTGGTTTAGAGTTAATAGAATTTAAAAAACACCTATATGTAACAAAACCCATTTTATTTTCATTGAATGGGAATTTTCCTATTTTACCAAGATTTTAACAGTTCAAATCAACTCATCAACATCACCCACACAATTATCCACACATAATAAAATTCTAGAAATATCATTTTTCAACTCTTCAAAATAAACCGAGTAAATTAAAACATAAGAAGGGTAAAATTAGATTATCAATAAGAGTAGCATACATTGAAGGCTATCATATATATACAAAACATTAATATTATGGTAGGAATAATAATTTATCAAATTATCCCACATAACATTTTATAAGAGAATGAAATATATCATTTTATAACATAATAATGTTAATAATCACATGGACATAAATAAATGAGTATATATAGATGAAATGAATAATGTCAGAAAGATTAATTTCTCCATCAATGCCTTCTGTAGTGAAAAAACACATAACAGTATGGCATCATGCCAAGATGTAATGAACTGTTCGGAGTTGACCAAACATGTCACTCAATCCAACTCTATAAAAGGCCTCATGTGTGGATCTACATAAACCAGAGGCCTACAAATGGATTTGAAAATCAAGAATTTCATTGAGGATACAATTCCATTGAATTAGAGTTAAATAATAGTATAAATAAACCAATGTAATAAACATATATTAACATAAATCAAAGTATACATAAATATAAGTGAAGGATGATATAAGAAATTCCATGTATATTATAGACTAAATATCATTCTTGTCATATCAAGTGGCCAAACACTATGACAACTACATATAGAAGAATTAAATATATTAAAGAAAATAAATTACACAAGGATCTACTACCTTCCCAGATTCGTACATATAAATATTTTCTAAAAACTAGCAAAATGTTCCATATTGTCCATAAAACTCCACATGAGATAAACCACTCAATCACCCAACATCATGGCATGTCTTTTTCAATTTTACATATTGAAATAAACCTAAAAGAAGACATAAATTTATACTTACACACCAATGTTCATGTGAAAGTGTTGAGAAATAAATAATTTCCTTTAACACATATTGTTTTCTCTAGCATCACCTGTCACAACATGTATGTGAACACGTGATATACAATTTATAGTCAAATAATGAAATATAATAGATAAAATAGACAATGTTATAAAAAATATCGATCCCTAGGTTCTAACAAGACTCCCCAGACAAACCAAAATAACATCACCTATAATATAAAACTATAAAAAGACATGTTTCATAAGATGGAAGTCGATATAAACCCAATCCACTATGTACAAAGATAGAGGACTCAGAACATGTTTCTCACGAAAACACATGATATAACACATATCAAACATTGTCTAGATTATAAAGAACCAGTTAGAAATATAACACTAAAAACATAAATGAATATTAGACCCCAGTGCATAACAATAGGCATATATGAAAATATAAAGCCACTACCAGGATCGATGAATCCAATAGAATGATCTGAACTAGAGTCATGAACCTTGCTAACACTAAGGGAAACTACCTTGTCCTGGTATTCTTATAGGATATAATTGAATCCATCATTATTGGGGGGAACTAAAACAAACCTATTACCCATATGAAATATTTAAGAACATAAAATCAATGATCCAGTCAGATTGAATTACAAAATAATAGGGTGAACTCATATAGATCATATATTAGATTCATAGCTCAATGCGAAACCAAAATATTGAGGTGAGTTAAAATCAAAATTTGGTCAAAGACCACATTAAATAATTTGGAAATGTCTCTTATCACAAACAGGAAGTTCATAAATATAAATCTTAACTATCCCTAGAATATTCTATAAAAATGGGTTGACCATACGTATGGAATCTTCAGTAAGAAAAAAACACCATGGGATCACAATGTAAGACTATGGGATATATTTTTACCACAAAATTCTCCAATGATGGAACTAGAACTGACTATCATAGGTTTGAAAAAACATAGTTTATCTGTAATACATTTGAAAATTGGAATCTGAAAATATTGGCCATTCCCAATACCTGAAACATTCTTTGATAAAATAATCACCAAACCCAACCATTACCATCAAATCACCCATAACGACTTCCAGAAATATTCTTCCATGACAATAAACATATCTCCATTCAATAATCCACCAACAACGACATTAATAATGGTCATCAGGACAACATCAGGTGAAATACACGCAATAAAGGTCTCATCTTCCATCTTATCCAAACCAAATGACAAACTCATAAGAAACCTCATCCAATAACTCCAATACACAAACCCAAATCATATAAGACAAAACCCACATATGAAACAAGAATGGTTCATCAAACCTCTCAAAAAATATACTCATTGGGACTATGAAAAATCTAAAATCCCATAAATGCAACCTAGGATAATGGCTCCCAATAATGAAATCATCAAATGATTAATTTAAAACCTTAATCACTCAAACCACTTGAAATGGATCACAATACCCTCAGACCACCAAAAAAACTACAAAAGATCAACTTTTGGGTATTATATATTAATAAATCTCATGGAATATCCATGTCTTGACACAAATCAAGATCAAATAAAAATTATTTAATGAAATATTAAATGTTACATGAAATTAAAAAATTATTTCCTTTCCAAAATATGTTTTTTTCCAATGGTTGAAACCATATTCTATGACTAATTGAGTGTTCAAAAAAATATCCAATATCATTAAATAGGCTTGGGAAAAATTTCCTTTAAAAACCATATGGGTATTATTATCAATTTTATCAATATTTTTCTTAACATGTGATTATGTGTTTCATCATAATATCCCAACCATATGTCTTCTCCCCCTGAAAATCCTTAGTGGTTTAAAAGCCTCTATTCTCTCACCCTAATCATTGGTGTAACATAGATCTAAACCACCCCTAAATATTACCCCATCTAACCTCAGTGAATAGTAAAAAATGGACTACTCTATTAATCTAAAAAATTGAATATAGCATATACCTTAAAGAGAAGAAAATTCAAATTCTATCCATACACATGTATCTAATTCAACATTGACCATCCAAAAAAATATATTATAGAACCTAGGAACCCTAAAATGAGAGGGTTATACATTCATGAATGATGATACAATTCCTACTATATGACTTTCTTCATTATCTCCCAAAATAACAATCCCTAATCTTCATATATCATGATACATCCATCACAAAGAAGAATGGTTTTATGTGGATAACTCGTTTACTTTTTTGTGCTAAAATTAAATCATTAATGACTAATTATTCCTAGATCATCAAGAATGACGTTCAACATGCTTGAAAAACCACTTAAAATGAGGACCAAAAACACAAATTGTCTATATAGAACTCACACCTATAGTGATTCACTAAAACTACTCCTTGAAAATTGACCTCAACTGGTCCAATAGAGCTTCAAAACCTAGATTTTCAAAAGACCTGAGAAAAATCAACTGAACATTACATGATCCATTATACTGGTCATGAACCAAATGACACCACACAATAGAAATATTCACATGCCCTAACAAACTATGGATTTTCCAATATAGCGATCAGAAAAATAACACTCCCACTCATGAAAGAGTTATTCTCCACAGACTATCACATGGTATATCAGACTAGTGATCCTAGAATAACATGAATAAAACCCTTTCCATCCCACTCAAAATGGTTAGTTTAAACAATATGGAGTACCCTCGATACTCCTCTTCAAAATCAAGGCGTCTACCAAACTCCATGACAAAAAAATACCACCATCCATTTGGGTTACATAACAAAACAATGACCATCTAACCACACTCAAAAAACTATTATCCTCCAATCACGCTCTCATTAGGCTTCCAAAAGTTAACCAAGAAGAAAACCATACCATAAAACCTACCAAACATTTCCTCTCATGCTACCTTGGAACAATGCGCTCTCCCTATACTCTACAACACACATCAAGGAACCGAAGTGCATGAACACAAATTATCCTTCTTATAAAACCACCCATAATGATATAAGAAATCTATGAGTCCAACCAAATTTATGATCTTCTCTACCCACACAATCCATTTTTGATAAGAAGAGAAAAATCACTCACCCAATGTTGAAATAGAAAACACATGACATGGACATCCCCATACCCTATGGAGCTTTAAAACAAATTCCTTGTAACTCAAAAAATTAGATTTATGGAATAATAAAACTTATAGAACCTCTAGTCCATTCCAAACACCTCTTAGAACTCATATAAATTATTAACAACCCCTTAAGGAAACCAACACCCACCACAATCCATATTTTTCTCTATGAATCATTAATTTAATGGGATGAAATTACATCACTTTTGAGTATCTCCCTATAAATCATAATGAAATTTAATCAAAATAAAATTACATGTGGTTAAATTATGTATACCTCTACAATGAATCTATCTGTGTAAGCACTATATATGTTGGTGTTGAAAATCTGAAAAAATGAACATACAACATTAATAAAACAAAAAAATATTCATGAATATTTCATTTGAATCCTATATTTATAATGTCTTCATAAAAATATTCCTCTTATGAATATTCCAAGGGAAAAATTCTGATAAACAATATATCAAAATTCCAAATTCAACACACTAGGTGAAATCATACAATTGTTAAAATGGAAACCAAGAACCTCAATCCCATTACCCTATTAACTATGAAATTACAGAAAAAAATTGTACAAAGAACACTAATGTGAGGTCCATCACATTATTTAACACAGACCAAATTAACTTTTCCAAAAACTCACTAAATCATAAAAAACGATAGGTCCTAAAAACATTTTAAGAAATATTGTCCTTCAGAAACCTGACATGTCCATCATCCCCATTCACCATAATTCCTTGAACGTGGTATCCCATGAGCAAGAATATATTGATATGGATATTGGGTATACAAAGTTGTTATGGGGGACTATAATATCAAACTAGTGTGAAATAATAATACATAAACATACGTCATAGTATGTATATATAAAAAAGGAATATTGTTTAAATTAAATAGTGTTCACTCTAAATACTCATAAACATGAAAATACACAGACTAGAATCCCATTGAGGCGATTGTGATGAACCACATCATTAAAAGTTATGAAAATGAGTGGAAATGTGAACCTTTTATTCATGAGTGAGTTCATGGGGAAATGGTAATTTATCCATTAATATGACCTCAAATAATTTTTCTGGCCACTTTATTGGCCCTGGAATATGGTTTTTAGCGTAGGATATGATTTTGGGGGAAATATTAGTCGTTCAAATTTTAATATAATATTTAGTATTTATTTGGATAAATATTTTTTATTTGTTCATGTCAATTCATACATAAAATTTTAAATGGAATTTTGGGTCACAATTCATCTCTATGGTTGTTTCTGGAATTGGTGGGTTTTCCTGGGTGAGAAAAAACTATAATTCGTGTGCTGGGGATGGGCTCAACCGTCTTTTCTATTCTTTTTCCCTTTCTTTTTCTTCTCTTTTCTATTTTTTCCATTTTCTTGTTTCTTATTTTCCATTCCTCTATTGTATTGTCACATATAATTTTGGGGGATATACCATAGTTATCTTTGCCCATGAGAGGGAGATATAGAGAATATATTGGGAGGAGGAAGAGGAGGCATTGCCACAGAGATTGGGTCCCCCTAGATCACCATGTGACTACGACGTATTGTGTATTGGGCAGAAGAATCAAATGTATATACCCAGAGTTAGACCCATTTATTAAATACAAATATCCAAAGTTTATGTATTTTTATTTTATAAATATTTTTATTGGGTTTTTGGGAGAAAAATATATGTTCAATCAAGGATTAATTGGGGAGAAAGGGGTTTCCGACCATTTTTTGGGTTGCCTATTTTGGGATCCCCATATACATGGTGTTTTTTTAGAGAGCACATACCAAGTTTTATTCCTATTTAGGTAATATGACTTTTTTGAACTGGACATCTTGTATTAAGGGTATATGCCACACAGTGGGCTTCCATGGTGTGTCTGAGTACTCGACTAGACACCTCGTGTAGGGGTACATAGTCGTGAAGGGTTCACGATCAATGCCCATGTGGGTGCCTCTCACGTATAATTACATATCCAAACAAGGTACATGTCTTGATACATAAGAGAGTACCCATGTGGGGTTACATGAACTATGATGGGTGTAAATTCTATGTATTTCATCATGTTACACACATGGTGGGGCAAGGGTAAATTGTAAGGTACCCATAATGGGGTACATGTTGTGCACAAGGTATAAAAACAAAATAATTTTGACATTTACATGTTGATGGGGTTAAGGAACAAGACCTGAGAGGTCCTATGTGGGTACACATCATATACTTGATGTACATTCTGTGTAATTTCCTGGAATTTTTCTACATTTTCTGGTATTGACACTATTGTCAAAATTAGACATCATAGTTTTCTATTTTAATATTTTTTTCACATTCAACATTATGGTGGAATAATTGTATCCTTGAGAGGACTTATGTATGGTTTTATATACATGGTGAGTGTTTGTATGAGTCTTTGTTTAAGTTTTGGATCTATAATCCTCCTAGGGGTTGGGTTTGGAGCTGTGAGTCCTGGGTGAGGGTTGTGATCTCATTAGTTGACATGTATTATAGAATCAAGTTATTATTGTTCAATGTTCATTAAGATAGATCCTAGAATTAGGGATCGAGTAGTTTCTCTGAGATAATATTTTTTAAAACAGTATTTTGGGAAAAGATTATTGAGGATTGATCTATTGATTCTTAGCTCTTTGGTTTGAGGACAAAGCTATTAAGCCATTGGGATGGGTTGACTCCTTTGGATGGATGCTAAAACGGGGTGCCATTTTTTCTTCTGAGTTGTGTCTAAGGGGACCATGTGGTTTTTCTTTTTTTATACTGGATAATCATGTTAAAAGTGGTTTCCATTTTTTGTAGTTGAGGATGCCATTTTTTCATGGATATTTAATTGATGCACTTGTAGGTGAGTTAGTAATCATGTGAGGGTTTGGTTTTTATAAAGCTCAACTATTGGTTTTAATGTGGGTTCTCTGTGTAATGGTTTTTCATATACCGGATAGCCCTTTTGGATATTCCATTCCTAAAATGACTATGAGGTTTGTTTTAAATTCCCTTATTAGAGGGATTTTTCACTCGGTTTCCACCTTGGGATATTTTTGATTGAGAATCAGTTGGTTTCTATTGAGTGTCCTTTAGGATGTTCAAAATTTGGTTAGGTCATGTGCTTTTGGTCGAGCATATAGAACCCCTCATGAGTTTTCCTACTCATGATGTGTCCTTTGTGACTATTGAGGATGTTACATTGGGAATGTACTGATATCATTGTTGTATAAGTGGAGTTCCTAATTGGATTTCACTTTATACTATATCCTTGGGGATTTTGGGATCAATGGGTTTTATTTTGGCCATTAGGTTGGTCGTACATGGCGTGTGGTTCTTGTGTTTGTATACTATGATCTAGGTGGTTGAGAGAATTCCATTATTTATATGGTAAAGAGTGGATCATCAATAAATGTTTATCTATATAGATGGTGGGTTAGATGTTAGATCGTCTGACATTTAGTTTATCATTTTCCCTGAATTTTCAGAGATTTTCATCTCAGGACTATCGTTGGAGTAGGATAACCATGTGATGTCCTAGATCATGAATTTTACTTGATATTGGATTTGGTTATCTACTAAATTTTATATCTGTGGTTAGATGGTCTTAGGGTGCTAATAGAAAATATGGATGATTGAAACCCTGATCTAGTTGAGTGTAAGGCCAAACTAGTGTGGCATTGGGCTCGTGTGGTGCTGAGGCACTCATATAGTGGGTTTTCAGTGTCATTGATTTCTTTTCTCCCCTAGGAATTTATATTATGTACACTATTAACTTTTAATAGATCCCATGGGACTTTTTTATGGATTATATCTATTTCTATATTCATTTTTCCAAACCATCAATACTAGAGAATTCTCAAGTTGCATCAACCTAGATTTTAAATTCACCAGTTCACATCATTCTATTGGACTCTCAATGATTGGTAGATGTTCTTGTTCATTTGGATGCCTATGGAGAGGACCGAGGGTCTTGAATTCATGTGTGTTCCATTTAGATGTCCTGGATCAATTATGTAGATTTGGATGATGAATCGGTTTTCATGTGTCTAGGTGAGCCAAGTGCTGTAAATCCTATGATGGGGGATAGAGTGGGGGTGTATTTACCATTGGTGTCTTTCTAGAACCCATTGATTATATTTTTTTTGATTTTTTTCTCCCCATTTTTTTATATTGGTAGTATTATTCATAAAGGCTAGACATGATGTGTGTTTCATGTAGATTATTTGACCAAAGGTCTAGAGGTCAACCGTTATTGGTGGCCTCTAACGATATGTTTGTCACCCCCAGTATGTGTAACTCAGTGTTTGTGTGTGAATATATTATGAATTATTTTAGGTTTCATAATATGTTGAGAGCTAGTTATGGTTGAGGTTTAATGTTTCTTGATTGTGAGGAGCCTCTCATGTGGAGTTTCAGGATCATTCTTGTGCCTCTCAAGCATCCAGGAGACCATGTATATGGTTTGTCTTGGTGTTGGTTGTGGAGTTGAATATATTTGTTTTCAAATTGATTATTTTCTATATATGGTCGACCTTGTGGGTGCAATATTATTTTACATTTTTAATTATTTAGATTCTATATGATTGTATATTGAATTCCATTAATTTTTTCATTCTTCAATATCAGTAATTTTTAATACGTAATTTTATGTTTATCTATGTTGATGTATTTCTATTTTCACATTCATTAAACTCTGACCAAAGGTGATACTCTCCTTAAAGAAACTATTTATGCCTAACTGATTTTCGGTATCCTCTTGTATATGGGGAGGCATTCTTGAATCATCATCATAGGATTGGGAGGGATATGGATGTGTTTGAACATATGATGGATGTCTGACTGGTGTGTTGTAAACAAAAATTCTCATAGAAATTAAAGGTTTTTAGAGAATGATATTTATGTTATTGGATTCTATTTTTATGGTTACCTAATTTTACATAATATGAGGTAGTTATGTTTTGGGTTTTATCATTTATTCTGGGTTTTGGTTCTTGGACCATGGGCAAGTGGCCAATGGTTTATGATGTACGATTTTATAAAGATATTCTTTATTCATATGTTATGAATTCATACTCCCTTTTATTTTTATTATTTTCTTATATGTCTTGATTTTGATAATATTTATTTGGTATTATGTTCATACTCTATGATCTGTAATACTAAATGCTATTTTATGATTTTCACTTATGAATCCATATTCTCTTGGTCGTATATTCTTCCAATATTCTTTTTTTCACCATAGTTTATGATCAAATAGTTATTAATTTTTTTCCTTACTGAGTGTTAATGATCAAAATTTCCTTCTGTTTTATGTCCCAATGATATTAGAATATTTATTACATATTATATTTATTGAAGGAGTTTTGAGTTGAGAAGTTATTGTTAAATTTTAATTACTTTTTTATAATAAGTTGTTTTGGTAGATAATCTTCCAAGCCAATAAACCATCAGACCTCCAATATTTCAAACTATTTCTGAATGAAATGATTATTCATTTAAAAAAATTAATTCAATGTGATTATTGATATTGGGATACTTATTTTTTTTACACACACCTCAAACTCTAAATAAGAAATATCTTTTTTGGGATTTTATGTATTTTTACCCATCTGGATGGCCCATTTTTCACTATTGGATTTTACCAGGGTAATTAGATTTTACCAATGTAATAGATTTTTTAGGTATAAAAATGGAATTTATTACATAATATAGGACTTTTAATTACAATTTTGAAATCCATTTGTTATATTCACACTGTAAAATTGATAAAAAATAATTTTAAATTAAGAATTGTATAATTTTTTAAAAATGGTATTAGGGATCAGAGTTACTTATGGTATAAAATATTAATAATTTGTTAGTAAACTATAATATATATTACTAAAGTTAATTTAACTATTATGAAATACATATTTATTCATGAAATGGGTTTTATTAATTTAATTTTCATACATTTATACTTATAATTACCTAAAATTTAGAGTTTTTATAAAAATAATATTGTCATTATTCAATTTAAAACAAAACATATTAAAAAAAATCAACAAATAATCTAGAAATCATATTATTTTTCTAATTTAAAATATTTATATATATTACCCATATTAAAATCCTATCATTTAGGAATAAATATATTAAAATATGGTCAATTTGTTTTTCTAAAAAATAGTTAATTTAAAATTTAAACTATTTATACATTTATTTAATATCAATATAAAGTTATATTTTTTATGTATATTGTTATTGAAAACAATATATATAATCTATAATATTTATTATTTTTTAATATAATTAATATAAAATGCCTATGGAATAAAATATATCTTTATTAATAAAAAAATCTTTTGTATTTTATAAAAGATTTAGTAAATCATTTTTCTTTTTCTATAATATTCATGTAATAAATAAATGACTACATTAATAGTTGCATGATTATATCATTTTAATTCTAGTTACACTTCCAGTCAAGACATATTCATATTGTCTTTTCATAATGTATTATCTAAGAGAAATCACGGGGGGTGACCCTACTAGCATGGATCTTGTGGTATTTTCCAAGATCATTATTTTTTCTCACATATGATTTCACTCATACCATAATAATTAGAGTTTATATATGTATTAGTCTAGGTGAAACCCCAGTGAATCCACATCCTTTTTATGCTTAGACAAATGAGCATCATATAAAAAACATCTACAAGATTATTCCATTTTCCCCTTTTGGTGGATTTCATCTAATTGTTATATCCTTTTAAGTATGCTAATTTAACTTCCATATTAAAAAAATTCCATTTTAATAAATTTATATTGTAGAAGTAAATATTCATTTCATTTAATTTTGAAATTTAAAACATTATATCAATTATAGTGTTAATTTATACAATGAAATATATTAGCAAATCATTGTCGTGTTACACCATAGTATCTAAATATTTAATGGAGTAACAAATCATCAAAATTATTATGGCCACATGATTTTCAAATTCCATGAAATGTAATATACATAAAACTCATGTTTTAGGATTTTCATTGAAGTGACTATGAATTAATTCCTCAACTACCATTCTATTATGATTCTATTGAAAAATTTTAATAAAAATAAATTTCTCTAATAATTCCTACACATTATTTCTTCAAATATAAAAATTAAGATACTTAATGTATTTTACTACATATAATTATGCTTCTCTTTGAAAAAATATCGACTAAATTTTTTTAAGTCCTCTAAAAAATTGACAATTCATATATGTAGACTATTTAATCTATTATGATGTGTAATTAATCTTATATGTGATCAAAAGCAAGATCTATTAACCTAGTGTTTTGGTAAAATATATATAGAATGATATTTTATAATAAGGCACCATGCTATAAGATATGGAAAGAAACAAATCCTATTTTTAGATAAACATTCAAACAATGTATAAACAAATAATTTTATAGAATGGATTGGTTGGATTTTAAGATCTCTAGATCTTATATTACATTATGAAAACATTATAATTCTCAATGACAGCTTTCATAGATTCCATTTCAACTCCTCAAGAATATATTAAGCCAAAGAGTTGAAAACTAGACTGTTTGTCACACTAATTTCCTAATATTTAAATTACATCCAAAATAATTATATCTTATCTATTTTTTTCATTTACTTATCCACCATAACATAGTGAGAATCAATATAGGGTAGAGAATTATTCCATAAGAAAACATCATCCATTCATCATTGGAAAATTCCATATAAGTTCTCACTTTTTAGAAATATTGAATATGATTAATAAGAAAAGTATATGTCACCAAACATTAATTTGGTATAGGTTTCAAATTATAACTCAATATTGATCTTCTGATGTCATGTTGTAGATATATAGAGATATCAAGATGTCTCTTTACATCTCACCAATAGTGAATCAATGTGAACCCCTTATCTAGATCATCCAGAAAGATCTAAGAACTGTAACAACATTTATGTTAATATAAGGAATTTTCATTTCACCATCACCATTTGCGATAAAAATTATTTTTCAACATAAACACATCAAAATATAATTAACAAATTAATCCTAAAGTGATTTTCAAGATGTAAATCTCATAATATTATGTAAACAGAAAACCTTTAAAACTATTGATAATTACAAAATAGAAGTGAGATATTAAAAATCCAACACAGAACATCATTATTGTAACATGGACTTATAAAAAGTAATTTAAACCATGACATATAGGAAAGTTATATTAGGAATTAACCACGTAAAAATTTTTAGTGAAAAATCAGAAAAAAGTTATCTTTCATTGAAGGTAAATATATTTTAATGTACCTAATGTATATTCTAATTAAAAATCATTAATTATCATATTACATCCTTTAATATGTTACTTAAATAGAGTATTTATTACTTATATATTTTTAAAAGTTATTTATAGATCAGAAATTGTATACATTGTTTCCTAAAAATAATATGTTATTATAACTTTGTTTTTCACCTCATACAAAAATACTTTTATAAAATCATTAAATAGAATTTACCAAAACGTATACTAATAAGTATTTTAAATAATTCCATTTCATTTGGTGATAATTTTCCCATATAATTATCACGTTATTATTCAAATAAATGACCATTTTTTGAAGAAAACTAAACATGAAATACATATACATTATCAATGCATGTTTTCAATTTTTAAATAAAATAATATTGTTTTTTCCATCGATGAATTAAATTTCATCAACAAATTATTTATCAATTTTTTTCAAAAAAAATATTTTTATTTTTTATGATAGTGTTATATTTGATTTCATATATTAAAAATAATGTTCAAGGAGAAGGTATATTTTATATGGTTATCTACTAAAAAAGTGTTTAATAATTGGATCTTGGTATTTTTTATGTAAACAAATCAATATTCAATAAGAAAAAATATGGAAATGGAATCTAAAATAACTATCATTTTAATAAAATATCATTATTTTTTCTGATTATATATTTTTTTTAGAAAAGAAACAAATTTTACTCTAATAATATAGAATCTAGGTTAAAATTAATCCTTTCTCAAACTACACATTCATAGAAAGTGATGTAAAATATAACCTCAACTCTGACCTCTAATTAAGTATAAGTTAAAGGGTATAACGAAGTGTAAAAGACACACGTATAAGAGGAATTAACATAATAATATATAATTATCATATAAAACAAAACACTAATAAAAACTATCATATTTTATAAAATAAAATAAAAATCATCAACATAAATTTATATTTTTAATTAGGTAATAATAAATGTACTATTTTATTCAGATTACTCAAATAGCGTGTAGATTTACAAAGATTAATTATTCATGAAAAATTAAAACCTACACTGTTTCAAACAATTCACAATGAATAATGATAAAATTTGTAAATCTATTTTCTTAATAAAATATGAGAGTAAGAAATTTATAAATTATAAATTCCTATCTTAAAATAATATAACCCTCTTATGTGGTATAATATATGGTTTAAAAACATATTCATAATTATTATTTCTCTTGGAAACATTCAACAATTATAAAATTGATTCAAATACGGAAATATTATTTTCCAAATTGCATTATATTTGAGAAGATTATTTAATAGTGTTTTATAAAAATATTTGATATTATTTAAAATCATCTTATTACACTTATGATTCATACACTCGGATCTATTAAAAGAACACATTACTGAATTATTAGCATTGATACCAACTGACGTGGCCTAAATTTAACCATAGATAACCACACTATCCATATCTATAATAGAGTCATTTACATACCTATTTTATAAAATCTTGCCACTTATATACTGAATACCATTAATTGGTACTGATTTAGAAAATTATGAGAACCAATTTTTTTAAAAAAACAAATATATTTTTGTCTAATGGAATTTTTGGCATTGTACATAGATTTTCTTCTTCCATATTACACCTTCAATAACATGAAAATTTTTTACACCCACAATACATGTCTAGATATAACATTTTTTTATTAATCTTAATAACACATGGAAATAGAAACTTAAGAAGTGTGAATGGAAATGCTCTGTTAAGTTAGTGTACAATGAAAGATATCATAGAGAAACAAAATATAACTAATATCATGGGAATAAATATTAAAAAAATAATTCCATATATATTTTATCATGAGTATGAAATATATCCATGTAAAACATATTAATGTAATTAATATCTTCATCAATAAAAAATATCTTCATAGTGATGAAGTGTATAGTGTGAGACTTCACAATCTTACCATCATGGTCTCGTTCCAAGAAGACATACATATGATAATGACCACATGTCAAGTCATATCTCATACCATCAAGGGTAAAAACCATGACATCATAAATAATTGTTCTATTATACAAAAAACTGCCAGACTAATTTTCCTCAAGAGACCTACCAATTCATCGATCAATTATACAATTTTGAGCCCCAAATTTCACTATATATG
Source organism: Viscum album (assembly GCA_963277665.1). NCBI lineage: Eukaryota > Viridiplantae > Streptophyta > Magnoliopsida > Santalales > Viscaceae > Viscum > Viscum album. The sequence goes on along the minus strand of OY728128.1, from coordinate 1,105,638,527 downwards.
TCCATAGAATTAATTAATTTATAGTAATTAATGATCAATATATAAATCAACTAACCATAGTAATCAATAATTATCTATATTGATATAATAAGTTTGTTTATTATTTATAATTTCTTAATCGATATTTGGAATAGCATTCTTAGTAAACTTCCTTCAATTTTTATGGTGTTCACAATTTAAAGAGTAATGGATATATAGAAAATTAAATAATTGAATTTATATATCATATAACCTTGAGATAAATTAGCATAGACATGATAGATTAAAATAAAATCTATTGAGAAGTGAAGAGTGACATTCAATGAAACCTATTGTAAAATGTAAGCTATGAACTATAAATTTATAAGGGGCGAAATAAGGCAATCAACCATCATAATTGAATGTAATACTATAATGAAATATTACAAGAACATGAGTTAATTAATAACACTATCATAGATTAACTATGAAATGGGAATATAATAGGCTACATAAAAAACATCCTTTTGATGTTATCATTATCCATCTAGAGAATAAAAGAGTATGGTTTCATTAAAAAATGTCTTCATCATAGAATAAGATACAATAAAAGATGATAACATAGATGAAAAATGATTCTATAAAAATATTGTATTCCTATAATTTTTAAACAGTGTATTATAAGAATATAAAATTACTTGAATAATTTGATACATCAAGTAAAATGATTCATAATGAATCATGTGAAATATCAAAATTATATCCCCCAGGAGTGTCACAATAGGTGTGATTTTAGGATGATTAGTTTTTCACTGAGTGATGATCCTGTTTACCCATAAATTTTTTTGACTTAATAATCCTAGGTACAATTCATATTTATCCATTATTTAAATGTCTGTATCCATACATTTATGTCATTAAAATTAAATCATACAAACTTTATGTTACTCATATTTTGGTTGTTTTCAAAAATTTAGATTCATCTATAGTTTTTTATAACTGTATTCTTGTATAATTTATACTAAGAATTAATATTTAAAAGGATATAATAATAAGTATATAAATATAATGTTTAAGATAAATGAATCAGTGGAACGAAATCTATTTATTTATAATTTTTAAAATATTATTCTTTATTGTTGAAATAAAATATTCACTGAATAATGGGTAATAAATTATCCTTGAAAAAAAACTATATTTCATGAAATTAATCCAAATAACAATGAATGTTAATTATTTTGGTAAAATGTATCACTGTAATATTTTAAAATAAAACTATTTTTGATAGATTATTTGACAAGGATCACTATGCCAATACAAAACATGAAATAATTTTCTTTCAATTTGATTATTATAACCGAGTAATTAAATTGGTAGTTGTAAATAAGAGTTACTAATTTTTAATAAATATATACTTTTCCTGGTCAGTATAAATATATTGAAAAATTATATGGATATAATAAATAATTTTTTTGTAAATTTATATCATTCATCAAAAAAATAAAAGTCCTCAAAAAATTGTTTTGTATTTATTATAGTGAGAAAGTATTATAATTTATTTATTGAAATTATTAAATTATTAATGGATAAAAATTATATATATTTTTAAATCAGCCTATAAAAAATATCCCCTGGAGAAATTTAATTTTTTTTGAAATTCTTTAATTTTCATTGAATAATGAAAAATACACATTTTTATTTGAAAATATATTTTCTTTTGAATTGTTTATAATGTAAAAAAATTAGATGATTTATTGAATGTAATTATTTCATTTTTATAATATTTAATCCATTTATAAATATTATTTTAATGAATTAAATAATTGAATTTTATAAGAAATCCTTTCTATACGTAAAGTATGATTTACTGAAAATATGTTGGTATTTCATTTTGTAATTAAATTTTAAATTAATTTCCGAAAATAGTATAGACTGAATTATGAAATTTTGATTCCATATTTTTAATCATGATGTCTAAATTTTTTTTATAAGTCCCTTTTAATTTTGGTCATTATGAATCGTAACCATAGTAAATAATTTCCTTCAAGACAAGGATTAATCTGGGAATTATTGATAAAAATATGGTAAGGAAACATATGACCATAACACCTGAATTTCTCCTATATTATAAAAGGATTTTAGAAATAACCCTCGAATATTCTCAAAAATGGTAAATTGATATCATATTTCATTTATTATGACTTATATATTATTTGATATAAAAAAAATAAAAAAGGCCATTCTCTTTTTTTATTATCTGAATATTTTTGACATATGGATAAGTATAGGATATGATAAGTTATAAAATTATTATTTCAATGGTAAATGTGTATTTATTTTAGTATTTCATTATTAATTTTCAGTGATGAAATAAGTACCTTAAATAAATGTGAACACTGATACAGTATTTATTAAATGAATTGAAAAATAAAATAACCGATTTAAAGAACATTAAGGGGAATATATTATTAATAAATTATAGTGTGAATTAAATTTTTAGATAAAAAAATATTATAGAAGTTTTTTTATTATAAAACTATGTTATTCATGTTTTCTTCATTTTCAAATTAAATAAACAGTTTTAAAAATGATAAGAATGTTATTTTTAAATAATAATTTTTTATTAAATTCATTCAAATTTTTAAAAATATTTTCATCATCCAAGATATTGGTATATGTTTAGTAATATTATCTATATTCCAATTATGTACTAATTACTATTTAATAGTTACTATATCGACCCCTAATGGGTGGAAACATCATTATCAAGGTAATTGTAAAAATGGTATAACATGTGTTAAACGAAAGAGATAAGGGTGAAAACTAATATAAAATTTTCAAAATATTATTTTATTATTTGATATTGACCAATAATTAATTTTTCATTGAATTTTATCATTTTTATCCTTCTTCTATGAATGTTAATTTATATTAATTTAATATTTTACTTAATTATAAGAGTGCCACTCCCCTCACTTATAAATGGCAAAATCATCTCAACCATTCAATAAACATAAAAATCCATTAAGATATGTCAATATCTACACATTAACCTTACAAAAATAATATACATTCTTGCATAGGTCTTTTTTTGGGAGAACACTAACCTTATAAGGTATAATGTGTAAAGAAAATGAATTTTTCTAATGAAGAGAAATACTCTTTAAATGGATCCTTTAATTTTATTTCTTCGTCTACCACCTTAAAATATTATTTAAACCAATATAAAATAATAATACAATTATATCCCAAAAAATAATTTGTTATAATCATAATTTCAACACATATATCCATATACTCTTTTATAAAAGAGGAAATGGAATTATCGTCCGTGTGTAAGGTGGACTACTGCCTCATGAAATGACATATTTTTCCATCACTTCCTATCAAAGATGATTATAATGATGAATTATATAAATAAAAAAATAATTTATGAAAATAATATTAATAATTAAATTAAAATTATTATTTTAATTTCTTTTATACCATCTATAAAAAATGGAAACTACAATAATGATTATGTATGACTTATTGTCCCCAATAATGTTATAATTCATCTTTATCCCCATCATTTATACATGAATATAAAAATTTATATTATGAATATATATTATTAATATCATTTTTAACATTATAGAGATGATGTAACCATGATTAATGTATATATAATTAAATTTATGATCCATAATTATCATGAAAATTGAGAAAATTATCACTAGGAACTGTGATGTTAATAATGAATTGTTAAAAAGGGTGGAAAGATGTTTTTAGAAAATCATATGGGGTATTAATTATATGATTATAGTTCTTGATTATATTTATAATTAATATTTATTTTTTATACTTGAGTCCCTAACACATAAAATGATAGAAAACACCTGAGATAATGGATAATTTTGTACCATCCTTTTTCTTTGGTTTATGAGAATTCTATATCTTACACAGTTTCGCTCTCCTTGTGATGTTCTATTTCGATACTAAATTTTATAACTACATCTCATACATATATTGAAATTTCATTCTATTGTCCTTTTATGGTTTAATACATTCCATGTAATGCCCCAACCCCAAAATCCTAGAGCTAGTTCATTATTTGATTACATCAGCATGACTACATGGATTAAATTGACAAAGGACCAATCATTTTAACAGTCTTGGAAAAACATATTGCATTCATGATACCAATAATACATTGGAAAAACAATAAAATATGACACATAATAAAATGAAATAAATAGAATCCTGGAAATCATATTCAATGATTTTTTTCATAATATGGGGAAAAACATAATAAGGGTGTTCTAAAATTCTCAGTTAAGGTTATGTGAAGTAATAATAAGTGAAGTAATGTCATTAAGTCATATAAATTATGAAAAGTTAAATAATATTAAAAACACTTCCCATCAATACACTGAGAATGGAAATGAATTCATAGATTTTTTTTATAGTGAGAATATTTTTCATAGATTACTAATTGAAGGAAATTATTTATTATTAGATGTAATGTATCTGGCACCTGAACCATTGTACCATCAAGAAAATTTATGTGTGCATGTAGAAACCCATATGATTTTATTTTAAAACAAATGTGAATGGGTATTCACCAACTATTATGTAAAATAAGAAATGTCAACGCATCTAGGGGATATAGTGGGCCCCAAACATCACTACATATCCAAATAATTTTTCATATATTGATTTTATTCAAGAACAACATGCCTTATTAATATCTGTATTGAGTAGAGGATACATATTCCTCAATATTTCCCACATTCAACATAAACATCCTATGTAAAATAGTATATAGATAAGACAATAATTTTATCCATGATAGAATAATATGTATATTTCATAGTAATATAATTTCAAAAGAAAAATGATCACAATGGGGTAGTAGATACATCACATAAAAATTATTACTTGAAAAAACTTAGCAAGTCTCTATAAAATTGGAATTGCGACGAATTCCCTTAATAATTTGTAACGAATCAAATCATATGAATAAAAATTATAAATCGCCAAATTAATCATTGAATTAGATAAATATAAATCGGTTCATGTTATTATATATAAAATGAAAGTATAAATACACCACATACATGAAAAATTTGGTGAATAATGGAAATCTCAGGGAAATAGATGTGAGATTAGACACCCCTAACTTGATGTCTGAATGTCTTCTGCACACGATCTTAATGTCTTATATAATCTAATTAAATCCATTAATTAATAAATTTTAACTTTTTATACATATATTATATTTATGATAATTTTATTAAGTTCATTTATATAATTCTTTATGAGTTATAAGATACAATTTTCTGTATCAGGATTGCTCATTTCCTTGGATTTAATAATCGATTTAGTTGTATACATGTAATGATGTTTGGATAAAATGTGTATAATTATCAAGAATTGGAATTATATTTTATTTATGAACATAAATAAGTGTAATTAATTTTATCTTTTTTACCATGATATGATGATTAATCATTAGATAACATGTTAATGATAATCATTTAGATTAATTTTAACAGTTTCAAATCATAATGAACTCGTTTAATTTTATTATTTAGTATTATGTAAGTATTTTACTTCCATAACATAAAAAGGGTTTTGATATAAATTTTACAATCTATTTCGACCATTAATATGGTTTTATGAACATTAATGAAGGGGAAATGGATTATAAAACCATCGTCCATGAAGGATTTAAATCAGCACCTCACAGGTGATGATTTTGTATTTAAAGTAAAAGAGAAAGAGAAAGGAAATTAATGAAGTATATCCCATTAACATGATATAATTCTAGTACATAGATTATACTAGAGTTTTAATTCTCATTTTTTGAGGAGGTGTTGAGAAGAAAAGAAATGAAAAAGGAAATTGAAAAGAAGATAAAAGAAAAAAAATAGGATTTACCTCTTAAATTCTTCTCTTTGAGAACCTCCTAAAGGCACCTTGGTTTGGTATTTTTTTCTGAATAGAACCACCTAAAAGTGGGGGAGATACTAGGGAATATGATTTTGGTATAATGTTTTACAAACATCGAGGCCTATATGTATGAGGGGAAGTAATGGTGAGGTGTGGTATTTACAGTGGAGGAGAAGGGTGATTTCTGAATATTTTATACATTTGTTTATTATTTTGGCTCAAGACTATGATTAGTTTTATAATTATCATAAATATATTAAAATAATTAATATATGTTTTATATTATTGTTCCTACATCATAAATCACTCATGGAATAGTGTATTTGACTTTTAATGTATTTATACATTATTTACTGTATTTTACTATTCTCAAAATTCAAGTATTTTAAAAAAATCCCAAAAATTTACAGTAGATATTTTTCAAAATTTAGAATTAAAAAATTTAATCTATTATATAAAAATAATTTTTTAAATACTATAAATTTAAATTTAAATAAAAATCATTCTTTATTGTAAAAATACTGATTTTAACTTTGAAATTGATTTCACAGCACACTGAAAAATTAACTACGATCTCATAAAATTATCCTAAAATAATAAGACAACAATATATTAATATATTAATATATTTTATTATAAAAAAATTCCATTAAATTATTAAATAAAGTTTAAAATTTTAATTAAATATTTATTACATAAAAAAGACCGACACTTATATAATAGTCTATAAAATATTTATTTACATATACTATTATATAATTATATCATAATTCCATTAATGAGATTCCTAAAGATTATTTATACATTCATGGGTGAGGTTACTTTTCAATTGGTTGGTTTTCTCTTTATAAGGGTTATATTACTGTTACTAAGGGGAACATTAATATTACATAGGAAGAAGTTAGTATTCACTAAAAAAATTATGTTGATCTTATCAAAAACTAAATAACTTACTGATCACAACCATATATGTCAGTTTTTCAAAATTCAGTTCCCGAAAGTAGAAAAATTGTGTTTAATGCAAATCTTATAGGTTTGCTGGGAAGGATGGTAAAAGAACATTCAAAAGGTCAATTAGTTTTTATATTTTTTTCAACATAAAAATTATTCCAATGATCATAATTTAATTAATATATTTATAATTTATATATTAAGTCATTAAGAATAAAGTTAAATTATAATAATATTTTAAACAAAAAATGCAGTTTTTAACTACATTGTAAATTTTTTCAATATTCATAAAAAAATGGATCTTATTATAAAATTAATAATAATTGACCCAAAAATAATTTTGACATTACAACTTTAAGAATAATGATTATTTTACCATAAATTATAAATTTCATTATAATTATGTTTTATTTATGTAAAACCATTATAAATAACATTTAAAAATACATATTACTGTTCAAATTACTATTTCAAACATCTAGATTATAAATATCATTTTTAAATAATTACAAATTCCATATTTGGTTTCAAAAGAAATTAGTGGGGTATGAATTAAATGATATATTCAAATTATTATTAAATTAATCAGGTGTTACATTATCAAGAACTTGGTTAGGATACCATCCGACCCGACACCCGACCGATCTGTAGCATGCCCTGAAGGGCATTCTAGAACCCCATGGGATAGAAACTAGTGTCGAGAATCAAATTAAATCCAAGTGGGAATGATTTCTGTCAAAATAATAACCAGGTTAAAATAATTAAAATTGAACATTCCAGAAATTAATGACTGATCACATATAAATTCATAATTGATCCAGGCACAGATACAACTAATCTGAGGAAGCTAAACATCTGAAATGCAAAAAAACTACAACCATAACTAAAAGAAATCAATCTTTTTGTGACATAAATGTTCTAACAGTCCAAATGACCTAATGCTCCATGATCTAGCATGAACTAAAAGAACCTAACCAATATGTTAAACCTGCAAATCAGCTCATGTCTACCGACACTGGATGGTACATGTATGGTGTGAGCTAAACAGCTCAATAGGTAACAAACAAAGAATCTATTCTTTTCCATTAAAAAAATATACCACAAACACTATTTGAGATATATATATATATAGTATTTTTTCATTTTATTAAGAAAACACTGATTTCCCTTTTTAAAGACCATCACACGACACATTCCAATTTTAAAATAGTTTACCATTAAAATCCAAACCCCCAATCCCAATCCAAACAAAAAAATACTAATGAATGTTGAATGTAAATAACCAGTGTAAATATGAAACCAAATGATGTCTGAAAACAAATAGGAAAATATATATATGAAATCATGGGAATTTCTTAAACACCCCTTGTGTGATCCCTAGTAGTACTCGGTTCGGAACCACCAACCGGTGTATGGTGTAGCTCTCTATTAAATAAATAAGAGGCCAACCGAAACTGACGAATCTAGTGAAACATCCCACCTAGCCTCTGAATTGATCTAGGGGGTACCAACTCATTTAATTGGGGTTGGTCAGCAACCGTCACTCGACCCTATAAAATACACCCAAGAAACTCATGGTAAAAGGGAAATGTGTAAGTTAGAATCCCTTACATGCATGACTCACCTTACCTTCCATCCCCAAAATTGCATTCCCAAAACATAGAAACCACTTATATGATAATATATTTAAGGAAATCACTCTATATGGGTTCCCATTATATAATAGTCCATTAATAAGTTCCAATTGTGCCATCACATCACACAAAATTTTGAAAACCCTATTTGCAAAGCATTTTCAAGATTCCAATCAGCATCACATCATATATGTTTTAAGACAATGCTACCAATGCATCTTAATTGTCAAATTATCCTCACAACTAAAATACCACAATACATTTACAAATCATATTCCACATTATTTCCCAAAATAAACAAAAAACACCACTTTTAAGTATGCAATGACGAACTAGCCTTTTACCATTTTTAATTTATTCCTAAAACAAGTTTCAATGCCAAATGAGAAAAATTATAACAAACAATTTTGAAGTTAAATTTCCAAATCTCATAGAAAAAAACATTACCTTTTAAAAATAATGATACAATTTTATTTAAAAAGGGAAGATTGTAAAATGAGAAAATATTAATGGAAGAGTGTTTGAAAGTGCCATCATCATTGGAATTCACATCCATGTGTGCAACTTGTGTAGTCATGGATGTGAAGATATCCAATGGAACACTCTAAATAAATAGGAAAACACCCAAAACAATTTTTAGAACAACCATATGTTTTTAAAATAGACCCATTAATTTCAAATAATTAAAAGAGCATAAATAATTCTTTTATAGAAGAATGGAAGTAGTTATAGAACAATTCACTAATTACATCATTCTGTAATATTACAAAAGCACACACAAAAAATGAAAAATACACAATGTAACTATTTTAAATATATATTTCTGAGGTCTAATACCACCCAAATCACCCAATTTTACTAACAAAACTCAATTGAAATTTTATCAAACACATTTGTTATATATACACATAGGCATAAACAAGGAATCACTTTGAAACCCATTTTTATAAATTTCTACCAATAAGAAAACAAAACAATAAACTATCGAAGATCATTATAAATGTGTGAATTAGGATTAAAAATCAATTTATGGAACCCAAGAATCAAGAATATTCATCAGAAAGGTAAATCATGGAGAAACCTACCTTAACAGAGTGTGGATGTCACAAAAACTTTCTAGGGAAGGTAAAATATACCCCATGGAATGATCCATAAAACATAAATTAAGAGAAAATTGATTCACACACAAAACCTAAACCTTAGGATTCAGAAAAAATGGAAACCCCACAAGGAACCTCAACGATCATGGGGGATAGTGGAGAAGGAAGGGGTAAATAAACTACAAAATAAAGGAATTTTACCTCAGAACCTTCAAGGACCCCCAATGGTTTGGGGAGAGAAAGGGGTACGGGTTTGGGAGGACCCATTAGTGTTCATTGGATGGAGAAGGAGAGGAAATCAGGTTTTTTGGTTAAAACCATAGAGGTGTTTATTTTAATTTTGATGTTTTATGAAACCTAGAAGATCTCAAGGTTAGTCCACATGGTTTGATAAACTGTAAACAAACCGTTTGAAAACCACTATCTAAAGGAAACACCCCTCATGACTTGGCCACATGGTTTTGAAAGCGTGTGCCAACTGTACCAAATTCCACTTCAAAAAATCAACCAAATCTCACATTTTTACCTTGGTAGAGTGGTATGATTTTCCAAATCATGGGAAAACTATGTGCAGGTTAAGAACTCCCTTAAAACATCCAAAAGATGAATATTTAAACCAATATTTATATTGAACCTCCAAAAAATATCTAAGATCATGAAAGGAACAAAATAAATGACTTTAAATGGCCAGGGTGTAAAAATTCTCCCTGCCAAATACACTTTCATGCCCAAAAAAAGTCACACGGATGGAAGATAACCCAAATTCAAATCCATTCTCTATCAAAACCGAATTAAAATACAAATCTCGAGGTGACCTTTCTCTATACAAGTCACATCTATCCAATTCCAATAAAAAATATGGAAATAATGTTAATGGGAGAACACACGAGGGTTCTCCCCACCACAATAACTCAAATATCATGGTTAACATTCAGACTCTCAATACCATCGGGATCGGGAACTCCCAACATGATTTAAGAAACAACTCTACCAGAACTAAAAATATCTCATATAAAACCTGAAAAATTCAACAATTATCCCCACGAACAAAAACACAACACAAGGGGAACCCCTAAAAGGAACTCAAACCAAGAAGTGAACTAAAACACAAGATATAATCCAATTCTTCTACAATAAAATATATCCCCAAACAAGAAGAACTAAAACTGACACTATCCCATACAAGGGATAAACACAGTTGACAAAGGAGGAAGTTTTAAAGAAATGCATTCAAAAAAGCATAATTATTCTAGATATAAAAGAGAAATTCCATAACACTTTTACAATGAAATGATGAAATTATAAAACCTACAAAAAAAACAAGGGAAATCCGAACCTCGATGATTCAACATGGGAGACAAACTGATTTAAGGTCTTCTACACATCCCTGGAAATTCATTATTTCACGTGACCTTCACTCAGAGGCATATGATTGAATCCCTAATAATTGAAGCCTCTATTGCCTCAGATTCAAGATCTAGCATTCCCTAATCACAACATCATCTTCAAGTGGTGTTTTTTATGAAGCTTTTCCATATGACCAAAATTACCGCAATGATGGCATTCCTTTAGATGAATGCAACAAGACGACTTCGAATGCTCGAACCGGCCACACTGGTGGCACACTAGCAAAGGTTCTGATGAACTGAAATACATAACCAACAAAGGAGACTCTTTAACGATAGGTTCCTCTAGTATTCACTCCACTCTTGATGGGAAATCTTCACTAGCAATGAGAGAAATTGGATTTCCAACCGCCTACGCTATAGAAATTGAATCGGGTAGAAATGTTTCATCAACTAGCATCTCAAAACGCAGATCCTTGGAAGAGAGGTCATGTTACTTGATCCCTAGATAAAGATCCCCAACCCAAATTAAAATTTAATCCTTTAATAAATTATACAACACAACCTATAGATAACAGGAGACATGCTCCGGGAGTTGGTGAACATAGGCCTTCACCATCCACTGACTTTATTGAACATTAATTAGCTCTTCCATTTTCATCATCTTCATGTCTTTAGGTATAAACCATTATATGAAGAAAAAAATCAACAAATCCCATTCCATTAAAACTTTCATTGGTGGTAGGGAAATAATATCCCATAAATCTAATGTTTTACCCTCAAATAATCCGAGAACATCATGAAACCTAACAACTTCAGATGTTCCCAACAATTTTTAGACACTCACAAATTCCTTATGCTACTCCACTAACTCTAAAGAACCTCAATACCCATAAAAAATAATAAAAACATGAGAAAAATAAATAACTGGGCATGACCCACTAGAAAATTTGGGGACCTTTCTAGGAGGAATATTCTGATCGACATCAAAAAAAAAAATCAGCATCGAACCAAAACATAATTAAATAGAATATCTTGAGCCAAAAAATAGGCTCACAAAAAAATACAAATACCAACACAACCAAAAAACCCACTTATCAGAAATACCATTTAAATATCAATTTTCAAACCCACCTTATTCAATAGACACCTTCCAAATACTAAAACCCAATTTTTAAGCCAAATTCATTTTCAAAAATAATTTTCTCTTTCAAAATCACATTGGAAAAACATATCCAAGCCATAGATTTAAATTACCCACCCAGGGCATCCATTGACCATCACATATTTTTCCATCAAATACTTCTTACATCATCCACATGCAAATACCCAAATTCACTCTCCACAAATGCCGAGACATATATAAGCTATCATAATGAGTACTAAGGGTCACACTTACAATTTCTTTATCAAAACCCAAGAATTTACCAAATTTACAATCCAAAATGTTTTTCCAAAAAAATCCATTTTTCCAATACAATACCATTTGAAAGTAATCCTTTCCCTTTCTAAACGGTTTTCATTTTTTTAAAATCACACTTACAGTATCCAAAACCAAGATGAATCATCACTTGCACCAAACCACTGGAATGAGGAACTAGCATCTATTCCTAACCCGAAGACAACTTGTTGGGCCATGCCCATTGTAAAGAATAACATTAAGTGGATCTGGAACCATGCACTTAGACTTCACATGGGTCACTACTCCATGTGAGGTCGTATCATGACACCCACTCGCCTCCAGTATCATCATTGAAACCAAATAAAATAAAAGACTCCAATCTCAAACTACCTCTGGTAACACATATCTCTTTACGAGTGGTGGTGATCTGTAACTAACCCAAAACCTATATCCTAAGCATTGAAATTCCTAATATATTACTACCTGACACCCCAAATAACATGTTCCTACTCTGATATCATTTTTTCACAAACCTGGCTAGGATAGCATCCAACCTGACACCCGAACCGGTATGCAGCCTGGCCTAAAGGGCATTACTGATCCCCACATGCTAGAAATTCATGTTGAGCATACAATAAAATCCAAGTGGGAATGATTAATTCCAATATAATAACTAGGGTAAAATATTTAGTACTGAATATTCCATAAATTAATGAGTGGTCACATATAAATACAAAAATTCTCTAGGTATAGATACGATTTAATATATGATGCTGAAAAAATTATCCAGGGTTACCATCTAAACTGAATAACTAATCTATATGTGACCGAAATATCACCACCATCCATAATAATGAACTCTCCAAGAGCCAGATTGATCTATAAGAACCTAAACCATAAGCTAAACCTACAAAATAGCACGGTTCTTCTAGCACATAATGTTACAAGTAGGGTGTGAGATAAACAAATTAGTAGTTTACCACTAAATAATCCTTACATTTACTTTCCCAACAAATATTCCATAATCACATGTTTTAGAAACATATATAAAAATAGGTTTTTATAATTTTTCTAAAGAAAAAATGTTTTCCTTTTTTAATTGCAAATACATTGCACTTTCCATTTTCAAAATAGTTTACCATTAGAATCCAAATCTACAAACCCAATCTGGAAAAAAATTACAAAGTCATGATAAAATTAAATATGAAGTGTAAATAGGAAACCAAGTTTAGTAGGAAAATGAACATAAAAATACATAAATCAACCCATGGTCATTTCCTAAACATCCCTAGAGCGATCCTTAGGCATACATGGTTTGGAACCACCTGATGATGTATGGTGATGCTCCCTAGTCAATAAAATATTTTTAGCCATAAACTAACAAATCAAGTTGTATATCCCACCTATAATCTCATCTAATCCATGGGGTACCAACCCTTCTAATTGAGGTTGGTGAAAAATAGTCCCTCAACCCAATAAAATGCGCCCATGAATCCCAAGGTAAAAGTGTACTATGTACATATCAGGTCCTCACATGTGTGAATCACCCTACCGGTTATCCCTACACTATCTTAGCCCAAAAAAACACCACCTATACAATAAACCATTTATGGAAATCCCTCTATAGGGGTACCCATCCTTAAATAATCCTTTCATAAGTACCAATCAGGCCATCAAAACACAATTGTTTTCAACACCTTTTTTACAAAACATATTCAAGATGCCAATTAGCTTCACATTATATAAGATTTAAGAAAAAACACAGAATGGATCTTGAGTTCCAAACGGGCCATACACCTCTAAAACCAAAATACATATACAATGCTGCTTCCACATTATATCCCAAAAATCAACACAAAACACCACTTTTATGTATGAAATTCCAAACAAGCACTTAATATTTCTAATTTATCATCAAAACATGTCTCAACGCCAAACATTACATATATTAAGGACACATTTGAAGTCAAATTTCTAAATCACATAAAACAAAACATTCACGTATAGAAATCATGGGAAAATTTAAAAAGATGGTGGAGTCGGAAGATGAGAAGCATTTAAGGGAAAAGTGTTTTAAAATGCCATCTTTATTTGAATGCACATCCATATGTGCACCTTTATAACCCATGGATGTTCCAAAATCTAATGGAACACTCTAAATTTCTATGAAAATATCCAAAACAATTTTTAGAACCACAAAAATCTTTTTTTAACAAAACCCAACAATTTTAAAAAACTGTAAGATCATAAAAAATTCTTTTAAAGAACTAAGGAAATACTTCCAAAAAATTTCCCTATAACCACCAATCAATAAAATTACCATAACACAAAAAAATTACAAATCCATTGTCCAACCATTTTAAATAATTATTTCTATGTGCCAACAGCACCCAAATCCCCAATTTTTCTATCAAAACTTAATTGAAATTTTATCACACACATTTGGTATATATTAACAAAGGAATAAATATATAATCACTTCAAACCCATTTTTAACAATTTTTACAAACAATAAAATACTAAAATATTAGTACCATGATTATTATAAAGGTGAGATTCAGGTTTTAAAATTAATTAATGGAACCCAAACATTAACTAAATTCATTAAAAAGGAAAAATGTGGAGACACCTTCCTTAATGGAGTGTAGATGCGATGAAATATTATGGGAAGGGAAATCAACTACAAGATGAAGTAATCTAACCATTGAACCCAAGAGGACTTTTAATAGAGAAAGGAGAGAAAGAGAGAGAGTATTAGGGGGAACCCCTGGTGCACCTTGGTTGAAGAAGGGGAGGAAATGCCGATTTTGTGTTAAAAAAAGAGGGGAAATTTGGTGATTTCACTATTTTAAGAAAATTTTAAGATCGCACAACTAGTCCACAGAGTTATAAAAACTATACGAAAACCATGTGACAACCTCTATCCAAATGAGGCACCATAAATTGCTTGGCTCGATGGCTACAAAACAATTCTCCAACCATGCCAAAGGCCATTTCCCAAAATCTACCAAAGATCGCATGATTATGTGGTCCGAGCCGCATGGTTTTCCAAACTATGTGCAAACCATGCAGATACCAAAACAAATCTGAAAACTTATATGATTTAAAACTTTTAACTGGAATTCAACTCAAACATCAACCATAAAGAGCCATGATAAAGAAAAGAAGAAAATAATGGAATTTCAATGGTTAGGGTGTGACATACATGCTCCCCTCCAACAATAAATTTCATCCTCTTAATTTAAAATTTCACTTTGAGAAAAGAAAATTTTAATATAAGACAATTTTTTTTAAATAACACATAATAAAAATAGGTTTATGAAATGTCCTCTTAATATTTTGTAAAGAGAAATTTTAAGTTCACCAAAAAACTAAAATTCTGAAATAGTATAACATTCATGAAAATATGGTTGTGGAAGAGTAATTTAATTATAGAGAAATTATGGATAGTGATAGAGAACATGGTCATGGGTAAGTTAACATTCAAAAATCTATAAATCCATAATGATATAAGAGACCCTTTGTTTCTTTGTAAAATAATGTACTATAATAACATTTTTTTGTGTTTCAGGATCCTTTCTTTAATATTGAAAAAATCTTTCTCTCTATACTAACGTGAGGAATGATAATTACTTGATATGATTTTATAAAAAAATATTACCCTTCAACTGTGCCTTTAATTATTCCTACTTTATTTCATGGCACAAGTTATATCATAGAGTAAAATAATCTATAAAAACTCATCAAAAGATAAAATTAAATCATTATAGAAATTGTAATATTTTCCCAAATATCATGATCCAACACATTAAAAATATGGTCACTGGATTTCCATAATGAAATTTTAGATAACATGAAGCAACTCTTAATCACCACATATAATTATGTGAGTACTTTGTCCATGAATTCTATTGAAGAATGGTCATAACCAAAATTACAATAAAAACTTATTTAATACATCCATGCTTACATATTCTTGATATAAAACATAGAAATTTGGTTATATTCCTAATGTCTAAAATGTTATAGACAGTACAAATTTTTTGACTATCAATTATTTAGATCCAAGATAGTAATAACTATCTAATTTATGTTATCTTAATCAATCATCTCTTTATTCCAAAATATATTTCTCAATATCAAAAACATATTTGGGGTTATCTTTCCCTAAAACACATATTTTTACAATGTATTAACTTTCTATTGAGTCAATTTTCATTGGTACCATTATTTATAAGGCCTCAAATCTTATATGAAATAGTAATGAAATACAATCCTTATATATTACATAATTCTTATAACTAATAAATATATGATATAATACTCAAAAAACATAATTATTTAATCTAAACATAGGCACCATAATCATTACTCTTCATCAGTGGTAGTATCATAATCCCTATCTTGATCCATTATCTTAATTTAGGGTATATTCCTTTGATGCATGTGGCTTTGACTTTCAGTGTCGAATCTACATATAGTTGAAGCGTTGTTCATTTTAAAACTTTTTCTTACCTTCACAGTCACAAGAATGATGGAATTTCCCTCCAAAATTATAGAAAACTCTTTTTCCATTCAAGCATGTTTAGGGTGTTTTTTCGATAATCGTCACATGTGGGAAAATAATCTTTTCTGGTCAATACTTTATGTAACTTTTTCCTTGTTATACTATTGATCTTATTCTTCCATACGAAGGTATAAAACTTAGATAAAAAATTATTTATCCCATTTTCACATGATATTATTTCCTCATATGATTAGAATTCATGGGAGTCTTGTTTCCTTCAAAATATTGGCATAATACTGTAAAACATATGATTCCTATTACACATTGAAACTTGTAAATTGATGAAGTTCCCATTCCTTCTACTTGGTGTCATTTCTAAATGACAATGTACACCAGATTAGATCATTAAATTAGGAAACCTAATGTATTATCCCAAAACAATTAAAATACTTATTATTGAATAATTTATTTCTAGATAATGTAATAATTATAAACATGGTTTCTTGGGGACTTATTTTCTATTAAATTATTCATTTTGGTTTGTTAAGATAATTTGTATAATCATAATAGTATCCCCCAAGATTTCAAAAATAGGTGTGTACTATGGTCTTTTGTCACGTACCAAGTAACCCCAAGTCAGGCCCATGACACATTGTTTGGGTTGTCACCCATAGGTACATCTGTTTTAGAGGCACATCCACTTGTAGTATCCAGAAAGAGAGAATTTCTAAGAAGACCTACAAAATATATACCTTACAAAAATTATAGGGAGTTATTAAATAATTATAATCAAATTCTATCTCAGGGTTATGTTTTCTAATCCATTTGTTCTAAATATTTTTTCCAAGGTTTCTGCTAAACTTCATTTGCTACCAACTCTAATACCCTGAACCCAGAAGCACAGGGCCTGTTCATTATATTATTAAATTATCATGATTAAAAGGAATCAAATCTTGAAATAATTATCAATTTATCAGTCTTGGAATACCAACTCACATTACTTATACCCATAATACATTAAGAAATAAAATTAAAACATGATACATAATTAAATGAAATAAATTACATCCTTGAAAGAATATTAAATGTTTTATTATTCATAACAATTTTAAAAAAACATAATAAGGGTGATCTAAAATTCTCAGTAATGGTTATGTGGAATAATAATAAGTGAAGTATAATAAAAAAGTCTTATACATTATGGCAATGTAAATAATATTAAAATAACATGCCATCAATTCAATCACAATGAAAATGAATCCATATATTTTTTATAGTGAAAATTATTTGGACAAATTAATGACTGAAGTAAATTATTTATTATTGGATTTTATGTATCTATCATATGAACCATTTTAATATTAAGATAATTTATGTTTGTGGGTAAAACCCTTCTAAATCAGTTTTGAAAAAAATACGAATGGTTTGTCTCCAACTCTTTTGTCTCCTAAGACCTATCGATTTACCTAGGGGAAATAGTAGGCCCCAAACATCACTTCAAGTCTGAATACTTAATCATACAATTATTTAATAAAATAAAAATATTACTAATCAATATATTTATATTTAGTAGAGGATACATATTCCTCAATAATTCTAATATTCAAAATCAACACCATGTGTAAAATGGTATATAGGTAAAACAATAATATAAACCCTAATAAAAGAATATGGATATTTGAAAAAAATATAGAGTCAAATTAAAAATGATCTCAAATGTGTAGAATATACACCACATAAAAACCATTAGGTTCCCAATACCATGTAAGTCTCACTAGAATGGGAATTGAGATGAATTCCACCACTTTGTAATCAATCAAATCGTATAACCAAAAATTTATAATAATAAAATTAATCATTTAATTACATGAATATAAATATATTAATGATATTATATTTCAAATGGAATTATACATATACCACATAAAATAAACATGTGGTGAATAATGGAAATTTCATTGAAATAAAAGTGAGATGAGAAACCCCTTATGTTATGTCTGAATATGTTTTGCACTTGATCATAATATACTGGATAATCATATTAAATCCTTTAATTAATTAATTAATAACATTTTCTATATTTATTTAATTTAAGATAAATTTATAGGGTTTATTTTTGGCCTTTTTTGATGAGTTATATGATACAGTTTTATCGCTTGGGATTGTTTAGTTCCATGGTTTTCATGATCGTTTTAATTATTAAGATGTAATGATGTTTGTGTAAAATGGCTATAATTACCCAGAATTCTAATTATATGTTATTTATGAACATTAATAAGTTTATTTGGGTTTATATATTTTTTGTTTTCTGATTTGAGGATGAATCAATAGATAAAGTGTTAATGATAATTGTTTAGATTAATTTTAGCGGGTTTAGATCACAACGAACATGTTTTGTTCTATCATTTATTATTAAGTAAATATTTTACTTACAGAATAGAAATAGGGTTATAATATAATTAATAAAATATATTTAATATATTAAAATGGTTTTATTAAAAATATTAAAGGATAAATTGAGGAATGAAAATATGTCATCGACAATGGTTGTAAATCGACACCTCACAGATTAGGATTTCGTTTTGAAAATAAAAGCGTGAAAGAAAGGAGTTTGATTAAGGATATTGAATTAAAATGATATCATTAAAGTATATATATTATAATTAATTTATAATGATCATTTGGACAAAGGGGGTTAGGAGAGGATAAGAAATAAAAAACAAAATTTTAAGGAAATAAAAAGAATAAGAAAGAGGATTTACCTCTTGAATTATCCTCGTTGAGAACCTCCAATAAAAACCTCATTTATGACTTTTTTTATGAACAAAAACTGATTTAAGTCTGGTATAGACAAATCATTATTATTTGGGTAGATGTTGGAAAAGCGTTACGGCTTAGAGCTGTGAGGAAAAATGGCGATGAGGGGTTGTATTTATAGTTGTGAAAAGGGGTGATTTTTGAATATTTTGTTTATTTGTTTATTATTTTTTCTCAAGACTATGAATAATTTTATAATTATCATCATTATATTAAAATAAAAAAAATGTAATTTTGAGATTATGGTGATTAATTCGGCCATGAATCAAGGAATATTGTATTTAACTTGTAATGTATCTATACTGTAAACTATCGTGTTTCACTATTCACCAAAAAATCAAATATTTTAGAAAAATCTTAAAAATTTACCCTAACCATTTTTTGAAATGTATAATTAAAAAAATGAACCCATTATAATTTTTTTATAAATATGAGAAATTTAATTTTTAATTAAAATCATCATTTTCTCGAAAAATAGAAACATAAATTTAAAACTTATTTAACAACACACTAGAAAATTATCAAAGGTCTTATAAAATTATCCTAAAATCATAAGAAAAGAAAATATTAACCTATTAATCTATTTTAAAAAAATATATTTTATTTTAAATGATTATATGAATTATAAAATTTTAAATCAATATTTATTGCATACAAAAATACCAACAGTTAATTAATAATTTTCAAAATATTTATTTACTTGTAATATGATATTATTATTTCATACATTGATTTATAAGATGCATAATTATAATTATAATTTTTTTGGGTGAGGTAACCATTCAGTTGGCCGATTTACTATTCACAAGGATTATATTACTATTCATAATGGTAACATTACTATTTTGAATGGTCAAGTTACTATTCAGAAAACAATTTTGTTGATCCTATTAGACACTAAATATCTTCTTAGTCATAAACATTTATATGCATTTTTTTTGACATTCATTTCATAGAATCACAAAATGCATGTTTAATTTTAAACTTGTAGGTGTGGTGATAAGGTGGGTTAAAGAATATTCAAAGATCAATATGTTTTTATTTGTATTTTTGATATAAAATCTTTTCCAATGAGAAACATTGGATTAATATATGTATAATTTAAATATAATTAAATTAATAATAAATTTATATTAAAATAATTATTTAAATTAAAAACAAAGGTTTTAACTAAAATGAAGCATTTTTTAATATTCATCAAAAAATAAAGCTTCATAGAAAAATACTAAAAAATTCACCATAAATTAATTTTAAAATTTCAAATTGAAAAATGATTTATATTTTAAGAAATATTATAAATTTCATTACAAATATTCTTCATTTATGTAAATCCATTATAAATAAAATTTATTAGTATTTATTAAAATTCATATTGCTATTTTTTAACTTCTATGTGATAACTATCTCGTTCAAATAATTATAACAAAAACTGTAGTTTAACAAGGACTCGGTGTTGTGTTCGTTACTTGTTTTATTAAATTTGTTTTTAAATTATTCGAGTGTTACATGCCATATAATTATTTTTTAAATTAATTCTTTTAAATTAAACTAGATTAAGAGAAACATCTATTTCTTATAATTAGATTATATGACATTGACTTAATTTTATTATTCCCAAATAAACACCATATTTTTAGACATATTATTATGAAATCATATATAAACATTCATAATATTTAATTCTTTATTCTCTTTGTAACCTTTATAAAATTTACTTCAATAATTACATGAGGAAACATTATGAAAACCTTTCCTTTCAATGGAAATTTCTAATAATTATTCCTTAGGATTTATTTAATTCCACATAGCACATAATTGTGAACATGTTATGATGGGTTCAATCAGATGTAAATCCAATTAATTGGTTAATGTATTTATCTACTGAAATGTTATGTATGTGATTATGGATTAAATCTCATCCACAATGGGACTTTTTTCACCTTGTGAAGTTATCTTAGAAATTTTCCATGATTTTTAGTAGGCCATGTTTTTTTTATTCCAGAACATTCCCAATGTTTCCACACTAATATAATTCTATTTTATATATGTCATCCTCCCTTGTGATTATTAATGATCCTTCTATTTTATGATATCATGTTATGTTGTTTTATTGGCTTTCTATGCTTCATTATCAATATTATTCCATTACAAAGATTTATAGATCTCCCATTTGTTTATATATTTTACCATTTTATTCTATAATGTATTTTGAGAAAAAAGGGATTTTGGAGCTCATAATATAGACTAAAATAAAAAACTAATATTTAATTTCATGTTGATGTTTTATGAACCTAGAATTCAAAAAAATAGTCCTCTCAATCCCCAGGTTATATTTAGTAGAATATTTATGCTAAAAATTATGTAATAATATCTTTGAAAGTAATATATCTATATATATTGTATCATTAGATGGTATAGAAATTTTTTGGATTATTTGTAGAATACTTTTATGGGGACTCTAGGGTTCTTTACAGGTATTATAAAATATCCTAGAATTTTTGTGATGTATAGAGTGAGTGGTTCATATGAAATTACACCTCCATCTAGAGACCACACGTTCAAGTGTCTCTGGTAATGTTGTACCTCAGGGTAACAACTCTGAAAATGGTGAATTGTACAATCAGTCGATCGTCACCTATTTCACGATAAAGAGTCATTTCGTCACACTTGGATACATAGTCCCATGGAACATTCTTGCAAAATTAACAAAATCTTTACAAAATATTATAATGGACATGAACTAATCATAGTTATGAAATATTCATTGGAAAATTACCCTAGATAACATATATTTAAACATGGTGGCTTATAATGTATTATATACCTATAATTTATAATTTATTCCTTATACATTCATTTTTTCACTTTATATATATATATATTAGTTATTGTTTTGTCATATTGTTTTTTATTATATTGGTAATGGTGAGAAATAGGGGAAACCATGCATATAAATAGTGTTATAAGATATGTGAATATTTCCATAATTATCTACATAACCATATTGGTTAAAGAGATATGAACATAATAGAAGAACTATAGTAGATAACTCAAGTTATGAATAATAATGTTCATCATGAGGAATTATATCCTTCTACTACTAAAGTGCATGTTTGGGTCATGATGTTTTTTGAGTCAATGGAATCATACCTTTATTGAATCTTCTGATTGCCTCTTCTTAGAAAAAAGTATTATATATATGGAGAATATATTCTCTATCATACAATGATAAATGTAAGATAATTTTTATCTATCAATTTACCTCATGGAGGGGTAATCTAATCAATGGTCGATGTTAACCAAGAACAAAATGTAAAAGATTATATTTATTTCAACGAATGATATGAATTAAATATTTTTTTGTAATAAATAATTTCTTTGAACTCTCAATCTTAAAATTAATATATATTTTCTCAATTTTAAGAAAAATAAAGTTGAATTTAAGATTAATATTAGTAAATCATCACATGGATTTTATGACACACCTAAGAATTCATCATTAGCACTTACAATAATATGGATGACTCTTATTGATCTCATGATCCTAGAGATAAAAATAAAAAAAGAGTTTTATTCTTAAGGGTTAATTGATAAATCCCAAAATTGGTAGGAAACCCCAATATCGTGCATGTCAAAAGTTATAGAAGAGACATAATATAAACAATATAAAGGGAAATAATAGATTATTAGAGTGTTTGAAATATGGATTTTGAGCTAATAAATACTAAAGGAATATATCAAGTACCAATAAATAGAAATAGGAAAAGAAGATTCACATAAACACTTAGAAAGAGATATAATATTTCTTCTACAATAAACATGGGAATTATGGATTCCAATTCCCAAATCCATGTTAAATTGGAGAAAATGGGTTATAATAACCTGAAATGCCTCAAGATAATGGAAGGGAATATTCTATCACTACTATTGAGGTATATCTTATCAATTATGTGGTGACAGGTACACTAGTCAATAATTAATGAATAAAAAATGATTTTTTATTTTAGTTCTATAAATTCATTCATATATTTCATGATTAGTAGAACTATTAAAAAATAAAAACATGAGGGTTAAAATTTTCATGATAACCCAAAATGGAGAAATTGTTACATCCCATGAATATAACTATACACTAGAAAATGATTGTGGAATGAATCTTCTAGATAATATCATCTTAATTCTTTTAGTGGATTATGATGCTATATTAGGTAAATATTGGTTATCCTTAAATAATTAAAACATAAACTGTTAGTAGAGAGATATCACTCTTCACATCCCACACTGTCCATCTATTTTGAATAAGTGTATGGAGGATGATGATTCTCATTTGGAATCATCTGCACAAGTGTAGATATTTTTTCCTTATGGTAAATCATGTCAAGGTTAACTGACTGTTGAAAAGGAGAGAATCATTATTTAATATATGCCAATTGTGAGGGATTATACTGATTTATTCTCCCAATATATTCTTGGTATTCCTCTTGATCGATTGGTTTTGGTCTCAATTATACATATGCCAGGAACTATACACATATCAAAGTCTCATTATAGAATGGCCACCATCGAATTTAAAGAACTAAATAAATAGTTACAATAGATTCAAGGAAATGGATTTATAAACCTGAGTTCATCTCCAAGGTGGTGTGAAATTCCTATACTTCACGAATAATGATAGGTCAATGTTCTTCTGTATTGATTTCTGTGAACTTGAAAAATTAGGATAAATAACTAGTATCCAATACCACATATAGGTTAATTTTTTGATCAGATACATAACACCCAGTATTTTTATAATGAGGAACATCAATTAGGATATAAATAATTAAATGTAAAGAATGATGAGACTCATAAAATTCCTATTAATTTTTTTTAGGCATTATGTGTTCATAGTGTTTCCCTTCCTAGTCACCAATTCTCCATAAAAATTTATAGACTCAATGAATAGAGTAATTAGATATTTCTGTGATATATGTTTGAAATTATTTATAGACGAATTTATGATTTAACCTATAGCATGGATAATTAAGGAATATATTTTAATACTATTATAAATTAATTTATATAGGATAAGCAACATGAAATTTATATTAAATGTGAGCTCTGAATGAAGTAAGTATCAATCATGAGAAAATTTAACTCTATAAAAGGGATATTAATGGTCACTTTTAAGTCAGAGGAGATCCATAACTAGCCTATAAAAACATTAGTAAAAAATATCTATCATTTTCCTTTAACACACTGGGTAATGCCAATGATTTACAGGAAAATTCATGTGATTTTAAAACCCTCTAACCAAGTTAACTCAGAAGGGAGTAATGTTTTTCTTGACTAGTGAACGTGAAGATAGATTTATGTAAATTAAAATAGTAATATAAATTTACTAGTCATAGGGATTCCCATATATGGGAAAAGTTTCATGGTATATGGTAATGAATCAATGAAGGGATTTGTTTGTGTACTGATAAAAAATTAAAAATGATAACCTACATGTTAATGTATTTGAATGTTCATGTGAAGAAATATCCAACACATGAAATAGAGTTAAATATATTGTTCCCTAAATTGATAATATTCCATAAATATCTATATGGTGGAAAGTGTGATATATATAAAAATCATAACTGCCTCAAATTTCAATTCATAGAGAAAGAACATATTATGTTCTAGCGATGAGGGATTTATTTTAACCATGACTGTGACCTCTATATCTACTACCATCCTTGAAAGAAGACAATGTTATAGATGATATAAAAATATTAGATCAGGAAACCTTATCATGTATGTTATTTGAGAAGGATCCCATCATTAAACACTTGAAATGGACAGAAAAGGGAATCATAAAGGAATGAAGATCATCATTCCTTCTCAAATTATTTCTCAACCATACCTTATGGGGAAGATAATGGAGTCTCAAAAATACAATATTAATATTTAAAATAAGTTTTGAGCTATCAAAAAAGAAAAATCCTATGAATTCCAAAGCATTGAATAATGAATCCTATGATTTGGGTCATGACTTTGTGTACTATCAAATAATGGGTTAAATATGTAGTCTTTGATTGATTAACATAGACCAAACTTCTCTTTCCACCAACAGATCAAGCAGATGTAATTAGATCTATGAGAGAAATATTGGTCATAAAATATGATGGAGATCATGGAATGAAAAACCAAGTTTATGGTATTTCATCACGTGAAGGATTATAGGAAAATGTCTATATAGATGATAAAACCGTCACAAAAACCATCAAGAATATGGGAAAACATCATCATGGACTTTTTAACTAGACTACCAAGTACACTGAGATGAAATAATGATATATGGGTTATGATAGATCATATCGGGCTAACTCATCACATCATTAAAATATCAATGTAGTTATCACTTGACTCACATGAAATTATATACATCAGAGAGTTGGTGATGTTTCAATGAAGACAACTATCAATTTTATCTGATCATGATCAGTGATTTAACTCTATGATCTGGATGATTATTCAAAATTATCAAAACACTGTGTTAAATATCATTATTGAAGGTTCTAGGCATAGCGGACGATCATGAGTGGATGTCCCCACTTGGATTTTTGTCATTATCAATGATCAATATGAGATCAAAAGGACAATAAACGCCAGTCTCCACGGATCAATTCATAGAAATAAACAAAGATGAAGAAAGGTCCTGGAACCAAAAAAGTGGATCATCACAGGTTGATTATAATTAATTTAATTAATTGAAAAGAAGTACTTTTGGGTGTTCTTTCTTCATTGATATTCTTGATCACGTTTCGATGTGATTCGCCATTGAGTTGCAGAAGCCAAGTGTAGACTTCATCTAGTGGTGATCCACACGTGGACCTCGTATATCTGGACGTCACTAAAGGAGTCTCCGGGTGCAAGCATGGAGAAACCTTTGCTTGCGTTGTCTGCCTTAGATCATCTTGATCCGATGGAAGTGGATCTCTCTCAGTCTTGAGACAGTTCTTGTAGGATGGAGTTCATTTGGTCTTGAGATAATTCTCCATAAATTTTGTGCACAACAATTCTCTTATGAAAGGAGTTGGGGTTGTGAGGATATTTATAATCAGGTTTGAGGTTGTAAAGTTATGAAAATAAATAAATGCGTTACACATTTTATTTATTTCATGAACTCTTTTGAAACCCCATGTCGATTCATTAATTATTTGACATGTGCCCACACTGATATTAATAAATATAATTTAATAAAATGATATTATTTAATCAAAATCCCGACTGGAAAAACTACACGGCGTGTAATCATAAATACACAGTGTGTACTTGTTTTTCATTGAAAACTACATGGCCTGTACATTCAATGTACACTATGTGTATATCTTGTTTTAATCTATTCATTTCCTTTCAAAAATGAAAACTACATGCAGTGTACATTTATTAATACACGGCATGTACTTGTTTTCATTTTATTCTTCCTCCAACATTAAAATGATTTAGGATTCCTTGAATAATTATTAAACCACGTACGTGAATAATCTTTATTCTACTTGAGATACTTGAATACACTTAGTGTGTGGCCCTCTAGGCCTCTTTCTCGTTGGCATTAGGCGGGCTTGCCTAAAGTCCAAGATTACTGTCCAGCAATGGGTCAAGGCACCCAAGATAAAGAAGTTGACACAACATTGACGTGTCATCTCATATGAATGCTTACCGTGTAATTTAATCCCTTTGTCTCAATATCTCATCAAGCAGGTTTCATGGAAGTGTCATAAACCTATATGCTTGATCCGTCTTTCTTTGAATACCTGAAATAAACTCGTCGTTTCACCATGGCCATGGAATTTCATGCCATAGTTATATTTCAATCAAAGGGCCAAGATATCAACATCCATAAATGGAAGGGACACATCCTTCCTCGAATTATCCATTAACAACATGTCATTCATGATGCACCCAACGTACCCTACTTCCCGCCAACTGTGTTCGTGGAAGCTTTCATCAGAAAATCTAAGTGCGTGAGTCTTTGACATGATTTAATGACAATAATCCAGTCTAAGGACCATTACACACTCTCGTAGATAGTAATGTCCGATGACACAAAGACATGCGGAATTACTACTGGCGAGTCTGTTCTCATAATCTCTTATCTTGGAGATTACCAAGTGAGAACTCCATGAGAGAGAGTCTCTTTTTCTTACGAGTACTCGCACATGACTGTCTGTATACAATGTGTCCTATTGTAGTAAGTCATCCAACAGTATAACTTTATTTAAGAATATTTTTATATCATTTCAAGGTTCCCATAATAGATGGGATCTACCATGACCCCATTAATGCAACAAATATTTCAGGACATTATTATATTATAGTCATGAAAAATAATGAACAATATATAATAAGTGTATATTCATGTTATCAAAGTACAAAACAATTGGTTCTTAGGACACCAACCCTAACAAACATTCACCTGGTCTAGAGCCAACTGCCTACGACTTTTAGTCTGCTAGACCTCACATGATGATCATGTTTCTGCTGAGTCAAGGCTTTAGTCAAGGGGTCCGCCACATTGTCTTTCGTGCAAATACTACTCACTGCAACTTCACCTCTCTGATAAAAATTTCTCAAGAGATGATGATTCTGATGTATGTGCCTTGTCCGGTGATGTGACCTTGGATCTTTTGCAAGTTCCACCGCTATAGTATTATCAAAATAGAGTGTGATAGGATCCTTACTGCTAAGTACTACATCCAGCTCTTGGACAAAGCTTTGCATCCATACTGCTTCTTTAGCTACCTCAGAAGCTGCAATATACTCGGACTCTGCTGTAGAATATATGACCACACCATGCTTTGATCTCTTCCAGCTCACTTCACCTCCATTCAAATTGAAGATGTATCCAGTATGCAACTTCATGTCATCTTGATGTTTTTGGAAACTAGAATCTACATGTCCTCTGATGACTAGTTCCTCATATCCTTCATAAACTAGGAACATATCCTTAGTACACCACAGATACTTAAGGATAGTCTTGACTGCCATCCAATGGTGGTCTCCTAGATCAACATGACATCTTCCTACCGCACTTAATGCGTAAGCAACATCTAGCCTTGTACGTAGCATGACATACATGACTGACCCAATCATAGATTCATAAGGGATCCTTTCCATTTTTATTCATTCCTCATGTGTCTGAGGACACATTTTCTTTGAAATATGAATGCCCTGTGACACTAGCAACAATTCCCTCTTGGACTGTTCTATACAGAATCTCCTCAGTATATTGTCAATGTATGTATTTTGACTTAGGCCCAACATTCTCTTGGATCAATCACGATTGATCATGATGTAACATCCCAGGTAAATAATGAATAAAACATTTTCATATTTTTTAATATTTATGAAAAAAATATTAATTTTACTTTTAAGGGGTTGCTATGTTCGATAGCGTACCTGATACGCAACAAAGAGTTTCTTTGAAATCTTACGTAGCACACTAGTAATAAAATAATATTATTTTAAATGGTAGTTAACACATAGCCGTGGTATTGGTGGGAATGGATATAAATAACTAAAATATGATTATATTTGTTTTTTAAATGGTTTTAATTTTATCTAATAAAATATGAAGGCTTAAAATACGAAAAGAATTCAATTTTAGGCTTCTATACCCTAATTTTCACTAAAGGCTCACTTATCGCCTTTTAATGGCGAACCATCTTTAAATATAGTTTTGGTCCCTCTTATAAATTCTATTGGACCAAATAAAACTCTTCTTGTAGAATTGGGACATCAAAATTTACTTTGTGTAATTTTTTGGTATTTTTTTGATTATGTTCATTTTTTTAAATGAATAGTGAAAAATGTTGTATTTTAATTCAAAACCTCTTTTTAATCTAATTTATTTATATGATTAGATTGTCTTTTGAATTGGTTTTAAAGTGAAATTGGAATATATTTTTACCATTAAATCCAATAGTGGTCGTTGGAATTAATTTCACTTTGAAATCGGACTTAAACTAGTGTCAATCTTTTGATACTTATTGTTTCATAAAAACAAGGTATTTCCTCTGACAGCGGGAATTAATTATTCAATTAATTAATGAAACTTATATGTTTTAAATTTTTTAAAATGGACTTCATTTTTGAATTCGGAATATCAAATACAACTTAGGGTGAAGTTTTGGTATTTTTCTGAAAAACTTCAATTTTTGATGAATAGTGAAACCACTAAGTGGTACTTAAAAAACTGACTTTTCGTTTAAATGAAATTTTACCACCTCTGTGTTTTGAATTTCAAAAATCTGACATACATGGTTGTCATTAAGATGTAAAATGTGGTTCAATGGGATTAAAATAATTTTTTTGTTGAATAGTAACTTATTAAGTTTTAACCGCGATTCGAGGTAATTAGTGTAGTTTAAGGTAAAAATAATGTTTTAATAATATTAAATTAACTTGACATGTGTCCTAACTTCATTGGATGTGTCATGGCCGACCAAGACAATCCATGGGTCAACTTGAGGACCCCATGGAGCCACTTTAGTTGGAAAAGTACATTAATACCCTTTTATTTAATGTTAAAATAAAAATGTCACAAACATGATTTGTTTTACTAAAACAATTTTTACATGGGGTTATACAAATCAGATGTTTGACTATAAATATTAATTAGAAATTTAAAAATATTTCCAACATAATGATATTTTTTTATAATTTTTAGACATTAAATAAATTAAATTATTTATGACATCATGATGATGCAGCGATTACCACATTAATAAAGGATTTAAATAAAATTAAATGATAATGTAAAATCTATGACCTACACATGTACAAAACCTATTGTATGGCTGTATTTAGAACCCTTATCACCTTACCCTCAAAACACATCAATGTGGTACCATTAAAATCCGAAAATCATTCTAAAATAAAGTAACATTTCCTTACTTTCCAAGAGTTCCCCTCCTCTCCTCTTATAAAAGGCCCCCACCTCTACCACCTTACCCACACTTCAAAAGCCTTTGGCTCGGCTAAACCCTGACAATTTTAACTCTCCAAATCCCTATATTACTCCTTGAAGCCTCACTTTGGGAAGAAGTCTTCCCACGGAAGCCTTTGAGCTCAAATATAAGAGAGTTACCTGATTTTAAGGTGATGTCTTCACTTGTGTTCTTTTGTTTTATTTTGCTTCTCCAACCCCCTAAAATCATTTTATTCATTTCTTTTGTAACAAATATAGTATATACAATATACTAGGATGTTTTTATAAGAATATTTCGAGCTAAAATTACACACATCTACATCTAATGGTTAAAGAACATACTGTTTCTATGGTTGGCGAATTTATGCCTCACGAAACGATGATTGTTCAATCTTCTTTTAAACACCTTTAACGGTGGCCATTAATATGTCACTCTATTTATATATGATATATATTATGTTTATGTTTTCCTTATGATTCTTTATTTTTCATTTGTGTTTTAACTTTATGGTTTCCATTGTGGGTAAACACGATAATTTCATTTTAGGAAGTGCGGACTACCGCCCCCTCAAAGTGATGTGATTTGTTAATGCCATATGTGGGACGTATAAAGGATGGATTTAAAGTTATTATTTATGATGTTATATTGGAATTATAATATACCTCTATTTTATTATTATTTCTTTCCATTAATGTATGAGATAGAAATGAAAGTAGCGTTCATGCGTACGTACGGTTTACCGTCTCCATGAACGGTGCATTTCATTTCTTATCCCCAAATGTAATGTACTATTATAAGTACATATATATAATGGATATATATGATATATGTTACATATAAATGATGAATATAATTCTGGAATTAAAATATACATACCTCTCATTTAGTTTTAATTCCATTAATATGAAAAAGAAATGAAAGTAGCGTACATGCGTACGTACGACTTACCGTCTCCATGAACGATGCATTTCATTTCTTACCTCTAAATGATTATTTAATATTATAAATACATGTATATGCTGGATATATATGATATATATGATATACATATCATGAATATCATTCTGGATATAATGAACCTTTGACCACATGAACATCATGTAATTGTAAGAAGTTCACTTTTGACTCAAGTAGCAAATATCGACCAATGACCGTTATCAACATAAATGAATATATAATGTTCATAACATGGTATAAAAAGAATAATGAACTTGAAAAATGTTCTTAATCAAGTATAAATTATCTCAAGTTTACTATTTAGGACGTTAAAGAACGATCGAGTCAAGTCGGACACGAGGTAAGTGACTTCGTCTCAATCTCCTTTCATTGAGGCATATTTCGTTTTATACACAACTTTATTTTATACGGTTTATAAACCCCTTTGACTTTTAATTTTATAAAAAATGAATCTTTTTCTACGAAGCGTTTTACAAAATGATAAAAAGGAATGTTTCTTTTAACATACTTGGTAACAACGACCTTTTCCACCGCCGCGAGTATTATTTGGTCTTTGGCTTCCTGAACAAGCCATAATGTTTTTTAAAATGAAATAAATACCATATACTCTTTTATGTATTTTAGTATTGAAAATGGTTTTTATAATGGATTTGTTATGTCAATATATTTAAGTTATATATTGTGATCAAATTGGGGAAATGTTTTCTTTCCATTATATTTGTTTTATGTCTTATGATTTTTATAATGGTACTTGGAAATTTGATGGGTGGTTACGTGATAAACCATATGACGGGTGGTGCCGTGAATACCAGGACGGGTGGTTACGTTATAACCTCCAATGCATTGGGTGTGGAAGTCGGCCGTATGGCTATTCCATTAAGTATGTATGGAAGTTGGTCGTATGGCTATTCCATTAAGTGATATGTGTGGAAGTCGACCGTATGGTTATTCCACTTAAGTATGTTTATGTCCCAAGTTACCTTTATATGTTATGTGTTATTTATATGGGTTGTATAGTAATCTTTTGGTTACAAAATGGTAAGTAATGATGTTTTATTCAGGGAAGAGTTTTTACTACTTCATAAAGTTGAAAAGTATTACTTTGATAAAGTATACATGGTTTACTTTTTGTTTTGATAAACTAACAGTTTTTATTCTTTGTGTATCCCTTACTGAGATTTTTATGCTCACCCCAAGTTTTTTTTGAAATGTTTTTCACAGAACCTAATGTGGAATATGGTCAAGGATGGGATCAAGGGAAATTCATGCTATATAAAACATGGAACTAGACATGTTTCTTTTTAAGAGTTTTTTTATTTATATGGCAACTTGGTAGAAGTGTCTACTTTGTAAATATTTTGAGGTGTAATAGTTATGTTCTAATTATCTAAAACTCTAAACATGAAAAGATCCTCAAAGTGAATTATTCATTTAATTCAATATTAAGTAAGGTTTAAGGCCGGGGCCTTATAGTTGGTATCAAAGGGAGGTTTGGACAACTTTAGGAGTTAGAAAAGTGTAAAATTATAAGTTAATTTATGGTAGGATTAAAATGATATAGAATTTAAATATTACCATGTTGCTTCGCCTAAGATATTTCTGTGTTCAGAATGGTTTTCCGCAGAGGAAACAAAGAAGCTATGCTGGGACGACATCAGGAGGAAGACAACCTTCCAAATCAGTAACCTGAGATGGTCGGAATCGGAACTGAATAGTTTGTTGTAGTGATGGCACAGTTGACTTAGGATATAAATGGTGGTGGTATCCATGCACGAGATCATCCAGATCAACCGAAGAGGAACATGTCAGTGGTGGAACATTTCATGAGGCAACATCCCCCATCATTCAGAGGATCATCTGACCCTGTTCAAGCTGAAGGGTGGATTAAAGCACTGGAGAAGATTTTTGATGTCATGGGGTGTTCTGAACATCAAAAGGCTAGTCTTGTTGTTTACCGTTTTGAAGGTGAAGCTGATCAGTGGTGGTCGATGGTGAAAAATATCAGGCATAGTGATGAGATTGTTGATCTTCACTAGGACGAATTCAAAGGTATGTTTCTTGAGAAATATTTTCCTAAGGTGGTTTGTCTTAGGATGGAAAAACAGTTCTTAGAATTGAGGCAGGAGGATGACTTAGTGGCTACTTATGAAGCAAAGTTCACTCGATTGGCAAGGTATGCTCCAAACTTCATACAAGATCTTGATAGTAAAATAAACCGTTTTTACTTAGGGTTAAAGCCAAAGTATCTAAGGGATTTATCTTCTCGTGAGTTCAAAAGTTATGAAAAACTTGTTCGATGTCTGGAGAAGGTGGAAATGGATTTTTCCAATGATCAGGTGTTCTATGACAAACAACAGAATAAGAGGTCTAGTTTGCAGGAAAATGGGAAGAATTCATCAAAGAAGCAAGGTGGTAAGAAAACCAAATATCCATCCTGTGAGAAGTGTGGTAAAATGCATCCTGGAGAATGTTTATCCAAGTTTGGTATGTGCTTTTAGTGTGGTAAGTCTGGTCATATTGCTCGTAACTTTAAGGAAGATGATCAAGTAGGCAATGAAAATCCATCGGTAAGATGTTTTAAGTGTAATGAAATGGTTCATTATGCAAATGAGTGTCTAATGAAGAACTCAACTGGGGGAAAGCAGCCAGACTACAAGCAGAAAGGGGTGGTGAAATCCTTTGCAACAACTTCGGTAGATGTTGGGCCGTCTAATGAAGTAGTATCAGGTACACTATTTGTTTGTTCATATTATTCCAATGTGTTGTTTGATTCAGGGTCTACACATTCTTTCATTTCTGAGAAGTTTTCTAGAAAATTGAAAATTTCATCTCAAGATATGAACCCTGAACTTATGGTAAAAACACTCGGAGGTAACATTGAGACAAAAAGGAATTATAAGAACCTTCCTATCCTTTTGTGTGGAAAGAATCTACCAGAAAACCTTATTGTTTTGCCTCTAGTAGAGTTTGATGTTATTTTGGGCATGGACTGGCTTTCTCTTTATCATGCTACGATTGAATGCAGAGCTAAAATGGTTTCTTTTCAGAAAGATTTTCAGTTTCTGTAAAAGAATGAACCCTTGATTTTGATAACATATCAGGATGTTGAGAAACTAGTAAAAGATGGATATGAATGTTACCTTGCATATATTGTTAAAAATAAAGGAACTGTTCAGATTAATGATGTGCCAGCGGTAAATGATTATCTTGATGTTTTTCCTGATGAGTTGCCTGGTATTATTCATGATTGGGAAGTTGAATTTACTGTTGACTTAGTTCCTGATTCTACTCCAATTTCAAAACCCCCTTATCGAATGGATCATGTTGAACTTTTAGAGTTAAAGAAATAATTGCAGGAGTTATTAGATAAAGGATTCATTCGACCTAGCAAATCACCATGGGGCGCTCCTATCTTGTTTGTTAAAAAGAAAGATGGCTCAATGAGACTTTGCATTGATTATAGAGCCTTGAATAATATTACTGTTAAGAACAAGTATCCTTTGCCTCATATCGATGATTTGTTTGATCAGCTCCAGGGAGCTTAGTATTTTTCGAAGATTGACTTGAGGTCGGGGTACCCTCAGTTGAATGTAAAAGAAGCAGACGTTCCTAAGACTGTGTTCCGTACTAGATATGGCCATTATGAATTTGTAGTTATGCCTTTTGGGTTGACCAATGCACATGCTCTATTCATGGACCTTATTAATAGAATTTTCCATGAGTTCTTGGATACGTTTGTGGTTGTTTTCATCGATGATATTTTGGTTTTTTCTAAAAGTAAAGAGGAGCATGAAAGTCATTTAAGGGTTATCTTGCAAACCTTAAAAGAAAAGAGACTATATGGGAAATTCAGCAAGTGTGAGTTCTGGTTACAACAAATTTCTTTCCTGGGTCACATTGTTTCAAAAGATGGCATAACTATTGATCCTTCAAAAACAAAAGTTGTTGAAGAATGGCCAAGACCCACAAATGTAACCGAGATCCGTAGTTTTCTTGGTTTGGAAGGTTACTACTGAAGGTTTGTTGAAAATTTTTCACGGTTATCTAGTCCAATGACTAAGCTAACTCAGAAGGGTGTTAAGTTCATCTAGACAAAAGAATGTGATGATTGTTTTTAGGAGTTGAAAAGAAGATTGGTGAATGCTCCAGTTTTGGAACTTCCTTCTAGGAATGGTGAGTCTGTTATATACAGTGATGCTTCATTGAAGGGACTTGGCTATGTCCTTATGCAGAATGATCATGTAATTGCATATGCTTCACGTCAGTTGAAAACTCATGAGGTAAATTACCCTACACATGATTTAGAATTAGCTACTGTTGTTTTTTCTCTAAAAATTTGGAGGCATCATTTGTATGGAGTAAAGTGTGAAATATATACTGATCACAATAGTTTAAAGTATATATTCACTCAGAAAGAATTGAACATGAGACAGAGGAGATGGCTGGAATTAATCAAGGATTATGAATGTACAATTCATTACCATCTGGGAAAAGCAAATAAAGTGGCTGATGCTTTGAGTCGAAAAAGTAATACTTCATTAACAATGTTGCGTTTGGAACGAGATCCTTTGGTTTTTGATTTGATGAACTTTGGCATAGAAGTTGTTGGTGTAGGATTTTCTTCTGCTTTGTTTCAGGTATCTGTGAAATCTTCTCTATCAGACAGAATCAAGCAAGCACAGAAGTAAGACAGTGAGTTGTAGAAAAAGGTAGATCTAGTTCAGAAGGGTAAGTTGCCTGAATTCAACATTGATAATGATTGTGTTTTGAGGTTTGGGAAGAGATTATGTGTCCCTGGTGATTCGCAGTTGAAGAATGAGTTGTTATGTGAGGCTCGTAGTTCCCCATTTTCAGTTCATCCTGAAAGTACTAAGATGTACAGAGATATGCGGGAGTATTACTGGTGGGATGGAATGAAAAGGGATATTGCTGATTTTACTGTGAAGTGTTTGACTTGTCAGCAGGTTAAAGTAGAGCGGTAGTTACCGAAAGGGATGGTTCATCCTTTACTAGTGCCATAGTGGAAATGGGAAAATATATCCATGGACTTTGTTGTGGGATTACCGAAGACATCTAGAGGTAATAATGCAATCTGGGTTATTGTTGATCGCATGACTAAATCTGCTAATTTCCTTTCTATACGAGATAATTTTTCCCTAGATCAAAATTCTCGTTTGTATCTTAAAGAGATAGTCAGGTTACATGGAGTTCCTCTCTCCATTGTGTCTGATCGTGATCCCAAGTTTACTTCTAACTTTTGGAAAGGCCTTCAGAAGTTGTTGGGTACTGAATTAAATTTTAGTACACCTTTTCATCCGCAATCAGATGGGCAGTCAGAACTAACAATTCAGACCTTGGAGGATATGCTACGAGCTTGTTCGATGGATTATCAGGGAAGTTGGGACCAACATCTTTCTTTGGTTGAGTTTTCTTATAATAACAGTTTTCATTCTAGTATACAGATGGCACCATTTGAGGCATTATATGGGAAGCGGTGTCGAACTACAGCATTTTGGGATGAAGTGGGTGAAAGGAAGCTGATGGGACCAGAATTGGTAGAACAGATGGAATAAAAAGTTCAGTTGATTCAGAAACACATGAGAACAGCTCAGAGCAGATAGAAAGGTTATGCGGATAACCGGGGGAAGGATCTATCTTTCGAGGTAGGTGATCATGTTTTTCTCAAGGATTCTCCATAGAAAAGTGTGATGAGATTTGGTAAGAAAGGAAACCTGAGTCCAAGGTTCGTTAGACCATATGAAATTCTGGAGAGGGTTGGACCAGTTGCATACCAAGTGGCTTTACCTCCGAGTTTATCTCAGGTACAATCTGTTTTTCATGTTTCGATGATGAGGAAGTATATGCCAGATCCATCTCATGTTTTGAGTCCCGAGGTAGTTCAACTGGAGGAGAACCTATCTTATGAAGAACAACCAGTCCAGATTCTTGACCGAAGAGAGCAAGTGTTGCGAAATAAGGTAATTCACCAGGTAAAGGTTTTGTGAAAAAACCATATGGTTGAAGAGGCAACGTGGGAATCTGAAAATGCTATGAAGGATAAATACCCCCACTTATTTTGATAAGTGAATAAAATTGCGAGGATACAATTCGCAAAAGGGGGGAAGGATGTAACATCGCAGGTAAATAATGAATAAAACATTTTCATATTTATTAATATTTACAAATTGAATATTAATTTTACTTTAAAGGGGTTGCTATGTTCGATAGCGTACCCGATAAGCAACAAAGAGTTTCTTTGAAATCTTATGTCGCACACTAGTAATAAAATAATATTATTTTAAATGGTAGTTAACACATAGCCATTGTATTGGCGGGAATGGATAGAAATAACTAAAATATGATTATATATATATTTTAAATTATTTTACTTTTATCTAATAAAAGATAAAGGCTTAAAATACGGAAAGAATTCAATTTTAGGCTTTTATACCCTAATTTTCACTAAAGGTTCACTTATCGCCTTTTGATGGCGAACCGTCTTTAAATATATCTTTGTTCACTCTTATATATTCTATTGGACCAAATAAAACTCTTCTTTAGAATTGGGACATGAAAATTTACTTTGTGTAAATTTTTGGTTTTTTTCTGATTAAGTTCATTTTTTTTAATGAATAGTGAAAAATGTTGTATTTTAATTCAAAACCACTTTTTAATCTAATTTATTTATATGATTAGATTATCTTTTGAATTGGTTTTAAAGTGAAATTAGAATATATTTTTACCATTAAATCCAATAGTGGTCGTTGCAATTATTTTCACTTTGAAATCTGACTTAAACTAGTGTCAATATTTTGATACTTATTGTTTCATAAAAACATGCTATTTACTCTGACAACGGGAATTAATTATTAAATTAATTAATGCAACTTATTTGTTTTAAATTTCTTAAAATGGACTTCATTTTTTAATTCGGAATATCAAATATAGCTTAGGGTGAAGTTTTGGTATTTTTCTGAGAAACTTCAATTTTTGATGAATAGTGAAACCACTAAGTGGTACTTAAATAACTGATTTTTCGTTTAAATGAAAATTTACCACCTCTGTGTTTTGAATTTCAAAAATCTGACATACATGGTTGTCATTAAGAAGTAAAATGTGGTTTAATTGGATTAAAATAATTTTTTGGTGAATAGTAACTTATTAAGTTTTAATCGCGATTAGAGGTAATTAGTGTAGTTTAAGGTAAAAATAATGTTTTAATAATATGAAATGAACTTGAAACATGTTCTAACCTCATTTTATGTGTCATGGACGACCAAGAAAATCCATGGGTCAACTTGGGGACCCCATGGAGCCACTTTAGTTGGAAAATGAAATTAATACCTTTTTATTTAATGTTAAAATAAAAATGTCACAAACATGAGTTATTTTACTAAAACAATTTTTACATGGGGTTATACAAATAGGATTTTGTCTATAAATATTAATTATAAATCTAAAAATATTTCCTACATCATGATATTTGTTTTATAATTTTTAGTCATTAAATAAATTAAATTATTTATGACATCATGATGATGCAGCAATTACCTGATTAATAATGGATTTAAATAAAATGAAATGATAATGTAAAATCTATGACCTACACATGTCCAAAACCTATTAGATGGGTGGATTTCGAACCCTTATAACCTTATCCTCGAAACACATCAATGTGGGACCATTAAAATCCGAAACTCATTCTAAAATAAAGTAACATTTCCTTACTTTCCAAGAGTGCCCCTCCTCCCCTCTTATAAAAGGCCCCCACCTCTACCACCTTACCCACACTTCCAAAGCCTTTGTCTTGGCCAAACCCTGCCCATTTTGTCTCTCCACATCCCTCTATTACTCCTTTAAGCCTCACTTTGGGATGAAGTCTTCCCAAGGAAGCCGTTGAGCTCAAATCTAAGAGAGTTACCCGATTTTAAGGTGATGTCTTCACTTGTGTTCTTTTGTTTTATTTTGCTTCTCCAACCCCCTAAACTCTTTTTATTCATTTCTTTTGTAACAAATCCAGTATCTTAAATATACTAGGATGTTTTTATAAGAATATTTCGAGCTAGACTTACACACATCTACATCTAATGGTTAAAGAACATACTGTTTCTGTGGTTGGCGAATTTCTACCTCACGAAACGATGATTGTTCAATCTTCTTTTAAACACCTTTAACAGTGGCCATTAAGATGTCACTATATTTATATATGATATATATTATGTTTATGTTTTCCTTATGCTTATTTATTTTTAATTTGTGGTTTACCTTTATGGTTTCCATTGTGGGTAAACACGATAATTTCATTTTAGGAAGTGCGGACTACCGGCCCCTCAAAGTGATGTGATTCGTTAATGCCATATGTGGGACATATAAAGGATGGATTTAAAGTTATTATATATGATGTTATACTGGAATTATAATATACCTCTATATAATTATTATTTCTTTCCATTAATGTAAGAGATAAAAATGAAAGTAGCATTCATGCGTACGTACGGTTTACCGTCTCCATGAATGGTTCATTTCATTTCTTATCCCCAAATGTGATGTACTATTATAAGTAAATATATATAATGGATATATATGATATATGTTACATATAAATGAGGAATATAATTCTGGATTTAAAATATACATACCTATCATTTAGTTTTAGTTCCATTAATATGACAAAGAAATGAAAGTAGCATTCATGCGTACGTACAGCTTACCGTCTCCATGAACAGTGCATTTAATTTCTTACCTCTAAATGATTATTTAATATTATAAATAAATTTATATTATGGATATATATTATATATTTGATATCCATATCATGAATATCATTCTGGATATAATGAACCTTTGACCACACGAACGACATGTAATTGTAAGAAGTTCAATTTTGACTCAAGTACCAAATATCGACAAATGACCGTTATCATCTTAAATGACTACATAATGTTCATAACATGGTATAAAAAGAATAATGAACTTGAAAAAGGTTCTTAATCAAGTAAAAATTAACTCAAAAGTTTATTATTCAGGACGTTAAAGAACGATTGTGTCAAGTCGGACCCGAGGTAAGGGACTTCGTCTGAATCTCCTTTCATTGGGGCATATTTCGTTTTATAAACAACTTTCTTTTATACGGTGTATAAACCCCTTTGACATTTAATTTTATAAAAAAATAATCTTTTTCTACGAAGCGTTTTACAAAACTACAAAAAGGAATGTTTCTTTTAACATACGTGTTGACAACGACCTTTTCTGCCACCGCGAGTATTATTTGGTCTTTAGATTCCTGAACAAGTCGTAACGTTTTTTTAAAATGAAATAAATACCATATAATCTTTTATGTATTTTGGTATTGAAAATGGTTTTTATAATGGATTTGTAATTTCAATATATTTAAGTGATATATTGTGATCAATGCGTGGAAATTTTTTCCTTCCATTATATTTGTTTTATGTCTTATGATTTTTAAAATTGTACTAGGACATTTGAAGGGTGGTTACGTGATAAACCATATGACGGGTGGTGCCGTGAATACCAAGATGGGTGGTTACGTTATAACCACTAATGCATTGGGTATGGAAGTCGGCCGTATGGCTATTCCATTAAGTATGTATGGAAGTTGGCTGTATGGGTATTCCATTAAGTGATATGTGTGGAAGTCGACCGTATGGTTATTCCACTTATGTATGTTTATGTTCCAAGTTACCTTTATATGTTATGTGTTCTTTATATGAGTTTTATGGTAATCTTTTGGTTACAAAAGGGTAATTAATGATATTTTATTCAGTGAAGAGCTTTTACTACTTCATAAAGGTGAAAAGTATTACTTTGATAAAGTATACATGGTTTACTTTTTGTTTTGATAAACTAAAAGTTTTTATTCATTGTGTATCCCTTAATGAGCTTTTTATGCTCACCCCATGTTTTTTTTCAAATGTTTTTGACAGGACTTAATGTGGAATAGGGTCAAGGATGGGATCAAGGGAAATTCATGCTATATAAAACATGGAACTAGACATGTTTCTTTTTAAGAGTATTTTTTATTCTATGGAAACTTGGTAGAAGTGTCTACTTTGTAAATCTTTTGAGGTGTAATAGTTATGTTCTAATTCTCTAAAAATCTAAACCTGAAAAGATCCTCAAAGTGAATTATTCATTTAATTCAATATTAAGTAAGGTTTAAGGCCGAGGCCTTATACTTGATCCCAAGAATATATGCTGCCTCACACAAGTCTTTCATAGAGAAGCATTTTTTCCAACCATGCCTTAACTGAATGTAGGATAGGTACTTCATTTCCAATTAGTAATATGTCATCCACATATACTATTATGAAAACAACTACACTTATACAAAACATTTTGTAGACACAAGGCTCACATTCATTCTTAACAAAGCCAAATTCTGTTACAGTTTCATCAAAATGAATGTTCCAGGACCTTGATTCTTGATTTAATGCATAAATGGATTTATACTATGTGAATTCTTTATTGGAATCCTTTGGAGTCAAAAACCCATCAAGTTGTGTCATGTACACATCTTCCTAGAGGTTCCTATTATGAAATGCTGTTTTGACATCCATTTTCCAAATTTCATAGTCATGGTAAGAGTAAATGGCCAATAGGATTCTGATGGATTTCAGCATCGCAACCAGTGAAAAGGTTTCATCATAGTCAATTCCTTGACGCTATCAAAAACCTTTTTCAACCAGTCGTTCCTTATAGGTGCTGACTTGACCCTCCATGTCCAGTTTCTTCTTGAATACCCATTTATTACCAATAGGCTTTACATCAACTAGAGAATCTATAAAAATCCAGACTCAGTTTTGGTATATGGAATCCATTTCAGAATTCATGGCTTCTTGCCACTTGGAAGCGTCTGTGCCTTTAAATTCTTGTTTTTAGGTAAGAGGATCATCATTGTGAACCTATAATTAGTCACCATCCTCGGTGATAATAAAACAATATCGTTCTGGTTCTCTCACCTCTCTCGTGCTTCTACGCAGTTCTTATGTCTCTGGAACAGATTGTTCTTCCACAGGGATTTGTGGAATTTGTTCTTGTACCAACCCTTGTGTATCTTGAGCCTCAACTTCATCGAAGTCTATCTCACTCCCACTATCTCTTTTGGAGATGTTCTCCCTCTCAAGGAATATGGCATGTCTTACCACTGTTACCTTTTTATCTGAGGGGCTGTGTAGGTAAAATCCCCTTGTTTCTTTGGGATATCCTATAAATATACACTTTCTGCCTTGAGGTGTAAGATTTTTACCTGAAGAGGCATTAAAAAAGGATTCTCTACCCCACACATGTAAATTTGATAACATGGAATTGCGTCCACTCCATAATTCGTATGGAATACCATTTATCAATTTAGTTGGTACTCGATTTAGAATGGGTGATGGTGTTTGTAACGCATATCCCCAAAA
The DNA here is from genome assembly GCA_963277665.1 of Viscum album. Lineage (NCBI taxonomy): Eukaryota > Viridiplantae > Streptophyta > Magnoliopsida > Santalales > Viscaceae > Viscum > Viscum album. Next base: position 1,105,595,540 of record OY728128.1, on the reverse strand, counting down.
GGATAATGGAAGACTCGCATGACTCAACATTGATCTCACCAAGTCCAATAGGGTGTGGTTCCGCCTTTCACTTACGACATTCCACTAAGGCGTGTAAGGGGGAGTGAGTTGAGATAAAATCCCAAACTCTCATAAGAAATCAATGAAGTACTAATTAAGATATGCTCTTCCTCTGTCTTAGCAGAGTTTCTTAATCTTCTTACCAAGATGGTTCTCAACTTTATTATTGTATTCTTTAAAGTGATCAAAAGAATCTGACTTATACCACATTAAGTAAATATATCCATATCTACCAAAATAATCAGTAAAAGTTATAAAGTACAATAACACACTCCTTTCTTCAACTGAAAATGGTCCACACACATCTGTGTGAACTAATTATAGAATCTATTTATCCCTTTCACCTTTCCCACTAAATGGGGCTTTGGTCATTTTTCCTTGAAGACATGCATGACATACACCAAATGGTTTTAGTTTAAAAGAATCTAAATACCCATCTTGATGTAATTTTGTCATGCCTTTTTCATTAGCATGACCTAGCCGGTGATGCCAAAGTTGGGTGTGGAATGATTCATGTGAATTAACTGTGTCATCGATTTCTATTATTTAGTTTGTGTATTCTATCATTTATAGGCCGTTATATAAATGTGACCTACCAAAACAAATGCTATATTTATAAAAGTAGTAACATTTATTTCCAAACTTGAAGATGAATCCATAAGTATCTAATATAGATACTGAAATAATGATTTTGGTTACAAAGGGTACATAATAACATCCTTTCAATACCAAGAGCATCCTATTAGGCAATGTGATGTGGTAGTCTCTGATAGCTACAACAACGAGTCTGGCTCTGTTGTCTGCTTGTAGATCCACCTCACCTCAGTCAATCTTTTTGAATCTACTTGGTTCCTATATTTGGATACAGATGTGAGCTCCACAAGAAGTACCTAATACCCAATCATTAGAAACATATATATTGAATTCGATAACAAACATACCTGAATATTCCCCTTGCTTCCTTGGCTTGGTGCATTTTTTTTGGTTTGGAAGGTTACTACTGAAGGTTTGTTGAAAATTTTTCACGGTTATCTAGTCCAATGACTAAGCTAACTCAGAAGGGTGTTAAGTTCATCTAGACAAAAGAATGTGATGATTGTTTTTAGGAGTTGAAAAGAAGATTGGTGAATGCTCCAGTTTTGGAACTTCCTTCTAGGAATGGTGAGTCTGTTATATACAGTGATGCTTCATTGAAGGGACTTGGCTATGTCCTTATGCAGAATGATCATGTAATTGCATATGCTTCACGTCAGTTGAAAACTCATGAGGTAAATTACCCTACACATGATTTAGAATTAGCTACTGTTGTTTTTTCTCTAAAAATTTGGAGGCATCATTTGTATGGAGTAAAGTGTGAAATATATACTGATCACAATAGTTTAAAGTATATATTCACTCAGAAAGAATTGAACATGAGACAGAGGAGATGGCTGGAATTAATCAAGGATTATGAATGTACAATTCATTACCATCTGGGAAAAGCAAATAAAGTGGCTGATGCTTTGAGTCGAAAAAGTAATACTTCATTAACAATGTTGCGTTTGGAACGAGATCCTTTGGTTTTTGATTTGATGAACTTTGGCATAGAAGTTGTTGGTGTAGGATTTTCTTCTGCTTTGTTTCAGGTATCTGTGAAATCTTCTCTATCAGACAGAATCAAGCAAGCACAGAAGTAAGACAGTGAGTTGTAGAAAAAGGTAGATCTAGTTCAGAAGGGTAAGTTGCCTGAATTCAACATTGATAATGATTGTGTTTTGAGGTTTGGGAAGAGATTATGTGTCCCTGGTGATTCGCAGTTGAAGAATGAGTTGTTATGTGAGGCTCGTAGTTCCCCATTTTCAGTTCATCCTGGAAGTACTAAGATGTACAGAGATATGCGGGAGTATTACTGGTGGGATGGAATGAAAAGGGATATTGCTGATTTTACTGTGAAGTGTTTGACTTGTCAGCAGGTTAAAGTAGAGCGGTAGTTACCGAAAGGGATGGTTCATCCTTTACTAGTGCCATAGTGGAAATGGGAAAATATATCCATGGACTTTGTTGTGGGATTACCGAAGACATCTAGAGGTAATAATGCAATCTGGGTTATTGTTGATCGCATGACTAAATCTGCTAATTTCCTTTCTATACGAGATAATTTTTCCCTAGATCAAAATTCTCGTTTGTATCTTAAAGAGATAGTCAGGTTACATGGAGTTCCTCTCTCCATTGTGTCCGATCGTGATCCCAAGTTTACTTCTAACTTTTGGAAAGGCCTTCAGAAGTTGTTGGGTACTGAATTAAATTTTAGTACACCTTTTCATCCGCAATCAGATGGGCAGTCAGAACGAACAATTCAGACCTTGGAGGATATGTTACGAGCTTGTTCGATGGATTATCAGGGAAGTTGGGACCAACATCTTTCTTTGGTTGAGTTTTCTTATAATAACAGTTTTCATTCTAGTATACAGATGGCACCATTTGAGGCATTATATGGGAAGCGGTGTCGAACTACAGCATTTTGGGATGAAGTGGGTGAAAGGAAGCTGATGGGACCAGAATTGGTAGAACAGATGGAATAAAAAGTTCAGTTGATTCAGAAACACATGAGAACAGCTCAGAGCAGATAGAAAGGTTATGCGGATAACCGGGGGAAGGATCTATCTTTCGAGGTAGGTGATCATGTTTTTCTCAAGGATTCTCCATAGAAAAGTGTGATGAGATTTGGTAAGAAAGGAAACCTGAGTCCAAGGTTCGTTAGACCATATGAAATTCTAGAGAGGGTTGGACCAGTTGCATACCAAGTGGCTTTACCTCCGAGTTTATCTTAGGTACAATCTGTTTTTCATGGTTCGATGATGAGGAAGTATATGCCAGATCCATCTCATGTTTTGAGTCCCGAGGTAGTTCAACTGGAGGAGAACCTATCTTATGAAGAACAACCAGTCCAGATTCTTGACCGAAGAGAGCAAGTGTTGCGAAATAAGGTAATTCACCAGGTAAAGGTTTTGTGAAAAAACCATATGGTTGAAGAGGCAACGTGGGAATCTGAAAATGCTATGAAGGATAAATACCCCCACTTATTTTGATAAGTGAATAAAATTGCGAGGATGCAATTCGCAAAAGGGGGGAAGGATGTAACATCGCAGGTAAATAATGAATAAAACATTTTCATATTTATTAATATTTACAAATTGAATATTAATTTTACTTTAAAGGGGTTGCTATGTTCGATAGCGTACCCGATAAGCAACAAAGAGTTTCTTTGAAATCTTATGTTGCACACTAGTAATAAAATAATATTATTTTAAATGGTAGTTAACACATAGCCATTGTATTGGCGGGAATGGATAGAAATAACTAAAATATGATTATATATATATTTTAAATTATTTTACTTTTATCTAATAAAAGATAAAGGCTTAAAATACGGAAAGAATTCAATTTTAGGCTTTTATACCCTAATTTTCACTAAAGGTTCACTTATCGCCTTTTGATGGCGAACCGTATTTAAATATATCTTTGTTCACTCTTATATATTCTATTGGACCAAATAAAACTCTTCTTTAGAATTGGGACATGAAAATTTACTTTGTGTAAATTTTTGGTTTTTTTCTGATTAAGTTCATTTTTTTTAATGAATAGTGAAAAATGTTGTATTTTAATTCAAAACCACTTTTTAATCTAATTTATTTATATGATTAGATTATCTTTTGAATTGGTTTTAAAGTGAAATTAGAATATATTTTTACCATTAAATCCAATAGTGGTCGTTGCAATTATTTTCACTTTGAAATCTGACTTAAACTAGTGTCAATATTTTGATACTTATTGTTTCATAAAAACATGCTATTTACTCTGACAACGGGAATTAATTATTAAATTAATTAATGCAACTTATTTGTTTTAAATTTCTTAAAATTGACTTCATTTTTTAATTCGGAATATCAAATATAGCTTAGGGTGAAGTTTTGGTATTTTTCTGAGAAACTTCAATTTTTGATGAATAGTGAAACCACTAAGTGGTACTTAAAAAACTGATTTTTCGTTTAAATGAAAATTTACCACCTCTGTGTTTTGAATTTCAAAAATCTGACATACATGGTTGTCATTAAGAAGTAAAATGTGGTTTAATTGGATTAAAATAATTTTTTGGTGAATAGTAACTTATTAAGTTTTAATCGCGATTAGAGGTAATTAGTGTAGTTTAAGGTAAAAATAATGTTTTAATAATATGAAATGAACTTGAAACATGTTCTAACCTCATTTTATGTGTCATGGACGACCAAGAAAATCCATGGGTCAACTTGGGGACCCCATGGAGCCACTTTAGTTGGAAAATGAAATTAATACCTTTTTATTTAATGTCAAAATAAAAATGTCACAAACATGAGTTATTTTACTAAAACAATTTTTACATGGGGTTATACAAATAGGATTTTGTCTATAAATATTAATTATAAATCTAAAAATATTTCCTACATCATGATATTTGTTTTATAATTTTTAGTCATTAAATAAATTAAATTATTTATGACATCATGATGATGCAGCAATTACCTCATTAATAATGGATTTAAATAAAATGAAATGATAATGTAAAATCTATGACCTACACATGTCCAAAACCTATTAGATGGGTGGATTTCGAACCCTTATAACCTTATCCTCGAAACACATCAATGTGGGACCATTAAAATCCGAAACTCATTCTAAAATAAAGTAACATTTCCTTACTTTCCAAGAGTGCCCCTCCTCCCCTCTTATAAAAGGCCCCCACCTCTACCACCTTACCCACACTTCCAAAGCCTTTGTCTTGGCCAAACCCTGCCCATTTTGTCTCTCCACATCCCTCTATTACTCCTTTAAGCCTCACTTTGGGATGAAGTCTTCCCAAGGAAGCCGTTGAGCTCAAATCTAAGAGAGTTACCCGATTTTAAGGTGATGTCTTCACTTGTGTTCTTTTGTTTTATTTTGCTTCTCCAACCCCCTAAACTCTTTTTATTCATTTATTTTGTAACAAATCCAGTATCTTAAATATACTAGGATGTTTTTATAAGAATATTTCGAGCTACACTTACACACATCTACATCTAATGGTTAAAGAACATACTGTTTCTGTGGTTGGCGAATTTCTACCTCACGAAACGATGATTGTTCAATCTTCTTTTAAACACCTTTAACAGTGGCCATTAAGATGTAACTATATTTATATATGATATATATTATGTTTATGTTTTCCTTATGCTTATTTATTTTTAATTTGTGGTTTACCTTTATGGTTTCCATTGTGGGTAAACACGATAATTTCATTTTAGGAAGTGCGGACTACCGGCCCCTCAAAGTGATGTGATTCGTTAATGCCATATGTGGGACATATAAAGGATGGATTTAAAGTTATTATATATGATGTTATACTGGAATTATAATATACCTCTATATAATTATTATTTCTTTCCATTAATGTAAGAGATAAAAATGAAAGTAGCATTCATGCGTACGTACGGTTTACCGTCTCCATGAATGGTTCATTTCATTTCTTATCCCCAAATGTGATGTACTATTATAAGTAAATATATATAATGGATATATATGATATATGTTACATATAAATGAGGAATATAATTCTGGATTTAAAATATATATACCTATCATTTAGTTTTAGTTCCATTAATATGACAAAGAAATGAAAGTAGCATTCATGCGTACGTACAGCTTACCGTCTCCATGAACAGTGCATTTAATTTCTTACCTCTAAATGATTATTTAATATTATAAATAAATTTATATTATGGATATATATTATATATTTGATATCCATATCATGAATATCATTCTGGATATAATGAACCTTTGACCACACGAACGACATGTAATTGTAAGAAGTTCAATTTTGACTCAAGTACCAAATATCGACAAATGACCGTTATCATCTTAAATGACTACATAATGTTCATAACATGGTATAAAAAGAATAATGAACTTGAAAAAGGTTCTTAATCAAGTAAAAATTAACTCAAAAGTTTATTATTCAGGACGTTGAAGAACGATTGTGTCAAGTCGGACCCGAGGTAAGGGACTTCGTCTGAATCTCCTTTCATTGGGGCATATTTCGTTTTATAAACAACTTTCTTTTATACGGTGTATAAACCCCTTTGACATTTAATTTTATAAAAAAATAATCTTTTTCTACGAAGCGTTTTACAAAACTACAAAAAGGAATGTTTCTTTTAACATACGTGTTGACAACGACCTTTTCTGCCACCGCGAGTATTATTTGGTCTTTAGATTCCTGAACAAGTCGTAACGTTTTTTTAAAATGAAATAAATACCATATAATCTTTTATGTATTTTGGTATTGAAAATGGTTTTTATAATGGATTTGTAATTTCAATATATTTAAGTGATATATTGTGATCAATGCGTGGAAATTTTTTCCTTCCATTATATTTGTTTTATGTCTTATGATTTTTAAAATTGTACTAGGACATTTGAAGGGTGGTTACGTGATAAACCATATGACGGGTGGTGCCGTGAATACCAAGATGGGTGGTTACGTTATAACCACCAATGCATTGGGTATGGAAGTCGGTCGTATGGCTATTCCATTAAGTATGTATGGAAGTTGGCTGTATGGGTATTCCATTAAGTGATATGTGTGGAAGTCGACCGTATGGTTATTCCACTTATGTATGTTTATGTCCCAAGTTACCTTTATATGTTATGTGTTCTTTATATGAGTTTTATGGTAATCTTTTGGTTACAAAAGGGTAATTAATGATATTTTATTCAGTGAAGAGCTTTTACTACTTCATAAAGGTGAAAAGTATTACTTTGATAAAGTATACATGGTTTACTTTTTGTTTTGATAAACTAACAGTTTTTATTCATTGTGTATCCCTTAATGAGCTTTTTATGCTCACCCCATGTTTTTTTTCAAATGTTTTTGACAGGACTTAATGTGGAATAGGGTCAAGGATGGGATCAAGGGAAATTCATGCTATATAAAACATGGAACTAGACATGTTTCTTTTTAAGAGTATTTTTTATTCTATGGAAACTTGGTAGAAGTGTCTACTTTGTAAATCTTTTGAGGTGTAATAGTTATGTTCTAATTCTCTAAAAATCTAAACCTGAAAAGATCCTCAAAGTGAATTATTCATTTAATTCAATATTAAGTAAGGTTTAAGGCCGAGGCCTTATACTTGATCCCAAGAATATATGCTGCCTCACCCAAGTCTTTCATAGAGAAGCATTTTTTCCAACCATGCCTTAACTGAATGTAGGATAGGTACTTCATTTCCAATTAGTAATATGTCATCCACATATACTATTATGAAAACAACTACACTTATACAAAACATTTTGTAGACACAAGGCTCACATTCATTCTTAACAAAGCCAAATTCTGTTACAGTTTCATCAAAATGAATGTTCCAGGACCTGGATTCTTGATTTAATGCATAAATGGATTTATACTATGTGAATTCTTTATTGGAATCCTTTGGAGTCAAAAACCCATCAAGTTGTGTCATGTACACATCTTCCTAGAGGTTCCTATTATGAAATGCTGTTTTGACATCCATTTTCCAAATTTCATAGTCATGGTAAGAGTAAATGGCCAATAGGATTCTGATGGATTTCAGCATCGCAACCAGTGAAAAGGTTTCATCATAGTCAATTCCTTGACGCTATCAAAAACCTTTTTCAACCAGTCGTTCCTTATAGGTGCTGACTTGACCCTCCATGTCCAGTTTCTTCTTGAATACCCATTTATTACCAATAGGCTTTACATCAACTAGAGAATCTATAAAAATCCAGACTCAGTTTTGGTATATGGAATCCATTTCAGAATTCATGGCTTCTTGCCACTTGGAAGCGTCTGTGCCTTTAAATTCTTGTTTTTAGGTAAGAGGATCATCATTGTGAACCTATAATTAGTCACCATCCTCGGTGATAATAAAACAATATCGTTCTGGTTCTCTCACCTCTCTCGTGCTTCTACGCAGTTCTTATGTCTCTGGAACAGATTGTTCTTCCACAGGGATTTGTGGAATTTGTTCTTGTACCAACCCTTGTGTATCTTGAGCCTCAACTTCATCGAAGTCTATCTCACTCCCACTATCTCTTTTGGAGATGTTCTCCCTCTCAAGGAATATGGCATGTCTTACCACTGTTACCTTTTTATCTGAGGGGCTGTGTAGGTAAAATCCCCTTGTTTCTTTGGGATATCCTATAAATATACACTTTCTGCCTTGAGGTGTAAGATTTTTACCTGAAGAGGCATTAAAAAAGGATTCTCTACCCCACACATGTAAATTGGATAACATGGAATTGTGTCCACTCCATAATTCGTATGGAATACCATTAATCAATTTAGTTGGTACTCGATTTAGAATGGGTGATGGTGTTTGTAACGCATATCCCCAAAAGGATAATGGAAGACTCGCATGACTCAACATTGATCTCACCAAGTCCAATAGGGTGTGGTTCCGCCTTTCACTTACGACATTCCACTAAGGCGTGTAAGGGGGAGTGAGTTGAGATAAAATCCCAAACTCTCATAAGAAATCAATGAAGTACTAATTAAGATATTCTCTTCCTCTGTCTTAGCAGAGTTTCTTAATCTTCTTACCAAGCTGGTTCTCAACTTTATTATTGTATTCTTTAAAGTGATCAAAAGAATCTGACTTATACCACATTAAGTAAATATATCCATATCTACCAAAATAATCAGTAAAAGTTATAAAGTACAATAACACACTCCTTTCTTCAACTGAAAATGGTCCACACACATCTGTGTGAACTAATTATAGAATCTATTTATCCCTTTCACCTTTCCCACTAAATGGGGCTTTGGTCATTTTTCCTTGAAGACATGCATGACATACACCAAATGGTTTTAGTTTAAAAGAATCTAAATACCCATCTTGATGTAATTTTGTCATGCCTTTTTCATTAGCATGACCTAGCCGGTGATGCCAAAGTTGGGTGTGGAATGATTCATGTGAATTAACTGTGTCATCGATTTCTATTATTTAGTTTGTGTATTCTATCATTTATAGGCCGTTATATAAATGTGACCTACCAAAACAAATGCTATATTTATAAAAGTAGTAACATTTATTTCCAAACTTGAAGATGAATCCATAAGTATCTAATATAGATACTGAAATAATGATTTTGGTTACAAAGGGTACATAATAACATCCTTTCAATACCAAGAGCATCCTATTAGGCAATGTGATGTGGTAGTCTCTGATAGCTACAACAACGAGTCTGGCTCTGTTGTCTGCTTGTAGATCCACCTCACCTCAGTCAATCTTTTTGAATCTACTTGGTTCCTATATTTGGATACAGATGTGAGCTCCACAAGAAGTACCTAATACCCAATCATTAGAAACATATATATTGAATTCGATAACAAACATACCTGAATATTCCCCTTGCTTCCTTGGCTTGGTGCATTTTTTTTCCAGTGGCCCCTGTTACCATATGTGAAATAGACAGCCTCATGTTCTCTTGCCTCCCCTTTGATCTTCCTTTTCTTGGAAGGCCTTGAAGAAGCATTGGGCTTAAATCTCTTCGCCTAAACCTTCCATTTATTCACCATAAGTACAGAAGGATTTTCAAGCTTCATATCAGTGTCCACATGGAGAATGAGGATAAGGTGATCAGAGAGAGACTTCTCAATGTTGATCATGTTGAAATTTACAACAAAGTTCGAGAAGCTCTGGGGGAGTGATGCGAGAATGAGATCGGTACCCAGTTCTTTGGGGAGTTTAAATGCTAGAACCTCTAAGCACTCAATGTAGACAATGATCTTGACTACCTGAGGCCTAGCTGGGGCACCCTCTCCATGTTTTCTCTGGAATAGTTCCTTGGAGATCTCAAACCATTCATGTCTTGCTCTCTCCTGGTATAGACCAAAGAGGTGCTCGAGCATGCTATAAGCATCCATGTCTTCATGAGACTTTATGAGATCACTAGACATTGATGATAGCATCAAACATTGAATTTCGAGTGCATCATTCAAATGTTGATCATAGACTTTGAAATCTCCATCACTCATCCCTTGGGCAGGAAAATCAGGAAGTGAGGACTCTAGAATTTAAAATTTTCATTCATGGCGTAGGACAAACAGAAGGCGCCTAAACCATTCCTGAAAGTTACTGCCAGTGAAGATATTTTCATTATCCTGAATTGATCGGACAGAAAAAAAGATAGATGAGTTTGTCATTTTGAATCTACAAATTAAAAGAGAAAATTTATCAGTACTTTCCCAATTACATTTTATGAGAAATAATAATTTTTCATGTCCCCCACTATTTTATCGATTCCCAATGGCCCTCACCATTGAACTCAAAATGTCCAGTTGCATTGAAATTCTATTGGCAAGGATCCATATTCCCTTTTGCATAACCCTAACAAGGGTTGGTCGATCTATTTGAAGGTATTTAGGTAGGAAGGTCTTGGCCAACTGTGAGCTCACAGTTCCTTGATCTGTTGAGTGGACTCCCCAATCCTGAAATCCTGACTTGGATTTCCTCAACAGTTGCCTCCATTTTACAACAAGTCTAGCAAAGGATACTCCTCTTGATGTAAAAAGTTTAAGTCAACCCGAAACTTTCATAAGAGATTCCTTTATAAAATAAAGTGTCTCAACAAGGGTTTGTCAAACACATAGTTTTATTGAGTCTTTCCCTTAATCAAGTAACAGAAGGCTTGGTCTGACATGATATGGTATTTGAGGGATTTTATTCTATATGCGTAGTTTATCATTATCACATGGTTTTTAATATTAAGTGATGCTTTCTTAAGAGATTAACCATGTTCTGACAATGTTTACGCATAGTCCAGTTTTTATTTTATTTCATCTTTTCATGCTTTTTTATTTCTTTTATTATGTGATCATGACAACACATGCATAATTAATATTCCATGCAATCAGATAGAAATAAAATAAGATGGTGTGATCATGAGATTCTATTTGTTAGCTTATATAGCGGTTTGGTAAGCTAACTTTGACCTAGGGAAAAACACCTTTAACTGATGTTTCTTGTTTTTCAGCTCCGAGCTGTCCACCTTTGTATCTTATTGGGTTGGTTTCACCTCAGATTTGGGTATTGAACCATCTCCTCTAGCTTGGGAGATCCTCTATTACATGGGATTTACATTAAAGAAACCATGGGCATGCATTCCCTACATTTTATTGGAAGAATGCTCGCAGCCAACAAATTTAAATAAAACAAATTTAAATGAAACCATACACACATACAAAGGGTCTTTGGTCCAGCTCATGATCATCCATAGTATGCAAAAATATTTATGCATATTTAGAATTTAAATTCTTTTAATCATTCTATTATTTAATATAAGTCATGCTTGAAATTAATTAATTATGATCTTATAATTAATCATTTGTTTATCTTAAATTCACTTATGAATTTTCTTGAGATTCTTCTCATACATATCCCTTGTATAGGTATTTGTACTTTTGAAGGAAACCTAGTGAAATTCTATTTCTGGAAAGTACACAACATGTAATATATCCTACATGCTGTGTATTTTTCACCCTTTATCCAAAGTACATGCCGTGGCTTTGGCATGTTTTCTGTACTTTGGTAATTTTTTAGTACACTACATGTAGATTAATCTAACACAGCATGTACTTTCTTGTTACGCGGTTACCGGCCTGGCAATCCCGTGTACACTGAACATTGATTCTCCTTGTATACAGTTTCACCTAGACCGGATTAGACTACATGACATGTTGATTCAACATACATGCCATGTATTCTGGTTTCCACATGCCGTTCAAATCTGGTCAGCACAGTGTAATAAAACTCAGGTATAATCAATTCACACAGCGTGGTTTGGTGGACCAGTACCGGTTCATTGAACCTAAGTACACAGTTTGTATTTTTCACTACAGTATGTGTATTCTTGTATTTTACGGATAGAAATAGCTACTCCTTCGGATGAGTTCGTCATTTTTAATTTAACCAAAATTAAAATTAAAAGGTCATTTCGGTGATGTTAATCGAGAAACAGATGATGAAGAATAGATCTCATTCATTCAGTTTTATAGAACGATTTATCTTGAATTGAATCGAATATAAATAATAAATTATCAATGAAAAATAAATAACTATAATCAATGTTTTAACCTCCCTATGATACCAATTGAAGGTTCCGAGCGTAGCAGAAGCTCGTGGGCGGATGTGTGCACTTGGATTTTTTTCATTAGCAATGATCAATCTGGGATTAATACGATGATAAATGCCAGTATCAACAAATAGATTCACAGAAATAGACAAAGAATAAGAAATGTCTTAGAACCACAAAAATGGATCATCACAGGTTGATTATAATTAATTTAATTAATTTACAAGAAGTACCTTTTGGGTGTTCTCTCTTTTTTGATATTCTTGATCATGTTCCGATGTGATTTGTCGTTGCGTCGTAGAAGCTAAGTGTAGAATTACTCTAGCGGTGATCCACACATGCACCTATTATCTCTGGACGTCTCCAATGGAGTCTCCAGGTGCTAGCATGGAGAAACCTTTTCTTGGGTTATCTGCCTTATATCGTCTCGATCCGATGGAAGTGGATCTCTCATGGTCTTGAGAGCGTTCTTGGAGGACGAAGTTCTTTCAGTATTTAGAGAATTCTCCAGAATTGTTAGGCCCAATGATTCTCTTAGGAAAGGAGTTGGGGTTGTCAGGATATTTATAATCAGGTTTGAGGTTGTAAAGTTATGACAATAAATAAATGTGTTACGTGTTTTATTTATTTCATTAAATCTTCTAAAAACCCCATGTTGAGTCATTAATTCCGTGACATGCGCCCACACTAATTATAATAAATATCATTTAATAAAATGATATTATTCCCTCAAAATCCCGACTGAAAAAACTACACAGCGTGTAATCATAAAAACATGGCGTGTACTTGTTTTTCATTGAAAACTACATGGCGTGTAAATTCAATGTACACGACATGTATATATTGTTTTCATTTATTCATTTCCTTTCCAAAATGAAAACTACATGACATGTACATTCAATAATACACGAGGTGTACTTGTTTTCAAAATAAAAAATACACGACGTGTAATCATTAATACACGGAGTGTACTTGTTTTCATTTTATTCTTCCTCCAAAATTAAAACAATTTAGGATTCCTTGAATAATTATTAAAACACATATAGGAATAATCTTTATTCTACTTGTGATACTTGAATACACTTAGTGTGTGACCCTCTAGGCCTCTTTGTCGTTATCATTAGGCGGTCCTGCCTAAAGTCCATGATTACTATCTAGTAATGGGTCAAGGCACCCAAGAGAAAGCAGTTGATGCCGCATTGATGTGTCACCTCATACGAATGCTTACCGTGTAATTTAATCCCTTTGTATCAATATATCATCAAGTGGGTTTCATGTAAGTGTCATAATCCTATATGCTTGATCTGTTGTTCTTTGACTACCTGAAATAAACTCGTCGTTTCACCATGGCCATAGAATATCATGCGACATTTCTATTTCAATAAAAGGGCCGAGATATCAACTTCCATAAATGTAAGGGACAAATCCTTATTCGACTTATCCATTAACAAAATGTCATTTGTGATGCACCCAACATACCCTACATCCTGCCAACTGTCTTCGTGACAATTTTTGTCAGAAAATCTAAGTGTGTGAATCATGAAATGAGTTAATGATAATCTTCCAATATAAGGACAATTACACACACTCGTAGATATTAATGTCTGATGACACCCAGACATGTAGAATTACTACTGGCGGGTATGTTCTCATAATCTCTTATCTTGGAGATTACCAAGTGCCAAATACATGAGAGAGAGTCTCATCTTCTTACGAGTACTCACACATGACGATCTGTATATTATGTGTCCTATAATAGTTTGTCATCCAACCATAGAACATTATTTAAGAATATTTTTATATCATGTCAAGGTTCACATTATAGCGGGGATCTTCCATGAACACATTAATGCCACAAGTATTCCCGGACATTATTATATTATAGTCATGAAGAACAATGAACAATATATGATAAGTGTACATTCATGTAATCAAAGTAAAAAATAGTTGGTTCTAAAGACACCAATACTAACAATTATGACATATCACCACCAAACTAATGGCCAATCTATGTGGAAAATCTAGAAACTGAAAGACATGTTGATATCATGGTACAAGGGGTTCAAAAATGGATGGTATCAATATCTTCCTTTTGTTTATTTCTATTTAGATAATAGTTTCCACTTAGGAATCTAAATGGATTCATATAATTAGTTTTATATGAAGAAAAATGGAGAACAATTATAATGAGATTAATTTGGGGAATACATGTTTTTGGGACCTAAAATGGAAGGGAAAATAGAAAAAATGTTCATGGCCATTATACAACCCATCATGGATACTCAAATTTGACATAAGTTCTATGATGACAATCACTGATGAGACTTAGAGATTTATTTTAGCGATAAAATGATACTCCACATATCCCTATGAAAGTGCGTCACATGATATTGGAAGAAGTTTAATTTATATTCTAGTTAAATCAACCCCTTTTATATTCTTGAAAACATTGGATCTATAGATGAATAATAAGCCCTCTAACTAACCCACCCATCAGTACACATTGTATTGAATGTATCCCTATTAATGTAGCACATATGATATCCACCTCATTTATATAATTTGATGGTGGTAAACCAAGAAATTGACCTCTCATATGAGGAGTAATTAGTGATGATATTGGAGAATATAGATAAGTTCTAGGAAACAAGAGAACTCTCCTAGAAAAATTACTATAGTGTAGCTATATTCTTGATGAGGTGACATGGTAATTCGAGGAATCCATGAAGAAATATTACTCTCACATATTTTTATAATAGTGTGTAATAATAAAATTTGAGGGAGAAATTTATTTTGGGGGGAATATATAACAAAATGAGATTTTAATATAACATGATGTTTTATGGTGTATATGACACACAACACCGAGAATAAATGACCAATGAAATAATATTACATAAATAAGACAATTATAATATAGAATTTAAATTGGTGGGTATAAATAGGATCAACTTTTTTATGAAAAATATTTAAATTTCTTACATAATATAAATTTAATAATAAGTTTTTAGTAAATAATCTTTTAATTTTTAGGAAATTTATAATTTTTCTCCAGAAATAATTCTTTTTTAAGAAAAATAGATTTTATTGTATTGTGATAAAATAATATTATAATTAATTTTCGGAACATTAAGAAATGTATTTTGATATAGTGGATATCAATTTTGAAATCATCATAACAAAAATATCTTATGCTTAAATTTTGAGATTTTTCTAAAATGTATGATTTTGTCTATGAATAGAGAACAATATTTTTTTTTATTGAAAACTATAATTTATTTTAATTTATTTACAATGTAAATATTTTTTTGGATTATATTTTAAATATCAATAGTTCTACTTGATTAAACATAATTCAATTATATTCTTTGAAACAAATTTTATTCTTTAATTTCTTATAAATTTTTTATATACTTAAAAATGATTTTTAATTAAATATATTTTTCCTTGTGATTTGGTTTTTAATCATAAATTAATTTCTTCTACTTCTAGAAAATGATTTTGGAAAATCAGATTTCTTATTTTGAATCAGGAGGTCTTAATTTTGAAAATAGATCCCCTTTATTTTTTTCAGTATGAATAATAACAATACTAAATAATTTTCACCGTGATAATGGTTAAGTTGGTAACTATAGTTTGAAATATTATGATACAAACAATAAAATGAACCAAACAATTTATGTTATTCTGTTGGGTGAGCGGTCCATGATAATGCAATATTTGAAAATATGGAAACATGGTGCCACATTTCTTCTATTTTGTATTTTATATTATATTATGAAAAGAAATGTAAAAAATTGTATTTCTAATTGTTATATTATATATAAATTTTTGTGTTATGAATAAATAAATATATGTTCCACTTTAAAAGTATTATTTTAAATATAATGTATTTTTTACCATGTAATTTTTTTTCTAATTTTGTTGTTATGAAATAATTATCTTAAATTCTAATGTAAGGATGACACAAAAAGTGTCAATTACTAGATAAAATTGATTTAAAAAATATAAAAAGTAATACAATTTTAATGAATTATTCTATCCCATGAATTTTATAGATAAAAAATTAGGTACATGATATTTTTTACTGGATTATCTTCTAATTTCATGCTTCTCATTTGCTTTCAAAGTCAAATTAAATTAATGGTTCCAAAAATGACATTAATATTATTTTATAATAAATAATATTTCACTAAATGATTTAAAATTACTATAAACCCATCAATATATGAATTGATTGGTATGTGATTTAAAATATCAAATAATTACTATTCATCTACTGATTTCCCTTTTATTGTGACTATATTTACTTCTAAAGAGTAAATACATTTTAGTCAGATTAATTTTTAAAAAGGGTTAATGTGGGATAAAACCAAGAGGTAATGGTAAAAAATAATCAAAACTTGTAAGAAATATTATTGGATTATATGATTTAGAAATATACTCATCATTTCCTAGAATTATATTATTTTTATCCTTTTGTTTAAAATTATATTATATTAATTTAATATTTTAAGTAATTCCAAGTGTTAACTTCCCCTCACCTTTAAAAGGGAAGCTCCTCTGATCGTTTATTCCCACTTCGGAAGCATTTCAGTTCATTCAGGTTCTGCCCGAATACATTAAAAGAATATATTCTTACATTCTAGATTTATTTTCCAATGATTAATACCAACCATATAGGGGATTAGGTGTAATGAAAAGAAAGTTTTCTAAATAATATTTATAGTCTTTAACTAAATTTTTTAGATCTATTTATTCTTCCACCTCTACAAAATCCTCTTAAAAAATATATAATAATAAAAAGCTGTTTAAATATAATTATCTGTTATTATGTAAATTTCAACTCATATATTCATCTCATATACTGTCAAATATGATATGAAGTCACAATTCACGTATACAAAGGACTACTGCCACCGAAACAGATATAGTTTTTTATGTCCCTACATCTCATGAGTGGTAATAATGATGGATTTTATAAATAGTTATGTCATTTATGATGTTATTAAGAAACTATAATGGTGAATTATTATTTTTATTCGTTTCATTCCATCCAATGAAAATTAAAATAGTGTCTATGCATACGTACGACCTAACATCTCCAGGTACATTGTAACTCAATTTTTGTATATACCATTTAAAGATGAATATATATATATATATAATATTAGATTAATATCATGTTTAAGATTATATAGATGATGGAACTTTGATAAATTTTTAAATATTAATTTTTCTGAACAAAAACATGATGAAAAATGATGCAATTATCCCCCAAAATAGTGATTTTAAAAATTAATTATTAATAAACGAGTTATAAAAAGTTATAATAAAACTATATATGGTCAGATATATATATGATTATCATTATTCAGTACAATTTTAATAAATATATATTTATTATAAGGGGTTTATAATTTTTATGATGAAATACCTGACATTAGGTAAGAGATCTCTTTGACCACCTTCCTTCAAGTAGTTGTTACCATTATATCTCTAACATATTTTATCTCACAATTCGATGTACTAGGTTGATTCTAATATATATATATATATATGATCTTAATTATATACCTATATCATTTTCCCTTTAATTGATAAGGTAATATATCTTATATGTTCATTTCTCAAATTCCTTATTTAAAATCATGATCAATTAAGGTGACATCTCAATCCCATAATCCTATTATATAATGATAATTATATTTTATTATTATCAAATAATCACCTTTTTAAAACCTATAATTATTTATGAAAATATAAACATACATAATATTAATTACTTTTACTTGTTATAATCTTTTAGAAATTTATTTTCATTAGGATATAAGGAAAGATAATGAATACCAATACATTCAATGGGTAATTCTTATCAATATTATTATGATTTTTTTTGTGGAACACTTAATCCGAGAAATTTTATTACGGATTCACATAGATAGATATCCAATGCATTGGTAAATTTTGTTATCTCTTGAGATTTTATGTATGATATTATAGACTAAACAGAATTGACTCCATGACTCTATCCGCCATGTGATGTTGTCTTAGAAATTAGGTTTAACTTATGCTTATGTCATGTTTTTTGTGGGTTTTACATTTCCAATGATTCCATTATCCTATCATTCCATGTTAATTATGTTATTCTTCCTTGTGATTATTCATGATACTTCTATTTTATGAAATCATGTAATGTTCGTTGACTGACATGTTATGCTTTGTAATTATTTTTACTCAATTATTGGGGTTTTAGATCACCCCTTCATTTTTCTATTTAATTTGGTTATATAGTTAAGGTTTACAAGCTCAAATGGATTTATGAACTCATAATGGAGATCAAAATATTGAATTTATATTTTTTTTCATGTCAACATATTATGTACCATTCCTTAGAAATACAATTGAAATATTGATCATTTTATTGTATTTAATCGTATATTTATGTTAAAAATGTGATAATAATATGTTTAAATGTCTTGGATAACTATATAAAATGAGGTAGAGTGGTAAATATTAATTTTTACGGGTTTCCTGAATAATTTTAAATGTTACCCATATATAAACTGTTGTGATGTGTCATTTTAAACAAATGTAAAGAGAGATAAATATGGTCGAAAATGACCATAAAAAATACTTTATGTATAGGGTGAAACCATGTGAAATTAAATTAAATAATATTCACATGTAAGAGAAGGAATTGTCAAAAAACATCAAACACATTAATGAAAATTACTAAAGGGGAGAAACAACTTATGGAATTTTTAACATATATATTTAAATATGGAATGTGAAAAATGAAATAGAAAACTAAATTCGAAAAAAATATAAAATTATAATAAAAAATTTCAAAGCGATATTATATAAAAAATATGAACTAAAATAGGTCCACACAAATGTGTTATAATGAAAAAACATATGAGATAAGAAACCTTACAAATAAAGAAACATATTATTCGGAGGCCAAAGAAATTTAAAAAAATTTAAAAAGTGGAATTAATAGGAATTATTAACAATTTACGATATAAAAAATCAAGTGGTTAGTAAGTAAACTTTTTCAAATAAAGAATTATCCATCTATCAAAAAGTTTTTTCATGAAATTTATATTTATACTATGAAACACTTACCCGAGATATCCATATAATTGAATATTCTTTAAAAACCATGTATAATAAAATTAAATTTATTATATATATATATATATATTTAATAAGAATATTTATAATTAAATTTGTTGATTCCATTTAGTTATAATTTCTAATTACACATTTTTTATAAATTTCTTATGAATAATAATATTCAGGTGTTAAATATTTAGTTTTCCATTCATCTTTCTATTCAACTGTCCTAGTCATTGCAAATTTATAATCGTTTCATCACATATGTATCATTAATACTGTTTTAAGAAACATGTTGACTCATTATATACCCGTTTAGAAAATACATTCATCGAGTAGATGGGAAAAAGAAATTTGTTGATCATGGAGGAACTAATCTACATGTATACATAACCGACATTTTTATTTTTCAAATAGATATAAAATAAATAAATTAGACAATGGTTTATCATTCCATAAACAATTTTTTTATAAATTTAATTTTTTATGTAATACATTTGTATACCCTTCTATTTGAGTTGATGAGGAGAAATCAAATATTTTATTGATGGATCTTGTAGTCTATACATAAAAAATATGACATTTTCATTTTGAATTTTTTTTTTTAAAATTTATAATGGATATTACCTAAAAAAACTCAATTATATATATTATATTTATTTTATTATATTAATATGGTAATAAAATACATTATAGAGGTGTAAGAACAAATTAATCTTAAAAGATCTTGGTTTATATGATTAACATTTCCTTAGATATCTTCTATTGAATAAATGTTTAACTATTCTTAGATTGGTATTTTGGGAAGTCCATAACCTATAAGTTATTGATTTTTTTGAAGTGATTTGGGTTGATTTGTTATGAGTTATGGTGGAGAATTTGGTAGGAGATGTGAGCGATGAAGGCCGATTTTTAAGTGATAAGTGTTTTACTTTTGGTAAAATTCTTCGCATAAAAATAAAATGAAATCATTTTCATAGAAAAGTGGAGCATAATAAATCCAATTTAGAATATATGATATGGAGGGTTAAATAAAACAAAAAATAATCAAATTCGGGCATGTTTTATGGATAATTGTAGTATTATCCCCAAGTTTGACCCCTATTCAACTAGTTTACCCTTCACCATAGTGACAAACCTATAATATGGAAAGCTATCATCATTCCTTAAATAATTTATATTATTAAAATTTTCAAATTATTTTATTCCCAAATTGAAATATATTTCATAAAAGTAAATCACTAAACTTGGTATAAATTAATTCTAATATCTTCACATAAAATTCATAAAATTTGTTTTTAGATATAATGTATTTTTGAATGATAAAATAAATTTATTCTCATTAATTAACTATTAAAACTAATTAAGTAATTTTTTATTTCACGATTATATTATCAATATATTTAATAAATATAATTTATCAGTAGTGGTTAATAATCATTGTTAAGATAAAAAGTTATTACACACTTAATTTTTTTCCTGAAAATATACATCTTTTTGCCATAAAATGATTTTATTTTTCATCTACAACCAATTTATAATCAATGCATGAAATATTTACAATTTTCAGATGTATAAAAAATAGTTTTAATTAAAATTAATACTCTTAATAAATCATATATAAATAATTTTAACCTGGATTTGCTGAAATATAATTCCATATTGTGTAAATATATTATGGATGTTACAAATTTATTTCACTAATAATTAATATAAAATGTAGAAATAAATTTTATTGATATTATTTACTAAAAATTATCCAAATTTTTTTATTAAATAAAACATTTTCTTTAAAATTTATTATATTTTACTAGTTAAAATAGATCCAATTTAATTTCTCAAAATAATTACCTTTCCAATTATGTTTCATTTTAGTATCATATAATGTATTTAAATCAATATTGTAGTCATGAATATTTTATGTCAGTTTTGGGTTTCATATATCACAATATATCTTATATATTGATTTCATGTAATGGACACTACATAACAAAATCTCTGGTTGTTACATAATCAAGACATTATATAAATTATTTTCTATGGATTTTAATTATTCATAATAGAATAAATGTATCTTGAAAAATTAATAATATCATATTTATATTACCTCATGATAAGTAACTTCAATATTAGTTCCAGAAAAAATTTGTATTTATCAATTTTGAAATCACATATGTTCCATTATAAAACCCAAAATATTTATTTCTTTTTTTCTAAAATATTCCTTCATAGCTGAATGATGATACTTGATTGATTGGTCATCAATTTTATTGAAAATATTTATTCCTTCAGGATAGATAATATTTTAAAATATAGTTTCTATATTTCTTTCCATTATATATGAAAAACATTACCCGTTCGTAATGTGTTTTGATAATTTTACATCTATATTTCATCTCATATTCCATAATGATTTATTCAAGCTTGAAGCATGGAAATATAATCTTTATTGATGATGAGATCCATAAATGTTTAGTATGTTATTCCCCTTTTCTATATCCATTTAGAAAAACAAAATATGGTTGGAACATGATAAGATACTAACAACTATGTATAAGCCTTAAAATAAATATATAGTATTTTAATATCCAAAACTACGTCAATGGCAGAAAAAGTTCAATATAAATCAATAAAAAATAACTAAACCTTATAATATTAGGAATATTTCTTCCCAAAATTGAAAAAAGTATGTTAGAAAAAATTGATAACATGTTCTTCCAAAATAAACATAAACTCTATCTACAAACAACATTAATTACCTAAAAAGTTACATCATAAAAATAAATAAACACAAATAATTTATTTGGCTAAATATACTAATAATATCCCAAATAAATAAAAAAATACATTATAAAAAACCCAAAATTCATATTTCCTTAAATAACATTTTTCCAATTTTTATTCCTCTATTTATAATAAACACTCTGACCTAAAATCCTAGGGTGTCCAAAAATGGCCTATTCATGACAGCACTATAATGTTTCAAATGTATGATATTTTTTCATAATAAACTTATCATTAAAGGAAATATTAACCATAAAAAAATATATATACATTTCAATTTATGTCTTTAAAATATAAAAACAACTTTCCCAAATAATTATTACACTAATCATACATCAAACCAATGGTTTACTTATAATTTCAAAGTATATTAGAAACTAATAAACTTCTCCAAAAATATCATCATTAATCTGAAGTTACCATCACATATAAACATAAAATGGTATATATTCCTTTAAAATTGTGACCGACCTTAAGCATAATAACCCATGATTATATTTACAACACTTAAATTATCCTTAGCCAATAAAAAACACGATCATAATGTTATCTAATACATTATATGATATCAACAATATCAATGATTTTATAAGAGTCAAAAATCAATTATTAGAACAATATGAGGTGTTTCAATCCCTTTATAATAGATCTAAAACACAATTAAATTTTAAAACTATTTAAAATACAGAAATGAAGATCATTATAAAACATTTTATACATTTATGAGAATAGAATGCCTTTGGTCTTCATGTAGTATGTTAATAAAGATCACCAAAACATCAACCAAATTTTATAATCTCTCCTTGAGTATCTCGGGGATAATCCAAATCATTCATAGTATTGATGGGACTCTCCATTTCTTCATTGTATGCTAGTACATCTAACGAAAAAAGGAATATAAACAGATATTCAGAGCCCAAAGAGTTTTTAGATGTCACAATCATGAACACAAATATACCAAATTGATATCATATGATAGTATAATATATTCTATGAAAGACCCACCTCAACATCTTTCATTCACTCATTCTCTGAAATAATTCTATAAAAATCCATTTACGATTCATGTGCCTCATAAACAAATACATATTTTTCTTATCTTTTCTTCACAGGAATCAGTTCATTACCTATAACTTTTGTGGAAGGCTTTACTGAATGATAACCATTATCATTCAATCACATATATATATCTATACGTAATGATACAACCTATTTTTAATGAAATTCATATGTTTCTTGAAATATAATTACACTCTAAAATATATCATTTAAAAATATTAATTTAGCATAGATATCAATTAATCATCAATATATACTAAAGAATAAAATAATTTCTATATATTCATATTATATTCTAAAAAATACAATAACTTTAAAACTATTATCTAAAACACCTTTTGGATATATTCAAAAACACTTTTAGAATGTGTTCAATAGCTTCAACTTATATCATTTCATATGTAATGCCTTGTGAAGAAAAAATAAAAACACATTTGGATTAACTATAAAATAATTTTTATGTAGCTCTATTTTTTTGAATTAAAACCCCATTTATTTAAGACCAAAGTTTGATCCCATGAGTCTTAATAGTTTTGAAAAAAAATATATGAATACCTAGATCAATTAATGTAACCAAACAGTGGACTGTAAAAAAGAATCAATTCTACTCAATCTATAAATGGATCATGCATGATCTCAATCTAAAACATATATCATTAAACTTATGTCCAATAGTCTACATCATATAGAAGAGAGAGTTCTCTTGTTCTTCCATTTTCCAAATCAAAAAGTTTACAGGCGTGATAGAACTTGTAAATCCCATATTTCAACCTCAACTATTTTAAATTCTCTTAATGAAAAATAATATGATCGACGAATACATTAAATCTCATCCATTTAAATTGATAATCACATCACATCTCACTTATTTATGTGGATAAATATGTTCCACTATACACTCCTACTTCCTATCTCAATTGATGTCCAATATTTCATTCTAATTAAATGAGGTAAAAAATACCATCATGTTTACGATCCAACCAATGACATGATCAAAAAAATACCAAACCACCCTGAAATTAGAAAATCCATTATGTATTCATGCATTTTTAGGGTATTAAAGTATGATAGTTATCATTATAGATATCTCTTCAACATCAGTTCATGGGGACTAAAATATGATTCATGATCCCCTAGTATACTAATGAGATATATATGACACTGTCTATGTTATACTTAGTAGTTCATATTATTCTTAAAAATATTAACATTATTTTTCATTATAATAGTCTATTTATCTATATTAGAATCCTACTTTTACTATCCTTAACATCTTAAAATAACCTATAATAGTCCTTGAAGAACATTTGTTAGTGAGAAACTCATATTCATGAATTGGTAATTCAGTTAACATTACACTTCATGAAAAGTATATATGTATATATATTTATGTATTCAACATTTATTAATGTTAAAATATATGTTTCCTTTAAAAAATCATGTGAAGAAACTTTATTCAATAACTACATTTTATATGATAATATTTATTACAAATTGAGTTCAATGTTGATGAAAAACTAAATTCATTATTATACTTATCAGGTAGTGAAATGATCTTCTCTATATGTACTTTAAAATTTTAATATATAGCATAAGAATATCAACATTTCATAAAACATTTAATAAATAATAACATAGAAGAGATTTTTTTTAAAAAAAATGTTACTTTAAATATTTAACCGTCTGACAACCATTAAGGACTATGGTCCATGTAATGGGATCAATGCCCACTGGACCTTCGAGCTATGTAATGGGTCTCCCTATACCCAGTTAAAATAGGTAGCTGTTTTGTTTTAAATTATAAATAAGTCTTTGGCTCCAACCTTTGAAAATAATTATCATATAAATAATCAAAAATGATTCTTATGGGGCTTAAGTAATATCCAAATTAGGTCAATTTGAATTTAGAACAATTAAATATAATTATTTAGGATTAATTTATATTTTAAATATATAAATTTTATATTTTTTAATTATTAAATAATTTATAACCCATTTATCAACTATCACTTATGATTTATAAATATGAAAATTTACTTCTATAAAATATTTCCCTTCATATATTTTTATTAACAGTTATTTAAAAATTAATATATAATATTTTGGAATAAAATTCATCATAAATATGGAATCAATTATTTATAAATACATCATAAAAATAAATTAATATATAAATTAAAAATGAATTAAATATTACAAAAATAAATATTTTAATGATTTATAATCATTTTATAAACCAATTAAAAAATCTTGTAATTTAAAATATTTTTTTATAAAATCAAGTTCACCATAAAAGAGAATGTAATTTATAGATAAGGGTATACACTGAATACCATTAAATAGACACTCTATGTGTAGTAATCTGATTTTAGATTCCTTTCGTACATATAACCAATTAGTTACCATTATAAAACACATATTCATAAATTCAATTCCACTATTACCATTATGTATCCATATTTCATATAAGGGTATGTGGATGGATACTTTTTTGTAATCCATTAAAAATCAAAACATCCATTTTGCAGGCGGTGGCCATTACACTAACCAATATACACAAGGGTAAGTTGATATTAACCTTTCATTTTCAACCATATATAAGAGAAATTATAGGGTTAACCATACCCATATTTTCTACATAGGGGTAAATATTTTTATAACTGTATATTTCACAACTATATAGAGGTAAACCCATTATGAAACTGAATTTATCAAAATGAAAAATTGTTATCTATTTTACATTTCTTCATCATTTAAATGAAAATTTTCACCCATCATAATCATGGATACTTATTGATAACATTGAATGGTTTTATTTTATTCAAATAAAAATTATCAAATGAGGAAGAAGTGGTCAAACCCTACTCTCAAGATATCCCTTACAATGAAATATGAAACAATATAAAATTATGAAATAATGAATAAAATAAAATATACTTCACACACATTAAATCTTATTCCATTAGTATTCATCTACTATAATTCATAAATATTTCCATAAGAATATCCAAATAAAATCCACTATCCTCATGTTTTTAATGGCCAATATCAATCATCCATTATATGGATCAGATTTACTATTTCTTCATATTATTATTATACGATTAATGAAAATGAGGTAGATGAAGAGATAATTGGGGTCCATGGTGGTTCAACAAATAAACTATCATATACACACATATAAAATACTTATATCATATGAAATAACTATATATAATGTGCAATATAATCCTTATTAAATTCTATTCACTCATTCTTTGAATCATATGAGTTTAATGCCTTGGATGATTAATGTATCACATAGATGATTACAACTTCTAAAAAAATTCATTTTATGAAATGGTACATCAACAATAACATATGTGAATGATTATGCTAAATGATAACCATTATCATTGTATAATATATACAAACTTATTTCATGATGCACCCACTTTTATATAAAAATCTTAATATTCATGAAATATAATTTAGCTAAAAAATATATCACATAAAATATCGATTTAGAGAATATATCTTCAAATATAATTCCCTAAACATGTACCACCATATCTATTTCTAAATACATTTTCCTGAATAATAAGATTTTTAAAGAACCCGTGGAAATACATATTTAATCATTTATAATGACAATGTCAATAAAAGAATTGAGCCACATACAAACCCAATACCCATAATCGCATCACATAAATACAAATAACCATTTAGGTTTAGAGTTAAGAGAATTTAGAAACCCCTTTATGTTATATAAACCAAAATCTTTTCATGAAATGTAAAATTTTCCATTTTACCATGATTTTATTAGTTTATATTAACTCATCAACAACATGAACATGATTATCTAAAAATTATAATCTTTTAGAAATATCATTTTTATAACTCCTCATACTATACTAATGAAATTTAAACATAAAAAGGGTGATATCAAATGCTCAATATGGGTTGTATGCATTGAAATCCATCATAGAGATAAAAACATAAACATATGGTTGTGATAAATATTAATAAAAAATCATATATTCTAATATGTGCATAAAATATATTAGTGGATAACAAAAAAATGAAAATAATCATATAAAAATCAATAAATGTCTTCCTAGAGATGAAATTCATAATGTTAAATATCTTAATATTTCCATCAAGGTGTCTTGCCATGAAAAAATACATTATACCAAGGCATCGTGCTAAGATGTTATGAATTGTCATGAGTCGACTGAACACTTCACTTGATCCAACGCTACAAAAGGTCTCAATAATGCATCTACATATAGTATATGCTTCCAAATAAAAGTGAAAAAAAGATTATTCAATGAGGATGCTATAAAATTTAATTAGAGTGAAATAATACTATGAAAATACCAATGTAATACACATATACAAAATTAAATCCGAGTATACATAAATATGATAGAATCATGATATAAAATATTTTATGGAACTTATAGGTTTAGTATCATGATATACACATGAATTGGATGCACACTAGGAACAAAACAAATAGAAGAAGTAAATAAATAAAATAAATCAAATTAAAAAATGATTCACCACCTCCCTAGATCCATACCTAAACAATTTTCTCTAGAAACTATCAAACTGCTCCATATCAATAATCAAACGCCACATGAGATCGCACACTCAATCACCAAACATCATTCCCTCACCATTTCAATTTTACATATTATAATCGACCTAAAATAATACATAAGGTTATACAGGCACATTAAAGTTCATGTACAAGGGATGATAAAAAAACCACTGTCTTCCACAAGTATTGTTGAATCTAGAATCCCATGTCACAACATATTTGTGAACACATGATATACCATGATTATTCAAATGAAGACAAATGAAAGAAATTTTTTATAAAATGTTAAAAAAGAAAATATTTCAACCTTAGGTTCTAAAAATCCACTCAGGACCAACCAAATATTCATCACCTATTATACAAACCTCTACCAAGAGATGTGTCATTATATGAAAGCTGATATCAAACCAATACACTATGTATAAATATAAAGGTCTTAGAACATGATTCTCATGAAAAAAACATGATACAACACATCTAGAGCATCATCTAGATAATAAGAAATCTTCTAGAAATGTTACACTAATAAATTTAATGATTATCACTCCCTAGTTCATAAATATAGGCATCTTGAACAACCGATAACCACTACCATGAGCAATGAATCCAATAGAATGATTCGAACTAGAATAATGAACATAGGTAACACTAAGAGAAACTAAATTGTACTAGAATTCTTGCAGAACAACCATGAATCCATCATTATTGTGGGGGGGGGCACTAAAACAACCTTATTCCCTATAGAAAATAATTAGGACCAAGAAATCAATGAACTAATCTGAATAATATACTAATCAGTAGGGTGAACTCAAATATATATTCCCTTATATTTTTAGGTCAGTCTAAAACCAATGTCCGGAGGATGATACAAAATCCAAATTATGTCCAACACCACATCAAAAAATATCTTGAAGGACTCTTATATAAAACATGATTTTGGGAAAGAAAAACCACAAAAATACTTAAAATATTCAATAAAACATGGGTCAATCAAATGTATTGACTCAATAAAAAAACACCATGGGATCATATCACAGAATATGGGATCTATTTTGACAACAACAGACCCTAATGATCGAACAAAAACAACCTATATCAGGTTTGACAAAACATACACCACCTATAATCTCTTGGAAAATGTGAATCACAAAACATTGGCCTTACACAATACATGAAACATCCTCTGAACACATAATGAACCAAACCAACCACTACCTTAATATCATCCAAAAGGGAATCTCTAAATATTCTTCCATGAAGCTGAATATATAACTATTAATAAATCCACCAATAAGTGCATTAATCATGGTCCTTAATACAATGTTAGGTGAAATACACCCTATTATGGCCTCATACTCTATCTTATCCAAACCTGAGGACAACCCTATCATAAGAACCCTCAACCAACCACTCCAACACAAAAACCAAAATCACATAACACAACACCCATAAATGAACCAAGAAAGGTTCCTTAAACTAATCTAAAAATATATTTTATGGGATAATGAAAAATAGAAAATCCCATTAAAGTAACCCATTCTAAAGGCTCCCTCAAAAGAAATACTAAAGAAGTTGAAATAATACCACAATCACCAAAACAACCTAAAATATATCCAAATACACATACCACAAAAAACTACACAATACCATGTTTTGGGTACCATCCAAAAAAATATCCTGGAATCTCCTTGAAATTCCACAAATCAAAATGAAATAAAAAATATTTAATGAAATATTAAATGTTATGTGAAACTGAAAATTGATTAGAATTCCATTATACTTATTCCCGGATGTTAACACACTATTCTATTACTAAGTTAGTGTTTAATAAAATTATCCAAAATCATCTGATATGATAAGATGCAATTTTCCTCATAATAATGGGTGGGTATTTTTTATTTTTCTTTCAATTTTTCACGAATTATAATGAAGAGTTTCATCATAATATCATTAACATAATTCACCTCCCCCATGAGAATCCTTAGTGGTTTAAAGGACTTTATTAACTCACACTAAGAACTAGTGTATCACCAACATGACTCACCCTTAAATCCCATCCCATTTAACCCATGTAAACAAAAAAATGGACTACACCAAGAATATAAACATTTAATATAATAATTTCCAAAAGGGAAAGAACATCCATACTCTACCAATGAAGAA
Source organism: Viscum album (assembly GCA_963277665.1). Classification (NCBI taxonomy): domain Eukaryota; kingdom Viridiplantae; phylum Streptophyta; class Magnoliopsida; order Santalales; family Viscaceae; genus Viscum; species Viscum album. The sequence goes on along the minus strand of OY728128.1, from coordinate 1,105,565,623 downwards.
GTATCTAATTCCGCATTGACTATGAAAAAAATCTTATACAACCAAGGACTCCTAAAATGAGATGGTTATAAATCCATGAATGATGAAACAATGACCTATATTATTTTCTCCATTATCTCCCTAATACTGAAAGCCAAACCTCACATTGTATTTCATATGTCATGTGAATCCTATATTACTAATGTAATGTATCTAAATATGCCTCTTGAATATTCCAATAGATAAATTCCCATAATACATAAATCAAAAATCCAAATTCATCACAACTAGGAAAAATCATATAATTATAATTATGGAAACCAATAAAATAAATCCCATTAACCTATTAACTAAGAATTTTAATAAAACAAATGGTAATAATCACACTAGGTTTAGGTCTATTACTTGATTTTACATATCACTAATCCACTTTTCCATAATCTCAAAAAATCATAAAACAATATATAATTTGAAGAAATTTTAAGAAAAACTATCCTTAGGAAACCATAATTATCACCCAATCCTATTTTCTACAATTCCTTGAGCATGATAGCCCATACACAATAAGATGTTACATGTTTATAGGGTCTAAAAAGTTTTTATAGGGGACTATAATATCAAATTAGTGTGAAATAATTATGAAACAAAAAGTCATAAAAATCCATAAAACATACACCATAATATGTATATATAAAATTGGAGAATATTATAATAAATTGAATTCACCATAATGACTCATAAAAATAAAAAATACACTAATTGGACACCTATTGGGTCTATTGTGATGACCCACCTCATCACATGTTATGATAATCAGGGGAAATGTGAACCTTTTGTTCTTGGGTTTATTTTGGGGGAATTGGTAATTTTTCCTTTAAATGATCTTAGATAATTTTTTGACCACTCCATTGGTCCTCAACTAGAGCGTTTACCGTAAGACAAGAGTTTAGGAGATATATCAATCATTGAAATTTGCATAAAATATTTAATATTTAATTAGTTGAATACTCATTTATTTTTTCATGTTAATTTATTCATATAATATAAAAGGATTTTATTTGTTGGTATTCTATATTCATGGTTGATTTTAGATTATGTTGTTTTTCTTAGGTGAAAAAACCTTATTTCGGTGATGGGGATATACCCAACCACCTTTTTCTCTCTTTTTTAATTTATTTTTTTCCTTTTCCTCTTTTTCCCATTTTCTTTTTTCTCTTTTCCATTCCTATTATGTATTATCATGTATTAATATGGATTCTTAACCAATGGAGTACTATTCTATGATAGGTATAGGGAGAGAATAGACATGGATGAGGAAGTGGAGTCATCTTCATGGAGATCAGGTCCTGCCAGATCGTCATGCAGATACTATGGATCATGGATCGGTATACAAAATGGGAAGTTTCTACCCAGAACAAGACACATTTTTTCACAAAAAATAGGTGTAGTCTCATTATTATTTTTATAAATCATATTATGGGTTTCATGTGACTCCTAGAGGGTCAATATAGGCTTTATTAGAGAGAAACATGTGTTTCAATCCATTTTAGGGTTTTCTATTTTGGGATTCCTGTATACATGGTGAGTTGTTCAGAAAATAGATTCCATGTGTTATTATAGTTTATGTTATATATGATTCTGGGAAGTAGAAATAATATATCATGGGTACATGTCACATAAATGGATTATAGGGTGCAAATGAGTACTCGGTCAGACAACTTTTGCAGGGGTACATGGCCATGTTCGGTACAAGTCCAATGCCCACATGGGGTGCTCATCAGACACTCTTATACACCCATGTGTGTTAAATGGCCTGGTATACTGGCAGGTTCCATGTGTGGTTACATGTTTTATTCTTATGGTACATTCCATATAATCGAGCCTGTTACACACAGAGTTGGGGCTAAGTTACATGGTAAGGTACCAATGCTGGGGTACATGGAGTGTATAGGGTCTAAAAACCATGTAATTTTGTAAATTACATGCTAAGTTTCCTAAAGAACAAGACCATATATGTCCTATATGGGAACACATCATGTACCTAAATTTCATTCCATGTACGTTCCTAGACCTGGGATACATTTTATTGTTTTTACACTGTTGTTAGAATTTGACTTCTATGTTTTCCATTTTATCCATTTTCCACATAGAACTTAATTGTTTAATACTTTTAGTTTTGAGGGGATTTATGTATGTTTTTTTATATATGGAGTGTTTTTAAAAGGATTTCTTAGAGTTTGGATGTAGAATAATCCTAGGGTAAGGGTTTTGATATATGAGGCATGGGTGAGGGTTGTGATCTCATTATTTTTCCTGGAATACATATTCTAGTAAGCATTGTTCAAGGTTCATTTAGATAGATCCTAGAATTTTGGATTTAGAAATATTTTCAAGAATATATATTTTTCTAATACGTTGGGACGAGTTTCTTGAGGTTAGATCTTTTGAGATTCATATCTTTTGTTTGGGAACCAAATCTATTTGATCCATCAAGATTGGTTGAACCCTTTGTATGGAGTTTTCAATTGGTTTCCATTGTGATTAAAATTTGTGTCCAAGGTAAAATTTAGGTTTACCAAGAGTGACAGTGGTTGATTAAGTTACAAGTTGTTTCTGCTGTTGTCATTTGAGAATTCCATTTTGGAGTGTTGTTTACATGGAAGACCATGTAGGTGAGTTGGTAAGCATGGGTGGGTTGGTTTTTATGAAGGATAACTATTTTATTTCATGTGTGGGATATGTGTAATGGTTTTCATTTTCCATGTAGCACTTGTGGAGAGTACTTATATGAAATGTTCATGAGGGATTCTTTAGATTCCCTTATTAGAGGTATTCTACATCCGGTTTCCCCTTTGGGAGAATTTTTGATTGATAATCAGTTGGTTTCCATTGAGGGAAGCCCGGATGTAACACCTGAGACTTTTATGAGAAATATTTTGTTTTTATATTATATAAATCATCAAATGAATCTTTCACTACACACAACACTAGCTTGGATTTCTTTACACACAACCGCAGCCTTCCTCAATAGCTTGCGTCGTACGTAATACCGAGTTTCACAAAACAACGGTATGCTATTAAAATATTATTAAAACTAGCCGTTATGAATAGTTATAACCACTTTTTTAAATTTTGTAAATTTTCTTTTTCAAAATAGACTTCATTTTTGGATTCGGAATATCAAAATTTTCTTAGGGTGAAATTTTGATACTTTTCGGATAACTTTCATATTCTGATGAATAATGAAAATTACTAAATTTTAATTAAAAAAACCTTTTTAATCGAAATAAATAATAGTGATAAATTATTAATTTGATTGGTTTTAAAGTATATTTAGAATATATTTTTACAATTTAATACAATGTTGGTCATTGGATGTAATTTCACATTTAAACCAGATATAAAAAAGTGTCAATCTTTTGGTAGGTATTATCTCTTAAGAACACGCTATTTGTTTTGACGATAGGAATTAATTTTTAAATTAGTTAATTTAATTGATATGTTTTAAATTTGTTAAAATAGACATTATTTTTGAATTCATAATATCAAATATAGCTTAGGCCTAATTTTTGGTATTTTTCTAGAAACATTCATTTTCTAATGAACAGTGAAACCACTAAGTGGAAGTTAAAGAACATTATTTTTCATAAAACATAATTTTACCGCTTCTGTGAGTGGAATTTCGAAAATCCGAGAAACACGGTTAATATCAAGGACTAAAATGTGGTTCAATGAGATGAAAATAATTTTTGGTGAATAGTAACTTTTTACTTTTTTTACCACAGTTAAAAGTAAATAGGGTAATTAAGGGTAAAAGTGTTATTATTATTACCATAACATATGTCCTAATTCTATTGGATAAGTTTAATTCGACCAAAACCAACCTTAGGAATAAAATATGACCATTTAGACCTACTTGGATTAGATTATGATATTTATTATCAATTTATTCAAAGAAGAGTTAAAATAGTTAAAATCAATGTTTAATAACTAAATAATTTTTAATATAGGGGTATACATAAGATAAATTCAACTATAAATATTTATTAGAAATATAAAAACATTTCCAACATAATGGTATTTTATTTGAAATTTTTAGACTTAAAATAATTTAATTTATTTATGATACAATGATGATGCATCAATTATCATATTAATGAAATATTGACATAATTAATGTTATCAATACCCAAATAAATATAAATTGAGACTTTTTATGAATGAAAATAATTTTCTATGTTAATATGACATGTTAGTATTGAGTTAACTTATTTTTTGTGAACTAATCATTCTTTTATGATTTTCACAAAAATCAATTACCAAATAGTGTCAAAATTGACATAAAATAGTTTTTAAAACAAATAATATATTATTAATTGTTATTATATTCCTAAAAATCTAAGGTTCGAACAAGATACTTATATTATGATACGTGTATCATTAATGGACCACTTGGGGGTCTCTTGGATGTATATGGTATGTTTATTAACTATATAATATAAAAATACAAAGTGACATGGTAAATGTCAATCTAATTAACTAAGAGTTAAAACTAAAAGATAAGGTTAATATAATGACCTAAACTTGTATAAATTCTATTGTATGGGAGGATTTCGACCCATCCCCACCTTATCATCAAAATATATCAATTTGGAGATATTAAAAACCGAATTTGACTTTATAATAAAATAATATGTTTTAGTTATTCCAAAGGTGCTCCTCTCCTCCCTTATAAAAGGGCACCTCCTTCCTCTCTTCCTCACACCACTTTGAGCCTTCAAGCTCGGACAACCCCTACCAAATTCTCTTCTACACTTCCATAGATACATTATAGATGTTCTGTTATTCTTCAAAGACCAATTTTCATGCCCTAGGAGGAGGTCTCAAAGAGGCGCTTCGAAGAATAGGTAATGTCCGTTAACGAATCTTTCAATGTTATTTCTTCTTCCACTTCTTCTTATTTAGTTGTTTCATTATGAAGTAATAACATCAGTACAACTCATATAATAATATGTTATTATAAGTATGAAACAACCCTATTTCACCATCTATCCATCCTACGGAAAACAAAATCACCACGCGTGCGTACGTACGGAATACCGTCTCCACATCGTGGTGTAATCTATTTTCCACTACCACCTTACTTGGATGGGTATAATGGTGTAAATAATAACTATATAAGATTATTGTAAAGTTATATTTATTCTGAAATAGTATACATACACTCCATTACAATTTGACGATCATGGGAACGATATCATCGCTCATGCGTACGTACGGAATACCGTCTCCACGATGTGATGCGACTCGTTCTACATGATCTTCATTGCATAATGATTATATAAATGAATGGAATGAATGAATATGATATATATTACATTAATACCATTCTGTAAATGAGGTATCTATAACCTAAAAAGAAAAATAAGAATTTATTCGACAAAACACGCATAAGAACAAAAAGTAATAAACACCCGAATAACAAGTAGTAATGAAATATTATTAATAAGAAGCTAATAATATGACCATATATGATACCATAAAAATCATTATGATTCTGGAATAAGTCAATATCATTATTATATCATTATACAGGAGGTTCGGATAGTTACGAAGCAAATCGGACCTAAGGTAAGGGAAAATATCACAATCTCATTTTATCTGAGATTGTTTATACTTTGGTATTTACTGGGGTGTATTTTATCATCCACATCCATGTTTCCTAAATATGTAATATTTTTTCCATCCACCTACAATTTTTTAAATCCAATTTTATTCTTCGGTGACTTTTTAATAAAAGATATGAAAGGAATCTTTTGTCATTTTTTGTACGAGGTACTTTTTGACTTTTCCGACAAAAGTAAGAGAAGAATGTTTTTTTAACTTATACGGAATGAATGGATTTTTAAAACATTATTTACAAGAAGCTTCCTTTACAAGTTTTCAAGTTTAGTTTTAATCAACTTCTTTTAGTTTAAAATTGTATGACATGTTACGAAAGGATAATGTTTTTGAAGGAGAAAGGATATTTTCCTCATGAATGGAGTTCAAGTGTTTTATCAATATTATTTTCCATCTAAGATAATATAGGGTTATGTTTCTATCCCTATTATTACATTGATTTGATTATGTTGTGATGGAATTATTTTTATGAATTCCTTTATCTTATATGAATTGTTTTATGATGTCATGATGTTTAAGAATCCCATTTTTATTACATGGGTTATGCAATGATGTATGATTTATGATTTAGTGGAACACATAAGAATGTAATCATTATGAGATGGGTGGGACCTATATCTCCCTCCAATGCATTGGGTAAAGATTTTATATCTCATGAGATATACATGGCTGGAACGGTAGGTTAAACTGGTTCAGTGAAACAGGACTGAAACGAGGAGTGAACTCGGTTTAGAAATGGACATTGTCCACTAAGATAGTCTTGGAAATGAGTCTTGACTAATAAGACATGATTCTCTATGATTATGTGTGTATGACACAAAGTTTCATGTTTTATGTTATGATTATTGGGATTGCATTTCACTACTACTATTTATCCCATGTTATGAAATTATGATCTCTTTTGCAGGTTAAGATTTCCAAAAGTTATGTTCTTAGGTATATGATGTGACTGATATTTCTTTTGTTTACCCTTACAGAGCATTTGAGCTCACCCTTTTGTATGTTTTATTTCCCCAGGACAGGAAGAAGGTTATTAGGTAGGATATTCCAAAAGGGACTCTAGATATGATGAAATAAATGGGAGGCAAAGTAGATGCTTTATGAACTAGTTGTTTATGTTTCCCAGTTTCTAAAGACTCTATACCTATACGGTCCTTTCCTAGTTTTTTTATATGTTGTAATAAGTGTGATTCAATTCTGAAGTAATAAGAATGTATGCAATGTATGGGTCATTATATTTGGTATCAGAGGAAAGGTATAGTCAGCATTTGGAAACTAGGATGTGAAAGCTTTAGTAAGAACCATATGGATAAGTCTAAGCATAGAACACCGTCTTAGTGTTTTAGAAATGGCCATGAACAACCTATGATAAGACCTTTAGTGTAAAATTTTATTCTTGATTATGTGTTTTTCCTATTATAATTAGTGTTTACCACACTATTCTTCTTGGTTTTAGTCAATGGCTGGAACTCGAAGGAACCGTGTTAATGTGGAATGCGATGGGCAATGCAATGATTATCCCTCTGAGAAACCAAACGTTATGGGAGATGGAATGCAAAATCTTGTAGCCATGCTCACACAACATTCTCAAGCTATGAATCATGCAGGACATCCAAACGAGGAAAGGAAGGAGAAACATTCTGTTGAATCCTTCATGAGGCACCGTCCACCATCATTCAGCGGGTCTTCTGATCCATTAGTAGCTTAAAAATGGATCAGTACCACTGAAAAGATATTTTCTGTTCTTCAATGTTATAAACATGATAAAGTCATCTTAGCAGTTTATCGTTTGGAAGGTGATGCTGATCAATGGTGGAATCTTATTAAGAATGCGAGGCAAAGGGATGAAATTGAGTCCATGGAATGGGACGAGTTCAAGAACTTATTTTTCAATAAGTACATCCCTCGTATTCTCGGAACAAAGATGGAGAAGGAGTTTCTTGAACTAAAGAAAAAGGATGACGAATCTGTTGGTACCTACGAAGCAAATTATACAAGACTTGAAAGGTACGCTTCTGGTATTATTATCCAACCTCATAGTAATATCAATCAATTTTTTAGTGGATTAAAACCAAGTCTTCGAAGGGCGTTAGCCATAAGGGACTTCAATAGCTACGGGGAAATTATTTAATGTGCTCTCAAGGTTGAGATGGAGATTGGTGTAACCCATCAGTCACATGGGTTTGATAGGAAGAGGAAAATGGAATTCAAAGAAAAATCTAAAGAGCACACTGAAAAGAGGATGAGTTTTCCCTTATACTCAAAGTGTGGAAAGAAACATGGAGGAAATTGGCTTAAGGGGACAAGAAAATTTTATAAGTGTGGAAAAGAAGGTCATCAGGCAATTGAATGTCAAAATAATGGGAATAAGATGTCTAATGATGCAAACAAATGAAGGGATACACAGAATGAACCTACTACACTTCAATGATTAAATTGCAAGGAGATGGGGCATTATGCCAATCAATGCCCAAATCCAAGGGTTGATGATGATGTTCGATGTCAACAAACTCTTAAGGCAAAAGAAAAACGAATGTCACATGCAATTACTATCGGTGATGTGGAGTACGACAACAAAGTGGTGAGAGGTACACTTACCATCCACTCTAAAGTAGAAAATGTTTTATTTGATTCTGGATCCACCCACTATTTTATTTATGAAAATTTTTCTAAGGGTATCACCGTATTACCTCAACAATTAGATGTTGAGTTAGCTGTGACAACTCCTAATGGCACAACATTCACATCAAAAGTTTAAAATTCTTCTCCAATTGAATTTTTTGGGAAACTGCTTCCTAAAAATCGTGTGATCCTTCCTATAGTGGAATTTGATGTGATTCTTGGCATTTATTGGCTTTCTTTATATAGAGTTCATATCAATTTCCAAATAAGGGATGTCACATTTCATATTCCAGATCAATCTATGATCGTCTATCTATGCAAGGATGAACATAACCTTCCAGTGGAAATTTCTTCCATCTTATTGGTCTTGATTCAACTAAATCAGGGTTATTTATCTCAAATGGCTAGAGAGAAACTCACAATTAAGAATATTCCCATTGTACGGGAGTTTGATGATGTCTTTCCAGAGGAATTGTAGGGTCTTCCACCAAATTGTGAAGTTGAGTTTTCAATATAACTCATACCGGGTGCTCTGCCTATTTAAAGACACCTTATAGAATGGCCCCAATTGAGTTGCAGGAATTGAAGAAGTAACTCCAAGAGAATATTGATAAGTGATTCATACTCCCTAATGCGTCACCTTAGGGAGCACCTGTTTTGTTTGTTAAGAAGAAAGACGGATCAGTGAGACTCTACATTGATTATCGATAACTTAACAAGATCACTATCAAGAACAAATATCCTCTCCCGCGCATTGATGACTTATTTGACCAACTATGCGGAGCTCAATACTTTTCCAAGATTGATCTTCATTCAGGATATCATCAATTAAGGGTCAAAAGGGAGGATATATCAAAGACAGATTTCCATACATGGTATGGACACTATGAATTTATAGTGATGCCATTTAGTCTTACTAAGGCCCCTTCTATCTTCATGGATATGATGAATAGATTCTTTAGAGACTATCTTGATCAGTTTGTGGTAGTCTTTATAGACGATATTCTTGTATATTCAAAGTTCAAGGAAGAACATGAATATCACTTGAGAATTATATTAAAGACCCTAAGAAAGGAGAATCTTTATGCCAAATTTACCAAGTGTGAATTTTGGCATCAAAAAGTTTAATTTTTGGGTCACATAATCTCAAAAGAGGGGATATCTGTGGATCCAGCAAAAACAGAGGTTATCTAATGATGGTCGAGACCAACAACAGTAACTGAGATCCGAAGTTTTCTTGGTTTGGATGGATATTATCAATGTTTTGTGAATGACTTTTCACAATTATCTTATCCACTCACCAGGTTGACTCGAAAAGGATTTAAGTTCATATAGACGGAGGAATGTGAAGAGAATTTCAAGGGGTTAAAAAGAATGTTATCCAGTGCACATGTGCTCACACTGCCTTGTAGTAAAGAAAGGTTTGTAATCTACAGTGATGCATCCAAGAAGGGATTGGGGTGTGTTCTTATGAAAAATGATAAGGTGATATATTATGCCTCACGACAGTTGAAAATCCATGAGAAAAATTACCCAACTCATGATTTTGAGTTAGCTGTGGTAATCATTGCATTAAATATTTGGAGGCATTATCTTTATGGAGAAAGGTATGACATTTATACTGATCATAAAATTTTAAAGTATATTTTCACACAAAAGGAGCTGAATATGTGCCAATGAAGATGGTTAGTGCTGATTAAGGATTATGACTTCTCAATTCATTACAACCCTGGGAAAGAAAACAAGGTGGAAGATGCATTAAGTCGACAAGACCAAGCCAGTTTAACCATGATGAGGATCACAAAAGATCCAATATTTATGGATTTACAAAGGATGGATCTTGGAATTATAATGGAAGGGAAAAAATCGTATCTTTCTCAAATGAATGTTCAACCATCTGTACTTGTGAAGTTTAAAGAGGTACAGAAAGAAGATATAGAGTTACAAAAGAGGGTGAGAAATGTTCCTTAATTCAACCTTGATTGTGATGGGATAATAAAGTTTAGGAATCGGGTTTGTGTTCCTCCCATCCCTGAATTAAAGAAGGAGCTGCTGGATGAGGCTCATAGTTATTCATTCTCTATTCATCCTGGAAGCACATTGATGTATAGGGACCTGAAAGAGTACTTTTGGTGGGATGGAATGAAAAGAGATGTTGCTGAATATGTCTCTCGATGCTTGGTTTGTCAGCAAGTTAAAGCTGAGAGACAGAAGTCTAAGGGGATGTTACAACCATTACCCATACCCGAATGGAAATGGGAAAACATCACTATGGAGTTTGTCACAGGACTTCCTAAAACATCCAAATTCAATAATGCTATCTGGGTCATAGTTGATCATCTTACAAAGTCTGCACACTTCATTTCTATTATAGAGGATTTCTCTCTGGATCAGCATGGCAGGATATATGTAAAGGAAGTCGTAAGATTGCATGGAGTACCAATTTCTATTATATCTGATCGGGATCCGAGATTTACCTCGAAGTTCTGGTGAAGTCTTTAGCATACTCTGGATATAGAGTTGAGTTTCAACACTGCTTATCATCCTTAGATAGACGGTCAGTCTGAGAGAACAATTCAAACTCTATAAGATATGTTGAGAGCTTGCTCTATAGATTTCAAAGGTGGTTGGGATCAACACCTACCTTTGGTGGAATTTTCATATAATAATAGCTTTCATTCTAGTATTCAGATGACTCCTTATGAAGCTCTCTATGGAAAGAAATGGAGGACTCCAACTTGCTGGGATGAAGTTGGGGAAAGAAATCTATTAGGACCTGATCTTGTTGATGAGATGGCAGAAAAGGTCCGATCTATTCAACAACACATAAGAGCAGCTCAGAGTCGACAAAAATGTTATGCTGACAACCGAAGAAAAGACCTAGAGTTTGAAGTGGGTGATAAATTGATCTTACGAATATCTCGTTGGAAGAGAGTAATGAGATTTGTAAGGAAGGGAAAGCTAAGCCCTAGATATATTAGTCCTTCCGAAATACTGGATTGTGTTGGGAAGGTATCTTACCGATTGGCGCTTCCACCGAATCTCTGCCAACTTCATGATGTGTTCCATGTATCTCTCTTGAGAAAGTACATACCTGATCCTTCACAAGTACTCAGCTCAGAAGTTGTACTGCTTGAGCAAGATCTTTCTTATGAAGAACATCCGATAGAGATTCTGGATCGTAGCGAAAAAGTCCTAAGGAACAAGACCACTCGCTTGGTGAAAGTTTTATGGAGGAACCACCAATTATAAGAAGCTACATGGGAGCTTGAGGATATTATGAGGGAGAGGTATCCTCATCTTTTTGTTACAAAGTGAAGAATTTCGAGGGAGAAATTCATTTTAAGGGGGGTAGAATGTAACACCTGAGACTTTTATGAGAAATATTTTGTTTTTATGTTATATAAATCATCAAAGGAATCTTTCACTACACACAACACTAGCTTGGCTTGCTTTACATGCAACCGCGGCCTTCCTCAATAGCTTGCATCGTACGCAATACCGGGTTTCACTAAACAACGATATGCTATTAAAATATTATTAAAACTAGCCGTTATGAATAGTAATATCCACTTTTTGAAATTTTTTAAATTTTATTTTTCAAAATGGACTTCATTTTTGGATTCGGAATATCGAAATTATCTTAGGGTGAAATTTTGGTACTTTTCGGACAACTTTCATATTCTGATGAATAGTGAAAATTACAAAATTTTAATTAAAAACAACTTTTTTAATAAAAATAAATAATAGTGATAAATTATTAATTTTAGTGGTTTTAAAATATATTTAGAATATATTTATACAATTTAATACAATGTAGGTCATTAGATGTAATTTCACATTTAAACCAGATAAAAACAAGTGTCAATCTTTTGGTAGTTTTTATCTCTTAAAAACATGCTATTTGTTTTGACGATGGGAATTAACTTTTAAATTAGTTAATGTAATTTATATGTTTTTAATTTGATAAAATAGACATCATTTTTGAATTCATAATATCTAATATAGCTTAGGCCTAATTTTTGGTATTTTTCTGGAAACATTCATTTTTGATGAATAGTGAAACCACTAAGTGGTAGTTAAAAAACTGAATTTTTCATAAAACATAATTTTACCGCTTCTGTGAGTGGAATTTTGAAAATCCGAGAGACATGGTTAATATCAAGGACTAAAATGTGGTTTAATGAGATTAAAATAATTTTTGATGAATAGTAACTTTTTACTTTTTTTACCACGGTTAAAAGTAAATAGGGTAATTAAGGGTAAAAGTGTTATTATTATTACCCTAACACATGTCCTAATTCTATTGGATAAGTGTAATTTGACCAAAAACAACTTTAGGAATAAAATACGACCATTTGGGCCCACATAGATTAGATTAGGACATTTATTATCAATTTATTTAAAGAAGTGTTAAAATAGTTAAAATCAAAGTTTAATAACTAAATCATTTTTAATATAGGGTTATACTTAAGATAAATTAGACTATAAATATTCATTAGAAAGCTAAAAATATTTCCAACATAATGGTATTTTATTGGAAATTTTTAGACTTAAAATAATTAAATTTATTTATGATACAATGACGATGCAGTAATTATATTATTAATGAAATATTGACATAATTAATGTTATAAATACCCATATAAGTGTAATTTGAGACTTTTTATGAATTAAAATAATTTTATATGTCAATATGACATGTTAGTATTGATTTAACGAATTTCTTTCGAACTAATCATTCTGTTATGATTTTCACAAAAATCAATTACCAAATAGTGTCAAAATTGACATAAAATAGTTTTTAAAACAAATATTATATTATTAATTTTTATTATATTCCTAAAAATCTATGGTTCGTCAAAGATACTTATATCATGATAGATTTATAATTAATGGACCACTTTGGGGTCTCTTGTATGTATATTGTATGTTTATTAACTATATAATATAAAAATACAAAGTGACATGGTAAATGTCAATCTAATTAACTAAGAGTTAAAACTAAAAGATAATGTTAATATAATGACCTAAACATGTCTAAATTCTATTGGATGAGATTATTTCGACCCATCCCCACCTTAGCTTCGAAATATATCAATTTGGAGCTATTAAAAACCGAATTTGACTTTATAAAAAAAATAATATGTTGTAGTTATTCCAAAGGTGCCCCTCTCTTCCCTCTCTTCCTCACACCACTTTGAGCCTTCATGCTCGGCCAACCGCTGACAAATTATCTTCTCCACTTCCATAGAATCATCCTAGAGGTTCTGGTCTTCTTCAAAGACCAATTTTAGTTCCCTAAGAGGAGGTCTCAAAGAGGTGCTTCATAGAAGAGGTAATGTCCGTTACCGATTCTTTCAACATTATTTCTTCTTCCACTTCTTCTTCTTTAGTTGTTTCATTATTAAGTAATAACATCAGTATAACTAATATACTAATATGTTATTATAAGTATGAAAAAACCCTATTTCACCATCCCTCCATCCTACAGAAAATGAAATCACCACGCGTGCGTACATACGTAATATCGTCTCCACGTCGTGGTGTAATCTATTTTCCACCACAACCTTACATGGATGGGTATAATGGTGTAAATTATAACTATATATGATTATTGTAAATTGATATTGATTCTGAAATAGTATACATACACTCCATTACAATTTCATGATCATGGGAATGATATCATCGCTCGTGCGTACGTACGAAATACCGTCTCTACGTTGTGATGCGAATCGTTCTACATGATCTTCATTGCATAATGATTATATAAATGAATGGAATGAATTAATATGATATATATTAAACTAATACCATTCTGGGAATGAGGTATCTATAACGTAAAAATAAAAATAAGAATTTATTCTACAAAACACCCATAAGAACAAAAAGTAATAAACACCCGAATAACAAGTAGTAATGAATTATTACTAATAAGAAGCTAAGAACATGACCATATATGACATCATAAAAATAAGTATGATTCTGGAATAAGTCAATAACATTATTTAAATCATTATACAGGAGTTTTGGACACTTACGAAGCAAATCTGACCTATGGTAAGGGAAAATATCACAATCTCATTTTATCCGAGATTGTTTATACATTGGTATTTACTGGGGTGTATTTTATCATACACATACATGTTTCCTCAATATATAATATTGTTTCCATCCACCTACAATAGTTTAAATCCAATTTTACTCTTTGGTGAGTTTTTAGTAAAATATATGAAAGGAATCTTTTGTCATTTTTCGTACGAGGTACTTTTTGACTTTTCCGACAAAAGTACGAGAATAATGTTTTATTTAACTTATAAGGCATGAATGGATTTTTAAAACATAATTTCCAAGAATATTCCTTTACGAGATTTCAAGTTTATTTTTAATCAACTTCTTTTAGTTTAAAATTGTATGACATGTTAATAAATGAAAAAAAATTTTGAAGTAAAAAGGATATTTTCCTCAAGATTGGCGTTCAAGTGTTTTATCAAAATTATTTTCCATATAAGATAATATAGGGTTCTGTTTCTATCCCTATTATTACATTGATTTGATTATGTTGTGATGGAATTATTTTTATGAATTCCTCTATCTTATATGAATTGTTTTATGATGTCATGATATTTAAGAATCCCATTTTTATTACATGGGTTATGAAATGATGTATGATTTATGATATTGTGTCACACATAAAAATGGTATCATTATGAGATGGGTGGGACCTATATCTCCCTCCAATGCATTGGTTAAAGATTTTATATCTCATGAGAGAGACATGGCTGGAACGACAGGTTAAACCGGTTCAGTGAAACAGGACTGAAATGAGGAGTGAACTCAGTTCAGAAATGGACTTTGTCCACTAAGATGGTCTTGGAAATGAGTCATGACTAATAAGAAATGATTCTCTATGATTATGTGTGTATGCCACAAAGTTTCTTGTTTTATGTTATGATTATTGGGATTACATTTCACCACTATGATTTATCCCATGTTATGAAATTATGATCTCTTTTACAGGTTAAGATTTCCAAAAGTTATGTTCTTATGTATATAATGTGATTGATATTTCTTTTGTTTACCCTTACTGAGCATTTGAGCTCACCATTTTGTATTTTTTATTTCCCCAGGTCAGGAAGAAGGTTATTAAGTAGGATATGCCGAAAGGGACTCTAGATATGATGAAATAAATGGGAGGCAAAGTAGATGATTTATGAACCAGTTGTTTATGTTTCCCAGTTTCAAAAGACTCTATTACTATACGGTCCTTTCCTGGTTTTGTAATATGTTTTAATAAGTGTGATTCAATTCTGAAGTAATAAAAATGTATGAAAAGTATGGGTCATTATACCAGATGTTTCTGATTTAGTTAGGTCACATGATTTTAGTTGAGAATGTGGAAACCCTTGTGGGGCATCCTACTCAAAATGTGTCATTTGGTCCAATTGAGGATATTTCTTCAGGTTTTCCTGAAGTCATTTTGTAGAAGTGGAGTTCATAGATGATGAAAATTTATAGAATATCCTTGGACACTATATGAGCCATGAGTTTTATTGTGTCCTCGATCTTGGTTGTGGAGGGCCCATGGTGGATTTTTTGTTTGGATACTAATATCTTGGTTGCTAAGAGAATCCCATCTATTTTTTGTCTATTTGTAGATACGTTGTTCTATTTTAGTTGTATAGATAGTGGGTTTGAGGTTAGATCATCCCACGTTTAGGTTTTCCTTTTTTCAATGAAATTTGAGGCAGTTTAACTCAAGATTGTGGTTGGAGGAGCATACCCAATGGATATCTTGTATCATACATTATCGTCGAGTTTGGATCTGGTTCTATCTTCCATTAGATAGCAATAGATATAGGTAATTATGTATCAAATATAAAATGTGGATGAGTGAAACCCACTTCTAGTTGAGTGTTAGACCTAACTAGCATGGCATTGGGAACATATGGTGTTGTGGCACTCATAGAGTGGGTTTTGTGTGTCATGGATGTGTTTTTTGCTTCCAGATCTATGGATAATGTACACTTATAGATTTTTATGGAGCCTATGGTACTTTCGGTCTGGCCTATAGATAATTCCCAATTCATATTTTGAGACTAGAAATAATGTTAAATTCTCTAGTACCATAGTCCTATATTTTCTTATCACCAGTTCAGATCAATCTATTGGACTCACAGAGCATGTTAAATTTTCATTTTTTGTTTGGATTCCTATCGCTATTTCCCAGGGGCTTGAATTAATTTATGTTCCATTTAGATGTCTTGGATCAATTGTGTATATTTGTATCATGAATCAATTTTTATGTGGCTAGGTTATCCAAGTGCTATAAATCCAATGATAGGGGCCATAGTGTGTGTGGATTTACCTTTAGTGTCTATCTATAACCTATTGGATGTATTTTCTTATTTTTTTCTCCCCCTTTTTTATATTGGTATTCTCATTTAGAAAGACTGAACATGATGTTTGTTACATGCACTTTTTTTGAGCGTAGATCTATTGGTTAACCATTGTGGGTGGCCTACTATGATTTGTTTCTCACCTCCAGTGTGTGTGAAGATATGATGTCTTATTTTAGGTTGCAGACTAGGTTGAGCATTGGTTGGTTCAGTGGTCTAGAATTTCATTATTGAGCAGAGCCGTTCATGTCACGTCTTAGGATGAGTCTTCCACCTCATGAGCATTGGGGATACAATGTATGTGGTTTTCCTGTGTGATGGAAATGTAGGTGATAATATTTTTTTTAGATTTATTATTTTATATCTATGGACATCCTAGTGGGTGAACTGTTATTTCAAATGTTTCTTGATTGAAATTTTTAATGACTGCATGCTGCATTCCATTCATTATTGAATTCTTCGATATCAATTTTTTATGCATACTCTAATGTTTATCATTGGGTATGTATTGGTTCTTCCAATTTTATGGAAATATGGCCTAATTTTATACAATCCTCATGGAATATTTATTAAGATCCTTGATTGTCAACATCCTTTGGAATACGGGAAGGCAGGCATGAAGCATTGTCGCATGCTAGGGTGGGATAAGGAGGTGTTTGAACTTGTGATGTATGTTAGACTAGTGTTTCATGAACATCTATTCTGATTGGAAGCCCATGTTTTTTGGGAATGGGATTACTATTCTTGTATTCTATTTTTATGGTTTCATTATTTAACTAAACCTGAAGTACTTATGATTTTGGGTTTATGGTTTATTCTAGTTTTTTGATCTTGGACCATGGGAAAGTGGCCATCATTCATGAATCATTTGAGGAATGTATGATTCACATGGAATCTTCTTATATTTTTTTTTCAATGGGACTTTTTCTGATTAATGTACATGTAGATCTTGTGGAAAGTGGTTCGCTAATGGTCATGATGCAGTCCCATTATATAGGGATTGTTGGAGACCCATGTGGGTTGGTAGTAGTCCCAAAGTTCCATTTTGTTGGTTAATGTGAGAGAGGATTCTTAAAGGATCTTAGTATTGGGATCTAGATTCCTTGGGGATGTACTTAACCTAATGTTCTAGGTTAATGTTTCTTTGGGGGAATATGTTCCTACAATGTGTAGTTTTCCAGGTCTTGTAGTGGGGATGTTGTGCTTCCTATCACCAATGGCTTGGGTGGGTGTGGATGTTCTTCATGAGTGGGTTCATTAAGGTCGGCAATCACCTTGGTGTGGTTAGACATGATGATGCATGATGATTGAGATGGAAGGTTTTGATAGAACCTTTCTCAGCCTGTTTTGGTTTCACCTTGGGTAGAATATTGTAAGAGTGGTTATATTCTTGTATTTTTTTTGGAAGGATTATAGGGTTAATGAGGTCAAGTGGTTCATAATGGAATGAGATTTACTATTTTATTTTGTAGACGAGTACAAAGGGTTATCTGGTTTGTTCAAAATAACCTAAGTGGGTAAAATGTTTTGTTGTCTTAGGCATCTTAGCCTAGTTTTAATAGGGTTTGATTTGTGTGAGTTAGTCTTATTTCTCATTTTGGAGCTGGTTATGGAATTACTTTGGTCGGGGAGTGAGCCAAATGATGATATACTTCAAGGCCTCATTTATGTGCTTTTAATATGTGGAGGTTATGGGTTTTTGTGCTGGTTCTATGGTGTGAAAATTTATTGAAGTCTATCCATTGCATTTGGGGATGGACATAGCTTGGCCTAAGTGGGTTTCAATTAAGAATATGGGAGATGATAAGGATACTACTATAATGGGGAGGATCAGATCAGTAACTATTGAATTCATGTCATATTACGAGAGAGTTTGGGATGTTTTAGGACTGGACATTGGATGATTGAGGGAGTGGAGGTTGTGCGTATTATTATAGGAGAACATTGTTGAAGATTTCCCACTAAGGCTTGTGAGGGCTAGGAATTTTTTTTATTAAGATTCTTTTGATGACCCAGGTCCTCACAGGTTGGAAAATTTGGGGAATTTTGACAATTTTATTCTTGGATTTGGTCTGGAAAGAAAAGAAAATTTATTCTAAAATCTGATCTCATATAATTTTTGTGACCACTATGTTTGTCCAAAATAGGGTGATTGCCTTAGGATAGGTGTTTCGTGGAATTCCAAGTCATTATATATTTTTTGAATATGTACATTTAAGTTGTTAAATATCAAATTATTCTTGCATTACTTTTTAGTTGTATATTTTAAATAGAGTTTAGGATTTCGATTCCATCTCTGCGGTTCACTCTAGAATGAGGGGTTTTCCAAGGGATGGCGTAATCTTGAGTCGAGATGCATACCCTTTCCCCTTTTATATTCCATTTCATTTTATATCTCATCTTTCTCTATTCCTATTTTTCATTTTTCTTCTTTTCTATTTATCCACTTGAATTTTTCACACACCTGTAGGGGCCCCCAATTTTTTTTCATTGGCTGAGAGAGGGAGATGGAGAGAAGAGTGTAATGGGGAGAAGAGGAGGCACCAGAGTAGATCTTTATTCACACTAGATCATTATAGGGAAGCTGAAAATCACATATCTGGAAAAATAATCATTGGTTTCCACCCTGAGGTACTCCCATTTTTTGATTTTCCACATAAATTCCATTAGTTTATTTGTTTTTAGTTTTTAAATCCATTTATTGGATGTTTGGGATCCTGAGTAGGTTGATCTAGGATTAATTAGGTATAAAAGGGGGTTTCATACCATTTTAAGGGATAACAATTAGTGGGTTCCCATGTATACGACATTTTGTTTAGAAAACACACACCATGTGTTCTTTTTATTTGCTGAAGATGAGTTTTTGGGAGGTACATGTTGTGTTCCGGGGGTACACGCTATGTAATGGGATTCCTCTTTGTGGAAGATTATTCAGATAGATAGATCGTGTGAGGGTAATTCACTATATAAGGTATATAACTAGTGCCCATGTGAGGTTAATTATGTGTAGATATACACACCCGAGTGGGGTACATTGATAGGTACATGGGTGGGTACACTTGTGGGGATACACACTATGTACTAGTAGATGACACTGCGTACATGAGTGTGTTACATAACGAGTGGGGCCAAGGTACATGGGAATGCATCCATATTGGGGTATGTTTCATTTATAGTGTTTTCATGCCATGTTATTTGGAAAATTACATGCCAAGTGGCCTATGAAAAATGACTATAGGGGACCTTTGCAGGTACACTTCATATACCATAAGTTCACAATGTATTGTTTTTATACCATAGGTTTTTCTATATTTTCCTCCTTATAATTATTTTGACTTGTGAGTAGTCCATTATGATAATTTTTTGAAAAATATCATTATGGTGGAACCCTTTCTCTATTTTGAGGCAATATGAATAGCATTTTGGATCTAGATAATGTTTGTAGGTGGATGTCATTGAGTTTGGGTTCATGAATCTTCTTGGAGTTTTGGGTTTTAAGTGACGAGGCTCAGGTGAGGGTTCAGAGATAATTTCATTTCCTAGAATGTGCATTCTGGTTAGTGATTATATGTATCCCATAAAAAAAGATTTATTTTTTCTGTGTGGATATCTTGGTTTGTCCCTGCATATCAGAACTACTTGATTGAGGTTAGAGTTGTTGAGGATTAAATATTTGGTTTGGGGACCAGAGTTGTTGGAGCCTTTGTGCTGGGTTGGTTCGTTTGGTTTGTGGCTACATCTAAGTTTTTATTTGATACTGAGATGAGTTTGAGGGACTCATGGGGTTTACCTAATGTACTGGTGACCGATCAAGTTACCATATGTTGCTATAATCGGTATTTGAGTATTCCTTTGTGGAATGGTTTTTATATGGATGTATTTATAGGCAAGTTGGTACCCATGGGTGGTTAGTTTTTTGATAAGGCTATTTATTGGTTTTATTGTGTGGGATTTTCATTAATGTTTGGATATTTTTTAGGGATCCCTTATAGAGGGTAGTGTATTACATTATCCATGAAGAAAATTTTGAATTCCCCTGTTCATGGGATTATACTTTTGGATTACCCTTTGGGTAAGTTATTCATCTAGGATAAATTGGTGGCTACCAAGGGAACATTGATATGTTTCTTATTCAAGAGGATCTTGTGCTTTTGGAAGATCTAGATGAAACCATCCTCGGGTTTCCTACACTTTTTAAAGCCTTTGGTCTAGCTGAGTATGTTTCTTTGAGTGTGTTTCTAATGATTATGTTTAGTGGGGGAGTCCCAAGTTGTATGAATCGTTATTCTATAACCAAAATTATTGATTGATCCCGAAGATTTTTATTGGAATTAAGGTGGGTCATGGAGAACCTATGATATCTTTTTTTGGATGATGAGATATATAATTATTAGATTGGCCCCATGATTGTTTTTCTGAGTGTGAACTGATGATTCTAGTTGATTTGAATGAAATGTGGGTTTGAGGCAATATCATCCAACATTTGGTCAGCCTTTGGCTTTTATGTTTGAGGAATATTTTTCTCAATATTGTAATTTGAGTAGGAGACCCTTGGGATATATTAGATCAGGCACTAGCCTGGAGTTTAGAACCGGTTCTCTTCTCCTACGGATGGAAATTACTAGACATGATTAGGGAGTTTATTTACTATCTAGTTGAGTGAACCACTTATATAATTGAGTTTTATCACTGAAAACTATAGATTCAATCTCATGAGATGGTGAAGAATTCAAATATTTTGTTTTATATGTTGTGTATTTCATTGTGCTCCTGGGACCATGTATACTATACACTCCCATATTTTTATGGAACCCATTGAACTTTTTTTAAGTTCATAGAGAGAACATTATTCATTATTAGGACCCTAAAAACTAATAGGTTTTCCAATTTTGTCGAACAAGATGTTCTTATCACTAGATAATATCTTTTTATTAGAGTCCTAGATCCTGATAGGTGTTTTTGTTCATGTGGATACTTATCTAGAATGTGTTGTAGTTTCATTTATATGTCTTGGAAGTCATGTGATTATTTGGTGGATGTGTTGGTAGTAATGTGTATGAGAGATCATGTTCTATAAATACCCTAGCGAGGGAAGAGTGGGGATATATTTACCATGTTTTTTTATGTTACAACCTGCTGGTTGACTATTTTCTTGCTTTCCCCCCCATTTTTATATTGGTAGTCTTGTTTTGATTGGTTGGACATGATGTGTGTTTCATGCACTTATTATGATAGTATATTTATATTTCCCACATTGTGGGTGACCCACTAACTTTTTTTTCTAACACCATCTACCAGAACTATGTTATGTCAAAAGTTATAATGTTTTCAATCATTTTTTAGAAATGTTGGTGCACTGGTTGGGGTTGTAACCCAATGTTACTTCATTATGATAATCCACTCATGTGGAGTCTCAAGATCATGATGGTGTAGCTCATGTTTCATGGATACAAGATATATAGTTTGGAACAATATTGTATGTGGATCTTGTTGTATTCATTTCCATATTATTTTTTTATGTGGTCATCCTAGTGGAATACTCGCTATTTCTTATTTTGTATTCTTGAGATTGCATATGACTTTATTCTAAAATTAATTTATTATATTGTTATTTTGTTTTATTTATTCATCATTAATACTATAATGTTTATCTAAGTGGATTTTTTGATTACTGTTACTATTATTTTACATTGGCCAGAGGGTACAGTCTCGTCACATCATCTATTAGACCCTCGCTTCCTATCAGCATCTTCTAGTATAAGAGGGGAACACTTGAGTTCATGTGGTGGTCCATTTCAAGTGATGTATTAAATTGACCTATGATTCATTGTTACCAAATATTATCTGATGTGACTGGATTTAAAATCCCAGGATTGAGTATATAGGTGGGATGTGGTTGTGTTTTAACATGTGATAGATGTTGAATTGGAGTGTCGTGAACACCATTTCCAATAGGAAGTTCAAGTTTCCATGGAATGGGATTTTTTTGGTGGGTCCATTTTTATAGTTTCATGGTTTCACCTAGCATGGTGTACTTGAATGTATATATTTATGGGTTATTTCGGATTAGGGATCTTTTTCCATGGGTAAGAGGTCAATGTTCATCCATCTTTACTGGAATGTAGGTTCAAATGAAATCTATATGTTTGTGTTGTTTAACTATATATCTTATTCTGATTACAGGTCATGTGTATTATTCAGTTAAATTTTCTCTAATATTAAATTTGTAGTCCCTTTGATGAGGAATTTATGGATATATATTTGGGTTTTTAGAGGTCCATGAGTACATTAATGGTGGATTAATTTGTGAAAGGATTCCAGAGTGATCATAGGATTATGTTTGAATTTTCTTGAGGTTGTTCTTCACATAATGTCTTAGGCACGTGTTTATTGGGTCGGACCTTCCCTTTCTATGGTTTGTTCGTTATGTCTTACAGCTGTCCTCATGTTCCTTCTATCACCGATGGTTTTGGTGGGAGTTATTATTCATCTTTGGTGGATATATTTAGGGATGTTATCATATTGGCACAGTTAGGAATGAGTCATTTTGGTGTTTGACATGGTAAGTGTTTCTAGACACATGGCCTTTCTCATTTTGGTTGTTCCATGGGTAGAACATTGGGAGTGTGCTTAGGTACTTGTGTTTTTAGATCGATACCTCAGTGGTCGGTATTCTAATTGTTCATCGTGACATGACAGTTTTATATATATTTTTATTAATATTTGTGTGGATGGTGATTCGGCTTATAAGAAATGACATGAGTAGAAATCATGGTTCATGGTCATACATATGTTACCCTATCATTTATAGTTTGTGGTTCTTATGTGCGAGTCCTATTTCTTTTTTGGGAGTGGGCTGAGAAAATAACTATGTCGGGGAGTTCAACATAGGATATTGGGGGGGGGGGGTGTAACCATTGTTTATGAGGTCTTTTGAGCGTTAAGGTTATCCGTTTTAGTGTTGGAACTATGGTGTGTGTGGTTTGACTATTACTATCCATTTTCTTTGGTGATGAACATGGAATGGTCTGGGTTGGTTGTCATTGGGACTAGGGGATGTTTTTAGGATACTATTATGGTGGATAGGATTACATTGATCACTATTGAACATATCTTGTACTCAGAGAGATTTGGATATATTGTTGGACTAGTCATTTGGTGGTCAAGACAACATATATTACACCCATCCTTGGAGGATAACATGTTTTATAGACATACATTGAGGGTTCTCATGGGGCATGAAGTATTTTCGGTGGGGATTTTGTGATGAACTACATCATAATGGGATGTGAAAATTGAGGGTAATATAATCCTTTTATTCATATGTGTGTTCAATGTAAAATGGTAATTTCTCCTCTATGATGATCGTAGATAATTTTATTGACCACTCTATTGCGCGTGAAATACTGTTTGTACCTCTGGATATGAGTTTGGTGGAAATAAAATCTGTTCACATTTTCCCAAAACTTTTAATATCTAATTATTTAATTATTAATTTATTTTCATATGTTTGTTTGGTTGTAATTTTAAATTCTATGTCATATTGGGATTCTATTTCCATGGTTAATTCTAGAATTTTGGGTTTTTTCTAGGTGAGGCATAACGTTATATCGAACACTGGGTATAAGATATGGTGTCTTTCCATTCATTTTTTCCATTTCATTTTCCCCTTTTCCTTTTTCTCCATGTCCTATCATGCATGACTATGTGGTATCCCCATTGGGGTTCTTTAATCAATAGAGGAATATTGAGATAGGATAGGGATAATGAGATGAGGAGCACCACTATAGAGCTCGGGTAGTGGCATATCATTATGTGGTAGCTGTGGATCATGGATCAAACCGAATCATGGGCTACTACCACTCATAGTTAGGACCATAACATATAATTCACATTAAAAAAAATAATTTTAGTGATTTTAGTTTTTAATTTCTAGAATGGGTTATTTGGGACCCTTAGTAGGTCAACCGAGGCTTGAACATGGAGAAATTGGGGTTTTAGGAAATTTTGATGGTTTCTCATTTAGGGATTTCGATATACATGGAATATTGTTTAATGAAAAATTTTCATCTATTCTAATTGTTTATAGAAGATGATTTTTTTTGTAACTATATATCGTGTACCTGTGGTACACGCTATGTAGTGGGATTTTCGGGTGTGGTCGAGTACTCAGACAGACACCTCGTGTTGGGGTACATCTCCATGTAAGGTACAAAACCATTTCCCATTTTGGGTTCACACTATCTAGGTGTACCTGAATAGAAATGTTATGTGTCTAGGTACACATATGGGAACCCATATGGAGTTAAATACCATGTAATGGTAGTATATTCCATGTACTCGAGCGTGTTACATGCCTAGTGGGGATGAGTTACTTGGAAGGTACCATTGCTGGGGTACACACCATGTGTAGGGTCTATACTCCATGTACATTGGTAAAGTAAAACTCTGAGTTTCTAGATTAAAATGACTAGGGAGGAATGATAATGAAAAATTCCTTGTACCAGAAGTCCATGTCATGTATTTTCCCTTCCCTATGTCATTTCCCTTTTTTAAGCATGTTTTTAGAAGTGGAAATTTTTATCATGCATTCTGAACATTTTTTCATGTATATTTTTATGGTAGAATCTTATCATCTTTTGAAGGATATGTATATGGTGTTACTGATGCGATGGGGGTTTTTAGGAGTATTTAATTAAGGTTTGGTTCTAAAATCCTCTTCGAGTCTAGGTTGTGAATTGTGTGACCCAAGTGTAGGTTTTGTGTTTGTTAGTTGTCTGGGATTGTGCATATCTGCCAATTTTTTTTGAGGTTCCTTTATATAGATCATTGAATAAGGCCTTGATTATTATCTCTAAGGATATCATTGATTTACCTATATTTCATGCATAATTTCTAAAGGTTAGAGTTTTTTAGGATTAACTCATGGGTTTGGGGAAAACAGTTTTTAGATCCTTTGAGATAGGTGGATGCCTTTGAATGGTGGTTACATCCTGGTGTTATTATGATGCTGATATTAGTCTAAGGAGACTTTTGGTTTTCTTAGTGAAAAGGTGGATAATAAAGTGAATAGTGGTTTTCATAGTCATTAGTTGGGGATTTCCTTATAAAAAGGTGTTTATGTGGATTCCCTTCTAGTAGAGATTGTAACTAAGGGTCGTTTGGTTGATGGGATGTCTGATTGTTGCTGATAATATGTGGGTTATAGACTAAGGTCTTGTTTATTACATGAATTCCCTATATATTTTCCTTCTTTGAGGTTGTATTTTAGACCATTGAAAATTACTATATTGATAGTCTTGTTCTTTTGGATTATCCATTGGTTTTGCTGCTGATCGAGGATCAGTTGGTGGATGCTAAGGGATATTTGGGATGTTTCAGCTTTGGGTGGTCCCTATGCGTTCGGTTGATAATGTCGAACCCCTCATGGGGTTTGTTTATTTTTCATTGGACTTTGGACCAATTTAATACTAATCTAAATTAATGGAATGATATCTTGGGTTTAGTAGGAAAGTCTTTAGTTTCATATTGCTTTATGTTATAACCATGGGGACAGTGTGTGCCCTGGGTTTTGTTTTGGACATGAGGTGGGTTTTGAAGATCCCATGACAGCTATATTTTTTGGATACTGAGATATACTGTGCTGAGATAGGTTCTATTATTTGCAGTATAAGAGTGGGTAAGAACTACTAGTTCAACTATATGGATGGTGGGTTCGATATTGGATCATTAAATTTTTCTATAGCCTTTGGCCAAGATATCTGGGGCAGTTTCTTCTCAGGACTATGCTTTGAGAAGGATACCATTAGGGTATCTTAGATTGGGTGTTAGACCTATGTATTGATCTGTTTGTCTCCATCTGTGGATGCTGATAGTTATATGGGAATAGTGGGATAATATATGATCTCAATGAGGTTAACCACCATCTAGATGAGTGTTATCCTTAAATAGTTGTCGTTGGTATCTTGAGGTTTTGAGGAACTCACAGAGTTTGTTTTTGTGTTTTCAAATTCTTTCTGCAATTGTGTTAATAGATGTTGTAAAATCAATGAATTTTATGGATCCCATGGCACTTTTAATTATCCCCATAGTAGATTACAAATTTTTTTCTACAGGAGAATCATGAATGATAGGTTCTTGAGTTGTATTGACCTAGATATTCATCTACATAGTTTCGATCACGATATTATAGTCCCACATCTAGGTAGATGTGTGAGTTCATATGGACTTATATGGTTATTCATTAAGATTTATTATTTGTTCCTTCTTCATTTATATGAAATTTAGTTTCAATGTTGATATGAAGGAAGGAAGAGAGGGAATTTGGATTGGTGAGCAACAGGAAATAAATCCTTTTATGAGGGCCAATGTGAGGGTATATTTCCCATGGGTGTTAGGCTAAGCCCACCGGTTGGCTATTTTCATGCTTTTTTATCCCCTTTATGTTATATAGGTACACTTGTTCAACTAGGATGGACATGACCCATGGTTCATGTACTTTCTATGTTGGAACATAAATAGGTCCACCATTAGTGGTGTCCTGCTGAGATTTTTTTCTCACCCCTATACATGAAAATTGGTGTGTGTGAGTATATAATGTTATCTTTTAGTTTTGAACACATGTTATGTTCTAGTTAGGGTAGAGGTCCAATATTTCCGGATCAAGTATAAATGTTGATGTGGAGTCATAGGATTAGGTTGGTATAACTCGATCATCATTGAAATTCGATTTTTGGGTTTTCTTAATGTTTGAAATGGATCCCATTGTACTCATCTTCAGTTTTATTATTTTTATATGTGGTTAGACCAGTGAGAGACTTACTTTTTTTTATGTTTTTATTTGTTGATATTTTTTATGATTATAAAGTAGATTCCATTTATTAAAGAATTCACTATTTTTAGTTATTTTTTATTCATACTATGATGTTTATTCATGTCTATGTTTGGGGTATTTACGTTGTTATTACACTATAAAAAGATGGTACAATCTCCTCACAACAACCATTAGACCCTTGAAATTGTTCTACTCACATCCATGTGTTGGAACTAAAACCTAGAAATTAAAATTTATTAATATTCTTGATCCCTATAATTAAACATCAAATTAGTATCCTTATACAAAAAGACAATACATTTCCTAGACCCTAGGTATTGTGAATAATTTTATTAACAAAAATAAACACAAGTTTGGTCATGAAAACTAAAGTGTACATATAGGGGTTATGACTAAATATTAGTCGAAGACCACTAATACTGAACTTAATGTACATTGTAATAAAAATTGTGTGCATGTGTGATATTCTAATACTAATTAAACTAATACAAATTTGTGATTTTAAAAAAAAATTAATGCACCATTGAGCCATTCATTCTAATAAGCCACCTGAAAATATCCATAACCACAACAAATAGTTTCAAAAAACTATACAAATACTTTTTTCCATGATTAAACCCAAGATAAATCTAAACCCATCTTGATAAATTCATAGGAGTAAGAACATACTTGTTATCCATTCACAATATACATATCATTTGGTGCATATGTTAAATCATAATTAATTTTTTAATGGTCTAATATTACAAAAAATAATGAATACATAACCTTAAGAAATGACGATTGGACTTAAAGAGAAAAAAACACTAAATGGATCCATGAATCCAATAAAATTATCTAAAATAGTGACAAGAACTATACTAAGAATAAGTAAACCTTCAATTCCCCATTACTCATATAGAACTAAATGGGCTCCAACATGATTATGGGGAACTATAAAAAACCAGGTCCCAATAAAAAATGTCTAAAACTACATTTCCAAACCAATAATTAACAAAAAATAAATACTAAAGGGGTTCATTAATCTATATCATGTATTTATTTACTTCACACTTATAACATGGGATGATATACAATAACATCAAATTAAAATAATGTACAACACCAAATCCAATAACAACCACGATGTATACTATCACAATAAAAAAACATGGGTATGAAAACCCTCAGGAATTCTAATAATAAGACATAAAACATGGGTTGATGAAAATTTCGATCCTAATAATACGAACATATCCAACTAAATCTCACACTATCCGTCATTAGGTTCTTTGATGAGACCTGCAATTGCTAATATAGATACCATCATCAACCCAATTAGGGTAAAAAAACATCGGGCTCCCACAATCCCCTATATGAAATACATATGAAAACATAATATTTTTTTCATATTGTAAACTTCTCTACAAAATTTTTCAAATAACCCAACAACATAGTGGGATGCAGGTTGCGGCGTCAAGATGGGTGATGTGTATTGGGCCTTTGGAAAAGGTTGGACCTAATGTTCAGGGTCTATGAGATGTATTAGAGTATATTAGCTACTAGGATTATAATAACTATTTAATGAGACATCTCATAACATAATAAATTGAGTGTTTTCTTTGTTTCAAAATAGGGGGATTCCCCCTAACCTATTATAAAAATTTCAATTACCTAATCCATGAGGGAAACCCCAAATTACCATTAAAGATTCAAAACTAATCCCCAATGTGAAAAAAACAAACAAGGTTATCCATAATAGTATTTATTAGAACCTTATCATAAATAAAACATGCATTTTTCTTCTATTCCACTGTATCTACACATTTGGATAATCATATCACAAAACACCTTAGTCGACCACTTAGACACACAACCCTTTTTAGGTTACACCATGAAAATAAAGAGGATTCTCATGGGTACCTCAGGATCATCTTAACATCTACCCAGAATCACCCATAAGAACCCATTATCCCAAAAATCCAACTATTCTCATTATATTAATATAAAATAAACCTCATGTAAGAAATTTTAATCCCAACTCCCCAAACCATGGGAAACTGGCCCCAAAACCCAAGGACTACTAAAAACATTACCAAACCCCACAACTTAGAAACTATGCAAAACTATCAAAACTAATCCTATTGGTATCCAATAGCCATTACATTACATAATATCACATTTCATTAATAGTTCAATGAATCCAAACAGAGAATTTTTTTTTTCTAATTCATCCAAAAAGATCATGACCCTTTCCTGGGTCTCAAACAACTACTATCACAAGAGAACTCATAATCTGAAATTTCATTGGAAAGCCTCCCAAAATAACTATTTTATCCTAAAAAATATTTCCAATAGACTATAAATATTTTCATTTAATCACTATCATGTTCTATGAGGAACATTATTTTAATGGTTAACTAATATGTTTCATTCTACATCTAATGTGAAAAACATGTTAATCG
Source organism: Viscum album (assembly GCA_963277665.1). Lineage (NCBI taxonomy): Eukaryota > Viridiplantae > Streptophyta > Magnoliopsida > Santalales > Viscaceae > Viscum > Viscum album. The sequence goes on along the minus strand of OY728128.1, from coordinate 1,105,535,660 downwards.
TCTCCAAGAGTAGAGTACTCGATCACAAAATTTTGTATATGTCATGTTCCTCCAATAATCCTTCATGGCCATGTTCCATGAACAACTCATCATTAGTATTTACAAACACCTTTCATTTATCCAAACACAAATTCAATGTATGTTACCTATGGTACCTGTCCATATATATCACATGGGGTCAGGCCTAGTACATTACAAGCCATATGGCCATATTATGCATATAAGGTCTTGATGAGTACCCTATAAGACAATGTACCCAAACATGGGGAGTATTATAGAGTAAACATAAAAACCCCAAGTCACTAATAATAACACACAGTGTGCATTTGTGAACTACACATTTGGTGATCAATATTTACAGAATAAAGACCACTGAAATAATCCCAATGTTCTAAATTACCCCCCAAAGTCCTTATATTTACCTTAATGGGTTACCATAAAAATATTGAATTTAATAAATTAAAAAAGGATTATATATGGATAGATCATAATATGGAAACCAAATGAAATAACATAGGGTGATAACCCCATATCGTCCCACATGAATCTTCAATTAAAAGCTGTAACAGCTTGATATACCTCCTCAAATAAACAAAAAACAGAAAATAAAATAATTCTATACCTCTTATCTCTTGTGAATTTTCAACTGGTATGGGAGTATACTATCACTATATGCATGAATAAATAAATGGGGTTATGTAATGAAAAAGAAAAAAACATGCTTAAGGGTTAGACCCAAGTCCCATAACCTAAGATAAATTTATAAATGACTAAGATAAAATCAACAATTTTAGACTCAACATAGTGATATAATTTTAATCTATAAATATTAAAAAAAATATAACAAAACAAACAAGAGAAATAAATTAATATTTTTATATTAAAATTTTTTTTCTCTTAGAAAATATGAATGGTTCAAAATTCAACCAAACACATATAATAACATAGACACCCTCTTTTTTGACAAAAGTAGTTGTCATATAAATTATCTGAGGTCATATGATAGCATAAGTAACAATTATTTCAAATTAAAACCCACTAGTAATAAATATTTGAAATTTATCTTAATTTTTTTCTATAACAATGAATTGATTCATCACAAGATGCATCTATCACACAATCAAGGCCTTATGTAAAGAAATCAAAAATAATGTGGTGTGCATACAAAAAACACCATGATGAATTTGATTCATGAGACATACCAATGCCCTGAGGGGGAAAAATTTTAGCACCCACTCATCACTAAATATTTCCAAATAATTCATAATATGATTATAATGAATAAAATTAAAAAACAAACATTATTTAGGATCTTTAATTATCCATATTGATTTTTTTTATAAATAATGTTTTAAATTCCTAAGCCGATAAATGTCATAGAAAACAGGGCTAATATTATTCATTTTATATGGTGTTCAAATTTTATAGTGTAATGGATATATGGATATAAAAATAACATAATTGATATTGAATAAATCCATGAGACTAAAAATAATAAACATGAAGTGAAAATATAATGTAAATATACATATGGAGATGGATTGAGATCATAATCCATATGAACAATTTACTGTTTGAATAAAAAATTACTAAAGGATCAAATATTATAATGAGATCATCATTATTGAAATTAATACTTCCATGTAAACTCTTAGTAACATTATATTATTCATAACTCTATCATATATTAGATAACATGTATAAATGAACAAGGGTTCCTAAAAAATCCATCATACATTATCATATTCCTTATAGAGTATTACAGTGTATGTTTTCATTAGAAAATAATTATATAGAAAACTATTACATATAAAAATATGTTGACATAAATAATTTTTTATAAAATTTCATGTTACCTAACATATTAAAATGATATCACATAATGAATGATCATGTTTTTATAATGCATGTTTAATGGTAAATTAACCTGCATGTGTAATATTAAAAGAACAACCCCATGAGTATCAATCTGGGGTTGAAGTTCAGCCAATTAGTTTTACACTAAGTGATGATTGAGTTAACCAAAATTAAAACTATCCAGCTTTTTAAACCTATCTCAATCTGAGAGCCAACATTAAATTCATTTAATCTAGAAAGTGATGTTATTTTTGTGAAGTCACACACACTATACATTATCAAAACATATGATTCTTCACATATTTACTATTATTTGATTGTTTTTTAGAGACTTATTTGTGTCACAAATTCCAAAAATAATTAATCCTTGAAATGAAATTTAGTTAATGATAAGAAATGTTTAATGGAAGATAAAGACACAAGTGAAATTAAATACCGTAATTTATAATTTATTTATTAAATGAAAAATATAAAGAACAATGGGAATGTCATTTTACATGAATAATAATTTAAATAAGTAATGTTAAATTAATAATGGAAAGGGGACATGGTGATAATAAAATACAAGTTAGTTGTAAGTATTAAAAAACATTTATTGCAGAGTTTTTCTAAGAAAGTTAAATATGACCGGTACAAAAAAATATTAATATTACTTATAATACTAGTAATATAGGGTCAATTATAGTTAAACATTATATTATGAAATAATTTCTTTTTAAAAATTAATATTTTCAAATAAATATAGTTAATATGGGCATGGAAGATAATTATTTTTCTAATAACATCAAAATAATTAAAAAATGTTTAAAAGGAAAACCCATGAAGGGTATTGTGACATTTAAATTAAAAAACATTGATTGAGTGAACTTGAAATAGAAAAATAAATAATTTGGATAAAGGTAACATAATTATAAAAAATGTCAACTAGGTAGTATATAAACATCATAGAATAAAATATATGTGTAAAAAAAACTTTTCTCAAAGAAGGATCTTCTAAGATAAGAAATTGTACGACTACGGAAATATATGAATCAAAGGAAAAAGATTATTAAATAATAAAAACATGTTAAACTAAAAATAATAATAAATAATTTTTGACCATAAAAATAAATAGGTCAATAAGTACACTTTTTCAATTAACAATATTTGTATGTCATAAATATATGTCAAGAAATTGAAAATGAGATTAAAAAACCCTTACCTTAGACTTCTAATTAGTCGAACATGCTCTTAAATAATAATGTAAAAAACGATTTGTTATATATATAGAACATAACCCTATTAATGTTAATATTAACTGATATCATTGACATATTACTTCTTATTACCCATTAATTAGAAATTAATTGTTAAAATAAATATATATATGTTAACTTTTCCATCATCCACGCATGTTTTTCTTCAGTGATTTTAACCAGGTTCATTCTTTATGGTTCTATCACCATCATTATTTTAATTGTGTTTTTGATATTATTTTTATTTACTAAATACAAATTAAGAAATATCCATGAATGAATGTGAATGAAAAAATACTACATTCATGGAGTCGGTAGTCTACACGTACACCTGAGTGATGTTTCAAATTTAATAATTGATGGAAGGAAAATAGAATACAAATGGATTTTATGTGTAGAAATATAATTATAATTTTAAAATAATATTAATTCCCTGAAACCATTTTTATATCTATAAATTATTGGTGGTAATAAAAAATGAAATACATCATTCATAAATAAGGTAGTTAACATATACACATGGTTACATTTTTTTGTTCCAAATGGAATTGACAAAATATAGATAATGGTTATTGAATTAACCTAATAATTTTTTTGTTAATTTGTGATTATAATTTAGTTAAAAAAAATATGGTTATATATTGGTTTAGGATTTGGAATAAGAATACAAATTTAAATATACTAGTTGAGACTATTAACTCTTCCTTGGATATCCTCCACTGAATCACAGTATAATGTTTCATAGATTGTTATTATGTGAATTCCAGAAACTTTATAATGTGTGTAAGTGTTTTGGGATGTAATTTAGGTATTTATTTGTTTTCATAAGGTTCCTTATGTGTGTAGTGAAGTGAGAGGTAATGGTATTATTTTATAAGTAATAGGGATTGGAAATTTTCAAATATTATGTACATTTAAATAAAATATTTTTTAAGGGTTAGTAGAATATATATATAAAATATAAAATATAATTTTTTAGGTTCATAATACAAAGATATAATCAATATTAGAAATTATATAGTGATAAATGTGACATAATACTTTAGTTTGACACAATTTTTAACACTTTTATCCTTCATCGAGGTGAATTTTTTTATTATGGTAACTTATCATTATGAACGCAATAATTTCATCATATTATATATAAATTTATTTATGCTCCAAATTTGTATACCATTTCATCAAATACAATTCATAAAGGTGAAAAAATTCATAATAATTTTTAATTCAGACATTCATAAAAATAATTTTAATAAAAAAGAAGTTTTAAATAATATTTTTTTTTCATATTTTATAAATATTTACAACCATTTTATGATTGGAAAATTATTATATAAAATATATTATAATTTTTTTTAATAAAATAATATTTAAAAAGTTATCAATTTAATTTCTGTAGACAAAAATACTTTTAAGAAAATGAAAAAATACTCATTTTACCATCAAATTATTTATATTGTTTTATAACCAATTTGTAATCAATATATGAATGGTGATTAATTTTATATGATCTATATTTAATTTTTTTATAAATTTATTACTATAAGTAAGATAAATTTATATTTTAATCAAAATATATGATATATAATAAAAAGAGTCTGGTAAACAAAAACAAATTCTACAAATTGTTCATTTCTTATTCCATATTAAATATTTATTTTATAGAAATTATTAATTTATTTTACTCATTATTACTAAAATACTATCAATATATTTTACTAATATAATTTTAAAAAATGTATTATAAATATGTAATTACTAAAATAGTTTCTCAATAATTAATTATATTATCCTAAGAACAATAGATTTGTTTTAATTTTCAAAAATATTTAATCATGTCAATTATGTTTCATTAAATAAATTATTATTATATTTTATTTTTTTAGTGATAAATAATTATTCACATCCATTTATTGTTTCATATATCAAAAGCTATAATATAATAAGGTTTTATTTAAAGTAGAATACATAATAAACCCATGGAGTGACACAAAACTCTAGTGGGAATTAATTTGGTAAATTACCTGATTATTACATTTCATTGATTATAACTAGTGCACACCAACTACAATATTAACATATTAAAATATTATTTTGACAAGGATTGACTAATGTATTTAAAATATATTAAACAATATTTCATGTTTATGAATTAGGCCTCATTTGTTGTGTTTATTGCTTCATGTTATGGTTAACTTATAGCTTGTATACCAGTTTTGAATAACTTCAATAATATTTTAGAAATATGATTACATATTCCATATATTTTGGTAACTTTATAAGATTCCACATTAGTATGATAGAATTTATAGAATAAAGAATCATTTCTACTATTCATGATGGTATGGAAAAATAAAATTACTTTTTCTTCTTTAATTTGATGTAAATTTATTTCATGAAATTTTCTGAACATATTGGAATGGGTATGGATATGCCATGTTATTATATCATTGGAAAGAGAGTACATGATGATTACTTCATCATGTTAGGATAGTTTTAGAATTCATTGATTTTATACACCGATTCCCTGACCCCTCTCAGGTTGGGATGATGCTCTGACTTTGTATACCTTTCCATGTGTGATGGGAGTGTTACCCGAATCCCCAATGGGAAATGTTTTATAATGATATTGGAAAAATTTCCATATTATATCCATATTTTATTCTTAGATGATGTACAATATATGTATGATATGTATATATCCTCCCATTATATTAAGATACATAATTTATGTAATGACGTGAAATATAAATATATATTCTCTTTAGTCAAATATTTCATTATTAGCTTCTTATTCCCAAATTTCAGAAATTGAACTAAACCATGTTATGTTAAATTAAAATTTTACTGTTATAATATAATTGTAAAATTTTTGAATATAAATTAATGTAACCATATTACAAAATCTGTGAATGAATAAAATAGAAGTGAGTAACAGAGGTCTCCACTATAATGCCTAGTTATCCATGATTAGGAATAAGAAAGATTCACCAGGGTTTTCTACAGACCATGCAAATTATAACTCTAATAATTAGATTAATAGTGAAATCAAATGTGAGATAAATTCAATCTCATGGAAATTTAAATGAGATCTATGCTAGTAGAGTCACCACCCTAGACTTTCACCTGATCATATCATGTTCACAAATCATATATATAGATATTTAGTGTATATGTTACAAGATGTTATATTTTATTAAATATGTAATTATTAGTGCAATTATATTATTTGGTACATTTATTTTATATATTTCACATTTTTTTACTTTTGATGAAAAAGAAACATTATTTATATTTAAAAATATTTTTCAAAATATTTTATGTATATAAGATAAATTTAAAAAGCACATAAATTTAATTAATGAAATTAATGTTATTTAAAAATTAATTATTCGAATATTTCATTGGGGTGAATTGTTTTAGGGTTTTTAAAAATAAGTGATTTTTATGGGAATAGTGAAATCTAAATTTTTTACAAAAACTATAATTTTAAATATATTTTAAGTAAAATCAAGAAATTTATGAAACCTTTTAATTGGTATTAATTGTATTTAATATGGAATAATTTACATTAAAAAATTTTAATTTTCAAAAGCGATGATTAACATTTTATGAACCTAATTAATATATTCTAATATAAACTATTTTGGTCTCTTCAATAAAATAAATTTTATTTATTGTAAAATTTGGTTATGGATTGATATTAAAGACACATAAAATTAAATTATTCTATAATAATATAATTTATAAAATTGAAATCAAATATATGGATAATTTTAACATACAGAGAAAATTTATTTTTATGAAACATAATTCAAAAGATTAGGGTTTTAGGATGTATATGTGATAATGTTATCAATAATTTCCATAATTCATGTAAATTTTATTTGATAAAATATTTTTAATATTTTTAATCAATATTTCATAATAATGGTAATTTTATTTTTAGTCATAAAAAATGGTAAACATAGGAAAAAGAGTAGTTACCATGGTTAAACCAGAAATGTTAAGGGTAGAAATTTATAAGAGTAAGAGATTATAAACATGTTTTAAATATGTGAAAAAATTGATGGTTGAGGATTTATCAACCTTGTATAATCCTCCAATAAATTATTTTCCATTTTTAATCCATTTTATATATTTAAAATTACATATTGTTATATTAGGTTATTATAATTACAAAAATGAATTTCTTAGCACTTATAAACAGGGAGTCTTTATACACATACAAGAACAATCAAAAAATTATGTTTCCAAATAAAATGCTATCTATTATTCTTAATTTATAATCACATACATTGATTTTAACCTCAAGTCATATGATATTGTCTTAATGGTTCAATTTACGGGGAATTCTTGAAGAGAAACACAATGATTTCAAAGTTAACACTTTAACCCCCAAACTAGTTTTCCCTTTTTTCACAAATGACCAAATCTATATTTTTTAATTCATATTTAATTAAATATTTATTTTTTTTGTAATGAATTGAATTGTTGTAATTTAATCACTATTATGTTATTTTTCCATCTTCTATTTATAAATACTACAATATAATTCAAGGGTAGTGTAGACTTCCACCTATACGAAGCGACGACTTCAATTTTTCACCTCATTCAATCATCAAAAAATATAATGGTGAAATTTAATAATAATTATTATATAAATAATATCTTTATTATTATTAATATAAAAATTATTTTCCACCTCTTTCCCTCTCATTCATCATGAAATGAAAATGTTAATAATGAATTCCATGAACAACCTTCACAATTAACTAATATATATTATTTTACATCTTGTTTTATTATTATTTTTTATTAAATATTAAAATTTGACATACCACCATAAAAGTTTATAAATAATATATATTATTTATATATTAATGATATTATTTTAAAATGAAACCACCTTCATAATCATAATCATTCATTAATTATCGCAAGGTCATGTTTGGGAAGTCTTTCCACTAAATCGAAAAATACCATAACATGATATCCTGAATGACCATGAGAAGGTAATTACTGATAATAAATGACATAAATTATAATTTAAATATTTAATTTTGTGTATTTAATGTCCATACTAAAATTAATCTCATTAACAGTGATACCACCTCTTGTTTTTTAAAAGTCACTAAATCATGCTCTTCACTGAGTTTATCTTCCAGAATCATAATAGAAATTAAAAAGAATTAAATAATATCATTATATAAAATTATAAGAAATTATTTATTGAACCATGAATGATTTCATAATAAATAACTTTGTAAGAACAACACATAATGAAAACACTATCATGACACTATTTAAAGTGATCAGGATTACTCAAATCAGATATTGAAATATATATAATAATTAATTAGTATATATATAATGAATAGAAATTAATGAAGAGTATAAATTATAATATTATTAAATAAGGTATTATATCATTTGATTAATATTTTTATGTTTTTTATTTATAAGGTTATAGGGCGTTCATTGAAATTGAAATAAAAGGTAATGGATTCTATCTCTATAACCCTTCCTTGAAACAAATTTTGATTATATGTACCATTACTTTTTCAATGTAACAAAATAAAGATGTAATATAATATAATAAAATATTTTCGATATTGGAAACATCATAAACAATCATTATAATCCTTCATTTATAATATTATTGATCCCTTCCCTAAAATATATTTTTTTTTATAAATTAATCTATATTCAAGAGTTACAATGCTTCTCCATGGGTGTAATCATTATTTTTAGATGGTATGGCCCATTTCTATCTTAGGAGGCCATTTTTTATTAAAATCATCTTTACTTCTCATGATCATAATTTTTAGAACCATTTGACTAATTTATAATGATGGTCTACGGTTGTGTTTTTAAGAAATTATTAGGAAACGCTTTATTTCACATGATCATAATTTTTTTATGAAATTATGTTTAATTTTTTATAGAAGGAATATACATGAACCTAATATGATGCAATGGGTAGCCCCAAAATTATAACTGTCGAATTCTTTGAGTAAAGTTTTCATCTAATGAAGTATAATGTAAGGTGAATCTGAATTTATCATCAACACGCTATGTTCTATGAGGGTTGGTCTTTATATTATTTGTCCCACCCAAGAGTTGGGAAAATATATATATCTCATGATATTTTTGTATTGGAATAGGGGGTGCATAAAATTCACTCTATGTATTTGTCCACTATGTGATCATATTGTTGGGATGAAAAATTAGTTATGTTAATTATGTCATTTATTAAATCCCCACGCAACCCACTTGGAGCGATATGGAAGTACACATGCCCTCAAGTGCACCTCCTCGTATCCATGTGGCTACTGACTAGTAGGGAGGGTCTATTTCCATAATAATGGAGACTATACCCTCAATATCATCTTATAAGATAAAAAATAATAGCAATATAATAATGTAGAGACCCAAAGCTTGACATACAAGGACAATACATTACCTTTTCGGAATACTTATTACATAACAAAAACAGACACCCAAGGACCGTAATATTTTAGTGTCTTTGGAAACTAAGAACACAATCTTCTAATCATGGTGAAGGATCTTCCACATCTCCCATTAAGATATCCCCCTTTTGTTTTCTTACCTAAAAAATTTAATTATATCCTGGGGAAAAGAAAACATATAATGTGTGAGCTCAAATTCCCAATAAGGGTAAGCATGGATAAAATAGAACAAACCATATTCATTTGAACATAAACAACTTGAAAATAAAGTTTAAACATAAAAATCATGAGTTGTGGAAGAAATCTTGGAAGTACGTAAGGCATACATCATAAAGGAACATCAATCATGATAAAATAGCATGGGAATAAAACATATAATTGTGGAAGACCATTAAGAACATGATATAATTTTCTTAGTAGCCAAGGCATTGCTGCCAAGACCATCATAGTGGACAAAGTCCATTACTGAACTGGGTTTACATGTCGTTCCATCCCTGTATTACTGAACCAGATTTACATTTCGTTCCAGCCATGTCTATCACATGAGATATAAATATTTACACAATTCATTGGTGGTAGATATTGGTCCCACCCATCTTATAATTAAATCACTCTTACGTGTGCCACACAATAAACATAAATCTTTCATCATAACCCAAAGAATAAAATGGGTTTCATAAACATCATCCCATCATAACATAATCCATATAAAACAAATGGTTATAATTTCATCATAAGATAAATCAAACCAAATCAATCCATGTAAATAATAGATACATTATAGTTGAAACATAAAAATATTAAATAATGTCATCTTAGATGAGAAATAGGTTTGATAAAACACTTGAAATGAATTCTTGAGGAAAATATCCTTTATTCTTCAAAATTATTTTCCTTTCCCAAAATACCATGTAATTTTAAAAGAAAATAATTTTATTGAAATTAATCATGAAATATTGTACATGAATCTTCATGAAAATAAGGAATTATGAAACTGTAAAAATCTGTTCATGCCGTATAATTTAAAAAAAACATTCTTCTCGAACTTTTGTCGGAAAATTCAAAAAGTACCTTGTATGGTAAAAAAATATTCCTTCCATACCATGCTGTAAAAGTGAAAAAAAGGTTATAAATGACTTCAAACATACATGTAATAATAGTATAAATTTTATGATTTTTTTTTTGAAAACATGGACTTGGATGATAAACCTAACCCCAGTAAATACTTATGAATAAACAAGAACGAGATTGGAATAATTATCACTTACCATTTATGATCGGTGGAATCATACGTGTCATAAAATAAAGAAACTTAAATTCATATGTTAATATCATATCCTTCATAATAAAATTCATAAAACATTCATGGTAAGCATAAACACCATACAAAATAAATAGATGGTGATTAAGGCATATGTCTCCCAGAAATAAAAGTGAGACGAAATAATCCCTTACCGTATGTCCAATTTTTTCCATATGTGTATGAGACTCCTGTAATGTGGGTTTAAAAATATTATTAACTTGTAACCGAACCATAATAACATTTATGATATCATATATTATTAAAATATGACTTTATATTACCCGTTCATTTGTCAATTCGATGTTAAAGTAATGTTTTGGAAAAAATTGTTTAATTTATCGTACGTGTTTTTACTTGTAATTATTCAGATGATTACATAGATCATGATTACATACCTATAGAATGTAAAACATTATTTATGTATAATATATATTTAGAATGTAGTATATATAAAATATATGTATAAACGGGATGAAATACACCCTTCATGGAGATGGTAGGTTGTACGTACGGATGAACATTGTTTTCATTTCCTTATTAAATTGAATGGAAATAAGTAAATAACATATACATAAATCCAGTATCATTATTATTTCATATATTTCATGATTATTTATTATATATACTTTACAATCATTCTTGAATGGTTAACATGGAGAATGAATCTCATCCTGTCGTGGATTCGGTAATCCATACATCCGCACAAGCGATGATATCATTCCCATAATTGTTGAATGGTATTAGAGTGGTAAATATATCATAATTAGTATCATGTTATAATAAAAATATATAGTGATTATTTCCACCCTTATACCCTTCCAAGTATGGTGGTGGTGGAAAAATAGATTACACCATAGCTTGGAGAAGGTAAGTCGTACGTACGCATGCGCGATGATTTCCTTTTTCGTAGGATGGATATAAGGTGAAATATGGTTGTTTTATATTTATAATAACATATATTTATATGATTTTTACTGATGTTATTACATTATAATGAAAAAAATAAGAGGATGTAACAGAATAAATGAATTTGAAAGAATCAGTAAATGATATCACCTCTTCTTCGACACGCCTCTTCTAAACCTCATCTTAGGGCACTAAAGTTGGTCTTTGAAGAATACCAGGACCTCTATTATGTTAATAAGGAAGTGTATAAGAGTAATGGATAGGGTTTATATGAGCTTGAAGGGTCAAAATGTTGTGAATAGAATAGGGAGGAGGTGCCCTTTTATAAGAGAGGAGAAGGGTACTTTTTGAAACCTCCAAAATATTAATTTATAATAAACTCAAACCCCACATAAAAACATCCAAAATTACTCAAATTAGAATATGAGAGGATATAGGGTTGTAATCTCATCATCCAATAAAATTTATACAATTTGAGAAATTATTTTAAACCTTATAAATTTTATTTATCCTTAATTAATCTATTTAACATTATTTGTGGTAATACTTTTCAAAATTTTAAATTGTTAAAAATACCTACTTATGTTTTATGAATTGTACATAATTAGATACTTTATGAAATTTTAGACCATATAAATTTCAATTTTTATTTTTTAAATATTTTTGTGATTTTTAAAAAATTTAATAATAAGTTATTTTTATAAAATATCAATAGTCTCAATTTTGACACTATTCATATATATGAATTTAGATAAAATCCACACAGATGGTATGTTCGAACCAAAATATTTAATATATTTTTAACATGTAATATTCATCTAGAAAATTTTTGGAGCACACTAATTAGTTCATATTATTAATTTTAATATTGTTAAAACCATTTATTTTATATTTCTCTTAATAAAATAATTACTACAACATTTTGGTATAGTTATTTAATATAATTATTTGTTACATAAAAATTAAAAATAAAATACTAAGATGAATATAAATCTATTAGATTTCATAATAATACTTTTAGTCAAATTTATCTTCTAAAACACCAAACTTTTATAATGATATGTTTATTAAATTATGAAGGTGTCAACTTTGACATCATTTAAAATAAAATAATATAAATGTCATAATCTATTTTATGAGGATCCAAATGGTCCAAAAGTCAACCCTTTGATTATTATGGTATATATATACTCGACCAATAATTTTTGAACAAGTTTCTGGTTCTTTTAATGGGTATTATGATTTTAATAAAAACTATTTCATTGATTTTTTACTAAATAAATTATTTCTGCATCAATAATGTATAAGCTATTAAAGTAATTATATATTTCCTAAAAATCAAAAATAAATTACCATGATGAATAAAAAAAATTTATCTTTCAAATATGTATTTATAATTGAATTTATATTCTATATAACCTTATATTAAAAATACATTAATTATTAAAGTTTAAGTGAGACATATTTCACTTTCTTTAAATAAAATAAATTAAGGGTCTTAATCACATTCAAGTGAGTTCCAAAAGATACCATTTCGACCCCATGATATTTTAGGAAGAAATATAATCATCCAATTATATTAATACAAGTGTTAGGATAATTTTATAATATTATTTTTACCCTTAATTACCTTCATTACCTTTAACTGTAGTAAATAAAATTTACCGTAGTTACTATTCATAATGCCTAAAAATAAAAAAGTAAACTATTAAAATAATTTGAACATAATGATTCTAAATATTAAATCCATTTTTAAAAATTCAATACACAGACGTTGCATTATTTAATTTAAAAATAATCCCGCTGTTGGGAAAATGGGGTTTCAAAGATAAAACATTACAAAAGATTGAAAAGTTTTTACCTATGAATTCAATGTAAAATAAATGATAATGACTTAAATAATATTAAATTGCAAAAAAATATTTTATTTATAATTTAAAACCACTAAACATTATAATTTAACCATATAAATTATCTTGATGAAAAAAGTTTTTTTTAATTAAAATTTTGCGTATTTTTACTATACATGAAAATATGAAAGTTAACAGAAAAATATAAAACATTTATCCAATGTATATTTTTATATACATATTGAAATTAATATGTTTATTTTGTCTAATTAAACTTATAAATGTTTCAAAAACTAGATTTAAATTGGGCGTGTCATTAAAAGGTGGAAAAATCACATTTTAAAAAAAATACGTATTTTACCCGAAAAATTTATTTTGTTCCCATAACATATTCTAGGATATGTGTAAGATGAATGAAAATGTTATTAAAATAAAAATGTTGTTAATAATATTCTTAACGGTTAGTTCATAACAATATATCGTTGTTTAGTGAAACCAGATATTACGTACAACACATGCTATTGAGGAAGGTCACTTTTGTGTTTAATGAAAGCTAAGATAGGGTTTTGTGTAGTGAAATATTACTTTGGTGTTGTGAATAACATAATAAAATCATATTTCATTTATACATTGATCAAAATCTATACTCGGTGTTGTTTAAATAAATTTTATTTGAAAAAAAAATGAAATTGTGTGCAACACAAGCCAAGAATAGTGTTGCTTATAATACAAGATAATACTGTGTTGCGTATAGAGAAAAATAATCATGGTAAATTGTAAAAAACAAGACATAGAATAAATTAAAAATAATATTTCTCATGAAATCTCATGGTGTTACATTCTACCCCCTTAAAATGAATTTCTCCCTCAAAATTCATCAGGGTTATAAATCGTTTACTACTTGAAAATTTCTTTCATAGAAACCCACATAGTAAAAAGGAATACTAAAACTTAATTTTAAAAAATAAAGTATAAAACATAATAGTTACCCAAATTAACTAATCACTGGGTCTCCATATAGGAGAACATAAGTGAAAATATGGATATGGAAGAGAAATCTAACCATCAAGTTCTGATAGACAGTGGTAGAGAACTTGGCTATGAAAAATCCAACAATAACAAAGCTATAAATTTGTGATGATCTAAGGTACTATCTGATTAATTGGATATGAGGGTATTAGGACAATGATTTTGGTTTTCAATATCATTTCCCTAAATTTAATGATTTTTTGCATAAGGAGAAATACTTACTTGCTTTTAGTGTAATACCATCATTTGTAATTCCATGAACAATTTCCACTTCATATCTTAAAGAAATGAAGTTGAATTTTTCATTCGTGAAGTTTTAGTAGATCATGTGATAGAATGATGGGTCATTCCATCTGTCTCAAATAAAAGGTTATAAAAAGTTATTAAATATACCTAACTCCATCTATGTTGAGATTAACCATATATGATTCCAAAAATAGAATTATACTTCATCTATCATACCTCTTAATAAAATTAAACTAATCTCTACTAACTAGGGACCTCTTGTAGGCTGGTGATTGGCGATAAAGGTCTATCGCACTTTGGTTGTGGGTTCGATTCCCACAACCTTGTCTGACGTGACAGGTTGTCGCCCATCCTATGAGTTGTCCTTTTTCTAAAACAATAATATTATAACATTTCATAATATCAAAAAGTTCTAGCCTTAAACAATACTATATCATGTATAACTTAATCCATTCAAATATTTAGGCTTATCCAAAATACTTCTGTACAATCTCATAGTATAATGAATAATATTACTAGAGAGGTCATTCTACTTAGCATGTAAATAACATCATTTATCCCCCATATGTCATAAGATATATCTTTTTGGTCACATTCCAAACATGTGAATACCTTAATCATGTATTCTTAGAACATGAATTACCATAGAACCTTAGTGAAAACATGAATGCTGTCAAAAATTAATTATTTACACATACAAAAATCCCAAAATTTCTATATACTCAAACCATGATGTCACTTTGCCCTTATATCAGTCACGAGCTCATTAATACTATTATTTTTTATGTATCCTTTTATTATGTGCATATCAACTTCTTTCCAAAAATATTTCAATCACTTTTCATGGCTACCAGTACCAAACAATTATTGAAAACCAATACATATATATTCCAATATTCCATAAAACAATAAATGATACTCCAAAACACTATTTTGGAATCTTGTTACATATACACTTAATCATTCAACCACTTCGTTGTAATATTCAAAATAACCAATAGTGATCGCATGTGACTTCCCTTTGTCCTTTTCCTTAAGAAGTTGTTGATGTCGATCATCATTAACCTATGGATTAAGGCATAGGTTAGCATAATGCTCTATTTCCTTGCACTTGTAGCATTGAAGTGTTGGTGGTGCGTTCTCTGAGGTCTTTTATCTATTCACATCATTAGCTACCTTTTTCCCATTACTTCGACACTCAGCTACTCGATGAACTTATTTTCCACACATAAAACATTTTCTAGTCCCTTTAATACAATATTTACCATGATTTTTCCACACTATGAGCATAATGAAAAATTTGTCTTCTTTTCACCATTGTTTTGAGATTTTTCCTTGAACTCCAACTTTCATTTCTTGTCAAAACCATGAGATGAATATGTAACACTAACTTCCAGTTCTACCTTGATAGCACAACTTAAAATCTTTTCATAGCTACTTAAGTCTATTAAAGCTAATTCCCTTCGAAGACTTGGTCTTAACCCAATGAAGAATAGATCTAATTTACTTTCAGGTTGGATGATAAATTCAGATGCATACCATGAAAGCCTTGTAAAATTCAACTCATATATACAAATAGATTCATCATCCTTTTTCTTAATCTCAAGGAACTCATTTTACATATTTGTTCTAATAATACTAGGGAATTACTTATTGGAAAACATGTTCTTGAACTCGTCCCATTCCATGGGTTCAATTTCATATTAGGGCCATTTATTCTTAATTAGAGTCCACCACTGGTCTCCTTCACCTTTTAAACAGTAAACAACCAAAATGACTTTTTCATTTTCTGAACAGCGAAGTATGGAAAATATCTTTTCAGTGGTACTAATCCATCATTCAGCAACAAGTGGATCAGAAGACCCACTAAAAGAATGTCGGTGTTTCCTCATGAAGGACACAGTAGAATATTCTTCCCTTATCTGCTCATTTGGATGTCCAGAATGATTCATAACTTGGGTATGTATAACAATAAGATTTTTCACTCTATCTCTCATAAAATTGGGTTGTTCAAAAGTAAAATCATTGCATTTTCCACTATATTGATCAACACAGTTTCTTCGAGTTCTAGCCATCATCTAAAACCCAAAAAGAATAGCATGAGAGGAAAACATCATGCTATGAAAACAACATAATAAAGGGGGAGTACCTTCAATATCGAACATCATATGTTTAATTCTAATATCCTTAACTTAATTATAGGACTATAACCTATATTTAAACAGAATGTTAGGGACACCCCTAGACATACCTTAGAAATATCTCAAGGGATCTCACTAAAGTTTTCGCATCCAAGTTTCCAAAGGGTAACTAAACCTTTCCTCTGATACCAACTGTAGAGACCCAAAGCTTGACAAACATGGAAATTACATTACTTGTGTGGAATACTTAATACATAACAAAAAAAGACACCCAAGGACTGAAATAGTTTTGTGTCTTTGGAAACTCATAACATAATCTTCTAATCACGGTGAAAGATCTTCAACATCACCCATAAAGATATTCCCCTTTTGTTTTCTTACCTAAAAACTTTATTTATATCCTGGGGAAAAAACATATAAATGGTGAGGTCAAATGCTCAGAAAGGGTAGGTGTGGAGAAAATAAAACAGACCATATACATTTTAACCTAATAAACATGAACATAATTTTTAAACATCAAAATCCTGAGTTGTGAAATAAATCTTGGCAGTACGTAAGGCATAGATCAAAAATAAACATCAATCGTGATAAAATAGAATGGGAATGAAACATTTAATTATGTAAAACCATTATGAACATGATATTATTTCCATAGTATCTAAGTCAATGATTCCAAGACAATCATAGTAGAAAAAGGCCATTACTGAATCAGGTTTACTTGTCATTCCATCCCTGTATTACTGAACCAGATTTACATGTCGTTCCAGCCATTTCTATCTCATGAGATATATATCTTTACCCAATTCATTGGAGGGAGATATATGTCCCACCTATCTCATTATAAAATCATTCTTATGTGTGCCACAAAATAAACATAAATCATTCATCAAAACCCAAAGAATAAAATGGTTTTCATAAACATCATCCCATCAAAACATAATCCATATAAAACAAATGGATATCATTTAGTCATAAGAAAAATAAAACCATGTAAATAATAGAGACATTATACTTGAAACATAAACATATTAAATAATGTCATCTTAGATGGGAAATAGTTTGGATAAAACACATGAAATGAATTCTTGAGAAAAATGTTCTTTCTTCTTCAAAATCAGTTTCTTTTCTCAAAATGCCATGTAGTTTTAAAAGAAAAGGATTTTTTGGAAAATAATCATGAAATATTATACAATAATCTTCATGAAAATAAGGATATATAAAATCATAAAAATCTATTCATTCCGTATAAGTTAAAAAAACATTCATCTTGTACTATTGTCAGAAAAGTAAAAAAGTACTTCGTAGGGTAGAAAAAAAAGATTCCTTCCAAAAAATGTGGTAAAAGTAAAAAAAGGGTATAAATGACTTTAAACATACATTGAAGAATAGAAACAATTTTATGAAATCATTTTTAGAAAACATGGACCTGGATGATAAACCTAACCCCAGTAAATACTTATGAATAAACAAGAATGAGATTGGAATAATTATCGCTTACCATTTATGATATGTGGAATCATACATGTCATAAAATAAAGTAACTTATGTGCATATGTAAATATCATTTCCTTCACAATAAAAATCATTAAACATTCATGGGAAGCATAAATTCCATACAAAATAAATAGATGGTGATTAAGGCATATGTGTCACATAAATAAAATAGAGAAAAAATAACCCCTACCTTATGTTGACTTTATTCTGTATGTGTCCGAGACTCTTATAAATTGGGTTTATAAATATTATTAACTTGTAACAGAACCATGATAACATTTATCATACCATATATGATTCACTTATTACTTTATATTACCCATTAATTTGTCAATCCCATGTTAAAGTAACGTTTTCGGTAAAATCGTTGCATTTATTGTACGTGTTTTGACTTGTAATTATTTATATGATTACTTAGATAATGATTACTTACTTACAGAATGTAAAACATGAATTATATATAATATATATTCATAATTTAATATATATATATAATATATGGATAAATGGGAATAAACACACCGTTCATGGAGACGATAGGTTGTACGTACGCATGAACGCTATTTTCGTTTCCTTGTTAAATTGAATGGAAACAAATAAATTACATATAAATTATTCCAGTATCATTATTATTTCATATATTTCATTATTATTTATTATATATACTTAATAATCATTCTTTAATTGTTAATATGGAGAATGAATCTCATCGCATCGTGGAGATGGTAATCCGTACATACGCACGAGCGACGATATCGTTCCCATAATTGTTGAATGGTATTAGAGTGGATAATATCTCAAAATTACTATCATGTTATAATAATCATATATAGTTATTATTTCCACCATTATAACCATCCATGTATGGTGGTGGTGGAAGAATAGATTATACCACGGCATGGAGAAGGTATGCCATACGTACTCACGTACGGTGATTTCATTTTTCGTACGATGGATAGAAGGTGAAATATAGTTGTTTCATATTTATAATAACATATCATTATATGAGTGATATTGATTTTATTAATTTATTATTAAACAAAAAAAGAAGAGAAAGTTGAATAAGAAATGAATTTGAAAGAATCTGTAAAGGATATTACCTCTTCTTCGACGCGCCTCTTCTAAACCTCCTCTTAGGGCACTAATGTTGGTCTTTGAAGAAGACAAGGACCTCTAGTATGTTTCTAGGGAATTAGAGAAGAGAAATAGATAGGGTTTGGCTGAGCATTAAGGCTCAAAATTTTGTGAAGGGGAGAGGGAGGAGGTGACCTTTTCTAAGAGAGGAGAGGGGCACTTTTGGAAACCTCCAAAATATAAATTTATAATAAACTCAAAACCCACATAAAGACTTGAAAAATGACTTAAATTCGATGATACGATGAGATAAAGTTTTAATATCATTATCCAATAAAATTTAGACATGTTGGAAAATTACTTTAATCCTTATCAATTTGATTTATCATTATTTAATCTATTTAATCTTATTTGTGATAATAATTTTCTAAATTTTTAGTTATTATAAATACTTACTTATGTGTTGTTAATTATCCATAATTGGATACTTTATGACATTTTACTCCATATAAATTTCAATATATATTTTTTAAATTTTTTTCTGGTTTTTAAATAATTTAATAATATGTTATTTTTATAAAATATCAATTGTGCCAATTTTGACACTATTCAGTTATTTTAATATTAATAAAATCCACACAGAAGATATGTTCGAACCAAAATATTTAATAGATTCCGAACATGTCATATTAATCTATAAAATTTGTGGAGCACACTAATTAGTTCATATATTATTTATTTTAATATTTTGAAGACCATTTATTTTATATTTCTCTTAATAAAAATAATTATACAACATTTTTTATAATTATTTATTATACTTATCTATTACATAAAAATTAAAAATAAAATACTAAGATTAATATAAATCTAATATATTTCATTAGAATACTTTTAGTCTAAATTATATTCTAAAACACCAAAATTTTATAACGATATGTTTACTATATTATGAAGGTGTAATCATTGACATCATTTAAATTAAAATAATATAAATGTCCTAATCTGTTTTATAAGTCTCCAAATGGTCCAAAAGTCGACCCTTTGATGATTATGGTAGACATATAATCTAAAAATAATGTTTGGTCATGTTTTTGGTCCTTTTGATGGGTATTATTGTATTAATAAAAACTATATCTTTGATTTATCACTATAAAAATAATTTATGCATCATTAATGTATAAGCTATTAAAGTAATTTTATATTTCCTAAAAATCACAAATAAATTACCATTATGAAAAAAAAAATTATATATCAAATGAGTATTTATAATTGAATTTATATTCTGTATAACATTATATTAAAAATACTTTTATTATTAAAGATTGAGTGAGAGATATTTCACTTTCTTTAAATAAAAATAAATTAAAGGTCTTAATCACATCCAAGTGGGTTCAAAAAGATACGATTTCGACCTATTTATATTTTAGGAAGAAATATAATCATCCAATTATATTAATACAAGTGTTAGGGTAATTTTATAATATTATATTTACCCTTTATTACCTGATTTACCTTTAAGTGTTGTTAATAAAATTTACCGCAGTTACTATTCATAATGTCTAAAAATAAAAAAGTAGCCTATTAACATAATTTGGACATACTGATTCCAAATATGTAATCAATTTTTCCAAATTCAAAACAAATAAGTTGCATTATTTAATTTAAAACTAATATCTATGTTGATAAAATGAGTTCTAAAAGTTAAAACATTGGAAAAGATTGAAATGTTTTTACCTATGAATTCAATGTAAAAATAATGATAATGACATACATAATTTTAAATGGTAAAAATATATTCTATTTATACTTTAAAAACATTTAATATTATAATTTAATCATATAAATTATCTTATTGAAATTAATAAGTTTATTTTCTCTAATTGAACTTATAAACATGTCAAAGACTAGATTTAAAGTGGGTGCACAATCAAAAGGCGACAAAAGATCATTTTTTTGACAAATATGTATTTTACCAGAAAAATTATTTTGTTCTCATACCATGTTCTAGGATATGTGTAAGATGAATGATAATGTTATAAAATTCAAAATGTTATTAATACTATTCATAACGACTAGTTCATAACAATA
This sequence comes from Viscum album, assembly GCA_963277665.1. Taxonomy (NCBI): domain Eukaryota; kingdom Viridiplantae; phylum Streptophyta; class Magnoliopsida; order Santalales; family Viscaceae; genus Viscum; species Viscum album. Next base: position 1,105,513,961 of record OY728128.1, on the reverse strand, counting down.
TATCATTGTTTAGTGAAACCCGGTATTGAGCACAACACACACTATCGAGGAAGGTAGCTCTTGAATTTAATGCAAGCCATGTCAGGGTTTCATGTAGTGCAAGATTAATTTTTTGTAGCATATAACATAATCAAGACATAGTTTATTTATACATTGATCAAAATCTATACTCGGTGTTGCGTACATTGAATTTTATTTGAGAAAAACTTGAAATAGTGTGCAAAATAATCCAAGAATAGTATTGTGTATATTAAATGATAATACAGTGTTGTATATAGAGCAAGATAATATTGGTGAAGCATACAACATAATACACTAAAAGAATTAAAAATAATATTTCTCATAAAATCTCAGGGTGTTAAAAATAAATAATTATAATACATGGGTAAATTGAAAGGATTGAATACATTTATTACAAGTACCAAAATGGCTATAAAATTTGTAAACCAACTTGTGTAAAATAAGATAATAAATAAATAAATAAATAAATAGTGGGGTCCTCCAGAGTCCATCTTGGTTCAATATTAGCTCCATACAACTCCACAAAGATATACACCATAAAGAATATTACCTTTAATATATGTCTAGTAATGAAGTAAACAAGAACACTAAAATGCATGAGTAGTGTGTGTACACTAGACTCAGTAGGACACCACCTCATACATCTTTAAACAGTTGCACCCAATAAAACAAGTGTATGTTGTAATAATAATAAATGTGTAATAAGAAAAATAACACACATTGAAAAACATGATAGTTGTGTGCTAACCAAGACACCAAAATCCATGGTCTTACATAATTTATTTCCATGATGGGTGGATAATCAATGTTTCATATCTAATCAATAACCAGCCACATGGATGTTTAATTATGATAGCTAATAGAGTTTGATCATGAAACTCAATAAACCCTAGGAATCAATGATGTTTTTTCCTTACATATACTAGGCATCAATATCTACTTAACTTTGACTAGGCATCGAGTAACAAACCCTTAGAATCTAGTATGAATCAAGTTCATCACACAAAATCCTTGGGGAATCATTGTGTCCCTAACCTAGGAATATGTACCACATTCCAATCACTCCAAGTTGTGTGAACTCCCCATGTTAGGGATAGACATATCATAATTGTCCACCTACCTTGGCCTCTAAGAAAATTACCACAAATGTAGACAAAACATGGTAAGATATATGAGAATTACATAAAATCTTCATAAGTAATGTAGCACATTAAATACATGAAATCAATATTAAACATGAATAAAAATCTAAAAAATACTCAGGGAAACAAGTGTCGTGTAAGGGTCCTAGGGATATGCACAAACCTATATACAATCATAATATTTCATGATTATCAAATATTCTTACACATAAATCATATTAAGGAAATATGTGTAATTGAATCTAATGTGGTAAGTAACTTCCTACGTCATTACTGTTGACATCAATGGTAAGAATAAACCACTATGTATGGTTTGAATTGTTGGGTCGGAGGTGATGGCAAGAGGGGGGGTGAATTGCCTTTTTAAAATTAATTAACAATTTAAAACAAATTTAAATGCAGCGGAAAGTAAAATGGCAAGACACAATTGATAACGGAGTTCGGCTTTAAACTCAAGCCTACGTCTCCGCTCCCAACTCAACCGTTGGGAGATTTATACGACCGCTTGCTTTTTAATGGTTATAGCAAGAAACCCACTAGCCGTTTTAAGGTAGGCTAGATCACCTTCGTACAGCTTGCTTTTTTATTATGGTTGTAGCAAGAAACCCAAATTGAAAGAAGGAAGAAAAAGGGTGGTTTGTTTTAATACAAACCCAATTAAGAACTAAACAAATGAAGTAAATAATTTAAAACAAACTAGAGGAAGCCTTGAGCGCCAAGAGGTGAGTGTAGTTGATGTAGAGGCAGCCCAAGCTTCAAGGATGGCAATTGGATCTCAAGTGGCCTTTGAGAATTGTCGTAGGAGCCTCAAATGATCCAAATAGCTTTGGTATGCTTCGGTATATTATCGGTAGTCTTCCCGTCATCCATGGATGTCTATTTATAGGAGAAATACTCCCAAATACTTCAATATGGCCGTTGGAGGGCTTTCGGAGCCGTTGGGGATCAAGTAGACAAGTCTGGTCAAGCTCCAACGGCTAGTTTGACTTTGCTTACCGGCTGACCGGTGCTTGTCCACCGGCTGGCCGGTGCCTTGGAAGGTAGAGAGTGCTTCTGCCCAGGAGCCACCGGCTGGCCGGTGAGGAGTCCACCGGCTGGCCGGTGGTGAGACAGTAGGTCTCACTATTCCAAGGAGTTCCCCCGGCTGGCCGGTGATGAGTCCACCGGCTGGCCGGTGGTCTGGACAGAATGCATGCCATTCTGTCGGGACCCACCGGTCGGCCGGTGGACAGACACCGGATGACCGGTGGCACTTGGCAGAGGGAAGGGCCTTCTGCCTGGTCCACCGGCTGGCCGATGGGCTGGATCCGGCTGGCCGGTGCCCTTACCGGCTGGCCGGTGGTCTCACACCGGCTGGCCGGTGGACTTGAAAACAGTCCACTTTTCCTCCTTTGAATTCTTCTTGGGCCAGCTTCTAGGCACCCTATTTCCTATCATCAAAAACACTTGAAACTATATTAGATCACGATGAGAGTGATTTTGATCATTAAAATCCAAGAGAGTGGGGTACAACAATCTCCCCCTATTTTGATGATCACAATCACAAAAAAAATCTTTTAAAAAAAGGATATGAAAGCTTTAAAAAAGGGTATGTCATTTGAAAACATAAATAAACAATTTGAACTTGGAAAACTTAGAGACGTGCCAAATATAATGATCTTGAAAGCATTGAAATACTGAGAAAGAGTTATTTTTGAAATTGCAACCAAATGCCATTTTTTAAAGAAATCAATTGAAAACAATAACTTAATCATTTAAAACAGATTTTGATGACATCAATAACTTAAAATGGAACTTGTAAAAAGAGCATTTTAATAAATAACTATGTAATAGAGAAGATTTCTCCCCCTTTGGGATTATCAAAATAGGAGAAAAAATTATGAAAGAAAAATACTAATAAGTAATGACAAAAAGGATGGATAGATAAGATAACTTGAATTCCATAAAAGATGAAACGATACAAAGGAAGTTCAAAAAACAAATACAAATACAAATACAAGCCAAAAAACAGGAACGGCTCTATTCACTCCTAGCGGGCCGAGAGTGACGGCGGCGCCTGAAGGTCGGAGGAGCCGGAGGAGCCTGGACCGCCTCAAAGCGACGATCTAGAGAATCAATCCGTGAGTGAAGCTGATCAAACTGGGAGCTGAAGTAAGAGAACTGAAGATCGAGCCGGGTCTCAATCTGATCCTGGAAGCGTAGGAACTGATCAGCCGTCACCGGCAAGCCACCAGCATCAGCAGGAGGGGGCACAGCCTCAGCAGGCTCAGGTGCATCATCACCCTCTCCAGCCTCCTCATCAGCAGCAGCATCAGCCTCACCTTCGCCGTCACCACTTCCTTCCTCTTCATCATCATCACTATCCTCACTGTCTGAAAGAGGATAGGCAGCGGCTATAGCAGGAGGCATGGCATTGGCAGGAGGATGGGAATGAGTTTGAGGAGAGTAGGCCTTGAGAAGACCGTCCTTGTCCACAATCCATTCCTGACGCCAAGGGTGCCAACGGATGTGCATTCGTTGCACCATCATAAAATTCACTATGCTATCCTTCGTTGGCTGCTCGAAGGAAGTGGCATGAAGAGGCACATCAAGAAATGAAAAGATTTTAGTCAAGAAGCGTCAGTAGGGTAGAGTTTTGGACCGGCGCGGGTGCTCAGCCACATAAGTCATGGCCCGGAACAGAAACCGGACCAAATTGAAGTGTATGCCTCGGGTGATAAATGAGAGAAGATAAATATCAATGAATTTGACATTATCATGATCCCCGATACGGGGCGCAAGGGAAGTTTGAATGAGGCGCTCAACAATACGATGATTAGGAGAAAGTTGGGAGAGCATGACAATGGGATTTGAGGGCTGCCCTGTGAGATGCTCAAGGGCTACGGCTACATCAAACTCACGGTCCCGTGGAAACTCCCCCTGAGCAAAAGCATGGGGTCCAACATGAGGAACCCCCAACATCCGGGCAATCTCCAACGAAGTGATAGTGATGGGTTGCGCAAGAGCAGTGGAGGAGATGGTATCAATGTCATCAGAAACGGACCATGTCAAATGAGCATAGAACTCTTTGACTAGAAGAGGATAAATGACATCCTTCTCAGGGGGTTCAAAGAAAGAATGCCAATGTTGATACTCAATAATCGAGAAAAGCTCAAGACGAGCAGTAGACAGCCAAGGATAGTCAATAACTCTACCCGGTAGAATAACTTTGTCATGCCAAATGTCCGGGAGTTGAGGGATGGAAGGAGGAGGAGGAGATTCTTGAGCGATTCCCTTGCCTTTGCGAGTGGATCGAGGTCCCATGATGGCAAAAGGAGCTAAAAAGAGAGATTGAGTGAACAAAGGAGTTTTGAGAGGACAAAAATCAAGAAGGGAGGCTAGGGTTTGGAGTACCTTCAGTTTTAGGAGGAGCAGCCCGAGAGAGAAGAGAGAAATGAGGGAGGAAGGGTTTTAAAATTGATTTTAACCCTTCCCCCGGCCGGCCCATTAAGCAAAACCCGACACCACCGGTTAACCGGTGATGTACCACCGGTTGACCGGTGGCACTAAAAGTCATAAAAAAATATAAAAAACAGAATTAAGAAAAAAAAATGTTTAAAAAAAATTCTAATAAAAATAGAATATAAGCAGGCCAAGAAAGTTAAATATTTAATAGTGCTAATTGACGAATAATTCCTAACTCCCCTTTAATAAAATCAAAACGGTCAACCGGGAGCGGTTTGGTAAAAATATCAGCTAATTGGAAATCAGTAGGAATGAAGTCCAAAGTGATATCTCCTTTTTGAAAATGGTCACGAAGGAAATGATGCCTTAAGTCTATGTGCTTTGTCCTAGAATGTTGTATTGGATTCTTAGAGATACTAATGGCACTAGTGTTGTCACACCGAATAGGGACATGATCATAGGAAAGACCATAATCCAAGAGAGTGTGTTGCATCCAAATAATTTGGGCACAACAATTGCCAGCGGCTACATACTCGGCCTCGGCAGTAGAAAGAGCAACACAATTTTGCTTCTTACTACTCCACGAAACAAGGGACTTGCCTAGTAGATGACAGGTTCCACTAGTACTCTTACGATCTAATTGACATCCGCCAAAATCAGCATCCGAATAAGAAGATAGTTCAAAAGAAGTATTTTAGGGATAAAATAAACCAAGATTTTTGGATCCTTTTAAATACTTAAAAATTCTTTTGACCGATTTAAGATGGGATTCTTTAGGATTGGCTTGAAAACGAGCACAAAGGAAAACACTAAACATGATGTCAGGACGGGTCGCAGTTAGGTAAAGTAGACTCCCGATCATACTCCTATAAAGCTTGTTATCCACCGGTTTCCCGGCTTCGTCTAACGTAAGCTTACATGAAGTACTCATGGGTGTACTAATTTCCTTTACTTGATCCATACCAAAACGACTTAGAAGCTCGTTTGTGTATTTTCTTTGGCTTAGAGAAATACCTTTTGAATTTTGAAAGATTTGAAAACCAAGAAAAAATTTCAATTCTCCCATAAAACTCATTTCAAAATCTTTTCTCATTAAATCTGAAAAATCAGTACAAAGAGATTCTTTGGTAGAACCAAAGATAACATCATCAACATAAATTTGGACGATTAAAAGATCTTTTGAAGTGTGTTTTAAAAAGAGGGTACAATCGGCTTGACCCATTTTAAAATCATTTTCTAAAAGAAATTTTGTTAACCGCTCATACCAAGCCCGAGGGGCTTGCTTTAAGCCATAAAGAGCCTTGGTTAACTTAAAAACATGATTTGGAAATTTTGGATCTTCAAAACTGGGAGGTTGTTCAACAAAGATTTTTTCAGAAATAAAACCATTTAAAAAAGCACTTTTAACATCCATTTGAAAAAGCATAAAATTTAAGTGGGCGGCGAATGCCAACAAGATCCTAATGGATTCTAACCTAGCAATGGGGGAAAAGGTTTCACCATAATCGATTCCTTCTTCTTGATTATAGCCCTTAGCTACTAGGCGAGCCTTGTTCCGGGTTATGTTTCCTTGATCATCAAGTTTGTTCCTAAAAACCCATTTAGTGCCAATAATTGGATGATCATTGGGTCTTTCACAAAGAGTCCAAACATTATTTTGAGAGAATTGATTTAGTTCCTCTTACATTGCAAGAACCCAATTCTCATCATTAATGGCATCATTAACGGTTTGAGGTTCTAGGTGAGAAATGAAGGCTTGATGTTCAACTTCATTGAGGATAGATCTTCTAGTTCGAGTACCGGCTTGAAGGTCACCTATGACATTTTCTAAAGGATGGTCTCTAGAAGGTTTCCAAACCTTAGACAAGGTGGAAGGCGAAGAAGGTGAAGAGAGTTCTTGATGGTCATCCTTCTTGGGAGGAGAAGAGGAATCATTCAAATGAAGCTTATCAAGCTTATCTTCAACATCCTCAATGACCGGGTGAGGTTTTGGAAGAGTTTCATCAAATTTGACATGAGATGATTCTTCGATGGTTTTTGAACGTTTATTGAAGACACAATAGGCTTTCCTTGAGTTCGAGTACCCAAGAAAAATACCTTCATCGGATTTGGCATCAAATTTCCCTAGGTTATCTTTTGTGTTAAGGATAAAACATTTACACCCAAACACTTTAAAATAACCAACTTTGGGCAATTTGCCTTTCCAAAGTTCATAGGGGGTTTTCTTAAGAAGGGGTCTTACAAGGACTCTATTGATAGTATAACAAGCAGTGTTTACTGCCTCGGCCCAAAAATATTGAGGGAGGTCGAATTCACTAAGGAGGGTTCGAGCGATTTCTTGGAGAGTTCGGTTTCTCCTTTCAACCACTCCATTTTGTTGAGGAGTCCTAGGGGCAGAGAAGGTGTGATTGTATCCTTGAGAGGAACACAATTCATCGAATTATTTGTTCTCGAATTCACCACCATGATCACTACGAAGAGATATGATTTTATATCCTTTTTCGTTTTCTACTTTCCTAGAGAATTTCAAAAAGGTTTTACAAGCATCATTCTTGTGGGCTAAAAAGAAAACCCAAGTAAAACGAGAAAAGTCATCAACAATAACTAAGGTATAGGATTTTCCACCTAAGCTTGCTACGGGAGTAGGACCAAAAAGATCAAGATGAAGGAGTTCAAGAGATTTTGAGGTGGACACTTCCTTCTTAGATTTGAATGAAGACTTGTGTTGCTTACCAAGTTGGCATGGCTCACAAATCAAATCTTTCTTAAATTTAAGTTTAGGAAGGTCACGAATGAGCTTGTCCTTATTAAGCTTTAGAAGTGAATGAGAGCTACAATGCCCCAATCTTCTATGCCAAAGCCAAGACTCATTGTCAAGAGCACTTAAAAATTTAACATTTTGGCTAGCTAGAGATTTTAAATCAATAATGTAAACATTTTGAAAACGGGAAGCAGAAAATATCAACTTGTTTTGAAAATCTAACACATTGCATAAATCATTTTGAAAATTGACTGAAAACCCACTATCACAAAGTTGACTAATGCTAATTAAATTATGCTTTAAACCTTTAACTAATAAAACATCTTTAATAAAAGAGGAGCTACCAAAACCAATGGTACCTATTCCGACGATCTTGCTTTTTGAGTTATCACCAAAGGTGACATATCCTCCATCGAATTCTTCAAGTGAGTTAAACTCGGAGGGATCGCCACACATGTTCCTTGAGCAACCGCTGTCGAGATACCACGAGCCTTTAGAGATCCTACTCTTTTGGCGTTTATCCTACAAAATCAAGAAAGAAGAGATTTTGGTACCCATATAAGTTTGGGTCCGGAAAGATTAGCAAAAAGAGACTTTTGAACCCATAATGTTCTAGAGGGATTCCTTCTATGATACTCATCCGAGTAGGTAATGGATTTGGGTCTTCCATACCTAGCATTTTTACAATCACATTCATAAATCATGTGACCGGTCTTTTTACAATAATTACAAAATTTGTATTGAGAGCTCCCCCTTACAAAAGTAGTGGGTGCCCTAGAAAAAGTGGATTGCTTGTTATAGCCAAGACCATGTGTGGTTCTAGCCGAACGCTGGGAACCTAGCAATTTAGTTAAGTTTTGTTCACCTTGGGTGAACTTGGCAAGAGATTCCTTCAAATCCTTAATGGTAGAATTTAAAGAATCTACATTTGGAATATTTTTGACTTTAAGGGCAAGCTCCTCATTCTCTTTGAGAAGTTTGTCTTTTTCGGAAATAAGAGTTTTGTTTTTCTTTTTCAAGGTCAAAAATTTAGAGGTAAGTTCGTGAAAACCTTCCTCTAATTGATCTCTTGCATTTTGAAGTTCTTCATAAGACATATTATTATCAAAAGAAGAAGATGAGGAAGAAGAGTGAGAAGAAGAGTGAGAAGAGGATACCTCATCAAATGCCATTAGGCATTTTCCACCTTCATCGCTTGAGTCGCTTAAAGACATGGAGTCATCACTTGCACTCCATGTTGATGCTTTGAAGGCCTTCTTATTTTTCTTTTCTTTTAACCTTTTCTTGAAAAAGGGGCACTCCGGTTTGATGTGGCCTTTCTTTCCACATTCAAAGCAAGTGATTTCTTTCTCCGCCTTTGGCTCTTCCTTTCGTGCCTTTTGAAATTTCTTCTTTTTCTTCATGAACTTGCTCATTTTCCTTGCTAGTTGAGCCATCTCGGATTCACTATCATCGGAGGAGCTTTCTTCCTTTGCCTTGAAAGCAATGTTCCTTTTCTCCTTGAAGATCTTTCCTTCTTTATCGGCTTGCCTCTTCATGGTAATCTCATAAGTCATGAGTGACCCTATGAGTACTTCAACCGGCATCTTCTTGACATCTTTCGCTTCTTGGATTGCCGTCACCTTTGGTGCCCAAGAGCTTGGTAGGACCCAAAGAATTTTCTTCACCATTGTTTCTGCTGAAACATCATCACCAAGGGACTTTCTCCCATTGCAAACATCAGTAAAACGAGTAAACATTTCAGTGATTGACTCGTGTGGGTGCATTGTGAAACTCTCAAAGTCTTGACGATACATATCTAACCTAGTGTCTTTGACTTTGTTAGTGCCCTCATGGGTCACTTCCAAAAGTTTCCAAATTTCGCGTGAGGTGGTGCAAGTAGAAATACGATTAAACTCATTACGGTCTAACCCACAATGAAGAGCATTCATGGCTTTGCCATCAAGCTCAAAATTGGCAATGTCTTTGGGGGTCCATTTAGATTCATCCTTACTAGAAAGAGTGTAGCCTTGCATAACAATTCTATATATAGGATAGCCAATACTTCTAAGAAAAGTAATCATTCGTGTTTTCCAATATGTGTAATCGGTTCCATTGAAGTATGGAGCCCGAGTCATGGAATACCCTTCGGGTGCTTGTGAGGAAGAAGCCATCACTATGGATTTTTCGTTTGTAACCGGTTAAGGTTTTACACAAACGCTCCCTCTGATACCAAATGTTGGGTCGGAGGTGATGGCAAGAGGGGGGTGAATTGCCTTTTTAAAATTAATTAACAATTTAAAACAAATTTAAATGCAGCGGAAAGTAAAATGGCAAGACACAATTGATAACGGAGTTCGGCTTTAAACTCAAGCCTACATCTCCGCTCCCAACTCAACCGTTGGGAGATTTATACGACCGCTTGCTTTTTAATGGTTATAGCAAGAAACCCACTAGCCGTTTTAAGGTAGGCTAGATCACCTTCGTACAACTTGCTTTTTTATAATGGTTGTAGCAAGAAACCCAAATTGAAAGAAGGAAGAAAAAGGGTGGTTTGTTTTAATACAAACCCAATTAAGAACTAAACAAATGAAGTAAATAATTTAGAACAAACTAGAGGAAGCCTTGAGCGCCAAGAGGTGAGTGTAGTTGATGTATAGGCAGCCCAAGCTTCAAGGATGGCAATTGGATCTCAAGTGGCCTTTGAGAATTGTCGTAGGAGACTCAAATGATCCAAATAGCTTTGGTATGCTTCGGTATATTATCAGTAGTCTTCCCGGCATCCATGGATGTCTATTTATAGGAGAAATACTCCCAAATACTTCAATATGGCCGTTGGAGGGCTTTCGGAGCCGTTGGGGATCAAGTAGACAAGTCTGGTCAAGCTCCAACGGCTAGTTTGACTTTGCTTACCGGCTGACCGGTGCTTGTCCACCGGCTGGCCGGTGCCTTGGAAGGTGGAGAGTGCTTCTGCCCAGGAGCCACCGGCTGGCCGGTGAGGAGTCCACCGGCTGGCCGGTGGTGAGACAGTAGGTATCACTATTCCAAGGAGTTCCACCGGCTGGCCGGTGGTCTGGACAGAATGCATGCCATTTTGTCTGGACCCACCGGTCGGCCGGTGGCCAGACACCGGCTGACCGGTGGCACGTGGCAGAGGGCAGGGCCTTCTGCCTGGTCCACCGGCTGGCCGATGGGCTGGATCCGGCTGGCCGGTGGACTTGAAAACAGTCCACTTTTCCTCCTTTGAATTCTTCTTGGGCCAGCTTCTAGGCACCCTATTTCCTATCATCAAAAACACTTCAAACTATATTAGATCACGATGAGAGTGATTGTGATCATTAAAATCCAAGAGAGCGGGGTACAACATGAATGACTAAGTGGGTACCTAAATAAAGAAGAACACCCCCATGTGGTACTAACTATCATATATTTGGAAACATCATATCTCACAGTTCATCAAAGGATCCCAGTACCAATTTTTTTATTATATTCCATGAAGAAGTAAACTATTACATATGTCGATACATTCACTTTACAAGGTAATTTCTAAATTAACATTTTATAATAATTAATTTATTCATAATATTTCTCTCATAAAATATATAAAACTGGCTTTGATACAATAAAATCTCTATAATAAATCAAGAACAAAGTTTGTAGTGATTTATAATTATTCTATAATAATATTATAAATTATCATCTAATAAATTTAATAAATTATCCATTTATAATTTTTTTATATACTTTATTAAAAAAATATAATCTACTAAATGGTGTTATTATCTTTTTATAATTTTTCAAAAAATTATCATATGATAATTTAGTGTAATTATATGTTGATAATTCTTGATATGTATCTTCTAATGATTTGTGTAATTATCATTTGATAATTTTGATAATCCTGGTAACAGAATAATTTCTATATAATTAACCTTTCATAAATTATATTATATTATGTTCAATATTATCTCAGAGTTATCTTTTTATAATTTCTCATAATTTTCTCTTGATAATTCATCATTATCATCCTTTGATAATTCATCATTATCATCCTTTGATAATTCCATGCTATTATATTTCGATAATTTTAATAATTTATACCGTTATAATGTTTTTTAAATTTTCATATAATAATCCTTTGGAATTATATTTGATAAAAACTAGGATTTTTTTTATTCTTTAAAAAAATTATTTCACATATTACTTTAAAGCTAAGGAAAAATAGAATAATAATAAGAAAATAATAAATAAAAAAACAAAAATACCCACCACATTCATATTCCTTAGGTGTTGCAAACCAAGGATTTAAAAACACATCACATTACTACAATACATAGAAATGAACTAACTATGGCTCCATTGATCACACTAGGATATTTGGGATTTCTCATTTTCACTGGGATTGACAAGTGAAAAACACAATTTATCTTGGATATTTACCACCTAAAACAAGAAACAACATTAAATAAAATTGAAATCCCCAATTAATCTTCTATTTCATCCATATGTTGATATTTGAGTCATTAAGATTTCACATTAATACATCATTAATTTAAAATGGGTGAAACATAATGAGTGTCAATGATTTTTTGATATACGGCCAATGGGAATATGGTGTGTGGCACTGTGCATTGAGAAAAAAAATTAAAAAAAAATTTAAAAATAATAATGAAAATAAAAATAATATTAAATAACCTTACCTTATGTGTGATCTAACAAGATGATTTATGAAGATAATGGCTATGTCATGCTAGGGTAAAACTTGAATTCCTGACCTAATAATTATCTTATATTTCACAAACAATACAACATTTATGAGATACAAAACTTTTTCTTAAAAAAATTATAATGAAAATTTAAAATAAAATATCTACATGCGCAGTGCTTCCAGATATACAACAAACATAGATGTTATAACACACTGAGGGTACACCCTAATTTTTGGAACTCACGGTTGTCTTAGATTTACCATATGAGAAACCATCTGGATATATAAAATTGTTTTTTAAAAATATAGCATGTATGATATATTATATTAAATATTTTCATTCTATATATGTTGAGGCTCTAAGAGACATAAAATCCCATTCCAAAATAGTTTCATACTATGAAAATATTCTATTGAATATTCCAAGGGGTTAAAAGTTATATGAACCTTACTCAAAGCCTTTAAATCATTTATCATGTGATTTTTATTGAAAATTTACAATTTTCACATAAAAAATAGTAATAAATTATTAGAATATTGGTTTTTATTATAATTAAAAATTAATGATAATATACTTTTCCCCTACAATGACATCTCATCCATTAAAAGTTACTCTAGTTGTCCTGCTCAAAAACATCAAGACACTACGTTCAAAAATCAGAATAGTGTTCTATCATCACCTCCTAGATCGGTCTATGATGCCTCTAAATTTGGACAAGTGGTACCAACTTAACTCAAATAAATTTTTCACACCAATCTATAATAATCATATATAAATCCTCATAAAATACATCTATCTCTAACTCCATGTCCTTGGAGTCAATGTATTTTTCATGATTTATCATTTACCTCTAAAATAGTGATACTTAAAACATGTCATTCTTACCTTGGTAAGATAGAATAATGTAAAAATCATAAAACACTATCATATTTCATTTAGTAATATCTTGTGTTCCACCAAGCTGTGGTGATATCATTTATTTCTCCATCATATGTCAATGACCTAACTAAATATTATCAATCGATAAAACTGGATCACCCATAGTGAACTCCAAAGGAAACCTCTTATAGTAAGAATATGATCCCTTCCTTCTCTATAGGGGATAAACCTCTTATAAATTAGATAAAAGATCTCAGTTGTATCCTGAACCAAAATGGTCTCCATAACCACTACCACTCCTTCCACATGCCAAATATGTGGCGATATACATGGTCCACCATAAAGAGCATAGTAAGGTTCAACCTGAATCAATGTATGGTTATTTTTTTATGTTAACAAAACCGTGTCTGTATGATAATATCATTCTCCATCGAATTATAGAACATTATCTCTAGGAATATCCCTGATTATGTGTATCTTCCACTTAGACATTATGTCTCTATATGGGTGATACATTGTGATAATCCTCAACTGAATTCCTGGATAATTTTTCAAGAACTTCTAATACAGTGATGTAAAAATGAATATCTATTCAAAAAAATGACTCAGGTGACTCCATGAAATTATATAATCTCATAGGAATAGGGATTTCATGCCTCAACCATAGAGCGAGTCTCTCAAATCAATATAATGTGGGCCACATTAGTTAACTGATTAACAATCACCCAGATAGAGTCACGACTCCTCGGGTTCCTTCTAGGCCTTGTAACAAAGTCTATCATGATTTAATCCATCTTCAACATGGGTAAAAGGGTTGGTTAATAAAACCACAAGGTCTCCAGTATTCGACGTTCACCCTATGACTTGTTAGGTAATAAGATATGAAACAATTAATTTCCCTCATCATCCTAGGATAATAGAACTAGAATATGATCTCATTATACATCATGGTCACTCTAGGATATATTATGAATATAGATGTTTGGTATTCTCACATCATCTTCTCATTGATGGATGTTGGGACTACTATTACCTTACATACCAAGATTACATCATCATAATATATTAACCATCATTGTATATGGTAACCATTATCTATTTATTCCCTCATTATAGCATACTCTAGGTCAGACTTCATACTAGTATTCACTAGTGAAATAAGAGAATATGTGGAAAATAATGGATTGCAATTAATTTTCCATCATTCATATAAGAATCGATCTATCAGTCATCCATAAATATCATTAATCACTGCTACTCCATTGAGGGTATCTCATCATGTTATTTCCCATTCAACATATTACAGATAAGAGAATCAATAATGGAATTACCTTTTCAAGGAGAATAATAAATCAAAATAAAACATCTATAGTTAGCCAAATCATCGCCTATTTATCATGCTTATAACCCTCTTGGGGAATATAAAGAGAATGATATTTCGGACTTTGTATCAAAAAAATTTCTCATTACTGTGACAGTGTCCACAAATATACAGATCATAGACCATGGATGAATGATCTGTATCATGAATATGGTTGCTCTACTCCTAGGATCATTGAAAACATGACCGATATGACACTACTAGCTCTATCAACATCAAAACCACTCCCATGAAAACACTATACCATATAAATAGTCCTAGGATCATTGAATGTCAATATTGGTTCTTCTATAAACCTTCACTTAATATCAATGTATGATTCTGCACATAAGTTTCACCACTATAATTTTACTCAATTCCTTATTAGTGATGTCTTCGGTGATGATAGATGGAAGAAATCCAAGATAAAACAACCATAATAACTTGATAATACTAGATATATCCTAATTTCACACATGCAATAGGTATGTGTCCATGATATGATTGTCACAAATATTTATGGGTCGATGGATATACCCATCTTTGAAACCACATGTCCTAGGAAATTTAACTCAGGAATCCAGAAGTCACACATTGAAAAATTGGCTTAAAGCCAGTGTGGTTATAGAATACTCATGATTATCTATAGGTTCCTAACCTAATTTTTGGGTGTCAGTGAGTAAACAGGGATGTTTTAAATAATCACCATAATGAATGAGCCCATGTGTTATTATAAAATCTTGTTTATGATGTCCAAAAGCATTGATGGGGTTTTATTAATCATGAAATGGCATCACCATGTCCTCATTGAATTCATACTTACTCTAAAATGAAATCCTCCCGATGTCCTCCTCTCTAACTCAGTCTAGTGATAGACAAATCAAATAACATTCTTATATAACCACAATGATACCCATAATTGTTCAAATATTCCATCGTTAAATGGAAAATTTCATTGATTCTTCACTTTCACCATGTTCATCTTTCAGTTATATTCTCAGTTTATAATACTATCATCCACATTTTTGGAAAACCATATAGGTGGCCCCATGGTTATGTAATTAGAATGATAAGGCACTTCTCCACTGAGTCATCAAGATGAACCTTGAGATCCATCATCATTCTTGGGGACATACAATATAAGGGTATGAAAAACTCACATGACATGAGATCAATATTATCTTTACATTATAATACATCAGTTTTTGTACCATGTCAAAGAATCCCAAAAAGGATTCAACTCATTCAGAAAAATCCTAAGGACCTCCATTTTCCACAAAGGATGAACAATAATGGAGATTAATGAAGGGAATATTCGAACATAGTTATGAACTCTTATTCATATGGAATTAATTAAGATAAAGACATCTAGTTTGAATTATCCTTGCACCCTAAACCATAGATAAGGTGAAGAAGCATGCTAAAATGCATTATTCTATGCATCCAATAGAAATACAAACGACACCTACCTTATAAGAGTAATCCAGTGTATTTTATATGTATTCCTATAACACTATGAAGATGTGAAATATTATATAACATACATTGAAAACGTAATAAAATAAACAGATCTATTTAGATAAACCCCAATTATTCTATGGGATACTCATGTTTTATTGAACCCCACCCTGATATAATGTTCATGATCTTTTATTTGTGTACATAAAGTATGTATAATGATTGGGTAAAATTTATGGTGGTTCAGAAGAGTTTGGAAACGTTTTAATGTTTTTTTTAGAGGTTCAATTTTTTCAAACAGATTATAGAAACCATATAACACCTCCCAAGAAACATTGAAACTAAAGAAGTGGGCACTAGGTAGGCGCACGGTTTGGTTAAACCCTATAGCCCCCAGGAGAAACACTGAAATTATTTATACATGGTTTTGGCATGGTTGGTGCATTTATTCTCTAACTATGAGATTCAACTATGATAGAGGTGTGTGGAGGCAGTGACTAGAACAGTGTTAGTTCAAGATTTGACAAGAGTGTACCCAAACCATGCATCATTTAATTTTAGAATTAGATTATCTAGATCTCAATCGGTTTGTCTTATAACACTTTTATTTTCCCCAAAATCGGTTATAACCCAAAATTATCTTCATCCCTAAGATATGGAGACCATTATATTTAATATGGGAGTGATCCCTAGATGAATATATGTGTGCGGGATGCCCAGATTCCTTGGTAAATTCTCATTCATGGTTGTTTTCCTTATCTTCATCTTATTCCTTATATTAGAATCATATATCTCATATTTTAGGGATAGATCTATATTTTTAAATAATAATTTTGGGATATTGTTTTTTTGGTTTAATGGAACAATATATAAGGTTAGTTTTTTGAGGTTGAAGATGAGTTTTTCGAGTTTCGTGTCATTGTTTGGTATCACCAACAGTTTTGAGGTATGTGTCTTCATTATTGATCCTTTCATTTATAACATGATTTAATGTATTCAAATTGATTAAATTTCATGATTTTAATTTTCAAATGTATGTGAAATTATTGATGGGAAACATATTTAGGGATTTTTTTTGAAATTTTGGGAAATGGGTGGTTTTGTGTAAAATGGATTTGGTACATGATTTTAAAATAATGATTTTAAAATTGTTATTTGGTTTTGATACATGGAAAAAATAATGTTGAAATGTTTAAAAAAAATATTTCTTGAATATGGTGTTTACATGGTTTTGGTGCATACTTTATTGTGTGTGTTCAAGTTTCATACAAGGCATGGTTGAAATATAACCTAGTGATCGATGCCAAATGTTTAAGGGATCGAGGGATTGGTTACCTTGTAATGACACGATTGGTTAAAGAGATACCAAAAATGACAATGGAACTATCACCAAGGCATGCATGTGTGGATCTGTTGATGTTTATAATGGGTATTCCCTCTAGATATTATAATTGATTTTAAGGTTGTGGAATAGTTTTCCTTGAAATTAATTTGTTTTCTCTATAGACTACTTCTAATTAGTTTTAAATTATTTTATATAATTGATGTATCATATTCTATCATACTATATTTAGTTGGTATGTCATTGGAAAAATATTAATGAGTTTTATACACACCACTTACATGGTAACTTTGGTACATTTGCTGGTAATGTACATCGAGGCATATATAAATGTAATATATCTCAATTATTTAGTGATGCAACATGATACAATGGGAATGACTTGTGGAGTTGTAGTGTGGAGATGGGTTGGTGTTATAGAGATGGTTTCATTAGTGTCTTTGAGTTTTTTTGGTCCCGTTTTCCTCTTTCTACAATGAGATAGTTTGGTTTGTATTTTTTATTTTGGAGTTGTATTATATTTTACTCATGCATCATGTGATTGTTTGTTGTTTATGGTTACCTTTGTTGTATTGTAACGACCCGAAATTTTGAATAAATCTTGTTTTCTAATTTCATGTGTTATTTTTATACTCAAAAAAAAAAATGTTTTATTTGATAAACATGATTATAAATAAAATGAGACCATTGGTTTTTGAGTGTTATATGACCATCGGTCAATATGACCACCGTGAACAAAATGTTTTGATTATTGTCTCAAAATTTAAGTAATCTTGGTTAATTATTATAGAAAGAAGATTTGATGGCCTCACCTAGTAGCCTTGGGCCGATCGAAGCCCATCTAACAGAGATTGGGAAGGAAGTACCACCATTGGGCTTTGCTCTGGACCAAATCCAAGCCGAACTTTATCATGTGAAGCTAGAACGGAATCGCCTTCGCAAGAAGTTCAAACTGATAGAAATTACTACTCGGGCAATGTAGACTAAGCCGCCCCAAAATTCTATCACCCTAGCACACCTTACTCTTAGGTCCTACACTGGTATTATAAGGGGTTATGTAACGAGACCGTAATTGCCTTGTGTAATCCTTGTTTTAAATAAAAATTGGGATTTCTTCTTATGATGAAGTTTATGAATTTTCAAATGAATGGATAAAAATAGTATGTATATTTTCATGAATTTTCAAAAGATTTAAAAAAAAAATGTTTATGTAAACCCTATATAATTAATGATGTGTAATGATTTTCCAAAAATGGTCTTCTACAAAAGTGTTCAGTAAGGAATTTGGAGTCTAATAAGATCAACGTAATTTTTGATGAATAGTAAATTATGAATAGTGATTTTACGCTTAGGATTAGTAATGTGACCAAATGGATTAGTAATTTCACTCAAAGAAAGTTTTAATATAATTTAGACACCTAGATTAAGTAATGTGATTCAATAAAATGGTTAAATAACAGTTTCATAAATTATTATTCAAGTATTAGTAATTTCGGATGAATAGTGTTTTTTTTAATTAAAAATTTAATTAAAAATAATTAGAAAATTATTTTTATAAAAAAGACTTTATTTTTGAACTCAGAGCATCGATATTATGTTAAGGTAATTTTGGGGGATTTTTCTGAAAAAAGTGAAATTTCGATGAATAGTGTTTTTATTTAAAAATTAAATTAAAAATATTTAGAAAATTATTTTTATAAAATGGATTTCATTTTTGAAATCAGAGCATTGATATTTGGTTAAGGTGAAATTTTGGGGTTATTTTGAGAAAGTTGAATTTTCAGTGAATAGTAAAAATACAGTTTTAGGGTTTCGGTATGTTTAATGACATCATAATGGTGTCATGATGATGTCATGAGATCTTTTGAGGGTTGGCCGGCCAATGGTGATGAATTATTGTTTTGGGGGCCCCATGTGGCCTAACTCCATGATAAATGCCAAGGGAGAGCACATGGGTTTGAGAAAAGCACATGTGAGGTGTCCCTTGGCCATTAATGCTTTGTCCCCTCACTTTCCCTATAAATACCCACCCTTTCCTCCCTTAGTTTTCACTCCCAACTCTCCCCCAACTAAGTTCTGGTCTTCTTACCTTCCAAAGAGTCCTCCCAAGGTGCCCCCAAGCCCTCAAGGTCCCAACCATTGAGGTTTAAGAGTTACATTTTAAGGTAAGGGATCCGACCCCTCTCTTTCTTTTCAAGTAATCTCTTTTATGTCATTTCTTTTATACTCCATGTTCTTATGTTGAAGGATGTTCTTTTATATTCATCCTACCGCCTATTTCATGTTCATATGATGAGAGACCCCCCCCTTTCTCTCATCAATTCATTTTAAGAATGTTTAAGTGGCGCCGTTAGGCTGCCGAATTTTTAAGGGATTCTTTCACCTTCCTCGTTTTCAAGTTCTATTTTCATTCAAGTCTTTAATGTTCCTTTTTATTATGTTGGGGTATGATCTATAAATTATCATACTGATATTTTATGATCATATGATGAGAGACCCCATTTGATCGCTTCAATTCAGTATTTTGAAGTTTTAAGTGGCGCCGTTAGGCTGCCGAATTTTTAAGTGGTTCTTCACCCTTCTCGTTTTGAAGTTCTACATTCATGTCAATTATTTCAAGTTCATTTTTGTTATATTGGGGTATGATATCTATATATATCATACTGGACTCTTATGTTCATATGATGAGAGACCCCATTTTATCTCTTCAATTCAGTATTTTGATGTTTTAAGCGGCGTCGTTAGGCTGCCGAATTTTTAAGTGGTTCTTCACCCTTCTCGTTTTGAAGTTCTACTTTCATGTCAATTATTTCAAGTTCCTTTTTGTTATATTGGGGTATGATCTCTATATATATCATACTGGACTCTTATGTTCGTATGATGAGAGACCCCATTTGATCTCTTCAATTCAGTATTTTGATGTTTTAAGTGGCGCCGTTAGGCTGCCAAATTTTTAAGTGGTTCTTCACCCTTCTCGTTTTGAAGTTCTACTTTCATGTCAATTATTTCAAGTTCCTTTTTGTTATGTTGGGGAATTATCTCTATATCTATCATACTGGTCTCTTATGATCATATGATGAGGGACCCTATTTGATCTTGTCAAATCATTTTCTTTTGAAGTTAAGTGACGCCGTAAGGCTGCCGAATTTTCATAAGAGAAATCTAATTTTTTTTTTCTTCCATGTTTTTCATTTCAAATGGTATGTCCCTAAAATTTCATTACCATGTCCATATGTCCTTCTTATTCTTTCACCCTACTGTTTTATGGATCATTTATGAGAGGGTGACCCATGTCCCCTCTCATTTCAATGTTTTCTAAAACCCCGAAACTTAGCCGTTATGCTGCAGAATTTTCCCCTCAAAATGCCTCTCTCTTTTCTCAAAAATTATTTTATGTTATAAAGTGAATAATCAAAGCTCTTATTTCTACAAGGGTATTCACATATATACCAAAATGTTCTATTTTAAATTATGGGAATTACATACATGATACCCACCTTCCTTTTCTGTCGGTTTTAAAGTGACGTAAAGATCATGTTTTTAAAGCAGTTTTTAAAACGTTGTGATTATGAAATGAAACCCATTTATTTTATGCTATATGGGTTATTTATGAAATGTTTGATGATGATATATGTGGCTCACATGATAATAAAGGAAAATTTAAGGGTGCGCCCTGATAGCGCTTAAATGCATTGGGTAATGATGTAACCACTAGAGATTACAATTTTCACGATACCTTGGTGAATAACCTTGTAATTTTCAAATGACACCTTGGGGATGGACCTTGGTGATATGTTCATGATTGTCTATGTTAAATGATGTAGCCACATCTTCAAGTTATGAAAAAGTTTTATTTTTATTATGATATGCCTCATGATTTTATTTTCATGCCTTAAAGTTCTTTTCATTACTTTATTGATGTATCCCAAGTTCATATGTAAAATGTTTCACTTGTTTCCCTTGCTGGGCCTTCTGCTCACCCTTTATTTTGATGTATGTCCCCAGGTTATGAGATTCAGTAATGAGCCTAGGGTGAACATGAGGAGAAGCCTTTCAAGTGTTTAAGAAGAATTCTTTATGTTGTTTTCATGTTTTAAGTTCCTGGTTTCCAAGACACTAAACCTTAAAGATCCTCGGTTTTGTAAAATGTAATTAAAGTTTATGTGATAAAAAGGTGGGATGCTATATGTATTGTATTATTTTCAAAGGGAAAATCTCCCACCAATTTTTTATGAACACATTTCCATTTATTTATATCTATTGGTGTATTTGGGATATCACATAATTCTTAATATCTCATATGCCTCCTCTCAAGCCATTGAGGTGGGGTGGGATGTTACAAATAATATCAGTATTGGCCAGTCAATCTTTCATTTTTCAACAAATGATGTCAACATTTTTCAATCATTGATATGGGAATAGTGTTAGCATATATTTGGTTTTTTATAAAGAGATGGATTATTGAATGATGAGATGTACATTATAAAGAGGTTTTGAAAGCTTATTTATACTAAACATCAAGTAACCAGATAGTTTGAGAGAACCATTTTATGGAGATAGTTCTAAGAGTTATAACCACATCGTCATGGGTTTAGCTAATGAGAGGAAAATTTCATGAATTTTTAGGAATTAATTCCCAATTAAGTTGAATAATTCATTTTGAGAAATAATTTATGATTTATTGTAAATGTGTTGATTTTTGAAAATAGTGAAAATCATTTGATTTTCCAAAAAATGATATAATTTTAAAAAATGGTCTGAAAGTGGAAAATTGTAGAATATTTGAATGCCTTTTTTTTGATATGTGTGATGTGGTAAATTTAAAATTACAAACCCTTTAGTTGATATAATGTGAGAAAAAAATGAAATTTTCTATTATTTAAGGAATGTGGCACTATGAATGTGTTGTAGAAACCAACTCAAATAGACTGTTGAGTGTGTGGTTGCACCTGAGCCACATAATAACCAATATCTAGTTAATTTTATTTTCTAATATTTTTAGGACATGGATCAAGGTAATATAAGGGAAAAAAATTGAATGTTAATCATTATGTTCATTTCCAAAAGTAAATTCCACCCTTCCTTCAGGGTGATTCAGAATAATAAATTGAATAAATGTGGCTAAATAGGATGAATTGAATCTTTGATTTCTTAGGAACAAAAGATTAGTTAAATATGATGCTTGTAACATACATGTGGGAGGATATAAAAATATAGTTATGGGATGAATCAGTTTCAGAAAATTGAACTAATTCTTTCCTTAGTAGGATTTTGAATAATTTTTCAACAAACAATTTTATCTTGAAATGTTCAGAATTTACATAATGTCAAAATTATTCATCTATTAGAATGGAAATATCTAGGTAAAATAGTATGTGGTTAAATGTATGAATTTATTCCACTCTTCTCCTGGGGTTTCTCGAATTGTATCCTTGATGGTACACATTATTGAGTCATGGTGGATGTTAGAGATTTTCTCAAATTCATCCATGATATGTATGATAGATAATAAAATGGCCTTTAATAGAGAGATGGTGGAATAAAGAGACATATTAGTTAATATTATTGGAGAAATAATGTTGATGCCAATTTGAAATAGTGTAAACTATAGTGCTAGGAATTAGCAGAATATGGGGACTTTTTTTTGAAGGTAATAGAAGGACCCAAAATCAATCATTGAGATCCATGAATCTCCCTCCCAAACTAATGAGTAAGCCTAAATTATTTATTTATGGTTATTTCAAGAAGATGAATGAATATTTTATAAAACCACCTATATAATGCCATAGTTTCAACTAGATGGGACATCTTCTTCTCTATTAATGTAATGCTTTAAGGCTGGGTGTTGGGGATTAATCTTATAATTCAACAATATCACAATATTTTATAAGATGATGGTAGAAAGATAATTCTAAAAATTATAACAGAGAAATATAGGTTGATTATAGGAATACCATGAATCATCAACTAGTGCAACATCAATATGGTACTATAGGAGAATGTGCAGCGGGTAAGAAATGGTAATGTGATGAGAAAATGACTGTAACTGATTAATCTTGAAATTTTATGATGAGTGGTACAATTATTTATATTTTTACCCTTATGAAATATTTTTTTGATATGAGTGTATTACATTTTTTTATTTCTTTTCATTCTATTTATATTTTAGGATTTCATTTTAAGATGTTGACGTTGGTCTTTAAACTTCAAACACCTCTTTGAAAAAGTGGATGTTGAGTCTTTATGTGAGAAGGATTTTTTTATATATATTAGTGTGTAAAAATTAATTTCGGCTTTTTATCTTGTTGAAATGGATATATATGGAATAATTATAGGTATAGACTTGTTGAACATATTCAAATACCATATTAAATTCTATATATAAACGGTTAGTTAAAAATGGATGATGGCATAAAGAATCTCATTTGATGAGGTCAAAATTTGAAAGCCATTATAATAGGTTTTTTTGGAAATATGGGTTGGATGTATCTCATAACATTTGGAAGGTGTGACCTTGCAATCATTATATGAAATCAATAATAGTGGTTTTCCAACAATGGTTAACCTATTTTCTAACATTTTCTAAAAAAATTTCTTAGCATTTCCACTAAAAAGTGATGTTCAGTTTATAATTTATCTCTTACCAAGGACTAGTAATATCTCACTTATATCTTATCATATGTAACAAACTAAATTAGAGAAATTTATAGTCCCATTTTATGTTCTATAAATTAAAGGATACATTCAGAAGATTAATTATTTATGGGAAGCACCAATTTTTAGTGAAAAATAATAGTGGAAATATATAGAAGTGTGTGGATTATAATAATCCTAGCAAGTTATGGTAAAGAATTTGTATCCTCTTCTAAATAATTATGATATTTTAATCAAATTAGGGGCTCCCACTAGTTCTCTATAATTGACTTGTATTTAGGATATAACCAGTTGTTGGTTTGGAAGGAGGTTATTATAAAGACATCTTCTAGGAGTAGATAATCTCAATAAAAGTATGTGGTTATGCCTTTTGGTATTATGAATTCACTCCCTATCTTTATGGAATTTATCAATCATATATATCAATGTGTCTAGATTTTTTTTGGTGGTGTGTGTGCATGACATATCAATGTATTTAGGAAATAATTTTGACAATGAGAATCACTTGGAAATAATGTTGTGTATCATACATGATAATCATCAATATTACAAACATTCAAAGTGTTATTTTTTAATACAATAGGCATGCTTTTATGGCCACTTAAACATTAAAAAATTAGTTTTTATAGATCTAGAGAAGATAAAAGGTGTCAGATCATTGAAACTGGTGAAGAGTTTTTTTTTTGAGATATGCAGTTTCAATGGCCTAAATGGTTATTATTGATGTTTTGTTGATGATTTTTTATGACTAGATTAATTAATGATATCGTTGAAAAGGAAAAGTGTTCCATTACAATGGAATGTAGAATTTAATAAGAGTTTTTAAGAAGTTAATTTTTCCACACATCATCCCTGATCGCGATATTTCATGAATCAGGATATGGATATGTGGTGTAATTTTATTATTTAGGTTCTGGGTTGGGGTGTATCTCATAATGTGAGAGCATGCTATCACTTACCTCCCACAAAAGTTATGATTTCAGGAGAAAAAATACCCATCACAAGATATGGAATTAAAATCTATGGACCATTTATTGAAGATAGTGAATCATGTCATCTTCAGTGAGAAATTCTAGGTGGTTACAAATCATAAGAGTTTGATGCACATTTTCCAATAAATATATTTGAATTTGAGAAAAATGATATTGATGGAGTTTCATAAAATGACCATCTTCAATATGATGTGTACACCTGGTAAACAGAAATCAATGTCAGATGCATTTAGTAGGATGTATTATAGTCAATTGGTGAATGATTATGTAGATCAGTGATAGTTGATTTTAGTGATATCTAACTTCCACATTTATTATGATGAAATTTTTAGTTTTGAAAATTTCATTCTGGTTGCTTTTTTCCAGGATTTGGATGATATGGTTTAATGGTAGACATCAGATTTTGAATTTGTTTCAATGAGGTCAAAATTCAATGATGGGGAGACCATTGAGGGATTTATTCTTAACAAAGGATCCATTTTGTGGTTTTGAGATCAGATAATGGTACATTAGGGATTTTAGGAACAATTTAATCATTATTACCACCATTCAACCTGGCTTATTAATCCTAGAATATAAAAAATATATAAGGAACTGAATGCCCAATTTTGGTGGGATAAAAAGAAAAAGGAAGTGGTTGAGTTTTTCCAAGATTCCCCACCTATCTACCTGTTACGGTAGAGCTCCAAGGGAAAGTTGGTATGTTGAAGTATTTACTTATTCCTACTTGGAAATTGGAATATATAGATATGGATTTGTTAAAAAATCTTGTAAGGATAATTTTCAAAAATGATGACCAATGGGTGATAGTGGGTCAACTCAAAATGTCATCTCATTTTATCCATATTGAAAAATCTCATACTGTAACGTCTCGGTTCTGGAATCCACCCAGAGGAACCTCGTACTCAGTTGTTCACATGGCCTCAAGTGCATTTCACCGAACACCAGAGGCTGCCGACTAGCAACGATGACCTTGGGTGTGATAGTGGGGAAACTATTCCCTCATTGGAAGAGTAGACAACGGAAGTAAACAAATACATACAATAGTGGAAGAATTAAATATACAAAAATAGTAAATAGATGAAGGATGGAATAATAAATCATTGAAGCTAACAGATATATATATATATATATAATGATGCATGATACATATGTGTATGAAATCAGCCAAACAAGTCACAATTCTGGAAATACAAACATTAATAAGCCCAAGTACAAAAGAAAAAGATAAATAGCTCCTCAGTATCACAAGACTAAGCATGGTCCCATGCTCTCCAGCTCCACAGCATGTCAAGTTCTTAAAGTAGAAGGGTGCTTGCCCTTATTTATACCTCCATAAATATAATCTCTTTGGGCCCAAAAGCATGACCCAAACTGGGAATGAGACTAAATCCTAGTAGTCAACCACCCAAATATCTATGCCTAATAGTCAGTGAATATATTGCAGGTAATGTACGTAAAGTAGTAAGCAAGAAAGTACTCAATAGTAAACAATCCACAGTTATAACATCAAGAAACAACTAATAAAACAACTAAGCACAAATAGTTAACCCTCTTGGAAGTACTCACAGTCAATTCCCTCTCTTCCTAACTAACAAGTACAAGCCACCCTCAAGGAAGTACACTCAGCCTAACCCCTGTGGTTCAGTATATACAGACACTCTAAGGAAGCACTCATAGTCAAATCCCATTATAGTCTAAAGTATTCAGGAACTCTTTAAGGAAACACTCACAATCAATTCCCCTTATAGCCCCAAGGTCAAGAACTCTCTGAGTAAGCTCACTTGGTCAATTCCCCTTATATCCCAGGTCATTCATAGACACTCTAGGGAATCAATCTCTGTCAATTCCCCTTATAGTCTAAAGCAGTTCAAAAAAATTCAATGACTCTCTGAGGAAGCTCACTCGGTCAACTACCCTTATAGTCTAAAGTACTCAAAGACTCTCTGAGGAAAATTACTCAGTCAATTCCCCTTATAGTCTATTACACCATGTTCTCATGGCCCTTTGTAGTTCAATAAGCATATAAATAAAATATGGCCAAAGTAAACCTAAAGAACTACTTGGCTAAACAGTCTAAAACATATCAAGCATGTCAGAAAACAAACTATCCATCCTACATCAACAGGCACGGAAAACAGGCAAGGAAGCCTAAGGATACGTAGGAACAAATGGTCGTGCAGAATACCTATGGGAAAAATACATCCAAGCATGTAAAAACACCCTAAACATATCCAAATAACTTCTACACAGGCATACAAGCATGTTAGGAAAACAACATGGGTAAATAGTAAGCACACAATACCCCGTTCAACGGTATTGGCGGAATTGGGACATAATACTCAAAGAAATGGAACGGAAAGGAACAAACCACCTACCTTGGTGATAGGAGATCTTTATATGTGAACCTCAATGATTTATTCACCCTATAATGCTGAAGATCTATAAAAACATCCAAATCATTCATCCTTTGTTTACTTGAGAAAGAAGAGGAATCATGAAACATGGCTCAAGGAGAAGAGAGAAATCACCAATGCGATTCCAATGCAACTGACGATGTTTGATTCAGAGGATGGATGCATGCTCAGGGGCTTGTTGAAGATCCACAGTTGTACGAAGCTCTCGGTCGAACAAGACCTAAAAGAAGAGAGTTCTGGTGATTAGACGTGACCCCGAGGCGTTTAATGAAAAAAAATGAAAGTACACAACATGTACATTCGATGTACATGGCATGTACTCACCATTTCCGTAATCCGCTTTATGTATCCTCCAAGTCACTCCCACACGGCCATGTGTGTGTCTACTACACAAAGAGCACACGACCTCCTGTAGCAAAGAAGTACACGACGTGTACTCCTAACGTACACGGCATGTACTTAAATTTTTTTCATAATTTCCTCTTTTTTGTCAAAAATAACCAAAAAAGGAAAACAATACCTGAAAAGAAAATCTAGTTTCTTACGAACATCCCCCCTTAAATAAATTAGTCCCCGAATTTCTCTAGCACGGTGTAGTAGAAGAAACCCCAAATAGTTCTGGCGACTGTGCTCGTACATCGACCTCCCTCTCCCAAGTCTCATCTTGTACTCACTCATACTGTAACACCTATGAGAAAGATTCTTTTTAATTTTAGTGATTTCATGTGTTGTACGCTACACCAAGATTATCGTGCAATATATGCAACACCATATTTGCTTGTAGTATATGCAAACACTATTCTTGGATTGTGTTCCATGCAAGAGCGACCTTCCTCAATAGTGTGTATTGTATGCAATACCGAGTTTCACTAAACAATGATATATTATAAACAAGATGTTATGAACATTATTAATCACATTTTTTATTTTATAACAATATTAATCATCTTACATATATTCTAGAACATGGTATGAGAAAAAAATTATTTTTTTGGGTAAAATAAGTATTTTTAAAAAAATGCAGTTTTCCGCATTTTGATGACGTACATACCTTAAATCTAGTTTTTGACACATTTATAATTTCAATTTGATGAAATAAAATTATTTATTTCAATAAGGATATAAAAGTTAACTTTGGATAATTTTTTAATATTTTTCTGTCAACTTTCATATTTTGATGAATTGTAAAAATACGCTAAATTTTATTTGAAAACAAATTTTTTCATCAAGATAATTTATATGGTTAAATTTTTATATTTAATGGTTATAAAGTATAAATATAATATATTTTTACCATTTAATATTATGTATTTAATTATCATTAATTTTACATTGAATTCATAGGTAAAAACATTTCAATCTTTTGCAGAGTTTTAACTTTTAGAACCCGTTTTTTCAACGGTGGGATTAGTTTTAAATTAAATACTGAAAATTCTGTGTTTTTAATTTAAAAAAATAGATTCCATATTTAAAATTAGTAGGTCCAAATTATGTTAATAGGATACTTTTTAATATTAGACAATATGAATTTTTTCTTTAGTAAATTTTATTTACTATAGTTAAAGTTAAATCAGGGAATCAAGGGTAAAAATAATATTATAAAATTATCTCAACTCTTGTATTAATATAATTGGATGATTATATTTCATCCAAAAATAAACTTGGGTCGAAATAGTATCTTTTAGGACCAACTTGGATGTGATGAAGACATTTAATTTATTTGATTTAAATAATGTGAAATATCTCTCATCAAAATTTAATAATTAAAGTATTTTTAATATAGGGTTATACAGAATATAAATTCAATTATAAATATTCATTTGAAATATAAAATGTTTTTCTTCATCAAAGAAATTTATTTGTGATTTTTATAAAATATATAATTTGTAACACCCCACCCCCAGTTACCTAGAGTCGGTGTATTATTTTAATACATTAGCATGATCACAAGGAATCAAGTCACGAAGGACCGATCAGTTTAGCTGTCTTGGAAAATAGATTACATACATGAATGTTACATTAAACTTCATAACATACAAAACAACAAAAATAATCCTTCCTGAATGCCATTAATCCCTTGGCTTAACCCTGCATATCAATCACAATACACTTCTTGGAATCCAATGAAAAATAATACATAGAAAGGGGTGAGCTCAGATGCTCAGTAAGGATAACAATACAACAGAAACTTTCATAAATAAAAATAAACATTTAAGGCAATGTATAACTAAAACAAAAGTCTTTTAAACTTGAACTTCAGCATAATAT
This sequence comes from Viscum album, assembly GCA_963277665.1. Lineage (NCBI taxonomy): Eukaryota > Viridiplantae > Streptophyta > Magnoliopsida > Santalales > Viscaceae > Viscum > Viscum album. The sequence goes on along the minus strand of OY728128.1, from coordinate 1,105,484,535 downwards.
GGCAAAAATAAAATGAAGTAATTCCATTTACTTATTCACATGGATATTTTACTAGTCAAATAATCACATGAAATATCACTAACCACTTTCATAATGATTGATTGCATAATGAAGAACTCTAATTTCTGTGTTAAGGCCTCATGCCAAGACATAAGGGATAACTGTCACCGGAACCCAACCTGGAGAGCCTCTGTAACCGGACTCCAACCTAGAGTGCCTCTAATAACGGGACACCAACTCGGAGTGCCTCTAATAACCAGAAACCAAACCTGAGTTCCTCTAATAACTGGAAACCAACCCGGAGTGCCTCTAATAACTGGACACCAACTCGGAGGGCTTACATACTCGCCTCCTTCAATAAATTACGTCCTCGCAATTTATGCTTGGTATTGGAATCATGGGGTTGACATTTCAAAATATCTTAGTTTAAATCCCACATAGAAAAATGAATTAATGGGGCCTCTATTTAAAATAAAGAGTGGTAAGTATGAAGGTTTCTGAAAATAACACATACTAGGGTTCCATGTAGGAAAATGTAGATATGGAAGAGAAATTTAACCATCATTATCTGGTGGAGAGCGGTAGAGAACATGGCTCTGAAAAGGCCAACAATCACAAAGCCATAAATTTGTGATGATCTAAGGTACCATCTAGGACAACATTTTTGTTCAAAGTTCCTTTTCTTGACGTTGAGAAATTTATTTATGAGATTGTCTAATATAATAAGGAGATATACTTACTTTATAATTAGAGTTTTATTAATTAATAAATTTTTATCACAAACTCATATTTCACTACAAAACATTATACAACTCAAAAATACTTTATTTATCCTAATCGTATAGGGTTCCAAATATAATGAATGTATAATTCACATATCAGACCCATTAAAAAAACCACATTATATAATCCAGGGACTTCACGTAGTCCCGTGGTAGGCGATAACTCCCAATCGCACTATGGTTTTGGGTTCAATTCCCGCATCTTTGCCCGACGTGATGGGTTGTCCCACGATATGCGTGTTGTCCTTTTATAAAAATCCAAAAATAACCTTTCAAACTTAATCCATTCCAACCTTTAGACTTATCCAAAATAATACTATCCAAACTCACAGTCCAAAATTTATAAGGAAGTTAAACACAATGAAGATCCTTTTTTCTATGGAATAAAATATGAACACCTTCACCATGTATTATTTTAAAACACGGTAAAATCCTGAATTTCCATAAAACCTTATTGATTACATTCATACTCCCTTATTCTTTATAGATTACTAGATATAATCCTTCTATAAAAAATGTTGTAAACTCCAACACTGAAAAATCATTAATCAATTTCAAGGAAGTCAAGAATATCCTATATAATTTACCAAATCAACCATATCTTATTCCAAAATCAGTACCTCAATATTAAGACCATATTAAGGTTTATCTTTCCTTAAACCATGTAGTTTGAAAAAAGTTTAACTTTCTATAGATTCACTATTCTTAGTAACATAAAATCTCAAATCCTCAATGAAATAGTATTACAGTATAATCCTTATTTATTTCCAGTACAACATTGATACAACACTTCAATGAAATAATTCCATAACAACATAAGATAACTAGTCATTCCTCTTCATCTATGGTAGTATCATAACTTGATTATTATCCAATAGCATCATTTATGGCATAGTCTGAGGACTGGGACATTGGTTTGCATAGTGTCCAAACTCCTTGCAGATGAAGCATTGTACATTTGAAACCTTTTTCTTACACTTTCAGTCATGTACTTGGTGTCCTTTTTCTCCACACTTATAACATACTCCCATTCCCTTCAATCATTTTCAAGGTGATTCATTCCATAGTTATCACATATGGAAAACCCCTTATTTACCTTCGTCTGTTTATCTTTCCTTCTCTCTATCATCATTTTCTTCTGTGGCTTCCCTTTAAAGCCATAGGACTCCAAAAATTCTTTACTTATCTTATCAATACATGATAATATTTTTCATATGATGATAATACGTGGGAGACTATTTCCATTCTAAATTTAGGCATAGGAATATGAAAGATATGATCCTTCTTACTCTTTGGATCATGTGTGTTGCTGGAGTTCTCATTCCTTCTACTGGGCGCTATTTCTAAACAATGTCATACACTAGATTAGTTTTTTAATAACAATACATAATCCCGAACTTGTAAAACATTTAACATAAATTAAACAGTTTCTGGATATAATCCATAATCATAAAAATGTTTTCTTTGATTAAGTATATACTCATAATCCCTTCATAATGGTTTGTAAAGAAAATGATAATAATCCTAAGCATATCCCCCGTGAGTGTCGTAACCAATAGTTTAACAAGGCCCATTGTCGTGCACCAGTTCAATTCGAGTCTAGCTCAAAGCGGTGTTTTCAGGTTTTACCCTTAGGTAAGTCTATGCCAAAGCCACCTCTACCTGCTCATATCCAGACAGGGATGTATTTTCATGGAAAACTCACAAAATCTCTACGTTACCAAAATTATAGGAAGTTCTTCCATAGTAATTTTCAAAGTCTATCTTAGGGTAATGTTCTCTAATCAATGTTTATCTAAATCTAGTTTCCAAGGTTATTGCTAAACATCTTCTGATACCAACTGTAATTCCCCGACCCTGGTTACCCAGATTCAGTGCATTATTTTAACACCTTGGCATGATAACAAGGAATCAAGTCCAGAAGTACCGATCAGGTTAGATGTCTTAGACAATAGATTACATACATGAATGTTACATTACACTTCATAAAATACAAAACAACATAAATAATCCTTCACGAATGCCATTATTACCTTGGCTTAAACCTACATATCAATCACAATACACTCCTTTGAGTCCTGGGAAAAATAAAACATAGAAAGGGGTGAGTTCAGATGCTCATTAAGGATAATAATACAGCGGAAACTTTCATAAATAAGCATAAACATTTAAGGCAATGTATAACTAAAACAAAAGCCTTTTAAATTTGAAGTTCAACATAAGTTGGAAAAAATAAAATGTAGTAATTCCATTTACTTATTCACATGGATATTTTACTGGTCGAATAATCACATGAAATATCACTAACCACTTTCATAATGATGGAGTGCATAATATAGAACTTTAATTTTTGTGTTAAGGCCTTGTGCTAAGACCTAAGGGATAACTGTAACCGGAACCCAACCCGGAGAGCCTCTGTAACTGGAATCCAACCCGGAGTCCCTCTAATAACCAGACACCAACCAGGAGTGCCTCTAATAACCGGACACCAACCTGGAGTTCCTCTAATAACCGGACACCAACCCAGAGTGCCTCTAATAACTGGAAACCAACCCGGAGGGCTTACTTTTACCGGTCCCCAACCCAAAACATACTAGTCCAACACATTCATCTTAAGAAGAGGATGAAATATAACGTAAAACTTTTGTATTAAAACTAGCATACGAAATGACAAAACATTAATCATAAGCCATTAATGGAATAAAAATGACTCATCCATAGTAAAACATATCAGAAAACCATAAATACAATATAGAAGACTTTTATCATAATAAATCAACTTCAAACAAGTTTAAAATTTATCAAAGGATGTTTACATAGATGAAATCAAAACTAGTTGAGAGAAATATCTCTTTTTTCATGAAAACATTTAAAATTCACAAAATTTGGAAAAGAATCCATTTAAAGACATTTTTGAATCAACGTGTCCCATACCACTTTGAAACATTTGAAAGGAATTAACATTTTAAAAACTTTCATTTCCATATAAATAAATCCTTAAAAACCATTTTGAAGACATGGACATTAATGAGAAAGATTTAAAAGAATAAATATTTAAAACATTTGAAATGATGTTTAAGTAAAATGTCCCTTAAAATAATCCCTTTGAAAACTCTTTCATATAACATGGACATGGATAGTAAATATGTCCCAATAGATACTTACATAAAAACAACGTTGGATAATAAAGATATTGTGAAATTAACCCTTACCAATTTGGAAACTTACGAAACATACACCCCATGAAAGAGGTATCATACAATGAATATGTAAATATACATAAATTAAAGTGTATTAAATAAATAATACAATTATATTCAATACAAACACCACACAAAAGGTAATAGTGGAAATATGGCATGAATCTCACGGGAATAAGGAGTGAGATGAAAACCACTTACCTTGCAATTTCTTTTAGTCGAGGGTATGTTTAGCCTCCTATATGAAGACTATAGTATGTTATTAAACTATACCAGAACCATATTAATATTTATGATATCATAAATTATTTATTTATGACTTTATACTACCCATTTAACAATATTTTCCTTGTTATATTAATATTTCGGATAATAATCGCTTTCTTCATCGTACATGTTTTAACTTGTTACTCTTGATTGTATCACATAGATCATGATTTAAATACTTCTAGAATATAAAATATGATTCATTTATCTTATATATTTAGAATATAAAAATTTATAAAAGACGTATATATGAAGTGGAAAACACCACCTATGGAGACGGTAGTCCGTACGTACGCATAAACGATGTTTCCGTTTTTACATAATATTGAACAGAAGTAAGGAAATAAGATATATGTAAGTACATAAATAATTATATATATAAATATATATCTATATTATCATTATTATGTCATATATTACATAATTATTAGTAATATATATTTTTATAATTGTCGATGAATGGTGAACTTGGAAATGAATCTCATCGCATCGTGGAGACGGTAATCCGTACGCACGCACGAGCGAAAATATCATTCTTTTGATATTAATATAATATATAACTGGATGTTATATAATATATACAGAATACTTATCATGTTATATTTATTATTTACATCAAATACACATCATTATTATACCCATCCAAATAATAATGTATTGAATAACAATTACACCACGACGTTGAGACGGTAAGCCGTACGTACGCACGTATGGTGACATGTCATTCAAAGGGTGGATAGAATAATGAATTTGGTTTTAAAATAATTATAATAACATCACATTATATATAATATACTGGAGTTATTATTTTATAATGGAAACAAAAAAGAAAAAGGAAGTGGAAGAACAAAGGAACTTGAAAGAGGGTGGTGAAATCATTACCTCTTCTTTGGGTTCTTCCTTTTGATTTGATCAAAAGGGCTACTTAGGTCGGCTTTCTAATCAAACTAAGGCCTCTAGGATTAAGGGAGGATATTTGAGAGTGTATTTGGGTAGGGTTTGACTGAGAAAAATGACTTATAAGGTGTTAATTAGAGAGAAGGGGGAGTGCCCTTTTATAAGAGGGGTGAGGGGCACCATAGGAAAAAACTTAAAATATTATTTTATAATAAATTCATATTCGGTTTATAATGGCTCAAAAGTTTATTATTTAAATTATAAGGTGGGTATAAGTCTAAAAAGACTCCACCAATAAGTTTTAGACAAGTTTAGGTTACAATTTTAACCTTATCATTTATATTTAACTCTAAGTTAAATAATTTAACTTTTACCGTGTCTTCTTGTATTCTTACACTACATGGTTAATAAACATACTATATACTGCCAATAGAACCCCAATTGGTTCATTAATGTCATATATATTATTATATAAGTCTTTTTTCCGAAACTTTGATTTTCAAGACCATTATATCAATTAATAATATAATATTTGTTTTAAAAACTATTTTATATAAATTTTGACACTATTTGGTATTTGTTTTTTTGTTGAAATAATAAAAACATTATTACTTAAAAAAAATACATTTAATCATTCCTAACATGTAATATTCACCGAAAAAATTCGTGGATGTCATAAAAAAGTTGAAATTATATTTATTTCAATATTTATAATACCATTTATTTGATTCTTTCATGAATAAGGTAATTAATGCATCATCATTGTGTCATAAATAAATTTATTTATATAATGTCTAAAAATTATAAATAAAATACCATGATGTGGGAAATATTTTTAGCTTTCTAATTAATATTTAGAATCGAATTTATTATATTTAAAACCCCATATTAAAAATATTTTAGTTATTAATATTTGATTTTAACTCTTTTTACTCTTCATTGAATTAAATAATAATAAATGTCATAATCTAATCCAAGTGGACCTAAATGATAATATTATATTCTAATGGTTTCTTTTGGTCGAGATAAAATTTTCCAATAGAATTAGGACATGTGTTAGGGTAATATTAATATCATTTTTACATTTAATTACCCTATTTACTTTTAACCGTGGTAAATAAAAGTAAAAAGTTACTATTCAAAAAAAATTATTTTCATCTCATTGAAACACATTTTACTCCTTGATATTAACCGTGTCTCTCATATTTTCGAAATTCAGCTCACAGAACCAGTAAAATTAAGTTTTATGTGAATTTGCAAAAGCTCCTAGGAGGTGGGTAAAAGACGGTGAAAAGTTCAATAAAATTTTATATATATCTAAAATTATTATAAACCGACTCCAATGAATTGCATTGAAATTATATAGGTATTATGTATCTATTTTTACATAAAATAATTTAAATAAAATAAATAATTATTTAAATAAAAATTCGGTTTTAAACTATAACTCAGTATTTTTCACTATTCATCAAAAATTAAAAGTTTTCAGAAAAATACCAAAAATTTACCCTAACCAAGTTTTGATATTCTGAATTCAATAACAAAGTATATTTTACCAAATTAAAAACGTAGAAGTGGCATTTATTAATTTAAAATTAATTCCCACTGTCAAAAAAAGCGTGTTTTTAAGAAAAAAAACTATCAAAAGATTGACACTTGTTTATGTCCGGTTTAAATGTGAAATTATGTCCAATGACCATCATTGGAATAAATTGTAAAAATATATTCTAAATATATTTAAAACCACTCATATTCATAATTTATCACTATTAATTATTTCAATTAAAAAATTTGTTTTTAATTAAATTTTAGTAATTTTCACTATTCATCAAAAATATGAATGTTTTCAGAAAAGTAAAAAAAATTCACCCTAAGCTAATTTTGTTATTCCAAATCCAAAAAGGAAGTCAATTTTGAATAATAAAATGTAAAAAATTTCAAAAACCGGGTATTACAATTCATAAAGGCTAGTATGATTGGTTGTAGTTTGTGTTAGAACTCGAAATTGCGTACAACACATGCTACTATATTATTCAAAGAGAAGCGTATCATGGAATCTTGGGGTGTTACATAATTACCTTAATAGATTATACATTAATGATGGAGAAATTATTTATTTAGTGAAAAATCAATAATATAGTTTTTATTAAAATAATAATACCCATCAAAAGGACCATAAAATTGACCAAAACATATTGGTAGAGTATATCTATACCAAAAGCATCCAAGGGTCGACTTGTGGACCATTTGGAGCCTTATCAAACAGATTATGACATTTATATTATATTATTTTAAATGATGTCAAAATTGTCACCTTCATACTTTAATAAAGATAAAATTTTAAAAGTTGGTTGTTTTTGAAGATAAATTCGACTAAAAGTATTTTTATGATATCTATTAGATTTATCTTAATCATATTATTTTATTTTTAATTTTTATCCGACAAGTTAGTATATTAAATAATCATACAAAAATGTTGTCCTAATTACTATATTAAGAGAAATATTTAATAAATGTTTTTAAAAATATTAAAATAAATATTATATGAACTAATTAGTGTGATCCAAAATTTTTCTAGATTAATATGATATGTTAAGAATCTATTAAATATTTTTTGAACATATCTTCTATGTGGATTTTATTTAAATTCAAATAAATGAATAGTGTCCAAATTGACACTATTGATATTTTATAAAAATAACATATTATTAAATTGTTTAAAAATAACAATTTTTTTTAAATATTCTAAATTAAAATTTATATGGACTAAAATTTCATAAAGTATCCAATTATGGACAATTCACAACACATAAGTAAGTATTTATAACAATTTAAAATTTAGAAAATAATTACCACAAATAAGATTAAATAGATTAAATAAGGATAAATCAAATTGATAAGTTTTAAAGTAATTTCCCAACATGTTTAAATTTTATTGGATGATGAGATTACAACCCTATTTCATCTCATCTTCTAATTTGATTCATTAGGGAAGTTCTTAAGTGGGGTTTGAATTTATTATAAATTAATATTTTTGAGGTTTCCAAGAGTTCCCCTCTCTTCTCTTATAAAAGGGCGCCTCATCCCTCTCTTTATCACACCATTTTGAGCCTTCAAGCTCAGAAAAACCCTACCAATTACTCTTCTCAACTTACCTAGTAACATTTTCTAAATTTGGGTCTTCTCAAAAGACCAACCCTAGTCCCTTAAGAGGAAGTTCAAAAAAGGTGCGTCGAAGAAAGGGTAATATCATCTACCAATTATTTCATGTTTCATTATTCTCATACTTCCTATTTCACCTTCTATCCATCCTATGAAAAAACAAAATCACCGCGCGTGCGTACGTACGGCTTACCGTCACCACGTCGTGGTGTCATATGTTTTTCCACCACCACCTTACTTGGATGGGTATAATGGTAAAAATAATAACTATATATGATTATTATAATATCATACTAATTCAGATATATTATATTATCCACTCCAATTCTATTCAATAAGTATGGGAACGATATCATCGCTTTTGCGTACGTACGGATTACCTTCTCCACGACGCTGTGAGATTCATTCTCCATGTTAACCATTACAAAATTATTATAAAGTATATATAATAAATAATCATGAAATATATGAAATAATAATGATACTTGATTTATTTAAATGTTATTTAATTACTTCCATTCATTTTAATAAGGAAACAAAAATAGAATTCATGCATACATATAGCCTACCGTCTCCGTGAAAGGTGTATTTCATTCAATTTATACATCTGTTATATATATATATATATATATATTACATTCTGAATATATATTATATATTAAAATCATTTTTAAAATTCTGGAAGTAAGGAATCAAGATCTCAGTAATCATATGAATAATTACATGTCAAATCACGTAAGATAAATGAAACGATTTTACCCAAAACGTTGCTTTAACATGGAATTGACAAATGAACGGGTAATATAAAGTCATAAATGAATCATATATGATATCATAAATATTATTATGGTTCTGTTACAAGTTAATAATATGTTTAAACCCACTATACAGGAGTCTCGGACACATAAAGAAGAAATTGGACCTAAGGTAAGTGATAATTATTCCAATCTCATTATTATCTGAGATTGTTTATTCATAAGTATTTATTGGGGTTATATTTATTTTCCATGTCCATGTTTTATAAAAATGACTTCATAAAGTGTTTAATATTCTTCCATGTATGTTTAAAGTCATGTTTACCCCCTTTTTGACATTTACTATGTGTTATTGAAGGAGTCTTTCTTTTATTTATCGTACGAGGTTCTTTTTGACTTTTCTAGAAAAAGTACGAGAAGAATGTTTTTATAACTTATACAGCATGAATGGATTTTTGAAACTTTCATAAAAAACAATTTCCATGAATATTGCTTTACTATTTCTCAAGTTTATTTTTAACTAAATTCTCTTCTTTTAAAATTGCATGACATTTTGAGAAAAGAAAAGGTTTTTGAAGAAGAAAGTATATTTTCCTCAAGAATTCATTTCAAGTGTTTTATCAAAAAATGTTCTATCTAAGATGACATTATTTAGTATATTTAGGTTTCATGTATATGTATCTATTATTTACATGGTTTGATTTTTCTTATCCTGAATTGATATCCATTTTTTTATATGGATTCTATTATGAAGGGATGATGTTTATGAATCCAATTTTATTTATTGGGTAACGATGAATGATTTATGATTGTTTTGTGGAACACATAAGAATGATTTCAATTTAAGATGGGTGGTACATATATCTCCCTCCAATGCATTGTGTAAGGATTTATATCTCATTATATAGACATGTATGGAATGGAAAATAAATCTGGTTCCGTAATATAGGGATGGAACGGCAAGTAAACCTGGTTCAGTAATGGACATTGTCCACTATGATGGTCTTGGTAGAAATTTCGTGGATACTATGGAAATTATATCATGTGCTTAATGGTTTTCTACAATTACATGTTTTATTCCCATACTATTTTATCATTATTGATGTTCTATTATGATCTATGCCTTATGTACTGCCATGTTTTATGTAATTGCTCAAGATTTTGATGTTTACACTTTATGTTCATGTTTTTAAGTTCAAATGTATATGATTTGTTTTATTTTCTCCATGATTACCCTTACTTAGCATTTTAGCTCACCATTTTTATGTTTTATTTTACCAAAGATATAAAGAATGGTTTTAGGTAAGAAAATAAAAGTGGAAGATCATTATGGGAGATGTTGAAGATCTTTCACCATGATTAGATGATTATGTTCCGAGTTTCCGAATATACTAAACTATTATAGTACATAGGTGTCTATTTTTTTTAATTTATTAAGTATTTAGAAAAAGTAATGTAATGTCCTTGTACGTCAAGCATGAGTCTCTATAGTTGATATCAGAGGAAAGGATTAGTTAACCTTTAAAAACTAGGATGTGAAAACTTTAGTGAGATCCCTATAGATATTTCTAAGTTATGTCTAGGGATATCCTTAAGGATTAGTATAACTATAGATTACAGTCCTAGAATTCTTTTTTTGATCATGAATAACCTAGGGTGAACCTAAGGTGTTGTGGATTAAAGAATTTATGTTAAGTTAGACATCCCATAGGTGACTTTTTATGATTATGTGGATCCTCGTTATTTTAACTATTTCTTACACTCTGGTTTCTGGTTTTAGTCAACGGAGGGAATGAGAAAGAATTCTGTTAACATTGATTCCAATAGATAAATTGTTGACTATGATCAATTAAATTGTGTAATTCCTGGAGAGAAAGATTTTGTGATTATGCATAATAAGTCATCGCGATATATGATTAACAAGGTGAACATTAGTTGTATTCCTAAGTCATCAAATAAGAGGAAGATGGAATTTTTTTCATGTTCGAATGGTGAGGAAAATAGAGGAAAGAAGATTAATATTTCTAAATATAAAGAATAATGGAAGAAGAACCATGAGGAATACCTCAAATTTATGGGAAGATGTTATCTGTGTGGGGAAAAGGGTCATAAAGTGACAGACAATTATGGAGTTCAATGTATTATTTTTGGATAACAAGGGCATTACCCAACTCAATGCCCTGACCTAAGAGGTTACATCTAAATAGATGAAGGGCCTATTTCATGACAATCATTGAAGAGGATGGATTGAAGGGGTTATGTATCAGAATTCAAGAATAATGTTGTTGAGGTACTTTGAAATATCTATGTATTGGTCCATTGTGTTTTTCTATAAAAATATGGTACCGGTGACCCTGAAAAGTGATTGAAATATTTTTGGAAAGCAAATGATATGTGCATAATGAAGGTATAAAGGGTTAATGAGATGTTTGATAGTATTAATTAACTCATTATTAATAAAAGGAAAATGTGATATCAAGATTTGAATATATAGAATTTTTGGGATTTTGGTATGTGGAAAGAGTTGAATTTTGAAAGTATTCATGTTTTAACTAAGGTTCTATGGTAATTCATGTTTTAAGAGAATACATGATTAAGGTATTCACATGTTTGGAATGTGACCAACAAGATATATGTTATGATATATGGGGGATAAATGATGGTATTCACATGCTTGTTATACAACATTTCTAGTTATCGTTTTCTTTATAATGTGAGTTTGGAAAGAATATTTTTGATAATCCTAATGGTTGTACTGGATTAAGTTGGACATCAAATAGTATTGTTTATGGTTAGAAATTTTTCTTGACATTATTTCTGTAATTTTATAATGGTGTAGTTTTAGAAAAAGGACAACCTGCAGGATGGGCGACAACCCGTCACATCAGACAAGGCTGTGGGAATCGAACCCACAACCGATGTGTGACATGGCTTTGTCGCCTACCATTGGCCTGTAATAAGTCACTGGTTAGTACAAATTAGTTTTATTTTATTAAGTTGTTTTATAGATGAAGTATAAGTTCATCATTGGAACCATATACGATTAATATCACTATATATGGGCTTATGTATATTTGATAACTTTTGCTAACCTTTTTTTTGAGATAGATGGAATGACCCATCATTCTATCACATGAATAGATAACACTTCAATAATGAAACATTCAAATTCATTTCTTTATGATATAAAGTGGAAATTGTTCAAGGAATGACCAACAGTGAGATTGTACCAAAATCAAGTAAGTATTTTTCTAATTCCAATTTTTTAACTTTACGTAAATGATCTTGAAAACCAAAAACGTTGTCCTAGTACCCTCATATTCGATGAATCAGATGGTACCTTAGATCAATACAAACTTATGAATTTGGGATTGTTTGGCTTTTCATAGACATGTTCTCTACCACTCTCCATCAGGACTTGATGGATATATTTCTCTTCCATATCCATATTTTCACCAGTATTCTTCTATGTGGAACCCAGTGATGAGTTAATTTGGGTAACCATTATGTTTCATACTTTAGTTTTTAAAATTATGTTTTAGTATTCCTTTTTATGATGCAGGTTTCTATGAATGAAACTTTCATGTATTGAACCATTTATAACACTGATGAATTTTGAGGACGAAATTCATTTTAAGGGGGCTAGAATGTAACACCCTGAAATTTCATGAGAACTCTTCCTTTTAATTTTAGTGATGTCTTGTGTTATACACTACACCAAGATTATATTGTGCTATATGAAACACCGTATTATCTTGTAGTATATACAAACACTTTTTTTGACTTGTGTTGCATGCAAGAGCGACCTTCCCCAACAGCGTGTGTTGTACACAATACTGAGTTTCATTAAATAATGATATTTTATAAACTAGACATTATGAATAGTATTAACAAAATTTTAAATTTTATAACAATATCATTCATATTACACATATTCTAGAACATGGTATGAGAACAAAATAAAATTTTTGGGTAAAATAAGTATTTTTAAAAAAATGCAGTTTTGACGCCTTTTGATTGCACACCCACATTAAATATAGTTTTTGACATGTTTATAAGTTAAAGTTGAAAAAATATACTTATTTATTTCCACAAGGATATAAAAAATAACTTTGGATTTTTATTTAATATTTTCCTGTTAACTTTTATATTTTGATGAATAGTAAAAATACGCTCAATTTTAATTAGACACAACTTTTTTCATCAAGATAATTTATATGGTTAAATTATAATATTTAATGGTTTTAAATTATAAATGGAATATGTTTTTACCATTTAATATTATGTATGTCATTATCAATAATTTTACAATTAATTCATAGGTAAAAACATTTCAATCTTTTGCAATGTTTTAACTTTTGGAACCCATTTTCTCAATAGCGGGATTAATTTTAAATTAAATACTAAAACTTCTTTGTTTTAAATTTGAAAAAATGGATTCCATATTTGGTATCATTAGGTCCAAATTATGTTAATAGGCTACTTTTTTTTAGATATTAAGAATAGTAACTACGGTAAATTTTATTTACTATAGTTAAAGTTAAATCAGGTAATTAAGGGTAAAAATAATATTATAAAATTACACTAAAACTTGTATTAATATAATTGGATGACTATATTTTGTCCTAAAATATACCTGGGTCGAAATGGTATCTTTTGGAACCCACTTGGATGTGATTAATACCTTTAATTTATTTTATTTAAAGAAAGTGAAATATGTCTCATCAAACTTTAATAATTAAAGTATTTTTAATATAAGGTTATATAGAATATAAAATAGATTATAAATATTCATTTGAAAGATAAAATGTTTTTCTTCATCATGGTAATTTATTTTTGATTTTTAAAAAATATATCATTACATTAACAGATTATACATTAATGATGCAGAAATTGTTTATTTAGTGAAAAATTAATGATATAGTTTTTATTAAAATAATAAAACCCATAAAAAGAACCATAAAATTCACCAAAACATATTGGACGAGTATATCTATACCATAAGAATATAAATGTATAATTTTGTACTATTTGTAGCCTTATAAAACAGATTATGCCATTTATATTATATTATTTTTAATTCTGTCAAAGTTGTCTCTTTCATACTTTAATAAAGATAAAATTTTAAAAGTTGGTTGTTTTAGAAGATAAATTCCACTAAATTTATTCTTATGAAATATATTAGATTTATCTTAATCATAGTATTTTATTTTTAATATTTATGCAACAAATCAGTAAAATTAAATAATCATACAAAAATGCTGTAGTAATTATTTTATTAAGAGAAATATCAAATAAATGTTTTAAAATATATTAAAATAAATATTAATGAACTATTTAGTGTTCTCAAAAAATTTTATAGATCAATATGATATGTTATGAATCTATTAAATATTTTTTTTCAAACAAATATTTTTTTTGGATTTTATTTATACTCAAATAAATAAGCAGTTTCAAAATTGATACTATTGACATTTTATAAAAATAACTTATTATTAAATTGTTTAAAAATCACAAAAATATTTAAAAATTATTAATTGAAATTTATATGGTCTAAAATGCCATTAATTATCCGAATATGGAGAATTCACAACACATAAGTAAGTATTTATTATAATTTAAAATTTAGAAAATTATTACCATAAATAAGATTAAATAGATTAAATATGGATAAATCAAATTGATAAGGTTTAAAATAATTTCACAACTAGTGTAAATTTTATTTTATGATTATATTATAACCTTATATAATCCCATCTTTGAATTTTAGTCAATTTAGATGTTTTTATACGGGGTTGTAGTTTATTATAAATTAATATTTTTGAGGTTTCCAAAAGTGCCTCTCTCTTCTCCTATAAAAGGGACCCTCATACCTCTCATCATCACACAATTTTGAGCCATCAAGATCATGAAACTCCTGCCTTTTACTCTTCTCAACTTCCCTAATATAATTTTTGAGATTATGGTCATCTCAAAAGACCAACTCTAGTTCCTTAAGTGGAAGATCAAAGGAGGTGCATCGAAGAAGAGGTAATCTCTTCTACCGATTCTTTCATGTTTATTTATTCTTATACCTCCTATTCTTGAGTTCTTTCATTATAAATTAATAACATAAGTATAACTAATAAACCTATATGTTATTATAAATGTGAAAAAACTCTATTTCACCTTCTATCAATCCTATAAAAAACGAAATCACCACGCGTGTGTACGTACGACTTACCGTCTCCACGCCGTCGTGTGATATGTTTTTCCACCACCATCTTACTTGGATGGGTATAATGGTGGAAACAATAACTATATATGATTATTATAACCTCATACTGATTATGATATATTATATCATCTACTCCAATTCCATTCAATAATTATGGGGATGATAGCATCGCTTGTGCGTACGTACGGATTACCGTCTCCATGGCGCAGTGAGATTCATTCTCCATGTTAACCATTACAGAATAATTATAAGGTATATATAATAAGTTATAATTAAATATATGACAAAATAATGATATTGGATTTATTTATTTGTTATTTACTTACTTACAATCAATTTTATAAGGAAACAAAAACATCGTTCATGCGTACGTACGGCCTACCATATCCATGAACGGTGTATTTCATTCTATTTATCCATATATTATATATATTACATTATGAATATATATTATATATATAAATCATGATTTACATTCTGGATGTATGTAATCATGATCTATGTAATCATGTGAATAATTTCAAGTCAAAACACGTAAGATAAATGAAACGATTTTACCCAAAATGATGCTTTAACGGGGAATTGTCAAATGAACGACTAATATAAAGTCGTAAGTGAATCATATATGATATCATAAATATTATTATGGTTATATTAAAAGTTAATAATATGTTTAAACCTACTATAATGGAGTCTCGGATACATATGGAAGAAATTGGACCTAAGGTAAGGGATAATTATTCCAATCTTGTTCTTATCTGAGATTGTTTATTCGTAAGTGTTTACTGGGGTTGTTTTTATCATCCATGTCAATTTTTTATAAAAAAGTATCCCTAAAGTGTTTATTATTATTCCATGTATGTTTAAAGTCATGTTTAACCCTTTTTTGGCCTTTATTATGTGTTATGGAAGGAATTGTTCTTTTTTTTACCATATGATATACTTTTTTGACTTTTCCACCAAAAGTACAAGAAGAATGTTTTCTTAACATATACAGCATGAATGGATTTTTGAATCTTTCATAAAAAATAATTTCCATGAAGTTTCCTTTAGATATTTTCAAGTTTATATTCAACTAAGTTCTATTTTGTTAAAATTTCTCAACATTTTGAGAAAAGAAAAGGTTTTTTAAAAAGAAAGAATATTTTCCTCAAGGATTCATTTCAAGTGTTTTATCAAAACAATTTTCCATCTAAGATGAAATTATTTAGTATGTTTATGTTTCAAGTATATTTATCTATTATTTACATGGTTTTATTTTTCTTATGATGAAATAATATCCAATTGTTTTATATACATTATGTTATGAAAGGATGATGTTTATGAAACCCATTTTATTTATTAGGTTATGATGAATGATTTATGATTATTTTATGGTACACGTAAGAATGATTTCAATAGGAGATGGGAGGGACCTTTATCTCCCTCCAATGAATTGGGTAAAGATTTATATCTCATGAGATATACATGTCTGGAATGGAAAGTAAATCTAGTTCAGTAATACAGGTCTAGAACAACATGTATACTCGGTTTGGTAATGGACATTGTCTACTATGATGGTCTTGGCAGCAATGACTTGGCTAATATGGAAATAATATCATGTGATTAATGGTTTTCCACAATTACATGGTTTATTCCCATGCTATTTTATCATGAATGATGTTCTATTATGATCTATTCCTTATGTACTTCATTGTTTTATGTCATTGCTCAAGATTTTTTTGTTTAAAATTTATGTTCAGGTTTTTATGTTCAAATGTACATGGTTTGTTTTATTTTCTCCATGACTACCCTTACTGAGAATTTATGTTCACCCTTTTTATGTTTTTATTTTCCATAGGATATAAAAAAAGGTTTTAGGTAAGAAAACAAAATTGGAAGATCATTATGGGAGATGTTGAAGATCTTTCACCATGATTAGATGATTATTTTCGAGTTTCCAAAGACAATAAACTATTAAAGTCCTTAGATGATTGTTTTTGTTAATAATTAAGTATTCTGAAGAAGTAATATAATTTCCATGTACGTTATGCTTGGGTCTCTACACATGATTCCATAGCACTCGTAGCATAAGAACATACCGGCCAGGGAGAACCTTTGTACTGCAATCAGCAATCCGGATTGGATGCTCCTCGAACGACGCATCCACATCAAGCTCAACCTCCTTAGGTTGAAAGACATGATATGGGTCTGAAAAGTAACGTCAGAGCTGAGAAACGTGAAAAACGTTGTGCATAGCCCGGTACCTCTGAGGTATCTATAACCGATTTGAAACTGGCCCAAATCTCTCCAACACCTCTAACGACCCGACGTACCTCGATGAAAGATTACCCAATCTCCTAATCCTCATGTGTCCCAACCTCAGTGTGACAAGAAGGAAAGCCTAATCCTCGACCTCAAACTCCATAGGTCATCTCTATTGATCATCTTAAGACTTCTGTTGACACTGTGCCATAGCCATCATTTTCCGAATCAACTCTATCTGTTATGTGGTCACCTGAACAAGACAAGGTCCCAACATAGCTACCTATCCTGCCTCCATCCAACACAAGGGTGATCGGCATGGCCTACCATACAATGTCTCATTAGGTTCCATCTGAATAGTTTCTTGAAAACTATTGTTGTAGGAAAACTCCACAAGAGGTATATGATTCTCCCAAGAACCTCCAAAATCCAAAATTCATGCCCAAAGCATGTCCTCAAGCACCTGAATTGTACGCTCGGACTGGCCATTAGTCTGGGGATGGTAAGCCGTAATCAAAAGTACCGATGTACACAACTCCTTATTAATCCCTTGCCAGACTCGAGAAGTAAAATGAGAATCCTTTTATGAAGTAATGGAGTGTGGAACCACATGTAGACATACATTCTAACAGATGTACAACTGTCCTAGATCATCAACACTGAAGGTCTCCTTTATTGGCAAGAAGTGAGAGACCTTCATGAGTCTATCAATGAACACTCATACTGCATCATTTTGTCGAGGCGACCTCGGTAAACCTATCACGAAATTCATCATGAAATCATTCCACTTCCACTCGGGAATGGGTAACTGCTGTAAAAGCCATACTGGTCACTAATGCTCCGCTTTCACCGTCTGACATGTGGAACACATTATTATGAAACCAGCAATGTTCCATTTCATACCTGGCCACCAATACTGACGATGTAGATCATGATACATCATGTTGACTCTAAGATGAACTGCCCAAATTAATGAATGAAAGTCCCACAACAGCTCCTTGGGTATGTCTTCTGGCACCCATACGCACCCCTAAAAATGGAAGATCTCATCCTCACCTAAGTGTGAAAAGTCTTGTATGAAGCGTCTGATGTATCCATCTAGCCCCAGAAAACATTGTACCTCAAATACGTTCTTCGGATGCTCCAAGGAAACTATTTCTATCACATTATCTAGGTCAATATATACTCCTGTCTCTGATATCACATGACCCAAGAAGTGAATCTGTTCCATCCAAAAGTGGCATTTTGAGGGCTTAGCATATAACTGATGCTCTCTCAGTTTACTCAAAACGATCACAAGGTGTGTAGCATAGTCGTGTCGCGTGTGAGAGTACACCAAGATATCGTCCACGAAGACAACCACTAAGGAATCCAAATATGGATGGAACACTCGGTTCATCATTTCCATGAAAACTACAAGTGCATTCATGAGACCGAAATACATAACCATCTATTCATATAAACCATACCTGCTCCGGAAGGCTCTAAGAGTTGTACTTGATGGTCTAACGTGCAACTGATGGTAACCGGACCTCAAGTCAATATTCGAGAACACTCAGGCTCCTTGAAGCTGATCAAAGAGATCATCAATCCCTGGTAAAGGATACCGGTTCATGACTATCAAATGGTTCAACTTTAGATAATCCATACAAAGCCTAAGTGTACCATCTGACTTTTTCGCAAATAGGATAGGCGAACCACAAAGAGAAGTACTGGGTCAGATGAAACCCTTTTCCTGAAACTCCCCTAACTGCTTCTTGATCTCCTACAACTCTAGTGTAGCCATAATATAAGGAGGAATGGACACTAGTTCCTCCCCTGGCATAAGATCAATAGAAAAGTCTACCTCACGCTCCGGAGGCAAACCTGAAAAGTCTTCTAGAAAGACGTCCCTGAAACTATCCACCATTGGAGGAAAGTCTAACTACGAAGTCCCCTAATAATCTAGATATAAACTGGAAATCTAGGTTGTAACTCCTCCTAACCCCTGATGCTCTAATACCACTCTGCTCACGTAGACATCCCACTCGCCCTTATGAAGAAACAATCCACCATCTGGTGATATGAAACTCACCCTACAGTGATAGTAATCGACAAATACCCAGAAGGGAACCAACCATTCCATTCCCAGAATGACATCATAGCCTGTTATTTCTAGGACATAACAGTCCCATAGAAAGTGACACCCACTAACCTCAAGAGGGCACTCCTTTCACTGACTCAAACACATAATTCTAGTCCCCAACAATGTTTCTAGCATTAAGATATCAGTAGAAGAAAAGATGCAGAGCCCAAGGATCTCCACAACAGCAAAATATATAAAGATATGGGAAGCCCCTGTATCAACAAGAGCATAAGCTAAAACTATGGATACTAAGATCATACCTCGAACTGTAGAAGGCCCAGGATCATGCTCCTGTTGGGTCTGTGCCACTGAAGTAGTCTGGCTGGCACCGTAGTCTTGTGACCCTGCCTGAACACTCTGAGTTGATCCACCTTATTATCGATGAGAACTAGGCGACTGGCTACCCCGGACACGACCTCCACCTCGACCAAAAAGGATGGAAGAAATCCAGTTCCCTGAATACTGAGAAACTGGTGGTGCTACTCCTGAATGTGGAGTCATAGAAGAACCCATGTCACATGCTTCTGGTGAGAAGATATGGCAGAAGCGCTGAAGATGACCCATATTTCCACCTAATCGTTACTCCACTGGGTTTCTCAGGCAATGAAGTCTCATATGCCCACTCCTACCACACTGGTAGCATACTAACTGGCTACCAGAAGATGCATCCCATCTACTCTGATATCCTCATGCAGTCTACCTCCGGTGCTTTCTGTTATCAACTGGCGGAGCACTAACTCTTGATGTCAAACCTCCCTGGCTCACAGATCTTGAATGCCTCATATTACACTCTGTAATCAGTGCCTGGTTGACGATAGAGGATATATAATTCAACCTGAAGATTTTCACCTGATATCAGATGCCATGCCTCAGACCATCTTCAAAATTCTGTGCAAGGAACAACTCATCACCTCCTGGAATAGGTATGAAACGCTGCAGCTATATGAAGCGAGAGGAATACTGCATAACAGTAAGAGTACCCTGCTCCAGACTCATGAAATCTCGGGCCCGATCGACCCTCAAGGTCTCCGGATAAAAGTAATATTAGAAGATGAACCGAAACTCATCCCAAGCAATATTATGCTGGCATCCCGCCTGTGAGTTCACATCCCACCACCTCTCGGCGGAGTCTCGAAGCATGTAACTTGAGAGATTCACCCTTTTCTCTTGAGGCATCTCTAGATGCTTGAAGATCGTCAGCGTGGCATCTAGCTAAGACTCTATTGCCTAGGGTCCTCTATCCCCTGAGAAAGTGTGAGGATGATGGTGATGAAAGACCCGCGTGAAATCTGGGATTGTTGGGGCAGGTGGCGACACTCCCTGAAAGGTCTGCATCATCCTCAAAAATCCCTCCATAAACTGTGCATCCGTGCCTATGTCAGTTATAATGGCTGGTGACAAGACTGGCATGACTAGAGGATCTGCTGGGAGTCCCTGATCAACCATGTATGATGTCTGATCACCACCTGGAAACTGGCGTACAATAAGAGGATGTCTCAGTGGCATGACTCTGCAAGGTCATGCACACACCTTAGATCAAGATTATAAAGTACTAGAAACTAGAAGCACAATAAGGGAATATAAGAAAAGAAGCATTCTAGTTTTATAAACCATGACTACACGGCATGTACAATTCCTACATGCCGTGTTCCCTTAAGTCATTTACATGTGCATGTACCGTTTCCTAAATTGGTCATCTAACACAACAACACATGACATGTACTTGAATCCTCTTCCCCTGCCCAATTCCTTCTAATTGGTTAATCCACACAACTTTCATAATAAAAGACTACACGGCGTGTTCAAGGTAGGCATGAAGTGTACTAGACAAGCTTCATCTGGCCCGTGTTGTTAGTGAGACAGCCTGACACACGACTCACACTACACATTGTGTTCCAGAAGGAAACGGTGTGTTTGTGAAGGATAAAACTGACCTGTATTATTGGTGACACAATCGGGTACCTGAGTCAGAATACAAGACGTGTTCCATACTGACACATCATGTATAGATTAAGTTTTATCCGTCCGTGTTGTTAGTTACACGTGTGGACACATGATCAACACAGCATGGCATGTTCAACTATTATATGGCTTATTCCCACCAGACATTCCCCATCCCGTGTCTCTTACCACACGACCTATGAAACGATTAGAGACTACACGATGTGTACATATAGTAAATGGCGTGTACTTAATAAAAACAGTTTCATGCCAAACAGAAGAACACATGGCGTGTAATCAAAACTACACGTCGTGTATTCTGGGTTTTTCTGGACAGTAATCCTTAGAAACTACTCCGGAGCCCAGAAAACACTGAACCAAAAATCAAAGTGCCAAATTCTGATCCTTGAGGGCCCATACTCCCCACGAATCAAATTATGGAAAATTACACATGTTATAACAAGGATAACAAAGCAATGATCCACCAAATTCCTGTCCATGAGGGCGCATAACACCCCAAGAAACAATTTTTGGAATTCATTCAGACAAAACCTTACACGAACAATACCCAATCAAATTCTAGGTATTTTATCAAGGCATTTATCACTACAACATGAATATTTTACAAAACATCTATCACAACAACATGAAATTACTAATTCATCCTAAATGGCATAACAAGAATGCATGAAATGTGATTTATAACAAGTGCCTATATGATGCATGAAATGGCATACCCTCATCTCATTTGGTTGTGGCAAAAATAGAACCTCAATAACATAAAAAATAACATCACAAATAATGTGAATCACTCAAGGAAGAATAAAATCAATTGTAAAATTGTTAAACCAGAAAATAACAATAAATGAGGTAGGTTGGATTTTCCTTGTACATGAGTTAGCAACTCCGGGGCACAAGTTATTACCAATTACATATTCCTTCCTATCCCTGGCTAAAGGATCCAAACAATAAGTCAAGATAAATGAATTCCTCTGATACCAATTTGTAACATATCGGTTTCGGAAGACACCCAGAGGTGCCCCATACCCTGTTGGTCACATGGCCTCATGCGCATTTCCCCGAATGCTAAAGGCTACCGACTAGCAGCGAGGGCCTTGGGTGTGATAGTGGGGAAACTCTGCCCTCATTGGCAGAGTACCCAGTGGAGGTAAACAAATATATACAATAACGGAAGTAGTAAATATCCAACAATAGTAAACAATAACAGAATGGAATAATAAACAACTAGAGCACACATATATATACAAAATGATGCATGATACATATGTCTAGGAATGCAGCCAAACAAGTCACAATGCTGGAAATACAAACAGTACTAAGCCAAAGTACAAAAGAAAAAGATAAATAGCTCCTCAGCATCACAAGCCTATGCTTGGTACCATTATCTCCATCCCCACAACAAGTCATGTACCTGATGTATAAGGGTGATTGTCCTTATATATACCTGTAGCAATATAATCTGTTTAGACCCAAAAGCATGACCCAAACTGGGTGTGAGATTAAATCCTAGTATGAAACCACCCAATGATATGTACCTAACAATCAGTGAATATATGGAAGGTAATGTACAGAATGTAGTAAGTAGGAAAGTACTCAGTAGTAAACAATCCACAGTTAAAACATCAAGCAACAAATAATCAAACGACTAAAAAAAACCAGTAACCTTCTAGGAAGTACTCACAGTCAATTCCCTCTAGTCCTACCTAACAAGTACAAGACACCCTCTTGGCAGTACACTCGGCCTAATCCCTATGGTTTAGTATATAAAGAATCTCTGAGGAAGCAGTCACCATAAATTCAACTTATAGTCTAAGGTAGTCAGGATCTCTCTAAGGAAGCACTCACAGTCAATTCCCCTTATAGCCCCAAGGTCAAGGACTCTCTGAGGAATCTCACTCAGTGAATTCCCCTTATAGGTCAGGTCATTCATATACTCTCTGGGGAAGCACTCACTATAAATTCCCCTTATAGACTAAATCAGTTAAAAATAATTCAAATATTATCTGAGGAAGCTCACTTGGTCAATTACTCTTATAGTCTAAAGTGCTCAAAGACTCTTTAAGGAAGCTTACTTGGTAAATTCCCCTTATAGTCTACTACACCAGTTTCTCAAGGCCCTATGTAGTTTAATGATCATAGAAATACAATATGGAAAATTAAACCTATAGAAATAATTGTCTAAACAGTCAAAAAAATATCAAGCATGTCGGAAAACAAAGTCTCCATCCTACAGCAACAGGCACAGAAAACAGGCAAGGAAGCATAAGGCTACATAGGACCAAATGGTCATAAACAGAGCATGTGTGGGAAAAATATATCCAAGAATTTCAAAACACCCTAATCATAACCAAATAACCTCTACACATGAATAAAATCATGGTAGGCAAACAATAGGGGTAAAAAAATTAACACACAATACCCCGTTCAAGGGTATTGGTAGAATTTGCACATAATACTCAAAGAATTTGAACGGAAAGGCACAAACCACCTACCTTGGCATTAGGAGATCGTTATATGTGAACATAGAAGCTTGATATACCCTAGAACAATGAATATCTACAAAACAATTCCAAAACATTCAACCTAAAATAACGTTACAAAGAAGAGGAATCGTGAAACGAGGCTCAAGGATAAGAGAGAACTCACCGATGCAATTCCAACACAACCAACATTGTTCGATTCAGAGCAAGGATGCACACTCAGGGGTTCATCAAAGATCTGCAGCTGTACGGAGCTCTTGGTCAAACATGACCTAAAAGAAGGGAGTTCTTGTGAGTAGACATGACCCTAGTGCGTTTAATGAAAAAAAGTACACGACATGTACTTTTGAAGTACACGACGTGTAATATCCATTTCCATACTCCGCTTTACGTAGTCTCGAAGTCACTCCCACACGTCCATGTGTGTGGCTACTAAACGGCCAGCATAGGGCCACCTATGGAAAAGAAGTACATGGTGTGTACTCATAGAGTACATGGCATGTACTTAGAAAATTCCAGAATTTCTTCTTTTTCTCAAAAGTGACCACAAAAGGAAAAACATACCTAAAATGAAGATCTATGTTCTTGCACATACGATGTAGTAAATGTCTGAAATCTATATCTGAGACAATATAAAGATGCATGGTGTTCCAGTCTCAATTGTATCTGACCATGGCCCCTGGTTTATGTATTGTTTTGGATGGCCTTACTGAAATCTATTGTGATTCAGTTGACTATGATCACAAAAAATAATCATAAAACATATGGACAATCTAAAAGGATGAAACAATTATTTGAATACAAGAAAAAGGATTACGTAATTGAATTTGGTGTCTCTTATCAGGAGAACATACCATTACTAGAGTTCTCATATAAAAATAATTATTTGGTCTTGATACATATGACTTCTTTTGAATAATTATATGGGAAAAACCTTCCATATCCACATTGTTGGTTGAAATAGGTGAGACATTACTAGTTTGATTGATCCTTATTTAAAAATAAATTTAAACGATACAATTTATAAGGATGCAGATGGAGAAGGCACAATCTTCTAAGAAATCACATGTGGATTATCATCGATGGTCTTTGTCATTAATGGTGAGTGATCATGTCTTCTTTAGAATCTATACAAGGATTGGGTATTATTATATTTGGAAGTAGGAAAAGATACTTTCTCGATATAAAATCCATTTTGAGATAGGTGAATGATTTGGTGAGGTGGAATATATGTTGGGCTTCCCACCATATTTCAGAATAGTGTATAATGTGTTTCATGTATCTTAATTGAAAAATTATCATCTTGGTCCAAATTGTGTGACTCAGTGGGATCATGTCGACCTAAATCAAGACTCAATGTTGGTTCATATGCCAGTATAGATTAAGGATAGGTAATAAAATTTATTAAGTGGGAAAATAATTTGTCTAGTGTAGGTTTTATGGAAACATTGTTGTATTCCGGAAGAAACCTGGGAGAGAGACAGAAGGAAATGGTTGAGCAATGGCCCAAACACTTTCAAGAAAATGGTTGATTTACACTTTCTAGGGGCGGAAAGGCTTGTGGTGGGGATAATATAGCAACCCCATTTTTATTTAACAAACCCTTTATTTATGTATTTTAATTATATATAATATTGGTGAAATGTATTTTGGAGGTTTAGAGTATTTTTTTATTTTTTTGTGGATTGTCTAGAGATGCACTGTTTAATCATGATTAGAAGAAATACTGCATAACCTCCCAAAAAACCATGCTAATTAAAAAGAGGGATCTAGGTAGGAACATGATTTTGGGAGAGGTTTTTCCAAACCATGCCTCCACCTAGGAGAAACTATAAAAAATTGGAAATATGGTTTTAGCACAGTTGGCATACGTGTTGTCTAATTATACGAGCCAACAATTTTAGGGGTGTCTAGAAGCGACAGATAGTCCACGGTTATTACCTAGTTTTCAAAACCATGCACCATAACCATTAATAGTTAAAACTTTAATCCATATATTTTATATCTCACTCATTTTATCCTATAAAGCTATTTTTTCACTGAACAAGTGATTACACAATCACATCTTCATCCATAGGTTTTAGAGACAATTCCCATTAGTTTGGGAGTGACAAACATGTGAATATATCTGTTTTGGAGGCCTAGATTCTTTGTAAAGTTCCCATTATTGGTTTTTTACTTATATTTCATGTACTTCCCTCTTTTAGGAACATATTTCTAATCCTATGATGATATATCTATGTCATGTCGTGAAAATCATGTTGAAATATGTTTGTTTTATATTTCAAGGGAAGATTAAATAAGGTCATTTTTTTGTGTATCAAGATAGTTTTTTAGAGTTTTCCGTTGTTATTTAAATTCATCAATGGTTACGAAGTATGTGGATTCACTATTGGCTCCAATAATATAGAATTTCAAGGTGTTATTTCATAATTATTAAATTTTATAAATTGAATTTCGAAATTAAGGAGTGATTATTTATAGAAATCCTATTTTGTGATGGTTTTTTAAATAATTGGAAATGTGTGGTTTAATGAAAAATGTATTTGGTACATGATTTTAAAATAAATATTTTAAAATTATATTTTTTTTATTGATGCATCAAAGATGAATTTTTAAATGTTTTAAATATATAATGGTTTTTTAGAAAATTGTTTTGTAATGTTTCTTTGTGCATAAATGTTGGTGTGTGGTCATGTTTCATATGGGTCATTGTTGAAATTTAATTTTTTTTGGTGTCAAACGTATAATTTAACATAGGAATCATTATCTTTTTATAGTTTTTTAAATTGTCGAGTGACCTCTCATGTGAATGGAACTGTCACCTAAGAATGAATGTGTGGATGTGTGGATGTGCTTTTGTACACTAAGTATGCCAACTATATTTGAAAAATGGTTTAATGGATTTGGAATTATTTTCCTTAAAACAAAATCTTTTTATAAAATTATTTAATTGTTTTAAAACTATTTTATATAAATGTGGTTACGTTTTATGTCCTACTGGCGTGAGTTGTAAATTCATTGGAAAAACCCTAGTGAGTTTAATAATCACCCCAAATTTGGAACATTATTCTTTTCTAGATATTTTATATCAAGACTCATGTAAAGGAAATATATCACATTTAATTAGTGATCCCTGATGATAACGTGGGAATTGATTCTGGTCTTGGATCTTGGATCAACTTCATAGTTGAAGAGTTAGTGTCTTTGGTTTCTTTAATTTTTGTTGTTCATGTATTCCGCTTTATACTCTTTTATAGTTTGGTTTTGTTTTTTCCCTTTTTTGTTGTATTTGATTTTACTCATGCATCGTATATGGGTTTTTGGTTATGGCTTTCATGGTATGTTTGTTTTATTTTTAGGGGTAAAATCTTCTCCCAACTATTTGTGATTCCCTATGCATTTATTTCCATTCTTTGGTGTATTGGGGATGTCACATAACACCTGGTAGCACCATCACAACTTTATCATGGTATGAACACTCCCTCTCTTAGGGATAATCAGGTTTCTATGGATAACTAGCCTTGGATCTAAAAAAATACCACAAAAGCACACATAACATGATTGGATACATGAGAACTAATAGAACATAATTATAATTAATATAGAATGTAAAATTAATATGATTCGTATCTAATATAAAAATTAATACATGATGTAGTCTTGGAAACAAGTGTCGCAAAAGGATACTTAGGCCACACACACACACACCCACTTTTGATCACAATCTAGTATGATTATAAAATATTCCTATACATAAATCATAAAATGGGAACATGTGTAATAAAATTCCAATAGGTAAGGAACTTCCTACCTATGTTTCATCGATGTCAACAAGAATAATAAACCACCCTATATGGTTTGAATTATTGATTGGGATCCCCTATGGTCAATAACACATTGTTGTGGGAATTATTATCATAGCTATAGACATATAAACTTATTTGGTTCATGAAAGTCTCATAGATCCAAAATTGACCATTTTCATTGAATCAGAAATAAAATATTACATCTGCTGATACTTTTTATCTCCTAAATAAAATCTGAATTATTTTCTAGGCTAACATATGAATTCATAATAATTTCCTCAGAATAATTATAATAAAAAATTCAATATCTTAATCTATCCAAATTAAATTATGAACAAATGTGGTATTCCTTTATAATTATTAAATGTTAATCTAAATATTTATTATTTGATAAATTTCATAAATTATCCTTTTATGATTATATTAATATAATTTCATACACATTAAATATTGGTAAACAGTGATATCCGCTTTTGATAAATTTTCTATAAATTATCCTATGATAATTTAGTGCAATATTCTCTTAATAATTTTTGATAATTATCATTCAATGAATTATGTAATTATCCTTTTATAATTTCGATAATCAATTTTACATTTTAATTCCCTTATAATTATCCGTTCATAAATTGTATTATATTTTCTTTGATAGTCTCACGTAATTATCCTTTGATAATTTCATTACTGTTATTTCATGATAATTATTCATTATAATACATTGATGAGTCCTTTTACTTATTTTTCGATAATTAAAATAATTTATTCCACCATATTTACATTTAAATTGTAATTTTATAATCTTATGTAGTTATAGTTGATAAAAAATAGGATTTATTGTTTTATGATTCAACAAAATTGTTATCTATTTTTTTAACCAACAAAAAATATGTATGAAAAATAAAAAAATAATAAATACAACCCTCCCCCATCTTCTTCCATAAAAATTGCCCACTAGGGAACAGATAAAACTCACAGCTTTACTAGAAAATCGAGAATGGAATATACCGGGGTTTCACTGAATACATTTATGGAGATTTGAGATTTCATGGTTTTATTGATATCATTGAATAAGGAATGCGAATATATTCATCTATTTATAGCCCTAAAATTCTATCACCTTTTTCTAGAAAATAGCCCCTAATTAATATTCTATTTCAATAAAATATTGAGGGAGGAATAATTAATTTTTACCCACATCAACATTTCTAATTTAAAATTCTTGAAACCCATTGAGTTTCTATTATTTTATGATCCATGAATGCATAAAAATTTGGTGAAGTTCTATTAATAGAGAATAATAGAAAAAAGTAATTTAATAAAAAATAATATAAAAACACTATTAAATAACATAACATTACATGAGATCTAACTAGATAACCAATATGAACGTTGGTTTTTTGTCAAAAGGAAAAAACACATATTCTGGACAAAATTGTGGTCAAAGATTTCCTATTTGATACATTTTTTTCAGGATTTACATAAATATTTGTGAAAATAAATATAATAAAAATATTAAATCAATTACCATCATCTGTGTTGTTACCAAACACCAGATGCACGAAAATTTTAATTTTTTCCAAAGATAAAACTAAAATATCATAGTTAACAATGGACTCAGAATCCCCATAAGAAGACTAATTTAGGAGAAATTATATTAATTTTGAAAAAATTTATGCATGTAATTGTTGTAGGATGAAGATAAAATGTATATATTGGTGATAAATTCGAAAAGGGTGTGATGGAGATTATCAAAATCATCACTTAGTAAATGACAGGGAGGCCTAATTTCAAACAAATTTTTGGCAATCCTTCAAGATATTCTTGGGTTAATTATTGTGACAGACAGAACCCAGATTCCACTAAGAGGTTCCCCGAGCTTCTTTATCCTCATGGAGTAAATCACATCTCCCCAATTTATCTAGGTTACGGACTAGAAACGAGGGAGTACAATGTGTCCATGGGGAGAATATTACCTCATTACCATAGTATATAACTTTCTGTAAATATAATAGTAGGTAAATAGCAGAATCATTATAAATTGATGGAACAATAGAAGATAACATGAATAATAAATAATTGAAGAAACTGATAATAATCAACTATAAATGGAAGAATAATATTGTACAAAAAATTACAAAACATTTAATTTATGTATAAAATTTGATAACATGGATATAACGTAGGAGTATACACATTATCAAAAAAATAAGAAAAAATAATCCAAAAAATATCCATAAATCTTGAGCTCCATATCGTTCATCATCTACGAAACTCCATCCTTTGAAGAAAATATCATGTCTCTATGGAGGGATTTTTTTTCAATAACTATATACCTGTAATCTTCTCAAGTAATGATGGATTCCTAGATAAGTTGTGATAAAAACCATAGTAGGCCACCACCAATGGAATCTATAACATCCATTCGGTGTAATATAATCTAAAATATTGTGCATGCATGTATATATAAATGTAAAGAAGTACAATAATGTAAATAACCAAGTATCTGCTTCTTATTAATTTGTTGTTAGAACATATAACCATTACATTTATTAATTTCTTGAATGGCCTGAAGGCCTCCATTTTTTTTATTTTTGATAACCCAACTTATAAGGGATGAGGGGGAATCCTTACAAGCCCCGTAGACTTAGAGATTACATGGCCCGTAGGCTTAGAAGATTACATGACCTGAAGGTCTTACAGAATTCAACCAGACTATCTATAAGGAACATCCCCTCCCCAGCATCTGCATCCTGATAGTAGCTCTCCACCTTTTCATGACCGTCTGGCTAGGCTTCCCATGCAAGCAAAGGCTGGTACCAATGGAATAGTAATACCCTCTCATTCTGAAAATCCATTTGGCTCTTCTCTGGGGAGTGGACCTACTCTAAATCCTCTTCTGGGGCTGCTCCTTTTATGTAGTGTGTTTGGGGCCTGCATTCATGTGGCTTGAAGGCCTTGGGGTGGCCCTAAGGCCTTATGGTGGCCTGAAGGCCTTGAGAATCAACTGACCCAAAGGCCCTGGGTGGCCTAAAAGCCTCGCAGGACCCAAGGACCAAACCGGTGGTCTGAAGGCCCAGATGGGTGAATAGTTCTGGCTGCTACAGTACCTAATAGTACCTGCTACAGTACAGCTATAGTGCCTGCTACAGTAGTGCTACAGTTCCCCGGAAATATTCCTCCACCCAGATTTTATTAATTATTTTATATATTATATAGTAATTCATGTGAGGAATAACCAACACTGATTTCATTCTTGTATAATAATAGTATCAAATCATTTAAGAATAAGGAATCATATAATAAAGAAAATAGTAAAGAGGGTACAAGGTAATAACCAAGGAATCCTTGACCCTAGTGGTCAAGAAAATATATCAGTAATATGTGTTCTTAATAAAATTTGTCATATTATAATCCAAGGGGAATTTCCAAAGGCTTTTCACAATAATTATTCTAAACGAGTCCAAGGAAATCATCCAACGTTAAATGTGAAAAGAAACAATAAGGACCAAGGGTGTATTTGAGGTGCCACATGTCCATAGATTTCACAATCAATTGAGGTGTGTATATAAGGAATCAAACAATCATTGTTTATTGATCCTACAATATCATACCGGGCATCCACATGTAGAAAAATATAGGGGTCATAGGTGGGTCTCGCCCTTGGCAACCATCATCCTTGAATCAGAATGGAATCCATGAATGCTCAATTTATTATCTCAAGAATCCAATGAAATCTTATGTATGAACACTAATATAATAATTAATAGGTAAATATGGAATATATATCATGTACTTGATTCATTTAATTATTTTATCCATGTTGTAATCATGAAATTAAGAAGTCATTTTGTCCATTCACTTTATTTCTATACAAATGAAAATGATAAAGGTATATGAAACCACTCATTGGTTTATATAAATTATAATCAAATCATTAGGTTCACTCAAATATGTTCCATTATAAATTGAATAGAGTTCCACATACATGTAAATAAACCATTTTATCACATTCATCTAAATAGGTGAAGTCATATACACACTGTAATTTCTAATTAACCATTCATACATTCATCAATCAATTATAACACTTTCTTTAGAAGGTTCAAGTGACATTATAATATTTCAGGATAACCATTATAATTAATTTAATTAATTATACACTTACCTTTATCAATGTCATTTTGAGGCAAACAAAAACGATGAAGCAAATTGGCTAAACAATATACTAAAGGCCAAATTACGGAGAACACTCTATTTGGGGTGGAAAAAATTGGGGATGTAACCTCCAAAAATGGATAACATATATAAAAATGGAATTATAATATTATCCGAATAACTACAACCAAGGAACATGAATTTAATAGGCCATGATTAATGAAATCATCTTGCGCACAACTATGGAAATTTATAAAATGAAGTCACTTGGGTAATGAGTCATATACCACCTACATTGTAAAAGTACAAAACTCTTTTCCATTATCAGCCTTTTAGTTGTCTTATATCAGAATATATTCATAGAATGGATCAATTCGATGAAAAATAGGGCATATGATACTTCATTTAAATATAGTCATTGGGGGAAAGAAGAATAATGAATGGCTAAAAATGAATCGAGTATGTACCGATAAAACAATTACATGAAAATTGGGGATCAAATCTGACATAAGATGGATGAACAGGTTTAAAACCTTTAGAAGTGAATTTGAGATCACTAAAAAGGGAGAAATAAGACTTAGCTATCTATTGGAAAGAGATAAGGAGAAAATGCAAGTTTAAAATTTTCATTAAGGGAGAAATGGTCATATTACCCAAAATTACCGTGTTGCATGACATGGCCACACAGTTATCCAAATCATGCACTAACCATTAACCAGCCATTGCATAAGGTGGGAACCCATATGGTTTGGAAACACTATTAGAGAAAAAGTGCACAAAATATGAAAATATGAATGCTTAAAACTACATACATTTCACACAGGCATGTGGTCCCTTGAACACAGTTATGGAAAACCGTGCGTCCTGATTAATCCCACTATCCATCCCTACATGTTTAATAGAGACCATGTGGGTTAGGTATCATGGTTTCTACATAGCATGAAACCTAGTGGGGTTTCTCCACTGTTTGGTGTTCCAAGCTCTAAATAAGATCCAAAACCCTAAAAACCTTAATGAAATAATTAGAAATCTGTATTAGGTATAAAATAATGAATTAGACCAAATTTAAAAGGATACCTACCAGTGGTAAAAACTAGTTTCATATAGCCTTCCCCTTTAAAGGAAGTCATCCCCATGTTCACATTCAATGGGATGAGAAACACTACATGAGAACAACTCTGGCCACTGGGCATGAACGTTGACCTCTCACTCCCAAGTCTCATCCAGTACATGATGTCGTATCACCCATACTAATGGGACATACTAAACATAGATATCCTTCATTCTTCGGTCATATAAGCATATAGGATACTCCCCAAAATGTAGAATCAAATTCAAACTCACCCTCATAGAGATATGAGGTATTAGACGAGTCATCATGATAACAATGAATCTCTAAGATGTTGAAGACTTCATGCATGGGACTATACCTATGAGGTAGTAAAAACTGAAAGGCTACCAACCCAACTCACTCCGAAATCTCAAACTGATGAATATAATGAGGAATCAACATCAATTTCCTCGGTATCCATCTATTCCCATGGATGGGTGATACCCATATGAAAATAAGATCCCTGACCCCAAAACTCTAACATTCATAAAAAACTATCCACATATGATTTCATTCTTGACTAAGAAGTAGTCCTATACATCATGATCAGCTGAACCTTCTTCAAAGTATCATAAAATAGATTATGACCTAGTAAAGCTTCCATTGATTCCTCTAACCAGCACATGGGTAAATGACATGGACAACCATACATGGCTTCAAATACATCCATCTGAATTTTCACATGTCATATATTATTATTGGATAACTGGAATAGAAGGATATCATTCCCACAAAAACTACTAAAATCAATGATGCGTGATCAGAGAAATTCCACTAAAACATAAATTGTATATTCTAACTAGAAATTGGTTTGATGGTTAAATGTTGTACTAGGAAGCACTTGTGTGCCCATAGCTCTCTACAACCCCAACCAAAATTATGACATGAAATGAGAATCCCTATATGAAATTATATTATAAGGGAACCCATTCATTTGGATGAAATCGTGGACATAAAATCATTCATATCATCAAACGATAGTGTCTCCTAGATAGGAAGAAATTTTCATACCTTTTTTGGTCTATCAAAGACAACATAAACCACATCGCTGCCTTGAGGTGAACTTGGTAAGCCTACAAAAAATTCCATGGTATCATCTTTCCATTTCCATTATGGGACTAGAAGCATATATAACAATATATTATATCACTGGTTCAATACATTTACATGCCCACTAGTGCAAAACCTGTAAATAAAACATATTATATGATATTTCATCCATGCCCACCAACACTGGCATCACATATCTTGATACATCTTAGAGATTAATAGATGAACTACCAATTGAGAGCATGGGAACCACCCATCAATTATTCTCACTTATAGTTATGAATCCAAAAATTTCATTGAAAATGTAGGATGTCATCTCTATCCAAATACCAATCAAGATGGGGTCCTCTACAGAAATACCATATTAGAGAACCAAAACACATGGATCTGATAATTTTCTATAATATATAGCCATCCCAAGAAACATCAAATATCAAACACATTCTTGGGATTCTATATGGAAACTACAATACTGACCTTATTTGGTTCAATAGATACTCTTGATTCCATGATAATAGGACCCATAAAGTTAACTTTTTCATTAAGAAGTGGAACTTAATTATCCTGGATTAAATATAATTCTCACTCAATGTATTCAAAACTATTTTAAGGTTATTATCATTATATCTATAAGTGTGACGATACACTGAGATGTCATTCATAAATAGTATAAAAAATAATATAGATAGGGGTGTAACACTCTATTCATCAAATCCATGAAAATGATAGGCTCATTAGAATGACTAAACCATATAAGGGGAAACTCATATAGACTATACCGACAATGGAATGTTGTATGAGGTATCTCCAAAGGTATGAATCTCACAAGATGATATACCAATATTTTGTTAGTCTAATAAAACATCACAGCTCCATGGAGCTAGTGAAAAATATCATCTATCAGCGGCACTGGATACTTGTTCTTGACCATAACCTAGTTCTATCATTAGTAAACCCATCATAAATGAGAGGAATCATCTTCCTTCTTTGTGAAAATAATGGAAAACCCCCAAGATTATGTGTTAGGTTGAACAAAATTTTTTTATCTAGATCTTCCAACTACCACGTAATATCATGGAGCTCAGTACATGTTGACCCATGTAGAGGAATGGACAATGATGTTTCTCCTTCAATAAGATAAATTTTAAACTCTACCTATATCTCATGAGGTAAGCCAAAAAATTCACCAGGAAAGATGTCCCTAAAATGATCTACTAAATGAGGAAAATCAATATGAGGAAACCTCTATTCTTGCATAAAGATACTAGAAATATGGGTGGTCACTCCACTAAGCCCATGTCTCTCTTGTCCATATCTACTAGCATGGACATCCAGCTCTCGCTTGTGTAGATATCTGATGTTATGACCCACATATTCTCATTGTATTTAGAATATAATAAATCATCACTAGGACTTAAGCAGCATCCCCATGACACCAAAGGCTTGAAATAAATGCTGGAGGGTTCCAAATTCAAGTGGAGGAAGATTTACACTTGATGAAATAAAACCATTAAACAACAAGAAATAATAAAAAAACACCATATAATGAATGAACTAAGAAATAAAAATCAATATATTCTTTTATAACGAAAACCAAAACAAGTATACCACAATAAAAGAGAAAATGCTATCAAAGAATGTAGTGAAAGGACATAAAGAAACTCCATGATGAAAACAAGACCCCATACTCCACAAGCTCTAGGTTTCAATCACCAAACATCACAAGTATCAAAAGACATGCAGCACTTTATCTATACCCATGTCTTAGAAAATAATTTCTACGATGGCACAAATGTCCCAAAGTAGGGGTGAGTGTAAAAATTAGTATTCTTTCCCCACCGAATTCCATACTCATGTCACTCAGATAGAAAAGTAATTAAAATAAATATGAAATATTTTATATAAAACAATTTACCAAAATAATTTATAACCAAATATATAAAATTTTAAAAAATATTTTCAACCAAGAGTAAACAAGTGCTATATTCAACAATTTTTCTAGAAATTTACAGTCATAAAATTAACCAATCAAGGCATTATGCACAATTTCTCTACATCAGTTTTTCATACTATCTCATGGTCCACCACACACACACCCATGCATGCTTTGTCTAATAGTTCTATTCTCATGTGCACTCTCTCATCCAGTCTCCTTTTGTCCTAATGGCACATATCCCTAATACAGGTCCATATAACTTGTACCCCACTGGTACACGCCCATTATTTAGGGCAACCTTAAAACTGAACATACACAACCCATATATGAAAAAACTATTCAAATCAACCAATTCAAACCATTTCAATAAAATCATTCTGTTATTGAAAACCATTAAAGGATACAATTCCAAACACCCATTAAATTTTAATAAAACCATTAATTTCATTAAAAACCCATGAATAAAATCCATTTCTTGTAATTCTAGACACATCCCATTTTAAAATCAAAATTTAAAAATCAATAATCAAAGACATTAATTAAAAGCATCAATCTTCTAGACTTTCCACAACCACAACCAAAGAGGGTTTCTAATAATCATAAAGCATATAATTCACAATTAAATCCAAAAAAAGAAATATATTTGAGACTATTTGATTCATTTCTAATAAGAGATCTTGAGAGTGAAGCCACCTACTTGAACCGTTTTGATGAAAACAAAAAAGAGATGAACAATGCTCAATAACACCAGATTGATTCTCCATGAATCCTCCATAGATCTCATCTCCAATCCTGATAAAGACCAAATATCCACATATTTGGAATTCATTATATTAAATCTACCCATAATGCATTTAGATATAAGGAACCAAGAATATTGGAGAAGTATATCAATGTAGATTTAAGAAACCAATCAAAAAGGAAGAAGAACGATCACATTCCTTAGGAATACATATCCAAATCACCATGGAAAACCTTCAGATTGCCTCCAGAACTATGGGACAAACATTTTTTGCATTAGGAGAAGCAAAATACTGTGTTAGATCTAGTTTAGGGAGAAAATGAGAACAATAAAGGCATGTCTGACCTATATCTTATTTTAAAGGATGTGGTTTTCAACCCTTGCATAGTTATTCCACACCGTTATGAAAAACATGCCCTAACTATGTGTTAGATACTTCCTCATAGATCACCCCACAAATCTTCCTCACATGGCCTCCTCACACAGTCTCCCTATCCAAGCATACACCATGCCAAGCATACTTTCTAGAATTTTCAACTTCACATGGTTTCAAATAGGCTCTCCTCATGGTTTGGACAAACCATATATAGCCCATACGCCATTCCAATGTGTCCAAAAGAAATAGATTGAATGTTTACCAAAAATTCCAATACCACACCCTTAAACTTTATAAACATAACATCACAATGTCAGGGTTAAATACTAGAAACTGGGGGAACTACATTCTCCCCATCATTTGTATTTCAATCCATGGAAAGTAGAAAATCATTATTGACCTGAAAGAGTTACAACTGTGGATCTTTCATTTCCTTCTCATGTTCCCAAGACTCATCTCGAATATGAATATGTTTCCATAAAAACAGCACTAGAATAATTATTTTTCTCTGAATTAATTTATCCTACCTCTCCACAATCTGCATCAGGATATATACCAACAAAACATTTGGATCTAGGTCAACGTGATCCCATCTGATTGCATAGTCAGGATCAGGATGATACTTTTTCAACTGAGATACATGTAACTCATTATGAACAAGACTAAACCATGGTAGAAATGAAAATTGATATACCACCTCTCCAAACCATTCCAAAATCTTGATAGGGCCATTTTATCAAGGGGATAATTTTATATGCTTCCCAAAATGATGTTTTCCAAATCTTGGAATGATTCTCAAGAACACATGATCACTCACCAAGAAAAACAGTGGTCTTTGATGATGATCAACATATGTTTTCTGATGATTTTGAGCCATCTCCATCATCTTTCTGATCAACTGAATCTTCTCAGTTGTTTCTTAGACAAGGATCAACCCAACTAGTGATGTCTGACCTATTTCTACCCAACATAGTGGATAACGACAAGGGAGTCCATACAATTCTTCAAAAGTATCCATATGTATCGAGGATTGATAGTTGTTATTATATAAGAACTCCAAAAATGGAACATGATCTTCCCATGAGACACCCAAATCCATTACACATATCTGTAACATGTCCTCCAACATCTAAATCGTTCTTTCAAATTGACAATCCCTATGAGGATGATATATCATACTCATAGTCAACTGAGTTCTAAGGGGTTTCTATAAGGATTTCTATAAATGAGACATGAACCTCAGATATCTATCTAAGAATATCAATATTAGTATTCCATGTCTCTTTACTTCTTCATGGAAATATATTTTGGATAGATCCTACACCGTATGATTTTCATGAATAAGAATTCTATGGGCCGTCTTTGTGAGCCAATCCATTATCTCCCATATGTTATCATGTTTCTAGACTATTCTTGGAAGACCTATAATGAAATTCATTGATATATTCTTGAATTTCTATGTTGGGATAGGTAAATACAGCTACATACACTCATTTAATTAATTACTTCCTTAAATTTATTGAATGTTAATCACCTTGAAACAAACTCATCCATGTTTGGTTTCATGTTGCTCCATTAAAATTGCACCTTCAACACCTTATAAATATTTTGTATACCTAGACGTACAACCCATCTAGAATGGTGGAAATATAGAATATGTTATTCCAAACAAATCATAGGTACAACCATCCAATCTATGAACCACAACCCTGAATTGAATTCAGGTTTCCATCCCACAATTTCCTTCCCACTATGGAGTACTGAACTCATAGCCAAGCATTTTGCATCAGATTTTTGTTCCTCTTTAACCATCATTACCAAACTAGGAACCATAGAATCTGAAAAGAAAATAGTAACATCACCTCAATCCATAAATTTTACAAGCATGTTAGCTAGGATGGATATCAACTTCCCCTCATCTAAATATTCTTTCTCTAGATGTGGATATGAATTTTTCATTAGTGCATCAGCCACAAAATTACATTTTCCCAGTTTATACATCAAGTTGAAGTCACACATTGGAAGATGCAACATTAATCTGATTTACCTCATATTTAATTCACATAATGAAAAATGGGTTTCAAGATATTATGATATATAAACATAGTACATTTATCAACAAATAGATAATGACACGAAGTCTTTAAGAATGGAATACTAAAGTTAAATCTAAATCTCGTGTTGGGTAATTCTTCTCATGCACTCTCAAAATCCTTAAACTATAAGAAACCACATGGTCTCTTTATGTGAAAAGAAATCCAAACCCACTTCCCGATGCACAAAAGTACACCATGTACCCTTATTTTGATTCTATAAAAATAATGATAGGTTCTAATGTAAGGGGAACATTGAGCTCCAGAGAAGACTTTTTGCCTTCCTAATTCCATTGGAATGGAACACTCTTATTTGTAAAGAAGTCATTAGAGAGGATAGTCAGGATAATTTATGAACTAAGCATCGGTAAAACTTGGAATACCAAGACAAATTCATTTCTCAAGGACATTCTTTAGTGGCTTCCAAGGGATAACAACTTCTATCTTCTCCGAATCGAATGAAACACCTTTTTTTTAATAACTTTTCCGAGGAAGCATACCACTTATACCCAAATAACACACTTTGATAATTTGGCATAAAAATTGGGTTATCTCAATATTTCCAACACTCTCTATATGTGTTCCTCAAGCTCAGCCCTTTTCCTTGAATAAACAAACATGTCATCCACGAAACCACAAAAAAAAAAGAATTGAGATGTCTATGAAATGTTTGATTAATCAATTTCATAATGACCACTAGTTCATTCATTAGACTGAAAGGAATGACAAAAAATTCATAATGGTCATATCTACTTATGAAATATGTATTCGGAATATCATCCATCCAAACTCATAAGTGATGATATCTTAATTGCCAGTCAATTTTTGAGAAACAGTAAGCCCCCCTCAATTGATCAAATATATCATAAATGTGAAGAAGTGGATATTTACTCTTCATCATAACTTGGTATAGCATATGATAATCCACACACAGCCTTAGAGTTCCATTTGATTTCATTACAAACCAGACTGGGGCTTCCTATAGAGAGGTACTTGGGTGAATAAAAACATTGATTTATAGATCCCCCAATTATACTATCAGTACTCTTTACTCTATTAGTCCCATCCCATTTGATAGAAGAGTAGTAGGAAAAGTCCCTTTAAGGAGATCAATTGTAAACTCTACATCCCTTATAGGTGGTCACCCTGATATGTTCTTGGGAATACATCTGGAAGTTGATCCATGACTTCTAGAAAATTGATATCATCAATCTATTCCATTCATACTAAATTCAACATCTCTAATAGGTAAGAGACCATTCCCACTGCTGGGGTCAATATTCTTGTTGAACTTATCATTGCAACTCTTTTTCCTCTGAAGCGATTCTCAAAATAATCATCAGTTGTGAAACTAACCATTATTCTATAATAGTTTTTGTGAGACTTGAATTTTGTTCTCCAATACGTAAAATATTTTTTTATCATAGACCTCCACCACCAACACCAAGAAGTTCCATTTCAGCACATCTTTATCAACATTTATAGAAGATTCTCTTTATAAGAAGGATCTAAATTCTTTTTTCTGGAGAGGAGTTTTATGTTTTAACAAATAGGGAATCATCACAAGTTTTAAACATATAAAATCAATGACATGAGAATAAATGAAGGAATTTGATGCACCAATATCAAACAACACTTGCATAAGGGTATAATTCAATATAATTGTTCCTCTCACCATAGATGGTGCAACCTATCATCTACGGTAATCTACTCACCTCCATTCAATTTCACTTTTAATGCACTCATCTCTTTATTGCATTATCGAGATTACCCTTAATGAAGAGTCATGGGGTTTCTAGAATCACTATGGATAGATCTATTCTACTGATTATTCTGATTCTTCTTCCCTCGTTAGATTGAAGAATAAGATGCTTGTGAAACTTGATAAGTGTATCAATAAATTAACCTCGAAGAACTGCAACAATAACAAAAAATATTACCCATCTTCTTTCAGTAATGAAATTCTCTTGGTTGTTCCCTACACTCTCTCTTTATGTGGTCAAAAGAACCACATTATAAACATCCTACTTTTATCTATGTTCATAGAGGAAGGTTTACTAATCCCACCATTTGATTATTATTTCCACTCCCACATTGTAAATTGGTGTCTCTTTTGTTCATTCTCATAGGATTCATGTTACCACCATTTACCATAGGTATCACGATACTTCCACCTCCCATAGCTCTAAAGATATCATGTTCACCCACTATATATCTTTTCATCATCTCTATATAATTTGTAATAAATAACACCACAATATTTGAGAAAATATCTTACATTATCCCTCATTATATGATGCATGCATTCAAATACACCATTGCTGCAACATCTAGAATAAAGTGCTCTAAATTCTTGAATTTGTCCATATACACTGTGACAGAAAAATTATCTTATTTCATTATGATAAAATCAATCATTTTCTAGATCTTGAATATGTGAGGATAGAATTTTACATTGAAGAATTCATCATAATCCTCAAATAATAGGACTTGAACCCCTTTTCATGAATCACTAGTTCCCACAACTCGCATTTGTGATCCTTGAGCATATAATTTTCCAGTTTGACATTCAACTCTGATGGTTTTCTGATGAAATCAAATATACGACTCATCTTGTTCATCCACACCTCTACCTTTTTGGGTTCTAAATCACCATGTAAGATTGTGGATTATTCTTCATGATGTATATGGAATGATCCACATTCCATGGATCATCCCTCATTTTACCCATATCGATAGCTTGGAATGCTTGATGGGTAATTTGGATGAGCTCTTGGTTCACCCGTTTCTCTAGTGGGACCATATTTGCTACTGCTTCTTCAGGCTAGAATTCACAACACCTATCAGGTGGAATTTTTTAATCAAACAACCAACTATTTATGTATCGATCTCTAGAAACTGATGGATTAGCATTTCAAATTCTATCACACGAACTATCAAATATTTTCTTTCCAAAATCAACCATTTTTTAGAAAATGACAATTTTCTATTGACGATAAAACCACTTTCAAAATACATCAAGGATTCTCCTTTCAGAGTTTTTCATTTGAAAAATTCTCATGATATTCAATAATAAACTATTTTTTCGAACACATAAATCATTAATCCAATGAAATATTGAATTATAGTGGGAATTCATTCCTCTAAAACGAATTTCATGATCATATCATTTACTAAACCCATGAAAATGTGATTTTTATAATCCAATAAGTGTCTCTAAAAAACTTATGTACCCAACTCCTGGGAAACTAAGTTTCAATAAAAAAATAAGAGGTATTTTTTTATGCTTTACATTTTATGTCCCAAAAATCATACTCCATTATAAGATAAAAAACTAATGAATATAAAAGAATGAATTTCAACACCAAGACCAATGAAACTGATGACTACTTGTTCCACAGAGAAAGGACCATGCTGATACCATTTGTAATGACCCGATTATTCTCATTGGCATGAGAATAAAATGAATCATTACTAGGACTTAAGAGACATACCCAATATGAAAAAGGCTGAAAATAAATTGTGAAGGGTTTCAAATACATGTGGGGGATGATTTAAAATTTAATTAATAAAACCATTAACCAACAACCATAACCATCCAAACACCATATGATGCATGAACAAAGAAATAAAAATAAAAAAATTATTTTATAACCAAAACCAAACCACGTGTACTATTGTGGATGAAAAAATACAATCAAATAGAGCATCTGAATGACACAAATAAACTCTAAGATGACAATAAGACTTTATTCTCTACAAGTTCTAGGCTCCAATCACAAAACAACCCAAGGATGAAAAGATGTGTGATGATTCACCTTTTCCCATGTATCGAAAGAGAGTATCTACAAAATCACCAATGTTCCAATGTAGGGGTGAGTATAAAACTTAATAATATTCCCCTAATGACTTCCCTACTCATGTGACTAGGATAGAAATGTTAGCAATATAAATATATAACAGTTTATATAAAAATATTTCCCAAAAATGTTTATAATAAATATAAAGAAGTTCCAAAACCATTTGTAACCAAGAGTAAAAAAGTTCTATTTTCAACCAATTTTTAGAAAGTTACAAAATTTTTGTTCCAAACATGGATTCAATCACTATTTCTTTATATCAAGTTGGAATACAATCCCATGGTCCACAACACACACACCCATGAATGATCCCTTTGACAGTTCTATACTTATGAGTAGTGTTTCATCCAATCCCCTAGTGTCCTAATGACACAAGACCCCAATATAAGTTCACATACCTTGTAACCCAATGGTACACATATCTTATTTAGAGTCACTTCAAACACAAACTCACACAACCCATATATGCAGAAGCCATTCAAATCAACAAATTCAAACCAATTTAATAAAATCTCTCCTTTTTTAAAAAAATTAAATAAAAAATTTAAAAACCCCATTCCATTTATAAAAAATAATTCCTTTCATTGAAACCCCTTCCATAATATCCATTCTTTATAATTCCAGAGTTATCCCATTTTAAATTCCATATTTTAAAATTACGTATCAAACACTTTAATCAATATCACCAATTTTCCAAATTTCCCACAACCATAATTAAATATGGTTTCTAATAATCATAATTTATGAAATTAACAATCTAATAGACATAGGTAATTCAATTTGGAACAATTCCTTTCATTTATACTAATATTATTCATGACCGAAGCCACCTACCTCAACTATTTTGATGAAAACTGTAAACGAATGAAGAACAATCAAGAAAACCAGGCCGATTCTCTACAAAACCACCATAGATATTGTTAACTATCATGATCAAGACTAAATACAAACATATTTAGAATTCACTATTTTATATCTACCCATAACATATGTAGATATAAGAAACC
Source organism: Viscum album (assembly GCA_963277665.1). NCBI lineage: Eukaryota > Viridiplantae > Streptophyta > Magnoliopsida > Santalales > Viscaceae > Viscum > Viscum album. Next base: position 1,105,440,305 of record OY728128.1, on the reverse strand, counting down.
AGAAATAGAAGAGATGTAAATCTATGAATATCTAAGAAAATGATCAATAATGAAGAAGAATGATCATATCACTCAAGAATCTCGCTTCAAATCACCAAGGGAGGACCTATATTTCTTCCAAATTGATGGGAGAAACTTATTTGGCCATAAGAGATGAAATATTATGAGTTACATGCGATTTGGGGACGATGGAGTGGATTAGAGGAAAGGCTGAAGTAGAACCACTTTTTAAGGAGGTGGTTTTTAACCCATGGATAGATAATCTGCATGGTTAGAAAAACTGTGTGCTATCAGTGTGTTAGATACTTCCATACAGATCACCTCACATAGAATCCTAAGATTGTTTCCCTAACCATGGACACACTATGTTGAATCCACTATCCAGAATCTCCAACTTCACATAGTTTTTACTAGGCTATCTGCATTCTTTGGACAAACCGTGTGCAGCTCCTGTGCCTCTCTATTGGATCTAAAAAACATATTTAATGTTTTATAAACTCTAACATCCTACACCCTTACACATTATAATCATAAAATCAACACATAAGGTATATATACTAGAAACTGAGGGTACTATAACTGATGCCCTATGGTGATGTAAAAGATTCCCAAATATGATTTCAGTCTATGAAGGTGTCATATAGGTCCAACCAATCCATCTGAAGAATAAAATATAATCATTTAATTTTTAGAAAAAATGTTCAACAAGTATGGTGAACTGCCTATGTCAAGAGGATAATCCTATCATTATTGTACACCATCTAAAAAAACTCTCAATGGTGTATCCAGGGTCACTATACCACATATATAATGAATTTCCAACCCAAAATATTCTATGACTCACAGAGATATGAATGAGTTTGAAACACCAATATCATATAAAGTAGATACTGCAGTGGATGCTACTAGAATAGTACCTTGTACTGTAAATGGCCATAGAATCTGATTTTAAAATGTCTAATTTGATGCATGTATAATGAATTAGGTCCCATATACATTATCATTGAATGTGATACCCTTTTAGTCTAAATTTATACCCATATAAATTTGGTATCAGAATGTTATGCATTATCTATGATGTATTGACTCAGTAAACTACTCAGTCTTACTAATGAGGGTCCACAAAACTCTTGAATTGAAACTAGGAATCATTAAATCATATCCTAAGAGAAGAACATGAATATACATCGAAACAAGGCACACTGAACAATCACAAGCAATATAAGAAAATAAAAGAACTGAAATGCACCTATATGGAATGGAATATGCATGAAATTTGAATTATAGGTGCCTACGATGATTCATGTAAAAATTAACCTTACCATTATGTCATTGGGCCAAGGATTAAAAAAATTCAATCAGAATAATAATAAAGATCCCATAACATGTGTCTCACCATATGGTGAAGGGATATCAACTGTAATAAGAAAATGTTGAACAAGAATTATTCTTTCAGGAAACTCAAAATTTACCCCATGCATGGATTAATACACCAAAAAACTACTTATAACCAAGATATAAACAATTCCTAGTATCCTTATACATTTTCTAAATAGTAAATTAAGAAAATAAATGATCTGATACCACTTTTTTACATCCTCGACCAAGATGCCACTTAAAGGATCATCAAGGCCGGTTGACCACATGGCTTCCAGAACATCTCCCTAAACACTAGAGGCTAAGGACTAGCAGTGAGGGCCTTAGGTGTATCTATGTGGAGACTATGAACTCATTAACAGAGGGTGGAATAATAGATAAATATAATAATTATAAAAAAGTGTAATTATTATAAAAAAGGATACATGGAAATAGACAATACATGCAATAATAACCAATAAAAAGAGAAACAAAACTGCTGAATCCTCCTAAGCTCCAGATCAGCCATCAACTACCAAGATCTATTTTATGAAAATAAGAAATATTAGGTGTTAATGTCAGGACCTTTCCCATTTTCAATACATTAATACATGTAATCTTCCAAGGTACCAATGGTTCCCCATTTAGGGTGTCTGGAAAATGTCAGTAGGCCTCCACCAAAAGTGTCTATAACATCAATTCCATGTAATATAAACTGAAACAACAAGCATTCCTGAATATTTAAATATAAACTAGTACAAAAATTTAAATACCCAAGTACCTCCTTCATCCTCATCTATTGTATGAAAATATAATGGTTTCATTTATCAATAATGTTCTTGTTTACATAGTTGGTCACATTCAGTATAACCAACAATGATATCTTGTTATTGAAATAATAGTAAAGGATCATATAAGAACAAGTCATCATGAGACAATGATAATAGTAAAGCAGAACCATATTAATAACCAAATAATACCTTAGCTCAAGGGTCAAGACAAATCAGTAATAATCTATATCTTGGATAAAAGTGAAAAGATTCTCATCTATGTGGAATCATGCATATAATTCAACAATAATGATTCTATCTAAGTCATAGGAATTAATCCAATTTAAAACTAGAAAAAAATGATTGGGACCAGAAGAGTACTAATATGCCACATGTTCATAGATGTCATTCAAGGTCCATGGGATGTATCCAACGCATCATATAATGATAATGGGTAGATCCTATGGTTTCATATCAGGCATCCATGTGTATGAAATGATCAGGTTCCAAAGTGGGTCTCACACATTTAAACTTGTATCCTTCAATCATAATGGGATCCATGTTTTCTCAATGCATTCCCTCAAGAATCAAAATATAGATCGAGTATTACCACTCCTATTACAATGAAGAGTTCCATATTCAATTGGTACCATATTAGTTATTCATTTAATCAATTATTTTATGTAATAATAATTCCATTAATAAGTCATTTTGTTCATTCCCTTTCTTTTCATACAAATAAAAAGGCTAAAGGGACATGTAAATCAAAATTAGTTTATAAAAATTATAAAAAATTCATAATTTTCACTATGATACTTTTCATTATACATGGAATATAGTTTTATGGACATGAAACCATACTATTTAATAACATTCATTTCAATAGGCCAAGTCACACACATTGTATAGTTGACAATTATGCATTTAAAAATTAATTATTCAATTGGAATAGTTACCTTAAAAGGTTCACGTGCCATTATAATATTTAGGTATGACCATTAAAATTAATTTATTTAATTAAAAACATACATTTATCACGATCAAGTCAAGGGACACTCAAACAATGGATAAGATAGGATTAACATGCTACTGAAGGCACAATTAAAGAAGAAAACCTTACATGGTGTGCTTGGTGTTGAGGACATAACATACAATGATAGATATAATATATAAAAACAATTTCAGAATATAATTCTTACAAATATAAACAAGGAACATGAATTTAATAGGACACAACTGATGAAATTGGCGCGTGCATAACAACAACAATTTATAAAAAAATCATGGGGGATGAGTCATATACCACCTATCTCATTATATTATGAATATCTTAATCTAGAATCAGACTTTAATTTGGAATAGAGTAAACAAAATCTGAATAAAGGATTAATTCCCTAAAAATATGGAATATGAGCCTATATCTAAATACTGCCGTTGAGGAAACAAAGAACAAAAAACAAATATAAAAATCAAGTACATATTGATTCACACAAAACATAATGAATTGTGATAGAATTAGAAATTAGATTTAAGAACATTATTATAACCTATTAAAGTATATTTAAAAGATTAAAAATTGGGAATGTATCCATTGTTGTCTGTTGGAAAGTGATAATGAGGAAATGTGGGTTTAAAATTTTCATTAAAGGGAAATTTGGTCTTTTTACCAAAAAATTGTAGGTCGCGTTGTTTGGATTCACAATTGAACAAACCCTGAACCAAGAATCCACATACCACTTTATAAGGTGGGAACCTACATGGATAATATGTACCGATAGATAAACTATGTTCCAACGATGTAAACCACATCCACAAAAAAGATGTAGATATTTTCCATGTTTGGGAGGCCCCAGGCATATGGTTTGGGAAAACCGTGCTCCTTGTTTCACCCCATTTTCTATCTCCATAGGGTTAGTTGAAACCTTATTGGATGGGAGATTATTTCCTCCAAAATATATGTCCTGGTATTTTTTCTCCATTGGTTGGGGTTTTAAGCTCTAAAAATTCCTATGACACGCCCAAAACAATCATGAATTCCATAGGCATCTATTTTTGGTCTAAAATAAATAATTAGGCCAAATTTAAAAGGACACATACCTATGAAAAAAACCATGTTCTTATAATTTCAAACCCCAATAATCCATTATATATTATATATTATGGTTTGAAATTTTGATAATAAGTATGAGATCACCTAACCAAGTGAAATATAGACTGTATTGAGAGTGATTTCTGTTAAATTGAAATGTAATTTAATCATTCCATGGTCCAAATTTTTAGAGATAATTTATAATAAATCATTTATGATTTTAATTATTCATTAACCACATAAACATATTTTATTTTTAGTAATGGATGATGCTTGATGGAACCAACTTGAGAATTGATTCCAAGGATAATTCATAAATTATCCACACTAATAATCTAATGCGATGAGAGATAGACTAATAGATCTTATTCTTGTGAAAAACAAGATATAAAATATTATAAATAGTTTTTTGAACATAGTTGTAATCACTAAAATAATATATAAGAGAAGGACCGAGTCTCACAGATTTTTTTGTGACAATATTGAGGAAGGAAATAATTGTCAAATTCGTTTTTGTAAAAAAATTCTAAAGAGGTACCCAAGGGAATGTATCAATGAAACTAGATGACATTCTATAATTTGTAAATGATTAAATATCGAAAAAATATCAAAGGAAAATGAATGAGCTCAGTGGACATGGTTAATGGAAAAAAGTGGTCACACTGAGGTACCACTAAGAGTTCAATATCTTAAATTTGGAGAACATGGGAATTATCCATGAGAAAACTATAATCTATGGGATAAAATATATTATAAGAATCCACAACATCTGAGGATAATATAATAAGGTAAATACTATATAATAATAACTACTAGTGTACATTCTAAAAATTGTGTGGGGGTGAGGAACACCGATCATCCATTTAAGAACCACCTGTGTTGTGTTTGTTTCATAATCAATCAAGTACTTTGTAATTATAATGCTTGATAAAGACATAAATAAAATTCCTATAATTAGATATTTACTTATTAATAAAATAATTATATGTGAACATAAATATTTTCCCAAGTATATTATTTTTCTATTTTATATGTTTATATGAAATTTATTCATATAAAATACTTTTATCCTTCCAGTAATAAAATTTTCAGTGATTTTTTCTCCCTATATATGTACCATGACAGTTTCAATGATTGTAACACATACATAAAATACAATATCAACCCATGTTCAACTATTTGGGAAATTTTTAATATATACTACCAATAAAAATTTACTTCAATAATCTAGGGTTATTTGACACAAATGGTTAGACAAAATCAAAATGTTTTTTATATTTAATTAATAATAGAAAATATGAGTTCACTAGTCAATCCTAATATTTTAATGATGAATCATCACCTAAAATAATATATTGAGACATGATTGTCGCTAAAATATTCTTTTCTATTTTCATTAATGATTTGTAATTAAATGTGAAAGGATATAATTTATTAAAGGAGGTAAATATAATAAACATAAATATCACTAAATATTTTTTTTAGATAAATATTATTTTAATATATTTTACAACATGAAAAACAAAACTAAAAACCCAAGAGAAGATAAAATAAAATTTAACTGTTATAATGTTAATGATAAACTACAAAGTATAAAGGGAAGTGAATTTTTACAAAATGATTGGAGGAAATAAAAAGTATTGGGTAGTGGAAACCTTTCCCATAAAGTTCATTTATTTAATTATTGAAAGGAGGAATATTCACAACTTTTTAATCTATATATTTCCAAGAAAAACATGTAAAATTATTGTATTAGTGATATCATATGATATATAAATTCATGATCGTTCAAATTTCCATGTGATATTTGCTAGAAGAATCACCATCCTTGACTACCAATAGAGATTACCTCATGCTTGTGTATTACAAAGTGATCCTAAGGGTAAATGTAACATAAAATTAGGATGATATAAACATGGAATTATATATATTTAATATGTTATTTATCTAATGTATTTTACATATTTTGATAATTGGATTTTAAAGAAAAAAATCCTTATTTTGTTCTAAAATTGTTTTTAATAAAATTTAATATTTAAAATGAAAATTTATGAATTTTATATATTTAATTTTGTAAATTAAAAAACAATTTTATTAAAAAAAACAAAATAAATTTAATTTAATTTTTTATATTTTTATAAAATAATCTAATCTTGAGTGAATGTAGAGAAATATAGTTTTTACCAAAACTATATATTTTATTCCTTTATAAAGAGGACACATATGATTGGAAAAAATTTAAATTAGTAAAATATTTATTTAATAAGTAAAAATATATATTATAAAAATTCTATTTTGTATTTAGATAACTTATTTTTAATATTTATGAACATAAGTAGTATTTTAAAAAAATGGGTTTTAGTCCTTTCATTTGATTAAATTTATTTTTTTTGAAATTTTTTTATTTCTTATAAATCATAAAAAAAAATTAATGATTTACTGTAAATAAATTTATATCATTAAATTAATGATAGGTAAAATATTACCCTATAAATAAAATTTAATCAAAATAATACACTTTTCATAAAACTTTGTTCTCAAACATTAGATGACTTAATGATAGAATTAATTTTTCGTAGACCTAGAAATTTTAAAATATAAAATGGTTTTAATATTTTCAATTAATCAGTCTAAATGATGGTAATTTTATTTTTTAGTGAAATTTTTTTTCTTAGTCAAAGAATTATTTTCCACAGTAAAAAAGAAATAGAAAAGGTGATGATTCATAGATAAAGGGACTAAAATCATATTTAAAACATGTGTGAAAATTTTTGGTAGAAGAATTATAGACCCTATCTTAACCCTCACTAAATTATTATATTTTTTTAGAACTATGTGACATGTTTAATGTGTTATCTATTTATATTAGACAATTATAATTATGACTATATCAATCTCACCTCTTATAAATTGGGCCTCTCACTACCCATTAAAGGGAACAAAAAAATTCAATTTCCAGATGGAAGTCTATAAATTTACTTCCATTATGATCATAATCCTTTTAATTTATCAATTGGTTACATGATATTGTCTTAAAAACTACTTATCTAGGAAATCCTACAAACAATAAACAAATATAACATCATTTGGATGATTTTTCCAACATTTTTATCCTTTCTATATTACCTCCACAATTATTGCATTTTAATTACTATAAAATAAAATAATTTTATTATATACTTGATCTTATTATAAAATAGGAATAAATATTAACCACTTCTACCATTTTCTATTAACAAAACTAAAACATGAATTTTTATGTTGTGCAGACTACCACCTCTATCCAATGATTATAATGTTTCACCAGAGGAATAAATATGAAATATGTAATATACTTATTATTATGTGTTGAAAAATTATGTAATGAATTGGAACATGATTTCATCCTACCAAAATTCCAACATGATTTTCTATAAAGATGGACTGACTTTTCTTATCCCTATTGTCTCGTGACAAGTGTATGGAAATCAAAGTCACTACATTAGATATTTTTTAACAAATCAAAGATAATAAATGAGAATAAAAAACTATAAAGTACAAAATAAATAAACTCATTTCTCAAATGAAATAACTAAAAACCATGATCCAACACATTTTTATATACCAGAAAAAAATCTATAAAAAAATTGGAATACACAAGAATGTCAAATATACAATAATACTAAAAAAAATGAAAAAACCAAAAACTAGAGCTGAGCTCAAAACCCACTCCATGCAACCTCTGGTTTCTGAAAACCACCAAAATAACCCTCACATCCACCACAATGAACCGTAAAGCTCTATCTAAGAACCTTAAACCTAGAAATGTAGTGGTGTGAGATATTAAAGCCTAGTATTTTACAAAAACCTACTAGAACTATTAAATTCATTTCATAAGGAAATTAATTAATTCAATTTGTAAAGTAAATATTTAATCGATGTTTGTTAAAAAACGTGGAAATAAAAAATCCATAAACCCCTTACTAAACATGCCTTTTTTACAAACCAAACACAAGTTTTTTGAAAAAAAAAGAATCTATCCAAATCTAATTCAATATGATAACCACTGTTAAAAGATTTCATAAAAACTCACTGATATTCAATCTAAATGAAAATTGTTACTTTTAATCATATCACTTAAAGGATATATAATTATACCCAAAATGTAATTTTAAATCTCCCTAAATCTACTCACATAATAGTATTTAAAAACTCAAAACTGGTTTTAAAAAAAAATACTCAAAAACTCAATTTCAAAAGAAAAACCCCAACTCACATAGGTTAAGTGCAACCTGTACGTACATCATATATATGAAAAGGCATATAAAAATGAAACATAAGCATAGAAGTAACCACATCAAAGAAGTTAATTTAATGGATATGTTCAATCACTATACCAAACTACCCTAAAAATCTCACTAAAGGAATGAATGTGTACTGGTCCTACCCAAAGTTACTTATATTCCATGTATTGAGCCATATATGGATATAACAACCCAATCTAGCTACTAACATATTCTATGTCCAAACCTTCATCAAATTGTCCCACATAAGAATTATTGCATTTAAAACCACAACCTATGCATTTTTCTTAGCATGACTAGTGGGAAACTAAAAGCGTTTGAACCAACTATAGGAAAAGGCATGATCTCCCACTTATTAGCAATCATCCCATGAAAAATAAAAAATTTATCCATATTGTAGAAATGCTGAGACCTCCCAAAAGTATAACAATAATTACCTTCACCCCTAACAACCAATGATGAAATTACTCATTCTCATAACATGATCAAAATTTAAAACATATGATTCCCACAATATGTGAGAAATAAACAACATAGAGTGACTATAGACCCACACAAGGGGTGCATAATAGAGGTGAAATAAATTGTTCCATTACCAAAACAAATTTAAAATAATTGTTACTAACATGTATTTGACACCAAAACAAGGCTCAAATTTAAAATTCCTATTTCGCATTTTATAAAAACCATTCTAAACTAAATTTTGAACACAATAGAAAACACCCACGAATATAAATATTTTCAAATTAACCTCTATATATTGGATATATTCATTGAAAATATAAATCATTGAACAATCGTATACTTCCATAAAAATTACAAAAAATACCACTTAAATAATTTTAAGAGGTCTAATAATATAATTCAATAATTTTTAAATGATTCAAAGAAACCCTTTCATAAGGGTTTATCTCTTTGATAACCATAATAAAACCAAAAGTCCCAACATTTGCAAAAAAACATATTTAAATAGACCATAAAAACATTTCACAATTGTTAAACCAAACCCAAACATTTAAAATCACCAATTAAAATTTAATAATACCCCAATTTACAATCATATAGAGGTCCGCACATTAATTTAAACCAATTTTCATTTAAAACCCTTGTTTTCACTCATTGAAATCTAAAACTGAGTTAATCATAATTTATTCTCATGAATCCATTTCCTTATCCACATAATAAATTTCATAATATGCCTATAAAAAAATAATAAATTCAATTTTATGAAAAATGAAATGTGAAATTCACATGTGAAACTAACAATTCCAAGCATAAAACACAATGATATGGTTCCAAATCATCATGAGGATGACATATATAATTATTAATTCCCAAAAGGGGAATTTAGATATTGAAATCATGCATTTAAGTCCAAAAAAATTCATAGTAAAAACTATCCCAATGATGTATGATGAATGATGAAAAATCTAAAAACATGTCACCTTTAATGATAACTATACCCAATCTATAAATCCACCTATATCCCTAGAATTAAGTAACATGATAACTTGGTTTCATGGGGGAAGCTAAATCCAAGAGATAATAGATCAAGAAAGAAGAATGGAATAAGGGGAGAAACTAACCTCAACCCTCTTAAAAATACACTACTTGAAGTGAAAAAATCAAGGGAGGAGGAATGTGGAACACCCCAAGGGAACCCAAGGGTCAGTCGAATCAGAAGGGTGAGAAGAGGAGTGAAATACCTCATAAGTCTGGAGTAAAATTTGGGAATTACAAAGAAAATTAAACACAATTATATAACACATGGTTTGGAAAAATATATTGACAAAACAATGTGCCAAGCTTGTCGTTTCAACTATATCATAAAAATATCATTCGACACCAAAACTATTGAGTTTCTGCATGGTTGAAAAAATAATGAGCCACTCCCTAAGACCACACCAATCCTCACACAGCCTCCTGGGATACCTTCAAAAGTTTAAAAAACCAGGATGAAGTAGTGAAAATTAATCTTTAAAAATTATAGATCTAACTATACACTTTCCATGTAGTTTACCAAAACGTACAAAAGTCGTTTTACACACCTCAGACAAAAGAAGGACCTCAAATTGTTTCTACTATGTGCCACACAGTTTGGACACAACCACCATGCCTGTCATGTTTAAAATCATGTGTAGTTAAAATTTATCTTAATATTATCTTTGTGAAGGGAGGATGCATGGTTTCCCTTTAACTATGAACCAAATTTGTGCTGAGTAAAATAACCTAAAATAAATAAATTATTTAGTCAAAACTCTATGGAAACACAATAAAAACCTACACATCATAAAAGAACACTAAAAAAACAGAGAAATGGGGGTGAAATTTTTTTCCATCATTCCACCTTATACCCCAAAAATGATTGTGTTGAAAATGAGATACAAAGGAGATAGAGGATCCCTAAAATGTCATAACTAAAAAAACATCTCAACATGAATTTATCTAAATACCAACAACCAAAACCATGAAAACAATAAAAATGATCAAAAATAAAATATAAACTAATCTATCAAGAATAATTATAAAAGATCATCATAAATGAATCCCTTTAAATAAAATGTTACCTAATAGTGTTTCCCCACCATTTATAGTTCATTGAATATAGTGTCCCCTAGTAACCACTACAAATAATTCATACAAGAATAACTAAGAAACAATGATAGGAATACACCCTTTAACAGAAAAATGTATAAAACCAATGATAGGAAAAAAACACAATATACTTCTGATAATGATAAGATAACTCCCCTTGGACCATGATACACAAGGACATGCTACAATCAATACTAGAACACACTCACCCATGTTATCCTACCAATGGTTCACAACCACAAAAGAGTTATTATATCACACTATCATAATTAATCACACACCTTATTTACCCAATTAAGAACCCAAATCCATTCCCCAAGTCCAAAAAATGATCACCTATAGGCTCAAAAAAAACCAAAGATGCAACCTAATATATCTAGGAATTGTTTTTTAAACCATGAGGGTAAAAAAAATAACACTCACAACTTAGCAACAAAACCCCCAAGTGGGATAGACATTGGGTGAAATTTCTCAAAAGAAAAAATCATGTCATAAATAACATTAATCCCATTAAGAAAAAATCTTTAAATGGAAACCATCATTAATGAAAATCTCAAAAAAGGGAAAACATCCAAAAAATGAAATAATAACCAAATCCGTAAAAACATAGGTGACAACTAATAATGGAAAATCCAAAAAACCACCAATCCAATTAAAAAAGACCAAACTAGAGATCTATACCAAAAAATTACTAACCTTCCATTATTAAATAGAGTATGAACTAATACCTTTTTCTAACACATAAATAACTGACAAAAAATATATTAAAAATTATTACACATGGTGATTTTGGTTTTCCATAATAATGAACGGTCACCTTAATCTCTTCGAACCATCAATTTTTTCAACGATCATTAATGGTCCCTCATCAACCACTGTACTTGTTGTCTAGGATAGGACCAAACCTATTTAATACCATTCCACCATTTTTGAAAACAATAAAAACGACAACAAGAACATCCTCAGTTCATGAAGTAAAACAAAAACCAAGATATTCACTTACAAAATAGGATTAAAACCAAAAAATATCATAAATAAAAAATATTAAAAATTTTGTACAGAAAAATTTATTCTTTTCAAAATCCATATTTTTTAAAGGGATATTGAAATCACTCTCAACCAAGGTATTTCTAGAAAATGAATCCATCATAACTTTATAAAAAAGAAACCCAATACTAGTGGAACAAACCCTTTTCCAAAATAAAGAAAACCACAATATTATTTTTTCATGATTTAATTTCATTTTATCATCAAAACATCAAAATAATAACCATAAAAACAATTTCCATTTTAAAAAGGCCATCCAAAATAATGGGAACCCATTTTTGATAACATTTCATAAAACAAAGGGAATTCAGTCTTCCTATTATTCCCAAATAAAGTTTCAAAATTAATGATTTAAAAAATCCCATAACACAATCTATTAAATTATCAAAATAAGAAACTCATAAAGGTCACAAGAAGCATTTTTGAAAAAAGGAAAAAAGGAAAAAAACACAATTTATTCAACCTAATATAAGTGAAAATCTCATTTGAAAAAATAGAGAATCCTGAGGATTCCAGACAGGACAACAAGGTACATACAATGTTCTACAAACCTTGAACCCTATAGTGTGGGAATATCGGTTTCCATGATGAAACACAACTTAAAAAATGGTAGAATCAAAGACATAGGAACCAGATGGTTTCTCAGGGAATGTGAGTTAAATATGCATATTGAGTTTTCTTCCACCTGAAACACAAATAGTTGTCCCAAATATCACTCACCTATCAAGGGGAACATAAAAAATAAATCACATAAAAAATAGAAAAACCCATAATAACCCACATATTCATAATTAAAAACCCGACATCCCAATGAATTATGAGGTTTTTGTATGGTTAAAAGCTAGTTAGACTCTTACCACTCTTACCTCCCATCTCCTGTAATCCTTAATTTCCTTTCTACTAGAAAATAGAAAAATAAAAAGTGAAGATCATGAAGATTATGTTCCAATTTATGGAAAACCAAAAGTTCTTATTATAAAACACTAAGATATTCAAAAAAAATTGAAATGCATGAAATTATTTTATGTAGATATTTATAACTAGCCTTTAAAAATAATTTTACTACTTCTATGTCTTGAGTTTTGAAAAACGGTAATCTACAATTGTGTTTAGTAATTTATTTGGAGTCTAATGGAACCAACTTGATTTTTAGTGAATAGAAACACACCCTTATGAATAGTATTATGAATAGTAATATGAATATTAATATGACTCTAATGAATAGTAAATTGTGTTATTATATTATTTTCTTGAGGATATATGATAATTACTTCTTGGTTATTTTATCAAGGAGATATAAAAGCAGTTATTGTTTTTAAATTATTAATTTTTGAATTAAGTACGATTTTATATAAAAATTAAATTAAAAATATTCAGAAAATAATATTCAAAAAAGGATTTTTTTTTGAATTCTATAAATAAAAAATGGTTGGGCTGAATTTTTGGGATTTTTTTGAAACAGTTTAATTTTCATTGAGTAGTAAAAAATACAGTTTAGATTTTCAGTGTGTTTATGACATCATTAATGATGTAATAAATCTAGTCAACATGTGTACAGTAAACTAATATGTTAGTTGTACCATGTGGTTAATACCTCTAGAAAATACCATGGGCAGGGCCATGTTTTTGTAAATACCACTAATGAGGTGTCCCTTGGATATTATTAAAATATTCCCTCACTTTTGGTATAAATACCAACACATTCCTTAATTAAATTCATTCCAAATCCATCATCAACCAATCTATAGCCTCCATTCCTCCCTAGTAGTCCTACCATGGTTTCATCAATCTCAAGGGTCCCAACCTCCATGTTCTAGGAGTTACTCTACAAGTAAGAAAATTCTCCATTTCTTTCTTTTTCAATTCAAGTTCTCTTTTAAGTGGTATAACTTTCTTGTTTCCATACCATTTTCTCACTTACTTCTTAATCTTTATACATTATGTTTTATGATTAATTTTTGGATGGGTAACCATTTTCACCTATCTTTTTAATATTTTCTAATACCATGTTGCATAGTCGTTAGGCTGCCGAATATTTTGTAAGGGGTTTCTCAACTATTATTTTATATTAAGTTCCTTTATTTTCTTATTCATTCCTGATATCCACTTACCCAAGAAGCATGAAACCTCAAAAATCATTTATATTCTATATGTTCCCATGTTCATGGAAAATTCATCACCATTCTTCTTCTCCTATCCCACTTATTCAAATAATAAAAACATTGTCTCTGATGTGTCGAATTACCGACATCATGGATGATGTGATTTCAACTTGCATTAATTCTTTCATGTCTGGTCATGAAAACGTTTTTTCCATTTAACCATGTTATAATATTTTTATTATTCCTCATCCATGGTTCTGGAATTTTTCTGTACTCATGACTTTAATTTATAAGACAAAATGAGGTCTTCATTATTAAAGAACCACTAAAATGATCTAAACGAACATCATTAATGTTTTAACTTATGAATCATTCTAATATAAAAATTCAAAATGATAAATGGTATAAATTAGGGAATTGAAAATATTTAAATACCTTTCCATTCCATTTATAGAGTTCTAATTTCAACAGATAAGAGCATCCATTATGAACTGATCATGGAAACCATGTAAAGAACACACCTGAAACAATGTAAATAACAAAATATTACTAATTAATATGTCAAGTTATGTTGTAAAATGATCATATAAGATGTTATAAACATTAATATGTTTCATTAAGATATTAATAACACTCTTTTTACCGTTATATATGAGGTTTAAACACAATTAAAGTAAGATGAACCCGAGTTATTGGAATTCTTAACCCAATTTCCAATTTTTTGGTTTACGTTGTACTTTACCCATTGTGTTGTATTAATATTACTGGTATGATGAATTTTTGTTTATATAATGTAGTATTATGTTATTAAAATTTTATACACAGGTACCTTTTATTTTATTAATTCTCACTTCAATTATATTTTTAAGGGAAATTCCTTTTAAAATCTTTTTAAAAGTCTCTCTAATAAATTATAAAGGGATTGTATTTTTATATGTATATGGAATTAGTGATTTCTATTGATTTCAAGAAACTTTATTTCCATGATATGTTCCTTGGACTTTATTAATGTTGGTTGGATCCCATTATAGCTCATGATTTTTTGGGTTGATCACATTTATAGCTCAAGATATGTTGGGTTATGCCCACCATATCTCAAGATATGACGGGTGAGTCCCATTATATCTCTCTAATTCATTAGGTACTCCAGATATAGAAATAGACCAAAAGTTTATTCCATAAATAATATTGAATATAAGAGTGATATGTTAAATATGTCCTAAGGCAACAACATGAGTATATTATGCATTCGAGTTATTATGATATGGGTTTTATTGGTTTTTATGTTATCACTCGAGTATGGCATTCTATCATTATACCCCGTACTAAATTTTAAAATAATCCCATGTTCCTAAAATGTTTTTTAGAGTATAAAATTAAGGTTAAGAGAAAAGAGGGATTTGTGATTTTTGATATGGAGTGTTGTCAATGAAATCACACTTTATGTTTTTATGTCCAATATTTTGTAAAAAATGGAAACTGTTTTTATGGTATCCACTCTATTAAAGTGTGTAAGGTTATGAATGTATTATTTCCCAATTATCTAAATATATAAAAATTAAAATATCCTTAATGTAAAAGGAAGAGTTTTCTTGACTAAAATCGAGATTATGTAATGTAATATGGTTGAGTCCTTATAGTTGGTATCAAAGGATGGTTTATATAACGTTAGGGGTTAATATGATGTTAAAATAATACTGTAAATAATTTTTATGATTAATTTGAAATGTTATAACATTTAAATATTACCACATTTTTTAATCTATAGTTTTTTTGTACAGAATGGTTCTCAACAGAAGAAATAGGGAAGCAGAAGTTGGATGGCACCAAGAGGTTGATGTCTGACTGTATCGACATCCCAGAATGGTGGGAATCAGAACCGATTAGTTTGTGACAATAATGGATCTATTGAATCAACTAATAAATGGTGGTGGTATCCATACTCGATAGTAACATGATATACAATGAAGAAACATGTCTTTTGTGGATCATTTTATCAGGAAACATCCTTGATTATTTAGTGGAACCGCAGATCCAGTGATAGTTGAAGGATTGATCAATATCCTAGAAAACATATTTGATATCATGGGATGTTCAGAAGGTCAAAAGGTAATTATAGAAATTTATTGTTTGGATGGTGAAGCCGAACAATGGTGGTATCTTGGTATGAATAAGAGATAAAGTGATGATGTTGACAGTCTGGAAAGAGATGATTTGAAGAGTCTTTTCTAGAAAAATACATTCTCAAAACTATTCGACTCAGAATGGAGACAAAATTCATAGAAGTGAAGTAGAAAGATGATGATTCTATGGAAACATATGAAGCCAATTTTATAATAGTGTCTAGGTATGTACCCGATTTTACTATGGATTTATAAGTAAAATTAATAGATTTTACTGTAGTTTGAAACCATTTTTTTGAAGAGCATCGGCCTCACGAGAGTTAAAAAGTTATGAGAATCTTATTCATTGGGCCGAAAAAGATGAGTTGAAGTTTTCTAAAACATATGGGCATCACAATGACAAGAATAAGAAGTGATTTGGTTGGCAGGAAATGGGGATGACCTCATTAAGCAAGTCTAGAGGTAAGAAAATGAATTTCCCTTCTTGTGAAAAGTGTGGTAAAAGGAATCCTGGTGAATATATTGTAAATTCATGAAAATTATACCGATATGGAATGTTTTGAAAAAATTCTAAAGTGTGGAAGGAAAATGATATGAAATATAATGGTATGTAAGTGGGGAGATTCTTTCAATGTATGGATTTGGGCCATTTTACTAATGTTTTCCTGAATCTAGTTAGTCAAGCAGGGAATCAACAAGATTGGAAGTAGAAGGGTTTAATAAAATATATGGTAACCACATCAGCAGATGTTATGATATCAAATGAGGTGGTGTTAGGTAGATTTCTTGTTTTTATAGATTTTGAAAATGTGTGGTGTCATTTAGGGTCTACCAATTTCTTCATTTTCGAGAATGTTTCAGAAAAATTGGGAACTCAACCTCATGAAATAAAGTCAGATCTCATGGTAAAAACACTTGGAGAAAATATTGTGGAAAACAATTATAAGAATATTCTTATCCTTGTCTATGGAAAATTTTTACCTACAATAATTTTTTCCCTATATTAGAGCTTGATGTTATTATGTGTATGGAGTGGCTTTCTTTTTAACATTCTTAGATAGATTGTAGAGAAAAAGAAGATGTTTTTCAGGATGAATTTCAGTTTTTGTACAAGAATGAACCCATACAATTAAAAACATATCAGGAAGCTATGAAAGTGATAAGGGATTGAAATGAATGTTTTTTCAAATATTTTTGATGACAAGGGACATATTTATACTAATGATGTACTAGTGGTAAATGAATACATGGTTTTTTCCTAACGATTTTCCTGGTGTTATTCCTAATTGATTGATTGAGTTTACTATTGAGTTAGTTTCTGATGCTAAGAAAATTTCAAAACCTCTTAATCGAATGGACCAAATGGAACATCTGGAATTAAAAAATAAATTGAAAGAATTATTAGATAAAGGCTTCATCTAACCCAGTAATTCATCATGGGGTGCTCCTGTCTTGTTTTTTAAGAAAAAATATGGTTCAATGAGACTTTTCATCGATTATAGAGACTTTAAAAACATTACTATTAAAAAAAGTATCATTTTCCTCATATAGATGATTTTTTTAATCAGCTCTAGTGAGAGTAGTATTTTTTGAAGGTTTACCTAAGGTTGGGGTATCATCAGTTGAATGTAAAGGATGAAGACATCCTGAAGACTATGTTCCGTACTAGATATGGTCATTATGAATTTGTAGTTATGCCTTTTAGGTTAACTAATGCACCTTCTATATTCACGGATCCTATGAATATAATATTTTATATATTCTAGGATAAGTTTGGGGTTGTATTTGTTGATGAAATTCTTGTATATTCAACAAGTAAGGAGGAGCATGAAAAATATCTAAGGGTTGTTTTTCAAACCTTAAAAGAAAAGAAAATGTAACACCACAAATTCTATAAGAAATATTCTTTTTAATTTCTTTGATGTCTTGTGTTTTACAATACACCAAGATTAAATTTCACTATATGAAACACTATATTATCTTGTAGTATACCCAACACAATTATTGTATTGTGTTACACGCAAGAGCGGCCTTCTTTAATAGCGTTTGTTGTACGCAATACCGAGTTTCACTAAAAAACGATATATTGTTTTAATATTATTATGGACTATCAGTTATGAATAATACTAAACAAATTTTTAATTTTATAACATTATCATTCATCTTACACATATTATAAAACATGGTATGAGAAAAAATATTAACTTTTCTAGATAAAAGAAGTATTTTTCAAAAAATGCAGTTTTTTCGCCTTTCCATGGCGCACCCATTTTAAATCTAATTTTGACAAGTTTATAAGTTCAACATAGCAAAGTAAACTTCTTATTCTGAATCAGGAAAAAAAATTACATTGGATAAATTTTTGACATTGTTCTGATAACCTTCATACTTTGATAAATAGTAAAAATATGCTAAATTTTAATTAAAAACAACTTTTTTCATTGAGATAATTTATATGGTTAAATTATAATATTGAATGGTTTTAAAGTATTAATAGAATATAATTATAACATTTAATATAATTTATTTAATTATCATAAATTTTTCATTGAATTCATAGGTAATAATATTTCAATCTTTTGCAATGTTTTACCAAAAACCCGTTTTTTTCGACAACGAGATTAATTTTAAATTAATTACTGTAACATATATGTTTTGAATTTAGAAAAATGGATTTGTTATTTGTAATCAGTCAGTTCAAATTATTATAAAATTCTACTATTATTTTTGGCCATTATGAATAGCAACTACATTAAATTTTATTTACCATAGTTAAAGGTAAATCAGGTAATTAAGGGTAAAAATAATATTATAAAATTACCCTAACACATGTATTAATATAATTGGATGATTATATTTCATCCTAAAATATACTTGGGTTTAAATGTTATCTATTTGAACCCACTTGTATGTAATTAAGACCTTTAATTTATTTTATTTAATGGAAAGTGAAATATGTCTCACTCAAGATTTATGCCTTACGTACTACTGTGTTTTATGTCATTGCTCAAGATTTTGATGTTTATGTTTTATGTTTATGTTTTTACATTCAAATTTTTTTATATAGTTTCATGTTCTCCATGTTTACCCTTAATGAGCATTCAAGCTCACCCATTCTATGATTTCCTTTCCCTAGGACATAAAGAGAGATTTTAGGTAAGAAAACAGAAGGGGGAGATCTTTATAGGAGATGTTGAAGATCTTTCACCATAATTAGAATATTATTTTTTGAGTTTCCAAAGACACTAAACTCTTATGATCTTTGGGTGTCTATTTTTGTTATGTATTTTTTATTCCAAAAAAGTAATGTAATTTCCATGCACGTCAAGCTTGGGTACTTATAGTTGGTATCAGAGGGAAGGTTTAGTTGACCTTTGGAAACTAGGATGTGAAAAATTTAGTGAGATACCTAGAGATATTTCTAAGGTATATCTAGAGTTTTTTGTAAGGTTAAGTATGAAGTATAGGTTACAATCCTATAATTATGATAACAATCAGCAATAACCTTGTATTAAACCTATGATGTTAGACATTGAACGTACTCCACCTTAATTATTTTATTTTCCTAGTATGTTTTTTTGCCTCTAACAGTAATCCTTTTGGTTTTTAGATATTGTCTATAACTTGAAGAAAATGTGTTAATGATCATTTCACTGGTCAATGAAAAGATTTTCCTCTTGAACAACTAAATGTTTTGGGAAATGAAGTTCAAAATCTTATTTCTACACTTACACAAGCTATGAATAATTCTGGACATTCACATGAGCATATAAGGGAACAATATTCTATTGAGTCCATCATGAGGCAACACCCATCTTCATTCAGGGGGTCTTCTGATCCACTTGTCCTTGAACAATGGATCAGTACCATTGGAAAGATATTTTCTATACTTCGTTGTTCAGAACATGAAAAAGTAATTTTGGTTGTTTATCGTTTAAAAGGTGAAGTAGACCAGTGGTGGACTCTAATTAAGAATACAAGTCCCCAAGATTAAATTGAATCCCTGGAATGGAACGGGTTCAAGAACATGTTTTTCAATAAGTACTTCCCTCGTATTCTTCGAACAATTATGGAAAAGGAGTTCCTTGAACTTAAGGAAAAGGATGATGAATTTGTTGGTATATATTAGGTGAATTTTACATGGCTTTCAAGGTATGAATCTGGATTTATCATCCATACTGAATGTAAAGTTGATAGATTATTCATTGTCTTAAAACAATGTCTTGAAAAGGAATTAGCTAAAAGTGACTTTAGTATCTATAAAGAGATTGTGTGTCGTGCTATCAAGGTAGAACTGGAAGTTAGTGTTACATATCAATCTCATGGTTTTGACAAGAAATAAAAGATGGAGTTCAAGGAAAAATCTCAAAACAATGGTGAAAAGAAGGTGAATGTTTCATTATGCTCAAAGTGTGAAAATAAGAATAGTGGAGATTGTCTTAAAGGGGATAGAAAATGTTTTAAGTGTGGAAAAGAAGGCCATCAAGCAGTTGAGTGTTTAAGTAATGGGAAAAAGGTAGCAAATTATGTGAATATAGAAAATACTACATATAACGCACCACCAACACTTCAATTCAACAAGTGAAAAGAAATGGGGATTTATGCTAACCAATTCCCTAATCCAAGGGTTAATGATGATATGCATCAACAACCACTTAAGTCAAAGGAAAATGGGAAGTCACATGCGATCACTATTAGTGATGTTGAATATGTCAATGAAGTGGTGAAATGATTATGTTTTTATGTAACGGGATTCCAAAATAGTGTTTTGGAATCTAATTTATAGTATTGTGGAATATTGGAATATCTATTTATTGGTTTATTGTAGTTTTCAATAATTATTTGGTACCGATAACCATGAAAACTGATTGAAATATTTTTGGAAAGCAGATGATATGCGCATAATGAAGGGATTGTGAGAAAATAATATATTGGTTATTATTAATGAGCTCATGACTAATATAATGACACAGTGATATCATTGTTTGAGTATATGGAGTTATTGGGATTTTGGTATGTGGAAAGAGTTAACTATTGACAGTATTCATGTTTTCACTAAGGTTCTATGGTAATTAATGTTTCAAGAATACATGATTATGGTATTCACATGTTTCGAATGTGACCAATAAGATATATCTTATGATATATGGGGGATAAATGATGGTATTCACATGCTTGTTATATGACCTTTCTAGAAATAGTTTCTTTATATTGTGATTTTGGACAGAAGTACCTTAGATTATAAAAAATTTATGGCTTTTTCATTTTTTGATTTTTCATAGCTAGGTTCTCTACCACTCTCCATCAAAATATGATGCTTAGATTTCTCTTCCATATCCATATTTTCACCTATGTTCTTCTTTGTGGAAACCCGGTGATGAGTTAATTTGGGTAAGAATTATATTTCTTACATTACTTTTTAAAATTAAGTTTTAGTATTATTTTTTACAATGTGGGTTTTTATGAATGAAACTTTCATGTATTAAACCATTTATAACCCTGAAAAATTTCGAGCGTGAATATCATTTTAAGGGGGGTAGAATGTAACACGCCAAAATTTTATGAGAAATATTATTCTTAATTTCTTTGTTGTCTTGTGTTTTAAGATAAACCAAGATTACCTTTTTCTATACTCAACACCATATTAGTTTGTAGTATATGCAACACTATTCTAGGCTTGTGTTTCACGCAAGAGTGACCTTCCTCAATAGCGTGTGGTGAACACAATACTGAGTTTCACTAAACAATGATATATAGTTATAATATAATTATGAACTAGATTTTATGAATAGTATTAACCACATTTTGAATTTTATAATATTATCATTCATCTTACACATATTCTATAACTTGGTACGAGAAAAAAATTAATTTTTCAGATAAAAGAAATATTTTTTAAAAAATGCAGTTTTGTCGCCTTTTGATGGTGCACCCATTTTAAATCTAATTTTTGACAATTTTATAATTTAAATTTGACAAATTAAACTTATTCTGTTGAATCAGGATATAAAAATTTACATTGGATAAAAATTTTACATTTTTCTGATAACCTTCATGTTTTGATGAATAGTAAAAATACGCTAAATTTTAAATAAAAGAACTTTTTTCATCGAGATAATTTATATGTTTAAATTATAATATTGAATGGGTTTTATGTATAAATAGAATATATTTTCACCATTTAATATAATGTATTTTCTTATCATTAATTTTACATTGATCTCAACAGTAAAAACATTTCAATCTTTTTGTGATGTTTTTTGCCATTATGAATAGTAACTACAGAAAATTTATTTACTATAGTTAAAGGTAAATCAGGTAATTAAGGGTAAAAATAATATTATAAAATTACCCTAACATTTGTCTTAATATAATTGGATGATTATATTTCGTCCTATATATACTTGTTTTGAAATGTTATCTATTTGAACCCACTTATAGGAGATTAAGACCTTTAATTAATTTTATTTAATGGAAAGAAAAATATGTCTCACTCAAACTTTAATAATTAAATTATTTTTAATATAAGGCTAAACAAAATATATATTCGATTATAAATACTCATTTTAAATATGAAATGTTTTTATTTATCATGGTAATTTATTTTTAATTTTTAAGAAATATATAAATAGCTTAATATCTTATACATTAATGATGCAGAAATTATTTATTTAGTAAAAAATCAATAATATAGTTTTTATTAAAATAATAATACCCATAAAAAGGACCGAACACTTGACCAAAATTTATTGGTCGAGTATATATACACCATAAGAATCCATGTGTAGACTTTTGGACCATTTTAAGCCTTATAAAACAGATTATGAAATTTATATAATTTTATTTTAAATGATGTCAATGTTTCCACCTTCATAATTTAATAAAGATAACATTTTAAAAGGTGGTTTTTAGGAGATAAATTGAACTAAAATTGTTCTTATGAATTATATAAGATTTATATTAATAATATTATTTTATTTTTAATTTTTATGTAACAAACAAGTATAATAAACAATTCTACAAAAATGTTGTAGTAATTATTTTATTAAGAAAAATATCAAATAAATGGTTTTAAAAATATTAAAATAAAATTTATATGAACTAATTAATGTGATCCAAGAATTTTATTGATAAATATGACATGTTAAGAATATATTAATTATTTTGGTTTGAACATATATTCGGTGTGGATTTTATTTAAATTTAAATAATTCAATAGTGTCAAAATTGACACTATTGGTATTTTATAAACATAACATATTATTAAATTGTTTAAGAAAAACAAAATTATTTAAAAAATAGAAATTGAAAGTTATGTGGTGGACAATGTCATGATTTATCTAATTATGGACCATTAAAAACACCTAATTAAGTTCTTATTACAATTTTAAATTTAGAATATTATTACAAAAAAATAGATTAAATAAGGAAAAATCAAAATGATAAGGTTTTAAATAAATTCCAAACATGTATAAATTTAATTAGTCGATGTGATAAACATAATATCTAATCTCATATTCTAATTTGAGTCATTTTTGAGGTTTTTAACTGGGGTTGGATTTTATTATAAATTAATATTATTGAGAGTTTCCTAAAGTGCCCCTCTCCTCTCTTATAAAAGGGCACCTCTTCCCTCTCCTCTTAACACCATTTTGAGCTTTTAAACTTGTCCAAACCCTACCCATTTCTCTTATCAACTTCCCTAGAGACATACTAGAGGTCCCAGACTTCTTCATATACCATCTTTAGTTCCCTAATAGTAGGATTTAGAAGAGGCACGTCGAAGAAGAGGTAATATCCTTTACCGATTCTTTCAAATTATTACTTCTTCTACACCCTCTATATGAGTTGTTTTCTTATTAGGTAATAACTATAGTATCACTTGTATACTGATATTTTATTATTAATATAAAACAACCATATACCATCTTTTATCCATCCTATGAAAAATGAAATCACCACGCGTGCGTACGTACGACCTGTCGTCTCCACGCCGTGGTGTAAACTATTTCTCATAACCGATCTACTTGGATGGGTATAATAATGGAATAAATAACTATATACAATCATTATAACATGATACTAATTATGAGATATTATATCATCCACTCAATGTCACGACCCCTCACCCGGGGCCCGTTCCATGACTACCCTAAGCCCGCCTTCCATAGGCCAGGGGTTCGCGACTAGCACCAAAGGCGTAATTCCTTATACTGGGAAGGAATTGCCTTTATATCGAGTACAGTGGGCAAACCGTGACACCAAGCACGCTTCCCACTAACCTTGGACTACTGAGGTACTCCTACTGTCGAGTACCATGGATCTATCGTGTCACCTGGCGCGCTCCCCACCATGGGTCTACTGAATCATCAAGCGTGCTCCCCCTTAGAGCATGTTAAGGTACTACACTTATTGAGTACCATGGGTATGCCGCGACACCAAGGCGCTCCCCAATATGGGACTACCACGACAACAAGGCACTCCCCACTAGGCTAGTCGAGTCACTCTGAGTCGAAATGGTTAGAAGTCATTAGGTCTCAGCTAGCTACTAGGTCTCCACACTATGCTCGCTCATATTTTGGAGGATCCTCTCCACGAGCTACTGGTCGATTCTCCAACTATCATGAAGTCCCCTGAAGAAGTATCTCAAAGGTATTCCTTGTCAAAGGGTTCCCAATGCAATAGACATCTCGTCAAACAGACGCCCGGTCTGTGAGTTATTAGCCTTTTAGTCTCAGGGGCCTGGATGGATTCATGCTTGATCCAACCTGACTGCTTCCTATCTTAAACCAAAACTCAGTCTTTCTCCAAGATTTCCAGCATCATTGATGGTTCATCGAATAGATGTCTGGTGCCAAAGTTATGTCCAAAAGAGCATAAAGGTTCGTAGTTAGCTCGGGTCTGGTCTAACCTAGTCAGACCGACCCGGCCTGACCTGGCATGGGTTGACCAAGTTCAAGTCAACCTGGCCTGACCCACTATGTCAGGCCTGTCCTGTGATGCAGCCTGGTCTGCTAGGAGTTCTGGCAAGTTGCGAGGGTCCACGAAGCCCGCAGGGGTCACGGGGTCGCTCGGTCGTGGGGGTGTCGCAAGGGCGCGAGACCAGTTTGGCCATGGTGCCAAGAGGGGTGTAGGCCGGTTCAGCTGGGGAATCTTGGTGGCGTGGGACAGTTCGGTCGGGCCGCCATGCAGGGTGTATGCTGATTCGTCTGGGGGGCTGCGAGGGGCGCGGGACAATTCGGCCGGGGTGCCATGGCGGCGCGGGCCGGTTCGGCGGGGGCGTCGTGGGGGTCGTGGGATGATTCGGCCGGGGCACCACGCGGTGGTTGGGCTGGTTTGGCTGGGGCATCGGGCGCGGCGTGTGCTGGTTCGGCCGGGAAGGCGGAGCACCACGGGTTCGGCGTGGGTCGCGGTGGCCGCGGGTGGCGGTTCTGTTACCTTCGTCACCTTCATCTTCTTCGTTGCCTTCCTCCATTTCGAAGATTACACCAAAGAGGAAAGACACAGGGGTCGAGCCATGTTTTTTTGGCCCACACCCTCTACGTTTAGGGTGGTATCATTTGACTCAACAAGACCGAATAACAATGAACATCAAATTTTACAACCTCCACAATGATTATTTCCCAAACCGCAAAAGAAAACAAAGAAAGTATTATCACACAAATAAACCCCTACCTCGATCATTGAAGTTGGTGCAAGATGATGTACGGATGTCGATTCTCCTTAGATGGGGATGTCTCACATGAGAAGAAGTCCCAAGGAAGAAGGTCGAGGAAGGTCTGCGTTCTTCATTCAGAGAAGAAGTTCTTCGTTGGAGTGATTTTCTCTCAAACTCCTCTCCCCAATTCCACCAAAATGAAATGTGTGCCAAAATAATAGATGATGCAATCTATTATTTTGTTCGATGAATTAAAAAATATTAATTAATTATGGTGGATTGAATAATTTATCAAGATAAGGGTTGGCTGTAATTAATGGGGGGTGGTGGCACCATTAAGTGGGGAGGTCAAGAGGTTTATCCCCACTTGATTGGTAGTTTCAAGAGGTTTTAACCTCGGGTGGTCCCCACCACCACTTCCTCTCATGTAAGGTTAGTTCAGGTGGTCCCCACCACCATAAACTCTCATGGTAGGTTTTCTTCGGGTAGCCCTCACCATAAATATCCACATGGAAGCTCAAAATAAAATAAAATGATGTTTATTTTATTTTATTATTTCCACAAAACCCCCAAAAATAGGTTTCTCCCTCGAATAACTACCATCGAGGTAGAAGTCTTCTGAAGCGAAAACCAGCACTGTGAGTTCAAAGGTGCCCTTAGATTTCAATTCTGAGCATCAGTTCAAAAGTTAGAAAAACCCGCTCCCATTTTTACTAAACACACCTGAAAAAAAGTTCAGAAATTCATTTCGAGCACTTCGGGCCTCAGAATCACACGCCTTCAATTTTCGCGCACTCGTAAAATTCACATCAATTTAAAAAAATTGCATAGAAATTTTGGGTCTTTACATTCTTCCCACCTAAGGCTTCACATCCCCATAATCCACAACTCAAACTAAGGGAACAAGTGGGGGTACTGAGCACGCATCTAAGCCTGCTGCTCCCATGTGCTCTCCTGGAAGTTCCCGGGCTACCAGCGAACACACAGCAAAGGTATCGACCATCCATGAAGGACCCGCTCTTGTAGATCCTCACTCTCTACTGGAACCTCCATAAAAGTCACACCATCATCGATGTCAATCTCTCCATGGTCGATGATTTGAGAAGGGTTGTGCACGTATCTCCTCAGCTAGGATACATGGAAGACGTCTTTCACCCGGTGCAACGGAGGTGGAAGAGCTAAGTGATTTTACACCTCGCTAACTCTATTGAGAACTTGAAAAGGTCTGATGAACCTCAAAGATAAATTTTTGCCTCAGCCAAATCTCTGCAAACCTCATCGAGGTGAGACCCATAGAAATATGTGGTCGCCATCCTCAAAATCTAGAGGTCTCTGTCTCTTGTCGTCATACGACTTCTGCCTGCTTTTTTCAGTCTTCATCCACTCCTGGATGACCTGCACATTCTCTTTGGTAGCCCATACCATCTCTGGTCCAACTAGTGCTAACTCCCCTAGGTCAGTCCAGCATAAGGGTGATCTACAAGGTCTCCCGTATAATGGCTCAATAGGTGACATCCCAATGGTGGAGTGATTTATATTGTTGTACGAATACTCCATCGAAGGAAATTGATCCTCCCAGCATCAACCGAAGTTGAGGAAACAAGCATGTATCATGTCCTTGAGGGTCTGAATGGTCTGCTCAGTCTGACCATCCATCTGAGGATGAAAGGTGGTGCTCAAACGAAGTTGCATCCCGAAATCCTCCTGTAACCCCTTACATATCTGGGAAGTAAAATGTGTATCATGATTGGAGACAATCTTCATGGGTACTCCATGTATCCTCACAATGGATTGAACATAAAGGCGTCCCATGCTCTCTACTGAACCCTGCTCTCTGATCGGTAAGAAGTGTGCTGACATGGTGAGTCAGTCGACGATCACTAAAATTGAGTCATGTCCCCTAGATGTACGTGGATGTCCTGTCATTAAGTACATGGATATATCATCCCACTTTCACTCTAGGACCTCTAAATGTTTCCCCAAGCCTGCTGGTACCTGATGCTCTACCTTCACTTATCGACAAGTGAGGCATCAAGAGGCAAACTCTGCAACTGATTTCTTTATTCCTGACCACCAGTGCTGTTATCAGAGATCCAGGTATATCATCGCCACTCCTGGATGTACCGCTATAGGGGATTTGTAGAACTACCTCAATACTTCCTCCAGAAGTGAATTTGGTATCATGGTACGTCCCCTGGAGAGGATGACGTGCTCCCGACCTTCAAAAAATACATCATGTACCTGTCCTATGGATATCTGAGCATGTCTTGTCTCACAGTCAGCATCCCCAAACTGTGCCTCTCAGACTCGCTGAAGATTTGGGGGAGTGACTATAAAAAACTATAGAAAAGATGATATGTCTTTATCCACAAAGGATATCAGCAAAGTGGATAGTTGCTCCGCCGCCTCACCTAGCAGCTGTATACCAGATATCTTATTGAGTGTATCTACAACAACGTTCCCTATACCAGAAGTATAGACTATCTTGAAGTCATAGTCCGGGAGGAACTCAAGCCAACGTCACTGTCTCAGGTTCAGGTCTTTCTGGGAGAAGATATACCCGAGACTCTTGTGATCAGAGTACCTGGTAAAACGC
This sequence comes from Viscum album, assembly GCA_963277665.1. Taxonomy (NCBI): domain Eukaryota; kingdom Viridiplantae; phylum Streptophyta; class Magnoliopsida; order Santalales; family Viscaceae; genus Viscum; species Viscum album. The sequence goes on along the minus strand of OY728128.1, from coordinate 1,105,411,686 downwards.
TCACCCATCAGATAGTGTCTCCACATCTTCGATGCTAAGACCACTACTGTTAACTCTAGGTCATGGGTAGCGTAGTTCTGCTCATGTTGTCTCATCTGTTGAGAGCCATATGTGATCACTAATCTCTTCATCATCAGGACACATCTGAGTCTGGTCTATGATGCGTCGTAGTAGACTACATACCCTACGCCTTCCTCTGGAAGCCTCAAGATGTGGGCACTATTCAGCCTCTGCCTCAGGTCCTGAAAGTTGTGCTGGAATCTCTCCAACTATACAAAGGGTTGCACTTTCATTCTCCTGGATGATAGTGGTGCTACAACTCTAGAGAAATCTGGCACAAATATCTGGTATTATCTTTCCAAACCCAAGAAACATTGTACCTCTATCACACGCTTGGGTGGTTCCCAAGAAAGTACTGCATCAATCTTCACTGGATCTACTGCAACTCCAGCCTCCGATATGACAAGTCCTAGAAAGTGAACCTCTCAGATCTAGATCTACCTCTTCAAGAGATTACCATAAAGTTGGTTCTCTTAGAGTGTGTCATATACTACCGGAAATCGTAGACCTTCTCCTATTTAGTAGTCGAGTAGATCTGAATGTCGTCGATTAAGACTACTACGAAGCGATTAAGGTATCGATGAAATATCTTGTTCATGAGTCCCACGAACACTACTGGATCATTGGTTACACCAAATGGCATAACCAAGAACTATTAGTATCCATACTGACACATGAAGTCTGTCTTCTGCACACCCTCATCTTGTACTCTGAGCTGGTGATAGCCTGATCTGAGGTCTATCTTTGAGAACCACTGTGCTCCCTTAAAATGATAAAAAAGGTCGTCAATACTTAGAAGTGGGTATTGGTTATTCATGGTCACCTGGTTAAGGCACTGATTGTCGACATAAAGCCTCAAGCTCCCATCCGCCTTCTTCGTGAACAAAATTAGGGCTGCCTAGGGAGAAACACTGGGCCAGATGAATCCCTTCCCCTGCATGTCCTCCAACTATAACTTCACCTCACGAAGCTCAACGAGAGCCATCTGATATGCTGTTCTAGATATCGGTGCCATCCCAGGGTAAAAATAAATGTAAAAGTCTACCTCTCTGTGAGGAGGTAGACCTGGGAAATCATCAGGGAAAACATTTGTGTACCGGTCCACCACTACAGGATAACATGGACACTCTACATCAACAGCTTTGAGGGTAAGGCTTGCCAAATTATTAGTAATCGGGTTCAATCTCCTCTGAGTAAGTCAATCCAATGCTACAAAGGTTCCCTTCTAGCCAATGAAGGTAAAACTGGTCCCATCCATGTGGAGACACCACACTTTGCGCCTAATACAGTAATTCTGAGCGTGGACTATAGAGAGCCATTCCATACCCAAGATGACTTTGTAAGGCCTCGACGCTGCTACTAGGAGATACCAGTCAATGCTCTCACCTCCTAGAGTAATCCCACACTGCTGACACCAGTGCGTAATCATCGAATCATCTCCCGTAGAAGTCTCTAGTCGTATGGATCAATCCAATGGCTCCGTTGAATTCTCCGAGCTCCGAACGGGGACACTATCATTTAATGAATTACTCACACCTATGTCTATAAGTATTTCATCTATGGTGGAATAGAAACATATCATACCTTATATCATCTCCAGAGTAGCATGATCATAGACCTCAACTACCTGGAGCGGAGATCTCCCCTGTCCACATGCTTCCTCCGGTTGGGGTGGACCTCCTTGTGGTGATGCATGTAATATCTCAAATCGCCACCCACTGCCAGCTACACGGCCAACCCCTCTTCCATGTCTTCCTACTCCCTACGGACGACATCGATCAAATCTCTGTCTCTACCTGGGCGGTCCTTCGACCATCTGTTGATCATCCAAACAACGGGTCAAATAGTTATGAGCCATGTGACCCTGCCCACTGTATGTGAAACACTGCTTGATCCAGCAATGTCTATCTTTGCTTCGGGTGCCCCACGAAACCGATCCCAAGTCATGTAGTCGTCCACTTGTAGGTATGGTCCTCTTAGACCTTTGTGACGTATGTCTATTTCCAGCTGTAGAAGACTTCGCTACATGATGGATGTTAGTGGGTCTCGCTGCTGGTGTCTACTCAGCAAGGAAACTCTCCACCAAGAGGGCTCTCTCTAAAACCCATGCCTGCGCCAGGATGCTAAGTGAGATCACTGAAGCCCTGATCTACTGCCTGAGTCCCTGATCGAAGGTCTGTGCTCTAAAGGATGGGTCCCAAAACATATCTCTGGAGTAAATTGATAATTCATTGAACCTTGCTGTGTACTGAGCTACAGTCATGCTACCCTTCTGCAGATGAAGTACCTACTATATGCACACAATGCGAAGAGTTGCTAGAAAAAACTCTGCCCGAAATAGGCTCTCGAAGTATTCCTAGAGAAACGTCACCTCATCATGAACATGGAGCATCAAGCTCTACCATCTTCCTGCTGATGCCTGTAGAAAGATGGCAGTAATAATCACCATGAAACCAGATGGTGTCCCTAGAAGTCAGAAAACTCTCACCACAGCCTCCAGCCAATCTTCATCCACCCGTGGGTCCATCTCTCCCCTGAACCTGGGTGGCCAATGGCGCTGGAACTCATCCAACGTGCTCAAGCGGCATGCACCGTCTGCTACTGGGGCTGGTGGAATCTGTGGACCACTGGGTAATGGTACCACTGGTGCCTCCGCTGGAAAAGGGCCCTGCACCGAGGCCTTGTCACTCGGTGGGCTATCGGTGCGTACAACTCTCGGAACATTAGCTAGCAGTCTACGTGGAGCCATCCTGAAAAAAAAGTGTGCTACGGTTAAAATTTATACCTGGTGAGCTGATCTTGTGAGGTAACATAAAGGGAACTTTTGAAAAAACACACATAATCAGTGTTTTCATGCACTATGTCAGAAATCAGTAGTCAGGGTCTTGGTGTATGGATACGTCGGCAGCCGCACCAACACTGGACTCCCTAAAATGAAAACCACACTCACTACACCTAACACTATTGATAATAGAAAATATCAGAGTCCTAAGTTCAGTGGTATAACCGACTCCTCTAATACCAATTTGTCATGACCCGTCCCCCGGGGCATGTGCCGTGACTACCCCAAACCCGCCTTCCATAGGCCAGGGGTTGGCGACTAGCACCAAAAGAATAATTCCCTATACTGGGAAGGCATTTAATTTATAACCTGTAAACACTCACAACCAAGTACACAACAAGACAAGAACATAAGTAAAATGTATAAAAAAGAGTGTTGAAAGTAAACGGGGAAAGAATACAAGGCCAACTGGAAAGTACAAGTACAACACAGATACAATAAAATAGAAATATAAGGGAAGACAATTATTGGATCGTCCTCCGGGGTTCCTACCTGAAGGGTAGGTACAGATTTCATCCTCAACACTCCACGTCCATCTTTCTCCTCCATATACCGGCATGTTGTATGGTCCACCTCCGAGTACTGTCCCATCCTATTACTCTCAGCCTCAGTTAGAGCTGTCCGTCATCTGCATCCAAAATAATAAGGTGTGGGCATAGACCGTGTAGGGGAGAGTTTAACGAAACTCAGTAGGGACCTCGAGACCCTCATGTTCTCACAAAATCCACCAAGGATAAACCAAAAATAATGAAATCAATAGATAAAACTACTTAGGTATATGCCCATACATATAACAATGTTATCATTTGATCCATCTCAATCATGAGGAAAACACAGAAAAACTAACTCAGCTCAAACCAGGATTTTATTCCAGTGGTAGTATCAAGTAACATCCCTAGTCACATCGTCGAAACCTCGGCTGCTGGAGAACTCTTCATCTATCGAGTATAGTGGGTCTGTCACGACTCCAAGTGCACTTCCCACTAACCTTGGACTGCTGAGGTACTCCTCTTATTGAGTATCATGGATCTGCCACATCACTAAGCACGCTCCCCACCATGGGTCTCCTGCGTCATCAAGCACGGCCCCCCTCGTAGCCTCCTGAGGTACCACTCTTGTCGAGTACAATGGGTCTGCCGCGACACCAAGGCGGTCCCCACTGTGGGTCTGCTGCGACACCAAGGTGATCCCCACTTGGCTAATCGAGTCACTCCGAGTCGAATTGGTTAGCAGTCATCAAGTATCAGCCAGCTACTAGGTCTCCGCACTACGCTCGCTCATCTCAGGGAGGATCCTCTCTACGAGTTACTGGTCGATAATCCAACTATCATGAAGTCCTACAAAGAAGTATCTAAAAGGTCTACCATGTCAATTGGATCCCAACATAATAGACGACGTGTCAAATGGATTCTCGGTCTATGAGTTATTAGCCTTTTAGTTATGGGGGCCTGGTTGGATTTGTGCTCGATCCAACCTGACCATTTCCCATCTCAAACCGAAACTACAATGGATTATACTTAAAGGGAATTTATCACTTCATGATCTCTAGTGCCACTAACGGTTCATCAAACAGACGTCTGATGCCAATGTTATGGCCAAAAAAGAATAAAGGGTCGTAGTGGGCCCCAGTTCTGGTCCGACCTGGTCAGACCGACCCAGCCTGACCCGCTTGGTCAGTCCAAACCTGTGATGCGGCCCAGTCCACCAGGAAGTTCGGCAGGCCGGGAGGGCGGCGAGGGGCCGTAGAGTCTGCGGGGGCCACGGGGCGGCTCAGCCACGGGGGTGCCGTGAGGGGATCGGGGCAGGTTCAGCTGGAGCGCTGTGAGGTGTGTTAGCCGGTTTGGGTGGGAAGCTGCAGGGGCATGGGCCAATTCGGCCGGGGCTATGTGAGGGGCACGAGCCAGTTGGTCCGGGATGGCAAAGTGTCATGAGGGCGGCACGGGCTACGGTGGCAGTAGGTGGCGGCATCGTTGCTTTCGTCGTCTTCATCTCCTTCGTCGTCTTCGCCACCTTCCTCCATTTCGAAAAGTACACCAAAGAATAATGGCAGAGGGGTTAGTCCATGTTGGTTTTACCTGCACCCTCCGCATTTAGGGTGGTATAATTTGGCTCAACAAGAAAGAAGAACGACGAACTTTAAATTTTACAACCTCCGTAATGATTCTTTCCCAAACTGCAAAATAAAACAAGGAAAATATTATCAAGCAAATAAGTCCAATACCTTGATCATTGACGTTGGCACATGATGAAGTACGGATGTCGATTATTTGTAGATGAGGACGTTCAATGTTGGAAGAAGTCCCAAGGAAGAAGGTCGAAGGAGGTCAACATTATTCGTTCGGAGAAGAATTTCTTTGTTAGAGTGCTTTTCTCTCAAACTCCTCCTCTCCCCAATTCCACCAGAATGCAATGTGTGCCCAAATAATAGATTATGCAATCTATTATTTTGTTGGTAGAATTCAAAAAACTTAATTAATTATGGTGGATGGATTAATAAATCAAGATAAGGTTTGGCATTAATTAATGGGGGTGGTGGCACCATTATGTGGGAAGCTCAAGAGGTTTCTCCCCACTTATTAGAGAGTTTCAAGCAGTTTTAACTTTAGATGGTCCCCACCACAACTTCCTCTCTTGGGAGGTTAGTTTAGGTGTTCCCCACCACCATAACCTCTCACGGGAGGTTTAGTTTGGGTTGTCCTCACCTAAAATATCCACATGGAAACTCAAAATAAAATTAAAATGAAGTTTATTTTATTTTATTATTTCTATGAAAAACACAAAAAATTAACATTCAACCTTGAACAACTACCGTCAAGGTGAAAGTCTTCTTATGAGAAAATGGGCGCTGCGAGTTTAACGGTGCCCTTAGATTTCAATTCCGAGCACTGGTTGAAAAGTTAGAAAAACACACTCGCACGTTTACTGAACGTACCTGAAAAAAAGTATATAAATTCATTACGAGAACTCAAGGCCTCGGAATCACGAGCCATCAATTTTTACAGACTCATAAAATTCCCATATATTTTAAAAAAATTACATGTATATTCCGGGCCATTACACTCCAATTCCATTTATGAAATTTAGGAATGATATCAACACTCGTGTGTACGTACGAATTATCGTCTCCACGATGTGATGAGATACATTCTCCATCTTAATCAATAGAGAATGAATATAAAGTATATATAATGAATAATAATATGACATAATAATACTACTGGATTTATGTATATATATATATATATCCACATACTTCCATTCATGTCAATAAGGAAAGGAAAGCAATGTTCATGCGTACGTACGACCAACCATCTCCATGAACGGTGCATTTCATTTCATTTATCTATCTATTATATATATATAATGAATATATATATGATATATAAATAATGTTGTATATTTTGGAAGTATGTAAATCATGATATATGTATAATATCAAGAACAACAAGTCCAAACATGTACAATAAATGAAATGATTATTACCCAAAAAGTAGCATCAGCATGGAATTGACAAATGGATGGGTAATATAAAGTTGTATGTGAATCATATATGATATCAGAAAAATTAATATGATTCATGAATAAGTCAATGACATTATTTAAATCATTATACATGTGTTTTGGACACATAAACAAGGTGTCAGACCAAAGGTAAGGGATTATTTCATCTCACTTTTATTTCTGTGAGACATATTCCTTACTCACTATCTATTTATTTTATATGGATTTTATGCTTCCCATAAATGTTTTATGATTTTTATTATGAAGGATATGATATTTTTGTATGCATGTAATTTTCATTATTTTATGACACATATGATTCCACCGATCATAAAAGGTACGAGATAATTATTCCAATCTCGTTCTTATACGATATTGTTTATTCGTATGTGTTTACTGGGGTTATTTTAATCATCCATGTCCATGTTTTATAAAAAATGTATTCATAAAGTTTTTACTATTCTTCCATGTATGTTTAAATTCATGTTTACCCCTTTTTGAGTTTTACTATTTGGTATGGAAGGAATCATTCTTTTGTTTACCGTATGAGGTATGTATTGACTGTTCGAGAAAAAGTACGAGGAGAATGTTTATTTAACTTATACGGTGTGAACGGATTTTTATGATTTCATAACGCCTTATTTACATAATAATTTCCCTACAACATTACATGATTATTTTCAACAAAATTCTTTTCTTTTAAAATTTCACATCATTTTGAGAAAAGAAAATGATTTGAAATAAGAAATGATATTTTCCTCATGAATTAATTTCATGTGTTTTATCAAAAAAAATTTCCATCTATGATGATAGTATTTAATATGGTTATGCTTCAAGTATAATGTCTCTATTATTTACATGTTTTAATATTTTTTGTGATGAAATTATATCCATTGTTTTATATGTATTATGTTATGATGGGACGATGTTTTTGAAACCCATTTTATTCGTTGGGTTATGATGAATGATTTATGTTTATTTTGTGGCACAAAAAATAATGATTTTATTATGATATATGTGAGACCTATATGTCACTCCAATGCATTGGGTAATGATTTATATCTCATGATATAGACATGGATGGAACGACATGTAAATCTGGTTCAGTAATACATGGCTGGAACATCAGGTAAACCTGGTTCAATAATGGAATTTGTCTACTATGATGGCCTTGGCAGAAATTCCTTGGCTACTATGGAAATTATATCATGTGCTTAATTATTTTACACAATTACATGTTTTATTCTCGTGCTATTTTATCATGATTAATGTTCCTTTTTGATCTATGCCTTATGTACTACCATGTTTTTTGTCATTTCTCAAGATTTTGATGATTAAATTTTATGTTCATGTTTTTATATTTAAATGTTTATGGATTTTTTTATTGTTCTCTATGTTTACCCTTATTGAGTATAAGAGCTCACCCTTTATATGTTTTCTTTTCTCTAGGACATAAAGAAAGGTTTTAGGTAAGAAAACAAAAGGGGAAAATCTTTATGGGAGATGTTGAAGATCTTTCACCATGATTAGACGATTATGTTCAGAGTTTCTAAAGACACTAAACTATTATGATCTTTAGGTGTCTGTTTTTGTAATGTATTAACTATTCCACAAAAGTAATATAATGTCCACGTATGTCAAGCTTGGGTCACTATAAAAAATTTATGGAAAATTCAGAAATTGTGATTTTTGGTTGCAAAAGATTTCTTTTCTTGGGAACATTGTAAATAAGGATGGAATAATAGTTAATCCTACCAAAACAAATGCGGTTGATGAATGGACAAGGCCTAAAAATGTTATAGATATTTGTAGTTTTTTGGATTAGAAAGTTATAACCAACAGTTTGTTAAAAACATTTCATGGTTATCTAGCCCACTAAATATGTTTACATGAAATGAGGTCAAATTTGTTTGGATAGAAGAATGTGATGTTTGTTTTCAGAAACTAGAGAATAGATTGGTGAATGCTCCAGTTTCTGCCTTGCCTTCTCGAAATGGTGTGTTTGTCATCTACAATGATGCATTGTTGAATTGACTTGGTTGTGTTTTGATGCAGTATGATCAGCTAATTTCTTAAACTTTAGGACATCATAAAAATCTTGAGTTAAATTATCCCACACATGATTTGGAATTGGTATCTGTGGTTTTTGCTTTGAAAATTTGGAGGCACCATCTATAAGGAGACAAATGTCAAATATATACTGACCATAAAAGTCTGATGTATATATTCAATTTGAAGTAATTAAACATGAGGTAGATAATATGGATTGAATTAATAAAGGATTATTATTGAATGATCAATTACCAACATGGAAAGGAAAATAATGTGGTGGATGCCTGGATTCGAAAAAATCATGCCTCATTGACCATGTTATGTTTGGAACATGATTCCTTGATTGATGATTTGATGAATTTTGGATTATATGTTATTTATGTAGGGAATACCTATGTTTTGTCTTAGGTTTCAGTGCAATCATCATTATCAGAGAGAATTAAGCAAGCACAGAAGGAAGACCATGAGTTACAAAAATGGCAGAATTAGTTAAAATGGGTAAGCTTCCAGAACATAACATGATTAAGACTGTGTTTTATGATTTGAAAAAAGTTTGTGTGTGCCTTTTTATTTACATTTGATTAAAGATTTGTTGTGTTAAGCTCATAGTTTATCATTTTCAGTTCATCCTTGTAGTAATAAGATGTATAGAGAATTTCAAGGGTAATATTGGTGGGAAGGAATGAAAAGAGATATTGCTGATTTTACCGTGAAATGTTTGACTTGTCAATAGGTTATATAAGAGAAAAAATTATTAAAGTGGATGCTTAATCCTTTTCCCATGCCAGAGTGGAAATGGAAGAATTTATCCATGGACTTTACGGTGGGGCTACTAAAGACTTCTTAGGGTAACAATGAGATTTGGGTTATTGTTGATCGGCTGATAGTATCTACACATTTTCTTTCTATTCGAGATACAATATCTTTGGATCAACATTCTTGATTGTACCCCAAGAAGATTGTAAGGTTACATTGAGTTCCTATTTCCATTGTATATGATCAGGATCCCAGGTTTACTTCTAACTTTTGGAAGGGACTTCGGTTTTCATTGGGCACAAAATTATATTTCAGTACAACTTTTCATATTCAATCATATGGGAAGTCAGAATGAATGATTCAGAATTTATTGGATATTCTTCGAGCTAGTTCAATGGCCTATCAGGGAAGTTGGGATCAACATTTTTCTTTAGTTTATTTTTCTTATAAAAATAGTTTTCATTCCAGTAGACCGATGTAACCTTTTGAGGCATTGAATGGGAAACAGTGTCAAATTCCATATTTTTAGGATAATGTCTGGGAAAGGAAGTTGATGGGACCAGAATTAGTAAAGGAAGTGGTTGTGAAGGTGAAGATGATCCAGCAGTAGATGAGGATAACTCAGAGTAGGCAGAAAAGTTATGAAGATAACAGAAAGAAATACTTCTCTCTCGAGGTAGGTGACTATGTTTTTCTTGAAATCTCTCATTGGAAAAGCCTGACACGTTTTGGTTAGAAAGGAAAGCTATGTTTTTGATTCATCAGTCCTTTTGAAATCCTAGAGAAAGTTGGATTAGTTGCTACTGAGTATCTTTTCCTTCAAGTTTGTCTCTGGTACACAATGTTTTTCATGTTTCGATGTTGAGGAAGTATGTGCCAGATTCATTAAATGTCTTGAGCCTAGAAGCAGATCGGCCAGAGGAGAACCATTCCTATGAAGAGAAACCTGTTCAGATTCTTGATCGATGAGAACATATATTGCAGAATAAGGTAATCTACCAGGTAAAGGTCTTATGAAGAAACCATATGGTAGAAGAAGAAACATGGGAGACTGAAAATACTATGAGGGAAAAATACCCTTAGTAGTTTCATAAGTAAATAAAATTGATAGGATGCAATTTATAGAAGGTGGGGATAATTTAACACCACAAGGTTTTCTAAAAAAAATTAAATTCTTGATGTTTTGTTTTAATTATATATTTATAAATAGCCTTTAAACAAAAATTTTCTGCTTCTATGTTTTTAATTTTGAAAAAACGGTCATCTACAATTGTGTTCAGTATCTTATTTGGAGTCTAATAGAATCAAACAGTTTTTTGGGTCAATATTAACATACTCTTATGAACAGTAATATGAATAATAATATGACCTTAATGAATAGTAAATTGTGTTATTATTTTATTTTCTTAAGGATTTAAATAATGACATCTTGGTTAATTTTTCAATGTGATATAAAAGCAGTTATAGTTTTTCAATTATTATTTTTTGAATTTAGTATAATTTTATTTAAAAATTAAATTTAAAACATTTAGTATTTTTTTTCAAAAAATGGATTTTTTTTCGAATTCTACACATTGAAAAATGATTAGTGTGAATTTTTGGTATTAATCAGAAACAATTTATTTTTCGGTGAATAGTAAAAATTACCATTTTGAGTTTAGGTGTGTTTATGATATCATTAATGATGTAATAATGATGTAATAAATCTGGTCTACTAGTGTGTAGTAAAATAATATGTGAGGTGTCCCAAGTGGATAATACCTTTGGAAAATACCATGGGTAAGGCCACGGTTTTGCAAATACCACTAATGAGGTGTGTCTTGGAAATTATTAAAATATTCCCTCACTTTTTCTATAAATACCAACCCATTCCATCATTAAATTTAATCCAAATACATCATTAATGATGCTCTGGACTCCTTACATCCCTATTAATCCTCCAAATATTTCATGAAGGCCCCATGTTCCCAACCATCTAGTTCTAGGAGTTACTCTACAAGGTAAGAAAATTCTCAATTTCTTTCTTTTTTCATTCAAGAACACTTTTATGTGGTATAGATTTCATGTTTGCATATCATGTTCTTAATTCCTTATTATTCATGATATATTTTGTATTATGATTCATTTATAGATGGGTGACCCTTGTCCCATCTCTTTTTAATATATTATAAAACCATGTTCGATAGTTATTATGCTGCAGAATGTTAGGTAAGTGATTTCTCTATTATTCTTTTATTTTGAGTTTATTTCTTTTCTTAATATTTCCTCATATCCTCTTACTCAAGAGGCATGAAAGCTCCAGAAATCATGTATATTCTTGATTTTTTCATGTTCATGTAACATTCACCATCATCCTTATTCTCCTCTCCCACTTATTTAAGGAATAAAAACATTGTCTGTGATGTGTTCAATTACCAACATCATGGATGATGTGATTTCAACTTGCATTAATTCAATCAAGTATGGTCATGAATCCATTTTTATGGTTGAACCATGTTATAAAATATTTATTATGTCTCATCCATGGTTTTGGAATTCTTTTGTACTCACGGGTTGACTTTATAAGACAATGTGAGGTGGAATCTTCATACCACTTCAGTTTTCTTAAACACCTCTTTGATTATACATGAAGTTGGTGACATTGAGGATCATATGAATTTTTTCATTGACCTCACATGGTATTATTTATTTATCTTGGACATAGTTGTTAAATTCCACCTATAAGATTATAAAAAATGATTCAAATTCATGAGCTTATATGTCAAAATCAATGTATCTTTAATTTACTAAAAAATGATATTTTAAGTGTATACTAAAGTTTATTAAGATTTGGTAGTTTATATCGAGTAAACTACATAAATTATATTATATATATAGTGATTTTGATGAAATATTTTATTATAATAAACACAATAATACCATAAACGTTCTATTATTTTTCATTGATGATGTTGAAATTGAAAAAATCACAATGAAATAAAAATATGATTAATTAATACCATAGATGAAGTATGATGAAAATAATGACGATGAAGATGAAAAAATATAAAAATAACATATTTAATTCAACTAAATAACATTTTTATTGATTTTAGTGATTTTTATAATGTTATAATTTATTTATATATAGTATAATTTATATTTTAAAACTTTTATTTACATTAGAAATATTGATGAAAAAACAGTGATATCAATAATAACATTGTCTAAGGTGAATTTTATTAGTTCAACCTGGTTATATCGAAAGTTGGTTTACCATTATTTTACAATACCATTTTTTGTAAATTTTTATTCTATTTTTTAGAAATTGTAAATTATATAGATATTATATTTTATTCATTTTCTATCTTACTTTACTATAGATAATCAGTGTTCAAAATGATTTAAACACCAAAATATCAACATCATAGAAAAATGAAGTTCAATATTCATTGTAAAAATAATACGTACAATATCATGTACTATAGAATTATTTTGATTCATTGGATACCCAAACTGATATTTGTAGACCCCCATTTAGTGTGCCTATATTGAGAGGAAATTTGGACTCTCCACATTATTGTGTGGTTAAATTTTTTGATATGTGTTCCACTATGAAATTTATTATTATTATATTATTTAGTGTATGATTTTTTAAAATATATTTAAAGAACGATATAATACATATTAATAAAAATGTATATGATATATGAGATACAGAAGGAATTAAACAATCAACAAATTTAATTATTTTTTAGTATCCACTGTTATTGTTTTTACACTATATTCATGCATCTTTGGGTAGCCAACTTATAATATGTTGTGACATATTTTAAATAATATTGATTTAAGGCATATTTTAATATCTTTCATAAATGATGTAATCTGTAATAATTTAAATTTAATATTAGTATTTATAGAATATTAATTTGAATTAAAGTTGCTACAATATTAATATATGAATAAACTTTTACATTTATTATATTTTGAAATTATTCTATTTTAATGTAGGCACCTAATTTAATCCACAACAATTGTGAAGAAATTCAGAAAGATATTGAAATACTTTATGTATATGTTGTGGAATAAGATTAATAACAAACCATATAACATTATAAAGATATATAATAAAGATATAGAAGTGTTTCCATGATGAAAAAATAAATAGGGTTATCAATATTAATATTAAATCTATACATATTCTATTAGAATGTTCTTTATTTAAAATGAAAAAAAATTATTTTTTTTATTAATATTCTTTTTTCTATAAAATAATTTTAAAAATATATCAAGGAATAAAAATCATTCTCTTATAAAATTATAAAATAAAAAACACATTTCATTGAAAATAACAAAAAAAAGTTTTATATTAGGAATTATGAGAATTATGATAAATATTTTTATATTATAAATATTGAATTTTATTATGATCTTCCAGAGGCCCATAAAATCATATTTATTTATTTTTATATTTCATGGATTTGTGGAAAGAAAAAAACAAATTTTTATAATTATTTTTAAGACAAATAAATAAATATAAATTTTAAGAAAACTATAATATGGTTGTGTCTTGGTTAGGCTAATTTTTTCTTCTTAATTCATTATTTGTCTATTTTTGATTGGTATGAAGTTATTTTTGGAAGATTTTTTAAGTATTTTTTTTGATTCCTTTGGGGTGATTCTATTACAAATTCTTTCAATCAATGATGTTTTTTTTGAAAACTCTCATTGTTTTAGTTTTTTTTATTTTTTTCGATATTTAACTATATAAAATAGGGATGAACAACATTAGGATTTTCTATCATTGATATGCAATGACATTGTTAATAAGGAAATTTTTTTCATTTTATATCATATTTTAGAGTATTTTTAAAGAAAAATACCATTATTAGATTATACCATGTAATATATTCACTATAACATTTATAGTTTAGAAGTAAATGACATGGAAAAGTTTACGGATTTTTGTGTCTAGGTTATCGAATCGATGTTGTCTGTATAGAATCCTACAATGTTATGTGGAACCATGTTATGATTTTTTTCTGTAAATATTAATTATTAAAATATGGTTTTACTTTTTCAAAAACGTATTTAACCATTATTTGGAAATACTATATAACAAATATAGTTTTCAAAATGTTTCTTTTAGATCTTTAATGGATATTTTAGTTCCTTCCCAAATGATATCATATCCAAAAAAGTAAACATTTTTTTCTTGATCCTTTTGATATTTTTTTATTTTCTCATTCTTCATTATTATTTATAGACTTTTATTAATTTATTTATATGTGCAAAAATTATATAAATGGATATATGTTGTTTAGTTAATCTTTGTAAAAATAAGATGATATGAGCGCTGAATTTTATTCTTTGATGAAATGGTTATTTTACTGCTAGTTTGTGATGGGTGATTATAAAATAGTATATGATATCCCTATATTTTATAGGATAGTGTCATGGTATTGACACTTCTAGAATATTGATAATTTTCATTTAATTATATTAATATGAGTTTAAATATTTTTTTCTTTGGAATAGATTTCGATATATGGTATGTTTTTAAATTCTTATATATGATAATAATGGATATAATTATTATTTTTATTTAGTAGTATTAAAAATAATAATTGTAATTTATAGTACATATGTGTAGAGAGATTTATGTTGTATATGATGAAGAGTTTAGTTGATTATAGGATATGGATACAAAAATATATTTTGTTAATACACATGAACTTAATGGGATATATAACGTTTAATTTAAAATTTTAATATTGGATTTAAATTTTTAATCACATACATGATTATGTAGATGGATGAAAAATATGAATGAAGTGTAAAACATATCATATAGTAATTTTTAATAATTAATTTTGGATTTTATGAGTAATGATCTTCACTCTGATTAGAAAACGAGATAGTAATGGTGCGACCTAGATGAACATTGAACTGGGTTCAAGTTTTGATGAACCTATTAAGATGATGTTTCTAGAAAGGGTTATTTTCTTTTATATAGAATTTTATATTTGTTTATGTGAACTACCACTTGAATTATATAACATAACCAATGTATATATGTATTTTTTAATTAGGTGAACCATAACATCCGAGATGTTTAGGAAATTAAAGTCATAAAACATCATATTTATTTCTCTAAAAACATATCATTATGTTGTTGTGGATAATGACAATGTTCTGTAGTTTTTTTGTGATGTTAATGTTTATGTGGAAATATAATTATGAGGATATATTTTTAGTATGGTGTGGTCTATCGACATATGAATTGATTAGAGTTCCAAGATATATACCATTAGTATGATAGGGTAAGTCAATTTTGGAGGTTGACTGTGTGGGGTACCTATTGTGGTAAATATTCAACATTAAATATATTTATATTATAGGCTAATTTTTTTGGAATTTTTTTATAGGAGCCTAAGTTTACATATTCTCTAAGGGTTGTAAAATAATGCACAATATTTTTGTCCCATTTTTCATTTATTATTTCTATATAGGTTCCTTTATATTATCCTTAGAGTAATTTTCTGTGTTTTTAATATTGTTATTCAATTTTTACACATAGAGCCTTAAAATGGGATAAAGTGAGAAAATTGTTAAAATTATTCACATTATAGGGATAGGATTTTACAAGTATTCAGTGGTTCATTAGTTTAATGCAATCCCAACTAATTTCCATGCATGTTTTCCACAAAAAATATATATATATATATATTATCTCATGGATGATTTATTCGTTGTCTTCTTTGATTGAGGTTATTGTTCTCGTTTAAAATAGTTAAATTTAGATTTCATCATGTTTTATTTATTTATATTTTATGGTTAAACCATAGTATATTAAATATATATATATATAGTTTATATATACCCTCATTTTTGCACTTAAACCTATGGGTTTTATTCTCTTTAATCATTCTCCAACCTTTGTTCGGCATAACCCCACCTTTGATGTCAGGTTAGGGTTAATCTAGATTTGTTTTCCAAATGAGAAAATCTGGATATAAGATTTTTTATATACAGTTATATATATATTTTATTTAATTCTAATCTGATATTGGTTTTTATATAATTGAAAATCATGATTAAATAATATTTTTTAGGTGTATGATACTTGTAAGGATTCATCATACTTTGTTTTGGTTATGCAAATCCCATGTACACACTTTATGTATATATAGTTTTATATGATCATAAAAACTTAATATATTTTGGGGGTTTCAAGTGATTATTATCAGTAAATAACGGATGTTTTTGTACATGTAGCACTTGTAAAAGGGTTTACTAAGATTGGTTTTTGAGTTTCTAAACATATACATATATATATAAGTATATATGGTTATATATATATATCTCTGTGTGTGTATAGTTTTAATCCTAGTTTGATAATGTGTCTTTCTTCTTAAGTAGAACAATTATTTTTAATGGTGATCCCTATCCTTATACTTTTAATTAAGATAGAAAAATTCCACATGTATATACATAAATACCACAAATACATATATGCTTATCTTGATTCATTTTAAGAAGATCTGATGGTATTAACCTTGAGATAATTTTATGTTTGAACGTTTTGGTAATGACCAAAAGTTTTATTAATGAAAATTCCACTTGATCTAATTAAATTACTTTTTATAGTTATATAAAGTGTGAACTTCATTGTTTTTATGTTTCTGATTTTTACAATACCATTATGAATTGTGACTGTTTCTAATATAGCCGTTGAACAGTGATCCCATGATTAGTATAAATGTAGGGCAATAACAAATCCAGTTTACTCAGACAAAGGAAGTGATGGCCTCATCCAATAGACTTGCCCCATATGAAGCCCATTTTTTAGAGCTCGGAGAGGAGGTGGTGTTAATGGGATTCGGTCTTGACCGTGTCCAAGCAGAGCTTGAACATGTTAAGCTTGAGTGGAACTGACTACAGGAGAAGTCGATGTTAATAGAGATAACTACCCGAGTGATGTTATTCGATCCACCCCAATAGTCTGTCACCATCGCACACCATACCCTTCAGTCTTATGTGGGTGTTATAAGGGGTTATGTAACAAGACCCAAGCACATGGACTATGTATATTATTTTTGTATGATGAATGTGCATTCATTTTATTATTGTTACTTTGTAAATAGTTTTAAAGCACAAATAGTATTTTTAGTTATTATTCAACTAAGAAAACTATTTTGATGAATAAATAGACATTTTAAATAAATAATATTTTATTAAAATATTATTATAATTAAATTAATTTTTATTAAATATAAATGATCATATAATTTTATGATTGCAATTGTAATTTTTATTAATGTTTGAATGCTGTCTTCTAAAAACCCATTAATTTTTTGTAAATGTCGGTGTTTATTTTAAAAGTAAAAATTAAAATATTTATAAAATTATTTAGATAAAATGAATATTATTTTTGGAATGAGGATGTCGAAATTATCCAATGGTTAATTTTTCATAATTTTCTAAGCCAGCCGAATTTTTGGTTAAAAATTAAATACTTTTGTCATGACGCATCCCTCGGGGCCCGTGTCATGACTACCCCATGACCACCTTCCATAGGCCAGGGGCTAGAGACTAGAACTAAATGTGTATTCCATAAAACTGGGAATGTATTTCCTTTATAACCTTTAAGCACACGTAACCAAGCACACAACAAGATAGAAACACAAGTAAACTGAACTATAAACAGAGTGAGTGCAGTAAGTAAAAGGGGCCAGAATACAAGACCGATTGGAAAGTACAATTAAAACTTTGATATAATACAATTGATGAAAAGGAAAATTCATCTACTGGGCTGTCCTTTGAGGTTCCTACCTGATGGGTAGGTACAGATCACCTCCTCATCACTCTACATCCACCCGTCTTCTCTGCTTACCAACACGCCGTATGGTCCACCTCTAGGTACCATCCAGTCCTGGTACTATCTGCCTCAGCCAGTGCTGTCTGTCGTCTGCATCCAACACAATAAGGTGCGGGCTTAGCCCGTATAGTGGTGAGTATAACGATACTCAGTAGGGACCCCAAGACCCTCTAGGTCTCACAAAATCCAGGAAGGATAAATCAAAAAGTATGAAATAAATAGATAACATTACTTAGGTATATGCCCATACATATACATATGTTATCAAGTAATATATCTCAATCATGAGGAAAACACAGAGGTACTGACTCAGCTCACACGAGGATTTATTCTAGGGGTAATATCAAGTAACATTTCAAGTCACAACATTGAACACCTAGGCTATTGGAGAACTCCTCCTCTATCAAGTACATTGGGCCTATTCCGTCACATAGATGTTCTTCCCACTAACCTTGGACTGCTAAGGTACTCCTCCTATGGAGTACTGTGGGTCTGCTGCGTCACCAAGGCGCTCCCCACCATGGGTCTGCCGCATCACGAACGCGCTCCCCCTCATGTCCTGCTGAGGTACCCCTCCTGTCGCGTACTGTGGGTCTGCCACGTCCCCAAGGATATCCCCACGGTGGGTTTTCCATGTCACCAAGGTTCTCTCCAATGGGCTTATTAAGTCACTCCGAGTCAAAACGGTCAGTAGTCGTCAAGTCTTAGCCAGTCACTGGGTTCCCGCACTATGCTCACTCTTCTCCAGGAGGATCCTCTCCCCAATCTACTGGTCAATAATCCAACTTCCACAAAGTCAAAACTAAAAAGTATCTCAAAGTTCTTCCACGTCATAGGGGTCTCAACGTAATATATGTCGTGTCAATCGGACACCTGGTTTATGAGTTATTAGCCTTTTAGTTTCTGGGGCCTGGTTGGATTCGGGCTCGATCCAACCTGACCGTTCCCCATCTTAATCCAAAATACAGTGGGGTATCACTCAAAGTTACTGACTCGCTCCAATGTTCCCAACGTCGCTGGTGGTTCGTCTAACAGACATTCAGTGCCAAAGTCATGGTCAAAAGAATGTAATTGGGTCATAGTGAGCCTGGGTTCGATCCAACCTGGTCAGACCGACCCAGCCTGGGCCGACACAGTTCGGGTTGACCCGACCTGACCCATTAGGTCTCACCTATTGGTTTCAGCCTAGCCCATTGGGTTGCCCGACCTATTGGGTCTGGTCCGGCAGGCCGTAAGGGGCCGCGGAGGGTTGCAGGTGATCATGCGGCTGCGGGGGGTGCCACGAGGGTGCGAGGTCGTGGGGCAGCTCGGCTAGGGATGGTGGTCTGGCCACAGGGAGGCAGTTAGGCTGCGGGGAGGTCATTCGGCCGCGAGGTGGTGGCCCGACAGCGGGGCGGCGGCCCGGTCGCAGGGGGTGGTCTGGCCTTGCGGGGGGGGGGGGGGGGCAGTCAGGCTACGGGGCGGTGCCATCACCATCATCGCGGTTGGCTGTGGTGCCAGCCACCATTATCATGCACCAAAAATGGATGGTTGTCGGCCTCTTCCATCAAGAATAACATCACAATATTTGTGGAATGGTCCAGCCATGTTGGTTTGGCCCATACCCTCCGCATTAGGGTGGTAGCATATGGCTCATCAAGGACATGAACATTAACGTCAAATGCTATCCTCCCACAATGATTGTTCCCAACCCACAAAAGAAATAGAAGGGGTGTACATGGAATGTGATAAAAAAAGAAACAAAACCCTACCTTGTTCGCATGATGACGTAGACGAGGTCACAAAGAAGAAGATGAATTGTTAGGAAAATATGGATGTCGGTGTCGTCGGCATTTTCCTCGATTGTCGGTCTATGCGTCGTTGGAGATCCTTTGATGGAGTTTGGAGAACAAAACATCTAAGGAGAGGCATTCTTCGTTGGCATTGTTTGTTGGCGTTATTCTTTGGCATTCTTCATTGGAGAGCTTTTCTCCCAAATATCCTCCTCTCCCAAATCCACCAAAATAAAATGGTAGCCCCGAAATAATAGATTTTGTGATCTATTATGTTTTTTTTCATATAATTCAAATCGGGATAGTTAATTTCATAGGTTTCGACAATTATAGTGGTGTGTTGGCTTAATTATTTTGGAGGGTTGGCAAAATTAATATTAGAGGATATGAAGAGGCTCTCCCACATTTAATGAAGGAGTTGAGAGGTTTAGGCCTTAGGTGGTCCCCACCACAATAACCTCTCATGAGAGGTTAGGCTTTGGTGGTCCCCTCCACCATAACCTCTCATAGGCGGTTAAGGTCTGGTGGTCCCCATTTCTCAACTTCCACATGGGTTTTAACAAATAAAATAAAAATAAAAGCTACACAACTTTATTTTTATTTTATTCATTAATGAAAAACCCAAAAACTAACTTCCACCCTCGACCAACTTCCATCGAGGTGAATGTATCTTTAAGAAAATACATGTGTTGCGAGTTCAACTATGCCCTCATATTGCAATTTTGAGCACCGGTTCAAAAGTTATAAAATCCCACTCGCACGTTTTCTAAATGCACCCAAAAAAAGTTTATAAATTCATTCCGGGCACTCCGGGCCTCGAAATCACATGCCGTCAATTTTTTGCAGACACTCAAAATTCCCATTTATTTTTTTAAAAAAATTACATGGAAGTTCTGGGTCTTTACCTTCTCCCCACCTCAGGGATTTACATCCCCATAATCCACAACACAAACTGAGGGAACAAGTGGGGGTACTAAGCATGCATCTGAGCCTCCCACTCCCATGTGCCCCTAGAGGTTCTCATGCTTCCAGCGAATGCGCACCAGAGGAATCTACCATCCATGAAGGACCTATTCCTATCGATCCTCAATCTCTACTAAAACCTCCGTAAAAGTCACCCCATCGTCAACGTCCAGCTATCCGTGGTCGATAATGTGAGAAGGGTCGTGCACGTATCTCCTCACCAAGGACAAGTAGAATATTTCATGAACCTGGTGAAAATAAGGTGGAAGAGCTAAGTGGTATGCCACATCACCAATTCTGCTGAGGACCTGAAAAGGTCTGTTGAATCTCAGAGATAACTCTCCACCTCATCCAAATCTTTGTAGACCTAGTCGGGGTGAGACCCATACAAAGACATGGTCTCTATCCTCAAAATATAGAGGTCTCTATCCTCTATTGACATACGACTTCCGCCGTCTTTGTGCAGTCTTCATCAACTCCTAGATGATCTGAACCTTCTCTGTAGTATCCCATACCATCTCTGGTCCCACTAGTGATGACTCCCCTGGTTCAGTCCAAAACAAAGGTGATCTGAAAGGTCGCCCGTGCAATGCCTCAAAAGGTGCCATCCCAATAGTGGTGTGACAATTTTTGTTGTATGAAAATCCCACCAAAGGTATGTGATCCTCCCAACTTCAATTGTAGTCGAGGACACAAGCATGCACCATTTCCTCGAGGGTCTGAATGGTTTGCTCAGTCTGGCCATATTTATAAGGATGGAAGGCGGTGCTCAAATGAAGCTGCATCATGAAAGCCTCTTACAACCCCATCCATGTTACCACATAATCTCTTGAACATAGAGGTGTATCAAGCTCTCTACTGATCCCTGCTCTCTGATCAGTAAGAAGTGGGCTAACTTGGTGAGTTAGTCAACGATCACCCAAATCGAGTCATGTCCCCTAGATGTACGTGGATGTCCTATCACGAAGTCCATGGATATCTCATCCCACTTCCACTCTGGGACCTCTAAATTCTGAACCAAGCTTGCTGGTACCTGATGCATTGCCTTCACTGGATGAAAAGTGAAGCATCGAGAGACAAACTCTGCTTTTGATTTCTTCATTCCCAGCCACCAGTGCAATAGTCGGATATCTTGGAATATCTTCGCCACTCTTGGATATACCGCTAGAGGGTATATGTGGAAATACCTCAACACTTCCTCCTGAAGTGACACTGGTACCATGGTACATCCTCTGAAGAGGATGACGTGCTCCCCACCTTTAGAAAATCATTCTGGTGTCTATCCTATGGATATATGTGCACATTGTGCCTCTCAGTCAGCATACCCACATTGCGCCTACCTGACTCACTGAAGATGTGGGGGAGTTACTGTAAGAGACTGTAGAAAAACTTCTCTGTCTTTATCCACAAAGGATATTTATAAAGAGGCCATCTACTATGTCGCCTCACCTTGCAGCTATATACCAGACCTAATACTGAGTGCATCTGCTACAACATTCCCCTTCTTAAGAGTATAGACTATCTCAAATATATAGTCCTTTAGGAACTCAAGAAAACATCTCTATATCAGGTTTATGTCCCTTTGAGAGAAGATATACCATAGACTCTTGTGATTAGAGTACACTTTAAAATGCTCGCCCATCAGATAACGTCACCACATCTTCAAGAAGAAGACCACTGCTCCTAACTCCAGGTCATGGGTAGCATAGTTTTGCTCATGTTGTCTCAGATTTTGAGAACCATATGCGATAACTAATTGCACATACATCATAAAAAATCTATGTCTAGTCCCTCATGAATCGTAGTAGACTACAAACCCTACGCCCTCCTTCGATTGCCTCAAGATGGGGGAACTAGTCAGCCACTACCTCATCTCCTAAAAACCCTGCTAGAATCTCTCTGACCAAATGATGGGTTTCCCCTTATTTTTCAAGGCTTATAGGGGTGCTGCAATTATAGAGAAATATGGCACAAAACTATGGTATTATCCAGAAAAACCCAAAAAACACCATACCTCTATCACACTCTTGGGTGGATCCCAAGCAAGTATCGCCTCAATATTTGCTGGATCTACTACAACTGCACCCTCTGATATGACATTTCCCAATGAGTGAACCTCTCGGATCCAGAACTGGAACTTCAGGAGCTTTCCATAAAGCTGGTGATCTCGGAGTGTGTCACTACTAGATTAAGCACCAATAGCGACCGCCAAAAGCGGTCGCTAAAGGTTTTTAGCGACCGCCTTGCGACCGCTTTTGGCGGTCGCAATTGCTCCATCGGTAAAAACCAATAGCGACTGCCAATGGCGGCCGCTAAAGGTCCTTTTAAAAAAATCATGTTTCATGTCTGCGGGATAGTGTGGGTGCGACACGGACGCGCGGGGGCACGAGGCGGAACCGGAGACCTTGAGTGGTCGGCCATGGCGGATCTACGGCGGCGGAGGGAGGGGCGGGTGTGACGGCATGTGAAGGAGGGGTGGCCGGAGGGGTAGGGCGATGGCATGTGAGGGAGGGGTGACTGGATGGCGGTGACTGAGGGAGGTAGCGCGACGGCGGGGCGCGACGGAGGGCCGCAACGGCGGGGCGCGACGGCGGGCCGCGACGGCGGGGCGCGACAGCGGGGCACCAGCGCGGCAATGAGGAAGAGAGAAACGATGGGGCGGGAAAAATCCCTCCCATTTATTTCCGTATTTGCGACCGCCTCTGGCGGTCGCTAATACTTTCAGTAGCGACCGCCAATGGCGGTCGCCCGTACCCAGAGGCGCAGCAGCCGGTTTTTGTAGTAGTGTGTCCAGTACTACCTGGAAATGATATGCATACTCCTCTTCAGTAGTCGAGTAGATCAGAATGTTGTCAATGAAGACCAATACAAATCGATCAAGGTACGGCTGAAAGATCATGTTCATGAGTCCCATGAACACTTCTGGAGCGTTGGTCAAGCCGAATGGAATAACCAAGAACACATAAGGGCCATACCGACACCTGTAGGACATATTCTGCACATCCTCATCTCGTACTCTAAGCTGTTGATAGTCTGATCCGAGGTCTATATTTGAGAACAACCGTGCTCCCTTCAGCTAATCAAAGAGGTCGTCAATCCTCAGGAGTGGGTACTATTTCTTTAATGTCACCTGGTTTAGGTGCCGATAGCCAACACAAAGCCTCAATCTCTCAAACACCTTTTTGGCGAACAGAATCGAGGATGCCAAAGGTGAAACACTGAGCCGGATGAATCCCTTTATATGCAAGTCCTCTAACTGTACTCGCAGCTCACAATGTTCCGCCGGAGCCATCCGATATGATGGTGTAGATATCAATTCCATCCTGGGGTACAAGTAAATGTGAAATACCACCTCTCTGTGAGGAGGTATACCTGAAACATCATCATGGAAAACATCTGTGTACTATTTTACCACTATAGTATAGCTCAGACTCTCCATGTCAATAGCTCTAAGGGTAATGCTAGCCAAAATATGAGTGATCGACTGCACTCTCCTCTAGGTAAGTACATCCTGCACTGTAGAGGATCCCTTCTCACTGGTGAAGGTAAAACTGGTCCCATCCGTGCAGACACACCACATCATGTTCCTAATATATTCAATCTGAGCATGGAATGTAGATAACTAGTCCATACCCAAGATGAAGTTTTAAGGCCTCGAAACCGCTACTAGGAGATCCCAGTCAAAGCTCTCGCCTCCTAGAGTAAGCTCACAATGCAAGAACCAGTGCGTAATCATCGAATTCACTTTCTTTGGAGTCTATAGCTATAAATATTGAGCCAACGACTTTGTCAGAATCTCCATGCTCCGAGTGAGGGCAGTGGCAATAAAATAATTACTGGAAGTTGTGTCTATAAGTACTGAAAATTTGCTGGAGTAGACACAGATCGTACCTCGTATCATCTATGGAGTTCTATAATCGTAGGCCTCAAATTTTTGAAGCTATGCTCTCTTTTGTCCACCTGATCCCTATGGTCAGGTTGGACCTCCTGGTGGTGGTGGCGATAACGTCTCAAATTGTTTCCCACCACCATCTGCATGACCAGCTCCCCTACCATGTCTGCATGCTCCCTACGGACCTCCTCGGTTGAACCTCTGTCTCAACTTGGGCGGTCCTTCAACCCTCTGCTGATCATTCGTACGACCGGTCAGACAGTCATGAGCCATGTGACCCTTCCTGACGCATGTGAAATAATGTCCGCTCCTAGTATAACTGGCTCCACCTCGGGTGCCCCACATAACCGATCCTAAGTCATGTGGTTGTCCACCTATAGGTCTGGTCCACTTGGATCTCTGCGACATCTGTCTACTGCCAGATATAGAAGACACTGATACTTGATGTCTGGTAGTGGGTCTCGCTGCTGGTGACTACTCATCAAGGAAACTCTCCACCATGAGGGCTCTCTCTAATACCCCAGCCTGCATCGGGATGCTGAGTGAGATCATTAAAGCCCTGATCTCTCACATGAGCCCCTGCTCGAAGGTCTGGGCCCAGAAGAAAGGGTCTCACACAATATTAGTGGAGTATCATGAGAGGTCAGTGAACCTCATTGAGTACTGAGCCATAGTCATACTACCCTAATGCAGATGAAGAAAATTTTGTAGGCCCGCTGTGAGAAATTTCACTGGGACAAACTCTGCCTAAAACAGGCTCTCGAAGTCTTCCTAGAGAAGCGTCACCTCGTCGTGAACCATGAGCATCAAGCTCCACCATCTTCCTACTACTGCATGTAGACGGATTGTGGAATGGATCACCATGAGATCGGTTGGTGTCCCTATGATTTGGAATACTCTCACCACATCCTCCAGCCAATCCTCAACCACCTGTGGGTCCATCTCTCCCATGAACCTGGCTGGCCTCTTGCACTGGAACTCGTGCAACGTGCTCAAGTAGCATGCACCGTCTGCTACTGGGGCTGGTGGTATCGGTGGCCCAATGGGGAGTGGTACCACTAGTGCCTCCATAGTTGCCTCTACAGGAAAAGGGGCCTGCACCGAGGCCTCATTGCTCGGTGGGCTATCAGTGCGTACAAATATCAGAACCCCAGTCGTCTATCTATGTAGAGGCATCCTGAAAATAAACATGTGCGCCATGGTTAATAATCTATACCTGGTGAGCTGACTCAAGAGAAAACAATGAAAACTCTTGAAAACACACACACAATCAGTGTTTTTTGCACTGAGTCAGAAATCAGAAGTCAGGGTCCTAGTGTATAGATACGTCGGCTGCCACACCAACACTAGTTTCCCTAAACTGATAACCACACTCACTACACCTAACACTATATCTGTTAAAAAGAAATATCAAAGTCCTATGTTCTATAGTAAAACCAAATCCCCTGATACTAGTTTTTCATGGGCCATCCCCCGGGGCCCGTGTCGTGACTTCCCCAAGCCTGCCTTCCATAGGCCAGGGGATGGCGACAAGCACTGAAGGCGTATTCTTTAAAAATGGGAAGGAATTGCCTTTATATCCTATAAGCACATGTGACCAAGAGCACAATAAGAGAGGAACACAAGTAAACTAAAATATAAACAGAGTGAGTGTAGTAAGTAAAAGGGTCCAAAATACAAGTCCAACTGGAAAGTACATGTACAACTGTGATACAATACAACTGAAAAAAGAGAAATTCAGCTGATGGGTTATCCTCCGAGGTTCCTACCAGAAGTGTAGGTCCAAATCGCTTCCTCATCACTCCATGACCACCCGTATCCTCTGTGTACCAACATGCCGTATGGTTCACCTCCAGGTACCGTCCAGTCCCGATACTCTCAGCCTCAGTCAGCGTTTTCCGTCGTCTGCATCCAACACAACATGGTGCGGGAATATCCCGTGTAGGGGTGAGTATAACAATACTCAGTAGGGATACCGAGGCCAGCTATGTCTCACAAAATCCATCAAGGGTAAATCAAATATTATGAAATCAACAGATATCCTTACTTAGGTATATGTCCATACATATACCTAAGTTATGATGTTATCCATCTCAATAATGAGGAAAACATGGAGGTACTGACTCACCTCAAACCGGGATTTATTCTAGGGGTAGTATCAAGTAACATTCTTAGTCACAACGTTGAACACCTCAGGTGTGGGAGAAATCCCCCTCTATAGATTACAATGTGCCTTCTGCGTCACATAGAGGCGCTTTCCACTAACCTTGGACTGCTGAGGTACTCCTCCTGTTGAGTACCATGGGTCTGCCGCATCACCATGGTGCTCTACATCGTGGGTCTTCCGCAACACCAACGCACTCCCCCTCGTATCCTACTGAGGTACTCCTCCAGTTGAGTACCATGGGTTTGTTGTGTCACCAAGGAGCTCCCCATTGTGGGTTTTCCGCATCACCAAGGAGCTCCCCACTGGGCCTGTCAAGTCACTCTAAGTCGAAACGGTCAGCAATCGTCAAGTCTCAGCCAGCCACTAGGTTCCTGCACTATGCTCTCTCATCTCTAGGAGGATCCTCTACACAATCTACTGGTCGATACTCCAACTATCACGAAGTCTTATGATAAAGTATCTCAAAGTTCCTCCACATAATAGGGGTCTCAACGTAATAGACGACGCATCGATTGGAGGCCCGGTTTGTGAGTTATTGGCATTTTAGTCCAAAGGGCCTGGTTAGATTCATGCTCGATCCAACCTGACCAATCCTTATCTTAATATAAAACGCAATGGGGTATCACTCAAAGGGACCGAATCAATCCAATGTTCGGAATTCCGCTAATGGTTCGTCTAACGGATGTCTGGTGCCAAAGCTCTGACCAAAAGAATGTAATTGGATCACAATGGGCCTGGGTCCGGTTCAACCCGGCCTGAACCACTGGGTCCGGCCCGGCCCATTGGGTTCATCCCGGCCCACTAGGCGGCATGGAAGGCCACGAGAGGTAGTGGAGTGTTGCGGGATGTCTTTAGGCCACAGAGGGTGCCATGAGGGCATGAGGCCACGCGGCAGGTAGACTGGGGATAACGGTCGGGCCGCGGGGCAGTGGTCCGGTCGCACGGGGCGGCAGTCCGACCATGGGGCATCTCAGTTGGGGGCGGTGGTTGAGCCACATGAGGCATCAGTCCGATCATGGGGCACTGGTCTGGCTGTGCAGGGCGGCGATCTGGCCAGGGGGTGGCGGTCCGTCCGGGGGGCGGCGGTCCGGCCGGGGGGCAGCGGTCCGGCCGGGGGGGGGGGGGTGGGGGTGGGGCGGTGGTCCAGCCGCGGGGCGTCCATCCGGCCACCTGGGGTGTGGTCCAGCCGCGGGGCGGCGGTCCGGCAGCAAAGTGACACCTCGGCCACGGGGCGGTGTGGAGCCGTAGAGGGCGGCGGAGGCCGCGGTTGGCAGGGAGGCCACGTGGCGGTGGCTGGGGCTACAGGGTAGCAGCAGGGGCCGTGGGGCAGCGCCGTTGCATCGTCGCCTTCAACGCCGCTGGCGGTGGTGCCGGCTACCATTTTCATGCCCCAACCATGGATGGTTTCCATCCTCCTCCATCCCAAAAAAACATCACAAGATTTGTCGAAGGGTCGGGCCATGTTGGCTTGGCACATACCCTCTGTTTTGGGTGGTAGCATATGGCTCATCAAGAACATGAACATGAACGTCAAATACTATCTGCCCGCAATGATTGTTCCCAACCCGCTAAAGAAATATAAGGGGTGTACATGGGAAGTGAAAAAAAATAGAAACAAACGCTTCCTCATTCTCTTGATGATGTTGATGAAGTCACAAGGAATAATACGAATCATTGGGAAAATAAGGAGATTGGTGTCATCAGTTGTTTCCATGATTTTTGGTTCGTGCTTCATTGGAGATCCTTTGACTGAGTTTGGAGAAGAAAACATTGAAGGAGAGTCATTCTTCATTGGCATTCATCATTGGAGATCTTTTCTCCCAAAGTTCCTCCTCTCTCAAATCCACCAAATTAAAATGGTAGCCCAAAATAATAGATTATGTGATCTATTATGTTTGTTGGAATATAATTCAAATTGGGTTAATTAATCTCATAGGTTAGCACAATTAAAGTGGTGTGTTGGCTTAATTATTATAGAGGAGGGTTGGCACAATTAATATTCGACGAGTTGAAGAGGCTCTCCCACATTTAATGAGGGTGTTGAGAGGTTTAGGCTCGAGTGGTCCCCAACACTATAACCTATCATGGGAGGTTAGGCTCGGGTGTTCCCCACCACGATAACCTCTCATTGGACGTTAAGGTCTAGTTGTCCCCACTTTTCAACATCCACATGGAGGTTTTAACAAATAAAATAAAAATAAAAGCAACGAAACTTTATTTTTATTTTATTCATTCATGAAAAACATAAAAACCAACTTCTACCTGAGACCCACTGCCATCGAGGTGAATGTCTCTTTAAGTGACTACCGGCATTGCGAGATCAACAGTGCCCTAATATTTAAATTCCAAGCATTGGTTCAAAAGTTAGAAAAACCTGCTCGCACATTTCCTAAATGTGCACGGAAAAAAGTTCAGAAATCCATTTCATGCACTCCGAGCCTCGGAATCATGTTCCGTCAATTTTCATAGACTCGTAAAATTCCCATTTATTTTAAACAAATTAAATGGAAATTCCGGGTCTTTACAACCATTTAAATATATAATGTGTTTTATGAAATCATAATGTCCCAATAGTGGTGTAAAAAAATAAAATAAACATTATGTTCGGCCAATATATGTTTATCCATTAATATAATGTTATTTTGGGTTTTTTTGATTTGTTTTACAAAGAATTAGTGAACCCTTCAAGGCTTATACAACATTTTTTCTTTTTAAACTGTTTTCCTTGAGAGTGTGACTCACCTCCACATAAGAAACCCTATTATATTAAGTAGTTCATACATTTACCTTATAAAAGATTTTTTCCACTCCCCTTTGGCAAAAACCGTGGGAAAGAACCATGGGCTGGTTTGTGGTTTTGATTAGTTTTTTGTGAGGTGTCCCAAACCTAAATAATAAAGAAATACCTATCCTTTCTTATATAAACCCACCCAATCCCCCACTTACCCTTCACTCAAATCCTTTGGAGTCCTACCAACCCATGCCCTCTTCTATCTATAATCCTCCAATGGTGCCTCAAACTCCCATCAAGCCTCTCTCAATCCTCTCCCAAGACTTTTGGATCACACTTCAAAGTAAGGGATTTCCTCCTTTCTCATTTTTGTCCAAATTTCTTTAAGTTGTTATGCCCTTTTTTTCAATTAAAAATGTTGGGTTATGATTTTTCACGTCCCCCATACCTTACTCTTTATTTTTTGATGATGGGAGGCCCATTTCTCTCTCATTAATTCCTCCCATGTACACTCGTTACCATGTCAAAATTTCATGAGTGATTTCTCTCTCATCTTTTACATCCAAGTAATTATTTTGAATTATGCATTTAAATTCCATTCAGCTTGTTGGGAAATGTATCTATATGACCCCATTAATTTCCATTTCATATAAATATTATGAGACTCTAATTTCTCTATCATCAACCATTTTATGAGTTCTTATTTTACATCGTTATGCTGCAGAAATTACACTACGATTTTCCAAGCCAATGTCATTGTGTAGTGAATACCATGCCCATTTCTCTATCAAGGGTATTAAAATTTATGAACATTTACTTATTGATTATTAATATTAAAGTATGTATTCCTCAACTCTTTATCATGGAATAAATGATGATGATTGATTCCATGTTGTATAATCCATGTGGCACAATTTTGCATGAAATGAAATGTTTAAGAAGGGTGCACCCTGATAGCGCTCCAATGCATTGGGTAATGTATAGTATCAAGATACGTCATGTGAAATGGGTGTTGAATCATGATAATTCATAGCAATGAGGTTTTACACATGCTTCATGTGCAATGAGGGTTTACTCATTCTCCAAGTGAAATGAGCGTTGGCTCATGCAAAATCAATGTTAAGTGTTGTTGCCACATTTCCATGTTATGATTATCATGCTTTAAAATGCATTTATGTTCATGTTTCTCTAGTGCTCCATTGATATTAATATTGTCTAAAATGTATTATATTCCTCATGTTATTCCATGTTTATTCCCTTACTGGGATTTATAGCTCACCCTTTTCTTATGCATGTACTAAGGTCGTCCCATGCAATGCTAAGTACGAGGGAATGTAGTGGTCATGTAAAGGATGTTTTCAATAATTATTTTTTGTGTTTTATGTTTTAATCCATTATGTAATGTTCCAAATCCACAAATACACTACAACTCTCTATCTTATATGTTGTATCATGTGAATATTTTATGTAATAAATTAGGTTTAAGTGTGTAATAAAAAGGAGGGTTTTTATAGTTATATTTTGATTTGTTCAAAATTATTTTTACAATACATATGTGATGAAATATATAGTTAACCATGTAAAAAAATTAAATTGAAGATAACGGATTTTTACTAAAATAATTTTCTATGTCCTCTTTGTGCCTGTTTTTAATTAGTCAATCCTAGATACATTACAATGAGATACAAATGTTTATATTTCTACATGCAATACATTAAAAATCCAACCTTGAATTGGATTATTTTAATACATGTCTTAATTAATTATATGATCAGAAATAAAATTTTATATTGAAAAACAATAACATAACCTTGTTTTGTTATTGTGTTTCCAAAATTTTAAACGGGATCATCACCTTTCTATTACAATTTTCATTACATGCATGAATCCCAATTTATAATTTTAGAACAAATGGTTGGAATTATATTTTGTTTAATACATATACAAATACATGCATAACCACATATAGTGAAGGGTGTTTAATTATTTATGAATCAATATCTTATATTAAATGAATTTTTTACATTTAAAAATATTATATTCTAATTTATGATGTATCTGCCATAATGAATACTATAAATTATTTAATTTTATTATTTAATTTGATTGACACTACTATTTTTCAGTGTATGGTAAATATGAATGAGAACTATCATTAATTCAAAAACATGAATTTATGTATATAAAATATTTATTTCTATGAAACAAGGATTTTAAATTTATGTGTTATTATTTTATGTCACAAACAAAGAAATCTATTATTCTATGTGCACTATTTATAATACATGTGCAAAAGCGTGTTTGTTTTTTCATGCATATCATTGATAAAGTTGGTATAGTGATATTATAAATTATAATTTTCAAACCATAAAGTTTTTAGATTAATAATTACCTTTAATTCACGATTCACATTATTTATGAATACAATAAATAATTGCAAAAAATGAAATTTATATCTTATGATAACTTAGGGATTTAAGAATTTAATTATTCAAAGTGTTATAGAAAAAATTGAATAAAATAATCTATTTAGTTATTCAATGTGTTATGAGACACTTTGAATAGAAGACACAATTTAATTATTCAATGTGCTATGGGAAAGTTTGAATAAAAGGAGCTATTTAATTAGTCTAAGTGGTATGGGATTCTTTTAATAGAAGACACAATTTAATTATTGAAACTAGTATGGAATAATTCAAATAAATGACACAATTTAATTATTTAATGTAGTATGAGACAAATTGAATAAAAAAATTATTAGGCATATGAAGAATGCATATGACTTATTATGTGAGGGTTGAGGCCTGCTATAGAATCATGATGCATCAGTAGGTCTCATGAGACTAACTAGGCCATGTAATAATGACTTGAAGGAATGAGTATATATGATCTTGGTACGAGGCTTTGACAGAATGTTATGATTTTACACCATTATGCATTCCCTCAATATGAGATTAATATTTATCCAACCATGTAATTATTCGACTAGTATAAAATCCATGGTTATGAACCTTGTACTAAGGATTATAGTAATAAATTCACATGGAATAATGATGTTAGTACATAGAAAATAATTTATAAATGATGTTTAGCATATATTTTCCAATCATCAATACAAGAGTTGGAAAATTCATCTATCATTTCATGAATTTTATTTTATATGATAAGTGTTTTATTATATTGTTTCTTGAAAAATTCTAATCAAGTATTAAATCATGTGTTAATTTTTACCTGCACTCTTTCATGTCACCCTTAATTTAGTCTAAAACATTCCTCGATAATATGAAACATTCCATGCATTATCTTGCAGGTATGGGTACTCTAAAATGTGATTTATTTGTAGTTATTAAATAAATATATAAATTAATGTGTATGAGATTTACCTAAATATGATTTCAAGTACCCTTTAAAAATTGATGATGATGATATAAAAGAAATATTTTTTTATTTTAGGGAAATGTATTATAATTATTTGAAATGGTTGTTTTTGAAAATGAATTTCATTAATTAGTTATGAAACCCCTTACTGGTTATTCATATTCTCACCATACATTTTTAATTTATTTTTATAGGGTTAATAGATTTGTTATATTTGAGTTCTTCTATGCGGCGACAACAATATGACGCTTATCTGGTACAGTTTTGAAGAAATGTAATTGTTTTATTTGGTTTTCGAGAACCTCTTTCTGGAAGCCCCTTTGTGATGAGATGTGATGTGTAATTTTATCAACATATTTTTTTAAATAATTACACACCATGTTTTAGGAAACGAACCCAGGATTCTGGGGTTGGGGTATTATAGTTGGTATAAGAGGAATTGTCTTGAAAATTCTAAAAAATTAGAACAAAACTAAAAATTTAGTTATGCTTTGCTGAGTAGAACATTTCTTAAAATTTTTAAATAGAAGGCGAGGGTTCACCAAAAAACATATTTTCTCCCCCTACTAAATTACATGAAAACATAATTTCCATGTTGTGATTAGAAGAATAACAGCCTTTCTCAAACCTGCATCTGACCTGCAGACACCTCTATCAAGTATCCATCTTCCCAAATATCTTGTAGTTATATCAAGTATATGGTTATGTCTATCACCAAATGGAAAATGAAAAGTTTTCAGAATATAGGAATAAGGGAAATTGTCTTGAATATATCTTCCTATGTTTCTCTTGGTATGAGAATTATCCACCCTTGGGAAAATTCTGGGAAGCTAAAATGAAGGGTGACCATCGAGGAGCTTATATATTCTTGGTTTTGTGTATTAGTTTGTATGGGAGACTCTATGACATCATAACTCTTAGAAATGAGATAGTTCTAAAGAACTATATGAAATGAGTCCAAGATGAAATCTCTAAGCTCCATACCTCCCATGACTCCCTCTGGGAACCTGAGTTTTTTATGCATAGGTTTGACCCAAACTGCTAGAGGTTTATTTGGGACAGAGAATTTGAAGAACTGAAAACTAGACATGTAATACACCTGAGGTCTTCAGAGGATTATCCACGATGGTAGACGTTGTAAAGTTAGAAATTAAACAGTTTTTTCATTAAAATTTTGTTAGATAATTATAATAAAGAAAATTTTTTAAGGAACATAAAGGGTGATGTTGGTGGGTTGGTTCTTTTGAAGCAAAAGAGTGCATTATAATTTCTTGGGAAGAATTTACATTAATGGGGGATAATGTGACACCTCATACATATTTATATTTGTAATAACAATATTTTGGTAGTTATTAGTATTAGTGTTATATTATTTTATTTAATTTTAGGGCCACCCAAAATAAATGCTTATAGAATAAAATAAAACACATTTTATTCAATAGATATACTGAAGCATTACAATGAAATAAGCCTAAAAGACTATAAATACCCAAAAATACCAACTATAAAGCCAATCAAGACCATCAGAAGACCACCAAACACAAAAAAAAGTGAACATACTTTGTGTATTTCACAATAAATAACATTACAAAATATACTATGAAAACAATACTAAGGATCAAGGCAATATAGAGAACAATTATTATAAGTCGAAATTGTTTTTCAAGTTTGGAAAACCCTAAATAAGTATTTATAAGGTCTTCTTAACAATAAAAAATAATATGATTGTTGCCTCTCCTTCTACCTGTTGGGGTTCAAAATAATGTGATTTTTGGTTTTATAAAAACACTTATAATGTCAATAAGTATTTAAAATGCTTTAAAAATGCCTCATATATTTTCATGTCATATACTTGGTAAAATAATGACAATTGAGGTTGTATTTTATATTTTGAAACTATAATATTTTAAAACTGAAAATGAAAATATGGTTTCAAATTGAAGTTATATTTAATGTTTGGATTTTAAAAATATAATACCCATGATGTTTCATTTAAAATGTATATAAATTTATAAAAGTAAGGAAATGTTTTAAATGAAGATTATTTTGATATTTAGTGTTTTAAAACTTTTAATGTACACAAACATATGATGAAAATGACATTTGGAATTCGTTTTAACTATGAGAAAAAATATATATAAGGAAATTAATATGCATGTTTTATTTTTAGACATTAATATAAATGTTTTTATTTTTTATATGATCTTCTATTTAATGAATTATTGATAAAAAAATTTGGGTGAGTAACCTACCCGACTGAGGGTAGCATTAAAGGCCATGCCCTTAAGGTTAGTGGGAATATCACTTGGGAAGATGATGTCAGGTTGAGCACATGCATACCACGTGCTTAGTCACGTTTGTTGGACCGTGTGTAGGGCATGGACATGCACGAGTTGGGGGTAAGGTAGTCCGCACACCGGCATGGGTGTGGGTGGGCCATGACCCGCGGTTGGCAGTCCCATGTATAAGAACCGCAATATGTGAGTGTTTGTGTAATAAAAATGGATGAAGTGGAATTGTGTTATTTAAGGCGATCCTGAAACCATGTAGGTTCTGATGTGGGACATCAATATTTCAAAGATATCTAATCTAGATTGATCAATCTCACTGTACAAGATCTCAACCGTCTGATCCTGTCTAGCCTTCTAACTCAACTGCCACATCTTATTTCTATAAATTTAATCAACCGTCTGATATAGATGTATTGGATATAAACCACAGAACATTTTTAAATCCTAAGAATCCCCCATAGTCATCCTATCAATGCTATGAAATAATCTATTCGGTTTATCTATTTTAAATTTTCCAAAGCCACCGTAGCAATCTGATCAGACTCGGTCGATCATGGTCATCCATCTTCTTTAACTTCTTATTCCTTTCATCTTTTCCTTCCTCACACCGCACCAATAGACATTAACCATTCCTCTTCCACTATTTCTTCCCCATCCCATGATTCCTCCCATCACTCAACTTTGACCCAACCATATCATTTTTTTAACATGTCTTCAAGGGTTCATTAGTTTAATGCCAACCTAGCCATTTTCCATGCAATATTTCCATTATACATATATATATTTTATCTAAAAGCTGATTTAATCAAGGACATCATTGTTTGAGGTTTTTGTTCCTATCAAAAAAATATATATTTAAATTTCTTCCTATTTTCATTGTTTATATATTATAGTTAAAACATTGTCTATAAAAATATATATGAACTGTTTATATATACCCTCATTTTCACACTTAACCCTAGGGGTTTTCCTCTATTCAAACTTCCTCCATCCTTTGCTCAGATCAACCCCACCTTTGAAGTCAGTTAATGGTTAATCTAGATTTCTTTATATGAAAAAACCCATATATACACATTTTTATATATGATTATATGTATATATATATATATATTAATTCTAGTCTTATTTTTGTTTTCATACAATTGAAATTAGTGATTAAATAAATTTTTTAATGTGTATGATACTTGTAATGATTTATCATACATTGTTTTGGTCATAAAAATCCCATGCATACACTTTGTTTATATAAGGTTTTATATTATCTTCATATCCTAATTTATTTTGGGGATTTCAAGTGATGATTATCAGTAAATAACTGATGTTTTTGTGCTTGTAACACTTGTAAAAGAGTTTAGTATGAGTGGTTTTTGAGATTCTAAACACACACACACACACACACACATATATATATATATAAGTATATACAACTATATACATATATATATTCATATTGGTTTATTCCAAATCTGATTAAGTATCTTTATTTTTAAGATGAACAATTATTTTTGAAGTTTATCCCTATAATTATATTTTTTTTATTGAGAACCCCAAATGTATATATATATATAAGTACAAAAAATAAATATGTTAATGTCTTGACTAATTTTATTATGTTTTCAGGGTATAAACCACGTGACGGTTTTTTAAAGTTATATTTTGATTTGTTCAAAATGTTTTATACAATAAAAATGTGATCATATTTGTAGTTATCCATTTACAAAAAATAAAAAAATAAATTGAAGATAAAGGATTCATACATAATTTATTTTATAAGTCCTCGTTGTGCTAGGGATAAATTAATCAAGCTGTGTTGCTTTGAAAAGAAGTATTGGTGTTTATATTTCTACCCTATTTACATTTGAAATAAACCCCTAAAAAAAGCTTCCAATACATAGCTTGATTTATTATATGATCACATATATAATTTTATATTAGAAAACAATAATAGACAATTGTTTTATTATTGGGTGCCCAAAATTTTAAAAGGTCTCATCACCTTTCTATTATAATTAACATTACATGCATGCATCCCAATTTATAATTTTTGGATAAATGGTTGGAATTTTCTTTTGTCTAATACATATAAATATACATGCATAAGAACATTTAGTGAAGTGTGTTTAATTATTTATTCAACAATATCTCACATGATATGAATGTTTTACATTTTCAAATATTATATTTTAATTCATGATGTATTTTCCACAATGTATACAATTAATTATGACAGTTTAGTATTTAATTTGATTGGATATCCTATTTATCGTTGTATGGTAAATATGAATTATAGATATCATAAATTTAAAGACATGTATTTTTTATATAAAATGTTCATTTGTATGAAATAAGGGTTTTGAATTTAACTATTATTATTTTTTGTGACAAACAAAGTAATCTATTATTATTTTTGCACTAGTTATTATACATTTTCAAAAGCGTTTTTGTTGGTTCATGCATGTCATTGATATATTTGATATATCAATATTATAATTTATAATAGAAAAACATTTAGTTTTTATATTAATATTTACATTTAATGCATGATTCACTTTGTTTATGAATACACGGAGTAATTGGAAAAAAAGAAATTTATCTCTTATGATAACTTATGGATTAAAGAATTTAATTATTAAAAGTGGTATGGGAAACATTGAGTACAAGACACAATTTAATTATTCAATGTGTTATTAGACTCTTGGAAAAAACAAAAAAATTTAATTATTCAATGTGGTATGAGAAACATTTAATAATAACCAAATTTAATTATTCAAAATGTTATGGGACACATTGAATGAAAGACACAATTTAATTATTAAAAGTGTTATGGGACACTTTAAATAAAATAAAAAATATATTTATTCAAATTGGTTTAGGCCACATTGAATAAAAGACTTATCTGACATATGAGGAATGCATACAACTTATTATGTGACGGGTGAGGCCAACTATAGCCACTCGATGCATCCGTAGGTCTCACGAGACAAACTAGTTCATGGAACGACGCCTTGACCAAATGATTATGTATGGTATTGGTATGAGGCTTGACAGAATGTTATGATTGTCTTGTACTATAAATTCCC
The DNA here is from genome assembly GCA_963277665.1 of Viscum album. Classification (NCBI taxonomy): domain Eukaryota; kingdom Viridiplantae; phylum Streptophyta; class Magnoliopsida; order Santalales; family Viscaceae; genus Viscum; species Viscum album. The sequence goes on along the minus strand of OY728128.1, from coordinate 1,105,373,341 downwards.
ACATTATGTGATTAATATTTAACCTACCATGAGATTAATCGACTAGTATAATATCCTTGGTTAAGAATCATGTACTTATTAATATGGTAATAATTTCACATGGAATAATGATGTAAGTACATAGTAAACTGTTTATTAAATAATTTTAGCATCTATTTTTATAACATTTATACAAGAGTTAAATATTCATTTGTTATTTCATGAATTTAATTTTATGTGATATGTGTTTTATGAAATTTTTTCTTGTGAAATTCTATGAAAATATTAAATCATGTGATAATTTTTACATGCCCCCTTAATTTTCACCATTAATTTTGTTAGATCAACTCCTGGATAATATATAGCATTAAATTAATTTTTTTTCAAGTATGCGTACTCTAAATTGTGTTTTATTTGATTATTTTAAATAGATATAAAAATTCTTGTGTATGAGATATCCCTGAAAATAATTTTCAGTAACCATTAAAAAATAATGTTGATGTGCTACAAGAAATGTTGTTCCCTTTAAAGAAAATGTTTAATAGTTATTTGAAATGTATGTTTTTAAAAAAGAAATCCATTAATTAGTTTTTAAACCCCTTAATGGGAATTCTTATGATCACCGAACATTTTTAATTTAATTTTATAAGGTTTGTAGAATTGTCAGATTTTAGTTCCTCTATGTGTTTGCATCAATTGGAATCTTATGTTGTATAGTTTTGAAGAAACGTATCAGTTGAATCTATTTTTCTAGAACCTAGATAAAAAAGATCCTCTGTGATGAGATGTTTAGTGTAATTTTATCAGAATCTTTTTATTAAAAAATTTACACACCATGTTTTAGGTTCTGACTTTGGGCTTCTAGGGTTGGGGCATTACATTTGGTAGTAGAAGAATGGTCTAATAAATTTTGGAAAATTAGAACTAAACTAAAAATTTATCTATTATTTGATGAATAGAAATTTTCATAAAATTCTCATATGGAAGGTGAGGGTTCACCAACAAACCTCTTTTCTCTCCCTATTGAGTTACGTGAGAAAATAATTGTCTTGTTGTGTTCCGAAGAATAACATCCTTTTGTAAACCTTCATTTGACCTATAAACACCTCTATCAAGTGTCCAGCATCCCAAATATTCATCATTTCTATCAGGGAGATTGTTATGTCTATCAAAGTATAGAAAATGAAAAATTTGAAGAATATTGGTATATGGTAATGTATCATTATGCTCTCTTCATTTGTTTCACTATGTCTAGAAATTATCTAGCATTAGGAAAATTCTAGAAATCTGGAATGGAGGGTGACCTTCGAGCAGATTATCTATTCCTGGTTCTATGTTTTAGTATGTATGAGAGACTCTACGACATCAGAACACTCAGGAATGAGATAGTTTGACAGATCTATAAGGAATTATTCCATACCAAAATCTCTAAGCTTTATACCTCTCATTCGTCCCTCTAGAAACACAAGTGTTTTATGTATAGGTTTGACCCTAACTGGTCAAGGAGTATCTAGGCCAAAGAAATAGAAGAACTGAAAACTACCTTAGGAATCCACCTATGGTCATCAACATATTATCCACAATGGTGGACCTAGTGAAGGTATAAATTAAAGTATGTTTTTCATTCAAATCATGTTAATTAATAACAATAATAATAATAATTTTTTGTAGAAATATCATGGGCGATTTATGTGGTTTGTTGTTGTGGATTCATAAGAGTGAAATAGAATTGGGAGGGCACAGTTACATAAAGGGAGTAATAATGTGATGGCCTAGAAAAAATTATATTTGTAATAATAATTTTTTTTAGTTTTTAGTATTATTATTGTTTTGTTTTATTTAATCATAGTTAGAGCCAAAACAAATGCTTGTAGAGTGAAATGAGACACATTTTATTCAATAGAAACCCTGAAACATTTCATTGAAATAAAGAAAACAAAGATTGTAACTACCCTATAATACCACTAGAATGACTTTTAGGATAACTGGAAGACCACGAAACAAAACAAATAGACCATGTAGTGAACATATCTATCACAATGAAAAACATTATGGAAAGTACAATGGAAATTTTACTATGGATCAAGAGAATATAGAGCACGATTCTTATAATCTGAAATGGTTTTTGACATTTGGGACACCCTAAAAAAGTATTTATTAGGTATTTTAAACTAATGAAAATAAATATGACCATTTCCTCTCCTTCCCGTGTTTTGGGTTTAAAATAAATTGATTGATAGTTTTATAAAAAAAATTCTAATGAAATTATTTATTTCAAATGATTTAAAAATGATTTAAATATCTTAATGTTATATCCTTGTTTAAATAATGGCAATCTATGTTTTATTTTATAATTTGAAACTTCAATGTTTTAAAACTCAAAATAAAAATATGTTTTCAAATTGAAAATATATTTTATGTTTGGATTTTAAAAATATAATACCCATGATCTCCCTTTTAAAATGAATATATATTTAAAAAAGTAATGACTTGATTTAAATGAATTTTTATTTTGAAATTTAGTGATTTAAAACTCAAAATGTACAAAAAACGTATGAATGCAATGATATTGAGAATTCAATTTAACTGTGAGAAAGAATATATATAAAGAAATTAATATTATTGTTCAATTTTTAAAACATTCATATAAATGTTCGGATTTTATATATGTTCTTGTGTTAAATGATTTTTTGTTAAAAAAATTGGGTGAGTACCCCACCCTACCAAAGGCATACTTGAAGGACAAGTCCTCATGGTTAGTGGGAGTCTCACTTGGGTAACCAAATCCAGGCCGAGTACATATATACCATGTGCTGATTTGCATTCAAGGGCCCGTGTGTAGGCCCCGGTCAGTCACAAGCTGGGGGTGAGGTAGGTCATGCACCGATGCGGGTGAGGTTGGGCCAAGGCCCGTGGGTGTGGGTCCCCTATATAAGGAATGACTGATGTGTATGCTTGTGTCATTGAAATGGATGTAGTGCCAACATGTTATATAATGTTGTCTTGAAACCATGTAGTTTTTGACGTGGGATGTAATTTTTTCCAGGAGATCAAATCCAAGCTATCTGATCTTTTCACGTGAGATCTCAACTGTCCAATCTAGTATAGCCTTCAAACATCACTATTGCATTTTATTTCCATGAATTTCATCATCTATCTGATCCAGGCACATTATATCTTGACTACACAACCCTTTTAAATCTTGAGAATCCCCAATGGCTGTCCGATCAAATCCCTGAAATAAGCCCATTCATTTATCTATTTTTAAAATCACAGCATCCCTTATAGTTATCCGATCAGACTGAATCGATCATGGTCATCCATATTTTCCACTTCTTCTTCCTTGATACACACCAGTAAATGTCACCTCTTCCCCCCTCCACTGTTTTTCGCCCATCCCGTGATTCCTCCCGTCAATCTACTTGGACCCAACATTTTCATTTTTCCACAAGTCTTCAAGGGTGCATTAGTTGAATGAAAACCCAACAGCTTTCCATGCATGTTTTCCATAATATATATATATATACATATATATATATATATATTATCTAACAGCTGATTTATTCAAGGTCCTATTTGATTGAGGTTTTTGTTCTTGTCTAAATTAGTTAGATTCAAAATTATTCATGTTTTCATTATTTATATTTTATGGTTAAACAATAGTATATATATATATATAGTTTATATATACCCTCGTTTTCACACATAACACTACTAGTTTTCCTCTCCTCAAACTTTCTCTAACTTCCCCTCCACTCAACCCCACTTTTGAATCTAGGTAAGGGTTAATCTAGCTTTGTTTTTTATATAAAAAAAATCAGTATATACACTTTGTGTATAAATAGTTATATGTATATATGTATATCTATATTTTAATTCTAATAATATTTTGGTTTCCATAAAATTTACATTAGTGATTAAATAATATTTTCGATGTTTATGATTCTTTAAAGTATTTATCAAACCTTGTATTCATTTTGAAAATCCCAGGTATACACTTTGTATATATACCATTTTTTATGATCTTCATATCCAAATATATTTTTGGGTTTTGAAGTGATTATTATTACTAAATAACTAATGTTTCTGTGCATGTAACACTTTTAAAAGGGTTTAGTTAGAGTGGTTTTTGAGTTTCAAAACTTATATATATATAACTAAATACAGTTATATATATGTTTGTATATAGTTTTAATCCTAATACTATTAAGTATCATTCCTCTTATATTAAACTATTATTTTCGAAGGAGACACCTATATTTATACTCTTAATTATAATTAAAAAACACACAGTTATATATATAAGTACCAATAATACATATATGTTTGTCTTGACTCATTTTATTATGTTTTTATGATATTAACCTTGTTTTGTTTTTATATTTGAAAGATGAATTTCTATTTTTTAAAAATATTTTATAAAATACACAAGTGATCATATCTGTAGTAAACCATTTACAAAAAAACAATAATAAATATAAGATAATGGATTTATACTAAAAGTATTTTCTATTTCATTGTTGTGCTAGCGATTAGTTAATCATGCCATGATACTTTTCAATGAAATACAGGTGTTTATATTTTTACATGCTTTACATTAGAAATCAAAACTTGAATTGGATTACTCTAATACATGTGTTAATATATTATGTGAACAAAAATACAATTTTATATTGGAAAACAATAACAAGGACTTGTTTTGTAATTGTGTGCCCAAAATTTTAAAAGGGATCATCACCTTTCTAATCTAAATTAACATTACATGCATGCATCACAATTTATAATTTTCGGAAAAATGGTTGGAATTATATTTGGATTAATACATATACATATACATTTATAATAACATATAGTGAAGTGTGTTTAGTTATTTATGAATCAATATCTCACATAAAATTAATTCTTTATATTTATATATATTATATTTTAATCCATGATGTATCTTCCACAATGAATATTATTAACTATTAATCTTTAAGAATTAATTTTATTGACACTCCTATTTATATGTGTATAGTAAACATGAATGTTAACTATATTAAATTAAAAAACATGTATATATATATATATATTAAGTTTTCATTTATATGAAACAAGGATTTTTAATTAAAGAGTTATTATTTTATGTCACAAACCGAGAAATCTATTATTCAATGTGCACCAGTTACGATACGTGTGAAAAAGGATTGTTTGTTTGTTCATGCATGTCATTGTTAAATTTAATATATCCATATTCTAAATTATAATTACAAAACCCTCTAGTTTTTAGATAAATATTTACATAGAATGTATGATTCATTTTATTTATGAATACAGACAGCAATTGAAAAAAATAAAATTTAACTCTATGAAAACTTATGGATTTAAGAATATCATTATTCAAAGTGGTATGGGAAACATTGAATAGAAGACAAAATTTAATTATTCAAATTGGTATGTGACACTTTCAATAAAAGGCAGAATTGTTTATTCAAAGTTGTATAGAACAATTTGAATAAAAGAAAAAATTATAATTATTCAAAGTGGTATGGGAAACATTGAAAAAAATAAGTATCAGAAATATGAGGAATGCATAAGAATTTTTATATGATGGGTTAATCCTTCTATAGGCTCTCGATTCGTCGATATGTATCTTGAGAAAAACTAGGTAATGGCATGAGACCTTGACAGAATGAATATTTATCATCATGGCATGATGCCTCAACAAAATGTTATAATTATCCTGCTTTATACATTCCCTCATTATGTGATTAATAATTAACTAACAATGTGATTATTTGACTAGTACAATATCCTTGGTTAAGAATATAGTAATTATGATTATAATAATAAATGAAAATGGAATAAAGATGCATGTAGTTAAAAAATTGTGTATAAAGGAAGTTTAGCATCTATTTTCATAACTATAATACATGAGTTAGAATATTCATTTTTCATATCATGAATTGAATTTTATGTGATAAGTGTTTTATGATATTGTTTGATGTAAAATTATAAGAAATTATTCAATCATGTGATAATTTGTAATTTTACCCTTGTGTATCACCCTTAATTTAGTATGAACAACTCCTAAGAAACATGCACCATTCCATGAATTTTTGTGCAAGTATGAATAAACTAAAATTTGTTTTATCTATAGCATTTAAAAATATATATAAATTATTGGGTTTGAGATATCCCTAAAAATGATTTGATGTATCCTTAAAATTTTACTATAACGTGAAACTTTACAAAACAAAAAATTTCTCTATGCTTTGCTGATTATAAATTGTCTTTAAATTTTCAGTTAGATGGTGAGGGTTCACCAAAAAACCTCTCATCTCTCCCTACTGAATTAATTGAGAACATAATTGTCAATTCATGTTTGGAAGCATAACAGCCTATTGAAACTCTTTGTCTGACCTGTAAACACCTCTCTCAAGTGTCCATTAGCCAAAATATCCTTTTGTTCTATTAGGGAGATGGTTTTGTCTATCACCATATAGAAAATTCACAATTTGCGATATATATTTATAGGGGAAAGTATCATGAAGGTCACATCATATGCTTTACTCTGTCAGAGATTTATCTAGAATTAGGAAAATTCTAGGAATTTTTAATGGAGGGTGACCTTTGAGTAGATTATGTTTTCCTGGTTAAGATTTTTAGTATGTATGGTAGACTCTACAACATCATAACTCTCATACACGAGATAGTTTGACAAATTTATAAGAAACAAGTCCATGCCTAACTCTCTGAGCTCCACACCTCCCATGACACCCTCTGGAAACCCAATTGTTGTATGCATTTGTTTTACCTTAATTGATTAATGTGTATCTGGGCTAGAGAAATTGATGAACTGAGTAGTACATTGGGAATCTACCAGAGGTCATCATTGGATTCTCTATGGTGGTGGACCTAGTGAAGGTAAAAATTAAACACCATTTGTTTCAAATTTTGTTTGTTAATAATAATAATAATAAATTATTTTGTAGGAATATCAATGGTGATGTGTGTGGGTTATTCTTGTGGAATAATAAGAGTTCAATATAATTTTCCGGGAAAAATTCTATTAAGGGAGAATAATTTGATTCCCTAGACATATTTATATTTCTAATAATAATATTTTATTAGATATTAGTAGTAGTATCATATTTTATTTAATTTTAGTGCCAACAAAAATAAATACTTACAGAATGAAATAAGACATGTCTTATTCAATAAAAACAAAGAAACATTACATTAAAATATGAAGATAAGACCATAAATACCCTAGAATAACTACTAGAAAGCGTATCAGGATCACTAGAAGACCACCAAACACAACAAATAGACCATGTATATAGTTAACATCCTTCGAGTCTGTCACAATAAAAAAAACATTATGTAATTTACTATGGAAATAATACTAATAACCAAGGTAATATAGAGTACAATTCTTATAATCCGAAATGGTTTTCTATGTTTGGAACACCCTAAACAAGTATTTATAAGTCTTTTATACCATTGATAACAAAAATGATTTTTTCCGCTCTTTTTAGTAGTGGTAGTTCAAAATGATTTGACCATTGTTTTTGTAAAATCTTTTATAATGCCATTTTTTATTTTAAATTCTTAAAAAATTCTTTAAATATTATACAGTTATATCCTTAGTTAAATAATGACAATCGATATAGTATTTTATATTTTTAAACAATAATGTTTTAAAACTAAACATAAAAAATGGTTTCAAATATAAGATATATATTATATATTGATTTTAAAAATATAATACCAATGATGATTACTTGAAAATTTATATTAATTTATAAAAGTAATTAAATGTTTCAAATGATGGATTATTTTGAAATTTAGTGTTTTAAAAATAAAAATATATAAAAACTTATAAAAACAATGATATTTAGAATTTTTTTAACTATGAGAAATAATATATTTATGGGAATTAATTTGTTTGTTTTATTTTTAAATCATAAATATAAATATTTTGATTTTATATACGATCATGTGTTTAATGAATTTTTTATCAAAAAGTTTTGGTGAGTACCCCACCTGACCAAGGGCAGCCTTGAAGGCCAAATCCTCATGGTAAGTGGGCACCTCACATGGGTAATCGAAGACAAGCCGAGCAGATGCATACTATATGATGAGTTGAATGCACCGGTCTATGTGTAGGTCCTATTAAGGTTACACCAGGTGGTAAGGTAGGTGACGCACCGACGTGGGTGGGGGTGGGCCAAAGCCTATGGGTGGGGGTCCCGTGTATATGGACCCTTCAGTGTGTATGTTTGTGTCATTGAAATGGAAGGAGTGATGTTGATTTATTTAAGGTGGTCTGAAAACCATGTAGGGTTTGATGTGGGATGGATATTTATTAGGGAGATCTTATCCAGTCGCCTGATCTCATCCCGTGAGATCTCAACCATCTGATCCATTCTGGTATTCCAATTTCATCACCACTTCTTATTGACATGAATTTCATTAACCGTGTGATCCGGATGTGTCAGATAATGACCATAAAACCCTTTTAAATCTCACAAATCCCACATGGTCATCTGATCAATTACAAGAAATAATACTATATGTTTATCTATTTTTAAAACCGTGGAATACACCGCAACATTATGATCAGGCTCGGTTGATCATGGTTTCCCATCTTCTTCCAATTCTTCTTCATTTCTTCTTCTTCTTCCTCATGCTTCTCTTGTCGATGTCCCATATTAATCCTCCACTATTTATTCTCCATAGAGTGTGTCTTCCAATCACTCTCCTTAGACCCATCCCTTTTTCCCACAAGATATCAAGTGTGGATTACTTTAATGCAAACCCAACCGATTTCCATGGAAGTTTTCCATAAAATTTATATATATTATCTAACGGATGATTTATTGAATGTTTGATTTGATTGTGTTTTTTATTGTCTAAAATATTTAGATTTTAATTTTTTCATGTTTTCATTGATTATATTTTATGCCTAAATTGTAGTACATAAAAATATATACAAACAGTTTGTATATACCCTTATTTTCACATTTAACCCTACAGGTTTTCATCTCATAATCCTTCCTCCAACCTATTCTCGGCTCAACCCCACCTTTGAAGTCAGTCGAGGGTTAATCTATCATTGATTTGATATGAAAAAAATTATATTCACATTTTTTGTATATATGGTTACATGTATATATATATATATATAGTAATTCTAATTGGATTTTAGTTTTCATATAATTGACACAGGTTATTAAATAATTTTTTTGAAGTGTATGATAAATTAAAGGATTTATCAAACCTAGTTTTTGTTATTCAAAGCACATGTATACAATTTCTTTATATACCGTTTTATATGATCTTTAAATACAAATCAATTTTTTTTTGTGTTTTTCTGGTCATAATTTTCAGTAAATAACTGATGTTTTGGTGCATGTAACACATGTAAAATGGTTTAATAAGACTGTTTCATTGAGTTGATAAAATAATATATATATATATATATATATATTTAATCCTATTCTGATTATGTATATTTCTGCTAAATTTGAGAAAATATTTTTAATGGTGATCCATATCCTTCTATTTTAATTCTGATTGCAAAACCCAAATGTATATATAAAAGTACCACAAATATATATATGAATATATTCATTAATTTTAAGACATTTTTATAGTATTATACTTGTGATGATTTTATATTTGAAACTAATATTTTCATTTTACCAAAATGTTTTATACAATATGGTTTCGATAATATCTATAGTTAAACATTTAAAAAATAACAATGAATAGAGGATAAATGATTTCTACTAAAATTATTTTCTAATTCCTCGTTGTGCAAGGGATTAATTAGTCAATCAAAGCAACTTTTCAAAGAAATATATGTGTTTATATTTCTAAATGACTTACATTTGAAATAAACCCTTGAATTGGATGCTTTCAATACACATCTTAATTGATTATATGATCACAAATAAAATTTTATATTGGAAAACAATAAAAAAACATATTTTTATTTTGTTCCCAACATTTTAAAATGGGTCATCACCTAGCTATTATAATTAACATTACATTCATGCATCCAAACATTAAATTTTAGGATAAATGGTTTGAATTATCTTTTTCCTAATACATATATATGTATATATATATGTATAAGAACAAATACCAAAGTGTGATTAACTATTTAAGCTTCAAAATTTTACATGAAATTAATGTTTTACATTTACAAATATTATGTTTTAATTCAGGATGAATCTTACAGAATGAATACAATTTATTATTAAATTTTAGGATTTAATTTTATTGACAATCTTATTTATCAGTGTATGGTAAATATGAATGATAACCATCTTAAATTCAAAAACATATCTTTTTTATATAAAATGTTCATTTCCATGAAACAAGGGTTTTTAATTTAAGCGTTAATATTTAATGTGAGATACCAAGAAATATATTATTCTATGGGCATTAGTTATCATATATGTGGAAAAGAATGTTTTTCTATTAATTCATGTCATTTATAAATTTAATATAGCCATATTCTGAATTATAATTGAAAAACCACGCGGTTTTTAGATTTAAATTTTCATTAAATTCATTATTTACATTATTTATGAATATAGAAAGTAATTGTAAAATATGAAATTTATCTCTTATGACAACTTATGGATTTAAGAATTTAATTATTCAATATGGTATGGGTCACTTTGAATAAAAGACACAATTTAATTATTCAAAGTGGTATGGGACAAATTGAATAAAGGAAATAATTTAATTATTCAAAGTGGTATAGGACACATTGAATAAAATACATAATTTAATTATTCAAAGTGGTATTGGACACATTGAAGAAAAACACAATTTAATTATTCGAAGTGGCATGAGACACTTTGAGTAAAAGCCATAATTTAATTATTCCTTGTTGTATGAGACCCTTAGAATAAAAAACTTATCAGAAATATTAATAATGCATAGGAATTATTATGTGATGGGTGAGGCCCATTATAGCCTCTCGATTTATCAGTATGTCAAATGAGAAAAACTAGGTCATGGAATGATGCCTTGAAAGAATGATTCTGTATGGTCTTGGCATGAGTCCTTGACAGAATTTTATGATTTTTCTGCATAATTCATTCTCTCATTAAGTGATTAATATTTTACCATCCATGTGATAATTTGACTAGCATTATATCCTTGGTTATGAATCTTCTACTTATGATTATGGTAATAAATGTACATATCCTTTTGAATTAATTACTTATCAAATCATTTTTGAAGGATGTTTGGCATCTATTTAGCATCTTCTTAGAAAATCATTTATGGAATTTATTAGAAAAATCATCCGTCATATCATAAATTTCATATTATGTGGTAAGTGGTTTATGATATTGTTTCATGTGAAATTTGAATCATATATTAAATCATGTGATAATTTGTAATATCACCCTTCTATTTCACCCAAAATTTTATTTTAACAACTCGTGAATAATATGCCGCATTCCATGCATTTTTGTTCAAGTATTTATCCTATAAAATGAGTTTTATCTATTTCTTTTAAATAAATATATAAATTCTTATGGATGATATTTTCATAAAAAAATATATCATGTAACCATTGATAAATGATGATGACATAATCCACAAAAAAAATTCCCTTTAAAAAAATGTTTTATAATTATTTGAAAATTATGTTTTTAATAAGGAATTTCATGAATTTGTTTTAAAATCCCTTTCCGGGAATTATTTTGCTCACCATACATTTTTAATTTTCATTTATAGGGTTAGTATAATATTTAACATTGATTTAATCTATGTAGTGGAAACAATTTGATGGTTATCCAGTGCAGTTTTGAAGTAATGTATCAGCTGTTTTTGGTTTTCCGTAACCTATATCGAAAAGATAATCTGTGATGAGATGTGATGTGTAATTTTATTAGATTTTTTATATAAAAAATTACACACCATTATTTATACACTAGCTCTAGGATTCTGGGGTCAGGGTGTTGTAGTTGGTATCATAGGAATGATCATGACATTTTTTGAAAATTAGAAAAAAAACAAAAAATTTGGATATTCATTGCTGAGTAGAAACTTTTTAAAATTTTCTGATGGAAGGAGAGGGTTCACCTAAAAACCTCTTGTATATCCCAATTAAATTACATTAGAGCGTAATTTCCATTTCGTGTTCCGAAGAATACCAACTTTTCACAAATGTATGTCTTACTTACAAACACATCTATCAACTGTCTGTCAGACCAAATATCCTTCAGTTATAGCAGGGAGAAGGTTATGTGGATCACTATATGGAAAATTCACAATTTTTAGAATATAGGAATAGGGGAATGCATCACGAGGGTCTCTTCTTGTGTTTCACATTGTCTAAAAATTATCCACCCATAGGAAAATTTCAGGAAGCTACAATGGAGGGTGACATTCTAGAAACTTATCCATTTCAGGTTCCATGTTTTAGTATTTATTGGAGACTTTATGAAATAATAAATCCCTGGATGAGATAATTTTAAATATCTATAAGGAATGAGTCCATGATGAAATATCTTAGCTCCGTACCTCATAGGCATCCCCCTATAAACCTAAGTGTTTTATGCGTAGGTTTTACCCTAACAGCTCGAGGTGTATCTGTGCTAGTGAAATTGAAGAACCAAAAACTGTCTTGGGAATCCACCTGAGGTCATCAGTAGATTATCCACAGTTGTGGAATTGGTGAAGGTATAAATTAAGCACTATTTTTCATTCAATTTTTGTTAGTTAATAATATTAAAAAACATTATATAGGAACATCAATGGTGATGTCTATGGGTTTGTGCTATGGAAGAATAAAAGTAAAACAGAATTATGAGGGCACAATTCCATTAAGGGAGGAATAATGTGATGCCCTGAAAATATTTTTATTTTTAATAACATTTTGATAGTTATAAGAATTATTATTGTTTTTTATATAATTTTTGTGCCATCCTAAATAAATGCATACAGAATGAAGTAAGTCCTATTTTATTCAATAGAAACACTAAAACATTACATTACAATAAGTCTGTAATACCATACTACCCTAGAATACCAACTAGAAATCCAATCAAGATCAACAGAAGACCACCAAACACAACAAATAGACCAAGTAAGTAGTCAACATCCTTCGAGTATATCATAATGAAAATCATTATTTCATGTACTATGGAAACAATAATAAGCATCACGAGAATATAAAGCACCATTAATATAAGCTGAAATGGTTTTTGGAATATGAAGCAACCAAAACAAGTATTATTACTGTCTTTTAACAATTGAAAATAAATATGACTGTTGCTTCTTCATCTAGCCATTGGGGTTCAAAATAAAGTGGCCCCTGGTTTTATAAAAACCTTTATAATGTCATTAAGTATTTCAAATGATTTAAAAATTATTTAAATATTTTATAGTTATATCCTTTGTTAAGTAATTACAATCGAGGTTGTATTTTATATTTAGAATCTGTAATGTTTTAAAACTCAAAATGAAAATATTTTTTCAAATTAAAGTTATATTCTATGTTTGGATTTTAGAAATATAATACCCATGTTGTTTCTTTTAAAATGAATTTAAATTTATAAAAGTAATGATATGTTTTAAATGAAGTTGTATTTTTAAATTTAGTGTTTTAAAATTAAATGTACACAAAATTATGAAAACAATGATATTTATAATTTTTTTAAATATAAGAATGAATATATATAGGGGGATTAATATGTGTGTTCTATTTTTAAATAATTAAAATAAATGTTCTGATTTTATATATGTTCTTGTGTTTAATGAATTTTTGATAAAAAATTTGGTAGAGTACCCCACCCAACTGAGGGAAACCTTGAAGACCAAGCCCTCAAGTTCAGTGGGTGTATCACATGGGAAACTGAGGCTAGGCCGAGCGCATGCATATCGCATGCTGAGTCACATGCACTGGACTAAGTGTAGGGATTGGTCAGTTGGGAGAAGGGGTGAGGTAGGTCACACATCGACATGAGTGAGGGTGGGAAAAGGCCCACAGGTGGGGGACCCATGTATAAGGACCCCGCAGTGTGTGTTTTTATGTCATCAAAATAGAGGAAGTGGAATCAAGTTATTTACGGGAGTCCCAAAAATGTGTAGGTTTTGATGTGGGCTAAAAATTTCTTCGAGTGATCTAATCCAAGTGGTCCGATCTCGCTAAGCGAGATCTCAACCATCCGAACCAGTCAAGCCTTAGAACTCCACCACAACTTCTTGTTACCATGAATTTCATTAACTGTCTGATCTAGACGCATTAGATATCGACTGAAAAATCCTTTTAAATCTCATGAATCCCCCACGACCATCTGGTGTAAGCCATGAAATAATCCCATCTGTACATTTGTTTTTAAAATTGCCAAATCCACCATTGATGTACGATTAGACTCATTCGATCCTGGGCATCCATAATTTTTCATTTCTTTTACCTTTATTCTTCTTCTTCCTCACACCACACTAGTCAATGGTGTCTTTACTTCCTCTACTTTTTCTTCCCCATCCCTTGAGTCCTCACATCACTCTCCTTGGACCCAACCCTTTCGTTTTTTCCATATGTCTTCATGGGTGCATTAGTTCAAGGAAAACCCAACTAATTTCTATGCAAGTTTTCCATAATATATATATATATATAATATAATGGTTGATTTATTCAAGGTATTCTTCGATTGAAGTTTTATTTTCAAGTATAAAATAGTTATATACAGATCTCTTAAAGTTTTCTTTGTTTATATTTTATTGTTAAACCATAGTATATCAAAATATATTAAAATGGTTTATACATACCCTCATTTTAGCACTTAATCCTATGTGTTTTCCTCTCCTAAACCTTCCTCCAACCTCTACTCGGCTCAACCACACCATAGAAGTCAGGTAAGGGTTAATCTACCTTTTTTTGTAATATGGAAAAACCCATATATAAACATTATGTACAGAGATTTATATGTAAATATATATAGATTTAAATTCTATTCTAATTTAGGTTTTCGTATAATTGACATTAGTTATTAAAAAATATTTTTGAAGTGTATGATACCTGTGAGGATTTATAAATCCGTATTTTCATTTGAAAATACAATGTATACACTTTGTGTATATATAATTTTATAACATCCCACATTTTTATTACATAACATTTCATTACATTTTAGAAACAGAGGATCTTTAAAGTCTAGTGTCTTGGAAATTAGGATCATAAAACATGATAACAACATAAAAAATTCTTCTAAACCATTTGTAAGGCTTAATTATAGGTTCATCCTATGTGCAGTGACTACATCCCATATCCTGGAGACAGTCATCAAAGGAAAGGGTGAGCAGAAGTCCCAATAAGGGTAAACAAGGGACTCAATGTACTTGTGATATCAATAAGAACTTGATTAAAAACATGAAGACATGAGAAATGGAACAATAGAAATATCATAAAGAAGTGAACTTGAAAAATAACTTGAATATGTGGCTACAATATTTCATTTAGACATTCATGAACATATCACCATGGTCCATCCCCAAGGTGTAATAAAAATTACCAAGGTTATTCACCAAGGTATCGTGAAACTTGTCATCTATAGAGATTAAATATTTACCCAAATCATTGTAGAAGTATCAGGGTGAACCCTTAATATGTATTTAATTACATGTGAGCCACATAGATCATAATCAAACATTTCATAAAAAACCCAAATGGAATCAAATAAATGGATTTCATGTCAAAATCATGACGTTTAAAAAGAGCTTAAGAATAAGATCATTATGTCATTTATAACCGATGGAAAGGGAGTGAGGGTTATATGTGTGTCAATTATAGAATCACATATATCATATTTATACATTTATGAACACCCATGGAAACTAAATAAGTCTGGTTATTCACATAAATAAAGAATATAATTTCTTGAGAGAAAGAGATAGAAATTTTTGAGACGAAATTTCTACAGTATAACGACTATATAACATTGTTTTAGAAAACATTGAAAATGAGAGGGGAAAGGGTAACCCACTCATCAATTACTCATAATACATTATGGGTACTGAATATGATCATGTTATGGATTTTTAAATGACATACCACTTGAAAAAGGAAACATGAAATAAAAGAGAAGATGTGATTTCTTTTCCGAAAAATTTGGTATCCAAACGGCGTCACATAAAAATTCAGAAAACAAATTTATGAAATAATAAAGGGTATCTAATCATTTGGACACTAAATGGGCAGTAATAATAACATATAATAACATAACCTAAACATAAGGAGATGTAAAATATAATACACAACATAAAGTAAGTCATGACTTAAAAGAGGAGGGTGGAAGAATCCCTTACCTTGAAGAGTAACTTCGAAAGCTTGAATGTCGGGACCTTGGGGGGTTGAGGTAACCATGGGAGGACTCCTTGGGAGTTAATGAGACCATAAATTTGTTGGGAAGGATTTTTAAAATAAATGAATGAGGGAAATGCTTGGTATTTATAGGATATGTAATGGGACAAAGCATTAATTGGCAAGGAACACCTCATCGGTGGTATTGGAAACATCATGGGCTTGACCATGGTATTTTCCCATGGTATTGGCCACATGAGACACCTCATGCCTTATTTTACTATTCATAATTCTACAAGAATTATTTCATGATTATTACATCCTTAATGATTTCATTAAACACCCAAAACTCAAAAACTGTATTTTCACTATTCACCAAAAATTCAACTTTCTCAGAAAAATCCTAGAAATTCACCTTAACCAAATATTGATGCTCTAGATTCAAAAATGAACTACATTTTATGAAAATAATTTTCTAAATATTTTTAATTTAATTTTTAAATAAAAACACTATTCACGGAAAAATCAAATATTTCAGAAAAATCCCAAAAATTCAGCTTAACCAATAATTTCTAAAACAGTTATTTACTTATTTTATTGAATCACATTACTTAATCTAAGTGGCTAAATTATATTGATACTTTATAAAGTGAGGTTAATTAATCCATTTGATCACATTACTAATCATAAGCGTAAAATGACTATTCATAATTTACTATTCATCAAAAATTAAGTTTTTCTTATTAGACTAAAAATTTCATACTGAACATAACTATAGAAGACCATTTTTTGAAAACTATTACACAATATTAATTATATAAGGTTTAAATATATATTTTTAAACTATTTTTTTTCTAAAATTCATCAATAATATGAATACTATATTTATCCGGACATTTGAAATTCCACAAACATCACCATAAGAAGAAATCCCAATTTTTTTTGTAAGTCAAAGGATTACACAAGGAAGATATGGTATCGTTACCCAACCCCCTATAACACCAGCATTGGAATTAAGAGTAAGGTGTGCTAGGGTGATAGAATCATGGGGCGGCTCAGCCAACATTTCCCGAGTAGTGATTTTTATCAGGTTGAACTTCTCGCAAAGGTGATTACGTTCAAACATCACACGATGAAGTTCAGCTTGGGTTTGGTCCAGAGCAAAGCCCAAAGGTGCTACCTCCTTCCTGAGTTCCATAATATGGGCTTCGACCGGCCCAAGACAACTGCATGGGACCATCAAATCTTCTTTCTATATTAATTAATTGCACTTGTATTTATAGAATATAATTGTAACAACTAGTTTCCAACAGTCATATTTACCAGCGGTCATATAACAGTCAAAACCCAATAGTCCCATTATACTCATTTAATTAAATGAAATAGTTTTGTTGAGTATAAAATAAAATAACCCACAGAAATTAGGGAACAAAATTTATTCCAAATTTTGGGTCGTTACGTTCTTCCCCCCTTCAGAAATCGCATCCTCACAATTTGAAATTTGGGCTTCAAAATTTCCTTGAAAGTCCCACATCATAAAAGAGTCAGTAAAACTATAACTTTAAATGAAAGAAAGGGAAGTACAAAGGTCACCCGATATAACCCATACTAGGATTCCATGTATAAAAACATGGATATGGAAGAGAAAACAAAGGATCAAGTTCTGATGAAGTGTGATAGAAAACATGATTAGGAGAAAATTAACCACAAAATGATCACAAACATAAGATTTGTTAAACGGTCTTTGATTACTCAGCAGGAAACATAAACCATCAACATTTTTCTTTTACCTTCCTTTCCATAATTTTGAGGAATTCATTTACTACATAGAATAAAAACATAATGAAATATACTTACCTTCAAGTAGAGTTTCATCCCTTAATAAGTTTCCACCAAGACTAATGTTTTCTCCAAATAATGAGTCTTTAAAAAGACTTGGTCTCATAAAAAGCACAAGAATAATCTTCTAGATAATCACATAATCCACAAAAAAAGAATAACTATATTTCTCCACTGTATTTATTCATCAACTAAATCTAAAAAGGTTAGTACGAGATCATATAATCCCCAAAAATTGATAATCCTTTATAAAAAGAAATATGACTTTTAATCTACAAAATTAAACAAAAATACCCAAAGCTCTTGATAGACCATTCAATACACAATCATCCTTAAATTTATTCAGACTAATCCTATCTATTATTGGAACCCAAAACTGAGAAGGATTTAATCACATAGTCTTCCCCAAAAAAATCATATCATTTATCTCCAAATAACATTGACTACTATTAAAGTCTCATACTAATATGTAATTAACCTATTCACATATTCTCTATGCTAGGTTCATTATTTTCCAGACATAACCCAAATCACCATATGTCCACAATAAACAAATAAATTCTTAAAAAAATTCAACTATTCCTCCTCAATTTAAATCTTGTAGTATTTTATTTCCCTTAGGCATATAGTAATCCAAAAGAGAAAACATCATCCCAAATAAACTTTATCATTTATTCAGCAAATCATTTTTCTATACAAAGTATATCAATTTGATAAAACATATGTTTCCAAAATCAACTTTTTCTTGATCCATAAAATATCAGGTTCATTAGTATGTCTCAAGGGCATAACAATAAACTCATAATGCCCATATCATGATTGGAAGATAGTTTTTGGAATATCATCATTCTTTACCCTCAATTGATGATAACCAAAACTAAGATAAATCTTAGAGAATAATTTAACCCCATGAAGTTGGTCAAATAAGTCATCAATTCTTGGAAGAGAGTATTTGTTCTTCACTGTGATCCTATTCAGTTCTCTATAATCAATGCATTAATACATTGATCCATCCTTCTTCTTCACAAAGAGAACTGGTGCTCCCCAAGGAGAAACAGTTGGTCGGATAAACCCATTCTCCAAAAGATCTTGGAATTTCTTATTTAATTCCTATAGTTCCACATTTTCCATCCAATAGGGGGTCTTCGACATCGTACGAGATCCAGGTACGAGTTCAATGGAGAACCGTACCTCTCATTCTGGTGGTGGTTTGGGTAATTCCTCAGGGAATATGTCAATGTATTCCTAGAGGATGAGGACATTCTCTAAAATAAAAAATATTTTGTGAGAAACTTATTTAATTTATGAATATTTTAACTAGAAAGGGTTTTATGTCTTCAAACTTCATTCTTATACAATTACATTTTTCTATAATTCCTTCATATTGATTCATAAAAAGCTTACAATTTACCAAACATATCCCCCAGGAGTGTCATAACCAAGAGTGAAACAAGGAACGTTGTCATGTAATAGTTCCATTTAGAGTCTAGTTCAAAGCGATGTTTTCAGGTTTTACCCCTATGTAAATCTGTGCCAGAGCCACCTCTACCTGCTCGTATCCAGACAAGGATGTATGTGCTTGATAAACCACTTACTCAACACTCACTAAAATACTCGGGAGATTTCCTATATTTAAACATTTCTATAGGGTTCTTACTAAAGTTTTCATAGCTTAATTTCCACAAATAACTAAATTATCCTTTTATACAAACTATAACATCCCTCATTTTTATTACATAACAGTTAATTATATTTTACAAATAGAGGATCTTTAAAGTCTAGTGTCATGGAAAACACGAATATAAAACATGAGAACAACATAGAACATTCTTCTAACACACTTGTTAGGCTTCATCATAGGTACATCTTATGTACATTTTCTTCATCCCATATCCTGGAGACAGGCATCAAAGGAATGGGTGAGCAGAAGGTCCAGTAAGGGTAAACAAGGGAGTCAATGTACTTGTGATATCAATAAGAACTTGATTCAAAACATGAAGACATGAGAAATGGAAGAATATGAATATCATAAAGAAAATATATTAAAACATAACTTGAATATGTGGCTATAACATTTCATTTAGACATTCATGAACATATCACCAAGGTCCATCCCCAACGTGTCGTGAAAATTACCAAGGTTATTCACCAAGGTATCGTGAAACTTGTAATCTCTAGATATTAAATATTTACCAAATGAATTGGAGAAATATCAAGGCGCACCATTAATATGTCTTTACTTAAATGTGATCCACATAGATCATAATCAAAAATTTCATAAATAACCCAAATGGAATCGAAGAAATGGGTTTCGTGTCAAAATTACGACGTTTAAAAAGAGCTTAAGAATAAGATCATTATGTCATTTATAACCCATGGAAAGGGAGTGAGGGTTATATGTGTGTCAATTCTAGAATCAAATATATCATCTTTATAAATTTATAGAAACCCCTGGAAACGAAATAAATCTATGTATTCACATAAATAAACAGTATAATTTTTTGAGAGAAAGAGATAGAAATTTTGAGATGAAATTTCAGTATCATAACGGCTATATAACATGGTTTTAGAAAACATTAAAAAAGGGTGTGGAAAAGGGTCAAAAACTCATAAATAACTCATTATATGGTATGGGTAATGAATAAGATCATGGTATGGATATTTAAATGACATACCACATGAAAAAGGAAACATGAAAGAAAAGAGAAGATGCGATTTCTTTTACAAAAAATTCGGCAGCCTAACGACGTCACAAAAAAATTCAGAAAACAAATTGATGAGAGAAGAAAGGGTCCCTCATAACATCTAAATGAAATGGTCAGTAATAATAACATATAATATCATACCCTCAACATAAAGATATGTAAAATATAAGACACACAATAAAGGAAGTCATGACTTAAAAGAGGAGGGTGAAAGAATCCATTACCTTGAAGAGTAACTTAGAAAGCTAGATGGTCGAGACATTGGGAGGATTGAGGGATCCTTGGGAGGAATTATTAGGAGGTAAAGAGGCCAGAAAATTGTGGCGTAGGATTTTTAAATGAAATTAATGAGGGAAAGGCTTGGTATTTATAGGAGAGGTGAGGGGACAAAGCATTAATTACCAAGGGACACCTCATCGGTGGTTTTGGAAAAACCATGGGCTTTCCCATGGTATTTCCCCATGGTATTGTCCACCTGGGGCACCTCATACCTTATAATACTATTCATAAGTCTACCAGAATTATTTCATGATTATTACATCCTTAACGATGTCATTAAACACCCGAAACTCAAAAACTGAATTTTCACTATTCATAGAAAATTCAACTTTCTCAGAAAAATCCAAGAAATTCACCTTAAGCAAATATCAATGCTCTGATTTCAAAAGTAAACTCAATTTTATGAAAATATTTTTATAAATATTTTTATTTTAGTTTTAAAATAAAAAATCCATTCATTAAAAAATCAACTATTTTTGAAAAATCCCAAAAAATTACCTTAACCAATAATTTCTGAAATAGTTATTTACCTATTTTATTGAATAAAATTACTTAATCAAGGTAGCTAAATTATAATAATAATTTTTGAAATTTGGCTACTTAATACATTTGATCACATTACTAATCATAAGCATAAATTCACTATTCATAATTTACTATTCATGAAAAATTAAGTTGATCTTTTTAGACTCTAAATTTCTTACTGAACATAACTATAAAAGAAAAATTTTTGAAAATAATTACACATTATTAATTATTTAAGGTTTAACTAAATATTTTTAAAATATACTTTTTCTAAAATTCATCAATAATATGCATACTATATTTATTCGGACATTTAAAAATTCTCAAACTTCACCATACGAAGAAATCACAACTTTTTTTTTAAATAAATGGATTACACAAGGTTGTTACGGTCTGTTTACATAGCCGCCTATAACACTAGCATAGGACCTAAGAGTAAGTTGTGCTATGGTGATAGAATCTTGGGGCGGCTCGACCAACATTTCCTGAGAAGTGATTTCTATCAGCTTGAACTTCTCACGAAGGAGATTCTGTTCCAACTTCACACAATGAAGTATGTCTTGGGTTTGTTCGAGAGAAAAGCCCAAAGGTGCTACCTACTTCCCAAGTTTCGTCAGATGGGCTTCGATCGGATCGAGACTACTGGATGGGGCCATCGAATCTTCTTTTTATTTTATTTAAGATCTCTTGTATTTATAGAAAATAATTGTACCAATTAGTATCTAACAGTCATATTGACCAACAGTCATATAACAGTCGAAATCCAATGGTCTCATTATACTCATTTTATTAAATGAAATAGTTTTGTTGAGTATAAAATAAAATAACCCATAAAAATCAGGGAACAAAATTTATTCAAAATTTCGGGTCATTAAAATTTTTATATGATCTTCAAATCCTAATCTATTTTGGAGTTTTCAAGTGGTGATTGTTAGTAAATAACGGATGTTTTTTTGGAATGAAACACTTGTAAATGGGTTAACTAATTTTTTTTTTGAGTTGCGAAACATATACATACATATATATGTATATATGGTTATATATATATATGTATGTGTATAGTTTTAATCCTAATCCAATTAAGTATCTTTATTATTTAGTTGAACAATTATTTTTTAATGTTTATCCCTGTCTTTATACATTTAATTTTGTTACAAAACCCACATGTATATATATAAGTACCAGAAATACATTTATACATGTATTGATTTATTGTAGTAATTTTTGATGGTATTAAACCTATGATGATTTTATGTTTTAATGTTATATTTGTATTGGTTCACAATGTTTTATACAATACATATGTTATCATATATGTAGTTAACCATTTACAAAAAAATAGAAGATAAACGATTTGAACTGAAATTATTTTCTATGTCCTCATTGTGCCATTTATTAATTAATCAATCCAAGCTAGTTTTCAAAGAAATATAGGTGTTTTTATGTATACATGCTTTATAGTTGAAATCAACCCTTGAATTGGATTCTTCCAATACATCTCTTAATTGAATACATCATCACAAATAAAATATGATATTAGAAAAAATAACAAAACCTTATTTTGTTTTTTTTTCAAAACAATAAAATGGTTCACCACCTTGCTATTAAAGTTAACATTACATACATGAAACCCAATTTTAAAATTTTGGATAAATTGCTAGAATTACCTTTTGTTTAATACATATATTTATAAAAGCAAAAACATATACACTGAAGTGTGTGTAATTATTTATGCATCAATATCTCACATGAAATTAATGTTTTACATTTACAAATATTATAATTTAATTCATGATATATCTCCTACAATGCGTACTATTAATTTTTTATTTTCAGGATTTTATTTGATTGACACTTTTATTTATCATTGTATGGTAAATATGAACGATAGATATATAAAATTCAAAAACATATATTTTATTGTATAAAATTTTCATTTACATGATTAGTAAACTTATGCATAACTATTAATTTTTTTTCCTCATTTATAGTAAATATCTATGTGTATAAAAATCAGTTATTATATATTTTGAATATCGAGTGTGAGTAATATTAATCCTTTTAAACTATTTTTTGGATTGTTTTATCACTATTAATTATTTTACCAACATTAATCATTATGTGATTATTCAAGGAAATAAATTAGATTCTTTATAAAGATTTATAATTTTAAATATTTATTCTATTTTTGTTTTGGTTATGATCTCTAAAGAGAAACATAGTGAAGAGCATGATTTAGTTATACAAAATATATGAGTGTGTGTATAATAATGAATGAGTTTAATTTTTTTTAAATTTCAGGATCCAAAATCAAATAAGAATATATATATATGATATGACATCATAAATTATTTTATAAAAGTATTATATCTTATTATCTAATAGAATATTTATTGTAGGTTGTAATAATGACCGAAATGTGAACATACCATAAAAAATTAGTGATTTTGATTATAAAATTGATTTATTTTATGTATAAAATAATTAATATAAGAAAATAATGAAATTAATTTGATAATATTAATTTTGTGAATTATAATTTAGGAGGGATTTCTTGAACATAAAATGATGTTAGAAATGTTTTTTTTGAGAATTAGATTTGATGATAAATGAGTTTAATTTAGTGAAATAATTGAATTTCATTATGTTTTTTTATTGCAGAAAATTTGTTATGTGAGAAAATAGGGTATTTGTGAAATGTAGGTAAGATTACAGAGTGGCTCTGTGAATTGGATACATATCTAAAATGGTTATGTGAGAAAATTGGGTACATGTATAGAAAAACTATATGATTCATGTACTAGGTATGAATAGTAACAGGAATTTCTTAAATGTCAACATCAACCATGTGATCATCCTATAAAATTGGTTATAGAGACAATCAGGTCCAGATGTACATTAATTTTGACATTATAGTTTTTTATATCCATCTACATAGAACCATCACTATTTTAATTTTTCTATATACGCCATGTATATGTTCAGGAGGATATTGTGAGATCCCATACTACTAGTTGATGCATGGATAAGTAAATTACTCTATAATAGGCAGGTTGACCTCAATCGATGGTGGTTTCATAATCACAATTAATAATTTTTTTTAAAATATGAACACCATGATCATGGTTCTGAACAAATTTCATTTTAAAAATTTTATAGAAATACATTTTTTTAGATGGGGAAATTCTCAGAATGTTTTTTATTTTAGAAAAAATTGATTCAGTTAAAACTAGAGATACATGTATGGATTAAAAAGTCTATTATATCACTTAAAATGTCAATTACATCACATTTGATTATAATAGTATATGGTCAGATGATCCAAATTGTATATCAATTCTATAAAAATAATAAATAAAAGGATATGAAATTATATGGATCATTTTCAATGGTTGTCAAAGTCTTATCAATAAGTTTGCTGATTTTATAATGTTTTATTCTTTATTTATGATCATCTCTAAAAAGAGGAAATATTTGTGTTTAATAGAAACATTATCATTGGAATAATATTTACATACCATCATGTGAAGAAGGAATGATTCTGTAGATAATGTACCGAGTTACATGTTGATAGAGAGAAGAGAGTTCAATAATTTTCCATTGTAGTAAAATATAAGGATCAGTGGTACTACTGCATAATTTTACATATTGATCTATGTGTCTCGTTATTTATTTGAACAAGTGAATTTTCATTCATGATCCTTTGATTTTGCTAATGTTGGTGAACCATGTAAAATTCCTTGTGTTATTTACTTCCTTCATCGATTATTGTGCGGGATGATAAAGGGTATTTAAAGTGTTCCTCGATATAGGAGAACATAGCCCTTGTATATGGAATAATTGTTTTTAACTTCAATAAAATGAACTTCCCACAATCAAGGTGTAATCCTCTCGATGGGTGTTACATGTGGTATCTATGGGTATTTTATAGTTTTTACCTTTTGGAAGCATGGAATTAATTTTCAATTATAATAATATCTCTATCTTTCAAGTCATTTATTTCATATTATATAAAATCCCAGGAAACATTATATCATATCCAGGTGAAAATTAAAATTTATGTAGAATCCATATATAGAATCATTGCTAATATTTAATGAAGAGCCCCAGATGATGGAGATCATCGAGAAATGGATGCATATGAAAAATCTATAGACTAAATATTAAGTTCTATTTCCAATCCCATTGTTATTGGTAATGTCTTGTAAACCTGTAATTTTCTCTTGGAAAAGCCTATTAATATTTATATAGGATATTAAATGATTACGATGATGAGCTATAGGTTTTATGAAAAAAATTTGAGGACATGAGACTAAAATCAAATGAGATGGTTGATTTTTTTCACTCATTTAAATTTTATTGGAGAAATGAAACGCCTCAATGATGATCTCAAAGATGAAAAGATCTTGATTAGGTTAATTATATGACTCCCACAAAATTTTAGTTTAGAAATATTCTTTTCTAAAATTTAATGAACAAAAATGGATTTCTATTGAATGTTTTCAATGAAAAAATTGGATATGTGAGATTATAAATGAAGATAATTTGTTCATAATGAAGAAAATATACCTATAGGTGGCCTTTAAATCCATAATGATACACTCAATCATTGATAATAAAGAATTCGGTGATGTTTATGGTGTTATGAAACTTATATCGTCTAATATAAACATAGGAAGATGAATGTTTAAGGGTAAAGATATTCATGCTTTCTTCTAATGTGGTAATATTGGACATTTTGGGGATAAAATTAGAAAAACAAATTCAGAAAATAATCATCAATAAAAAAACCCTATATAGGATAAAATTGAAGGTCTGATGAATTTATAGTGGATTAATATCTATTATTTATAGTAGACATCCTATCATATATCTAAAATTTCAAACTTCTTAGCCTTATTTTTATTTTTTTGGTATGGGGGAATCTTAATACCACTTGAGTTTCATTAAACTCATTTTTGATTATACTTAATTTGGTGACATGGAGGTTCACATGAATTTTCTCATTGACCTCACATGGTATTATTTATATACCTTAGTCTTAGTTGTTAAATTATATCTATAAGATTATCTAAAATGACTCATATTCATGATCCAATATATCAAAATAAATGTATCTCTAAATTACAAAAAACGACATTTTATGTATATAATGAAGTTGACGGAGATTTTATAGTTAATGTCATATAAACTACATAAATTATATAAATTATATATTTATTTTGATGAAATATTTTAAATAGTTAACACAATAATCCCCAAAACGTTCCATTATTTTTCATTGATGATGTCAACATTGAAAAAATCATAATGAAATCAAAATATGAATAAGTAGTACCAAAGATGAATCATGATGAAAATAATGGCGATGAAGATGAAAAAATAGATAAATAAAATATTTAAGTCCACTAAATAACACTTTTATTGAATTTAGTGATTTTTATAATGTTATAATTGATTTATATATACTATATTTATTATTTTAGAACTTTTATCTAAATTAGAAATCATGAAGATAGAACAGTGATATAAATAATAATATTTTCTGAGTTGAATTTTATAAGTTCAACATGGGTTTATCGAATGTTGGTTTACTATTATTTTAAAATACAATATTTTGTAAATTTTTATTCTACTTATTATTCATTTTAAATAATTTACATATCATATTTTATTAAAATTCTACCATCCTTTTCTGTAGATAATCTATGATCAAAATTATTTAAACACAAACATATCAAGAATATAGAGAAATGATGTTCAATATTCATTGTAAAATTAATAAAAATTTTATCATGTACTATAGAATGATTTGGATTCATTGGATACCCAAACTGATATTTGTAGAACCCCATTTTATGTGCCTATATTGAGAGGGAATTTGGACTCTCCACCTAATTGTGTGGTTACAATTTTTTATATATGTTCCACTATGAGATTTTTTATTGTTATATTATTTAATATTTGATTTTTTTAAATAGATTAAAAGAACTATATAATACATATAAATAAAAATGTATAAGATATATTAGATATAAAAGTAATTAAAAAATCATCAAATTTAATTATATTATAGTATCCATTAATAATGTTTTTAAACTATATACATACATATTTGGGTATCCAACTTATAATATGTTGTGTGATATTTTAAATTATATTTATTTAAGACATATTTTAATCTCTTTAATAAATGATGTAGTTTGTAATCATTTTAATGTAAAATTAGTATTTATAGAATCTTAATTTAAATGAAAGTTTCTGAAATATTAAAATATGAATAATCCTTTATGTTTTTTTATATTTAGAAATTATTCTATTCTAATGTCGACATCTAATTAATTCCACAACAATTATGAAGAAATTCATAAAGATATTGAAATTATTTATGTATATGTTGAGGAATAAAATTAATAACACACCATATAAAATTATACAGATATATAATAAGGATATAGATGTGTTTCCATGACTAAAAAATAAATAGAGTTTTCAATATTAATATAAGTTCCTTACATATTCTATTTGAATGTTCTATATTTAAAATGAAAAAACATTAATTTTTTTATTAATATTCTTTTTTCTATAATTTTTTTTAAAAATGTATCAAGTCATGAAAATCATTCTCTTATACAGTTATAAAATAAAAAGCATATTTCATTGAAAATAACAAACAATGTTTTATATTGGGAATTATGAGAATTATGATCAATATTTTTATATTATAAATATTGAATTTTATTATGATCTTCCAGAGGCCTGAAAATTCTTATTTAGTTAGTTTATAGATTTCATGGATTTTGGGAATGAAAAAAAAATTATAATGATTTTTAAGACAAGTAAATAAATATACATTTAAAAAGACTATAATATGGTTGTGTCTTTATTAAGTTGAATTTTTCATCTAAATTCTTTAATTGTCTATTTTTGATTGGTATGAAGTTGTTTTTGGAAGAGTTTTTAAGGTGTTTTTTTGATTCATTGGGGGTTATTATATTACAAATTCTTTCAACCCATGATGTTGTTACTGAAACTGTCATGGTTTTAGTTTTATATTTTTAAATTTTTTCGAAATGTAACTATATAAAATTGGGACGAACAAAATCAGGTTTTTCTATCACTGATATGCAATGAAATTGTTAATAAGAAAAAATTTGTCATTTTATATCATATTTTAGAGTATTTTTAAAGGAAAATATAATTATTAGATTACACCGTGCCATATATTCACTGTAACATTTATAGTTCAGAAGTAAATTAGAAGGAACATTTGTTAGAATTTAGGACATTTTATGTCTAGGTTATTGAATAGATTTGGTCCGTACAGAATCCTATAATGATATTTGGAACCATGTTATGATTTTTTTCTACAAATATTAAGTTTTAAATTATAGTTTATCTCTATTAAAAACTCATTTACCCATTATTTTGAAATACTATATAACAAATATAGTATTCAAAATGTTTCTTATAGATCTTTGGTGGACAATTTTGTTCCTTCCCACATTATATCATATTCACAAAAGTAAACTATTTTTTTCTTGATCCTTTAGATATTTTTTTATTTTCTTCTTATTCATTATTATCTATGATCTATTATTAATGTATTTATATGTGCATAAATTATATAAATAGATATATGTTTTTTAGTTAATCATTGTAAAAATAAGATGATATGAGTGAGAAATGCTATTCTTTGATGAAATGATTATTTTAGTGTTAGTTTTTGATGGGTGATTATAGAGTAGTATATGATATCCCTATATTTTATAGGATAGTTTCATGGTCTTTAACCATTAAGTATATTGATAAAATTCATTTAATAATATTAATTTGAGATTAAATCTTCATTTCTTTTGAAGAGATTTCGATATATGGTATCTTTTTTAATTCTTATATATTATAATTATAGATATAATTATTATAGATATATAGTAGTATTAAAAATTATAATTATTATTTATATTACACATGTGTAGAGAGATTTATGTTGTATATGATGAAGAGTTTAGTTGATTATATGATATGGAAACAAAAAAATAATATATTAATACAGATGAACAGAGTGGGATATATAACATTTAATTAATAATTTTAATATTGGATGCAAATTCTGAATCCCATACATGATTATGCAGATGGATGGAAAATTTAAATGTAGTGAAAAACATATCATATAGTAATTATTTAATAATAAATTTTGAATTTTATGAGTAATGGTCTTCACTGTGATTAGAAAAAGGGATTTGAATGGTGTGACATGGATGATTATTGTACTGGGTTCAGGTTTTGATGAACCTATTAGGATGACGTTCCTAGAAAGGGTTATTTGGTTCTAGATAGAATTGGATATTTGTTTATGTAAAATAATACTTGAATCAGATAGCATAACCAACTTATATATGTATTTTTTTATCCGGTGAACCATAACATCTGAGATGTTATGGAAATAGAAGTCTTAAAAAATCAAAATTCATCTCTCAAAACATATTGTTATGTTTTTGTGGATAATGCTATTGTTTTGTAGTTATTTTTTGATGTTAATGTTTATGTTGAAATAGAATAATGAGAATATAGTTTTAGTATGGTGTGTCCTATCGATATATGAATGTATTATAGTCACAAGATATATACAATTAGTATTAGAGGGTAAATATATTTTGGGGGATTATGGTGTGGGGTACTTCTTGTGATATATATTCTACATTTAATATACTTATATTTGAGGCTAAATGTTTATAATTTTCATATAGTGGCATAAGTTTATATATTCTCCAAGGGTTTTAAACTATTCCACAATATCTTTGTCCCATTTTTCATTTATTATTTCTATATAGGTTTCTTTATATTATCCTTAGAGTAATTTTTTGAGTTATTAATACTGTTATTCAATTTTTACACATACAACCTTCAAATGGGATAAAGTGAGAAATTTTTTAAAATTATTCACACTATAGGGATAAGATTTCATTTTATGATCTGGCCATGAAAGAGGATGATTACAAAAAAGTCATAAAGTAATTTTTAGAGGATTTTACATTTAACATTGTGGAATACCCTTTTAACCAGTTAGAAAATGATTAAATGTTATTGAGATGAAATGTTTACAAAAGGTGTATAAGCCGTTAGATGGGATTGATCATCCTATATTAACACACAATCCTTCTAACTAAAATAAAACTGAATTTGGTCTTTAATTTTAAGGTGTAAATTATAAAGGTGGTGATATTCAAATGAATAAGGTATTATGAGACCATGTTAAAAGAACAAACACACTAAAAAGGGATGAATTCATTAAATAGGATCTATAAAAAAATATTTATTTTTTGATACATATTTTATCTTTCATTTAATTTCACCTAATTATATTAGTTTTCCAAAAATCATTCAATATTGAGACATGGAAGAAACTCATTGGAATAATTCTCTATGATTATCAAAAAAATTATATACATATTATTTCTTCCATGCTTGTTCAAAATAGTATAAGGATTCATGTATATTAAAATGATTTTCGAATGAGATCCCGATTATCGTTTAGTTTATTAGTACTATAGAAAAGATTTTAGTTTGATGATTAAAATAGTTCTTCTAATATTATGTTCAATAATCAATAATTCTAAATTATTATACAAATGATATATTTTGAAACCAATTCAATTTTATCAAGAATATTTATTGATGTTTGAATCGACACCCTAAGTCTTTATATATAAATATAATTGGTATTTTCATAATAACCATTATAATACATTTTGGGACCAAATGTAATATGAAATATGGTTTACTTTAAAGCCTTGATATCTCTTTTTTTTGTTTTCCATTAATTTTATACCATTGGATTAATTTAAATCAAAAATAAAATATTGAATTTTTTTTATATTTTGAGTGAATTTCATAAACAAATTCTGTTTGGGAAAATAATTTATATGGTTTGACTAAAATATCCATAGTACCACCTATCACTGAAAACATTGGATTTAAAAATTTAAACATTTTTTATGGACTCATGATATAATAGAACATGTGTTTGGTCATATTTCATGGGAAGGATGATTTAATGAAAATGTATGTTGTGATTTATAATTAAATACTATAAAAAGAATTCTAAACCCTTTTTATTTTTTAATTTAAATTTATGTATTTTATTTTTTTCATTCATTGATGAACTCTTTTTTATATCCTAAAATATTGAGCTAATATATTTTCATTAAATTTATTTGAAATATATGATGAAATATATATAAGATGAATAAAAATTTTATTACTACTATAAAAATTATATGTATGTGTGCAGTGTCGAAATTAATATGTTATCATAAATATCCTTAAACGAATTTACATTTGAAAATGTGATGAATTTAACTTCCCTATTAATGTGAATGAAATAAATAAATTCTATAAGAAAAATCTAGGTATTTTTAATTTAATATATTTGAATTAACATATTCCCATAGTAGAGGTTAATTCATTTGTGATTCTTTTCAATAAAGTAATATTTAATTATTTTATAATAGAAATTCATCATTTATGAGGGAAAAACCATTATGAAAATTCAATGTAATTAACAATGATTGGGATGAAAAAATGAAATAAATAAAAATTAAATGATGAAAAATATGAATATTATTTAATGAATGTATTTAAAATAAATATTTTCATATATTCCTATAATTTATAATTTATTAAATTATTTAATTAAATAGTTATTTTTTGTAAAACAAGGCATATAAATGAAGGAGATAATGAAATCATCATCAAATTTTTATAAATACTGTAAGAAATAATTTTTTTTAATGACAGGAATGTCACAGAATGAATTGTCGGAGTCATGCTAAAACAAGAACAATATGGTAATTATAAATAATTTTTATATTTATGTACTGAAGTGGGGGAAATAAAATGTAGTGTTCAAAAATAATGAGTTGAATTCTATTGACATAAAATAAGTGAATTCTAGGAGAAATTTTATCATGTAATGTTTCTTTTATTTCATTCATATTTTCATGTAATATTTGTCACGACCCGTCCTCAGGGCCCATGCCGTGACTACCCCAAGCCCGCCTTCCATAGGCCAGGGGCTAGCGACTAGCACCAAGGCATAAATCCTGGTTAAAAGGGAAGGCATTGCCTTTGTAAAGTATTCCACAAACACCACAGAGAAAGCAGGCAGAAGTAAACACTGAGTAAAAACTGGTACACCAGTAAGTACGGAAAAGTAAGTGGGCTAGTATAAAAACCCAAACTGAAAGTAAAGTACAACTGGGAAGGGAAAACAACAACTGAAAAGTAAAGCTGCCACGTCGAGCTATCCACTGGAACTCCCACCTGAAGGGTGGGTACAGATAGCCTCCACTGCTCCTCGGGTCCAGCCGACCACTCCGAGTACGTCCTGCCCAGTGGTCCACCTCCAGGTACCGTCCTGCTCTACAAGCCTCAACCACGATCAGTGTTGTCCGTTGTCTGCAACCAACACAACGTAGTGCGGGCATATCATGTGAAGGGGTGAGTATAAGCTACTCAGTAGGGACCCCGAGACCCACGAAGGTCTCCCAGAACCCACAAAGGATAATCCACAATGGAAAGATACAATCACGAAGTAACATCCGACACTGCTTAGGTATATGCCCATACATAAACCTAAGTCATCAATTCCAAGTTTGGCTCCAACATCCGAGCCAAAGTACAAACCAGTCCACACAGGAAAGAAAAACGTAAATCCATACAGGATAGCACAACACAATCCACACAGGAAAAAAAAACGTAAATCCACACAGGATAGCACAACACAATCCACATAGGAAAGAAAAACGTAAATCCACATAGGATAGCACAACACAATCCACATAGGAAAGAAAAACGTAAATTCACACAGGATAGCACAACACAATCCACATAGGAAAGAAAAACGTAAATCCACACAGGATAGCACAACACAATCCACATAGGAAAGAAAAATATGATTTAGCTCACACAGTAAAACTACTTCGTAAGACGATAGAGATGATCAGATGTAGCCACTGATTCATCTAAGCCATCGGACCCACAAAGGATCGGTAGGTACTAACCCCCGCAATGACCCACACATGATCGATCATGAATTTGAAACCATAGCTATTGGGAAACTCCTTCTCTATCAAGTACAGTGGTTATGCCGCTACAACCAAGCGCTTCCCTCTAACCTTGGACTAATGTAGTACTCCACCTATCGAGTACTGTGGGCTTGCCGCTATAACCAAGCGCTTCCCACCATGGGTCAGCCGCTACAACCAAGAACTCCCCCTTATAGCCTCTAGGGGTACTCCTTCTGTTGAGTACCACGGGTCAGCCGCTACAACCAAGCACTCCTCCGTCATGGGTCTGCCGCAACAACCAAGCGCTCCCACATGCTGCTACAACCAAGCGCTCCTCCGTCGTGGGTCTGCCGCTACAACCAAGCGCTCCCCCTTATAGCCTCCAGAGGTACTCCTTCTGTTGAGTACCGCGGGTCTGCCGCTACAACCAAGCGCTTCTCCGCCGCGGGTCTGCTGCTACAACCAAGCGCTTCCCACTGGACTATCCGTAACACACTGAGTCATTCGATCAGCAGTCCTCAAGTCTCAACCGGATCTAGCATTTCCGCACACATCATGCTCATTCCGAGGGGTCCACTACACGAGCCAAGAGGTCGATGCATCAACTGACAAATAGTCCAGAGTTGATGTATCCCAAAAGTACCGTAGTGGTCACTACCGAACCCACGGAGGATTCCCGTACTGTCTTCATTGTCGTCGCAGACGCAGCCGGCTCTAGGGTTCCCGCACACGGAAAGCTTGTTCAGGAGGGTCTGCTCCACGAGCCGAGTGGCTGATACGTCAACTGACACCTAGTCCATAGTTGATGTATCCAAAAGTTCTGTATCGTCAACAGGAACTCAACGTCGCAGACGACGCGTCAATCGAACGCCCGGTCTGAGAGTTATTGGCGTTTTTGTCCCAGGGGCCCGGTTGGGTTTTAAGGCAAAACCAACCCGACCGTACTCCACCTACGTCCAAACCTCGGGAGGAGTATTCCAAAAGATCCCTCTCACTTAGAGGAATTCAACAAAGTCGACGACACGTCAATCAGACATCCGAAGCTCAAGATATGAGCGTTTCCGCTCCGAGGGCCCGGTTGGTTTCGTGTACGAACCAACCCGGCCGAACCCAAAGTATTCTGAAACCTTGAGTGTAATATAACGAAACACCCATCTCGATCCGATGATAGCATCACCACTGATAATGCGTCGTTTGGAGGTCCGTAACTCATGTTATGAGAAAAGACCAAAAAGGTCAGGGAACGGGGGGTCTGGGCGCGGACCGACCCGGCCCGACCACCCCTGGGTTGGCCCAAACCGGGTCAACCCGACCCAGGTCCGGGTCCGACCCAGATGGGCGTGGCCCGGCCTAGCCTGGGCGTGACCCGGCCCAGCGGTTTGGCTCGGCTCGGCTCGGCCGAGCGGCCGACCGACGGAAACCGCGGCGGGGGCTCGCTGGCCCCGTGTGAAGGATCTGCGGCCCCGGTTGGGGCCTCCTCTCGCCAACGGACGTGGCAGCTGGCCGCATCCCTGCCTTTGGTTTTGCATGGCCGCGGAACTGCACCCCGCCACCGCGCCGGCACCCCGCGCCCCCGGTGGAGTCCGCGGGCCACTGGAGTTGCTCCGGTGGTCCGATTTCATTTCCGCCTACGTCGTAGCTCATCCCGTGTCCCGTTCTTCACTGCGGAATCAGAAAATCATCTCAACGGCCCATTTTGTTGTCGTCCTCCATTCCACACACCAAGATTAAAAGGGCGGTGGGTTTGGACTTGTTCGTTGGTCCGCACCCACGTGTTAGCGGTTTGAAACAAGACCATAATTCCCACCAATCGATAAACCTCAACCCGCAATAATAATCCGCGAACCGTCTTGTTAATTGGTTGGTCCGCGTTCTTGCCTTGGAGGAAAAAAACATGGGTATTATCATTTTCAAAACGACCACTACCTCAACGCCATCGTCGGACGCGAGTTCGTCGCGGAATTGTCCGTCGCAAAAGAAAAGGATCGTCATGTCGCGGAAGGGCGTCGCTGTCGCGCTGTACTCGGCGTCGCGTAGACAAACTCTGATGATCAAGAACATACAGATTTAATAATAACAATTAAATCTATGTCGATGTTATAATCCACAATGATTTAAAAGGACCGCAATCCCCTACCTCAAGATGCCGATCGAAGATTGTCGCAGGGATGGAACGTCACGGAAGAAGTGTCGGCATCGCGTCGCGTCGATCTCCAGGGGTCTGGCGTTCTTCGTCTCCCTTTGTCGGAGTCCGGCATTCATTGCATTCTTCGCGTTCTCCACGTTCTTCACATTCTTCACGAAGAAGGAAGAAGGACTTAACGTTTCTGTCGAATCCTCTCAACGAACAATCCTCAAGAAGACATGTGTTGGTCTTATTTCATTACATGCCAACAAACTAAAATTAAATATAATTAATGAACAAATTAATTCAGAGAATTAATTGCAATGACCTAACCACCCAATTAATAGGGGCGTTACGAATTTAGAAAATGCGTCAGTTGACTTTCATTTAATAGGGGTTTTCGCGGGTGCTTTACTTAGGGAAAAAGAAACAGTGGGGCTCATGCGGGCCCCACCTCACAAATATCCTACCAAGATGGTAGGATATTTCGAATTGCACCCTATCCGCTTAAACTCAGCTCAAGAAGCTTAAAGTGGATTTCAGCGGCTTTAAGTGAAATAAAATAATGTTTGTCGTACCACATTATTTTTTTTCTTAAGTTAAAGCCCAAAAATTAAAAACCACACCCGAGAAAACGCAACTCCGAAAGAGGCGTTTCTAAGAAAATACTGGCGCTGCGATTCCATTGGTGCCCTCGGAATTTAATTCCAAGCACCGGTTCAAAAGTTAGAAAACCCCGCTCATTCTCTCACTAAACATACCGAGCCAAACTTCTGAAAAAATGATTCCGGGCACACTGGGCCTCAGAATCAGGTGTCGTCAGAAACTGCGCTCTTGTAAAATTCCAAAGAAAATTAAGAGAAACATTTCCTTTAAATTTATGGGTCTTTACAATATTATCATTAGTTTTAAAAAAAATTTAATGTTATTATTCAATATTTGATGAATTTCATTTCAATATCCATAAATAAATCAAAGAGAATACTGAAAATAATTTTTTTAGACACCCATAGAGAGGAAATTAGTCACAAGTTATTTTTTTCTAAAAAATAATAAAAAAGTATTTATATTCAATTTATTATCATATATTTAGGTAAAATTTCATAAAAAAGTGAATAAGATATGATTTATAATAAAAATTTTTATAAAATATTCATATTTACCTTAATATGGAATGTCTTTAATGAATGTTTAAATTATATGGGGTTTATGTTTTTTTACTTTTGAAATGATCATAATTGTTTTGACTAATGCTTAAATATATGAATTTATCATCAATTTATTTTAGTCGCTTCCTTATTTATGAATATAATTTTGTCATATGTATATGTATATTCCTCAATATAAATAATCATACTACTACTATAAATTTTAATAATGGTGTTTATGGAGATTCATGATAGGTTTTCTAATTGATTTTGATTTCTTCTACCTCATATTTACCTTCTAAAAGTTTATGAGATTAAATTACAAATTAAATTATAGTTTATACATATTATATGTTAGAATAGTGATTTAATTGAGGTCTACCATGAGTAATTTAACCATTGGGAGTTGAATTTTGGGTTGGATTTCTCACTATTAATGAGGATATTAACTTATTTAAAATCTTTTTTTCCCAATTAGTCCAATATTTATTGTGTAAGGATCATGGATATGATATTATTGTATTCCATTGCATGAAAGGGTTTTATGTACCTATTTTAAATGATTCTTTTGGTCATGCATAAAAATAGTTGGATTTTATTTTAGGTCAGTAATAAAATCTATGAGTTGATTAAAGAGTTATACACCAATATAGTTTGAGAATATTTATTTGGTGAACGTAATAATATTAAAAATCAATCATTATTAGTGTTGATAGATGAAAAGGAAATACATAATACAACAGTATGATATAAAATATACATAAAATAGAATGGTTGTATTCTTTCTGATGTGACACACTTTGTACCTCAACCACCATCCAGGTAAAATATATAAAAAATGGGTTCCCTAAGATGATAATATATAATCAAATTAATTTAAGAGGTGACCGTAACTAGTATGTGATTATTTTGAAAAAATTTATTAGGTTCAAAATATATAGGAAACCCTAAAAATTATGATACCATAGGAATAGAGTTGTGATAATCCAGATTATTGATTGGTAGAAGAGTTTTCTACTCAAAAATTGATGAGTTATATGTTATTATATTGATATTGTTGTATAACTAATATAGTGATGAAATGATTTCATTCTTAAATACATTATGTCATTAATAAATTAAGTTATTTTCCTTAAAATTGATATTGGGTATTTTAAAAAGGGATATCATTTTAGTTGGATCACATTTAATAAAAGAACATATTGAATGAATTTAAATCCAGAAACACATCCAAATAAATGATTTTGAATAAGATAAATGACATCATCATCACTGAACATTACATAGAGGTCGATCCCATAGACATAATAACATTAAAGTAATAAATATATTAAATATATGCATAAAAATATTAATTGTTCTTATAATAGATGAAAATTCTACATTTCAGAGAAATACATTCCTATGTTACATAATATAGAATTTTTTCAAATACTGATCTTGATTATTATGACAAGCATAGCTAAATTCAATTAAATTTTCAAAAGAATTTGATTGAATATAATAAAATGAATTTTATATTCCACTCATATATTTCAAGTGATTGAGTGCTTCAACTAATTTGTGAGCATTGATAATAAAACTAGGTAACTGTTTAAGTTAGATAAAGAATATTATATTTTTAAATAAGTTATCCTAGGTAATTTAAACCTCAGTGATTTTCTAGATAGTTGTATCAATGATTTCATATGTGATGGAATTATTTACAATACATAAAGGGGTAGTAGAAACTCCACAAAAATGTTATGCCAAGTAATTCGGTTTTAGAAATGAATTCCTATATTTGTAATGGAATAGTATATCATGTTCTTAAAATAAAAGTGTTTTAAATATATTATTGTTCAAAATCAGGGAAGTAATTGATTGATCATATATATTTAATTCAAATGATAATTGTTTTTATTAATTTTTGTGGTAATGAAATGGAATATAACAAGCTCATAAGAATTTCAATAAATGGTATGTATAATTATCTCACTTCTCTTTTATGATATGTGAGGAATCTTCTTAAAAAATAATTTTTATGAATAATATGATATTATTGTTTCAATACACAAATTTCATGATTTATAAAATTTAATAACTTATTAATAAATAAAAAAGGATAAAAATATATTTATTTGGGATGAAAAGAAATTATCTAAGATGACTGTTATAATATGATGGGTGGGAGCCCATCAATACTTATTGAATTGTTTAAAATATCAATTTTTTATTTTCTGAATAATTCTATAATCTCATAAAATACCATATTTTAAATAAATTTAATACTTTTTTAAAAATATTCAAACTAATGGTAATAATTGTTTTTTATTAAACACAATAAAGTTCATATATATTATCCTAATATTCTAGAATGATTGTAGTGTCCAATTGTCTAGTAAGAGTATGTTTAAATATATGGATATAAAAACCGTCATAATTAAATATTAAAATCTATTAAAAACAAAAGTAATATCAAATTATAAAATTATTGGGTTTTTTAATATATTAGTCAGGAAAATTTAAGAGTTCTATTTTTTCACTATAACGAAATGGATATCAAATTATATCCTAAATAGATTTTAGTATGTATTAGTAAATATATAATAAAAATAGTTACATTAGATGAAATACCGATTTACTTGATAATATTGACAGAATATTTTAGATAATATTGTTTATAATTACATTACAATGTTTTATATGTAGGTAATAAATGTTTTTATCCATGAAACAATTTATTTAACAAAATAATAATATTTCAATAAAATAATCATAGATATAAACATTCAAAAAATTATTTTAAAATATCAATATTATTTATAAAAACATTCATCATAAATGTTACATGATGATGGAGTTTAGGGGGGGTGGTTTTTTTATATGGTCACATATAGGTGTGTTAATAAAGAATAGTGATGTTATGTGTTTATGAAATGAAAGATGTGTAGAAAATAGAAGGACAATTAGATTGTATATCATATATAATATGATGATACATATGAATATATATAGTTTTTAGTATTCAAAAAATAGCTTATAAATATAAAATTTAACATGTTATACAATTTTTTTTTTCTAATTTATTATCTATTATTATTGGTTGTATACACTCATAAATTGAAATGATAATTGAACTATTAATGTATAAAAGTGTGTTATCCCAATACTTTTTTCATCATGGTGTATTTTAGGATGTGGTAAAATATTATGGTTTGCATGAGAATGATTCTTTTATTAGGATACATGATATCATCATGTGGCACGAAACAAGTTTCTTTGCGTTGGATGTGTCACAATGTATACCACATTGAATATCATATATAATTTAATCGGTATACTATGGGAGGATTTTTTTTATTTAAACCATTTACATGATGATGATGAGGTATCCTGCATGGGAAACACCACACATTGAAAAATTTCTTATGTATAACTTTTAGATTTTCTATTCAGGGGATGGTTGAGTATTTTATGGGTCATGTCATCCATTAGAGCACAACCAAAATGGTATTTATCAGTTAAATAAAAATTAAAACCTATAAAATCTCAATTTAGATGGGAAGATGGAGTGTTTGGTAATACCAATATATGGCATGTCATGTTCTTATTAGTTTTGGTGAGGGATAGTTTATGTTCTAAACTTCTCTGAAAAATTAAATTTGTTTTATTAATCATCATATAAATTAAATTAAGTGATAATTTAGAATATTTGGTGTTTATATAAGGGATTGACATATTGTGTTTCAAATCAATGAATGGTATCTTCGAAAATGATATCTTATAAATATACATTCTTTTATATGACAATATTTGTTCCCGCAGGTATATTGTTACATGTGTTTATCGAAGATAATATCAAATAAATTTTATATATTATGTAACACTAATACATCTTAAATTCCACTCTTTACATACTTTTTTGAGTTTAGAAATTAATGTTTGTTTTCAATGCATCAAAAGACTATGGGTAGCATATTGTGTTCGATTGAATGAGGATAGAGATTTTATAAAACTCAGGGAGTTTCCCAAAAATTTATTTAAATTTTAAACATAACATCTTTAAGATAGACAATGACAAGGTATTATATATGTTTTGATACATAAAAAAATATATGTTATATTTCAAAGAAGTACAAGGTATGATATCCATAATTGATTTTCATATAATTTAAAACATTTTTATATATGACACAATATAAACTAAAATGGAAAATATTATATAAGTATTTAGTGTATGTTATATATTTTATTATACATTTTCAAAATGTATTGTAAATTGTTAACTAATTTTGGAAATATCATATGTCAAAATATGGATTTCCCGTATGGTTTGACATATGGATAAAAGGCATATTATATGATTTTTATGAGTGTACTATACGACATTTTATGTTGATATAATTATAATAAATTCACATATTTTATTATATTATATATATATATATATCATAATACAATGATAATGATTCTTTAGGATTTAAATGTGTTTTAATATTTGGAACAATCAATTGAATGTTAATTGTTTAACGTGAAATCAATATGCTTCAATGGATTTCTGTAATCAAGCTTCATATATATGGAAATGTACATAAAATAAAATTTATTTATATAATAAATTCTTGTACACTTTTCTAAACATGTATACAAATTTATTTTTAAAATGTATTTACTTTAATTCTCTTTAATATTTAGGTAAACTCCATGAAAAGATAAAGTGTGCAATGAGTCCTATACAAATGTTGTGAAGTCCATGAGAATTCTGTTTGTTTATATGTAACTACAATAGTGTGTTGGACAAATATATAATATTTTTACTTCCTTAGACACCTAGATAACCTAAATATTATGGTATGGAGGAGGCCCCAACCTTACATTGTATGATCTGGAAAATTTGTGGTTACACCAAGGAGGAGGGAGTCTAAAGGATTCCTCTCATTGATCTTAATTGGTAAATTATATCTTAATTCAATAAAACATTTCATCAAAATTGTAATTTACATGAAATATTCATTTACATTTCATTATGGATTCATATTCATTACATTTTTTTCATGGTAATGGTGTTTTTATTATCATTTATAACATTTAAAAATTTTATTTTGTCCTAAATAATATATTAATGCTATATCGGGGACAAATTCCTAGATCAAAAAAATATGTGAATTTTTTTATCATGATACTAATGAGAAATAGAGGAAAATAGTGAAACATTAACCTTTTTATTTTAACCTAGAAGATAATAATTATGGGATCTTCTTATATCAAATGAAAGTGAAATCTACATTTTTTCACGATGTGGATAAATCTCATCCAGATGATCTATATGCTTATTTTTGGATATTTATTTATTCATAAAGAATCTATAAATATATATATGAATATATATGTTACTTCCATGGATTGGTGGGTATGTATTCCATGATTATGGTCTCCAATAAAAAATACCCCTATTGATGATACACTAGAAAATATGGTAGGCCATTATTTGTGCTCTAATAGTAGACCATTTTATATTTTCAACCCAATTTACCCACAAATATTTATTGGGGTTGATGTTTTATATTTTCCTATTTAGTGGGTTTGGATCACAGTTGGTTAAGAAGTTTAGTTTAAACAATAGGTCTTATTCGAGTCTTGGATTGCTTATTTCTCATCTTATAACATGATAAGTAATATTGTTTCATCATAACATCGAGGTCGTTCGGTTCATCGTGAGCCTCACATGATTCCAATATAGGATTTTGGGATAGAGCCTTATGATTCTCTTAAATAGGTTCATATTTTTTAGCATGTGATGATCCTATCCAAAATAATGCAAGATCACTGGTTTCCAAGAACAATGTGTTATACATCTTCAATATTTTGACACAATATTTAATTTATTGTAAACCAATTGTGCAAGAATGGTCCACTATTCTACTTAGAGGGGTGCATGAATGTGCGTAATGTCTTGGATTTTCCATTCTTTATTCTTAAAAAATAAATGGAATTATTTTGAGGCCATGCTCTGTGATGGCGTGCAGTCTCGAGGCCCAGTGAACCCTGAAAAAATGTTTGAATTTAATTTAATAATTAAATTATGCCCACATGCAGTTTTCCTGATAAAGTAAAATAACTCCTGAATGGGCACTCGGATAAAAAATATGATGGCACCGTTGCTTTCAAGGCAGTGGTTTTACCCTAGAAGAGACCTAACATCGACTAGCACAGGCCGGTGGTGAAATCTGGGTTTTTGGACGTAACCGTAATTAAATATTTAATTTGAAATATTTTATTAAATCTGTTGTAGCGGATATATTTATCCTTTCTAAATGAAGGCTATCGCAGGGGTCCAGGGTTACAAACCTCATAACCCTGAAACCCTTGGTGGCTCTGGAGGGTCGGGAGAAAACCTAAAAATGTGGCGACGATGTTCTTGACGAGCTTCACCGGCGACGACAACATGGCAACTAGATCTTCACCAACGAACGTCACAGATCTAGGTAGGATGTTTTTTTTATGATTTATTTTCCCTGTTCTTGTTTCCTATGACGAACACGGACTAATCCACGAACAGATTAGCCCTCGGATCGGTCATTTTGTGGGATGGGCAATTTGAGGGAATCATGGGGATTTGATTCTTGAAATTAATTTTGGTTTTTCTCTCCCAGTTCCTACGTGTTCTTTGTGTGCGTTCTACACGTTCTTGGAGGAAATAGATCGTTGCACATTCATTTGTTGGTTCAACAATCTAAAATCAATGATCCAACATCGAGATGACCTAGAAGAGGTGTGACGATGATGGTGGTGAAAAAATCAACGTGGTTAGGAAATTCTCGTTCTTTGAGCATCTTCGTGCGGGCAGATCGGGATGCACTATCAAGGCCGATCAGAAGCCTGAAACCGACGGAATTGGTTTCGTAGGGGCGGGACAACCCCAAATCCGGAGTTTCATGATGATCGGACGGTTCGATCGAGAACCGGAGATTTGGCCGAGGCGCGCGGAGGAAGACAACGATTCTAGAAAATTCCCGACTACACAGGGTGTAGTATTTGCTACACAGTGTGTGTTCGTCGGTGGGTTTACATGGCGTGTACTCCAGGAGTACACCGACACGGGTTGGGTACACGGCCAAGGACATGACATGTATACCCCTCCCAGGAAAGACCCAGCTAGACACATGGGACACCTCATGTGCTAGTACATGGGCTGGCGACACAGATAGAGACGGTGTATGGGCACTTGGCCAGCGTACACGGAGCGTGACCTAGGTGCCCGAACATAGCGTGTGATTATTCTACATGTCGTGTAGTTACTTTTTACAAGATAAGCCAAATGACACGGGCCTTTTACATGGGCAGTACCCGGAGTTAAGGAACACGACATGTGATTCCTCTACAGGCTGTGTAGTCCAGTTTTACACAGCCTGGACGAATGACACAAGTCATTACACGGGCAATACCAAGGGTCAAGGGACACGGCGTGTAACCATACTACACGCTGTGTAACCAATCTCACATGGCTTGAGCCAGTTTCCTTATGTGACTTGGGATAGTTTCCTTAGGGTTTGTCCCCTTGGTCATTCTCCTGAAGGTTCCCTGAATCATTTTCTACATACATGATTATGATCCCTTCAGCAGGACTTCCTGAATAGAGTTGTTGGAATCCCCTCTATGAGACTTAGAGCTGGATCCTCTATTCATTC
This sequence comes from Viscum album, assembly GCA_963277665.1. Lineage (NCBI taxonomy): Eukaryota > Viridiplantae > Streptophyta > Magnoliopsida > Santalales > Viscaceae > Viscum > Viscum album. Next base: position 1,105,328,679 of record OY728128.1, on the reverse strand, counting down.
CTAGAACCCTAGGAAGAGTTCTTGGTATCGACATGACCAAATTTACCAGAGCGCCGATCCTCTACTTTGCGGATTAGTTCAGATTGTGTTTTTGGTATCACCCCGTGACTATTGGTTGTGATCCTTATCTGAACATCATGTTCCGAAGTACTTATAGAGTGTGTTCTCCCGGGAACAAGTACTTTGTGTCTCTCTCTCTTCAGACCTAGGAGTGTGTTCTCCGTTTGCGTTCTTAGTGTAATCTTGGAGCTGGATCTTAGTAGTGGTTTGATGACAGTCCATCAGGTATGAGTATATCTGGATATTCTTGTTATATGTTCTATAGACATATACTATGTAGAGCTGACTACATCTTTCCTTTGTGTTGTTTTCCCTTGCTGTATTCCTTTTTGGTTTTGGAGTGTTCTACTGGGTATTGTTATACTCACCCCTACACGGGCTTTGCCCGCACGTGTCGTGTCTTGTGCAGATGAGCGAGCATTTGACATGATTCTAGGCAAACCAGGACCAGATGGTACTCAGTGAGATTAGGCAGGACGAGGTGTGTTCCTAAGGCTACATACTGCAGTCCCAACACCTTTCTTTATGGGTTGGAATTTTTTATGGACTCTCTTTTGGTGGGATTGTATTTTTGGCCCAGGGGTTTTACCTCACTGTACTTTACTTTCTTGACGTACTCTGTTGGTTGGGATTTGTAAAGACCCAAAGCATGACGTACATGGACATTACATTACTTTTTCGGAATACTTAGTACATAACAAAAACACACACACAAGGACCGTAATAGTTTGGTGTCTTTGGAAACTCGGAATGTAATCATCTAATCATGGTCAAAGATCTTTAACATCTCCCATAAAGATCTTCCTTTATTTCTTACCTAAATCCTTTCTTTATATCCTGGGGAAAAGAAAACATAAAAGGGCGAGCTCAAATGCTCAGTAAGGGTAAACAAAAGAAATATCAATCACATCATATTCATAAGAACATATCTTTTGGAAATCTTAACCTGCAAAAGAGATCATAATTTCATAACATGGGATAAATCATAGTATTGAAATGTAATCCCAATAGTCATAACTTAAAACATGAAACATTGTGGCATACACACATAATCATAGAGAATCATTTCTTATTATTCAAGACTCATTTCCATGACTATCTTAGTGGACAAAGTCCATTTCTGAACCGAGTCACCCTCATTTCAGTCATGTTTCACTGAACCGGTATAACCTACCGTTCCAGCCATGCCTATCTCATGAGATATAAAATCTTTAACCAATGCATTGGAGGGAGATATAGGTCCCACCCATCTCATAATGATACCATTCTTATGTGTGCCACAAAATCATAAACCATACATCATAGCATAACCCATGTAATAAAAATGTGATTCTTAAACATTGTGACATAATAAAACAATTCATATAAGATAAAGGAATTCATAAAAATAATTCCATCACAACATAATCAAATCAATGTAATAATAGGTATAAAAATAGAACCCTTTATTATCTTAGATGGAAAATAATTTTGATAAAACACTTGAACTCCATTCTTGAGGAAAATATCCATTCTATTTTAAAAACACTTTTCATTTCTTAACATGTCATAAAATTATATCTAAAAGAAGTTGATTAAAAATAAACATGAAAACTTATAAAGTAAACTTCTTGGAAATAATTTTTTAAAAATCCATTCATTCCGTATAAGTTAAAAAAACATTCTTCTCGTACTTTTTTTGGAAAAGTCAAAAAGTACCTCGTACGAAAAACGACAAAGGATTCCTTTGATATACTTTACTAAAAAATCACCGAAGGGTAAAATTAGATTTAAACAATTGTAGGTGGATGTAAATAATATTACATATTGAGGAAACATGGATGTGGATGGTAAAATACACCCCAGTAAATACCAAAGTATAAACAATCTCAGATAAAAATGAGATAGTGATATTTCCCTTACCTTATGTCCAATATGCTTTGTACGTATCTGAACCTACTATATAATGATTTAAATAATTTTATTAACTTATTACAGAATCATATGCATTGTTATGATATCATATATGGTTCACTTATGACTTTATATTACCCGTTCTTTTGTAAATTCCATGTTAAAGAAGCGTTTTGGTTAAAATTGTTTCATTTATCGTAGGTGTTTGGACTTGTTGTTCTTGACATTATTATTACATATATCATGATTTACTTACTTCCAGAATATAAAACATGATTTATATATCATATATATTCAGTATATATATATATAATAGATAGATAAATGAAATGAAACACACCGTTCATGGAGACGGTAGTCCGTACCTACGCATGAACGCAGTTTTCCTTTCCTTAAATCTTGAATGGAAGTAAGTAGATGACATACATATATACATAAATCTAGTAGCTTTATAATGTCATATATTTCATTATTATTTCTTATATATACTTTATAATCATTCTTAAATGGTTAACATGGAGAATGAATCTCATCGCGTCGTGGAGACGGTAGTCCATACGTACGCACGAGCGATGATATAGTTCTCATGATCGTGAACTTGTGTTGAAGTGTATGTATACTATTTCAGTATCAATATCAATTTATAATAATCATATATAGTTACTAATTACACCATTATACCCATCCAATTAATTTGATGGTGGAAAATAGATTACACCACGGCGTGGAGACGGTATTCTGTACGTACGCACGCGCGGTGATTTCCTTTTTCCGTAGGATGGATAGAAGGTTAATTAGAGTTGTTTCATATTTATAATAACATATCAGTATATAAGAAATACTTATGTTATTACTTTATCATTAAAAAACTAAAGAAGAAGAAGTTGAAGAAGAAAGAAATTGGAAAAGATCGGTAATGGATATTACCTCTTTTTGAAGCGCCTTTTCTTAACCTCCACTTAAAGAACTAAGGATGGTCTTTGAAGAAAACCAGGAACTCTAGGATGATATTAGGGAAGTGGAGAAGAGATTTTGGCAGGGGTTGGCCAAGCTTGAATGCTCAAATTGGGGTGAGGAGGAGAGGGACGAGGTGCCCTTTTATAAGGGAGGAGAGGGGCACCTTTGGGAAAACTAAAAATATTATTTTATTATAAAGTCCAGTTTGCTTTTAAATAGCTCCAAATTGATATATTTCGAAGCTAAGTTGGGGATTTGTATATTTCCTCTCATCCAATATAATTTAGACATGTTTAGGTATCAATTTTAACCTTATCATTTAGATTTAACTTTAAGTTAGATAATTTTAACTTTTACCGTGTCTTCTTGTTTTCTTACACTATAAGGTTAATAAACGCACTATATCAAGACAAAAGATCACAAAGTTGTTTATTATTAATATATATATCCTTATCTATGTCATTTGGACGAACCTTAGATTTTTAGGAATTAAATAACAATTAATAATATAATATTTGTTTTAAAAACTAATTTATGTCAATTTTGACACTATTTGGTACATGATTTTTATGAAATTCATAACAGAATGATAGGTTCTAACAAAGTTACTTATATCAACAATAACATGTAACCTATAAAATTAATTTATGTCATAAAATGTCTCAAATAACATTTATTTGGGTATTTATAACATCAATTATGTCAATATTTCATTAATAAGATAATTACTACATCATCGTTGTGTCATAACTAAATTAAATTATTTAATGTCTAAAAATTACAAATAAAATATCATTATGTAGGAAATATTTTTAATCTTTCTAATGAATATTTATAGTCGAATTTATCTTATGTATAACCCTATATTAAAAATGATTTACTTATTAAACTTGGATTTTAACTATTTCAACCCTTCTTTAAATAAATTAATAATAAATGTCCTAATCTAATCCAAGTGGGCTTAAATGGTAATATTTTATTCCTAAGGTTGTTTTTGGTCGAATTAAACTTATCCAATAGAATTAGGACATGTATTAGTATATTAATAATATCATTTTTACCCTTAATTACCCTATTTACTTTTAACCGTGGTAAAAAAAGTAAAAAGATACTATTCACCAAAAATTATTTTCATCTCATTGAACCACATTTTATTCCTTGATATTAACCGTGTCTCTAGGATTTTCGATATTCCACTCACAGAAGCGGTGAAATTATGTTTTATAAAAAAATCAGTTTTTTAACTACCACTTTTTGGTTCCACTATTCATCAAAAAATGAAAGTTTCAAGAAAAATACCAAAAATTAGGCCTAAGATATATTTGATATTATGAATTCAAAAATGATGTCTATTTTATCAAATTCAAAACATATCAGTTACACTAACTAATTTAAAAATTAATTCCCGTCGTCAAAACAAATAGCGTGTTTTTAAGAGATAATAACTATCAAAAGATTGACACTTGTTTATGACTGGTTTAAATGTGAAATTACATCTAATGACCAACATTGTATTAAATTGTAAAAATATATTCTAAATATACTTTAAAACCACTCAAATTAATAATTTATCACTATTAATTATTTCTATTAAAAAAGTTGTTTTTAATTACAATTTAGTAATTTTAACTATTTATCAGAATATGAAAGTTATCCGAAAAGTACCAAAATATCACCCTAAGATATTTTCAATATTCCGAATCCAAAAATGAAGTCCATTTTGAAAAATAAAATTTAAAAAATTTCAAAATGTGGTTATTACTATTCATAACGGCTAGTTTTAATAATATTTTAATAGCATATCATTGCATAGTGAAACTCGGTATTGCGTACTACACACGCTATCGAGGAAGGTCGCGATTGCGTGTAATGCAAGACAAGTCAAGGATGCGTGTCGTACAAGCTCCTTTTGGTGTAGTGTACAACAGAAGACATTAATGAAAAGAATATTTTTCATAATATCTCAGGGTGTTACATTCTACCCCCCTTAAAATGAATTTCGCCCTCGAAATTTGTCGTGGTTATAAATGGTTTACTATTCAAAAGTTTCTTTAATAGAAACCCACATCGTAAAAAGGAATACCAAAACCAATCTTTAAAAACAAAAGTATGAAACGTAATGGTTACCCAAATAAACTAATCATTGTGTTTCCACATAGGTGAAAATTTGGATATGGAAGAAAAATCTAACCATCAAGTTCTGATGGAGAGTGGTAGAGAACATGGCTGTGAAAAAGCCAAAAATCGCAAAGCCATAAATTTTTGATTATCTAGGGTACCATATGATTCATCAGATATAAGATCACTAGGACAACATTTTTGGTTTTCAAGATCATTTCCCTAAAGTTGATGAAATTGGAATTAGAAGAAATACTTTCGTGATTTTTGTATAGTCTCGCCGTTTTTCATTCTTTGGACAATTTTCACTGCATCTCTTAAAGAAATGAAGTTGAATTTGTCATTTGTGATGTGTTAGTAGATCATGTGATAGAATGATGGTTCATTCCATCCATCTCAAACAAAAGGTTAGAAAAGTTATCAAAGAATACATAAGTCTTTCTATAGTGAGATTAATCATATATGGTTCCTAAAATGGACTTATACTTCATATATCATACTGATTAATATAATATCACTAGTTTCTACTAAACAGGGACTTCTTGTAGGCCAGTGGTAGGTGATAAAGTCCAGTCGCATTTCGATTGTGGGTTCGATTCCCACAGCCTTGTCCAACACGATGGGATGTCACCCGTCCTGCAGGTTGTCCTTTTTATATTACTATAACATCCAATCAACAATAACAAAAAAGTTTTATCCTTAAACAATACTAACATATGTCCAACATAATCCATTCCAATCTTTAGGCTTATCTAAAATACTTCGGTCCAAGCTCATAGTATAGAGAAAATGATCACGTGAATGCCATCATTTATCCCTCATATATCTTGTTTGTCACATTCCAGTCATGTGAATACCATAATCATGTAATCTCTTCAAAAATGAATACCCATTGAATCTTAGTGAAAACATGAGTGTTGACAAAAGATAACTCTTTCCACATACCAAAATCCAAAAATTCTATATACTCAAACCATGATATAACCTTCTCCTTATATCATTCATGAGCTCATGAATACTATCAGACATTTAATTTTCTCCTTATCCCTTCATTATGCGCATATCATCTACATTCAAAAAATATCTGAATAACCTTTCATGGATACTGGTACCATTAATCATACACTTTCAAAACTCATGGAAAGACAATAGTGTAACAATCCTTAGATGTGTCTTTATTCCATAGTACCATGAGATTACTTATACAACATTACACATGATAAACATGTAATCATTCCACTACATTCTTAAACCATTGACCGAGCTTCAACAATTCTTTCATCTCACATATCATTTGTAGTCTCTTCATCATCATCAACATAAATACTACCCATACAACCATACTGATTATCTTCATGAGTCTTTCCCTTAGAGAATTGGTTTCCATAATGCCCGTTCATTCCACATTTAAAACATTTAACCATTGTTGATGTCGTAGAAATACCATTATCCTCATCCCTGGTGTTAACTGATCCTTTTCCTTTGCACTTACTGGCATTGTGTCCTTCTTTTCCACACCCAAAGCATCTTCCAATTCCTTTGAAACATTCTCCTTGATGCCTCTTCCCACATGATTTACATAGGGGGAATTTAAATTTCTTTCCTTTATGATCATCATTAAACTCCATCTTTTTCTTATTAGCCGAGTCAGGAAACTTACCAAATTTTACTTTATTAATCATATTATGAGATTGCTGATTCGGAATAATAATGATGTTTGGACCTCCAAATCCCATTTTATTTGGTTTCTCATGAAGAATATCATTCCATTTTCCATCGTATCCTCCATTATCGTGAATCATCTTGTTTCCAGCCATTTTCTAAAACCCAAAAAGAATAGTGTGAGAGGAAAAAATCATGCTAGGGAAAACAACATAATAAAGGGGGAGTACCCTTAATATCTAACATCTTAGGTTAAATTCTAAGATCATTACAGTAGTTCTAGGACTATATCCTATACGTATACTTATCCTTAGGGACATCCCTAGACATACCTTAGAAATATCTCTAGGGATCTCACTAACGTTTTCGCATCCTAGTTTCCAATGGTTGACTAAACCTTTCCTCTGATACCAATTGTAGAGACCCGAAGCGTGACGTACTTGGACATAACATTACATTTGCGGAATACATAGTACATAACAAAAACACACACACAAGGACCGTAATAGTTTAGTGTCTTTGGAAACTCGGAATGTAATCATCTAATCATGGTGAAAGATCTTCATTATCTCCCATAAAGATCTTCCTTTTTTTTACCTAAAACCTTTCTTTATATCCTGGGGAAAAGAAAACATAAAAGGGTGAGCTCAAATGATCAATAAGGGTAAACAAAAGAAATATCAATCACATCATATTCATAAGAACATATCTTTTGGAAATCATAACCTGCAAAAGAGATCATAATTTCATAACATGGGATAAATCATAGTAGTGAAATGTAATCCCAATAGTCATAACCTAAAACATGAAACTTTGTGGAATACACACATAATCATAGATAATCATTTCTTATTAGTCAAGACTCATTTCCAAGACAATCTTAGTGGACAAAGTCCATTTCTGAACCGAGTCACCCTCATTTCAATCCTGTTTCACTGAACTGGTATAACCTACCGTTCCATACATGTCTATCTCATGAGATATAAAATAGTTACCCAATGCATTGGAGGGAGATATATGTCCCAACCATCTCATAATGATACCATTCTTATGTGTGCCACAAAATCATAAACCATACATCATAGCATAACCCATGTAATAAAAATGGGATTCTTAAACATTGTGACATCATAAAACAATTCATATAAGATAAAGGAATTCATAAAAATAATTCCATCACAACATAATAAAATCAATGTAATAATAGGTACAAAAACTGAACCCTTTATTATCTTAGATGGAAAATAATTTTGATAAAACACTTGAACTCCATTCTTGAGGAAAATATCCTTTCTATTTCAAAAACACTTTTCATTTCTTAACATGTCATAAAATTATAACTAAAAGAAGATGATTAAAAATAAACTTGAAAACTTATAAGGGAAACTTCTTGGAAATTATGTTTTAAAAGTTCATTCATGCCGTATAAGTTAAAAAACATTCTTCTCGTACTTTTGTCGGAAAAGTCAAAAAGTACCTCGTACGAAAAACGACAAATGATTCCTTTCATATACTTTAATAAAAACTCACCTAAGGGTAAAATTGGATTTAAACAATTTTAGGTGGATGGAAATAATATTACATATTGAGGAAACATGGATGTGGATGATAAAATACATCCCAGTAAACACCAAAGTATAAACAATCTCGGATAAAAATGAGATTGTGATATTTCCCTTACCTTATATCTGATATGCTTTGTATGTATCCGAACCTACTGTATAATTATTTAAATAATGTCATTAACTTATTACAGAATCATATTCATTGTTATGATATCATATATGGTTCACTTATGATTTTATATTACCCGTTCTTTTGTAAATTCTATGTTAGAGAAGCGTTTTTGGTAAAATCGTTTCATTTATCATAGGTGTTTGGACTTGTTGTTCTTGACATTATTATTACTTATATCATGATTTAAATACTTCCAGAATATAAAACATGATTTATATAACATATATATTCAGTATATATATATATAATAGATAGATAAATGAAATGAAACACACCGTTCATGGAGACGGTAGTCCGTACGTACGCATGAACGCTGTTTTCGTTACCTTACTGTCTTGAATGGAAGTAATTAGATGACATACATATATACATAAATCCAGTAGCTATATAATGTCATATATTTCATTATTATTTCTTATATATACTTTATAATCATTCTTAAATGGTTAACATGGAGAATGAATCTCATCGCATCGTGGAGATGGTAGTCCATACGTACGCACGAGCGATGATATCGTTCTCATGATCGTGAACTTGTGTTGAAGTGTATGTATACTATTTCAGTATCAATATCACTTTATAATAATCATATATAGTTACTCATTACGCCATTATACCCATCCAATTAAGGTGGTGGCGGAAAATAGATTACACCACGGCGTGGAGACGGTATTCCGTACGTACGGACGCGCGGTGATTTCTTTTTTCCGTAGGATGGATAGAAGGTTAATTAGAGTTTTTTCATATTTATAATAACATATAAGTATATAATAAATACTGATGTTATTACTTTATCATGAAACAACTAAATAATAATAAGTTGAAGAAGAAAGAAATAGAAAAAGATCGGTAATGGATATTACCTCTTTTTGATGCCCCTTTTCTTAACCTCCACTTAAAGAACTAAGGATGGTCTTTGAAGAAGACCTGGACCTCTAGGATGATACTAGGGAAGTGGAGAAGAGATATTGGCAGGTGTTGGCCGAGCTTGAATGCTCAAATTGGTGTGAGGAGGAGACGGAGGAGGTGCCCTTTTATAAGGGAGGAGAGGGGCACCTTTGGGAAAACCAAAAATATTATTTTATTATAAAGTCATGTTCGGTTTTAAATAGCTCCAAATTGATATATTTCTATGATAAGGTGGGGATGGGTCGAAATCCTCCCATAAAATAGAATTTAAGCAAGTTTATGTATCAATTTTAACCTTATCATTTACATTTAACTTTAAGTTAGATAATTTTAAATTTTACCGTGTCTTCTTGTTTTCTTAAACTATAAGGTTAATAAACTTACTATATCAAGCCAAAAGAACCCAAAGTTTTTTATTATTAATATTTCTATCCTTATCTAATCATTTGGCCAAACATGAGATTTTTAGGAATTAAATAAAAATTAATAATATAATATTTGTTTTAAAAACTAATTTATGTCAATTTTGACACTATTTGGTACATGATTTTTATGAAATTCATAACAGAATGATAAGTTCAAACCAAGTTACTTATATCAACAATAACATGTCATATTAACCTATAAAAATAATTTAAGTCCTAAAAAGTGTCAAATTACATTTATTTGGTTATTTATAACATCAATTATGTCAATATTTCATTAATAAGATAATTACTACATCATTGTTGTGTCATAAATATATTAAATTATTTAATGTCTAAAAATTACAAATAAAATATCATTATGTAGGAAATTTTTTTAACTTTCTATGGAATATTTATATTCTAATTTATCTTATGTATAACCCTATATTAAAAATGATTTACTTATTAAACTTTGATTTTAACTATTTTAACCCCTCTTTAAATAAATTAATAATAAATGTCCTAATCTAATCCAAGTGGGCTTAAATGGTCATATTTTATTCCTAAGGTTGTTTTTGGTCGAATTACATTTATACAATAGAATTAGGACATGTGTTAGGGTAATAATAATATCATTTTTACCCATAATTACCTTATTTACTTTTAACCGTGGTAAAAAAAAGTAAAAAGTTACTATTCACCAAAAATTATTTTCATCTCATTGAAAAACATTTTATTCCTTGATATTAACCGTGTCTCTTGGATTTCCGAAATTCCACTCACAGAAGCAGTAAAATTAAGTTTTATGAAAAAATTCAGTTTTTTAACTACCACTTAGTGGTTTCACTATTCATCAAAAAATGAATGTTTCCAGAGAAATACCAAAAGTTAGGCCTAAGCTATATTTTATATTATGAATTCAAAAATGATCTCTATTTTATCAAATTCAAAACGTTTCAGTTACATTAACTAATTTAAAAATTAATTCTCGTCGTCAAAACAAAGAGCGTGTTTTTAAGAGATAATAACTATCAAAACATTGACACTTGTTTATAACTGGTTTAAATGTGAAATTACATCCAATGAACAACATTGTATTAAATTGTAATAATATATTCTAAATATAATTTAAAACCACTCAAATTAATAATTTATCACTACTAATTATTTCTATTAAAAAAGTTGTTTTTAATTAAAATTTTGTAATTTTCACTATTCATCAGAATATGAAAGTTATCCGAAAAGTACCAAAATTTCACCCTAAGATAATTTTGATATTCCGAATCCAAAAATGAAGTCCACTTTGAAAAATAAAATTTACAAAATTTCAAAAAGTGGTTTTTACTATTCATAACGGCTAGTTTTAATAATATTTTAATAGCATATCGTTGTTTAGTGAAACTCGATATTGCGTACTACACATGCAATCGAGGAAGGTCGCGATTGCGTGTAATGCAAGGAAAGTCAAGGATGCGTGTTGTGCAAGCTCCTTTTGGTGTATCATACAACACAAGAAATTAATGAAAAGAACATTTTTCATAAAATCTCGGGGTGTTAAATGATTTTAGTGTATGCATGCTTTTCCATATTCAGTAGTTTTTACTTTTCAGCTTTTTGGGCATGGAGATGTCTGTGTCTGTGTACAGGTTTATAGGCAATGCCTCCCATGTTAGTAACATGCCTACTCGTTGCTAGTCACCAGCCCCTGGCCTATTGGAGCCGGGATTGGGGAGTTGCGGCTCGGGCCCCACTTGGACGGGTCGTGATTGAGTGGTATTAGAGGTGGTCGATTCTACCTTAGTACGGAGAGTCTATGAATTGGTTTGGGGAAACAGTGTTAAGTGTTTCGAGTTCGGCATTCAAGCCAAGGAGCCCAGTGTTGGTGAGGGAGGCCGACATATCCATACACCAGGACTCTGATAACTTCCTTTTCGACTCAGAACATTAGGACACTAGTTGCAGGGGGAAAAATAATGGTACATGCATCATATAGAAATGGGTTGTGGTGTCCATGTACTTCTTGAGTAAACTCTCCAGATATACTCACTGAATGACCTACATATTTTTTCCTCTGTGACGTGCACCCGCTAGGATCCAGTAGCTCGATCACGAGGATGACCCCTTCAGTAAAGAAGCTTCGATACAGGGATCAGATCCCCCAGTTTTACAATTGGGTGGTGTGCCAGTTATCCCGCCACCTGTGGAGCAGTGTTTAGTGCCTATTGTACCAGTGGAGGAGGAGCACAGGATGAGCGCACTTCACGAGTTTCAGAGATAGAGACCCCTCAGGTATCAAGGCGATCATGACCCTCAGGCAGTAGAGGACTGACTTGAGGCAGTGGCCAGAGTCTTACATTTGGTCAGGACACTAACAGACCAGATGGTGATCATGGCAGCAAGCCTCCTGCAGGGCTCGGCAGGGAGATGGTGGAGTTTGGTTATTCAGGCTCATGACGAGGTGATTCTTGCATGGTCAGATTTTTAGCATCTCTTCAGAGAGGAGTTTTAACCGGTTAACCTGAGAGCAGTATGTATACAGGAGATTCTTCAGCTCTAGGATAGAATCATGACGGTGGATGACTATTCATCGAGGATTTCTGACCACTCACGGTACTCTATGGATATAGTTAGAGATCGGTACATCAGAGGTTGGACTTTTGATGGGGGCTTGTGCAGAGATATCCGATCTAGAATCATCCCTATGAGTATTCCTACTTATGTTGTGGTGCTCGAGTGGGCCTTGGTGGTTGAGACCTTCTTGGCAGAGCAGAGACAGCCGACAGTTGTCAGTAGATATCGAGCTGGAGGAGAGTCCTCGACAGCAGGGAGCCGACGCTAGGGACCTAGGCATGAGAGACATTTTTAGAGGAGATCCCAGGACAGGGGATCTTCCGTACAAGATTTTCGAGGAACATCTAGCCATCCTCGAGAGAGGCGGTACTGCTCATGTGATGGCAGGGGACATCTCGCTCGAGATTGTTCGACCCGCCATACTACTGACATGGGAGTAGTGGATGGACTACCGAGGCATAGGCAATGAGTGGAGCAGACAGATCCGCAGGGTGAAGGACGTGGCAGGGGAGTTGGGAGAGCACCTGGAGGTGGTCGGTGTTTTGACCTTTTACCACCACCCCCCTAGGAGGTCCACCCCAGGTTCAGGGAGCTGGTGGACAGAGGCAGGGATAGCTGCAGGCGGCACATTCTTATGAACCATGTACTCTTGAAATGATTAGAGGTACAATCTATTTCTTTTCTACTTTGTTTGTCATACTAATAGACATAGGGTCTAGTCATTCATTTCTGGATGCTTATCTTGTTTGAGACCTTGAGATTCCACTTGAGCCATTGACTCGACCCTTACGCTTAGAAACACCGACTGGAGAAGATTCAGAGGTCACACACCTTTGTAGACAGTGTGACCTAACCCTCGGAGGTGAGAGTTTCGGTTTTAAACTCTTGGTGGTAGCGTCGAGGCCTTACGATGTCATTATTGGTATGGATTGGTTATCCACAGTTCATGCCCAAATTGACAGTTTTAGGCGAAGGGTGCGGTGTGTCCGCAGTGATGGAACGAGGTTCTCTTTTGTCGTTGAAAGAGAGACCCAGGCAGCACAGGATGGACTCATGCATAAGAAGGCACAACCGATTTCATATCAGTTGGCTAGCCTAGCCCTTGGCGCATCAAATGTTACGAGTTTCCAGTTTCCAGTAGTAGTGGCTGAGTATGAGGACGTCTTTCCGGAGGATGTCCCCAAACTACCTCCCCATAGGGATATTGGATTCCGCATTGAGTTGCAACCCGAGACGACACCAATATCAACATCAGCATATCAGATGTCTCCTGCAGAGCTTTGTGAACTGAGGGTGCAACTAGAAGAATTGCAGAAGAAGTGCTTTGTAATGCCCATTGTTTCACCCTGGGAGGCCCCTGTGCTGTTTTCCGAAATGGAAGACGGAGGCTTGAGGCTATGTGTGGATTACTGGCGCTTTAATCAGGTGACCGTGAACAACTGGTGTCCACTATCGAGGATTGATGACCTTTTCATATAGTTGAGAGAGGCACGATTGTTCTTGAAAGTTGATCTAAGATCATGCTATCATCAATTGCTAGTACGAGATGAGGAAGTACCGAAGAAAGCTTTCAGATGTCGCTACGGTCACTATGTGTACTTGGTGATGCCCTTCGGTGTGACGAACACCCCGACAGTGTTCATGGAACTCATGAACCAGATCTTTCATCCCTATCTAGATCGGTTCGTAGTGGTCTTCATCGATGATATCCTTGTGTGCTCTGCGTCTGATAAGGAGCACACGAGACCCCTAAGGATGGTTCTAGACACACTCCTAGAGCACCAGTTGTATGGGAAACTCTCGAAGTTTCTGTTCTGGATACATGAGGTCCACTTTCTGGGACATGTTATCTCAGCAGATGGTGTAGGAGTGTAGCATCCAAGGTGGAGGTAGTGCTAGCATTAAAGCCACCCCAGAGCGTGATGGAGGTACATATTTTCCTTGGGTTTTCATGCTACTATCAGAGATTAATTGTTGATTTCTCTAGGATTTCAGCACCCATGAAAGCTTTAACCTGAAAAGGACAGCCTTTCTTTCATACCGATAGATGCCAGTAGGATTTCTAGTAGTTTAGACAAAGTCTGACGAACGCCCCGATATTGAGATTACCGGAGGAGGGTGTCGAGTACGTAGTGTTCTACGACACATCAGGAACTAGGCTTGGTTGTGTCATGATGCAGAGGCAAGTGGTGATTACCTATGGCTCACGTTAGTTGAGTCCACACGAGCATAACTACGTGACCCATGATCTTGAGTTGACAGCGGTAGTCTTCACGTTGAAGATGTGGCGGCACTACCTGATGGGCGAGCAGTTTACCATCTACTATGATCAAAAAAGTCTCAGATATATATTTTTTCAGAAGGATCTGTATTTGAAACAAAGAAGATGGCTCGAGTTCCTCCAGGATTACGACTTTGAGATCGTGTACACAGCTGGGAAGGGGAACGTTGTGGCACATGCACTTAGTATGAAATCTAGTTTGCAGTTGATGAATGAGGTGATGAGGAATTTGGCCTTCTTACAGTTATCCTTTGTGGATAGAGATGAGGGAGCTTACCTTCAGTTGATGGTTTTTACTCCTCCTCTCATGCAACGAGTCAGGGAAGCACAACTCGAGGATGCTAGCTATGAGACTCTACGTGCTCAGATATCTGCGAGTGATGCTGCCAATGGATATTAAGAAGGTGGGGAGCACACTGTTCTTTTCAGAGGGCGTACGGTAGTACCAGTGACGTTGTAGGAGGTGGTTTTGAGGGAGTTCCATGAATCTCCATTGGCGGTGCATTCAGGCATGGAAAAGATGTACCAGGACCTCCGATGTTGGTTCTGGTGGCCAGTAATGAAGAAGAGTGTGGAAGAGTTTGTTTCTCGATGCCTTACTTGTCAGAAATTAAAGGCTGAGCACCAGGTGCCACTAGGTTTGACACAACCCCTTGAGGTATCAGAGAGGAGGTGGGATGAGATATCCATGGACTTTGTAACGAGTTTACCGTGTATGTCCCGGGGACACGATGCCATCTGGGTGATCGTTGATTGACTCACCAAGTCGGCCCACTTCCTAGCGATACGGGAACAGAGTTCAGTAGATAAATTAGGACACCTCTAGGTGCAGGAAGATAGTTAGACTTCATGGAGTGCCATCCATGATCATCTCAGATCGTGATTCTATTTCACATCCCAGTTGTGGAAGGGATTTCATGAAGCTTTTGGGATTCAGTTACGCTTGAGAACAATGTTTCATCCTCAGACGGATGGTCAGACGGAGTGGACCGTCTAGGACCTGGAGGATATTCTAGGAGCTTGCATACTTGACTTTGGTCGTAGATGAGAGGATCACCTACCACTGGTGTAATTTTCTTATAACAACTGTTACCATTCCACTATTGGTATGGCACCATTCGAGGCTTTGTACGGCAGACCTTGTAGGTCACCACTTTGTTGGACTGACCCAGGAAAGTTAGCAGTAATGGGCCCAGAGATGGTGAGAGCCACTACAGAGAAGGTACAGGTCATCCAGGAGTGGATGAAGACTGCATAGAGTCAGCAAAAGACTTATGCCAACAGGAGGCGGCAAGATATCTCCGAGGTTCATCATCCCTTTTCAGATTCTGAGTAGAGTTGGCGAGATGGTGTATCGCTTGGCTCTATCTCCTCAGATGGACCGGGTACACAACTTCTTCCATATTTCGCACCTACAGAGGTACGTGCATGATCCATCGCACGTCATCAACTAGGGCGAGCTGGAAATCAATGATGGAGAGACCGTTGGTGAGTACCCAGTGGAGATCGAGGATCGACATGAAAAGATCCTTCATTGGTGAGCTATTCTCTTGGTGTGTGTATGGTTCCAGCATGAGAATCTCTAGGAGAGAACGTGGGAGGGGGGGCTGAGATTCGTGTGTAGTACCCACATCTTTTTTAGTAGACCTTCTTTTGGCATTTCAGGGACATAAAAGCCCTAAGGTTGGTGTGATTCAATGTCTCGGATTTTTCATAATTTATTCTTAAAACATAAAGGGAATTTTTTCGAGACCAGGCTCTGAGACGGTGTGTAGTCTCGAGGCCCGGTGAGCCTGGAACAATTTTTTGAATTTAATTTAATAATTAAATTACACGCATGTGCGGTTTTCCTAAAAAAGTGGAATAACTCCTGAACGGGTGCTTAGATCAATATTCTGATGGCACTGTTGCGTTTAGAGCAGTTAGTTTACTCTAGAAGAGACCTAACATCGAATGGCGTAGGCCGGTGTAGAAATATGGGTTTTTGGATGTAACCATAATAAAATATTTAATTTAAAACATTTTATTAAATCTGTTGGAGTGGATATCTTTATCCTTTTTAAATAAAGGCCAGCACAGGGGTCCAGGGTTCCAAACCTCATAACCCTAAAACCCTTGGTGGCTCTGGAGGCTCTGGAGGCTCTGGAGAAAACCTCCCAACACGGCGATAGTGTTCTTGACAAGCTTCACCGGCGATGATGATGCTGCAAAAAAATCTTCGACAACAAACGCCGCAGATCCAGATAGGATGTTTGTTTTATGATTTCTTTTCCCCGTTCTTGTTTCCTATGACGAACGTGAACTAATCCACAAACAGATTACCCAGCGGATCGGTCATTTTGCAGGATGGGCTATTTGCGGGAATCGTGGGGATTTGATTCTTGAAATTAATTTTGGTTTTCATTCATCCTTCTAACGATGATGAACCAAGATCTACACGAACATCGACTGAGGTTCATCCCTCTTGATTGTTGTGTTTTTCTCTCTCGGTTCCTATGTGTTCTTCATGTGTGTTCTACGCGTTCTTGGAGGAAATCGATCATTGCGCATTTGTTTATTGACACAAAGATATGAAATCAAAGATCCAATATCGAGATGACCTAGAGGATGTTCGACTGCGACGGCGGTGGAAAAATCGATGTGGTTCGGAAATTTCCGTTCATCGAGCATTTTCATGCGGGCGGATTGGGACACGCTATCAAGGCCGATCGGAAGCCCAAAACTGATATAATTAGTTTTGTAGGGGTGGGACGACCCCAAATCTAGAGTTTCATGATGATCTGACAGTTTGATCAAGAACCGGAGATTTGGCCGAGGCGCATGGAGGAGGACGGCGATTCTGGAAAAGTCCCGACTACAGAGCGTGTAGTATAGGCTACACGACATGTGTTCATCGACAGATTTACCTGGAATGTACTCCGGGAGTACACAGACACGGTTTGGGTACAATGGCAAGGACATGGAATTTATACCCCTCCCCAGCCAGACCCGACAAGACACACAGGACATCCTGTGTTCTAGTACACGGGCAGGCGAAACGGACAGAGACCATGTACGGGCACATGGCCGGCGTACACGGAGCGAGCCCCTAGTGCTCAGACACAGTGGGTGATTCTTCTACATGCCGTGTAGTTACCTTTTACACGATACGCCAAATGACACGGTCCGTTTACACGGGCAGTACCCGGAGTCAAGGAACACGGCATGTTATACCTCAACATGCCATGTAGTCTAGTTTTACACAGCCTGAATGAATGACACAGGCCATTACACGGGCAGTACCCACGGTCAAGGGATATGGAATGTAACCATACTACACGCCGTGTAACCAATCTCACATGTCTTAAGCCAGTTGCATTATGTGACTTGGGCTAGTTTCCTTAGGGTTCGTCCCCTTGGTCTTTCTCTTGAAGGTTCCTGATATCATTTTCAACATACAAGAGTATAATCCCTTCAGCAGGACTTCCTGAATAGAGTTTTTGGAGTCCCCTATGTGAGACTTAGAGCTAGATTATCTATTCATTCCTAGAACCCTAGTTAGAGTTATTGGTATCGACGTGACCAACTTTATATGTGCGCCGATCCTCTACTTAGCGGATTAGTTCAGACTGTGTTGTTGGTATCACCCCATGACTATTGGTTGTGATCCTCATCTGAGGATCATGTTCCCAAGTACTTGTGGAGTGTGTTCTCCCGGAACGAGTACTTTTTATCTCTCTCTCTCTCTTAAGACATAGGAGTGTGTAATCCTTGTTGCGTGCTTAGTGGAATCTTTGAGGTGGATCTTAGTAGTGGTTTCACGATAGTCGATCGTGTATGAGTATATCTTGATATTTTTGTTATATGTTCTGTATACATATACTATGTAGAGCTGACTGCATCTTTCTTTTGTGGTGTTTTCCCTTTTTTTATTACTTAGTGGTTTCGGGGTGTCCTACTGGGTATTGTTATACTCACCCCTACACGGGCTTTGCCCGCACGTGTCATGTCTAGTGCAGACGAGCGAGCCTTTGACAGGATTATAGGTAGGCTAGGACCAGACAGTACTCAGTGAGATTAGACAGGGTGAGGTGTGTTCCTACGGCTAAAGAATACAGTCCCAGCACCTTTCTTTAGGGTTTGGACTTTGTTACAGACTCTCTTTTGGTGGGCATTTACTTTTGGCCCAAGGTTTTTACCTCACTCTACATTACTTTATTGTCATACTCTGTTGGTTTTGATTTTAGTGTATGCATGCTTTTCCATCTTCAGTAGTTTTTACTTTTCAGATTTTTGGGCTTGGAGATGTGTGTGTGTGTGTACAGGTTTATAGGCAATGCCTACCATGTTAGTAACATGCCTACTACGTGCTAGTCACCAGCCCCTGGACTATTAGAGGTAGGCTTGGGGAGTTGCGGCTCGGGCCCCACTAGGACTGGTTGTGACAATTTGATTCTTTGGAACCAATATCAAATATCCCCAGACCATCATCTTATGCAAAGGATATATGTCTCTTCATGTAAAGACCTCGACTCCAGTAGCCCAGAGATGGTGCCTTACATTTTAACATTGGTTCTCAGAACAATTGTTCGCATCCAAAATGAATAAATATATTAGTAGAATTATAAATCTAGATACACAGATGTGTTTTACATTACAAATTGAAATTAGAAAAACATAGAAACTCCATTGGAAATACCAATAAACTGATAAATTTTCCTGAAAAGCCATTCATAATATACATATTCTCATCCTTGGGAAAATAAAACATATGAAAGGGGTAAATAGATGCTAATTAAGGGTCAAAAATATAACAGAGGCTATCATAAACATAATAAATAATGTAAGGTTATTAACTAAAAACACATTCCATTAAAAACTAATCTTAACCATAATATGGTAGAAATAAAGGATTATTAAATAATTCCATATAAGTAATCATAGTAGAATGAAACATAGCCCATGATATTCTAGTAGTCTAATAATATCCTAGATTATAAATTATATTATCATAATTTTTGAATGCCTAATCATGGAAATATGAAACATACAGTCTAGGGATTAGGTAAGGCATTTGAAATTAATATTTTATGGCTTCATACAAAATAATATATGAAAATAAATGGGCAAGGCCTCGGTCGAGTTTATATCGGTTTCGCCTCATCAGACCTAAAAATGCATCGAGGGGATATAGTTGGCCACACCCAAAATATACTAATTCCAATACATTCCCCATATGAAAAGGGTGATACATTAATAACATAAACATTCGTATTGAAAAACTAGCTTACAAAATGAGAATACATTATACTTAAACCATGATTGGAATCAAAATACCACATCCCCAATCAAAATTATCATAAACCCACTAAAAACATTTGTTATATGGTATTATAAGATCTAAACCTCAAGTTATTAAAAAATTCATCAAATTATGTTATCATAGATGATGATACTTTTTAATGAGACCATTGAAAAAATCTTGAAGAAAATAATCATTAAACATTCCAAAGTGTCCAATACGAAGTTGAAACATTTAATTAACAATACATATATAAAAAAACCATAAATTATACTTATAATATCATGAGAATAAAAATGCTCATGATATGATATAACAATTAATATTTTGTACACCACATATAATGAAAATGTGGTGATCCAAGAATATGCCTCACAAAAGTAAAAGTCAGATGAGAAAAACAATTTTTATATTTCAAAGGAGAGTTATTTTGGAAAATAATTTTTATTTGTCAGAAAAATGGATATTAAATAGTTATACCCAAAAAATAAAAGGTATGATTTATGAAATTATGTTTTACGAATAAATGATTTCAGACCTGCAAAAAGTGTTTTTATAAAATTTTAAAATTGGGCCACATTAGTGTCTTTTAAGAGAAAATACAAAAGATTCCATAAAATAGTATAGTCATAATTTTTTGTATAAAACCATAAATTAATAAATATTTTAATTTATAAAAAAATAGTGGTTTTTTTTAAATAATGGTGTTTTAAAATATATTATGGATCGTACATGAAAATGGGTAATAAATTGAGAAATTCATTTGAATCGGGCTTCCTTATTGGGAATAATTGAAAAAGAAACCTTAAAAATAAGTATTTCACCAAAATATTAAGTCAAAAATATCTGCATACGTTATTTTATAACATATAAATATAATTTAGAATAATTATTTAAAAATAAAAAAAAATTATTGTGGAGTAAATTGAGAGAAAGCTTAACCCGTAAGAAAATAGAGCTTCGGGATGAAACCCTTACCGCTTTGAAATTAATCAAATCGTATGGACCATGCAATTAGTAATCATAAAATGAAAGATTTAATACCCTGAAGATAAAGTTAACCATGATATTATACATCAAATGAAAGCATTCATACACTCTAGGTGAGACATATTTTGGGAATAAGGAATATCTCACCAAACTAAAAGCGACATGTGGAAACCCTTACCTCATGTCTGAAACAATTATCCACATGTTTTTAACATCCAAGATAATGAAACTAGTTTAATTAATAATTTATTTAATAACCTATTCAACATGTATAGAAATTATTAATATTTAATCATGTTTAGTTGTGGTCTTCTTGATGAGTTACAAGGTTTAATTTCATCATTCTACTGTGTTTGTTTCCTTCATTTTTATGATTGGTTCATTTGTATACATGTATGAATGATTATGTAAAATTGGAATAGTTATATATTGTTGAAAATATATGTTATTAATGAAACTACATATTATTTAATGGTTATAAAAGTCATTTGGTTATATGGGGTGAATATGAATCACTAGATAAGACGTCAGTGATAATCGTCTAAAATATTTTGGTAGTTTTTCGATCATCACAAACTAGTTTTATTTCATTAATAAATATTATGTATATATACTAGATCCATAACATTAAAAAATATATAATACATATATTATATTCCTTTTTAACCATAAAAATTGTTGTATTACTAGCCTAGAATGTGTAATTGAAAAACTAAATCACCTCGCACATAAAGGAGGTAAATTGACACCTCATAGATGATATTTTCAATTTTAGAATAATAGGAGAGGGGAATAGAAATTATTATGGGTTGATCTACTAACACAATAAAATTCTCATAAATAAAATATAATGAAGTTATCATGTTATTTGGATAACGTGAGTTGAGGAAATAATGATAAGAGAAAATAATTTGCAATGAAATTAAGAGGAAATGAGATAGTTTTTAAATCATAAATTCCAATCCACGAAAACCTCCTTCGGGAAATTGGTTTTTGGTCTTTTTTTATAAAAAATAATTCTAAACATGAGTATTTTTCTTAGGAAGGGGATTGGTAAGAAATTGGGCAAGCATTACAGCATAAGAGGTGTTTGGAGAAGTGGTGGTGAGGGTGGTACTTATAGAGTA
The DNA here is from genome assembly GCA_963277665.1 of Viscum album. Lineage (NCBI taxonomy): Eukaryota > Viridiplantae > Streptophyta > Magnoliopsida > Santalales > Viscaceae > Viscum > Viscum album. The sequence goes on along the minus strand of OY728128.1, from coordinate 1,105,306,686 downwards.
GGAGAGGGGTGTTTTTTTATTATTTTATACATTATTATATTATTATGGATCATGATTATAAATTTTGATAATTCCATGAATAAATATATTAATGAGAGAATGAGTGTTCTTGATTATGGTGATTCAATCAGCATTGACCCTAGGAATAGTGTGTATAACTTATAATGTATATATATTATTAATTACGGTATTTTACTCCTTCCAAGAAATTAAAGTATATTATAAAAATATAATATATTCACACTAACCATTTTATGATTTTTAGAATTCAGTATTTTTCTCCATTTCATGAAAAAAAATTAACATATATGTGAAATTTAATTTTTAAACAAAATGTTCATTTAGTTAAACAATACAGATTTCAAAATTATAACTGAATTTATAACACATAAAAATATTAATTAATGAATCATAAAAAATACTTATAATAGATTTAAAATCTAACACCACAAGATTCCATAGTACACTTCTCTTTGAATAATACAATAGCGTATTTTGTCCACCACATTGAGTACTAACACACTGCGACCCATCAAACAAGCTGTTACAAATAGTAATACCCACTTTCTAGAATTTTATAAATTTTATCATTCAAAATTATCTTCATTTTTGGATTCATAATATCGAAATTGGCTTTATATGGATATTTGGTATGTTTCTAAAAACTTTCAATTTTTGATGAATAGTGAAAACACTAAATTTTAATTACAAGCAACTTTTTTAATCGAAATAATTTATAGTGTTAAATTATTCATTAGAATGGTTTTTAAGTATAATTATATTATATTTTTGTCATTAAATATAATTTAAGTCATTGGATGTAATCTCACGTTTAAACCGAACATAAACAAGTGTCAATCTTTTGATAGTTATTATTTCATAAAAACACGCTTTTTGTTTTGTCAACGGATATTAATTTTAAATTAATTTCTGGAACTTCTGTGTTTTTAATTTGGAAAAATGGATTCCATATTTGGAATCAGGAGGTCTAGATTGTGTAAATAGGTAACTTTTATTTTTATACATTAGGAATATTTATTTTAGTAAATATTTTATTTACCATGGTTAAAGGGGAAAATCCAGCAAATAATGTGAAAAATTAATATTATAATAATATTATATTACCCTAGCATGTGTCCAAACACTATTTGAGGATACATGTCTTACCACAGTCATCCTTGGGTCGATTTTGGGACCCCATGGAGCCCTTTGGTAGTGATAATGACATTTTATATTAAATAATCTAAAGTAAAAACAAAATAACAAAAGCAAATATCTTTTAATAAAACAATTTTTAAATGATGTTATATAATTGATATATTAAATTATAAATATTAATTAGAAATATAAACATACTTCCTACCTCATGATATTTTATTTATAATTTTTATACATAAAATATATATATTTAAATGTGACACAATAATGATGCCGTATTTTCCATATTAATGAAACAATCAAATAAATGATATTATAAATACTAAAATAAATATAATTTTAATGTTCTGATACAATAAACAAATTTTATAGGTGACTATGACATGTTAGGGTTGGTTAAATTTTTTATTTTGATGTAATAAAGTTTTTAGGACTTTAACAATAATCAATTATTAAATATAGTCAAAATTGACATAAATGAGTGTTTAAAACAAATAAAAAATTATTGGTTGATATAATAATCCTAAAAATATAAGGTTAATAAATAAGACTTATATAATTACATTTGGATCATTAATTAACCACATGTGGTTATCTTTGATGTTTATATTAAGTTGATTAATCATATAATATAAAAATACAAAGAGGCATGGTAAATGTCAAACTATTTGACTAAGAGTTAAATCTAAAAGATAAGGTTAATACAGTGAACCAATCCTTTATTAAACTTATTGGTTGAGTTTTTTTCGACCCATCCCTACCATATCATTTAAATAATTCATTTTTAATCTGTTAGGAACTGAAAATGATTTTATTATAAAATAATATTTCAATCTATTCCTAAGGTGCCCCTCACCCCTCTTATAAAATGGAACTTCACCTTTTCTCAAATTCACACCTTCAAAGCAATTTGGATCAGCCAAAACTGGCCCAAATATTCTCTCCACTATCCTCCATTAATTCTAGAGGCCTTATTTTAGTTATAAATCCAACCTATGAAGGCCTTTTGATCAAATCAAATGGAAGAACCCGAAGAAGAGGTAAATATCTCACCACCTCTTTCGTGTTTTTTCTTCTTCCAATTCTTCTATCCTTGTTGTTTCCATTATAAAATAATAACACCAGTATCTTCTATATAATTTAATTTTATTATAAATATGGTACAACCATATTCATTATTCTATCTATCCTTTTAATGACATGTCACCATACATGGGTATGCACAGATTACCGTTTCCACGTCGTGGTGTAGTTGTTATTCAATAAATTATTATCTAGATGGGTATAATAATGATGTATAAATGATGTAAATAATAAATATAAAACTATAATTATTCTTTATATATGATATAATATCCAATTATATATGATTTTAAAATCAAAATAATGATATTGTCGATCGTGTGTACGTACAGATTACCATCTCCATGAACACGATGTGATTCATTCCCTATCGTATCAATTCAAGACTTATTTTAATTTGTTGATTAATAATAATTTTTGAAGACTTAATATCATTATGAATATTAATATGTTACATCCTATCTATAACAAACATTACTTACGTAACAAACCATATAAAGGAAAAGAAATCAGTTAGCAACCGAAACAACAATAATACTAAAATATTATTAACAATTCAATTTTAAAAGATCATATATGATATAATATTAATGTATATGATTATTTTATAATTTAATAACAATTATTTAACAATTATACATGAGTTTAACCTACCCTCGACCAAGGAAAAGTACAAGTTAAGGGTTAATTTTACAATCTCTTTATTATCCAGAGTTATTTTTACATAAGTATCTATTGGGACCTCTTTATCACCCACATCCATATTTCTTAAAAATGTATCAAAAAACATATTTATTACTTAATATACCAGAAGTTAAATTCATTTATACCCTTACTTGACCTTATACATTTTTAAAGGAATCCTTATGTCGTTTTCCAAACAAGTTACTTTTTGAACTTTTCGACAAAATTAAGGTAAGAATGTTTTTTTAACTTATACGGCGGGTGAATCTATAGTTCGCCTTTATAAAATGGTCGAAGAATCCCTCACAATCTTATAAGAATATTTTCAAAATAAATTTTTTCTTTTATAATTATGTAACTTTAAATGATTTTAAACAAAGGATTAGATATTTCTCTTAAACAGTTTTGATTTCATCTATGTCAACATCCTTTAATGGATTTTAATATTGCATGAAGTTGATTCCTTATGATACAAATCTTCCACTTTGTATTGAAGTTTTTGTGATATGTTTGAATATGGATGTGTTATTTTTCTACAATTCATGGTCTATGAATAAAGTATTGACATTTCATTTGCTAGTTTTAATACAAATGTTTATGTCATGTTTAATACTTTTCATATGAGGAATGAATTGGACTTAGTAAGTGATGGATGGAGACTACTATAGCGCCTTGATGAATCGGTAGGTCTCATGAGACAAACTAGGGTCTTGGAACAATTATTTGAAAAAATATTATTTGTAGTCTTGGCACGAGGCCTTGACTATGTCGTTATAAAGTCTGGCATTATCCATTCCATCATTATGAAAGTAGTTATTGATATTGCATGTGATTATTTGACTAGTAGAACATCCATGTGAGAAAGTAAATGGCTTTATTTTGAATTATATTTTCCATATTATGATGATTTTTATGTTGAAAAGGCATTTGTTTTAGATTTATACATTGCCTTAAATGTGTAGGCTTATTTATGAAGGATTCTGCTATATTGTTATCCTTACTGAGCATCTGAGCTCTCCCGTTTCTATGTTTTATATTTCCCAGGATGCAAAGAAGTATATTATGAATGACCTGTAGGGATAGTCTATGGGATCATATTGTTTTTTATGGAAATAATGTTGTTTTAGTTCTCTATTTTTTGATGTAATGTAAACCTTATGAATGTATCTATTACTTATAAGGATAGTAAACAAATCGGTCTTTAGAGACATGATCTTTTGTGATCATGAAAATGATACGTAATATGCACCAACTCTGGGCTTTTGGGGTTGGGGCGATATGGTTGGTATCAGAGGAAGTTTAGTACAAACCTTGGAAACTAGATTTATATAAACTCTGATTAGAGAACATATCCCTAAGATAGACTTTGAGGATTAGTATAGAAGGACTTCCTAAAATTTTGGTATTGTAGATATTTTGTGAGTTTTCCAAGCAATACATCCCTGTCTGGATACGAGCAGGTAGAGGCAGCTCTGGCACAAATGTACCTAGGGGTAAAACCCAAAGACACCACTTTGAGCTAGACTTGAACGGGAACTGGTACACGACAACGGGCGTTGCTGCACTCTTCGTTACGACACTCCCAGGGGATATGCTTAGGATAAATCTCATCTTCTTTACAAACCATTATGAAGGGTTTATGAGTATATAATTCCTTAAAGAAAACATTTTTATGAATATGTATTATAACCATAAAGTGTTCAATTTATGTTAAGTGTTTTACAAGTTTGGATTTTTGTATTGAGATTCATAAACTAATCTAGTGTATGCCATTGTTTAGAAATGAAACCTACTAGAAGGAATGTAAACCACATCAATGCACACACTTCATGTATGGATTGAACTCCTGGTCAAGGTAATTATAGTGGAGATGGTGATTCACCTGGTGCTGATCAGCTTATCACTATACTGGGACAACTCACTCTAGTTATGTATAATAACCTTACCTATATGGAGCACCCTGATCCGCAGCGTGGATGATCAATGTTAGTTCGCTTTATGAGGCAACAACCACCAACATTCAATGGGAGTAAAAATATATTAGTAGCTGAGAAGTTGATAAATTCCATAGAAAAAATATTACACGCCTTGGCAAGTAGCAAAAGGGAAAAGGTTTTCATGACAGTATCCAGCCTCATTGGAGATGCTGATCAAGGGTGGTCATTGATTCAAAACACATTGGAATATGATGAAGCATAAAATATGTAAGGAAGGTAGTTTAAAGAAATTTTCTTAGAAAAATTCTTTCCTCATGACCAACAGTGGATATGTAATGAAAATTTCTGAGTCTGAGGAAAAATGAGTATGCATATGTCAAAAAGTATGAAGCTACCTTTATAAGGTTAGCGAGGCATGATGCAGATTATTTACGCAACCCAAGAAGTAATATTGATCGTTTCCTTGATGAGCTAAAACAATTTCTTCATCAAGAATTAGTCTCACAATATTTCTCTTAATACAAATATATTGTCTCATTTTCTATCAAGATAGAAAAAGAATTCTTTATGTCATACAACTTTAAAGTAAATCAAGAGAAGAAGAGATCTGCTGAACATTCTGGAAATGGAAATAAGGGGAAGAAGGGAAAAGTTGAATATCTATCCTACATTAAATGTGGGATGAAACACCCTAGTACTTGTCTGAAGGGAATGGGAGTCTGTTACATGTGTGGTTAAAAAGGCCACCAAGATTGTGATTTATAGGTGAAGAAAGAGGCTATTAATGTTGAATGCTATAATTGTAGAGAAAGGGGACATTATGAAAATGAGTGTACTAAGCATCAAGGGAACTTACCTCAGAAAAGTATAAGGGATCAAGTCCAAGCTTATGGAACCACTACTGTTGAGTTTAAAGCTCTGAAAGACGTCGTGGTAGGCAATTTAATGGTTTCTTCAAGTTTAGCCAATGCTTTATTTGATTCTGGATCATCGCATTGTTTCATATCTTCCCAGTTTGCCAATAAAATTAGATTTTTCAAATTTTATTTAACATGTGATTTTTCAGTAAAAGCATCTATGGGAATTATCATTGCAATAAGGTTTTGTGAATCAGTCCCCATTAAGTCATATAAACTTTATTTATCTGATGATCTCATCATCATACCCATGATTGAATTTGATATAATCCTCAGTATGGATTGGATTTCAGACCAGGATGTAATGATTTATTGTAAGAAGAATGAGGTTACAATTTTGCCGATGATGATAAAGAACACCTTATATTTAGATAAGAAACGTCACCACATAATTCTTATCTAGATTCACCCACAATAGCTCAACTAAATTCAATTATTGGGGAGGAAGAGAATGAAATAACTGTCCGTGAGAAAACTATTTTCAAATAGAGGATATACTTATTGTGAAAGAATATATTGATGTGAATCTAGAAGATTTACCTGGACATCCTCTAGAATGAGAAATTGAGTTTCCCAGTGACTTAATTCTTGGTTTAGGGCCCATATTGAAGACCCCCTAAAGAATGGACATTGTGTAATTAGTGGAAGTAAAGAAACAAATAGATGAATTGAGTAATAATGGATTTATTCACCCTAATGTTTCTCCCTGGGGAGCCCCTATTCTTTTTGTTAAGAAGAAAGATGGATCTATGGGGTTGTGCATTGACTACAGGGAGATCAATGTATAACAATAGAGAAAAAGTATCCCATAACTCTCATTGATGATCTATTCAACCAAATTCATGGATCTAAATACTTTTCATAGATTGAACTTCGATCTGGATATCATCAATTGGGTGTGAAGAAGGAATAAATTCCAAAAACAGTATTTCAAACCAAGTATGGGCATTATGAGTTTACAATAATGCCTTTTGGATTCACTAATTCACCCTCTCTCTTCATGGATCTAATGAACAAAGTTTTCAAGGAATATTTTGAAGACTTTGTAGTGGTATTTATTGATGATATTTTGGTATACTCTAAAATCTATGAAGATCATGAAAAATACTTGGGCATTATTCTAAAAACTCGTAGAAGAGATGAATTATATGTGAAGTTTAGAAAATCTGAATTCCGTTTTCATGAGATATTTTTCTTGGCCATATGGTCTCTAAGTATGGAATCTATGTTGATCCTTCTAAGACCAAGGCAATCCATGAATGGCCAAAAAAACGACTATAACTGAAGTATGTAGTTTATTTGGTTTAATAGGTTATTATCAGTGTTTCATTCAGAATTTTTCCTGATTGGCTAACCCATTAATGAATCTAACACGTAAAGGGGTTAATATTTTTTAGAAAAAATATTATGAAAACTTTTTTGAATAATTGGATAGAAGATTAGTCAATGATCTTATCTTGAATCTACCATCAGGGAATGCTGGGTTTGTTATTTATATTGATGCATCAAAGAAAGGACTTGGTTATGTATTTATGCAAAGTGATAGGGTTATTGCCTATGCATCACGAGAGCTAAAAATTAATGATCAAAACAATCCTACTCATGTTCTTGAGTTAATAGATATAATCTTTTATTTGTAGATATAAAGACATTATATCTATGGTGAAAATTGTGAGATATATATCGATCACAAGAGTTTGAAGTATATTTTCTCACAGAATGAACTCAACAGGAGTCAAAGGCGGTGGCTTGAACTACTCAATGATTATGATTGCACAATACACTACCACCCGGGGATAGTGAATAATGAGGCAGATGCTTTGAGCAGAATAGATCATGGAGTTTTGAACAAGATGAGAGTTGAAAGGGATCATATTTTCATGGATCATTTAAAAATGGATATGGGAATAACCATGAAAGGTGAAACATCAATGATTTTTTAAAAGGTTTCAAAACCATATTTACTAGAAAGGATAATAAGTTCTCAGGATGATGATGAGGAATTTCAAAAGAAGATTAAATTTGTGAACGATGAGAGATTGATCGACTTCATATATGAAGATGTGATTTTGTAATTTGGGAAGAGAATTTGTGTTCTCGATATACCTGATCTAAAAAGGGAATTGTTAGATGATTCTCATAGCTACAATTTCTCTATACACCCTGGTAGCACTAAGATGAATTGAGATTTGAAGGAACTTTTTTTGTTAGACAACATAAAGAGGGAGATTTCTGATTTTGTGTCAAGATTTATGGTTTTCCAGCAAGTGAAATCTAGAAGGAAACAGCCTGGAAAAGTCATGCAACCTCTTCCCATACCTAAGTGGAAATGGGATAATATTATGATGGACTTCGTTATTGTACTACCAAAGACTCCAAGTAAGATAAATGCAATATAGTTCATTGTTGATCATCTTACCAAGTCAGCAAATTTTGCTATAAGAGACACTACTAGAAAATGGACCTATCCCCACGGTTTTCCCCAAAATCTTGGAAAACCGTGGGTATAAGTGAATTTTCAAGACCTATACCCACGGTTTTGGAAAACCGTGGGTATAGGGGTGTCTATCCCCACGGTTTTCAAAAACCGTGGGGATAGGTCTAGAAAATTCACATATACCCACGGTTTCCCAAAACTGTGGGTATAGGGGTACCTATCCCCACGATATTCCCCAAAACCGTGGGGATAGGTCTGGGATAAAATACCAATACCCACGGTTATGATAAACCGTGGGTATAGGTCAAATTTATGTGCGCGAGAATTTTTTTTTCTGCGAGAAGGAAATTTTATTTGGCGGGAACCCTATACCTACGGTTGTTCCCTCTATACCCACAGTTTTTATAACTATATTTAACTAAATATATATATATACATATAGGTGAAGTTAGGGTAGTGCTTATACATGGTGTTTCCAGCGTAGAGGTCGCGGGATAAAAACTCGGCACGTGCATTATTTTAGGACCTATACCCATGGTTTTGAAACCGTGGGTAAAAGCTGTTGACACCATGGCAATTGGATAATTTTCAGTGACACGGTGGTAGGACACCTATACCCACAGTTTTGTAAAATCGTTGGTATAGGCTGGGGACCTATACCGACGTCGTTCCAGCCCACCGTTCCCAAAACCGTGGGTATAGGCTATACCCACGGTTTTGGGGGCTATACCCACAGTTTTGAACCGTGGGTATAGGCCGTTTTCTTAGTAGTGAGAAGATTTACCACTTGAACTTCTAGAAAGACTATATATTAATGAAATTGTGAGACATTATGGAGTAAACCTATTGATTGTTTCTGATCATGATCCACGTTTTACATCAATATTTTGGAAAAGTCTTCAGAATTCCCTGGATACTGAACTTCTTTTGAGCACTGCCTACCACCCCCAAACTGATGGACAATCAGAATAGACTATTCAAAACTTATAATACATCTTGAGATCATACTCACTTTACTTTCATGTTATGTGGGATTAATATTTACCTCTGGTATAATTTTCCTATAACAATAGCTTCCATTCAAGTATTCAGATGACACCATATGAAGCGTTATACGGAAAGAGATGTCGCACACCATCCAATTGGGATGTTGTTGGGGAATGCAAACTCGTAGGCCCCGAACATGTGGAGGAAATGATGGAAAAGGTGAAGGTAATACAAACCCATATCAATGTAGTTCAAAGTAAGCAGAAGAGTTGTACCGATAACCAAAGGAAGGATTTGGAACTTCAGGTAGGAGATCATGTTTTCATGAAGGTATCTCCATGTAAGGGTGTTATATGTTTCGGTAAGAAGGAAAAAATTATGTCCCAGGTACACCAGACCTTTTGAAATTCTAGAACGAATTGGGGCTGTAGCTTAACATTTGGAAATGCCACCAAGTCTCTCCAAAGTTCACAATGTGTTCCACGTATCACTGTTGAGAAAATAAATGCCTGACACAATGCATGTACTCACCTATGATGAATTAGAACTGTAAACCAATTTTTCTTATTGAGAAGAACCTTTCAAGGTTCTTGATTTAATAGAACAAGTGTTGAGAAACCAGACGACTCGTCTGGTAAATGTTCTATGGTGAAACCATAAGATGGAAGAGGAAACGTGGGAACTCGAGAAACTTATGATGAAGAACCACCCGAGTCTTTTTATGTAGTAATATTCTAGAATTTTTTTGGATGAAATTAATTGAAATAGGGGAGAATGTAACACCACAAGCTTCCACGATACGCTACCCTTTGAATAATACAATAGCGTGTGTCGTATGCAACTTCGAGTTCTAACACACCGTGACCAATCAAACTAGCCAATATGAATAGTAATATACACTTTTGTAATTTTATAAATTTTATCATTCAAAATGGACTTCATTTTTTTATTTTTAATATCGAAATTAACATAGTGTGAATTTTTGGTATTTTTCTAAAAACATTCAATAACTAATGAATAGTGAAAATAGTAAATTTTAATTAAAAACAACTTTTTTAATCGAAATAATTTATAGTGTTAATTTATACATTTGAGTGGTTTTTTAGTTTCATTAGATTATATTTGTATCATTTAATATAATTTATGTCATTTCATGTAATCTTACAATCAAACTGGACATAAAAAAAGAGTCAATCTTTTGATAGTTATTATTTAATAATAACAAGCGTTTTGTTTTGACAACGGGAATTGATTTTAATTTAATTTCTGCCACTTATGTGTTTTTAATTTGTAAAAATGGATTCCATATTTAGAATCATGAGGTATAAATTGTGTTAATAGGTAACTTTTATTTTTAGACATTACGAATATTTACCTTAGTAAATATTTTATTTAGCATGGTTAAAGAGGTAAATCTAGTAAATAAGGTTAAAAAATAATATTATAATAATATTATATTAGCCTAACACATTTCCTAAACCTATTGGATGATACATGTCCGACCATGGTCATATTTGGATCTTTTTTGGGACCCCATGGAGCCACTTGGGAGTGATAATGACATTTTGTATTAAATAATCTAAAGTAAAGACAAAAATAACAAAAGCAAATCTCTTTTAATAAAACAATTTTTATATGAGGTTATATAATTTCTCTATTCGACTATAAATATTCATTAAAAATCTAAAAATATTTCCTACCTTAGGATATTTTATTTATAATTTTTACGCATAAAAAAATATATTTATATATGACACAATAATGATGCAGTATTTTCTTTATTAATGAAACAATCAAATAAATGATATATAAATAATAAAATAAATATAATTTTAATGTTTCTATATCATAAAAATAGTTTATAGGTGAATATGTTATGTTAGGGGTTTTAGAAGTATTTAGTTTGAAGTAATAAAGTTGTTAGAACTTTAAAAAAAATCAAGTATTAAATAATCTCAAAATTGAAAAAAATGAGTATTTAAAAAAAATACAATATTATTGGTTGATATAATAATTCTAAAAATATAAGGTTTAGAAAAAAACGTATATAATGATATTTGTGTCATTAATTAACCACTTGGGGTTCTCTTGGACGTTTATAGTATGTTTATGACCATATAATATAAAAATACAAAGAGACATGGTAAATGTCAAACTAGTTGACTAAGAGTTAAATCTCAAAGATAAGGTTAATATAGTGAACAAAACCTATATAAACCCTATTGGTAGAGTATTGTTTGACCCATCCCCACCTTATAATTTAAATAATTTATTTTAGAGCCATTTGGAACCGAAAATTATTTTATTATAAAATAATATTTCAATCTTTTCCTAAGGTGCCCCTCACCCCTCTTATAAAAGGGCACCTCCCCTTCTCTCAAATTCACACCGTCAAATCCATTTGGATGGGCTAACCCCTACCAAAATATATTATCCACTGTCCTTCTTTCATCCTAGAGGCCTTCCTTTAGTCAGAAAACCATCTTATGGAGCCCTTTTGATCAAATCAAAAGGAAGAACCCGAAGAAGAGGTAAATATCTCACCAACTCTTTCTTGTTTTTTCTTCTTCCAATTCTTCTTTCCTTGTTGTTTCCATTATAAAATAATAACTCCAGAATCTTCTATATAATATTATGTTATTATAAATATGGTACCACCATATTAATAATTCTATCCATCCTTGGAATGACCTGTCACCATACGTGCGTACGTATGGATTACCGTCTCCACGTCGTGGTGTAGTTATTATTCAATACATTATTATTTGGATGGGTATAATAATGATGTATAAATGAAGTAAATAATAAATATAACATGATAATGATTCTGTATATATGATATTTCATCCAATTATATATGATTTTAATATCAAAATAATGATATTGTTGCTCGTGCGTACGTACGGAATACCGTCTCCACGAATGCGATGAGATTCATTACCTATTGTATCCATTAAAGACTAATTTCCATTTTTTGATTAATGATAATGTTTAAAGAATTAATATCATTATGAATATGAATAATATACATCCTATCCATAACAAAAAATACTTAAATAACAAATCATGTAAAGGAAAACGAATGAGTTTAAACCCAGAACGATGATAATACTAAAATATTATTAACAATGAAATTTTAAAAGATCATATATGTTATCATATTAATGTATCTGATTCTTGAATTATTTAATAAAAATTATTTTACCATTATACAGGAGGTTAACCTACCCTCGACCAATGAAAAGTACAAGGTAAGGGTTAATATTACAATCTCTTTTTTACCCGATGTTGTTTTTACCTAAGTATCTAATGGGACCTATATATCATCCACATCCATGTTTCTTAAAAATTTATTCCAAAAAACTCTGATTACTTAATATACTAGGTGTTAAATTCATTTATACCCTTATTTTACCTTATATGTTTTGAATGGAATATTTCTGTCATTTTCCAAACAAGTTATTTTATGACCTTTTCTATAAAATTAAGGTAAGAATGTTTTTAACTTATACGGTGGGTGTGGGTATATTCATCCATTATAAAATCATCGAAGCTTATCTTACAATCTTGTAAGAATATTTTAAAAATAAATGTGTTCTTTTATAATTATGTACCTTTAAATTATTTCAAAAAAAGAATGAGATATTTCTCTCAAATAGTTTTGATTTCATCTATGTCAACATACTTTAATAGATGTTAATCTTATTTGAAGTTGATTCCTTATGAGAAAAATATTCAATTTTTTATTTAAGGTTTTGTGATATGTTTGACTATGGATGTGTTATTTTTCTACTATTACTGGTTTATTGATAATGTATTGATATTTCGTATGTTAGTTTTAATACGAATGTTAATGTTATGTTACAAAATTTTCATATGGGGAATGCATTGGACTTATTAAGTGATGGGTGGAGCCTGCTAAAGCTCCTTGATGCATCGGTAGGTCTCATGAGACAAACTAGTGTCTTGGAACAAGTCCTTGACAAAATCTTATTTGTAGTCATGGAACAAGGCCTTGACTATGTGGTTATAAAGTCTAGCATTATGCATTCCATCATTATGAAGGTGGATGTTGATATTGCATGTGATTATTCGACTAGTAGAATATCCATGTGAGTAAGTTAATGGAATTATATTGATTTATATTTTCTATATTATAATGATGTTTACGTTGAAAAAGGCTTTTTTTTTAGTTTTATACATTTCCTTAAATGTTTATTCTTATTTATGAAAGTTTCCACTACATTTTTATCCTTACTGAGCATCTGAGCTCACCACTTTCTATGTTTTATTTCTCCTAGGATGCAAAGAATTAGATTATGAATGACCTGCAGGGATAGTCTATGGGTTCTCAATGTTGTCTATGGAAATAATGTTTTTATAGTTTTCCATTTTATGATGTAATGTAAACCTTATGAATGTATCTAGTACATCCAAGGCCACTAAACTAATCGGTCTTTCGAGACCTGAACTTTTGTGATCTTGGCAATGATACGTAATAATGCACTGAATTTGGTCTTCTAGGGTCGGGGCGTTACATAAAACTTGATATTGATTTATTAATCTATTTTATAAAATAAATTTTCTTTTAAAACATTATGTTAAATATAAAATTTGAAATAAACAATTAGACCTTACAAAAATAAACACACTTAATTTATCATTTTTAAAAATTTTAATTGCTTAAAAAATATATAAATATATATAATATTTCAAATTATATGATAAAAAATTTATTTATTCATTTATATAAGATTTTACAAATGAAATCATAAATCGTATATAAATATTCTGAAAATTCCAATTTTAAAAAAAATCCATATATTAATTATTCATTCAGAAATATATATCTTTAGAAAAATACCGAAATTTTACCCTAAGAAAATTTTGATATTCCACTATTAAAAATTATTTTAATTTTTTTCAATATTATTTTTAAAAGTGCCAAAATTTAGTTATAAAATAAGTGATCTATTAAAAGTTGATAAAACTGTGTTTTGAAAATGTAGAAATTTTGTTTAAAATTGATTTATTTTTATATTAATCCTATCAAATATATTAGTTAAATTTAAAAACATTTTATTGAATATGTAAAATATAATTTTCATTAATATCTATCAATATTATTTATTAATTCAATTTATTAATATAAAATAACATTAAGGTCATAAAAATAGAATATTATTAAAACACTCTTTTATGTTTAAATGATTTTTATTTTCATTTCAAATTAACTGCTAACCAAAGAATTCATTTCCTAAATATGTATAAACTCTATTATCACAAATTAAATAATATATTTATTTTCCTATATTTTAATTTATAAGTTATTACTATCACAATAATATTCAACAATATGTTAATGCTCGGTGTTCTGTATAATGCATACTATCGAAGAGGATAAATGTAATGTCCTGGATCTATGTGGATCAACCATTTTCATGTTTTTGAAGACCGAGGTGTTTAGGTATGTCTGAGGGGATGTCTGGAAGAGTTCATTCATGAGAATCTGGAAATAGGGGGTACACGACATGATCAAGGGGTACACGACATGTACTATTCATGTTATATAAAGATAAAACAAATCACCAAGGCAATTCGTTTTTTCATGTAAGTATCCTCGAGGTGCTACATGCCATGATGAGGAGGTACAAGTCATGTACTGCGCTGCCGTTTGGTGTATTATAGAAAACCGTCCGCTTAGGTTTTTGAAACCCTATGACTTGAGCTCACCCCCTCTCGATCCAAGACATCCCAGAAGCCTCCCTCTTCAACATTTGGGGATTCCATTATTTAAGATCAGTTCCCTACTTCTTTCTTCAATATGTCTTCAATCTGTGGTAATATCTACCTTAGTATTTTGGTTTTATTTGACCCTTTTTCTCCCATTTATCTTTGTCATGCTATGGTGTTTGATCTCCATGGTTCTTATGGATTTTCTTTTAGTTTTTGTATATATGGTTTTGCCACGACATCCTCGATTGGATGTAGTTGTTGCGGGGAAGGCGATCGTGATCCATTGCTTTGATCCATTCCCAAGTGAAGAACATCGAAAAACTTGTCTTAGGAGATTCACTGCTTCTCTAATTATTTATGTGAAATCATAGAGTTAGAATGATTTAGCCCTTTGGATTGCAATGGAATTTACCTAATTAAATACTTGAACTGGATTAAAAGAATTTGTTTGATTACATGTTGTTTCTTTGCAATGTAATAACAGTTTGCCTCTTGATTTTCTAGATAGTGTGATATCTATTCTTTTCTTGTTAGCATTTTGTTCTTGATGAAATTGGTAATGAATTTAAATCTATAATTACTAGATAATTAAATGGATAAAGATAATGATCCATGTAAATTAATCTAGTTTTTTGTAAATTATTGATAATCAAATTGATGGAGTATGCATGTTTAATTATTTTTTGATAGCTATGATAGATTTATGTTTAGGTTGCTCGTAGTTAGAACTTATAAAAAATTATAAATCGGTTAATTCCAGATAGATTAATAAACCGGTTGTTTGATAAAAGATAATGTATGGTAGGTTTATGAGTTACCCTCTTTCTTATAAAGGCCAAGATCCTTATGGTTGGATATTTGAGAGCTCAATTCTTGTGAAGGAATTATGACTTGTGTTGGTTAGAGTAGAGTAATCAAGAGGTGGGTGAATTGAGTATCTATAAAAAAATTTGTTTAAAACGTTTTCTTAAAAGGTTATTTAATAAAAATAAATACAACATAGTTAGTCAAGGTAATATAGTTATGAAATATTGAATATTCAACTAACTGTTCAAAAGATTTATTAATTCTCAGTAATATCAATATGAGTTGTTGATATTACTTTTGAAGCTATTCTAATATGGAAAAACAATTATAACTTTTATCAAAGATTAACTATAAACGTAAATATATTGATTTATGAATTCATGAGTAAAACAGAGAAAACTAAATTAAACAACACAACGGATAAAACAAGTGGTTCAGTATCAAATTGAGACCCATTCCACTCGACATAGTGATCACCTTCCACCAAGTAGTTTATATTAATAAACTCGATGTACACCCTGGATCGGGGTAAAAAACAGTGTACATGACTGTTTGGGTCACCCGTCCTCTTCCACATTTCATTGTTGGTATAAACTACCAGGTCACACACAGACCTCTTCTAGACATAAATGTTGGAGTAAACATGTGTAAAAAGAAATGAGAGTAGGGATATATTTGTATCATTTAGTTTAGCGCATGATACAATGAGTGTTTTAATATATACACACACATTTATTGATAGCTAAAAACAATAAAAAACTAAGAAAAGATTATAAAATATGGTTATAAGTGATCTGAGTATTATTCTATGCAGTTTTGGACTTCTAGTATGAAGAAGATGCAAGTATTGAGTTCTCTTGTAAAAAAAAAGAGTATCGCAAGTCTGGTGCTTTGGTTTCTAGTTAAATATGTCTTGTGTTATTCATGGATTTTGTATTGCGAAGATGTTTTGGACTTTGATCTATGGTATCCCAGCTTTTTGATTCATTAATGCTTCGTTTGTTCTTTAGATATATCTTTTTTCATGTGTCGATTCTTTTCATAAGAATTCTCCTCCTTCTCCACCAGCAATCTTTGTTTTAGAGCCATGATTTTATTTTTATTCTTGGAGTAAATGTGATGGAGCCAACATGATGCATGTATTCTGCACCTCGTACCTCGTACTGTCCGATGACATGTTTGGAAGTGGTTTCACCATGAAATGGTTTCTTGGACATTTCCTTTGAGTAGTGAGACAATTATGATGGCCTAGTTGTATCGAGATGAAGAACTGGTAGCACAGATGTAGTGTTAGGATCATGATGTCTGATCCTTTTCCAAACATCGAACGATGTCTTAGCAAGGAACCAGTGTCACAAACTTTAACATATTTGAAACTACTTATGGTCTCTGGTCACGGTGTCTGGGATATGGAGTCTGGTCACGGTGTCAGGTCACAGTATCTAGGTTACATTGTCTGGGTCATGGTGTCTGGTCATGGTGTCTGGTTCACTTTTCTAGAAAAACCAAAACCTGTGGTAGACTCACAGTTTCTCAGACTTAGCCAAATATCTGTATATAGACTTAAACAGTAATATGCACTGAATGAATAAGACTGAATCATTCAAAAAAGAAATCATTATAGACCAAGGTTAAACACTTTTGGAAAAAAATCAGTCATGATTTATAGTAATTAGGATCTTGGGTAGGTTTATATAATGAATAAAGAAACCAAATATCTCTACACATGAGTTGAGATAGATTAGATAGGATAAAAAATATTTACAGGATGTTTAAGATTTGTGATCATTAAATAAGATTAATACATGTAGATGCCAACAATATCCCCCTTTTTGATGATCAAAAATCATATGAGTGCTATATCTGTTATTAGTGTATGTTTGTATACCCCTTTTAGGATTATCAAAATGAGTGTAAATCTAAATTAGAGAGTAGAAAATAAAAGTTCATAGAGCATTAGATGGAGAAGGATGTGTCATTACAAGCAATAGGAAACCAAAAATAAAAAATATCCTTATCAAAAATAGCATTCACTATTCATCCACACGGGCTATCATCTTAGTAGAAGTATCCGGAGGAGACACATGAGCAGTGGTATAAGTTGAAAATGGGAGTGAACCAACTGTTAGAGAAGAAAAATGGAGTCCTTCATAAATATAAGGGGCTAAGGTAGGTGTAGTGGAAGACTGAGGCAATTGATATACAAGAATAACAGGTCCGGTCTTACTTAGATATTGAGATACAGATATAGAGGTAGAGTCAAGGGTAGTGGATGAGAAGGTAGGAAAACCTGGTTTCAAGGGTGAATATGTAGGATCCATAATATAAGTGATTTGTATATGAAGATAAGGCCTCCAGAACTAGATGATGTCAGCAATAATCTCACCACATACTACATTTGTTTCCCAAAGTCATCATTGTTCTCCTGGAACTTGTCCAATAAGGGAGTAAAGTATTTTCTATTTTGAACTTGAGTTCTGAAGGCTTGTGTGGAATGAGGGATTTTCATATTTTCTGCAAGTTAATAAAAATAGTTTGTCATATCATGATTAGAGAAAATTTGATTGAATTATAAATCCACCATCTTATTAATTTCTTCTTAAGCATCATTTGTTATCTTAAAAATAATTCTATACAAATCAAGAACTCTATCACTATTCTTGACACCATAGAGAGACTCTGCTTGTGAAAACCACTTAGCACAGATTGGAGTTCTTCTTTAACAATAGTTCAAAGAAGATCACAATCAAAGGAGGGTGTGGAAGACTGCCCAGATGTACTAGAAGCTATAACAGATGAAGTAAGGGACATCAGTTGATTCCGAACATTATGGTGACAACCCCTATACTCATCGGTCAATTTGTTGAGACCAAAAACTAGCTTATAGATTTCTTGAACTATTTTCTTGTTTCTTTCATCCACCTTGTCAGCTAAGGTTGTTAGGTTTGGTTGAATTAGAAAGACAACTTCATGTGGGATCTGACCACTAACATCCTCAATAGAATGAGCAACATTATCGGGTATTGATTTCAATACTTTCTGCATATCTTCAACCATACCTCTCAAAGACTTCACTTCGTCACTAAGATATTTTTTTCAATTCCAGCCGCTTGAATATCATAAATCATTTGAATTAATCATCCATATGATCTTTCCAAACAGTAGGGAAGCATCACTTTCACTCAATTTTGTCACAGGAGCAAGTTGAGTGTTCAAGATCTTTTCAAGTCTAGGCAATAAATTAGCACAAAAGGCTTTTAAATCATCCGTACTCACTAAGGTAGAAGGTTCTTATGAAGGTTCAAGAATAAGAGCTGAGATGGGATCATGTTCCTTTGTAGAGATAAGATCAGAGATTGATTTTAGTTGAAATATAGTATAAAGGCCTATACCTTTAATTGAG
Source organism: Viscum album (assembly GCA_963277665.1). Lineage (NCBI taxonomy): Eukaryota > Viridiplantae > Streptophyta > Magnoliopsida > Santalales > Viscaceae > Viscum > Viscum album. The sequence continues at coordinate 1,105,287,537 of OY728128.1, read as the reverse complement.
AGTTCTTGGAAATCATTCACATCAATATTAGTAGGTAATTTATACCATATATCCATAGTGCATTGATCAACTGGATTAGGAATTAAAACACTATCTAGATAAGGGTGTTTCTCCCCCTCAATAAGTGCATCTCTCACAGGACTAAGAGATTCAGTTCTTTGATATATTTCCATATTTTTATCCCCAATATCCTCTCCCTTTTATTTTCTAGAAAACTAAAAGAATTTCTCTATTCTTTCTTCAACATATGGGATAAACTCAGGAGCATCTTTTTCCTCTATGTGTTCGTCAAAAGCAACTTCTTTCTCAAGAGAAATATCATCTTCTAGATGTTCTTCTAGAATATCCTTTTCCGTTACACTAATAGCAGAATCTTCTTTAGAAACATGTTGTCCACCCAAATCAACAATTTCTTGTGGAATAGGTACTTCCTTCTCAGTTATGTCTTGGAGAATAGTTCCATTGTCTTCCTCATCTAGATAGTATTAGCGATTGGTGCAACATCCTCTTCTTCTTATTCCTCAACAGAATAGTCAACGATTTCATCTGGTTCCAAACCAAGATCATAAATGTTCATAGGTCTTAAAGAATGCTCAACAAGGAAGAACTTTTCATAATCCCTATCATTATCTTCCACCCATGAATGTTTCAATGGATTCTAACTGATTTTCATTCTTTTGACTATAACCATTGAGGTACAAAATCCATATCCCTTAATGAATTCTTCATCTAGTCTTACAAACCCTTTAGTATGAAGCATAGGAGATATTAACCTTGAGTAGAACAAGAAAGTTGACTTTGAGGTTTTCATTATCAACTCAAACATATGAATTATAACATACATATATTAGTTAATATTGTGTCCTTTCTTCATAATATTTCTCAAAAATAAATCATGATACTTGAGTGTAGAAAAATATCATTTTCTTAGACAAATTAGGTTCTTAAAAAACATAAACAATACTTTGGTTTCACCAGCTAGCTCAGCAGCAATAGCTCTTCACTAGGTTTTATTGCCAGTCATGCTTCCCAATAATTCTTCTAAAACCAAGATCTCACTTGGAGGAGGAGGACCTCTATGGTAGTCCTAAAAAATTCCATTGATAGTTATCCTTAGGAAAGCATACCATAACCACAAAGAAAAGGTACTTTTTTCCATTGATCCAGCTTCTCACAACAGAACCTCTTTCTTTATCAAATGAGAATAGAACGAACTAATAAAGTTGAGTAACTAGCTTTGAGTAAATCGACCTTGTCTCCTTTGTGACCCAATCCAGCCATCCCTATTCATTGGGTACTTTCAACACTAGAGACTTACTTGAAAATATCCACTTAGGGAAGATTTCCATTTCTTGTTCCACTATTATATCTTCAAGGATTGGATTCATAGGACCTTCAGGCACTATCATTAGTGCTCTTTTCATTTTCTTCTAAGATCTGTGCTTCGTATGAGTGGAAGAAGATTGGTGCTTCATCCTGGGCCTTCAATGAAGGATCGAGAAGGAGAGAGGGAAATAAAGGGTTGAATGAGGGATTACGGTTTGTGAGAAGAGATCTCATGTGAAGAAAATAGTGAAAATTGTTTTGTTTTTATCATTTAAGAATATAAATCATTATAAATTTAAAAGTGTGGGAAATAAAAAGAATAAATAATCCATTATAGTGATACGAGTTATAAAATGAAAAAATGTCTTTATGGTGAGACTAGAAAAGACATTCATCGTGAGACTGTAACATGTTTTCATGGTGGGACCATAACAGTTTTTCACAGTGAGACCATAACAGGTTTTCATGGTGAGACCATAAACATGAAAGAAAAAGTTTTAAGGTAGTAAAATATAGAACTGTAAGATTTAGATAGTAATCTTAAGACAGGGACTTGTGCATCCATAAACTATGAAATAATAAGCTATGAAACAGTACACTTACTGCTTAAGATTTAATATTCCTAATTCATGTGTGATGTAATCTATTCATTTAGAATTTAATGGTTTGGTGAATATATCAGTGAGATTATATTCATTTTCAATTAATTACAAGGTGATATCACCTTTTTGATAATGGTCTCTCAAAAAGTGATGTCTTTCATCAAAAAGTTTTGTCCTAGAGTGTGAAACATGATTTTTTGATATGTTAATAAAACATTAATTTTTACAATTTATAGGTACATGCCTAAATTTATATCCATAATCTAGTAATGTCTGTTTCATCAGGAAAATTTTTGCACAACAAATACCAGAAGCTATGTATTGAGCTTCGGTAGTGGATAATGCAACAAAGTTTTGTTTCATAATGCACTATGATACTAGAGACTTTTCTAAAAGGTGACATGTTATCTAGGTTTTTTTTCTATCCAACTTACAACCACCAAAGTCAGCATCATAATAGATAACTAACTGAAATGATTGTTCTCTGGGATAGAACACTCCAAGATTGGGTGTATACTTAAGTTATTTGAAAATTATCTTAGTAGAATTTAAATGAGATTCCTTAGGATTATCATGAAAATGAGAACACATACATACACTAAAGTTAATATCAGGCCAGTTAGTAGTTAAGTAGAGTATGTTTCTAATCATCCCTCTGTAAGTGGTTTGGTCAATAGATTTTCCACCTTCATCAAGATCCAACTTACTAGTAGTACTCATTGAAGTATCTCTACTATTAGTTCTATCCAGACCAAATCATTTTAGAATAACTTTAGTATATTTGATTTTATTTAAAATAATACCATCTTTTTTTGAAAGAATTTATATCTAGGAAAAAATTTGAGTTCACCGATTAAACTCATTTCAAATTCATTTTGAATTATTTTAGAAAACTCAATACATAAATAATTTTTTGAAGATAAAAAGATAATATCATCTACATAAATTTGAACTACTAAAACATCATTGGAAATTCGTTTTATTAAAAGGGTAGGATCTTTTATTCCCTTTGTAAAACCGTGGTAAATAACAAATGTACATAATCTATCGTACTAAGCTCTTGGAGATTGTTTTAAATCATAAAATGCTTATGATATTTTAAAAACATTATTGGGAAAGTGAGGACTTGTAAAACCAGGGGGTTTCGTAACAAATAAATCCTTTTCTCTATACCGATTTAGGAATTCACTCTTAATATCCATTTTATGTAGTTTGAAATTCAGATGTTTAGTATTAGAACATAGTATTCTAATGGCTACAAGTCTAGCTAATGGTGAAAGGTTTCTTCATATTCAATTCCTTATTCATGACTATAGCCTTGTTTATTCAATCTAGCCTTGTTTCTATCTATGTTACTAGATTCATCTACCTTATTTCTAAACACCCACATAGTTCCTATGCTAAGAGTGTTAGTAGGCCTATCAACAAGTTTCCAAAGATTTTTCCTTTCAATTTAATTAAGTTCTTCTTGCATATCTATCACGCAAAATTCATCATTGATAGCATCATTAATGTGTTTAGGTTCAATTAGTGACAAGAAAACTTGATGTTAAACCCGATTTCAAAGGGAAGCTATAGGTTGAGTTTTTTAATCAAAATTTCCTACGACAACATCTAGAGGATGGTGCTTAAGGGTTCTAATAGCTCTAGAAAAAGAAATACTAGTAATAAAAGGTTCATCAATAGGTTCAGGATCATTATGACTTTAATTTGAAGAATTTTAAGAACTGGAAGTCATCAAAAATTCTTTTACAGAATGGTTAGAGGATTTTTCATTGATTTCCAAATTTGACACATCATCCTACAGGTTCTCTAGAGTTGTCTTGGGCTCCTGTGGATATGTCTCATCAAACATGACATGGTGAGATTCTTCCACACATTTATAACTTTTATTCAACACTCTATAGGATTTACTAGGGATTTAATGTCCTAAAATAATTCCTTCATCACTCTTGGATGAAAATTTGTCAATATTTTCCTTAGTATTAAGGATATAGACTTTGAAACAGAAAACATTTTAGTAGCTTAATTGGGGTATTCTATTGTTCCATAATTAAAATGATGCGCTTTTAAGAATAGGTCTAATCAACACTCTATTAATAATATAGCATTCTATATTTACATCTTCATCCTCAAAATAAATATATATGTTATATTCACTAAGCATGGTTCTAGAAACTTCTTTCATTGTCCTATTTATTCTTTCTACAACTCCATTTTGTTGAGGTGTTCAAGGATCTTATAAATTATGACAATAACTATTTTTTGAGAAAAAGAATTCAAACTCTTGATTTTCAAACTCACGAACATGGTCAGTTCATAAGGATTTAATTCTAATCCCACAAAGATTTTATTGTGTTTATCATATTTGGTGAAATGAGAGGATGCATCACTTTTGTGAGACAAAAATAATGTTTAAGTGTATCTAGAAAATACATCTACAAGAACATAAAAACAATGATTCCCATTTAAAATAGAAACTCTAGATGGGCCAAACAAATCCATGGGAACCAGTTCAAGAGGTTGATAAGTTTTCCATTCTTTTTTTAGTTTGATGAAAATATGGTGTTACATGCCCTTTTGACAAGGATTACACACTTTATTATTTAGAAACTCATCCTTGGATAGGTCTTTGACTAAGCTTTTTCAAGGAATCTTTATAAGGGAGTGAATATTACAGTGTCATAGCATCCTTTGCCAAATCCAAGACTCTTTGGGAAATAAACATAAATATGAAGCATTTTGAGAAACTAAAGACTCTATATTAACAAAGTATACATTTTCATTTCTCAATAAAGAAAACAAAATTTCATTTTTATAATTAAAAACATTACGAGCATCATATTCAAATTTTACATGAAATAGATCATCACATAGTTGTGAAATAATAAGAAGATTATATTTCAATCCATAAAAAAAATTACATTGGAAATTAAAATCGAGATAGAGTTACCGATTTGGCCAAGGCCAATGATTTTCCTCTATCATTGTCACTGAAGGTGACATGTACTCCATCAATTTTTATTAAGTTCTTGAAGCATGAATAGTCTCCTGTAATGTTACTTAAACAACCAATATATAAGTACCACAATATTTTATAAGAGCACTTTATGTAGTGTTCCTAAAAAATAGTAAAATAAAAACAGGATTTGGTTCCAATATTTGATTGGGTATAGTAATATTAGTGACTAGTGCTTTGGGAACCCACATCCACCTCATATGTTTCCTATAATAATTTTGTGATGTGATTGAAAAATAAACTCTATTTGTTCCAGAAAATCATGAATCAATAGAGAGTATATCATAATTTCAAATTTCTGAATGTTTTCGAGAACTAGGAATAAAGTTGTATGTCATAGATTTAGAAATAATATTGGTTCTTCCAAAATTTCTTTTACCAGGTCAATATCCAATACCAGTTTTATATTTAAGAGAAATTTTTTTGACTAGAAATTGTACCAATGTGTATTTACCATTAGTAAAACATTCAAGGCCCGTTTTGAATTTCTCTATAGATAACTTTAGTTCAGGGTTTTCTCTAAGTAATTGAAAATTTTTCTCTGTTTCTACAGTAAGTTCAGATTTAATAGTTGAGGTAAGAGCATGTTGTTTCTTTAATGACATGTATTTATATTTTAGTTCATTACATGTCTCTTCAAGAATATAAAAATGCTAAAACTTTTCATCTTTAAGTATATTTTCAGAACCACTTTCATATCTACAATAATATGAATTGTGTACAGGATAGTCTAGTGTTACCTCAGATGTGTTTGTCAAAAAACAAATATTTTATTTATTATCCTATTCATCAATTGATGATTTTGAGTCACTTGAACTATCCCCAAAAGCACTATATGTTACGTTCATTTCCTTCTTATACTTTCTATCTTTGTACTCATATTTCTTTTTGTATTTGATCTTGGGACAGTCATATTTTACATATCCCTTTATCTTACATTCATATAAAGTCATCTAACTAGACATGTTAATTCATTTGTAATCCCTCTTCTACATTCCTTTATGATCATATCTTCTTTTGAAGTTAGGCTTTATAAAAAATTTCCTCTTTATGTAAAATATCTTAAATATTATGGCTAATTGAACCATCTCCTCATCACTATCAAGTGATGATTTTTCATTAATGGAACTTTCTATAGAGACTTCGAATTTCACTTTTTCATTGAGTTTATAGGTCGTGGTCTTAAATGCAATATATTTTATTCTGAGTTCATCCTTCTATTCCTTGTTGACTTCCATCTCCTCTTCATACATCATTAGTTTCCCAATGATTTATTTTACTTGTAACTTGTTGATGCTGCATGACTCTCTAATAGATATAGAGGTTCATATCCATCTATCAAGTATGATTTTGAGAATCCTCATCATTTTTTATTTGGTAGTAACATCTCTTCCAAGATAAATCATTGTGTTGACAATTTAGTTGAACCTAAGATACATGTCAGAAATAGGCCCATCATGTTTCGTTTTAAATTTATCATATTTAATAGTATAAGCATTAAGTCTCATTTCTTTCACACTAGAATTTTCTTCACATGAAAAAGACACCATACCAAAATTTCATGAGCAGTTTTACATGCATAAATTCTTTTAAATTCCTCATGTCCTAAAAGGAAATGTAGAGCATTCATGGCTTTGGAGTTGTTTTTGTAGGCAGTCTCGGTTGGTTCATCCCAAGTGATTTTATCAGTAGCAGGAATCTTATATTCATATATAATAGAAGACCACATTTCAAAACCCATAAATTCTAAATGCATATTCATTTTAATCATCCATTGGGAATAATTAGTTCCATTATTAATGGTGGTCTTTTGTGGAAACACCTTATAATCTGCTATCCATAATAAAGAAATACTTATAATTATATTTAAATTTAGAATTAACATAAATTTTAAAGATCGTTAATGTTCAACTAAAATCACATTTGAGTAGTTTAAAAAACATATTCTTAACATGAATAACAACTCTTTTTTGATACCAAATGTTTTTCAGAGTATAGTAATCAAGAGGGGGTGAATTGAGTATCTATAAAAATACATGAATAAAAAAATTTCTTAAAAGGTTATCCAATATAAATAAATACAGCCCAGTTAATCATGGTAATATGCTTATGAATGTAGGACTGTTCAAATAACTTCTCAAAAGTTAGATTAATTCTAAATAATCTCAATATTAGTGGTTAATATTACTTTTGAATCTATTATAATAAGGAAGAACAATTATAATATTTGTCCAAGATTAACTATCTAATTAAATCTAATGATTTTTGAATTATATAGTAAAATAGAGAAAAATAATTTAAACAACACACCGGATAAAGAAAGTGGTTCAGTCTCAAGATGAGGCCTAATCCACTCAACTTGGTGATCACCTTCCACCAAAAAGTTTATATTAACAAAATTGATCCACACCATGGATCGGGGTGAAAAATAGTTCACAGAACTATCCAGGTGACACGACTTCTTCTATAGTTCTTCATGGGTATAAACTACCTTGTCATACAGGGACATCTTCCACACTTATAAGTGGTAGTAAACAAGTGTAAAAAGTTATGAGAAGAAGGATATATTTTTATCCTTCAATTTATAGCAGGAGAGAGTGAGTGTTTTAATACCGACACACACATACACTACTTGAAATCTTAAAAAATACAAAAAAGATGAATGATGATGAGAAAAGGATATAAGTTCTCTCAGTCTTATTCTATACAACTCTGGACTTCTAGAATGAAGCAGACACAAGCAACGAGTCCTCTTGAGAAAAAAATTATCGCAAGTCTGGTGCTCTAGTTTCCAGTTAAATATGGCTTGGGTTCATCGAAGAGTTTTAATTAAAATGATATTATTGACTTTGATCTATGGTATCCTACCTTTTTGGTTCATTAATGATTTTTCTTGTTCTTCATATGTATCTTGTTTCATTTGTTTGTTCTTTTCTCAATAATGCTCTCTCTTTTTCTACTCTACCACTCTTTGTTTTTAAGCCACACTTTTCTTTTTATTCTTGGAGTGCATGTGATGAAGCTAATATGATGCATATATTATTCACCTCATACCCTATACTGTTAGGTGAAATATATAGAAATGATGTCACCATGAAATGGTGTCTTCTTCTTTTACTTTGAGTAGTGAGACAGTAATAATGACACAGTTTTATCGAGATCAAGAACAGGTAGCATTGATATAGTGTTAGGATCATGGTGTCTGATCCTTTTCCAATATTCAATGAAATTTTAGAAAGGAATCAATGTAACTGACTTTAATAGATCTGAAACTGATTACAGTGTCTGGTCATGGTGATTGGGTCATGGTGTCTGGTCATGGTGCCTGGTCACGGTGTTTGGGTCATAGGGTCTACGTCACAATGTCTGGCCAAGGTGTCAAGTCATGGTGTCTGGGTCACTGGGTCTTGTCACGCTGTCTGGTTCACATTTCTAGAAAACCCTGAATAGGTGGAAAACTCACAGTTTATCATACTTTATCCAAATAAATGTATATAGACTTGAACAGTAATATGCACCAAATGAATTAGACTTAATGATTCATAAAATAATTTCATTATAGACCAAAGATAAAGAGAGTTGGCAATTATCATTCATGATTTCTACCAATTAGGATCTTGGGTAGGTTTATTTAAATCATTAAGAAACCAACCACCTCTATATAGGAGTTGAGACAGATTATATAGTATTAAAAAGATTTATAGGTTGTTTAGGACTTGTGATTGTTAAAATAGGATTAAAACATGTGGAGCACAACACCTTGTTTAAGGGCCAAGAGACCAGTCGATATGATGTTTATTTCCTTCTTCTTGGGTTGTGATGTGATACATGATGTATTTTGTGAGATGTGGGGGTAGAGAGGCCATGTGTTTGTGGTCGTAGTTGACTCTTAGAATGTAAATATACATTATTTTATGGAGGTGTGTGTAGTGGAGGGAACCAGAGGTGATTAAATGGGTTGAAGATGGGCTTAATCGCTACTGTAAATGTGGTTTCTTGTTGAATATCTTTTTTACCTCCATTACATTCCACATTGATCATGGAAGATAGTTTTGTACCCTTCTTCTGAAAGTGGAAAAATGGGTGGGGAATTCCATGTTCTTTCTAAGTTTAGCTTCTTAGGGGAGGATGAGTCTACGATCCTCCTATAGGTGGCAGAGACTTGACGGGTAGTTTACCTACTCACGCTATTGAGCCCCCTGTGTTTGGTAGCTAAGAATGTCTTTCTAGAATTTCCAGAAATATTGGAATGTAATAATACTGTTTTTAAATGATTTAATAAATGATGTGAACCCATGAGGTTGGATTTTGATTGGATGTAATGTGGGGAAAATATTTCCAAGAAGCTATGGAAATAGTTCGGTTATACCCAGAGGGTAGAAAACATTGGTGTGATGCTAAATAAATATAATGTTGAATTGTTAGTAGTTAATTAATGGCTAATGAATTAATTAAATTAAATTTATAATGATTAAAAGGGATGAGTTTAATTAATAAATATCATTAAATGGTTGTATTCTTATAGAAAATCTAGTTTTAGTATGGAAGGCCCAGAGTCCGAGATACGTTAGTTGTAGTTGTGTCTAAGACTTATATTTTCTAATATTGTGGATGTGAGATAAATAATATCATGAACACTTTGTGTTTGTATATGCTATCCCACCCTTTCAGTTGGACAAAACGACATCCTAGGGATTCTAAGCCACTGGGTTTTTTTCCCAAACATCTCAGTGGGAGGATGGATGGCTGACTACCCCCTTTGGCCCCACTCTCTTCTATTGGTAGTTACTTGTGATAGTAGGAACAATGGTTAGTTTTCTACAAATATTTGTGTAGAGGGTGGTAATGGATTGTGGTTATTCACACACATATATTCTGGACATAGTTTCCTATGGACTACTACATGTGTAACATGTACTGGTGGTGATGGCTTGAGGATCCTTACTCAATGTGTGGGCTATAATGGATTGAGGGATAATAACCGATGTACGACACATGTTATGTCGGATGTGGTGTCTCCCATAAAGTACCTAGTAACTTTTGGTTGGGTTAAAGGTGTGGTGCTTCAATCTAGTGTCCGTGGAAAAGTTTTGTGTTGCATAAGGTGCATATGGATGCCTCCCTCTTCAATGTTTTCGGATTCCTTCATCCTGTATTGGTTCCCCGCTTCCTTCTTCGACCTGTTTTTAATATGAGGTAATATCTCCCTATGTTCTTTGGTTTTCTTTAATCTGTTTTCTCCCATTTCTCTTTTCATGAAATGGAATTACATCTCCATGGTTCTAAGGGAGTTTATTCTGGTTGTTGTTGATGTTGGTGTGCCGTGACATCCTCATGCAGATGTATTTGTAGTGGGGAATTCAACCATGATCCATTTATTTGATCTGTTATTGGGTGTATAATATTGGAATCCTTTTGATGTAGGGTATTGGGTAATTCTCTAATTTTTTATGTGAAATCGTAGTGTTGGTATGATTTACCCTTATGGATCAAAATAAAATTTATGTAATTAAATACATGAACTAGATTAAAAGAATTGTTTTGATCATATATTTTTTTTCACCGTGATAACGGTTTGCCTCTTGATTTTCTAAGAAGTGTGATATCTATGTTTTTATTCTAAGAATTTTGTTCTTGATGAAATTTGTTAAGAACATAAAGTCATAGTTAATTGATAATTAAATCGATAAAGACAAATAGACATGTAAATGAATCTGGTTATTTTTATTGTAAATTTATGATAATCAAATTGATGTAGTTAGCATGTTCAATTAATTTGTGATTTCTATGAAAACTTTATATTTAGGTTTCCCATATTTTGAACATATAAATAATAATTACTCTGTGAGTTCTATATGGGTTAAATAACTAGTTGTCTGATAAAAGATAATGTTTGGAAGGGTTCTGAGTTACCCTCATGATTATAAAGTTCAATAGCCTTAAGCATTTAGTCGTGAGATCTTAATGCTTGTGAAGGCAGAATGCCTTATTTAAGAGACAATATCCTTGTTGATGTGATGTTTGATTCCTATTGATTATATTATGATGTGATATGGGTGGCTATTATGATATTTGGGGGTAGGGAGGCCCAATTTTTATGATAGTAGTTTCTACCTAGAGTGGTGAGATGCATCGATTTATGCAGGTGGATATTGGGGAGGACACTGGAGGTGGTGAAACGGGTCGAAGCTGGGCTTACCTTCTACTGTGTATGTATTTTCTTGTTAAATCTCTTGGGTTTTAATCTACGTTACTTTCCCCCCTTCTCAAGGTAGCTTCTTTTTCTACCCTCCATCCAAAAGAGGCGAATGCATGTATGGTATGCCACGTGCTTTCTGTGTTTAGATTCTCGATAGAGGATGGGTCGATGCTCCTACTATAGGTGGAAAAGACTCAATAGGTACTTCACCTACTCACCGTGTTGAGCTACTAGTGATTTGTATCTTAGATTGTTTTTCTATAATTCTTGGGTATATGGGAAAGTAATAATTTTTTTATTAAAAGTTTGAATAAATGATGTTAACCCATTTGGTTGGAGATTTCTCGAATGCAATGTTGAGGCAATATTTCTAAGAAGCTGTGGATTTGGTTTGGGTATTCTTATTGGGAATGAATATTTGGTGTGATGATAATGAAATATAATGTGGAATTGTTACTGGTTTATTAATTTTTACTGAATTAATTAACATAAAGTGAAACTGATTAAAAGGGATAATAAGATTTAATAAATCTATTTAATTATTTATGTTCTTATAGGAAATCTTGTTTTAGTAGAGGCAGTTGGGAGTTTGATAGATGTTAGCTATAGTAGCGTATAAGACTATGTTTTTCCTATAGTGTAGTTGTGAGCTATATTGTATCCGGTAATTTTTGTGTTTCTATATGCTACCCCACCCTGTCAGTTAGGGAAACTGACACCATGGGGGTTCTATGACCTTGGGGTGTTTTTTCCAACATCCTTAGGGGAGGATGGATGGTTGACTACACCCTTTGTCCCTGATATCTTCCCTTGGTAGTTACTTCTACTTGTAGGCACATTGGTTAGTATTTATAATATATGTGTGTAGTTGGCTATAATGGATTGTGGTTATTCACACACATATATTCTAGATATAGTTTATATGGACTAATATAGGTGTAACAAGTATAGGCTATGATGGATTGAAAATTGTCACTCATCCTATGGGTTGTAATGGATTGAGGCATCATTCCCGATGAATGATACACATTATGCAGTCTGTGGTGGATCCTAGAAACTACCTAGTTACTTTTGGTTGTGTGGAATGTGTGGTTCTCCGCCCAGGTGTTTGCGGGAAAGTTTTTGGTTACATGAGGTTCATGTGGCGATGCTTGCCTAGTTGTCTTCTGCCTAGCCTTTTTAGAGAGAGATGTTTAGGACATGTGATGTTGGGGAAAAGAGGTAAACTGGTGGGGAAGTGGTAGCGGAAAACCACAAATATTCATTATTATATTATATACTATTGTATGAGATACTTGGTGAAAGTATCCATGGTGAGTCTAGGAACTTAGAATAACTATTTAGGTGACGAGTTAGTTTCACTTGTAGTTCACTTTTATTTATCATGTTTTCATTACATTTTCAAGAGAGGATCTGGAGAGGATTATACTTAAAATAATGCTATAATCACACTTACATATATTTTAACTATTTTTCAGGTCACATGGAGAAGGTTGGAGATCAGGTCCATTACTATTAGCTTGGGGATGTATGAGCTGTCTTGGCTTCATGGTCACTGTTGTTTTTTACTTTCTTTTGGTACTTGCAGTTTTCCCTTCAATTATAATAGTTTTTTCATGAAATTACAAACATGTTCTTGGGATTTATATTATATTTTAGTTTGTGTTGGAGTACGTTGGTGTCTGTATTATCTCTCTCTTTTTCATGTTTTCTCTTAGAGAGAAATTCCTCGTATTTGTGTGTCTATTATACCCTTGATTATAGTCTACAACCCAGGGCCTACTGAAGGCGGGACTCGGGGGGTCACTATCTCCCATTTTCGCCGAAGGATGGGTACACCATGTGGGGAGCAGGTCACGAAAATAGATTTAAAAAGGGACATACCATAAAATCATAGGTTGTTACATTATACCTCCTTCAATAAATTTTGTCCTTGTAATTTAAAATTTAACATTAAAAAAATTGTACATAAAAATATATGGTTTAAATCCCACATCGTGAAAAGGGATTACAAAATGTCTTATTAAAAATAGGTTACAAGAAATATGGAAGTCACTAGAAACTAGTTTTTGTGGTTGGAAATCATTAGTGGAATGAGATAACATGGACATGGAAGAGAAATATAACTATCATGATTTGATAGAGAGTGATAGAGAATATTTAAATACTAATGTTTTCCACCGCAAAACCATAAGTCATGTGATCTATTAAAAGACCATTTATTTTAAGAAATAGAAGTAAAATGATAATATTTTTATTCTAAAAAATTATTTGTAGAGTTGATGGATTATTTTAATATTCATATAAGCACTTCAGAAACAAAAATTATTTGTTTACATTTCATGTCATGAGAAAAACATTAATTTTTTTTATGTTATGATATATTTTAACCTAATATCTTATACTTAGAAATGAATGTTCAAGATGAATTTTTAATTCCTAAATCCCTTTTATCAAATCATATTTTCTATAATTAATTCATTCAGCTTTAAAATATTTACTAAAACCATATTTGGAAGAAAAAAGTATCTTGTACATAATATTTTAACAGTAAAAAATAATATCCAATGTTCAATTTAATACATTCAAACCATAAGAATCATCCACAATACATCTATCCATATTCATAATCCAAAAATTTCTCTAAATAACCTGAGTCACAATAAGTCCACAATAAAATCATATCGGACCCCAAAATACATTTCAAGTTTTATTCCTTTAAATATTATTTTTCTTTTGAAAAAACATTAACCACTTAATCACTAAAACATTTTAAAACCCCAAGGTTATCTATTTGATAAAATAAATGTCCATAAATTCGAAATAACCATTTTACATAAGATAAAAAAAGGTCACACTATTCATATCTATATGTAAGATATTTGTATGAGTTGCAACTTTTTTACCCTAACCCATGACTTTTCTAGACATGATAGGTTATCACCTGGCCTGTGAGTTTCCCCTTTGCAAGAACTATATTAATATGACATCCAAAATATATATGATGTACATTCTTGAAATAAGGTTAATAACTAATGTTTTAAAGAAGACACAAATAAATTAATATATCATCCATTTATTTCAATATATGTCTTTACATTGAATATCGTTTATCATTTAGAAGAGGCCACTGACTGTGGAAATGGTGGGATTCCCCACATTTATGAAAAATAACATAAAATGTATTTATATGATTTTTTTATTTCTTTCCATCATACTCTCCATTTTTACTCAAAAATTCTATGATTTAAATCCTTCTATCCCACACATAATGAATTTATCCTTTCCTTTGAGATAGGTTCATAGGTGTATCCTTCTTGATTTCATACATGATGGAAAATTTATCTTTCTTTTCTCTATGGCCTCTAACAACAGAGCCCTTATGAAACCCTATAATTTTCTTATTTGGTTAGCTTGGGAGTTGGTTATGGTAGATTTTGTTAATAATGTTTAGGGAAAACAGAATAGCTGTGAACAATATATATTTCACTTCTATTAACATCACATTTGGTTTCTCATATCCACCACCTGGTTTGTTATGTTCAATGTTAACATGCTCCTTTAGGATCCATCCATGACTAAACTAGAAAGCATAGTGTGTGTCATAATAGTCAACGTGATAAAAACATATAATCATTTATATAATATCATGACTCTTTATTTCCATCCTTAAATACTTTATGGTTAACCTATATTATTCATTTTCATTATATATTCAATTATGTCATAATGGTTTGTAATGAAAATGTGAGTAATCCTAAGCATATCCCCCACTTTTGTCAAACTATGAGAATAGTAAGGCATGTTCTCTTGTGCATGGTTGTGCTGAGTAAGGTCCAACACACCATATTATAATTGTTATCCCTAGGTACATATATCCTAGAAAAACATCCAATTTTAGTTTCTATATAGGGATGTGTTGCCAGTAAGACCTACATATTATCTACCTTACAAATATTATAGGATGCTACTCTATACTTATCATCAATTTCATTCATAATTTCATGTTACATAATCATTATTTTCTAAATTTATTTTCCAAAAATTCAAATAAAAAAACATTGATACGAACTGTAAAGACCTCAACCCTCGTATAATAGATTTAATGCCTTACATAATTAAATTGGTACATATAAAAAGTGATCGCGACCAAAAGAACAGAATATTATGATAGATTTGGAAAAATAGATACAAAAAAATGTTTTAAATTACAATTTCAAAAGAAAAAACAATATAGAAAATAAATTTGAAAAACCAATAAACTCTTAGATTTTCCCAGGAAGTCATTCATAATATATATAATTTTGTCTTAAAGAAGATTAATCATAAGAATGGGGTGAGCTTAGATGTTCAGTTAGGGAAATAAATATATAAGAATATATCATAAACATAAATAAATAGGTAAAGTGTTTAACTAAAAAAAATCTCATTAAAACATAATCTTGAGAATAATATGGAAGGAATAAAATATGAATAAATAATGCCATATAAGTAATCATATGATAATGACACTTAACAATGAATATTGTACAAGTCAATTAATCACATGAATTGTAAAATAATATTATCATAATTTTTAATGCATAATGATGGAAATCTAACACATACTATCCGGTCCTTAGCCAAAAAAATCTAGAAAAAAATGGTTAGGGCCTCACCCAAAACCATATATGAAAATAAATGGTAATGGCCTCGGAAGATTCCATATTAGTTTTGTCTCATAACACCTACCGATACATCAAGGGGATATAATGGGCCTCATATGTTACTTAATAAGTCCAATAAATTCATTATATGAAAATGATGAAACATAAACAATATAAATATTCGTATCGAAAAATTACCATTCAAAATAAGAATTCATTAACTATAAACCATAAATGGAAATAAAATATAACATTCATAGTCAAACATATCATAAAATCTTCTAAAAATATATGGTTGATGGTATTATAGTACATAATCCTCATAGAAGTATAAGATTCAAAAAAGGATGTTGACTTAGAAGAAGAAACTTTTAAATGAGATGATTGAAAAATTCATTGGACAATAAACATTAAACATTCCAAATTATTCCATGTAACTTTGAAAAAATTAAATGTAAATACCTATAAAGGAATAAAATTAAACAAAACTTATAATATCATTATAATAATAAGACTCATGATATTATATAACAAAGGTATGTATATACACCACACACAAGGAATTGGTTTTGAAAAAGACATATACCTCACAGAAGTAAAATTGAGATGACAAAATCCCTTTTCATTTGAAAAGAAGATTTATTATGAGAAATAATTTTTATATGTCATAAAATAATTTTTTAAACAAGTATATCCATGAAAATAAAGGTTATGTACAATAAAATTATGGTTTAAAAATAAATTATTTCTAATATATAAATAGTGTTTTTAAGAAACTTTATAATTGGTCCACTTTAGTGTTTTTTAATAGAAAATATAAAATAGTCTTGAAAGAAAAAAATTCATAATAGTTAGTATAAAACTAAAAATGATAAAATATAATTTTTATAACAAAAATAATGATTTTGAAAATATAATTGTGTCTTAAAATATATTATTGATTGTACTTGAATATAGGTAAGAAATGGGAATGTTCCCTTTAATCGCGCTTTCTTAATGAGAGAAATTGAAAAGTAAACATTGTAAAATTGGTATTTCCTCATAAATCTAATATGAAATGAGATAGATACTTTATTTCAGAACTTATGAACCCAATTTATTAGAATTTTATAAAAATAAATGAGAATTACATTGGGATAAAGGGAGAGAAAGCGTAACCGGAATGAAAGATAATGCTTTGGATGAAACACTTACCACATTGTAATTAATAGAATCATATGGCCCATAAAATTTATATTAATTAGATGATGATTTGAATACTATAAAGATAAATTAACTCATGATATGATACATAAAAAATTTATACATACACCACACATAGGGTTTAAGTTGTGAATAAAGGACATCTCAGCAAAATAAACGTGGGATGAGAAAACCCTTACCTTATTTTTCAAAGCGTTCTTAACTTACACATAGAATCCTATATAATGAAATTTTATTAATTAATAATTTAATCCAGAACATATTAAAAATTTATGTGATTCATTATAATTTTATTATGATCATTTATGGTCATTTTGAGAAGTTATATGACTCAATTTCGTTGTTTGGGAGTGTTTGTATCCATGGATTTCATGATTGGTTCACTTGTAAAAATGTATGAATGATAAAGTTAAATGGGAATACATATCCAAAAATGATATATAATTAATTCAAGAACATCTAGATGAATAAATGAATATATATAAGTCACTTGGTTATATGGGGTGAGGATGAATCACATGTTAAGATGGTAGTTATAAATGTTTAGAATAATTTAGAATTTTTTTGATTGTCTTAATCAAGTTTTGTTTAATTAATTAATATTAGGTATATATACATGTTCTATAAAATTATTTAAGATATAATACATATATTAAAATTTATTTTACAATAAAAATTGATTTATTACCAGCCTTGAATATGGATTTGAAAAACAAAAACATGTCATCCATGAAGGTTGAAAATTGGCACATTAGAGATGATGTTTTCATTTTTAGAATAAAAGGAGAGGGGAAGAAAAAAGTTGATGGATTGTTCTAGTAAAAAAATAATTTTATAATATATAAAATATACTAAAATTTTAAAGTAACATTAATAGGGGGAGTTGGGGAGATAATAAGAAAATAAAATATATTGAAATAAATTAAGAGAAAAGGAATGATGTTTTTACTTATTGAATTCATCTCCTTGAGAACATCCATATGGGAATTGGGATTTTCTAGTATGATGATACTGTAAACTCTTGTATGTGGTGAAGTGTATTGAGAATATTATTTGGTTGAAATTTTATTAAAATCATGTCTTAAGAGGTGTTAGGAGAAGAGGTTGTAATGTGCGGTATTTGTTGTGGAAGAGAGGGGTGTTTCTTGAATATTTAATTCACTAGTTTATTATTTTCTCTCCAGAAAATAAAAAGTAATGATACCATGAATAAATATAGTAAAGAAGGAATACATTTTGAGAATATGGTTTTTAATTCAATGATGACTCAATGAATAGTGTATTGATTTTACAATGTATATATACCCTAACTTAAAATATTTTACTATTCACCAAAAATTCAACTATTTTAGAAAAATTGAAAACAAATTCACCCTAATTATTTTTAGATGTGTAGAATTAACAAAAGGACTCAATTTAAATAATTTTTTTAAAATATGTAAAATTTAATTTATAAATAAAATGATTATTTAATAAAAAAATAAATATTTTAAAATTATTATAGAATTTATTACACTTTGACAAATTAATTAAGGAATCATAAAATTGTATTATAATAATAAGAAATAAAAATATTAATTTATGAATATATTTTATGGGAAAAAAATTATTTTGAAATATTATGTTAATATTGATGTTGTAAATAAATAGTTACTCTTTACAAAAATACCAACACATATTTATCATTTATATATCATTTAATTACTCAAACCAAGATATAAATTTATAATATTCTCATTTATAAGATAACAATATTTTATATATAATTCCATAGGATATTTTACTATTCAAATTAGAAATAGACTATTAATATAATGAAAATGATAACTTTATAAATATCCGTATTTTTCACTATTCACTAGTAAATAAACGTTTTCAAAAAATAAAAAAAGCAACCTAGTTTTATTTTGACATTTTGATTTTAAAAATGAATTTTATTTTATTCAGTATCATTTATTAATGTGGGAAGTTTATTTTTTAAAAAAATTGATCCATTAAAAGGTGTAAATACTGTGTTATGTAAATATAGTCTTTTATGCATAAAATTGGATTAATTTTTATATTAATCCTATAAAAATTATAAGTTATATTTAACAAAATTTGGTTTTATATGTTACATAAATGTTTCATTATTATCATTCACTAATAGTGATAAATTTAATTTTCTAATATAAAATACCATTGGGGTCATGGGAATAATTTTTTTAAAAAATGTATCTTTTATGATAAATTTAGTTGTATTTTCATTTCTAAAAAATAGGTTACTAGGGAATTAATTTAATGTATATATGTAAACTATATTTTGATTATTTAAATAATCTCCTATTTTCAACCATTCCAATAGCTATGTGATGACTATCACAATAATATTTAATCATTTTTATGCTTGATGTTTTTTGCAATGTACACCATAAAATATGATAAATTTAAAAAATATCCATACCATAAAATATTAGGATGTTATACTAAGGGTTTATATGGGTTTGGATACTATATTGAGTAAGTTATTTGTTAATTAGATCAGGAAAAATATTAATATATTTAATCAATTTGAGGGGTTAGATACGAAAGGGCTAAATCAATTTCAATGAGCCTCGGCTTGAGTAGAGGACTCCACTAAAGGACATGGGAATTGTGGGGATGGATTGGATATTTATTCTCCTAGTCATTTATCATCTGATAATGAAGGTAAAAGATAGGATGGATGATTTCATAGCCTAAAAATGATGAATGGGAATATGGGAAACTGGGATTTGGCGAGTAAAATTTTGTTCAAAGGGAATAAATCAAAAGTGTTTTACGATTATTATGATCTTCCGCAGTCAATGGTGGAAGGGATAATTAATAATTATAGTTAAATGTAAAATAATGGTGACCCAAATTCTAATGTCCAATAATGGAATAATATTTTGATCCATTAGATATGAGCAAAAAATACATTATTTCTTGTGTTGAAGGAACATGAATAGGTTAGTTGGACAGGACCCTATCTTATATATATATATAGAAATAATAATTTTTTTTATAGTCTACATAGAATAACTATAATATATATAAGCACGCACACCAAATATTTTTTTGGTTTTCATGTAGTGTGTGGAAGGTGGGGACGCTATAAAAAATAAAAATCCTTGGGATATTTTTAATAATTTTGATAAAGAAATGATTCAGGAGTTTCTAATTATTTCTTTATAGTATGATCTTTATAGGATAAGTGAGAGCCTGATTTTTAGTGAATAATTATTATTATTAGTGCATTTGGATCAATAATATATCTCGTATTCTTATTTGAGGCTTCAATGAAAAATGGTAAACTTGGAGGAGTTCATCAAAAACATGGGACATGATGGATTATAATATTGAATATATTATCAAGGACGATCTAGACAAAAAGGAAACTGAACTTTATTATAAATAATGTATTAAAGAAGATTCTAGTTATCTAATTTAGGCATTCAATTATTTTTTTAATTTCCAATCTCTGTTCATGTATTTTAGTTTGAACATGTAAGGCTTCCCACTTTTTCCTTAAAAATTATTTATAAAATCTAAAAAATTATAAATTTTATTCAAGTAGTCAATTATTTATTTTAGATGTTAAAATATTAATATGAAGCGATATATCTATAGGTTTTGTGATTGTTTTTACCAATGTTGTTTGGGAATATATTACCACATGGGTAATTACGGATTCAGTGGTGAATGATGACCATTTTAGTGAAATCAATGAGATTAAAATAATAGATTCAATATTGAGGATTTTGTGGTTGCTGTTGTAATAATCTATGGTATTTTAAGATTAATAAACTCATATTCAGACTCTGTGTTCAAATGGGGCTGATATATGGGATTGTATCAAACATTCTGATGTTAGTTATCCTTAGTTTATCATTGTATCCTTATATAGATAGGAAAAATGAATAAATGATTCAAACATTATATGACATGTTTTAGGCATAATTCCTTAATTTTGGATGTTTCCATATAGATAATATTATTTTTGTTGATATTTCCTATAATATGATTCATCACATATTTAAATTCATGGAATTGTTTAAGGAATTTTAAGATAATCCATTTATATCATAATTGTATTAGTCTAATATTGCTGATATGGTGGTCATTAGATTAGACATGTTTTAAGGGAAATGATAACAGTATAGGTGATTCATGGAAGGGTGAAATATTTATAGGAGCACTACAAATCAAATATGTTTCAGTGATATATATAAAATAAATATAATTATTGGTTATACTGATTAAGGAACATGACCTTGATCATTATTTTCTGGATGTGAATTGTTCAATGAATTTTAGGTGATTTTGAATTCTTATTATATGTTGAGTATGAGGCTATGAATCTGGGGTCATAGAAATCAAATAATGGCATTATGTATTTCAATAAGTTTTTTAGAATGTCTAAAATATATTTTTAGTGCAGTATATAATGAAGTAATTTTTAGGTTGGAATCTATCTTACGCTACAAATTCGATCATAGTCCACTAGATGAGTGGGAGAAACCAACAAAAATATAGCCACTATAGATCCACCAGTAGATCAGTGGGTGATATCATAACTCCAATTAAACACTGTGTGTTTTTTCAATATAATTTTCTTAGCACCCCAATATTTTATGATTTTCATTTTTTAAAATTTAATTAAATCCCTTTGATAACATTCTTATCAAAAAACACTATGATTAGAAGAACTCAAAAATATTACTATTTTAATGTTAGTTATCACCAATATATTGGAATAGAGTGAATAAATGAGATTAATTCAATTTTAAAAATATATCTTACACATGTTTATTAAATTAGTTCATTGGTTATAAACTAATATGTGATGAAAATAAAAACCAATTAAACAAAAATAACGTGTTTTTATAAAAAAAACTTTTTCCCCCACAATAGAAATTTATATTAATAAAATAAATTAATAACTATTAATAAGATATGTTAAATATATTTACATTTTATATTCAATAAAAAATTTATGAATTCATTTAATATTTTATGGAGGCTTAAAATAAGAATAAATCCAATTTTATGAATAAAAAGATATAATTTTCTTGAGGGTAATTTTTCCACCATTCAATTATTAACCTATTTTAAAATTAAATTTAGAGACTTTTTATGTTTTATTTGATAAAATAAACAGTAGTTTTTAAAATGAGATATCAAAATCATATCAGGGTGATTTTTTCAGATAATTTGTATTTTGTGAATAGTAAAAAATACAACATTCTAATTGAAAACTTAATTTTCTTCTTACTTATTTATATAATTTAATTATATTATAAATTTATTTAAAAGTATAATTAGTTCAAATATAAATATATAAAAACCATTTAGTTAATTTAAATCAATAGAACATCAAAATTTAATATAAAATATTTCATACTTTTGAACCATTTTACTTTAATAACTCACTTCTTCATCCAGTCTACATGATTAATTTTAAATATAAATTTTCCAATTATATAAATATAATTTGTTAAAATGAATTATATATTTTTAAATATATGTTCCAAATGATGTTGTATGTTCAATTTCATTTTTAGGAAGAAAACATTTATAAAGGAAAAATAATTATTTACTGTATAATACGTCAAATAGCGACAAGGGTTAATGTTAAAATTTAAAATCTTAACATAAAAAAACATTAAAATATTCAATGTTTTGTTGAGGTATTTATAGACCCTAAAAATCATAGAATATATTAATTTTCACAGGAATTTTTATAAATTATATTCACCTTAATGTTGTTGGCTTTAAATATAACATAAACCGTATTTTTTTCACTTAAACACACCTCTCCTCAATTATAAATACAACTCCTCACCACCCCATTTAGACTCAAAATCCTTTAAGATAAAAAAATATCTTCCAAATTCTCTGATACATACTCCCCCCTCATGCTATTTCTTTTTTTCACACCAAAAGACCAAATACATGGCCTTGAAGGGTCTCTTAAATATGTTATATTCAAAAGGTAATTTTCTAAAAGTACCTCCCTTAATTTATTTTCTTATTCGATTATTGACCAAAATATTTAATATATAAAGAAATAATAATTATACAATAATATAAATAATATAAATTTATTTTAATTAGGTAATATATTATTTCAGTCCCTTTCGTTAACTCCTCTTATTCACTAAAACTGAACTATTTTTCCAATTATGTCGGTTCATTACCTCTGTGAATAATTGTTTTGTCAGTTTTCTATTATCTCCTTCAGGGATATTAGTAAAACTATTATTAGGGTTAAGGAATATTTTTATAGGTATATTATTACCTATTTGTAATTCTGGAACTATTATATTGATATAATGTTAAATAAAACAAAACTAGATTGTTATGATCAGAAAAATCTCAAAATTTAGCAAAATAGTTGTCATCAAAACTTTATCAAATGAATCAAACTCATAGATGAAATAAAAATGATAAATGGGACCATTTAGACTTCTATAATTTTATTATTACTATTTTAATAAACTTATATAGTTTTATTTTCATTCGACCTAAAAATCCATAAATGTACACAACTGAACTGATCATGAAAATTGTGAAATGAACTAACCCAAAACAATGAAAATCATGAAAAATTATTAATGAATGGGGTGTAAGATGTTATGAAAATATATTATAATGTATTATATCCATTAATATATTTATTTAATGAATTAATAATATTTTTTATAACATTATACATGATGTTTGAATATGAAAATCTAAAGGGTAATGTGAGTTAAGGGTTTCACATCTCACATTATACTTTTATATAATATATGAATTATTACCATTTAATTTTATTTGTGTTGTATATATTCAAAAAAATGGTTTATCCTATCATTAATTTCATTATATTAATGATATTAAATTTTTTATATGATAATTATTACTTTTATGGGGCATATGATTTGACTGATTACAATGTGGTAAGGAAACTCATAACCAAATTTCTATTCTTTGGGTTAATATTTTACTTCATTGGGTATGTCATAATATTATTATGTGTGAGATAAATTTTCATTATTCTATGTTTATTTAACACTTTAATTTTGTGTATATATAGAAAATATACACAACTAATTAATTTTATTAATGCTCACTTCAATGATATGATATTTATAATGAGGATTCTTGTAAAAACTATATGATTAATGTTTCCCATTAATGTTTCATTTTATTCCATGTCCATGTTTTCTAAAATAAATTACAATAACCTTTTTACTATTATATTATAATTTTTTGGATTATTTATAATCTATTTTTAAATCATTTACAAAACGTTTTGAATGGATTATTTTTATTTTTTATAAATTAGGTTCTTTGTGAATTTTCATAAAAAAGAATGAAATTCTTATTTAACATATATAGCATGGGAGGGTTTTTATTCCATCACGATGACTTATGTCCTCATATAATCATTTATAGGCTTAAAATTTTATTGTTAATGAAATGTATTCTTTTATAAATCTGTGACCTTTAAGAAAAATTTAAAATAGAAATGAAATTTTCCTCATGAATTATTTCAAGTGATCACTAAAAATTATCATTCGTCTAAGATAAAATTAATTACATGTTACTTATTATTTAATGGGGATATTATTCATGTTTACTATTCTTATTATTTTTATTTTTTTGTTGGTTAATTATTTCATGATGACTATGAATCCCATTTCATTTACATGAGTTATGTAATGATAAAATGTTAATAAAATACATTTCTTCATATAGGTTTCAATGTGATGAATGATTTATGTTTATATGGAATTAATTTTTATGATTTTCTTTTTTTGAAGGGTGGGACCTATATCCCCCCTTTGATGATTTCGAAAATTCTAGATAAATCATGCTTATAAATGTTATGCATGAAACTGATCACATGTTTACTTTGTAATGCATGAACCTAATAACATTTTAACAATCTAATGCATGAACCTGATTATATTTTCACAATGTTAAGATAAAATGATTATGAAACTCATTTATTCAAATGGGTTATGATGTGATGAATGATTTATGTTCTTATGGAACTCATTTGTTTTTATTTTCATTTTGTGATGGGTGGGACCTTTATATCCCTCAAATGCATTGGGAAATGATGGATAAATCATAAGTATAAATGTGTTTTATGAACCTGATTATATGTTCAAAACATTATCTATGAACTTTATTACATGTTCAAAATTTAATTCATGAACCCGATTACATGTTTACAACATTATGTGTGGACCTGGTTGAATATCCATAAGTATATTTGAGGGCATGACTTCATTAATTAAATATAATGAGTAAACCTATCTTTATTTATAGATGTTCACAATGTTGTCTGTTTATACACTTTCAGTAATTTTATATTTTATTCCAATGTTATTCATTTATAAATAATGTATTACGAATTTTTAGGATTTATTCTATAACTCGACATTATCATTTTTGATATGCAAGGTTTTATTTTCAAATGTAATGTTCACATTAATATAGCCTGATGTTTATGTTATGATTCATATTTCTTGTGTTTACCAATACTAAGCATCTAAGCTCAACCTTTTATTATGTTTCTTTTCCTAATGATACAAAAACATTACTAGGTAATATATGTAAAATTTGGATCCAATTATAATAGAATAAGTTAGAGATGATTTATATGTTTTATGAACTCATTTTTTTGTTTCCAAGTTTACAAGGACACTACAAGAAACAATTCTAGTGTGTTTTTGTTGTAATATGAATTCTAATATATTCATATGTAATATCTATATATGAAAATAATGGGTCATTATATTTTTAATATTGTATTTTCATTAATTTTATCCTATTAAACCATAAAACTCAACGCCCTCTCTATCGCTTTATTTTAGATGTATAACCATCAAGCACTATCTCAATTATCCCTTTAGGAATTATTGAATTTCCACTACGGTTCTAAGGTCAATCATATATATTTCAATAATTCTATATATAAGTATACCTCTTTATTATTTCCTTCCTCTTTCTCATGGTTTTATTCATGCATTCTTTCTATAATGGGTTCAATATTTGGATATTTCAAAAATATTATAGTAAAATCTATTTTAATACATCATTTATTTTTCATTTGGTTAGAGTAATCCTCTCAGATAAATTAATCAATATTTTCAAACTTATGTGGTATGTGTTTGCTGTATAATGATGTATTTAGTGTTTCTCTAGGTTTTGGGATTTCTAATAAATACTTGTTTTTATTTTTATTAAATTTGTAACTCATTATAAAATTACATGTTTTCATGTTTTTAAAGGATTTTGATTAGATTATTTTGTAGTTCATAATATGTTGTTCTTTGTTTCATGGGTAATTACTAGTTAATGATTGTATAATATTATGTTAATATATATAGATTCTTTTATAGTGTCATTGTATTATAGGTAAGGGAACAACAAGGATAATTAAATTATAGATAGTTCTAACTCATGCATAGCTAATTAAATTATATGTGGTCTTAACTCATTTGATAACTCATGGTAATTTATTTGGATACATATTTAATTATTTTTCTCATTTTAATAAATAAAGGCACATATTTTTATAATGATCTATTTCAAAAAAATTCAATGAACTCTTTATCTGTTCATTCAATTGAAATTTTTATAATATCATCCCTCTAATAATTGGAACATAATTTAATTTTAAATATTTTAATTATAAATATTGTATTAATTATCCATTGATATTTTCAATGTATTATAATGTAAATTCAAAATAATTATAATTTATTTATGTTTCTATAATTTTTTATATTTTCAAGCTCACTATTCATGTTCAGTGTTTGAAATATATTGATTTATCACCGATGGATAAATTATTCAATTTTAATAGCTATCTTGTATCTTGGATTAAACAATTTCTCATAAAATAATAAATATTTTATTTTTATCATATGAAGCTACTGAAATAACTATTTTTTAATTTTTTGTAATAATGTTTCAAAAGAATTGTAATATATAAATATTTCTTATTTATTTGGGAATATTCATGTTTATTTACTATGAAATACCAATAATTTGTCACCATATAATGGTTAAGTGGGTAAACCTCATTGTATATCCCTAAATAGGTTCTCTTCAAACAATATAGATTTATAAAGTAAATCATATCTATTTAATTGGGTTAGAATACAAATGTATATGACAACTCATATCCTTATTACACCTTAATTAATGATTTATTACATTAAGATTCATATAATAAAATACCCTAAGATCATTAGACTTGTGTTCATGGAAGAATTTATATACAGAAACTTAACATGACATGTGGTTACAACACATTTTTTTTGCACTCCAATATATGCCCTTATATTCTATCGACCATCCAATGTGACACATCATAATATGCAGATGTACATAAGAAATGGGTGAGCTATAAAGCCCAATATAGGTATAATAAAAGAATTACATTATGAAAACAATACTTGTTCATAAATAGAAATATCATGGTGATATAAAATAATTGAGAATAGTAATCATGATCATCAATGCATGATATAATATGATAACATTAATGAAACATACGAATATGGAAATAACATAAAACATGACATCATAGGCATAAGTCAAAGATAAAATCCATTAAATAATAACATAACATTCTTAAGAGAGCCTCTTTGGAAACATATATAGCTTTTAGCAAGATAAAAATGATACCAAATTCATTGGAGAGACATATAATATTAAGGTCCCACCTGTCACATTCATGTCATGTGCATGCATTTTTGAACCACATATTCATACAATATAATAATTATATTCATAAATTTAAACCCCATGATTAAAGAGTGAGGGATAAATTCATGTAAATACCCAATAAATGAATTATATGTATAGCTAGGTTAATAACCTTGGTTGTAAATGTGGATGGGTATTCACTACATATATGTTTGGTATGGATAATCGCATGATAATTTTTGAATCATAACCGTTGTTCAAAAATGTTTATGGAATGGGTGCATGAGAGTTAATTTTTGCATCACATTACATGGGTATCATGATGACAATATATGGATGTGTGAAAACACATTACAAAATGGAATATTTGAAATTAAAAGGGCCTAGTGAAATAAATATACATGAAATAACATGAAGAGTGTGTCTCATACCTTAATATGGCACATCTAATGGCTTGGGTGGAGTTATCTAAGAGATTTGGAATGGTATATTAGGACTATTGAGATGGATCGAGAGATTTAATTCATTATTATTTAAATTAAGTGAATAGTAGTACTTGGATGGATGGAAATTTATTGGAAGGGATGGGGAATTTTTCATTAATTTCTAAATGAATATTTTTGAGTCCATATGATAAAATTATGAGCACTATAAACCTTACATTGGGTTTTCCAAATGATTTCTACCAAATAGAATTAATTTTTAGTATTTTATTAGGATACAAACGGAAATCATTAAAAAAATACCGTAGGTGAGGTGATAGAGATTAATATTTATGAAGAAACGATTTGAAAACAATAAATTAAAAAATATGTTTTGAGGTATTAATTAAGGGTTTATAAAATTAATCAAATAACATTAGAAACACATTATTATAGAGGAAAAACATGTTTTTGGTCATGGTTTCTCTTGAATCTATTTAATACATCACTGTTGGATATAATGATTCCATAATACACATAATATATTTAAATCATATTTAGTTCTTATCAAAATCTTCAAATGTCTTGAAATGTTATGAAAATTTCATCATTGGATAGTTTTTACATGATGATTTCAAAAAAACATTTATTTTAAAAAAATTATATATATGAGTTTTTATATTTAAATCAATATTCATATTTATTGAAAATTTATGATTTATATGATAAAAAAGTTTTCTAACCCTTATAAAGATTATATTTTACATCTTTATATTATATTATCCTTATTATATATATATATTATTTAATAAGAATATTATAAAGAAATAAATTTTTATAAAAAGAATTATTGAATTTATCACAAAGTTTATTTTCATTAAATCCCATAATTTTCCAAATATACAGTTTTTGTTTCCTTCTATCAAAATCTAATTTCAATTTAATCAAATAAATTTCTAATAATGAAATGGGTAAAATATATTCATTATTTAGGTAAAAATGAAATTATAAAAATTCATAGAAAATGGATAAAAATACATATCCCATTATTAGTGATGTAAAATATGCCTATGGCCATGGTCTTTGTGGGTATGGGGTGGATATGGGGTGGGATGAGCCTAAAAATTTTGAACACAAAAAGAACATGCCAACGCAGGTTGATCCCACACTGGCGCGGGCCAAAGCGGGTTGAGCCTACATGGGTGAAGGCTGACCCACTAGCCTAATTTTATTTATGTTTGAACAATATATTCTTCTATAGAATTTTAGTATTTTTAAAACATGATCCAACCATGAAATATGATTTATCACCATAATGGTCATGCAAATTCACCTTTCTTTTACATGTGAATTTTAAATTGGTAATTTTTTGTTGTTTTAATATTATATTATAATATTTATATAGTAATTATTATCCATATTCACATGGTGTGTCATCGTACCTATCAAAAAATGAAACTCATATCTCCTGCACTTGGTTTAAATTCTAAATGAGTCATTATAATTATAATATTTTTCTAGACCGATTTAATTTTGTAATTACTTAATTTTATTTTATTTTCTTAAGAAAACATGAAAGGACATCATGATACCCTAATTGCCTCTTCTAAAACTAGTCATTTATTTATTTGTTGTAGTTCAGTCATAGGTCTAGTCATTCACATCACCACACAATCAACGTCATAATTTTTTCCCCTCATTGATCACTCACTTACTTTGCGGTGTAATAGTTCACAACCACATCGACATTGGCACATGTAAAGACTCGTAAATTTCAGGGAAATTTTTTTTTCTTAATTTTCTTTGGAATTTTACAAGAGCGCAGTTTCTGACGGCACCTGATTCTGAGGCCCGGTGTGCCCGGAATCATTTTCCGAAGTTTGGCTCAGGTACGTTCAGTGAACGGACGAGAGGGTTTTTCTAACTTTTGAACCGGTGCTCAGAATCGAATTTTGAGAGCACTGATAGAATCAGAGCACCGGTACTTTCTTAGAAACACCTCTTCCGTAGTTGTGTTTTCTCGGGTGTGGTTTTTAATTTTCGGGCTTAAAGTTAAGAAATAAAATAATTGTACGATGAACTTTATATTATTTAACTTAAGCCACTTGGAAGACACTTGAAGCCACTTAAAGCGGCTTAATCTGAGTTGATGCGAATAGGGTGCTATCCAAAAATATCCTACCCTCTTGGTAGGATATTTGTGAGGTGGGACCCACACGAGCCCCACCGTTTCTTTTCCGCTAAGTAGCGCACCCGCGATAACCCGTCATTATGAAAGTCAACTGACGCATTTTCTTAATTTCTTAACACACCAATTAATTGGGAAGTTTTCTTCATTTAATTAAATGGGCAGTTTATTCGTTGAAATCAATTCTATGAATTAATTTCATTCTTTTCTTAACCTCTTTGAAATCAGTTGGCGTAATAATAAAATAAGATCAACGCACGACATCTGGAAAAATGCTCGTTGAGAAGTTTTGACAAGTTTTGTGCCTTCACCCACCTTCACGAAGAACGTGATGAACGCGAATAACGCGAAGAACACGAAGAACTCAAAGAACGCCGTCACCCTCAGAGATTGACGACGCTTCATCCGAGACGTTCTTTCCCTCCCCGATCTCCGATCACATACTGCTGGAGGTAAGAGATTTCGGGTTTCTTTTAAATCTCCTTTGTGGTTTTTAACAAAACATGGATTTAATTATTTATAATTAAATCTGTTGTTTCTTGGTCCTCGGAGTTCGTCGACGCAATGCCGGATACCGCGACGACGCGACGGTCCCCTCCTTCCGTGACAATCAATTTCCGCGAAGAACGCGCGTGCGACGACTTGACGACGTATGGATTTTATTTTGGAAATACCCTTTTATATCCACGTGATTGTTTCTTTTAAAACAAGAACCTGGATCAAGTGCAATTTTAAATTATTAAAATTGTTTTGATACGTTTGACATGTGTTGATTTATCCTCCCAATTGATACTGTCTAACGCGGAGGGTGAGGGCCAAACGAACATGGCCCGATAACCCTCCGCAGTTCTTCGTTGTTGTGCGGATTTGACGGGCGATGACAAAACGTGTCGCAAGAGTGAATTGATGTTTCCGCAGTGAAGAACGGGACCCGGTAGGAGCAGCGGCGCAGACGGGAACGGAATCGGACCACCAGAGCAACTCCGGTGGCTCGTGGAAGCCACCGGAGCGATACTGGTGGCCCGCAGAAGCCACCGGCGGCACGGGTCGCCGGAGGAAGTCGCCACGGCTGAAGCTGCTGCGGCGGCAGCAGCGCCAGCATACCCGCGGTCGCGCGGGTCCGACACACACAGGAGGCGGCGAAGCTGCGTCCGTTGATCAGGGCGGCCCCCTGCGGGGACCGCGGAGCTGTCACACAGGGGCAGCGTGCCCCCCGTGTTGCTCGGCCGCTCGGCCGAGCCGAGCCGGGCCGGGCCACGACCTGGCTGGACCAGACCGGGTCCAGTCGGATCAGACCGGGTCGGGTCGACCCGGTTCGTGTCGACCTTGTTTGGCCGACCCAGGGGGGTGGGTCGGCCCGGGCCCAGACCCCCCGTCTTCGGACCATTTTCGGTCTTTTGTCCGTATCATGAGATACGTGACTCCGAACGACGTGCTGTCAGTGGCGATGCGATCCTTGGATCGAGATGGTCGTTTCGGTATATTACACTCAAGGTTTCGGGATACTTTGGGTTCGGCTGGGTTGGTTCGATCACGAAACCAACCGGGCCCTCGGAGCGGAAACACTCATATCTTGAGCACCGGACGTTCGATAGACGTGCCATCGACTTTGATGAATTCCTCTAAATGAGACGGACCTTTTGGATCACTCCGCCCGAGTTTTGGACGAAGGTGGAGTAAGGTCGGGTTGGTTTTGCCTTAAAAACCAACCGGGCCCCAGGAACGAAAAAGCCAATAACTCACAGACCGGGCATCAGATTGACGCGCCGACTGTCTTGTTGAATTCCTCTTGAAGAGACGGAACTTTTGGCATACTTCTCTCGAGTTTTGTTTGCTGTTGGATAGTGGCCGGGTTGGATTGTACCTGAAATCCAACCTGGCCCCTAGAACAGAAAAGTTGATATCTTTCAGACCGGACGTCCGTTTGACGAACCGTCAGCGGAATTGGTGATCATGTTGAGAAACTCTACCTTTGAGTATAGCCTATGGGAGTTCGGGGTACAGTTGAGATACGGCCGGGTTGGTTCGCACATGAATCCAACCAGGCCCCTGGGACGAAAAGGCTAGTAACTCACAGACCGGGCGTCCGATTGACGTGCCGTCTGTTGTGTTGAGACCCCTGTGACGAGGCGGTCCCTTGATATACTTCTTCATGTAACCTTGTGATACTTGTAGTATCGACCAGCAACTCATGGAGCGGACCCTCCCGGAGACGAGCGTGCGGAATACGGAGACCGTGTAGCCGGCTGAGACTTGTCGACTGCTGATCGAACGACTCGGTGTGTTATGGATAGCCTAGTGAGGAGCACTTGGTTGTAGCGGAGGACCCACGACAGAGGTGCGCTTGGTTGTAGCGGCACAGGGGAGCGCTTGGTTGTAGCGGCAGTCCCACGACAGAGGTGCGCTTGGTTGTACCGGCACAGGGGAGCGCTTGGTTGTAGCGGCAGACCCACGGCGGAGGTGCGCTTGGTTGTAGCCACACAGGGGAGCGCTTGGTTGTAGAGGCAGACCCACGACGGAGGTGAAATTGGTTGTAGTGGCACGGGGAAGCACTTGGTTGTAGCAGCAGTCCCACAGTACTCGCCAGGAGAAGTACCTCAGCAGTCTTAGGTTAGTGAGCAGTACCTCAGAGTCGTGACAGGACCATTGTACACTCAAGATATTGGGCTCTTCAGAAGTTGTGGTTTCAATAATGATAATCCTGGTTTGAGCTGAGAATTTTGACCTTGATAACTTATATGTATGGGCATATACCTATGTAGTGTTTATCTGTTGTTTTCTAAATCCTTGTGTTTCCTCAGGATTGAGATGGGTTTCTTGATAACTTAGCTATTTGTATGGGCATATACCTAAGTAGAGGTTATCTGTTGAGATATTCTTTGTTGTTATCCTTGTTGGTTTTAGTGAGACCTTGAGGGTCTCGGGGTCCCTACTGAGTATCATTATACTCACCGCTGCACGGGCTATGCCCGCACCTTGTTGTGTTGGTTGCAGACGAAGAGCAGTGCTGACGGAGGCCGAGTGTTCGAGGACTGGACGGTACCCAGAGGTGGACTACACGACGAGTCAATACCCGGAGGTGGACTACACGACCAGTCAGTACCCAGAGGTGGACTACACGACGAGGCAACACACGGAGGAGGTTGATGGGCGATAGCGTTGAGGAGGCTATCTGTACCTACCCTTCAGGTAGGATCCATAGTGGACGACCAGGAGCTGCGTCATCTGTACCTACCCTTCAGGTAGGATCCGATGAGGACGTCCCAGGAGCTGCTTCCTTTCTCCCAGCTGTTGTCTTTTTCTGTTTTACTTTGTTCAGTTGTAGTTGTACTTTCATTTGGGTTTGTATTCTGGCCCATTTACTTTTCAGCACTTTCTTTTGTACTTAGTGTTTTGCTTCCTCTTGTGCTCTGTGGTGTTTTATTTACTTTTATAAAGGCAATTCCTTCCCAGTTATTGGAATTTACGCCTTTGGTGCTAGTCGCCAGCCCCTGGCCTATGAAAGGCGGGCTTGGGGTAGTCACGGCACGGGCCCCGAGGACGGGTCGTGACAAATTGGTATCAAAGGAGTTCGGTTCTACCGCAGAACTTGGGACTCTGATCTTTTCCCCTTTCTGTGAAGCAATAGTGTTAAGAGTACCGAGTGTGGTTTTCAGTTCAGGGAGTCCAGTGTTGGTGCGGGCGGCCGACGTATCCATACACCCGAACCCTGACAACCAATTTCCGACTCTGTGCATGAAAACACTAATTGCGAGTGTGTTTCCAGAAGTTTTTAAATGTCATCTCAAACCAGGTCAGCTCACCAGGTATAATCGTTTGATCATCTTACGTTGTTTCTTTTAGGATGCCTTTTCATGGACGACCTTCTAGAGCCCAGAGGGACGTGCGTACTGACAGATTGCCTTCGGTACAGGGCCCTCTTACAGTTCAAGCACCAGCGGAGGCACCAGCGGTACTACCATACGTTGGGCCGCTGATGCCACCAGCCCCAGCAGTAGGCGATGCGCGCCACTTGAGCACGCTTCATGAGTTCCAGCGCCAGAGACAACCCAGGTTCCGGGGAGAGATGGACCCGCAGGCGGCTGAGGATTGGCTGGAGGCTGTGGTGAGAGTCTTCAGGCTACTGGGGACGCCGACAGACCTCATTGTGATCTTTGCTGCCAGCCTTCTTCAGGCAGCAGCAGGCAGGTGGTGGAGCCCGTTTTTCCTGTTTTGCGGCGAGATGGCCTTTAAATGGGAAGACTTCAAGACCTTTTTCAGGGTGGAGTTTTTGCCAGTGGCTCTACAACCCGAGCATGTTCAGGAGCTGCTGTCTTTGCCGCGTGTTTTTCGATCAGTAGCCGAGTCATCTGTGGGAAGTAGATAGATGATGCAGAGTTCCAAGAGGGCCAGAACAAGCTGTATGAGGAGTAGGAAGTGTATTGAATGCCGCGGAAAGGGTCACCTGGCACGTGACTGTCCAACTCCTCGTGCAGTTGATCCGCAGGCTTTGGAGGAGCCACTGAGGCAGAAGCAGCGGCGGGTGCTTGAGCAACAGCTGAGTAGTGGACAAGGAAGTAGAGCTCCGGGAGCAGGTGGACATGAGCAGAACTTGTGGATACATCCCTTGTACTCTAGTTCCATTTTTCTGTTGTATTCGTGTCTTTGTACTATGAGCATCAATAATAAAAAGACAGTTATCTTTGTTTGCTTTCCTGTCCTTTTGTTGGGTTGATACTGAGTGGTCCCGGTTAAACTATTGACTTGACCATCACTTTTGAGATTTCTACTAGAGGAGACCCAGTGACCTCACACTGATGCCGACAGTGTGACTCGACCCTTGGAGGAGAGAGTGACAGTTGGATCTCTTAGTAGTTACATCGAGGCCTTACGACGTCATCCATGGCATGAATGCGTCATTCATGTCAAGATTGACTGTATTAGGCAATGGGCGTGGCTCATCCAGGGGATGAGACCGAGTTTCTCTTTTCGGCAAAGAAGAAATTTTAGCAGCTCTTCCAGATCGTAGGCAAAGAAGGTGCAGATCATCCAGGAGTGGATGAAGACTGCACAGTGCAGTAAGAAACAAGAAACTGGCGCCAGCCTTGGAGACTCGGGCATGTTAAATGTTTCCATATGAGGAAGCTTAAAGGGAAGATGATTTTGTGAAGCGGCATATGTGGAGGCAGAGCTAGGAGAGTAGCATGAGGTGGTGTACATATTAACATGCTACAACCACCCACCTTAGTTATCCCCGCTAGGCTCAGGGAGCTGGAGGTCGGAGGAAGAGCGCGGCTGCATGTGGTCAAGGAGTGTGACCCAACGGCTCTAAAAAAATGATTCAAGGGACAGTCTGTGTCCAATACTATCTGCTGTAGTAACAGACGTCGATATGAATCATTCCTCGATTTCACAAATCTTGTCCCAGACCTAGAGTTTCCGGTAAGCTGTGGACTTGACCCTCACGTCTGGAGATACCTTGGGAGGAGACTCGATAATCACACTTACACCGACAGTGTGGTCAGACCCTCGAGGCGAGAGTTTCGGTTGGAATCTCTTGGTGGAAGCGTCGAGGCCTTATGACCCTGGTTTGAGTATGGACTGGGCAATCACAGTTCATACACAAATTGACAGTATTAGGCAAAAAGGTTGTAGTTTAACTACAACGTTGGGATGGGTTTTCCTTGGTCGGAGAAAAGGAAACCCCAGGCAGCAAAGGATAAACTCTTGCATAGGAGGGTGTGGCCGATCACTCTTGAGTCGGTCAACCATACCCTCTTGGTAGCAGTCGTTTTGAGTTTCAGTTCTAACAGGAATTGGAAACCTCTAGAGTTCGAGGATGACAATCACGTCCTTATACGGGTCTCACCTTGACGAAATTTACGGAGATGTGGCCAAGGCGGCAAGTTATCCCCAAGGTTCAACGGACCTTTTCTAGGTCCTCAGCTGGGTAGGCGGGGTGGTTTACCGCTGACCCATCCACCTCAGTTGCACCAGGTGCACGACGACATCCACGTATCTCAATTGAGGAGATACGTGCTCGACCTTTCGCATATCATCGACCATGAGGAGCTAGACGATGGTGATGAGGTGACTTCTACAGAGGTTCCTGTGGGGATTGAGGATCGACAAGAGCAGATCCTAGGAGGACGATCGACTCCTCTTGTGCACTTTCTTTGGAAGCATGGGAACTTTCAGGTTAGCACATGGGAGCGGAAAGCTCAGATGCGTGCTCAGTACCGCTTTGTAACCCCTGTTTGTGTTAAAGCTTTACGAGGACGTAAATCCCTGAGGTGGGAGTGATGTAAAGACCCGTAAATTTCAAAGAAATTTTTTTTCTTAATTTTACTTGGAATTTTACAGGAGCGCAGTTTCTGACGTCACCTGATTCCGAGGCCCGCTGTGCCTGGAATCATTTTCCGAAGTTTGGCTCAGGTACGTTTAGTGAACGGACGAGCGGGTTTTTTCTAACTTTTGAACCGGTGCTCAGAATCGAATTCTGAGGGCACCGATGGAATCGCAGCGCCGATACTTTCTTAGAAATGCCTCTTTCGGAGTTGCGTTTGCTCGGGTGTGGTTTTTAATTTTTGGGCTTAAAGTTAAGAAATAAAATAATTGTACGACGTACTTTATTTTATTTCACTTAAGCCACTTGGAAGCCACTTGAAGCCATTTAAAGTGGATTAAGCTGAGTTGATGCGGATAGGGTGCTATCCAAAAATATCCTACCCTCTTGGTAGGATATTTGTGAGGTGGGACCCACTCGAGCCCCACCGTTTCTTTTCTGCTAAGTAACGCACCCGCAAAAACCCGTCATTAGGAAAGTCAACTGATGCGTTTTCATAATTTCTTAACGCACCAATTAATTGGGCGGTTTTCTTCGTTGAATTAAATCGGCGGTTTATTCGTTGAAATTAATTCTATGAATTAATTTCATTCGTTTCTTAACCTGTTTGAAATCCGTTGGCGTAATAATAAAATAAGACCAACGCACGACATCTGAAAAAATGATGGTTGGGAAGTTTTGACAAGTTTTGTGCCTTCACCCACCTTCACGAAGAACGTGAAGAATGCGAAAAACGCTAAGAACACGATGAACGCGAAGAACGTCGTCACCCTCGGAGATTGACGACGCTTCATCTGAGACGTTCTTCCCCGCCCCAATCTCCGATCACCTACTGCTGGAGGTAAGAGATTTCGGGTTTCTTTTAAATCTCCTTTGTGGTTTTTAACAAAACACGGATTTAATTATTTATAATTAAATCTGTTGTTTCTTGGTCCTCGGAGTTCGTCCACGCAATGCCGGATACCCCGACGACGCGACGGTCCCCTCCTTCCGCGACGATCAATTTCTGTGAAGAACGCGCGTGCGACGACTTGACGAGGTATGGATTTTATTTTGGAAATACCCTTTTATATCCCCATGATTGTTTCTTTTAAAACAAGAACCTGGATGAAGTGAAATTTTAAATTATTAAAATTGTTTTTATACGTTTGTCATGTGTTGATTTATCCTCACGATTGATACCGTCTAACACGGAGGGTGCAGGCCAAACGAACACGGCCCGATAACCCTCCGTAGTTCTTCGTTGTTGTGCAGATTTGATGGGCGATGACAAAACGTGCCGCAAGAGCGATTTGATGTTTCCGCAGTGAAGAACGGGACCCGGGAGGAGCAACGGCGCAAACAGGAACGGAATCGGACCACCGGAGCGACTCCGGTGGCCCGTGGACGCCACCTGCGGCGCGGGTCGCCGGCGCGGTGGTGGTAGCGGTGGCAGCGGACCCATGGACGCGTGGGTCCAGCGCACACAGGACACGGCGAAGCCGCGTCCATTGATCAGGGCGGCCCCCCGCGGGGGCCGCGGAGCTGTCACACGGGGACAGCGTGCCCCCCGCGTTGCTCGGCCGCTCGGCCGAGCCGAGCCATGCCGGCCGGCCGGGCGGGGCCGCGCCCTGGCCGGACCGGACCGGGTTGGGTCAACCCGGTTCGGCCGACCCAGGGGGGTCGGCCCGGGTCGGCCCAGGCCCAGACCCGCCGTCTTCAGACCGTTTTCGGTCTTTTTCCCGTATCTTGAGCTACGGGCCTCCGAACGACGCGCTGTTAGCGGCGATGCGATCCTTGGATCGAGACGGTTGTTTTGGTATATTACACTCAAGGTTTCGGGATACTTTGGGTTCGGCCGGGTTGGTTCGAACACGAAACCAACCGGGCCCTCGGAGCAGAAATGCTCATATCTTGATCTTCGGACGTCCGATTGACGTGTCATCGACTTTGTTGAATTCCTCTAACTGAGGTGGACCTTTTGGCTCACTCCGCCCGAGGTTTACATGCATGTGGAGTAAGGTCGGGTTGGTTTTGCCTTAAAAATAAACCAGGCCCCTGGAACGAAAAAGACAATAACTCACAGACCGGGCATCCGATTGACACGCCGACTGTATCGTTGAATTTTTCTTGAAGAGACGGAACTTTTGGCATACTGCGCCTGAGTTTTGGTTGCTGTTGGATAGTGGCCGGGTTGGATTGTACCCGAAATCCAACTAGGCCCCTGGAATAGAAAAGCTGATATCTTTCAGATCGGACGTCCGTTTGACGAACCGTCAGCGGCGTTGGTGATCACGTTGAGAAACGGTCCCTTTGAGTATACCCTATGGGAGTTCGAGGTATAGTTGAGATACGGATGGCTTGGTTCGAAGATGAAACCAACTGGGCCCCTGGGACGAAAAGGCTAGTAACTCACAGACCGGGCGTCCGATTGACGCGCCGTCTGTTGTGTTGAGACCCCTATGACGAGTCGGTCCCTTGAGATACTTCTTCGTGGACCCTTGTGATACATGTAGTATCGACCAGAAGCTCATGGAGCAGACCCTCTCGGAGACGAGCGTGTGGAATACGGAGACCGTGTAGCTGGCTGAGACTTGACGACTGCTGATCAAACGACTCGGTGTGTTAAGGATAGCCTAGTGAGGAGCGTTTGGTTGTAGCGGCAGACCCACGATGGAGGTGCGCTTGGTTGTAGCGGCACAGGGGATCACTTGGTTGTAGCGGCAGAACCACGACCGAGGTGCGCTTGGTTGTAGCGGCACAGGGGAGCGCTTGGTTGTAGCGGCAGACCCGCAGCGGAGGTGCGCTTGGTTGTAGCAGCACATGGGAGCGCTTGGTTGTAGCGGCAGACCCATGAAAGAGGTGCACTTGGTTGTAGCGGCACGGGGAAGCGCTTGGTTGTAGCAGTAGGCCCATAGTACTCGACAGGAGGAGTACCTCAGCGGTCTTAGGTTAGTGAGCAGTACCTCGGAGTCGTGACAGTACCACTGTACACTCCAGAGACGGGGCTCTTCAGCAGTTGCAGTTTCGATAATGAAAATCCTGGATTAAGCTGAGACTTTTGACCTTGATAACTTATATGTATGGGCATATACATCGGTAGTGGTTATTCGTTTTCTTCTAAATCCTTGTGTTTCCTCAGGATTGATATGGTTTACTTGATAACTTAGGTATATGTATGGGCATATACCTAAGTAGAGGTTATCTATTGAGATCTTCTTTGTGGTTATCCTTGTTTGTTTTACTGAGACCTTGAGGGTCTCGGGGTCCCAACTGAGTATCATTATACTCACCCCTGCGCGGGATATGCCCACACCTCGTTGTGTTGGTTGCAGACGACGGGCAGTGCTGACAGAGGCCGAGTGTTCGAGGACTGGACGGTAGCTGGAGGTGGACTACACGACGAGTCAGTACCCGGAGGTGGACTACACGACGAGTCAGTACCCGGAGGTGGACTACATGACGAGGCAACACACAGAGGAGGTTGATGGGCGAGAGCGTTGAGGAGGCTATCTGTACCCACCCTTCAGGTAGGATCCGTGGTGGATGACCAGGAGCTGCGCCATCTGTACCTACCCTTCATGTAGGATCTGATGAGGACGACCCAGGAGCTGCTTCCTTTCTCCCAGCTGTTGTCTTTTTCTGTTGTACTTTGTTCAGTTGTAGATGTACTTTCATTTGGGTTTGTATTCTGGCTCATTTACTTTTCAGAACTTTCTTTTGTACTTAGTGTTTTGATTCCGCTTGTGCTCTGTGGTGTTTTGTTTACTTTTATAAAGGCAATGCTTTCCCAGTTATTGGGATTTACGCCTCTGGTGCTAGTCTCCAGCCCCTGGCCTATGGAAGGCAGGCTTGGGGTAGTCACGGCACGGGCCCCGAGGACGGGTCGTGATAGC
Source organism: Viscum album (assembly GCA_963277665.1). NCBI lineage: Eukaryota > Viridiplantae > Streptophyta > Magnoliopsida > Santalales > Viscaceae > Viscum > Viscum album. The sequence goes on along the minus strand of OY728128.1, from coordinate 1,105,247,016 downwards.
ACATGACACCATTCCCCCTAGAAAATTGTTCCATCACATCTCTTAAAACACTATCTATTGAAAATTCAAACTTCACCCAAAAACTAAAATTAATAATGAGAAAAAATACTATATTTAAATGATTATAAATATTTTTTTTAATGCGGGCAGCCCGCGGGCAACCCGTAGGCATTTGTGCCGTGGGGTGGGCATGACTTTTTTTGTTCGCATTGTTTGCAGGATTTTGTGGACAAACCCGCGTGGGTTCAAACCCATTCGGGCATGGCCGAACTTGCCCCAGCCCATCCGTTTCGCATTACTACCCATTATAACACCAGAATATTCCCTTTGGTTATGATTTATGATGTTCGGTCGTTCTATGGGTGGTACGAAGAACATGGTTTGGGTCCTGATCTTGATAATATTGATCTTCTCCTATGAATGGTTTCATTCATGATTAAGTCATTGAATTTCAACTTAGTCTTTGTCTAGGTTAATGTCTATTGAGGCCATATATCTCAGAATATCTAATAAATGAGATTTATAGGGTATGATCCTACTAGTATAGGCCATCGCTTCTTTCTTTTGTCAAAATTAGACATTATCATAAACCATAAAAGAGGAAAAACATATCATTCACTTTAAAATGACTATATAATAAATGGTTAAGATTCACAATAGTCCCTTAAATATGATGGGATATATTTCATAATAGGTCTTGAATAATAATTTTGATGAATCTTTTTTCTAAAACTATAATTCATAATAAATAATTTATCCATTCAAAATATAATTTCATTTATAAAATTGTTGGTCATTATATTCTCCCCCCTTCATAAATTTCACTCTAATATTTTTTCTTCTGATACACTAAAACATATGCGGTAACTTTTATTTCATTCCCTATTCTAGTTCCCATGTTTCTTCTTTAATCTGATAGTTTCTCGACAATACATTATCTTGGAGAGTCTTTTATTTAATAGAAATTTTTCTTTATGATGTGAATTCATTATCAGCTTATCCTCATATTAATGGTTATTCTCAAAAGGTACCACCTTCGAATTCTATACATGTGATGGGTCTAATATTTACTTCCTCAAGAGAGTATAAAGAACACATTATGTAATTGAGAGGGTTTAGGTGGTACTTCATAATAATATGCCACAAATTAGATGTTATCATGGAAATCAAAGGGGATGATGCATCATGGACTAATCATTCCTTTCCTCACAAAAATCATGAATTTATTCCCCAATTATATTGGATGGAAAACCATATCACCAACCTCAAACTCTATGTCTCATTAATGTTTATCAATATAGATTTTATGTTGAATTGGCATCGATTTGATATTATGATTATAGGTTTGAACCTTATCTACCATATCAGGGATAATATCAATTTTTTTATCTTATTCTCTCCAACATCATCCCATCATGTTGGAGTCTAACACCTCTTCCCATAAAAATATGCATACAGTTCCATTTGAATGGTAGAATAAAATATTTTTTTTTATTTAAACTCCATTAGGTTTTGGTTTTGAAACCATTGTCTTGAAAATCCAATGAACATGATATCATCATATCCTCTAGTGTTTGAGTGGTTATAAGATATTTAATATTTATATAAGGGTTATAAAAAGAATTGAATCTCATTTCTGTATCTAATTCTAGTATAATATATCCCATGAACGTCAATGTAATCCTCATATCATGATTATATATAATAGAGAGTGTCACTCAACAATTCTTTACCACTTACCATATGTATATATTGGAATTTTCTTCAAGAAATAAATCTTTTATGAATGTATATAAATTCACTAACATTTTAAGGTGATTGAATACCTCCCAGATAGTGTTATTTTTTATTAAATGACATGTGGAATCCTATGGTGAAATATATTGTTATGTTTACAAATTCCCATACTACTATGGGAAATTATTACATCATTTCTATATACATCTTCCATTTATCCTTGACTTGTTGAAATACTAATCATAGATAATAAAATTTTACAATTTACCCCATAAGGTTATCCCACAAAAAATTTTATCAAATATTTATACATCCTAGTGCCTGGTAGATGAATATAGAAAGCCGATATATTCTCATAATCTATATATTATCTCATATTTTATGGTTCCTATGGGAAACATATCTCGGATCAGAATATTTTGACATCATATTTGTAAATGTTTAACTATATAATATTTTCTATATTGTTTTGTATTTCTGTATCATCTTCTTGGGCCTCCATGATCCTTTCAAGAATAGATAGTTGAGTAGATATTTAATCAATGAAGTATACAGAACCATATATTATTACCACATCTATCATTTTCATTTCCATGAATATTATAAGCCTTTCATGCCACATCATGTTTATGGATTCATTATCTATTCTACTCAGCACATCCAAAACAATATTATCCATCCCAAGATCGATATGGAGTAAAAAATCATAATAATAGATCAACTCTATCAACAGACATTGGTGAATATTTAATTATTTTTTGCATCTATAATTTTGGATTGAAAGATCTATAGATATGTCACACTTCCCCTCATCGATATAATGCCCCCAAATCTTCACTATGAAGGTCAATTCAAAAAAATCTAAATCATGATTAGATTAGTTGTTCTCGTGGATCATTAATCGATATGGGTCATTTCCTATCACATTTTCATTTTAATTGACTACACATCCCAATCTGTTTTTTAAGAATCACTATAGATCACAAATCCTTCCCCACTTGTGGTTAATTTGAGAATATTTTCATTGAATACCCTATACATTAACTCTTTTAATTTTTCCCCACATTTATCATTTCATAAATATTGTTCATGTCCTATGTTATTTCAGTTTATGATAATTCTATCATAAATTGACATTTATTCCCTTATAATCCATTGACAATTGGGATATCCAACAAATATGATGGGTTGGTATGTCCTCTCATTCCCTATGTTGTTGACCAATCCAAATGTATCCCTTTACACAAGATAAAATTACCCCTAAATATTACATTCTACATCAAAAATGACATTTTTTGTACATCACATTCAAATATTTTGTTTTCATGGTCTTTAGTAAAATATTCAAATTATCTAGATAATTCTCCATATATTTTGAGTAGATAAGAATATTGTTTATAAATATTACCAATTTTTTTTAAAACTAATCCCTAATGATGCTCTTGATTATGTCCCTGAATATCGCTAGAGAATTAGTGAGTCCAAATATAATCACCATGAAATCGTATTTTCTATACCTTTTATGAAAGGAAAAGTTGTGGATGTAATCTGTTTTAACCTTTAATTTAAAATATAGCAACCAAATATCTACCTTAGAGAAGTATTATTTTCCGTGTAGCTTGTTAGAGAAGTAATAATTTTGTGGTAGATGATACTTTTTGTTTATCTGGATCTTATTTATAAACCAACAATCAATATAGAGGTAAATTATTCTATTATTATTCATAATAAAAAGAACCATTTCACACCAAGGTGAAGCTCTTGTGCATGTAATACATTTATTTGGACTCTCATAAAGATGTTTATTCATCTCCTTAATATCAGTAGTAGCCATTATATAGGGTGTATTAGATATGTTCAATGAATCTAGTATATGCTCAATGGATAACTCAAATGTAGGGATTAGAGGAATAAAAACAAATATTCTAGAAGCATATCGTCATATCCTATTACAATGACCATTACATTAAGGATGATATTTTCCTTTTACTTAATAATTGGAGCCAGATATACTTTCTCATAAGGTAATAATAACATTTCATGTGATGATGATACAAAATATAAATTATCTACTTCTTTTCATTTGTACATAATCTGAAAGAGATTTAAAATATATTGAGATATTTCTTTCTTTCTAAATTTTTTGTGGTATGTATATATCGAAATCCAATACATAAACATAATTGCATTGAATTTTTCTAAATAACTTGTCAAAAAGTTTTTCAGTAAGTTCATCTGCAAAATATTGATAGGGGATATGTTACATGCATGGGATATAATGATTACTCCAGTTATTATTTTCATAGATATCTCTACCTCCATGTTTTAATGTGGTATTTGAATATTTAAATTAAACATGTGGGATACGAATGAATATTCACAACCAGAATCAAATAGTATGTTCACTAACCTTGAATGAATAACTAGTGTAAAAGTCATGACACTATATTTAGTATCCTCCTTAGTTATTGTGAACACATAATGCCCAACTTTAACTATTGTCTCTGTAGGTTGTTGTCATTGATTTTCATCAAGAACAATTATCTATGTACATTGATATATATAGTTCCCTTCTTCCTTATTGCTAAAACATTGTATAGATTGATGTGGGTTTACCAGAGTATTCCATTCATCCATAACATTTTCTTGGTTTCTACAATTATCATTATCTAGTTATTTTCCCTTCAATCCTCTGCCTAAACCATTTTAAATTCTGTTTCAAGAATGATCCAACTTGCTTCTTTCACATTTTTGAAATGTTGGGTGAAATAATTTTCTACCCAATTAAGATTTATCCATCACACCAGCAAATTAATATCCATCTTCCACTTCTGATCCTCTACCTCATTAGACCTGAGAGATTCCCTTTTCACTATTTTGACTATGAGACTACATCATACAATATCCTTTAAGCTATCAAATTCTCGTATCAAAACAAAATCAAAGAATTTAAATTAAACCACTAAATATTTTTTAACCATAATTTTTTTTGAAATTAATAATCTAGAAGAATATCATGCCTATTTTATGAATTTCAACTAATAATCCCATATCGATTCATCTTTCATTAGCTATAGGCCTCAAAAAATCCTCTCTATATTAAGTCAAATTGTGGGTGGAAAATATTTATTTGAAAAAAAAATCGGAGATTCAATCCACTCAATAACCTAGATCCATTCTAAAAAAATCATATTTCATTATCAACATACACCATTGATCACCTTCACATTTTATTTCATAAACAACTAGCATGACATTCTTTTGTAAACAAACTGGATGATGTAAATAATATTTTCAATGGATTTGGTCTATTATTCCACAATTAATGGATCAAAATATCCACTCAATGATGGAGGTCTTTATCACATAAAATCCTGAATTGTAACTTGATCCTCCAAATAGGGATACCTTTTTTCTGTGAGGTTTATGTTTCTATTCAAAATATGAGTTATTTGGAATATTATATTCACAATGTTATCAACTCCTACTCCCATACAATTGGGGATCTCATTTGGGAAGGCTTCACATAACTCATCACATTTATTACTAACTATTTTCCTCATATTTCTAGACATTGACTAAAATAATGTGAAAATTAGGGAAGCAAATTTCAAAAAAACATAACACATAAAATTGAAACTATGAACATTTATGTTACAAATTATAAACGACATCCAATCATTAACTTATGAATTTCACAAATTCAATATCTGTTATATACAGTCTTCATATTAAAATAAAATTCTATCCACATTTTTATTCCACTTATATTTGTTCATAATGACCTTAGGAATTTACCATAGAATAGCCCCGAAGAGTGTCAAAACATGTGTGCATTAAGGAATCTTTTTCATGCATCATATAAATATCGAGTCAAATCTAAATACAACCTTTTCCAGGGATTTACCCTAGTTACAATAGATCTATATCAACATCTAACTGTAGAATCTAGATAGTAATTTTTTTCTTCAAAACCTCTTACTCTATTATATACAATAATATATGTATTGTTTTCGACAATTATTATAATACATAATGGTTTTATTAATTTTTTCTATTCATAATACCTAATAATATCTAGGGTTTCCTCTGATACCTACTATGACAACTCATATATTTAATACCCATTAATTCATAATTTATTATATAAATACACTCATCATACAACAAAATAAAATCTTGTGGGAAAGTTTCATTGAAAAATTAGGTACATTGAATATTAACATAAATCACAAGTATGACAACAATATTTAAAAAACCAAAACATGCCTTTATATTACACAGATCATCTAATTCTTCACATGATACCATGAGGACCTATATAAGAAATGGTTGAGATATAAATCCAAATAAGGTAATAATAAAAGCACAACATGATGAAAGTAATAAATGTTAGTCAAGATGCATATCACGGTCATATTAAATGGATAAGAATCGTAAACATGAACTTCAAGGCATGATATAAGGCGATATCATCAAGGAAACACAAGAATGTAGAATCCACATAAAATATTTATTTATAAGAATAACTCAATAATAAATACTAATAAATTATAACATAATGTGCATATGATAACCCACCATACACAAGACATTGTATTTCATGAGATAAAAACATTGCCCTATGAGTTTGAGGACTATAACTCTCGCCCCACTCATCACATTCATATCTTGTACATGTATCTGTACACCACATATATGATAAAACATAAAAATTCCTTTCATTAAATTGATCACCACGATTAAGGTGTTAATGTTATATTCATGTAATTACACAATAAATTAAGGATATGTAAAACTTATAGAATACCCTTGAGTTGATATGAGGATGTCATTTACTACACACTTATTTTTCAATGAAAATCATAGCATAATTTTGGCCAAATAAAGGATGTACATAAAGGTCTATGGAAGGTTTTACTAAGAGTAAAATGGGGTCCGTCAATATATATTCATTATACATATAGTAATGTATGTGTAACCACACTATAAATCATGGGAAATTTGAAATCAAATGTTCGTTTTACAAATAATTTAAATGAATTAAAAAGAAGAAGATAGAGTCTGTTACCTAGAGAAGACACTTAAAAATGCATGGAATGAGATTCATAAGGGATTGGTAACACCCTGGGAGGGATATAGTAGAGTATAAGGTCAGTAAATTCATTCTCTATGGATTTTTAGTGAATATTAGTCAGAGTATGGGGTGGGATTTTTTCATAAAATATTGGAAATTTTATATTAATTTCTTAAATAATTTTTTATAACTATTTGATAAAATAATTAAAACCAAAATCATTCACCTGGTTTTCCCATGATTTCATCAAAATAGTTGTAGTTGTGAATATATTTTTTAGACTAATAATTGAAATCCTTAAAATAACACCCTTAGTGAAGTGAAAGTGAGTCATGTTTATAAATAATTATTTTAAAACCATAAAATGTAATATATGCTTTGAATGATTTATTAAGGGTTTATAAAGATAAAAAAATAAATTCAAAAACACATTATTTTAGAGGGTAATATATTTTTTGTCTTTTAGTCACTTTTAAATATATATTTTATCTCTCATAGTCTATTATGATGTTGAAATACATACTATATATTTATACCATATCTAATTTTTACCCAAAAGTTTTACTATTTCAAAACATTTGGATAAATTTAACATTGGATAATTTATTTGTGAATACTTAAATGATAAAAAATATTATAAATATTTATTCAAATATGATAATTAAATCATTTAAATAAAAATTATCATTTATATAAAAATACATGTTTTTTCACCAATAATAGTTGTTTGTTCCTTATAATGATTGTATTACACTTCGATAAATTATATTTTTATTTGTAAATAAATATTATTAAAAAATAATATTATATGATTATAAAATTTATATAAATATTATGAAATTTATAAAATAGATTTTTTAATTAAAACCTTATATTTTACAAATGTCTGAATATAGTTTCTTCATATCAAAATGTTATTTTCATCAAATCATATAAATTTTTATCCATTATTCTATTCATATGTATTAAATATTTTATTATAATTGAAAATATAAAATATCAAACTTCTAGTGTTTGTAATCCTAAACCCTTATTACACTAGTGTACACCCTTAGGGTAATGTGTGTGATGGTGGTCTTTCTTGGGGTCATTCAATGAATGTGGTCTATTTCATGAATGTGATAAGCTTGAACATATCGCATAAATAGTTTCTTACATTATACAGATGTTGAATTTATATTTGGGAATGGACAAAGTAAATTCCCAATGATTCTATCTCCCTCGGATTATCAAATAAATGGGCTTCATAGGTTATGTTCTTACTATTTGAGGTCAATTATCCTTCTATCTATGAAAATTACACTTGATCATAACCCTTGATATAACATATTATAATCTAAAAATATAAATTGGATATTTTATCAACTATTAATATAGTCAATTGTCTTTTTAAATTCTATAGAAAATATTTCAAAATTGGTACAAAATAACAAACTTAGTAGATTTGTTTTAATAATCTATATTATTATCAATTAATTTATTAATTCAAAATTGAATATAATTTATAAAATTTCATATCATTACACATGAATAATGGGTAGATGATTATATTTAATTTTAATCATTCTATATAAATTTTGAAAATGTGTCAATATTAGGATTATTACATTCCACTACAGATTTCATGAGTCAAAATTCAGCGATATACACATAACGTGGATTAAGATGTTGCATTGGTGGTGAGAAAAATCATAGGTTAACTAGTTGGGAAGGGAAAATATTATTTATAAACACATGTAGTATTAGTAATTTTATTATAACATAATTGAATCATACTTTTTAAGTAAAATCCCATATGGTTACATTTCATTTATTAATGGGTATATTGATAGTTTTTTATAAAATGAATATATTGAAAATATGATTGATAAAAATAAAACATTAAAACAATTTATTAAATGATACACCATTTAAAGTTGTACGTTTCAATATAAAACATTACAAAATATTAATTATTTACATGATAAAATCTGTTCATGAAAAAATATTTTATTTTAAAAAACTTATTTTGATAGAAATATTGTTAAATATTTATTTTAATACAACCATTATCCCTTGTTAAATTATCTACATGGATTTTATTTGGTAGGTTTTGATTATGGACTACATAAATATGTGTTTCTTACCTAGTATTTATGATTTTACACTAGTTATAATCAATGAATGAGTGAACACCACTTTAGGAAACTTTCTTAAGGGATATTGATCCTCTAATTAATCTATATTATAATTTTGGTATTACATTCCTTTAGTGTAATATGAATAATAATTTTTTTTTCAATTATATATATTGGTATAGTTTATGTTTATGTTTATGTACCTGTCTAATTTCTATAAAATAATATTAATTGTATTTTTAAACTTTTATAATATCATGTGGGACTTTGAGTTTTTATTTTTTGATAGCATAATGATAATTTTGTGTCCTAGAATCTTCATAAATTCTTATATTATGAGTGATTGTTATTATTATTGGGATGATACTTAATAATGGATACAATATTTTGAAATTAATATCATTATATTAGTGATTTATTTTAGTTATATAAATTATAATTTGTCATTACAAATATTATTGTGTTGGTATTTAGTAGATATTCTATAATATTTCCTTTACCTTTGTGTGGGATGGGAAAACAATTCCTCGACCCTGATTTGATTTGAATTTAACTACTCGTATGTGTGGGTGACTATTTTTACATGTGTTAGATATTATATATTTTGGTACTTTCCCTAATATGGTATAAGTCTAGATGTGAAGCATATGTTTAATGTTTATTTAGTGGCATGTTTTGATTGTACCTATAAGTAATAATATAATTTATGACACATTCATACTATGTGAAGTAATTGTTTATGTAGGGATCCACCCTGGGATATATATGGTGATTATGGATCATCTTTGGCACTTATTCATTTGTTTTATTTTAAAAATTTAATGTTTCTATTTTTAATTTTATGTTCTAATTTTACTATTTTATGATACATTAAAAAATACATATAGGTATTTTTTCTCTTATTAATATCAATCTTTTTTTTTACTAAGAAAACAGTTTGTAATATTTTTCAATAAAATTTCAATTAGAACCCATTGTGTTAGTTTAGAGCCCCTAATGATCAAGTAATTCTATTTTGATATATTAACAGAATTTTTTGTGTTATTTTGGTGAATCATGTAATGGAAACTTTTTTTGTGTTCTTAAAAGTTTCTCCATGATATTTAATGTAATAGTTTTGTAGAGGTAAAAATATATCATCATATTTGTTGAATAATTTTTTAATAGATTAGATAACTATACAATATTTAATAAAATTTCATTTAGATTCATAAGGATCACAAAATCTTGCATGTATGATTACCTCAAATGTATTAAAAGGTTGACTATAACATTTTCGACTGTGGTGACATATATTTTGAGATGTATATGAAATTATTGGAATAATATTTTTATATTTATAAACCTTTGGTGATGGTATTATTATGGTTATAACATTCATTTAATATATTTTTTATGATTACAAGAAGTTTTATAAGAATTTATATAGTCTAAATAGTAACATATTAGTGTTTAATACCTAGATATGTTATAAAAATAATTTCATGAAATGATGTTGGGAATGAATCATGAGTTTTAATTAAATGATTGTATTCACATTTATATTTTATATGTCATGCTTTGTCCATTTGAAATGTTGGGGACCATTTGGAAGGCATATCAAGAATCTATTCTGTTACATGGAATTTATAGGATACTAAAATTATATTTTGATACATAGGGATGTGAATCATCTAAGAAGTTTCAAATGTAGAGGATAAAAACTAAACAGTTTTTTACTTTTTCCTTTTTAATGTATTTTAGAAAGGTAAGTTGAGTATTAGATTTTGTATTCAATGATGAGGTTGAGAATATAGGTTTAAAGGAAACCATTTCATGGTTGGGTCCTTATTATGTTTTGTTGTTCTTATAACATCATGGTTTATGGAATTTATTTCCCTGAGAATTCTATAATGGAAGGATAATTCTGTGTTTTATTTTGGATTTCTTAGAGAAATGATATATGGGCATGTGTTTCAAAGAATTTTTTTAATATTAAAATTACGCATGTTTTATATTGTTCATTAGAGGTGTGTTTTCGAAAATCAACTATATCATATATGGGTAAACCAAATTGTAGTTTTATCCATGATGTAAATAAGAGAGAGGAAATAATAGTTTTCGCCCATTATTTTGATAGGCATTGGAAGTATAAATACAATCGTAAAAAACTATTTTAGGGTTTATTGAAATATATATTATGTTTAAAAGGAAAGAACTAGTGACATTATAGGATTGAAATCTCACAATCACCATGGTACTTGAATCTTGGTTGGATATCAAAAATCATGTTACATTTTGTAATATCACTATTTAATAATTAATATTGGTCTTTTTATCTATTACCATTTAGTTCATCCCTTTATTTTGAAACCAATGATATAATTCATGGTATTTTATGTTATTTTTAATGCCAATAGGTATATCATTTATTATTATTACGCATGAAATTTTATCCACATGAGTTAAGTAATTTTTATATTGATCATTTATCCATTTCTTTGATCTTAATTATCTATGTCCATAGATAAATGTATTGATATGATGGTTTATTTTTATTGATGTATTATTTTATATTTCATATGTTCCTTATAGAAAAATAATATTTGAGTGTTGAATATTTTTATTTGATGACATCATGATTCAAGTACCAGTTTATAGTATGTGATTTTGGGACTCACCCTTTATTCAATTCTATTGATATAGGATTATATTTGTTTATATTAATTGAATATATTCATGGGATTTTATTATTTATATAAAAGTAAATTTAATTCAAAAATGGTTGTCAAATGAATGTATTATAAAATATCTTAATTTTTTATTCCATTTTTTTGGGTAATTTATAAATATAATATATATTCAAAATAGTTAAACATTCTATATTGAGTTATTATTTTGGATGTGCAATGAGATTGATGGGGTTTGTAAGAAGGGGTTGTCCATTCTTTAGATATGGACATAAAAATAATGAATAGATTAATGTTTAAAAATAATACCATATGTATAACATGGAATGAATCAATAAAATATGAGAATTAAATTATTCATGTTGTATATAAATTTTTAATAAATCATAATTAATTATTATATTTCAAAAGATTTATGCCATTAATTTAATGAGTTAAATTATTGTTTTATATATGAATTTTGATATTGAAATTAGGGGGAGAGTTGGCGTGGGTGTAACATGGATGATGGTTGTATCCATTTAAAAAGAAAATGGTTATAATAGGATGAAAAATATATGTTTTTGTTATTTGGGTCTCTATATCATTACTTATATTATTTTCTTTTATATACTACATTCAAATTAATATAACCTAAGAAATCCACATGTAAATTTTGGTACTAGGTAGACCCCCAAAATCATTGATATTAACTGAAACATATTTCCCAATATTCAATTATTATATTCCCTAGTTATCCATGATGAGGTTATATTTATAGGTGTAGTTGCATAGTTTTTGTATTATGTGGGTATTGATGTACCTGTTTCATTATGAGATCTATGTTATATTATGAATTAGTGTGTAAATTTTGTATGTAATTGGATTTAAATGACATATTAATTAGTATATTTGATTACATATATTATCATAGAATATGGTGTTGGAATATATCATGATATCTTTTCATATTTTACTATTATTATACTATACGTGGATTTTGGAGAGTGTTCTCGTGGTGATATGGGTTTATAAACTTCCCTATGATACAATAACTTGTCAGTTTCACTATTTATTAATTAAATATTTTTTCTGTGTCCTTCACATTGATAGATTCTATTTTGGGGAGAAACCTCTATAGTATATATATACACACACCACAATTTCTATATAAAATTTTTATCTATTTTTGGGATGGTGTCCGAGATTGATCTAGAAGTTAGTTGTTTTTTGTAGTGGTGTTTGGAGGTTATGTAATGAGTTATTTTTTACCTCTATATTCTTATTGTATTTTTTTCTTTTATATATTATTTGACTGCAAGATATCATATTCATTTTTTTAAATATAATAATTTATTTGGATTTTTTAAAAAAATTTGGGTATGTATTGGTGGTGTATTTTCTTCCATGTGATTTAAAAGTGTAATTCCCCCCATATTGAAAATTAAATCTTTTGTTTATGTGAGATTATTTAACATAACCAACACATAATTGAACTATTTTTTTAAATCATATCATCAATTAAATACATAATAATTTTCTGGTTTTGATTTTTATAGAACTCATAAAGACCATACGTAATGACCCCATTATTTTTAAATAAAATTGACTATTTTAGTACAAATATATATATTTCCAAAGAATTACCTTATTTTATCATTGATAAATTATCTTCAACTAAATTTCAATTTTTAAACATTGGTACCTATCTTTACTTTAATTAAAATAATTTCATAAAAATGGATTAGAAATTTAATATCAATAACGGGTATATAATAAAAAGAAATCTTGTTTTGGATTTTAAATACATGAAACATATAAAATAAAACTTTTTTAAATAGATAAATTTGATCTATTATATAAATTAATTTCTAAATATGATCAAATTCTTCTATCAAAATACTATAAATAAAGCATAAAAGAATGCACTATGTATTCATTATGGATTCATGGGACATCAAATGAAATTATGCAAATGTAAAACCATTGAATGTGGATAATGATGTAATCATTTTTCACATTTAAAATTTATAGAATTCAAATTTCATAGAGTGAGAAAAAATATTGAACCATGTTAAAAAATTACATTATGGATGAGTCTATCAACACTTAGCCTATGAATTGTGATATCATTATGTGTTAAGAATTAACCAATTAATTTTAATGAATTATAAGACCCACCAATTATAATTTATAATTTGACTGAATTTTATTAATAATAAAATATAAAAGGATTTAATTTCACTATTTTAGGTATATAACTCATAAAAACATTCTTTTACATCCAAAAACATTACAATATTTTATTATTCCAAAATTAGAAAATATTATTTTGAAATATTGGGTTATCCTATTACCCATTGAGAGGAAAATGTATGTAAATCGTAGTATACATAAAATTCAAAGAAATTATTGGAGAAATAGTTGAGATAAAGTCATCAAAAAAATTAATGTAATGGTGTAAATGAAAACCACTCATGGCCTTGGTAATCATTGAGAAACAACCTGTGAATGATAAAAATTAAAATGGAATTTTTATTCCCACTAACTAAATATAAAATATAATAAAATATGTTCATGTGATAGTAAATAATTCTTATAAAAATATTAAATCACAATAATATAAGACATCTCAAAAAAATGAAAATTAGAATATAAATCCCCTTATATGGATTTATACAGATGAATCTACCCTTCAATTAAGGGTCACCCACCTGAAGAATCCCAAAGTACATATTATTGTGATTGATATCAAAAGACTAATATAGGGGTCTATGGTAAGAAATATATATATGGAAAACAAACTATATATTTCTGTAAACACAAATATGCAGATCATATATATTTATATATATCATTTAAACATCTATTGTTTTTTATTCCTTGATGATTAAAATTTTGAAATTTTCATGCAAAGATAAATTTTTTCCTTATGAATTTTTATCAGTTGATTTCATATTCATCATAAAAAACCATCCTATTTAATTTTATGTTTATGTTCGATGATGAAATATTATTTATGTTTCATTTTTTTCATCTTAATCATAAATACCCTGTAACGGATTTATTTGACCCTTATTAAATTATGTCATACCATACAAATTGACTAAAAATAATAAAAATTATTTAAACTTATTTAAAAAATAGTTTTATGACATTTATTATTATACCAAATATTATGAAGCATTTATATTAACATCTTTTAATAATATTTTAATTTAACATTCTTATTATAATCATAAAAACTATAATTTTTTCAACTTAGTTTGTAAGATCTTTTTTTTTCAAATATTCATCCATACGTAAAAATTACACCTTGAATTGAATTCATAAGGGTAATGTTATATTCCATAATAACAATTTCCCGAAGAGACAACCACTGGATATGATAAAAATGTTTTCTAAAACATAGAAAATGTGTCATGAATATAATATGTTGTGTATCCCAAATTTAATGTTTTTGTATACAAAATGTTGATGGGGTGGTAGATGTTTTATGATCCAATCCTTGAATAATTTTAGGAAAAATATATATTAAATATTTAAGGTATGTATTTTGTAAGCACTGAAGATCTGGAACATAAGGTAGAGGATAAACTTTTTGTGGTCAAATTCTAAAAAATTGTATATGATTTAAAATAAAAAATTATTATATTAAAATATAATTATTTGAATAGAAATTCATTTTTTAATTTTAAAATAAATGATCATATGATATTTATAAAGTATATAGATAATATTTTTAGAGACTCGTACAAAAATATTTAAAAGGGGGAAAACATATGTAAAAAAAGAGTAAATTTACAATACATAAGGATAAAAATTTATTAACAATTTAATATTACTAGAAATCAGAGTATATGATATCCCATATCATAGTGTATTCTCAATGGAATTGTATGGGTACATATATGAAAAAATTAAAAAATTATTGAACTCGCTATGATGTATACGTGTAAAGAAATTAAATATATATGATCTTTTCAAGATTTCATGATAGAAATGTAATGGTTTAACACTTTAACAACTAATGTGAACTCTCACTAAGGAGGAGTTAGATTAGGTTTTTGAATTTTCCTGAATAAACTATGACATGATTATATGGGTCATGGTGTGAGGGAATATCATATGAAAATCAAAATGCCTAATGAATTATTAAATATATATGAATACCAAGGTTTTTGTGAATGATATTGGGATTATTTTAAAATATAGAAAAGGAAAACAATTAATAGGATATGAATGTAAATTAAGGGATTCATAATAAATTTTAATGAATAGGTATTTTACACATGAATATGGAAATGTGGATAATAAAATAACAATATTAGGATATATCACACAGATAAAATCCTATATGTTATTTTATTCCTATCTTTTGATTATACGTAATGACTTTTTATAAAAAAAAAATTTAATTATTATATATTATATTTATTTTCATAAAAACATATGGTTTATAAGTAGGATATATTTATAAATTTACAATATATTAATATATTTATATTTTCTATATTTTCATCGTTTCCCAACAGTAAGATAATTTTAAATAAATAAATAATATAATGGATTTAATTTATTAACATAAACATAAATAATGGGAAACCATAAAATAAATAGGAACCAATTTTAAACAATAATTAATGAATAAAATAATATAATGAATAATATAAATAATTAAATTAAAAATAATAATTCCCTTTACAGATTAAAAAATTACATTTAAATAAAAACAATTTAGAGGATATGAAAAATTTTGGTTGTCATATCTCATGAAATACAATTTTATTTAGTAGATATTGAATTATACTATGAAAAAATCTGTAAAATAATTTTTAAAATTATAACATTAATGTTATTTAAAACTATTATTATGTAATATATTATTGAAAAGTAACTCTTATAATTGATAAAAATTATAAATCACATTGGGTAAAAATTGTATCATTTTCCCCTAATATAGACGTGGTAAATGTAACTATATTATTTTATCTAATTGAAAATGATATGATTTCTAGGTAATATTTACATTTAATATAATCAATTATTAGATGTATATTTATAACATGATTATTAATAAAATATAATATAGATTTATGAAAAAAATATAATCAAACCTATTATGAAAAAAATTGGATCTAAAAATTTCTACAATAAATGACTAATGTATTATATATATATATATATTGAATACGGATAGTGGTTATATTTTCCCTACTAAATAACCACACCTCATATCAATTATTTTCATCCTCAAAATAGGCTATACATTTCTACTCATTTTACTTCTTTGATATTCATTCATGATTCAAATTCTTATTCCATTGTATGGATTTTCACGACCCGACCCAACGGGGCTCGAGTCGCGACTCCCCAAGCCCGCCTCCAATAGGCCAGGGGCTGGCGACCAGTGCCGAGTAGGCTATCAAACACATGGGAGGCATTAGCCTAAGGTACCTGTACACACGCACCCAGAAACACCTCCATGCAACAGTGCAGAGATATAGAAAATGAAAAGTAAAATGCAAGCATACATCTATCCCAAACCAGAGTACATCAGAAGTACAAAAGGGCAAAACAGGGCCCACAAAAAGAAAACTACAAGTGCGTCCAACCTGCTCTGACGAGGGGAACGCTGCCACAAACACCCGCCAGAAAGCTCCCTCGGAACAGCTCCGGTAAACACCCCGGTCACCTCACTCACTAAGCTCCGCCTGCTCTGGGTCCTCTTGGGACTCCGTCGAAAGGCCTGTGGTCTGTACAAGACACAAACATGTGCGGACAAAGCCCATGCAGGGATGAGTATAAACATACTCAGTAGGCACCCCAAAAACCCAAAACTAAAGGGAGCAACTGAAAGGCAGCAGTCCGCTCAACCCAGCCAGAGGGAACCCATACAGGAGAGAAACTCCATCTCGTGACCATCCTCGGCTAAACACAACTAGTCAGCTCAGCTCAGGTGTATGCCCATACATACACCTTGAAAAAACCAGATATACTCAGCTCATGCCACAAAGCCACAAGAGGTACCGACCTCATCACCAGCAACTGTCCCAACAAGGAGAGTACACCCCATGATCACTGTCATACCAGATGACACTCATCCGAGAGATACACTCTATCGGGTCCCAAAAAAACATCTCAGACGCTCACCCGAGAGACCACGCTCGTCGGATAACATCACTGAAGAAACATCGCTGAAACAACATAACCACCAAACTCCTCGGATAGGGGATCGCCGCTAGGGTCTGCTAGGGGATACCAAGACCCACTCCGGTATAGGTATCCCACAGATAGGGGATCACTCCAAGGGTCCGCCGGGAGATACCACGACCCGATCTGGCATACGTAGTTCTCAAAGATAGGGGATCACACCCAGGATCCGCTGGGGGATACCACAACCCGATCTGGCGCTCGACAGAAGCTCCACACTCAGATAAAGGATCATTGTCCATATAAAGATGGACACGACGATACCAGAACCCTATCTGGTATAACTCGCGATGTAGGGGATCGAACCGACGATACCACAACCCTACAGAAACCACATGCTGAGTAGGGGATCGCATAACCAACGATACCGCAACCCTACCGAGCACAACCCACCGCGTAGGGGATCATATTCCCGATGATTCCACAAACCCTATGGGGTTAACCTGCTAGATAGGGGATCGCCGCCCGTGAATAAGCGGTCACAGCGATACCAAGAACCTGATTTAGGGTAAAGATGTTAGAGGATACACTCCAGTTCCACCGGAGGGATACCACAACTCTAACCGTTTAAACATCCCATCGAGAGGATCACAAACCCATACGAAGGTTGTGATGCCACACGAACCCTTGTAGGAAAGAACCAAGGGAGAACCCTCAACTACTGCTGGTCCAAACGTCGCTAACCCGAGTGACCCGCCACAACGCCACACTGCACACCACCTAGGCCAAAACCGAGGCCACCATCGCGTTCCACGTGGAAAAACACGTAGTATAGGCTGTTTACTCGCCCGAAACGGAGCACCGGAGAAAAAGGAACTATTCACCATAGCTAGCTCATGCGGGGCCCACACAACGATCCTGAATCCCATCGAGCAGATCAAACCACTGCGATACCCTCAGAAAAACAAGCGGAATCGACTACTCGCTCATCCAAAACGGACACCCGGTGAAAAAGGTACAATTCACTGAAGGCCAGCTCGGGTGGGGCCCACGCCTGGATTCCGAAACTCATCGAACGGATCGCACCATTGCGATCCTCTCGGGAAAACACACAGGATCGACTATTCATCCGCCAAAATCGGACTCCTCGTGCAAAAGCTGCGTTTCTACGCAAACGCCAAAACACGGCCTTGTGGGGCCCGCACACCGTTCTGAGACCCAACACTCGAAAACCATATCAAAAAGGCCGTCGTACCATCAGGGTCTCAACGCCACTGACGGCACGTCAATCGGACGCTCCGGGTAGAAGTTACAACGGCCCGAAGTCGTAAAAAATAAAATAATAGTATTTTATACGACGGTTCAAGCTCCCGGGCCACGATCCCGAACCTTTAATCCCTTGAACCCAAACCATAGGGTTCACCTCGTCGTCAGGGTCGCGTCGCTGCAAACAGCGCGCGAATCCGGCTCCCGGTGTGCATGTTACGGGGGTTTAAAGACCCCCGTATAGTAAAAGAGGTCGGACCGGCCCCGACCGGTCGGTCCGCCCTGGCCGGCGGCCCTCCGCAGCGCGTCGCCGCGCTGGGCGGCCGGCCGCCGTGGCTCCGCCGTAGGCCACCGCGGACCACCAAAGGCACCCCGGTGGTCCGTTTTGCGATCCGGAGGCGTCTACATGACCCTCGGGACCCGATCTACACTGCTACGGCTTCAATTTGCAGAAAAACGCAGAAAAAACGAGATCAGGGGTTAAAACTCAAATCCGCCTACCTCGCGGGCGAAACGCCGACATTCTGCCTCAAATCCGCGCTCCTGAGCTTCTGCTGCGTGCTCCTGGAACGTCCGCCATTGAATTCCGAGCTCATGGGCGCTTCGTGTTCTCGATTCGGCGGAGTGGCGGCGAAGAACGGCGAAGAACGTCGAGAAGAACGATGGGGGGGGGGGGGCTGATATTTATATCAGCGGCCCGCCGGCGCCAAACCCGCCTCGGACCCGACACCCGATGCGAACAAAAGTAACGTCACCCCTAGGGTAAACGCGTCATTCTGAACGCAACGGCGACAACAAATTTTCCATCCGAGACTCCGATCAGAAGTTATTCAAGCCGACGCTCGCACAATAACTTCGCTACTTATTTATGAAAACGCCCCTGGTGGCGTTTCTCACTGCAGGCCTGCACCCGCAATGTTTATACCCCTCCTAGGGTAAACGACACGTTTCAGACACAACTGTTCCATCAGATTTCCGTTCTGAGCTACCATTTAGTAGATATCACACCCCCGCCACGTGCATAGTATAAAAATACTTAATATTTTTATAAAATTAATTCCTGGCACACCGGGCCTCATAATCGCACGCCGTCTTTGTGCCTATCTCTGGAATTATTCGCAGAAATATTCCAAAGTCTGACAAGACCAAAAAAGCGAGTCTCTACATCCTCCCCCCTTAGGACTTTTGGTCCTCGAAAAGCCCTAAGCACAAGGAAAGCGACTGGACTCTCAACTGGGTCTCACACACCAGCGAGCTCACCAACAAACCCCAATGCCCAAACGTATAAGTCAGAGGGACTCATCCACCACACCTCAATACTATCCGCTTTGGGCGGCACTGAGTCGCCCACATGGTTTTAATCGCGTCACCAAAAACGCGTCTCGGTTGGGGAAGGATCCCTCCTCCTCACACATTCGAAGCATGTCGAACAACACCCACACAGGGTCTTACCAACGTCCTGAACAAAACGCGAGCATGCAACAAAAAGGAGGGTACCAATAAACAATGTCTATCAAACTACTACAGTAAGTAGAAAAGACACAAGGCGTACCTCTATCCATCCTCGGTGCCTCTGGGTCAACACCCACCAGGGCATGGAGTTGTCCTCATCCTCGACCACCAGCTCCCTGAGCTTGGTGTGGACCACCTGGGGGTGGGGGTGGTGGCAACTGATACTGCCTACCACCTCCTCCTATTGCACCAGCTCCGCTGCCACGTCCGCCGCCCTGTGTACCTCCTTGCTCGAGACGCTGCCTCTGCCAAGACGGTCCATCGACCGGATCCCTCTCAGTAGCATGTCAGGTCGGAAAATCTCTAGCAAGATGTCCTCGACCATCGCAAGCGTAAAACCGCCTCTCCTACAGCTGACCAAAACTGGCATGTGTGCCCTGTCAGCCCTGAGGCTCAGATCCTCCATCCTGGGTTCGCCTCCTGAAACGTCGGCCACGTCCAGACCCCTGAGTCTGTCGTCGGCTACTGGATGCTGATCCGACCGACGAAGTCTCAGCTCTCGAGTGCCCATCACTAACAGGGGGAATCTTCTCAGCCAGAAAACTCTCCACCACCAAGGCTCGCTCCAGCACTCCATCATAGGTGGGTAGGCACAAGGAAACCACACCTGCTCGAATGTCTCTATATAAGCCCTGCTCGAAGGTCCGAGCCCTAAAGAATGGGTCTCGAACCATATCCAGGGAGTAGCGCGACAGGTCTGTAAACCTCGCTAAGTACTCCGACACAGTCATGATCTCCTGTCGAAGCTGCAGAAGCTCCTGGATCCGAACTGACCTCAGCGTCACCGGTTATAACTCTTCCCGGATGAGCCTCTAAAACTCTGCCCACGTGAGTGTCTCCTCGTCATGGGACCGCATCACCAAACTCCACCATTGCCCGGCAGAACCATGGAGAAGGCTCGCCGCTAGGACCACCATCTGATCTGGAGGTGTCCTCACTAGGCGGAAAACTCGGGTGACTGCCTCAAGCCAGTCATCAGCTGCCTAGGGGTCTGGATCACCCCGGAACCTCAGAGGTCACTACCTCTGGAACTCGTGCAGTGCACTCAGCCTACGCGCAACCTCGTCCTGCACCACCATCACAATCAGCTGCTCGACAGGTGGTGGCTCAACTGGCAGACCACGTGGAGGTGCAACCTCAGAGCCTGCGCCCTGCTCCACAGCCTCTACACGGGGCGGGTCATCAGCACAATCCTGCTGCGGAACCCTCGCTGGCTGTCGTCATGGAGGCATCCTAAAATACATTCAAGACACACCACAGTCAAGAGTATATCTAGAGAGTTGACTCAAGAAGGACAAGGAAAAACCAAAAACCCAGTACTATATGATGCGTGTACCATTATGTCCCCGTGACCAGTGTACGAATGTCCCGAGTCGAAAGGCAGGTTATCAGAGCCCTGCTGCATGGATACGTCGGCCGCCGCACCAACACTAGAGTCCCTGGGCTGAAAGCCGAACTCGAAACACACTAACACTGCTGCTATGAAACCCAAACCAAACTCACAGCTAGACTAGCTACGTTCTGAGATCCCAAATGTGGAACCTCCTCTGATACCACTCTGTCACGACCCGACCCAACGGGGCTCGAGTCGCGACTCCCCAAGCCCGCCTCGAATAGGCCAGGGGCTGGCGACCTGCGCCGAGTAGGCTATCACACACATGGGAGGCATTAGCCTAAGGTACCTGTACACACGCACCCAGAAACACCTCCATGAAACAGTTCAGAGATATAGAAACTGAAAAGTAAAATGCATGCATACATCTACCCCAAACCATAGTACATGAGAAGTACAAAAGGGAAAAACAGGGCCCACCAAAAGAAAACTACAAGCGCGTCCAACCTGCTCTGACGAGTGGAACGCTGCCACAAGCACCGGCCAGAGAGCTCCCTCGGCACAGCTCCAGGAAACACCCCGGGCAACTCGCTCACTAAGCTCCGCCTGCTCTGGGTCCTCCTGGGACTCCGTCAAAGGCCTGTGGTCTGCACAAGACCCAAACATGTGGAGAAAAAGCCCGTGCAGGGGTGAGTATAAACATACTCAGTAGGCACCCAAAAAACCCAAAACCAAAGGGAGAAACTGAAAGGCACCAGTCTGCTCAACCCAGCCAGAGGGAACCCATACGAGAGAGAAACTCCTTCTCGTGACCATCCTCGGCTAAACACAACTAGTCAGCTCAGCTTAGGAGTATGCCCATACATACACCTTGAACAAACCAGATATACTCAGCTCGCGCCACAAAGCCACAAGAGGTACCGACCTCATCACCAGAAACTGTCCCAACAAGGAGAGTACACCCCATGATCACTGTCATACCAGATGACACTCATCCGAGAGATACACTCCATCGGGTCCCAAACAAACACCTCATACGCTCACCCGAGAGACCACGCTCGTTGGATAACATCACTGAGGAAACATCACTGAAACAACATAACCACCATACTCCACGGATAGGGGATCGCCGTTAGGGTCCGCTAGGGGATACCGAGACCCACTCCGGTATACGTAGCTCACAGATAGGGGATCACTCCCAGGGTCTGCTGGGAGATACCACGACCCGATCTGGCATACGTAGTTCTCACAGATAGGGGATCACACCCAGGATCTGATGGGGGATACCCCAACCCGATCTGGCGATCGACAGAAGCTCCACACTCAGATAGAGGATCATCATCCATATAAAGATGGACAAGACGATATCGGAACCCTATCTGGTATAACTCGCGATGTAGGGGATCGAACTGATGATACAACAACCCTACCGAAACCACGCGCTGAGTAGGGGATCGCATAACCAACGATACCGCAACCCTACCGAGCACAACCCACCGCGTAGGGGATCATATTCCCGATGATGCCACAAACCCTACGGGGATAACCTGCTAGATAGGGGATCGCCACCCGTGAATAAGCGGTCACAACGATACCAAGAACCTGATCTAGGGTAAAGATGCTAGAGGATCCACTCTAGTTCCACCGGAGGGATACCACAACTCTAACAGTTTAAACATTCCATTGAGAGGATCACAAACCCATACGAAGGTTGTGATGCCACACGATCCCTCGTAGAAATGAACCAAAGGAGAACCCTCAACCACGGCTGGTCCAAACGTCGCTAACCCGAGCGACCTGCCACAATGCCACACTGTGCACCACCTAGGCCAAAACTGAGGCCACCTCACGTTCCATGTGAAAAAACACGCAGTATAGGCTGTTTACTCGCCCGAAACAGAGCACCGGTGAAAAAGGAACTATTGACCATAGCTATCTCGTGCGGGGCCCACACAACGATCCCGAAACCCATCGAGCGGATCACACTACTGTGATCCCCTCGAAAAAACAAGCGGAATCGACTACTCGCCCGTTCAAAACGGACACTCGGTGAAAAATGTACTATTCACTGAAGGCCAGCTCGGGTGGGGCCCACACCTGGATTCCGAAAGTCATCGAACGGATTGCACCATTGTGATCCTCTAGAAAAAACACACAGGATCGACTATTCATCCGCCAAAATTGGACTCCTGGTGCAAAAGCTGTGTTTTTCCGCAAACGCCAAAACCCGGCCTCGTGGGCCCCACACCCCGTTCTCAGACCCAACACCCTGAAACCATCTCAAAAATTCCATCGTACAATCAGGGTCTCAAAGCCACTGACAGCACGTCAATCAGACGCTCCAGGTAGAAGTTACAACGGCCCGAAGTTGAAAAATAATAAAAAACTATTATTTTATACGACGGTTCTAGCTCTCGGGCCACGATCCCGAACATTTAATCCCTCGAACCCACACCGTAGGGTTCGCCTCGTCGTCAGGGTCGCGTCGCCGCAAACGGCGCGTGAAGCCGGCTCCCGGTGTGCATGTTACGGGGGTTTAAAGACCCCCGTATAGTAAAAGAGGTCAGATCGGCCCCGACCGGCCGGTCCGCCCGGGCCGGCTGCCCTCCGCCGCGCGCCACCGCGCTGGGCGGCCGGCCGCCGCGCCGACGGATCTTCCGCGGACCGCCGGGGGCACCCTGGTGGTCCGTTTTGCGATCCGGAGGTGTCTACACGACCCTCGGGACCCGATCTACACTGCTACGACTTCAATTTGCAGAAAAACGCAGCAAAAACGGGATCGGGGGTTAAAACTCAAATTCGCCTACCTCGCAGGCGAAACACCGACGTTTTGCCTCAGATCCGTGCTCTAGTGCTTCCGTTGCGCGCTCTTGGAACGTCCACCGTCGAATTCTAAGTTCGTGGGCGCTTCGTTTGCTCAATTTGGTGGAGTGGCGGCGAAGAACGTCGAGAAGAACGATGGGGGGGGGGCGCTGATATTTATATCAGCAGCCCGCCGGCGCCAAACCCGCCTCAGACCCGACGCTCGATGCGAACAAAATTAAGGTCACCCCTAGGGTAAACGTGCCGTTCTGAACGCAACGGCGGACTCAGATTTTCCAGCCGAGACTCCGATCAGAAGTTATTCGAGCCGACGCTCGCACACTAACTTCGATACTTATTTGAGAAAACGCCCCTGGTGGCGTTTCTCACCGCAGGCCCGCGCCCGCAATGTTTACACCCTACCTAGGGTAAATGGCACGTTCCGGACGCAACCGTGCCATCAGATTTCTGTTCTGAGCTACCATTTAGGAGATATCACACCCCCGCCACGTGCATAGTATAAAAATACTTAATATTTTTATAAAATTAATTCCGGGCACACCGGGCCTCAGAATCGCACGCCGTCTTCGCGCCTATCTCTGGAATTATTCGCAGAAATATTCCAAAGTCTGACAAGACCAAAAACTTGAGTCTCTACATGGATGTTCATTTCAACCATTCAATATTGTTTTTATATGTGTTTATTTCCCCGTTGTTCTTGTAATGATTCAATTAAGGGTTCTATTCATGGTATGTAAGGTTGTTAGGATATAAAATTATCTAACTCATCCATGTTATATCAAGAAATAAAAAATATTTTATGATGAAATTATTATTTAAAAATGATAATAAAACAGAAATCACGGGATACTAAGTTCCCCCACCACTTTATAGGAATTTTTTCCTAAAAATTCTTTCTCCTACCAAAATGTGTATACAAAAATCACTACGTATTTAATAATATAAATCATCATTAAAATTTTACCAAGGTTCATTCTATTACTCTATTGATATTTCCCATGAAATTGAATAATAATCTATTAACCATGGTCTCATTATACTTTTATTATAAGAGAAATATAGAAAAAATAACTTATACCTTCATAAAAACCATTAAAAAAATAAACCATATAAAATCAAAAAATATATACTTAGGAAATTCAAACTAATGATCAGAAAAATAAACTTAAACCACATAATCTATCCTCAGTCACATTTAAATAGAACCACAAAAATATTATACTTACCCCAATTATATCATATCTAAAAAATTATTTAATAATCATACCTAAAATAATTGTAAAACCTTTTTAATAAATTAACCCACTAAACAATAATTTTTCATTGAATACTATTATCATGTAGTATCAAGAATAAATATTATATATTTTAAAATAAATTTCCTTACCATGTTACTAGATATCATATAAAATATTGAGGTTATATTTTTTCTAATCATCATATGTCACCAAAATCAAATAGCCCTTTGCATAAGTTTCAATAATTACCTCAACAATTAAATACATGACAACACTTATGGTTTTCTATAACATAATCATTCATTCTTCTAAAAAAATAACTACCAAAAAATATCAATAAATTCCCAAAGCATCAATCACATAAGATATAAAATGAAAATATATGTGTTTATTTTATGATTTTTAATTATGTTTTTAATATATAATGGAATATATAATAAATAAATTAACCTTAATTAATAACTGCGTTACCTCCAAAAAATCAAAAAACATCTATGAGAAAAACTATTATATCCCAAATCATAACAATACCATTATAATATTATTAATAAAAATAAATTCATAACATAAATACCCAATTCTATTTAGTTTTACTGTATTAGATAATTTGAAATATTCTTACACAACTAAAACCCTTCAACTGAAACCAAATGGATAATATTCTCAATAAACGAAACACATTAAATGGAAAATTAATTCATTTATTGCTATATCCCTTTGATATAAAAATGAATTAGTATGTGTTCCTAGTAATATTAGAGCTTTTAAATAATCATTTTATAAATTGTCTAAGAATATAAACTCAGCAATGGGAATAATTGAAGGAGAAATCGTGTTAGACCATTGGAATACATGAAAATTCATGAAATTGGTTTCCCCACAAACAAAGAACATTTATCTCACATAGGAAAAATATTAAATATGATATCTACTTACTTTTTCAAAATATTCCAAAAAATAAATAACTTATAAAGGATTCAAACAGGTTTCAGGGGACTTTATATAAGATTATAGAGAATGTATGTGAATTTAAATTGAAAAAAAATGTAATGTAATGTTAATTTGTTTCCAAAATATATAAAGATGATTCTGATAAAAGACTATTTTGTTGAATATTTTATTGATAATAAATGATATAATTTCCTCACATTGTGTTAAATATGTTTATTTATAAAATATTTGGGATTTGATCATTCATTTGAAAATATGGAGAAAATTACAGTTTTACCCTTTATAGTGCACTGTAGTATTTCGAAGATAAATAATGTTATATTTATTATTTGAATTTGAAATTTTGTAACAGTGTTCCTAAATTAATTTTTCTACAACTTTATTTCAGGACACTATAGCTGATAAGTGATGTTGAATGGAGTAAATGGGACATTAAGACAATGGTGGGCTGGACTCGGCAGAATGGACATGGGTTCTGTATTTGGGCCTTATCTTCTACATCCGGGCCTGTATTGAGGCCAAATATTGAGGAAAGCTCGGGGACATGATTTGGCACAAATCATCCTTCTGGAAGGCCGATCAATTTACGCGTTTTAGAGGTCAACTAGGCGGTGCAACATGGAATAAAATATTTGGCCGAGTTTTTCATTTCACACTAAAAACGTTATGTATCCCTAGCCCTCACATACTCTATTTAAAGGGGGTTTTAACTCTTGGAGAGGGCTGGTCGAGGCTTTGGGATGGTGTGGCCTAATGGGTGTCTCTTGGGGGCCCCTCACAACTCTTGGAAGAAGTAATAATTTGTGCAGACCTCTCTTCCAAAAAAGCTCTCCTCTCCCACCTCTTCTTTGTATTTCTTTTATTTCATGTTTGTTTCTTGAATTTTTCTTCAAATAATCTTCTGTGTTCTTCCCTAATATTGTTCTCTTAATATTATTAATTGGGTTGGAATCAAGAGTGGAGACAATATTGGGTTCTACCCTTTCAATCCTTTTCTTATGCAAAACATCTCCAAGATGACTACACCGCCCATGGAAGAGTAGTTCTTTTTAGTAATCGATCGACCTCTATTCTTCTTCATTTAATTATTTGGAATCATTGAGATACTATAATTCACTTAATATGATCCATGAATTGTGTTTTTAAATTTCAAGAAACTATGCAAGCAATTGAACAATTAACACAAAACACGTGAGGTCGGGAATTGTGTAAATTGTGAGATCACAATCTTAATCGGTAATACAAGACCATACAGGATAAATTTTTAGAGTTAAAATATAATCCCTAAACACAATTAATCCTCATTTAAAGAATGGATATGTGCTCTAATTAACCACTGACCATAAGCTAACCTTAGAACAACAATCAAAGCAGGGTGCTGCGATTGCGTGTTCCGAAGCTAGCCTTGGGTTTAAGTAATTTCATCTTTATGGATATATTAACTCTCATAGGGTTCGAGAGATAACAAATTATGGGATCATAATTAAGTGGACATTTATTTAAATGATAATTATTAATAAGTGAATGAAGAGGTAATGTCACGAACCAGCCCGGGTCGACCCTGAACCGGTCACCCGAGCCGGCCCGCGACAAAATGGTATCAAAGGTGGGCGGACTAGAACTAGTGTGCTATTGAGCCGGATGGGTGTCGTCCTTATTTCACTTAGCTGGATTGACGATTGCAACACTAACTAAACATATGATATCTGAGGGTCGTGGCCTTCTAAGCCACGTGTTCTGAGGGTCGTGGCCTTCTAAGCCACGTTTTCTGAGGGTCGTGGCCTTCTAAGCCACGTTTCACCGAGACACGAGGTTCTAGGGTCCCACGCGAGCTAGATGAAACTTAGGGGTTTTACCCATAGTGCTCTACCATCTCTGGCGTGGTGCCTCCCGTCGGCATACGG
This sequence comes from Viscum album, assembly GCA_963277665.1. NCBI lineage: Eukaryota > Viridiplantae > Streptophyta > Magnoliopsida > Santalales > Viscaceae > Viscum > Viscum album. The sequence continues at coordinate 1,105,218,257 of OY728128.1, read as the reverse complement.
GGGACCACTTCGGTGTGAGTGTGTGCGTGTGTGAGTATGTGTGTGTGTGTGTGAGTGTGTGAGTATGTGTGTGTGGGTGTGAGTGTGTGAGTGTGTGTGTGTATCCTTGGTTATTGCTGATAACTTCTGGCTTATTTTTACTTGCACTTGGTTTTCCTTGCCTGTTTACCTTTACTTGCACTTGCTTTCTTTCCTGCTTGATTACTTTCAGTTCTTCTTTACCGCTTGTACTGGTTGCTTTGCGAAAATGGTTTTCAAATAAAAATGCGTTTTTCTCTTGTATAGTAAAACTGAAAGTGTAACACTTCTTTATCATTCAGAACGAATTTAGAATCAATGAAAAGAAATTCAACTTTTAAAAAGGAATAAGGGTGATGGCTTGTGTTTAGTTTTTCAAGTGAAACATTGTAAAAGCATACTTTCATACATTGTAGTTCAAACCATGAATAGGTAGATTCTTTATTTACTGGATGTGCATTGGGATTTGTTGTGGGGCTCACCTACTGAGTACTTTTGTGCTCACGCCTATCTTTTACCTTTTCAGTTGCAGGTTTCTTTTTGTTCAGGTTCTCCTGCTTGAGTCGCTCAATGTGGGAGCGACGTTGGTTGTAGTTGGGTGGTGACCCGCGATGTCACAAGGAGGTATGTCGTGGTATAGTTTTGTTTGTGTCTTTAGTGTTTGTTTGTCTGTTTAGTTTATATTCATTCTTCCGATCCTGTTTTTAACTTGGGCTGAAATCGTTCCCAATGATCAATTTTTAGTGCCCGGCACTTGTTGCCAGCCCGTGGGGATCGGGAACGCCCCTCGGGCCATGCCGCGAACCGGCTCGGGTGACCAGTTCAGGGTCGACCCGGGTTGGTTCGTGACAGGTAAAGTTATATCGATTACGCCTTTTAAAATATTTTCTAAAAAACATCTTTTTGCTGTTTCTTTTTAATCAAACTTCCTTTCAAAATTAAAAACAAAAAAAAAATGAAATCTTCTTCCAGCAAACTTCTTCTAGATTTATAAACTATAAACAACCACCCCCATACGTTCAAGTAGTGTTTTTATTCCCTTTTATTTTGTTTCCAGAATACCTCTGAAAAGTTGTTTTAATTCACTTCCTCCTTTGAGAGACGACCTTGGTCAGCCACTCTGCTACACCTAAGTACCAAAAAATCACACTAATCATTTGAGGGCGCCCACGACAGCGCTCTATCAAATTGGCACCATTGTTGGGGAGGAAAGTAATTATTTCAACTAATTAGAGGTATTTATTTTGTTTTACATTTTATTTTCTTCCTCTCTTATTTCTTCCTTCTTTACCCAATCTGATTTTGTTTTTCTTCTTCTTTTATTTCCTTCTACTTCTTTTTGGACCATCAAATAAAACTTCTAATTTTATTATTTTACTATGGTCCAATTTCCTTCTTTTCATCTTTCATTTGTTGATGACGTGAACTAATCCCAAAGATCTCTTAGATCTTGACCCTGAGATTGAATGTAGCCTTAGGGATCGAATCAGAAATTCTCAGTCTACGAGGAGTTTCAATATTCAACCAGTTGGCGAATTCCTCTCTTTTGGAAACATTGAAATTGGAATATATTCAAATTCAAACATAAAAGAAGAACCAATGTCTGTAAATAATAACAATTAACTTAATAGAACCATTCGAGAATTGGCTCCACCTAATATTAACTATCAACCAAATTTTATTGCATACCCAAACCTCGAATCAGACTTTTAGTTAAAATATGGATTAATTAACCTTCTTCCAATGTTTCATGGCTTATCTGGTGAGGATCCCAACAAAAACCTTAAAGAATTTAATGTGGATTATTCAACTTTAAAACCAAGAAATGTTTCTGAAGATCAAATCAAATTAAGAGCATTCCCATTCTCACTTGACGGAGCTGCGAAAGATTGGATGTATTATTTACAACCCGAAGATGTAACTTATTGGAACAATTTTGTTACATCTTTTCTTGTAGAGATTTTTTCCAGCATCAAGGACCACTTCCATTCGTAAGGATATCTCGGGGATCAAGCAATCCCAAGGGGAGTCAATGTATGAGTACTGGGAGATATTCAAGAAGTTGTGCGCAAGTTGTCCACATCACCAAATCAGTGAGAAACTCCTCATCCAATACTTCTACAAAGGACTCACACCCATGGAGAGGAGTATGGTTGATGCTGTAGTTGGAGGAGCATTGGTTTACAAGACACCAGCATCCACACATGCATTGATCGACAAGATGGGCCAAAACTCCCAACAATTTGGTAATAGAGGTACACCACATGTCTGGGGAGTACATCAGGTAAGTCCTTATTCTCTTGAAAGTAATTTGATTGATACTAAGTTGGAAGAATTGACAACCATGGTGAGGCAAATTGCTTTGGCACAAAAGACATCTCTACCCCCTCCTTCAAGGCCATGTGGAATTTTCACTGAGACAGGCCACCCAACTGACTATTTCCCACAACTACAAGCGATAGAGGATTGTGCAGCAGTATTCCCTGGGAGACCATTTCAGCAGCATCAACAACCATATCCTCAAAAGAAGTTTGATTCATTTGCTCCAACATACAACCAAGGGTGGAAAGATCAACCGGACATGAGGTATATCTCTGGACAACAAAAAAGGCCACCCTTTCAACAAAACTTCTAGCAGCCTCTGCCTTACCAGCAGGGTTTCCAACAACCCCAAAGGAGATTTTAAGCCCAAGCATCAACAAGCCATCAACAAGGGAATCCCCCACCAAAGGTAGATTCTAATACTGATGATCTTTTGAAGCAAATTTTTCTTAATCAACAGAATGAGCTAAAGAGTCAAAGTTCAGAGCTGAGGGAGTTAAAGACTCAAATGAGCCAGATTGCCACCACCCTCCATGAACTTGTAAGTAAGAATTCCAGAAATCTACCTTCCCAACCCACTCCAAATCCAAAGGGGAATGTTAGTGCCATCACATTGAGAAGTGGTATGCAAATGAACGATACATTCCACCGGGATTCACCTCAACTCCAGAGAAGCCACATTCCATACCAACTAATGAGCAATCCAAGGAGAATGATAAAGGTAAGAAAAATATTGATGATGTTCCTCCTAAACCCCTTATTTTTCCAAAAAGTGTTGTTCAAACCAAGAAGATTGCTGAAGAAGCAATGAAAAAAAGGTTTTGGACACATTGAAGCGTGGGGAGATCAACATTCCTCTACTTGAAGCCATTAAGCAAATCCCAAGGTATGCCAAATTCATAAAAGAACTCTACACCAATCGATGAGGTCTCAAGGGAAATGAGAGGATAAAACTTGGAAGGAATGTCTTGGCACTCATTACACCAACCCTAGCAATGCCAACAAAGTTCAAGGATCCCGGGACATTCACCATCCCATGTACCATAGGGGAGTTTCACTTCTCTGATGCTCTTTGTGATTTAAAAGCTTTAATAAATGTGATGCCTCACTCCATATTCTCTTCCTTGTAGGTTGGTGAGTTGAAGCCAACAAGAGTAGTGGTGCAATTGGATAATAGAGCTACGAAATATCTAGCCGGATTTCTTAAGGATGTACTTGTCCGGGTAAGATACATGATCTTTCCAGCGGATTTCTATGATCATAACGTGGAGGATGATTATCTCATGCCCCCATTATCTTAGGTAGGCCCTTCCTCAAAACTGCAAAAACTATCATAAATGTCAATGAGGGTACACTTTCCATGGAGTTTGGAGATGAATTTGTGATATTTAATTTTATGGATTCCATGAAGTACCCCTCAGAGGACCATTCAGCTTTTGTTATCTCCCATTTTGAACCACCAAAGATAAACTCCATGGAATTTGATTGTCCTATGTTTAGGGAGATTATGAGTATTGGTTCGAGTTTGATGTCTAAGAGCACTTCCACACATGTTGCTGATACACAATCCTCTCTTGGATTTGAATTTGATGTGGATTCATATTCGGATTTTGATCATGTGAACTATAATTATGACATGGCTGTTGAGTATGTTGATGGATTTGATGCTTTATTCTTTGATTATGATGATGTATATTCTGATACTGATGCTCTTTGTGCACATATTTCAGTTCCTTCTATGACCCCATCCATACACCACCCTCCTACACTGGAACTCAAGCCATTTCCACCAAATCTAAAATACTCATACTTGTTGAGTGGTGAGAGATTACCTATTATCATTGTTAACAATCTCCTTTTTGAACATGTAGAAAAACTTTTGAATCTTTTGAGGGAGAACATCAGGGAAATCGGGTGGACCTTGGCTGACATATCAGGTATTATCCCCTCCATTTTCATGCATAGGATTATTTTGGAGGATGGGTCTAAACTGGTGAGTCAACCACAAAAGAGACTCAATCCAACACTTTTGGAGGTTGTTAAAAAAGAAGTTGAAAAATTGCTCAAGGCAGGTATAATCTATCCCATTTCAGATTCTCAGTGGGTAAGTCCAATTCAGGCTGTGCCTAAGAAGAGTGGTGTTACTATTGTTAAAAATGAAAAAGATGAGTTAATACCAATGAGGGAGAAAAACAGTTGGTGTGTGTGTATTGATTATAGGAAACTAAATCATTCCACTCATAAAGACCATTTCCCCCTCCCATTTATTGATCTGATGCTTGAGAGACTAGCTGGGAAAACACACTATTGTTTCTTGGATGGATTTTCTGGATATTTTTAGGTTCCTATAGTTCCGGAGGATCAAGAGAAGACTACATTCACCTATCCCTTTGGCACATTTTCCTACCAAAGGATGCCATTTGGACTTTACAACGCCCCAGGTACCTTCCAGATATGCATGGTGAGTATTTTTTCTGATTTTATTGAGACCTACATGTAGGTATTTATGGACGATTTTACAGTGTATGGATCCTCATTTGATGAATGTCTAAATAGATTGGGAAAGGTATTGAATCGTCGTATTGAGAAGAATCTGGTCCTAATCTTTGAAAAGTGTCATTTCATGGTAGAGCATGGCATTGTCTTAGGGAATGTAGTGTCAAAACATGGGATAGAGGTTGATAGATCAATGGTAGTTATTATTTCATCCTTACCATATCCTTCATGTGTGTGTGATGTTAGATATTTCCTAGGTCATGTAGGATTTTATCGGCACTTCATCAAAGATTTTAGTAAGATTTATCTTCCTATGTCAAGATTACTACAAAAGAATTCTAATTTTGTGTTTGATGTTTCTTGCAGGAATTCATTCAATGAGCTAAAACAACGTATGACCACTCCACCTATCATACAGCCCCCACGGTGGGAGATTCCTTTTAAACTTATGTGTGACGCCTCCAACTTCGCGGTTGGAGCTGTCTTATCTTAGTTGGTGGAGGGACGTTCACATGTGATCGCCTATGCGTCAAGGACACTGGATTCAGCCCAATCAAATTAAAGAACCACATAAACGGAGTTTCTTGCTGTCATATTTTATTTAGATAAATTCTGTTCATATTTATTGGGCTCTAAAGTAGTTGTTTTTTCTGAGCATGCAGCTTTGAGATACCTCCTAATGAAGCCATATGCAAAGCCACGACTTATCCGTTGGATTCTCCTTCTTCAGGAATTTGATATTGAGATAAAGTAAAAGAAGGGATCAGAGAATTTGGTGGCAGACCACATGTGTAGGCTTACTCACACACTAGAGGATGACACCTTTGACCAGGTACCACTTCGGGACACTTTCCCCAATGAGCATCTCTATATTATCTCAGGTATGCATCCTTGGTATGATGATTTAGTTAATTACATTGTTTCCTCTGAAATCCTAGCAAATTTAAAGAAGCATCAAGTCCAAAAATTAAAAAGTGAGACCAGGTATTTTGTGTGGTATGATCCTTACCTCTGGCGCATGTGTAGTGACCATGTTATTAGGAGGTGTATTCCTGATCACGAGTTTGAGTCTGTTTTGCAATTATGTCATACACTTGCATGTGGTGGACACGTTGGACCCCAACAGACAGCTAGGAATGTTTATGACTCTGGATTATATTGGCCTAGTTTATTCCATGATGCCCATGTGTTTTGTAAGTCATGCTCTCGTTGAAAACAAACTGGGAATATTTCTAGGAGACATGAGATGCCCCAACAACCCATACTATTCTGTGAGATTTTTGATGTGTGGGGAATTTATTTTATGGGTACTTTTCCTAGTTCATTTGGTTTCTTGTATATTTTGGTTGTTGTTTATTATGTGAGTAAATGGGTGGAGGCCAAGGCCACCAGGACTGGTGATTCTCATGTTGTTGTGGACTTTGTCAAAGCACAGATTTTTTGCAGGTTTGGAGTACCAAAGACCATCATCAGTGACCAAGGGACACACTTTTGCAATAGGAATTTTTCTTCCTTCCTTATTAAGTATGGGGTGACACACAAAACATCAACACCATACCACCCCCAAAAAAATGGCCAGGCTGAGTTTCCAAATCGTGAGCTGAAACAAATATTAGAGAAAACCGTGCAGCCAAATAGGAAGGATTGGAGCAAGCGCTTGGATGATGCATTGTGGGCTTATAGGACAGCATACAAGACACCCATTGGTATTTCCCCATTTAGGATTGTTTTTGGGAAATCATGTCATCTCCCAGTGGAAGTCGAGCATCGGGCATATTGGGCTATAAAGAAATGCAACATGGATTTGGCCCAAGATGGAATTCAAAAGAAGTTGAAAATTCAAGAGCTTGAGGAGATTCGTCTGTCATAATATGAGAACTCAAGGCTCTACAAGGAAAGATCAAAAGCAGCTCATGACAAAATGATCCAACAAAGGGAGTTTCATGTTGGAGATAAAGTCCTTCTCTATAGTTCACGACTCAAGCTGATGCCTAGTAAGTTGCATTCCAGATGGTTAGGTCCTTATATTGTGACTAATGTTTTTCCTTATGGTGTAGTGGAGATTACACAAGAGGAAACTGGAAGGAGATTTACAGTCAATGGGCAACGTTTGAAGAGATACATTGAGGGACTTCCTACTAATGCAGTGGATTTTATCACACTGCATGACCCCATCATCACTTGAGCACATCAGGCTGTTCCTAACCCTTTAACTTTTATATTCTTTGTCCTATTTAAAAATTCTACATTTCATGTGCATATATCATCTCATGGGTTCACATTGAGGACAATGAAATATTTTAAGTGTGGGGTAGGGAACCATTTAGTTTAGTAATTTCAATTGTTTTCCTGTTTTAAAAAAACCAAAAAACAATTTGTGTGTTTTTCAAATTTTGTGTGTTTATTTTTTTAAATTTTCTTTGTGTTTTTGAAATATTTGAGCTAAAATGATTCTTACCACAATTTTGAAATGAAAATCAATGAGTGAAACAATTTATCCCTTGAAACTAATCATAAATTAATGCTGAAAATGACTTTGTTTCAAGTTAAAATATTTAGTAATTTCATGGAAGGTACGCTGAATTTTGAATCCCATGCCACATCTCACTGTCTTTATATTTGAAATAACTTTCCTGTGAGGCTTCTAAACCATTATTTTCATATTCTTTACATTCACCTCACTTTTTGAGAGAACCAAACCATGCTTGATTTAACTAGAATTTGATCTATTCCTGTCAAAACTTGAGGGATTGAGGTACATATGTTTAAATAATTGAGACATTTGTTTGGTATTAAATCCCCTATTTCAAAGAATCCTTTTTTATAATGGCCTACCTTGAATATTTAATCCTTTTATCCCTTAGAAGCCATACATAGCCTGTTAGGTTAGCCACATTACACGCCAATTTTCCCTATCCAACCAACTCTTGAAGTGAAATTGTATAATATAGTTGACCTTAAGTGTGGGGGAATCCATCTTGTGTTGTGCCACCACATTATGTGATACTTTGGGTGGAAAATTAAATTATGAAGAGATGTGTTTTCTACTGAAGAAAGTCATTATATTTAAAGCTGTGCCATTTCTGGAGCTTTCATGACAAGTGAAGCTGTGCCTTTTCTAGAGCTTCTAATTGAGGTGGAAAGCTGTGCCCATCTGGAGCTTTCAAGAAAATCATGTTTGAGACGATTGAAATTTTTTATGCTGAAATGATGAATCGTATAAACCTTTCATGAATTTTCATGATGATGGAGCTGAATTGATACTATGGGGATTGAGGAGAAGACCATATTTAAGTGAAAATTAGATTAATGCAATTTTGCTTCAAAAAGAGTCAAGCCCTCCTCATTCAGCCTTAGAATTTTTCACATCTAAATCCTACCAACCGAAAGCCACAGAACAACCCTGAAAAGTCCTCATGATAAACATATGTCCTTGACTCACATCAGGTAGCGATGTAGGAATCTATCAAGCATATGGTGACCCTTGTATGAGATTGGATGAGAAAGACATTAAAAAATGTTGATATTTGTGTGATGAGAGAAAATTCAAGTGAGGTAAGTGTTTTGTGCATGGGAGGATAAAGGAAGTGGAAATATATTGAATAATATAAATGAAGAACTTGAAATAATGGTTTTTTATGAGGCATGATATATTTTTTTCTTGGTGTATAATTGTCTGATCTCAAGGATATGCGTTTTAAAATTGGATTTGATTTGATATTGATGTTTACTTGACAAGAGGTTTTGTCCAGGAGTGCAAAAGGGTAAGTGTGGGGGAGTAGATAAAACACTATTTTGTTGAATATTTTATTGATAATAAATGATATAATTTCCTCACATTGTGTTAAATATGTTTTTTTTATAAAATATTTGGGATTTGATCATTTATTTGAAAATTTGGAGAAAATTCCAGTTTTACCCTTTATAGTGCACTGTAGTATTTCAAAGATAAATATTGTTATATTTTTTTTGAATTTGAAATTTTGTAACAGTGTTCCTAACATAAGGTTCTACAACTCTCATTCGTGACACTATAGCTGATAAGTGCATTGGGATGGAGTAAATGGGACATTAAGACAATGGTGGGCTAGACTCGGCAGAATGGACATGGGTTCTGTATTTGGGACATATCATCTACATCCGAGCTTGGAGTGAGCCCCAATACTGAGGAAAGCTTGGGGACATGATTTGGCCCAAATCATCCTTCTGGATGTCCGGTCAATTCATGCGTTTTGGAGGTCAACTAGGCGGTGCAACATGGAATAAAATACTTGGTCTAGTTTTTCATTTCACACTTAAAAATTTATGTATCCCTAGCCCCCACAAACTCTATTTAAAGGGGGTTTTAACTCTTTGAGAGGGCTGGTCGAGGCTTTGGGAAGGTGTGGACGAAATAGTGTCTCTTGGGAGCCCCTCACAACTCTTGGAATAAGTAAGCCTTTGTGCAAACCTCTCTTCTAAAAAGGCTCTCTTCTCCCACCTCTTCTTTGTATTTCTTTTATTTCATGTTTGTTTCTTGAATTTTTCTTCAAATAATCTTCTGTGTTCTTCCCTCTTCTTATTATCTTAATCTTTTTAATTTTATTGGAATCAAGAGTGGAGACAATATTGGGTTCTACCCTTTCAATCCTTTGCTTATGCAAAACGTCTCCACGATGACTACACCGCCCATGGAAGAGTAGTTCTTTTTAGTAATCGATCGACCTCTATCCTTCTTCATTTAATTATTTTGAATCATTGAGATACTGTAATTAACTTAATATGATCCATGAATTGTGTTTTTAAATTTCAAGAAACTAAGAATTCAATTGAATAATTAACACAAAACACGCGAGGTCGGGAATTGTGTAAATTGTGAGAGCACAATCTTAATCGGTAATACAAGACCATATAGGATAAATTTGTAGAGTTAAAATATAATATCTAAAAACAATTAATCCTCATTTATAGAATGTATATGTCCTTTAATTAACCACTGACCATAATCTAACCATAGAACAACAATCAAAGCAGGGTGCTGCGATTGTGTGTTCCGAAGCTAGCCTAGGGTTTAAGTAATTCATCTTTGTTGTTAAGTTAACTCTCGTAGGGTTCGAGAGATAACAAATTATGGGATCATAATTAAGTGGATATTGATTTAAATTATAATGATTAACAAGTGAATGAAGAGGTAGAGTTATATCGATTATGCATTTTAAAATATTTTCTAAAAAAACATCTTTTTGTTGTTTGTTTTTAATCAAACTTCATTTCAAAATAAAAAACAAAAAAATGCAATCTTCTTCCAGCAAACTTTTTCTAGATTTATAAACTATAAACAACCACCCACATACTTTCAAGTAATGTTTTTATTCCCTTTTATTTTGTTTCTAGAATACTTCTGAAAAGTTGTTTTAATTTACCTTCTCCTTTGAGAGACGACCTTGGTCAGCCACTCTGCTGCACCTAAGTACCCCAAAATTACACAAATCATTTGAGGTCGCCCACGACAGCGCTCTATCAGATTCCATAGATCATGAGTAAGTATTTTGTAATGATTAAACTTTTTATTATGGAAGAGGTTATCGATATGTGTCCTACAAATTATGATCTCTAGAGATATCAAGAAAATCCTAATGTATTGAAGGGATATATCAGAACAACCCATCATTATTTCTAAAAAGAATCATATCTTGAATCAAACATATAAGGATTTAAATTAATCAAACTATGGATACAATTCATATAAATATACATGTGTATAAAAATATAACATAAAATTCTATGAACCCATTAAAAAAAAATTTATTTTAAAATACTATGTTAACTAGTTTTAGGTTGAGAAGAATATGAAAGTAAAGAATATAATAAATAATACTCTTTGAAATCATTATAGATTGATAGATATTTTACAAGAAAAATTCAAAATATTTAATGTAAAATATTTGAAAGAATACACCTTATAGCCATTGTAATAATTGAGTCTAGACCAATGGGGGTGAGGAATAGAAATATAACATTGATTTAAATTAATTCATTAATAAATGTAATAATTAGAACCCATAAAATAATACATAGTTATTATAGAAGACAAAAAATGACGTGTAAGGAATGTTTCATAAATAATTGAAATTGAGATGAGAATCTCATCACCTCGATCCCCATAGATGAATAGAATATTCTATTTAATATATGTTTTTTGAAAAAACTCTAAGGTCTCTTTCAAATGAAATCATGATAATAAACTAGTATGGGGGTCCAAGAGAAATAATATAGATGAAAAAAATAACTCAATGGGTTTGGAAATGTTAATTGCCTGTTCCTACTTATAAGAAAAGTTCAATATCACTTTTTCTCTTAAATATTTCATGAGGTTTTAAAATTATAATGTTTCTTATAAAGGTACATCACTTATCCTTATCCACTCTCATCACTGGAATTCCTGTTAATAAAAAATTTTACTCTTATTTATTGTGAATTTCAATTTTACTTATAAAATATTAAAAAATCTAAAAAATATCTAGATCATAACTGATATTTTTGAATAGGTGTGTGTATCCCTTCATTAATGTCCTGAGTTTAAAATCATCCCATAATAATTGAACATCATTAAATGTGAATTATAATATAATTGTTTTTAAACATTTATTATAATATGTATGCTTTTTTATTGTTGATATTATAATATTTTATAATACTTTAAATTTTACTATGTCATCTAATAATTATAAACTATCCATTTGTCTAATAATTTGGTATGATCATCAAATTTTCTATATTTATCTAGAATTAAAACATATACAATGAATTGAATTTATAAGTGTAAGGATTATTTATAGAATAATTATTTTATAAAGTGATACACATTGAATATGATCGCAATGTTTTCTAGAAGATAAAAAATATAAGATATATGAAATATGTTTCATATCATGAAAAATATGAACTATATACCATAATTAATGGATGTATTGAAAATACATGAGATAAAACTTAATAAAATTCATATAAAACATATTCTAAAGTGAAGGATAAATCTTGAATGGAATAATATAGTAATTATTAATGATAAAATCATAGAATGGGGTAAAAAGAGACATGATCAACAACTAATAATGTGGAGGGGATCAACAAATAAAAATGATGTATTTTTAAGTGATTAAAAATTTAGAATTATATATTTTAATTTTGAAAGGAAAATATTTTATGATATGTAAAAATAGTATAGAATATATTTACATAGTCTTTAACACCACAAAATTTTAAAAGAAGAGCATTGTATTTTATAATGTTTGTGACATGCACCACAGAGCCTAAATGAACATTAATATAGTTTACCATTTAAACCAAGAAATTAAATTGGATGTTATGAATAGTACAATTTAAATTATGAAAATTATTGTTATTTATTAATTATTAATAAAATATAAATCATTTAAATGAAAAAAATTCTGAAAACCTTGTTTTTCTAATAGAGGGTTTATTCATGATTTTCACACATAATATTATTTTTTTAATAATTCTAGAAATTTTATTTTATATAATAAACATAATTTTACAAATAACTATATGAATCTTATATTAGAATGATTTTTTTCATATTTTTTTGTAATGTTACATTATTTGATGAACACTAAAATTATTGATATTAATTAAAAGAAATATTTTGGATTAAATAACTTTAAGTGATAAATTTTATATTATGTTATATTATTCAAATTATGTGAATTTTATTTTGAAACTATTATTCCAAATTTCGAGTAATTATTTTTAAATTATCTAATAATTTCATTTTAATTTTTGAACCTAATGAATATTAAAGGTAGTAAATATTAGTTACCATGGTTAAGGTATGAAATTAATTACTTGGGGGTTAAACATAAAACATAAAGGTAAAAATGATCTAATAACTTATCCAAAACTCATTTTGTGGACATATTTTGACTTTATAACCACTAGTGGTCTAGGAGTACTCATTTTGGAGGCGAGTGAGATGTTATAAACAAGGTTGTAATCATTTATTTTAAAAAATTCCATTTGTGTCCTCTCCCTTACCTAAAAAAGGATACCCACTCTCCAATAATTTCCACACATCCAAATCTTTTTGTCTCATCCAATACCTAAAAAAATCACTTCCTTACTCCCTTAAAAAAGATCCTACAGTCCTTTTTTTGATCAGAAATCTATCATATGAATGCTTTTGGTGGAATCCTAAAGATGTTGTTTAAAGAAGATGAAGTGTTCTAAAATAAGGAATTTTTTTATTTTAATCCTACCTCCTTAAAATATTATGAAAACATGATTATATAATAACCCCTCATTATTAAATATAATAATTTATTATTATTTTATGGTAATAACATATATTTTATCTTCTTTATGTCAAATGGGAAATGAAACCATCGGTCGTGTGTATGGCGTGCTACTGCCTCACGAACTGATTTAACTCGTTTTCAATCAACACCCCATAATGATAGATATAATGAAGAATTTTACACATTTATATGAAATTTATTATATTATTATACTTTTTTATTATAATATATCATAAACCATATCACATTTTATGGCATTTAAATTACGATAATGTTGCTCGTTTTTACCATAGAATACCCCCTCGAAACGTGATGTGATTTGTTTTTAACTTCACAATAAATTAAATGAAATAAGGATAAAATTATCGATAATATGTGATATCAAAAATTATATTGATTAAATGATATTAATATATTACCTAATTTCATACCCATCCACTCTTAATGGAAAATGATAATGTCGCTCGTTCGTACGTACGACCTACCATCTCCACAAAGTGATGTGATACACTCTCCAATTTAAAACATAAGTAATGATTATAAAATGGACTATAATAAAACAAAATGGTATCTTTAAATTAATATTATTTTCATATTATAGAACTATAAAATATTTGTATGAAATGTAACATTAATGAAAGAACATGATTGAGAAACAAGGAAATTAACAACTAAAACAATGAATATATTTAAAATTTATTGACAGATACATGGTAAAATTTTATAAGAGGATAATATATGATATTAAAATTATGAATATTTTTCAAGTATAAATTTATAACATTCCTATAAACATTATATTGGATGTTATACTGTGTTCAACCAAATAGAAGCTTGAGGTAATGGAATTAATCTAAATTCACCATTATTAAGAAATATTTTAACGTTATACCCCTAATTTCCACTATAAGTTTCATATACTAACAATTTGAAATTTAATATCATGATTTGTTAATAAATAATGGTATTTTATGTGTACGCATTATTAATATAATTTTAGGGTATTTGACATGAAAATTACCTCGTTGAAAATTATTTCATAACTGAATTTCCCTTCATTGGGTTATATTACTTCTTCATCATCATTGATATTAATTGATTATTTGTGTATAAACTTTTTATTGTATTATCTTCTATATGAACTTGTTTTATGGGTATTTAGATTTGATACACATAATCAATTCATTTTTTAATTATCAATTCCATTTTTTGATCATTGTAGGTGTTTATTTCATAATATCATTTCAATTATAACTATTTATACATAATTTGTTATTGAATGAAATCATTAGGTGATTCCATAATAAATAGAATTAATTTTAATAACCTCAAAATATTCATGATTTTTTCAATAAATAGTACCATTTCTTTACTCATAGTACAAAAATTTATTGATAAATTTTTTTATTAATATATAACTCCATCCCATTATTTGGTTGATAATAATTTTTCATCCCAAACCATGATATAAAAAAAATAAAAAATGTTATAAAAATTTTTCCGATGATTTATAAATGTATTTTTTACCCATGTTTTAATTTTTCAATATTACTTTGATGGAATATTCATTTTTCTTACAAAAATGTCCCATTTTTCTTTTACTAATTATTTGAATGAAATATTTTTTTTAATACGTACGAAATATATAGAATTTAATTCCATCATGACCACTCAATGTATTATATTGTACATTATATGATTCATAGGTTATTTCAAAGATTTTTATTTTATTATATTTTGTAGACATTTAGTTTTTTTTAAAAAACATTCAATGTGAAACGAATATTCTCCACAGAACTTTTTTTAATTATCTTTGTATGGTATTTATTTTCAAAAATGACTACAAAACTATATTATTACTTATAATACACTAGATAAATTTTTTATTGATACTATTTTTATTCATTTTGTGGATGGTTTATTATCATTTAGACTAAAGAATGTATATACATTCCATTTCATGATTGAATTATCCAATTTGTAACATTCCTTAGATATAATATCTTTCCATTGATTATTGAACATTAAATTTAACATAAATATCCAAATTTTTACATTGTATTTGTTTATTTATTAAACCCATATAAATCCTTCAAAAGGTGTTATTCAGTGAAATTTATTAATTTATTCCGTGAAATATTCATAGATCTGTATTCTCAAATCGATGTGAATATTTATTGATAAGGCTCGTTATTCATGAATTAAATATATTATTAAATATATGTGGAATGTTTTGGATATGTATTGATTGGTGGGACCTAGAATAATACATCCCCTTGATTCATCTGCATCCTCATGAGAAGAATCAGTAAGATAAAAATAATAATATTTTTACACATAGTTCTATACATTCTTATGAAAGTAATTGAAAGTTGAGGTATCAGTTTGCTCGAGATCAAAAAAATCAATAATTTATTACTTCCTTCATTTATAATTTATTTACTATTATCCATGAGATTTTCAAAATGATATTATCCGAAGAAGTATTACATTCTCGGTTATTGATTAAATTTCATGTGTATTCAATTATTTAGCATTGTATATTTATCATGCATTATCTATCCATGGTATTTATGTTATTTAAATGGAACATGTGTTTAGTTGATTAAATTGGAAAATTTATTATTCCTTATATTTTCATGATAGTGAAGTTATTTAAATTAAATTTGTTTTTTATTAGTCATTAAATATTGATTATTATTTATTTATTCATGATATTCAAGTTATTTAAATGGAATGCATGTTAATTTATTTACCTTTCCATATTGGTGATTCCTTATTTAATTATTACAGTAAAATTATAGATTAAATGTAATTTTTGTCTAGATATTTAACTTTATATGTTGATTATGATTCTTGATCCATGATAGAATCTCGTTTATGTAAATCATATATAGAATCTAAGCTCACCATTATTTTATTCATTCCTAGAAATCCATGAACTATACTATTAATTATAATGAAGAATTTTTTATATAGGCGACTAATTTTCCTGTAAAAAAATTATTTTCTCAGGTTTTTATTCAAAAGTAATACAAGATTCTATTATGTATCCAGATTACAATGAATACTAAATTATTAGGTCTATTTATATATCATTCATTATATCTTATGAAAATTTAATATAGTAGACATTGGACTTTAGGAACTAAGTCCAGGTACATTAAATTTGTTTTCAAAGGATAATTAGTCGAAACTATGGGAAAAATATTCAGGATTAAATATCTTATTAAGCATAACCCTATGATTGTATTTTAGTTTAAGTATATAAGAATATCCTAATGTTTTCGTAAGGTAAATATTATTTATATTTTCCTACAAATACATCCCAATACAGATACTAAAAGTGGACATGGTTTTTTAATATATGTAACTAGGGGTAATAACTCCAAAAAATTATTGTTGTGATTGACTTGAATGTTACATGGAATAAGAATACATGACTTAATATGCACCTTGATTAATAAATGACGAGAATGATTGCCCTAGGTTAATACTATGGTGTCTATGATTGAAATTAATGTGTAATGATTTACAAATACTTTATATTATTATATATTTTCTCCACCATGATTATTTATGAAAACATTATGATTTTTAGTTTTAGTCAATGGTTTTAACCCAAATAATTAAGATAACATTGAATATGAAGTAAAATATAGTGACTATGAGAAATAAAATTGGATTATTACTTCATTTAAATATATCATGATTATGAATAATCATTTATCTAAAAATAGGATTTAAAAACTATTCCTTAACTAACTATTGGAATCACAAAATTATAGAAGGATGACGTTCAGTAAAAGATTGAGTGTTTGAGACCATAGAGATAATAATGCATGATTTCCTTAATATTATTAATATGGAGAGGGACACATATGATTGTACCCTAATGGAATGGGAAAAAATCTATGTCAATAAAATTTGGGCATACAAAAATTAATTGACAAAGAAAAAATAATGAGTACAATGAAATGAAATAAATATCATCCAAGGGATCCATTTATAGATCATTGTCTTTTATTTGTTGGGCCTGTGAATTATAAGAATCAATAACCACATTTAAATTTTATCTCCTAGAACAAGGAAAGACCTATGATGAAATAAAATTATTTATTTATTTATGTCTTAGTATTTTGGAATTTTTTTATTGAAGCAATTTTTCCAATGGTATTTTGATTATAAGAGTCATCCAATATCTAATGATTATATTAAATTTTAGAAGTATATTTGTTTTCATTGACTTAAAACATATGGACACCATTATGGGTTTAAGAATTAAATAGTGTTCATAGTGTCAATCTATTGAACACCCCTTTTTTGTTTTATGTTATGGGAGTATACCATGATTAAGGAAATTCATGTAAAATAATTATTTGAATACAACCTATTAGTTTAGTATATCAAAATGATAATTTGAGGAATAATTAAATTACTTTTTTGAATATAATACTAAAAGAATTGGTAACCCTTAAGGTTTATCTTATATATTATGTTACAATAATTATGAGCCATCATAGTTTGGGTATGTCATTGGAATTATATAAATATGGTTTTAGAAAAAAGATAACCCATATTATGGGTGACAACCCATAACATATATCAATTTTGTATAAATCGAACCCACAACTTAAAGATTATAAGGGTTTAGCACGTATCACTAGACTACTTATTTTTTGACTAAAGACGAAATTCATTATAGATGGTGATCAATAGAAATACAAGAACATAACCATGGTGGGAAGTGGTCAAGCCAGAGCAGATCATCGTAAGGAGGGGCAACGGATGCTAGCTGGTGATCGGCCTCGTTCCCTTCCATTTTGATGAATGAGAAAATGAAGGATATGAAGCTTTTCCTGAGAGAGTGAATACTCCGAGTGAAGGATCCAAAATATTGCAGCCCACCGTCGTTGAGATTGATGGCATTGATGATGGTGAGACTATCAGATTCGATGTGGATTGAGTCCCATCCACAGTCTTTTGCAATATTTAACCCAGCAAGGATGGCGGCAGCCTCTGCGAGTGAGGGCTCTCAAAGTGCGTGGCAAGATTCATGTCTGGCTGCAATAAGATGTCCATGGTTGTCTCAGGCCAACATACCTAATCCAATAGGTCCATCCTTAGGGAGAGAGGCATCCACCTTAATATTAATAGTCCCTTACGGTGGGAGGCGCCAATGTTGGGAGTGAGGAAAAGGGGTGACAAATCTTTGTTGCTCAGTGTGGTGCTGCCAACCTTCAATCCAAGATGATGCCCGATAAATCCAATATCTAGGGGGCCTAAGAAAAAGATTGAAAATGGTTTCATTACGCCGATCCCAGATAATCCAGGCCAAAATGCACAAGGATCCTTCTTTAACCGGTGAAAAGGAGGAGCACCATCGCATCATGAGAGAAGTAAGATCCGAGGGAGCGTCCAGGTAAAGATTCGTGGAAGATCCCCAGCAATTCCAAACCTCCTAAGCCCCGGGGAATTGAATGAGAGCATGAAGAGGGGATTTAGGGATAGAAGGGAATAAGGGGCATGAATTTCATTTGAAAAATGTCAGAAGGCAAGGAGGCTCTTGGTAGGAAGGAAACCAGTGCATACCTGCCCCCAGAAAAAGCGGATTTTAGGGGGAACATTGAGCATCCAAATTGATTTCCAAGGCTTCACATCCCCTTTAGTTGTCCGAGCACTGAGGGAGAGATGGTAACCAGATTTCACCGTGTAAGCTCCCGATGTGTCATTGGTCTAGTAGAGATGGTTTGGGCCTATATTTGGAACATAGTGGATACTCCAAATGATCCTTCTATCCCTCTCATTCAACCAAGAGTATACTTTTTCCATGCACCACCCCACCCCCTCATCAGCAAAAAGGCATTGGACTGTGGCGTGTTCGGAGCCTGGATGTATAGGAGATGATTCCTTCACGCCTGCCGAATCAACGAGCCAGTGATCAGACCAAATGTTAACCGTTAACCAATTTCCAATCCACCATCCAAGTCCTTTACTCAAAAGATTGCGAGCACCCCAAATACTTCTCCAAATAAAGCTGGGTCGGTAGCCAAGATGGGATTCCAGGAAATCCTTATGTGGGAAGTATTTATCCCGAAGAACTCACGTGCAGAGAGATGATGTATGATTAATAAGGCTCTATCCTTGTTTAGCCAGAAGTGCATCATTAAAGAGAGAAAGGTCCCGGAATCCCATTCCGCCTTCAGATTTGGGTTGGCAAAGTGTAGGCCAGGCGATCCAGTGGACTTTATTTCTACCATCATTTCGACCCCACCAGAAGTTGGCTGTGCTGGAGTGAATCTGGGTAATTACTGTGGCAGGAAGCTAAAATATAGACATAAAATAGGTGGGAATGGACAGAAGAGCCGCCTTAATGAGAGTTTCCTTGCTGGCTTTGGATATTATTTTGGGGGCCCATCCTTGTATTTTTTTCTCCATATGATCCACAATAGCTGTACAAATTTTTTTCTGGGACCGACCAACCACTGTCGAGAGCACAAGATACTTCTGATGCCTTTCAACCATCGGGATGCCGGATGTAGAATAGAGTTCTTCTCTTTTTGGCTGAGGGACTCCAGAGCTGAAAGAAATTTCTGATTTTCCTTGGTTGATCGTTTGTCCAGATGCCCGCTTGTGCTGTTGAATCACTTGGCATATGGTGGTACACTCATTGTGGGTAGCTCTGGAAAATAGAAGGAAATCATCAGCGAATAAGAGTTGGGAGACCGGAGGACTATTGTAGCACACTTTCGCCCCATGAATTCTGTTAGAGGAGGCTTCCCTGGAAAGAAGGTTAGAGAACACATCATCCACCAAAATAAAAAGTAAGTGTGAAAGAGGGTCTCCCTAGCGAAGGCCACGGGACGGGGAGAAGCTTCGGGTGAGAACCCCATTGACATTAATAAGAAAAGACACAGACGAAAAGCAATGCATGATCATGCCAATCCATTTGGTGCAGAAACCCATCTTTAGCATCACGAATCTGAGGAAGTTCCACTCCACTTTATCATATGCCTTAGCCATATCCAATTTCCAAGACATGATACCTCTCTTCGTTTGTGAGTGTGTTTTCATGGAATGAAAGACTTCATGAGAAATAATGGAATTATCAGTGATTAATATCTTTTCCACAAAATCACTCTGGTTCTCCGAGATGATGTCGGGTAACCATGGACGCAGCCGATTAGCAAGGATCTTTGAGAAGATCTTATACGAGACATTACACGGACAGATAGGTGGAAAGTCCATGACCATTAGCAGTTTTTTCATCTTGGGAATGAGGGTATGTACTGTTTCATCAATAGTATATAGGTCCGTTTTCCCCGCCCAAATCTTCCTCATCAGTTTGAAGATGTCTAGGCCAATGATGTGCCATTAATTCTTGAAGAAGAGGGCATGGAAACCATCCAGACCCGGGGCCTTCGTAGGGTGGATTTGTTTTAATGCCTGGAGTGTCTCGTCATCCGTCACATCTTTGGAAAGTTGTCTGTTAATCTCATCAGAAATAACAGGTGTAATGAAATCCTCTATCCCCGAAAAATTGTTAGAGTGTCCTACGGAGAAGAGATCCTAAAAGTATCTCAAGAACACATCTTGGATTCCCCCTAAATTTGACACTTTACTTCTATCTGGTTTTAATATGCATGAAATAAAGTTTTTTCGGCATCTAGCTGAAGCTTTCTAGTAGAAATACCGGGTATTAGTGTCCCCTTCAGCAATATGGGTATCGCGCGCTCGCGTAGCCCAGAATCCTTCCTTGATGCGCAGGGAAGCATCCAGATCTCGTTGGGTTTCGCTGATTTTGGAGAGTATGCTGCTAGTTGGGGGTTTGTTGAGAAGAGAGCATAGTTTCCATTCAAGAAAATAGCATTTCTGATCAGGGTGATGGAATTTAGTGGAGCTCCATGTCTTCAGATCAGATGCCACTTGGGGAAGATTGGTTCTAAAGTTTGCTTGCCCACTCTTCTAGCCTGACCGGATAACCTCTTCGCACTCGTGATCTTTTGACCAGAAGCTTTCAAACCTAAATGGTTTTCTGGTTTTTGTAGTGCGCTCATCATGGGTGCAATTGATGACAATCAGACAGTGATCTGAGTAGTTAAGAGTGAGTTGTCTAATGTGGTACATTTTGGAAAGGAATATCCAATCCGTTGAGCCATGGAATATATCAAGGTGTTTGACGATATGGTTCCCATATGAACTTCCTCGGAACCATGTGAATGGATTACCCATGTATCCTAGGTCCACCAGATCCACCTTAAGAATTGCTTCTTAAAAATCTGACATTGAAGTGGAGGATCTCACGGCTCCGCCTCTTTTCTCCTTCTGAAAAAGGATCTCATTAAAATCCCCTCCAAACATAATAGGTCTTGGAAGATCATGATGGAGCTTACAAAGAAGGTCCCACGATTTCCACTTTTCAGTCTGGGAAGGCCAACCATAAAAGCCCACAATAGTCCAGGGGGGGTTGTGGGAATCATTAATGGCTGATGCCACGTGTCACTGGGAGAAATATAATATCCTGGCATCAACATTTTACTTCAAAAAGAGACATAGACCCCCTGAATGACCCTGTCGGGGAACCAGGAGGCATCCCTGGAAGCCGCATTTTAGAGCAAGACATATGGTGTCCTTGTTTTCCAATATGGTTTTGGACAGGAAAACCATATCAGGGAGACTTTGAGCGCAGTGACGCTGAAGCATATGAACTATATGTGGGTTTCCAAGTCCACGACAATTCCAGCATAATGCAATCATAGCTCTAGGCGGGGCCGGGCCTTACCCGCCTCCGCCTTTGATTCATATAGGGTCGTTAAAGTACCTGATGCTTTCCTCCTTTTGGGGGAGTTTGTAATCGAACCACTAGGCTCGATTCGTTGTTTCAGATCCCTTGGATTAGGGTTCACCAGAAATCCGCTTCTACAAATACCGTGTGCCCTTTTCCACGTTCGTCGAGTCATTGTCCTTGAAGATGTAGCATCTATAATTCTATAATAAGTGTGTAAAACGACTCCAGTCATGACCATATCATATGTCTTCTCAACAACAAGTGGTTCGAAGGGCACCTATTTCGACATCAGACATTTCTCTGGTGGTTCTGTTGGTTTAGCTAAGGGATCTATTGCAGTAACGCTCGTGACAACCATTGGTGTGGAATCAATAGCCGGGTTGGTGTGACCCTGATTCAATCGACTTTCCTGCTAGATCCCATCATTGCAATTGGCAATAATATCCTGGGAGGTGCTTCCAGCTCCCCAAAAATCAGCTGGGTACTCTTTAGGGGAATCTGGTGGTCCCATCATAATGACCGTAGGTTTTCCAGCATTCGGCCTCCTTAGGTGGGCTGTTGTGAGGCGGTCACGATCCATTTGTCTCTCTGCCTCAGGAATATAGGCCTCTGTTAGTGCTTTGTCTTAGAGCCACGGGCCGTATTGTAAGATAATATTGCTAGTGTTATTCTCTGTCTTTGAATCACACGCTTTCTCAAGGTGGCCGATGCGCCCGCAATAGAAGCCAAATATTGGGAGTTTTTCGAATTCAAATGAGATCCAGATGTTGGAGTCATCAATTTTCAGGAACATGCCTCTCATAAAAGGTTCTGACACATCGACCTCAGCTTTTATCCGAACCAGGGGGCCCTATTGGATTGGATCCGAGCAGTCCCACTCTAAGAAGTGACCGATCCGGTTTCCAATTTCTTTCATCACACGTGTTGTTCTCCCATGAAATGGTATTCCTTTAATTCATACCCAAAAGGGGGATCGGGTAAGTTTACAGTTCTCGATTTCGTCTCCCCCTTTAAATTCTTCCATTAGGATGAGCTAATTATCAAAGGACCAGGGTCAACCATTGAGAAATTTGTCTTTGTCTTTGTCGCTGAAAAACTCAAATACTAGTAGGTTGTTCTCTACTTCCCGAATAGCCACTTCAGCTTCCAATTTCCTTAGCTTTTGTAGGGTGTTCTTGAGGGCCTTTTGGTTGACCGATACCTTGGTTACAAATCTTCCGACAACAAGCAGAGCCAAACGTTTTGTCATAGTAGTATCTTCATTTCTCTGTGTTTCAATTGGCACTTTTACTTTATCTATCAATGCAAGGTTCTTCCATTAGTTCACCAAGTCTTCCTCCATAGTGCAAGCCATGAAATTTGAAGAAAAAAAACAGGTCCTCAATGTTATGTTTGGATAGTTTCCAAACTCCCTTATAGTGAAAGCCATTGTTCTTATATCAATGGTTTGATGAATAAACATTAACGATCAAACACTGTTTTTACTACTGAGGATTACATATGAATTTATTAAATTGGATAAATTCTGCTAACAATTTTTTTATTAGGAAATATTTAGAAAAACAAAAATACATTTCCCTCATATATTGATATCATGATCAATTATAAGTTCATATTATTGCTTTATGGGAAAATTTTTTGATATTCATTTCATCGAGTAAGTGATGAATTGTAAATTAATATCGGTACAACCAAATGATGGAATTATAAATATTATATTAAACGATATCACATAATTTTATTTCCATATATTCATATATTGTAAAATACTTCCTCATCATTATGAAAAGGATCACGAAACAAAAAAAAATCCTCTTACCATCATACCCTGTTAATCAGATGGTTCTTTAAGTCATCATATATTGATCGGTTATATATCCATCAAATTCCATTTATAATTCACTTTTAAATGATCAATAACCACTATAAATCTCTAAAATTACTTATTCATTCCATTTATGTTTATATCATCACATTCCACCATTGTTCTCCAACTAGGAAACCTAGTTACGTGTTATTATGGATTTCCTTTTTATTTCTATTTCTCTCTTATCAAAAGAGAGTTCTATTAACCCTATTACAGTTTAGTTTAAAAAATGGTATTTCAAAATGGAAAACACTTGATTACCAAGATCAAGTTTGAAATGATAGGATCCAATTTATTTATGGTGGGTAAAATTTTACACCATATGATTTTAGTAGAAGACCATTGTATTCGATAGTACATGTAAAACGCCCCACCAAGACTAAATGAATTGAATTATACTATACAATTATACCCATTTATTTAAATAGGTAATAATTAATAGAGTTATTTATATTATTAAAATTATAGTTATATGTTTATTATAAATAAAATAAGAATAATGTAAAAGAAAAAATAAAATGATTCCATAAAAAATGTGTTCCCTTAAAAGGCAATTTATTCTCACATTACAGACATAATTTAAAATTAATTTTTACCAATTTTAGAAAATATATCTGATGAAATTTAATTAATTTTTGGAATCATCAAATAATTATTTTAATAGGGTTATTTTTTGGTATTTTTTTTAAATTTGATGTTTTTTCTTTGTATACTAAAAAATTACTAATATATACAGAAAAATATATTTTCATTTAAACAATTTACAAGGATAAATTATATATTAATTTGGATAAATACACTTATATTAAATAAAATATTAAAAAATTAATTATATATTTTTAATAATAATAATAAATATTATATAATAATGTCATACTAATTTTTGACCACTATGAATAGAGAAATCAATAAACATTAACTATTGTGGTTATGGTTAGAACTGGTTCATTATTTGGATAATGTGAAATATTAATAAATAAAAAATTTACTATTTTTAAAAAACCATTTCATTGCTATATATAGACCTTATTACCTCTAAGAGTTGAGAATGAAATGTTTTGGAGGCTTGTGGGATGATACAATTGTTTTTGTAATTGATTCTTTTGAATAAAATCCATGTGTGTCTTCTCCATCACTTATAAAAGGCCACCCATATCATCCCATCTTCACACATCGATATCCATTTGGGTTTAGAAAATAATTTCTCAAATCAATTTCTTACTCCCATCTCAAAATCTTAGAACCCTTGGGTTGATTTTAAATATAACCTTTGAATTCTATTGGTGAAAAACTAACGAAGTTGACTAAATAAAGAGGTAATGTTTTTAAAAAAGTATTTTTGTTCTGATTCTTCTACAGAATATTTTAAATATAATTATAAAATTAATATTAAATAACATAATTATATTCTGTAAACTTTGTTTTTTTTAATCTAGGGTAATGACCTATATCCATTCACACATCTATCAAATTCGAAACAAAACCATCTGTCGGGTGTACAGTATACTACTGCAAAAAAAACTGATGTAACTTGTTTTCCATAACAACTGTTCAAGGATTGATATAATGATGGATTTAGGTAATGTGTATGATATTTATGATATTATTATATTTATTTAACAATAATATCACATAAACCATCACATTTCCATGTCGTTTAAATTATTATAATGTCACTCAAGTGTATGGAGGACTTCCACCTCGTGATGTGATGTGATTCATATTTCTGTTTCCCATTACATTGACTGTAACATAAATTAATTTTATGGAAAAAATTGATATATAAGGAATTATATTGCTTCTTTAAAACTAATACATGAATTACATCCTTACTCTATAACCTGTTATGGAAATGAAAACACTGATCACGCGTACAAACAACCTACCATCTTCACGAAGAAATGTAAACCATTATCCATTTTCAAGATTCAATATTGTGTATAAAATTTTATATAATGAATCAAAATTACATTTATAACATTAATATAATTCTGTATATTTTTAACTGTTTATTATTCTCTTGAACCAGAACATTCATGACAAAACATTCCTAAGAAAAAAATGTAATTAAAACAAGAAATAATAAATATAATGAAATATTATTAACAAAAAGGATTTAAAATTTGTAAAAGAGGAAAATATAAGATTATATAAATATTATTATTATTCTGTTATTAATTAATATCTTCATTAATACTGTTATACATGATTTTGAAGTATATTTAACCATAATGAAGCGTCGGGTAAGGGAATTCGTTTCAATTTCCCTTCATTGAAACATATTGTAATGTTATGAACCTAATTTCATTTATTTGGAATTTATAAATCAAATTTTACATGTAATATCCTGATTAATGAATAATTAATTTTATTTAAATGTCAATATTTATTATATCATCCAAGGATATTTCAATTGAAAATTGTTATGTTTCCAATAATTTGATATCCCAATTTGTTTTCACTGTGTTATATTACATCAGCATTTTTCTTTGATATTATATGATTACATGTGTCCTGAATACTGAATATGTTAATTTTTTATATCCACATGTTTTATATTTATTTACATTTGATACACATAATTCATTCATTTTTTATTTTCTCTTCAACATTAAGATCGTTGGAAGGGTTTATTTCACAGTGTTATTTTAATTATGAATGTTTATTCATGAATTTCACTAAAAAAATTATATTATCATTATATAATAAACTGATTTCATTTTTTTCTTCTTTCTTAATTAATTATTTATTCAATAAATAGAACCATTTTTTCATATATTAGTGAATAAAACTATTGATAGAGATTTTTAATAAAAGCTGACATCAATTCTATATTCAGTAAAAATATATTTTTATTCCAAAACAATTTTTCATAACTAATTAATTTTTTTTATCATTTCCAAAATTTGTTCTTGAATACACTTTAAACCATTGTTTTATAAATAAAATTTCTTTAAAATCTTCATTTTGTTTTCAAAACATGATTTATTTGTAATTTTCTAAAAATATGAAAGGAATCATTGTTTAAAAATGTTTGGATTGTACAAAATTTCATGATGTCATGAACACATTATGTTTTAAATCTTACATTATAATTTCAAATTGTTATTTTCAAAATAAAAGTACTTCTAAAATATTTTTTTAACATTTAGTTTTTGAAATATATATATTCAAAGTAAAAAAGGATGTTTAACATTTGAATTTTTTAAAATATATTTTATGGTAATTCTATTCTTCAATGAAAAAACCCTTTATTTATCATATTAATTTTTCTATTCATTAAATTTATCTCAATTTATTCTCTTTCCTATAACAAATAAACATTTCATTTCCCCTCAATATCATTATTTTTTATGAAGGATATGTTAATTTATTAAACTATAAATCATTTCATCATACGGTTCTCAACATTGAGGATTATTTGTTTATTTGTAGAAAATATCGGTAAATCTATATTCATTACCCAATACTGATATATGATGATATGGCACATAGTTCATGAATTATATTGATTATTTCATTAATAATAAATGAATTCGATATAAATTTATGAGGGGGACTTGAAAATATATAGCCCCTTGATGCATCTGTAGTCTTACGAGGTGATTCAGTAATCTAGCATTAAATGGGTTTTGTAACATAGTTTAAAACCATATTGTGAATGTTCATTTTAGTATATGTATCATTCTCTCAATCATTATGAAATCTAATAATTAATAATTTCCTTCTTTAAGAGTTCAATTATTATTACCAAATGAATTTTTTTTAATGATATTATCATGGTACACATTTTATTCATAGATATTGATTTAATATCATGTTTTTTTGTTATTTAACATTTAGTATTTATTATTCCATAACTCCTAATGATTGGTAACAATTTTTAAAGGAATTTTTGTTCAGTTATTTACCTCTTCTTATTTTTTTCTCCTTATCGATTCATGATATATATGTTATTTAAAGAGCATGTGGGTTTTGTTATTTACTTTTAAATCTTGATTATTACATGTATATTTAAGATAGTCTTTTTATTAAAATGGAATGTTTTTTTATTTAGTTACCATTAAATATTGATTATTACAAATCTAATCATGGTAGTCAATATATTGATTTAATGGAATGCGTGTTACGATATTTACCTTGTGATGTTGATTATTTTTAATGATTAATGATATTGCACATTTAAGTAATTATTATTAAGAATCTAAGCTCACCCATTTTTTTACTTTCCAAGAATGAATGATGTGTACATTGAATAATATGAAAGGAAATTATTTATGGAATAAAGAATATTCTTGGAAATGAATTTGTAAATTTTCTATTTAAATGTAATGAAATACTCAAGTATGTTTATAATTTATTGTGACTAAAAACTATTCATTCATAGTGATGTGATTATTTGTAACCAATTTCTATTTATAAAATCAGACACCGGCTCTGAGGTATTGGGTTGGAGTTGTTACACAGTTCCATGTGGAAATACAATGAAAGGAAAAACATACATGATGTGAAAGAGGAAATATATATTATATACTATCAACCATTAATAAATATATGATATTACTATAAATTTTACAATATGATATATGATATCATAAGGGTGGATCACTAGAAATGTTAGTGTACTCAAATTATAAAATTGAAAAAGTAATGGGCTCACTATGATATATAATATTGAAATATCATATATGTATGAGTATTTGAAAATTTGTTTCTATATATGTAAAAATTCACCACTTTAACAAAGAAGATGAAGTAACCTTAAAGAAGTATTATATATGTTTTTGAATGTTACATGAATACACAATAACAACCATTACTCCAATGACCTAGAGCTAGTGTCTATAATATTACATTGGAATAAGTTAAAAGGAATCACATTTATAACAACTGACTCGTTTTGTAGTCTAGAAAAATTAAATACATACACGATTTCAATATTATATTTTAATACACAAATAACAACATAATTTTTTTTATAAAAATACTATTATACAGTATAGAATATGCTTCAAAATCATTCATTGTACACATCCATGATTCATGAGAATGGAAAAAAATAAGGGCGAGTTAAATTCTATCAATGATTTCTCTAAATCAGAAGTTATCATGAATAAATGAAGAATAATCATTGTGTGATAATCAATATTCAATGTTAATTATATGAACATGCATTCCTTTTAATAAAAAAATTTACAATCATGAGTAGACAAGTAATATTTATTATGTCATTGAAAATAACTAAACACATATTCCATTTAAATAAATTGAATAACATTAACAGATAATAAATTATCACTATATATAGAGAAATAATGTAACACACATTCTTTTTTAAATAAAATGGATATCATGAATAGAAAAGGAATAATCATTAATAAAGGTAAAAAACTAAAAAAATTATTCCATTTAATTAATATATGAGAATGAAATTATTCTAGAGTTAAAATAACTGTTAAAATAGCATGGATAATAATAATTGAATTCATGATGAAGGAAATTATTAATTACTTTTTGTCATTATCTCTTGCATCATGAAACCTCTACTCTCGATAAATTTTATAATATAATATAAAATCATTGGTATAATTACATTTAAATAAAGATTACTAGTTTTCCTCATGAGAATATCAATGCATCGAGGGGGTCTATTTTTCTGGGCCCCACCCGTCATTTCATGTCCAAGGCATTCCTCATATATTAAATAATCTATTTAAGTCTTGAATAGTGTACGTTATATAAATTTCTATATTGTGTAAAGAATATAGATTTATCAATATTTATACTTTTAACAATTAAAATTTAGTTTAGAACATCGTATGTATAAATGATATATGTTTTCAATAATAAACATATCCAATATAAATAATATGGATGGTTATGGGAAACAAAATGTTCAATGGTCACAAGAATGTGAAATTTATAAGGGAATGTAAATTACTAAAACAATTAATCAATAAACAGAAAATTATTAAAACATTTGGTAAATTTTTTCATAGAAAATCTATAGATAGAATATGGATTTAATAAATACAACATTTCTCTATAAGACTATAATTAAAATAAATTTTTGTTGTCATTGATGAATAGAAAACCCTTACAAAATTATTAAAAAATATTTTTGAGGAAATTATCATTTTCACTTCGAAAATATATTTTTTAGAAAACCAAAAGATCAAAAAGTGCTCCCATAATTATTTAAATTGAATATAAATTTTGAAAAGTATAACATAATTTTTATTTAATTGAGTGGTCATGATGGAAAGAAATTTTGTACATTTTCTACATGTTCTGATGAAGTATTTTGTCAAAATCTTGATAAAATCCAGAAAATACTTATTTTCGAAACCAAATAAAAAATCAATTTAAAATACATTAAATAAATTAAAAAATGAGAAAAAATATATTTATTTAATCATTTTTTAAATATATAAAAAAATTTAAATAATCTTGGAAAACTTTTTTTGATAATTGTTTAGGAAGGAAAAGGATTTTCAAACGAAGAAGAAAATGTTGTCATAATTTATTATAAATATTTTATCAATAATTTTATGTACCATAGAGATAAAAAGTTATACCATTAATTGAATGAAAATTGAATAAACACAGGAGAAGAAAATTTTATGGGTCTTTTTTACATTTATCAAAAAAATTCTTTTAATGGAAATTCATGCTTAAAAATTCTAGTAAAAATGATACTGTTGAATAAATATTTTTAAAGATTATAACATTGAAGTGAAAATTAACCAAGTGATCGATTATGTGTTTAAAAATAAAATAAACATAATAAAATTTTATATAAAACATAAGTTTTTCAAAATTCAATAAAAAATCATAAAATAAGAAGAACAATGAAGAAGAATATGGCTTAATGAATAGAAATTTATTTAGGAAATTTATTACCACTTGTAAAATTTTTATTTCAAATACCCATGGGTTAAATCATTCAAATTTAGACCTAAAATAAAATCAATTTTTAAGGGTTAATTATATTATATTTCAAAGGGGTAGTATATGAACCATATAATATATATTTGGTGCATTACATTATAAAATGCCTTAATAAAGTGACATTGAGTTGAATTCCCTTAAATTACACTACAATTAAGATGAAAATTCGGTAAAATATATTTTAATGGTTATATTAATGTTATAAATTTAATCTATAACAATATTCATACTTATAATATTATATATGATCCTCTTATTACATTTTACAACCATTTTGTTAATAAAATTTCATTATATTCATTGTTCCGGCTATTAATTGCCTTGTTTTCTCACTTGATTTTTGTTATTAATGTTCTTGTTATTATTCAAAATATATATAAAAATATTATCAATAATAATATTAATGCTATAAATATCATATTTACTCTGTAGAAACATTTTTATAACCTTTTCGGAAATTTGGATATTGAAAATTATTTGTTTTGCATTATGGAGACAATAAGTCATATATATGCACCAGCTATTATAAAATTACATTAACTAGTGAAAGGGTAATGATGATGGTTATATATTAATATTTTAGAATAAAAATCATCCCATATATATCACATATATTCATTAATTTTATCTTTATTATAATACATGTAAAGCGTAAGTGAAAAATTAATCACACCACCTAGTGTGGTGGTAGTCGACCATAATCCAGAGTGATGTTATAGTATTTTGAAAAAATGGAATTTCAATGTAATATATAATATTAAAATATCATCTATATATTAATATCATAAATATCAGATATATAGGTGTAAAACCCCTCATTATATCATGTAGTGAAAGGTGGTGATGGAAAATGATTTAAATCAGTTCTTGAGGTGGTATTCCACCACACACATGATAGAAAATTTAGTTTTCTATTTTATAGAACATGAGAGGTATATTGGCCATTAACCTATCATAATAACATCATATTATATGGAATCTTCTGATGTTGTTATATGATAATATTTTAATATGATTTCACATTGGTGGAATAAGATACAAAATAAAACCACATTTTCAAGAGCATTACCCCTTCTTCGTAAAACTTCTTTAATTTTGAACTATAATTCATCATAGTATTTTATATTGATCAAAACAAGGGATATGGGATTATTTTAACATAGTAAAGAATCTATCCGGTTAGGTACC
Source organism: Viscum album (assembly GCA_963277665.1). NCBI lineage: Eukaryota > Viridiplantae > Streptophyta > Magnoliopsida > Santalales > Viscaceae > Viscum > Viscum album. Next base: position 1,105,186,333 of record OY728128.1, on the reverse strand, counting down.
ATAAGGATTTAGGAGTGTAAAGAGTTGATGGTAGGGGTGGAGTTTTAGAAGTGGGGGAGAGAACCCATATGAATTGTTTTAAATGATTCAATTACACCAATGTTATTATCATCCCAAAATCCCCAAAATGTGTAATTATATAACCTTAGAGGTTATATGGTCTAAATATTTCCTTAATATGGGTTTTGGTCATGTTGGTAGGTCATTTAATCCATTATCTTTTAAGTTTAACCACCACCAGATATATCAGTTTTTAGTTTATCAGTGGTAATTAATGCTAACGTCTTTTATTATTATTAGCATTAAAAAATTTATTTAAACTTATTAAATAATATATTTCATTCCTATTCAGAATATTTAATAAATTTTTTCAAATTCACCTCATATATATTTTATAATCCACATTAAAATTATATAGATATGTGATGAAAAATTGGGTTTCCAAAGATAAAATTATAATATATAGAGAAGTATTTAATATCAAAATTTAAAATAGAAATGATTTAAATTAACTAAATTATTTAAATTTTATAATTAGGTTTATTTTTAAATGATTTTAAATATAATTTAACCTTGTTAATTATTTAAAAAAAAATTTACATAAAATTTTTTATTTGGACGATTCATCAAAAAATGAATTTTTTTTAAGAAAAATATAAACAATCTACCATAAGATACATTTGATATCATGATTCAAAAAATTTAGTTCATGTTTTAAAATACCTATTCTAAAATTACATATAAATAATTCTAAATTATATTAGTGATGTGAGACTAAACAATTTATTAGAAATATACTGTTTCTCAGAAAACATTTTTTTATTTTAAATGATTAATATGTTATTTGTAAAAAATATATTAGCAAAAAATTTATAATATAGTTAGTATTTTTAATATCCACTAATTAATCTATTACTATTCATAACCATCGTGGGTTTTATATTTTGATATACCAGTGTTCTCAAACCAATATTATAATAGGGTTAATAAATCATCCTCTTAATAAGAGTAGAAGGGAAATATATTAGTCATATAACATAAAAAATAATTAGGTTTCCATAAAGGATATAGTTGGTGGAATGTAAAGATAAGGACATGTAAGGAAATCATAATCAATTATAGAGAGTGATTGATGTCATTGATCATAAGAAAGTGAAAGTTCAATTAAAACCTAATGATGAGAAAACCATATATCATTGAGGATGTAAAAGGCCATTTGATTCATCGAATGTTAAGGTAATAAGGTAAATATTTTATTTCACAATAATTTTCATGGTTTTTCAGAATTGATTTACTATCTATAAATATATTGAAATATAAAATCATAATATATTTATTTTTCAGAAGTATAAATTAATCCTTTGGTTTGTCCCAAAAAAATCTCCAATACATTGCAGAATCTATGAGATGAAAATATAAAAATGAATTTTTATGTCTTAATCACTAAACATAACTTTTAACTAATCATAAGATCCATAAAATAGTGAATTGTTTTTATTTTGTGTATAATTATCTTCCAGACACAATATATTAAACATAATTTACACAATATAAAACATTAATATATATATAATAATAGTAACTCTACCTGTCCATCATTAATATTTATGTAAGAAATTTTTTTTAAAAAATAATGACATATTAATCAAAACACCACTTAGGTAAGTGGTAGGTGTTAAAAACTTATCATCATTCAATTATGTTTTCAAGCCTCATAGCATTTCTGGATGCGAAGGGTTTTCACCCAGTATGTAGGTTATCCTTTTACTAAAACTATGTAAAAACAATACCTATAACATTAAAAAAGTGTAATGACCAATAATTACCTAAACATAAACGGAAATAAAAACCCTATTGGTTATGAATTACACTAAATATATTCCCATAATTGTATGGTCATTGTCACAAAAATATCCTTTTCAATAAAAACATATACTAAATGAATGGATTTTGTTTCTATAAATTTTCCCCAAAATATCATTAATCATAGAATACTCCCATCACATAAAACCTATAAAGGAGTGTTTAATTACTTAACATATAAAAAATATTAATCTCATAAACCCATGATGGTATCCATAAATCTTATTCATGTGAAGACATAATTGATTAAGAAATTTCACATAATTCATATAAGATTGATAATTCTTGTAGAAAAAATACCATTGGTAAATATAATTTATTAATATAATTTTAGAATCCCAATACACAAGTGAATAATTTTTTATAGCAATATAGGTCTTTACTTTCATAAGGGTTTATCATTTAAAAGAGGTCATTTACTCTAATAATTATCATGTACCCCATATTTAAGACAATAAACTATAATTAGATCAACATGATGGATTTTATTTCCATCCATCACAATCAATATTTTTTGTGTGAATTTCATTTCATTATTCCCTAAATTTACATATATAAAACATTCTTTGGTTCCTTTGAGACACATTCCATTGTTTATCTATCTACATTTCATCCACAGTGGAAATTTCTAATTCTTTCTTCCATATTCTACACCACTCCACCTTAGAGTGAACCCCAACCTTCCTTTCTTTTTTGAGTCTGAATGTCGTTTAAGGTATAATTGTTTATCATTTTTCTTTATAAATTTGTTATGTATAATCACAGTACTAGTCACTCTATTGATCAAACAATTTGGTTTCTCAATGCCACCAATTTTTTTTCATATTAAATCTTAACATGCTTTCTTCATGTTCCAAACATTGACTAAAATCAAAAGCACATGATATTAAAAAATAATTATAGTGGGAAAACTATATAATCTTTAAAAGGATTTCTAAATCATGAAACCATAGTTTTAATCTAATAACACTATAGGTTAAACATATTTCATTCACTCTCATAATCTAAAAAATCCTTTGAAATGGTTATTAAATATGATTTGAATATCTAAAGCATATCCCTCATGGGTGTCAAACAATGTGAACAATAATGTCAGTTTCTAAAAGATAATACTCAAGTCAATCTTAATAAACAATCCCTATAGTAGTTACCCCTATGTACATCAATTGTATTACAACATCTACTTATAATACCCAAAAAGTATAATTTACTATGAAAAATCATAGATTCTATACATTACCAAAACATTAAAAAGTTATTTTATAAATATACTTAATGTCTATTATAATGGATTTTTCCTAAATCAATATTTTCCAAAATCTAATTCCCAAATTTTATACTAAATTTCTTTTAATAAAAACTGTAATAACCCTAAATCCAGTAACCTAGAGTCACTCTTAACATTATTTCATTCTTATACAATATATGGAATCACGTCCCAAATGGATGAATAGTTACACAGTCATGGTAAATAGGATACATACATGATTCTCAAATTACATTATTATTTACAAATTACAACAAAATTATATTTTTGAACATATCATTATTCTCTATAGGATATTCTTTCATACCGTTCATATTACAATTAATAGATTCTCGGAAAATGAATCAATATAAGGGAGATCCTGAATTCATAATAACACTTTCATAAAGTAAATTACATCATTAGTAAATGAAAAATCATTAATATGGAATAATAAAATTTCAAGGTAAATATGTGAACACACATTCCATTTAATCCATAACATGACAATCATGATTAGTTAAGGATTTATCAATATGGAATGGTAAATAGCTGAACAAAAATTACACTGAAATAAAATGACTATCTAGAATAGATAAGAAATAATCAATATCAAATGGTAAATTACTAATCCCATATATCATTTAAATACCTTCTCAACCATTAATATATAAGTCATAATCAATATAGAAAGGTAAACAACTGAAAATACATTTTTTTAAATCAATATCTATGAATGAAATGCATCCATAGATAATATAATTACGAAAGTCTAATGGATAATAATAACTAAATTCTTATTGAGGTAATGCTTAAATTTCAGATATCATGATCTCATCTATCATCATACCTTTATGGTCAAGACCATTAACAATGAAGTTAAATCAATAAAAAGAAAATGATTAAATTATACCATACTAATTCAACTCACGGGTCTACAGATGTATTGATGGGTTATGTAATTCAGGGCCCCAACCATCACTTCCTGTCTAAATTTTTTTTATATATTGAAAATTCGATTAAATTCTTGAACAATGTTCCTTATCATCATATAACCATATTGAGTAAAGAATATCAATTTACCAATATTTCCTTAGAAAAACAAATAAACATAAATTTAGAATACCATAAGGAAAAATTATATATGTTTTAGTGTAAAAACACATCTATAATAAATATTGTGGGAATTTAGGTGAAATTTAATATCAAAATATCATAGGAAAGTGAATATTTCATTAGATATTTAACGAATAAAAAATTATTAATGAAACTAAAATTAAATACATTCTTTTATAAAAATGTTAAAAAAAACAAATAAAACACTAGGATGGTATAAATAATATATATCTATAGTGGAGTACACGTAAAAAATGACTATTTCCATTTATAAATAGAAATTACACAATTAGATCTCAAAAATCATTATTGATGAAATTAAAATTTTCACAGTAAACATATAGTATCTAAAGAGTAAATGTTCAGAATATATTTTTTAAATTTTTTTCCCAAATAAACATTTAAATGTATAATGTATTCAATGAAAAATATTGTATTCGTGACATTATGAAATCTTGTACGTACTGTAAACATTAAAAAATGATTCACATCACATTTTTTTTAAAAGGAAAATGGTGGTTTAAGGAAAATGACAAGATGATTCATTTGAAATAATAATTTTAAAAATAAAACATGGGAAATAATTACTTTAGTAAATATATTTTAATAAAAAAACTAATTCATTTTTTTAAAATTAAGGTTTTAGAAGAAAAAAACATTTTTGAATGAAGTGTGAAAAGAAGTATAAATTTATTAAAAACAATTATCAATAATTATTGGTAAAAAAGAGTGATACAATGGTACTATTTGTTGAAAACTTCATTAATAACTTGTTGATAAGATAATGAAATTGTTTTATTAGAAAATGAAACCAAAATTTCCATCAATGGATATTCAATAATAAACAATCTCTGTTAAAATGAGATTATGAAATAAACTATTAAAATGATAATAATGTTAATAAAAAAATTAATCAACAAAATTATTATTTGTATGAAATATAAATCCATATAAAACAAGTGTATATAAAATATAATATAGTGAAAAGTCAATACTCTCATAATCATATAATGCCTATGAATATGAAGAAGTAATAAACGTAATGACAATAAATTGAGTTATAAAATTTTATACCACTTGGTAAATTTATTTCAAATACCCTTGGATGAATTAGTTCACAATGGAACTTAAACTACCATTAATTATTATTTAATGATTAAATTACATGTCAAATGGATGTAAATATAACATATAAATTAAATTAGGTGCATAACATTAAAATATGCCTCAAAGATGGGAAATTGAGATAAAGTGCCTTGCTGCTTGATTAATTTTTGTTGAACATGACGTAAACACATGTATAATGTTATAAATTTATAAAAGAACCATATATATACATATAATTTCTTATAAGATACTATTATTACATTTTACCCCCATTTGTTAACAATATTTAATTATTTTATTTTTTTTGGTTTTTAAATTCTTTATTTTATCATGTCCATTTAATCATGAATGATAAAGTAATTGTAAATAGTATATATATTAATTTTATTAAAAATTATATTAATTTTATAAAAAATATATTTACTTAGTATATACATTTTTATAACCATTTATGAATGTCTGGCATTGAAAATTAATCTCATTGCCTCATGAAGACGGTAGACCATATGTACACACGAGTGACGATATCATTCCCTTAAGGAGCGAAAAGGTAAGTAAGTGGGTGATATATTAATTTAAAACAATCAATATAAAATAATATTTATATATATCAAAACTATTAATAAATTTTGTCCTTATTACACTCTATTTAAATTGTAAGTGAAAAAATACACATCAATTTGTGAAGTTGTAGTCTTTCATACACACAAGTGATGATATGTTATTTTAAACACAATTTAAAAAAGGTTAATGTGATATTAAAATTTTATATTTATATTAATAACATAAATATCATAATTATGTTATAAATAAATCATTATATTCATCCTTTAATAGTGGTTAAGGAAAATGATTTATATCAGTTCGTGTGGTGGTGGTCTGTTGTACACAGAATCGATAGTTTCATTTCCCATTTTATTGATGGGAAGATAGATATAGATCATGAATGTAAAAAAATAATATACATGTATATGTAATATATTTAGTTTATATAAAATCATTAATTAATATTATTTTATATATTTTTATAAAGAAACAACACAAAATCTATTGTTTAATAATGTTACATCTTCTCCTGACCACATCTTTAGGTTTCTACCGAAAGCCTCACTTGGATTTATTTATGAGATAGTCAAGTGATATATGATTTTTAATGGTATAATGGATGTAATTTCTAACGTTAAGGGTTTGAATAATTTTATTTAGTAGTGTGGAGAGGGGAGTAGAGGGGTGGACCTTTATATGTGGTTAAGTGGATGCACTTGGAATTTCATTTAAAACAATCAACTGCACCCATGTTTTCATCAATAAAATTGACATAAGAATATGTAGCTATAGATCCTTATGGTTTATAAGAAAAAATATAGAATTACAATTGGTTTTTTAATTTTTATAATGTCATTAAAACCCCAATATTTTAATTCTAACCACTCGTTAATCAGTTTTTACCTTCATAGTGGTAATTAATTTGTATGTCTTTTATTATTCATGATTTTTAAAATAATGAATTTAATATATAATATAAATTATACTGGATCTTAATATGTAATCCATTTTCCAAATTAAATTCACATAAGTGGAAGAATCCATCTTAAAATTATACCCACATACATGGAGAAAAATGGGTTCCAAAGACAAAATTCTCAAAAGTATACATGTTTTAATAACAAAATTCAATATGAAAATTATTAAAATTATTTAAACAAGTTAAATATTAATATTCATTGTCTAATTTTATGTTAAAATACATTTAAAATATAATTTAACCATTTTAAATGTTTAGAAAAATTGATTTTTTAAAAAAAATTATTGTTCTTCCATATTCATAAAAAAATGAAACATTTCTAAAAAATAATACAAATTAAACCAATTTTTTTTTTGATATGATGATTTTAAAAGTTAGGTTAATTTTGTAAAATAAATTTTCTAAATGTTGTAAAAATATAATTTTTATTATTTGTGAAAAATGTGACGAATCTAATTTCATAAATATATTGGTTTTAAATGACATTTATTTTTCGTTAAAATGATTATTATTTTATTTATTATCCAAATATTAGCTTAGTTTTTTTAATTTAGTAAGACTTATTAATACCATACAACGTAAATTCTACATTATAATGTTATACTATATTACTATTCATTTAATCTCTAGATTCCATGTTTAGCAAGCTATCGAATACATTAAATTTAACAAAATATATTATATGGGTTATTTAATCTCAATGTTTCATGTCAGATATGATACCAAATAGGTGGTTTTCTTTTAACCTAGTAGGCTGTTACACCAAACAACTCATTAGTACAATCATCAGTTCATGAGTGAAGATCAATAAAAATTCTCTTGTGGAAAACATTACCTATATATATAAGTCATTATGATATTTGGATAATGTTGGAATATGGAAAATGTTAAACCAATAGAGGATATATAAGATCCTATATGGGTGAAACAAGAATATTAGATGACATATAATCTACTATAAACTATTGCAATTATATAAAGGAATAACCATTCTTAGGATACATTATATATTTCCCATAGTGAAAAATCCATATATAATATAATTATTCACTTTTGATGAGATATATGGATTTTTTACATTTGTAAATTTTTTATGTATTAATGTGTAATATATTTATACCATCATATGTATGATTATTTAATTAATATATATTTTGAAAAAAAATATTTATTTATTTTTAATTTTCAATATCTTTTCCATTGTCCGAACATAAGATGATAACTAGTTAATATGTAATCTCGTATACTAAAATATAATTCCTTTAAAATAAAAATGTTGGATACAAGATTAACAAAAATGAAAGAACCATAAATAATAAAAATATAATTTGATCTCATAATGAATAATATAAATGATAAATTTTTAATAATAATCCATTAAAGAGATTAAAAATAAATAAAAATTAAATAAAACATCATTTCAACAACAAAACATTACTGGTAATATAAAAGTATATTAATATACTAATTGAAATAAAAAATAGTTATTCCCAATATAAAAATCCATATTATATTATTTAAAACAATTAATAAAAAAACTAATATAAATACACTAGAAATATTACATAATGAAATAACTCATTAAATATATCAAAAATCTAATTCCTGATGAAACTAAACTAAAAAAAATTATCATTGAGTAAATATTATAATTATAATAATATAATTGATATATAATTGAATATATTAGAATTTCATTAACATATTTACATTTAATGTCAATATTTTGACAATAAAAAAATAAAAAATAATGGTTAATAAATCATAAAATTGATTTACAGAAATTACTTAATTATATATTATCCATTATTTTCTAATATCTCATAATGAATATCATAAAAATTTAAATTATTGAATATATAATGACTACCGGAATTTGTCATGTCACGAACCGTCCGCCATGGCCCGTGCCGTGACTACCCCAATCCCACCTTCCATAGGCCTGGGGCTGGCGACTAGCAGCAAAGGCGTAATTCCCTATATCTGGGAAGGAATTTCATTTATAACTTTAAACACACACGGAAGAGTAAAAGATGGAAGCAAAAAACTAAGTAAAACTTTATAAAAAAGTAGTGCTGAAAAGTAAAAAGGGGGTTGGAAATACAAGCCCAACTATAAAGTACAAGGAAACTGAAAGTTGAAGTACTGGAAAAAAAGAAAAAACAGCTCATGGATCATCCATCGGGAAATCCTACCTGAAGGGCAGGTATAGATAGCCTCCACAGCACTCAACGTCCGTCTGTCTCCTCCGTGTACCGTCACACCGTGTGGTCCACCTCCGCGTACCGTCCAGTCCTGGTACACTCAACCTCGGTCAGCACTGTTTGTTGTCTGCATCCAACACAATGAGGTGCGGGCATAGCCAGTGCAGGGGTGAGTATAACGATAATCATTAGGGACCCCGAGACCCTCAAGGTCTCACAAATCCAACAAGGATAAATCACAATGTATGAAATCAACAGATAACACTAATTAGGTATATACCCATACATATACCTATGTTATCAAATAATCTATCTCAATCATGAGGTAAACAAAAATGTTACTGAATCAGCTCAAATGAGGATTTTATTCTAGGGGTAGTATCAAATAACATCTCCAGTCACATTTTTGAAACGTTGGCTACTAGAGAACTCCTCCTCTATCGAGTACAATGGGCATGTGGAGATAGCAAGATGCTTCCCACTAACCTTGGACTGATGTGGTACCTCTCCTGTCGAGTACCGTGGGTCTGCTGCGTCACCAAGGCGCTCCCCACTCTGGGTCTGCCTTGTCACCAAGGTGCTCCCCCTCGTAGCCTGTTGAGGTACTTCTCCTGTCGAGTACCATGGGTCTTCCTAAACACTAAGGTGCTCCCCATTGTGGGTCTGTCGCGACACCATGGTGCTACCCACTGGTCTAGTCGAATCACTCCTAGTCGAATCGGTCAGCAGTCGTTCGGTCTTAGCCAACTACTAGGTCTCTGCACGATGCTCACTAGTCTTCGAAAGGATCCACTCCATGAGCTACAGGTCGATACTCCAATGGTCATAAAGTCCCACGAAGAATTATTTCAAAGGTCTACCACATCATAGGGGTGTCAACGCAACAGACAACGCGTCAATTTGATGCCTGGTCCGTGAGTTATTAGCCTTTTAGGCCCAGAGGGGGGGGGGGCTCGTTGGATTCGTGCTCGATCCAACCTAAACATATCTCAACTATACCCAAAAATCTAGTGGGGTATAAACAAAGATACCGTCGCAGTCCAAGAAAATAAGTTCCACTGACGGTTCTTTAAAGGGTCGTCTGATGCCAAAGATATGGCCAAAAAATGTAAAGGGGCGGTAGAAGGCCCGAGTCTGGTCTGACCTCGTCAGACCAACCTAGCATGACTTAGTTAGGGTCGACCTGGTTTGGGTCAACCCATTCTGATCTGTTGGTTCTGGCTAGGCATATCAGGCGAGCCAGCCTGCTAGGTTCAGCGCTGCCTGCTGGGCCCAGCCCAGCAGGCCGCGAGGGGCTGCGGAGGGCCACTAGGGTGCGGACTAGACATGAGGGCGTAGACAAGCCGAGGTTCCGTGCAGGGGAGGGTCGTCCTAGAGAGCACTGCAAGGGCACAGTTCGGGGTGGCTCGGCCTGGAGGCCGCGGTGGAGTAGCCAAGGTCGGTTCGTCCAGGAGGCCGCGGGTTGGTCAGGGGGCCGGTTCGTCCTAGGAGTGGGCCGGTACGGGGCAGCGGCTCAGCTCTGCTAGCGGTGCAGCCAGTGGGGGCTTGGACGAGGCCGGTTCGGCCGGCAGTGGGGTGGGATGTCGTGGGAGGGCGGTGTGGATCACAGAGGGCATAGGTAGTGCGACCTTTGTCTTCATCACCTTCGTCGCCTCGTTGCTTTGTCTCCATGCTGAAGATCATCATAAACAAGAATGACGGAGGGTTCGGGCCGTGTTGGTACGGTCCGCACCATCCGTGTTAAGGGTGGTGACATTTGGCTCAATAAGATGTAATAAAAATAACCTTCAATTGTTTCACAACCTCCGTAACAATTCCTTTCTAACCGAAGAAGAGAATAAGGAAGGTAATATTACTCAAATTAATCCCCTACCTTTCATTGTTCTTCAACGATGAAGTCACGAAAAAAAGACTATGTAGATCATAATTCATCGCGTCCACCGCACACTTCCAATCCTGAGTTTGCTGGTCGGTTGTGGAAGACGCTCCACGTCGGTAGGAGTCTAGGAAAGAGGATTGAAGGAGATCATTGCTGGTGTTCTTTGTTGGAAGAATGTGTTCTTCGTTATTCATTGGGAGATGAGGTTCTTCGTTGGAGAACTCTTTTTCTTCCAAGCTCTCCTCTTGCCAATATTCCACACCAAATTCCAAATAATAGATTATGTGTATCTATTTTTAATTTGTTGGCACCAAACTAAAAATCAATGAATTAATTAACTTGGCTCCCCTTAATTAATCCATAAGGTTGGAACAAGGAATTAATGGGGAGGTGGTGTCACCATAAATTGTAGAGGAGGTCAAGGGGCTCTCCCTCATTAATGAGGGGAGTTAAGAGATTTTTCTCTCTTCCCATTAATAGGGGTCGGGTGGTCCCCACACCTATTATTTAAATTGGGAGGTTATGTGGTCTCAGGTGGTCCCCAGCACATTAACCCCTCATGGGAGGTTGAGGCATGGTGGTCCCCACCACCATAACCTCTCATTGGAGGTTATGGCCTGGTGGTCCCCACTTCCAACCACCACAAGAAGGTTATAGATCCATTGGGACCCAACTCCAAACACCCACATGGTGACTCAAATAAAAATAAAATGGAGCTCACTTTATTTTATTATTTTCCATGAAAACCCAAAAAAAAATTACATTTATTCTCCACCCACTTCCATCGAAGTGAAAGTCTCTTTAAGTGAATACTAGCGCTATGATTTCAATGATTTCCTCGGATTTAAATTATGAGCACCTGTTCAAAAGTTATAAAAAACCCGCTCGTACGTTTACTGAATGTACCCAAAAAAACTTCAGAAATTGATTTTGGCCACACCAGGCCTCATAATCATGCACCGTCAATTTTTATAGACTCATAAGATTTCCATGTATTTTTGAAAAACAAATCCATGGAATTTCCAGGTCTTTACATTCTCCCCACCTTAGGGATTTATGTCCCTATAAGCTACAACTCGAACTACTAGAATATGTGGGGGTACTGAGCATGCAATTGTGCCTCCCGCTCCCATGTGCTCTACTGGAGGTTCATGTGATTCCAACAAATGCGCACCAAAGGTATTGAACTTCCACGTAGGACCCACTTTTATCGATCCTTAATCACCACATAAACCTCCGTGAAAGTCTCCCCATCATCAACGTCCATCTCTTTATGGTCGATGATATGATAAGGGTCATGCACGTATCTCCTTAGCTGAGATACGTGGAAGACGTCGTGCACCCGGTGCAACTGAGGTGGAAGAGCTAAGCGGTAAGCCACCTCGCCTACTCTACTAAGGACCAGGAAATGTCTGATGAACCTCAGAGATAACTTTCCACCTCAGCCAAATCTCTGTAGACCACATCAAGGTGAGACCCATAGAAGGATGTGGTCGCCATCCTCGAACTACATAGGTCTCCGTCTCCTATCATCATAAGACATCTGTCTACTCTGTATAGTCATCATCCGGTCCTGGATGACCTGCACCTTCTCTATGTTAGCTCGTACCATATCTGGTCCCACTAGTGCTACTCCCTAGGGTCAGTCCAGCACATGGGTGATCTGCAAGGTCACCCGTATAATTCCTCGAAAGGTGTCATCCATATGGTGGAGTGATATTTGTTGTTGTATGAAAACTCCATCAAATGTAAGTTATCCTCCCAGCTGTGACCAAAGTCGAGGACACAAGCACACAACATGTCCTCGAGGGTCTAAAAGGTCCGCTCAGTCTGACCATCCGTCTGAGGATGGAAGGCAATGCTCAAACGAATTTGCGTCCCAAAAGACTCATGAAACCCCTTCCATAGTCGTGAAGTAAACCGTGCACCATGACCAGAGAAAATAGAAGAGGTACTCCATGTAGCTGCACAATATCCTACACATAGAGACATCCCAATCTCTTTACTTGACCATGCTCTCTGATCAGTACAATGTGGGCCAACATGGTGATTCGATCAACGATCACCCAAATCGAGTTGTGACCCCTGGATTTACGTGGAAGTCCTGTCACAAAGTCTATGGATATACCATCCAACTTCACTCTAGGACCTCTAATGGCTGAACCAAGCATGCTGGTACTTGCTGCTCTGCCTTCATTTGCTAACACGTGAAGCATCGAGAGACAGAATTAGCAATTGTCTTCTTCATCCCCAGCCACCAATGTTATCTCTAGAGATCCTGGTATATCTTTTCCACACTTGGATGTACCAATAGAGGGGATGTGTGGAAATCCATCAACAATTCTTCTTGAAATAACAATGGCGCCATAGTATGTCCTTTGAATTGGATGAAATGATCCCCAACATTAGAAAATCCATCAGGTGCCTGCCCTACGGATATTTGAGCACGTCGTGTCTCACAGTCAGCATCTCCACACTATGGCTCCATGACTCGTTGAAGAAGTGGGGGAGTGACTGCAAGTGACTGAAGGAACGCTACTCCATCTCCATCCACAAAGGATATCTGCATAATCGCCAGCTGCATCGGCACTTCGCCTAGCAGCTTTATACCAGATCTGCTACTGAGTGCATCTACAACAACGTTCCCATTTCCTGGTGTATATACTATTCCGAAGTCATAGTCTCGGAGGAACTCATGTCATCATCGTTGTCTCAGGTTTAGGTCCTTCTAAGAGAAGATATACCTGAGAATCTTGTGGTCAGAGTACACAGAAAACTGTTCATCCATAAAATAGTGTCACCACATCTTCAAGGAAAAGACCACTGCTACTAAATTCATGTATTGGGTAGCATAGTTCTGCTCATGCTATCTTAGCTTCCGAGAACCATACGCGATCACTACTTGCTCCTGCATCAAGACACACATGAGTCTGGTCCCTGATGCATCTTTATAGACTACGTACCCTATTCCTTCCTCTAGAATCCAGAAGATGGGGGAACTAGTCATCCTCTGCCTCAGATCCTGAAATCTTTTCTGGCATCTCTCCAACCACATGAAGGGTTTCGCCTTCTTTTTCAAGGATGATAGCGCTGCTGAAACTCTGGAAAAAGTTGATACAAGCCTCCAGTAGTATCCATCCAAACCCAGGAAACTCCGTACCTCTATCACACTCCTAGGTGGACCCCAAGAAATTGAGAGCATACCATAAAGATGGTACTCTCAGAGTGTGTCTAGTACTACCTTCAAATGGTAGGCATGCTCCACCTTAGTATTCATGTATATCAGAATGTCGTTGATGAAGACTACAACAATGAAATTGAGGTAAGGCTGGAAAATCCTATTCATTAGTCCCATGAACACTGTTGGAGCATTGGTTAATCCGAAAGGCATAAAAAAAAATTGGTAGTGGTCATAATGAAATCCGAAATCCATCTTCTGCACATCCCCATCTCGAACTCTGAGCTGTTGATATCCTAATCTGAGCTATATTTTTGAGAACCCCTGTGCTCCCTTCAGCGGATCAAAAAGGTCATCATTCCTCGGGAGTAGGTACTTGTTCTTGACGGTCAACTAGTTCATGCGACTGTAGTTGATAAAAATCCTCATGCATCCACCTTCCTTCTTGGAGAATAGAATAGGGGCTTCCTAGCGAGAAACACTAGGCCGAATGAATCCCTTCCCCTGCAAGTCCTCATGTTGTACCCGTAGCTCGCGATGCTCTGCAGGAGCCATCTGATATGCTGGAGTAGAAATTGGTTCCATCCCGAGGAAGAATTCAATGTAAAATTCCACCTCTCTATGAGGAGGTAGACATGGTACATCATCAGTGAAAACATCTTCGTACTGGTAGACCACTAAAGGATTGCTCATACCCTCTACATCAACAGCTCTGAGGGTAAGGCAAGCCAACTAATGAGTGATCATTTGAACCCTCCTTCGGGTATGTCCGTCCTGTGATGAAAAGGATCCCTTCTCACTGGAGAAGGTAAACTTGGTCTCATCCATGTGGACACACCACATGTTGCACCCAATACAATCGATCTGAGCATGGACTGTAGATAAACTGTCAATGCCCAAGATGATTTCGTAAGGCCTTGACGCCGCTACAAGGAGATCCCAGCCGAAGATCTCACCACCTATAGTAAGCTCACACTGCTCGTACCAGTGCGTAATCATTGAGTCTGCTCTCTTAGGAGTCTCTAGCCATAAAGATCAAGCTAACGGATCTTTCGGAATCTCTAAGATCCAAACGAGGGCAGTGGAAATGAAAGAGTGACTGTCACATGTGCCTATAAGAACTACAACTAAGGTAGAGTAGACACAGATCATACCTCGAATCATCTGTTGATTGCCATGATCATAAGCCTCAGGTGCCTGGAGATGAGCTCTCGCCTGTCCAACTGCTCCCTACAGTTGGGGTGGACCTCTTGGTGGTGTTGGTGGTAACACCTCAAAACGTCACTCACTTCTAGCTACTCGACTAGCTCCTCTTCCACGTTTTCCTATGCCCTGCAGACCGCCTTGATCGAATCTCTATCTCTTCTAGGGAAGTCCTTCTACCATCTATTGATCATCCGAAAGGTGAGTCAGACAGTCATAAGCCATGTGACCCGGTCCACCACTTGAGAAACACTGCCCGCTACTAACATGTATGTCTCTACCCCAAGTGCCCCACACAACTGATCCCTAGTCATGCGGTCGTCCACCCATGGGTTTGGTCCTATTAGACCTCCGTGACATCTGTCTACTTCCAACTGCAGAAGACTCCACTGCATGTCGACTAGTGGTAGTTCTCGCTGCTTGAGACTGCTCAGCAAGGAAACTCTCCACTAAGAGGGCTCGCTCCAACACCCCTGCCTATATCGGGATGATGAGGGAGATCATCGAATCCCTTATCTCTCACCTGATCCCTTGGAGACTCATGGTAAGGATCACCATAAGGTCGGCTAGTGTTCTTACTTGTCTGAAGACTCTTACCACAACCTCTAGCCAATCCTCAACTGCCTGAGGGTCTGTCTGACCTCTGAACTTGGGCGGCCACTGGCACTGGAACTCATGCAGTGTGCTCAAACGACATGCACCATCTACCACTAGGGTTGGTGGTATCGATGGCCCAATAGGAAGTGGTACCGCAGGTTCCTCTACTAGAAAAGGTCCCTGCACCGAGGCCTCATCGCTCGATGGGCTATCTGCACATACAAATCTCGGGGCTCTAGCTGATCATCCGCTGGGAGGCATCCTGAAAGAAACAGATGTCACACAGTCAAAAGATTATACCTCGTGAGCTAACCTGGTCGAGGTGACTTAAGGAAAACATTTGAAAACACACACGCAATAAATGTTCCTTTATACTGAGTCAGAAATCAGTAGTCAGGGTCTTGGTGTATGGATATGTTGGCCGCTGCACCAACATTGGACTCCCTAAACTGAAAACCACACTTAGAACCCTTAACACTATTGCTTCATATAAAATATCATTGTCCTATGTTCTGTGGTAAAACTAACTCCTCTGATACAAATTTTTCACAACCCGTCCCTCGGGTCTTGTGTTGTGACTACCCTATGCCTGACTTCCATAGGCCAGGGGCTGGCGACTAGCACCAAAGGAATAATTCCCTAAATCTGGGAAGGCATTACCTTTATAACTATAAACACACACGACAGTGGACAAGCTAGAAGCAAAAAACTAAGTAAAACTGTATACAAAAAGAGTGCTGAAAAGTAAAAAGGGGGCCAGAAATACAAGCCCAACTATAAAGTACAATGAAACTAAAAGTAAAAGTACTAGATAAAAAAGGAAAAACAACTCCTAGATTGTCAACCAGGAAATCCTACCAGAAGGTTAGGTACAGATAGCCTCCACAACACTCCACTTTAGTCCATATCCTCCATGTACCATCACATTGTGTGGTCCACCTCTGGGTACCATGCAGTTTTGGCACACTCAGCCTCGGTCAGCACTGTTTGTCGTCTGCGTCCAACATAATGAGGTACGAGCATAGCCTGTGCATGGGTGAGTATAACAATACTTAGAAGGGACTCCAAGATTCTCAAGGTCTCACAAATCCAACAAGGATAAACCAGAAAGTATGAAATCAATAGATAACCCATTTTATATATATGCCCATACAAATACCTAATTTATCAAGTAATCCATATCAATCACGAGGTAAACACAAAAGTTACTGAATCAGCTCAAACCATGACTTTATTCTAGTGGTAGTATCAAATAACATCCCCAGTTACATTTTCGAAACCTTGGATACTAGAAAACTCCTCCTCTATCAAGTACAGTGGGCCTACTGCGACACCAGGGCGCTTCCCAATAACCTTGGACTACAGAGGTACTCCTGTTGAGTACTGTGGGTCTGCTGCATCACCAAGGTTCTCCCCACCGTGGTTCTTCCACGTCACCAAGACGCTCCCCTTCATAGCCTACTGTGGTACTCCTCCTGTCGAATATTGTGGGTCCGCCACAACACCAAGGCACTTCCCACCATGGGTCTTCTGTGACACCAAGGTGATCCCCACTGGGCTAGTCGAATCACTCCGAGTCAAATCACTTAGCAGTCATCAGGTCTTATCCAACTACTAGGTGTCTGCACTATGGTCGCTCATATCTAGAAGGATCCACTCCACAAGCTACATGTCAATACTTCAACTATCAAAAATTCCCATGAAAAAGTATCCCAAAGGACTACCATGTCATAGGGGTCTCAATGCAATAGACGGTGTGCCAATTGGATGCCCAGACAGTGAGTTATTATCCTTTTAGTCCAGCGAGGCTTGGTAGGATTCAGGCTCGATCCAACCTGACTATATCTCAACTATACCCAAAACTCTAGGGGGGGGTATTAACAAAGGGACCGTCACTCTCCATGAAAACCAGCGTCACTGATGGTTCGTCAAATGGTATCTGGTGCCAAAGATATGGCCAAAGAATGTAAAGGGGCGATAGCGGACCCGAGTTCGGTCCAACCGGGTCAGACCGACCCATCCCAACATATTCTAGGCTGAACCGGTTTGGGTTGACCCGTCCTGACCCATTGTGTCCGACCTGGCCCATTTGGTGGGCCGGCCCGTTGGGTTCGGCCCTGCCTACTAGGACCAGCCTAGAAGTCCGTGTGGGGCTGCGGAGGGATACTAGGGTGCTGACCGGCCTTGAGTTTGTGGACCGACCATGATTCCGTGTAGGAGAGGCTCTGTCTAGAGAGAACCACAAGGGAACGGTTCAGGGTCACTCAGCTTGAAGGACGTGGTGGTGCGACCAAGGCCTGTTCGTCTGGGAGGGCGCGGGTTGGCCGGGGGCCGGTTAGGCCTGGGCGCAGTGCGGTCGGGTTGGTGGGTGGTCGGGTAGGGTGCGGCCAGGCCGGTGGGCCGGTAGGCGGCCGAGCAGGTCGGCTGGGCACGAGCTGGTTTGGGGCAGTGGCTCGGCTCTGCGAGTGGCACGACCATCGGGGGCTCGGAAGGCGGCGGTGCGGGACACCGCGGGGGGGGGGGGGGGGGGGTCACGGAGGCCGTGGTTAGTGCGGCCTTTGTCTTCGCTACCTTTGTCGCATCGTTTCTTTGTCGCGATGCAGAAGATCATCATAAATAAGAACAATGGAGGGGTCGGGTTATGTTGGTTTGGCCCATACCCTCCATGTTAAGGGTGGTAACATTTGGCTCATCAAGAGGTAAGAAAGATGAACATAAATTATTTCACAACCTCTGCAACGATTACTTTCTAACCAATTAAGTGAATATAAAAGGTAATATTACTCAAATCAATCCACCTACCTTTGATCGTTTTTCGACGATGAACTTGTGGAAATAAGACGAAGGAGATCGTCGTTCGTCGCTTCTGCCATACACTTCCAATCCTGAGTTCGCACGTCGGTCTTGGAAGACGCTCCACGTTGGTTGGAGTCCGAGAAAGAGGATCGAAGGTTGTCATTTCTGGAATTCTTCATTGGGAAAATCTTCGTTCTTCATTGGGAGATGAGTTTCTTCATTGGAGAACACTTTTTTTCCAATCTCTCCTCTCCCTAATATTCCACCCCAAATGCCAAATAATTTATTATGTTTATCTATTTTTAATTTGTTAGCGCAAAATTCAAAATGGTGGAATTAATTAACTTTTCTCCCCTTAATTAATTCATAAGGTTGGAACACATAATTAATGGGGAGGTGGTGGCACCATAAATGGTATAGGAGGTCATGGGGATTACCCTCATTAATGAGGGGAGTTGGGAGATTTTCTTCCCCTCCCATTAATAGGGTCCGGTTGGTCCCCACCCCTATTATTCAAATTGGGAGGTTATGTGATATCGGTTGGTACCCACCACATTAACCCCTCATGGGAGGCTGAGGCATGGTGGTCCCCACCACTATAACCTCTCATGGGAGGTTCTGGAGTGGTGGCACTACTGGAATCAGGACCTTTCCCAATGCTTCTATAACAATGGCTATAAAAACCTTTGGTATAGTCCCCCTTTCCCAACGGTTTGGCCAAACCATTGGGATAACCCACTAGTGGTATGGGTTTCCCAACATTTTGGCTAAACTGTTGGGGAAAATCCTTTTGTGGCCATTTTTTCCAACAGTTTGGGAAAACCTTTGGGAAAAGTCCACCATTTTTCCCAACGATTTAGCCAAACCGTTGGGAAAGGATGGGATCCTATCTTTCCCAATGGCTTTGAGAACAGTTGGGATAGGTTTTATGAGTAAATTGGACAAATATCATCGAATACATCAATATAAAAATTACATATAAAAATATATATATATTTATCCTAATATATTCACAAAGGATACTCTAGGGTAGTGGTAAAATCATTGAATTATAACGTGGAGGTTGTGGGTTCAAACATTCACAGGAACTCATTTTTATATATTTACCTTTCCCAATGGTTTACTCAAACCATTGGGAAAGACCTAGGGAATTTTTTTCCAATGTTTCACAGAGAACCGTTGGTAAAACTTATGCCAACGGTTGGCCAAACCGTTGGCATAGGGTAATTTTACTAACCTATGCCAATAGTTCTTTGTAAACCATTGGGATAACTTTTCCAAATGACTTACTTCCCTACGGTTTGAAAAACTGTTGGTATAACATATACCAATGGTTCTACAGGCTTTCCCAATGGTTAAGAGCCATTGGAAAAGACTCCATTTTCAGTAGTGTGGTCCCCACTTCCAACCTCCACAAGGAGGTTATAGATCCAGTGGGACCTACCTCTAAACACCCACATGGAGGCTTAAATAAATATAAATTGAAGCGCACTTTATTTTATTATTTTCTTGGAAAACCCAAAAACTATCTTTTATTCTCGACCCACTACCGTTGAAGTGAAAGTCTCCTAAAGTGAATACCAGTGCTGCGAGTTCAACTGTGTCCTTAGATTTTAATATCGATCACCTGTTTAAAAGTTATAAAATCCCGCTCGTACGTTTACTAAATGTAGCCGAACAAAACATCAGAAATTGATTCCGGGCACAACGGGCCTCTGAATCAGGCACCTTTAATTTTTGCGGTCTCGTCAAATTCTTATGTATTTAATGAAAAAAAATTCCATGGAATTTTCGGGTCTTTACATATCATATATTTACCTTTAAGTAACTACACATGTTTTCTCTCTCTGAAAAATATTTTTTTTGTGATATTTAAAATTATAATGAAGGATTTTAGGATTCCCAATACACTTATAATTAATAAGGATATTTTTTTGAGACCCCTCCCAAAAAACCATCCCAAAAAAGAATCCTCCAAAAAATAATTACAATGATGAGTTCAAATAATTGATTAAGAGGTAGAGGATTTGAGGAATTTAGCACAATGAGATTTGATGTAAAATCTTAAAGCTCTATACTACTTCCTCTGGAGGCAAAAATACTATATAAGAGGATGCATAACCATTAGGAAATCTATTGAACATTGTCTAACACCACCAATCTATAACAACCTATATGAATATCTGCTAAATAAATACTATAACATTTTTTATTTTTCAAATTTTCTACTTTCTGATATCATGATTTTTGGAATATTATTCTTGTTAGATCTTGATTATAAATATTTCAACCTTGTAGTGTTTTTTTATTCATTAGTTTACTTTCTCACTATAATAGTATAGTTGGTTTTGTGTATTTTTGTTCTTGGTGTAAAATTTTATATAAAAGTAATATAATTCATTTATGATTTTTTATATTGTGAATCTAATTCAAATTATATATTTTTAGGAAAAATATATAATTTAATTAAATATATTATGTTTCAGAATGACCCTAACCTAATTTAATTAAATATAATATATTTCCAAAGTAATGAATTAATTATTACAACTCTAACAAAAACCTAGTTAGACAAATTTTATATCCAATGGGATTTTGATAAGTCATATTCAGCATGATCCTTTGGGAATTGTGTAAAAATATTTACATGATCACTGTAATGAGATGTGTGAGGATCCTATAAGTTGAAACTATCGTAATATAGAGAAGATGACCAAGGTACATATTTTTATTATTTTGGTTATAAATTTCAATGATTTTGAAACTGTTTTAATCATGCCTAGTTGTAACACCATGAAATTTTTTGACTAATTTTTTCAAATTAATTTATTATATTTGATATATTTCATTTCACACAACACAGAAAATAGTTATTATATATATATATTAATGCACTATGTTTGGCTTCAGTTATGAAAAATTCCATGTTAATTTTCCACTACAAGCAATATAAGGTTATATTTCTCTATACAGAACACTAATTTCATCTTACATTAAACTCAAGATAGAATTTCCCCAATTTTCTATGGAACATGAATGACTGAGTTTTAAAAAATAATGTTATATTATTAAATTCTTTCAATTTAATATATTAAGGATTAACATAGCCATTAAATTAGATTTTTTAATATTGTTAATTAAATTATTAAAATTTTTGGCTTTCAAAAAATACAAAATTAATTATTTAGTAATGAATTATTTATAATTAAATATTAGATCCAAATAAATATAAAGGGTGTATATTTATTGAAAACAATACTTATACCCACAAAGATTCTCTTCAAAATAAATAAATTAAATAAATAACAATTAGTAATAAATTTTAATGTAATATATATTTTAAATATCCAAGTAAGTGTTTTTGATATTCATCTTATAGATTTTATAGTCAAAATTTATGAATAAACCCAATTTAACAAATGAAACCCAATATTTTTATAAAGGTAATTATACCACATTTTATTGGAGAACCTACGTTAATTATAAATTTTAAAAGTTTTATAATCATTATATGTGAATATAAACTTCATTTTTTAAATCAAAACATAAAAATTAGGTTAAGGTGATTTTTTAGTATTTTTTTGTGAAGTTTCATTTTTTAATGAAAAGTGAAAAATAATAGAATTTAACTACAAATTGATTTCTAATATAATTAAATTTTGAGGATAAATTATATTTTAAATTTATGTTTAGGATTAATTTTTTCTAATTTTTATTAATTTACCCAATTAAGTTAATTAAAATCAATTTCACATGGAAATTTCTTATAAAAACCAAGCTATATTTTGAATGTTTTAACATTGAAAACCCACACTTTCACCCTGTCTCCGAGAATAAATTTAAATTAATTTCAAAAAATATTTTATTGGAATTTGGAAAAATGGATTTCATATTAGGAATCAGAATAATTTATAAATTCTAATAAGTTCAACTTACTTTTTGACCAAAAATATCAGTGAATGTAATTAAAATTAATTACAACACTTAAGATTAAATAAAGTTTATCAAGGGTCTAAAACCATAACATAAGGACTTATATGACCTAATTACTTTTCCAAAAGTCATTGGCTGGTCATATATTGAAAATATCCTCCCATATATCTACTTTGGACCATTATTGGATCATCATTCAATTAAAAAGCGTGATTTGGGTTTCCCCTTTCCAAAACTTTACAAGAATACCACTCATCTAGGACTATAAAACGGACTTCTATCCTCCCACTTACACAAACCTCTAAACACAGTTAATTTCGGACAATATCAACCCAAATAGGCCCCCAAAGTCCCTCAGTTCCTCTTCAAATACTCCTATCAGGTAGAAATAAAACCAAAGATGTCCTTTGATGAAAACTAATAATAGTTACCCAATTAAGAGGTAACACCCTCCCTTAAGCTCAATTCCTTTATTTATATTCCTCACTCCCTAAAATCTTAATGTTAAATTTCTATATAAAAACAAAATAATAATAAATATACTATAATCTTGTTATTATTTGGGTTTTAATAAAACTTACACACACTTCCATCTAATGGGTAATAAACATACTATTTACGTGTACGACAAACTACCGCCTCATGAAATTATGATTGTTTATTTTTCTTTTATTACCTCTCATGGTGGAAATTGTGAAGTAAACTATATTAATATATGATATATATTATATATAAATTTTCTTCATTCTTCTTTAATTTCTATTTATAATATATCGTTATGATTTCCATATTTAGTAAATATGATATTTTCTTTTGAGGAAGTGTGGACTACCGACCTCTCAAAGGGGATGTGATTCATTCACATTCTACATGGAATGTATTAAAAATATGTTTAGTGAACCAATATTATATATATGACATAATGAATACACATTAATTATAAAATAATTTCAAGCATGAAATAATTGTTTTATTGAAATAGTGCATAAAAGAAACACAATATAATTCTTAAAAACATAATCAATTATTTTTTCAACAGAGAATAACATTATATAAAATTTCACCACATTGAATGTGAAAAAAGATATCATCATGCTCCTATAATTTAAATCTTTATAAATACCATTGCATATAATCTTAAAAAAGTAAGCATTAAGTTCAGACATTATATTATGGACATGGAAATCAATAAGTGACCTATGAATTTTAATCTCATGTGATATTAAGTATTACATATTGAATTAGAGCTCCATATAGACCTACCGATCATTATTTTTGATTCTAAAGAATCATAACATGACTTATACATGTGGTAAAAGAATTTATCTATGTCATTTATAAAGCACATAAAAAAAATACCATTGAAACCATACAGTCCATAATTTTTTGGAAACAGATATTAAGAAAATGATTTTTAAAAACTATGTGTTCCCAAAGATCCTATTTAATATAATGTGAATTTGAAGAAGTAGAAATATAATATTCATAGAAAAATATTAGTTATTGATTTGAGAGAAGTTATTTTGATCATTTAATGAATTTGTTTAGAAGAAAAACCTTTATACCAATGATAATGATTAAGCTAAAACTAATGAATGATTGAAATACGATTTGACCTATGATTATATTGAAATAAATTTAAAATATAATAAAAATCTTTCATGTGATAGTATATACATCTTATAAAATAAAATAAATGAATAGAATGGGTGAGGTCCCAAATAACGGGAATTTAAATCAAGATTCACTTACCTTGAGTCCCATAGAAGAATTATATGTTCCCATATAGATTAACATAGTAAAAAAACCCTAATGAAAATTATAACAATTTCATTCTTTATAAAATTTATAAGGGTCTAGGGGAAGAAATATATTTGTAAAAATATAACATTTGGAAAGGTAAATAGGCAGTTCCCTATTATTTACAAAAATCAATTAGATTTCAAAAATAAAATGCTACAAGAGATTTAAAATTATAATGTTACATTTTGAGATAAATCAAATATCTTTAACATCTACTTCAATTTGATTTCCTATAAATTCAATAACTGAGTCTTAATTAATCTTAAATTAATTTATTTAAATGAAAAATTCTATAAGAATTAGTACAATCAATTAAATCATAAATAAAAAACTATTATGGGTTTTTGTACCTATAATTTTCATATATCATGGGTTCAAATCAACCCTAATGAAACAACATCATTTATAGTTCTTTCTAAAATAATTATTTTTCTATGTTAATTAAAATCCAAAAAATTATGAAACATTAATCTTATAAAATATTAAAATTCATTTATCTTATTATATAATCATATCTTTAAATATTTTATTTTCTCATTATATATTATAAGATAATTTGTTTTTCTATATTTATCATGATGTAAATTTTTTCTGATGAATTGAATTCAAATCAGTAATGATAAAATGCATGCGAAATATTTTATTATTGATAATCCTGGAATAACACCTAGATATTTTTCAAAATTTAGGAAATGAATTCCAAAAGAATGATATTTTATATTTTAAACACAAACTTTTATTTAGTGGAATTAGAGGTAGTGGTGGAATCTACATGGTCCAATCCATGATTAAATTTAGAATAATGTAAACTAAAGATATTAATGATGCTCAAATGGAATTCATTAGTGAGTAATAAATATAAAAAACATAATATTGAAAACAAATCTACATTTTCAGATATCGATAATATGGTCGAGATTAGAAATGGGAAATAAAAAAAATTATGAGTCTAAAAATATGATAAATGAAATCCTTAATTGGAAAAATAAATTATCATAAGATATATCAAGACTGACTACATTACATTTTCAATATTACAAGGTGAAATCTCTAAATGTGAAAAGAACAATATCTAAGGATAAGGAGTTTAAAAAAATTATATGGGTCCCCTCTTGAGAATAATATAAGACTACCACTAATGATTTGATAAGATATTCTATATTCTAATGGTTTCTCACAAAATATTAAGGGTAATCAAAGTTGAAAATTTGAAAAAGTAATAGGCTCACTATAATTTGTAAGAGTAAAACATTAAATACATATGATTCGTTATACATTTCAGACCATGTACATATATGTTAAATTGTTTTCTAAAAATGTGTAGTCACCCTTAAGTGGTGTTTGAGAACATTTTATAAGATACTAGAATAAACCATAATAATGGAAGATGGGTAACACTATGAGTGAAGATCAAAATAAAGTAACCAAGGAATACAATTCCAAATATGTATAACATATCATAGGTTATTGTTTGTGACATTTATATGATTCTTCAATGTCTAAAGGAAACATCCTCAAATGATATGTAAAATTATAGAAGGATGTGATGAAAATTTGAAAGTATAGATAATATAATATTAAATATTGAAATTAGATAAATGAAAAAAATATGCCTAGGATGTGTAAATTATTTCACATTACCTAAAATAAATAAATAATATAATTCATTATATTCAATGATATGTAATAAATTTTACCATAGATAATTCTTCCAATATTCAAATATAATATACTTAAACCATTATTCAAATTGGGTCCTACATAGATATATTTCAGAAAAAACATTATGTAATTATTTTTTCATTTTAATAATTTTACTCCTATCTAAAAATATGATAATTTGTTTTAAATAGGTAAGTTCTACTACATAACTATATTTCCTTTAAAATATAAATAAAAAAATCAGAATATTGATAATGAAATAATTATGTATAATTATTAATTATGAACAAATAATTAATATTATAAATGATTTTAACACCTCATTACCATTCAGTTAGGTATGTGAGAACATTATTTGGTTTTTATTTTACATTATTTGTGTATTTATAAGAACGAATTTTGGGGATACCTATAATGGTGAGGTCCGGTATTTGTCTGAAATTTTAGCATAAACCTGCTTGTTTTGTATACTATTGGGTATTTACACATCGGGTAATTGGGTAACCTAATTTTTAATAAATGCTTGGTAAATTCCATGAAAAGGGTACACGGTGTGCACAATTACACACTTTTTTCATAGCTTATATCTCAGGTAAATATTAAAAATAATATTTTTAATAACTGGTGAATAGTGTTTTGGTGCTTGTGGGGCTTGGAAACTACACGATTCGTATTTGGGTTACATGATGGGTAAAATCAAATGTGTTGGTATTAAGAAGGTTGTTCATCTGAAATTGGTTTTCATTCCTCTTGGTCCCCCATCTACACACATAGGGACTCTTACTTTGTGATTTTTAATTCCTTCTCTTCCTTTGGATCATCTATTTGGGTACTGATCATCATGTTGGTTGTAGTGTATATCTCAAGGTAAGTAGTCTTCTTGTATCCTCTATATTCATTCATTTCCTCCTTATAGTTTGATAGATCATATAATTATTGATGGATCTAATAGATGTGTTTTTGAATATTGATTCTATTTTGAGTCCCAATATCTTATGTGCCTTCTTCTTTTATTAGTGATTCCCATGTGGGTGTTTTGATTATGGGAAATGGTTGATGTATCTATTTAATATTAAACCATTGATTTCACTTTTAATTTTAGGTTATTTAATATTTCATTCAATTGATATGAGAAAACCCAATTCAATACTAATTGGGAACAAAATTGATTTGGAATTTATATTTGTAAAAACACCAAATTTATATAAAATTGTTATTTGGGGTGTGAATTAAAATTGGTTAAAATTATGAAACTATTTGAGAATTAATTTTGGAAAATGGATAAAATTCAATTGATAAAAATAATTGATTGGTTTCTTTTGAAAAATTAATGAAATTATGAAAACCCCATGATTTTTATTTGAATGATAAATGGTCGTATTAAAAGGAAATTTGGAAAAAGTAATTCTAAATTATGATCGATGTAAAATGAAATTAGTTTCACTCTTTCTATGGATCAATTCAGAACATGAAATCCTTAGTAGGTAGTGGGGTTTTTTGGATAATAAAATTATGATGGCGATTCCCTAATAATGTATTGTTGATTAAAATTCTAAAAAACCCAACTTAGTTAGATCTTATCCCTAATGGGGTGTTGAAAAGTCTTATTCAATTTGAGAATGATGGATTTCTATACATATATTTCCCTGACCATTGATATGATATGAGTGAGGATCCTATAACTAGACACCATCAAAACACTGGGAAGATGACCTTGGTTATCGTTTGGATGATTTTGATTATAAATTCCATGGATTCTGAATGTTTTTTACCCATTCATAGTGATCTATACAAAGAAATTTATATGAAGAGTTTATTTATGTCATGTTTGAAATGTTTTTCATAATTTTGAAATGAAATGAATGTTCTGTTTTAAATATGAAATGTTAATTTTATTGAATATTTTATTCAAATTGAAAGAATGTTTTTAAAATTATTCTACAATATTGTTATAGAAAAAATAGTGAGACCCTACTATGGTTTTTATCCAACACCCTACATTTTCCTTTGGGTATTTTATGTTTTTATCATGCTAAGACTGAGTAAAGGGAATGAGCCTCTTGGAGTAGGTGGATTGTTTTGATCCCTTAGGTATGGACGAGATGTGTCCTTTGTGGTGACTGAGTTATCTTGACTTTGTTGTTGTAATGTTATGGTGTACAGTTCTGGGCTTTTATACCTATCTTTTTTTTCGTATTATTCTTGTCGAGTTTTAGAAATACTGATATATATCATTTATCTTCTATTGTTTTCAGGAAATTACTTTCCCTCTTTTATCTTGTGTGATTCTAGGAACTAGTTTCCAAGTCACACCCCCCTTTAATTATTTTATTTTATTATTTATTGGTTTTGGTTAGCCTCGCCAAGGCGCAGGGTGAGCGCGAGTCCAATATTTTTAACGATTATTATTTTGTTGGGTTTCGGGCTAGTGACCGAGCACCGCACAATCGACAGTAGCCACGCGATCAGTTCATATTATTGTGCAGTTACTTAATGTTAAAAATAAATAATGTTTTATAAAAATGAAATGGGTTAAGTGTTTGCGCAATAATAATAATAATAATATTGTTATTATGTTGATAATAATGATAATAATATTATTATTATTATGTAGATAATAATATTATTATAATTATTGGAAGATTTATTTCTATCATTAATATTTTTTAATATTAATTGGTTGTTAACAGTGGATTTAATATTTTTATGATAAAATTATCTTTAATAAATTTATTAATGTTATATTATTATTATTAATGATGATAATATTTATATAAAAAAAGGAAATCAAATGAACAAGATTTTATTTTTTATTCTTCTTAATTTTATTATTGTTATAATTATGTTATTATTATTATTATTATGATATTATTATTATTATTATTATTATTATAGAAAACATATAGAACCCTAGATCTACCCTTCCTCATACCTTCTCTTGCAGCCCCCACTCTATTTGGGTGTCGACCTCTTGCGCACGGCGGCCTCCCCCCCCCCTTCGCGGTTGGCTTCCCCTCTCGCTGATGCCACACTACTCTAGTCAGACCACCATGTCATGCCCTCCCCCTTGCACGACCCCATCGGGTGGCCCCCTTCCCTCCTCCCTAGTCTGACGACCACCGCCTCTCCACCCCCATCCGGCGTTGCCCCCTTCTGCTCGCCTCACACCCCCTAGCTCACCCAGCATGGATGTCGCCCCCCCTTTCCCTATACAATTGGTGTAACACTACCCACATCCCCCTCTTCTTGTTTAGCTGGCACGATACTCCCCCCCCCCCACCGGTTTTTTTCTTGGCGTGACCCACCGGCGGTGGCCCACTCTCCTCCCTCCAGCATCCTTGTCCGAAAAAACCGTCCCCCTCTTAGAGCACTTCTAGGGAACTGTACCCTGTCGTTCAACGATATTACGGTGAAAACCCAAATCCTATTGCACCCTACCTCTGTATTGCTTCATCGTGGCCATTAATTCCCTTTCCTAGTTTTTGAATGGTGTCTCGGGTCATGTCGGACCCCTTCCCATCAACCGCCGCTGAAGGAGAAAAAATTTAGATCTCTTTGGACCGCTCACTATTATTCACCGGGTGCCTTTGTTCTCTCAACATGTCGTGATCTTCCAAAAAAATTTAAGGTGAGATTTTTATTCTCTGATGCACACTGAATTTAACGTTGTTATTGTGTTTTTAATCCCTTCAATTTTATTTTTCCTGTGGATAATGATTTTGAATGCAATTTCAGCATGTCGCGTGTTTTCAAGGTTTCCATCATAGTCAGAGGTGAGGTTCATTATCCTCCTTTTGGTTGTGAACATTATATAGGGTATTATGGTTTATGTGATTCCCTAGTGTTTTGTTTGATGTGCAAGGGTCTTCGATGCACTAATTTTGGGTGTTGGGAATTGTTTCATGGAGTCGAGATCGTTTCCAAGTGTGCACTTTCTTTTTATCAGGAATGGATATATGTATATATATATATCTTCTGAGTGCATCTTCTCTCATGATGCGGGGAACACATACATTAGTTTAAAGGTGTGTGTATATATATATACATGGATGTGTTCACATGCGTGTGCAAGAACGAGATGATGCTTGAGTGAGAATGTCTTGGCTCGACTTCCTTAATGTATAAAAATCCAATCATTTCCTTTCCATTACGTGTCTTTAAGGATTGATGTTTTAGTTAATTTATAATCATGCTACACATCTCCATGGTACCTATTTAAATCCTATTGTTGTGTTCTAATGTTGTTTATTGTTGTTAAAGGTATTTTTTTACGTGAATCTTGGATTATGCCTTGTGTACGATGCCTTAGGTGTTTGTAAATTTCCATTTGTTCTTTTTATGGAAAATTGGGCATTTGGATGGGATTTTTTTCTATAGAAATGTTTTGTTAAATTGGTTTGAAACATGTTTTGGATTTTGTGTGTGAAATGTAGTGATTCCTCTAGTTATGATTTGGTGTTTGTCTAAAAAGTAGGCTTTTGGTTTATGAATTTTTGTGGTATTTTATAAGTGTGTGATATTAGTGTTTTTTGGGTTGAGAAAAATTGGTGTATTTATGAAATTTGGTTTCAAAAATTTTGGTTTGTTTTAGAGAGTTCCTCTTGGTTTGGCATGGTTATCCATAGAAACATGCTAGGGTGAGTTATTGGAAAATGAAAGGGGAATTTTTTTTCAGGGTGTGTTTGGGTGAAAGTGGAAGTCGAATCAATTTGGAACATTCTTAGGTGTTGTTGTTTTATCCTGAAATATTGTGAACATGGTCATGTTTTGGTAAATGATTGATTTAATGGACCGTTTGGCCATTTTGGTACAAAGATGGTGTTTGCGGTTGTTTTTGGATTAGTTAATAAATGTTTTGATAAAAGGCTGAGCGTTGTGAAGCTAAAGGCCCGGTTGGAATTTTAGATTGGGTTTTGATAAAAGTTTTTGAAATGTTTGAATTGTGTGAGGCCCATTTGGCATCATTGAAACAATATATTTGGAAAACCCCTTCTTGGTAAGGCCCCTTTCCTCATCTGTCGATCATGTGACATGATGGTATTTGGTATGGGCCTCCTTTTGGGAATGTTTATGTTAAGGCATGGGACTAACATTGAGAGGGTCTGTGTGGTACCAGATTATGTCACGTGCTGAATTATATATATATGTCTTGTTATTTGAATGTGTGGCAGACTGATTTTTGAACGTGGAATGAAAAATTAGAATAGAAAGGGGGTTTACTAAGAACGATTGTTGTACTAGTTTAGATTATACACTGGATAGTGGCCCATAATAGAGACATATTTTGTTATTATTATTACTATGGGATTGGGCCCCTCGAGGAGGCCAGGTAGGGTGATGGACGGGTGTTATGGCTTTATGACATCATTTATAGTAGTCATGCCTTTAGGATGAGTCACATGTATAGTACGTTCTGGTATTCTTCCGAGTTCTTAGGTTCTCTGTGATCCTTTTTTATGAGCACTATTAGTACCATTACCATTATTATGTGTGTAATTATATCCTTGAACTTGGTTTATGTGTTTTTTGGGAAATGATTTGTGGGTATGGTTGGTATTAAAATGGACTTCAATGTAGCTGTTTTGGAAAAGTTTTGAGTGATCCCTATTTTGTTTTCTATTCCTTGTTTTTCAATTATAAGGGCAATGGAATTGTGGTTGTTAGTTTTCAATATATAGTGTAAATATGAAAATATTATTTTTATAACTGTAGTTCAAACAAGTATTATTGGACTATTTTGGAATTGGAAAATCAATAGATTCTGTGGTTCATTTTTTGGCATCCCTAATGAATATTTTAATGTTGACATATATCATATCCTTTCATATATAGGTCCAACTGTTTGATTCAGGTTATTGTTTGGTCTACCTATGCGAGGAATTCTGTTAGTTATTGGAGATGACCAAGTGGTCACATAGAGGTATGTGCAGTATTTTTTTCATTCCACTGATAGTTTTGTATCGTCATCGTCAATATTTATTTATTTGGTTATATTTTCTTCATGGTCCAAATCATTCCCAACAATTGGATTTTGATCCCCGACAGTAGTAGCCAGCCCATGGGGATCAGGAACGCCCCTCGGGCCATGCCGCAAGGCAGCTCGAGGGACCAGTTCAGGGTCGACCTAAGTTGGTTCACGAAAAATTTTTATCAGAGGAGACCCTTGTTATTTGGGTTGTCCGGTAGAAGGAGATTAGGACTGTCAGGGCTCAAGAGGTATGTTAGGGGTCGGGTCCTGAGCACCACCGCTCGTGACTAGTCCTAAGTTACCAGGGGTTGTCAAGGATTTAAGTCTTTTGACAATGGTTGTTTTTGATTGTGGGATGACAATTGGAGCGAATCAGTTCATGTTGCGGCCTCACATAGGGTGGTGACCCAGGTGGGGTCCAAGTGCCTGGTTTAAGGTCCTCTTAGTGTTATGCCTTAACTGGGGCATGGCTCACCACCATGTTGTCGAGTTAGGAAAACACACTAGTACCTCATTTCGATGGTTTATAGTTGGAAGTGTTTCATTTTGAACTCAGATGATGTAAGTACGTGTTAAATATGAAAGTGATTTTGAAAAGAAAAAAGGGGGGTTTCTTCCTTTTTTTTGAAATTAGTACAGTTGGTTTTTAAAGAGAAAGTGTATCGGTTTTGAGAAACTTGGTATGTGTTTGGATTTGGTATGGAAAATATGTGTCTGAACATATGCACTCTTTTTAGAGGGTCACACATGTGTGGGTATGTATGGAAAGTGTGTGGGGGCACTTGTTCGTAGATGATGTGAGCAATATTGAATGAATGGAAATGTGACAATTCATAAGGTTCCAAAGGTGAGTTCTAAAATTCTAAAGAAGTAATGGTTTTGGAAAAGTGATTTTTTTCTTGTGTTTGTATATGTATACCTTATGGGCATGTTTCACTTGGCATGTGTTGTTTCTTTGATTGAGTTTTGGCTTGATGACCAGTTTCAATTCTATTTTTCTTGTTGTTATGAGTATTCCCCCCCAAAAAGCCTCTGGAAGTTTTTAATGAGTTATGCCTAGTCCCCAATTCCATTTGTGAGTTTCCTTATTATCAAGGTAATTGAAATCTGTTAGAGGTAGTTTTATAGTTTGAAAAGATAGTGTGTCTTTGGATACATGGGATCTCCTAGGGTATTTAAGGTTCATACTATCCCAAAGTTATGCTAGGCTTCATTTCTGGACTAGAAAAGGTGGGATGGAAAACCATCAGTAGATTATGAGGTGTAGTTAGTGGGGGTAGACTCTTGTGAAGGTTACTCTTCTAGTAAGGATAAGCGTCTATACCAACTCCCAGTTTGATGGACCATTCTCTCACATGCCACTAGTGTGGTCATTTCAGTAACTCTTAGCTTCCTTGTCACATCCCTCCAAAGTATTGTTATCGTGCGACGGTTTGGATCCCCAAGAAGTGTCATTCGGTAAGGAATTAAGGACTGGAGGATGAAAATTCTTGACTGTGAGGCAAGAGATGCTTCAGCCATCCGGGCTCCAACCACATATCTCAAGGTGAAGCTCGCGCATAGTCGGGAGTTGTTGAGGGTGTGTGGAACCTTGGTCTGGATAATGTTTTCATCTTTGGGATGGAAATACCCAAAATTTCCTTGTTCTATTATCATTTTCTCCATAATATTATCCTTGTTGTGGTAGGGTAATGAGTCTGTTCCTCCAGAATCCAAGCGGTCTCATCTAATCATACTGTGGTCTCCAAATTTTACGTTGTCCATGAAGGGTGTTAGGCCCGTGAATAAACTGACATGTTCTGATCTTGAGTAGTTATTAGTTGTGTTCCTTAGGGGAATGTTTCATTTCATGAAATTTATGTGAGGTTTTGAGTTAATTTTTCAACCTTAAGTTGATGGGTTGTTTCGTAGAAAGCTTTCCGACAAAGGCTCAGGTGTGTTTTTTAGTCCATGTGGGGAAAATGAATGAGTTTTGTTTGGGAGTTCCCGCATTGGCCCCCCAGGGGGGTGGTGTGTTTGGGTATTGTGGGTTTCTATATTAGTGAATTCTAGGGGTGGGGATAACTCCTTATGTTCTTTCCTCATCTTTTCATAGTGATTGTTCATGAGTTGGGTGGGTGTGACGTGTGTTGGTAGTGGTCACCCCGAGCATCTCAGTTTATTTTGGTTTGGTCTGGTCATGGACTCTAGTTGTGTCAATTGTTGGCTTGGTGAATTTATGGGGGCAGAAAGTGTCTGTGGTGGGGAGAATTGACAGAACCTGACCCCTTTATAATTTTATTATTTTATTATTTATTGGTTTCGGTTAGTCTCGCCAAGGTACAGTGCGGGCGCGAGTCTAATATTTTTAATGTTTAATGTTTTGTTGGGTTTTAGGCTGGTGCACAGGGACTGCATGATTGGCGGTAGCCGCGTAGTCAGTCCATGTTCTTGTGCACTTACCTAATGTTTAAAATATATAATATTTCATTAAAATGAAATGGGTTAAATGATTGCGCCATAATAATAATAATAATAATAATATTGTGTATATAATAATATTAATTTTTATATTTTCTATGTTATTGTTGTCATTAATATTTTTCATATTAATTAGTTGTTAAAATAGGTTTCAATATTTTTATGATAAAATTATCATTAATAAAATTAATAATGTTATATTATTAATATTAATGTTTTTAATATATATATGAAAAAAGTAAATAAATGAAAAGGATTTTATTTTTTATTCTTTATAATTTTATTATAATTATTATTATGTGATTAATATTATTATTATTGTTATAAAAAAATATATAGAACCCTATATAAACCCTTTTCTATCCCTTCGCTTGCAGCCCCCTCTCCCCTTTGGTGTCGACCTCATATGCTTGGCGGATTCCACTCCCCCCCTCGCGGTCGGCTTCCCCTCTCACTGACGCCACCCCACTCCGGTTGGACCACCACATCGTGTTGGTTCTCTTGTATGAACCCATTCAGTGGTACCCTTCCCTCATCCCCGTTCTGGCAGCCTAGACCTCCCCACACCCGTCCGGCGTCGGCCCCTTCTGCTCGCCTCATGCCCCCCGGCTCAACCAACACGCTTGCTGCCCCCTTTTCTGTATCCAGCCGGAGAAAGGCCACCCACCGTCCCCCTCGGCATGTCCTGCCGGCACAGGACCCCCTAAACCCCCCAGATTTTTTCTAGGTGGGACCCACTTCCGGCAGCCCACACCCCTTCTTTCGATAACCTTGTCCGGAAGACCCGACCCCTGTCATCCGATGATCTCCTGACACAAGCCTGAATCATTTTTCAAAGTGTCTCCATGTTTCTCCGGCATGGACGTGATTCCCCTCGTTGGGATTTTTATGGGTGACTTGGGTCATGTCGGACCGCGTCCCATCCACTGCGGCTGAAGGTGAAGTGATTACGATTGCTTCGGACTACTAGTCGTTATTCGCGGGGCACTTTTGGTCTTATCCCATGTCTTGGACATCCTCCACCATTTGTGTTGAGAGTTTTATTCTCGTGTGTGCATTTAATTTAATTTTTTCATTGTGTTTTGATGTCTTTTTATTTTATTCGTTGTGCAGATAATGGTTTTGGATGCAATCTCGGCTTGCTGTGTGTTTTCAAGGATTCCACTATCGTCTGACATGAGGTTCTTTATCTACCTTTTTGTTGTGCACTTATTTTAGGTTCTTATGGTTTATGTGTGTTTCTGGTGTTTTGTTGGATGTGAGAGGGTGTTCGATGCACTAATTTTGGGTGTTGTGAATTGTTGTAGGGAGTCGAGATCATTTCCAAGTGTGCACACACTTTTTCTTAGGTATGGATATATGTATATATATATCTTATGTGTTCGTGTTCCTATATGGAAAGGGGAACATGGGCATCGGATTAAAGGTGTGTATATATATTCACACACACACACACACACACATATATATGGATGTTTGCGCATGTGTGTGTGTGAACGAGCTGCTGCTTGAGTTAGAAAATATTGTCTCAACTTCTGTGAGGTAGGAAAATCCATCCATTTCCTTTCCATTCTTGGTCCTCAATTCTTGATGTTTTCGTTAATTTATTATATTGATATGAATCTCCATTGTACCTATTTAATGATTATTTTTCTGTTCTAATGTTTTTTAGTGTTGTTAAAGATAGGTTTTTACATGAATCTTTGTTTTTGCCTTTTGTACGATGCCTTAGTTGTTTGTAAATTGACACTTGTTATTTTTGGGGGAAATTCGGTGTTTGGGAGAGATTTATTCCCATAGAAATATTTTTTTTAAATTGGTTTCAAACATTTTTTGGATTTTTTGTGTGAAATGTAGGGATTTCCTTGGTTATGATTTGGTGTATGTCTAAAAAAGTGGCATTTGGATTATGAATTTGTTTGTATTTTATAGGTGAGTGGTATGGGTGTTTTTTGGGTTCAAATAAAATGGTGTATTTATGAAATTAGGTTTCAAACATTTAGGTTGGTTTTAGATTGTTCTTCTTGGTCTGGCCTAGTTGGCCTTGGAATCATTCTAGGGTGAGTTGTTGGAAAATAAAAGGGGCGTTTGTTTTTTATTTCAGGGTGTGTTTGGGTAAAAGTGGAAGCCAAATACATTTGGAAGCTTTTTAGGTTTAGTTGGTTTAACTTGACTTAAAGTGAACATAGTCATGTTTTTTTAAATTTTTGATTTAAGGGACCATTTGGCCACTTTGGTATAATGATGGTATTTTTGGATGTTTTTGAATTGGATAATAAATGTTTTGATAAAAGGATGAGAGTTGTAAAGCTAATGGCCTAGTTTTCATTTTAGATTTGTTGTTTACCAAAGGATTGAGATGTGTGAATTGTATGAGGCCCGTTTATCATCTTTGAAATTGAATGTTTGGAACACCCCTCTTTGGTTACGCCACTGGCCTCGTCTTTCCATGATGTGACAGGTGGGTCCTCAGTATAGGCCTCCTTTTGAAAATATTTATATTAAGGCATGGGACTAACCTTGAGGTGGTTGGGGGGGTGCCGAATTGTGTCACATGATTGTTTATATATATATGTCTTGTTATTTGAATGTGTGTCACACCTCTCTGTGAACATATCATGGAAATATAGCATAAAAAGGAGGTTTACTAAGAACGATTGATACACTAGTTTAGATTACACATTGGCTGGCGGCCCATAGAAGAGATATGTTTTATTATTATTATTGTAATGTGATTGGGCCCCTCGACTAGGCTAGGTATGTTGACGATCAGGTGATAGGTCATTATGACGTTATTGTGATTAGGCAAGCCTTTAGGATGAGTCACATGTATAGTACGTTCTGGTCTTCCTATGAGTTCATAGGTTTTCCGTAATTATTCGGTAGGAGCTCTATTAGTGCCATTTCCCTTGCTGTGTGTGGAATAATATCCTTGATCTTGGATTTTGTGTTTTCTTGGAAAATTGTTGTGTGTACTGTTGGTTTTAAAATGGACTTCAATGTAGTTGTTTTGGAAAAGTTTGTGTGAGACCTATTTTGTATTTTTTTCCTTGTTTTTGAATTATAAGGTCAATGGGAATGTGGTTGTTAGTTTTCAAAATGTAGTGTAAATATGAAAGCACTATTTTTATAACTGTAGCTCAAACTAGAATTTTTGGACTGTTTTGGAATTAGAAAATGCATGGATTATGTGGTTCTTTTTAGCATCCCTACGGATAATTTTAATTCTCACACCTATCCTATATTTTAAATACAATACTAGATTTTTGTTTTAGGTTCTTGTTTTTTCTGCCCATGTGAGGCATGATGTAAGTTGTTGGAGGCGACCAAGAGGTCACATGGAGGTATGTGCAATCTTGTTTTCATTCCACTACTATTTTTATTTCCTCATTAATAATCATTATTTAGTTAGTTATCTTTTTTCATGGAACAAATAGATCCCAACAGTTTGATTTTGATTCCCAATAGTAGTTGCCAACATGTGGGGATTGGGAATGCCCATCGGGACATGCCGTGGGAAGGCTCGGGTGACCGATTTAGGGTCAACCCAGTTTGGTTCATGACATTCTAACCCATGGGGATTGGGAACACCCTTAAATCTATGTATATTATATCTAAAATAGTAGGGTACCGATGTATTCTGAATGGTTCAGGACAAAGTGGTATCAATGTTGCAGTCTGAGCTTCTTTCATTGATGTTAGTATGTAGTTGAGATTTTGTAGGGACTTTGGAGGTAGTTGTGAGTTAGTTCCCATCCATCTCTATTCATAATTATCCATATATTACTATGGGTGGTTTTGAAAAACCATCATGATGATTAGTTCTACCCTTTCACCAGCTTTTAATTTGGATAGTTTGAAATCCAAATCATGTTTTCTATCTTATGGGATTAATTTCCCATGTTTGTCTTGTTTTATTATTAATCTGAGTAATATTCTAATATCTTTTATGTTTTTTATTATTTTTTGTGGTATCATGCCTCCAAGAAGATGAATGAATAGGATTGAAGAGTAATATGATGAAAAACCATAGTGATACACTCCTCCCATAGACCATAATCTTGTTGAGCTTATTTTTTATTTTATTTATGCTCTGACAAAGGAACTACACATTTTCTTGTTCATGGTCTAGTTGTGCGACCTCAAAAGAATGAGTTATAAAATATTTATCTCATGTAATTTCTATACAAAGAACGATCATCTAAATGATCTTATGATCCATGACAGGATATGTATTAGTTGAGAAATATAGATCTTTTCTTTTGAGTTCTTAGTAATTTATGATTCAATATTTGTTGAAATGATCCACCTTTATGCTAGAGGGACCTATCAAGAGATGGTGGGACTGGATGCTGATGGAAATTGAGGATTTTGTGTTAGAGTGGATTTCTAATAAAGTTATTTTTAATTTTCATTACTGTATAGATTATATGTTTTTGGATAAGGCTACATAGTTTTACAATCTTGAGCAGTCTAATAGGACCATGAAGGAATATTAAAATCAATTTTATGTTATTTTCCAGTTCACACATAATATTTTATTGAATTAAAAGATTCATACTAGATGTTTTGAGAAGGAACTTTGATATTATATTTATTCTCATGTTTTCTTACTGAATATCTCTTTTTATGATGATGTAGAGGATAAAGATTTGATGGTCAAATTTGATCTGGAAAGTATTTCACGGTTGATATGAGTTTCTTTATTTCCTAGTGGCCATTCAATGAGTACCCATAAATAGAAAAAAAAAATTATGATACTCTTGGTGGATCTCATCATCATTGTTCATATAGACATCTTGTAGTGCCTGTAACATGACCTTTGACATTATTTCATTGTGGAATGCTTGGGAATTAAAAACAAGTTTTCATTAGAAAACCTAGTATATGTGGTTTATGTGGTCACTCAGGACACTTGCAAAAGTTGAGTTATATATTTTATGCACCATGTGGTATATTATGATCATAAAAAATAAAACATAATGTTTTTAAATAATATGCTTCATGATACAAGGGTTTCCATCCATAATCAACTTTAACGAATTTATTCCAAAAATAGAAGAGTCTCTATATGAAGAAAATATGGGCATATTTTATATGATACCATCACTGTATCTTATATCATCTCAATTATTCACTTTTTTAAAAGGAATATTAAAATAAATATAAAAAAAAAATTAAAACTAATATTATTTGTGGCCTAAAAAATTAAAGGCCCGTAAAATCCCCTCATAACAGATTTTAACCCTCAAATAGAAGACATGTCACACTATGGAAGCAGGTAATAATGACATCAGGAATATGCAGTGAGGCCTTAGCGTCACAAAATTATTTAATTCTAGACAAGTGTAATGGAAATGAATATGATTTTCAATTATAATTTGGAATGATATGATGATATATTAAATAGACCATGTTGAGTTACCCATTCCATGAAAATAATTATGAAGAATTCGGGAACTCGTTCCACCACTTCTTGACTAATGTTCCTTTGATTTTAGAGGTGGAGACCTGTTAAGATAACCATATCTTCATCATGAGTGGGATGTACATACACCATATATGTATAAAAAGATAGAATTAGGTAATATATGTCAACATAATCCTTACCACCTCCTCAAATAATAACCATGCAGCAAGAGAAACCAGTATTCATTGTCCTTATTGTGTATTTTATTTATCAGATATTAAGCATACATGAGATTTTTTTATAATTTACATGTATCCTCTTGATTTAATTTTCAAGATTGATGGGATCATTTATTATAAATCCCAAATATATGGTTATATTTGATGAGATTCCTTTATTGTGTCTGATGTGGTGTGCTACATCATTCATGTATAATGGAACCCATGGTAGAGTAGAGAAGAACTGACTTATTGATAATTCTAGAAATTGATGTTAGTTTTACCTTTGGATCTAGATTGGGAAAATTTGAGTTGTGATATTATTATATTTTTAATCCTTCTTTATTATTTTTATCCTTCTAACTTCTCTTTTTTTTCACCAGTAGGAGATGTATAGTTTTCTATTGATTTAGTGTCTTGTATTAAACCGGTTTATATATTTCTTTACCATATGGAACTAGCATAAATGAAAGAGTTGAAAAATTAATTAGATGACATATTAAAGAACATTTTTATATTCCTGAGTGTGTCACCATGGTAGGATCCTATACTCGATTCTATGAAATATGATGGAACACATCACATATGTGTTGATTATCGAAAACACCATTGAGTTATGGTAAAGAACAAGTATATTTTTCCATGGATTGATGATCTGTTTGACCAGTTGAAAGGGTTGAGGTGGTTCTCGATGATTTAACTTCGATATGGTTATCACCAGTTGATAATAAAGGAATATGATATTTAGATAACCATCTTTCAGAGATGGTATGTCTATTATGAGTACCTTGTCATCCTCTTTGTTCCAACCAATTCACTAATAATATTTATGGATTTAATGAATAGAATCTTACATTATTATTTTTATTGGTTCATAGTTGTCTTCATGGATGAAATCCAAGATTAGTTTATATCTATAGAGTTTTATGTCCATCAT
This sequence comes from Viscum album, assembly GCA_963277665.1. Classification (NCBI taxonomy): domain Eukaryota; kingdom Viridiplantae; phylum Streptophyta; class Magnoliopsida; order Santalales; family Viscaceae; genus Viscum; species Viscum album. The sequence goes on along the minus strand of OY728128.1, from coordinate 1,105,145,228 downwards.
TTTAGAGAAGTTTTTAAATTGTTCAGAAATCAATGACTTTTTGCAAAGCTATCAAAATGTGATTTATGGATTAGGGAAGTGAATTTCATGGGATAGATGGTCTTTTGAAAAATTATTTTAGTTGATCCCAAAATGGATAAAACCATTATTAAATGATATAAATCATTTAATTCTTTCAATATTTGGATATTAAAGGATTCACATGATATTATAGTTAGTTAATGGGTATTAATCAAAGTGGGATTCTTCAATGACCTCAATCACTTTTTAGGGAGTCATGTTATCTTGGAATGATTAATGTTAGAGTTATTTTGTTTTCCTGAAATGAATTTAGACTTATGTGCTGGTTTTTAATCTTTAAGTAGTGGGGCTTGGCTGTGTGGTCTCTTGAAATTCATTATGTTGAGGTTTTGGTTGGGTTTTGTTTAGGTTGATCAAGTCATTTTCTAAATCTCTCAACATCTTAGGCATCATGAGAAGAATTATCCAACCTATAAACTTGAGCATGAATCTATGATTCTTGTGCTGATGATTTGGTGGAATTACATTTTCCAATAAAGGACTACCAAGTATTCTGACCACAAGAGCATGAGTTATACCTTATCTCAAACTGATTTGAATCCCTACCAGATAGATTGGGTGGAGTATCTAAAATAATATAATTTAGATATTCCCTATACCCTTGTGAAGAGGAATGTCATTTCAAATGTGATAACCAGGAAACATCCAACCCTAAGCATGAAAGAACCATCAAAAGTTTGGAATATGATGGATTTTTTTCATAGTTTTATATTGGAGTATGGGAAGCTAGAGCCATGGATGTTTGGGATAGTTTTTAGTTTACCTCAACTCTTATTGAGATGATTCATTATGAATAACATCAAGATGATAAATTATGTAGAAATAGAGACTCTCATTATATTAGTGAGACTGTTTCAGAGCTGTCATTATCCTCAAAGGGATTTCGACATTTTCAAAATCCATTTGTTGTGTAATTTTCTATGAGGTAATATGTGATGGGGGATTCCCAAAATTTCCATTGTATTGTGAACCTGTTAACCAAAAATAAGTTCCCTTACATGTGGAGTCAATTTAGGTGTTAGGGTTTGAGATGAAACATCACTCACATAGTTTGACACTTCTATACATACCAATAGGTCAAAGTAGAGCAATAGATACATTTTGGATTAGATCATTAAATTTTAGCCAACATGGTAGTGGGATGATACCTCATTGGAATTTCTGGTTGGGCTTTTTCATACCCATAGAAAGAATAATATGATTTGGATTGAGATGGATATGAAGACAAAATCAACTCACTTTATACCCATTCTTGACCAACCCAAATATGAGATGATGGGAACTCTATATTTGAGATAGATTTTTCATTTGAATGGAGTTACATATATTATAGTATCTGATAGATCTCCCTATTTAAATTTTCTCTTTTTGAGAAGCCTTAAGGATGCACTATGATATTAGGTTCATCTATGAATAAAAACCATCTGTAGATGGATGTCTAGACAATGATTGGTAGAAATATTTTCAAGGATATAATTTGTGCTTATGTCCTTGATTTTAATGGAGCTCAGGATGATAATTTGGCAGTGGTCGATTTATTTTATAACAATAATTACCAGTACACCATCATAATAGATCCTTTTGAGGCATTTTTTGGATGTTTGTGTAAATATCAATTAGTTCGGTTGAAGATAGTGAAAGATCCTTGTATGTACCAATATTGGTTCAAGAGACAGAAGTATGTATTTAGTTTTTTCATGAGAGTATGTTGACAACACTTAAAAAATTTAAATATTATGTCAATTAATGGTATAGACTGTTTGATTTTTAGTGGGTGACTAGGTGTTCTTGAAATTATTACCTTGTTTATGTCATCGATGTCTTGAGGTGGAAGGGAACATTTATCCTCATTTTGTTTGACCTTTGAGGTTTTTGAGAAGGTGGGGAGTGTGCATTAACATTTAGAACTTATACCACATTTTTTCATTTACATAATTTCTTTTATGTATTATAGCTATGAAATTGTATTTTTGATCCATATCTCATTCTCAGATGGAATGATCTTGACATTAAACCTAATTTAACTTTGATTGAGAATACAATCATGATAGTTGATTCTGAGACCAAGGTCACTCATGGGAGGTTGATACCTTTTTTACATAGTTAAATGGGAGCATGGTTGGGATGCACATGAAACTTTGTAGGGGATGGAACTACTGAAAGATAAATTTCCTCACCTCATTATATGGAAACTAATTTACATGCTTTCTGGGGATACAAATTTTTTCTGTTTGGTAGGTTGTAACACAAATTAACTTTATTTCATGTATATTTTAAGCATATTTCCTATTTCATTGGTTTATTAGTACTCCGAAAGAACTTGGTGGATAGATATAATGTTAATGTTAGGGATTTTTTGAAATTCTAATAAAAAAACCTGCAGTTTCTACAGTTCGAGGGTGATTTACACATCATGTAATGGTGAGAAATGATGTGTAATAACCTTCTAAAATACGCTACGAAATGGGTACCCAACATGAAATGTTACACTTATTTTATATCCTACAACCTGTAGAAATATTAAAAATATATTTTTTAAATAATGTAATGGGGTTTTGGGGTATTCAGTAGTTTAAAAATACACGACATGTAATTGTGATAGAAAAAATGTAAAATCATGAGTTTTTGTTTTATCTAGGTTGTTCAGATGAAATTATTTATCAATCCACTAAGTAAGCTTTTTATCGAGAATAAGAATCTTCCTAGGTGATATTTGGGGTCCTTATCTTTCTTTGGATCATCTGTTTGGAATATGATCGATGTATTGGTTGTGGAACATCTTTTATCTAGTCCTCATGTCTCTTTCTCATCTCTCTATATTTCCACATTGGAGTTTGATATATCAAATAAGCATTGATGGACCAAAACTTCATTTTCTTTGAATCATGAATCTAGGATGAGTTCCTAGACCTTCTTCACCTTCATCCATCATTGGAGTTTGAAAAAATAATATGATTTTTTTATTTGAAGAAGTTATGAAATATTAAAAAACAAAACTATTTGGTACTGAAAGGGAATTTGAATTTTAGGATGAAAAACAAATAAATTTAATTTTGAATGATGATTGATGTGAAATAAAATTGTTTTCATTTTTTTATTAAATATTTGATCACTTGTGATCATGGGTAGTTAGTTGGGTATTTAAGAGAATCACAGTAGGATGGTAATTCCAAAGTAATGAATTGATTATTACTACTCTCACAAAAACCAAGTTAGACAGATGTTATATCCAATGGGATTTTGATAAGTCATATTCAACATGATCCTTAGGGAAATGTGTAAAAATATTTACATGATCACTAAAATGAGATGTGTGAGGATCCTATAAGTTGAAACTATCGTAATATAGAGAAAATGACCAAGGTATATGTTGTTATTATTTTTCTTATAAATTTAAATGATTTTGAAACTGTTTTAATCATGCCTAATTGTTACACCGTGAAATTTTGTGACTAATTTTTTCAAATTAATTTATTATATTTGATATATTTCATTTCACACAATACATAAAATAGTTATTATATATATTAATGTAGTATGTTTGGCTTGAGCAATGCATAATTCCATGTTAATTGTCCACTAAAAGAAAGATAAGGTTATATTTCTCTATAAAAAACACTAATTTCATCTTACATTAAACTCAAGAGTGAATTTACTCAATTTTCTAGGGAACATGCAAGACCGAGTTTTAAAAAATAATGATATATTATTAAATTATTTCAATTTAATATATTAAGGATTAACATAGCCATTAAATTAGATTTTTTTAATATTGTTAAATAATTTATTAAAATTTGTGGCTTTCAAAGAATATAAAATGAATTATTTAGTAATGAATTATTTATAAATAAATATTAGATCCAAATGAATATAAAGGGTGTATTTTTATTGAAAACAATTCATATACCCACAATGCTTCTCTTCAAAATTAATAAATTAAATAAATAACAATTAGTAATAAATTTTAATGTAATATATATTTTAAATATCCATGTATGTATTTTTTATATTCATCTTATATATTTTATAGTCAAAATTTAATAATAAACCCAATTTAACAAATGAAACCCAATATTTTTATAAAGGTAATTATACCACATTTTGTTGGAGAACCGACGTTAATTATAAATTTTGAAAGTTTTTTATTCATTATATGTGAATATAAACTTCATTTTATAAATCAAAATATAAAAATTAGGTTAGATTGATTTTTTAGTATTTTTATGTGAAGTTTCATTTTTTATTGAAAAGTGAAAAATAACAGAATTTTACTGCATACTGATTTCTCATATAATAAAATTGTAAGGATAAATTATATTTTAAATTTATTTTTATGATTAATTATATCTAATTTTTATTAATTTACCCAATTAAGGTAATTAAAATCAATATCACATGGAAATTGGTTATAAAAACCAAGTTATATTTTGAATGTTTTAACATTAAAAACTCACACTTTCACCCCATCTCTGAGAATAAATTTACATTAATTTCAAAAAAATATGTTATTGGAATTTGGAAAAATGGATTTCATATTAGGAATCAGAATAATTTATAAATTATAATAATTTCAACTTACTTTTTAACCAAAAATATCATTGAATGTAATTAAAATTAATTACAACACTTAAGATTAAATAAATTCTATCAAGGGACTAAAACCATAACATAAGGACTTATCTGAACTAACAACTTTTCCAAAAGGCATTGGATGGTCATATTTTAAAAATATTCTTCCATATATCTACATTTCACCATTATTGGTTCATCATTCAATTAAAAAGCGTGAGTTGGGTTTCCCCTTTCCAAAATTTTACAAGAATGCCACTCATCCACGACAATAAAAATGCCTTCTATCCTCCCACATACACACACCTCTAAAAACAATTAATTTCAGACAATATTAACCCAAATAGGCCCCCAAGGACCCTCAATTCCTCTTTAAATCCTCCTATCGGGTAGAAATAAATCCAAAGAAGTCCTTTGATGAAAATGAATAGTAGTTACCCAATTAATAGGTAACACCCTCCCTTAAGCTCCATTCTTTTATTTCCATTCCTCACTCCCTAAAATCATACTGTTAAATTTCTATATAAAAAAAACAAAATAATAAATATACTTTAATCTTGTTATTATTTGTGTTTTAATAAAACTTACACACACTTCCATCTAATGGGTAATGAACATACTGTTTACGTTTACGAAAAACTATCTCCTAACGAAATGATGATTGTTTATTTTTCTTTTATCACCTCTAATGGTGGACATTGTGAAGGAAAATATATTAATATATGATATATATTATAAATAAATTGTCTTTATGTTTCTTTGATTTTTATTTATAACATATCGTTATGATTTCCATCATTAGTAAATATGATATTTTCGTTTGAGGAAGTGTGGACTGCCGACCTCTCAAAGGGGATGTGATTCGTTCACATTATACATGGAATGTATTAAAAATATGTTTAGTGAACCAATATTATATATATGACAAAATAATTATACATTAATTATAAAATAATTTCAAACATGAAATAATTTTTTTATTGAAATAGTGCATAAAATAAACATAATATAATGCTTAAAACATTAATCAATTCTTTTTGCAACAAAAAATAAAATTATGTAAAATTTCACCACATTAAATGTGATAATGCATATCATAATTCTCCTAAATGTTAAATCTTTACAAATATCATTTCATATAATCTAAAAAAGTAAGAATCAAGTTCAGACATTACATTATGGACATGGAAATCAATATGTGGCCTATGAATTTTAATCTCATGTGATATTAAGTATTACATATTGAATTATAGATCCATATGGACCTTCCAATCATTATTTTTGATTCAAAATAGTCATAACATGACTTATACATGTGGTGAAATAATTTATCTATGTCATTTATAAATCACATAAAAAATTACCATTCAAACAATGTAGTCCTTAATTTTTTGAAAACAGATATTAAGAAAAATATTTTTAAAAAGAATATGTTCCCAAAGACCCTATTTAAAATAATGTGAATTTGAAGAAGTAGAAATATAATATTCATAGAAAAATATTAGTTATTTATTTGAGAGCAGTTATTTTGATCATTTAATGTATTTTTTTTAAAGGAAAAACCTTTATACCAACGATAATGATTAATTTAAAACTACTGAAAGATTGAAATAAGAGTTGACCTGTGATTATATTGAAATAAATTTAAAATATAATACAAATATTTAATGTGATAGTATATACATCTTATAAAACACAATAAACGAATAGAATGGGTGAGGTCCCAAAAAACGAGAATTTAAATCAAGATTCACTTACCTTGAGTCCCATAGACGAATTATATGTTCCCATATAGATTAACATAGTAACAAAACCCTAATGAAAAATTCTAACATTTTTATTCTTTATAAAATGTATAAGGGTCTAGGGGAGGAAATATATTTGAAAAAATATAACATTTGGAAATGTAAATAGGAATTTCTCTTTTATTTACAAAAATCAATTAGATTTCAAAAATAAAATGCTATAAGAGTTTTAAAATTATAAAGTTACATGTTGAGATAAATCAAATATCTTTAACATCTACTTCCATTGGATTTCCTATAGATTCAAAAACTGAGTCTTAATTAATCTTAAATTAATTTATTTAACTGAAAAATTCTATAAGAATTAGTATAATCAATTAAATCATAAATAAAATACTATTATGGGATTTTGTACCTATAATTTTCATATATCATGCGTCCAAATCAACCCTAAAGAAAAAACATCATTTATAGTTCATTCTAAAATAATTATTTTTATATGTCAATGAAAATCCAAAAAATTATGAAACACAAATATTATAAAATATTAAAATTCATTTATCTTATTATATAATCAAATATTTGAAAATTTTATTTTCTCAGTATATATTCTAAGATAATTTTCTTGTTTATATTTATCATGATGTAAATATTTTCTAATGAATTGAATTCAAATCAGAAATGATAAATTGCATGAGAACTATTTTATTATTGATAATCATGGAATATCACGTAGATATTTTTCAAAAATTATGAAACTAATTCCAAATAAATGATATTTTATATTTGAAACACGATGTTTTATTTAGTGGAATTAGAGGTAGTGGTCGAAGCTACATGATCCAATCCCTGATTAAATTTAGAATAATATAAACTAGAGATATTAATGAAGCTCAAATGGAATTCATTAGTGAGTAATAAAGATAAAAAATATAATATTGAAAACAAATCTTCATTTTCAGATATCGATAATATGATAGAGATTAGAAATAGAGAATAAAAAAATTTACGAGCCTAAAAATATGATAAATTAAATCTTTAATTGGAAAAATATATTATCATAAGATATATCAAGACTGAATAGATTACATTTTTAGTGTCACAAGGTGAAATCTGTAAATGTGAAAAGAAAATTATCTAAGGATAAAGAGTTTAAAAAAATTATATGGGTCCCCTCTTGAGAATAATATAAGACTACCACTAATGATTTAATAATATATTATATATTCTAATGGTTTCTCACAAAATATTAAGGGTAATCAATGTTGAAAATTTGTAAAGGTAATAGGCTCACTATAATTTGTAAGAGTAAAACATTGAATACATATGATTCATTATACATTTCAGACCATGTACATATATGTTAAAATGTTTTCTAAAAATGTCTACTCACCCTTAAGTGGTGTTTGAGAACGTTTTATAAGATACTAGAAAAAACCATAATAATGGAAGATTGGTAACACTATGAGTGAAGATCAAAATAAAGTAACCAAGGAATACAATTCCAAATATGTATAACATATTATAGGTCATTTTTTTGTGACATTTATATGATTCTTCAATGTCTAAAAAAGAAACATCCTCAGAGGATATGTAAAATCATATAAGGATGTGATGAAAATTTGAAAGTATAGATAATATAATATTAAATATTGAAATTAGATAAATGAAAAAAATATTCATAGGATGTGTAAATTATTTTACATTACCTAAAATAAATAAATAATATAATTCATTATATTCAATGATATGTACTAATTTTTACCATAGATAATTCTTCCAATATTCAAATATAATATCTTTAATCCATTATTCAAATTGGGTTCTACATAGATATATTTAAAAACAAACATTATGTAATTATTTTTTCATTGTAATAATTTTACTCCTAAATAAAAATATGATAATTTATTTCAAATAGGTAAGTTCTACTACATAACTATATTTCCTTTAAAATATAAATATAAAAAATCAGAATATTGAAAATGAAATAATTATGTATAATTAGTAATTAAGAACAAATAATTAATATTATAAATGATTTTAACACCTCATTACCATTCAGTTAGGTATGTGAGAACATTTTTTGGTTTTTATTTTACATTGTTTGAGTATTTAGAAGAATGAATTTGGGGGATACCTATATTGGTGAGGTCAGGTATTTGTCGGAAATTTTAGCATAAACCCGCTATTTTTGTATACTATTGGGTATTTACACATCGGGTAATTGGGTAACCTAATGTTTAATCAATGCTTGGTAAATGCCATGAAATGGGTACATAGTGTGCACAATCACACACCGTACATAGCTTATGTGTCACGTAAATATTAAAAATAATATTTTTAATAACTAGTGAATGGTGTTTCAGTGCTTGTGGGGCTTGGAAACTACGCGATGTGTATTTGGGTTACATGCTGGGTAAAATCAAATGTTTTAGTATTAAGAAGGTTGTTCATTTGAAATTGGTTTTCATTCCTCCTGTTCCCCCATTTACACACATCGAGACTCTTACATTGTGATTTTTAAGTCCTTCTCTTCCTTTGGATCATCTGTTTGGGGAGTGATCATCATGTTGATTGTAGTGTATATCTCTAGGTAAGTAGTCTTCTTGTATCCTCTGTCTTTATTAATTTCCTCCTTGTAGTTTGATAGATCATATAATGATTTATGGATCTAATAGATGTGTTCTTGAATATTGATTCTACGTGGAGTCCTAATATCTTATGTGGCTTCTTCTTTTATTAGTGATTCTCATGTGGGAGTTTTGATTATGGGAAATGGTTGATGGATCTATTTAAGATTAAACCATTGATTTAACTTCGAATCTCAGGTTGTTTTATATTTCATTCAATTTATATGAGAAAACCCAATTCAATACTAATTGGGAAAAAAATGATTTGGTATTTATATTTGAAAAAACCCCAATTTATATAGATTTGTAATTTGGGGTGTGAATTAAAATTGATGAAAATTATGAAACTATTTGAGAATTAATTTTGTAAAATGGATAAAATTTAATTGATGAAAATCAATGATTTTTTTTTTGAAAAATGAATGAAATGATGAAAACCCCATGATTTTGATTTGAATGTTAAATGGTCGTAATAAGAGGAAATTTGGGAAAATTAATTCTAATTAATGATTGATGTAAAATAAAATTAGTTTCACTTTTTCTATGGATCATTTCAGAACATGAAATCCTTAGTAGTTAGTGGGTTTTTTGGGACAAGAAAATTATGATGGTAATTCCCTAATAATGTATTGTTGATTAAAATTCTAACAAAAACCTATTTAGTTAGATCTTATCACTAATGGGGTGTTGAAAAGTCTTACTTAGTCTGAGCATGATGGATTTCTATACATATATTTCCTTAATCATTGATATGATATGAGTGAGGATCATATAACTAGACACCATCAAACCACTAGGATGATGACTGTGGTTATCATTGGGATGATTTTTATATAAATTCCATTGATTGTGAATGTTTTTTACCCATTCATAGTGATTTATACAAAAATATTTATATAAAGAGTTTATTTATGCCATGTTTGAAATGATTTTCATAATTTTGAAGTGAAATAAATGTTTTGTTTTAAATATGAAATGTTAATTTTGTTGCATATTTTATTCAAATTGAAAGAATTTTTTTAAAATTAATCTGCAATATTTTTATAGAAAAAATGGTGAGACCCTACTATGCTTTTTATCTCACACTCTACCTTTTCCTTTGGGTATTTTATGTTTTTATCATGCCAAGACTGAGTAAAGGGAATGAGCCTCTTGTAGTAGGTGGATTTTTTGATCCCTTATGTATTGAAGATACGTGTCCTTTGTGGTGACTGAGTTATCTTGACTTTTTTTTTTGTAATTTTATGGTGTACAGTTCTGGGTTTTTTATACCTATCATGTTTTTTGTTTTATTATTCTTGTCGAGTTTTGAAAATACTGATATATATCATTTATCTTTTATTGTTTTCAAGAAATTACATTCCCTCTTTTATCTTGTGGAATTCTATGAACTAGTTTCCATGTCACACCCCCCCCCCTTTAATTATTTTATTTTATTATTTATTGGTTTCGGTTTGCCTCGCCAAGGCGTAGGGTGAGCACGAGTCCAACATTTTTAACGATTATTGTTTTGTTGGGTTTCGGGCTGGTGAACGGGCACCGCACAATCGGCAGTAGCCACGCGATCAGTTCACGTTATTGTGCAGTTACCTAATGTTAAAAATAAATAATGTTTTATAAAAATGAAATGGGTTAAATGTGTTCACAATAATAATAATAATATTACTATTATGTTGATAATAATAATAATAATATTATTATTATTATGTAGATAATAATAATAATATTGTTATTGGTAGAGTTATTTCTATCATTAATATTTTTAATATTAATTGGTTGTTACATGTGGTTTTAATATTTTCATGATAAAATTATCTTTAACAAATTTATTAATGTTATATTATTATTATTAATGTTGATAATATTTATATAAAAAATGGAAATCAAATGAACAAGATTTTAATTTTTATTCTTCTTACTTTTATTATTGTTATAATTATGTTATTATTATTATTATTATTTTTATTTTTATTATTATGTTTTTATTATTATTATAAAAAACATATAGAACCTTAGATCTACCCTTCCCCATCCCTTCTCTTGTAGCCCCCGCTCTATTTGGGTGTGGACCTCTTGCGCGCGGCGGCCTACCCCCCCCCCTTCGGGGTTGGCTTCCTCTCTCACCGAAGCCACACTGCTCTAGTCAGACCACCATCTCATGCCCTCTCCCTTGCACAACCCCATCTGGTGGCACCCTTCCCTCCTCCATAGTCTGACGACCCCCACCTCTCCATCCCTATCCGGTGTTGCCCCCTTCTGCTCGCCTCACACCCCCTAGCTCACCTAGCATGCAGGTCGCCCCCTTTTCCCTGTACAGCTGGCGTAACACCACCCACATCCCCCATTTTCTTGTCTAGCAGGCATGAGACTCCCCCCCATTTTTTTCTTCACGTGACCCACTGATGGTGGCCCGCTCTCCCCCCTCCAGCAACCTTGTCTGACAAACCAGCCCCCCCTCTTAGAGCACTTCTGGGGTACCGACCCATGCTATTCAACGATCTTCCGATGCATACCCAAATCCTATTGCACACTGCCTCCGTGTTGCTCGGGCATGGCCATTAATTCCCTCTCCCAGTTTTTGAATGGTGTCTCGGGTCATGTCGGACACCTTCCCATCCACCGCCACAGAAGGAGATGCAATTCAGATCTCTTCGGACCGCTCACTGTTATTCACCGGGTGCCTTTGGTCTTTCAGCATATCGTGGACTGCCACAACCATTTATGGTGGGATATTTATTCTCTGATGCACATTGAATTTAACGTTGTTATTGTGTTTTGAATCCCCTCAATTTTATTTATAGCGTGGATAATGATTTTTAATGCAATCTCAGCTTGTCGTGTGTTTTCAAGGTTTTCATCATCGTCCGAGGTGAGGTTCGTTATCCGCCATTTGGTTATGCACATTATATAAGTTATTATGGTTTATGTGATTCCCTAGTGTTTTTTTGGATGTGCAAGGGTCTTCGATGCACTAATTTTGGGTGTTGGGAATCGTTGCAAGGAGTCGAGATCGTTTCCAAGTGTGCACATTCTTTTTCCCAGGATTGGATATATGTATATATATATATATATATATATCTTCTGAGTTCATGTTCCCTCATGATGCGGGGAACACATGCATCATTTTAAATGTGTGTGTATATATATATGGATGTGTTCACATGCGTGTGTAAGAACAATATGATGATTGAGTTAGAAAGTCCTGGCTCGACTTGTTTAAGGTATAAAAATCAAATCATTTCCTTTCCATTACTTGTCTTTAAGGATTGATGTTTTCGTTAATTTATAATTTTGATACACATCTCCATGGTACCTATTTAAATCTTGTTGTTGTGTTATAATGTTTTTTAGTGTTGTTAAAGGTAGGGTTTTACAGGAATCTTGGTTTATTCATTGTGAACGATGAATTAGGTGTTTGTAAATTTCCATTTGTTCATTTTAGGGGAAATTGGGAATTTGGTGGGGATTTTTTTCCATAGAAATGTTTTGTTAAGTTGGTTTGAAACATGTTTTGGATTTTGTGTGTGAAATGTAGTGATTCCCCTGGTTATGATTTGGTGTTTGTCTAAAAAGAAGGCTTTTGGTTTATGAATTTTTGTTGTATTTTAAAAGTGTGTGATATTGGTGTTTTTTTGGGTTGAAAAAAATTTGTGTATTTATGAATATTGGTTTCAAACATTTTGGTTTGTTTTAGAGAGTTCCTCTTGGTTTGGGCCAGTTATCCATGGAAGCATGCTAGGGTGAGTTTTTGGAAAATGAAAGGGGTGTTTTTTTCAGGGTGTGTTTGGGTTAAAGTTGAAGCTGAATACATTTGGAACCTTTTTAGGTGTTGTTGTTTTATCATGACATAATGTGAACCTGGTCATGTTTTGGTAAATGTTTGATTTAAGGGTCTGTTTGGCCATTTTGGTACAAAGATGGTGTTTGTGGTTGTTTTTGGATTAGTTAATAAATGTTTTGATAAAAGGATGAGCGTTGTGAAGCTAAAGGCCCGGTTGGCATTTTAGATTGGTTTTTTATAAAAGTTTTTGAGATGTGTGAATTGTGTGAGGCCCGTTTGGCATCTTTGAAACTATTGTTTTTTGGAAAACCCCTTCTTGGTTAGGCCCCTTTCCTCGTCTGTCGATCATGTGACAGGATGGTCTTCGGTATGGGCCTCCTTTTGGGAATATTTATGTTAAGGCATGGGACTAACCTTGAGGTGGTCTGGGTGGTACCGGATCATGTCGCATACTAGATTATATATATATGTCTTGTTATTTGAATGTGTGTCACACTTCTTTTTGAACATAGAATGAAAAATTAGCATAGAAAGGGGGTTTACTGAGAACGATTGTTTCACTAGTTTAGATTATGCACTAGATAGTGGCCCATAACAGAGAGATGTTTTGTTATTATTATTACTATGGGATTGCGCCCCTTGATGAGGCCAGGTAGGGTGATGGTCGGGTGTTAGGGCTTTATGAAATCATTGATAGTAGGCATGCCTTTAGGACGAGTCACATGTATAGTATGTTTTGGTCTTCTTCCGAGTTCTTATTTTCTCTGTGATCCTTTTGTATGAGCACTATTAGTACCATTACCATTATTGTGTGTGGAATCATATTCTTAAACTTGGTTTATGTGTTTTCTTGGAAAATATTTATGGGTATGGTTGGTATTAAAGTGTACATCAATGTAGCTGTTTGGGAAAAGTATTTAGTGATCCCTATTTTGGTTTTTATTCCTTGTTTTTGAATTATAAGAGAAATGGAAATATGGTTTTTAGTTTTCAATATATAGTTTAAATATGAAAATATTATTTTTATAACTGTAGTTCAAACTAGTATTATTGGACTATTTTGGAATTGGAAAATGTAGGGATTATGTGGTTCATTTTTGGAGTCCCCACTGATTATTATAATGCTGACATATATCCTATCCTTTTATATATAGGTCTAACTGTTTGATTCAGGTTATTGTTTGGTCTACCTGTGCGATGAATGTTGTTAGTTATTGGATATGACCAAGAGGTCACATAGAGGTATGTGCAATCTTTTTTTCATTCCACTGATAGTTTTATATCTTTATCGTCAATATTTATTTATTTAGTTATCTTTTTTAGGGGAAAAATAATTCCTAACGATTGGATTTTGATTCCCGACAATAGTAGCCAGCCAATGGGGATCAGGAATGCCCCTCGGGCCTTGCCCCAAGGCAGCTCAGGAGACTAGTTCAGGGTCGACCTAATTTGGTTCATGAAAAAATTGTATCAGAGGAGACCCTTGTTATTTGGGTTGTCCGGTATAAGGATATTCGAACTATCGGGACTCAAGAGGTAGGTTAGGGGTCGGTGCCTGAGCACCACCACTCGCGACGAGACTTAAGTTACCAGGTGTTCTCAAGGATTTGAGTCTTTTGTCTTTGGTTGTTTTTGATTGAGGGATGACAATTGGGGTGAATCAGTTCATGTTGCGTCCTCACATGGGGTAGTGACCCATGTGGGGTCCAAGTTCCTGGTTTAAGGTCCTCTTAGTCTTATGCCTTAACTAGGGCATGGCTCACCACCATGTTTTCAAGTTACGAAAACACACTAGTTCCTCATTTCGATGGTTTATAGTTGTAAGTGTTTCATTTTGAACTTTGATGATGTGTGTGCGTGTTAAATTTGAAAGTGATTTTGAAAAGAAAAAAGTGGGGTTTGTTCCTTTTTTTTGAAATTAGTACAATTGTTTTTTAAAGAGAAAGTATATCTATTTTGAGAAACTTGATATCTGTTTGGATTTGGTATGGAAAATATGTGTTTGAACGTATGCACTCCTTTTAGAGGGTCACACATGTTTGGGTATGTATGGAGAGTGTGTGGGGGCACTTGTTTATAGATTATGTGAGCGATATTGAATGAATTAAAATGTGAAAATTCATAAGGTTTCATAGGTGAGTTTTAAAATTATAAAGAAGTAATTGTTTTGTAAAAGTGATTTTTTTTCTTGTGTTTGTATATTTCTGCCTTATGGGCATGTTTAACTTGTCATGTGTTGTTTCTTTGATTGAGTTTTGGCTAGATGACTGGTTTCGATAGTGTTTTTCATGTTGTTATGAGTATTCCCCCCAAAATGCCTCTGGAAGTTGTTAATGAATTATTCCTAGTCCCCAATTCCATCTGTGAGTTGCCTTATTATCAAAGCAATTTAATTCTATTAGAGGTAGTTGTATAGTTTGAAAATATAGCGTGTCTTTGGATAGATGTGATCTTCAATGGTAGTTAAGGTTCGTATCGTCCCAAAGTTATGTTAGACTTCAGTTCTACACTAGAAAAGGTGGGATGGAAATACGTCGTTAGATTCTGAGGTGTAGTTATTGGGGTTCGGCTCTGGTGAAGGTTCCCATTCTAGAAAGGATAATAGTCTATACCAACTCCTAGTTTGATGGACCATTCTCTCACATGCCACTAGTTTGTCCGTTTCAGTAACTCTAAGCCTCCTTGTCACATCCCTCCAAAGTCTTGTTATCATGCGACAGTTCAGATCACTGAGTAGAGTTCTGAAAGAAGTGTCATTCAGTAAGGATTTAAGGGCTGGAGGATGAAAATGCTTGATTGTGGGGAAAGAAATGCTTCATCCATCAGGGCTCCAACCACAGGTCTCAAGGTGAAGCTCGCGCACAGTCAGGAGTTGTCGAGGGTGTGTGGAACCTTGGTCTGGATAATGTTTTAATCTTTGGGATGGAAATACCCAAAACATCCATGTTCTATTATATTTTTCATCGTAAGATCATCCTTGTTGTGGTGAGGTAATAAGTCTATTCCTCCACAATCCAAGCAGTCTCATCTGCTCTTACCGTGGTTTCAAAATTGTTCATTGTCCTTGAAGGGTGTTAGGCCTGTGAATAAACTGACATGTTCTGATCTTGAGAAGGTCTCAGTTGTGTTGATTAGTGGAATGTTTCATTTCATGAAATTGATGGGAGGTTTTGAGTTAATTTTTCATCCTTATGTTGATGGGTTGTTTCGTAGTAAGCTTTTTAACAAAGTATCAGGTGTGTTTATTAGTCCATGTGGGGAAAATGATCGAGTTTTGTTTGGGAGTTCCCGTGTTGGCCCCCCTCGGGGTGGTGGGTTTGGGTTTCAAGGGATTCTGTATTAGTGAATTATTGGGGTGGGGATAACTCCCTATGTTCTTTCCTCAGCTTCGCGCAGTGATTTTTCTTGAGTTGGTTGGGTGTGACGTGTATTGGTAATGGTCACCCCGAGCCTCTCAGTTTCTATTGGTTTGGTCGGGTCATGGACTCTAGTTGTGTCAATTTTTGGCTTAGTGACTTGTTGGGGGAAGAAAGTGTCTGTGGTGGAGAGAATTGTCACACCCTGACCCCTTTTTAATTATATTATTTTATTTTTTATTGGTTTCGGTTAGTCTCGCCATGGTACAGGGGGAGCACGAGTCGAATATTTTTAATGTTTAATGTTTCGTTGGGTTTTAGGCTGGTGCATGGGGAATACATGATTGGCGGTAGCCACGTAGTCAGTCCATATTCTTGTGCACTTACCTAATGTTTAAAATAAATAATATTTTATTAAAATGAAATGGGTCAAATGATTGCGCCATAATAATAATAATATTATTATTATTGTGTATATAATAATAATAATAATAATATTTGCAATGTTATTGCTTCCATTAATATTTTTAATATTAATTGGTTGTTAAAAGTGGTTTCAATATTTTTATGATAAAATTATCATAAATAAAATTATTAATGTTATATTATTAATATTAATGTTGTTAATGTATATATGAAAAAAATTAAATCAAATGAACAAGATTTTATTTTTTATTCTTCATACATTTATTATAATTATTTTTATGTGATTAATAATAATAATATTATTATTATTGAAAAATACATATAGACCCCTATATATACCCTTTTCCATCCCTTTTCTTACAGCCCCCTCTCCCCTTGGGTCTCGACCTCCTATGCTTGGTGGCTTCCACTCCCCCCTCACGGCCGGCTTCCCCTATTGCTAACGCCACCCCTCTCCAACTGGACCACCATATCATGTCAGCCCACTTGAATAACCCCATTCGGCGGTTCCCTTACCTCATCCCCGGTCTGGTAGCCAACACCTCCCCACACCCATCCGGTATCGGCCCCTCCTGCTCACCTCATGCCCCCCCAGCTCAACCAAAACACATGCTGCCCCCTTTTACGTATCTAGTAGGAGAAAGACCACCCACCGCCCCCTCAGCTTGTCCAGCTGGCACAAGACCCCTTGACACCCCCCAGATTTATTTCTAGGTGGGACCCACTTACGGTAGCCAAGACCCCTTCTTTCGATAACCATGTCCGGAAAACCCAGCCCCCTTCCCGACGCGCTTCTCGAAAACCGACCCCTCTCATCTGAGGATCTTCTGACACAAACCTGAATCATGTTGCAAAGTGTCTCCACGTTTCCCCAGCATGGATGCGATTCCCCTCTTTGGGTTTTTGAAGGGTGTCTTGGGTCATGTCAGACCGTGTCCCATCCACTGCCGCTGAAGGTGAAGGGATTACAATTGCTTAGGACTACTAGTTGTTATTCGTGGGGTGCGATTGGTCTTGTCGCATGTCTTGGTCAACTTCCTCCATTTAAGTTGAGAGTTTTATTCTCGCACGTGCATTTAATTTAATTTTTTCATTGTGTTTTGATGTCATTTTATTTTATTTGTTGTGCAGATAATGGTTTTGGATGCAATCTCGGCTTGATGCGTGTTTTCAAGGATTCCACCATTGTCTAATGTGAGGTTCTTTATCCACCTTTTTGTTGTGCACTTCTTTTAGGGTCTTATGGTTTATGTGTGTTTATGGTGTTTTGTTGGATGTGAGAGGGTCTTCGATGAACTAATTCTAGGTGTTGTGAATTTTTCTAGGGAGTTGAGATCATTTCCAAGTGTGCACACACTTTTTCTTAGGTATGGATATATGTATATATATATCTTTTGTGTTCGTGTTCCCTCATGGAACGGGGAACACAGACATTTGTTTAAAGGTGTGTATATATATACACAAATATATATATATATATATATATATATATATATATATATATATATATGTTTGCGTATGTGTGTGTGCGAACGAGCTGCTGCTTGAGTTAGAAAATCTTGTCTCGACTTCTGTGAGGTAGGCAAATCCATCCATTTCCTTTCCATTCCTGGTCCTTAATGATTGAGGTTTTCGTTAATTTATTATCTTTCTACGCATCTCCTTGGTACCTATTTAATTCTTTTTGTGGTGTTCTAATGTTTTTTAGTGTTGTTAAAGATACAATTTTACATGAATCTTGGTTTATGCCTTTTGTACGACACCTTAGGTGTTTGTAAATTGACACTTGTTCTTTTTGGGGGAAATTTGGTGTTTGGGAGGGATTTATTCCCAAAGAAATATTTTTTTAAATTGGTTTCAAACATGTATTGGATTTTTTGTGTGAAATGTGGTGATTTCCTAGGTTATGATTTGGTGTCTGCCTAAAAAAGGGGCTTTTGGTTTATGAATTTGTTGGAATTTTATAGGTGAGTGGTATGGGTGTTTTTTGGGATGAAAGAAAATGGTGTATTTATGAAATTAGGTTTCAAAAATTTAGGTTGGTTTTAGTTTGTTCATCTTGGTTTGTCCTAGTTGGCCTTGGAATCATTCTAGGGTGAGTTGTTGGAAAATAAAAGGGGCGTTTGTTTTTTATTTCAGGGTGTGTTTGGGTGAAAGTGGATGCCAAAGATGTTTGGAACCTTTTTAGGTTTTGTTGGATTAACTTGACTTAAAGTGAACATAGTCATTTTTTTAAATGTTTTATTTAAGGGACCGTTTGGCCACTTTGGTATAATGATTGTATTTTTGGTTTTTTTTTGAATTGGTTAATAAATGTTTTGATAAAAAGATGAGAGTTGTAAAGCTTAAGGCCTAGTTTGAATTTTAGAATTATTGTTTGCAAAAGTATTGAGATGTGTGAAATGTATGAGGCCTGTTTAGAATCTTTGAAATTGTCTATCTGGAAAAACCACTCTTTGGTTACACCAATTTCCTCGTCTTTCCATCAAGTGACAGGTGGGTCCTCGGTATGGGCGTCCTTTTGAAAATATTTATGTTAAGGCATGGTAATAACATTGAGGTGGTCGGGGGGGGGGGTTTCGGATTGTGCCACATGATTGTCTATATATATATGTCTTGTTATTTGAATGTGTGGAACACCTCTATGTGAACATAGCACGAAAATATAGTATAACAAGGAGGATTAATAAGAATGATTGATACACTAGTTTAGATTACACATTGGCTGGTGGCCCATTGCAGAGATATGTTTTGTTATTATTATTGAAATGGGATTGGGCCCCTAGACTAGGCTAGGTATGGTGATGATCAGGTGTTTGGTCGTTATGAAGTTATCGAGAGTAGGCAAGCCTTCAGGATGAGTCACATGTATAGTATGTTCTGGTCTTCCTCTGATTTCCTAGGTTTTCTGTAATTATTTAATACGAGTTCTATTAGTACCATTTCCCTTGCTGTGTGTGGAATCATATCCTTGATCTTGGATTTTGTGTTTTCTTGGAAAAGTGTTGTGTGTATTGTTGGTTTTAAAATGTACTTCAATGTAGTTGTTTTGGAAATGTTTGTGTGAGACCTATTTTGTTTTCTTTTCCTTGTTTTTGAATTATAAGGGAAATGGGATTGTGGTTGTTAGTTTTCAAAATGTTGTGTAAATATGAAAACATTATTTTTATAACTGTAGTTCAAACTAGCATTATTGTACTTTTTTGGAATTAGAAAATGCATGGATTCTGTGGTTCATTTTTAGCATCCCTACTGATTATTTTAATTCTCACACATATCCTATATTTTTAGATATAGGACTAGATGTTTGGTTTAGGTTTTTGTTTTTTCATCCCATGCGAGGCATGATGTTAGTTGTTGGAGGCGACCAAGAGGTCACATGGAGGTATGTGCAATCTTGTTTTCTTTCTGGTGATAGTTTTATTTCCTCATTAATATTCATTATTTTGTTGGCTATATTTTTTCATGGACCAAATCAATCCCAACAGTTAGATTTTGATTCCCGAAACTAGTTTCCAGCCTATGGGGATTGGGAATGACCATCGGCCCATGCTGCTGGATGGCTCTGGTGACCGATTTAGGGTCATCCCAGGTTGGTTCATGAAATTCTAACCCATGGGGACTTGGAAAACCCTTAAAGCTATGTATGTTATAGATAAAATAGTAGGGTACCAGTGTATTCTGAATGGTTCGTGACAAAGTGGTATCAAAGTTGCAGTCTGAGCTTCTTTCATTGATGTTAGTATGTAGTTGAGATTTTGTAGGGACTTTGGAGGTAGTTGTGAGTTAGTTCCCAGCCATCTCTCATCGTAATGATCCTTATATTACTATGGGTGGTTTCGAAAAATCATCTTGAGGATTAGTTCTACCCTTTCACCAGATTTTAATTTGCATAGTTTGAAATCTAAATCATGTTTTCTATTTAATGGGATTGTGTTCCAATTTTTGTATTGTATTATTACTAATCTGAGTAATATTCTGATATCTTTTATTTTTTTCTGATGTTTTGTAGTATCATGCCTCCAAGAAGATGAATGAAGAGTATTTTAGAGTAATATGATGAAAAACCATATAGATACACTCCTCCCATGGACTATAATCTAGTTGAGTATATTTTTCATTTTATTTAAGCTCTGAAAAAGGAACTACACATTTTTTTTTTCATGGTCTAGTTGTGCGACCTCAGAGGAATGAGTTCTAAAATATTTCTCTCATGTTCTTTCTCTACAAAGAACCATCATCTAAATGATCTTATGATCCTTGGGAATATATGTATTAGTTAAGAAATATAGATCTTCTGTTTTGAGTTCTTAGAAATTTCTGATTCAATCTTGGTGAAATGATCCACCTTCATGCTAGAGGGGCCTATCAAGAGATGATGAGACTTGATGCTGATGGAAATTGAGGATGTGGTGTTAGAGTTGATTGCTAATAAAGTAATTTTTAATTTTTATTACTATATAGATTATATGTTTTCAGCTAAGGCTACATAGTTTTACAATCATGAGCAGTCGAATAGGACCATGAAGGAATATTAAAATCAAATTTATGTGCTTTTCCAGTTCACACATAATATTTTATTGAATTACAAGATGAATAATAGATGTTTTGAGAAGGAAATTAGATATTATATTTTTTCTCATGTTTTCTTATTGAAGATCTATTTTTATGATTATGTAGAGGATATTAATTTGATGGTCAAATTTGATCTGGGTAGAATTTCACGGTTGATAGGAGTTTCTTTATTTCCTAGTGGTCGTTCAATGAGTAACCATATATAGGAAAAAAATATGAGACTCTTGGTGGATCTCAACATCATTGTTCATATAGATATCTTGTAGTGCCTGAAACATGACCATTGAGAATCTTTCATTGTGGAATGATTGGGAATTAAACACATGTTTTCATTATAAAACCCAGTATATGTGGTTCATGTGGTCACTCAAGAAACTTGCAGAAGTTGACTTATATATTTTACGTAGGATGTAGTATATTAGGATCATAAAAAATAAAGCATAATGTTTTTCAATCATATGCTTCATGATACAAGGGTTTCCAGCCATAATCAGCTTTAACGAAGCTTATTCCAAAAATAGAAGAGTCTCTATAAGACGAAAATATGGGCATATTGTCTATGATACCATCACTCTAGGTTATATCATCATCAATTTTTCATTTTTTTAAAAAGAATATTACAAGAAATAAAACAAAAAAAATTTAAAACTAAGATTATTGGTGGCCTAAAAAATTAATTGCCTGGAAAATCCCCTCATAATAGATTTTATCCCTCAAATAGAAGAGATGTCACACTATGGAAGCAGTTAATTGTGACATCAGGAATAGGCAGTGATGCCTTAAAGTTACAACATTATTTCGTTCTATCCAAGTGTAAAGTAAATGAATATGATTTTCAATTATATTTTGGAATCATATGATGATATATGAAATAGACCATGTTGAGTTACCCGTTCCCTGAAAATAATTAGGAAGAATTCAGGAATCCGTTCCACCAATGCTTGACTAATGATCCTTTGATTATAGAGGTGGAGGCCTATTAAGATAACCATATCTTCATCATGAGTGGGATGCACATACACAAAAATATGTATAAAAATATAGAATTAGAGAATATCTGTCATCATAAGCCATACCACCTCCTCAAATAATACCCATCCAGCAAGAGCTACCAGTATTTATTATACTTATTGTGTATTTTATTTATCAGATATTAAGCATACATGAGATTTTTTTTATAAATTACATGAATCCAAGTGATTTAATTTTCAAGATGTATGGGATCATTGATTATAAATCCCATATATATGGTTATATTTGATGGGATTTCTTTATTGTGTCTGATGAGGTGTGCTACATCATTCATGTAGAATGGGACCCATGGTAGAGTAGAGAAGAAACGAATTATCGAGAATTATATAAATTGATGTTAGTTTTACCTTTTGATCTATATTGGGAAAATTTGAGTTGTGATATTATTATATTTTTAATCCTTCTTCATGATGTGTTTCCTTCTAACTTCTCTTTTTTTTTCGCCAGTAAGAGATGTATAGTTTTCTATTTATTTAGTGTCTTGTATAGAACCGGTTTATATATGTTTTTACCATATTAAACTAGCATAAATGAAAGAGTTGAAAAATTAATTAGATGAAATATTAAAGAAAAATTATATATTCTTGAGTGTGTCACCATGGTAGGATCCTATCCTCGATTCTATGAAATATGATGGAACACATCACATATGTGTTGATTATCGAAAAAACCACTGAGTTATGGTAAAGAACATGTATATTTTTCCATGGATTGATGATCTGTTTGACCAGTTGAAAGGGTTGAAGTGGTTCTCAATGATTGATCTTTGATATGGTTATCACCATTTGATAATAATGAAATATGATATTCAGATAACCATCTTCCAGATATGGTATGGCTATTATTAGTACCTTGTCATCCTCTTTGTTCCAACCAATGCTCTTATAAAATTTATTGATTTAATGAATAGAATCTTCCATTAGTATTATTATTGGTTCATAATTGTCTTCATTGATGAAATCCAAGCTTTATTTATATCCAAAAAGGTTTATTTCTGTCATTTTAGAGATGTTTTGAAATTGTTCAGAAATAAATGAATTTTTGAAAAGTTATCAAGATGTGATTTATGTATTAGGGAAGTGAATTTCATGGAACACGTGGAATTTTGAAAATAAATTAGTTGATCCTAAAATGGTGAAAACCATTATTAAATGCTAGAAATCACGGAATTCATTCATTATTTGGATCATTAAATGATTCACATGATATTAGAGTCAGTTCATGGGTATTTATCAAAGTGGGATTATTCAATGACCTCAATCACTTCATAGGGAGTCATGTTATCATGGAATGAGTAATGTTAGAGTTATTTTGTTTCTTGAAATGTATTTAAACTTATGTGTTGGTTTTTAATATTCAAGTAGTGGGGCTTGGTTGTGTGGTCATTTGAAATTCATTATGTTGGGGTTTTGGCTGGGTTCTTGTTTTGGTTGATTCTTGCGCTGATGATTTGGTGGAATTACCTTTTTTGAGAAAGGTCTACCAAGTATTCTGACCACAAGAGCATGAGTTATACCTTCTCTCAAACTGTTTTGAATCCCTACCAGATAGATTGGGTGGAGTATCTAAAATAATATAATTTAGATATTCCTTATACCCTTATAAAGAGGAATTTCACTTTTAATGTGTTGACCAGGAAACATCCAACCCTAATCATGAAAGAACCATAAAAAGTTTGGAATATGATGAATTTTTTCATAGTTTCATATTATAGTTTGGGAAGCTAGAGCCAAGGATGTTTGGGATATTTTTCAGTTTACCTAAACTCTTATTGAGATGTTTTATTATAAATAACATCAATATGATGAATTATGTATAATTAGAGACTCTAATTATGTTAGTGAGACTGTTTCAGAGCTGTTATTATCCTCAGAGGGTTTTTGACCTTTTAAAAATCCATTTGTTGTGTAATTTTCTATGATATAATATGTGATGGGAGATTTCCACAATTACCATTGGATTGTGAACCTATTAACCAAAAATATGTTCTCTTACATGTGGAGTCAATTCAAGTGGTTGGGTTTGAGATGAAACATCACTCATATAGTATTACACATCTATACATACCAATAGGTCAAGGCAGATCAATAGATACATTTTGGTTTAGTTCATCCACTTTTAGCCAATATTGTAGTGGGATGTGATCTCATTGGAATTTCTGGTTGGGCTTTTGCATACCCATATAAAGAAGAATATGATTTGGATTGAGACTGATAGAAAGACTAAATCAACTCACTTTATACCCATTCGTGACTAACCAAAATATGAGATGCTGGGAACTCTATATTTGAGATAGATTATTCATTTGAATGGAGTTCCATATATTATAGTATCTAATAGATATTCTTGTTTAAATTTTCTCTTTTGGAGAAGCCTTAAGGATGCACTATGATATTAGGTTCACCTATGTATAAAAACCATTTGTAGATGGATGTTTAGACAAAGATTGGTAGAAATAATTTAAAGGATATAATTTGTTCTTATTTCCATGATTTTAATGGATCTCAGGATGATCATTAGGGAGTGGTCGATTTATTTTATAACAATAATTACCAATACACCATCAAAATAGATCCTTTTGATGCTTTTTTTAGAAGTTTATGTAAATCTCAATTTTTTTGGTTGAAGATAGTGAAAGATACTTGTATGTACCAAGATTGGTTCAAGGGAGAAAATTATGTATTTAGTTCATTCATGAGAGGATGTTGACAACACTAATAAAATATAAATATTATTTTAATCATTGGTATAGACTGTTTGAGTTTTCAGTGGGTGGCTAGGTGTTCTTGAAATTTTTACCTTGTTTAGGTCATCGATGTCTTGGTGGGGAGGGGAACATTTATCCTCATTTTGTTGGACCTTTGAGGTTTTTGAGAAGGTGGGGAGAGTACATTCACATTTAGAAATTCTACCACATTTTTTTCCTTTACATAATTTCTTTTTTTTTTGTATCATAGCTATGAAATTGTATTTTTGATCCATATCTATTTCTGAGATGGAATGATCTTGATGTTAAACATAATTTAACTGTGATTGAGAATCCAATCATGATAGTTGATTCTGAGACCAGGGTACCTCATTGGAGGTTAATACCTTTTTTATGTAGTTAAATGGGAGCATGGTTCAGATGCACATGAAACTTTGTAGGGGATGGAACTATTGAAAGATAATTTGCCTCACCTCTTTATATGAAAACTATTTTGAATGCTTTCTGGGGATACAAATTATTTCTTTTTGGGTGGTTGTAACACAAATTAAAATTTTATCATGTATATTTTAACTATCTTTCCTATTTCATTGGTTGGTTAGTTCTCTGAAAGAACATGGTTGATATATATAATTTTAATGTTATGGATTTTTTGAAATTTTAATAAAGAACATGCAGTTTCTACAGTTCTAGGGTGATTTACACATCATGTAATGGTGAGAAATGATGTTTAATATACTTCTAAAATATTCTATTTTATGGGTACACAACATGAAATGGTACACTTAGTTTACATCCTACAACCTGTAGAAATATTAAATTTTTTTTTAAATAATGTAATGGGGTATTCGTGTATTTGGGAGTTGAATAATACACGACATGTAATTGTGATAGAAAGAATGTAAAATCATGAGTTTTCGTTTTATCTAGGTTGTTCAGTTGAAATTATTTCTCATTCCACTAAGTAAGATTGTTATCGAGAACAAGAGTCTTCCTAGGTGATATTTGGGGACCTTATCTATCTTCGGATCATCTGTTTGGTATGTGATCGATGTATTGGTTGTGGAACATCTCTTATCCAGTCCTCATGTCTCTTTCTTATCTCTCTATATTTCCCCCTTGGTGTTTGATATATCATATAGGAATTGATGGGTCAAAACATCATTTTTTTGAATCGTGAATCTAGGTTGAGTTCCTAGAGCTTCTTCACCTTCATCCATCATTGGAGTTTGAAAAAATCATATGATTTGTTTTTTTGAAAAAGGTATGAAATATTAAAAAACACCATTATTTGGTATTGAATGGGAATTTTAATTTTAAGATGAAAAACAAATAAATTTAATTTTTAATGATGATTGACGTGAAATAAAATTGTTTTCCGTTTTTTTTAATTTATTGATCACTTGTGATCATGGGCTGTTAGTTGGGTATTTAGAAAAATCACGGTAGGTTGGTAATTACAAAATAATGAATTGATTATTACAACTCTATCAAAAACCTAGTCAGACAGATGTTATATCCAATGGGATTTTGATAAGTCATATTCAGCATGATCCTTAGGGAATTGTGTAAAAATATTTACATGATCATTGAAATGAGATGTATGAGGATCCTATAAGTTGAAACTATCATAATATAGATAAAATGACCAAGGTACATGTTGATATTATTTTGGTTATGAATTTCAATGATTTTGAAACTGTTTTAATCGTGCATAGTTGTAACACCATGAAATTTTGTGACTAATTTTTTCAAAATAATTTATTATATTTGATATATTTCATTTCACACAACACGGAATATAGTTATATATATATATATATATTAATTCACTATGTTTGGCTTGAGTTATGTATAATTTCATGTTAATTGTCCACTACAAGAAATATAAGTTTATATTTCTCTATACAGAACACTAATTTCTTCTTACATTAAACTCAATAGTGAATGTCCTCAATTTTCTATGGAACATGGAAGTCTGAGTTTTAAAAAATAATGATATATTATTAAATTATTTAAATTTAATATATTAAGGATTAACATAGCCATTAAATTATATTTTTTTAATATTTTTAACTAAATTATTAAAATTTGTGGCTTTCAAAAAATATAAAATGAATTATTTAGTAATGAATTATTTATAATTAAATATTAGATACAAATGAATATAAAGGGTGTATTTTTATTGAAAACAATTCCTATACCCACAAAGTTTCTCATAAAAATTAAAAAATTAAATAAATAAAAATTAGTAATAAATTTTAATGTAATATATATTTTAAATATCTAATTAAGTGTTTCTGATATTCATCTTATATATTTTATAGTCAAAATTTATGAATAAACCCAATTTAATAAATGAAACCCAATATTTTTATAAAAGTAATTATACCATATTTTGTTGGAGAACCTATGTTAAGTATAAATTTTGAAAGTTTTATAATCTTTATATGTGAATATAAACTTCATTTTTTAAATAAAAACATAAAAATTAGGTTAGGGTGATTTTTTTTGTATTTTTCTGTGACGTTTTATTTTTTAATGAAAACTGAAAAATAATAGAATTTAAATGAAAACTGATTTCTCATATAAAAAAATGTAAGGTAAAATTATAATTTAAATTTATTTTTAGGATTAATTATATCTAATTTTTATTAATATACCAAATTAAGGTAATTAAAATCAATTTCACATGGAAATTGTGTATAAAAACCAAGCAATCTTTTGAATGTTTTAACATTAAAAACCCACACTTTCACCCTGTCTCCGAGAATAAATTTAAATTAATTTCAAAAAAATATGTAATTGGAATTTGGAAAAATGGATTTCGTATTAGGAATCATAATAATTTATAAATTCTAAAATGTTCAAATTACTTTTCGACCAAAAATATCATTGACTGTAATTAAAATCAATTACAACACATAAGATTAAATAAAGTTTCTCAAGGGACTAAAACCATAACATAATGACTTATATGACCTAATAACTTTTCCAAAAGGCATTGGATGGTCATATTTTGAAAATATCCTCCCATATATCTATATTAGACCATTATTGGATCATCATTCAATTAAAAAGCATGAGTTGGGTTTCTCCTTTCCAAAATTTTACAAGAATGCCACTCATCTGCGACTATAAAAAGGCCTTCTATCCTACCACTTACACACACCTCTAAACACAATTAATTTCGGACAATATCAACCCAAATAGGCCCCCAAAGTCCCTCAATTCCTCTTCAAATCCTCTTATTGGGTAGAAATAAATCCAAAGAAGTCCTTTGATGAAAATGAATAGTAGTTACCCAATTAAGAGGTAACACCCTCCCTTAAGCTCCATTCCTTTATTTCCATTCCTCACTCCCTAAAATCATACTGTTAAATTTATATATATAAAAAACATTATAATCAATATTATATAATCTTGTTATTATTTTGGTTTTAATAATACTTACACACACTTCCATCTAATGTGTAATGAACATACTGTTTACATGTACGAAAAACTACCGCGTCACGAAAAGATGATTGTTTATTTTTCATTTATCGCCTCTCATGGTGGACATTGTGAAGGAAAAAATATTAATATATGATATATATTATATATAAATTGTATTTATGCTTCTTTAATTTTTATTTATAACATATCTTTATGATTTCCATCTTTAGTAAATATGATATTTCCGTTTGAGGAAGTGTTGACTACCGACCTCTAGAAGGGGATGTGATTCGGTCACATTATACATGGAAGGTATTAAAAATATTTTTAGTGAACCAATATTATATATATGACATAATAATTACACATTAATTATATTATATAAATATAAACATATATGTAATTTTCTTACTTTCCTTAAATATGAAAATAAAAATGGGAACAACATTCAGGTGTACTTACGAGTTACCATCTCCATGAACTGTGTATTCGATATTATATGTCTATATTCTATAGATTATTATACTACATGTATAAAAAATATAATTTTTACTTATAAGAAGGTTTTAATTTTGGAAATAATGATATCTGTATAAGGAAAAAATATAAGTCAAATTAATACTCATGAAAAGAACAAAGCATATATTACCTGAAGTGAAGTCTTAACAGAATTTTGATAAAAAGAGAGTAATATAAAGTCATAATAATACCATATATGGTATTATATATAAAAAATAGTTCTTTTATAGATGTATGACAAAGTTATATTTATTATAAAATAGTTTTTTATGAGTACGATGAGATTCAAGACATAATGTAATGGAATTCCGTCTCACTTTTTATATCGATGATATATATTCCATGTTCACCACTCTTTTATTTTTCATGGTTTATATACTACACATGAATGTATTTTATTATTATTATTTTTAAATTTATGGGTTTTTACATATTCCTTATATAAACATTATTTAATTGTTTTTATGTCTCAAAAGGTTTTAAGAGACTTTTTTGTTCTCAAGGAAAACAACGTTGAAATGGTTTTCAAGTTTCTTTATAAGATTCAATGAAAAAGTGTTTTCAAAATATTTTTAAAATTGTTTTATATGTATTAAATTTCTTTTTCATTGAAAATAGTTTTCAAATGGTTTTATTTTTATGAAATAAATTTTCAAATAATAACGATATTTTACTCCATAAATTTTTTCAAACCATATTTCAAAATTATTTCCCATCTAAGACGACATCTATTGGTGTTACTCATGCCTTTTTGGGGGAGTTATAAAATGTTTACATTCATATTATTTCTTTGAATGGTTATGTTTTTTTTGTAATGATGATTAGGTAACCTATTTTTCTTTCACAGGTTATATTCTTATGAAATAAGCTTCTTTCCCTCGGATAAGCTTTCATGAAATGACTACGAAACATTTCGTTTTC
Source organism: Viscum album (assembly GCA_963277665.1). Classification (NCBI taxonomy): domain Eukaryota; kingdom Viridiplantae; phylum Streptophyta; class Magnoliopsida; order Santalales; family Viscaceae; genus Viscum; species Viscum album. The sequence continues at coordinate 1,105,115,445 of OY728128.1, read as the reverse complement.
ACACAGGTTAAGATATGATTACATGTCTATGAAACCCATTTAATTTCATGGGGTATGATATGATTGTTTTTAATGATGTGAGATATGTATTTATTCTTTCATTATGAGATGGTTGTGTCCTCTAACTCCCTAAAATGATTTGGGTAAATAATTATATATCATGAGATACACTTTGATGGTTTTGGTAATTATCCATGAAAATAAGGATGGCCTTGAGAATAAACCATGGCTACCAAGATGGTATGTGGAGTGAAATCATGCTACTAAGATGGCCATGGGAGTAAATTATGACTACCAATTTAGTATTCGGAGTGATCCCATACTACTAATATTGTCTTGTAAATGATTCCTTGGCTACTATAGAAATCATATTATATGCACATGTGGTTTTAAAATTCATTGTTTTATTCATATATTTTTCTTTAATAGATTATGTTCTTTATTTCCTTATGATTAATTTATTATGAAATTTTAATATTCATACAATGATTCATGTTTATGATCATTTATACATAGGTTATTATCTTCAAGTGTTTTTAACACTTTCTCTTACTCTTATGCTCATGTTTATGCTTACATGTATCCCTTGTCTAGCCTTATAGAGCATCTGAGCTCACCCCTTTTATGTTTACCTACCTAGGTATGAATATATTTATTATTTATGATGTTTCTAAGAATGGTTAAATTAAAGAAGAACCTAGTGGGAGATAATTTATCTCACTTATGTACATGTGTTCTTGTTTCAATATTTCTCAAGGAACATGAATTATACCATCTTTGGGTGTCTCTTTTTATAATGTTTTATATATTCCAAAAATTGATGTAATGTCTATGTATGTTAATAATAAGTTGTTATATTAGGTATAAGAGAAAAATTTTAGTTAACCATTGGAAACTCATATGATAAAACCTTAGTGAGAAATCTATGGACATGTCGAAGGATAAGTCTAAGGATAATGAATAATATTGGAAAATGTCTAGAAATTTTGGTAAAGGATAGAGTGAGTTGTTTTATATAAATGCATCCTTGTCTATATATTATATCTGGGCATGGTTCTAGAACATATGTTCCTAGGATCTACCACTCTGACAAGGTGTCATAGGCCAGACATAGGATAACCCAGTACACGACAATAGACCTTACTGCTCACCAACTTTGGCACTCCCTAGGGAAATGCTTTGGTAAATAACGAACTCTTCACAAACCATCATAATGTATTTAAATATATTTTGGATATGAATATCCCAGGATAATTCCAATGTATAATAGATAAAAAAAATATTTTATAACTTATACATCTTATAAGTGACTTTTCATGGTGATGTTGTTCCTTACTATGATAATCATTTCTTATTCAATTCTTTCTAGTTTTCGAAATTGGAGGGAATCAGATGGAAAAATATTATCATTGAATTTCATGTAAAATTTTCTTGCTGATAAATCTAATGGGAAGAACATAGGGGTTATGATGTTGGGATCAAGCCTACTCAGTTTTCAAGGAACTTGATCAACAATGTGTATCTTAACCAACTCTAGAACTCACCAAAGAAGAAAAAGAAGGAGTTTGCTGAGAGAAAATGTAATGGAGACCATATAGTAATGAATATTTTGTTTCCATTATGTAAATAATGTGGAAATAATCACATATGTGAATGTCATAGAGGAACAAAAAGGTGTTTTAACTGTGGAAAATAATGAAAAAAAGTATGTAACTGGAATGAAAAAATGATTGGTTCAAAAAACAAAATAGATGGTGATATTTTCCTCCCTATTTCTTCATCGAATAATAAATGTATTATGTTTTGAATGAATAGTCATTATGGAAATTGATGTTCTAAATGGAATGCTCATAAATATATTCAGCTAGGTGGTATAAGGAATGGTTATATTTATTATGATGATTAAACTATAAAGGAAATATGAAAGGAATGATTTATTAAGTAATATGATAAGGTATAATTCTTATAAATTATGTATTATGGGTAATAATAAATGTTCATATATATTTGGATTCATGAATTATGTAGTATGAATGGTTTAATATGTAATGATAATTTAGTTTATGATTTTATCTAATAATTTACAAGATTATGTTCAATTTTTTCAATAGAATGAAAAATTGATTGAATGGAAATGTGATATTTTGACTAAGGAAGGATAACCTACAATATTTTCCTTATGTTAAGATATTGGATAAAGATATTTTGGATATGAATAAGAAAATTGGACAGTATTGATTACCTTGGAACTAATTATAGATATATTAACAATAGATCTATACTATCAAGTTTACAAATTGTTTTTGATGTAATAAATATATACAGTATACATTGAAATAAATATACATTCATGTTTATAAAAATTATTTATGGTAATTCAGTTTACTACCATGTTTCAATATAATATATGTTAAAGGTATCCACATTTTCGAAATGTGATAACCATGAGATACTTTTTGATATATGGGGGGATTAATGTGAAGCTGATTTTGTTATCTTCTATATAATTATTTGGATTTTAATCTTTCAAAAAGGTTATAGGGTTACCCATTTATGGAAATATTAGTTTAAACATTGGATATCATTTCTGGGAATAAAGTAATATCTACACATATGAGGATTTATGCATATTTGATAACCGGTTATAAAAACGTGGTGTTGATGATAACTGATGACATTTGAGATGGAATATATTGGATCTCAATATCTGTTTCAAATTGAGAAATTAAAAATTCACCTTTTTTTTGGAGAAAGATATGTAGTGGATCATGTAACAACAATAGGTTAGGTTGTCTTAAAATAATGAAAGTATATATTTTCATGAAAATTATTTTACTTCAGGAGAAAGGATCTTCAATGAAAATTATATTCATATTACCTCTATTTTTGATGAATTAAATCGTCCTTTAGTTCATTGAAATTTTATAGATTTGTGATTATCATCATTATCTTGACCATATTCTCTATCACTCTCTATTAGAACATGAACATTATATTTCTCTTCCAGGCCCATGTTTTCACATGGAACCTATGTTCTCCTATGTGAAAACCAAGTTATATATTATATTGGGTAACCATTATGTTTGAACCTTTCCTTTTTAAATGGATATTTTAGTATTCGTTTTTACAATGTTGGTTTCTATGAATAGAAAATTAATGTATTAAAAAATTAAAAACCCTATAATAATTCCAAGGTAAGAATTCATTTTAATGGGTTATAATGTTACACCCCATGATTTTTTGAATTATTTTTTTGAATTAATTTAATCTTTTTCATATTTTTCATTTAACACACAATTGAAAATATTAATTTTATAAATATTTAAGCACTATGTTTTGGATGGCTGTATACATAATGCTATGTTAATCATGCACTACACACAACATAATGGTTAGATTTATATCTATGGAAAATTGAGGTTAGGTTATGTTATACACAATAATGAATTTCCTAAATGGAATATGTAACATGAATGGTCGCGTTTTACCAGAAGACAATATGTTATTAAATTTTATTATTAAATATATTTATACTTATTATAGTCCAAAAGTTAGCTTTTATGAATATTATTAACTAACAAATGAAAATATATGGATATCAAAAAATATAAAATGAATTAATTTGTTAAAAATTTCATATAAATGAATCAAATAAACAATTGTATATAAGGGGAATATTTTTATTGAATTCTTAATCTCACAAGGTTTTTTTAATCTAAATAAATTAAATTAATTACAATTATTAATTAATTTTATGGTAATATATATGTTAAATATCCAAGGAAATATTTTTCATATACATGCAATAGATTCTATAGGCATAAGGTAAAAATAAACACAATTTAACACATAAAACCCAATGTTTTTATTAAGGAAATTTTACCAACATTTGATTACGAATATAACGCCCCGACCCCAGAAGCCCGGATCCTATGCATTATTTTGATAGATTGGAATTAATAAAATGAAAAAATACTGAAGGATCATTTTTTAGTAGTCTTGGAATGCCAGAAACATAGGTGATACCCATAATATATTGGGAATACAAAATAAAACATGCTATAAAAAAACTAAAATGAACTTCATCAATGAACGCTTATTCAATTATTTTTTCTTCATAACCTAGGGAAAGAAATATAATAAGGGTGATCTCAAATGCTCAATAGTTTTAAGTAAAACATAAGAAACAATAAATCAATAGTAATAAATTAACATGCCAATGAAAATAACTTATAAAACTTGCCATTACAAAAAACTAGATAAGGAAATTTCAATATAGAAAGGTAACAATGTGAAACCCAAGTCATTTAATCACTGAATTGAAATGAAATGTATACGTTGATATATAGATGAAAGATATCATGGATGAATAATAACTGAAATATCTATCATGGAAATTCATAATTATTGTACATCCTATCATCAAACATTAGTACCTATACTATCAAGATCAATCCTAATGATAATATAAAAGTACTGGTAGAAACCAATTTAATTTGGACAACTTAATCCTCTCATCAGAACCTACCGATGCTTTGTGGATTTATATAAATCTAGGGATCCATCCATCATTTCATGTCCAAATAATTCCACATTTTGAATAAAAAAATTTATCAATATAAAATATTCCTTATCAAATATTTTTATTGAGTAAAAGATATGTATTTATCAAAAATTAAATAGTTAATCAAATAACAATCATTGTAATAAACTTATTTAAAATGATATATGTTTTACACAATAATAAATTCTGTCATTTTAAAATACGAATATTCAAGGAATTTTCAAAAGAAAAATAATTACAATAAAATAATTATTTCATGATAAATGTAAGAATAAAAATTGGAAATGAGATTTCAAATATTATCATTAAGAATAATCTTGAGGAGAATAATCATTAAACATTCTGAAGTGTCCCACACAACTTTAAAACATATGAATAATAATATGAAAAAAGGGAAGAAATTAAACAAAACAAAAAATATCATGATAATAATGGTATTATTTATATAACATGAAAAAGGTTGAATATTAATTATATAAAATATAATTGGTGGATAATAACATATTTGTCTGATTGAAATGTACATGGAGACAAAATTCCCTTACCATATGTTTACTATTGTTTTGTGGTCATTATATTAATTTATCATGGTTAAAAATATGTAATTAAATAAAAAATAAACAATAATAATGTTTATAATACCATATGTTAACTTCTTATAATTTGTCATTACCAATTTGTTAACATATTTACATTTATTTAACTATATCAGGTGTTAATTGCCTAGTTCATCAAGTTTTTTTAACTTCTTACTTGTTGTTATTAAAAGATTTATCATGGTTTAATCATCTAAAAAAATATAATCCATGGTTTATATATCATATATATATATATATATTATATGTATCTAGATAATTTATAAATTTTGGTAGATAAGAAATTTAATGCATCGTTCATGGAGATGGTAGGTTGTTCACACGAATGAATGCTAGTTTCATTTTTTTCCATCTTAAAATAATAAAGAGTAAATAATACATATTTATATCATAATTATAGTATCCTATCTGTTTCATATATTTTACAAATGTTTATTAAAATTATCATTAATATGTTACATGTATAGCATGAACGAATCACATCGCTTTGAGGGGGTGGTAGTCTGCACTTCCAAAAAGGATGTTATCATTTTTAAACAGGAAAAGTATAAGGAAATGTGTTTTAAAATAATCATAAAATCTTAAATACATAATAATTATTTTATATTACTTATGTAGAAATAGTTTCCATAACAATGACCACCATGAGAGGCGATAAATGAAAATTGAATAGTAATCATTTTGTGAGGTCGTAGTCCTCCATAAAAAAATTATATGTTTGTGACCCTTTAGTTTCAATTGTTTGTAAGTGTAGTGAAAAACATTAACATAACAACATACTAGTATATTAAGGATACTGATTTTTTATGTTTTCATGGAATAAGGATATTTGGGGGAGTTGATAATGGAAATAAAATTAAAGATATTTAGGGAAGATGTTACCTCTTAATCTTGTAACTCATTTTTGTTGGTACCAATAGGATTCCATGGATTTAATTCTACCCAAAGAGAGGATTAATGGAGAAAGGGAAAGCTTTTGGGGTGTTAATAGGTAATATTATGTTTGAACTTAAGTGGATTGAGAGGTGTGAAGAAGTGGAAGGAAAGGAGACCTTTTATAATGGAGGAGGAGTGACACAGTCTGAATATTTTAACAGAATGGAACCACACTGACGTTTTTCATTGAAATTGGAAAAATAAAATCCAATCTAAGGTGGGATAAGTTCAAAATATGGGCATCCAATGACTTCTGGACAACTTTATAGTTCGTTTTGGGCCATTATGTTATGGTATAGTCCCTTGTAATGCTTAAATTTACCTTAATCATTCTAATTAATTTAAATTGCCTTCACTAATATATTTTGTGAAAACTGGGTTGAACATATTAGACATTAAAAATTATTATAATTCCAAATATGGAATCTATTTTTTCTAATTATAATCACAAAAATAAGATAAATTAAATTATAATTCATTATGCTAGTGGGACGACAATGTGAGTTTTAAATATAAAAACATCATATAGTTTTCTATGTTTTTATAGTCAATTTCAAAAATAAATTGATTATAGTGACAAAAATTTAATTAATAAAAAATAAAATAATATTATTAAAGTTAAAAAAATTATAATAATAATAAATTAGATTAAAAGGTATTTTTGAGTTAAAATCCATTAATTTTCATTATTCATCCAAAAATGAATCCTTAGAGAAAAATTACCAATAATTAACTTAGACCATGTTTTTATGTTGGAAATTCAATGATGATGTTTATATTATCATATTAAATATATAAAAGGGTTGAAAATTAAATTTAAATTGGGTTCATAGATAAAAGGTTGTATGAATTCATTTAAAAAATATAGTATTCAATGCATAAAATTGGTTTTTTTATCATCACCTATAAAATATACTGAATGAATAAAAAAAATATTAACTAAATATACAATATATTTATATATATATAACATTAATATGAATAAAAAATTATAATTAATTTAATTTATTAGGGTAAAACATCTTTGTGAGCATTAAAATAATAATATTTATATTTATATTAAATCAGACCTTAAATTCATTGATAATTATTAAGTTACCGATAAAATCATTTTATATTTTTGTCAACTATAGATTTTCATAATATATTTAATTATATTCATAGTCACTATTTTAATGATTAGGTTATGACTTATTACACAAATATTTTTGTAGAATATTATTGTTCGGTGAAAACATGGTATTGCATGAAATGTATGATTTCAATGAATGCCTATATTATGTCCAAAAAAATGACTCAGTGTTGTGTGAATGTCCAAAAATATAATATATAAAATTTATTTAAAATAGTAAATATATTTTAATGTATCATTTATTTTATCCCTTTATTCACTTGGTGTCGCATGTCATACATGCAATCGAATATATGGTTCTTGTTTTTCATTTTTGGGGTGTTTAATTCTCCCCAAATTAAATAAATTTCATTCTTGCAATTTAAACATTATATTGGTTATATAGGGATTAAAAATAAACTATTTTTAAAAGACCCACCTTGTAAAAAGGGTTAATATCACATTTTTTTAATAAGAGAGATAAGAAATTACAAAGGTCACATAACTAGGTTCCTGTTATGAGAAAAAAGGTTAAAAATGAAAAAATGGATAAAGAAGAAAAAATGGCCTTGTTTTGAGGGAGAGTTCTAGAGAAAATGTTCTGAAAAATGTTTTAGGTCAAAAAACCATAATCCAGAGTTGTGAATAAAAGTCTATGATATCATCATAAATTTTGATAAAAGGGAAACATTTTTTTATCAAAAATCATTTCCTAATGTTGTAAAAATAATTAAATCTATATAAATATAACTAAATATACATTTCTATAATCATAATATTCTAATTTGATTATTCCTTGAACTATTACTACTTATTCTCTTAGTATATAGTGCAACATAAGGTAATGTATTACAACAGTCAATAAAAACTTATCTGAAAATCATGATAAATCATTTCATAAATGATTAAAATTTCCAAAAGCTTATGACCCGCTAATTTTGAAATAATTTCACTGAAGTTATCATTATCCTTTAATAACCATGATGCATCTCATGATTTTCACATTCAGAACATATGAATAACTTCATCATGTATCCTCTTAAAATATATTAATAACATGAATTATCATAAAACTATATTGTAAAGATGCATTATTACTTATGGCTTATATAAGAAACACATTATTATATATATTCCTTAAATCAAGAATTGCTTTCAACTCCATCATTATTAGAACATATCACTTTTTTACAAGTCATTAATCAGTTACTAGGTATTATATTCTTATCCAAATCAGCCAACTATTTATCCTTATGTCTACATGAAGAATATGTTAAGGGTTTTATTTACTGTAATCATGAATATTATATAATGTTTAAATTTCTACTGTGTATCTTTCCTTGGTACTATTCAACTTATCATCTCAAATCCTTAATAAAAAAATACAGTAAAATCCCCATATATTCCAATATTCTTATGACTAGTACATTGCTAATAAAATAATAAAATTATATAATTCATGAGTATGAATATTAGTCATTCATCTTTGTCTATGGTAGTACCATAACTTTGTTATTATCCTATAGAATCATTTGGGGTTTATTCTTTTGACTATTGTGACATTGATTCACTATGTTCCCCATCTCTTTGCAGTAGACTAATTTTACATGGAAACCTTTTTCTTACCCTTATAATCACAGACTTGTTGTCATTTATCTCCACACTTATTACAAACTCACATTCCCTTCATGAATTTACTAGGGTGATTATTTCTATAGTTATCACTTGTGGGAAAATATATCATTTCCTTATTCCCATTATCCATCTATTTCTCTTCTATTCTCTTCTTCTCTTTCATTACTTCAAATCCATAGAACTCAAAGAATTATTTACCTATCTTGTTAAAACATGATACTATTTCCTCATTTGATTAGAATATTTGGGAGACTATTTCCCTTAAAAATTTAATCTTATGATGAAGAAATGTAAGTTTTTTTTACTCTATGGATCACATGTATTAGTGGAGTTCTCATTCCTTGTGTTAGAAACCATTTATAAAAAATGGAATATATAGTATTTTCCAATAAAATTATTTTTTTCTTATAATTCTAAATATGGTATAACATATAACATAAATTTAGACAATGTAAATCCTATAATAAAAAACATTGGTTAATTTTGGGACATGTTTACTTTTATACCCATCGTAATGATAGGTAAGAAGAATGTGAAAAATACTAAGTGTATCCCAAAGTTGTGTTAAACCAAGTGTGTAGAAAGGCCCGTTGTTATGTATCAGGTTTCCTTGATTTAGACTTGGGACTACCTGGCATAGATGTTACTCCTAGGTACATATATCCTAGAACCACATCCAATTGTAGTTTCCAAACATGAATGTATTCTTAATAATAACCACATAATCTCTTCCATTACAAAATTCAATTATGTTGTTTTATACTTATTTTCTGTGTTTATCTTAGGTTATTTCTCCCTAATCTATGTTTTCTAAATCTAGTTTCTGAGGATAATTCTACACTTACTTTGATACCAACTCTAATGCCCCTCCCTAGAATCCTAGAGGCTGTTCCTTTTTTATTAAATTAGAATTATTACAAGGAAAACAATATTGAAGGGATATTTAGATTAGAATTATAAGAAAAGAATTATACAAACATGATACCTATAATAAATTGAGGAAAAAAACATGAAACACAATAAAATAAAATGATCTTCATCCTGGAACACTAATTCGATTTTTTCTTCTTCATAACCTATGGAAAGAAATATAATATGGGTGAGCTAAAATGATTAGTAATGATAAGTAAAATGGATGAAATAATAAATAAATATGAATAAATTAACATGTAATGTTGAATAACTGAAAAAACATGTCATTAAAATATTTATTTAAGTAATGTTCAATATGTAAAAGTGAAAAACAAAAACACATTCCATTTAATAAATGAGTTGAATTGAGATGTATCCATATATCTGTTGATGAAAATTCTCGTGGATGAATAATAACTAAAATAACTATGAGTAAAATGATTAATTATTAGAAAATATGACATGGAACATGATATCCAATATAGTTAAGATCCATCCTCCAGTATGTTTAAAACTACAGGTAGAAACCTGTTTAATTTGGCCAACTTAATTGTCTCATGAGAACCAGTTGAATCTTCAAGGATCTATATAAATTCATGGATCCACCCAATATTTAATGTCCAAATAATTCAACGTATTTAATAAAAAAATTAATATATAGAAAATATTCCTCATAAGAAATAATTTTTGAATAAAATATATAGATCTATCAATAGTTACCTAATTAATCAAAGACTACCGAATTAAACACTATATGGGAAATGATATACAGTTTTCGAAATTATAATATCCATCATATAAAATGAAATTTCCAATGAAAAATTATTTCAAAAAAATTATTGTTTCAAGATAATGACAATAATCACAGAAGGAAGTGATATTTAAATGAAAATCATTAAGAATAATCTAGAGGAGAATAATATTTAAACATACCAAAGTGTCCCATACTAATTTAAAACATTTGAATACTAATATCAAGAAATGTATAACATTTAATGAATCATATAATATCAGGATAATAAGTGGATTCATAATTTAAAAAGAAAAAGTAAGTATATAAAACATATAAAAGTGAATTAGTGCATAATAATAAATAAGTCTCATTGATGTTTAAATTGAGATGAATTTCTGTTTACTTATCTTTCTTTTTGTTGTGTGGAATTTAACCTCTTGTATAATGGTTAAAAATTTGTTTCTAGCTTTTACTAGAACCATAATCATTTTTAATATACTATATATTAAATTCTTATGATGTCTCATTACTTGTTTGTTAACAAACATTCATTAATTTAACAATATCGGGTGTTAATTGTCTAGTTCCTCGAGTATTTTTTATCTTTTTTGCAATTTTTTATCACATTTATCAACATATAATTGTATATATAATAAAAAACATTATTTTAATATCATATACATCTACTATATATTTATATAGGATAATAGATATTTCTTTGTAGATAATAAATGAAATGCACCATGCATGGAGTCGGAGTGCGTACGTACGCATGAACATTACATTTATTTCTTTGATATTTAAAAAAAGGTAGAATAGATGATACATATATATATCATAATTCTAGTATCATATAAATTTAATATAAGATAAATTGTTTTATGAAAAATATTATTAGTATTTTATTTGTATAACATGAATGAATCATATCACTCTGAGGGGGCGGTAGTTCGCACTACTAGAAATGATGTAATTGCTTTTGAAAAAAATTAAAAAATTTCAGGATATGTGTTATAAATTTTTTAAATAATATTAAATACATAATAATATATTTTATATAAAATATATAAACTGATTTTCCATCATTATGGCCACCATGCGAGGTTGTAAAGAAAAATTGGACAATCATCATTTTGTGAGCTGGTAGTCTTGCACACATGTATGGAGAATGTTTGTTACCCATTAGATGGATGTGTGTGTATGTACTGGTCGAAAACATAACCTAAAATAGAATATTTGGGACACTATTTGTGTTATATTATCATGGAATAATGATATTCTAAGAAGGGGGAATGGAAATAAAATTAAGGAGCTTTAGGAACGACGGTACCTCTTAATCAGGTAACTCCTTTTTGTTTGTACCAATTGGGTTCTTGGATTGCATTCTGCCCAAAGAGAGGTGTCAATTGTAACGCCCCAACCCCAGTTACCGAGAGTCAGTGCATTATTACATAACATTGGCATGATCACAAGAAATATCATGTATCGAAAGACCGACTAGTTTAGTATCCTTTGAAACACTAAATATATTCATAATGTTTACATTACATCAATAAGTGAAAAACTACAACAATATATTGTCTTCATATCCCCTCATTCTATCCCTGTAGGTCATTCATAAAATAATTCGTCACATCCTTGGAAAAATAAAACATAGAAAAAGGGGTGTGCTCAAATGCCCAGTAAGGAAAACAATATAGCAGAAACTTTCATAAGTAAGAATAAACATTTAAGGAAATGTATAACTAAAACAAAATCCTTTTAAACTTGAAGTTAAACAAATTATGGAAGAAAGAAAATGAAATAATGTCATTTACTTATTCACATTGATATTCTACTAATCGAATAATCACATGCAATATCAATAACCACTTTCATAATGATGGAATGCATAATGCCAGACTATCATAACCACATTGACAAGGCCTCGTTCCAAGACTACAAATAAGATTTTGTCAAGGCCTTGTTCCAATACACTAGTTTGTCTCATGATACCTACCGATTCATCGAGGAGCTATAGATGGCTCCACCCGTCACATATTAAGTCAAATGCATTCCTCATATGAATATGTTTAAACATAACATAAACATTCGTATTAAAACTAGCATACGAAATGTAAATACTTCATCCATCAACCATGAATGGTATAAAAATAACACATCCATAGAAAAACATATCACAAAACCTTCAATACAATATAGTGATTTTGTATCATAATAAATCAACTTCAAATAAGTGTAAAATCCATCAAAGGATGTTGACATAGATGAAATCAAAACTCTTTTTAGAGAAATATCTACTTTTTGTTGAAATAAATTAAGAGTCATATATTTATAAAATAAAACATTTTCTTTGAAAATATTCTTATAAGATTTTAAGTAATGTTTCGAAGATTTTCTAATGGTGGAAAATAGCCGCACCCACTGTATAAGTTAAAAAAACATTCTTACATTAATTCTGTCGAAAAGGTTAAAAAACACCTTGTTTGGAAAACGACAGAAAGATTCCTTTATAAACCTCTTATTAAAATTCAAAAAAGGGTATAAATTACATTAACTTATATTCTAGTAAATAGTAAAAATGTTTTGAATTACGTTTTTACGAAACATGGATGTGGATGATAAAGAAGTCCCAGTAGATTATTACGTATAAGCAACCTCGGATAACGAAGAGATTGCGAAATAAACCCTTAACTTGTACTTTTCCTTGGTTGGGGGTAGGTTTACCTCATGTATAATGGTGAAATAATTTTTATTAAATTATTCAAGAATCATATACATTATTATGTTATGATATATGATCTTTTAACATTTCTTTGTTAATAATATGTTAGTATTATCGTCATTTCAGGTGTTAACTTACTCGTTTTCTTTTATATGTTTTGTTACGTAAGTCATGTTTGTAATTGATAGGATGTATCTTATTCATATCCAGAATGATATCAAGTCCTTAAACATCATTTTTAAATCATCAAATGAAAATTATACTTCAATGGATACGATGGAGAATGAATCTCATCGCGTTCCTGGAGATGGTAGTCCATACGTACGCACAAGCGACAATATCATTCTTTTGATATTAAAATAATATTTAATTGGATGGTATATCTTATATACAGAATTATTATCATGTTATATTTATTATTTACATGAATTACACATCATTAATATACCCATCCAAATAATAATATATTGAATAACAATTCCACCACGACGTGGAGACGGTAAGCCGTACGTACGCACGTATGGTGACATGTCATTCAAAGGATGGATAGAACACTGAATATGGTTGTACATATTTATAATAATATTATAGTGTATAGGAGACACTGGATACATTATTTTATAATAATAATAACATATAAATAAGAAGTTGAGGAAGAAATGAATTTGAAAAAGGGTGGTGAAAACATTACCTCTTCTTCGGGTTCATCCTTTTTATTTGATAAAAAGGGCTCCTTAGGTTGGCTTTCTGATCAAACTAAGGCCTCTAGGTTCTAGTGAGGTAAGTTGAGAGAGTATTTTGGCAGGGTTTGGCCGATCCAAAAGTCTTTGAAGGTGTGAATTAATGAGAAGGGGGAATTCCCTTTTATAAGAGGGGTGAGGGGAACCTTTGGAAAAGTTAGAAATATTATTTTATAATAAAATCATATTCGGTTTCTAATGGCTACAAAGTGAATTATTTAAAGGTTAAGGTGAATATGGGTCTAAAACCACTCAACCAATAAAATTAAAAAAGGTTTGGGTTATTATATTAACCTTATCTTTACGTATTAACACTTAGTTAATTAGTTTCACTTTTACAATTTCTCTTTGTATTTTTATATTATATGGTTAATAAACATACTATATACATACAAGAGACCCACAAGTGGTCCATTAATCATACACATATCATGATATAAGTCTCTTGGACTAACCATATATTTTTAGTAATTTAATATCAATTAATAATGTAATATTGTTTTTTAAAACTGTTTTATGTCAATTTTGACACTATTCAATAATTGATTTTTTTAAAAATCATAACAGAATTATTACTTAACAAAAAGTTAATTAAATAAATCCTAACATGTCCTATTATCCTATAAAATTATTGTTATTTATAAAAATTCTAAAATTACATTTATTTGAATATTTATAATATCAATTATTCTAATTTTTCATTATTTAGGTAATTACTGCATCACCATTGTGTCATAAATAAATTAAATTATTTAATGTCTAAAATTATAAATAAAATATCATTATGTATAAAATCTTTTTATATTTCTAATGAATATTGATAATCGAATTTTTCTTATGTATGACCCTATATTTAAAATGTTTTGGTAAATAAACTTTGATTTTAACTCTTTTAACTCTTCTTTGAATTAAATAATAATAAATGTCCTAATCTAATACAAGTGGACCTAAATGATAATATTTTACTCCTAAGGTTGTTTTTTTTCGAGATACACTTGTCCAATAGAATTAGGACATGTGTTAGGGTAATATTAATATCGTTTTACCCTTAATTACCCTATTCACTTTTAACCGTGGTAAATAAAAGTAAAAAGGTAATATTCACCAAAAATTATTTTAATCTCATTGAACCAAATTTTACACCTTGATATTAACTTTTTCTCTCAGATTTTTTAAATTTCACTCACAGAAGCGGTAAAATTAAGTTTTATGAAAAATTCAGTTTTTTAATTTCCACTTAGTGGTTTCACTATTCATCAAAAAATGAATGTTTCCAGAAAAATACAAGAAATTAGGCCTAAGCTATATTTGATATTATGAATTAAAAAATGATATCTATTTTACCAAATTAAAAACATATCAGTTAAATTAATTAATTTAAAAATTAATTCTCGTCGTCAAAACAAATGGCGTCTTTTTAAGAGATAATAACTATCATAAGATTGACAATTGTTTATGTCCAGTTTAATTGTGAAATTATGTACAATGACCAAAATTGTATTAAATGGTAAAAATATATTCTAAATATACTTTAAAACCACTCAAATTAATAATTTATCAATATAAATTATTTCGATTAAAAATGTTGTTTTTAATTAAAATTTATTAACTTTCATTATTCATCAAAATTTAAATGTTATCCGAAAAGTTACAAAATATCTCCTTAGGCTAAATTCGATACTCCGAATAAAAAAAGGAAGTCCATTTTGAGAGATAAAATTTGTGAAATTTCAAAAAGTAGGTATTACTATTCATAATGACTAGTTTGATTGGTTGTGGTGTGTGTTAGAACTCGAAGTTGGTACACCACACACTACTGTATTATTCAAAGGAAAGCGTGCCATGGATGTTTGGGATGTTTCATTATAAATTTTTGATGTCCCCATTCTAAAAAGTAAATTTATTTAGTCAAATTGAATATATAAAAGTTTAAAATATTGGATATAAAAAGGGTTCACTATTAGAAGTTGGTAAAAGTGCAATAATGAAAATGAATTTGTTCTTACTTTATGTCTAAGAAAATCATAATATGGATTCTAAAATTATAAGGATTATATAATGTTTAAAATTTAGTTAATACTATTCATAACCTCTTTTGAACGGCTTGTTTGGTAAGTCATGGTGTTCTTGAACTCGGCGTTGCGTGATGTGAAAGTTATTGAATTATTTTGAAGAAATAACACACTATGAAATCTTGGGGTGTTACATTATCCCCTCTTTCAATAAATTTCATCCTCGCAATTTGAAATTGTTCTTCGAAAATAAAAGGTTAAATATATATCATTGTGGGAAAACCCACATCGGAAATTGGGTTAATAAAATTTAGTCTTAATAAGAGGAAAAGAGAAATGAAAGGGTCACCACCAAATTATGATCTCTATTCGGAAAACATTGGTTGAAATTAGAGACATATAATAGGAGGAAAAACGTAAATATTTATAGGTAGTGATTGAGGTCATCAATCACAAACAAGTGTAAAATTGAGGGACTTAATTTCATCAATCTATGATGATTTAAAATACCATCGGTTTAGCAAAACATATGGTATTCAGATAACACATTTTTTTTAAGATCCCTTCACTAAAGTATAATAATTAATCTCTTCATTGAATAAGAGAAGAAGAAAAATATATAATTGACAGGTAGAGTCTCATCCTTTAACTATGTTCTGCCACAAACTCATCTTTCACTCTAAAAGATAATAGAACATAAAAATAATATTCTATTTATCATATTCATATAGGGTTAAAAAAATGAATTTATAATTCATCTAGTAGAACCATTAAAACAAATGACATTATTCAATTCAGGACATCACATGGGTCAATGGTAGGTGATACACCCTTGTCGCCCTTTGGTTGTGGGTTCAAGTCTCGCGACCTTGCCGGATGCGACGGGTTGCCGCCCGACCTCCGAGTTGTCCTTTTTATGAAAATCAAAAATAATCCAAACTAGAACTATCCAAAATACTTTAATACAAAATTTATAAGGATGGTAAACACAATAAAGATCCTTTTTTCCGTGTAATAACATGTGAACACCTTCATCATGGATTATTTTAAAACACTGCAACATCCTGAATTACCATAAAACCTTATTGATTACATTCATGATCCCTTATTTTTTAAAGAATAATAGATATACTCCTTCAATCCAAAAATGTTTTAAACCCCAACAATGATGAAATATACAAATCATTAATCAGTTTCAAAGTAGTCCAGAATATCCAATATAATTTATCCAAACCAATCATGTATTATTCTAAAATCACTACCTCGGTATCAGAACCATATTATGGTTTATCTTTCTCTCAACCATATATTTTAAAAAAAATTAACCTTCTATTGACTCACTTTTCTTTGTTCCACACAATCTCAAGTCCTTAATGAAATATTACTATAGTACAATCCTTATATACTCCATAATTATTCTAACTAGTAAATTGTTAATACAACATTCAAATGACATAATAAACATAAGAACTCGAATCATTCTCTTCATATGTGGTAGTATCATAACTTGATTATTATCCAATAGCATCATTTGCAGAATAGTCTGATGACTGGGACATAGGTTTGCGTAGATTCCAAACTCCTTGAAAATGAAGCATTTTTACATTTGAAACCATTTTCTTACCCTTGCAGTCATGTACTTTGTGCCGTTTTCTTCCACACTTATAACAAACTCCTATTTCTTTCAGGAAAGTTCCAGGGTGTTTTTTCCCACAGTTATCACATATGGGAAAATTCTTCTTTTCCCTCTTCCCATTATACATCTTTCTCTTTTCCATCCTTTTCTTCTCTTTCTTCCCTTAAAAGCCATAGGACTCAGTAAACTCTTTACTTATCCTATCAACACATGATATTATTTCTTCATATGATGATAATACATGGGAAACTATTTCTCTTATAAATTCTGGCTTAAGACCCTGAAAGATATGATCCTTCTTTCTCTTTGGATCATGTGCATTGCTGGAGTTCTCATTCCTTCTACTGGGCGCCATTTCTAAGCAATGGCATACAATAGATTATTTTATGAATAACAATACCTAATCCCAGACTTGTAAAACACATAACATAAATTAAATAGTTTATGGATATAATCCATAATCATAAAAATGACTCCTTTGAGGAAGTATATACTCATTAACCCTTCATAATAGTTTGTAAAAAAATGAGAATTATCCTAAGAATATCCCTAGGGAGTGTCATAACCAAAAGTACAGCAAGGCCCATTGTTGTGCACCAGTTCTTGTTCGAGTCTAGCTCAAAGCGGTGTTTTCAGGTTTTACCCCTAGGTACATCTGTGCCAGAGTCGCCTCTACCTGCTCGTATCCAGACAGGGATGTATTGCTCAAAAAACTCAAAAAAATTTACAATACCAAAATTCTAGGAAGTTCATCTATAGTAATCTTCAAAGTCCATCTTAGATCTATGTGATCTAATCAGAGTTTATCTAAATCTAGCTTCCAAGGTTTGAACTAAAATTCCTCTTATACGAACTGTAACACCCCGACCCCAGTTACCCAGATTCAGTGCATTATTACATAACATTGGCATGATCACAAGAAAGATCAAGTCTCGAAAGACCGATTAGTTTAGTATCCTTGGAAGCACTATATATATTCATAAAGTTTACATTACATCAATAAGTGAAAAACTACATCAACATATTGTCTTCATATCCCCTCATTCTATCCCTACAGGTCATTCATAAAATACATTTTCACATCCTGGGAAAAATAAAACATAGAAAAAGGCGTGAGCTCGAATGCCCAGTAAGCATAACAATATAGCGGAGACTTTCATAAATAAGAATAAACATGTAAGGCAATGTATAACTAAATAAAAATCCTTTTAAACTTGAACTTCAACATAGTATGGCAAAAATAAAATGAAATATTTCCATTTAATTATTCACATGGATATTCTTTTAATCGAATAATCACAAGCAATATCAATAACCACATTCATAATGATGGAATGCATAATGCCAGAATATAATAACCAAATAGGCAAGGCCTCGTGCAAAGAGTACAAATACGATTTTTTCAAGGACTTGTTCCAAGACACTAGTTTGTCTCACGAGACCTATCAATGCATCGAGGAGATTTAGTGGGCTCCACTCATCACATATTAAGTCCAATGCATTCCTCATATGAACAAGTTTAAACCTAACATAAACATTCATATTAAAACTACCATACGAAATGTAAATACTTCATTCACAAACCATGAATGGTATAAAAATAACACATCCACAGTCAAACATATCACAAAACCTTCAATACAATATAGAAGTTTTGTATCATAAAAAATCAACTTCAAATAAGCGTAAAATCAATCAAAGGATGTTGACATAGATGAAATCAAAACTCTTTTTAGAGAAATATCTCTTTTTATTTTGAAATCATTTAAGAGTCATATATTTATAGAATAAAACATTTTCTTTGAAAATATTCTTATAAGCTTTTAAGGTAAGCTTCGATGATTTTATAATGGTGGAAAATATCGGCACCCGCCGTATAAGTTAAAAAAACATTCTTACCTTAATTCTGTCGAAAAGGTTAAAAAGCACCTTATTTGGAAAACGACAGAAAGATTCCTTTATAAACCTCTTATAAAAAGCAAAAAATTGGTATAAATGACTTTAACCCATATTCTAGTAAATAGTAAAAATGTTTTGAAATACATTTTTAAGAAACATGGATGTGGATGATAAAGAAGTCCCAGTAGATTATTATGTATAAATAACCTCGGATAATGAAGATATTGTGAAATAAACCCTTACCTTGTACTTTTCCTCGGTTGGGGGTAGGTTTACCTCCTATATAATGGAGAAATAATTGTTATTAAATTATACAATAATCATCTACATTATTATGTTATAATATACGATCTTTTAACATTGCTTTGTTAATAATATCATAGTATTATCGTTATTTCGGGTGTTAACTCACTCGTTTTCTTTTTTTTTTTGTTATGTAAGACATGTTTTTCATGGATAGGTTGTATCTTATTTATATACAGAATTATAGGAAGTCCTTAAACATTATTTTTAAATAATCAAATGAAAATTATACATGAATGGATACGATGGAGAATGAATCTCATCGCGTTCGTGGAGATGGTAGTCCGTAGGTACGCATGAGCGACAATATCATTCTTTTGATATTAAAATAATATTTAATTGGATGGTATATCTTATATAAAGAATCATTATCATGTTATATTTATTATTTATATGAATTACACATCATTATTATACCCATCCAAATAATAATATATTGAATAACAATTACACCACGACGTGGAGACGGTAAGCAGTACATACGCACGTATGGTGACATGTCATTCAAAGGATGGATAGAATACTGAATAAGGTTGTACCATATTTATAATAATATTACCATATATAGGAGATACTGGATTCAATAATTTAGAATGATAATAACAAAGAAAGTAGATGTTGAAGAAGAAATGAATTTGAAAAAGGGTGGTGAAAACATTACCTCTTCTTCGGGTTCTTCCTTTTGATATGATCAAAAGGGCTCCTTATGTTGCCTTTATGATCAAAATAATTCCTCTAGGTTGTAGTGAGGGAAGTTGAGAGAGTATTTGGGCAGGATTTGGCCTAACCAAAAGGCTTTTATGGTGTGAATTAATGGGAAGGGGGGGGGGTGCCCTTTTATAAGAGGGGTGAGGGGTACCTTTGGAAAAGCTAGAAATATTATTTGAAAATAAATTCATATTCGGTTTATAATGGATTCAATGTAGATTATTTAAAGTTTAAGGAGGGTATGGGTCGAAAACCACTCAACCAATAGAATTTAGACAGGTTTGGGTTATTATATTAACCTTATCTTTAAGTATTTACTCTTAGTTAATTAGTTTCACTTTTACAATGTCTCTTTGTATTTTTATATTAAATGGTTAATAAAATTACTCTATACATCCAAGAGACCCCCAAGAGGTCCATTAATAATACACCTATCAGGATATAAGTCTCTTGGCCGAACCTTATATTTTTAGGAATTTAATATCAATTAATAATATAATATTTGTTTTAAAAACTCTTTTATGTCAATTTTGACACTATTCAATAATTTAATTTTGTAAAAATCATAACAGAATTATTACTTCAAAAAAAGTTAATTAAATCAATCCTAACATGTCATATTAACCTATAAAATTATTGGTATTTATAAAAAGTCTCAAATTACATTTATTTGTGTATTTATAATATCAATTATTCTAATTTTTCATTAATTAGGTAATTGCTGCATCACCATTGTGTCATATATAAATTAAATTATTTAAGGTATAAAAATTATAAATAAACTACCATTATGTAGGAAATCTTTTTATATTTATAATGAATATTTAAAATCGAATTTATATTATGTATAACCCTGTATTAATAATATTTTAGTAAATAAAATTGATTTTAACTCTTTTAACTCTTCTTTGAATTAAATAATAATAAATGTCCTAATCTAATACAAGTGGACCTAAATGATAATATTTTACTCCTAAGGATGTTTTTGGTTGAGATACACTTGTCCAATAGAATTAGTACATGTTATAGGGTAATATTAATATCATTTTTACCCTTAATTACCCTATTCACTATTAACCATGGTAAATAAAAGTAAAAAGCTACTATTCACCAAATATTATTTTCATCTCATTGAACCACATTTTACTCATTGATATTAATCGTGTCTCTCAGATTTTTTAAATTCCATTCAGAGAAGCGGTAAAATTAAGTTTTATGAAAAATTCAGTTGTTTAATTATCACTTAGTGGTTTCACTATTCATCAAAAAATGAAAGTTTCCAGAAAAATATCAAAAATTATGCCTAATCAATATTTGATATTATGAATTCAAAAATGATTTCTATTTTACCAAATTAAAAACATATTAGTTGCATTAATTAGTTTAAAAATTAATTCTTGTCGTCAAATCAATTAGCGTGTTTTTAAGAGATAATAATTATCAAAAGATTGACACTTGTTTATGTTTGGTTTAATTGTGAAATTATGTACAATGACCAACATTGTATTAAATGGTAAAAATATATTCAAAATATACTTTAAAACCACTAAAATTTATAATTTATCAATATAAATTATTTCGATTAAAAAAGTTGTTCTTAATTAAAATTTAGTAATTTTTACTATTCAACAAAATATAAATGTTATCCGAAATGTTCCAAAATTTCACCTTAGGCTATATTCGATACTCCGAATACAAAAACGAAGTCCATTTTGAGAGATAAAATTTATAAAATTTCAAAAAGTTGGTATTACTATTCATAACGGCTAGTTTGATTGGTTGTGGTGTGTGTTAGAACTCGAAGTTGCGTACAACACACACTACTGCATTATTCAAAGGAAAGAATACCTTGGAAGCTGGGGATGTTTCATTGTAAATTTTTGATGTCCCCATTCTAAAATGTAAATTTATTTAATCAAATTGAATATATAAAAGTTTAAAATATTGGATTTAAAAAGGGTTCACTATTAAAAGTTGGTGAAAGTGCAATACTGAAAATGAATTTGTTATTACATAAAGTCTAAGAAACTCATAATATGGATTCTAAAATTATAAGGATTATATAATGTTTAAAATTTAGTTAATACTATTCATAACCTCTTTTGAACGGCTTGTTTGGTAAGTCATGGTGTGCTTGAACTCGGTGTTGCGTGTAGTGCAAGTTATTGAATTATTTTGAAGAAATAACACACTTTGAAATATTGGGGTGTTAAGTCAATAAGGAAGGGAGAGATGTTGGGGAATGAATTTGGTAGAGTTTTTCCAAACCCATGTTTCCTAATCGGTGTGAGGAAGTGGAATGAATGGATGTATTTTGTAATGGATGAGTGACACACAGGTAATATTTTAAAATAATGGAACCCCACCAACATTTTGTTTATTGAATGTGAATCAATAATTGTTTGATGTAAATCCTAGGAGTATTGGATCTATATATGTCCATCAAATGTTTTTTTGACAAGCATATAGGTCATTTTGTGCCATAAAGATATGGTTTACTCTCTTATTAAGCTTAACTTGACCTTAATCGTTATAATTAATTATAATTAACTTCACTAATAATTTTTATCAAAAAACTATTTCTACTTTATTATAAATTATAAATTATGCATGTTCCAAATATGGAATCTATTTTTCCATATTCCAATCACATAATTTTCATTAATTAATATAAAATTCATCTTTTAGGTAGGGAGACAATGTAGGTTTTTAAATAAAAAACATCCCATGGATTTCTATGTTTTTAATATCAATTTCAAAGAGAAATTTATTCTAATCACCTAAATTTGATGAATTGATTAAAATATAATCTAATTAAACATTAAAATCAATCAATAATATAATTTATTATTATAATTAAATTAGATTAATAAAGAAGTTTGGAGATAAAATTCATTTTTTTATTATTCATCGAAAAATGAAACATTACAGAAAAAATACAAAAAAAATTTACTCAAAAATAATTTTTAATATTTTATTAAAAAATGATATTTATAATGAAAATTTAAAATTTTAAAAAATTTATAAGGTTTATTTAAATTGGATACATTGTTAAAATGAGGTAAAAATCACTTAAAAATGTAGTATTTTGTTCTGAAAATTTGGTATGCTTTTATCTTAAGACAATAAAATTTATTGAATGAATATAAAAAATATTTGATTGGTTATATAAAAAATATATATCAAATTAATTTCACTCAAAAATTTTAATTATTCTAATTTATTGGTGTAAAAAATATTTATGAGAATAAAAAAAAATATTTTTCATTATAAATTTTGTCTTCTCTGTAATGTATACTTTTGAAGAAAGTATCTCATATTTATAACTCATGATAACTCGGTGTTACGTGAAATTGTTAATATATAATATATCAAATTTATTTAAAATAGATAATATATTTTAAATTATTAGGTTATTATATCCCTTTACACACATGGTGTCACGTGTCATGCATGCTATCAAATATAAGGTTCTTACTTTATAATTTTTGGGTGTTAAAATAAACCTACTTTTAAATCACGATTTATGGCACATTTAGAATTTTTTTCATTACAGTGAGAGCATGGAAGCCTTATTTATTTCTAATATTTATTAGTGTTTAAGGTGTATGATATTATAGTTAGAGTAAATTGTGTGAAGATGTTATAAAGAAATACCAAATGTGAGATGTGATATGATTTTCATGAGGGTATTACCCTAATCATAACTGATTTACTACTGTGTGGATGTTACCATTCGTTGGTCAAGGTTTCACTACGGTTCCAAAGATGTACTATCGAGGTGATAGCTTGACTTATATTGGGGAATGATATTGGGGAATACAAAGTTGTGGTGGATCAATCAGGGCATTTGATATAGTATTAGGGTTTTCTAATGGTAATCTGAGGATCTCATGTTAGAGTAATTGATGGGTGTAGTAAGGCATGAATGAAATTTACAAGATATGGCGGTTTTGTGATATAATCTCGCTAAGAAATCGATATGAACATCAGTAGGTGTGCTTGAATGATCGTGGAATTCCTCTAATCCTGAAGGCGTTATGGCCATGCAAGGTGGTAATGTTCTTATATTAGGAGTTGGTAATTTTCAAGAAGTGTTGGTTGGGAATGGTATAACATGGTAGGGTAAAAGGAATATTTGTGGATATCTTTAATCCAACTTCGGTTGATGTTTTAAAATTAAATGTTCATTTCTAGAAAAGTAAAGAGATTTTAGAAAAAAACAGGTTTTCTTCTTTCATATATTTGTAGAGGATTTACATCTTTGCTTGTGGGTTTCGATAGTATGGATATATTCAAATGTTGGTAGAGGTACTCATGGGTGATTTAGTTTAAAGAGTTTATAAATGTGTAGGTTCAATCCTAGATTCTTGGGATCAAGGTTCTAGTGTACTTTCCTGATGGTTGTTGCTAAAAAATCTTGAAGATTAGGGTAGTAAGACATTGATTATAGTGGGGAGCACTATAGATCTAATGAGTAGTCGAGTGTTGATGTTATCGATGTTTCTTATTGGATGGGATCAGGTAAGAACCATCTTGGTGTTTGTATTTTGATAAAATTCCTTAGTTTAGGTTTTTATCTATTGGTTATCTTGGATTAATGGTTTGATTTTTTGGTTCTTCATGTGGTAGGATATAAAATGAGCCCATTGGGCCTCATGTTGTGGACTAATGTTGGTGGGGGAATGTGGTTGGACAATTGTATATTCCTTTCGATTATTCTAGGTTTATTGGTTTGATTGATATTCTGGGAAGAATCATACATGTGGTGTAACAATTGGATCCCCCATGGTTTTGTGGTGCTTTTATCAATGATTTTCTTACATAGTAGTTTTAGTGGTAATAAATGTTTTATCTTGTTTTTGTGGTTGGTATTGATGATAATGAGAACAATGTGTCCTTGGAAGAGAATATTACTTGTTTTAAAAATCATAATGAATGGTTTTATATTATAATAACATTCTTTTTATCCCAAAGTTTGGCCGACTTGGTGGTGACCAAGTAAAAATATTTCAGAGTGATCATGTATGCTGGGCTAGTATCCTAACACATTATATATGGAATTCTGTAAAATTTTAATGATTTTCTATAGGATGTGTTTTTATAATGTGGGGAGTTTTTATGTTCTTGATGTTTTATGGAGTTCATTTTCATTTAAATTTTTGGTGAAAACATTTTAAATATGGTTAATTGAACATTTACCTAGAGTAAGAAATCTCATGTCGGTGTCCTAGGGGGTTGGGACATCCAAAAAGTGTAAAAAGGGTTTTTTACTTTATGATCATGGCTCCTACACAGTTTTTCTAAACCATACAACTAATATGGGTAATCCATTCTACTCGATTTTCTTATAATGTTTGTAGCTCGACATCCACATTGATTTTCAAACCGTATTGGTGCCTCCAAGAGATCATGTGTCCTATCTCCCCTAGAATTATGTGAGAAAATGGGTATCACATGATTTCTTTAACAATTATGTGCCACCCCAAAACAATGTTTCATGGTTTTCTCTTAGACAAATGGATCCACATTTTTAGAATACCATATGAAGCCTTTGTTTGACCAAACCATGTGCCTCATTACAAATTGAAGAATTAACATTTTACCCTCCGGATATAAGGGTTCTCCCCTAAAATTATTCCTCCTTTGACCCTTAGAATACTTGGGTGTGAACTAGGAGTTTCCTACATCTCTATTGATATTTCATCCTCTATTCAAATGCTTTTGGAATTATAGTGGTCATGAATCAATGCTCCAGTTAAGTTGTTTCCTAATTTTCCTTTTATTTTCTACAAGAGGATTTGGTGGTTTTCTAATATAGTTCTAAATATAATTTACTATGTTTCCATTGGGTCATTCCCCCTATTGTAAGAGGACATGTTAGTTACAATCAAAGACAAAGGATGGGAAAATGGTTGTCTTTGACAATTATGTGTCTAGTATATATGAAATTTCCCATGGTCTCTATGATTTATATGTGTTTATTGTTGTGGAAAATTTCCACCTTCCTTTATTTTTTCAATCACTGAATAATGAAAGTCAATTATTCTTGAAATTGAGGTGTGATACCCTATAAATACCTCATAAATTCCATTAATGATTGGATAAAAATTTTATAGCTAATCATGGGCTATTCAAATTCCTTAAAATGGATGAAATTAATTGATTAATGATGAGATATCGAATTTATTAGAGCAAATGGTTAGAAATTATAATTATAATATAGGAATTATTATGAGAAAGATTAAAATATTTTTTGTAATATGTTTTTTTGAAATTCCGATTAGAATTTTAAAATAGTTTAAATAGTGTGCTATTGATATTGATCGTCTTTTAGTTTTCAATGGGGGAAATTATTTTTGAAAAAATGATAATGTGAAAAAATGAGATGCTGGCCTCAAAATGATATATAAATGTGTTATTTTCTATTTTAACATTATGATTTGAAATGTGTTTATAATTTACCCCTTATTAAAATTCGATGGTGGTAAATTTAAAAATAATTGAATGGGATATATGCTATTTTTCATTATATTGGTTTTATATAGATTAAGACCATTGTTAAATGGTTTTTTCCAAAAATTTAATGAACGAAGTGGTTCACTGGGACTCACGTAATTTTTTATGTAGTGTATTATAATGTGAAATATTTGGTAATGTTTAAGTGTTAAATGTTTTTAATGAAAGTTTAATGGTTAATTATATAAATAAATGATGATACGGTCTTGGGTGTTTATCATTCAGTTGTACACCACATTAATGATGTTTTTCATGGTGTCCCACATAAATGTTTGGGGTTTTTCTAGGATGGTACATTCCATGGAAATCATGTAGGTCATGTAATTCCACATCTAGGTTTGGATTTTGGTCATGATGGTCCACTCTAAAGTAATGATGCTGGTTATGGAATTCCAGATTGTAGGTTGGGATGGTCTAACATGAAATTCTAAATTCCTAGTTATTGTACCTAGTCTAATACATCCTAGTAAATGAGTAACTTATTGATCCATGATCTCCCTTAGGTGTCTTAATGATTATGACACATATTGTATATTTCATATCCTCCTATCTTTCCCATAGTGGCTTTGGATGACCAGGTAACAAATCGGAACCATCAATTTTGTAAATGTTAAAAGTTTAATTATGAAACATTATTTAATTATTTAATTATTTATTTTCTCTTTTATTTATATGTTTACATAGATGTTATGACTCGATTTTTATTTAGACACCATTGGTTATGGTCTATTGAGTTATACTCACACACTTATATGGTCTCCATAGAAAATGTTTAAAACACTATTTCCCCCAAAATTTAGATGTATATATAAAATAAAATCTTCATAGGAAGTAATAGATAAATATTCCATGATAATAGTCAAAGATGATTGATTATGACCTTAAGAAAATATTTGACTCACAAAAATCCATTATAGTCATTTCAAAATTTGAATCAAAATACAATTATAAGAATAATATTAAATAGAACATTCAATATAATAAAAAATAAATAAATAATGAATAAAAAATTATTTAATTGGAGAATTAACACTATTCAAAAATAACAGACGGTGTATAACCAAAACATGTCCCAAGGAAATCAATTTTTTTATAAATAACCCCTTATAAATTGATAATATTTTGAATAAAATAACATATTGGAAAGATTTAGAATTAAATTTTAACTAATTTACCATGAATATTAGGAATTTAGTGATACAATATGTTAAATTAATATTATATACACCACATAAATGTAATTATGTTCCTAAAAAAATATGACTCAAAGAGATTAATATTTTGACAAAAAACACAAAACATTATTCCCTATTAGTATAATGTTCTCCAAAATTCCATAAAACAATAATAAAAATATTAAAACACTATTTTAAAACCATACAATTACTGAAAAAAATTTATATTTTTAATTTATAAACATTATCGAAATGTATATTTGTTAGTTTTTAACTATTTCCCACATCAGGTGATTAAATTTTTGACCACTTGTATGAGTTTTTTAATAGTGTGGTTAGTATTCATTATACATTAACATTTAATCACTCCAAGACTAATTAATATATAATAAAAAAATTAGTTAATAAAAAATTCTATTTTTCATTAGATGAGATACATGAATATGAAATAGAAAAAATAGAACCCATGATTAATTTGTTTTTGATGGGTATACCGATTGAAAGATGATATATTAATAAATATTTTTAATATTGACAAAACATTTATAGAAAAATTAAAACATCTTAAATATATAATTTTTATATTACAATACCATTATATGAAATTCCATAATTACTTATGCCATACTCGTTATAACGCCATTCACATAGGTGGCTAAATCAATCCAAATGGTAACATGTTATAATAATATAACAATTAACAAAATGTATTTTGATAATGATAATGAGAAATATAAATACGCTTCAAATTTTAATAGTAATTATATAGCCTTACAAAATCTATTCTATGAACCATCAAAGATTGGTCATAATGCATATTGAATTTAATATCCATTGGGGGTGGTAGTTCTCACATAAGCAAAAATTATGATTTTATTTATTATTGGATGGTATGGATGATTATAAAATGACAATATACTTAACATAAAAAATATTAGAGTATATAAATGATAATAATATCATTATATAATAGTGTATATAATAAATATTTGTGAAAGTAGTTAATAAGAAAATATATGTAGTTCATAATACTCATTCAAGATATTTTAATTTTCCTTGGATTTATTCTCAGAAATAAAAACATTAAGATAAATAATTGTGGAGAAAAGATTATGAATGTGCGATAGTGTTCCAGTATACGAATTTTAGAAGAGATCCAAGATGAAATTTGAAGGATTGTTTATTCTTTAAGTTGTGAAAGTAATACCATTTTATAAGTGAACGGAAGGATAATTTTGGATGTAACCATTAAATTTTCATTTATAAAATGCTATAATTGAATAAAAAATTTATCCATTATAGAATAAAGTGTAGTGGAAGCTTGTTTGGTCAGATATTAACCCTATATAATAATTTTATAGACAACATATAGTTTTTTCAGCATTATATTTTTTATTTTTAATCTAACCGTAATTTACTATTACCATGTTAATCACTTTTTAAACTTCTTAATTAATAATAATAAGAAAAATTAATATTATACTCTTTAATTTATTTGATCTTTCTGATTTTAAATATTTAAATACCTTTATCCAAAAAACATTTTTATTTTTTGGAAATTTATATTTTAATATGAATAGAAATTATGCATAATATAATTTTTAAAAAGTTCGTTATTCAGATACAAAATTTATATACATGATTTTATTTTCATTTATACTAATTATCGAAATATAAATTTGGTAATTATAAAAAAATGAAGGTGGATTTTTACATAATAAAAATTCAAAATTCCCTATAAAACACGTAATTATAAGGAACTATCAAAAATAGTTTTTTTAAAAGTAACATATCAATTGAGTTCTAAAAATGATAGAAATGATATTTTTAAGTTTAATGAAAATTTTAAAATGAATATTTTTATTCCATATATTAATATTTTTAAAACTATATTTTTAAAATATTCATGTATATTCTAAAATTTTTATTAAATAATAAAAATTAATATTGTAGAAAAAACCGTATTTTCCAAGTAAAAAATATAACATTTAAAAAAAATTACAAAAAATTGAAATTATGAAATTATGAATAAAAAATAATAATTTATTTGTCACTAATTATTAATCAAAAAATTATTTATTCATTTTTTAATTAAAAATTACCTATATAAATAAAACAATTTATTAAAAATTGATGTTTATCAAAAATTTATTCTCTTTAATATTAATTGATATGTATTTAAAATATAAGCGATGATAATAAATAACTTCCTATGTAATAATAAATTTAATGTATTAAATTTAGTCTATTTTGATATAAAATTTAATTCTAAAAAAACTGGTTCATTATAATGAAATTTTAATTTTACACTAAATTCTCTCTAACATATACTGTTAATTTTTTAATTTTCTAAAATTTAATTTCTATAAACATTTGATAAAAAAACTTATTTTAATTTTATAAAAATAATATCATATTTTATTAATATTATTAATCATTATATATAATAAAAACACAAACAGAAATGTGTATATATATATATATATTATCCAGTTTTATTTCATTATGTCTTTTATTATATTAATCTCACTACATAAAAATAAATTAAAAAAGTGCACCTATTGGATGTATCAAAAAATAACATGTGTTAAATTTATATTATTTCAATTACCATACTTATCAAGGAATTATTTTTAGTGGCCATATTTCCTTTGAATATATATATATATTCTTACTAACTCATTTATTCATTCCACTCTCACCTTATAAAGAGTAATTTCATAATTCTTTCACCAATCATAGTTATATTATTTGTTTTAGGTTTTTCTTTACTATTAGTTATCCAAAAGGTTAAAGAATATCAAGGTAAATTTCTATTCATGTGTATTTTATTCTTTTTTATCTATTTTCCCATTTTGATTTATATACTTTTAGTGGATATATTTTATCCATTTTAACTAATAATCCATGGGTTGCAATACTTATTATTTTTTTAAATTGTCCTATAATGAAAAAAATGTGTTTTTAGTTTTAATTAATATCATGTATGACTTACTTATTAATTAATTTCAATTCTTTTAAAATAATAGAAAAAATATAGATTATAATTATAATTATATGGTTTATAAATAGAATATACTTCCTAAATCCTGGGGTGTTACAAAAATTGATATAATAAATATAAAATTAATTTTGACACCATGATATCTACATTTATATAGGTATTTTATTTTTATAGATTTTTATTTGAATTTATTAAAATTTTCCATCAAATAAGTATACAAACTTATAAGAGATTCTAATAAAGGAAATCAAAAAAACATGTACATAGATTCATGGTATAGGGTTCTCTTCGATGATGACCTGTATTGTACAACGTCTTATAAATGTGACGATTCATTATAATGTCATGATTTTATTTTATAGTGATAAAACATTAAACAAAATAAATTGTAAATAAATATTTTTATAAAGATAAACTAAAAAATTCCTTTGTTCATTAAATGGATGTTCATCAACATAATATTGTTACTATTAGTCAACAATGTGTTTATGAATTGGATGTCAAGTTTCATTTAAAGATATATTATATGAAATGAAAAACTAGAGACTCGTTGTTAGAGGAACGATGAACCCAAGAAAAATTGAATTAATTTTATTTCATGGAGAACAAAAACAATTTTCTGATAACAGAAGAAGAAAATATAATTTTTCATTAATGGATTTGACATATCAATTAACAAATCATGGATAATATTTGAATAAAGAATGTTGAAAATGATATCCCAAAATTAAAATTAAATTTATAAAAACATGTGATGCTTATGTAAGAGATAAAATAGTGAGAAAACACTATCAATTAATGATCCATATGTTCCTAAACATTCTGATTTAAATCCATACTAACATATGTTGATCCATGAAGGGTCCCAAAAAATACGAGTAGAGTTACTTCCTCTAATTCATCAATGATTTTAGTATAATGAGTTGTATCATGTTTATTTAGGCTTTGATAGAGGTGACTGAATAAATTAGGGTATTTTAGTTGAAATAGGAGAATGTTCTGTAAAAACAACCAATGTTCTTCTGTTTGATAATGGAACGGAGTACACCTATAATGTTGTATAAAACTAAAAGAAGAATTATTTGATAAAACCTAAAGTTTCACTTTTTATAAAATCACAAATAGATGATATTAATGAATGGATAATATTAATAGTTAATACCAAGTTGAAAACATTACTTATATGATGTGGAATATCATAATACAATTTGAAGGATGTCATTTAATTTTCACTATGAACAAATAAACATGTATGATATTGGGAGAGAAGAAGACCTCATATAATATGTTAAATAGAGGTAAGGACACAACAATAATATTAATGGCGTATTTAAGGTGATTTTACATTGAAAATGATAATGGTATCAAATTGAATTATAGAAATATATATATAATTATATATTTTTTGTGTTATTCTTTAAATATAAAAAATTGCATGACAAATGGGAAAACAAGATTTTTGAAAGTAGTGATGTCAAGATTGTTTATGAAAAATATGGTAACTGATTTGGAATTTTATGTCACAATATGATTACTGATGTAAAATAAGATCTAGAATCATTAAAAAATAGTGTGAACAAATTATTATTTTTATAGAGAACATATGCATATTCATAGAAAGAATAAGAAACTGCAATGTGACATCTGATGAATCCACTATGATGAAGACGACATTATAGTTTAATTTTTTTGGAATACCATTCTTTAAAGCGGGATGATGTTTCACAATTTATTATTTTATGATAAATTATTGTTTTCCAAATTCATTCTAATTGAAATGATTAAAATATAAAAATTTATTTAAAATAATTAAAAATTTAGAGTACATAGAAACAATAAGGGAACTTCTTCATAGGTCAAGATGCAATGATGAAAATGAATTACAACGATGACACCCCCAATAGGCCACTATTTGTATTTTTTTTCATGAATCATTTTATGGTATTTCTAAATCAAATCTTCGGACTCCTTTTCAAAAATAAGAGTATACAGTATAAGAAGTGGGAGTGAGCCTTTATTTTTGATTCACCATTCCAAAACATTTTTAACACATATAATGTATAGTGTTATTCCTAAATATATCCACAAAACAATAATTTATGCTAAATAGTCTATCCCTTTATGTAAAACTACATAATACCACTCATTCTAGGTTATATATTCAAAATCTGAATAGATTTAATGTACAATGATATAAAGATTTATCTTTAAATTTATAAAAAAATAACAACATATAGAAATGAAAAATTGAAGAAGATAATTTATTAATTCACCCCTACACTATAGGGTGTATTTGGAAAGTTAGTTAAAAATAATTTAATAAAAAGATAAAATTTTAAAAAAATAATTATGTTTCACCTTTATTCATACTATATTTATTCATAGATATTATTAAATAATTATTTTAGTGGAAGGATTTTATCATATATTCACATTCATATGTGGTTTAAATTTCATAGGGTTTAGTAATATTAACAAAACCCCCAAAAAAATTCAACCATTAGGCCAAACTAGTGGTCCATTATGTAACATATGATTAGACTATTTCTTATGTATTGGTTTTATAATGTTCTTAATTTTTTTAATTTATAATTCGTATAAATAAAACAAATATATTTTTCTTCTAATATATCCTAATTTATATATATATATATTATATGCATTAAACACTAAATATGTAACTTAGAGTTATCCCATATTGATATTCACTGTTGATTATTGTAGGTTGAGATGAATTATAATCTCTAGAAAAATTATTATTTCTTAAAAAGAAACAATTTGTTATTATAAGGCATTAAATCTTCATTATGTGTTGTATAAACCAATATATATACCACATGTTGTATCATACTTTATATAATTGGAATATTATAGATTCATGTTATTATTATTATTTCCTTGTAACTATGGTTAAAAATTGCATATCATTTTAACCTTCATTAATTGATTCATTTCTTTATAATATAGTATGCATGTCTACATAGGGGTATTTGGTTATGCCTTCAATAATTTAAATTTTTGGAACAAAACCAAAAGGTATTCTCATCTTATATGTTGAGAATTCAATCATTAATCCTATTTAAGGTAAATTATTGAAATGTATTGACATATATAAAAGATATATATCATTTCATTTTCCTATAGGATTTGGGTTATCTATTTTGATAATAAAAAAAAAATTAATGACATGTAATGTACTAATCATCCCAGTTAATATATGATCAAAGAATCTGTAACATTTGAGTAGAGTATATGGGATTTATATATACCATTTCCCAAATATACTCAATATCTTGGACAAAGTGGAATTTTAAACTACATTCATAGAAATTGTATAGAATGTGGAAAAATGTAAAAAGGGACATGTATTTAAGGAGGATCCCACAAGATCCCTATATGGATTGAGTAAATATCATTCTTTCCTAGAGTTCATCATTTAAATACATTTATGAATTTAGTAATTCATATTTTTTCAAGTTATATATTGTCTCATTTTGTCACACATTGTAGTTAAACAAATGAAGATTGGGTTTCAAAAAACTAATTATAATAAATTACATCTATTTTAGAGTATATCGAGGGAATAAAATTTGGATGACAATCCAGACATTATTTTTGAATGACATGATAGATGTTGAAACTGATTATAACCTACCAAAAGTGTTTTGGACATATCCAAAATGATTATTATATGTAGGAACAAAAGTAATTAAATATAATACAATATGTGTTTCAAATAGAATAATGATTATAAGACATTAGTGGAAGAAGGATATTGAAAGAGATATTCCATATAGTCTACTTGAAAATTATGTATTAATATTTTATCATAAGATATAATATACCTATATTGTATAGACCTACAAATTCATATATGACCTTACACAAAACCCCCTCTTAACCATTGTTTCACATATGGTCAATTTGAGGTGGGAACTTTGTTTTAGGGTTCTCAACCTCTACTTCACATGGATGAATTGATATATACTTTTGATTCAACTTTTTGTGATAAATATGTGGCTTGACATAAATTTTAGAATTAATAATATAATTATTATTAAAATAATTATATATAACACTGTCTTTTTGTACACCAGTGTTCAACTTCATCTCCTTTATTTTCAATTCAATATTAACCACTTAAATTTTTTTCACCATCACAACATTGTCACCCAAGGTAGGGATTAACGAATCTTAGTTCTAAATATCTTTAGATGTTTTATACATATACATTTCATAGTTATAAATATTTGATAATGAATAATTTAAAGCTGTTTAAAATCCCTTATGGATTTTATCTTACATTGTTAACTATATTGGTACATTAGAATGAATTTGTATTGTTTAGTTTTTGGGAATACATCATTTGATTCCTCAAGAACCTGTTTATTCTCTTTCACTTTTTATCCTCCATGGAGTCCCCATAATATTCATAATATACATATTTTTTGAATATAAAATTATTAAATATTTATTCTTCAAACAAATATTTATAAAATAATCCATGTTATTAATTATCCACCTTAAATTATTCTACTGGTAGATCTTTTTTCCCTCAATGTCATTTGGAGAGTATTATGTTTTCCAGAAAATGTAATTTAAACTTCATTAAACATCACAATATCAAAGTTTATTCAATATATATCCTCATAAACTACTCATGAAATACAAATACCTAATAAATAATGAATGTGTACATAAAAAATATTAAATGGTTGTGTGTCAAAATAATTAAATGAAATAATTTCCTTAAAAAAAATTTCTTCTTTATTTTATTTAGCTTTTAATTTTACCATTCATATTCAATGACTAAATGAATGTTTTTGTGAAAGAGTTTACGTGTTTATTATTTTCTATTATGTTATAAATATCAACCAAACCATGCTTATCTTCATTTTTATCGAATATAATTCACAAAAGTTCTAGTTTAAAACAACCTAAATCATGATATTCAAATATATTTTAATATTGATAAAAAAATTCAAAATATTCAACAAAAATAAATGGATAAATAAAATAAATATTATCTATAGAGTATTCCATATTTTTCACCATTTGAAAATATATGTGGAATTACACAGCAGGTTAAATGTTTCCCTTAATTATTTATTTGATTTGAAATTTAGTTTAATTTATTTTATTTTATAAACATTATTTTAATGTTTTATAGGTACAATAGTGACTTGATAATAAAATTTCTAAACAATTTTGATTTATGATTGTATCCTATAAAAAACATCTTTATACTCTTATTGATAGTGATTTTTTAGTTTTATTATATTTTTATAGGGGACGCAATATTAACTGTAATAGTGGACATGTTTTATAATAAGAACACAAAGTATAACATGCATCTCTTTTTATGTCAATAAAATTAATGAGTTGTTTATATTATTTTTGACACCATTAATTGCTTCTTTATAAAGAATATTGCTCATATAAATTATGTGAAGTAGATGTTGTGGCATCTTACTGATTCATTGTGAATTTTTTACACATAACAAGAATCATACCAATTTGAGTTTTTATTACTAATTCCATCTTTTATCACAAATATATTTCAATTTTTATTTTAAAATTATAACAGAAATGAAATATAGGGGATTTTAAGTGTTGTACCTCACCAATAATGGAAGATAACTAATGATTATATTATCTATAGAATTTATGATACCCAATTAGTGTATTATTTCTTATTTATGTAAGAACTATAATATAATAAATATAGTACTTGTTAAGTGAATGAAAACTAATAAGTGATACTTATCTAATATAGTTTTTATTAAACAAAATAGTTAAAATATATCAGAACCTCAAAAAACAAATTTATGGAATAATGGTGGAAAAGGAATATTGTGTATGTATTTATATGAGAATTTTTTTTATGACATAAAAATAATAAATGAAAAATATGAATTATAAGAAAAACATGTACTATTCACTTTAATTATCATAAAGGAATACATTGTTTAATGAAATAATAATTGGTTTTATCATCAAATATTATATAATTTACAACATCATTTACTCAAAATATCAAATTCTAAAAATGATACTGTAGTACCCAATTCACAGGTCTTAAATAATAACAAACCTAAATATATTTTTGAAATCATATCACCATTGAATAATAACAATACAATAATCCATTATATTCATAGAAATAATAATGAGGATAGAAAGAAATCATGAAATAAATGAGATAAAAATTTATACATAAAGAAAAAAATGAAAATTACACATCCAAATCACTTTAACATCTACAAAATATTCAATATTATAATATTGATAATAAATTAATTATATTTCGATCATATATAATATATTAGATAAATCTATTGGAATTAGTTTTTGTAATAGATAAATATTTTTAATAAGGCTCAAGAATCAAAACATGATAAATGTTAAAATAGAAGGAATAACAAAATCACATCATGATAATTGAGTATTTACCCAATCTGTGGAAAAACCCAAAAAATATTTATTTTAAAGACTCATAGTGAATTGGGAGATGTGTAAAAAAATTATCTTTATACAATATTTAGGTTCCAAGAATAATTATATTTATAATACCTTAAGTTAGTTAAATATGAAAACACCACATGTAATTATTACTCCGATTTGGCTAACAAACCTGATGCCCACGATCAATCTCAAAAAAAATTCTAATACATTAGATTCCTACACATCATATTGGTAATAATTAAAAGAGATCCATTTTTTACATTCATTTAGTAATTTGGGTTCTCATTCAATCTTGATGACTTGAATGAACTACCACCAAGAGAAATGGTCAATCATACTAACTCTATTATTTTTTATTGATCAAGTAACCATAGGTAGAAAAAAATAAAACATGAACATGTGGAAAAACAAATTAGAATTGAAATGTATAAATAAACAAAACTTTTACATATTCTATAACCACATGCAGCTGACGTTGAATAAGAAAAAAATGTTAAGCCTTTTCAAAAAAAAATATTGAAATACAACTATTTTTCTTAGCAACACATTGACTACATCGATCCTCCCCTTCTCAAACACTAGAAACAATAAAAAGATCTTGATCTATCTCTAAATTGTTAATATTCTTTCATGTGAGAAGATATAAGAAACACCACTATAAAAAAATAACCTCAATTTATAACCCTGAATCCCACTCTAGACAAGTATAAACATCATAAAATGTCTAACACCATGGGGGAGTTTAGTGAGTGATACACTGGGAGGTGGAGTGACTCATAGAAAAAAATCAAATCCAATTACTCACATAATCCAAAAACTGTCACTATCCTATTTGATCATGACATTATTATTAGTAGGGTAACCCTTTTTCAATATTGTATTGTTTGATACAATTATTATTTCTCTCATCCATATCCTATATAAATTTAACAAATGATATTTTAACATGTATTAAACAATATATATTATCTAGATTATAAACAAGAATACAAACACACAACATGGATTTTTCATGGTTCATCAGAAATTGTCAACTTCAAGGACGTTACAATAATGGCATGTCATTATACCAAAACCAAATTTCTCATTTCATATTGGGGGTTTACTCTTAGGAAATCCAATAATCGGGATCACTCTCTTTACAATATTTTACAATAGACCACTACATCCCAAATTGAACTGCCTCAATTAGCATATATTCTTAACACTCTAAAAATAATAATTCCAATGAAATAAAATCAAAAATAAGAAAAATAATAATTATTTTAGATGAACTATAGAGTATTTTATACTACAAGATCTCCAAGATGACCCTTTCCATTCCTTCTATGAATTTCAACATGAGAAATCACCATTGAAAAAGCCCGTGAAATCTCTATTAGTATGATATTCAAAATGTGTGAAATATTATTCATCATCCTTTTCTAAGAGACATAGAATGCCTCTATCAATGTTTTGGATATATAAATGTTTCCACTATCAATGTTTTAGATGCCTAAATGATGTATATCATTAAATTTATATCTCTTTTATAGGCTGTCTCCCTATTTTTCCTCACATTTTAAAACAAATGAAACTATTTCTCATAATTAAATATGAAATTACACTTTTGTAGTTACCCAATATTCGTGTGAAATTTATCTGTATTTTTTAATAAGGAAACACCATTGATAGAATCCTGATCTTCAATAAAATTATTTAACAAAAATTTTGAGTTTAATTTTTTCCAAATGTATTGGAAAACTATAGTATTATAAATTAAAATTGAACCAATAGGTGACAGTATGCTGAGATGATCGATGGGAAAATATTTGATCACTATACTCATGAAAAAACAAATTTTTACTAAGCTAAATTATCAATGATAAATCAGTCATTTTTTATCATAATTCTATAAAAATATTTTTTCCAAACTATTGACTATATTATTTATTAATAATATAATTGTGATAAAAATAGGTTATACCTTCATTGAAAAAAATCATAGGGAATAACCATGATCAATTTCTCCTATAATATTGGTACCCAATAAAAAACTTCATTTGGGTTTACTATAGAATGAAAAATATTACAAATTAAATTACCTTTTTAAATGAATTAGATAAATCTGATACACCACTAATGAAATATAAAAGAATATAACATATTAGATAAATTAACAACGCATATTCATAGTCTAATCAATGAATTTCTCATATTTCACTACTCCTTCAAAATGTTACCAGTATATATACACAAACACATCCAATAAAATATAAAGTTCCCTTTCATTATTGGAATTTGTGAATTTAATTTATGTTCATTTTCAATCATTTTATTTTCATTCATATTGCATTAATCATGAATAGTAGCAAAAAAAATTCAAATAATTTTATATTGACATTTCATGTAACTATGAAATCTATTTTAATTTTTTTTAAATATAAATGTTTATATCCACAATTCTTATACATATACATGTTTATTATAATACATCAAGATATTCTCTATGAGTTAAATCATAGTCATTTTTCAATTTTATTGATAATACTCTAAGTTATTACAAGGTTCCACTACCTCTCCCATCATTTTACTTTTATATTCATAGGGAAAGTGATCTATATTTTTTCACATTTTCAATCTACTATTTTGATTTCCCTTAAAAATGGGCGTCAGGTTACCCTTATACATAAGACTCTATCAAATATGCATAATTACAATATACATGAAATATATTAAGAATTTATATAAAATCACTCCACAACTCCTTCATATATTATTATATATTTCCCCATGACTTTGTGAATTATTTTGGAAGTCCCTATAATCACTTTATAAGATAAACAACCCAAAAAACATTCTTGCTGAGTTTTTTTATAAAAATATTCACTTTTTGTATTATTGAAAACTCTAAAATAGAAACAAAATTTCTACACTAATAAACATTATAACTATCAAGTAACTGAATATGACGATATTTACATCAAATATCATTTTATATACACCCTTTTTAAATATAGAACATTATAGGATAGAAACCTTATTTTTCACTAGCAATTGGATTAGCCTAACTCCCATAAATCTTATTTTAGAAATATTGATAGATTCCCTTAAATACACAATATACAACTATACAACCATTTTCTATAATCACAGATAGATATTATATAAAATATTATTTTAGTGGGTTATAAGAAAATATTTTTATACCAAGATAGTTATCAAATCATAAAATAACTAGAACATCTCATGGGGGAGTCACCTTACCTTCTCTAGTCAATATATTTGGATGGTGTTAGTTGAAATCTATGATCCAAACAATGCAACCCACATTTTTTGTTTTTTATTTCCTTTATCATGATTAATTTTACATTATTTGTTGTTTACATATAGTCTATATTAACCATATACTGTTTAAAAAATATCTTTGATGAAATGACAATTAAGATCATATTTTCTAATGAATGATGAATTTTATTTATTCTATAA
The DNA here is from genome assembly GCA_963277665.1 of Viscum album. NCBI lineage: Eukaryota > Viridiplantae > Streptophyta > Magnoliopsida > Santalales > Viscaceae > Viscum > Viscum album. The sequence continues at coordinate 1,105,074,304 of OY728128.1, read as the reverse complement.
TTGAGGAAACTCGATATATCAAACCTTACTAAAATATGATACTAGAAATACATTTTTAAATACTCACGTTGATGCTTAATATTCATTAATAGAGTCAAATTATTCATAAAAAAGTATTTATTCAGTATCCTTAAAGCACAAGGAATTATTACATCACTTATTATTATTCCAAGGAACACACAAACTGAAAATAAATAATTATCTGCCTAATATGGACCACTAATAAACTAATGAAATTTAATAATATTCATTTATATATACTAGTAAATATTTATGTAATGTTTTTTATTAAAAACCAAAATTTTAATGTTTTATTGATATAATAATAAATTATTTTCACAACATGAAATGTGTCTTGTGATTTGAATATTTTGGTAGATCATAGAATTACATTAAGAAAATAAATTGATATGTCATGTACTTATCAAGTGTAGCTTTATTATAATAATATACTTTTTTAAATTAAAAAAACTCACTACTATAATTAAAAATGGACAACCTTATCCAGGTTTCCGCTTGAATTTTAATCTATTTAGAATCTTCCATTTTAAATCTTTTGATAACTTCATTATCAGGATTTTTGGATTCATGAATTGGCCATGAATTATTAAAGTCACATTTGGGAAATGATATAATCATTTTTCTTAAAGATCATCCTATTGAAGTATTCATTGTGTCAAACAATGCAAAATATACTTTGTCAAATTCCATGCTGACATCAACTATCACCTCTTATTTTCATCAATTTCATGCCATTATGATTGAATTATTCCCCAACACATCATAGATATATCATTTATTATCTAATGGTTCCATGTAAAAAAATATTTCATGCATTTTTTTTATTGAAACTACTATCCCACTATTATAATATACACCATGTCCACTATAAATATGGATTTAATTAAAAATATTTTTTCCTAATAATCTAGAACATCAGTTCTGACATCCAGTCACAATAAATTCCATCAACAGGGGAAAAATTCCATATTTATTCTTTTGAGACAAGTTAGGAACACCAATATTGATACTAAGGGAAATAAATTATTTCAACTATTAATTTTTTTTAATCCATGTACTAGGTGTCTTATTTCTATTGGTGGGGAAACTTTCTTTGGTTATTTTTGAAAAACCTCTACTTTTCATTCATAACTTGATGACTCATATAATAATGACATTAAAAAGTGTTATAATCCATGTTTTTTATGTATTGACATAAAAATATATTCATAATATATCATATGATAGCTCACATAAGAAATTAAAATCAATAAATCATGAACATCTTATTTTTTCTAATTCTTCATTGTGACGTCCTTTAATATCTTCAAGGTTTGATTCCAAATGATAATAAATTAATGAACACCTAAAATTTAATTGGTCCATGATAAAAAATATAATACCACATGTAATTATATAATATGTGTTACAAATCCTCTTGATCACTTATAATTTTTAAAAATATGCAACATGTATTACTACAAATCGAATTGGAACATTAGATCATGCCTCCACATAACATATATATTTTCATGACATTTTCCAATATATCAATTCCCCCATATAACAAGAAACTCTTCAATATAAAAATATGGATTTTAAATATATTGGTATAGCAGAACATCCACATTTCATAGGTTTAAGAAGATGGTTAGTCACATTGGGAAACCACATTTCCATTACCCTATAATTTTGAGTCTATATTTAGATCTAAAATGGTATTTCTATACTCTTACAAGTTTTCCTATAATTTCATATGAAAAAATCAAAATGTCCCAAAACACCAAATTTAATTCATTTTTTATACCATCTAATATTGATTTCTTAAAACTGAACTAGATAGAATTTTTCCATCCAAATTTACATAAGGCCTTGTTTTCTCTACAAATGTAATTATATTTTTCAACATATAACTTTCTTTAATAATAAACTTTTTCATGAAACGTATTTATTCTAGTTTAATGTGTTATGAATTGAAGTTTAATTTTTTTATTTTTATCATTCTAGGATACTTTTTTTTAATATCATATTTTTAACTCTATATGATAACACATTAAGAATGTTGATATTATTTAAGCATTCTTGTAATTTTCTTTTCACAAATAAAATATCTTTTATAAAATTCAAGCAGATTATCTATTTTCATTCCTACTCTTTCACTCTTAAATGTTCGATAAAATATATGATTATATGGAAACATATTATTGTAATAACATCCATGAATCAATTTTAACAATTGTTAACTATTTTTTTCATACTTTGGTTCAATTTCCCAATAATTATTTAAATTAGAAACTATATAATTTTCATTCAATTCCATTGTAAAATATCATGTATATTTACCATCTAATAGAACTCTTCTTTTTTCACTTATTTCCTATAGATACAACCTTATATATGTTTACAACAACTCAACTATTTACCATTTTCTTAAGATAACTCATAACATTATTATTTTATTTTATTTGAAGGGTTCCATCATGAACATGAATATAATATTTTTGTATCATGTCCATTTTGAAATAAAGAATCTTTCATTATTCTATATTTATACAAAAAAATTCTCTACAATTCACTATATCTTGTCAAAGTATATTCAGATAATAATTTTGATAAATATATTATAGTTATCTTATCAAGGGATTTTGGTTGTTACAATTTCTTTTCAACAATGATTATTTCATCATTATGTTTTTTGAATTTTTGTCTCATATCCTCAATTTTTATGACTCATATATTATTTTGGAATCTTCCATTTATATATCTCATTCTCCAATTCATGGAGAAATTTATCTAGAATATGTGTTTTTTTCATTCATCTCAGTATTCATCTAATGAATTAAATATTTATAGATTAATCATTCTTATTTTTTATCCTGTGTTCATCTCAACTAATTATTCATGATTTGGAACATGTAATTTATAATTTCATATAAATTTTTACCTTCATTTATGTTACATACATTCACATTAGGAAAATATTTTTTCATAAACATGTTTAAATTAATCTTATTCAAATAATCGTTTAGGGATTTTTTCTTCTCCCTTAAGATTGAATCCTCATCATTCACCATATCATTCATTTATTTATAAATATATACACATTCTTTTTTACTCAAACAAGAATTATATGAGTTAAATTTCCCTCACATAAACATTTGGAATTCCTCTAACATCAGTTGATCTAGCTCGTTCAATAAGTTGGTAAGTTCCAACAATGGATCTCATAACCCCACATCATTATCAACAAATAAAAAATAACATGCGAAATAAACCTCTTATATTAACTATTTATCATCATTTAAAATAAATAATATATTTACAATATGAATAGTTTATTCTGACCATTTGATAGATATTGTATTCATTCAAATATATCTGGTAGTCACTACAAATTATTCCCCAATAATGAATTCTCATAGTGTTCTACATAAACCTGGAATTATTTCCACATTCAATGTCATAAAAAATATTAGATTAGAATCATAATTTACTCTATAAACCAACCAAATTAATTTAGAAAAAAAAAACCAACATATATAAATTATTCGTTGATATCACTTACAAGGACCTATTACAAACAATGGGAGTGAGGAACCCAATTTTATTATTACGATAATAATTATTGGTTGTATTGATTATTAATAAATTTAGGTTAAATTATTTCGCAATATAAAAAATATGGGTGACAAAAAACAACCAAATTGATGATGATGAAGTGTTGAGTAGCTAGTCATTGATAGATGAAAAATTGGATGATAATGTAACTAGTTTGAATTTATATAGATACCGATTCAAGATAGTATCATTCATATTGTATGAATGTTGGGATTTTCATTATCTTGATCATGAAAAATTATTTTACAGTGTGAATCATTGTAAATAGATTCACTATCAGTAATAGATTTTGAAAATGTTTGGAGAAGCTGACCATTGAATAGCTTGAAGGGAAATTATTATTGAAACATGAATCTGGATGGAAAGGATATAGTAAATCCAAAATCTATTCAGAATTGGGAATACTATATATGGTGAAAAAACATTTTAAATATGATTTCAGTGTTATATATTTCATTAATATTATTAGAGGATGGTATAATCTCATTGAATGATTTATTGTATTATTGAATTGAAGTTGTAATTTCTAAAATTCCGAAAGTCATTGATACATAATATATTTCTCACGAAAACGAGGGAAAAATGGAAAATCAATTAGGTATATTATATTCTTTTGGTATTTTCTGATAACATATTAGATTAATCCAAATCATTGAGGAATGTGGGTCCTAACGTACATAATTTTTTCAACATTTTAGATATAAATATATAATAAAACAAATTAACACACTCTTAAAAACCATAATTCATTACTTTATTTTGATAATAGATACATACCTAAAATTATTACAAAACATATTTACAATATACTTTCCACATATTACCCTTAAAAATTTCTCACACACAGAAACACTTTTACTCAATTGGTAGAAAATGGATATATAAAAAAGGGGTGATCATATTTTCTTAGTAATGGAAATCATTGGGATACCATGTGAAGATTTAGAATTATTATAAATGAATACATAGGCATGATAACATGATCATAACTACATAACTATGAATAAACTAGATCAAATCCTGCATAGATCACAAAACATAATTCATGTCATAAACATATGACATAACTAAATTATTAATCATGTTTATGATCAATGATATAATTACTTAATAAAAATGTTTACAAATAGGAAATAGATCTGTGTCACATAAATAGTCATAGAAAATAATTTCTTATATAATGGTTCACTTCCAAGAGAATTATAACATTATAGATAGAGTCTTAAAATGGATTTTGTTCACTACCAATTCCTATAAAAATCTTAGTCAATAATATCCCATAGTAGATTTTTTTTAACTCCCTAGTTCCTTATGTATTATAACATTAGATAAAATATATAAACAATAAATTTGAGGGAATTTTCATTAAGGGTCCACCCTCAATAATTTGAAACACCATCAATATGTGTTCTTGGAAACATATAAAACATTAATAATTTCATCTTAGCATAAACCGTGGAAAATAAATGGGCTTTCAACACTTCTCAATAAATAATATCAATACTTACATAGAATAACATTGATGGTATCATAATATAAAATACCTTGTGAATCATATATATCATTAACATGAAGAATAATATGGATATAGTATAAAATTATTTCCATCCAAATGAAGAGATATTGTCAACAACACATAGATGTATATTTCTAGTTTGTTTCTTGAATTTAATAGAAGTAAACGAAAATAAACATGAAAAAATAGATAGATTTATTTAAGATAGATGTCATATAAGAAAATATAAGGGTATAAGTCCCACAACGGAACATCAAAAATAATTTTATTTTAAATAAGTAATATCATAACATAAATCCCTTATTCCATTCTCCACAATCATTATAAATTATTTTAACCTCCCATAAAAATAAATTTAAAATTTATTCATATTAATATTTATTAAATTATATATTATTAGTGTATAATATTTAAACACTTTTTTATTAATAATAATTTATGAAAATTTTCATTTTCAAGGGTTAACTATCTCAATTTTCATGTATTATTTTTATTAGTTGTTTTAGCCTGTGTTTCATGCTCATTATTCTATCATTTACATAATCATAATAATGATAAAAAAAATATATTTTCTCTAAATACATTATTATTATCATCTATGTGAGATAGTTATGGAGAATGAATTAATTCAATTGGCGAGACAGTAGTTCATATTTAAACATTAACCAATTTGATGGAAAAAGAGATGGATAATGGTTATTTAATTAATATAATGAAATCATACACTATTTAATATACAATTTTTATTATATTATAATGATTAGTAATGAGTTGATGAATTTAAGGGAAGATTTAAATAGAAAGATATCAGTTACAATTATTACCTCTTTATTGTGATACCTCCATTGTATTTCTTCATAATGACCCTTTGGAAGGTACATTAAATAGTCCATAACCTGCAAAAAGTGTAAAATTATATTTAGAAGAGGGGTTTTTAAGAATCTCTGATGTAATGTGGCTCAAATTGTTCTGTGGAAGAGATGAGTGGTGGTTTACTTTATAGTGAAGAAAATAAAAATAAAGGAATTACATAAAGGATTTGAATATAATAAGTTATTTTTCAGGTTTTTGTGGAAAAAAGTTGACATATTTGAAAGTTATAATGATTATGTTTATAAATAATCTCATCCAATAAAATTTAAATTAATTTAGTTTTTCCTTGATTCATGTCATGGTTTTAATACCCCATTATCCCTTTTGATAATTTCCATGATATTAATTTTTTTTCTTTCAATTTAGTTGTCGAGAAATTTACTATAAAGGGAACAATAACTCATAAGTTGATAATGATTGATATTCATGAACATATACATTTCACTTGGCTAAAGAAATTTTTTTATTTAATTTAAAATAATTTAACATTATATTATCTTCGATAAGATACTATTAATGGTCTTTTCAAGAATACTGACATTGTTTTAAATTATTGACATAAATATTGAAATGTAATTAAAATAAAAAAATTAACACAATAGTAATATGTTATATTTATCTAGAAGAACTAGAACAATAATATTTCATCAAAATAATAACATTTTTAATATTTTTTAAAACACTTATTAGATTTACTGGCAACTTGAACAATAATTGTTTTGGTGTGGCATAAAAAAATTAATGTATTTGTTTAATAATTAAAAATTAACAATAAATAAATATTATAAAGAAATTGTTCATATTTCATATAACAATTTATAAATAAATATAATATCATTAAACCCATATGAAAAAATATTAAGAATATTATAATAATGATATTGACATATTGTATATATTCTTTACTAAAAATTTTTTGAACATAATTATTAGTGGAAATTGGAAAAGAATTTTAAAATTTTAATATATAATATTCATAATGTATATAAGAACCTATAAAATGAAAAAATTCATGTTTTTTGGGATTTATTAGTATAATCCTTTAGTTTTAACCATATTTTACCTTTATTACCCTTATTGAGTTGATATATCTTTATAAGGGTTACTATTTATAATAAAAAAAATAAAAGCATCCCATTTTCCATGTTTTAATCTTTTGATTCCAAATACGAAATCAATTTTTCCAAATTACATTTTCTGAAGTGAAAGAAATAATAGTTTTATAAAAATCCCTAATCATTACTACTCAGAAAATAATAATTCATTTTTAAAAAAATCCCAAAAATTAACTCTAAGAAAATATTGAAATACCACTTTTTAAAATATATTCATATCCTCAAATAAAATTTCTAAAAATATTTTCCATTACTTATGACATACGCACAATAAATTTAATAAAACTACATTTGAAAGAAAATAATTTTGATGTATAAAATAACTTTCTGATAATTGATTACTTATATATTTTGAATTAATCATTAAATTTTAATTATATAAAAATATTATAGATATTTAATTTCTATTTTTTTCATATTCATATAATGAATTTTTCATATAATTTATAATTATTCTAAATAAATATTATTATTTTTATAATATATAAAAAATTTCAAAATGATTGGTGTTATATGTGAAAAAATATATTCAGGGAATCTAATTTATTGAAAGATAAATATATCAAAAAATGTTTGGGTGTTACATTATAACCCCTTTGAATTACATATTCAAAGAAATTCAACCCCTCAGAAACAAATAACAACGGATATATATTCCTTATAAAATCTTCTAGTTCCCATATAACATTGTAATATTTACGAGTTTTCCACAAAATTCTTTTGATGAACATAACCTAGATAGACTCTCAAACTTGTACAAGGACCAGATGATCACATTTTCAAAGGTTGTTATCAATTCCAATGGGCATGATAATCACACAATAATTAACAAAAACCATTTGGAACGATTTCTCCAAAACTCAAGCAAACAAAATGATATATATAAATATATACATGACATAAAGAAACAATATATGATTAAATGATTATATATGAATAGACAAAAAAATACATAGAAAAAGTGATACACCTCAAAAGTAGCTGAAAATATCTAAGAGACAACTCCATCAACAAAGGAAAACATAAAAAAATACCTACTCCCTGTAATAGCATGGGTTAACTCCCACTTTATAACCATTGTAACACCCTGATATTTTATGAGAAGTATATTTTTTTAATGCATTATATAACACGCAAATTAATCTTTCACTGCACACAACACTGACTTGGCTTGCATTACATGTAATCACGACCTTCCTCGATAACGTGTGTAGTACGCAATACCGGGTTTCACAAAATAATGATATATTATTATGGATTAGCTGTTAGGAATAGTACTAAATATATTTTGAATTTTATAACATTATTATTTATCTTACACATTTTCTAGAACATGGTAAGGGAACAAAATAATATTTTCAGGTAAAATAAATATTTTAAAAAAAATGCAGTTTTGCCGCTTTTTGATGGCACACCCACATTAAATCTAGTTTTGACATGTTTAAAAGTTCAATTTGACAAAATTAAATTCTTATTTGGAATCAGGATATAAAAATTTACTTTGGATAAATTTTTTATATTTTTCTGATAACTTTCATATTTTGATGAATAGTAAAAATACGTTAATTTTTAATTTAAAACAACTTTTTTCATTGAGATAATTTATATGGTTAAATTATAATATTGAATGGTTTTAAATTATAAATAGAATATATTTCTATCATTTAATATAATATATGTATTTAGCATTAATTTCACATTGAATTCATAAGGAAAAAACATTTCAATATTTGGGAATGTTTTAACTTCTAAAACCCGTTTTCTTAACAACGGGATTAATTTGAAATTAATTACTGCAAATTATGTGTTTTGAATTTTGAAAGATGGATTCCATATTTGGAATTAGTGCATCCAAATTATGTTAATATGAAACTTTTTATTTTTGGGCATTATGAATAGTAACTACGATAAATTTTATTTACCCTATTTAATGGTAAATCGGGTAATTAAGGGTAAATATAAGATTAAAAAATTACCCTAAAACCTGCCAAAATCCAATTGGACGACTAAAAGTAGACCCATATCACCTAAGGGTCGGATTAGATTCATTTAATGGAATTTTTTCCATGAAAATAATTTAATTATTATTAAAACCAATGAAAGTGAAAACATGTCACTTTCTTAAATCTTACAAGAATAATAATTTCAATATAGTGAAAAACATAATGAAACTTCGAACATGAATAGTCTTCAGAAATCTAATACAATTATCTATATCATATGAATTTATAATTATAATTAATTATGAAACAATAGTGATGTTGAAATTATTGTATTATTTAAAATATCAAATAAATGGTTTTAAAAATATTAAAATAAATAATATATGAACTATTTAATGTGCTCCATTAATTTTCTAGATAAATTTGACATTTTATGAATCTATTAATTATTTTAGTTCGTACATATCTTCTGTATATATTTTATTTAAATTCAAATAAATGAATAATGTCAAAATTCACACTATTGTTATTTTATAAAAACAACATAATATAAAATTGTTTAAAAATCAGAAAAATATTTAAAAATTATAAATTAAAATTTATATGGTCTAAAATGTCATAAAGTGTCAAATTATGGATAATTAACAACACATATGTAATTATTTATAATAATTTAAAATTTATAATATTATTACCACAAATAAAATTAAATTGATAAAAAAGGATAAATCAAGTTAATAATGTTTAAAATAAATTCCTAACATGACTAAATTTTATTGGTTGATGATATACTGACCCTATATCTTCGAATATTTGTATATGAGTCATTTTGAAAGATTATATGTGGGGTTGGGAATTACTATAAACTAATATTTCCTATATTTCCAAAGGTGCCCCTCTCCTCCCTTATAAAAGGGAACCTCCTCCCTCTCTTCCAAACACCATGTTGAGCCTTAAATATCGTCCAACCCCTGAAAAAGTATCTTATCCACTTCCCTAGTAACATCCTAGACGTCTTGGTCTTCTTCAAAGACCAATTTAAGAGCTCTAAGAGGAGGTCTCAAAGAGGCGCTTCAAAGAAGAGGTAACGTCCGTTACCGATTCTTTCAACATTATTTCTTTTTCCACATCTTCTTCTTTAGATGTTTAATTATGAAGTAATAAAATCAGTATCACTAATATACTGATAGTTTGTTATAAGTATGAAACAACCCTATTTCACCATATATCCATCCTACGGAAAAACGAAATCACCGCCCGTGCGTACGTACAGAATACCGTCTCCTTGTCGTGGTGTAATCTGGTTTTCCACCAACACCTTAAATGGATGGGTATAATGGTGCAAAGAATAACTATATATGATTATTTTAAAGTGATATTGATTCTGAAATTGTATACATACACTCCAATACAATTCCACAATCATGGGAATGATATCATCGCTCGTGCGTACATACGGAATACCGTCTCCATGATGTGATGTGAGTCGTTCTACATGATCTTCATTGCATAATGATTATATAAATGAATTTAATGAATAAATATGATATATATTACACTAATACCATTCTGGAAATGAGGTTTCTATAACCTAAAAAGAGGAATAATAATTTATTTGACAAAACACACATACGAACATAAAGCAATAAACTCTCGAATAAAATATTACTAATAACAAGCTACGAATATGACCATATATGATATCATAAAAATATTTATGATTCTAGAATAAGTCAATGACATTATTTAAATCATTATACAGGAGGTATGGACACTTACGATGAAAATCGGACCTAAGGTAAGGGAAAATCTCAGAATCTCATATTGTTTATACTTCAGAATTTACTGGGGAATATTTATCATCCACATCCACGTTTCCTCAATATGAATTATTATTTCCATACACCTACAATTTTTTAAATCCATGTTTACCCTTATGCGAGTTTTTAGTAAAAGATATGAAAGGAATATATTGTCATTTTTCATATGAGGTACTTTTTGACTTTTCCGTCCAAAGTACGGGAAGAATGTTTTTTTAACTTATACGGCATGAATGGATTTTTTATAACTTTATTTCCATGAATATCCCTTTACATATTTTCAATTTTATTTTTAATCAACTTATTTTAGTTCAAAATTATATGACGTTTTAAGAAAGGAAAATGTTATTGAAGTAGAAAGGATATTTTTTTTCAAGAATAGAGTTCAAGCGTTTTATCAAAATTATTTTCCATCAATGATAATATAGGGTTATGTTTATATCCATATTTTTACATTGATTTTATTATGTTATGATGGAATTATTTTTATGATATCTTTTTATGGATTATGTTATGATGACATGATTTTTAAGAATCCCATTTTTATTACATGGGTTTTGCTATGATGTATGGTTTATGATTTTGTGGCACACATAAGAATGGTATCATTATGAGATGGGTGGGAACTATATCTCCCTCCAATGCATTGGGTAAATATTTATATCTCATGAGATAGACATGGATGGAATGGAAGGTTAAACCGGTTCAGTGAAACAGGACTGAAACGAGGAGTGAACTCGGTTCAGAAATGGACTTTGTCTGCTAAGATAGTCTTGGCAATGAGTCTTGACTAATAAGAAATGATTTTCTATGATTATGTGTGTATAGAACAATGCTTCATGTTTTATGTTATGATTATTGTGATTACATTTCACTTCTATGATTTATCCCATGTTATGATCTCTTTTGTAGGATAATTTTTTCAAAATGTTATGTTCTTATGAATATGATATGTTTGGTATTTTTTTGTTTACCCTTACTGAGCATTTGAGATCACCCTTTTGTATGTTTTTTCCCTGGTTATGAAGAAGGATATTAAGTAGGATATCCCGAAAAGGATCTCGAGATATGATGAAATAAATGGGAGACAACGTAGATGATTTATGAACCAGTTGTTTATGTTTCCCAGTTTCTAAAGACACTATAGCTATACGGTCCTTTCATGGTTTTGTTATATGTTGTAATAAGTGTGATTTCAATTTTGAAGCAATGAAAATGTATGTAAATTATGGGGCGTTATAGTTGGCATCAGAGGAAAGGTATAGTTATGCTTTGGAAACTAGGATGTGAAATCCTTAGTAAGAAACCTAAGGATATGTCTAAGCATAGAACACAATCTTAGTGTTTTAGAAATGGCCATGAACAACATATGATAAGACCTTAATTGTGAAATTTTATTCTTCATTATGTGGTTTTCCTGTTTTAATTATTGTTTCTCACACTGTTCTTCTTGGTTTTAGTCAATGGATGGAACCTGAAGGAATTATGTTAATGCGGAATGCGACGAGCAATGCAATGATTGTCCACCTGAGCAACCAAACGTTATAGGAGCTGGAATGCAGAATCTTGTAGCCATGATTACAGAACATTCTCAAGCTATGAATCATGCATGACTTCCAAATGAGCATAAGAAGGAGCAACATTCTGTTGAATCCTTCACGAGGCAGCATCCACCTTCAATCATTCGGTCTTCTGATCCATTAGTGACTGAACAATGGATCAGTACCACTGAAAAGATATTTTTAGTTCTTCAATGTTCTGAACATGATAAAGTCATCTTATAAGTATACCGTTTGTAAGGTGATTCTGATCAATGGTGTAATATTATTAAGAATATGAGGGAAAGGGATGAAATTGAGTCCATGGAATGGGATGAGTTCAAGAACTTATTTTTCAATAAGTATTTTCCTCATATTCTTCGAACAAATATGGAGAAAGAGTTTCTTGAACTAAAGAAAAAGGATGATGAATCTGTTGGTACCTACAAAGAAAATTTTACATGACTTTCAAGGTACGCTTCTGGAATTATTATCCAACCTGAGAGTAAGATTGATTGATTCTTTAGTGGCTTAAAACCAAGTCTTCGATGGGCGTTATCCAAAAGTGACTTCAATATCTTTGAGTAAATTGTTTGATGTGCTCTCAAGGTTGATATGGAGATTGGAGTAACCCATCAGTCACACGGGTTTGATAAGAAGAGTAAAATGGAATTCAAAAGAAAATCTAAAGACCACACTAAAAATAAGATGAGTTTTCCCTTATGCTCAAAGTGTGGAAAGAAACATGTAGGAAATTGTGTTAAGTGGACAAGAAAATGTTATAAGTGTGGAAAAGAAGTTCATCAGGAAATTGAATGTCGAAATAATGGGAAAAAGATTTCTAATAATGTAAACAAAGAAAGGTATACAAAGAATGAACCTATTACACTTCAATGTTTCAAGTGAAAGGAAATGGGGAATTATGCCAATCAATTCCCAAATCCAAGGGTTGATGATGATGATCGACATCAAGAAACTATTAAGTCCAAAGACAAAGGAATGTCACATGCAATTACTATCAGCAATATGGAGTATGAGAACGAAGTGGTGAAAGGTACACTTACCATCCACTCTAAAGTAGCAAATGTTTTATTTGATTCTTTATCCACCCAGTCTTTTATTTCTATAGAATTTTATAAGGGTATCGCCGTATTACCCCAACAATTAGATGTTGAGTCAGTTGTGACAACTCCTACTGGCACAATAGTTGCATCAAAAGTTTACAATTATTCTCTGATTGAAGTTTGTGGAAAAGTGCTTCCTACAGATATTGTGATCCTTCCTATAGTGTAATTTTATGTGATTCTTGGCATGGATTGGATTTCATTATATGGAGATCATATCAATTTCCAAAGAAGGGAAGTCACACATCATATTCCAGATTAATCGATGATCGTCTATCGATGCAAGGATGAACATAACCTTCCAGTGGAAATTTCTTCCATATTATGGGTCTTGATTCTACTAAATGAATGTTATATATCTCAAATGGTTGGAGAGAAACTCGCGATTTAGAATACACCCATTTTATGGGAGTTTGATGATATCTTTCTGGAGGAATTTCTCCGTCTTCCACCTAATCGTGAAGTTGAGTTTTCAAAAGAACGCATACCGGGAGCTATGCCCATTTCAAATACACCTTATAGAATGGCCCCAATTGAGTTGCAGGAATTGAAGTAGAAACTCCAAGGGAATCATGATAAAGGATTCATACTCCCTAGTGCATCACCTTGGGGAGCACATGTTCTATTTGTTATGAAGAAAGATGGATCAATGAGACTCTGCATTGATTATCGAGAACTTAACAAGATCACTATCATGAAAAAATATCCTCTCCCACGCATTGATGGCCTATTTGACCAACTAGGAAGAGCTCAATACTTTTCCAAGATTGATCTCTGTTTAGGATATCATCAATTAAGGGTCAAAAGGGAGGATATACCAAAGACGGATTTCCGTACAAGGAATGGACACTATGAATTTATAGTGATGCCATTTGGTCTTACTAATGACCCTGCTATCTTCATGGATTTGATGAATAGAGTCTTTAGAGATTATATTGATCAGTTTGTGGTAGTCTTTATTGATGATATTCTTGTCTATTCAAATAGAAAGGAAGAACATTAAGATCACTTGAGAATTGTATTAAAGACCCTAGGAAAGGAGAAGCTTTATGAAAAATTTACCAAGTGTGAATTTAGGCTTCAAAAAGTTTCATTTTTGGGTCACATAATCTCAAAAGAGGGGATATATGTGGATCCAGCAAAAACAAAGGATATATAAAGATAGTCCAGACCAACAACAGTAACTGAAATCCGAATTTTTCCTAGCTTAGCGGGATATTACCAACGTTTTGTGAATGATATTTGAGGGTTATCTAACCCACTCACCAAGTTGACTCGGAAAGGAGTTAAGTTTGTTTGGACAAAGGAATGTGAAGAGAATTTGAAAGTGCTAAAAAGAAGGTTAGCTACTGCACCTGTGCTCACAGTACCTTGCAGTGGAGAAAGGTTTGTGATCTATGGTGATGCATCCCAGAAGGGACTGGGGTGTGTTCTCATGAAAAATTATATGGTGATAGCTTATGGCTCACAACAGTTGAAAATCAATGAGCAAAATTACCCAACTCATTATTTGGAGTTAGCTGCGATAATCATTGAATTAAGTATTCGGAGGCATTACCTTTTTGGTGAAAGGTGTGATATTTATACTGATCATAAATGTTTAAAGCATATTTTCACACAAAAGGAGTTGAATATGCGTCAAAGAAGATGGTTGGAGCTGATTAAGTATTACGACTGCTAAATTCATTACCACCCTTGGAAATAAAACAAGGTAGCAGATGCATTAAGTTGACAAGACCATGCTAGCTTATCCATGATGAGGATCACAAAAGATCCCAAATTTATGGATTTACAAAGGATGAATCTTGGAATTATAATGGAAGGGGAGAAATCATATCTTTATCAAATGAATGTTCAACCATCTATACACATAAAGATTAAAGATGCACAGAAAGAAGATGTATAGTTACAAAAGAAGGTGAGAAATGTTCCTGAATTCAACCTTGATTGTGACTGGATAATAAGGTTCACAAATCAGGTTTTTTTCCTCCCATCCCAGAATTAAAGAAGGAGCTACTAGACGAGGCTCATAGTTCTCCATTTTCTATTTATCCTGGAAGTACAAAGATGTATAGGGACCTGAAGGAGTACTTATGGTGGGATGGAATTAAAAGAGATGTTGCTGAATATGTCTCTCGATGCTTGGTTTGTTAGCAAGTTAAAGCTGAGAGACAAAAGTCTAAAGGAATGATACAACCATTACCCATACCAGAATGGAAATGGGAAAACATCACTATGGACCTTTTCACCAGACTTCCTAAAACATTGAAAGGCAATAATGTTATATGGGTTATAGTTGATCATCTAATGAAGTCAGCACACTTCATTGCTATTAGAGAAGATTTTTCTCTTGATCAGCTTGCCATGATATATGTAACGGAAGTGGTAAGATTTCATGGAGTACCAATTTCCGTTATATCTAATCAGGATCTGAGGTTTACATCAATATTCTGGCGAAGTCTTCAGCATGCTCTAGATACAGAGTTGGGTTTTAGCACTGCTTACCATCCTCAGACAGACGGTTAGTCTGAGAGGACAATTCAAATTCTAGAAGACATGTTGAGAGCTTGCTCTATGGATTTCAAAGGTGGTTGGGATCAACACCTATCTTTGGTGCAATTTTCTTATAATAATAGCTTTCACTCCAGTGTTCAGATGGCTCCTTATGAAGCCCTCTATGGAAATAAATGCAGAACTCCAACTTGCTGGGATGAAGTTGGGGAAAGAAAGCTATTAGGACCTGATCTTGATGATGAGATGACAGAAAAGGTCAGATCTATTCAACAACACATAAGAGCATCTCAAAGTCGACAAAAAAGCTATGCCGATAAACTAAGAAAAGACCTAGAGTTTTAAGTGGGTGATAAAGTGTTCTTATGAATATCTCCCTGGAAGAGGGTCATGAGATTTGGAAAGAAGGGAAATTTGAGCCTTAGATATATCAGTCCTTTAGAAATACTGGATCGTGTTGGGAAGGTTGCTTACCGATTGGCACTTCCACTAAATCTCTCTCAGGTTCACGATGTGTTCCATGTATCTCCTCTGAGAATGTACATACACGATCCTTCACATGTACTCAGCTCAGAAGTTATACCGCTGGAGAAAGATCTTTCTTATGAATAAAAACCTATAGAGATTCTGGATTGTAGGGAAAAAGTCCTGTGCAACAAGACCACTCGCTTGGTGAATGTTTTATGGAAGAACCACCAATTAGAAGAAGCTACATTGGAACTTGAGGATATGATGAGGGAGAGGTATCCTCATCTGTTTGTTACAAAGTGACGAATTTCGAGGGTGAAATTCATTTTAAGGGGGTAGAATGTATCACCCTGATATTTAATGAGAATCATATTTTTTATGAATTATGTTATATGTAAAGGAATCATTCACTTCACACAACACTAACTTGGCTTGCATTACACGCAATCACGACCTTCCTCGATAGCGTGTGTAGTACGCAATACCGGGTTTCACTAAAAAACTATATATTATTATGGACTAGATGTTATGAATAGTATTAACTATATTTTGAATTTTATAACATTGTTATTCTTCTTACAAATTTTCTAGAACATGGTAAGAGAACAAAATAATTTTTTTGAGTAAAATAAGTATTTTTAAAAAAATATAGTTTTTCCACCTTTTGATGGCGTACCCACATTAAATATAGTTTTTGACATGTTTATAAGTTAAATTTGACAAAATAAAATTATTATTTGTAATTAGGAAATAAAAATTTACTTTGGATAAATTTTTGATATTTTTCTGATAACTTTCATATTTTGATGAATAGTAAAAATACGCTAATTTTTAATTAAAAACAAATTTTTTCTTTGAGATAATGTATATTGATAAATTATAATATTTAATGGTTTTAAAGTATAAATAGAATATATTTCTACCATTTAATATAATATATGTCATTAGCATTAATTTCACATTGAATTCAAAGGTAAAAACATTTCAATCTATGGAAATGTTTTAACTTCTAAATCCCGTTTTCTTAACAATGGGATTAATTTTAAATTAATTACTACAACATATGTGTTTTGAATTTATAAAAATTGATTCCATATTTGGAATCAGTGGGTCCAAATTATGTTAAAAGGCTACTTTTTATTTTTGGGCATTATGAATAGTAACTACGGTAAATTTTATTTACCCTAGTTAAAGGAAAATCAGGTAATAACGGGTAAATATAAGATTATAAAATTACCATAACACCTGAAAACATCCTATTGGATGGCTAAAAGTATACCCATATCACCTAAGGGTCGGATTAGATTCATTTAATGGAATTTATTCCATGAAAATTATTTAATTATTATTAAAACCAAAGAAAGTGACAACATGTCACTTTCTTAAATCTTATAATTATAATAATTTTAATTTATTGATAAACATAATGAAACTTCGAACATGGATAGTCACTTGAAAGATAATACAATTATCTACATCATATGAATTTATAATTATCATTAATGAGGACACAATAGTGAGGTTGAAGTTATTTTATTAATTAAAATATAAAATAAATGGTTTTAAAAATATTAAAATAAATATTATATGAACTATTTAATGTGCTCCACTAATTTTCTAGATACATATGACATTTTATGAATCTATTAAAGCTTTTAGTTCGAACTTATCTTCTGTATATATTTTATTTAAATTTGAATAAATTAATAGTGTCAAAATTGACACTATTGTTATTTTATAAAAATAACATATTATAAAATTGTTTAAAAATCACAAAAATATTTAAAAATTATAAATGAAAATTTATACGGTCGACAATGTCATAAAGTGTCAAATTCTGTAAAATTAATAACACATATGTAAATATTTATAATAAAATAAAATTTTGAATATTATTACCACAAATAAAATTAAACTGATAAATAAGGATAAATCAAGTTGATAATGTTTAAAATAAATTTCTAGCATGTCTAAATTTTATTGGTTAATGATATTACAACCCTATATCATCTAATCTTCGGATATGATTCATTTTGGATGTTTTTAAGTGGGGTTGGGATTTAATATAAACTAATATTTCTTATATTTCCAAAGGTACCCCTCTCCTCCCTTATAAAAGGGAACCTCCTCCCTCTCTTCCTCACACCACTTTGAGCCTTCATGCTCGGCCAGAACCTGCAAAATTATCTTCTCCACTTCTCTAGAGACATCCTATAGGTACTGGTATTCTTCAAAGACCAATTTTAGTGCCCTAAGAGGAGGTCTCAAAGAGGCGCTTCAATGAAGAGGCAATGTCCATTACCGATTATTTAAACTAAATTTCTTCTTCCACTTCTTTTTCTTTAGTTGTTTCATTATGAAGTAATATAATCAGTATCTCTAATATAATTATATGTTATTATAAGTATTAAAAAACTCTATTTCACCATCTATCCATCCTACGGAAAACGAAATCACCACGTGTGCGTACGTACGGAATACCATCTCCCCTTCGTGGTGTAATATGGTTTTCCACCAACACCTTACATGGATTGGTATAATAGAGTAAAGAATAACTATATATTATTATTTTAAAGTTATATTGATTCTGAAATATATACATACACTCCAATACAATTCCACAATCATGGGAACAATTTCATCGCTCGTGCGTACGTATGGAATACTGTCTCCACGATGTGATGTGACTCGTTCTATAAGATCTTCATTGCATAATGATTATATAAATGAATTGAATAAATAAATATGATATATATTACACTAATACCATTCTGTAAATGAGGTGTCTATAACCTAAAAAGAGTAATAAGAATTTATTCGACAAAACACACATACGAACATAAAGCAATAAACACCAGAATAACAAGTAGCAATGAAATATTCTTAATAACAAGCTAATAATATGACCATATATGATATAATAAAAATAAGTATGATTCTGGAATAAGTCAATGACATTATTTAAATCATTATACAGGAGGTTCGGTCACTTATGAAGCAAATCGGACCTAAGGTAAGTGAAAATCTCACAATCACATTTTTATCTGAGATTGTTTATACTTCAGATTTTACTGGGGAATATTTATCATAAACATCCATGTTTCCTAAATATTTAATATTATTTCCATCCACCTACAATTTTCTAAATCCTATTTTACCCTTCTGTGAGTTTTTAATAAAAGATATGAGAGGAATATTTTGTCGTTTTTCGTATGAGGTACTTTTTGACTTTTCCGTCCAAAGTATGGGAAGAATGTTTTTTTAAACTTATACGGCATTAATGGATTTTTAGGAAATTTTTTCCATGAAGCTTCCTTTACAAGTTTTCATGTTTATTTTTAATCAACTTATTTTATTTTAAAATCAGATGAGATTTTAAGAAAGGAAAATGCTTTGGAATTAGAAAGGATATTTCTCTCAAGAATGGAGTTCATGTCTTTTATCAAAATTATTTTCCATCTATGATAATATAGGGTTCTGTTTATATCCCTATTTTTACATTTCTTTGATTAGGTTATGATGGAATTATTTTTACGATATCCTTTTATGGATTATGTTATGATGACATGATGTTTAAGAATCCCATTTTTATTACATGGTTTATGCTATGATGTATGGTTTAGGATTTTGTGGGAGACATAAGAATGGTATCATTATGAGATGGGTGGGACCTATATCTCCCTCCAATGCATTGGTTAAAGATTTATATCTCATGAGATAGACATGGCTGGAATGACAGGTTAAACTAGTTTAGTGAAACAGGACTGAAACGAAGAGTGAACTCAGTTCAGAAATGGACTTTGTCTACTAAGATAGTCGTGGAAATGAGTCTTGACTACTAAGAAATGATTTTCTATGATTATGTGTGTATGGAACAAAGATTCATGTTTTAAGTTACAATTATTCTGATTACATTTCACTTATATGATTTATCACATGTTATGATCTCTTTTGCAGGATAAGATTTTTAAAATGTTATGTTCTTATGAATACGATATGTTTGATATCTCTTTTGTTCACCATTACTGAGAATTTGAGCTCACCCTTTTGTATGTTTTTTGCCTGGTCAGGAAGAAGGATATTTAGTAGGATATTCTAAAAAGGAACTCTATATATGATGAAATAAATGGGAGACAATGTAGATGATTTATGAACCAGTTGTTTATGTTTCCCAGTTTCTAAAGACACTATACCAAACAGTCCTTTCATGGTTTTGTTATTTGTTGTAATAAGTGTGATTTCAATTTTGAAGCAATAAAAATTTATATAAATTATGGGTTGTTATAACCATAATGTGCCCATACATAGCTGATAGAACCCTTACTACCACACTGTGGAACCATACCTCTAACTACTTCAAAAGAAGAATAAAAACCCTATGCACTGCAATAGGGGTACTGTAACACCCCAGGTAAATAAATAATATGACATTTTTATATTTATCCCTATTTTTGAATAAAATTTCAATATTAATTTAAAGGTAACACTATTCTCGATGGCTTACCCAAAACACAACAACGAGTTCCTTTGAAATCTTACGTTGCACTCTAATAATAAAATAATATTATCTTAAATGGTAGTTAACGCCTAGCCGATTGTAATGGAGGGAATGAACAGAACTAACTAAAAAAGGATTATATATGTTTGTCAAATATTTTTACTTTTTACATTAAATGTTAGAGGATTAAAAATGTGAATGAATCCAATTTTTAAGCATGAACATTCTAATAATCTTTAAAAGGTCGATTAACAACCTTTTGATGGCGAACCTCTTTTAAATCCACATTTTGAAAATTTTATGTGTTATATATGACAAAATAAAATTCTTATTTAGAATCTAGACATCAAAATTTACATTGTCTAAATTTTTGGTATTTTTCCGATAAAGTTCATTTTTTAATGAACAATGAAAAATGTTGTATTTCAATTCAAAACCTCTTTTTAATCTAATTTATTTATATGAATAGATTATCTTTTGAATTGGTTTTAATGTTTAATTAGAATATATTTTTACCATTTAATCGAATAGTGGTTGTTGGAATTAATTTCATCTTGAAATTGGACTTAAACTAGAGTCAATCTTTTGATACTTATTGTTTCTTAAAAACACGTTATTTGTTTTGACAGCGAGAATTAATTATTAAATTAATTAATGCAACTTATATATTTTGAATTTTGTAAAATAGTCTTCATTTTTTAATTCGTAATATCAAATATATCTTAGGGTGAATTTTTGGTATTTTTCTGAAAAACATCAATTTTTGATGAATAGTGAAACCACTAAGTGGTAGTTAAAGAAACTGATTTTTCGTTTAAATGAAACTTTTCCACCTCTATGTTTTGAATTTCAAAAATCCGACATACATGGTTGTCATTAGGAAGTAAAATGTGGTTCAATGGGATTAAAATAATTTTTTGGTGAATAGTAACTTTTACGTTCTTATTCGCGATTAGAGGTATTTAGTGTAATTTAAGGAAAAAAATAATGTTTTAGTAATGTGAAATTACATAGACACATTATCTACCCTCTTTTGATGTGTCATGGCTGACCAAGAAAATCCATGGGTCAACTTGGGGACTCCATGGAGCCACTTTGGTTGGAAAATGACATAGATAACTTTTTATTTAAAGTTAAAATAAAAATGTCACAAGCATGAGATGTTCCACTAAATCAATTTTTAAATGGGGTTATACAAGTCATATTTTTGACTATAAATATAAATTAGAAATATAAGAAGATTTACTACATCATGATAGTTTTTTTATAATTTTTAGACATTAAATAAATTAAATTATCTATGACATCATGATGATGCACCGATTACCTCATTAATAATGGATTTAAATAAAATGAAAAGATAATGTTAAAACTATAACATACACTTGTCAAAAACCTATTGGATGAGTATATTTCTAACCCTTACCACCTTATCCTCAAAATACATTAATGTGGGACCTTTAAAATACGAAACTCATTTGAAAAGAAAGTAACATTTTGTAACTTTACAAGAGTGCCCCTACTCTCCTCTTATAAAAGGCCCCCACCTCTTCCACCTTACCCACACCTCTCAAGCATTTGGCTCGGCCACCCCTACTCATTGTGCCTCTACACATCCCTCTATTACTCTTAGAAGCCTCACTTTGGGCAGGAGGCTTCCCAAGGAAGCCATTGAGCTTAAATCAAAATGTGTAACACAATTTCAAGGTAATATCATCACTTGTGTTCTTTTGTTTTATTTTTCTACTCCAACCCCCTAAACTCGTTTTATTCATTTATTTTGTAACAACTCCAGTATCTTCAATATACTAGGATGTTGTTATAAGAATAATTCTAGCTACACTTACACACACCTACATCAAATGGTTAAAGAACATATTGTTTCTGTGGATGGCGAATTTCTGCCTCACGAAACGATGATTGTTCAACACTCATATAACACCTTAAAAGGTGGAAATTAAGATGTCACTATATATATATATGATATATAATATGTTTATGTTTTACTTAAGCTTCTTTATTTTTCTTTTTTGGCATACCTTTATGGTTTCCATTGTGGTTAAACACGATAATTTCATTTTAGGAAGTGCGGACTACTGCCCCCTCAAAGTGATTTGATTCGTTAATGACATATGTGGGATGTGTAAAGGATGTATTTAAAGTTATTATATATGATTTATGTTACAAATAAATGATGAATATAATTCTGGAATTAAAATATTCACACCACTAATTTAGATTTAATTCCATTAATATGACATAGAAATGAAAGTAGCGCTCATGCATACGTACGACTTACCGTCTCCATAAATTGTGCATTTCATTTCATACCTCTAAATGATTACGTAATATTATAAATACATGTATATTATGGATATGTGTGATATATATTATATCCAAATCATGAAAATAATTCTGGATATAATGAACCTTTGACCACACGAACAACATGTAATTGTAAGAAGTCCACTTTCGACTTAAGAACCAAATATCGAAAAAACATACATTATTAACTTAAATGATTAAATAATGTTTATAACATGGAAATAAGTGATATAAAAGGAATAATGAACTTGAAAAAGTTTCTTAATCAAGTATAAATTAACTCAAGTTTATTATTCCGGACGTTAAAGAACGATCAAGTCAAGTCGGACCCAAGTTAACAGATCCTACTCCTCTCTTTATTTTTAAGTACACTCTTTTATGTCATTCCTTTTAAGCTCATATTTCTTGTGATTTGTATGTTCTTTCATATTAATATTACTATAATTTTTATGTTCATATGACGAGAGACCCTATTCTCTCTCATCAATCCATTTTGGATGTTTTGAGTGGTGCCGTTAGGCTGCCGAATTTTCGTAAGAGATCTAACCTCTCTCTTTCTTTTTAAGTACTCTCCTTTACGTCACTTCTTTTAAGATCATATTTGTTATTATGGGGGATTTTATTTTATATTCCTCTTGCTATTTTATTTTAATATTATGAGAGACCCTATTTGATCTCATCACTCCATTTTTGGAAGTTTTATGTGGCGCCGTTAGGCTGCCGAGTTTTCGTAAGGGATTTTTCATCTCACTTTTATTCCCGTGAAATTTAATACCACATTTTCCACAATTTACTTTTAGTGGTGTATGTAATGACCATTATTTTACTAATTGTGTAATATAATTTCATTTATGAGTATTTACATCAATGTTGTATTGTCCTTCTTTCACGGGGTGTATGTTTCGAAAGATACCCATGTCGGTAAAGGAACCTTTCACCCTCCTCTTTTTAAAAGTCTTATTTTTTTATGTCATTTATTTCACATAAAATTATGTTGGGATATGTTCTTCCATATCCTTAGTGATTTAAATTTTATGTCCAAGTGATGAGATACCCTTTTTATCTCTCATAAACTCATTTTCTGAATTATGTAGTGAAGCCGTTAGGCTGTCAAATTTTTGCAAGGGAACTTCTTAACCCAATTTTGATTCATTGGGATAAGATTGTACTCCTTGAATATTTCGTTCTATGAATATGTGTGAATAACCTCTGATTGTTTTACAATTAATATCCACTTATATTTGGTGTATTAGTTTGTCACACATAATTATGTAATTGATTTATCCTTAATCCAAGGATACCGTCTTTGTATGGGACTTCGTCTCAATCTCCTTTCGTTGAGACATATTTTGTTTTATACACAACCTTCTTTTATACGGTGTATAAACCCCTTTGAATTTTATGTTTATCCGAAAGGAATCTTTTTTATACAAAGCATTTTACTAAATGACAAAATTAATGTTTTTGTCGTACGTATTCGGTGACAATGACTTCTCCGCCGCCGTGACCATTATTTGAGTTTCGACTTCCTCTACAAAGCATACCTTTTAAAAAAAATTACCATGTTTTACTTTTCTTTTATTTTGGTATTGACAATGGTTTTCATAATGTTTTAATATCAATGTGTTGTATTGATATCTTGTGATTGAAAAGTGGAAATGTTATGTTTCCTTTATGCATGTTTTCTGTGATACGATTATGTTATGGTTCTTGGAAATTATTATGAAGATGGGTAGTTCCATGATAAACTAAGGGCGGGTGAGCTCGATATAGCTCCCCAATGCATTGGGTAACGTGAAGGGATTAAAAGTTAGGGTTTCTCCGAAGGGATTTAGGGAAAATACTGTGATGGGTATTCCAAATGTAACCAAGAGGGTTACTCCCTACGTAAGAATGTTATGAATGACTCACGTTTCCTTTATGTATTATGATTTCGATGATTTATTCATGATTTTTATGAGGTATGTTAAAGTTCTTATGTTTTATGGGTAAAGTATGATTTCATTCATATGTATACATGTACTCATGTTTCCTTTACATATTTTTATATCCCCTACTGAGCTTTATATGCTCTTCCCACGTTTTTGAAATGTTTTTCACAGGTCAAGGGAAGGGTACATGATATGATGATAGTGTCAAGGAAGTTTGAAGAAAGAATCCATGTTTTATTTTAAATATGTTTTCTTTGATGGGAAAAATGAATACTATCCTTTATGTAACCTGTTTGTTTAAATGTGGAATATAATGCAAGTTTTATGATCTAATTCTCTAAAACTCTAAACCTGAAAAGATCCTCAATGTGTAGTCTTGTAATAACTCAATATAAAGTAAGGTTTAAGGCTCGGGCCTTATAGTTGGTATCATAGGTCGGTTTAGATAACTTTAGAGGTTAGGGTATTCACTAAGCACAAGTGACATTACCATAATGGTTAGGATTTCAGAAAGTGTCCTAGTTTTAGATAAAGTGAATGAGTAAGTATATCTTAGTGTTTACCTTCCTCATTAGTACATGATGGTTTTGTTGATATACTCACACTAACATTTCTATTTTTAGTGAATGGATGGATCTAACAGGCACCAAAGAGACAACAGGTTTGAAGGAAACTGTGGTGGTTCTCTGATTAAGATACTAGATAAAATGGGGGATTCAATGAGGAAACTCGTGGTTGTTCTAAACCAACTATCAAGGAGTCATTAGCAACCACTTGAACCTTGGTATGATCTGTACTGCATCATGTATGAGATGACCAATCGATGTGGAAGTTCAGGTAATAATTATAATTGTAACCATTAGAGTTTATATGATCCTTACTTTTGAGGTAATTATGGGTTATTATATGTTATGATGGAAAATGAACGTCATGAGATAAACATGAGGTTAAAATATGTTATGATCATTTTTTAAGATTTTATCTCTTTTTAGGGAATTTTTTAAGAATTATATAGTTTTGGAAAAAGGACAACACGCCGACCATGTGAAAACCCGTCGCGTCGGACAAAGCTGTGAGAATCGAACACACAACCAAAGTGCGACTGGTATTTATCGCCTACCACTAGACTACGTGAAGTCCCTGGTTAGTTTGGCTAATTCTTTTTAGTTAGATTATTTTAGGAATCATGAGTAAGTTTATTTTGGGTTATCTATGGAAATGATTAACCTATCATCGATGATATGTGATTAGGTTAATTACTTTTCAATATGAGAATTTAAGAGCAACTGATGTTATTTGGAGATGAATGTTAATTTGTACCTTGGAAGACTATGTGACTAAATCCTTCAAATTTTTGGGTTTCAATCTTATTTTGGTTTACTTTGAATAATTTTATGGACAAATTGTTTATCAAATGGTCCTCGTTGAACTTTGGGTTTTGTTGGACAAATTTTGGAGATTAAGAATTGATATTCATTTTATAAAGGGTTATCCTTTTCTGGATTATCTGATCTTATACTAACCTTTTTGGTTTTGGTTTTGGTTAAATTCTAAAGAAATGGGAAGTAAATAGTTCTATTTTTTGGGTTTTGTGATTCTCTAGAAGTTGATTATAGGTCTCTTAATGTAAAAAAGTCATCCTAAATACTCATCTTTTAGAGAATATATGAGTTCGTGTAAGAAATATAGTAAAATTTGAAAGTGAAAATGACAAGTATGTTTCCTTATTTTTTTATTAAGCTCAAAAATAAATTTCTCAATGAAAAGTAAGTGAAAAAAATGTTGTCCATTAACTTTTCCTACTGGGGAATCAAATACCGTTTAACCCATCACAAGTTTGCGATTTTCTTATGGTTAACTTTCTCTTAGTCATGTTTACTATCACTCTCCATCCGAACATGACCCTTTGTTTTCTCCTCTATATCCATATTTTCATACTTGTAATCCTAGTATGGGTTAACTCGGGTGACATTTTTACTTCTCTCCCATTATTTTAAAGTGATTGTTTTACCGACTCTTGTTCCGATGTGGGACTTTCAAGGATGTTTCCGAACCCAAATTTGAAATTGCGAGGACGCAATTCCCAAAAGGGGGGAAGAATGTAACACCCCAGGTAAATAAAGAATATGAAAATTTTATATTTATCCCTATTTGTGAATAAAATGTCAATATTAATTTTAAGGGAACGCTATGCTCGATGGCTTACCCAATACACAACAACGAGTTCCTTTGAAATCTTATGTTGCACTCTAATAATAAAATATTATTATCTTAAATGGTAGTTAATGCCTAGCTGATTGTAATGGAGGGAATGAACAGAACTAACTACAAAATGATTATATATTTTTGTCAAATATTTTTACTTTTTACAATAAATGTAATAGGATTAAAAATGTGAATGAATCCAATTTTTAAGCATAAACATTCTAATATTCTTTAAAAGGTTGATTAACCGCCTTTTGATTGAGAACCTCTTTCAGATCCACTTTTTGAAAATTTTATGTGTTATATTTGAAAAAATAAAATTCTTCTTTAGAATCGGTACATCAAAATTTACATTGTGTAAATTTTTGGTATTTTTCCGATAAAGTTCATTTTTTAATAAACAGTGAAAATGTTGTATTTTAATTCAAAACCTAATTTTAATATAATTTATTTATATGATTAGATTATCATTAGAATTGGTTTTAAAGTTCAATTATAATATATATTTACCATTTAATCCAATAGTGGTCATTGGAATTAATTTCATCTTGAAATTGGACTTAAACTAGAGTCAATCTTTTGATACTTATTATTTCTTAAAAACACGCTATTTGTTTTGACAGCGGGAATTAATTATTAAATTAATTAATGAAAATTATATGTTTTGAATTTTGTAAAATAGAATTAATTTTTGAATTCGTAATATCAAATATAGATTAGGGTGAATTATTTGTATTTTTCTGAAAAACTTCAATTTTTTATGAATAGTGAAACCACTAAGTTGTAGTTAAAGAAACCGATTTTTGGTTTAATTGAAACTTTTCCACCTCTGTGTTTTTAATTTCAAAAATCTGACATACATGGTTGTCATTTGGAAGTAAAATGTTGTTCAATGGGATTAAAATAATTTTTTGGTGAATAATAACTTTTATGTTCTTAATCGCGATTAGAGGTAATTAGTGTAATTTAAGGGAAAAAAATAATGTTTGAATAATGTGAAATGACCTAGACACATGTACTACCCTCATTGGATGTGTCATTTCTGACCAATACAATCCATGGGTCAACTGGGGGACCCCATGGAGCCACTTTGGTGGGAAAATGACATAAATAACTTTTTATTTAAAGTTAAAATAAAAATGTCACAAGCATGAGATGTTTCACTAAAACAATCATTAAATGGGGTTATATAAGTCATATTTTTGACAATAAATATTCATTATAAAGCTAAAAATATTTACTACATCATGATATTTTTTTTATAATTTTTAGACATTAAATAAATTAAATTATTTATGACATCATGATGATGCAGCGATTACCTCATTAATAAAGGATTTAAATAAAATGAAATTATAATGTCAAAACTATAACATAAACTTGTCAAAAACCTATTGGATGAGTATATTTCTAAACCTTACAACCATATCCTCGAAATACATTAATGTGGGACCATTAAAATCCGAAACCCATTTGAAAATAAAGTAACATTTTTAACCATACAAGAGTGCCCCTCCACTCCTCTTATAAAAGGCCCCCACCTCTACCACCTTACCCACACCTCTCAAGCCTTTGGCTCGGCCAAACCCTGCTCATTTTGCCTCTCCACATCCCTCTATTACTCCTTGAAGCCTCACTTTGGGCAGAAGTCTTCCCAAGGAAGCCTTTGAGCTCAAATCAAAAAAAGTTACCCGATTTTAAGGTAATATCTTCACTTGTGTTCTTTTGTTTTGTTTTGCTTCTCCAAACCCCTAAACACTTTTTAATAATTTTATTTGTAACAACTGAAGTATCTTCAATATACTAGGATTTTTTTTATAAGAATCATTCGAGCTACACTTACACACACCTACATCAAATGTATAAAGAACATACTGTTTATGTGGCTTGCGAATTTCTGCCTCACGAAACGATGATTGTTCAACACTCATATAACACCTTTAAAGGTGGCCATTAAGATGTCACTATATTTATATATGATATATAATTTGTTTATGTTTTACTTAAGCTTCTATATTTTTCTTTTGTGGCATACCTTTATGGTTTCCATTGTGCATAAACACGATAATTTCATTTTAGGAAGTGCGGACTACCGCCCCCTCAAAGTGATTTGATTCGTTAATGCCATATGTGGGATGTATAAAGTATGTATTTAAAGTTATTATATATGATTTATGTTAGATATAAATGATTAATATAATTATGGAATTAAAATATACATACCTCTCATTTAGTTTTAATTCCATTAATATGACAAAGAAATTAAAGTAGCGTTCATGCGTACGTACGGCTTACCGTCTCCATTAACGGTGCATTTCATTTCTTAACTCTAAATGATTACGTAATATTATAAATACATGTATATTCTGGATATATATGATATATGTGATATCCAAATCATGAATATAATTATGGATATAATGAACCTTTGACAACACGAACAACATGTAATTGTAAGAAGTCCACTTTCGACTTAAGAACCAAATATCGACAAAACAAACATTATTAACTTAAATGATTACATAATGTTTATATCATGGAAATAAGTCATATAAAAGGAATAATGAACATTAAAAAGGTTCTTAAGCAAGTAAAAATTAACTCAAGTTTATTATTCAGGACGTTAAAGAATGATCGAGTCAAGTCGGACCCGAGTTAAGGGATCCTACTCCTATCTTTCTTTTTAAGTACACTCTTTTATGTCATTCCTTTTAAGATCATATTTCTTGTTATTGGGATGTTATTTTATATTAATATTACTGTAATTTTTATGTTCATATGATGAGACACCCTATTCATTCTCATCAATCCATTTTGGAAGTTTTGAGTGGCGCCGTTAGGCTGCAGAATTTTTGTAAGAGATCTAACCTCTCTCTTTCTTTTTAAGTATTCTCCTTTGTGTCACTTATTTTAAGATCCTATTTGTTATTATGGGGGATGATATTTTCTATTCCTCATTCTATTTTAGTTTAATATCATTAGAGACCCTATTTTATCTCATCAATCCATTTTTGGATGTTTTAAGTGGCGCCGTTAGGCTGCCGAGTTTTCGTAAGGGATATTTCATCTCACTTTTATTCCCGTGAAATGTATGCTACATTTTACACAATTTACCTTGAGTGGTGTATGTACTGACCATTATTTTACTAATTGTGTAATAAACATTCATTGATGCGTATTTACATCAATGTTGTATTGTCCTTCTTTCATGGGGTGTATGCTTCGAAAGATACCCATGTCGGTAAGGGAACCTTTCACCATCCTCTTTTTAAAAGACTTATTTTGTTATGTCTTTTAATTCACATAACATTATGTAGGTATATGTTATTCTATATCATTAGTGATTTAAATTTTATTTCCATGTGATGAGATACCCTTTTTATCCCTCATCAACTCATTTTCTGAATTTTGTAGTAACGCCGTTAGGCTGTCAAATTTTTGCAAAGGAACTTCTTAACCCAATTTGGATTCTTTGGGATAAGCTTGTACTCCTTGAATATGTCATTCTATGAATATGTGTGAGTAACCTCTGATTTTTTTACACTTAATATACACTTATATTTGGTGTATTATTTTGTCACACATAATTATGTAATTGATTTATCCTTAATCCAAGGATACCGTCTTTGTATAGGACTTCGTCTCAATCTCTTTTCATTGAGTCATATTTTGTTTAATACACAAACTGATTTTTATACAATGTATAAACCTTTTTGAGTTTTATGTTTATCCGAAAGGAATCTTTTTTATGCAAAGCGTTTTACTAAACGACAAAAGGTAATGTTTTTTCCGTATGTATGCAGCGACAACAACTTCTCTGTCGCCGTGGCCATTATTTGAGTTTTGGCTTCCTCTACAATCCATACCTTTTTTTAAAAAGAAAAATAAATACCATGTTTTACTTTTGGTTTATTTTGGTATTGAAAATGGTTTTCATAATGTTTTTATATCAATGTGTTGTATTGATATATTGTCATTGAAAAGTGGAAATGTTATGTTTCCTTTATGCATGTTTTATGTGATACAATTATGTTATGGTTCTTGGGCATTATTATGAAGACGGGTGGTTCTGTGATAAACTAAGGGCGGGTGAGCCCGATATAGCTCTCCAATGCATTGGTTAATGCGAAGGGGTTAAACGTTAAGGTTTCTCCGAAGAGATTTAGGGAATATACTGTGATGGGTATTCCAAATGTAACCAAGAGGGTTACTCTCTACGTAAGAATGTTATGAATGCCTCAAGTTAATTTTATGTCTTATGTTTTCTATGATTTATTCATGATTTTTATGAGGTATGTTAAAGTGCTTATGTTTTATGGGTAATGTATGATTTCATTCTTATATATACATGTACACATGTTTCCTTTCCATATTTTTATATCCCTTACTGAGCTTTTTATGCTCATCCCATGTTTTTGAAAATTTTTTCACAGGTCAAGGGATGGGTACATGATATGATGATAGTGTCAAGGAAGTGTCAAGAAAGAATCCATGTTTTATTTTAAATATGTTTTCGTTGGTGGGATAAATAAATACTATCCTTTATGTAACCACTTTGTTTAAATGTAGAATGTAATGCAAGTTTTATGATCTAATTCTCTAAAACTCTAAACCTGAAACGATCCTCAATGTGTAATCTTGTAATAAATCAAGATTAAGTAAGATTTAAGGCAGGGGCCTTATAGGTAC
The DNA here is from genome assembly GCA_963277665.1 of Viscum album. Classification (NCBI taxonomy): domain Eukaryota; kingdom Viridiplantae; phylum Streptophyta; class Magnoliopsida; order Santalales; family Viscaceae; genus Viscum; species Viscum album. Next base: position 1,105,042,130 of record OY728128.1, on the reverse strand, counting down.
ATAGGATATCAGATAAATAGGCTGAGTATGATCTATCCCATGTGTTACTTATCAAGTCTTTACACAACAGTCTGAACAATTCTCAATATTAAAGAAAAATTGATTGAGAAATAGTTAAATAATATTTATATCAAAATCATGGAAAAACATTACCCCTTTTTTCAGTTCTAAATAATCCATGTAAAATTGTTTCACAACATATAAAATATATCAAAGAAGATAATTCAAACCAAAGAATGTATCAGATATTATATAATATAAATAGATGTACAATCTAAAATAATATAAGACAAAGAATAACTAAAATCATTCCAATGATCACAACAGGTTAGGCTAGCTAGGACACTCGTATCTAATCCATGGGTAATTATTTGAATCATGTATATATTTATATTCATGTAATCTATATATAAGTGGAACTCACTAGCCTGTTAGCCTTCCAAAAGTGTCTTACAATTCCTTAGAACAACATATCATTGGTGAGGAAGAAAACCCCATGGGTGAACCCCCTGAGAGTATCAATAGATGTGTCTGATTTTTACACCTTTCACCTATGTACATAAGGATTTCCATGTTCTAGGATTCCCAATCCATTTCAAGAAAAAAAATTCTTCGAAAACCATTTCATAAATCCACATCACACTGCTTTGAAAATACAATATATTTTACCAAAACAAGGAGAAAACACATATTTTCTCAAATCCCCTTTTTCAGAAAAATAGTTTTTTAATGCCAATTCATTTATAAAAAAAATATAAAACCAAGTAAATATATTAAATCTAACATATTCTTGAGACAAAATCAGCAACATCATACATAAGTTGCACATCCCCACAATGGGATCCACCAACCAGAATGGAATACATGGAAAAAATGGGGTCCCTGTGATTGATTCCCATGTCTAATATTCAAATCACAAAGATAAATCATATGTCGTAAGGGGTAAATCATAAAAACCCTCAAAAGACATACTCATACTTCACTATAACCAATAATGGATTGGACCCCAAAATATGATCACATAGTGGATATAGAAGGGGAAATACCATGAGTTTAACATTTGAAATAATACAGAACAATGGAATTTCTACGATCAAAGAAATAAAGAAACTTGAAGATCACATAACTAGAGAGACAAATTAAAATATTCAGAATATTTGATCATTTAATGTAGGGATATAGATAGAAAGAAGGACCCCAAAATTGTATAAGAGAGATACTAAGTTTAGAGGGAAGATGCTATATCTGAATAAGAAATAAAATCATCCATTCATCTTTTTAAAACACATTAGACCTAATAAATAACTAGATTGAAAATCCTTCACATCATGTAATTCCTAATTAAAAATTCCCTCTTTATTGCATGACCACTTGGATAAAAATTAAATCTTAACCATTTCATGAGATGTAAAAATTCGATGTGTTTTTATCATCACATTCTCTGAAAAAAAAATTATGATCACTTACTGGTTACCAATACACGACATGTAAATTTTAAACGAAAAGAAAATTTTATATGGAGTGAATCCTCCTTGAAGATAAAAAATAGAACATATTATTAAAAAACCCAAAATACCATTGTTGTTCACTAATCTTGGTGAGAACAGCACAAATAATTTTTATATTTTTATACTCAAACTTCATTTATTCTAACAAACATACATCCCCAAACATTATGTCATATTCCCTTGAAAAATATATTCATCCATAAGAATCCCAAAATGCACCAAAATATATGGTAATGAAAAGACATGAGCTAAATACATGAAAGTTGGTAGCAGGATGTTACAAACTCCCCATTATAAGGCTTTCATTTCCTAGGAATTCATGTGAAAAAATGATGTTTGGAAATAGGTGAGGCCACTAATCCCTTAACAATGACACATGACCCCTATTTTCATGGGAATGTAATTTTATCTCCATAATACATTGACCAATTGAATAAAATTCAGGTAAAATACATTTACGTGAGAGTAAATGATCTCTGGTAGATTCTCCACAATAGAAAAATCTAGCTTTAACTTGATTCCTTCTAAATAAAAAACCCAAGAGGATTAAAAATTGAAAATCTTGAGCTGAGATATGTTGAAGAAAATGAATACCCACAAAAAATCCAGAATAAAAAAATATGAAACCGTCCCATGAAACTCAATGACCAAAACTAGGTCCAATATATCTTGGAGCCATTATTCCTAGTTTTCCAATCCTATTGTGACCCATCTAAGGACGAATATACCATAGAACACAGTCAACAATGTAAATATTTTACTGAATTTTTGGATGATCCACATAAAATTTATATCATCATTAAGATATATCTAGATGTACATTTATATCTTAGATCCTAATAATGTCTCATTAGCTAAATGTGGTCCCACCAAAAGGCCTCGCCCACCACTTTGTAGAAAATATGTGTTCTTCTCAGGTGACCATACCAACCTTTGAAGGGATCCACTCTAATCGATGATGAATAATTGTTGTTATAAGAAATGCCAACCAATTCTAGATGTTCATACCATGGTCCTCCCTAATACATGACATAGGCATAAATAATATCATCCAGAATCTAAGTAGCATTCTCTATTTGACCATCTATCTGTGGATGGTATGTAATACTCAGCCTAACCTGAGTCTCCATCATCTTGTAGAAACATATCCTGAATGTAACACACTGATATTTTATTCCATATATTTTTTTTCATTAATTTCGTGTCTTATGTTGTACACTACAACAAGGTTAGCTTGTGTTATATGCAACTCCGTTTTATGTTGAAGAATAATCAACACTATTCTTGTCTTGTGTTACACATAATTTCAAGTTCTTTTGATTGAATTCATTTCATGCAACTCATTTCACACCAGATTGTTTATAGATTTTGATTGATATATAAGATATATATATGTTTGGATTATGTTATATGAAACACCAATGCAAAATTTCACTACACTCAACATTGGCTTGGCTTGCGTTACACGCAAGTGAGACATTCCTTGATAACTTGCATTATACATAATACATAGCTTCACTAAAAATTCATATATTGTAAAAATATAATTACTTAATTGGATATAAAATAGATATTACGAATAATATTAAACACATTTTTAATTTTATATAACACTAAAATTTATCTTATATATTTTCTAGACAATCATATAAGAACAAAATCAATTCTCTCGAATAAAAGAATCAATTTTTCAAAAAAAATATTTTGTCACCTTTTAATGGCATGCCAATTTTAAATTGTATTTTTAGAAATTTAATATATTCTATTTGACAAAACAAATTTATTATTTAGAATCAGGAAAAAATTACTTATGTTAAATTTTGGTAATTTTATGATAATAATCATTTTTTAATGAATAGTGAAAAAATATATCATTTTAATTAAAAACATTATTTTTATATAATTTCTATATATTATTATATAATTATTTTAATTGGGATTAAATTTTAATTGGATTATATTTTTATCATTTAATCCAATGTTTTTCATTAGATGTAATTTCATATTTAAATTGGAAGTAAAAACATGCCAATATTTGGTAGTTATTACTTCTTAAAAACCAGCTTTTTGGAATTGATGATGAGAATTAATTATAAATAAATTAGTGAAAATTTGGTGTTTTGAATTTGGAAAAATTTATTCCATATTTTTAATCATATGTTTCAGATTGTGTGAATAGGTACCTTTTATTTTTTGATATTATGAATAGTAACTTTAGTAATTATTTTATTTACCATGGTTAAAGAGTAAATCTTGTAAATAAGGGTAAGAATTAATATTATAATAATATTAAACTACCATCAAACATATAATAATCTAATATGATGAGATAGTTTTGACCACAGTAGTCCTTGGTTTTATTTTTGGACCCCATGGAACCACTTGGATGTGAAAATGACATTTTATAAGAATTAATTTAATGTAAAAAGAAATATGACATAAACGTATATCTTCATAATAAAACAATTTTAATATGGGGTTATACATAAGATAAATTCGACTATAAATAGTCATTAGAAATAAAAAATTATTTCATACAACATTTTATTTTATGTATAAATTTTCTACACCAAAAAAAAAATTTAATTTATGACACATTGGCGTTGTAGTGATTACCTTATTAATCAATGATTTATATAAATGTAAATATAAATATTAAAATAAATTTATTTTGTATATTTTTATGCCATAAACGTATTTTATGGATTATTATGACTTTTTTCTTTGAATTAATGATTTTTTTTGAAATAATAATGTTGTTATGGGTTTTTAAAAATTCAGGATATGAATAGTATAAAAAATCAAATAAATGAGTTTTTAAAACAAATAGTATTTTATTAAATGATATAATAGACCTATAAATATATTTTTCATGAAAATGAATAAAATTATTTTGAAAAGGTTATTAATGACCACTTGATATTTGATTTAAATTTTATAGTACTTATATTACCATATAGTATCAATATACAAGAAGATAAGGTGAGAGTTAAATTAGCTAACTAAGGATTAAATCTAAATGATAAGGTTAAATTAAAGAACTAAAATTATAAAAAATCCTATTAGTTGAGAAGATTTCAAACAATACTCATCTTATCTTCTAGTTAAATGAGTTTTATAACTTTTTAAAACTAATATAATTATATAATAAAATAATTTTTCAATATCTTCTTAAAGTGTCCCTCCTTACCTCTTATAAAATGTCATATCCTCCCACATTCCCTCACACCACCTTCATCCTTGTAGATCAAAAAAAATCTTCCCAATTCTCTTATAAAAATTCTTATTTAATTTATGGAGGTCTTGGTTTTTCAAAATATCTCTCCCTAATATCCCTAAAAAGAGATCCAATGGAAGTCCTACAAAGAAGAATTAATTACTTCACTAATTCAATTCAATTTATTTTCGTATTCTTCATCCTATTTTTTGTGGATTCTATACCAATATAATAAATACAGTAAATTATAGATTATTATATGTTATTGTAATTATGGGACAACCTTATACCTCCTTTTACCTATCCTATAAATAACAATATCACCATGCGTGCATACGTACGACTTACCATCTCCACGTTGTGGTGTAATTTGTTATTAAAAAATACATTATTAGGAGTGGTATAATGATGAGTATAATGTATTTAAATAATATATATATATCGTGATAAATGATTATTTATAATTATTATAATATCCAATTACATACAATTTAACCATCAAGAGAATGATATCGTCGCTCTTACGAATGTACATCCTACCATCTCCACGACGCAGTGAGATTCGTTCTCCAAATTAAATATTAAAGAATGATTATAAAATTTACATGATGAGTGAAAATAATAACTATGAACATCATGTAATGAATAAAATTAATCCTATTCATAATACACATTACTTACATGGAAAAATAGTAATGGTAAAACGATGTAGTTAACACCAAAAAAATGGTAATATTGAAATACTCTTAAATAAATTATATAATAGGAATATATATGAAATCATAAATAGAGATATGGTTCTAGTATAATTTAATAACATGATTTTAACATTATACAATAGGTCACCACACCCTCTAATAATGTAAAGTACAAGTTATGGGATAATTTTGTGATCTCATTTTTTATCTAAGATTATTTAAACGTAAGTATTTACAAGGGATATATTTATCATCAATGTCCATGTTTCCAAAAAAAAAATTCATAAAATATTTAATATTATTATATTTATGTTTGAAGTCATTTTTACCCATTTTTGACATTTACTACATGGTATGGAAGGAATCTTTCTTTTTTTTACCATACGATGTACCTTTTGACTTTTCTAGTAAAAGTATGAGAAAAATGATTTTTAACTTATACAACATGAATGGATTTTTACGTTTTCATGATTTATTATTTCCAAGAACCTTAATATTCAATATTTCAAGTATATTTTCAACTAAATTCTTTTCTTTTAAAATTGTACGGTACTTGGAGAAAAGAAAATGTTTTTAATGAAGATAGGATATTCTCCGTAGAAATTAAGCTCAAGTGGTTTTTCAAAATTATTTTCTATCTATGATGACATAGGGTCATATTTATATCCATATTAAATCATTGATTTTATTGTGTTTATGATGGAATTATTTTTTTAAATCCATTTATTTTATGATAGAATTGTGTTTAAGAAAATCATTTTATTTCATGGGTTAAGCTATGATGGTTGATTTATGTTTTTGAGGCACAAGTAAGAATGATTTCAAAATGAGAAGGGTAGGACATATATCTCCCTCCAATGCATTGGGTAACGATTTATATCTCGTGATATATACATGAATGGAATGTTAAGTAAATACAGTTAAATAATACATTTCGAAAATGGAATGTAAACTCAGTTCAGTAATCGACTTTGTCTACTACGAGGGTATTGGAATAAATGTCTTGGCTACTATGGAAAACATTTCATGTTATTATTAGTTTTCCACAATTACATATTTTATTCTAATGCTATTATATCATGGTTAATGTGCCTTTATGATCTACATCTAATGTACTTCCATGATTTATTTCATGACTTGTGATTTTGATGTTTAAACACTATGTTCACGTTTTAACATTCAAATGTTTATGGTTTGTTTTATGTTCTCCATGTTTACCGTTACTGATTATTTGAGTTAACTTTTTTATGTTTTATTTTCCCCGGGATATAAATAACGGTTTTATATAGGGTAAAATGGGGATGATATTTATGGGAGTCTTTAAAGATATTTCACCAAGTTAAAAGATTATGTTATGATTTTCCAAAGACACTAAACTAATAAGGTCTTTGGGAAAATACCTTTTGTAATGTGTTAAGTGTTTTTCCAAAGAAATGTAATGTACATGTTTGTAAATATTGGATCTTTATAGTAGGTATCAAAGTGAAGGATTATTCATCCTTTGGAAGCTAGGATGTGAAAATTTTAGTGAGATCCCTAGACATATTTCGAAGGATATTTCTAGGGATGTATTAATGATAAGTCAAGTATTGGTTAAAAGCCTATGGTTTTTTTGATAATTAGGACTAATATAGGATTAAATCAAAGATATCATAGATTGAAATATTATAAGTAATTTACCTTACTTATGTGTTTCTAATCTATGATATCTATTTATCACACTTTTCTCTCTAATCATAGTCAATAAAGATAACTACATAGAAAATAGTTAACCATTAAATCTTTTAGATGTGAAATGTATGGTAATTTTGAAGATCGATTTCTTAAGTGGAAATATCATGATGAGAATCATGACGATAGTATGATTATTGGTCATACTACTGAGGATAAAAATATTTTAAATGATATGTCAATGGTATGTGATGTTTTTACAGTATTTGTTACATTAAACCTAAGATGTTTTAGGCTGAGAAAACATAAGAAATGATTCATATTTTATGAAAGATGAAGATAATGGATCCTAATTAATGGTTTAAGACTAAATTTGGATGATTGAGGGGTATATTTTTCATATTTCAAAGATTTGGTTATATGAATCATAAAATATATAACTATTTTCGGTATAATTATTTAATTAAGGATTGTAAATGATATGTTGAATAGTTCTATGGAGACATAAAACAGTTTTAAGGGTAAGGTGATATATATGGAGAACACATGATTAAGTGGAAGATAACCCTTAATATGTCCCTTATGTTCATATAATTATGTTAGGATAAAGATATCTCTAATTAGAATAAGTAAATTAGATGTCTCTAGTTTCTTGGGAACTAATTATAGAGTTATTGAATATGGGTTATGTTATCATGTATGATTTATAGAATATTTTGGGACTTAAGGAAATATATCCAATAAGTTTGGGAATAAGGAAACATGCATGTTTTCAATAAGGATGTATGATCATTCAGGTTGTTACCATGACTCAATAGAATACATGGTGAAGGTGTTCACATTTTGGAATGTGGCCAACCATAGATATATATTATGATTTATGGGGGATAAATTAAGTTATTCACATTCTTGTTATATGATCATTCCTGTAATTTCTTTTTTTTTCTAATGTGTGTTTAGAAAAAGTATTTTGGATAGGCCTAATGTTTGGAATGGATTATTTTAGACATCATATAGAGTTATTTATGGATAAAAAAATTTAATATTATTTCTGTAATGTTATAATAGTATAGTTTTAGAAAACAGACAACCCATAGGATGAGTGAAAAACTGTCATGTCAGATAATGATATGGGAATTGAACAAACACCCAAAGTGTGACATGCCTTTATCTCATACCAATGGCCTATGAGAAGTCCCTGGTTTGTATAAATTAGTTTTATTTTATTTAAGTAGTATGATATATGACGTATATGTCCATTTTTGGAACCATATATGATTAATCTCACCACAGATGACCTTATTTATATTTTATAACTTGTGGTAACCTTTTTATGATAAAGACTGATGTAATGACCTGTCATTCTATTTTTGGATTTCATGATCTTCTCACACATTAGGAATAAAAAATTCAACATCATTTCATTGAATAAGAGATGAAGTGGAAATTGTTCAAGGTTCCACAAACAATGAGATTTTACTGAAATCATTGAAGTATTACTTCCATGAAAAATTCATCAACATTAGGAAAAAGATCTTGAAAACCCAAAATGTTATCCTTCAACATTCATATCCATGTAAATAGATGTTCCCTTAAATCATTATAGATATATGTATTTCGTGTTGTCAAATTTATCCAAACGTTGTTCTCTATCACTATCCATTAGAACATGATGGTTTGATTTCTCTTCCATGTCCATTTTCTCACTTCCCACCTATGTTCTCCTATGTAGAAACCCACTGATCAGTTAATTTTGGTAACTGTTATGTTTCTAAAATTAAATTTTAAAATGAATTTTTAGTGTTCCTTCATATAATGTGGGTTTCTATGAAAGAAACCTTAATTTAGTAAACCATTTATTACCTAATAAATTTTGAGGGAGATATTCATTTAATGGGGGGTAGAATGAAACTCCCCAATATTTTATTAGATACATTATTTTTAATTTCATTGATGTCTTGTATTCGACTCTAAACTGAGATTATCATACGCTATACACAACATAGAATTAACTTTCAGTGTACAAATCTCTATTCTTGGCTTGCATTACGCACAATTTTAAGTACTTTTGATAGAATTCATTTCACGCAACACATTTCACACAATATTGATTATAGATTTTGTTTGATGAATAAAATAAATATGTTTATATTGTGTTATATGAAACACCAAAGGAATCTTGCACTATACGCAAGACTAAGTTGTCTTGCATTACATGCAATATCGACCTTCCTCAGTAGCTTGCGTTGTACGCAATACCGAGTTTCACTAAACAATGATATAATATTAAAATATTTTTATTTAATGGGATACAAACTAGCCATTATGAATAATATTAACCACAATTTGAATTTTTTATAATATTAAAATTCATCTTATATATTTTCTAGAGCATTATATAAGAACAAAATGAATTTTTTCGGATAAAAGATGTATTTTTTAAAAAAAATGATGTTTAGCAGCCTTCAGATAGAGAACCAGTTTTAAATCTTATTTTTAACAATTTTATATATTATATTTGAAAAACTAAACTTCTTATTTGAAAGTGGGACAAAAAAACTAATATTGATGTTTTGGTAAATTTCAAGTAATGTTCATTTTCTCATGAATAGTTAAAAGTATTCAATTTTAATTCATAACTACCTTTTCATCTAATTTATTTATGCTATTATATTAAAAATTAAACTGGGTTTAAAGATTTATTGTAATATATTTTTATCATTTAATCATATTTTGTTCATTTAATGTTATTTCATAGTTAAATTGGACGTAAACACATGTCAATCTTTTGATAGTTATTACTTTTTAATAACCCACTTTTTTGGTTTTGACAACGAGAATTAATTTTAAATTAATTACTAAAACAACTGTGTTTTGAATTTTTAAAAATTAATTCCATATTTATAATCATAAAGTTCAAATTGTGTAAATATGAACCTTTTAGTTTTAGACATCATGAATAGTAACATCATTAGTAATTTTATTTACCATGGTTATTGGGTAAATCTGGTAAATAAGGATAAAAAATAATTTTATAATAATATTAAACTACACTAACACATATACTAATCCTATTGGAAGAGCTATTTCAAACAATATGAATCTTTGGGTTAATTTGGAGAACCTATGGAACCACATGGATGTGAAAATGATATTTTTCAAGAATTAATTTACGTTGAAGAGAAATATGACATAAACTTGTATCTTATCAATAAAATAATATTAATATGGAGTTACACACAAGGTAAAATCGATTATAGATATTAATTGGAAATATATAAATACTTCCAACACCGTTCTATTTTATTTATAATTTTTAGACACCATATAAGTTAATTTATTTATGAAACAATGATAATGTAGGGATTACCATATTAATGAATGATTTAAACCAATGAGATTATAAACATTAAAATAATTTTTTAGGAACTTTATATTCCACACATGAATTTTATTGATGATTATGACCTGTTAACATTGAATTAATTATGTTTTTTTGAAGTAATAAAGTTTTTATAGATTTTTAAAAAGTTGTGATATGAATATTAAATAATTGAAAAAATGAGTTTTTTTTAAAATTACTATTTTATTAAATGACATAATAATATTAAAATTTATGATTCAAATAAATGACAAATTTAATGTTTAAAATGACATTAATGAACTACTTGAGATTTTATTTTCAATTTACAGTAACTCCATTAACCATATACTATGAATATACAAGAAGACAAGGTAAGAGTTAAATTGGTTATCTAAGCATTAATGCTAATTGATAACGTTAAATTTGATACCTGAAAATGTCTAAAACCTATTGGTTTAGAGGATTAACAAAAATAATCATCATATATTTGAATTAAATGAGTTTTGTACATTTTGAAATGGAATATATTTTTATAATAAAATAACATTTCAATACCTTCTTAAAGTGTCGCTTCTGCTATCTTATAAAGATGCATATCCTCTCACATTTCCTCACACCAAATTGAGCCTTATATCTAGAAAACAACCTGAAAAATTATCCTATAAACATTTATTTTTAACTTATGGCGGTCCTTTTTCCCAAAAAGTCCATCCCTAGTGTCCCCAAGAAGAGATCCAAAGGATGTCCAGTGAAGGAGAGGTAATTGCTTTACCAAATCAATTCAATTTCTTTTTTTTCTTCTACTTACTATATCTATGTTGATTCCCTACTAATTTAATAACTATTTTATATTATACATTATGTGATGTTATTAAAATTATGTTACCGTATTGTATCTCTGTTAATTCATCATACAAATAACAATATCACCATGCATGCATACATACGACTTATCGTTTCCACACTGTGGTGTAATTTGTTATTCAAAAATATTTAATTAGGAAGGGTATAATGATGAGTATGATGGATTTAAATAATTAATATAACATGAATAATGAATCATTATAATTAATATACCACCCAATTATATACAATTTAACCATCAAGATAATGATATCATCGCTCGTACGTAAGTACGGCCTACCATCTCCATGATGCAGTGTGATTCGTTATGCATGTGAACAATTCAAGAATGATTATAGAATTTATTTTATGAGTGAAAATAATAGTTATGAACTCCATGTATTGAATAAAATACAACTTATGCATAAAAAACCATAATTACATTGAAAAACAAGAATGGGAAAATGATGCTGCTAACACCCAAAATAGTGGGAATATTGAAATATTATTAACAAGATGATATAATAGGATCATATATGATTTCATAAATATTGATATGGACATGGTATAATTTAATAACATGATTTATCTATTATACAGAATGTAACTACACCCACAACAAACAAAAATTACAAGGTATGGGATAAATTTGCAGTCTCATTTTTATCTGAGATTGTTAAAATGTAAGTATTTATTAGGGATATACTTATCATCCATGTCCATGTTTTCTAAAACTATTTTCATAAAATATATATTATTCTTATATGAATTTTTAGAGTCATTTTTACCCATTTTTTACATTTAGTACCTATTGTGGATGGAATATGTTTTTGGGTTACCATACGAAGTAATTTTTTATTTTTCCAATAAAAGTACAAGGGGAATGTTTTTTAAAATTATACGACATGAATGGATTTTTATGTTTTCATGACACCTTATTTCAATGAAGCTAACTCTACACTATTTCAATTTTAATTTTAACTAATTTTTTTTTAAATTACATGGTATTTTGAGAAATGAAAATGTTTTTAAAGAATAATAGATATTTTGCATAAGAATTAAACTCAAGTATTTTTTCAAAATTATTTTCATCTGTGATGATATAGGGTTATGTTTCAATCCCTATTATTAAATTTATTTTATTATTTTTATTATGTAATTGTTGTTATAAAATCCACTTATTTTATAATGGAATGATGTTTAAGAAACCCATTTTATTTCATGGGATGTGCTATGATGATTGATATATGTTTTTGTGGAATATGTAAGATTGATTTCAATATGAGACATGTGAGTCCTATATCTACATCTAATACATCAGGTAAATATTTATATATCATTAGATATGCATAACTGGAATGGTATGTAAATACATTTTAGTAATACTTGGCGGGAATAACATGTAATCTCAGTTTAGTAATGAAATTTTCTACCATGATGGTTTTGGAAGAAATGCCTTGGCCACTATGGAAATCATATCATGTGCTCATTAGTTTCCCATAATTACATGTTTTATGCCAATTTTATTCAATCATATTTAATGTTATTTGATGATTTATTCCTTATGTAATACCAAGATTTATTTCATGACACTAGATTTTGATTTTTAAACATTATGTTCATGTTTTTAAGTTCAAATATTTATGGTTTGTTTTATATTTTCCAGGTTTACCCTTACCGAGCATTTGAGCTCACCCATTTTATTTTTTCATTTCCCCAGGATATAATGAATGTTTTTAGGTAGGAGAAAAAAGGGAAGATCTTTCACGGATATTTTGAATATATTTCACCATGTTTGAATATTATGTTCTATGATTTCAAAGAAACTAAACTAATATGGTATTTGGGTAAATATTTTGTGTAATTCATCAAGTATTCCACAAAATAAATGTAATTTTCATGTACCTCAATATTGGGTCATTATAGTCGGTATTAGATCAAAGGTTTAGTCAACCTTTGGAAACTAGGAAGAGAAAAATTTAGTGAGATCCCTAGAGATATTTATAAGGATATGTCTGGGGATGTCCTAAGGATAAGTCAAGTATTGGTTACAATACTAGGGTTTTTGTGATAATCATGACTAACCAAGAGTTAAACCAAAGATATCATAGATTGAAATATTATAATTAATTTACCTTACTTATGCTTTTCTAATCTATTAATTGTATTTATCACAATTTTCTTCCTATTTTTATTTAATTTCCCGAACAACATATAAAATAGTTAACCATTGAATTTTTCAGATGTGAAAAGTATGGGAATTGTTATGATCAATTTACTATGTGATAATATCATGATGAGAATCATGATGAAAGAATGAGTATTGGTCGTACTATAGCGGATAAAGTGATTTTAAACGATATGTGATAGGTATGTAATTTTCTTCCAGTATTGTCTACATAAAACCTAAAAAGTATGAGGTTGATAAACATTAATACGAGATTCATATTTTAGGAAAGATGAAGATGATGGATCCGGAGTAATAGTTTAAGACTAAAGTTGGATGATTGATGTGTATATATTTCAAAATTCAAAGATTATATTATATGAATCATGAAATTTATAAATGTTTTCTGTATAAGTATTTAATTAAGGATTGAAAAGTATATGTTTAATAGTTCTATAATTATAGAAAAGTGATTTAAGGATAAGGTGACATATTTGGATAACCCATGATTAATGGGAAGATAACTCTTAATATGTCCCTTATGTTCATACAATGATATTTGGATAAAGATATGTTGGATTTGAATAAGTAAATTAAATGACGCAAGATTCATGGTATCTAATTATGGATTTATTGTAAATTGGGGTATGCTATTATTGATGAAGTATACAGCTTTTTTCAAGTTAATGAAATATATCAAATATTTTTTGGAATAAAAAACGTGCATGTTTCAATATGGATATCTGATAATTTAGGTTGTCACTATGACTCTATAGAATACATAATGTAGGTGTTCAAAATTTTAGAATGTGACCATCCAGAGATATATCTTACCATTTATGGGGGATAAATGAAGGTATTCACTTGCTTGTTATATGACCTTTATTGTAATTTATTTTTTTGTAATGTGAGTTTGGACTGAAGTATTTTGGATAAGCCTAAAGGTTGGAATGGATTAAGTAAGACCTATGATATTATTGTTAATGAAAAATACATTTTAATATTATTCCTCGAGTGTTATATTAGTATAGTCTTAGAAAAAGGATGACCCGCAAGATAGCTGACAAACCGTCGCATCAGACATGGTTGTGGGAATCAAACCCACAACCTAAGAGAGGCATGACTTTATCACCTACCACAATCCTATGAGAAGTTCCACGTTAGTATATATTTGTTTTATTTTATTTAATCTGTTTGATAGATGAAGTATAAGTCCATTTTTGGAACCATATATGAATAATCTCACCATTTATGAACTTATGTACATTTGGTAACTTATACTTACCTTTTTTGTGATAAATATAGCTGAAATGACCTATCATTAAATTTATGGATCCCATGATCTTCTCAAACTTTAGGAATTAAAAAATAAACATCATTTCATTGAATAAGAAATGATGAGGAAGTTGTTCAAGGCACAACCAATGATGAGATTTTACTGAAATCAAATATGTATTTATTCTCATGAAAAATTCTTCATCTTTAGGAAAATCATCTTGAAAACCAAAAATGTAATCCTAGTACTTTTTTATCCAAGGAAATAGATGGTCCATTAAATCATCATAGATTAAATTATTTTTGGTTTTTTACTTTTTCCAAACCTTGTTCAATATCACTATCCATCATAACTAGATGTTTATATTTCACTTCCATATCTATTTTTTCACTTCCCACCTATGTTCTCTTGTGTGGGAACCCATTGATGAGTTAATTTGGGTAACTGTTATGTTTCTAACTTTAATTTGTAAATTTATATATTATTATTCCTTTTAATGATGTGGGTTTCCATGAAGGAAACCTTAATATAGTCAACCATTTATATCCTCGATGAATTTTGAGGGTGAAATTCTTTTTACGGGGGGTAGAATGAAACAACCCAAAATTTTATGAGAGATATATTTTTTAATTGAATTTATGTCTTATGTTTTAAACTAAACCAATATTATATTACACTAAATGCAACAATATATTATCTTGCAGTACAAACAACACTATTCTTGGCTTGTGTTACACATAATTTCAAGATCTTTTGATAGAAATCATTTCATGCAACTCATTTGAAACAACATTGAGTATAGATTTTGTTCGATGTATAAAAGAACTATTCTTTGATTATGTTATGCATAACACCCAAATAGGATTTCACTACATTCAACACTGACTTGTCTTGTGTTACACACAAGGGCAACCATCCTCGATAGCTTGCATTGTATGCATTACTGAGTTTCACTAAACAACAATATATTGTTAAGATATCATTATTTAATGGGATATAAACTAGCCATTATGAATTTTATTAACCAAATTATGAATTTTATGTAAAATTAAAATTCATCGTAAATGTTTTCTAGAACATGATATATGAAAAAATCAATTTATTCGGATAAAAGATGTACTTTTTTTGGAAATATTGATCTTTTACCGCTTTTGATTATGCCCCCATTTTAAATCTCTTTTTAACAATATTATATATTATATTTGAAAAAATAAACTTCTTATTTGGAAGTCAGACATAAAATTTTGATTATTTTTAATTTTTGGTAATTTTCTAGAAAAGATCATTTTAATTAATTGTGAAAAATACTGCATTTTTATTTCAAAACTGCATTTTCATCTAATTTATTTATATTCTTATATTATAATTATAATTTGTTTTAATGTTTAATTGGATTATATTTTTATCATTTAATCCATTTTTCTTCATTGGTATTAATTTTTCTTTTAAATTATTTGTAAACACATGTTAATCTTTTGATAGTTACTACTTCTTAAAACCCCGCTTTTAGGTTTTCCCGACGGGAATTAATTTTAAATTAATTACTGTAACTACAATGTTTTGAAATTGGAAAAATGGATTCCTTATTTTTAATTTTTTGTTTTAAATGGTGTGAATATATTGATTTTATTTTTGGACATTAAGAATAGTAACTTCAAGAATTATTTTATTTACCATGGCTAAAAGGTAAATATGGTAAATAAGGGTAAAAAATAATATTATAATAATATTAAACTACCCTAACACATGTCCTAATCTAGTATTAGGAGACATTTATAACCATTGGAATCCTTGGGTCTATTTTGGGACCCCATGGAACCACATGGATGCGAAAATGACATTTTATATGATTTAATTTAAAGTAAATTGAAATATGACATAATCATGTATATTCTTTATAAAACAATTTTAATATGAGGTTTTACATAATATAATTAGACTAAAAATTATAATTGGAAATATAATAAGATTTAATAAATAATATTATTCTATTTATATGTTATAGACGCCATATATATAAATTTATTTATGACACAATGATGATGTATTGATTACCTCATTAATGAATGATTTAAAAAAATGGGATAAAAAATATTCAAATAAATTTGTTTTTAAATTTTTTTATCGTCTATGAATTTTATAGATAATTAATACATTTCATATTTTAATTAATGATGTTTTTTTGAATGAATCATATTGTTATGTATTTTTAAAAATTAATGATATGAATAGTATAAAAATTGGTATAAATGAGTTTTTAAAAAAAAATATTTTATTAAATGATATAATAGTCATAAAAAACTAATATTCAGCCAAATGACATTGATAATTATTTAAATTTTATTATTTACCCAATTATGGTTCGATTGAAATTTTAACGTAAATATATTAACCATATAGTATGAATATACAAGAAGACATGGTAAGAGTTATATTAGATAACTATGGGTTAAATCTAAACGATAAAGTTAAATTTGAGACCTATACTTGTGTAAAACAACTTAGTTTTGAGGATTTTGAACAATATTCACCTTATCTTTAAATTAAACGAGTTTAGGACTTTTTGAAATAGAGAAAAAAATGTATAATAAAATAATATTTCAATACCTTCTTACAGTGCCCCTCTTCCTCTCTTATAAAAAGACATCTCCTCCCACTATTTCTCACGCCACCATGAGCCATCTAGTTCGACAAAATGCTACAAAATTCTCCTATAAAAATTCTAAGTTATGTTATGTGGGTCCTGGTTTTTCCAAAGGACCACCCCTATCTTCCCTTAAAAGATATCCAAAGGGAGTTCAACGAAGAAGAGGTAATTCGCATACCAATTATATTCAATTTTTTTCTTCTTCTACTTATTCTTTCTATATTGATTCCATAATAAAGTAATAAATCAAGTATCTTAAATGTTCTAAGATGTTATTATAATTATGGTATAACATTATACCTCCTCTTAACCATCCTATAAATAATAATATCACCACGCATGCGTACGTACGACTTACCATCTCTATGTTGTGGTGTAATTTCTTATTCGAAAATAATTTATTAGGATGGGTATAATGATGAGTATAATGGAGTTAAATAATGAATATAACATGAAAAATTAATCTGTATAAATATTATACCATCCAATTATATACTATTTAACCATCAATAGAATGATAATGTCGTTCGTGCGTACATACGTCATACCCTCTCCATGACGCGGTGAGATTCTTTCTCTAGGTTATCAATTCAATAATGATTATAAAATTTATTTGATGAGTGAAAATAATAATTATTAACATAAATTCAAGAATAAATTACATCTTATTCATAACAAACATGACTTACATAGAAAAATTGGAATGGGAAAATGAAGTAGTTAATACCCAAAATAATATTAATATTGAAATACTATTAACAAAATTATATAATAGGATAATATATGATGTCAAAAATATAGATATGGTCCACGTATAATTTAATAAAATGATTTAACCATTATAATGGAAGTTACCACACACTCGACTAATGAAAAGTATAACGTAATGGAAAATTTTTCAATCTATTTTTTTATCTGATATGGTTTAAACGTAATTATTTACTAAGGATATATTTATCATCTATGTCCATATTTCCTAAATATGTTTTCATAAAATATTTTATATTCTTATATGTATGATTAAATTCATTTTTTCCCATTTTTGGTTTTTAGTACATGGTATGGGAACAATATTTGTTTTACCATATGAGCTACATTTTTTACTTTTCTGGTAAAATTATGAGGAGAATGTTTTTTAAATTATACGGCATGAATGGATTTTTACTTTTTCATGACCCCTTATTTCCATGAAGATTTCTTTTCATTGTTTCACGTTTATTTTATAATAAATTACTTCATTTTAAAATATAACTGTATTTTGGGATAGGGAAATGTTTTTTAAAAATAAAGGATATTTTTCTCAGGAATTAAGCTCATGTGTTTTGTTATAATTGTTTTCCATATAATAAGAAATCATGCTATGCTTCTATTTCAATTATTACATTTATTTTATTATATTTATTAAGGGATTATTTTTATTAAATCCATTTATTTTATAATGGAATTATTTTTAAGAAACCCATATTATTTCATGGGTTATGCTATGATGAATGATTTATGTTTTTGTGGAATATGTAAGACTGTTTTCATTATGAGATGGTGGGACCTATATCTCCCTCGAATGCATCGGGTAATGCATTATATCTCAAGAGATAGACATAACAAGAATGAAAAGTAAATCTGGTTCAGTAATACATAGTTTGAATGACAAGTAATCCCATTTCAGTAATGGACTTTGTCCACTATATTGGTCTCGGAAGCAATGCCTTGGATACTTTAGAAATCACATCATGTGATTATTAGTTTTCCACAATTATATGTTTTATAAAAATTCTATTCTATCATTGTTAATGTTCCTTTATGATATCTACCTTACATACTGCCAAGATTTATATAATGACTCAATATTTTGATGTTTAAACATTATGTTCTTGTTTTTACATTCAAATATTTATGGTTTGATTTATGTTCTCCATGTTTACCATTACTGTTCATTTTATATAACCATTTTTATGTTTTTTGTTTCCCCAGTATATAAATAATTTTTTTAGGTATGAAAAAAGTGGAAGATATTAATGGGAGACATTGAAAATCATTCACCATGTTATAAGATTATGTTATGAGTTTCCAAATAACAATTTAGTTATTCCTATGTAACCTCCTAACCACCATCCCATATAGTTTACCTATATCTTCAACATTATTGGAATCCCTGATTGGAATGAAGTAAGATGACTTTTATAAACAAACAATAAAAACCAAGAAATAATTAATCACATGGGGATACCTTGGAAATCACACAACATATTCCATGTAAAACTTATCCAATTTCTTAACCATCAACACTAAAGGCTGGGGTAAATTAAAATGTTTCAAATAATCAAACTTTATCTATTTGTAGGGGTAAAAATAGAACACATAGTCTACAATATCGCACTATATACCCAGACACCGAAATCATCATCTCATGTTATAATACATCGTAGTAATTCCAAAATGAATGAACCATGATGTACAATGACATTAAAACAAAAACTGATATCCCCATAGATACTAGGAAAAAAATATTATCAAAATATAGAAGAATTCCATCTATAGGGAGAGACAATCTTTAAATTTTCTCCCCATCAAAACGGGTTTCTTAAATTCATTTAAACCCATCATCATGTTCTATATCCTACTATATAGACTCTAGATGCATGATGATAACTTAAAACTAGTTAGCATCATACTTGAAACAACCTCTTAAGAATCTAGGTATACTGCATGAAGTGTCCCACGAGGTTCCACTCCTCCTTTGATTCTAGAATAGCCTATGGGGGTATATTATTATAGTGTGTGCATGCAATGATATTACCCTTCCATGGGGAATAGGTGATATTGGTGTCAAACACATGATGTTATTCTACCAACCACCTCTATATATGGATAAATTATTTTATAGAAAATATAAAATTAAAACTCTTATGGTTATAAAAGAAAATGAACCTTATCCCAATAAGGTAGTGATGCTAACACATAAGAGTATAAATAACTATAAGAACATATAAATCATGAGTTTTGTAATTCTTCTAAAGAAGTAAATAATGAAGAGAAATATAAGAAACCACATGATCATCCTATATAATAAAATAACTCCAACTAGCACCAAAATCATTGCAAAAAAACACATACCCCTTAGCAGTCTATACTAAGATCAAAATCGGAGTCGATGTAAGATGCCATTTTAGTTCATTAAAATAAGAATGATATGTTTCAAACCTTATTAATTTTTACCCTAAACTACTAATAGTATTTTTTGGTGATTATATCTTTTATAAATCCTTGAGGAATTATCGGTAGTATCAACCAAGACTGATGAAGCTCCAACTCTCAAAGACATTCAATGAATCATCCCATGAAATGAATTTCATTATATAGTTTTCATCAATTTATAATCATTTATCAGAAATCACATTCCCCATGAACATCAATTATTGGATCCAAAAAAATCATTTCAAAATAATTTCACACAAACAATGACTCCTTTTGGTTTCTATAAACAAAATAAAATGGTGCAAGTTCTTGTGATCCAATATTGAATAAACCAAAATATCATAGAAAAAAGTACTATAATTTTTTTGACATACTCATGGATATCTAAATCATAGAATCCATAAAAACTATTGAAGTATTGGCCAAGCTGGATGAAATCCCAAGGTGTTTGTAATGGCCATACCATCTCTTGAATGTTGTCTTAAATATATCATACCTCCGAACATAGTGATGATGCTAAACCAATCAATGATCAATATTCAAAAACAACTTTTCTCACCTTAACTAGTCATATAGTTCATCCACATGGAGATAAAGATATTTAGTCTTAAACATATCACAGTTCAACATCCAATAGTCCACACACAATCTAAGTGAACTGTATGCCTTCATGGAAAAGATCATATGGGCTTCCTAAGGATAAACACTTGGGAAAACAAAAACATTCTCCATATATTAATTCAAATGAATCTTGAGATATTTCAACTCATCCATCTCTATAAAATTATAGGGTATAGAAGATAGATGTGTATACGAAACTTTGTGAATCATAAAATCTATCTCCCTCTCTATAGGAATACCATATAAATCAACTAGTAAAATTTTAGCAAAACACAAATTAATATAAGGAAGACCACCAAAAGAATAAACATCCTCGGTCCCAACTGCACTAGTCGATTACGAACATCTATGATTTGGGTGTGATTGTCATTCATGGCCTAACCTTGGAACCCACTCACCCTAAAAAACCACATATCTCCCATTGGTTGCAAGAAAATAATTTCACTGATAATAAATATCAACTATAATGTGTTGCAAATCAATTAAATATATCATAAAGGATAATTCAATCAATTCAATATCAACAATGAAGAAATACAAAAATTATGATGTGTCCACTATCGATAGTGAAAAAAGTGTCACATCCAAACTACTTTTCATTCCACATCCCAAGTGGTTTCACTAACACCATCACAATGTACACTAGAATTATTGGAAGATTAATCATATCAAAAAATTGGAAAAAATGAGATGTAGTTAATAATATTGTATAAAGAAGTCATTTTGGAAGACGAAATGAAGAAGGAAACTGTCACTATTATTCGACTCATATCAACCTATGTCGTAAAATCATCTATTATCTCAAAGTGATTCAATATTTGGAAATGGCTAGATACCCATAGTCTTTGAAGCATCTAAATACTTAATATTAGGCATGATCTCTTTAAATACATAATATTACAATGAGTAGACTTATCATGATAGAAACACTTTATATAGTCATCATTTTCACAACGGTTGCACATAATTATAGATGCAGGTCCTGGATGATGGGTGTACAGAACCTTTTAACACTAATAACAATTCAAGATTATAGTAAAATATATAAATAAAGGTTAAGAGGAGGCCCACTGTAGTTAACAACCCCCATCGCTCCTATGATGATATTTTCACTTCTTATTTTTACCTTGCATGCCACTAAAGCTACCACTAGGTCGAAGATAAGGTGGAGAATAATAAACCCCTCCATTCATATTCATTAATGGAATCATTTCACTTTCTAAAATCTCTACATAGGTGAAAATAAAAATGATAAATACCAGTGATTATAGATTCATTAAAAATACTATACATAATTATGATCCATTAGCTAGTCATTATTTAGTACATATGGAGAAAAATAAACCATCTCTACAAACCGATTTTTATATACTAACAGCGAAAACATCCCTTGTCGTAATGAGGGTAACTCTACATACTTCTCCATAATAATAATATATGGTAAAAACTTCTTGATTAAGAGAATATTGAAACTCATGCAGTCCATCACCACGTGGAAATATTCTTCTATAATGGAATCACATCATCTCTTATAGGGATACTCCTGACTGAACATCATACACTTCACGTTAATACTATCTGAAGTATACATGAAGCCATATCTCTAATAAATCTTTTCTATCCAATACTTTTCCTCTTTAGGTTCATCTTTACCCTTAATGGATGGCGTCTTCATTCATAGTAACTCCTGTGATTGATCCCTTTCTCCTCCAACTCGTTTTTTGTACCTCAAAAACGATATTCTTGACTAGCGGTACATTATGGATTATATCACAAGTTTCTTGCATGATAACCAATAAATGATCTATTATAGTTTCTAATTACCCAAGGGAGCATCTATTGAACCCTCATGGGGAAAATAAGGAAGAAATATCGAATTCATACTTCTACACACTAAAAATGATGAAATTGTTAATAAATGAGATAACCTCAATTAATACCAAAACAAAAAATGGAAAAACTAATATTAAGATCAAAAACTCAAGAAAAGATACATGTATCCCAATATCCCATTGTAATATGAGTATAATCATTGAAGAAGGTTTCTAGAAAATCAATACAACCAAACTCTTTGGTCAAAAAAATATTATCTCTAGGCTATCATACATCCCCAGAGAAGGTCTCTTGTAGATAGAATCTAATTAGTACCAAACTATGACAAACCTAAACTAATTATCCTCTAAAACTGGTACCCAACACTAACCATCACTTACCCGAAGGGAGTTCCAGATCCCCATGCGATTGAGACTATAACTCGGGAATCAACAACATCTTGAGGGAATGATTTATCCAAATCTGATGAAAGAAACATGACCTATATATATACATTTCAGGAAAAAACCACAGAATAATAATCATGTTTATATATCATTTAAATAAAGAAATATCATACATGATATAACTAACAATCAGTTAAAATCACCGAGGATATGTCCATAAGAAAAATAAAACATTAACAAAAATGACTACCCCATGTGATAGTGTGGGTAAAGTCCCACCATTTTACCAAAAGCTACCCTGCCATAGATGACAGAACCCTCACCACCTTAATGTGAGACATTTGTTTTTCAGACATGGAAATATATACAAAGGTCTATGAGTCACTAGAGTTTTGTTCCTAATGTTAGATAAATAGGTTCATTTGGATCCTCCAAAGGTGTTCCATATCATGTCTTTGTAAAAAAATATAAACAATGATTAATATTAAGGAAATCATTGAATTATAATAAGTTAAATAATTTTTATATCAAAATAAAGGTAAAAAATTTCTTCTTCTCCATAGTTTCAAATAATCCATGAAAAATAGTTTAATAAAATATCACAATACCAATGTAGTCAAATAAAACTAAATAATGTATTGAATATCATATCCAATCCATTGAATTAAATTCTTTAAGAGTTCAAGAAAAATAATAAGTTGCATCATTCCATGTATTGTTATATGTTTTAAGAACTATGACACACGTACCAACGACATAAACAATTGCACACATAAAGTCACAAGATATATGAATTAGGTCCATAGTGTAGCTGAACACCGCAACAAGTAAACCTCGCAAAAATATCTAACATGTTACTAGAATAACAGGACTAAGGATTATATGAACACCCCATGAGTGACCCCCCCGGTAATATCCACTAACGAGGCATATTATTACATCGTCCACCTAAGTACCCATGAATTCCTATGTTCTTTGTTTACCAAACCATTTAAAAAAATCCTGATTTGAATGTAATTTAATAAATTACATTAAAAATTATTATAAACTAATATTTCATTTATCCAAAAAATGGGAAATTTCATATTATCTCAAAACTCCATTAGCACACTCATAATTCAATCATGCCAGTTCAGTAAAACAAATTATTAAACTATTGAAATATAGTTCATCAAACATTGGTTAGATATGGGAACATATTCTTCCAACATGAGTCACAAAAGCCTGAAATGGGATCCACCAATTATAATGGAACAAAATGTCAATATTAGAAGACTTGATATTGATTCTCATGACTTATAATTACATCAATCAAACAAATCAAATGGTGGAAAAGGTATATCATTACAAACCTAAAAGGTAATGCACCCTCAATGAAACTACAAACAATTAATTAGTTCCTAAAAGAGGATCAAACAATGGATCTTGAAGGAAAAACACCACAAGATCAATGGATCAAAAAAATAGCACAATGACACTACTACAGTCAATGTAAATGATGAAACTGGGACATCAATTACTGGGAGAGAAGAAATGAAACAAACTAGATGTTCGATCACCAAACGAAGTGGCATGGAAGGGGAAGAGGACTCCAAAATCTTTTAGTAGATATCATAGGTTGATAAAGAAGAGGTTCTAGAAAAATGAGATATAAAAACAGTCATGAAATATTTTTAATCTTACATTCCCTGATCAATACACAGCTTATAAAGCCTTTAAATTATTTAATTCATTATTGAAAAGACCAAGTGAAAAACATATATCCTCAGAATAAAATAATGATCCTGACCATGTTATGACATGTAACCTTTTCAAGGCATGTATGATTTCCACACTCTTAATGAAACTCACCACTTGTTTCGGGTGGCCAATACATGACATATAAATTCTACACAACGTAAAATCTCACAGAAGATAGTAAATAATCCATATCTACAAAAAAATCAAAACCACATACACTATTATCCAAACTTAGGAGGAACATAAAAAATAAATTTAACACATTTTTACCCACACCCCATTAATTAAAAAAACAAATATCCTAGAAAATTAGTTCACCTACTCTATACAACCGTCTCTATTCTCAAGACTCCATAAATTCACCAAAAAGTGGGAAATTAAATAAATATAAATACAAAAAAGAATGTAATATGATGTAACAAAATTGACTAGGATAATGTTTTACATTTATGAAACCTTCTCTCTTGGATTCATATTATCCTTTGATTGTTTCTAATAAGAGATATAATTCTCTAGTATCATAACATCTATGTTTATTAAATATTATGTCGTAGGTATGAACATTTTTAGGTATTTTTCATGGAAAACATCTTGAATATGATAAAAGATTTAGTGGAAGTTGGAATCAATAAGAAATTATACCTATATAATCATGAATTATAAAGGGGAAATATTTATAATTATCATATTTCCCTTCTTTGTAAATATCATAAAATATTTTTAAAGAGATATTCATAAATATTCCCTTCCACCAACATTAAATTTAAAATTTATTCAATGATATCCGGTATCAGTTTTTTGTCAACTGTCAGCTACTATGATGTGATGCTGAATGGATCTATCATTATATTCCATTTAATCATATGTCTCATGTACCAATAACATTAATTCCCCCACATCATACTACATTTATGTTTTTCTGCACTTCATTCCATAGTTGAATTCATAAGGATCCGTCTAAATGCTCAAGTAAAAGTTATTATCTTATGAAAATTCCACAAATGGTAGTTCCTAATACAAACAACAATTTAAATCTAGAAAGTAATCTCTCATAATATCTTATATGTTTTGAATTTTACTTTTAGACTGACCATCTATATGATGATGATATGCAGTATCAATGTTCGACATTATATTCCACAACTACTAAAGTCATCTCTAAAATAATGTTGAAAAACTAAAATATTCATCTGAAATAAATAATGGGGTACTCCATGAAATCATAATAACTATTTAATTTATATCCTTGAAACATGATAGTGTGAGAAATATAATTTTATGGGAATAGAAGTGGCTTAATTTGTGTACAAATCGACTATAACCCAAATACAATTATGGACTTTTGATGTTTTCTGGAGTCCAATGAAGAAATCAATGAAGTCTTTTCCCAATTTCTTTTATATAATATGTAATGGTTATCAAAATCAATTAGACATTTATCTATCATTCATAACATTAGTACATTCCATGCATCAAAATATATATTATGAAATATCACTCAATATGTTGTCCCTCTATAAAAACTTTTGTTAGTCTCTATACATATTCGTAACTCCATGATGAATAGGGAATTATAAACTATGAGATTCAAAAAATACATGTTACTTAATGTCTTTTATTATATATACACATAAACAATTATTGAATCATTTCATTCCATCTTGATAATGGATTAACTCATAAATATTTTTATCCTTTTCTAAATTTCCAAGTCCTCCTTATTTGGCTTTTTAATCCTTAAATATAACGATGGATGAAAATTATCCTACGAAAGATATTATCTAAACAATTTCCTAATAATTTCGTGATATATATTATAAAAATATGTAAATATTTCATCTGTTTCAGTCGTCTTTAAATATTTACTAGTACGGACCTTCTAACATAGTGCATCATCCACCTTTTTCATCTTAATAGAGTAGTAATGTATTTGGAAGTCACAATCTTAAATCAAATTTGACAATAATTTTTTTGTAAATATTCAATAATTTTTATACAAAATATACATTAATATTTAATTATCAGTATATATACCACTCTTTTGACTATAGAGATAGAGCCAACACATTTATAATGAAACAAAATTACATTTACAGTTACAAATAAATCATCCAATAATTTTAAAAAGGAAATTTAATTGGGGAGAGTGATATGATAGAACCATATAATTATTCATAATAACACATCCCAATCAATTTTTTGTGCACCAATAAATATTATAAAACCTTCTCCACTATAGGGTAATGTATTTTTAGTTTTACTAACTGACCTAATTTTCTTCTGCTTAAAATTTTCCTCAAATTATACAATCAATGAGAACCTGGATCCCATCAATGGAAACATGGTTATTGTAGTTTAATTACATGATATATTTCTCAAAAACAATGTGTAGTATCCTTCTACTACATAAAATATATAGATATCAATTACTATTTTTATCCTATCCTACTGATCAAGAACAACAAAATTTGAATGATTCACCAACATACACTCACTTGATATTATTTGAAAAAAGAATGAGACAATATGTAGCCAAAATCTACACATGGTAAATTTAGTATTCTGATTCTCCTTATACATTGTCCTTAAAGAATCCTAAAATGTCTTTCATATTATTCCATGATTTTCAAATGTATAAGAATGTCATTTATATGAACTTCCACAAATAGTCTAGTTAATATTTAATAGACATATTCATTAATTTCTTAAAGTTAACAGTGGATATGGTGATTCTAAATTTCATTAACATAAATTTATAATTTCCATACCTCCTGTATAATGATGTATCTATTACATCCTTTTCCTTGAAACCTTGATGAAGATATCTTGATTGATAATCAGTTGTTGAAAAAAGTTAATCTCCTCATAAATGGTTAAATAGATCCTTGATAAAGCATTAAAGGCAATTTATCGTAAATGTGATATTGTTATGTTCTTAGTAATTAGTGAAACGATTAATTGAACAATCATTATAATTGAAAAATAATCTTTATACCCAATGGTGAATCATTTCAATGAATGAAAACATTATTGGTAATATATAATAATAAATTCATTAATTCCAATAAATCAATGTGTTATATTCTATAATAAGTATTTAAAATAGTAACAACACCACGTATGAGTTATATTAGAAAATATGCATCATGCTTCAGATAATGGACATGTAATTCCTCATGAAATACATCAATATATTCCTGAATAATAGGTGTACCTTCCATGATGACTTTCTCCCTAAAGCTGGTTGATATATACCCCTCAAGAACTATCGCGAAGAGAAAATTAATGAATGTAACATTTGTTGGATGTTCATATTAAACATCACATTGATAAATGAACATAGGTTAATTTTTAATATGAAATGTTTATTTCCTTCCTCAAAAACTAATATTAGATCTATATTGAAAAAATCAATCCATACACAAAATCACATTGAAGTCATCCAGGTGAATAATAACATGATTTTCCAGAAGCACTGACCAAAGAAAATCAATCATGGAAGAGGTATAAGAATGAGATTAAATCATTCTACAATTATAAGTCTATAATAATAATACAATATCTAACAATTCAGGTGATATAGTGATAATTTTAAAAAAAAATTAGATATAAAAGAATATATAAATCTAGAATTAAATAAGCCATTTTAAATTCTAGAGTGTGTGATAAGTATAGCTTTAACAATTTAATTATTAAAACCCACATAATTAGCCATAATTGAATGAGATTTCTCTTTTTTATTGTATTAATGGATTTTTACACTGGTTTTTTTCATTTACCATTAGATTTGTGAACTGATATTCCTATTTTTCTTACACCATGAAATCGTATAATTAGTGTGTGTGTTGTATATTGAGTTAATATTTATCCCCATTGGTCACATTGACCTACGTAAATGCATCTCCTCAGAGTTAATATTCATTATTTTCATCATAACCAAACATAGAACATTTTCTTACTCAATTAAGATCATTTTTGACAGGTTTATTAACACATTTTCAGCACATAGAAAAGATTACTTTCAGAACTCCATGATATTAATTATTTTATTTCCCCATGAACTAACTATTTATTTTATTATTCCCCATTCAATAAGAATAATGGGAAATTATAAAATATATTTCTACCTTAAGAGCACATTATATGTCTTTTCATATCTGTTGATGTCTCTGATGGCTGACACTATTCAGAGAAACTATTTCAATCCACCAAAGAAATGATAAATTTTTCCCTCAGGTTTGTTGATAAAACCAAATTTCTATCATACATGGATTGTATTTTTTTCATTATATGTAATATTGGAATTATAATCCTTTATATTTATAATGGTAAATTCACTATCCATATTAGCATAAAGATATAAATGAAAATATTTATAGATAAAATAGTCTCATAAACTCTTACATTCTCATGATGTTTATTTATTCTCATATCCTTGCGTTCTTGATGATATTACAATATTGATCTAATTACCATTACAATTTGTAAAAATATAAAACAATATTTTCATTTTATGATAAAAAGAGAACAAAAAACCATCTCTGTTATAATAATCGATTTCTCAGAATTAATTAGATCATAAGAATCATAGAAAGAAATCAAATGTTGTCTCATAAATAACCAAATATAATGATGCTCCCTTTTGTTATTCATTCATAAGCTTAATATGGTTTTCATTATTACGTATTTCTTGATAATTTTAGTGATTATATTAACAAGATACTACATTACATCCTCATTTCTAGTGGGTTTCTTGAGAGGATGTTGCTTTCAATGCCAATCACATTTGTAACTATCACAATTTCATCTCGGCATAACAATTGACTAAAAATTATATGTTAAGAATAATAGAAACAGTTAGTAATTATTAAATTACAAAAATCATTCATCTGATGTATAAATCATGACACTATTATTCTAATGTTATTATTAACCTAGTTTATCGATGGTCATTATTCAATACCCATTTATTAAAATCCTTCAGAATGGTTTATAGAAAATATATGAATTAAACCAACAGTATCATCCAAATGATTCTATATTGGTGTGATGTATTAGATAAAATCATCAAACAGTAGTGATAATAATGTTAATATCCATTCCAGCCCTTCAACATTTGTTGCACTAAGGTGTATCTATGTTAAAACATCATCCACTCTCTTATATCAAAACAACCATTTAGATTCAAGGAAAACAACACTATATTTTTTTTTACCAAATGATTGTATATTATCGTATATTTATACATATTCATATGGTTTTTAATTATTTTTTCTCACCCAAATCGCAAAAATAACTAAACCCTACACTGATAAAAAAAATAATGTGACTAAATCATAACCTACATACTTATTATATGATTTCCGAACAAAACATATAACATAAAAATTTAACAAACACGTAATAATCAAAATTAATTATTGTATTTTGATACAAGATATATATAAAAACATAGTACAAAATATATTTACATTATAATATTCATATATAATACTATTAGAAATATCATCTATAGAATTTGTTCTTCTTATCTCAACGTATATCAACACATAAGTAAGTGTCCAATTGAGATGCTTAGTAGGGGTAATTCTATATATATAAATAGAAGATTACAATTGGTAATAAATGAGTATCTTTGTATGAGAACATATTCAAATATGAATAAACATGTCATAAGATGATTAACCCTAGTATAAATCATTATTCAAAAATCATGGAATAATTTTTATGACATATTAAGATTATAAATAAATTTTTTGAGCCATTAGATTATAACAAAAGAATAAGGGACCAGTATCTGACATAAGTGTGGTAAAAATTAATAGGCATAGAAAAACATTTCTAATTTCAAGGATCATTGTTGACACTAATATAGAATAATGGAATTAATCCCAAAATGGATGGGGTTCACTCCCCATTCCCTTAAACATAATAGTGTACAAAGTCCTTTAGTAGATTAGAATCACTACCCAATCACTTGAAGTATATCTCATGAGGTAAAAAACTATACACTATGAATTAGAGGGATATTTTATTTTGGACTCTCCCATAACAAAATGAAAACCTATCATATGTGTGACACATAAGTTGAAAAAAATTGACATTTCACTTATCTTATCACCTAAGGAAATGAAATGGGACGCAAAAACCGTGAATCAGATAATCATATGAAATCCATAAAATGAACATGGATGGTATTTCAAGATCATATCCAATATTTTGAATAAGTAAAATCAACAAATTTTATCATAAATTGATGAAACATCTTTATAAGATAATTGAATCGATCATGTGGAAAATACACATTCAGATTTAAAATTAATTATTTAGAATGTTAAATTTTTATGAATGTTATTATAAAACACATTATTTGAAAAAAAACCAATGAATAATTAAATATAAGGGTCAAATGGAATCATATTCTAGGATATATAAAAATATGATCAATCTTCATATGTTAAAACCAAATATTCATTTCAATATTTGAAATTAATGTCTACTTGTGGTGTATAGGTAACATTAAAATATAACTTTTTAGAATATTTATAAATAAAGTCATATAAATTTTTAAAAACACCATTATAAACAATTTAGTTTTAAATATGTACATTCATGCAAAATTAAGGATAATTTTTTTATGGAAGACAATGATTCTTGACCAAAAAGAAGAGATAATGTCTGTAGCACTTAGAACAAAACATTATTGTTATTTTTTAACATTAATTAGAGAAGATAAAAATAAAATTGATAAAATTAAAACAAAAAAAATAAAAAAAATATGAGTTTTAATGCAATAAAATAAAAAATTTCTCACAATGGAACTACAAATATATACAATCCCAAAATAAATGAGATTTTAATATAAATCCCTCACAACAAGCCCGACAGTCTTCGAAATTTTATTCTTTATCCTTTATAATTAAAATTATTTTAATTATATTTTTAGATAGAAATAATATTTATATTTATATTAATATATATAATATATTTATTACATTTTTACACCTTTTTATTAATGATTCATTGTTAATATAATCCTTTTAATATGTTAACTATCTCATTTTTTATTTATTCTTGAGATTGGTGGTTTCAGTATGTGTATATTTATCATAGTTCCATAATATTTAGATTCAAACCAATGATATATATAATATATATTTTCATTAAACTCATTAATTTTATTATCCATATCAGGTGGAAATGAAAAAAAATTGCAATGGTTCGTGAGGTGGTGGTCCTTAAGTACCCACAAATGATGGTTTTGTTCACATTTGATGGAATTAGAGATTGTTAAAAATTTCAATATAAATATAATAGAATCATAGTACATTTGAGATACTATTGTTATTATATTGGAAGAGTTATTATAAAAATGAACTACTTAAAATACGATATAAAATGAAGTGTACATGTTTAAATGACTACATCCCCTTTGAAATACGTCATCTGGATTTCATCATATAGACTTCAGCATTAGCCTTATAAATAAACCAGAGCATGTACAACTCATATAATGATATTTTGAATTTTTTCATTGGATTTTTTTTTGGATAAGTGGCTTCAAGGAGGTGTGAGGATTAGAGGAGTGGGGGTGTCCTTCAATAGTGAATGAAATGACACACATAGTATTACATTAAATATTCAAATAAACTTAATTACATTTCATCTGAAAGTGGAATCACGTTGATATATTTCAAATATTGTTTTTTATGAGTAAAAATACTCTCATAGAACAATGTTTATAAATTTATAGTTTATTTATATTCAATATCTTATCGTTTTATCCAATTATTTAAACTTTTTATTACTACCCTTATCTAAAAAACATTTACTCATTTGGGGTCATGAATGTCTATATAAATAGAAAAGTTACCCAATAGCTGATAATTAATGATATTTTACACCATAATATATTAACATGTACAAATATAATATTTTTTTTAATATTAAATCATTTAATAAAATATTATTTAACATAAGATATTGTTGATTTTATTTGCAGGTCAGTTAACATAGTTCATTATTACGAACATCAAGAATGAAATGGAATTAGAATATAAAATTTTAAGAGATAAATAATATGATATATTTATTGAAAAATTTATTTTAACATAGTAATGAATCTATATTTTATTATATTTAATATTTTTAAATAATTTATTTTATTTTTCTATTACATGAAAAGTAACTATGTTATCATTTCATTTTTATTTAATGTTGTTATTAATTCACTATAAATTAAAAATAAATTATCATGATAAATAAATAAATTAATATTTCAAATTAACATTTATAACCAAACATAACCACTTATTATACAAATGAACAAATATTAGTGATATTAAAATAGAGAGAGTAACGTTTTGTATTTATTCTTCACATAAAATAAAATTAAGGCCATTATCAAAGAAAAAGGAAAATATATTTCAATACCATTGAATAGGATAATACAAAAGATAAAATTATCATATCCAATGAAATAAATTATATTTCTTGTGATATTTATATTCCATATACTGGTGTTTTAACCCTACTTTCCTTATTTTATGGTTACCGAGTTGAGACATATTTACAACCGTTTCTCTTAATAATGATTAAAAATAAATAAAAACTATTTAAAAAAACTAAATCACCTTATTCAAAATATGTTATTATTTTTCCAATATTCCATTTTTAATAAATAAGAAATAAATTTATATGTAAATAAATAAAACAAAAAAATTATTTTTTACACAAATTGGTTTTTAACAAGAAAATGAACATATAACAAATTCAAGTATGATGATAATTACAATGTAATTACCAATTTATTACATAATGATAGAATAACTATGTTAAATTAAAATAAAATTAAAAAATCAATCGTACATTTATATTACATTTTTTAATTAAAATAAATGATAATTTTAAAAAAATATGTACATTCACTATTGAATGAAAAATAATGTTTTCATGAAAAATGCCACAAATTCACCCAATCGTAATATTTAATTAGTAATTTGAAAAATTATATTCATTTACTCAAAATACATCAAATAAATTTAAAAATTAATTATAATTTATTTTCCCAAAAAATCAATAAAATAATTTTTTGGTAAGACATATTTTTGAAGCATAAAATGACTTTACAAAAAAGAAAATAGTCATTTATTATGAATTATTAAATATATTTTCATTATATAAAATCTTTATTTATTTTTCATAATTTTTTCATTCCTACTAATACCTATATTTTAAAAACCATTTGTTAATAGGAAAATATAGTTATTAATATTTTTATAATATAAATTTTTCTCTTTAATACACTGTTTCAAATTTAAAGAAAGTTATTGAACACCTAATATCTTATTCAAGAGATATAAATCATAAATTCTCTAGTTGTAACAAGTGTAATTCTATAAAAGTCATAGAATGTGAATGTTTTTTTTGTGATAACTAATATATTCTATTATGATTCCACATTAAATAAGTAATGTAAATGATATTATAGTGATATATAATATGTTTTTTTGAATAGATATTATTATGCATTCTTAAGAAAATTGGGGGAGTGAACATTGAAATTTGTTTAATGATGACATCCTACATGGATGGATAAAATATATAGAGGATTGTATAACATTTTTTCTAAAATAATTCAAAAATATAACAATATAATGGGAACATTATAATAAATAAAGTATTTATTAATAAATAATGTTTTTAGTGAATGCATAAGAATCTAGTTTTAGATAAGAATAAAATGTGATAATGGAATAAATATTATATTCATAGATTAGAAGTTCTACAGTAATATGAATGGTGTTTCTTATATGAGAACACTATCATTGTAGAATATGTGAGAGTAAGGGAGTTCTAAATTATATGATACTATATATATTAATAAATTGATTATATATCACATTTATCTATATGAGATTATAATTCATGCTAATTGGTTTGAATTAGAAAAAGTCAATCCCAATGAATAAGAAGACACATTAAGGAATAGGTGAAAATATGATGAATATAATTATGGAGTTATTGGTTCAAATACACCATGAACATAGTAGAATGAAAAATTGTATGTTCTTGTTAAAAATTATTAGAGAGATTCATGCTCAATATAGGGTTCCACGACCTCAGTAATTTTGATGAGGTCTTCATGAAGTTATGATTTTATAAAATCAATTACATTTTACTGAGATAAAAATTATGGATATGATCTATCATAATTCTAATATAGAATGATGTGTTGCGGGAATGAGTATGTTGGATAATTAAATGATGATAACCATGACTTTTTAACATTATACATGATGGTAAAATAACTAGTTTATTTAAATATGATATCTAATAAGAATTATGTTTTTCCCTACCCTAACCACCATGTCTGAGATATCATGTCACACAAACTTCTGTCTGTCTCCCCTTATTCAAGAGATTTATGAATAGTATTGGAGGCCTTGGTTTGTTAGTGAGGAGAATATACCATCAATTAAATGTCATAATATAAATAAAAAATAATAAATTAATAATCTGAGTAAATTCTAAAATCTATAAATAGATAAATGACATGAAAATAAATGGTCTCCCAAAGTGGAAATCCAAACTATAGTATAACTATGGTGAAATAAATAAATGCTTAGGGGGTTTCCTCTAAAATATTTACTATTATGTTTCTAGATATGTGATCTTCTACTAAACAATCCACCCCAAGGATAGGTCTCTAGTTAGGATATCTACAAGTGCATCGAAATGAATAAGTATGGTGCGAGTAAAAGGAATAGTAGGACACCAATAATTAACCCTTAACCTATAGTTCTTGTGTTTATTATCATACTCTATAACATAAATATATTTCATAAAATAAAATAAATTTAAATCCAAAAAAAGTAGTCATGATCAAAAAATTCATCCACAAATCCCTAGTCATACTTGCTTCAGCTTTATACTAGATAAATAATATGGTGTCTCTAAATATCTGAAAACAAGATCAAGGTTAATTGGGTTTCACATGAAATATTCAAGACACTGAGTTATTATCCTACTCAGAATCCAAAAGGCATCAAGAAATATTTACAATCCATATGGCATTTAGTATTGGTAACCTAATTAGAATCCATAGGGAAATAAGTATACTCAAGGTCATTAAGAAATAATACTATGTCATCATCATCATCATCACACATAATTTTAACTCCCTATATATGGTATATTAATACAAAAATGATCACATTTTATATATACAATATACAAATCCTTCAAGGAAATATATGAGAAGATATGGAAAGATAAACAGTAAAACATAATTTCATGATAAGAATGATAGCACCAAGTAAACATGTGAATAAATATCAAACATGGAATCAAATAACTCTATTATATCTCATGGAAACTACATCATAATGGGTCACACTGGCAATATAAACACCCAAATGAAATCAAAAATCAAGCATGGTCCTCTGTTATGTCAACATAAACAATTATATGATAGAATCACTTGTATATGAGTGCCCAAGACTATAAAAAACATACCATCTCAACCTCATCATCATCAACAGAATGGAAAAACAAATCTATGTGGTTACATGGGTAGAGTGGAATCCTCAATATTTAGAAACACCTCCAAATTTTCTTTATTATCATAGTTTTCGACGTTTCAACAGATGTGATTTCTAGTTAGATACACAAAAACAAATTTATTTCTAAAAATACTCTGATAACCAAAATAATGTATTTTATGACAAGAAGAAATAATATGTCACATAACACATTCCATTTCATATATTTTTTGATATTATTATGTTTAGCCAATATATATGCTAGCTTTTGTATTCTAAAAAGTAATTATAAATCAACCTAAGAAAATATGCATCTCTCTTAAGAGTAGTCTATGATCATATATTGTTATTCCATAAACTTAATCATTTATTAGAAAATGTAAGTATCCTCAAATTTTTTAATAATTATCCTCTAATAATTTGATATATATTTCTCTTGATAATTTTATTATAATTTTCCTTGGATAAATATATATTACATTCAAATAATTGTCCATTAAAATTACCCTTAAATAAACAAATTATGATAATTTTTCATAAATTATACATTTATAATTTGAATAATTATATTTTTATAACAAATTATCCTTTTATAGTTAAATTTTATTAATTTATTTATATATTATCCATTGATATATTCATATAATTAACCTCTAGTCTTCCAAAAAATATCATTCGATAATTTTTATAAATTATCCCTTGTATATTTGATTTGATTCTCATTTTGTAATTATCATTGTATAATTCTATTTAAATATCATTTTATAATTCTTATAATTAATTGATGATAATTTTTCAAAATTACCATTTGATAAATATTAAATAATATCCATTGATAATACAATGTACTATATTTGGGAAATTTATTATTATTATCATCCAAAATTGTTTGCATAATTTATCCTTGAATAATATATAAATTATCTATAATAATTTGATGAATTTTGACTAGATAATTTTTCGTTTACACTATTTAAATTAGATCAACTATTTTTCTAGAATTTTGGAATAAGGGAATCAATTGAAGAAAAAATAAAAATAAAAAAACAAACCTAAAGAAAATACAAAGTGACTAGGAGAATGATGTTTGGTGGAGTAAATATAAATAGGATTTAATAGAAGAAGAAAACCTTTTCTAATCACATATATTTAAAACTAGGGTCCTTATACAATAAATGTATTAATAAAAACAATAATAGGAATGTTTAACCATGTTAAGGAGCCTTGAATGTGTATTCCTACTAAGAATTCCAAAAGGCCAATTTAATCCACCATTTAAACCAAAAATTGAATTCAAAGTCATTATTTGTTCCCCATTATGTTATATTAAACAGAAATGATCCAAAATAGATTAATTCCAAAGTTCTAGGATTATCTCAGGCATCCAAATGATATAATATAGCATTGAAGAAGAAGATGAAATAACACATGTATCAATTAAAATTATAATAATATACTAAAAATGGTCTAAAATAAATTACCCTCATGTGAGATTTTAACAAACACATGACAGACACAATAGTTATGTCATACCTAGTGTAAAACCATCATTTTACACCTAATAGTTTATTTTTGATTTTTAATTGATCACACCATTAGGATAATACAAATTTACATTAAAAAATAGATCAATTACCCTCCAATTTTATTTTACCAAACACCCTAAAAGAGAAACGTTTATTTCATGCTTGGGGTAAAACAATAATTCTTTATTCAATAGAATACTTTGATTTACCAACTGTGAAATTTTTCATGATATATTCCATTATTTTAGATTAACTACATTCTATTTAAAATATATATTTAATATTTTTATTTTATAATTATTGAGTCTCTATGGGACCCATAATATCACACTAACTCAAGAAGTGAATATGAAAATATTCAATTGAATATTCCAATGTGTTTATATATATTTTACCAATACATAAAGCATTTAGAAAAATTTATTAAGTGTTTTTATTGGAAAATAAATTTTCTAAAAAGAATACAAATAAATAAAAAGTAAAGGTGGTTGTTATTATAATTAAAATTTTATCTTATTACAATTTTCCCCTTATATTGGCTTCTTGTCCCCGAGATTTAAATTTTTCACTCATATATGAATTAATATGGAAATTGAGCTTGAATATTAGATTTTTGATTTCATTTCCCTTACAAGATCCATCCTTCTTGTAATAGAATCCAAAAAAGTGGTAGCATCTTTCTTTATAGGACCTTATCAATCCATTATATAATCTTTACTAGATTCTCCCCCCTATATGCTCCAAAATCCATTTCAGTATTCTCATAATCAATGAAATTTCTAGGATAGGAAATGTACTGCTAGTTCTTAGACAGATGAAACACATAATTCATACCTTAATTAAGTGGATGAAGGTAAAAATGGTACACCAGTATACCAATCTATCCAATTATCATGAAAGGTCCAATAAACTATGGTTTTAGTTTTCCATGATTCTTTAGTCATCAATGGATTAACCAAGGAGTCATATATAAGATAACCTTATCACGCATATTGGACCAAAAAGGTCTCATCCTATGGACATCATATACACTCTTGCTTCTCTTAGTGGTGATAAACTTATTCTGATTCTGTTTCACTCTGCCAAAGGCCTCCTGAACCAAACTTGTCCCACATCTACTACTTCACTTACCTCATTTCGAGATAAACATGATCATCATGGTCTCCCAAAATGATACTTTTAAGGTTCCTGTATAATCAAATCCTGGAAATCATTTTTATACAATCAATCATCCCAGGTCTAGATGATCATACCATGATCCATCAAAGTCTATTATAAAATATCTAAGTATGTAAAACAAATATGTGTATAATCTTCTTAGATTGTCTATCTCTATAAGGATGAAATATTTTGTTCAACCTCAACCTATTCCAAAGTGAACTCTAAAATACCTTCCAAAAACACAATGTCAAACATGGATCTTTACAAAAAAAAGATCAAGGGGACACCACGTAACCATAAAATCTCAATAACCTTGATCTCTCACATATCGTTTAATATATGATTCTCATAGATTGATATAATGTGCGAATCATTTTTTAGCTAATTTAAAATTTCTCATATAGTGTAACACCTACTCAAGGTCCTGGGTAACCCTGTCACAAAGTCCATTGTGACATAATCCTACTTCCACATGGTTAGTAGAAGTGGCTAGAGCATACCACATAGATATTGGTTCTCAACCATTACCATTTGGTAGGTAAGTCATTGGGACACAACCATAATATTTCCCTCTTCATTCCCATTCAAAAAAACTATCTCTTGATGTCATGTTATATATCCATCGCACAAGATTGTACCACCAATATTAAGGTCTGAAAATCCCTTACCATCTCCTCTATATTGTATGCAAGGACATAAAATCTACCATGTTCAATGATCAAATATTCATTCCCCAAATACCATATAGGTATGGGTTCACCTAATAAAAATACTTTTCGAACAATATGACACTCATATGAATCTATTCTATCCTTCACTATGTTATGAATTTAGTTTATCATCTCTAAGTGGTACATGTACTTGATCCCTGATAAAAAGACGAATCCAACCTCTTATTGTAAATAAATCTTATCAATTGTCACTACATTTATAAATTCCTCTCCCCAATATCTTTATCAACAAGAAACTTATGTCTAAGTGCATCTAAAATGAATTTTTATTTCCCATGTTCATAGCCCATATCAATGTTAGGAATTTATAGATACTCTACCCAATGCCTATGTCTAAAAAATGCAGTCCATCTATGTCAATATGTTATGAAGGCTCTTATGGTTTTTGTAAATAAAAAACCATTCACTGAAGAGATATTGTTTCCAAAAAATTAGAGCATGGACAAAAAATGAAAGATCCATATCATGTGTATGGTAGTTCTTCCCATGGGGACATAGCTGATAAGACCCCTTGGATACTACATTCTCTTAATTTCTTACTACCAGTCCTAAACCAATTCTAGATGCATCATCGGTGTCTACATAACAAATTTGAGGATCAAGTAGTGCTAGCATTGGGGTTTTTGTTATCCTTATCTACAACTCCAAAAATTAATCCTAACATAGTTATGACCAGAAGAATTCCAATACTATCCTCATTAGTACTGTGTTAGGTGCTGGTAATCTTGAAAAATCCTAAAAAATTGTTGCTAAAATACTTATTTGTCCAGGAATCTCATGATCATCAACACATTCTATGGACAAGTTCATGACATGATATTCACAACAATAATTATGTCTATATATGTCTTTCTCAAAAACTATTTTCCTTGTAAAATATCCTCTAATATCCAAATACAATCTTCTCCTGCATTTAATAATGTTTTTGTGATCATAGAGTATCAATAATATCTCCATATTTCTATCGTGTAGCGTTAATTTCAGTGAGTAAGTGAGGATTTCATCGATAAACACCCTGATGAATGATTGTACATATAGGTGAAATATCATTTTCAGGAGATCCATGAATACTATCATATTGTTTTTTATTTCTAATAGAATAATCATGAACTCATACATCCCACACCTACTATAAAATTCCATTGTTGGAATTAAATCTTCTATAACTAAAAATTGATGATTTTCTGAACAAAGATAAATCATTGAGAACCACTATGATTCCTATAAAAAAAGAAAAGATTATTGATTCTCATAGATGGATATATTTTCTTCACTCTCACCTAATTTATCTTTTGTTAATAAATGCATAGTCAAATACTACCATTACCATTCTTGGTGAATAACACAGGTGCACCTCCTAGTAAAGTAATTGGTCTAATATAGTCATTATACTCCAAGACATCAAGATGAATATTGAGTGAATTTATCTTATCTTGACCCATATGATATAAGGGAATCGAAATTGGATATTCACTTGGAATGTGATTGAACTCTTCTTAACTTTCTATTCACTCAGTATCTCTACTAGTTTAATGATTCCTAGAATGGATTCAACCAATACTCCAACACTATGAGGGCCCTCGATTCCCTTTACGCACGAAGAATTATGGAGTGCGGTTAATTCATATTTGAGAA
The DNA here is from genome assembly GCA_963277665.1 of Viscum album. Lineage (NCBI taxonomy): Eukaryota > Viridiplantae > Streptophyta > Magnoliopsida > Santalales > Viscaceae > Viscum > Viscum album. Next base: position 1,105,000,368 of record OY728128.1, on the reverse strand, counting down.
TAGTTTTTAACATATATACCTAGGATTGGAACTAATAAAAAATCTTCATGTTAAATTGGTCTTGTTCCTAATCAATATAGTCGGTGAATGATCAGGATCAACTAAATTCTCTTACAAATCCTATGGTAATTTAAAAACCCCTCCCCTGTGGGAGTATTTATTCATGTTTCTCATGTAGTACCATAAGAATATATATGGAAAAGATATTTCATTTCATGAATGAAAATTTTCAAAAAAAAAATCAAATCATATTGATAAACCACAATCAATCTATTGTATCATGCATGGTTCACCCAAGATTCTACCCTTATCTGAAGGTATAATCATCCAAGAAGTAACATAAAAAACTATCCCTACACATTAATAAAAATAATATTATATATATTAATATGGAAAATACTTTGTTGAACTAGTAAATTATTATAAAGATATATCATAACAACATTGTATCACTGTTATATCACACAATGAATAACTATCTCAAATAGAAAGAAAAAATCAAGGAATTTAATCAAATTTTTTTTACCGCATGGAAGTCGGTCTATTTAATGACTGTGAACTGACACACATTTTCATGATAAATGAATGAAACATAATTATCATGAATAACATATCATCATCATGTGAATAAATTAAGGTGAATTTAATCAATGGTAAATGAAAAATGAAATTTCCACAACATTAAAGAAACACGGGGGGTCCATTATACTATGCTTTTTAGGAACTTCATCACTCCCCTTTCGAAGTCCCATCCTCCATAAATCCCATTAACCTGATAAAATATTTAATCATATATAATAGACATGTCAGTGAGTTTCTATGATCTAACACCACTTTTTTGTATCCAGACACAAACCACCCCTTCCTAGATGGAATGTCCTAATACCTCATGTTCACATCACCATAGTCAAGAGGTTACTAACTGGTTTTTAGGATTTATTTTAATCAATGGGGAAACAATAGAATTATTTTGATGTTATAGGATCAATAATAAAAATTAAATAAAAAATAATACCACATGTGGAATGTTAAAAATTGATATATGAAATAAAATAAATCGGTTCCTAATGTGAAAAGAAAAACTAGATTTTATGTGATGATAAATAAGAAAAATCAGTGGAGTATTATAGAATTTATCCCAATCTACTCCCAGACATCTACTCCTCTCCTCATCCAACACATTATGTCCCTTCCCTTTCAATAGATCTCTAGGAATGAAATCAAGAAGCGTATCAAAATTATTGAGTATGGCGGGAGTAAAATACTCAAAATGAAACTACCAATACATAATTAAGATATTGTGCTTTATTATATAAGTATATACCATTATCATAATAAGTTACTATTCAAAATATATTCATACAATCCAAACGGAGAGTTCATGCTCTAATAAAGCCACCAAATTCCTCTAGAAGGACCTACTTCTGCTCGATGTTATAAGAATAACAATGTATCAATAAATTTTTTAAACTAGCCTAAAAACTATTAGTCAGTCACTCAGAACCTATTTGGAATCATATGAGTAGCCTACATGAAATAAATAAGGAATTATTTAAAACTAACTATCCATAATTCATTGAGTATTGGTTAGCTACTTGAAATCCACAGGGAAGTGAGTAATACCTAGAATACCGAAGGCATTGAGTATCGACCATCTGTTCAAAATCTGCATGACATCGACTATAATCCATTTAACATGGTTATCATGTTTCACCATCATCATTGTCTCACATCATGCATGCACCCCCTCTATGTGATATTTATACCATGATGGTCAGCATTCAGGAATAAAAAAAATCTGATCCTCCATGGAAATACCTGATAAGATATAGTATGATAAACTATATAGCCTCTGATCATAAGAAAAATAATACACCCATTAAACATGTGAATATACAACAAATAAGGAATCCATAAAATCTAAAAACTATCCTGAAAAATACATCATAAATTTTCTGATGGGATACACAAAAACCCACATGCATATATAATCATTCATGGTCCTCAATTACGCCAACACACATAATTATATCTTGTAAACTTAGGTAGATGACATCCCAGGAAGCTAAGTTACTTCCTAAATAAAATTCATATATGTTAATGGAAAGAATAAACCACCATTTATGGTTCAAAATCTATATTCTAAACCACATCAATCATGAAAACCTCCTTCTATGCTTTATTATCATATTTTTTGACACATCAATGATTACAGATCATAGTTTCTTACATGTCAACACCAACTATTCGTAATGGTATCCTATAAGAAAAAAATATTTGATTTCAAGAAGAAATAAAATATCAAAAATGGTTATTTTGTCTATCTTTATGATAATTTATGAATTATAATTTTAGGAAAACACATACTCTATAATATTTTTCTCAATAATAATTATTAAACAACACAAAAAATATTAATTTTCATATATATTTTTCAGAGATCATACATTCTTTTTCCTTATGTTATTCTTTGAGAAAACTATATATTTTTTACTTTAAAAATTTTATAATTATAATACGACTATTCGATATGTTTTTTAAAAGAAAATTTCATTATAAATATCATTGTATAGTTTTTTTAATTTATCATCTCATAATTTTCCATAAAAAGTTTCCATCCATAATCATCTTACGGTAATTTTTCATAAATTATCCTTCGATAATATTCATAATTATCCATTGATAATAAATTATCCATTCATAATTATATTATTATAATGTTTTCATATATTACCCATTTATAAACTCACATAATTATATTTTAAATAATTGAAAAAGGTTATCGTTTGAATATTTTAATAAATCATCACTTGAAAATTCATTGTGATTACAATTTTATAATTATCTTATGATAATTATATGAAATTTTCATCTTATATTTTAAATATTTATTATTCTCTCTAATTTTTTATAAATAATCCTTTTATAATTTCAAAATATTATCCCTTGAAAATCTGGTCTAATTATCTTTATATATTTTATAAATTTTAAATTCCAAATAAATATTTGTAATATATCTTTTTGGAATCTTTTAGATTTCCAAAAAAATTGACACGTTATCCATAGAAAAATCTAGATGAAAAAAAATATTTTAATAATATATTTTTGAAAAAAATCGGAATAAAGAAATAAATGGAAGAAAATATATAATTAATAAAAATACGCCTCATGAAAACATATAGTACCAGAGAAAAAGGAGAACTAAGGGTGCATATACAACATTGAAAATAAATTGGGTAGAAAAATAGATCATTCACAGATCACATATAAAGAAGACTGGGGTCCCTAAACTTCAATATTATCGATCAAAAAATGGGGAGGAAGGCACTAACAATTTAGAGAACCTGAAACATGTGTATCATCCCTAAATTCAAAAACCATTATTCAATCCACCAGTAACCATAAAATTTAAGGTATGGTATTTAATTACTCCACAATAAGTCATTGGAAACTAAAATGGGTCAAACCTATTTGATTAAAAAGGATTGGGATCAATGCATGGGGAAAATGGTGGTATTTGGCTTTGATGAATTTTAAAGGATAGATAAAATTCATTTAGTAATAAAAGATAATAATATAAATAAAAGGAGGTCAAATAAATTACCATCACATTAGATTCCACAAAACACTTGATGCTACCACTAGTTATGTCACACCCAATGTCATACCAGAAATCAGCATCTAAGGAAGGTATTTGATTATCCATATGAAACACCATTTCGATTATATTCCATTATTTTCAAAAAACATTATAATGAAAATATTAAATAAATTACACTCATGTGTGATTTGACGAAACACATTATACAAAAATAGTTTATTTCACCCCTTAGGTAAATATCACATTTCAGATTTATTTAATGTATTATATTTCAAATCCTAGACATCATTCTTGAGATATTACAATATTTTGAAAAGACTACTCGCAAGGTACAATATATATTTACTAATTTTATTATATCACAATTGAGCCTATAAAAGCCTTGAAATCTCATGCTCATTAAGAAGCTAACTTTTAAAATATACCATAGAATATTCCAAAGTTTCAATAGTGTTTTTACCCATACATAATTTCTTTAAAAACATTTATTATATTTTTTATTCAAAAAATATATTTTTCCACAAAAAGAAAAATATTAACAAATAGTTTTTTTTATTAAAAATTGAGGATATTATAAATAATAATTAAAATTATTATTGGAGTAATATACACATGGGTTTGTGAATATATATTTATATATATATTATTATAATTAAAATAATAAGAGTATGGTTGGGAAGAAAAAAATATTTTATTCAAAGTAGGACGAAATTATGTGTATTGAGGAGAGATAGAATTTAATATAATATTTGGGATAGATAAACCATGATTTCCAAGAAAGTTAGAATATGATAATATACCCAAGAGATAATTATGTGTTTTTATGAATAAGATAAATGGAGCCATGACAATTATCAAAACTATGAATAAAATCTTGACGTGAGGACTTAATAGAGAGAAGGGTCAACATGTTATAATTGACAAAAAAATAATTCAAAGACCATTACAATAGTTTTTGAAAATGTTGATCACATGTAAGAGTCAATATAAATATATAGTTAGGATACCATTTGATAATTTCAAGAGATAAGTCACACTTGTGTGATTTAGTAAAAATGAATTTACTTGTAAGATGTAAGGGAATTTAAGGACATAACACCAACTATATAAAATCGTGTTCATTATTTTCATGATGATGTTTTTATTTTAAACTCAAATTATTTATAGAGAAAAATCCATGTTCTGAGATAGTTATCAGTCCTCATAAGGACTAGGTTCCCGCATTGGGATGGAATGCTGTAAAAATCATATTTTTTTATTTTTTTTATTTTCACATTACAAATGATTTATGTGTTGGGGAATTATTCATAGATCTATAATTACGAACCAGAATATTGGTTTTATTATTAATATGAGATAATTAAAAGTAAAATGTAAAACAAAAAAAATATAGAATGGTGAGTGACAACACCTCTTTTTTTCCCTTCATGATCCACTAGAAAAATCAATTACTATCAGAGCTTACCATGTTTCATATAATTGTATCCATACTTATTATATGTTTTTTATAGAAAGATATGATTTTATATTTCATATAAATAAAAAAAATTATATAGAGATCATATTTTATATCATGTTTATAAGTAAAGTGGATATTTTTCCCAAAATCATTGAATAATATGACAAAAACAACCGAAAAACTAGAAAAACAATTCTGTGAAAAAATAGATGTCACCATTATGTGAGAATAATTAAATGTTTATCTCTTATGTTATTTCTAGCTGTTATAATAAATTAATATAATCAACATAAACTAAACATAGGTATCTTATAATAGATGCCATTGAAAACATTACATATCTCTACTCTAAAGTTAATGATTATTTATTAAAAACATCCCATTGAAATGCTGACTTATATACTTTTGTTTTATCAAGTGATTAATTAGTGAAATGACCAACTATATATAGAGGATGAATATATTGATTAATCTTTTACCAAAAAATTACAAAGATGAAAAAATATCACTCAACGTTTTGAATCCAAAGAGAATGATGAGATACTTTATGAAGAGATGTGGTCTATAATTGAATTAGTATTTTATAAATGATGACTTGATAAAGACAAAAACAAGAAAAAAATTAAAGATAAGATCCATTCATATGAAAATCATTATTATTTCTTCAGGATTTTTAATTATTATTATTATAATATGATTGTAATTAAAATAAAGTACATTGAATGTTTATTATGAAAAAATAAATGATAAAGGATGATTAAAATAAAAACAGTAAATTATATTTTTAATATTTAGGTAAATCTCTTAAATATATATATAATATTATGAATATGAAATTAACTGTTTTATAGGATATTTTTACATCTCCAAAAAATATATGACGAGTATCTTCTTAATAATATGAAAAAAATGTGTTTCCATAGAAATATTTAATTAGAGTCTAACCAATTAAAGGTATCATATAGAATAGGAAAATATATAATATATTTGGCATCTATCATGGTTGATTTTTAAATGGTTATGATCAATTTAAAGTAATATCAGGTGATGATTTAAGAGATCCACCACGATGAATAGATATTGGTTTCATCCATTGAATGGTATAATAAAAAGAGAAGCTACAATAATATATTATATATTGTGAATATAGAATCTACAATAAAACATAATGAAAATTTACATTGATCTACAATAATCACCCATCAAATCCTTTCCTAAAATATCATCAGTTTTTGTGTGGACTATTTCCTGAACTAAAATAGTGGAGAAACATAATTAAAATATATATTTATTTAATGTGAGTATTGATGATGGGAGGTAGTTTAATTTATTAAGAAAATATTTTTATACATCCCCTATAAATGAAACTCAAACTTATACAACATGATGGATTGTTTTTTTGACATCACAATTTTCATATTTAATCGCACTTGTTCTAGAAAATAATTATGGAATATTTGACTTGTGTTTAGTTAATATTAAGCTCATTTCTAGGTGAGATTTAATTTCACCCTTTTATTTCTAGTAATAAGGAAATAAATGAGTCATATCATCCACATACATTGTACTATTTCATTAACTGATAATATGGGGGTGATAAATATTGATCGTTTTGTTGAGGTGGGTCGTGACAAAAAAACCAAATGGATAAGTTGAAAATCCAAATTAGAATATGATATAGAGATTCATTGGTTGAATTTATTAAAAATATATCTAGGTAAAATAAAGATAATATATTTTTATATTATGTTATGAAAGAACATACCATTAGATTAAGGTGAAGTGTTATGTTTCAACTCATACACTAATAGAAAAATAATCACAAGGATTGTACTTGAAATTAGGAAGAATGTAGTTTAAAATTAGAAAAAAAATTGTATTTTGATTTTAAATATAATATTCAAATGAAATGATGACATGTGAAATAAAATGTATAACTCTAGCTAGAATAACTATACATATATATTTTTAGATGGATAGTTGAAGCTCTCCATTCCACAGTATAAAGGGATATTATAAAAGAAGAAATTGGATAGATTAAAAGAGGACAATACATTGAAGAGTTTTTGTTCAGGTTGAATGTTTTACCAGTTAAATAATATCATTTTTATTATTCTTTAGTTTAAATAAAAAAATAGTGAAGAATATTATAAGAAGTTCAAACATCATTTGCAAAATTTTGGATTGGTTTATCAGAAGCCTATATTTTTAAAAATCCTTATTTATTTGATATATAATATATTTAATTGAGAATAGAATAATAAAATTAAATATTCATGAGGTATACTTCATATGTATGAACTTATCTGATCATGGATAATATGTTGTAATGAAATGTAGTATAATTATTAAAAATGAATAGAAATCCTAATATTATTATAAGAAAAAACATTCTTATAAGTGTAAACATAATATTAATAATGGAAAACATTTTTAGATATCCTAGATATTTTTTGAACATATATAATATTTTTATAGGTATTTTAGATGTTTGGTAGAGATAATGTAGAAAATTTCCAAAGAATTTTTTTACATAGATACAAATTTTATTAGGATAGATACATAATCAGATTTCCATTGAATTTTTAAATTCAAAAAATTCATGCGAGAAAAATAATATGAAATATTTCTGTGTTTATATATGATGTATTTTTTACATATATAAATAGTCTATTAGATCCCTGATAAGAATTTTCTAAAGGTTAAAAATATTATTTACATAAAAAATATGTTTGACATCTGGAACAAGAATATATATTATATTTCTTATGTAAAAAAATTGTGCTTGTGCGATTTATTAGAGTTTAAGTTTTAAAAATCACACTCTAATAGATTATTTCATAAATAGATTAAACATATAAACTATAAAAATGAAATTATCATTCAATTTGAGTGAATTAAATAGTATGAATTTACTATATATATAAGAGTAATAGTTTGTGAAACTAACTTTTGGATTAAATATCATACGGATGATTCTAGAGAGACAAGATGCATCACACCATAAAGATTGTACTACACATCATGAATTGATGAATTAGAAAAAAATTTGAGTTGATTTATTCAATATCTTATGCATCCATGGTCATAACAATATTTTCTTATATCCTCAAATAGTAAAAATAAATAGTTGCATGTGACAATTGTTGGAATATAATGGAGATAAAAGATCCATGATAATTCTGATTTATCTTGCTGATATTTTAGATAGATTCTTCATGAGGCATAAAACAAAATAACCACAACTATTTTAGATGACACATAAATACTTGTGAAGATGGACTGTTGAAGGCTAATTTTTATAAAACATATATTTATGAATATGATGAAATTAATATTAATGGGGTTTATTAAATATATATTCTAAGAAGGAAAATAATAACTTTCTAGATAATAAGACATTCATAAAACATTCAATGTTTAATAAACATGTGTTTATAATAGGGAGAGTGAAATAAATAATATTATTTAGAATAAAGAAATATGATAATAAAGAAAAAGAGAAATAGAAAATGTCATGTAAAAACGTAACACGTTCGTCGAAGAATATGTGAAGGGGTGAAAGGATCATCATCTATATTTTATATAATTTATTGATTTGATAAATTGAATATGAATAAGGAGAAGATAAATACTTAAAAAGATAATAGACTTATTTAATGACCACTTCATTTGTTAGTTTGGTAGACCTTTTCACACTAGAAAGTGTTACAACCATGTACATATACATTTGGACTCAGTAATAAATTATACGTTCACTATAAATGGAAAATGATACCAATAAATAGGACCAATGTATTTCAAATACTACATAATAGGGACTTTTGAGTCCCTTGAATCTTGAATATATCATAGTGTTATAGTTTTAAAGAATTAAGAAAAAAATTATAACAACGCCCATTTCAAAAATTAAATATTTTCCCTATTAAACCAGTCATTTCTTATTCTGTTAAATTTCATCAATAAGTCGCATACATTTCTCATCAAATACATTAAGGGGTAAGCTCAAATTCTCAATAAGGATAAACTTGGGAGGTAAAATTTTATAATTATATGTTATAATTTGATAAGAATAAGTGTGTGAGAGAACGATACTAAAAACAAAACATCATACCGAATATTTCATATATATGAAAAATGAATAATAGAAAAATGATTTGGCAAAATATAGGTTATAAATCATAAGATGATAAAAGATATTGTGACATGAGAATAAAAAAATAGCATATGACCTTTTTATAAGTTAGTGGAATAGCATGTGGCACTATCCTAACCATATAAATCACTTATAAAGGTTATTTACTATTACATTCATCACATGTTGGGATTGGGAAAACCATATGTATGGCCTTTTTAGGCATCAAATAACCTCCCGAGAACCCTATTTTAGGAATGAGTTAATATAAATTTTACACTTTGAGATTATAATCATCTTCAATTGACCAATTAATTAGAGGAATATAATGGACACATCCATCATATAATCATAATCCATTTATATTTTCACCATATGATTATAGAAGTATTTATCATTTCATTATATAATAACCCATATAAAGTAGATCAGTTTCATCTATATTTACTAAACATAAATATAATATATATAAAGAAATAATTTGGATTAAGCAATTATAGCATTTATATATGATAGAATAATAATAATCATCAAAATATGTGTTTATAAAGGAAAAATACTTCTAAATGACATTGTAACTTTCCTATGATTTGTAAAAGAAAAATATCCGTTTATTTTGGAAAATAATATTATAAATATAAAACTATTTAAAATGTTGTGAAATTTTTTTAATCATTATGAATAATGGAGAAGTTTATGGACATATTATATGACAATAGTATTCAGAGTTGTGGTAAATTTCAGTCAATCCATTACCTTAATAACATTATTTTTTTCAGTATATTCATATTATCAAAATACACCACACATGGAATATTAAAAATAATATTTTTCACACCATTGTAAATAAACTAAAATATAGTTAAAATGATATTAAGCAATCATTTTTTTAATAATAAAATTATGGAATCATTTTTAGAAAATATGGATAGGGAGGAAACACATTCATTTCATAAAACAATTGATAAGATTGGTATCTATTATAAGAGACATTCTTTTTATTTATTGAATAAATAGAGTGTAAATGGAATAAAACATGTCAAAAAAAACATTACATAATTATAATTAAATATATTATTTTATGAAAGTAAAATTATATAATTCTATTCAATGGAAATTTTATAATACTCCATCATGTTCAAAAATGATATTTGAAATAAAACCCTTACCTTAAGACAAAATTGATTGGTAAGATCTCTAACCACATGATTAAAGAATTTATATTTTTATATTATATAACATGAATAATTTATACCTATAATAACATATATGATACACTTATATCATTTCACACATGTTTATCATCAATTATTTATTAAAATTATCATTTTTCTGTTATATATTTTTTTCCTTGTATGTTTCAGTTTGGTAGTCACATAAGATGCATATTGTTCATAGTGTCATATTTTAGTAAATCATGTACATGGTCTTAATATCATATTTACTCATTATTTATAGTTTTATAGTCAACTATTATTTTTGAAATAGAAAAAATGATATATAATTTTCAGGTAGACTGTAGTCTGTAGGTATACATGGATGTGTTTTATTTTTCTAATGAAATGTTGGCAAACATTTTAAATAGTTTTAAATATTTATATGATAAGAATTTGATAATAAATATAATATATTTTTATTATATCCATCATCATTTCTTCCCATGTGTTATAGTCTTAGAAAATGAAACTCATCGCTATATGGTGATGGTAGTCCATACATACGCATAAATGATACATTCATTTTTTATTGGATGACATTATAAAAAGGTAAATTATATTATTTAATTATATATGAATAAATCAATTATAAAAATAGTATATTAAAATTATATCTATCATAATAACCATCAATGAATTTCATCATTAAAAATAAAATAAAATAGTACACGTTGTTGGTAGTCCTTAATAATGCAAAAACTGCAATTTTGTTTCTCTTTTCATTTAGACGGAGATGAATAAATGTCGTGTCATTAAAATTATTACATAAAATTATATATAACATTATTTTTTTATTATATCATCATAGATATGAAAAAATTAATTTACATATAAAAAGTAATAATATGATTGAACTCAATTAAAATTTATACATTCTCTTTGAGAATCATCTAAAAAATGACAACTAAAAGAAAAATAGGTAAATATTAGGAGAATAAAAAAACCACTAGTTTTTATAATGGATTAATTGAAGTGATTTTTCTTGGGTATTTTTGTTAATAGTGGATCAATATGTGTTTAGGAATAGATTATTGGTGGTGTCCCTTTATAAGAGATCGATGGACACATTTTTATATTTTAAGAACATTAAAAAATAATATTTGTCCAAATCATGCACAGTTGTGATGAATTGATATAATTATGTATATAATATTGGTAAATATAAAAATCCCACTAAATAGTTTAATTTGTATAGGTTTAACTTTCATATTAAACATTATTATTGTTTGACCCCCTTGTTAAGCCTTTTTATGTTTAGTTGGAGTAACAACTTCATCAATATTTACAGGTTTTAAATTTACTTCTATGGTGGAATGTAGCTCTAAAATTCTCCACGGATGAAATTTTAAACCATTTTCATCCCACTTCTCTTGTTTCAAGTGTTATTTTAATTTCAAATCATTTAATAAATTAATATTTCATGGAAAATATCTATAATATAATATTTTGGACAAATCAAAAAATTTGAATTAAATGACATGATCATAAAATTGAATTTCAAATATCAACTCCATAATAATAATTTATCAAATGATTTTCACCATAACATTTATGGTACACTATTACTTATAAAAAATATTTTTTTATAGTTTTAAAAGTCATTTAAATTGATTTTTTATTACACACACAAGCATTAGTGCATACGAGTGTGATAAAAAATAAATAATTATTTTATATTACCACCATATAAAATTGTTTTCATAAGAAAATTATATTTTTTATTCTTTCATTTAAAATTTTCACCCCGAAGGAAACATATAACTGAAATTAAAAGAAAGAGAGTGTCATTTTTGTAATTATCCTTTACTCCAAATAATATAATACTTATTAGTAAAGGAATGTGAAAATAATTTACACATTGTCTTACCATGAATATTTATAGTCAAAAAAACACATATAATAAATAAAATACCATTTATAGGGAATTTTTTGGACTTATCTCTAATTTTTAATCATGTTTTAACCATGTTACATTTACTGTAGTGATATTATTTATACTAAGGTTACAATTATTAATGAAAAAATAAAAGGAAACTATTTAAAAATGTTCATTCTCTTAATTAAAAATTTGGTTCCATTTTTCATGATTAAATTTAAAAATATTTATGAAATCATATTTAATATAAATGCATAAAAATGAATGAATTTTTTTTGAAAATTTATTATTTAAAACTAAAAATTTTATTATAACTAAGTTAAATATGATTCAAATTATGTTGTAATTAATTAATTAGTATTAGGTAAATGATAAATATTGAAATTTAATAACAAATACAAAAAATAATTTCCCATTTAAATTAATTGATTTTATGAAATAAAAAAAGAGTTTTATAGTCAATTTTAATTCTCCACTACTCACTCCAAAATAGTTAGTTTAAATAAATACTAAAAAATATACCCAATGAAAATTTTGAAAATTTATTTATACAATTATATTAATTTAAGAAAATAAAATTTAATAAATTGAATAAATTAATTATAAAATCCACACACAAAATGAAATAAATATAATTTTTGAACAAAATGTATTTATTATTCATAAAATGACATTTCTATAAAGTTGGTACTTATTACCTATGAATTATTCAATACATATACATTATTTTAGGATTATATATATATATATATATTTCAAAATATGGTTACTCTTATACATAACATCCATTCTCAGAACTATAATATATTATATGATTTTTAATTACAGTTCAATGTTTTCTTGTCATGTATTCCATTGAACACCTACAATTTATTAATTATTTATATATAAGAAAATATAATGGTGTTATACCCTGCCCTTAATAAAATCTCTTCCATAATGATTTAATTTTTTCCATACTACGATATTTTATCATTTCATAATATGATATATAATATTCATATAAATTTTAATTTAGAGGTTAAGAATATATGAAAACCCATTTATAAAATAAAAATTTCTTAAAAAATTATTTTATCAGATTTCTAGAGTGAATGAGTTTCCAAAAAATATTGTGCTTGTTTAGATATTCCTTTAACATAAAAATCGATAGATTTCAATTCCTCTTACTAGAGTAAAAGAAATTTATTATCCACTATGTAGGAGAACATAGGATGGAACACTTTCTTGATAAAAAACATTTTCATTTGGTTATTTTTAAAAACATTTAATTAACCTCATATTCCAACAATGAATGAAAAAGATTTATTTTTTATACCTAATGCACTAAAGTAAGATTTTATGGTTTCTTAGGTAATAAAAAATTATGACCGGTTGTTCCTACAATTTAAAACCATTTATTTGATCAAATTGGATAGATCAAGATAAAATAATACTTAATAAGACTTCATATGATGAAGTAAAACAATATTATTTAAAATTTCACCAATAGAAGAAATGGTTCAACATAGATCATTCCAAATATAAGTAAACAAAAAAATACTCAAAATATTCCCATTTTTTATACTAAATAATAAAATAAAAAATGAATATTCCATACTCATATATTCTCTAAAATATGATAATCATTTCAAAACATATAACATGAATAAACAAATATAACACATAATATAATTATATATACTTCAAATAAACTTATTTTCTTTTATTCAACATATAACTGAAATCATGGAATAAAAAACATGTTAATTTTTTTTCCTGAAATTATAAGGTAATTATTAAAAATTACCTTAATTCATGTTCTCTATGTATATTGGAAAAATTTAGAAAATATATCTAAAAATATATAATAAAACAATTTTCTATATTTACGTCATCATTAAATCACATAACAACCCAAAAGGTTATATATATCTCTCATATCAATTCTTTTTGAAAGCATATTTCCAAAAATTTAATCACACGGTTTGTCGATACCTTAATATTGTATTAATCTGAAATCACCTTAAATCACAAACACATTAGTCCTTAGAAAAGTATATATTCCATTGATTAAAATATTAATCTATAAATATACAATACCTTAATAGAATTCATAACTATTCTGTAATCCTCATATGAAATCATCATAACCTCTAATTTTCTCTAAACCCACATTTGACACCAACTGTAAAAACCACGAACATGTACAACTAGATTCGATGCCAAACAAAATATTTTGTTTATTTATTTTCTCTATTAATAATAATCATTACCCATTTTTTTGTTACAACATCATAGGGAATATTGAGTCACTTACATCCCACTGACCTCTTTTGGATCAATGTTTCATAAAAATAGGGAAAACACTTACATAACAATTCTAATGTCATAATGATAGAATTTTTCTCTTAATACCAATATTTATTTATTCAATTAAAATTCTTTACCATCTCCCAAAAAATTTTATATTCATATCATACCTAACATAATTCTTAATAACTAGGGGAAATGAAAACATAAAAAGGGATAATTGTCAAATTCTATGTAATGGTAGTCATTTGAGATAACAATTTTAAACCATAAGTGACCTTAAATTAAGAATGATGGAATTAGTGAATGAAATTAACATCAGAAAATCATTCCTAAAAAAATTAATAGATCACATACATTAATCATGAATTAAATTTTTGGTAGTTGTATTTAAACATAAGAGAATAAATGATCAGGAACTAAGAGAATATATGTTTGGAATAATAACTTTTCATAAGATTGTGCCATAATTTAAAGAAAAATAATAATTATAGAAATCCTTTTCCAATGATATTTAAAAATAGATTCACTACAATATGGTTTTGGGATAACCACCATGTAACCTCTTAGGGCTTGGGACAACCTCTCATGTACGATTTATGTTCATCATAGTTACACATTAAAAAATAAATTAGTGGGACTTAACAGAACCACCCATCTCATAATCATAATCCATTCATATATATATATATATATATTTATATCAATAGATCATGGAAGTATTTAACACTTCGTCATGAAATAATCTGTAGGAAAATGGTGTTATTCATACTAAATCTATCAACATAAACATAATATATTCATAAAAAGAATAAGTATTTTATCAATTCCACATATCTCTAATTGATAACAATAATACTTTAAATATTCTAATATAGAAGAAAAATCTATTAAAAATAAAATTGGAACATTACATTGAGAAGTAAGAAAAAATGTCAATTTATTTAGATTTTTTTTAGAAATAATAAAATCAGATTATTTTGGGAAAAAGATTATATTTTAATGGACTCAAATAAACATTTATCAGAATATTTTAATCATGTAATTGTTATTAAAATGGAAAACAGATGTCATATTATATATGTTAAAAATTTTCTCTTTTAACGTTGAATAGAAATTTCAAATATTCCATAAGGGAACCTTAATGAATTCCTTTTAAATAACTATCATAAAACTAAAGGATAGTTGGAAATAATATTAATAAATAATTAAAACTTATATAAGTATATTATTGAAACTTTATATATAATTTTTATATGGAAGAAAAACCCTTCCAAACGAATAATAAGAGATACAATTAGTATCAATTATAATAAACATTCTCACGGATTGTTGAATAAAAAAAGTTTAACATAAATAAACTTTAAAAAAACAATCATAAACAAAGGATGATAAAATATATGTTTTTTTAAAAAATATATTATAATAATCAATTTAATAAAAATTTAAACATAACTAATCATGATTATTAATGATATTGGAAATAAAACCCTTAACATAAATATTACATGATTTATAAAAACTCTAACCACCAATATAATATATTTATATTTATTTTATAAATTTATCAGAAATAATGAACATATAAAATAATATATGATGATATTATAACATTTTAACACTCATTTATTCCTAATTTTTTTTAAATATTATTGTTTATGACTGTTAACTCTTTCAATTTTTATGTAAGTTTATGTTCAGTAATTTTTTCCCCTGCATTGTGTGTGTTGTTTACAAATTTTTTGAATATTATAATTGGTATTAAAATAATATTTATTCTTAATATAATTATTTAAAACTATATATGGTAAGAATTAAATTAAAAGTGAAATACACTGTTCATATAGATAAGTGATCGAATTTATATGTAAATGATGTTTTCATTTTTAAAAGAAAAACATGAAAATAAAGGTAAACAGTAATTTATCATTATAGAATAATAATTAAACTATAACTATCATATATTTCCATTAAATTTATAAACAATTATTTCTTGATGATTTCGGGATAGGAAACCATGCACATTGATTTGTGTAACTCTTAGTTAGTATTAATGAATAAGAGAAACATTAATTTTACAATGGATGTAGTAAAAAAGTTAGATTTTATCATTTAATTTTAGAAGAATAATTATATTTTTAAAATCACATATAACTATTATATTCATCCTAATAACCATTGATGAATGGTGGGGATGAAAAAAAATGCATCACTATGTGGAAGCGACAATCTACACTTACGCATGAACGATGCATTCTTTTCTCATTTTATAAAAAAAATTAAAAAAAGTTTTTACATAAACATAATTACATATAAGTATATATAATTTAAAAAATTTATTATATCATAAAGTTTAGGATTTAATTGAAATAGGTAAAATATAAAATAAAATGATATAATGTGGTATAGTGTTACATATCTTCTTTGAGGATCCTCCTTTGGATATCCATTTACAGACACTAGGGTTTAGATTTTAAGAATACTATAAATTCTATAATGTATATTGGGAATTATAGAATATATTTAGTATGGGTTTGGTTATTCTAACTATCTCATTATGTGTTAAATAGAGATGATAGTTGGTTCCCTTTTCTAAGACGGGGAAAGGACACAACTGTAATTTTTAAGAAAATTAAAATAAAAAAACTATCATAAATAGGTAAATTTAAACCAATTTTAAATAATTTATAATTATTTTTAGGTAATTATCTGAATCCTTTTCTATAAAAATATTTTTAAAGGTTTATGAGTCATTATGAAACTTATATTTTAGTTTAAACCCCTCATTAAACATTTTTTACTTTAGTAGGGGCAACAACATCTTCAATATTTAAGGGTTTTAATTTACTTTTATTGTAGATAATATACCACATATAGTTAATGGATGAAATTCTGAACATTTATCAACACACTAGTCCACCAGAAATATATTATTATTCTTAAATCCATTAATAAAATATTATTTAATAAAAAATATAATTGAAGTAGTTTTTTCGAAAATTCAGAATAATTAATGTTAGTACATCAATATTATAGTATAATTCAAATTTAAATTATCTAATAACAAAACATGAATTAATATTGAACATAAAACAAATGAAAAACCACAATTCAAACAAAAATATTAATTTCTATCTTTTTAATGTAATTTATATTGAATTTTCGTCTATTTCCACAAGCAATAAGTCAGAGATATATTAAGAGGGTTGAGAGAGTATTTTAGCATCAATATATTTTTTAGGTGCATTTAATATTATTTTTATATATTGTTAATGTTGTTTTGAGATAAGAACTATTATATATTACTTCTGTGGTTGTTATAATGGTTTTATATTGTCTAGTATCCCTTTAACGGGAGCACGATTTGAGAATGGTTATCCCAAACCATGTATATTCTCCAAGAAACTATGAAACTAGTGGTAATAGCTCACATGATAGTACACGGTTATGACATAAGATTTTACAAACCATATAAACTCACCTATAAATCCTTGAGGTAAGAACCAGTGGCCAGCAACACGGTTGGTACATGATTTGACAAACCATGTTGCTCTTAAAGATTCTAAGGCTTGGGTGAACAGGCCGTGGTGCACAGTTTTTTAAACTGTGCATCCATAAATTTCTTATATAATATTAATTATATATATTATCCATCAATGGATATTAATGGTCAATTTTGACCCATTTTTTTATTGGAATCCCTCTTTATTTTTGAGAATCCACTATAATTTATTGGTGAATTTATCTCACTTAAATCTAGATTATAATGAATCAATGTTTGTTGATGATCTATAATTGAGGAATGTGATACAAAATTTACTATTAAATGGGTATCTTGTTGATCTACCATTTTCCCTTGAGATGATTCATTGATCTAACATGTTCATTCCTTATATATGTATTCTAATTCCAACTAATGATGTATTATTTGATTGTTTCTAGAATTTTGTTGTATTAGACATGTCAACAACATAAATTCTGATAGAAGTAAAATTCAATTATTAATAATAGATGTTTTTTGGGAAAATATTCTCATAACGTTCTCCTTGTGAACCAGTTATGCTTGAATCACAACATAGATTTCTTATATGATGATATATTTTTTGTGGATCAGTGCATGAGGGCTATACTAGAGGTTCAATTCTACATTTTGTGTATAATCCACAATCCATTATTGAATCAATAATAGATCTGTTGTATTAGAAACCTCTCCTTTTACATACATCAAAATTAGTTCTATTGAAAAACACTTTATTATATGTGACACTAAAAAAATAATTCCAGAAATGGAATCTTCATAAGTCTCCTTTATAAACCTATATATTAAAGAACATGACCCTATGTTAGAAACCCATGATGTGTGAGCTCAGTCTCTATAGTTGTATGATAGAAGTTAATATTTGGTCCATTGACAAACCTTCATATCCATTAATAAATAAAGCGGTAAGAATTTCCCAAACTTTTTAAGAACTTATATAAACATTTTTCCTTGGTAAAATTATATTATTAGAATAGAATTTTCATCATTCATTATAGATATCATATGTGTGTATCCTGTGAGACCAAATTATGATGCTTGATTCCCTAATTATTATTCTATCTTGTATGAACATGATATATGTTTGTCACATGTTTTTTCTATTGCTACTATTTTCTCATGATGATATGCTATATTTTTTCTTCTATAATTTTCCCTATTACTATTTTTATAATTCCATATAGGTTTTTATTTTTACAAAACATTGTAGTAATTTCATGATACAATTTTTTCCTAGAGGAAGAGAGTACATGAATCAAAACAATGTACATAGTGTAGTGTATGGATTAATGAACATGAGGTATAACATGAGGCATAGATGGGGTATAACTATTCGTAATCCTTACATGTGATGGAGATTTGGTATGATGATCTTGAGGCATGAACAATGATGGATCTTGAAAACGAATTCCTAGACACCCTACCAGATAAAATGATATCAGACATGCAAAATAAATGACAGCATGTCATGTTGATAGTTCCTGGTTATTTGTGACATCCTATGGATAACCTTCCAGTATAATGATGAAGTAGGTGCATGTAGGGCGTGTGTTGGTTACATAGAACATGGGTTCCTTTCATTTGATATCTTAGGGTTTGTTTCTTTACTTACTTGAATATGTAATTCACCTATCATACTTGTCCATATTTTTTATGGACACATTAGTGATGTGTTACTGGGTTTTATTACTCACACCCATTATGGGAATCTCAGTGCTTGTGTATATTTCATTTATAGTATTACATGTAAGCGAAGGTACCCATGGTGGATGTTTGAGCTATAGATAATGGAGTAGGTATAGGGATAGGGATGAAATCCAGAGTATTCCTATTGTTTTATTTATTAATTTTCATTCCTTTACTTATTACATTTATTTTGATTTCCATAGTGCGAGCTAATTTATTTATTTTTTGACATGTGTGTTATCTCATATTATATTATACTTTATAATTACTATATTTTTTTCATATTTAATTTTTTTAATGATGAAAGGATATGATACTGGGGGTATTCTCCCTAGTGATGAACTACAGAACCTTGCTTCTCTTTAGACTCTTCCGTTTACGGAAGTACACATGCGGTCTTGTGGATCAATGGCTCGGAAAACATCGTTTGAGTAAGGATATTGTAAAATGGTATCAAAGAAAATATTTATTCATTTATTTATGACGAACTAATGATATAGTAGAATATATATATGCTATATATTACTCAACTCAGAGAGTTTCCATGTTCTTTCACATGTCATGTGTAATCAACCTCTGAGTTACAATTGATGGTCTTTTTTACTAGTTGTTGTGATTTGATTACATTAATGTATCATGATTTGGAATGTATGATGATATGTCATATATATATATATTGTGATGTATACTAGTTTAGTAATTTATAACATTCATGTGTATCTTACATTCAGAATAGGCTTATATTCTTTTAATTAGTGATATATATGTTGCACATTGTATATGATATGTCAGTTCAAAAATATTTAGTTTATCATGATAGTGAACTTGTTGTTTGGTATATATATCTATAGATTTCAATAACATGTTTGGATGGAGGATTATAGTAATTACTGGAGGGATATAACACGGGGTTATGGTCAGACTCATAATATATGCATTGTTTTATCGCATTCACTAATAATTATTTTCTATAATGGATTAAAACATTAGAAATTTTTCTCTTTTTATTTCCAAAAATGATACCTTTGAGTATATTGAAAGGAACATTTCGTGGAGTAGAACAGAATACACCCAAATGGGAGGACGTTTCAGTTCTACCACTATTCGTGAAGGAGAATTCAGATGGTCCTTCTCTCACCCCCATTTTATTGGTTCATGAAGAAGGAACAATTTAGTAAGGGTTATTTCTCTTAATTTTTGTTCATGGGGGTGGATGTTTCAAGAGTCTGGTCAAATATACAAGGATGCTAGTATCCAACATCATATGAGGGAACTGGAGGCCCCCATAATGTTGAGGAATATGGAAACGACATCTAATAAATATTTTACCTAGTAGATACACATGATAAATATTGTGTAATATAGTTGGTATTCTCTCATCCTTTGGTAGAATTTCATGTAACACATTATGTGGTATGAAAAATATGGAATAGGTAGCATGCCATAGTTATAATAGATTTACAAAAATAAGTAAAGTATCTTCATCCCAATCACTATAAGAATATGTTATGTAGTACTTCAATAATGGAATGGTTGGACATTATAAAAATTTCATCCAATCACCTTGAACATAGTGTTGGAAGTGTGTAATGATGGGGTATCTCCAATAGTTCTTCTTATGGGTTATGATGTTGAGTTTACCTATAGATATAAGAAAAATAAAATATTTTATCCAGGGATCTGGTTGGCATTATCATTATCATATTTGGAGGATGTTGAATCATGTGGGTCTAACATCATAGGAATATGGTCACAAAGTTGACAAAAAAGATGTATATATTATGGATCACACTTTAATAAATAGAGTTGGTTGTTCCTTAACTATTTGAGGTATGATTTTTATCACTTATATGTTATATACAAATCTATTTAATATCAGTGATTCTCATTCCATTATATATGGAAGACATGTTGGGATACATGAGATTCCAATCAGGTTTTCCTCTAAGATTATTTCTATTGGCACACCATTGGTCCTGAAAGTAGACCACCATCTGTGATGCCTATATTATCCTATTTTCATTTATTATTATATATATCTAAAAGAAATCATGATTCATGAGATGATAATATTTGATGTGACCCTTATCATGGACTGGATAATCAAATTCCATGATCACATTAATTACAACCATGGATAAATATCTTTTAGTTCACCAAAGGGAGAGAATTTTGTGATGTCTGATGAGTGAGGGCTGGGAATAGAAATATTTTGTCCATACATGAGATATATTGGGATGATCAATGTGTAGATTGTAAGAGTGTCAATTTTAGAAAGACATGTTATACCCCTAGTATTTTCTTTTATTTTTTTGTCTCTAGCATGATGTCTTTCAATATAACGTGTTTGAATTCCTAGTGATTGAGCATTTGAGTTCAATATAGAGACCATTCCATGTGAGAACCCCATTTTTCAAACCCATTGTCATATTTCACTATCCCTATTAAAGGACCCGAGGAATATATTGAGGACTTTGAATAATATTTCTTTATCAGGATGAGTACTTCACCTTTGGGTGCACCTGTTTTGTTCTCTAACAAGTCTTATGTTTCTCTTAGACCTTATATAGATTAGTGTAAGTTGAATCCAATTATGATGAATAATGGATATCAATTTACTAGGATTGGAAATCTATTTATCTAGTTATGAGGTTCATAGTGGTTCTACAAGAGTTATCATAGATCAGGATATCCCAAATTGTTTGTTAAAGAGATTGACATCCTCAATAAAGAATATTAGACAAGGTATGGGCTATAAGAGTAATTTATGACAACTATTGGACTGATAAATACATCAATAGTGTTGATAGATCTCATAAATGAAATCATCCAACTATATATTTACTCTTTCATCATTATGATCATTTATAAAAATATATCTAACCATCCACCCCAATGTGGCATGCCAGACAACATGAGATAGTATGAGTACACATTAAGAACATCATCTTAATTCAAATTTGTCAAATTTTATCATTTTTATTCAAGAGGTGATATTCTAAGGGAATGTTGTTTTTGAGATAGAAATAACTATGTGGATAATGAATATCAAGGAATTGTTTTCCCAGACATATACTTGGAATGTATTCAATATTAAGATCATTTAGGTTTTGGTGGTATAACACTTCTATTTTATATAGGAATTCTCTTATTTTTCAGCATCATTGTTATGTTGATGAAGAAGGGAGTGATATTCCAGTGGTTTTTGTAGTATGAAGAGGTATTTCATAGTCTGAAGAGGTGTATGACTATTGATCCAATGTTTATTCTTCTTAATCATAGTATTTTATATGTTGTAAAATATGATGCATCATGGGTTGTATTTGGATAAACACAAGTATTGGGGGAGGGGTAGTACCATATGGGTCATTCCATTTAGAACCCCATTAGTCGAAATATCCTTCCATTTACATGGAGTTAGAATATGTTGTCAATGTTCTAAAGTGACAGTGACAATATGTGTTTTTTCAATTGTTGTGTTGTTTAAATGAATCAAAAGATGTTTTTTATATCATATCATTTTGATACATCAAATTTTGGCATAGGTGATGGGTAGAGTACCGGAATACCATTGACTTTGAATTGACCTATACACTAGCTAAAGGTAACATCATTATAAATTCTCATATCCACATGATGCAGGTAGATCAGGAAATTGGTGAACAAACAGTATAAGAAAAATGTCACCATATAATATATTTCGATGAATATAGGATAGAGGATTATAATAAAAAAGGATCAAGGGAAACTTCCACTTTGGTGGTTACATATTATTTAGTAGACCCGTTAAAGGTTGAATGGGAGACTGACCTAGACTGTACAACGATGAGGGAAGAACTAGGTGAAGATGGCCCAATACCAGAGTGGTCATTAGAAATAGATGATGTGATACTAATACATGTTATATATATAGTCCCTACTTATGTTAGGGTATATGGGACGATAGAATTCTATATATCTATATGGGTATTTCATCAAAGTGATACAATAATGTATCATCAATATTGGTGGTAGTTCCTTTGACTAGGGATAAATAGGATATTTTTTGAATTAATTTCTAGATTCCATACCTTCCAGATGATAATGGACACCATCCAATGTTCTAGTATATTTCTCAAACCACATTAATTTACCATGTACAAGTTTGATGAAATCATTGTGGACTTTGTGACATGGTTACCCATGACCCCAAGTAGTGTATACACTATTTTTATGATTTTTGACTAGATAATGAATGTTTAAAACTTCTAGTTGATCTCTGAGACTCACTCAAAAGACAATATGGTAATAGTTTATATGTTTGAAATAGAACACATTCATGGATTTTGCATTACCACTGTACCTGAAAAATATTCCAATTTTCCCTCTTGACTTTCGATGGGATTGTAGAAGGATTCAAATACTCATCCATGATTGAGATCTATGTACCATCCTCAGATTGATGGATAGTCAGAGTAGATTATTTTTGTATTATAGGATATCCTCTAAGTTTTAATTCTATATTTTAGTGGATCTTGGAATGAACAGTTAGACTTGGATTTTTTATAATATAAATAGTTTCCATGATTAGATTTCTATGGGACAATTTTAAGATCATTATTATAACTATATTTTTCTCCACTTTATTGGAACATGGTTTTTGTGGCAATATTTGTGGGGCCTAGTATAGTACAAGAGAACTCAAAAAGACTACAGCTAATACATATGAGTATAATAATATATCATAGTAGGAAAATATCTAACATCAAAAGCTAGTAGAAGCTATAAAATATTCACATAGGAAGATGGTTTTTTCTGAGAGTGACTCCTTGATTAGGACATCAACATTTGAGTAAGAATATCAAGCTTCTACTGATCTATGTAATACTCTTTGAGATCACTAAGTGGATTGAAATAGTGGTGAATGATCTTGATTATCTATCCCTATAATGAGGTATGTATAATGTTTTCACTATTTATTATCATTGGATTCACATTACAAATCCTATTATCATGATCAAATGTGATGACATTGATCTTGAGTCTAACATATATTGTGTGGATTTCCCATTAAACTATATTTACCTGACATAAAAATGTTGTAGGGAAATATTATTCCACTTTATTATGTCTTATGGAAGCCTGAATGAATCCAAAAGTCAACATGATAGTCTGAGGTTGATGTTCAGGCTGATTATCTCGTGTTGTTAATGAAGGATTCCTAAAGATAATTCTAGAGGATGAGAAGTCATTAGAAAATGGAAATGTAATAGCCATAGATTTTTAGGTGTTTTATAACATTATTTCATTATTTAATCATATGTTTTTGTATATGAATATTTTTTTCTGGGGTTTTGGTGGTTTTGGTGCGTTATGAGGGTCTTTTTAAAGGTATATTGTTTGAGAATACTTTTCCCAAACAATTAGTACTCTCCGTGTAGCTAGATTTACTAGATCAAGGGGTGATATATTGTTAAGAAACAATGTTTGAAATAATAATAAAATATTATCTAGTGGTAAAATAAAGGGTTGGTGGAGGGTTTGAAAACCCATTTGGGAAAACAATGCATTCTTTCCAGAATCCTAGAAAGGGTTCCAATTTGTACCTAGTTTATGAAGATGTGTGACCAAACCAAAAACCTATTAAATTAATTATCTCAATTATCAATTAATAGAAATTTATGGTCTTTTTGAAACATTTTTATTTTCTATGAATCTCAATTGATTTATGAGACTCCTCTAGCCTTCCCTGAAATATTACTCTATTCAAAATCCATATTCTAGTGAATCCGTGCGGGTTGAAGATATATAATTGAGGTATGTGACAGAAAACATTTGGTTCTTTTACTTTTTACATGGTATAACTTTTTCTCTTGATATGATTTATAGGTCATACATTCTGGTTCCCAATCAATGAATTCCAATTCCAAATAATTATGGGTTATTGAATTGTTTCTAAAATGGAGGTGGATTTGACAAGTCTATGGAGTCCCTTTTCACTACAGGTAAATTCCATCACAAATAGTGGAAATTTCTAGGTATGTCTATTACATTGGTCACCTTGAGACACTTATTTTTAAATATCATTTTTAATACTTTCCCCACTAATGTATTAATTGTGGATAAATTTTTTTTGTCTAGAACTAAGGATCAATTAAATATTTTGTAAGGAGTCATGATCTATTCTTGAATAAATAATAGATCTAGTGAATTCATGACCTATCCATAAACATACCTTGTTATTTGATTTATTTGTTCGATCCTTCAATCATGTGACTCTATAATAACCCGTCATGATTTTCAATATTCACGATTATTCTTCATAAATGACATTATTTATGAACCAGAACCTGATTTAGGTGTCCATGATGGGTAAGCTCATTATATATGGGTGGCTGAAGTGGTTTTCCATTGATACTTTATCAAACCATAGAATAATTCATTAAAATACATATGGTAATAATTTATTTACTATTTTTGGATTATTTATACACCTATTCATGCGAATGATTTTTTTTTGGCGTTATAGGTTCGTTATTCATGATAGAGATCACATGTGGGCGTGTGTATAGCCCTTGAGATCCATTTAAATTGCTTGATGTCGTGAGTATGCTGGTATATTTTAATACCACATTGTGTGTTCATAAATTTTTTTATGTTTCCATTATATTCTCAAGTTTTTATGATATGTTTTTCTTTTTATGTTCATTAGTGTTATGTGTGTTACCATCCTTGGGTGGTTATTCATGGTACATGAAACATGTGGAAAATCATAATATAATTATCAGTCATTATGGAATTGAAAAAAACATGAAATAATGAAGAATATGAACCTGATCATAGTTTTGAAGCTTAATGGCCTATAGGCTTGACCCATGAAACAATATTAAGGGGATAATGACATGATGTCCTTACATGTAACACCCTGAATTTCTAAAGTCAGTTCCTTGTATTCGATAGTGTATATGACATACGACACAAAATCTGTAAATGAATATAATATCATAATTATTTTTAATATTTTTAATATTTTCGATAAATTCAATATAATTTATATCTAGAAATAAATTCAATACTATGTTGTCATATAAAACAGACAACAACATTTTTCTTCCATGGCATGTGTTAAAGGCAAGACCACATTTTAACCATACAATAATATCTTCTTAAAATATTATTATTTTATATAATAAGACTTAACCTGGGCATTAAATTAAAATTTATTAATATTATTAACTAACTTATTAAAATATTTTTTTAATGGAAATATAAGATTAATTTATTGGCTAAAAATTAATTACAAATGAATACATGAACCAATTGAATATAAACAAACGGTTTTTAATATAAAACCATTTTTATTCTGAAAAAGATATTTTATCATAAATTAATGAAATTAATAATAGTTAGTATATTATTATAACAAAATATAAATGTTATATATTCAATAAAATATTTTTTTTATTGATTCCATGGTTTTGATAATCATAAGATAAGAACATACAAAATATTATGGATTGAATACTATATTTTTATTAAGGTGTTTTTACCTCCATTTAATAAAAAACTTATTTAAATCTGAATTTTGACACATTTATTGATTTAAAATATAAAAATAATAATATTTTATTAAATATAGATATATAAAATAGGTAATGGTGAATATTTGTTAATTTCCATAAAAATGTCATTTTTAATGAATAATGAAAGATGCTGAAATTTGATACAAATCTACATTTTCATCTAAGATATTTATAAACATAAATTATTATTTTAATTGGTTTTAATGTTTAATTATATTATATTATTATTAATTAATCTAGTTTAGGAAATTGGAATCAATTTCACTTTGAAATTTATTACCAAAACCCAGTAAATTTAAGGATGTTTTTTACTTTAAAAACGCACATTGTCACCCCGCCTACGAGATTAATTTATATTTTATTTATGACACTAATGTGATTGTAAATTTCAGAAAATGGATTCCATATTTGGAATTAGAATAATTTATAATGTGTAATGAGTTCCACTTAGTGTTTTTCTAAAAATATTAGTGAAGGTAATTGAAATTAATTACAATGATTACGATTTAATTAAGCTTAATAAAGGAATGAACCATATACTTAAGACTGAAAATGACCTATAAAATTCTATAAAATATATTGGACGGAAATTTATAGACCCAATATTTCCATATATCTAATTTTGATAACTATTTATCCACTTTAAATAAACAATACACGAGTGGGGATTCGTTCTTTTAAAATATTACATGAGATTTAACCCCACCTCCATTATGAAAGGCTTCTATTTCTCCAACTTCTTCACACCTTTTAAGACCATTTTCTCGCCAATAATCGAAGAAAATGGCTACCCAACATCCTTTACTTCTTTTTATAATCCATTATTGGGAATATATTCGTCTAAGCCAACTCTTTTGGTGCAAACCAAAAGAAGTTACCCAATTAAGAGGTAACACCCTCCATAAAACTCCTCTCTATTATTTTTATTGTTCACTCACTCAAATGTTATTATTTTGTCTTCAAATAACATCTACATAATCCTCAATAAAAATTGATATTTTAGGCTGACATTTTGACCATAACTTACAAACACTTCCATAAAATGCGCAATGAACATACTATTTACGTGTAGGAGGACTACCACCTCGCTAAACAATGATTGTTCAATTTTCCTTTACCGCCTCTCATGGGGGCCATTGTAATTGACATAATTATAATATATATAATATATATCATATTTTAAATATATTTATTATTACTTAATAACATTATGACACATACCTTTATACATTTCATTTTCATAAAAATAATAACATCCTTTGTGGAAGTGCGAACTACCATCCCCTCAAAGCGATCTGATTCATTCATGCTATATGTGGAATGAATTAAGGATACGTTTAATATTCCTATATTAAATATATGACATATATATGATTCTAAAATTATAATATAAATACTTATCATTTTCTTTTCATCCTCTTAATATGACAATGAAATGAAAGTATCATTTTTTCGTACGTACAGTCTACTGTCTCCACGAACAATGCATTCCATTTATTATCTCCAAAAATTTTATATTTTTATAGATTAATATATAATTTATATATTTTATATTAACAAAATATTTTTCATTTTATTGATTATTAAACCATAATATATTTAATAATAACAAAAAATAACAAGTAAAAACATACTTGAAAAAGAAGACAATTATCACCCGATATGGTTGAATTAACAAATAATTTTAACAAACAGGTAATAAGATATCATTAGAATATAAAATATGATATTATAAAAATGTTTATGGTTCTATTATAATTATGTAAAATATTTTTAACACTATACATGAGGAAAAATATGACACAACAAAAGGAATGTTGAGGTAAGGGATTTTCATCCCAATATACTTCTATTGAGACTTAATTGTAATTATGAACATAGTTTATTTTATATGCTAAATATTCATCCCTTATGCATGATATATCATGAATCTCATTAATCTAATGATAACATAACTTTCATTTAATTTTATTTATTTATGAGGTTATAATTTAAAATGTTAAAAAATTGTTATGGGACACATTGGAATATATAAAGAATATTTTTCTCAAAAATAATACAAATAATCTTACAATAGTATTTCAATTTGAAAAAATTAAATAACACATTACATTAAATAATTTTATTTACATCATAAAATTCATCACCATTTTTATATATTTGTAACATTTTTTCACTCTTTAATACTCAAATCGTTTAAAATTATTTTTATGAAAATCAGACATCATCTCAATATTTTTTCAGCGAACTTATTTTCTCCTAAAAGCCATGTTTTATAAACATGTTACAAAAAATGTTTTAAAATTTTCAATATGAGGAATGTTTTTTAGTGTAAACTATGGGTGGAACTAGTTTCTTAATGTATTGATAGGTTCTCATGATACAAAGAAGCTCGCCAGTTAAACGAGTTTCTATCTATAGTTTTAAATCGTCATCAGAAAGGTCCTGATTGTAAAAGTATTTCATGTTACATATAAATAATTCCCATTAAGAAATAATTTCTCTTATTTGGTTTTAGTTAATAATTAACCATGATATCTTGATTCAACATATCTATGGATGTAATTCATTCTCATTTTATTCATTTATGGAATGTGTCTATGTTTCTTTCTTTCCATATTATTTATGACTTTTCTAGTTATGTA
The DNA here is from genome assembly GCA_963277665.1 of Viscum album. Lineage (NCBI taxonomy): Eukaryota > Viridiplantae > Streptophyta > Magnoliopsida > Santalales > Viscaceae > Viscum > Viscum album. The sequence goes on along the minus strand of OY728128.1, from coordinate 1,104,970,357 downwards.
AATGGAAGATGTAATCAATTATTTAACTTTACATATAGATTGATTCATTATATCTTCTATTTTATTTTCCCTTACTTGTAATTTGATCTTACTGATTTTATGTTTCTTTCCCCAAGTTATGACGAAGAAGACATTGATTAAGAAATCAAGGATGTGGTTATTTCAGTTTAATGTGTTGATTGTTTTGTTTTTATATCCCAATGTAATATGGGTATTGTGTATGTAATCTGTATTCACAATAATACTAAACTAAATGTTCCTTCAGGATTTTATTATTTGAAATAATGAAAATGTTATAAAATATTGCACTGGTAACATGTTTCTAGGGTCAGTGCGTTGCATTGGGTATCAAATTATGTTTAGTAGAAACCTTGGAAATAATATTTAAATAACATAGATGATGGTCCAAAACCATAATATAGACCTCAAGTATAATTATAAAATAACATCATATAATTTGGGTGAGATATAGATCATGTAGTTATTCCTATAAATACATCTCAGTTTTGATTCTACAAGTGGACGTGGTTCTGGAAGAGATGAAAGTCGGAATAATTACTCTAATAAGGTCTTTCAGGCCTGACTCGGGGTAACCTGGTATATGAAAATTGTCCTTACTACACACCTAATCTGACAATCCCAAGTGATTCACTTAGGATAGTTCACATCTATTTTCCCACCATTATGAAGGATTTATTCCCCTAATGTTACCTAAGTATATTGTTCTAGGATTTATGATGCATAAATATATGTTATGTTCTATTCCATGTTTAGAGTTATAATAATTTTAGAATTTTATTTGATAATATAGTATATAAAACTTTTTAGAAATGAAAACATGTAGAAACAATGAGAACACCACCTATTCACATGATGAAAAAAATAAAATAGATCAAATCCTTCATTGTCTTGAGACATTATTTTGAAGGAAGATAGTTTTATAATTATCCTAATCATATATGGAAATAGTATCATGTGATAAAAAGTTATGTAATGAATTCTCGAAGGAATATGTCTTTTAAGGGAATAAAAATAAGAAGAGGGTATAAGATTAAAAAAATATGGATAAAGGTAAGAATAGAAAGAAGGGTTTTCCCACATGTGATAACTGTGGAATGAATAACCCATGAAAATTCATTAATGAAATGGGATTTTCACAAAAGTATGGAGAAAAAGGACATCTTGTTCACGATATCAAGGGTATGAAAAAGTTTTCCTATTTACAATTATTTGACTATAAAAAGATGGGACAATATGCAAATCAATTTTCCAAGAGTCACAAGAATATACCCCAAATGATGCTATTGTATAATGGTTAAGCTATGATATTGTCATAGATTAAGAGGAGTGATTAATATTTCTATCCAATATTTATGTCATTTGAATATTTTATCAGCAATGTGCTGGTAATAAATATTATTGAAATTATAGGAGGATTGTAATTAAGTACTATTTCAATTAAGGAATTGAGACCATTTATTAAATGGTATGAATAGAATATATTTGGAATATAGTTAATATTTTTGGAAAATGCATGATTCAAGGTAATATGGACATTAATATATATTCTTGATGTTGAGATAATTATGTATAAATGATTTATTTGGATAGGAACTCATTACCTTGGGACTGATTGAAAACTTTTAAACATGTAGTATATGCTATCATTGATAGATTTTACAAAACTTTTGGATATTAGAAATATATCCAATGACATGTGTCTTACATAAAAAATAAAGAAGAATTCATGTTTCTAAAAATGTTTTATGGTAATTTTATTTATTACCATATTTCAATAGAATACATGATGAAGTTATTCAGATGTTTAGAATGGGAAAATTTAGAGATTATTCATTTTGTTTAAAGGATAATGATAAGTTCATCTTTGAAATTCAATGACCTTATTTCTAATTTGTGGGTTCATAATCTTTTGGAAAATTTAATTATTCATAAAATGGTTTAAGTTGAACATTGGATGAGATTTTACTAGTTAATGTGTTACTTCACCATATGATGCATCATGTGACAAGAAACAATGTAGAAATATTTTAATGCATAATAAATTAAAAGGATTTTGTTTAAAGAAACATATATTGACTTATATTTTTAGAGAGTGAATAAATTCCTCATCTTCAAGAAAACTGATTTGAAAAAAAAATGTTTTCCTGGTACCATCGTCTCTGAGGAATTAAATGGCCCCTTAGATAATCATGGATATATGGATTTTTTACTGATAAAATTCTCCTAACCATGTTCTCTATAACTCTCTATCAAAACATCATGGATATATTTTCCTTCCATATTGATGTTTCCATTTCCCACCTATGTTCTCCTGCTAGGGAATATCGACATGTGATCGTTGTATAATCATTTCTATCTTATTAAGAACACGTAATATAAACCCTTTTTATGATGTTGGGATTTCAAAAATAGTTTATTTTTAATCCCTATATTTCTAGTATCATGTTTAAATTGAGAAGAAACATATTATTTAAGGTGGGTAGAATGTATCACCCCTAAATTCTAAAGTACGATCCTCGTATTCAATAGCGAGTATGACATGACACACCAAACACATAAAGTAATATAATTTCCCAAGTATTTATAATATATATAATATTTCAAATATGTTCAATATAACTTGTAGCTAGAAATTTATGTGACACTAATTTATCATATGAAACAAACAACAACGAGTTTCTCCAATGGCTTGCATTACACGCAAGATCGCATTTTAACCAAACAATAATATATTATTAAAATATTATTATTTGATATAATAAGATATAACCTAGATTCTAAATTTTAATTTATGAATATTATTTACTAACATATGAAAATAATTTTTTTATGATAATATAATATTATCTTATAGGTTAAAAATTAAATATAAATGAATACACAAACCAATTGAATATAATTGGATTTTTTTAATATAAAACCATTTTTAGGCTCACAGAGCTATTCTATCCTAAATAAATTAATTTAATAATAATTATTTATTATTTTAATGAAATATATTTGTTATATATTCAATAAAATATTTTTTATATTAATCCCATGATTTTGATAAGCATAATATTAGAACAAACCCAATCTTGTAACCCCGCATGTTATGGAGGGAAGATGTGAGAGTTCAATGGCACGTGGGCTAACATCAAGATGAACCCTTAACTTCCCCTTTCAGTTCCTTGTTTCTTTCTACCATTCTAGTGTTATATCCCTATTCTTGATGTATTATAGAGAAGGGTTATTTATCCTTTTGTCATCACAATTGTGCTAGTGAAACCATTGGTTTTTTCAGCTATACTATTACTGAAATTTCTTTCAAGGAGGTGGCTATACATCCGTATTTTATCTCAATTGTTCATGAAAAGGATCAGATAGTTATTTTTTATCTCATTGAGGTTAATGATGTTGTGTATTGGTGCATGTTTCCTCTATCCATCTTGGGGGGAATTCTCTATGGTGGATTTCATGAAGGTTTTGTCTCTTCAATATTCTTCAAATGGATGGAATAACATCATGTGGTGTAAGATGATTCCAAAAAAAATATCTTTACCATATGGAGAAATATAAATAATTCCCTACCCTTGGATGAAAAAATCTAAATATGTCGAATCATCTTGGATTTTATGTGTTTTTTGTGTAACGATCCTCGTGCTAAGAATATGAATCATATTTTATTTTAAAGTGAATGGGTGCCGAATGTATGGTGTTTTTTTGGTGAGTTCACAATCCTATTTTCCTAGAATATATATACTTATCCCTTCCTAAATAGATGGTTTAATGTTCTACATTATGGTAGTTCACTAGAGCTATTGGTGCCTTCAGAAAGCTATAAACAAGTGGATATTTGAGGGAGTCCGGTCCTCATGTAGGTCTGTCATTTCATGCACCCAAAGCATGCTCATTGACATGGTTAGGCTTTACATGGATTTGTGTGAGGCCCCTACACTACAGTGGATGTTTCTTAGTAATCTAGTTTCATGGCTAGATAGGGATGGTGTGAGACCTTTGTGGATTCGAATATATCCTCCCACCTCTGGTCTGATGTTGAACATCGATGGTTACTGCCCTTCGGTAATTATTAGAGGTAGTGGTTTGGTCAAAATCATCATGGATTGGTTATCATGGCTTTTACCATATTCCTGGGTAGCGGTTCCTCAATTCCGGAAGAATCTATGGCTTCACTTTCTGGCTTATCCCTTTGTAGAGAGGTGAAAATCATTCTCCATGAAGTAGAGACTAACTCCATGATTCTACATAATTATTTGAATGGAATTGGATCTATCCCTTGGATGATATCCTACACTATCAGAAAATTTAGAGGTTTTATCAATAACAACATCATAGTACTTCATACCTAGATTGAGGATAACAAGGTGGAAGATCACCTGGAATCCTTAGATGATCAAGGTTCTATTTTTTTAATATGGATCTTTTGCAGCGTAACAAGTTAAACATGATCATAGGAGAATCCCTCAGGTTACATTATGTCATGCCTCCTGGGCTCATACTTGTTTTAGGTTTTCCCCTTGTGGTACTTGTTTCTTCTCTGTAACATTTTTTCAATAAATAAATAAATGATGATGATGATACACAAAATACAATATTTTTATTAAGGAATTTTTACCACCTTTTAATTTCTAATCAATTATAAATTTGAATTTTTAAACATTTTTTTGATTTAATTTATCAAAATAATCATATTAATTGAAATATAATAAAACATTAGGTTAGTGTGAATTTTTCATATTTTTCGTAAACAAATAAACTTTTTAATGAATAATGAAAAATATAAAATTTGATCCACACTGCTTTTCATCAAATTATTTTATATAATTATATTATAATTTTAATTAATTTTAAAGTTTAATTTGATTAATTTTTATCAAATAATCAAATCTAGGTAATTTAAATCAATTTAACTTTGAAATTGATTATAAAAACATAGAAAACATTAAGGCATATTTACTTTAAACCCCTGGATTATTGTCCCACGTATAGGATTACATTTTTTTTAATTTATACCACTTTTATCATTAGAATTTACAAAAATGGATTTAATATTTAGAATCATAATAAAAAATTATAACTTATAGTATGTTAATCTATTTTTTGTCCAAAAATAGTATTGAAGGTAATTAAAATTAATTGAAATTATTAAGGTTAAATTAAGCTTCATAACAGACAAACCCCAAAAAATATGTCCTAAAATGACCTATAAACTAATTAAAAAGCTATTGGATGGATATATTTCTACCCTATCCTTCTTGGTATCTATATGGAACAATTATTTATCCACATTCCATAAAAAAATACATGGGTGGGGTTCCATTATTTTAAAATATAACAAGAGATTCAACTCCTCCTCCAATATAAAGGGCCCCATTTATTCACCCTTTCTAACACATCTCAAGGCTCTTTTGAATAATAAAACAAGTCCAAAATGGATCCCTAACATCCCTGAATTCCTCCATGAATTCTTTCTTGGGAATACATTCCTCTGAAGAAGCTCTTTTGGTGAAAACCAAAAGAAGATACCTGATTAAGTGATAACACCCTCCCTCAAACTCCGCTCTTGTTTTCATTATCCTCACCCTAAATATTTATTATTCCATATTTATATAAAAAAGATAGTATCCTCAATATAAAAGGATTTTTATGCTAACATTTCAACCCACACATAAAAAAACTTCCATCTAATGGGTAATGAACATATTGTTTATGTGTAGGTGGACTACCCCATCGCTAAGCGATGATTGTTAAATTTTCTTTTATCGCCTATCATGGTGGATATTATGATAGAAAATATTATCACATATATGATATAGATGATTTATATAATATTTTTACACTTATATAATTTCATTATAATACATACCTCTACACATTAAATTTTATTTAAAAATTATAGCATCGTATGTGGAAGTGCAGACTGAAGCCCCTCAAAGCAATGTGATTCGTTCATGATATACATGGAACATATTAAAGATAATTTTATTATTCATACATATCTTATATGAAATATATGTATCATTTTTGATGTATACTATACATTCTTATAATTTATTATTGTTCCTCTTAATACGACAAAGTAGTGAAAGTAATGTTCATAAGTACGTACGGACTACCCTCATCAAGAATAGTGCATTCTATTTATTATCTACAAAATTTATATATTATTATAGCTACATTTATAATAGATATATCCTATATTAAAATAATGGTTTATATTATATATATAATGAAACCATGATATATTAAAAAATGAAAACAAATGACAATTTAAAACATACTTGACAAACTAGGCAATTAACACCCGATATGGTTGGATTAAAGAATGACCCTAAAAAACGGGTAATAATAAATTATAATAATTTTATATATAAATTTATAATCATTTTTATGGTTATAATATAATTTAGTAAGATATTTTTAACCACTATAATGGAGTAAAAATATGAGACAATAAAATTAATGTTAAGGTAAGGTATTTTCATCAAAATTTACATTCTATTGAGACTTAATTGTGGTTTAGAATCCAGTTTCTTTTATATGGTGTATATACTAAATTTTTTCATGATATATCATTAATCTAATTAATCCCAAGATATTATAACTTTAATTTAATTTTATTCCTTCATGAGTTTATAATATTAAATTTTTCAAAGTGGTATGGGACACTTTTGAATGTTTAATGATTATTTTCCTCAAAAAAGTAATACTAATAATCATACAACGGTATTTCCATTTGAACAAATTAAATAACCATTTTACAGTGAATAAATTTATTCCCCTCTAGTAATTAATGACTATTTTCATGTATTTTTAAATAAATCAATCTTTTGTATTTAAAATGTTTTAAAATTATTTTTAAGAAAAACCAAATTCATTTCTCAAATTAGTCGGACAACCCATTTTCTTCTAAAAATCATGTTTTATAAAAAAAATTAATTTTTGTTAATATTGTAAATATAATTTATTAAATATATTTCTATCATATTAGTATTTTAACCATGTTTTCAAAGGATCCTTTTTGTTTCTTTCTCAGCAAGGAATTTTTCAACACCTTTACCATACAAAAGGAATCTTATTTTTACCTTGTATGATATGTATGGATTAATTTATCATAATTTATTTGACTCTCAATTTTCAAGTATAAAAGATTTATTTTTAATGAAATATTTTTCAATGTAATTTTCATTAAAAAAATTATACATTTTTTTCAAAAGCAAAGGATATTTTCCTCAAGAATGTGCATAAGGATTTTCTTTGTAATCTCATTTTATTTTGTTAATTTAAAATTAAATCGGAAAAAAATCACCTTATTTTAATCATTAATCATTATAAATTTACTTGAATAACTATATTCTCATAAATTTTAATTTTTTATTGCCTAATCCATATAAAATTTTCTATATGGTGACTAGTTTGACAGTTATTTGATTAATTGGTGAATTACTGACAAATATGTATTTCACATTCAATATTGTTATTTGAAAAGGAATATTAGTTATTTTGACTATTAAATATGTGGAATTATTTGGACTAGAAATAATGGGAGGACACTAACATTATATATCACCTCAATGCATCAATAAGTATTCTTGAGACAAATATGATGTCCAATTAAAAATGTTTCAATATGTAGTTTAAAATCATCTTGTCAATGGTGTTGATGGTAGTAAGTATTCATGTGCCATAGACATGAAATGGATTATGAAAGAATTTCCTCACATAGTTTCAGTTATTATTTTTTCATGTGATCTTGTGCTGACATATCTATGGATATAAATAATTCCCAATTTGTTGATTTATGGCATGTGTTTCAGTTTCTTACGCTATACATTTTTTATGCCTTATCTAGGTATGTAAATGGAAAGTGTTCTCAGTTATTTTAATTTCCATATAGATTGTTTCATTATGTATTTTTTTTTGAAATTTCCATTACTAAGAATTTTGAGCTCACCCATATTTTGTTTGTTTCCCCCAGTTATTAAGAAGAGTTATTTGATCAAGCTTTCAAGGATGTAGTTTATTTCAATTTAATGAGTTTTTTCTTTTATATTGTTTTCCAAAAGTATTATGGGTATCATATATGTAATATAGACTTCTAATTCAACTAAACTAAAGGGTCCTTCATGGTCTTCTTACTTATAATAATGCCATTGTAATTAAATAATGCATCAACACTAGGATTATGGGTCAACGAATTTGATGATATAATGCATATATAAGGTATAGGATATAAAGGCATTATATGTGATGTAACCAAGGAATAATGATCTAGAGCCCTGAAGCGTGATGGATTGAGAGATGATGACCTAGAGACCAGGCCTGAAATGATTCATTGAACAACCATGTGACCTGAATAAACTCTTTGTGGATAGTTCCTATTTACAGTAGCATCATATGGGTATCCTTCCCACATAGTGCCAAAGAAAATATGGTAGGGGGTCATTGTGAATTATATTGTACGAAGTCACTCAAAAATTTATTGTTTTTTTATTTCATATTTATTTAACCATCTAATAAACATGTTATTCATGTATACATATGTTTGGAATATAACGGGAGTGTCCTACTAGGTTTTATTAATCACACCCTGAATGGGAATCCCTGTGTGTGTCCATATTTCATGTATTGGGATGTAATAATGGGAAAGGGGCCTATGGTTGGTTGTTGTGTTATATAGGATGGAGTTTGTCATGGGTCCAGGATAAAATATAGTCAATTTATATATTTTAATTATTTATTCACCTATATATAGATACTACTCTGGTCGGTCTTTCTAGAGTGGGAACTTTTTTATTTGTTAAATGATATGTCTAGACAATGGTATTACATTCTCCACCTTGATTAATATGTGTTATTTTAAATATTATATTTTTTTTATTAAAAACAAGTATGATATATATGGTATATTCACCCCTATAATAGACATAACACCCTCAATGCTTCCTAGAAGCCTCTTACTAGTGGGGTGGTGTGTATGAGGTCTTATGTCTCTCTAGAAGAAACATTATGGATCGAGTTTGGGTATTACATTATACGGGAATCAAAACATTCATAATCACTGACTTTATTATCTAACTTCTAACTATACAAGTTTATAATCAACTCATAATTAGTATTAAAACCCTTTTTATCCTCATTATATACAGATTCAAATATATTTATTCTTATATTTAACAATTAATTAGATCTTGTAAACCACTCATATGTTTTGAGATATGTTAATAACACCTCATTCGTAATTATAGATATTTTAATTATTCATTTCCTTGATTAGATATTCCTTTGGAACATTTCCTATCTCTTTTCACCCCTCTAATAAATGTGAACATTTTTTTTTGTAATTAAATTTAGAAATTTTGACTTTTTATTCTCATGATATTATTCAATGATATATCATTCATATGCTAATATGGAACTACAAAATTCAGTTACATAATCTTCTCTAAAATTACATACCAAATGTTTCTCAAATAATTTCTTCCTTTTTCTATATGTGAAATGTCTGAAAAATATATAAATTTAATATGCATCACCTAATTTCAGGGAATGATAATTAATTAATAATTAGACAATAATGAAATTCAATTATTTTTTAAAATACATATGTTATGGAGGCTATAAAATCACATTAATTTCAGCTTGGTTCGTTGATAATGAAGTTTTCCATATTATGAATCATTTTATTTTAAAATAAATAGGAACTGGTCTAATTGACCCTTCAATAAACATTCCGATGAAAATAACCATTATGAATTCCTCTTTTATTTATGTGTAACCCTAAAAAACATACAAAGATATTCCTTATGACTTCCATATTTCTTAATTGAAATTTACCTTATTAATTTTTTAGATAACTCTTATCAACCACCTCTATTTTGTGTAATAATCTATCATTGAGTCTATATAGTCATTACACATATATAGATAGATCCATGACTTTGAAAATATTCATTTCTCCTTATAGAAGTTTAAATTACACATAAAGGAACCTCTCATGAACATTTCTACTTTTCTATCATTCTCAACTCTGGTGACTCGTATATATAGGCACTACTGGCCCTTAAATTTTCTTTCCTTTTCAATATATAACAAAAAACATTATATGACCCTTACACATTGGTATTAATGGCCTTTAACTGTCAAATTTAGATCACTTTAGTGAATTTTCAAATATTGAGTAAATATTTTTTATAGCCTCATATATATTAGGAGATTTAAGGATTTTTGGAATGTTTTCATGATTTTAATCTTTGTTACCATTAATTATTTAAGTAACTCCTAAAGGACATAGTTTTATTCCACTAACACTCCAAAAACCATTATCTTATCCACTCAGGGAGTGTTTAGTATCCATTAAAAATATTTTGGCCCAATACAATTGATACCATTGTGAATGGGCATTATGTAACCAATATTGATGTGACTTAACTAAATTTCTAGAGTAATTAATAGTGAAAAATATATTCATAATATCATTATAATTGCTCCAATACTTCACTCTCATTCATTATATTTACTTCGTATCAAACTATAGATGCATATGAAGTTCCATTCAGAATCATTGACAAAAAAACATGAATAACATTCCAGGGGATTTTTTATAACATAACACAAATTAAATATCAATATAAAAATAAAAAATTATAAATCCATATTAATTATTTCTTTATATTTTTAGATATACAAAAAAATCAGTTATGGTCACAAAAAATAGTGATCACAACTGGCTTTTAGATATCTTGAATAAATTTAATTAAACACAAAAACTATGATAATCTATCTCAAACTCCCCTAATATATAAAAATAAATCACACAATTATTATTGTTAATTAAAACATCATCTTAAATAAACCAATTAAATCAGCCTAATATACCATGAATTGAATTGATCTTTCATGTATGTCACCCAATAATCTAATCAATAGGTAAATCATCATCTATTATAGTTGGTCAAATTGATGAAAATAAAAAATACAACATAATTATACTTTTGAATATATCTTCAATAGGAAATCCCAGAAACATTTAAATTTATTATTTCCTTATAATTCAATTACAACTTATTTTTAGGGGTATGTAACGTAATTAATACTCAGTTCCATATATTTATCAAAACAACAATACATTTCTATAGAGCATGTAAATCTTTAGAATATAAAAATCACTCAAATGTCAAATAAACAATGATTTATTAATTTTATTCAACAATAACATATACATTTATTAAAATAAAAACATATAGAATTAAATATTTAATTAAAAATTCGATTTTTACCATTATAATACAAAATTATGAAAAATTACATTTATTTTGTAGAATAAATTGAAATAATAAAAATATATTTTTTCTGGAAAATATCGAGAATAACTATAATATATAATTACAAATGAATTATATAATATAAAATTGCAATGTCATAATTTATCCATTTGAATCATATTAACATATGGATGAAATGTAAGAGGAGAAGGTGCATCATTGGTTCAGTTGAGAAATGAAGAGTGTGTGTGGGGTTTCTAAAGGTATTCCATGATCAGCTAGGTAGAGTGGATACATATATGGGATTGTGGTGTATCTGATTTTGATATTGAACACTCTGTTTCACACTTATTAAAATTTAGGACACAATAAATCATTTGTTAGTTATCATTAGTGATGTTTAGTAATCAAAATTTATTATTTAGAATTTTTTATTTTTTATGATACTTTCTTGGATATTTATCATTGCATTTATTTGTGTTTTATTTTTTGTTATCAAAGATAAACATTGATATAAAGGATAACATAAAAAATTGATAATGATATCTATTTTAGTATAATTTTAATGTTTTAAATAAATTCATTGAAAATTTATTTTAATTAATCAAAATAATTTTAATTATCCTTTTATAATATATTTTAACCAATTAAATTATTTGGTAATAATATATTATCAATTATATATGAGCTTAAGAAAAATATACATTAATTAAAATGGACATTTTATAATCTCTATTATTTAATTTAAATATAATGGCACAAATATGTGAATTTCAATTTAATTAAAAATTAAAAATATGTTGTGAGTTATACATAAATGGTGATGAGAAGGATAATTTATTAAATCTATTAGTGAAATTATATATTGAAATTTTAAAAAATTAAATGAACATTTTAATTCATTTGGGGTAATTTGTTTTATAACTGGTTTTTTGTACATAGAAAGAATAAAAATATCAACTTTCACAATAAATAGGAAATGAATACATTACAAACGGTAATGAGAGAATATCATTATAATATTTATAGAGATTAATTAGGTTATGAATTTGACTTTTTTTAATTATGGAAATAAGTGAAAATTTTAATAAATTCAAGATAAAACTTTTTGACACGAGACCTAAAAACATAATAAAATTTTATTATGTGGTGGAATTTAGTGTTTAATAGTGAAAAAAATAATGCAATGTAATTGAATAGAATATATTTAATATTTAATTTCTTTAGAAGGATGTCACCTAGAGATATATGGGAATACTAAAGTTCATGAATATCATGAATTAGAAATTAAAGAAAAAATATTAATATTAAAGAATTAGCCAATTTAAATCATTTTAGAAATATGGATCACTAAAAATTTTATTTTTATCAAATATATTCATTTATATTATTTATCAATATAATTAATGTTAATTATGATGGGAGGCAGTTCAATAATAGTGATATTAAAAATGAATGAAAAGATTAATTGGATTAAAAATTATAATAGACTTTCTGGGGGATGATGAAATTTAATTTAACGTGGTAATAATTACATATTTATTTATTTAAAATTAATTTTTATCTATGGAATATTGATGGAATTAGCTCTATTAATTGAAATTAAAAAATCTTTTTTTATTGAGATAAATATAATTTAATAGAATTTTATGAAATATATAAATAATTATTTAGATTTAGTATTATGAGAATGAGGTTATATATTTCAAGGATAGTCATATTTGTCTTTCTATAATTTAGTCAAATGAATAATATAATAACTAAATTAAAATTTCATTGTACTTTTGAGGATATAAGGATTTAAAAATTTACAAGGAACCTTATAAAGGCATTATGGATTATACAGTGATTTTTATATTAATTTTAAATGGGTTAATTTTTTTTGTATAATTAATTATTAATCATAATGTTTTGATATACGATTCCATATTGTGATTATTGGATATTAGTGATGTTGTAAATACTATAATAATTCATATCATAGTCTCATACTAACCATGTATTAGTCAAAAGGGAACGTTTTACTATTTACTCTTCTCACCCACTATTAATGGTAGATGTTTACATGACATATATGTGCATATTATCCCATTCACCCATAATTTATAGAATGATACAACAGATAAAACATGGTATTGGGATAAACAATGCATTAATTTGATTCTTTACACTTTCTTCTCTCCAATATATCTTGGATCATGTTTTATGATGATGTTTATCATTTTCTGTGGTTTTATTCCAATAACTATGGGTTTGTTGATGATTGGTTACTAACTATTGATATAGTATGACATGTGTATTGAATTATTCCTCTACCAACATTAAATTGAGTATCTATGGTGGTTCTATAGGTCAAACTTACTTATAAAGGGTTGTCTGTTGATATTATTAAAAAATATTATATTTTGTTCCATGACTGAAATCAATATGTGAGGTGGATGAGTTCCTTGTTATATTAACACCGGTACATTAACATTTCTTATTAATAATTAAGTTTGATTTTTACCCATCTTTGTGTAAAAAAGAGCTATATTATGACATTATTTATCTTGGATCATGAATTTTATTATTAAATATTTTAAGGTGATTGAGGCCTAAATCAAACCATATTGGTGCAGAGATCTAAAGAATATAGAGATATATTGTATAGAATAGTTCAGAGTGGAAAATTATAATTATTATACTAAAAAAATATTACATATAAAAATATATACATTTTTTATTTATTATGTGAGATGAAATGATCCATCTATAGCTTGATAAGAATTGAATATATATATTATCATATTTGATGAATGCATGTTTTGGAACATGGTTTAGAGTACATAAAGATTTTTTTTGAGGAATGTAAACACTAGTGATTTATGGGGTCTAACTCACTACATGAGAGAACTATATCAAATATTATTTCCAACATAGACATCATCCTTCATGAATTGTATTCTATTATGTCTATGACAATTAGTTGATGAAAATTTTAGAAGATCATATAGGTTAGTGATAGATAAAAGATGTCATATATGGTCCTTATGGACTACATTATAATTATCACATTCATTTAATCAATATTTTTCCCCTTAATTGATTACAAATATTTGCGATCTGATATATTAGTTTGGATTTTTACAAATTTTTTATTACATTATGTTATGGGTATATTGGTGTACTTATACATGTACTGTATAACATGATTGATGATTCATTAATATTATGTTGAATTAAGATTCATTATAGTATGTTTCAAGATATATTTAGTGGTATTGACTACATCTATTTTAGTAGAAACCACATCGATCATCAACAGCCCCAAACCTATTGGTGTTAGGATTAGAGAGTCTGCATGCTAGTTTGTTAGTAAAAAACAATATAACTTCACTTTTAGTCATCATCCTCAAACATATATATCAGAGCAGATTAGGTTAGGTAGAATCTCATTCATGGTAAATATTTCTGTAATATGTGACAAGTCATTACATTTATAGCATATTGTGTAAAATATATTTTCAAATGATGTTTCTTGTCATGTAATATATCAATTTAGAAAAATTATATATTTGTTTATGATGGAAATATTTTAAAATAGGGTATAATTTCACTGACATGTGTCATATTATTATAACATAAAAAAGTAGACACAAATAGAGACTTCATTATAATCAATATCTAATGATAATTCAAATAATGTTTTGAGTAAATAATGACACATTTTTTTGGTAAAATGAATAATTTTTGGACGTAATGATTTTATTTTCTGTGGTAACATTGGATTAATTTCAAACCCCTAATGGTTATGTTATTTTTCTCTTTCTGTTATTTATAGTTATTGGGTAATAATATTAAAATAATATTATAAAAGTTTTTTATGATATACTATATATGTGTAATTATAATATTTCAATAAGTGTTGAAAAAAATATACTTCATAAAAAATTTCCATTTTTTAAAACATTAGGGTCCTATAAAATAAATTGTTCTAATAATTTATTGATATCATTATATCAATGATAATCATAAAAAATTTCCCAGTAATACAATACGTAATGATAAATACTTAAAAAAAATATTATATGAAATAATAGAATTTTTCATACACATTTATCGTCAGAAACATGTATATATACCTTGGATGATATTTTTGTTTCTCAAATATTAATAATTCATTTCATATATCTGATCATATAATATCCAGTCCTAATAATATGATCATAGAAATTAACACTTTATATTAAAAATAAAATTTAAAAATAAATATCATTTTTATTAACAATATGATTAAAAACTAAAAATAACTTTTTTAATGGTGTTCCAAGGAGTAGTATTTTGAAATTCATGGAAGAAAAGAACATGAAATTCCATTTGTATAAACAAGAAATCCACATCTAAAGAAAAAATCAAAAATATTAAATTTTTTATATAGAATTTGTAAAAAAATATACAGAAGATAATATTGTTATGTATTATATAGATTCAGAATTTATTTGTTGTTTTTTGGTTCTGTCACCAACCAAATAAATTATTGTGAGCATAATCATATATGTTGTCAAATATAATGGATATTTTATCTGATGCCCACTATGATATAAATATTGTTAAAATAAATTTTTTAAATTTTATAATTGTAACACATTACAACATAAATGAACACTATAAGTAGTATTGAAAACAATCTTTAAATGTTAATGTCCATTTTTTTAATATTTAGACTTGGTTTTCAGGAACCACCACTAAATAATAAATTTCATTATTAGTATTAAATTTTTATTTTAGATTTTTATTAACCAACACTCCATATTTTATTCAAGGATTTTTCCAAAATATTTCCATTATATTTATTAAAATATTAAATAAGTAATAATAATCAGTTACTTTTTAATAATATATAATATCTAATTGTTAATTATTATTTAGTGTATAATTTTAATAATGATTAATTACTAATTAATATCTATAAATTTACATTTAATAAATAGTGGGAGGTACTTAATCATTAATAAATCCTAACTATTAATTATTATTTATTATTTTTTAGTGAAAATATAATTCTAATTATATAATAATTTTGTATAATATATGTAATAATAAATAATATGTAAATAATAAATATTATAAATTAAATGATAAAAAATATATAATCCTCAATAAATAAAAATTAATAATTTAAAAAATATTATATAATAAAATAGTTTACATTACTTGTATTATTTTTAAAATATATATCAAACTATTTTTAAAATTAAGATTAACCATTGACACTGTTGTATCCAATGACTATGTCCTCATCTATTTGTTTTAATTATTATCAAAAGTCATACCAATGACATGAGTAAAGGAAATGTTAATGTATCATGTGAACTAGTGAGTACCCACCAATTGGATTAAAAATTTCTAAAATGTGAGTAAATGGGAAATGATAAAAAGGAAAAAGATTTGATGGAAGAGAAGTTGGATGATGATGCAATACTTATATAACTTTCATGGATGTCAAGATCACATTTTATTCAAATATGGGGCTATTTATTACTTGAGAACCCATCAGAGGGGTACATAGTATATTGGTTGATGAAATTAGGGTTTCTAAACTCATAGATAAAGTTCAATGTGCTAACAAATAGGGCAGGATCGATTGAATGAGAATCACACCTTGGTTGGAAGATGTTTTTGTTGAAATACTTTTATATCTATATTATATATGTGGAACCACAGAAAAAACAATCATGATGGAGTTTTAAATTATTTTAATAATTCTAAATATAGTTGGAAGATGTTTCGATATTATTTTTTGGATTATAGAGAAACCGAAGATTGAGTGTAAGACCCTTAAAATCCATCTATAGAAATATAGAGTTTTGAGTTCATGGTAAAATAACTATAAATTAAAATAACATATTTCATATTAATTTTAATTCATTTATTATGAATATGAAGAATCTAGTTAAAAAAATATGAAATTTAGGAAATCATATATCTTTGAGGTACATCATAAAAATATTCTAGTCAAAATTCCTCAACTTAATACATTATAAGATTCAGTATTTATAAATCCACATATATGAAGTCACCATAATACATTTATTATTATGCATGATGAATGTATATATTTGAATTCAATATAATAATTATTAGAAAAGTGTAAATCTTAATCACACATAAAACATTTCAAAATATTTCTAGATTAAAATGAATTGCGTAGAGTAGAATTCAACTCTTCATCATAATTCTATACAAACACATTTATTTAATGTACCCAATGTAACATTCAACACATTGATTAATTTCATTATTGTTATTGATGAAATATAAAGACTACGGTATATAAATTTATTGATTATGTAATGATTTAGGATTATTTAGATGCTATTATTTAATTACATAATCATCATAGACACTTATAATATTGGATGAATATATCTTAGGTATAAAGATAGAAGCTAATAATTATCAATTTAAAATTAATGTCAATGAAGGATGAAATAGGGAGTTCCCTAAATTTTCTAATTTTGAGAAAAAATAAATATATATTTTCTGAAGATATAATTATGTGATCTAATCCTAAAATATTTTATTACATCTATTATAAAATATTATTTTGAATGATATTTAATGAGTAGTTTCACTTCATGTATGTATTTTTGGTGAAAAATGAATAAATGGGGATTTATGAAATAATGAAAATAAAAAAATTCAATATTCGAAAGGGGGTTTCTAAATCCTACAACACATGGATCAAATAATTTCTTAGTAAAGATAAAAAGAAACTATTATGGGTGTCTTGTAATTTAACCAAGGATTAAAATTATAACATAATATTGATTTCATAATTCTAGAAATGTATGTTGATTCCAACATCATATATATCATTATTTTATTATTTTATGATGTTATGGAGATAAACAAAGTGTGTATTTTATTGGAAATATTTTGAGTTGAATAACATGAATAATAAAATCCTAGTGATAAATAAAAGAATACATTCTTTGACTACAATTGAAAAATAACTTTAATTTAATGAGGGTATTCTTTAATAAACCTTCAGTTGAAAAAATCATTCTTAAAAAAATCATTGGATCCAATACATATGGATTTTATAAATTTGATTTTTAGTCATAGGATTATTTTATCAATATGTATTTTATTTATCAAAACCTGAATATGAAATGTGAGATTAATTGAGCCACATATTCAAAAAAAAATTATTATCTCATTAAAGAAGAAGAAATATATTTGAATGAATTTGTGTTTATTTTGGGATAGTTACCGAACAAGAGAAGACAATAGAATAGTACCTCTCAAAGAAGGTGGTGAAGAATATACTGCAACCAAAACCATAGAATAAGATGGATGTTTTATAGAAATTTTTTTTTGACATGTTATTAATTTTTTAATATATGAGCATACATAATATTGATTGAAAAAAAATAGGTGTGTTGATTGGACAGATACATATTCGTACGAATTAGAAGTTGTGATCATAGTACCAAACCTTTTCAACACAAATAAAACATATCCAAATAAGAAAATTATCTTTTTCTAGAATAAAAAATTTGATAACCCACTATTATAAATAGAAAAACAATGGAGGCATTATGAGGATCATTAGAAGTTATGAAAACTATTATAACCCTTTCACCATTAAATGTTCTAAAAATTTCAATTCATTAAGGAATAAAATGATTTCCAGAAAAACCATTTTAAAATATTTACAAATTTATCCTAAATAATCATGTTCATAAACCAGTTTCACTCATGTTTACACAGTGGAACAATAACTAAATCCAATTTAGTTATAAATGAGTGTCCTTCCTAGTTATCTCTTTTCGTTCATATTCAAATAATACATTATTCCCCATTAATTTGTAGAGCTATATTGGGATCACCCATAAAAATTTGATATAATTATCACACCCATAAAAATATATAATGATAATGTATATTATGAAGATCAAAACAATTTTTTGATATCACATTTTCATACTAAAAACATGAAAGAAATAATTTGAACAGATATGAAAAACAATTTCCATTTTGCAGTAATCATAATGAGAAATTTGTTTTTTCTTAAAAAAATACAAAAAAATATCCATGCTAATTATTAGATTAATTTTGTATTCAAAAATATTTTTATATATAAATAATGTTTTATAAATAAATAAATCTAAAATGTTTGAAAAAATATTTCAAGCTATTATGTAAAAAAATATTATTTAAAAATAATTTGGGTAGTTGAAAATAACCCATATAAAAAAATTTAAAAAGGAAACATCTCAACCCAATTTATTGGATGTAATATATATTATAGAGTTTAATTTATCAAAAATATATTCCTAAATGATAGCATTCTAAAAGTAATTTAAATAACATGAACATGGAGTCAAAATATTTTGGATCATTTAAAGAAATTTTGGAAAGGAAAATACCATACCTCAAGTCTAGACACATTTTGTTTGTATATATTCCATCATGAGTAATAAAATTACATTACATTTTAACATGAGTAGAATCCATTTTCATGGTCATTAAATTATCATTATTCACATTATTTAATTTTTACCTTGTTTTATTTATATACTAAAATTATTAAGTGGTTGTTGGATGTTATTAAGGAATTTAGTTTGTAACCTTTAAATAACATTGGTTCATTTAACATAGTCAAAGAGGTTATAGTTATATTAGATATAAAATCCTTAAAATTATTATAATTTTAATAATTATACATTTAATAAACTTTTAATCTCAAAAATGTATGGTGTTCATTAAAAACAACATCATTTCATAGGGACGGTAGTTTGTACAAACATATGACTGGAATTTTAATTTTCTATCTGGGTGGAAAATAAATAAATTAAATAATATCATACTTCTTAAAAATAGAAAATATAATATCAATTTTACATTTATTTATTAGTTTTATCCTTATTACCAACCTTGTATTTTTGAAATGAAAAATAAATAACATCAGGTAGTGGTGGTGGTATTCCACCCGTAAACAATAGAGACATTTTGATTTCACAATATATGGATTGGTAAGAAGATATGTAATATATATTTTTACAGGTAATATATTATTCATTAGTATTATATATATTTACTTGATACAACATTTTAACCATACATTTGTTCTGGTGACGAAAAATAAAACACATCTCTTCGTAGAATTAGTATCCCACATGTATACACGTGCGATGTCTTCATTTCCCATGGAATGGAAAAAATGATAAAAAATGTGTTCACCAAAATCATTATAAATTTCATTATATGTAATATAATTATTTAATTATTTAATCATGGTTAAATAAGAATTAGAGAGTATAGAATAAAAAATATATGTGTGTCACAAGGATATGATTTATACCTCTTCTTTAAAAAAACATCACGTAGATTACACTGTAATCCAATGGAAGATAGTATTTTTGTAAGACCAAGTACTTAAAGAAATGTGGAGGTATTTTGGAAATGTTTTTGTATAATTTTTCATCAATATAAATTGATAATAGTGTATAAATTTTTGTGGATAGATAATTCAATTTTATTTTTAAAGTAGTCGAACAATTTTGAAATCTAAAAAAAATTAATATATAATATTTTTATCAATGTAAATTTCAAAGAATTTAAAATTTTATAAGAAAAGGTGTTTTATGATCATAATCTAATAACCCAATAAAATATATCAATGTTTTTGAGATATTGGATTCTTAATCAGTTTGTTTAACACCCCCCATTAAACCTTTTAACCTTTACCAGGGTGATGTTTTACAAAGGTTACAATTCATGATGATTTAAATTTAAATTAACCTTATTAAAAAAAAATTTAAAGCTTGAATTATAAATTTCCATTTTATTAGATTAAATTTCTAGAAGTTTTTAAAATACATTTTAATATAAATACACATAAAAAAATAAAAACATTTTTTATAAGATTGCCCTCTTTAGCATAAATATGATTTATATAAAAAACAATTATAATAATGATTACTGTTTAAATAATTGGATTCTATTTATTGGAATTGAAATAAACTATATTTGTAAGAAATAAACAATATAATGGTACTTCATAAATAATTTAAAATAAAAGAAATATTTAATAGAAATAGGTACATTTATCAATTTAATCAAAAATAAATATTTTTTTGAAATATCTAATAAATTTTTCATATTATAAATTAAATATAATAAAACCTAAAATACATTATTTTTTATCAAATTCATTGTATTTTTTAAAAAATATATGTTTTAATTAAAAAATGTATTACGTGGAAAACAATAGTTAAATAAAACTATTTACTTTTTTATTTAAAAAATAGTTTAATGTCACTTATCAAATTTTGATAATTATTAATCCATCGAAATTAATATATATAACTCATAAGATTTATTTATTTCATGGATAATGATGTGTTTCACATTATTCCACTATTTTGAAATTGTGTCCTCATTATTGTATTCTTTACATAAACAAGTGAGGTATTTTTTCTCCATAACTATTTTTTATTCTTAAATTGCATCCTTAATAATGTTATTCTTCTATAAAACCTCAACTGGATGAATAACCTTATTGTTAGTACCCTCTTTATATTTACTTGGATTGGATCGAACTTTTTATCCTAATATAGATTCTCTTCCGACTGTATTTCCTATTTATTTAAAACACAAGATACATGATGTGAATAATTCCATAACAAAGTTTCATGAAATGCATCATATACCTGAGACAATATATATACGCATAATTTTCTCTTATACATGTCACATTTTTTAGATGAAAATTCTACACATGAAATTGTGATCCATTTCAAAGCTATAAATTTTTTGAGACTTTGGATTCTTTGATACATAAATAAAAGGTACATTAAATACATTTACATCAACCCTGCTACGTTATTCACTACTAGAACCCCTGATAGACACATCACACTTACAAAACTTCCTCATATCCTATGATATGGAATCATAATAAAGGGTGACCTAAGATTATAAAAAAGGGTAAACGTATAATATATAAATTAATGATCATATAAAAACGTAATATAAGTTTGTGTTTTTGAGAATAAGATATAACATAAAATTATCATACCAAATCTGTCAAAAATCGCTAATCATGAATCCTGGAATATGGTTTTGTCATTAAAATGACCTAATACATAAGAGTGTGGAATCATAAATAATCAATAATTATTTATGTGAACATTTCATAAGCCTATGAAATAAGATTTTGGAATACACAGAAGCATAGAAAGTCATTTATTTAGTTAGGGATCAATACCAAGGCTTTAATATAGGATTGGGTTCACTCATAATTCCATCGTTTCCCCTGTCAAGGTCCACTACCAAGCTTATCATAGTGAATAACTAAATTTATTAAACTAGAATTAGTCTCATTCATGTTTTAATTATCTCATGTGAGATCGATAATTAATCTATGAATTTTTGGTCTACAAAATTATTGGACCACCTGTCATATAATGATAACCACACATATGTGTTCCATACGATCATAGAAGTTTTTTCAAATATTTATATCATATATTAACCAGTTCAAATGAAATTTATTTCATAAATATTTCCTCATTTCAACAAAGCATAAGACATGGAAAATTAATGGGTTTCATAAACATCTCATCACCATAATCATTAACCATATAGAGAAAGAATAATGATGGTATCATTGATTCATAAACCATATAAAACATAAAAAACATCAAAGGATGTTATCATAGATGAAAAAATCCTTTAAAATATCATTAGAATAATTCATGAGGAAAAAACAATTTTCATTTCATATAAATTATTTGAAATAAATCAATTTAAAAAATATGATGGAAACCACATTTTCAAAAATAATACAATGCATTTTAAACAACTTTTAAAAATTTAAAAATAAGTAAAATTATCTTTAAATAATCGATGAATAATATTCAAAAAAAATATTCAAAACATTTTAGAAAACGTTGATGTGTATGAAAAAATATCTAATTGAAATAGGATAAATAAAGTCATCTTTTCTTAAAAATTGTTTCTGAACTATTTTGGATACAAAATAGAGAAAAATGGTACTAAAACATTAATATTAAATAAGTAACCATAGATTTATAAAAAAATGGGTTTATCAAATATTCATTATATAATTTCCACTTAAAAAATTTAATCATATAAAATCACGATAAAAATGGGATTGAAACATAAGTACCTTAACACATTGATAACATTTGAATCATTAGTCCCATGAAAGAATAACATCTAATCAATAATTAAAAATCGTTAACATAATACTGTTAATGATATAAAATGTAAAATGGGATGTATATAAAACTCATAAACATAAATACGTGCATAACATCATAAATTCCATAGTAAAATATTATTCACATGATGTTTCATGAGTTGACTTGCCGGGGTCCAACCATTGAATCCCCTCATCCCGCCTCTAATAGGACAGGGGCTAGAAAGTGGTGCCAAGTAGGCATATACCAGAAATTGGAGAAATTATCCTAATATAATTCTACAAAATAACACCTATATGACTATAAAATATTGAAATATAAAAAAATGAATGTAATGAAAGCATTTATCAAAGATTCATAATCCTAGTATGATAGAGAAGTACAAAAAGCGAAGAAGGGTTCGAATAAAATCCAAATAAATTCAAGGAAAACGCCTCAGCCTAAAAATTCAATGCTATGATCCACCTAATAAATGTCTTCATAATAAACCGTCAAATGGAATGTATTTTTTATAATACATTTCACATGCATGCATTGCCCATGTAGAGGTGAGTATATAAATACCCCAAAAGACACCTTAAAAATAATCTATGTGAAGAATTGGGAATCGTAATATCATAATAATGATATAGAAATTAATTTTAGTAGAAAAAACAATGACATAATTAAGAAGGGTATCAGACCACCTGGATGTCACAATGAACTTCTAGCCCTAGGATTCTACTCGAAGCAATGATCATTCTAGGAGAATCCACTCCATGAGTCATTCTATCAATAGAGACACTCATCCAAGAGGTCAATATCATTATTCCCCACCCAAGAATTCATGATTGTCTCAGATGACCTTGATACATAGAAAGGTGTGTTGGTCGGAGTGGAAACTCAAGCGGGGGTGAATTGAGTTCCAGTTAAAATTTATGTTAAAAATATTTCTCTAAACAATCCCCTAATTTAAAAACAAGTTAAACTATAGTGAATTTATACAGATTGTAAAGGTTTGATTAGTTTCTCAAAGATTTATTAGGTCTTAGTTAATTTAATCAGGAGAATAAATTAACATTTGAAACTAAATTACTGTTTCACAATAAGTATAAATACTTGTTAATTTAACTATAAATGTAACTTTAAAACAAATTGTTTTTCAAAGTAATTAGCAGTGGAATAGTATACAGTATACTTTAGACTTAATCTAAAATACACAGCAGATATAACCAAGAGGTTCAGTCTCAAGCTGAGACATGGACCTCTAAAAAATTTTATATAAATTTGATTCACACCCTGGATTAGGGTAAA